>CM060381.1:83745050-88545050 GCA_030545235.1 Helianthus tuberosus
CTGCTGGATCTTTTGCCAATCCACCTACTGCAACCGAAGGTGCACATATACCTAATCCTCGGCCTTTGCGAGCTATGAATTCTGCTGGGAAAGAGATTGTTTATCTTTCCAGCAAGGAGTCTGTGGGATCTTCCAATGGGGAGCTAAGTTCCTGGTCTAACATCTTTGCAGGTGTGTTGCACGACCTAGGGATTGACCCAGAGGAGAAGAAGAAAAAACTACCCAAGAAGAAGAAAGTTATCACCATTGACCCTGAACCTACCAAGAAGAAGGGCGGGAGTAGCCGCGCGACTACCGGTGCTTCTAAGAAAGGTACTCTTCGTTTCCGGCAGAGTAACTTAGAAGACTCCGTAATTACAAGTGACTCACTTGAAGGGTTATCTCATATAGGCGAGAAGAAATCCAGTGCAGCTGGTTCGAGGAGTTCAGGGAGCGCAGGGTCGAGGAACCCTGATGCTGGTGCAACTCCCTCCTCTATTGCTTTAGATTAGGAGGAGGAAGAGGAAGAGAAGGAAGAAGAGGGAGAAACTGCTGCTCAGTTGGTGAGCAGGAAAAGAAGTAGAGAGGCAGTTGCTGCTGATGTAAAGGTGGCGCAGAGAATTAGGGAGGTCCCTGTAATAGGGAAACAGAGCAAGCTGCGTACCTTGTACAAATTCTCTCCAGGTTAGTTTGTGACTTCCTTCATCCTTTTTTGATGAAATCTCTTTTTTAACACTTGGCTTTTGAAGAGGCCAAGAAGAAGACCCCTGAAATGGGTGTTGTTTTTAAAGACCCGAAAGAGCCGGCGCATAAAAAGACTAAGTTTTTCATTAAGCATCCTCTGTCCGACAAAGAGAAAAATAAAGAGAAGGAAAAAGAGAAGGAACAAGAGAAGGAACAGGAGAAGAAGAAGGCTGCTGAGAAGCCTGAGGGTGATCAACCAAAGGAGACCCCGACTACTGCTATTGTCGCCCATGAGAAGGCGCAGTGTCCGAAGGTTGTGCATATTATGGGGCTTGACCAGCCCCTTCATGAGAAGAAGAAGGAACCTACTCGGGGGAAAGGCCCCGAGGTTGTTAAGCCAACGAAGCCTACACAGGTTGATCCCCCTACCCACACCGTTCAAGTTACTTATGTTGCTAGGGGTTCGGCCGATTCTGCGCGCAAAGAGACTACAACTTCTGCAGGTGGTGTAGGTGCGGCTGGTGGTGCTCTAGGGTCCATGCCACAAACTTCTATCGGCCCTAAGGATACTGTGGGCGATATTTATTACAAGACCTACACCGAGGAGGCTCGCGGTGATACTCCACACCAAGCTCCATGGGGTTTAAAACAGAAAGATACGTTCTTGGAGTTTGGGGCATGCCACGATTGGTTTTTGAATTCCTTCCCTCCTGGTGAGGTTAACCGTCAAAAGGCGCGAACTCATGATGGGCTGTATCATGCTTATGTCGTTGGTGAAGCAAATGCTCGCGCCGCTAACCACCAAATCATGCGCGAGTGGCGTACGATGGTTAAGGAGCGGGCTGAATGGGAAAAGTATCGTGATCGCCTGGTGAGGCAAGTTAAGGATTTTGAGAAAGCTAAGGCTTTGTTTGCTGAGGAAAAAGCTAAGTTTGAATCTGATAGAAAATCAGAGGAATGGGGCCGCGAGGGCTTTAGGGGCAAGTTGCGTGCTGCTGAAAACCTCTTACCAAAGGAGCGAGCTGAGTGGAAGAAAATTTGTGAGAAGGATAATCAACATATGTACGCAGCTCATGCCAAGATTACCGACCTCGAGGCTCAAGTTGCTGATCTGAAAGGGAAGGTCGAGGATGGGCAAACCGATAGGGAACGCGTTGAGGTTCGATCAGTGTTGACCCTTTTCCTTTTATGCCTTTTGCTTGTCAGATTATCTAAGTCTTTTTTATCTTTTATAGGCTGAGCTAAAAGCGCAGGTATCCAGTAAGGATAAGGACCTGGCGGCTAAGGACGTGGAGATTGCAGAGTTGAAGCGTCGTTTGCAAGAGAAAACTGACAAATGCGAGTCCTTAGAGATTGACCTTGAAGCCGAACGAGTGAAAGCTGCTACTGCTGAGGAGGCCGAACGAAAGGCTGAGGAGGCGCAAGACATGAGTACATCCGCCCTCAACGTAGCGCAAAACAATTACTCCGAGGCTCAAGGCATCGTTGACACGCTGGTTTCTGAGGCTGAATGGATGCGTGGTAGAGGAGTAGTCCTGGTACGATTCTCTTTTTTTAACTTAAGCTTTATTTGTTAAAAACGTATTTCTTATCCATTGCCTTTGTTGTAGATGGCCAACTCTATATTGAATGCTTCCGAGCTGGATGGAGCTGTTGCTGCTCTCATAGATGCCTCGCGTGCGGTTGGTCACCGTGGAGGTTATTTAGAGTGTGCGCAACATGTTGAAGAAATGTTAGGACAAGAGTTTGACGCTAGTCATTGCTCGGTGACCGATCAGGCTGATGCTGCATTAGCCCGCGCTGAAAAGGTGAATGACCATTTGTCCATGCCTGTGATGGATTTGGTCGCAAAAGCGCTAAGGAATGACGATTGGTGCCAACGGCTATAGACAATCTTGGATCCTCTAGAGACTGTGGAGCTATCTGACGAGGAAGAACCGGCTGGTAGAGATGGTGATGGCGATGGCGATGGGAATGATGGCGATGATGGTGGTGACGGTTACGAGTAGATAGTGTTGGTAGGCTTTGTGCCTTTTAATTTATCATGAACTTATGTAATTGCGCTGTTGCGCTTTTTGTTGAATTAAACTGATGATGTTTTGTTACTTCAATATGTAACTGTGGCGCGATCACGCTTTTTAAATATAGTATTTATGTTTGCTCTATATTTGTCGAGTTACAATTATTGCATTGTTGATGAAAACTTTGGTTAAGTTAGCGCGAATAAATGTAAGTGTGGCTCTTGTGTGAGTGTAACTGCCCGGTCTCGCGCTATGATCGCGGAGGACCTTGGAGGCATAACTCAAGAGCTCGTAATTTACTGAAGTGTTTTCGTGGTAATAAAAAGTTTAACATGCATTTGTAACGTAGAAGTCATCATGGTAAAAGAAAAAAACATAAGGCATATGCTTTCATTTAGTAGGAAACAGGCGCTTAGGCCAGTGTACATCGTGGAAATAAAACAAAGGGCGTATAGCCGACAAAGGAAATTAAGAAAGGCGCGTGGCCAACATAAGTGGATAAAGGTGCATGGCCGAGCGTAGTCAAATGTAACATTTGCGCAATTGTTGCATGTTCCATGCGCGCGGGATGATGTATCCATCCAGTGTGCGCAGCTTGTATGCCCCCTATCCTAGCACTTCATGTACCAAGTATGGGCCTTCCCACTTGGGTGCTAGCTTCCCGGGGCGTTTTGCATTGGAGGCTTCATTGTCTCTGAAGACGTACTCTCCTGGAGTAAAGGTACAAAGCACTCTTGCATTGTAGTACCTTTCCAGCTGTGTCTTGTACTTGGCTTCTTTGATTCACGCTATTTCGCGCCTCTCTTCGAGTAGGTCCAAGTCAAGACGGCGCTCTGCCTCGTTGTCGATTTTTTTGACTGTTGTCAAGCGCGGCGAGGGTAGGCCGATTTCAGCAGGGATAACCGCCTCTGAGCCGTAGACCAGGCTAAAGGGGGTTTCACCAGTGCTTGTTTTCGGCATGGTTCGATGAGCCCACAGGATGCTCGGGAGCTCATCTACCCAACCTCTTCTTCTAGTGCCCAGTCGGGCCTTTGTCCCTTCAACGATACTTTTGTTAACACTTTCTACTTGGCCGTTGCCCTGAGGATGCGCAACAGAAGAGAAAGTGTGTTCGATATTCATCTCTTTCATCCATTCTTGAAGGTATTCAAAAGCAAAATTGGTGCCGTTATCTATTACAATCTTGAGTGGGAGACCAAACCTGCAATTGATGTGTTCCCAGATGAACTTGCACACCATCATTGAAGTTGTTGAAGTGAGTGCTTTGGCCTCCACCCACTTGGTGAAATAATCGACGGCAACAATTATAAACTTCACAGCTCCAGGAGCTTCAGGGAAGGGTCCCACCATATCGATCCCCCACTGCTGGAAGGGCCATGCAGTGGACACAGGGATGAGATCATTTTTTGGGCGCAGGGTTTTCGGGGCGTGCCTTTGACAGGAGTCGCATTTGCGCAATTCCTTTAGAGTGTCAACATGCATCCCTGGCCAATAGTATCCAGCGTTCATTATCTTCGCGACAACCATGCGCGGGCCCGCATGGATGCCGCATGGATGCCGCAGATGCCTTCATATATCTCTCTGATCAGGTAACTTGCGTCATGGGGGTCCACACAACGTAAAAGTGGCCCCAAGAAGGATCTTCGATACAAGATTCCACCGTTCATCTCATAGAACAAAGCCTTGTTCTGTATTTTTCTAGCTTCCGCTTTGTTTTCAGGGAGAGATCCCTCTTGAAGATACTGGATGATAGGATTCATCCATGATGGAGGCCTTATCTCGATTACATTAACTTGCCGCAACAAAACAGATGGGTTTTTTAGGACTTCGATTCTGATGTCCTTGGCGAGATGTTGGAAGGAAGTTGAAGCGAGCTTGCTTAACGCGTCTGCTGGCCTGTTCTCAGACCGATTGATATAAACGACTTTGTATGATTTGAATTGCTGGAGCAACTCCTTTGCCTGCTCTAAGTACAAAGCCATAACTTCACCCTTCGCATCGTATAACCCGTTGATTTGACTCGCGATTAGTAGAGAGTCAACATGCGCTTGTAAGTTTTGAGCTCCCATCTTGATGGCCATGCGCAGGCCTGCCAAGAATGCTTCATATTCCGCCTCATTGTTGGTATTCTTGAAATCTAACTTGATGGCGTATGTAAATTCATGTTTCTCAGGGCTAACAAGGCGCAATTCGGCTCCTGCGCCCTCTTCGTTTGAGGCCCCATCAGTGTATAGCAACCACAAACCATCGGATGTGTCCACGATTGGAGTGTCAACAACTTCACAATCTTTGATCTTATCCTCTGGGACTTCTGTGATGAAATTCGCTAAAACTTGACCCTTGATGGCTGGGCGCGGCCTGTATAGAATGTTGTGGCCCCCCAGCTCGATTGCCCACTTTGCTAGGTGACCTGACATTTCTGGTTTTTGTAAAATTGTGCCGATGTGAAAGTTTGTGAGTACCGTGATCACATGCCCTGTAAAATATCTGCGCAGCCTCCTGGAGGCTTGTAACCGCGCAAGCACTAATTTTTCCGTTGTTGAGTATCGGGTTTCTGGGTCTGTGAGCACCCTGCTAACGTAGGAGATTGGAGTCTAAACTCCATCTTTCTCCACTAACAATACCGACCCAACTGCCTTGTACGAAGAGGACAGGTACAGAATGAGCGGTCCTTTCTCGAATGGCGTGGTTAGTGTAGGGAGCTTGATTAAACACTGCTTCATCTGTTGGAAGGCAGTTTCTGCTTCAGGTGTCCATTTAAACTCCTGTTTTTTCACACAGTTGCGCAAAGTACTGATGAAAGGGTATGACTTCGCGGCGTGGTTGGACAGAAAGCGATTGAGCGTGGCTAGGCGGCCGACTAATCTCTGCATCTCTTTGATTGTTCGTGGTGACGGCATCCGTTCTATGGCCTAAACTTTTTCGGGGTTAACCTTGAAACCGCCGTTTGTAACCACGAAGCCTAAAAACTTGCCTTCTTCCATGCCAAAATAACACTTAGCTGGATTCAGCTTCATGTTCACGCTTCTCAAAGAGTTAAATGTCTTCTCAATGTCTTTTAACATCTGGTCCTCCTCAGGACTTTTAATCACAAGGTCGTCGATGTAAACCTCGATATGCTTTTGGATGTCATCAGCAAATATCGTATCCATCAGGCGCTGGTAGGTTGCGCCAGCGTTTTTGAGGCCGAATGGCATCTTTGTGTAACAAAATATGCCAATGTCGGTCTGAAAAGCTGTCTTGTCCTCATCCCCGAGCTTCATTTGAACCTGATGATACCCATTGTAACAATCCAGAAAACATTTCCATCTGTATGGCGCGAGAGAGTCTATCTTTTTGTCGATCTCAGGCAAAGAATAGCAATCTTTGGGACATGCCTTGTTGAGATCGGTATAATCAACGCACATTCTCCATCCTCCGTTAGACTTTTCCACCATCATGGTGTTTCCAACCCAACTTTGGTATCGCACCTCCCTCAGTATACCTGCTTTTAGCAATTCACAAACTTGCTCATTCATGGCTTTGGTTTTATCCGCCCCGAGGCTGCGCCTTCTTTGGACCTTTGGCTCGACGGAGGGATAAGTGTTCAGACAGTGTTCAGTGACGTCGCACGGGACACCGGTCATGTCAGCCGGGGTCCAGGAGAAGATGTCCATGTTTCTGAATAATAGCTGCTTGAGGTGCGTCCTGATGTTTGGCGAGATAGCGTGGCCTATCATCACCGTTTGTTCTGGGTACTTGCGGTTCAAGACCCATTTCTCTGGCTCGGTTGTCGAAATTTTTGGTGCTTTGACTGGGCGCATGTCTTCTGCTGACATTACCTCCTTCTTTGCATAGATAATCGCCACCCCTATCTCAGTTGGGAACCCGATGGCTGAGTGGGGAGTGGAGGTTACCATGTTTAATTCTCCTTGGGTTTCTCTCCCGATCAAAACATCATGCCTTGATTTGACCAGCATTACCATGAAATTAACTGTTGTAGTTCCTGAATGCTTCCCGTCAGATAGGGTGGCGGGGAAGCTGATCTAGCCTAGTGGGAAGACCATCTCATTGAAGAATCCCGAAAGAGGATAATCGACAGGGTCAAGCCTTGCTTTATCTTCATCATCAAACTGATTGAAGCATTGTTCATAGATGATATCTGTCGTGCTTCCCGGATCAATGAAGATGTACTATGTTTCGTAATGACCTATGATTCCAGTAATGATGACGGGGCGCGTGGCGCGTGGACCCCCGCGCACTACTGGGAAGATGACTTGTTGTTCCTACCATGCTGGTTCGAATGGGCGCTTGCCCTTGTTTGTCGTGCTGTATCTTGGTCCATTGACCATGTGAGTTTCTAGGCGCTTGACCTTCTTCTGGTTTCCGTCATCATGGCGCTGGATCTGGCGTGTCTCCTTGCGCACGTTTTTGACCAGATGGCTTAACTTCCCGCTTTCCAAAGATTTCTCAATTTCTTGCCTTAGACTGATACAGTCATCTGTCAGATGACCTGTATCTTTGTGGAAATCACAGTATAGGTTTGGGTCTTGTCCCTTTTTGTTTATCATCGGCCTTGGTGCCTGGAAGTCATGGTTCTCCGTCATGAGCACCTCCTTTGGTGTCTTAATGAGCGGAGTCCAGTGCTTTTCTCGATTTTCGTTCCTGACTGCGTTTCGATAACCAATGCGATCGATTGTGTCTCACGTGTCCTCTCTAAAGCGAGGCCTTTCCTTGTAACCGCTAGACTGGTTGGCTTTCCATCCAGGGTTTCTGTTCTTGTTTCGCCTGTTGTTATCGCGCGAGCTTCCTTTGGAAAAACGATCTTCAGTGTAAGAGTTCTTGTTGCCTGCCAATGACTCTTCAGTTTGTGTTACTATCTTCACGGCTTCCATGAGTTTGTCCCATTCCTTGGGCATACCATCTTTGCCTGTGATAGTCCTAATCAGGCTATCACATTGAATTGCTTTCTTGAAGTGCGCGCGCATTAATTGTTCACTTACACCACCAATTTCTAGACACTCCTTGTTAAAGCGAGTGATGAAATCTTCTAGCCCCTCATCTTCCCTTCGCCAGATGTCTGTTACTTCAGCTGTGTCGCGCTGATAACGCCTCTACTGGCTGAAATGATTTACGAATTGGGTTCTGAAATCCACCCATGACGTGATTTTTCCAGGCAGGAGGCTGTCGAACCAAGCGCGAGCAGCCCCCGTGAAGGTCTGGATAAACAGATGGCACCACATTGGCATGTTCCATCCTCCCATAACACCTACGCTTGTAAACACTCTAACGTGATCATCAGGATCAGTTAGGCCGTTGAACTTTCCCACTATTGGAGGCAATTTCTCTTTTGTTAGCGGGGCTAGAGCAATCTTTGGAATGAACTTCGAGTGTTCTGCAGCTTCAGCTGGTCTATAGGCGAGGCTGAAGTCTCGTTCTGCTTCTTCGTTGTATGCAATGCGCTGCCTTGGCTTGTAGTATTCGTGATTCCTCTGCAAATGGTTAAAGACTGAGGATCCTTCATCATCTTTCCAAGTTAGGTCATTTGGGTATGTGTCATCCCCCTCGTTATTCATGTTGCACGGCCCGAGCCGGCTATGAATTGGACCCCTTTGAACGTTTGACGGATGGTCATAATAGCTTTCTGTCTCTCCACGTGTGTCGCGCATGTCATGCACGCTTGGTCTTCTTAGGGGAGGAGGCCTGTTGATTCTTCCTTGAAAGTTTTGCTGTGGGGGTATCTGGCGCGCCCCCTGACTTGGACCCGGAGGTGTAACCAAAGATGGTTCTGCTTGCAAGACCGCTTGCTGTGCGCTCAAAGACTGATAAGCAGCATTGATGGTAGCAATTTGTTTGGCATACCAAGAGGCTGGAGTTTCGCCTTCCGGCAGCCCTAATAGCGCCGAAATATTCTGAGGTGGAGCTGGGTTTGAAGGATCAGCGACATGACTTACTGGGGTTACCGTTTGAGTGATGCAAGTGATACTCGCGCGGGGCCCCCCTGTGTTGGTTACTTCGATTTCACCGATTTCTTCAGCAGGTTGGACTAGGACATTTTGATTGTCCTCCCCCAACACTGCGTTAGAGTTTGTTCCAAAACGAAAATCAGGAATGATTCCTTGACCAGCCATGATCGAAGGAAAAACAACTTAGAAAACTCAGGAAAAGAAGAAGAAAGTGATTTGCAAAAAATCGGTGGGCTCTAATGAAGAAACACGGAACTAATTTTAGAGTTAGTTAGTTTGGTTTATGCTCCTTTCATAGTGGTTAATCTTCTTAAACTTTCCTGAGCTCCTTAATGGTCCGATTATCCTGCAAAACAGAACACCATTAGCTCGTTAAGAGGGGAATATGGGGGTTTCCCTCTTAACCAGACTCCGGCGTGAGAATAAGTATCTGCTTTGAAGGAATAAGTGTGTGGTATGAGTGAGAGTGAAGATAACCGAATGAATCAACCTGTGAATGAAGGTCCCTATTTATAGCCGGAGAGGTGTAAGGAGAGATGGGCTGATGGGCCATGGGCCGGAAGGCGACAACAGAGAATATCCTTCTTGTCTCACTAGTATCGACCGTTAGTGCCTTCTAGAAGTTCTCCGTTGTCGGCCTTGTTGTCCCTCTGCCATCCGCAGGTAAGTGGAGATCGTGGGGCAGGTGTCGTCGCCCCTTGATTGGTGCCACGTAGGCGTCCTTTTCTACTCTCTGTCTCCTGCACGTCAAACGATCGTGGAGCATGATTGAGCATAGCCTGGAGGACGCGGATTGGCTCTTTTCTTCTGCCACTTGTACCTTGAGTACTTTCTGAAGTGGCCCTGCTGAGCACGTAACTAGCCCGCGCAGGGTTACAGGTGGCTGAAGGCTCTTATTCAGGATGTTAAGTGCTGAAACTGATGTTCTTCCTTGTTTGGACCTCGCGCGATGTCAGTCTCTTGTGAAGCAACCTGCGCGAGTCTAAGATTGACCAGCTTGTTGATTAAGGAGTATGCTCTCGTGCGCGGCCTGGAAGAAGGTATGCGCAGCTTTTTGGGACCATACCCCTTCAGCTTAGGATATATGTAAAATGAGATCTCGAGCTAACAATTGTGGGATTTTCAGTTTAGTCATGTAGGAATTAGGTTCACATTTTAATAAAATATATTACAAAATATATAATAACGAGACTCTTTGTTCATGAGCCGATCCGATCCGATCGAGGGTCTGCTCATGCTCGGATTGAATTACAACCGATCCGATCCGATCGGATCGAATTTGCAAAACCGAGCACAAAAGTGATGCTCATGCTCGGATTGAATTTGAATCGATCGGATCGTTTTTGCTCGGTTTTTATCAAATCCTCAAAAAATCTAGCGGATCGTTTTCGCTCAGTTTCGCTCGATTGAATTATAAGGCTGGGTTCAACAAAAACAAATCCCAACTTAATTAAAACATGTCCAACACTTCACTAACAAAAGCATTACATAACTAAAATCATGATTCTAAAAATGTTCTTAACAATATCAAGAAGCACAAAATAAAGTGTGAAATACAAATTGTCATTTAGTTCAAAAGCCATAAACTTCTTCTTTAAGCTTGATCATCTCCATCCACAAAATTCAACTTCAAATCAACATATAACCTATAAACACAAGCATTAAATAAAATCATTAAGTTCGACATATTACATAACAACTTTTATGGTTTGTTAATTATAAAAATAACTTTCATTTATTATCAGACCCGTCTGGAGTCAACACATCAATTTCCAATTTTTCTTCATCTCTTACAGTTTGCTACACAATAAAAGACAAAATACAAATGTTAATGCATAAACTACAAAAGCATAAGTAGATTATAGGAATAGGGATTTAGGGTTAGATTTTGATATTAACTATTAAGTTTGGCTGAATATTTTTTGGGTTTTTAATCTTTAAAATCTATAATATATATATATATATATATATCTTAATTATTAATAAAAATAATTCGAGCGAAACCGAGCGATCAACGAGCGAGCGGACCTTTGCTCATGCTTGGATTGAATTTGAATCGAACCGATCCGAGCGGCTCATTTACAAACTGAGCGGGAATCGAACGAGCATTTTTCGAGCGATCGGCTAGCGATCCTCAATCGTCGAGCAGTTTGGACAGCCCTACTTGTTATTTGTGGGAAATTCGAGTAGTACAATACCGGTTACAAAAACTAAATAAACGAATATAAAATACAATATAATTGTACCAATCTTGATTCAAGCAAGCGTCTTTGGAAGAACTTCAACCGCACCGTCTTGTACGTACCTCCGCTGCAAGAATGAACAAACTGTAGTTGACGGTTTTGGTTGAGGATCGTGTTTGACACGGTGCCCTTAAAACATATTTCGCGCCTCCTCTCAGACGGTCTGTTTCCAGGATACAACAACCGAAGCAGTAGTTGTACTACCGGAGATGACACTCACGCCCAAGATTGCACCGAGCATAATTTGGTGTTTATAAAATAGGCAAAAGATGAAGTTGTGTAAATTTGAGAGTACTCCTCTCAAAGGAAAAACGAGAGTAAAGAGTATGTCTATTTTTCTTGGTCTATAGTATGAACCACCAAGTTCATATATATACACCCATAGTTTAACCTCATTAAACTAGTAATAAAAATAGACATTAATCTTGTCATAACTATAACATTAATCTTGTAATAAACAAGATAATGAATATGACTTTAATCTATAATTAAATGGACTTAAGTGGTTAGTCAAAAGCGGTCATAACATCATGACAAGCATTAAACGGTTTGAGACAATTAGTTTGACTAGGTCCAACAAGCTCTTCTATTACTGTTGCAAACCTGAGCGCGCTAGAACTTCTGCCAGTCCACGCGCCATGCTTCAATAATCTCATGCCACGCCATATGGACTCGCGCTCCACACGTATGCGACTACGCATACCAGGACGCCACCTTGTCATGCGTCATCCATACTCGCGCGCCACACGGATGCCACCTGGTCACGCGCCATCCAAACTCGTGCGCCACTTGCATTCTTCGCCAAAGCCAATGGCGTGCGCCATGCACCTAAGGAGCTTGCGCCGCATCGACATGTGCCATGCCATAGTGTCCGCCTACGCCACCCAAGGGTGCGCCATAAGCGCACCCGCCATGTATCTGACCACGCGCTCATGGGCAAAAATACAAAGGCGGTATGCGAAGTTCAAAGCGCACCACGTTGGGCTTATAGCCCACGTCACGCGTCCATGTGTGCAGGTGCGATGCACCCTTTTGGGTCCCCACTAGTGTTTGGCATCAAGGAGTGCTCCTCCTTATATACCACTTTAAGTTTTGTCATTCCACCTATGTGGGACAAGATGACAAATCTCAATCCATTTTTCTCATCTTTGTTTTTCCAAACATACAACTTCAAGCTTCGATATCTCTTTCATCTTAGCTCTATTTGGACATAGTTTGAACACAAACCCATAAATAATTATTTATATTACACATATATAAATACAATTGATGTCCAAAATAGTTAGTGAAAAACTCATTTTCACTAAAATTTCCAACAATCCCCCACATGAATGGAGATCTATTAAAACACACCAAATTCCCCGATGAAAACTCGACAGCGAGTATTGCAGGATAGGTAGGTGTAGCCTTTGAACCTTCCTTTGTGAAGCATACTTAGCCTACTAGGGGTTTGTAGACGTGATGTCCTTGAACAACCCCCCATTTGTGTAAACGACAATATACATTCACACACTACTTTCCCTAGCCGGGCCATCTCCTCGTTTTCGTTTCCAATAATGGTCATGGAGCACTTTCCTGGTTCTACGGGAGCTCTAGGAATTATGCCCTAATTCCATTCGAAGCGACCACACTTCTCTCCAACATAGGTGATTTCCCTTTAAATCATTAAAAGCATTATGGTTCATTATGATTTACACAAATCATTTAACCACATAGTATGCTTAGCCTCACAACAATGTCACTGGATATTATAGGAATGGACTAGGACGTATTTAAACACCCTTTTATAGTTTTAGGGGATATATGAACATATACACTAGCTTATATATAAACATATATATTAGCTATGACCCCACAGTGACTACCCTTCGGTTGATGTTAAGTTAGCCTATTGAACCTAGTTCTTGGGATCTCCAGTCAACTAGGTTAGGTTTCCCTCATGTCCCTTTTTTGCATGGCTTTAGTCCCATTCCACAACCTGATCTGTTGTCAATCCACTGGTTGTTGGATACAAAATTATCTTTGACTTCGCTAAGTCACCAACGACAATTTAAATTGCGATCAGTTGGTCTAACGTGTTCTTAACTCGCTAGTCACTTTTGCCTTTTAGTCGATTCATAAGACTTATAACTTGTCATATCAACCTGGATCCAGTTATGTACCTTGTCTTAGAATGACATGAAACTCAATTCATGGCTAGACACGTTTTCACCATGCCTTTGGTGTGTCATGACTGACATCTTACTAGATTTTGAATCTAACCAATTGGCATTCGAGTCCAATCTACTTGATTGACTCCATATAACCATTGTGTACTCCACTCGGTTATGCGTTTGCAATATATATTAGGATTTCTAAAATCCTTATTGCCAAACCTTCCACATTCAAGTGCAAGTCACCCCCACATTTAAGTGTAATTGGATAGCATCCAAATGGGGTGATGAAAGGTTCTCCCTTTCATTTCGAGCTTGAGAAAACTTCTCAACTACCATTTCATCATACAAATGCAAGTCACCCACACATTTAAGTGTAATTTGGATAGCATCCAAATGGGGTGATGAAAGGTTCTCCCTTTCATTTAGAGTTTGAGAAAACTTCTCAACTACCATTTCTTCATACCCTAAAGGGTTTGTTTCTTAAATGGTTCCTCCCCCCACATTGCTTGCATTTTAATTAACTATCCCTTAGGACTAAAAAGAAGTTATCTTTATAGTTTTGTTTTAGCACAAAATTCGTTCTTGTGTCATCACAAATTTTGAATGTTTAAAGTTAATTTAATCTCCGTCGAGCATATAAATTAACAAGTATTAGTCTAGCATGCTTTAGACCACAATACTCTAGCATGTGAACAGAAGATGCATCATTCTGATTCTTCACAGCCTTAAGAGATAACGCAGTATCTCTTCCGAACATTCGTTTCTTAGTTTAGACACAATAATGAAATTTTATTTCACCATTCCAAAACCATCGGTTTTAGGAAGGCCTCAAAACCATAGTTAACTCCATCCATTAGGATCATAACTCGTTTGCCTTTTTATCTCCAAGGCTTCACCATTGACTTCCTAAAGACTTAAACATAAGTCTTAATTTAAGTCACTTTGATGAAAGATCTTTGTATAAAATCACTTGAGTCTTGAGATATAGTCAATTAGATTGACTCTCAACAACAAAGCATTCACGAATGCCTATAGTGATATATACATTTAGGTTGTTGTTTCATTAATACCATGTATTGGGATACTCTCCCAAATTGAGGACCAAGCCTCCACATAGTTTAAACAACATTGATGGTGGTAGAAGCATCTACAAGTACATCACTATTGTAAATTTCTGTTAATAAATTTGCTAAACTTATTAAAATCATTTACAATAATAACATATATTTCTTTCATATGTTATATTCTTTGAAAACTTACATGTGCATTTCCATGTTGATGCTCTCAACATTAGATGACATATTTTGTTTTCATGCATTTCATCTCAAACCATACACCACGTTTCTCACGAACTCGTTATACGTTTGATGTTTTATTTATGACTTATTACATAAGTCAAGATCACAACCTGCTCGTTGTGTTCGTGTAAATTAGTTTTTACACTTTGTATCAAAATGTGTATCCTTTTGACAACTTATTAGTAGTCCAAAATAACGGATACACCAATGATATCTAAACATCAAATCGCAAAGTGTTATTATTTTCAACACACTTTAGAACGAAATAAACGCAATTACATCGTTCTGTCATGTTTTGAGGTACTCCCTCAATGGAACACGTATAACTTGTTTCGTCTTGAAACTCTAAACTTGAATAATCACAAGTTGTCCAAAATATAAAGTTGTTTACAATTAACTACTCGCAAGTAGTTGAGCAACTTATTATATTAATAACAACATCGAGTTGTTTTTCACAAAAAAGTCTTTCCAAGACTATTATATGGTTCAAGACGTTATATACTTCTCGTGGAAGTATCGAATCATTTATAATTCGCAAAGACATGTTTTATTCGTTCAAAACATTTCTTGTTTTTGCAAGTGTTTTAATATTAAACTATATATTTATGTTTTGATTACAAATAAAGACAATAAACCTTATAATAGTTTAATAAATAAAACAATTTCAAACTCGCTCGTTTGAAAATAAAACGAATACACATCGTTTTAAATAAATGGTTTATCATATTCAAACCATTTCTAACCGCTGTTAGATAATAACGATTATCAATCGTTAAAATGAGTGGTTTGTAATATGCTAATTATAATTTAAATGTTGAACAAACATTCAAAATATTCGGTTTTTATAAAGTAAATCGCTTCTAACACGCTCGTTAGAAATGAACACAAATCTTTTCTAACACGCTCGTTAGAAAATATGTAAAACGATTACAAATCATCTTAAATAGTTTATCATAGTTAACCCGGTTCTAACATGCTCGTTAGAAATTAACGATTGCAAATCGTTAAAATAGTTGGTTATAAGATAAACTAATTCTAATACGCCCACTAGAAAGTTAAACGATGACAAAGTCGTTAAATCGTTTCTAACACGCTCGTTAGAAAATAAACAACTATCAAACTCTATAAATCGTTTCTAACACGCTCGTTAGAAATAATCGAATACAAAATTTGTTTCGAAGTTTATAAAAAAATATAAACTATTTCTAATACTCACATTAGAAATAAACAAATAAAAATCGTTTAGACATATGTGGAAAAAAATCCGTTTCTAACTCGCTCGTTTGAAATTTAATAGTTTAGAAGAAACCGTTACAAGGTTAGTTATTATCAAAAATAATTGTCTCCAACACGCTCGTTTGTAATTATTTGAAATAATAATCTTTTCTAACATGCTCGTGAGAAAATCTAATCGTCTTTTAACAAGTTAGTTCTACACAATCATCGTATCTAACATGCTCATTAGATATAAAAGATGATATTAAAACTTATTATTCTATAAAATTCTAACACGCTCGTTAGAGATATAAAAAGTTTTAATCTTGTTATTCTTCAAGCATCAACGTTTCTAACACGCTCGTTAGAAAATATTAAAACTTGTTAAAATAATTACTTTCTAATATGCTCATTAGAAAATATAAATATTTAAGACTTTTAAAAACCAACATTAATATATCAATTATGGTTACTAAAAGCTTATTATTAAGAAATTAAACGTTACAAAACATTAGTAAGAGGTTACAAAAAAAAATTTCTAATACGCTCATTAGAAAAGTTAGTATTTCAAAACCTATTGAAATACATATTATTTTGTATAAGGTTCGGTTTTATCTAAACACGAACAAAACCCATGAAATCCAAAACTTGAATCAAAACATCCATTGTTGTAACACGGTATTCAGATTAAAGATTGTACTTCAATCATCAAAACTAATCCGACTCATTATACTAAATAAATATTTCCCGAAAATTACTATATGTTAATAGAGAAACTAAATGAACAGTGGCAGGAAGGTTAGTCACCTACCTGCCAACCTGCTTCATTTTTTAGGTTTATAACACCTGTCTTTCTAGGTGACAGGTGGTTTTTACAAAACCGTACACCCCCGCTTAAAACCCCAAACCACCTATCTACCCTTCATTTTACACATAATACAAACCCTAGAAAGAAGGGTGAGAGAGAGATATACAGATGTCTACATATAGAAAGAGAATTTGGGAGACAGAATTGTGATGGAGTGGTGGCTGACCACCACCACCTTTGGCGGCACCACCCGATTCCGGCACGTCAGCGACCCCGACTAACGGTACGATGGCTGATCATTTTAGAGAGAGAGAGAGGTTGTGTAGACAACGGCCTTGACGACGGTTAGCATTCCGACCAAATCAGAACATATTCCGGTAAGGTCCGAACCCATTTGCATGTTTCATTCTTTGTTATATCAGTTCAAATGAGTCTTGTAAGGATCATATATTCTGATTACGTGAACAAAGTGTTCCGTAGAAAGTATGGCTAGGGTTCTAGGGAGTAGTGCCGGCAAGGAGAATCTGTTGATGATCCGGTTAGCAGATTAAAGCCTGTACCGGATTTCTTCAAGTGAACCGGCAATTCTCCAGGTCGACTCTACATATATGGTAAGCCACGAACTACTTCTGGCCACATATGTGAATTTTGGTTATATAATCAAGTCTAAATGTGTAGAAACAGTGACGAGGAGTAGGGCACCATTGGAATTGGGGCTGGTTAGGTGAATTTGATTTATGGGTTTGGTGTGTTTTAAGGATTTGTTTTTTGTTAATCACAAATGCATCTTCATTGTTGCAAGAATCGACCCCTAATATGCTGAATTTTGGGCAATTGCAGTTCATGTTCTTGACCAAAAAGCTTCATTGTTAGATGAAATCATGTTTTATATTTGTTAGGTTTCTTTACTCATTTAGTTTTAACTTGAACGTTAAGTTAAAAAACCTAGATGTGATCATTTTAAAGAGCCTACCGCAACAATTAAAGAGCTGATTTGCATTTTTTTTACCTTGCAGGTTACTGAAGATAGATCCAAACTTCCAACTGCATGCTTTAATCTAGAGAGAGAGATGGGGGAAGCTCCGTCACCATGGCTGGCAGAGAGAGTGAGGGCTGGTAGAAGCGGGGCCGCCTCTGGTAGCAGAGCCACGACGGCGACCAGTTTCTTTAAATCTCATAAAGTGTAGGGGTGACCGGAACCGTCCCTGGTGGCGGAGCTCTTCACACTTGCGTGGTAGCTCTCCCTGCTCTCAACGCGTGCCATGTTTAAGGCACACATCTCCTTTTTGACCCCATCACAAACCTACCATAGAGAGAGAAGGAGAGGGCAAACGGATGGTTCCGGTGGCTAACCCACCACCGTACCCGCCATCGTCGAAGCACCCATATCCGGTGTGTGTGGTGTTGGTTTCCTCAAACGGCGGTTTCTGGTAGAAACATGGCCATCAGCGGTCACTGGCGTTTCGTGAGGTGTCTACGACGGTTGTTCCGGTCATGCCCTTTTGCATTGCATGTAGGTCAAATGATTTACTTTTTTCTTCACAGATTGTGTAGATTTGTGGTTGTATTCCTTGATATGCTATTTGTTTATATGGATTGACCACATTATTAGCAGCAGAGTATTGCAAGAGTTGTACTGTGAGAAAACGACAGAGACTTGGTTGTTATGTTGTTCATTTGACAGTATCTGAAAATGTAGAGAATAGGATTTCAGGCACCTTATGTGTGTGCCGTTGTGCAATCAGGTAAAGAAATCATCTGGTTTTATGTTCTTTTTAGTGGTTTGGTCAAGGTGTAAGAAAAGTTAAACATATTTTGGTTTACTATATGTTTGGAGGCTCTTAACTTGGTCATAGTTAGGTGATTCTTTACATCTTGACCAAACAGTGTGGAAAACCCAAGTGAAGTCATTGTTTAGTTTTAAATCACTATAATCCATTAGACCTGGTCAAAATTGTCAAAATCAATATATTGGATTCAAGATTTGCACAACGAATTTTTATATAAAAGTCCTCTGTTTATGATGTAATTACTTATTTAAAAAATGGTAATTCATGAAAAACTTATAAACAAAAGTCTTGTATCAAACCTAATCATAGCAATTTTGCAGAGAAAATGAAAAACACAATGGATTGATTAATTTAATTCAATCTTGGTGCCAACAAAGATTGTCGGCCACTACCTTATATACAAAGGTTAAAACGGTTGTTGTTGGTCATTATGCTTAACTGGCAAATGGCTGTTGTTTGAGGGACTGGAAGAAACTGAATAGTCGAAGTCGAGGTCTGTCTTAATGTCAAAGTCCGGTTGTGAGTCTCTATCTCTCTTCTTGAGTTATTCATATGCTTTCAATCTATTTGTATATCCCTAAAAGATAGTTTAGGGTTTTCCCCACTTGATAATATCTGAACTTACCTAATGCAAGATTCAAAATGTTGGGGTATTTGATACAACGACCATGCATGTTCGCATGTAACTAACAATCTCATCTTGAATGAATATCTTTTGAATATTGTAATTTTGATATGCATGTTCATTTACTTTCTCTTAACTGCTAACTATTTTAGGTTGCAATCAAGTGCAAGGACCAGATGCACAAGAGAGTGAAGGAATAAATGCAAAATTAATGAATGGAATCAGACCATGGTGAAGAGTTTCTCACAAATGTCTAAGGACATAACTGAATGGAGAAACTGTGCTTCCATCCCAAACTGTAGATGCAAAGTTTAAACTTATTTCTGTAAATTGATGTGATCAACTCTGACTAGATATGGTCAAAGAGAGTCAAGCATGGATACTGAAGGTGATCATTGGAGGGTGAATCGTTTTCTTCCGGTGTTCATAACAATGAGATAACCCCATTTCAAACATGTTATCTTGCTTTAGTTTGATTGAAAGCTTATATATTAGATGGATTAGGGGATTATCAAAAAAAGATGTTTTTTGTTTTGTTTATGTTGAGTAGAATCTTTTTGAATCTGCTTAATATGTTATTGATGTTCTTTGTTTTGTTCTCTTCCTAGCTTTTACAGGTTGCAGTTATTAGCTAAATCTGCTTAGGATGTGTGTGATATATTGAATGAAGCTCTAGATGTATTCATGCGAAGAACTTTGAATCTATGAAGTATAAAGAACTCTGATTCTATTAAGCATGAAGAAGTTTGAATCTCTGAAGAAGTTAAAGAGCAGGTAAATTGTTCAGCCATAAATCCATATATTTGATGTTTTTAGTTTAAAATAAAATGCATTACCAAACATGGAATTAGCCGGAATACATTGTTGATTATTGCATTTAACACAAAAAAAAAAAACTAAAGAGAAAGAAAATAAATAATTGGATATTGTAGTGAAGAAAACGCTAGCTTCAATCTGGGAAATTTGGGACTTTCACGTTTTTACGACAAAGGGTGCAGAATACAGTCATAGAAGGATATGGTTTCATATGCTAAAATCAATATATGCTAATTTCTATGGTGTTGATTAAGCATCGTGCAAAACAAAGTTAAAAAGATTAGTTAAATGGCTAATATCATAATAACTTGGAGATGAAATGTGAGGACTTTTATAGGATTATACAGCAAATACTTGATGATCCCCCTAACTTGTATTTTAACGGATGTTTTTTATGTGCAGGTCAAATGAGATTGGTTACAATGTTACATTGACTCAATAAAAAAACAAGCAAATGAGAATCCATTTTGGGTATCCAGCACTTTTGACACCATATCGAAGGCTGTGTACCTTCTTTTTGGGATAGAATTCCTTCTTACTTCATTTAATTTAGGCATTTAATTTTGTTATAGTGGAATATACATACAACTTAATCGAATTGATTTCTTCGAACAATTGTTTTCGATCGATATAAATATCATGTGTTGATATCGAGTGGTGGTACGATAACCAACTAAACGAACGGATGCTGGCCAAATTTATGCTGCGTAGCACTGGGAATCCACAGGTGCAACACGCCAGGGTTGATAGCACTAGTTTATAAGATTTTAACAAAAAACCCATAAAACATTTTAACTTTCGTGAACCTAAATCCTCGTAGAGAAGGGATTTAAGATTGTAGCAACAATCTTCACGAAAGTCTGTTTTAAGATTGTAGGAATTAGGTTCACATTTTAATAAAATATATTACAAAATATATAATAACGAGACTCTTGTTATTTGTGGAAACTTTGACTAGTACAATACCGGTTACAAAAACTAAATAAACGAATATAAAATACAATATAATTGTACCAATCTTGATTCAAGCTAGCGTCTTTGGAAGAACTTCAACCGCACCGTCTTGTGCGAACCTCCACTGCAAGAATGAACAAACTGTAGTTGACGGTTTTGGTTGAGGATCGTGTTTGACACGGAGCCCTTAAAACAGATTATGCGCCTCCTCTGTTTCCAGGATACAACAACCGAAGCACTAGTTGTACTGCCGGAGATGACACTCACGCCCAAGATTGCACCGAGCATAATTTGGTGCTTATAAAATAGGAAAAAGATGAAGTTGTGTAAATTTGAGAGTACTCCTCTCAAAGGAAAAACGAGAGTAAAGAGTATGTCTATTTTTCTTGGTCTATAGTATGAACCACCAAGTTCATATATATACACCCATAGTTTTAACCTCATTAAAACTAGTAATAAAAATAGACATTAATCTTGTCATAACTATAACATTAATCTTGTAATAAACAAGATAATGAATATGACTTTAATCTCTAATTAAATGGACTTAAGTGGTTAGTCAGAAACGGTAATAACATCATGACACGCATTAAACGGTTTGAGACAACTAGTTTGACTAGGTCCAACCAGCTCTTCAATTACTGTTGCAAACTTGCGCGCGCTAGAACTTCCGCCAGTCCACGCGCCATGCTTCAAGGATCTCATGCCACGCCATATGGAGTCGCGCTCCACACGTATGCGACTACGCATTCCAGGAAGCCACCTGGTCATGCGTCATCCATACTCGCGCGCCACACGGATGCCACCTGGTCACGCGCCATCCAAACTCGTGTGCCACTTGCATTCTTTGCCAAATCCAATGACGTGCGCCATGCACCTAAGGAGCTTGCTCTGCATCGACATGTGCCATGTCATAGCATCCGCCTATGCCACCCAATGGTGCGCCATAAGCGGACCCGCCATGTATCTGACCACCCGCTCATGGGCAAAAATACAAAGGCGGTATGCGAAGTTCAAAGCGCACCACGTTGGGCTTATAGCCCACGTCACGCGTGCATGTGTGCAGGTGCGATGCACCCTTTTGGGTCCTCACTAGTGTTTGGCATCAAGGAGTACTCCTCCTTATATACCACTCTAAGTTTTGTCATTCCACCTATGTGGGACAAGATGACAAATCTCAATCCATTTTTCTTATCTTTGTTTTTCCAAACATACAACTTCAAGCTTCGATATCTCATTTATCATAGCTCTATTTGGACATAGTTTGAACACAAACCCATAAATAATTATTTATACAACACATATATAAATATTATTGATGTCCAAAATATTTAGTGAAAAACTTATTTTCACTAAAATTTCCAACTAGTCATTTGTTCAAATTGAACTTGAGGTAACAACAAATTGTTGGTTTTTTTTGGTATTTGATTGATATTTTTGTTCAATTTTTTCACAAGTCAGTGAAGGCAACTGTGTTGGATTTTAATACTTGCATTTTGACTACGAAATTAGTCAAGTTTGATTTTGAACTACCCCACTGCAAAACCAAAGATGGTGTTTATAGATAGGGTGTACATATTTACACACCTTAGTGCCTATTTTGACACCCTTCAGGACGCCTCGTATAGACCTATACGAGGCGTATAGGGTTACTTTTCCGACCAGCTCTGCACCAAAGCACAATGTCAAATCAGTCACATTATACGGGGAGTCTAGGTCTGTACGAGGAATGGATACGAGGCAATAAGACGCCTCGTATAGGCCTATACGAGGCGTCTTGAGTGACTTAAAGGTGACTGCTTTACTGTTCATTTGACAAGTGACTTAAAGGTATACGAGGGGTCTAGAGCTATACGAGGCGTCTAAGACTTATGAAAAAGTGCAACATACAGTTTATGCTTTGTCCACCCCCGAGCATTCAACATTTAAATCTGCTTCATCTTTCTTTCTGCTTCTTCTTCTTCTTTCATTACAGGTACTTAAATGTCATCATACTGGGACGGCAACTATGTCTTCGGGCAGTATTATAGCGAGAACTGGGTGCCCGAAAGCGATCCGGTAACAGTACAGGTACTTAAATGTTTTAATTAGTTTTTGTTTTAGTTTATTATTTACTAATGATGATACGGTTCTTTATTTTGGAGGAGTCTTGCGTTCCCGATTCTAATGAGCAAGAGGAGGTTGTGTCTAGTATACAAGGAGAACAAAACAAACCGTTTCTAGATTTGAACAATCATCCCCCTGTTGATGAAACAACCCCTGTAGATGACTCATACCATGCTTGTCCACCAAGTTATCCGACGCAACAAGGGTATCTGGATTATAGATACGGGTGTGAATACGGAGGAGACGGTGGATACGGAGGAGACGGTGGATACGGAGGAGACGGTGGATACGGAGGAGACGGTGGTTACAGAGGAGATGGTGGATACAGTGGATACGGAGGAGACGGTGGTTATGGTGGATATGGTAGATATGGTGGTGAGACACCTCCCATCCAGGACAGTCCGTACTTAAAAAAGCAGGTATTAATTACTAATTTTGTATTATTATTATTATTATTATTTATTTATTTATTATTATTTATTTATTTAATAAAATTATTTATTATTATTGTCGATGTTACAGGTTTTCAACTCTTTAGATGAACTAAAGAATCGGATACAAGAAATAGCAAACGCGGATGGTTTCGTTATTGTCACCCGTCGATCAAAGAAAACCGGTGGAAGAATCGGGAGGGTATGTCTTGAATGTGATCGTGGTGGTGAGCACCAGACTACAGCAACACTTAGAAAAGCCGGAAGCAAAAAAACCGGTTGCCCGTTTTACCTGCGGGCTGTGCGAAACCACCCGTATGAAACCTGGGAGATTAAAGACGGAAAAATTGAACATAACCACGAACTTTGTGAGGACCTGTCGGCCCACGCGTTTATGCGAAGGTTTACTCCAAGCGAAATGAAACTGATCGAGCAGCTGACAGCTCAAAACTGATCGAGCAGCTGACAGGGATTTGCACCATTTGCTCGCTACTTCTATCTCAGCGCGCGGGTACAGCAGTGAGTGGTGTACGACCACATATCTTTTTTTCCTTTATTGTTTGTTGTATAGGAGGCCGTGCGCGCTAGCACACGGTCTAGCCCAGTACTACGCCTCCGCCCATCACCGGCAGGAGCGCGGATTTTTGTATGGCGGGGCGTACGTGACCGTCATTGCCCGTTCATTTGGCCTCGTGCTGCACGAGGACCCACATCTACGGACGCCGCCAGTCATGCCGACGCGGATGGGCATGCAGTCGCTGTGGGGGATGAAGGTAATCAAGAGGTTTGCAGTTGGCCCGCGGTTTAAAAACCGCGAGACCGGGGGCATATGGACAGAGGAGGCACTACCAGAGCATTTCGAGCCCGTTTATCCTCCTGTAGTTCCTGCTGATGTAGTGCCTGTGGAGGAGCCTCCGGAGGATGTAGACGGTGCAGCGGTGCCACAGCCACCGCCACCTGCCGGGGCGCCTCAGTTTCCACATCACGCTATTCCAGGTCGTGCCCCAAGAGCTGCGTTACATCCGGATGTACGAGCCGAGCTTGACAGGCTCAACGATTTGGTAGGTTGGCTGGTACGAGAGGCTCAGGATAGACGAGAGAGAGAGGGATTACCACCGATACCGCTTCCACCAGCTCGAGCACCACATCAGCAGCAGCAGCCGCAGCATCCAGATTCGGATTCGGATTTAGATGCATAGACCTGTTGTTGTTTTTATTTTTATTATGGATGTACAAACTTATCTCATATATTTTTGTTATGGATGTACAAAGTTATCTTATATATGTCATATTTATGTTTGTTTTCAGTTATTCGGTTACTTAATGATTGTTGTGTTAAATTGAGATAATACGGAAACAAAATATGTTTTTAATATATTACGGAAACAATATATCCCCTGAATATAATACGGAAACAATATTTGAACGAGATAAAATTTTAATCGGAAGAATAATATTTAAAAAAGTAAAATGTTAAAAACATTATAATATTTAATCGATATAATATATTTCAAGAGCCGATTTTTAAAATAGTTGATTTTTAAAAAACAAAACTTTTTTTAAAACCAAAAAAATTTTCAACCACAAAACACATCTTCAAAAACTATCAAAAAACCATACCAAAACCCACCAAAACACCCCTCATTCCAGCCAAAAAAAAAAACCCAAGACTAGACGCCTCGTACAGACCTATACGAGGCGTCTAGGGTTCCTTAAACTTTGTGCCTGACACCCTCTGAGACCCCCTTGAATTCAGTGCTTAGACGCCTCGTATAGGCCTATACGAGGCGTCTAGGGCACAAAAAGTGTGGAAATAGGCGCAGAGGGTGTCCAAATATCTCCAGCCTATAGATATTCATTAATCAATAGCATAATCATCTCCCCTTCTCAATGTTAGTTGAAGCATTGGGCCTAATCCTTCAAATGCTTCGAGAGTATAAATAATTCGATTTCAAGAAACTTTTTGCTACTTCGGGCAGCGAACGCTAACACAATAGTAGGGGTGTTCATGAGCCGATCCGATCAGATCGAGGGTCTGCTCATGCTCGGATTGAATTACAACCGATCCGATCCGAGCGGATCAAATTTGTAAAACCGAGCGCAAAAGTGATGCTCATGCTCGGATTGAATTTGAATCGATCGGTTCGGTTTCGCTCGGTTTTTATCAAATCCTAAAACGATAACATACCAAACGATAACATACGGCCAAACGATTATAACATACCAAACGATAACATACCAAACGATTATAACTACTATAACAAACATACCAAACGATTATAACTACTATATTATAACTACTATAACAAACATACCAAACAGAAACATAACATACCAAACGATTTAACATACACAAACATACAGAAGCAGATTAAAAAAAACAGAAGTTTAAAAAAAACAGAAGACTGGATTAGACTCACTTGTTGCAGATTAAAAAAACAGAAGTTTAAAAAAACGATTTAACATACGACTGAAACAAGTTAAAAAAACAAAAGCAGATTAGACTCACTTGTTGCAGATTGAAGACTGAAGACTGGAGATTGAAGACCGTCCGAAGAACTGGAGATTGCAGACAATGTGTTGGAGACTAGAGACAGCGGCGATATGTGTGTCGGAGATTAGAGAGCGGAGATTAGAGGGTCGGAGACTGTGACTGGGGAGACCGGAGAGGCGGAGAGTGAGAGTCGGAGTCGGAGATTAGAGAATAAAGAGCGACGATTTGAAGAACGACTGATTAGGGAATATTAGATTTAGGAATAGATTTAGGGTTAGATACTTAGATTTATATATTAAATATTAAGTTGGGTTCAATGTTATTTGGGCTTTTATTTTTTTTTGGGCTATTATATTTTTTTGGGTTTTTAATCTATAAAATCTATAATATAAATATATATATTAATTATTAATAAAAATAATTCGAGCGAAACCGAGCGATCGACGAGCGAGCGGAGCTATGCTCATGCTCGGATTGAATTTGAATCGAACCGATCCGATCCGATCGGCTCATTTACAAACTGAGCGGGAATCGAACAAGCATTTTTCGAACGATCGTCGAGCAGTTTTAACAGCCCTACACAATAGTGCGTACTGAGAAAGGGGTAGGTTTGAATTTCATCATCTTTAGATCCTAAAAACCTTTGGTAGATAAGTTTGGTCAACTATTCTCGACAAAAGAATCATCAATAAAACCCCTAAATTTATAAGTTATACTAAAATAAATCTCTAAATCTATAAATTTTATGTACACTTTATCATAACAATATGTTATTTTTTTCAAGCAGGTCATGTTTTATAATTTACATTTTTGGCGATGTTCAGTGGCGACCCAGAAATTATTTGTTTGGGGGGGGGGGGGGGGGGGGATGAATAGTTCAAGCATATTTTCAGGGGGCTTGATCGGGTTTTTACCTAAAAAATATACTAATTTTTTTCTTTCAAGGGGTGCGTGGGTTTCACCTAGGTCCACCCCTGGCGATGTTGAGTGTTAACTATCTTTTTTGTTTAGAAACCCTAAATGATTTTTTTTTTAAAATGTTGAATAGTGGCATTTTCCATTGCAGTAGTTCAATGGTCGCAAGGCTGTTACTTGCAACTACATTTTTATAGCATTAATTAACTGCATTATTTTTTGTTATTTGTAAAGTGTTTTATAATCTCTCATATCTATCACCTTAGCTAGCTTCTATGCCATTATCTAATAATAAGTATTATTAAAATTGTCTAATGATAAGTGTTATTTGTTAACATCGGCCAACGTCACATTCAGGTTAGGTTGACATATTTCAATGGCCGGTTCATTTTGATGGGTACGCTTTAATTTTTTATGAAAATTTGTCAACTCATTCATTGTTGTATTTTAGTAATGAAACCGATACCGAGTACCGAAAGATTAACCTGAACCATTGTAACACCTTAGGCAAATCTCACAACGGCCGTGGTCATGAGAGATCCCTGGTTCATAAGTAATCTAATGCCTCTTAAATCACCAACGTGTTTTGGGCTTAGTTGGATGTGGAACACATGAAAACTCCACAGTTAAACGTGCTCAGGTGGAAGTAGTATTAGGATGTGTGACCTCCTTGGAAGTCTCCACCGGGGGACCAAAACAAATTCGTGAGTTCCTGGATGGGTAACACACCGGGAGTAAAACGGACAATATTGGTGGTGTGAGGGGCCGGATGTTACAATTTTAATCTATTTTCCTAAATTGTTGCTTTTTAGGATTTTCATAAGTAAAATGAAAAATGGTAAACTGTAATTAGTAAGAAAGATTTTGATAAGTTAATATAAAAAAAGAAGCTAAACCTAAACTTAAATCCACATTAAACCATACTTAGGCCTAAATATTTATCCACAATTGGGTGAACCAAACCGCTAATAGGCAATGAAACATTAACTTAATGAATTCATACATGGTCAAACAAGGTTTGTCAATCCATTACTCATGTTATTGATTAATTTTATTTTAGTTTTCAGTACATTAATCAGTTTGTTACTAATATATTTTCTATCATATAAATTGTTTACAATAGATTTAGTGTTATTGAATGGTATGATATGATTCAAGTCGAACATATTTTGTTAGGTGATAATTGTTTTTTCAATTGGTCAACAACGAATGCGAGGTTATTGGTTACGAAGCTCCAAAAAGTAGAAATATATTAGATAAATAGACTTTCTATTGATATTTTGAACTACAGAAAAGTAATTTCATTATTTATTTATCTTTTCGTTTTATTTATATCAATAGTACGCTGGTTGTTTTATTTTATTTTACTAACCTCAGGGTTCAATAATAATTTTCTTTCAGAGAATTTCGTTATGATCATCTTAAACGTATAACGGTTTTTGTTAATACTTCGAAAACATATTATTTTGTGAAACCTCCTGAGAAATCTCCACCTGGGAGACCAAAAACAAATTCGTGAGTTACTGGATAGGCAACACATCGGGGGTAAAACGGACAATATTGGTGGTGTGAGGGGCCGGATGTTACCATTTTAATCTATTTTCCTAAATTGTTGCTTTTTAGGATTTTCATACCTAAATTGAAAAATGGTAAACTGTAATTAGTAAGAAAGATTTTGATAAGTGAATATAAAAAAAGAAGGTAAACCTAAACTTAAATCCACATAAACCATACTTAGGCCTGAATATTTATCCACAATTGGGCGAACCAACCCGCTAATAGGCAACGACACATTAACTTAATGTATTCATACATGGTCAAACAAGGTTTGTCAATCCATTACTCATGTTATTGATTAATTTTATTTTGGTTTTCACCACATTAATCAGTTTGTTACTAATATATTTTCAATCATTTAAATTGTTTACAATAGGTTTAGTGTTATTGAATGGTATGATATGATTCAAGTCGAACATTTTTCGTTAGGTGATGATAAACAACGAATGCGAGGTTACTGGTTACGATGCTCCAAAAAGTAGAAATACTAGATAAATAGGCTTTCTATTGATAATTCGAACTACAAAAACGTAATTTCATCATTTATTTATCTTTTCATTTTATTTATATCAATAGTACGTTGGTTGTTTTATTTTACTTTATTAACCTCAGGGTCCAATAATAATTTTCTTTTACAGAATTTCGTTATGATCATCATAAACGTATAATGTATTATGTTAATACTTCGAAAACATATTATTTTGTGAAACCCGCGAAGTTCGCGAGTATTAGAACTCGTATAGGATAAATTACATTTATACCGAATAATTGATATTGAAACCTTAGAATATTTAATAATTAGTTATAATTGCATTACCAAAAACTTACATATCATAACTAACGAATCTAACAAATTAAAATTATAATTAAATTAGTTATAATTGCATAATAGAAGAAACACCTAGTGTGGGAAGGAATCAAAGAAAACAATTAAACTTAAAGGCAATAATTGTATTCAAGTTAAGTCAATGGTTAAAAGCAATAATTGTATTCAAGTTAAGTCAATGGTTAAAAGCAATAATTGTATTCATTTTAAGTCAACTCTTAAGAGCAATAAATGTATTATTTTAAGAAAACTTAAAACCCTATTTTTTTAAGTTAGCTAAACTTTGGACATTTTAAGACATTATTTTGGGATATGTCTAAGTTAGTTAAACTTTCGATAATTATGTCTAAGTTAGTTAAACTTGATTCATCGTTTGGTGGTTGTAGAAGACTTCTTGTGTTTTGATTTATCGTTTGATGGTTTATTTAACTACTTATGTCCATTTTTTAAGGATAACAATGTTTTTATTTTTTATTTTCAAGCTAAATGTTCATTTTTATTTGCTTGTGTTCGTTTGTGTTCATGAACTGTTCGTGAACAGCTTAATTTCCTTAACGAACAAACACGAACATAAACTTATGTTCGTTACGTGTTCGTGAACAGTTCACGAACATGTTAATTTCCTTAACGAACGAATACGAACATGGCCTTGTTCGTGTTCGTTCGGTTCGTTTACAGCCCTAAAACAATTAAGCTTATGAATCTCAAGGTTCAATAAAAATTTCTTTAAGAGTATTTCTTTCAGAGAATTTCGTTATGATCATCATAAACATATAATGTTTTTTGTTAATACTTCGAAAACATATTATTTTGTAAAACCAGCGAAGTTCGTGGGTACTAGCACTAGTATATGATAAATTACCTTTATACCGAATAAATGATATTGAAACCAGAGAATATTTAATAATTATTTATAATTGCATTACCTAAAACTAACATAACATAAGTATCTAATCTAACAAATTAACATATAATTAAATTAGTTATAATTACATGATTGAAGAAAGAGCAAGTGTGAGAAGAAATTAAACAAAACAATTAAGCTTAAAAGCAATAACTGTATTCATGTGAAGTCAATGGTTAAAAGCAATACTTGTATTCATTTTAAGTCAACGCTCCAAAGCAATAAATGTATTCATTTTAAGTCAACAAAGGAATCAAACAAAATAACATAAAATTTCCTTTTTAACCTCAGGGTTCAATAATAATTTCTTTCAGAATTTCGTTATGATCATCATAAACGTATAATTTTTTTTGTTAATACTTCAAAAACATATTATTTTGTGAAACCAGCAAAGTTCGTGGGTATTAGCACTAGTATATGATAAATTACATTTATACCGAATAAATGATATTGAAACCAGAGAATATTTAATAATTAGTTATAATTGCATTACCTAAAACTAACATACCTAATCTAACAAATTAACATAAAATTAAATTAGTTATAATTACATGATAGAAAAAAGAGCTACTATGAGAAGAAATCAAACAAAACAATAAGAAGGAATCAAACAAAATAACATAAAATTTAATTTAAAACAAAGAAGAAATCAAACGAAATAACATATACAAGCGATTGTTTTAAGCTTCCATCTCCATCTTCTAAATCTGTAAGGTTACTGATCAACACACGTAATAAGTATCCAAAAGAAATGGTTTAAAACACAAAAACAAAAACCAACATGTGTATAAAAAATCATCAAAATTTTAACTATAAAAATTATGTGAGCAGATTAGTCATTTATAATACGTGGGCCTCTATCGCTATCTTTCTCTCTCTATCTACATTGTAAGTACAAAGTTTCAAAAGACTATTTGTACAGGCTATTATCCGTCATGTCAGAATCATAAAACCTTTTAAGAAGTGTGTAACACTTAACGCTTTAATCCCTTTCAATCATCATTTTCCAATTTTTTTTCTTCTTATTTGGTGTTATACTAAAACGCCTCTCACTCTTCATGCTCCTATTAAGCCTCTTACGCCCTATAATGTCTGTTACGGATGATCTAATGATGTAAGTTTTTTAGAATAAGTTAAGTTTTTATAAATTTAAAGTTGTAAAATAGTTTTAAGATAAATGCATGTGAATGTAGTGTTTTTTTTTAAATCTCTTTTGTTTTATACCTTTAAAAAGGGTGCTATCATGTAGCCCTGTATGACTAAACATACTCCCCCATCTGAGCAGAATAGTATTAGTCACGCTATCAAGTTTATAAAAGAGGTACGCTTAGCGTCACCTGTTTTAATTACGTATCAGAGCTGTGAATACCTTATTTAAGACATTGTGAATGAAGTCCTTCACTTCCGATATAAGTTGATTAGATTCCGGCAAGTCTGGTAAGAGGCAGAAACCGTGAAACATGTTTGGGTAGTCCACCAAGTACACTTCTTTCCCGGATTTCTTGAGCCACTCATAGTACCTTATTTGCCAGTCCCGGAGAATATCAAACCCTGCCACAACCACAATGGTCGGTGGTAAATCCATTTTCGATATGTCCACAGCATAGCGACCACTAACATTGACCACAGGATGGTCCCGATTGTAGGGTTCACCGAGCGGCAAGAATGCATTCCAGAACCAATCTGTCTGCTTTAGTGTCAGGATAGGCGCGGTTCCATTAAGTCGTATCTCAGAACCTATACGCTCCTCCCCGCCAAAGAATGGTTGAATCGACACCAGCCCAACTACCTTCAAAACATTATACTTTTCATCAGCAAGGGATTATCATAATTCAATTATGGTGTTTCAAGTTTTTGTTTAATTGGATATATAATCTCCAAGCTTTTTGAAGACCCGAGGCGAAATAAAATTTCGAGCCCCTTTTTTCTTCTTTGGTTATTATAATAAATACTCCCTTATCCGTGTCTAGAACCAAACAAAAATCTAACACAATTATAACGCACATTGGAATCAAACAAATCTAAAATCTTAAACAATAAGACCGTGGGGTATGGGGGGCTTGGGTTGGGGCATTTGTTGACACGTGGAATGGGAGCCCCCCCACCACCAAAACCCACGCCCATGGGGTATGGTGGGGCTTGGGTTGGGCTTGGGTTGGGTGCACCGCGTGGCAGATTGTTAAAAAAATAATAATAATAAAAAAAGAGCAAGCCAATAAGAGCAAGCCAGCTAGCATGTCCCCCCGCCCCACGCCCGGCTTAAAAGCCAAGCCCCAAGGGCCACGCCCCAACCCAAGCCCACCCGGGGTGGTGCCTTGGGCGTTTTCCCCCACCCACGCCCAAACCCCCGCCCCATACCCCATAGCCTAAGTTTACACTAATATTAATAGTTACCGTATTAATTTTCTTTTAAATGGAGTTCACCCTATTTTTCTAGGTTAATTATAGTATAATTCCGGTCCTTTTTTTTTTGAGAAAATTACCAATCTAGCTAAGAAAAAAGTCAAATTACCAATCTAGCCATCTCATGCGTCTTTGGAAGGCCACTCATGTATGGGATGAGTCTTTCAAGCATGGGATGAGTCCTTGGGGAGAAACCCAATAAAAAAAAGACACGTGGCAGGGATGAGTCTGCGGACGCATGGGATGAGTCTGCGGACGCATGGCTTGTGGGTCCGCGGACGCATGGGATGAGTCCGCGGACGCATGGGATGAGTCCGCGGACGCATGGGATGAGTCTTTCATGTGTGTGATGTGATTTGTGGGTCCGCGGACGCATGGGATGAGTCTTTCATGTGTGTGATGTGATGAGTCTTTCCACGTGTCAGTTTGGGATTGGCGGACGCAATACTTGGCCTGGCAGACGCATTAGAAGACTTGGGATCTATGAGTGGCCTTCCAAAGACGCATGAGGTGGCTAGATTGGTAATTTGACTTTTTTCTTGGCTAATTTTGTAATTTTCTCTTTTTTTTTTTTCTCTTGAACAGGAATATATTTTACTCCAAATTTTATATTATTGACCATTAATTTCTGGTCAACAAAATACTCGACCATTCTTTCTTTAGCAACCGATGATCTAGGTGATGTCTCAAACAAAGTCAAGATGTACTGTACCTGGAGTTGTTGGAAGTTGAACTGGGAGGCTCTTACGGCAACATGATGAGCCATGTTTCCGCCAGCGCTATCACCCGCGATAAAGCATTGTGAAATATTTGCATTGCCCGGTAACCATTTCGACCTGTTCTCTTCAACGTCTAGAAACTTGAGTACATCAAGCCCATCTTCATGTTGAGCAGGGTGTCGATTCTCCGGTGCAAGACGATAATCAACAGAAACAACTATCACATGCAATACTCTCGCCAACTGGCGACAAAAATCGTCGTACAACTGTGTGTCCGCGGAGGCGACAATATATCCACTTCCATGACAGAACACCATCACAGGAAGATCTTCTACAGTGTACTGTGTGGGGACAAATACGCGGAACCAGAGATTGCGAGTTGGATCCACCACTACATCGTATGTCTTGACACCGTTGATCGGTTCAGATGATGGCGGTGTCAGAGGTACGAGTTTGAGAAGACCGCGGTTCACTGTGCCGTCTTTCCGCATAACTAAGTTGAGTCCGATGTCGAGTAACCAAAGTGTAATTCGTGTTGTCCAGGGTAAGGACAGAGATTTTGGAGTTTTGGCTGCAGTTTCCATTGTCAGACTAGAGAGAAAAATAACGAAGGTAATTATGTGTGAGTAAACCAATCAAAATTCAAATATTTATAATGCAAAATAAACAATTGATTATTCTTGGTCAAATGGTTCATGCGATGGCATGTTTTTGAAGGATATATTTTATGATCTTGTTCAAGACGTATTATTTGGAAAATCATGAACGTAAACTTTGATTCACCAAAAATTTTAAAATGAACATTGGAAAGGGTAAATCATAGAAGCTCAAAAAAAAAAAAAAAATAAATAAATAAATAAATAGATAGAGTGTGCACAAGTTGACATGTATAGGCTACATGTTAATCTATTATCGTTCTATTTCTTTAATCTCGTGTCACAGTAATATTATAAAATAAAGATTGAATCTCATACACGATAATTTTTTCATACAAAGCCTACAGACAAGAAATTTAGGACAAGTGACATTGGTTTAAAGGGTAATTTAGTTTTTTCTCACTTAAGACAACTTCCCCAATGGATTTTCAAACGCCTATAGCTTTTTCATACGTTAGTATATCTTTAAAAAAATTACACGGTATTAACGAGCATTTCATTCTTTTTAATTCCAATAGCCTTTTGCTATAGTTTTCTTAAAAAAATATACAGGATTTTGAATACACATTAGTCCATTACGTAATTACTTGATTTTGAATACCCAGCACATGATTACGTGATTTCATTATAGACCCACATATTTTTCTCCGTTCACCGTTGATGAATTAGTGAAGCATAAAAGTCTACACGAAGAATATGAAGGTCTCTAATCAAACATTAGTGCACGAAAACATATAAATCTGGTGTTGTTCTTTTATCACCAATACTCTTAACACCCCGTCCCATTTAGGGTACCTAGAGGGGGTACATATCTAGTTTCTTAATTGAGTTCATGAACCCAACCGAAAGGAAGATATGTTACCTCATTTGAACCCCCTGCACCCCATTTTCAACCCTAACCATCTTGGAAAAGAGGGGTATCCATCTCATGAGTTGTTTAAAGTCATTAGCACAAGGTTATCCATAACATGAGGGTTAAGAAGCCATTAAGGGTTCATTTTCCACAAGTGATGCAAGAACTTAGCAACACATTAATACGGTGTATTTTTAAAAAAAAATATTAACGTATTAAAAAAGTTATAGTCGTTTGAAAATTAAGGAAAGAAAGAGTTCAAGTGAGAAATGACCAGAATATCCTTTTTCTATTTGTTTCTTCAATTGTTTTAACCTTATATTTACGAAAATGCTACTGCCTAGTTTTGAGCCATTGATCTTGGAAGATCAATGGTTGAGGTTGTCTCCTAAACTTCATACAAGAATTCTCTCTTGTACATGAATACATGATCTCTTATCTTATAAAATAATTATTACGTTATCACACTACTTTCACTTATTATTTTTCGAGTTAATTGCCCGGATGGTCCCTGTGGTTTTTCATTTTTTCACCTTTAGTCCCCAACTTTATAAAATAGCAGGTATGTTCCCTCTGGTTTAATCGTTTGTTACTCGGATAGTCCACTGAATGGATGTCAGTTAGTTTGCTCAGTTAAGTTAGTATTAAATTACTAAATTAGCCTTACTTATAATAATAATAATAAATAAACATATAAAAATCTGGTTAATGATTTAAATTTCTAGTGGGCCCCACCATTATTTCTAATTATAATAAACTTACCCCACTACCCCACCATACCCCATCCTCTTCTTCTTCTTCACAAAACAATAACAGTCGACCACCATCATCTGATTCATTAACCTGCAAGTTAATAAATTCTTCACCCACCATTACCAATTTGTTTTAACACTCACCATTATCACCCACCACCCTCATCCATCACCACCACACTTAACCCACCACCACCCACCCACCACAACCACAACCGTAACCCACCACCACCGTCACCTTCCAATAACCATAACCGTCACCTACCATAACCCCACCACCATCACTACCCCCATCACCGTCACCTACCAACCAACCACCACCGTCACCTACCATGACCCCCACTACCATCACATACCATAACCACTACTACCGTCACAAACCACAACCCCCGCCACCGTCACCTACCAACCAACCACCACCTTTCACCCACCACAATATCCGTCACCTACCATAACCCTTACCACCGTCACCTACCAACAACCACCATTACCAACCACCATCGGGTTTTACTTAAAGTTTTCTCAAAGTTAATGCAAGCTAAACCCGACCAACATCTCGAAACCATCTAGGTTTTATCATGTTTAAGTTTTCATACCAACAATTCTCAAAAAGATGATGTGTCAGTATATAATAATTTGTAATTGAAAGAAATGGATTTGGTTTGCAAGTGGGTTTGGGTGGAGGAGGATGAAGAGGTGGGTAGTGGTGTGAGACCACCCGTAGTCGCTGTTATCCGGCGTTTTCTCCCCCGAAACACGCCCGAAACCGCCAAACCCCCCACCCCTGCCGGCGTGTTTTGGCTTTTTTTGCAAAAGATGAGTTAAGGCGTTTTATATTTAACGCCAGAGAAGAAATTGGTTAACCAATGAGAGTTATCTCCTTTTCCTTTGGACAATCAATTTCTTTTCATGCATTTTTAATTTATTACATCACTATTAACATAATGCCTACATCACCACTACATCCATTTTAGAAAAAAACGCCCAATTGCTGACTGGGCTGCCACATGGTGCACAACACCTAAGGGTGGGGCATTATTCCCCAACGACTACGCATGGTCTGAGAAGAAGGAAAGGTGGACCCCACTTAAATTAATTTAATTTAATTTATTTTAATATGTGGTGGGGCATACTTGAAATTTAAATATTTAATAAATTTTTTTTATTATTATTAGAAGTAGGGGTAATTTAGTAATTTAACACTAACTTAACTGAGCTAACTAACTAATATCTATTCAGGGGACTATGCGAGTAACAAACGATCAAACCATAGGAAGTATACCTACTATTTTATAAAGTTGGGGACTAACGGTGAAAAATTGAAAAACCACAGCAACCATCCGAGCAATTAACTCTTATTTTTCACTCCACTCTGTTTTTTTTTTCAAGTCCTATTAAAATAATCTTAAAACTCAGATTGAAAACAAATAAAATAAAAAAAATGGAAATCACTTGATTAGTTGATGGGCATGGGCTCCACCTAACCGCCCCTCTTCATGCCATGCCCGTCTCATGGCGCCCCTCACGTGGTGTACGGCGGTGTTCCACGTCAGCCAGCCACCTGGTAAGGACATGAACCCTTAGTGAACGGTTTAAAGGTCGTTGTACCCTTTTCAGTAGTTGTTGGAACCTGCATTTCAACGAATCTAATCTATACTTTCTATAAAAGGAGAAATCCCAATGACATAAGAAAAGCTTAGTTGACAGCCATAGAGGATGTCCAACAAGGCTTTTTTATGTCATTACTGCATCATAAACCGGAATATATAAATCACTTTAAAATACATTTAATTTCAAACCACTGCCTTATATTCAAATGTTAAAGGTTTGGCCCACATTTGAAAGGGCAAACCACTGCACATCTCTAAGAAAGTATAACTCAGCAGATGTTTCCTTTGGCAAACGTATACCTTAGCAGATGTTTTGAAATTGCTGGTAATTTCAAATTCAAAATGCATGGGAATATGTAATTTGCAATTAATGCATGTCACTCACTCACTTCTGTCAATCAACTTCTTATATAAAGGTTTTTTTCTCATTTCACTCTTCATATTTACACTCTCATGTTCTCTGCTTTTGTATTTTCAAACCACATTTCTAATGTATCTCTCCCTCAAATCCCTTATTCTCAATACTCGACATTTGTTCATAAAGGATAAAAGTAAACGGAAGCTCTCTCTGACCCACTTTCAGAACAAATTTTGGGGATATGTGGTTTGCCTTGATGATGGTAATGTCATATATATGATTATGTTTTTTTTTTTGGTTTTTGATTTTTAGTAAGGATTTTTTATTTGAGATATGACTAAATGATGATTGTGAATGATCTGAGCAGATGATGATGATGATTGTTCTACGGTTGTTTCCAGCATCATTGTTCCAACATCGTAAGTATGTTTATTTTGCTACTCTAATTTTGAAATTTTGAATTTTGAATTTTGAAGTGATCTATTCTAATTCTCGCTTTATATTTGTAACACCCTTAATATTATTTAACGATTTTTGTACAAATAATGACAATTAACATGTATTTACGAATACACATCACATATAACAATACGGGTTTATTAAGACTTTTACAATTTAAAATAATATAACATAATGTAACTAAATTCGTCGTTTAAAATAACAACGATTCAACGTGCGGAAGCTTCTTTTTCATGTGTTCGGTTCTTTCACGTCGCTTGATCTTCCTCCGGGTACTCTTGATAATCACCTACGATCAAAACCAACTTAAAAGTTAGTTTTGATAACTTAAATACTAGTTTAAACAAGATCTTTGCATCATACGACAAAATAAAACAAATTTCCAGGATTTACAGCTCTCGCGGGCCGCGAGAGCTTACTTATCCACGGTCGCGGGCCGCGATGGCCTGTCGCGTGGCGCGCCGGCATCCAGGTGACCCTTCGCGTGGTGCAGGCGAAACCAATTTCCAGCAGGTCCGTCTCTGGAACCTGCATGTCTGTCCAGCTATAGTTTTAGTCGTAAAACGAACTTTAAAGTGTCATAACTTTTTATCTACAAGTCCGTTTTACCCGATTCTTTTTCCTACGCGTTCGAAATTAAATTCTCCATCTCATGGAGTCAATACTGATATTAAACTACTTCAAAAATTCAGATTTCAAGCTCTCGGCTTGAAATTCCTTTTTAACACTTTTGACCTGTTTATGATTGTCACACCCTGACTTTTGCGGAAGCGTGATTATGGTATGACTTTCTCAATATCATTGCATTCATTCATATCAACAACTATATGATAAAAACAATAGATGGTCATCCATTAATTAAGTTTAAAAACAACACCACAATAACATTGTTTTAAGACATAGAAATTCTAATTCGAGTACAACCATGCAACTTGCTTAAGAGTTCACAAAGACTCGACAAAAGACGTTAAATAAGACCAGGTTTTTGGGAGACGCGTCTTGTCCAAGAATAAGACACGCTGACCAAACCCGAAGACCATGGATGACATCTTTTATTCTTAAACCACACTTGGAACCTCCGAATGCCCGCCAGATCCACAACTAATTCCCTGAAATACATGTAGTTTGAAAACATCAGCAAAAGTTGAGCGAGTTCATGTGTTTATTTGTGTGTATGAATAAACCTTTGAAATCATTGTAAGTATGTATATAAGTTTGTAATTCCCGGTATGAAAGCAACAAGGAAAAACAGATCATTAATGGTTTGCAAGGCCATTAATATGTGTGACGTGATGCAGGAAGGCTCAAACCTAGAAGACTTTGTACCGGGCTTCCGGCTGTAAGACATAGTCAACCCATGGGCCAAACCCTGGTATAACATGGGCGGGGCTCGCTACACCCAAATAGATCTATCACTCATGTCCCTCGGTCCTACAGCGAGAATTAATGGTCTTAAGCGTCATACCCACCACTCACATGATCTAGCAGTACCCTTCCTTAGCTAACCATACCAAATATAACGTTTGTAAACAGTTGTAACATGTACTTCACCCCCGTAGTTATAAAACTGAAAATAGTTAAAAGAAAAGGGGGTCACGGACTCACAGTCTTGCGTCTTCAGTCACCGTAACTCAAGCTCCTTTAGGTAAACACGACTACCTACAACATACTATGATCTATTAGACGAGCGGGTCGTGCCTTGACTTAGTATTAATGTCTTTGAGTTACGTTTCTTCGTATCTTCGGTATTATTCCAAGTAATATAATTATTTGTTAAAATAATTAATATTTCAACTTAAATTATATTTACTAAATTTTGGAATAATCTTTAAAACCATATTACTGTAACTTAATACTTCCCAAGTATTTATACTTGAATTTCCTTCCCAAGGATGAGGGTATTTGTATTCGTATTCTTATACTTGTATATTTTTGCCATGTATTAGGGTCGTATTCCGGCGTGTATTTATACGTACAAGAATACGTATCTTCATGTAATTATTAAGTATCTGTATACTTAATGTTATATTAACTTTTCCGAAATAATATCCTTAATAAAGGTCCATATATATTTCCAAAATATATATTCTAAAACATTACTTAGAAAAATTATTCATAATTTTTCCTTGACAAAAATATTTGTATTTTCATTTAAGTTCCAAAAATAATATATTTTCAAGTCTAACTTAGAAAATATATATAAACTTATTTTCTCCAAAAATGATATATTTCATATTTATTTGAGAAAATATATCTTTAATCTCAATAATATTGTATTTTATGTTTGTGTAAGAAAATAGATATTTCTTAAAAATAATATATTTTCTAAAATTTCCAAGAAAAATATATATTCATACATGCCAAAATAATATATTTTTCCCTTTGTCAAAAATATGATATAACCTTGTAGTAACTGAAAAAAAAATCAAATTTTTGTTTCCTTGGTGTCCAAAATATCATTTACCAAAAATATAATTGCGAATAAATTTCCGGAATATTCTTGTGATCTATATTCCTTGGTTTGGTTTCACCAATATTTTGTGCATAACTTATATATTTATTCCTTGAAATTTTGGTAATATTTTGGATTGTAACTCTTGGTATTTTGATGTGTTATATTATTTCAAGCCTTAAAATAATATAACTAATACACAAAATATACAAATAATCACACACATGGTGTCTTCTAAATATATATTTCCTAAATACATTTTTAGTCACTTTTATTTATAAAAACAACCTCCAATATTTATATTTTTCTAACAAAATCTATGGCAAAGTTTTTGTAACAATTTAAGGTTTGAAATATACTTGTAAGTGTAGGTTAATAAATATTTTTCTAAGTGTTTGGATTTTTAGAAAATTTTGCCAAAGTTTCCCCTAAAAATGGAAGTTTCCATGCTTTCAAGCATATCATTTTCTTTTGTAAAAATCATCACAATCAATTCACAATCAACATTAAACAACTTACACTTACTAATCTTGCCAAATCAATCATAATCTAACTACTTCATGAACTTGAATATTTGTAAAAAGTTGTAGGAACTTACTAGTGTTATTAGTAAGCCTTGTTACTTTCTAAAGTGTGATTAGTTCTTTAAAAACTTCATTTTTAAAGAATATAGATGTTTACAACTTCAAATCATGTTTGCTAAAAATATTTCTTTATGATTTCTTCTTGTTACACAAGTGTTTCTACACTTGTTTAACCACCAAAAATAAAGTTTGTTTATGTAAGAACCAAGATTAAATGAAACTTATATTTTTAACTTGGTTTCTTTAGAAATCCTTCATGAAATTCTTAGATCTGTATGATTAACAACTTACTTTGATCATGATTTTTCAAGAAAACATTATGTTCCTTCAAGTTCATGCTTTATGTGTGGATGATCTATCATCCTACAACAATTTCTATTCTCACATCTTGCTAGATTATGTTTTCAATCATGATCTAGCAAGATCATATGATGATCTACATCATATACATGGACAAACAACAATCAACAAGCAAATCATCACATAAATAACTTAGTTTCTTCATTGCACATGCTTATATTCAAGTTTCATTCTTATGATCTTTAGTGTTCTTTAAGATTATGAGTATGATACTACTTTTAACCACTAAAAATTGAAGTAAACTAGCAAGATCAAGACTCTTACCACTAGCACAAGGCTAGGGATGATCAAGTGAAGAAATGAGATGGATAAAAGCAAACAAGAGAGGTTCTTCCACTTCCACAAGCTCCTAGCTTCTTTGTGTGGCCTCTAACACCTTTGTATGATCTTGGAATGCATGAGATTGGATGAATGATAATGGATGTATGTGTGTTAGGGGTCGGCCGAGAGCAAGCAAGAGGAAGAGAGAAGAAGTGTGTGTTTTGAGTGTGTGAAGAATGAAGTGAGGATCCTTATGTGCATTACTTATAACCAAGTTTTGTGTTTAACTCTTGTATAACATGTCTTAGAAAGCACAACATGATCCATTATAATATTAAAATGAAATCTTGAGGTATGGGGGGTGAGTATGGCCGATCACTAGGTGGGGAGGGGGGGTAGTAGGATAGGTTTTAACTATATTAGTTAGTTTACGGTAAAAGTTCAAGTATATAGTTAGTTACTTAGCTACTAGATATTTATAGGGTGTTATGATGTTTGGGGACCATAACTAGCTTGGAAATGTTAAAACAGTGCTTCTAGTGTAAATTTGATGTTTCGGGTAGTGTCCGGTTGTTCGGTTGGTTACTGGTTCGTTAAAGTGCTAAACTTTGCAGTTTAGTGTGCTTTATGTACCCTTTTGTGACACTTTTGATTCCCGACACTTAGGAAAGCATTCAGGACCATTTAACTATGTTTCTACATAAAATTAGATTGTTAAAATGCTGATTTATGCTGAATTTTGCTGAGTTCTGCACTTTGGGTGAGTTTTAGGCACTTTCCGGCACTTAAACTATCACTTAGAAAGGCAGTTTTGTGATCCTTACTTTCCTACACACTATACTAGTGTAGTACTTAGTTTCTGCCTAATTCTGTGTCTCAATACACTATCTGTCTATGTGCTGAGTTCTGTCAGCATTTTCCTGGTTTTTCTAATAACTGTGCTAACTATACTTAATGCATCATTTGAGGCAATAAAGCTTCCATGCAATATTGATATGCCATTGAACAACGTATGATGCACATGTATATATATGGCAGTAATCAGACAGTAGTTAATTGCAATTCAACACAGTCATTAAGCACTAATTATGGTTTAATAGTCATACGGATACATGAATTTTTTACAGTTGTCACATTCTCCCCCTGTTAAGAAAATTTCGTCCCGAAATTTTAAGCTTTACCAGTAGCTGGAGGGGTGTTAGGGAATAAATGCGGATATTTAGCTTTCATGCAGTCCTCACGCTCCCAAGTAAACTCGGGGCCGTGACGCACGTTCCATCTAACCTTGACAAATTTAACACTACTCCTCTGAGTTTTGTTAACTTTCCAGTCAGTAACCTCAACAGGTTCTTCGGTAAAGTGGAGTGTGTCGTCGATGTGAACTTCATCGGCAGGTATGATCACTGTTTCTTGAGTTGGACTCTTCTTCAGATTAGAAACATGGAATGTATCATGAACACCATTAAGTTCCGCTGGTAGTTCCAACTTGTAAGCCACAGGACCAATCCTTTCCAGGATTTTGAACGGTCCGATAAATCATGGGTTTAACTTACCACGCTTCCCAAAGCGAGCCACACCTTTCCACGGTGAGAGTTTTAACTGAACCATATCACCCACTTCAAATTCCAAAGGTTTCCTTCTTTGGTCCGCATAGCTCTTTTGTCGATCACGAGCCGCCTTGATGCACTCTCGGATCTGTATGATCTTATCAGTCGTTTCTTGGACCAGTTCGGGACCAACCAGCTGTCTATCACCTGCATCTACCCAGCATAACGGTGATCGACACTTTCATCCGTAGAGAGCTTCGAACGGTGCAGCTTGAATGCTTGTATGGTAGCTGTTGTTATAGGAAAACTCTATCAAAGGTAGGTGAGTGTCCCAACTGCCACCCACGTCCATTACGCAAGCTCGTAACATATCCTCAAGCGTCTGAATCGTTCTCTCACTTTGGCCGTCCGTCTGTAGATGAAATGCGGTGCTCAAATTCAACTGTGAACCAAACGCTTCTTGGAAAGATTGCCAAATCCTTGACACAAATCTCCCATCTCTATCAGATATAATTGAGATAGGCACTCCATGACGTGCAACTATCTCCCTTAGGTATAGCTCAGCTAGCTTACCTGTGTTATCCTTCTCCCTGATTGGCAAAAAGTGCACAGACTTTGTCAGACGGTCTACGATTACCCAAATCGTATCATGACCTCTGGGTGCCTTTGGCAACTTTGTTATAAAATCCATCGAGATCTGCTCCCATTTCCACATGGGTATCTCAGGATGCTGCAAAAGACCTGAAGGCTTCTGATACTCGGCCTTCACTTTGGCACAAGTTGAACAATTTTCCAACATAAGTTGCAACATCACCTTTCAATCTCGGCCACCAATAGAAATCCTTCAAATCTTGGTACATCTTGTCCGATCCTAGGTGGATCGAGTACCTTGATTTATGAGCTTCATCAAAGATAACATCTCTAAGACCACCAAAGAGGGGAACCCAAATTCTTCCCATGAAACACAAGGTTCCTTCCCCATTGGGTACCAACTGGTTCTCCATCCCACGGAGATATTCATCCTTAAGATTTTCCTTCTTAAGAGCTTCTCTTTGTGCAGCACGAATGCACAACGAGAGGTCTGTTTGAATGATCATCTCCAAAGCCCTAACCCTTATGGGCTTCATCCTTTCTTTTCGACTCAAGGTGTCTGCCACCATATTCGCCTCTCCTGGGTGATATTCGATTTCGCAATCATAATCGTTTACCAACTCAACCCATCGTCGCTGTCTCATATTGAGCTCTTTCTGATCAAATATGTGTTGTAAGCTCTTGTGATCGGTAAAGATCGTGCATCTGGTACCATACAAATAATGTCGCCAGATCTTCAATGCAAACACCATTGCGCCTAACTCCAAGTCATGCGTGGTGTAGTTCTTCTCATGAACTTTCAACTGGCGCAAAGCATAAGCGATAACCTTCTGTCGCTGCATAAGCACACAACCCAATCCCTGACGCGAAGCGTCACAGTATACCACGAAGTCATCGGTGCCTTCGAGTAGGGATAGAATAGGTGCATCGCAAAGCTTGTTCTTTAGAAATAGAAAAGCTTCTTCTTGTTTATCTCCCCATTCATACTTCTTGTCCTTTTGAGTGAGGGAGGTCAGCGGTTGAGCGATTTTTGAAACATCCTCAATGAATCTTCAATAATATCCTGCTAAACCCAGAAACTGTCAGATTTCAGTTGGCGTCTTCGGAGTTTCCCAACTCTTAATCGCCTCGATCTTGGTGGGATCCACGTGGATTCCATTTTCATTCACTACATGACCAAGGAATTGTACCTCACGTAGCCAGAACTCACACATCGAGAACTTAGCATACAGTTTCTCCTTCTTGAGCAGCTCTAAAATAGCTCTAAAGTGTTGCTCATGCTCTTCCTTTGTTCTTGAATAGATCAAGATATCATCGATAAATACAATCACGAATTTATCAGGATATGGCTTGCAAACTCGGTTCATCAGATCCATAAATACTGCCGGCGCGTTTGTCAAATCAAACGGCATCACTAGAAACTCGTAATGTCCTTAACGAGTTCTAAAGGCAGTTTTCAGAATACTCTCTTCTTGAATACGCAACTGGTGATATCCTGATCGAAGATCGATCTTGCAGTAGTAACTTGAACCTTGAAGTTGATCGAAGAGATCATCAATCCTCGGTAAGGGATACCGATTCTTGATGGTCAACTTGTTCGGCTCTCGGTAGTCGATACACATACTGAAACTACCGTCCTTCTTCTTAACAAACAGAACGGGAGCTCCCCAAGGCGAGAAGCTTGGCCGATAAATCCTTTATCCAAAAGTTCCTGAAGTTGCGTCGACAGCTCTTGCATCTCGGAAGGCGCAAGTCGATAGGGTGCCTTGGCTACGGGCGTGGCGCCTGGAACTAAATCAATGTGGAATTCGACTTGCCGTTGCGGCGGCAATCCTGGCAAGTCTTCGGGGAAGACTTCAGGATATTCCCTTACCACAGGGATATCTTCGAACTTCGGCTCTTCGGCTTCCTTATCAACAATGTGAGCCAAGAAGGCAACATATCCTTTCTGCAAAAACTTTCGGGCCTTCAAACAACTGATAATTCTTAGAGGCGTATCATGCTTCTCTCCATGCACTACAATTGTCTCTCCATTCACCATCGGGATGCGGATAATCTTCTCATGACATACGATCTCAGCTCGGTTGTTTAACAACCAATCCATTCGAACTACCACGTCAAAGCTTCCCAACTCAACTGGTAGCAGATCAAGCATAAACTCATGCTCTCCGAGCTCTATTACACATCCTCTAATTACTTCATTTGCCTCTACTAGCTTCCCGTTAGCTAGCTCTATTGAGTACGGGATGTCTAACTTACTGGCAACTAACCCAAGAATTTTCTTAAATTCTAGGGATACGAAGCTATAATCGACACCAGTATCAAATAACACAGATGCAAAGTGTAGGTTGATAGGGAACGTACCCGTAACTACGTTCGGATCCTAGCGACCTTCCCTAGCTCCAATGTTAAAAACTCTCCCCTGGGCTTGGTTGTTCTTTGGGCAATCTCGCTTGAAATGCCCGACATCTCCGCAACTAAAGCATCCTTGCTTGTTTCCAGTACCACCTTGGTTGTTATTTTGGTTGCGGTTTCCATTACTAGCTTGGTTTCCGCGATTACTATTACCTCCTTGATTACGGTTCCCAGTCTGATTCCCATTACCGTTCCCGCCACGGTTTCCACTGCCATTTCCATTACCACTATCTTTCTGACCACCATTTCCACGACCAGTACCAGCCCAACATGTCTCCTTCGAATGACCATTCTTTCCACAGTTTTCACACTTCCTAAACCTACATTGGCTGGCATGATGGAACTGGCACACATCACACTTAAGCAAAGTGCCCATGTAACCTTTCCCTTTACTTGCCGCACTTGCAACACCAGTCCTGACTTCGGCTGGTGGGTTCGCATCTCTTCTCTTATTACCACCGTTGTTTCCTTGGGTACCCTTCTTGAAATTTGAGAACTTCCTCGTGTTCTCTCCTGACGACTCAACATGAGTTTCCTTCTTCTTTCCCTCAGAGATTGAAAACTTGTTCAATCTAATCGCTTCCTCTGTCAGTGCCACACTCAAATCAATGGCCTCAGTGATCATTGGAGGCTTGGATGTCGTCACCATGCTCATGATTTGGGGTGCCAATCCCCAAATGAAACGTTCAATTCGCTTGAACTCCGGTTCTACCATGTAGGGAACAACGCGAGACAGGTCATGAAATCTCTGTACGTACTCGGCAATCTTGGGTCCATCCATCTTCAGATTCTAGAACTCGGTTTCCAACTTTTGAATCTCAGCTCTCGAGCAGTACTTCTTGCGCATCAGTTCTTTCATCTCATCCCAAGTCATAGTATACGCAGTCTCCTCTCCCATAGTCTGAACCTGAAGGTTCCACCAGGATAGAGCTCCATCTAGGAAGAGTCCAGATATGTAAGTGACCTGGTGCTCTGGCGCACACTTGCTCATTCGCAGCACAGAGTCTGTTTTCTCAGCCCATCTAACGAAAGCTATAGCACCTCCAGTGCCGTCAAAGTTCAGAGGCTTGCAGTCAAGGAACTGCTTGTAAGTACAGCCGTGAGGTGGGTTATTTCCTGAGGTACCTACGCTGTGTTCAGAGCGTAAGGCCTCATGTTGTGCGATTGCTTGTGAAATCCGTTCATGCAGTTCTGCCTCTGTTGTGGGCAACTGAGTGTTCGTTTAAGGAGGCATCTTCTATAAAGAGGATTGTATGGGTCAGGTCTTAATTACATAAGAAGTATATAGTATGTATATGTAGTAGCAAGCAAGCAATCAGGTAACCAACACAATTATAACACAAGCATGAAATTTTAACAACGAATTTAATGAGAACATTACGATTGAGCTTTCCATTAATCATCGACCACAAACACAGTTACATGTTTTACATAAATATTGTATCAAAAGGAACACAGGGTCACACTACCCTTGTCCAAGCTGTCTATCAATCTACCTTAAGTCATACAATCAAAAAGTGGTCTCGAAAAGGCTTCACTAGCTCAACTCAATAGTGGTGCTCTCATCAAAAGCAAGCTACCTACATAAAACCAAAAACCGTCTATGCTGATGGTGGTGGTGGAGGAGGAGGAGCTGGTGGAACAAAAAGCAAGCTGCGCACATGCGCTAGCTCCTCCTCAAGATCATAAACATGACGCAACAGATAACTAATCTGCTGCTCAACCGTGAGAAATCGAGTGTAAAACTCAGGAAATGGAGTAAGCGGTGCAGGAGGATGTGAAAACGGGGATGGTGATGATCGAGGAGCAAATGCAGGCTGACACGGACATGGCAAAGGTCGAGGTATCATCTCAAGCTCTAAAATCCTGCGACTCATGATCTCGTACTAAAGCTGCAATGATAAAAGTAACTCATCCCGTGTATAACCAGTAAAATATGAGGGATGGTAGGGATCAAAAATCAGCATGGTGTACGGTGGGAACCATCTAAGTGGCTCATCTAGTGGTGAAGAAGTAAAATGAGCAGAAGGTGCAGACTGTGGCATGTGAGGGAAAGCTGCTTATACATGAGGGTCATGGCTAGGCTGCTGGCTAGAAGTGCCTTCCCCAGGACGGGATGCGGGTATATCCTGCAAGAAAACAATGGGCAGGTCGACACGATGCACATCTGACTCAACTGGATGAAATAGAGCAACATCAATAGGTGCGGGTGCAAATGGAGGAGTGACTGGCTCAATAACAGGAGGGTCAGCGGGTGCATGAATCGGATCTGGTATGAGCGGTGCAATGTCTGGTATGCCAAATGGTACAGGATCATGATCAGGTAAAGGCTCAGGTGCAGGTATCGGCTCAGGATCAGCGGGGTGCATCAATAGGCTGATCAACAGGGATAAAATCAAGCTCAAGTCCAGGCTCAACGTCATGTGGAGGAATCGGTGCAGCTGACATAGCTGTATCGTCGTCAGAATCGGTGGCATAACATCGCAAACCAACTGCCTGTAAGGCGGATGATGACACAGACTCAAAGGAATCCGGAACAGAGTGTAAACTAGAATCAGATGAAATCTCAATAACGGGAATCCCCAGAAGTGGAACGTCAACAACGTCCTCATCGAGCTCCCCATCGCCATGGGCATCATCAGGGGGACCATAAACAAACAAATCAAAATCATCGTAAAAAAGATCATCGAATGGCCAATCCTCAGGAGGAATGACCACTAAAGGAACAAGAGCGAGGATCGGTGCCACAATGTGCTCACCATCGGGATGACCGATGATAAGATGATCGTGCACAGGAATAGGAATAACAAACGGATCCTCATCCGGGATACCATCAGCGAGCGGTAAATCATCTCCGAAATCGGGCAGCGCAAAGGGCTGAAAGTCGTCGTCATCGTCGGACATCATCTCCGGATCACTCTCGGTAGTGGAAGTAAAAATCTTTGACTCAGGGACGATCTCATCGTCAGAAACAATAGCCATGGGGTCATCAGTATCGGACAGTCCACTCTCGGATGATGACATAGTGTATGTAACAAAACAATCACAACATATGCACATATATCAACTACTAACCATTAGACATGCAATCAATGACAATGTAATAACGTATCCTTCCTAGTCTCACAGACAAAACCACCTAGTCTCCCAGACTAAACCTCCCAGTATCCCAGACTGAACTACCTAGTCTCTCAGACTAAACCACCCAGTCTCTCAGACTGAACCACCCAGTCTCTCAGACTGAACATAACCCTTGAATTGTGTTTCGTGTCTTTTCGTTTGTAAAAATGTTTGTTTTCCGGGATCTGGGCGTTTCGTGTATGCAATGAAAACATGTTGTAAAAATATTTTCGTGAGAGCCCTAATGATTGTAGTCTAGACTCGAGAAGGAATCCTATTTCTCTACAACCGAAGCTCTGATACCAAGCTGTCAAACCCTGACTTTTGCGGAAGCGTGATTATGGTGTGACTTTCTCAATATCACTGCATTCAATCATATCAACAACTATATGATAAAAACCATAGATGGTCATCCATTAATTAAGTTTAAAAACAACACCACAATAACATTGTTTTAAGACATAGAAATTCTAATTCGAGTACAACCATGCAACTTGCTTAAGAGTTCACAAAGACTCGAAAAAAGACGTTAAATAAGACCAGGTGTTTGGGAGACGCATCTCGTCCAGGAATAAGACACGCTGACCAAACCCGAAGACCATGGATGACATCTTTTATTCTTTAACCACACTTGGAACAACCGAACGCCCGCCAGATCCACAACTAATTCCCTGAAATACACGTAGTTTGAAAACATCAACAAAAGTTGAGCGAGTTCATGTGTTTGTTTGTGTGTATGAATAAACCTTTGAAATCATTGTAAGTATGTATATAAGTTTGTAATTCCCGGTATGAAAGCAACAAGGAAAAACATATCATAATGGTTTGCAAGGCCATTAATATGTGTGACGTGATGTAGGAAGGCTCAAACCTAGCAGACTTTGTACCGGGCTTCAGGCTGTAACACATAGTCAACCCATGGGCCAAACCCTGGTCCAACGTGGGCGGGGCTCGCTACACCCAAATAGATCTATCACTCAGGTCCCTTAGTCCTACAACGAGGATTAATGGTCTTAAGCGTCATACCCACCACTCACATGATCTAGCAGTACCCTTCCTTAGCTAACCATACCAAATAATAACGTTTGTAAACAGTTGTAACATGTACTTCACCCCCGAAGTTATAAAACTGAAAATAGTTAAAAGAAAAGGGGGTCACGAAATCAAAGTCTTGTGTTTTCAGTCACCGTAAATCAAGCTCCTTTGGGTAAACACGACTACCTACAACATACTATGATCTATTAGACGAGCGGGTCGTGCCTTGACTTAGTATTAATGTCTTTGAGTTACGTTTCTTCGTATCTTCGGTATTATTCCAAGTTATATAATTATTTGTTAAAATAATTAATATTTCAACTTAAATTATATTTACTAATTTTGGAATAATTGTTAAAACCATATTACTGTAACTTAATACTTCCCAAGTATTTATACTTGAATTTCCTTCCCAAGGATGGAGGTATTTGTATTCGTATTCTTATACTTGTATATTTTTGCCATGTATTAGGGTCGTATTCTGGCGTGTATTTATATGTACGAGAATACGTATTTTCATGTAATTATTAAGTATCCGTATACTTAATGTTATATTAACATTTCCGGAATAATATCCTTAATAAAGGTCCATATATATTTCCAAAATATATATTTTAAAACATTACTTAGAAAAATTATTCATAATTTTTCCTGGACAAAAATATTTGTATTTTATGTTTTTGTAAGAAAATATACATTTCTTCAAAATAATATATTTTCTAAAATTTCCAAGAAAAATATATATTCATACATGCCAAAATAATATATTTTTCCCTTTGTCAAAAATATGATATAACCTTTTAGTAATTGAAAAAAAAAAATCATATTTTTGTTTCTTTGGTGTCCAAAATATCATTTACCAAAAATATACTTGCGAATAAATTTCCGGAATATTCTTGTGATCTATATTCCTTGGTTTGGTTTCACCAATATTTTGTGCATAACTTGTATATTTATTCCTTGAAATTTTGGTAATATTTTGGATTGTAACTCTTGGTATTTTGATGTGTTATATTATTTCAAGCCTTAAAATAATATAACTAATACACAAAATATACAAATAATCACACACATGGTGTCTTCTAAATACATATTTCCTAAATACATATTTAGTCACTTTTATTTATAAAAACCAACCTCCAATAGTTATATTTTTGTGACAAAATCTAGGGCAAAGTTTTTGTAACAATTTAAGGTTTGAAATATACTTGTAAGTGTAGGTTAATAAATATTTTTCTAAGTGTTTGAATTTTTAGAAAATTTTGCCATAGTTCCCCCTAAAAATAGAGTTTTCCATGCTTTCAAGCATATCGTTTTCTTTTGTAAAAATCATCACAATCAATCCACAATCAACATTAAACAACTTACACTTACCAATCTTTCCAAATCAATCATAATCTAACTACTTCATGAACTTTAATATTTGTAAAAAGTTGTAGGAACTTACTAGTGTTATTAGTAAGCCTTGTTACCTTCTAAAGTGTGATTAGTTCTTTAAAAACTTCATTTTTAAAGAATATAGATGTTTACAACTTCAAATCATATTTGCTAAAAATATTTCTTTATGATTTCTTCTTGTTACACAAGTGTTTCTACACTTGTTTAACCACCAAAAATAAAGTTTGTTTATGTAAGAACCAAGATTAAATGAAACTTATATTTTTAACTTGGTTTCTTTAGAAATCCTTCATGAAATTCTTAGATCTGTATGATTAACAACTTACTTTGATCATGATTTTTCAAGAAAACATTATATTCCTTCAAGTTCATGCTTTATGTGTGGATGATCTATCATCCTACAAAAATTTCTATTCTCACATCTTGCTAGATTATGTTTTCAATCATGATCTAGCAAGATCATATGATGATCTACATCATATACATGGATAAACAACAATCAACAAGCAAATCATCACATAGACAACTTAGTTTCTTCATTATACATGCTTATATTCAAGTTTCATTCTTATGATCTTTAGTGTTCTTTAAGATTATGAGTATGATACTTCTTTTAACCACTAAAAATGGAAGTAAACTAGCAAGATCAAGACTCTTACCACTAGCACAAGGCTAGGGATGATCAAGTGAAGAAATGAGATGGATAAAAGCAAACAAGAGAGGTTCTTCCACTTCCACAAGCTCCTAGCTTCTTTGTGTGGCCTCTAACACCTTTGTATGAGCTTGGAATGCATGAGATTGGATGAATGATGATGGATGTATGTGTGTTAGGGGTCTGCCGAGAGCAAGCAAGAGGAAGAGAGAAGAAGTGTGTGTTTTGATTGTGTGAAGAATGAAGTGAGGATCCTTATGTGCATTACTTATAACCAAATTTTGTGTTTAACTCTTGTATAACATGTCTTAGAAAGCACAACATGATCCATTATAATATTAAAATGAAATCTTGAGGTATGGGGGGTGAGTATGGCCGATCACTAGGTGGGGGGGGGGGGGGGTAGTAGGATAGGTTTTAAATAGCTTGGAAATGTTAAAACAGTACTTCTAGTGTAAATTTGATGTTTCGGGTAGTGTACGGTTGTTCGGTTGGTTACTGGTTCATTAAAGTGCTAAACTTTGAAGTTTAGTGTGCTTTATGTACCCTTTTGTGGCACTTTTGATTCCCGACACTTAGTAAAGCATTCAGGACCATTTAACTATGTTTCTACATAAAATTAGATTGTTAAAATGCTGATTTATGCTGAATTTTGCTGAATTCTGGACTTTGGGTGAGTTTTAGGCACTTTCCGGCACTTAAACTATCACTTAGAAAGGCAGTTTTGTGATCCTTACTTTCCTACACACTATACTAGTGTAGTACTTAGTGTCTGGCTCATTCTGTGTCTCAATACACTGTCTGTCTATGTGCTGAGTTCTGTCAGCATTTTCCTGGTTTTTCTGATAACTGTGCTAACTGTACTTAATGCATCATTTGAGGCAATAAAGCTTTCATGCAATATTTATATGACATTGAACAACGTATGATGCACATGTATATATATGGCAGTAATCAGACAGCAGTTAATTGCAATTCAGCACAGTCATTAAGCACTAATTATGGTTTAATAGTCGTACGGATACCTGAATTTTTGACAGTTGTCACAATGATTTAATCAAACAAACTTGTTAATTACCTTTAAAATGTCTTGCAAATCACATTATATTAGTTTACCAATATTCAAGGTTCAAATTACGGGTTCTTATGCAAATCTTATCCCGTTTTGCATATCCACTTATTTTGACCCGTTAAGGGTATTTAACATTTTCAAGCTTAAATCACGCTTCATTTTAGTTTACCTCCTACCTTCATTTTTATACGTATTCCAAGGACTCAATTTAACAAAACGCTTATTTCTAAATAACTCTTAAAGGTTGTTTGCCCTATTTACCCCTCAAGGGCTTTTTGGTCAATTTTAGTCCTTCATTTTTGCGACGAAGGACTTTCGCTAATATTTGACCAAAACATCGCTTTTAGCTATAATTCTAAACATGCGTACCTGTCTCGGGTTATAGGATTGACCCGTGTAAATACTTTTCGCTATTAATTTGTAGTTAATGGCAATGCGAACCATGTGTTAATTCCTGTGATCACAAAACTCAACAAGCAATCATCAAATATTATTGACAAATGGTGTTAACAACATCATTTGACACGTTTAGTTGAATGACCAATTATCATTTCAAGATGGTATTTAATTACCAATTCACCCCTTTAACCTATCCCGGTTTACTTTTTTTAAATTCATCATACTTAAGAATCGTTTCTCGTTTTGTTTGACCCGTTATGACTCATGCCAAATGGTGTCCTTTCAAATCCCTTTATATATTCGTTAATCAATGTCCGGATTACTATTTGACCGTTTTTACCATTTTTACCATAATTTATGGTTTCGTACCTTTCTCACTTTTTCCGACTCGCATTATATCGTGCCGGAACATTATGTTTCATTTACTTAATATAATTCAGATTCAATACTCCCAATCAGTATTTTGTAATAAAAATAAAAAGGCGTAAGTTTTACTTACCTCGCATCCAAACTATGCTTCTCTTTTCCTTCTTAATTCGTTTGACTCACTTCCTTCCTCAAGCTTCCACCTAGCTTGTTACGCGTCAAACTATCATCATCGTTTTCAAGGTGGTTTGTTAAATCGTAATTTAATATGATTATTCCACCTTACGCATTTTCTATCAAAATTTTCATTCGATCTTATTAATGGTCAGTTTGACTTTCAAAAGTCAACTGTCCCTTTTTTTAATAGATATGAAATGCACAATTGAGTTCAACGAACTCACTTAGGCATTTCTTCAACTATTCAGTAGTCACTATTTTTAGGCCACTAATTCACCCAAGGTTCTAGCCGAGTTTATTATGTTTTCAACACTTTATCTTGTTCATGTGATTATCAAGACTAATTTGTTCATTCATTTCACAAAGACTAAGGGTTCCTCAAATACGAGTGAAACATGTTTCGTCATATCACTAGCATTCACCCGAACACCTAATACAATCAAGTTCTACCTATCAATTTAGTAGTTAACATGATTTCAAACATCCATATTCATGAAATAAATCACTAATTTCACTACAACATTTAAAACCCTTTTTGAATCATGTATAATCAAATACTCAAATTTGCAATTTGTTTAAGTATTTCACTTCAACTATCAATTATGATGATTTCTAGCACAAACATATCATCATCCTCATTATTTAGCTAAAACCCACTTAGCACATACAAGGGAATTCATCAAACCCCTAGTTTTTAACACTAATTCTTTAAGTTTTCAACTAGGGTTTGTTTCCAGACATGAATTTCATCACAACAACGCTCATAGATTCATTATTCATTCCAGAATTTCGATTTTGATTGCTCATCATAATTTCAAAGTATCACTAAATAACAAAACTCAACATACCTTGTGATCCCCACGACTAGGTGATCACGAATTTGTGTTCATGCATATGATTTGGGCTGGATTTGACCTTCAATTTGTTGATTTTGGGTGAACAAGGGTTTCACCCATTTTGGTCTCCTGTTGATCGATCCAGAACACACACTGTGTGTGTGTGTTTTGTTTTAGATTTTTCTTTTTAATAATCCACTTTCTAGCTTGTCCATTTTTGGTCCCTCAACTATTCAAGGTTTATAAAAGGCTCACTAGTTCATGCTTATTTATTGTCTTAAAAACAAATAACTAACTAGGTTGATTATTCCTAGTTAATTTAGTGGGTTCCGGGAGTTATAACCCATTTATTTTAAGTCTCGTTAACTCGGGCTCCTTATAACTTTGTTTTCCCAAGTCGTTTGCCCTCTTTTTATTTATTATTAGGCTTATTTATTTAAATTCTAATAATGTACATGTTAATCTTTTCTGCTAACGGTATTCTACCCGCTCTTTAGTATTAACGGGGTTTAATTACCAAACCCGTTTTCGGGGTGTTACAATATTTCAGTCTAATCACAGTTGTTTGAAATTCATACAATCATCTGCTGGTTATTTTAGGTTTGTGGATTTTAAACTGTTGATATATTCCAGCTCCTCCAGCTCTATTTTCTTCGAGCGACCAGTGGTACTGTGGTAGAAGTATTTGATGCAATCAAATTAAACACAAAGAAAGATTATTAAATGTACAGTTAAAATAATTTTTGCTTATGACTAAATGATGATTATAATTGACTTGGGCAGATGATGATGATGTAGAACCCACAGTGCTTTCTATTAAACGCAAGAAAGGATCTGCTACTGCTGTAAGATAAGATTTTATTTAATAAGATATATAAGTAGATTCAGTTTGTTCTTTCCTGCCTTTTTTTTTGTATTAAAAGAAGCATAAAGTTTGGAATTTTGATGTATAGAATGTACTAGGTTATAACCCGGAAACTTTCCGGGTAGGAAAATTTAATTTACAATAAATAAAAGTATATAAATAACACTTTTAACCTCTAAAGTATCCTCTTTCCTTTTTCTGCACCACAATTTTTTAATTCGGTTTCTTAAAGTTTTTCTTGTTGTAAAGAGCCATAAAAACATACAAAAGCAAGATGAGTATATGTAATGTTAGGAGTCTAATCACAAATTATGTGATATTTCTTAATCCTTTAATTAGTAGAGATGTGTAACTTGTTCAACTCAAATTGATATAAAAGCGCCAAAGTTCAAATTTCAAAATTGATTTAAAAGGTCAAAAAAGGCTTTAAACTTGAGCAAGAACATCCGTTACAATATATAATAGGCATAGTGAAAAAGCCTTCTGCAAAGGTCACTTTGTGTGATAGTCCATCTATGTTGTTTGGCATAACCATGATACACGGATTGAACAATTTAAGTTGTATAAGACATAAAAATATAATATAAATTAAGAAAAATAAATTGCATTACATTTAAGAATTCAAAGCTACATCGCTTTTGCTTACAAAAGATTAGTCGTTTTTTTGAATGGCACAAAAGATTAGTCAAAACAAATTAGTCCCCGCGACATCATCATGGTTGTTGCTATTGTTAAAAACAAATTATAAGCCACATCTCATAAACTAATTAAAATCAAAACATGTTTTTGTATAAATCAAATCTCATTAATGATATTCACCATTAAAACAAAGCAACTACTATAAACTACAAATAAATATCAGGAAAGAGAACACATAAATGAGTCTTTATTATATTTTAGTTCACAAACGTTGTGTATATGAAGGTAAGTAAGGGACACCTATTAAACAATTTGCATGAAACAAATATTGAACATTGTTTATTAGTATCAAATACGACTTTATAACCAAAAATGTTAAAGTTGATATATGTAATAAAAACTAACAATTTGTATTAAAAAAGGGAGTTACTCATATAGATATCAAAAGTAGATAAAAGTATGATTTTACATTATTCTTTCAAATTAGTGGCATCACTGCACGTGTAATTACTTAACGTTATATCAATAAAATAATGATCTATTTTTTGAATAGCTTGAAGTTAGTAGATTGTATCTTGTAACTTGTCTCTGCTTCAAATATGCCAATTGAATAAAAATAACAATCAATTAAAAAATTTGGTTTCACATAAGACCCTTTAAATAGTTTCCCATTAATTATTAATTAATATTTACATTTTACAACAAATCATTCTTTGAAAAGGTCTGCAACTATGAAACTGTTTTCTTAACTTCGTTTTCGGATGTATCTAGAACTTTCGGGAGAGCACATTAGATGTTAGTGACATCTTTAAGTACTGCTCTCCTCTTATTCTGAGAACCACCAGTCGTGTGATTGTTTTTATTCTCATCTTGCACCAATCTTTTAGACATTTTACGCATAAAACACCCCACTCCCAGCTCTTTTAACGGTTATGCGTATCTTAATCGTTTTAGATAATTTCACACTTAGCGTATGAGATAATAACTTCACACTTTACCATCCCAGAGAGTCAACACAACAAAACAAAGATAATGCTTGAGACAAAAAAAAATGTGAAATTTGGTACAGATACCTACTTAGAGCGGCGATTATAAACTTGATGACCATTAATATAATCTCTGCACATTTCATTCTTTCTATAGATATTGTTTTCCTTGCGTAGATGCATAAAATGAAGTCTAGACAATCACAACATTTTAAAGAAAGTAAAACATTTATTTGTAATTCTTAATGCGATCCGACCCGTTTCTAGAAAAAGTGTTCGTGAATCATCCCAGCCTGGCGCGTTTCACCTTGAAACCGTTTTGACCCGTTACCTGATTAGCTAAAACAACCCATCTTGTCAGCTCTTGAACTTTTGCAACAAATACTTGAATGATCGGTAATCTTAAAAAAACATAATCAATTCAGTTTAAACAAATTTATGCCTTATACTTCACATATAAATAACAACATCGACTAAAGTACCAGCATAAAAAAACTTTTGAACTAAAAGTTCTAGATAGGATATGTGCACGCACATAATCCTGGCAGCCTAGACACAAACGTACCTGCCATAATAAACTTCATGGCATCTTAATCAGTGGATAGCCTACTGCCCTACTTGTATGAAATGTAATCTTTCACTAAAAGTTTCCACCTGGAATGATAAATAACCACACTTTAGGATATTAGTCCACAGGATAATAAATAACCACAGTTTAGCCTATTGGTCGAGAATATAAAAATAGCTTGATTGAAAGAATTATATGTTTAGCCTATCAAGAGACCCCTGCAATATTTTTTCTTGAAGCCGGTCCAGACTCAGCATTCAGCAACACATCTGGATCCACAATTCCATAATACACAAAGTACCTTAAATTATATATCATAACTCTATAAATAAACAAAATATTTAGAAATTACGTATTACAATAAGAAAAAAGACGAAAAAAATACAATTAAATTTCACAAACCTATAAATGATTAATTGTATGCTTTGTCTAGCTTGTATCAATTGGTCTTCTCCTTAGACCAAGGGGTATGGGGCTCGTCCCCGGGCCGTCCGCCCCTTTTTGGGCCGTCGCACACTGCCCCCCAAGGGCCCGTCTCGGTACTTCCGGCGGAAAAGAGACGTTGGAGACGGGGCGATTTTTTGAATGGGTGCCCCCCCCCCCCCCCCCAACGGTAACTTTCAACATTTATAAAAAAAAAATTCACCCCACCACTATAAATTAAACCACTTTTCATCCACTTTTTTACCAAATACTTCCACTTTTCTCCCAATTTTATAAAAAATCCTCTCCCAACCTTAAAAAAATTATGGATCCCTACAACCCAAATAATCCCAACTCAAGTTCACACCCGTTTTCGTCACCCGGCTACAGACCCGTAATGGACAACTCTTTTGCGGGTTACCAACAAATGCCCAACGCTTTAAACCAACGAAACCAATACCCGTTCAACCCAATGCAAATGCAACAACCCAACATGCCGTTCAACCCATATCAAATGCAGCAACTAATGCAAAACCCGCTAAATATACCATATCAACCACCGCCACAAGCACATCCAACACAAATCGAGGAACAAGATGATGACGTAGAGGTTGTGCCAGAAACGCAACCTGAACCTTCAAAAAAGAAAAATACAAAGGGAAAGGGAAAGGGTAAAAAAGAAGACGCAGCCGCCAAACAACAACAAAATTGGACAAAAATTGAGGAAGAGGCGTTGGCGAAGGCATATATTAACTCTTCAACGTCTCCTATAATCGGTAAAATATTATTTGTACATTATATTATTATTGTCATTAAATATTTATTTGTACACTATATTTTTCTAACAAAATATTATTATTATTGTTACTAACTTGTAGGTAACAATCAACAAAGCGATGAGTTTTGGCAAGAAGCCCTTGATATATTCCACGCGCTTATGGAAGAAGGCGAGTACAGAACCATTGATTCTATCAGCTCCAAATGGCGCAAGATGAATACGTTGATCCAACGCTTTTGTGGGTTTTATAACACAACGCTCGCCAACAAACCGAGTGGGTGGAACCACGAAAATGTTTTCAATGGAGCGTTGCGTTTATATGAAAATGAGAACAAAACTTCTTTCCCACATGTCTGTGCTTGGCAATTTGTAAAGGATCAACCAAAATGGAAGGGAACTCGAAATGAGGTTGCAAGCGCGAAACGAGCAACGAAACGGTCTAAAACTTCCGATTCAGGAAGTTATAGCGTTGGAGGCTCAAACGGTCGTTGCCAAATAAATATCAATGACGAGCCTGACTATGAGGAGGAGCCGATTGAAGATGGAGAACGTCCCCCAGGAAGGGACAAAAGTAAAAAGATAGCGGCTGAAAAAAAGAAACAAACCGCATCAGGAAGTGGTGGTGGTTCGAAGTTGGAAGGTATTATGGCCGAGTTGAAAGCATTCAACCAAACCTTTACCGAGATGCAAACCGAGAAGGTAAAGATGAAAAAAAAACTAGCCGAGGAGAAGCAAAAGAAGCAACAAGAAGCGCAGGAGTTGGAGGAATGGAAAATAATGACCACCGACCTTAGCGAATATCCACGGAAGACCGTCCCATTTTACAAATGATGAAGGAAAAAATTAGGAAAAAATGGAGTGGGGGAGTGTAGTTTTTTTAAATGTAACTTTAGGTTTTTTTTTAAGTGTGTTTTTTTTATTTAAATGTAACTTTAGGTTGTTTTTTTAGGTTTTATTTAAATGTAACTTTTTTATTTTTATTTACTTTGTTTTTATTAATTAATTAAATCTAATAAATAATAATAAAAAAATGAAGGAGGAGCATCCACCATACCCTTGGGTAGTCTCCAAGAGGATGCTCCTCACCAAAGATTATGTGGCGCCTATGTGGCGGATAGTCTCTTTGTAGACTCTCCTCCCCATACCCTATGGTCTTAGCAAGCTCAACTTCCTAAAATAATCAATGACCCTAAAAGAAAAAGAACAAAAAAAGTTTAATGTTTAAAGTAGGCAGGCTTAAATGAGTAGGTTGTTCTTGACAGAATATGCTGAGGTTCACGTGCAGAGTAAAAGGAGCAAACACCGTCAATTTTGGTTTGGATCACTCCACTGATGGAAGATGAAAAACAGGAAAAAAAAAGTGCTAAAACCGACTCTGGCTTGAACCACATCGACACCTAAAGTCGGATCAACCCGAAACGACCGGACCGACCAATACAATGAATGTAAAGCTCTTGGTTATCAGATCAAAACCATGAGTCAAAAAGCCAAGTGAAAAAGATAAGTCTACCCTTACTCAAAAGATAAGGCCAATAATGTCTGCAAATGTTTTGGGTAAAAAATGTATGTTGGTTATTAAAAGAAGAAAGAAAGCTGAAGCTTACCGGCATGAAATCGAGAAATAGCAGGAAGTTCAAGAATAAAATCACAAAGATGCACTCACCCAACATGTAAGCTTGCTTCTCATGCCTGAATGATAACAAACATAGAGAACTCAATAATTACAACACTAAAATAAACACAAAGCACACGTTATGAATCCTTTGTTGCATAAAGTGAAGTATTAAACATAAATTGACTTCATAGTTGGCACTATCATTCAAGAGACTTATATTGATCCATAAAAAGAGAACATCATTCTCTACTCACACTAAATTTCTCAAAATAAATTACCATGTTAGCTATTATTGTATTTGTAACCATTAGATGGTGTTTGGCCAAAAACTATTTTCATCATCTTTATCATCAGCCCAACCTCCCCATCTATCTCCATTATTATATGCATACTTTCTGTGTTCCCATCATTATCCCACTCATCCCAAACACTGAAATCAACATTCCTACCCGATGATTTGTTGACAGAGACGACATTCCCACCATTTGAATTCAAAACTTTTGATTCTTGACAAAACCCATCACCTTAGATTTATTTTTCTTGGCCAGTCATCACTCTTACGGGGAGTACGACCTTCTTTGGCATACTCTTCAAGTCTTCAACCTTTTTGTGAAGCCAATGCCATGATGCTTCTCACCATTCCCCATATCCTTTGTTTGGTTTCAGTGGTTTTTGCAGTCACAAACATTGACCGTTTCATTGACGTTGTAGTCATAGCTCCCGTCTCCTAAACATTATGATACTAATGCATTTAAAGAAATAAAGAGTTATGTGTATAAAAAAAGATGGTGTACCATTCTTATATCAAAATATGTATGGACAGGGATAAAATGAAAAAAAATCTTTTTATGAGTTCCTTTTGACCAGCTTCAACCACATTAGCATATGACTGTACAGCAGATGCAACAAAGACAACTTACCAAGTCCCTGTATAAAGTGTAAACAAACATGCTTAGTAAAATCAAACATTAAAGAAAGAATTATAAGTTTTAAAGTAAGTTCAAGATCTCAATATTATTACATATTTTTATCAAACCAAATCTTCCTTTTTATTCATCACCATTTGAGTTACCAATTTGGTTAAGTTGAAATATGAACCTTCAAATTTCAAACATACGTTGTAACAAACAATTCATCCCTCTCTCTAACCTCTATTAACACTACCCCTCTTTCTCAGAAAAAGCTTTGGGAACCGTCGCCGCCACTGCTGTTAGGGTTCGCAGCAAAACCCTAATCGTGCCGCCAGAGTACCTCCTGCCATTGTTGTCTTCAACCTCAAGAAACCCCCAAGCCATCGTCTATTACACATATGGAGACGACCAGGAACATCCATAACCTATCGAATGGAAGATTGTTGTAAAAAGCGATTAGTTAAACATTTATATGAACAAAAACGAAACTAAAAAGAATCGAATATATAAACATAATGTGTATGCAAACCTCTTGATTGGAACCACAGTGAGAATAAGATAACCAAATACCTAATCAGCCAATAGATGAACAACTAAACCATGAAACAGAGGGAAAATTAAAATAAAAGAAGAAAAACATATACAAACCGACCTTGATTGCAGACAAAATCCGATGAGGATTGTTTGGTAGGAGATCTATAATATTGATTCAGACCTGGATGTTAAATGAAGAATAGAAGATCGCCAATAGCCCAGAGAAGAATTTTCATTAGGTTTTGTTGATAGATCATGCTTAATGATTGTTTATGCGATCAGATATGAGAAGAAATGGCTGAGGAATTTACGTCATAAAGAGAGAAGAGAAGCGGCAGTGGAAGTGATGTGGATTTAGGGTTTTAGAACTATAACAACCCTCCAAAATTATTCCGGGACCCCTAATATATTTAGAGTGCCCCTATACGTCCTAAAATACACCCCGTATATGTAAATTGGCCCTAAATACCTTTAATTTCACAAAATTTAATTAAAAACAAAATTATATAGTCTGTGGTGAAGGACACACCACAGGGTTACGCGGGGCACGATAGCCTAGCTACGAGGTCTCACCCGGAGCTGCCACATGTCCACCACTTGTCGAACCTAGATTGTTGACCGGACAAGGCTACACCCTAGATCCCCTACGTCGCGGCCCGCGACAGCCCTGCTAATCAGCCCTATAAATTGATGGCTTCGGCTGTTATTTGAAATCGTTCATTCACAAGAATTCTCTCTCAATTCTAAATAGTATACACTATACCGGGCATTATACCCCCTAATTAACGAAGTTCTGCCTCGTTGTAAGTATCATAACCCCTGGTTACGTATTAGATATGCTGCCCGATTGATATAGGATTCCATAACGGCTGTCGAGGTTCTACCCGACGTAGTCGTTGGAGTTCTGTCTTGGGGAGGGTATAACTAATGTAAATACTGGGTTATTATACTAACGTGTGTGCATTGTGTAATTAATAGATAATCACCAGGAAATTATAAAGGAAAACCCTAAGATAGCAATGTGAGTAATCTCCTTTTTGTAAACTTGTTTGTAAACTGTTTTTACAAAACCTCAAATGTTTTACATTATATTAAACAGTGATTGAGTATTTGTATTCTACAATTATCGTCGGTATGTTGGGGTTTTGTATACAAAATTTGTTACTACACTGTGAGTAGTAACATGACCACAAGTTGGGTTGACAGTACTGTGGGTGGTAATTAAAGTAGAAAATAAACAATGTAATTGCGCGACCGCCCTCAATGCTGTAAACGGTTTTACCTGTCTTGATGAAATTGGGATTTACTCACCAGTATTTCCCACTGACAAAATGTTTTTAAAATGCGTTTCAGGTAACAATGTGAAAGCCAAATAGAAGTCAGCTGGACAGCACTGAAGGCTTGGAAAAGTGGCTATAAAAGTTACCTAAATAAAGAGATGTTTTATTTAAATAAATTAGGGTTTATCCCTATAAAAATGTGTGTACTGGAAACTTGGAAATTTCCCATGTGTTTAATATTATAAAAGCGTCGTATTTCACTCTGATAAAATATTTCCTAACTACGGTCCTGATGTAAATTCCGTTGTCAAATTGATAAACACCGATACCACTGATACTGGCCGCGGCCGCCCGTTCCTGGGGTATTAGGGGACGGGGGTTGCGACAGAAGGTGGTATCAGAGCTACAGCCATTGATTCAGCCACAGAAGTGTTCTGCTGACACCAAAATATTATTTAATATGTTAGGAAATAATTTACATGGATACGTGCATATCTGTATATTATTGTTTTGTGTTATATGACAATTTGTTAGTTTACAGTATGGGCGACCAAGGACCTTCAGACGTTTACCGTCAGTAGTACAGCTCACCTAAGGACGAAGGCACCTCTTCACAGCCTACCCCCTGGGGTATTCGGCTGACACCGAAGATGGGATTTTCGTGTTCAAAGCGCAATCTGAAGAGCCATTCCCTCCTAAGAAGAGATGATGGTTCAACAGAGGAGCTCATGAACGTATAAAAAGGATGAGAAAACTTCAGCAGCAGTGAGCTTTAGCAGCTGCTAATAGAGAAATGAATGCTCAAACACAGGATATGATCAATAGGAGACTAGCCAATTTCCACATATTAGCCACTACAGCTGTAGATCAGAATCTAGAACAACCCATAGCACCCCAACCGTTACCACTTTTTCCCACACAACCTATAGAATTAGAACCAAACCCTGTAGACCAAATACCAATGCCTGATTTTGACCCAGCTGAAATACCTAGAGTACCGGCACCCCATCCCCCAGACTATGACCCATGGTTTGATGACTATAGGGATTATGAACAACGCTACCCAATACCAGATGAACCCATGCCAAACCTAGCAGCCTACCCAAACCTGGACCCCCTGGACCCATATTTTGATAATGAACAATACATCAGGGAAATCCTAGAGAACCCTTACCCACACGAAGAACCCATGCCCCAGTTCCCAGACCCAATACCAGCACCCGCACCACCCATGAGCACTGAGAATGTACAAGAACTCCGAACCTTTGGTGAGGAGATTTTAGAAGCAAGTGAAAGGATATGGCAGATAGGAGAACGACTCGTCTGGAAATATGACGAGCGTTGATGGGTGGTCCATAGGACAACCCTTAAGTGTGTTAAAAGACAAGTTAATCCCTTATTTAATCATGTAATTGTCTTGAATTAGATAACAACAGTTGCTTGTGTTTTAGGTGCGTTTGGAGCTTAGAACGAGGGAAAACGCTGCTTTGGATGGAATGGAGTGGAACGAGATTCACAAGGATGGAAAGAGGAAACAAAGGAGAAGTTTCAGGGGTCCACCGTAAATTACGGTGGCTACCGTAATTTATGGTAGCCCCTGAATGTCCAAGGTTCCAGCGTAATCTAGTAGATTCTCACCGTAAAGACTTGGAAGCTACCGTAAATTAAGGTACCTACCGTAATTTACGGTAGACCCTGACGCAAAACTTGTAACTACCCTCTTTAATACCATTTTCAGGTGCCTTTTCACCTATCTCATCATTGGAGATGTTTCTCAGAGTTCTAGGGGTGATTTTAAGTTTGTGATAGTGTTTGTGAACAATTTCTAACATTTCGGTTTGTCTTTCGATTTGTATGAACTTCAATCTTGATGTTATGATGGTCCACCAAACAATGTCCGGCTAAACTTTCGGTGATCATCTTAGGTGAAGGTTTCTTTATGACTTTTGTGTGTTTAATCTTATTTCTAGAATAATGAACTTGGTTTGTTTGCTATGTTTGTTATGGTGCATGAATGTTTGATTGTAAATTGTTAATTGATGTTTTGATCTTAGTCTAAACCGTACGTTCTTGGTGTCGTTGACAATCGAGATATCACGGGAGGGGCCAGGGTTGGATATTGGTTAATTGATCATCGGGTAACAACCTCGCATTTATCTAATCCGAGTACTTAGTTCCCTTTCATCACAACAAACTTTTATGCATGAGTTATGTCTATGTAACTCTTTCTAGTTGGATTTAGGCATAATTGTTTACGGAAACCGGAAACCTAAGACGGTCATTCTCTTTTAATCTGCTTAATAACCAATCTTGATTTGCAATTAGTCTAGTAATTTAGTTCTCAAAAAACCAAACAATCAACTCGTGAATTTTAATTTCTGCAATTTTAGCTTAATTTTAGTTAAGTATAAAACTACACAATCAACATACTTTCCACAAACTCCCTGTGTTTGATACCCACTTGCTACTATCTATTAGTGTAATTGGATAAAATTTGCGTGTGACTACGACAACAAGTCAAATTTTGGCGCCGTTGCCGGGGAGTAGTGCGCAACGTGTGTTAATTTAGTAGTTTTTGTTTGTTATTTTCGGGTTTACGCTGGTTGTGTTTAGTGTGCAGGTACTACAGGTGCATGCATACTAGGGGCTCTCACAAGTCATCACCACTATCGTTTGATCCGGAAATTGAAAGAACTTTGTGGCAAAACCGAGTTTTATTACGAGAAAACAAGATCATTGGTTCACCCACTTCACCCATTACACCTAGAAACATCATGGCTGACTCAAAAGTTCCACCCACTACGGGTCAACCAACATCATCATTCATTCCTACATCAACACAACCTTCACCAAATACCACTATTCCAAATTCCACTACCAGTCTTACTCTACCACATGACGTTACACCAACCAACACTATATCACCTAATACTACCCAAGTTGAACCTACCCTTACCTTTAGCCCTGCCTCAACAATTCCACCACTATCACATTTCTTTCCAGCTTTGGGTTAATCATCCTCTACTTACCCAATACCACCAAGTTCAACTGTCATCCATGCTACTTCTACATACCGACCACCACCGAACCAATCGGGTTTTCATTATTCATCTTTTCCATTTGTGCAATCTTCGGGAATATGAGGAGATGGATATGATGATGGTCATGACGAAGACTTTAGAGGATACGAAGAAGAGGGATTTTACTATGGGGGTGATGGAGGTAATTTGGGACCTCAAGGAGGAGCGGGTCAACAAAGTCAACCATTGCAACAAATTCAAGATGTGGGTAGGCTACCAACTGGGGTACAACATATTCGGCCACAAGGGCCACAGCTTCAAAGACCAACGCCGTTACAACAAGTCTGTCCACAATATCCACAACAATTTCAAAGGCCGATTCAACAACCACCAATGCAACAACATCAATTTCAGCCACCATTTGCACCTCAAGTGCCTATGCAAGGGCAAATGGGTCAACCAAGAGCACCATTGGGTGCCCCACGAAGACATCATCGGGAGGTAGTGCGGGGAATTGAAGCTCATTTCCGGCCCGTTATCACTAACAATCCTTCTCCGGTAGTGATTCCTCATCACCCGGATGGAAGGACTTTTGAAGTTAGAACAACCGCACTCCAAAGTTTGCCAAAGTTTAAGGGGTTAGCAACGGAAGAACCTTATTTTCAATTGGAGACATATGACTCCATATGTAACACTATTGGAGGTCAAGGGTTTTCGTCGGACGATGTCAAGTTGGTTCTCTTCCAATTTTCTTTGGAAGATAAAGCAAAAAGATGGTTTCATACTTTGCCCTCCGTGTCGATTTATACATGGGCCGACATGCAACAAATTTTCTTAGAAGAGTTCTACACGTCTCAAAAGATAAATGATGCAAGGAGAAGCTTCCAACAACAACCGGGGGATATGTTTCATGAGGCTTTCAAAAGGTTCAACATCATGTTGAAAAATTGCCCTCATCACGGTATACAACTTTGGGAGTTGTTGAATGCGTTTCACGAGTGGTTGAGTTCTGAGGATGCTCGTGACTTAATGTCAGTCACTAACGGTATGTTTGGTACAAATTTTGAGCATGATGATTGGCAATTTTTAGAGAAAATGGCGGTTACTTCAAAAAGGAAGGCTTAATCTTCGAGACGGGCAAGGCATGTGATAACAAGGCCACAAGTTCATGGGGTAGAGAATGGAGGTGTGCAAACCACGAATCAAGTGTACAATGTGTGCACTAATTGTAATGAAATAGGCCACACGGCGGACGTATGTTTGGTGGGAGGGGTTGAGGAACAAGTGGAAGAGGTGAATGCTATCCAAGGGGGTGGTCAAAACTTTAACATGAATTCGAACACATACCACCCCGGGTTAAGAAATCATCCTAACTTCCGTTATGGGAACCCGGCGAATCAAGCTAACCCAAATTTCCAAGGAGCTCAAGGTAATTTTGCACCTCGTCAACAATACAATCAAGGTAATTACCGGGGTGGAAACAATTTTGTCTACCAAGGGCAATTTCAACAATCGGGTGGTCAAAGTGGTTCTTCGGGTCAAACTTCATCAAGTGGGAATGAAGTTATGGATATGCTTCGGTCGATGCAACAAGACATACAAAAAAGGTATCAACTTGATGAAGTTCGGAAGCAAAAGGATGAGGTTCGTGACAAGAGTATTCAAACACTAACAACTCAAATGGGCCAATTAGCAACCGAGGTAGCGGAGTTGAAGAAAAGCAAGGGTCAACTTCCTAGTGACACTAAGGTAAATCCTTCCCATAGCTCATCGCGTAATATTAATATCAATCATGTTAGTGTTTTAAGAAGTGGCAAAGAATTTAAAGCAAATTTGTCACCGAGTTTGGTTGATGGGGTGGTTGAAGATATTACGGGTAATGAAAGTGAAGAGGATGAAGTTTCACCACCTATTGTGTCTAAGGATACTATTGTTGAAAAAGAAGTTACAAAACCGGGGTTGGGTGAAATTTTGAAAGATAAAAAAGATGAAGGGGAGCCGAGGCAAGTCCCATTTCCACTGGCTCTACTTGACCCGGGTAGGAAGAATTTCATTTCAACAAGGGGTCCCCAAAAAGAGGAGTTGTTGGACATTTTTAAACAAGTAAAAGTGAACCTACCGTTACTTGATGCAATAAAGCAAGTGCCCGCCTACGCTAAATTTTTAAAAGAATTATGCACACAAAAGAGGCAACAAAAGAAAAAGATGCCTAAGCGGGTCGATTTAACCAGGCAAGTTAGTGCGGTACTTAATGGGGAGCTTCCTCCTAAGCTCCAAGATCCGGGAACGCCATTAATAAATATTCAAGATGGTAATATTCAAATGTCAAAGGCGCTGCTAGATCTTGGAGCCGGAGTGAGCATTTTACCGGGGGGCTTATACTACCAATATTATTTTGGTCCATTAGAAAGGGTGGAGACAACGGTTGTTTTAGCCGATTTGTCTCATAAGTTACTGATGTGCGTGAAAGTGTCGTATATTTTAGGTATATATTTTAAGCCCTTTTTAACACTTATTTTAGCCAAGTTTTAAATTTATAAAACACGATATTTCACTAACACTAAACACACATATGGGCAAGTGCACCCATCGTTGAGTGTAGTATAGCGTTGGTAAGATACCGAGGTCGTCCAAGGACACAAGAGCTTTTAGTACCGGTTTATCCTCAACGTCTAACCAAAATAAAAGTTTGGAAAAAATGTTTTAAACTAAGAAAAATAAAAACTAACTAAAATGCTGAAAATAAAAATAAAATAGAAACAGATAGACAAGATGAATCACTTGGTTCCGACTCGTATCTAGTATAACCTTTGATTATTTCCGCACTTTTGCACATAATTAAGAGATTATCTTAGTTATTGTAGTAGGCCCCTCTTTTGAAGGTGACGTTACCCTCACCCCAGTAGTTTGAGTCAGCAGGGATACAATCCTAAAGGGGTGGATTATTGGAAGATAATGAATTAAGTTATTAATGCAGTATTGTGGTAGGCCCCGCTTTTGGCGGTGACGTTACCCTCGACTAAGTAGTCTGAGTCAGCAGGGATACAGTCCTAAATAGCCGGGTTATAGTATTAATAGTAGTTAACTTATGAGGGGATCAAAGAGTTTGGACCCCCGCCATCCAATACCGTGAAGTATTGAAGGAGGTCCTACTAAATTTGACCCAGGTCCATTGCAGGACCTCTAAACGCTGAACAATGGCAAGACCTTTACCAAACCGTTCCCTTAACCCCCTACCAGGTAGCCAACATACCTCCATATAGACCGTGGAGATATGAATGGTGAAAATCCTTTATTTTATATAGACAGTAAAATAATGCCAAGACACCACGGACAAACGATAAGGAAAGATCACCTTCAACATAAGTAACTAGTTATTAAAGTCATTAATACAAAACCAAATAAAAAGTGCAAAAGATTAGAAATAAAAAGTATTATACTAGACACTTTGTCTTCACCAAGTGATGTAAGAGACTTAGGCAAACATGGCCTTGATTGTCAAGAACTCTTACGATCAATCTTGGATCCCGAGACGACTCACACACTCTATGATGGACAATGGATGATGGTGGTGGATGATGGTGTTGTGATGGTGGTGGGTGGTGGATGAAGTGTGAGAGAGGTGGTGTGCCAAGGGATGAGTTGCAATGAAACCAAGCACTCCTATTTATAGGCTGAACAGAGGCCTGGGCACGGCCCCGTGCCCGCTGGGCACGGCCCCGTGCCTGTCTGACACTCTCTCTCTTCATTAATTGTAATTCGCAATTACAATTAATGCGCCTGCAGTACTTTCGGCACGCCCCCCGTGTCCGCTGGACACGGCCCCGTGGTGGGCAATAGAAGCTTCTACAGGTTTGTCTTTTGTGCCAGGGCTGATCTTCCTGGACACTGCCCCGTGCTCGCTGAGCAGGGCCCCGTGTAGAGCTGGACACGCCCCGTGTCGGGCTGGGCACGCCCCGTGTCGGGCTGGGCACAGCCCCATGCTCAGCTGGGCACAGCCCCATGCTCAGCTTTCTTCTTGTTTTTGCTTTGGGAGTTGTTGTCGATGGGGGTCGGGCATGCCACGTTTGTTCCTTTTCTTGTATTTATGTTAGATTTTGATGTCTTTTTGCTTCTTTTGTTAATTTGAGCTCATTTAATCCTGAAAATACAAAAGGAAGACAAAAGCACACTTTTTCCAACATTAGTACTAAAAAAGGGTTAGTTTTATGCCACAGTTGATGAATTTTATATGTTGCATTTTGCACACATCAAATACCCCCACACTTGAATCTTTGCTTGTCCTCAAGCAAAACTCTTTATAATGTGGCTATTTACACTCCCAAATGGAATGGGTAGAAAAGAAGGTTTTGGGCTTGTCGTAGAGTGTCGGGATTTCCAAGATTCTTTATTTAATTGTATCTTTATTTATTTACAATCCTATTCGTCATGATTTATTTAAAACTTTTCATAAGATAAATTACTTATTAGGGCATAACATGCCTTTGTAAAATTCTATTTATATACAAGTTCACATACCTCACGGGGATCACTCAACACTCGGCCGAAAATGTATTTTTGTGGATCACTCGAGAGCGGCATGGAACTTACTCCTACCATAGGCTTGCCAAGCAATCAATCCTCCTCCTATTTAACTTATATACCTTTGTAAATATCAAGAGGACTTTGTGGGTTAAGGGTTAGGCTTGGGTTAAAGGTAGGTGGTTGGGTTGGTGGTTAGTGGAAAAGGCCGAAAAGCGTAAAAAGCATCGGTTTTCGTAAGACCTCTTTTTTTTTTTTTTTCAATTTTTATTTTATGAAGCCATTATTCAAACAAATTTATTTTTGATGAACTTGCTTGTTTATTTCTTTTGCTTCATCATCAACTTTTTTTTTTTTTTTTTTTTTTTTGAAAAGTCATCCGAAAAACCGAGCTTGTTACTAAAACCAAGGGTTAAAAATAAAAAAAGGTTTTGGTGGGTAAAAGGGTTTTTGTTTGGGTGATGAAACGAAAAGGTTTAGGCTCAAAGGGGCTAACTAGGGGGATTTTTGGGTAGGTGGTAAAAGAAAAAGAAAAATAATGGTGTAGAAATAAAAAGGGGTAGTCCTAATGCCTCCATCATTTACTTACTCGGGTTTAAGTTGGTAAGGACCGGGAATGTATCGTCATGGCAAGTTCTAGATTCGTAAGAACCAAGCGGCTATTCACACAAGAAACGAAAAATGAGCATTTAGTCTAATGATATGTAATTGTATGCTCAATAAAGGCTCAAAACTCACTTTTGTGGGAATGGGTTTTTATGTGATCAAGTATATATAATCAAATTTTAACTAAGCTTGTCATGCCTTTTCATAATTTCTTATGTTGGTTCTTTTTATCACGACGCTATCGGTTGTAAATTCGTAAAAATATAACCTTTTTAGAATTTTGAAATTCCCAAGTTAAACCTAGACAAGTAAAAAAAATGAAATTTTTTGAAAAAATTTGGGGTGATTAGCGGTTCCAATAGAGTTTTGTGTAAGGCTTGTATTTAGGACTTGCAAGATTCAAGGTTTTAGCATCCCCCCACACTTAAATTACACATTGTCCTCAATGTGTCCCAAAAATAAGTTTTTAGGTTGATTGAATGTGTAAAAGTGGGTTAAAAACAAGATTTTATGGTACTGGGTAGCTGAACACGGGGTGGTGTTGGCTGAGCACGGCCCAGTGTCCAGACTGCCAGTACCAAAAGTAAACAGAAGGCTGGGCACGGGGGCGTGTCCAGTGAGCACGGCCCCGTGTCCAGGTACCTGAACTGGGCATTTTCTACAGAACCTTGGGCACGGGGCGTGTTGGGGTGAGCACGGCCCCGTGCTGAACTTGCTGTAATGAAGAAAAATTGTCGGGAGGCTCTGTTTTTGTGCATGGGGTGTTGGTTCAAGCTTCCCTTATCATCCTTCACCATCCCGAGTGTGTTTTATTCCTGAAAAAAAACTAAACTAGAAAACGTAAAAGTTAATCTAAACTAAAACTACGGATAGTTCCGCGGAATGCCTCCGTGGTGCGCCACGTTTATAAGGGTCCTTGGCTAGACCCACCTTATCGGGTGGTTCTGGCTCATCTTCAATTAGGGGGTCGTCATTGCCGAATGGATATTTCATTGATCGCTCAAGATCGACACTTCTTTTAAATGCCCCTAATTGAAGAGGTAGATTGTTGAACTTCCGGTTTTTCAAAGCTTCGTGAGTTTTTACAAATGGTCGTCCCAACACTAGAGGAGCGTCATCGAGGATGACAAAGTCGGTTGGGATTATCATTTGATTTGTTTGAACCAATACATCCTCAACTATACCGATTGATTTTATTACTTTCCGATTGGATAGAAAAATGGGTATTTGAAGTGGAGAAAAATCACTAATACTTAATTTTTCGAAAATGTAGTTAGGCATTATGTTAACACAAAGATCTTTATCGATTGTGACGTTACTAATAAACGAATTTTGAAAGAAACATGGAACCGGTGTAATGTTAATTTCAAATGGGTCTTCTTTTATTAGTGAGGTTTGATCATCAGTTAACTTAACACTTACCTTTTCGTCAATTTTAGTGTTAGTGTTTAACTCTTTTAAAAACTTAGCATGAGTGGGTACTAAACAATGATTTTCAAAAGAAGGTGACAAGAGATTAATTTCTTCAAAATTAGACTCTTCTTGAATTTTAATGTTGTCGGACTCACCTTTTTCGTTGTTTAACTCATGTGTCGGTTTTTCACTTATTTGTTCTTCCATTTTTACATTTTCGGTTATCTCTTCCTTTTTTAACTCTTCTCTTGCGCGGGACTCCTCTTCCCTTGCGCGAGCTTCTTTTATACATCGATCGATAACTCTAATGTGTTCTAATATCCTATCGGTCACTTCGGTTATAGAAAAAGAATCGGTATTTTCTAAGCTTGAATCCGGTTGTTCGATCCTTTGTTCCTCATAATACCCATATGAAGTAGATGGTTCACACCATTGTTCTTCATTGTAAGTATATGATGAATAAGGGTCGTAATTTTGTTCTTCATAATACTCATATGAGGTGGGTTGTTCACGCCATGGTTCCTCATAATAAGCATACGAAGGTGGTGGCTCATATCTTGGTTCCTCAAAGTATGAGTATGAAGGCTCATACCTCGGTTCATCAAAATATGAGTATGAGGGAGGAGGTTCATACCTTTGGTCTTCATAGGATGTGTATGAAGTTGATGGCTCGTACCTGGGCTCCTCATAGTAGGTGTATGAATTGGATGGTTGATATGAGCGATTATTTTGAACCGATCGTGCGATACGACAATTAGTGCAATAATTACCCCTATAATCATCCTCCTCATAGGTGTAGTTGTAACCTCCTGAGTATTGATCCATAAGAATCACTCAGCAGACCACAACCAAGTCCCGAGATCAGAAAACAAAAAGAAAAACGGAAACAGAGGCTGGACACGGCCCCGTGTTCAGTGGACACGGCCCCGTGTTCAGAATCTGTATCTGGGCGTTTTAATTAAATTTACTGATTTCGTTGAAAAAAGTATGCAGCACGGCCCCGTGTTCAGCGAGCACGGCCCGTGTTCAACCTACTGTAAATGCAAAACTAAACTAAAATGCAGAAAAATGTGGGCCCATTTTGAAAAGGTTTTGAAAAACTGATTAGGCCGTCGATTTTAAGCTTTCCTAAAATCCTTGTGTCCCCGGCAACGGCGCCAAAAACTTGATGTGCGTGAAAGTGTCGTATATTTTAGGTATATATTTTAAGCCCTTTTTAACACTTATTTTAGCCAAGTTTTAAATTTATAAAACACGATATTTCACTAACACTAAACACACATATGGGCAAGTGCACCCATCGTTGAGTGTAGTATAGCGTTGGTAAGATACCGAGGTCGTCCAAGGACACAAGGGCTTTTAGTACCGGTTTATCCTCAACGTCTAACCAAAATAAAAGTTTGGAAAAAATGTTTTAAACTAAGAAAAATAAAAACTAACTAAAATGCTGAAAATAAAAATAAAATAGAAACAGATAGACAAGATGAATCACTTGGTTCCGACTCGTATCTAGTATAACCTTTGATTATTTCCGCACTTTTGCACATAATTAAGAGATTATCTTAGTTATTGTAGTAGGCCCCTCTTTTGAAGGTGACGTTACCCTCACCCCAGTAGTTTGAGTCAGCAGGGATACAATCCTAAAGGGGTGGATTATTGGAAGATAATGAATTAAGTTATTAATGCAGTATTGTGGTAGGCCCCGCTTTTGGCGGTGACGTTACCCTCGACTAAGTAGTCTGAGTCAGCAGGGATACAGTCCTAAATAGCCGGGTTATAGTATTAATAGTAGTTAACTTATGAGGGGATCAAAGAGTTTGGACCCCCGCCATCCAATACCGTGAAGTATTGAAGGAGGTCCTACTAAATTTGACCCAGGTCCATTGCAGGACCTCTAAACGCTGAACAATGGCAAGACCTTTACCAAACCGTTCCCTTAACCCCCTACCAGGTAGCCAACATACCTCCATATAGACCGTGGAGATATGAATGGTGAAAATCCTTTATTTTATATAGACAGTAAAATAATGCCAAGACACCACGGACAAACGATAAGGAAAGATCACCTTCAACATAAGTAACTAGTTATTAAAGTCATTAATACAAAACCAAATAAAAAGTGCAAAAGATTAGAAATAAAAAGTATTATACTAGACACTTTGTCTTCACCAAGTGATGTAAGAGACTTAGGCAAACATGGCCTTGATTGTCAAGAACTCTTACGATCAATCTTGGATCCCGAGACGACTCACACACTCTATGATGGACAATGGATGATGGTGGTGGATGATGGTGTTGTGATGGTGGTGGGTGGTGGATGAAGTGTGAGAGAGGTGGTGTGCCAAGGGATGAGTTGCAATGAAACCAAGCACTCCTATTTATAGGCTGAACAGAGGCCTGGGCACGGCCCCGTGCCCGCTGGGCACGGCCCCGTGCCTGTCTGACACTCTCTCTCTTCATTAATTGTAATTCGCAATTACAATTAATGCGCCTGCAGTACTTTCGGCACGCCCCCCGTGTCCGCTGGACACGGCCCCGTGGTGGGCAATAGAAGCTTCTACAGGTTTGTCTTTTGTGCCAGGGCTGATCTTCCTGGACACTGCCCCGTGCTCGCTGAGCAGGGCCCCGTGCTCGCTGAGCAGGGCCCCGTGTAGAGCTGGACACGCCCCGTGTCGGGCTGGGCACGCCCCGTGTCGGGCTGGGCACAGCCCCATGCTCAGCTTTCTTCTTGTTTTTGCTTTGGGAGTTGTTGTCGATGGGGGTCGGGCATGCCACGTTTGTTCCTTTTCTTGTATTTATGTTAGATTTTGATGTCTTTTTGCTTCTTTTGTTAATTTGAGCTCATTTAATCCTGAAAATACAAAAGGAAGACAAAAGCACACTTTTTCCAACATTAGTACTAAAAAAGGGTTAGTTTTATGCCACAGTTGATGAATTTTATATGTTGCATTTTGCACACATCAGTTACCTCAGGGGATGGTTCAAGATGTTATAGTGAAAATCGATGGGTTTTACTACCCGGTTGACTTTTTAGTCTTAGACTACTCATCTGCGGACCCGGAACAACAACAAAATGTTATTTTGGGTCGGCCATTTTTGAGCACCGCACATCCCGTGATTGATTGTCGATTTGGTACAGTCGACATGACGTTCTGAAATCGAAAAAATGAGATTAAATGTTTTTACTAACAATTCTAATTCTGTTGGTGTTGATGAGTGTTTTATGGCAGACTTAGTCGACGGATGCAACCCGCATGAGTATAAGGAGGATAGTATGGATATGTGTGTTTGTGATTTTTCTGAACAGGTACATGCTTGTGCATTAAGGGTTGAGGAGGAAAAACAAGATGCTATGGCATTGAAGGAGGGTCGACCGCCATGGACCCATCAATTTGAGAGTAAGCCGGTGGACATCAATTCGGGTACCAAACCATCATTGGAGGAACCACCAAAATTGGAGTTAAAAGACTTGCCAAGCCATTTGAAGTTCGCATTCTTAAGGGATAATGACACTCTACCGGTCGTTATTGCATCTAATTTGGAGATGGCACAAGAGCAAGCTTTGTTGGAGGTGTTAAATGCGAACAAAGGGACCTTGATTGGCGACTTGAAAGGAATTAGTCCATCAATTGTTATGCATAAAATCATCACCACCGAAGATGCAAAACCAACAAGGGAAGCACAAAGCAGATTAAACCCGAATCTACGAGAAGTGGTAAAAAAGAAGGTAATTAAGTGATTAGACGCGGGAATTATCTATCCTATTTCAGATAGTGCTTGGGTAAGTCCTACCCAAGTAGTGCCTAAGAAGGCCGACATTCAAATGGTCAAAGATGAAAATGGTGAACAAATCGCTACCCGACCGGTCACCGGGTGGCGTGTTTGTCAAATTGAATGCCGCCACTTCTAAGGACCATTTCACGTTGCCTTTCATTGACCAAATTATTGAAAAATTATCGGGTCAAAAATTTTACTGCTTTTTGGATGGGTACTCGGGTTACAATCAAATCACAATTCACCCGGATGACCAACACAAGACCACCTTCACGTGTCCATATGGCACTTTTGCCTTTCGGCGAATGCCATTTGGCTTGTGTAATGCACCGGCAACTTTCCAACGATGTATGATGAGCATTTTCTCGGACATGGTTGGAGAGTCGCTTGAACTATTTATGGATGATTTTTCCATTTTTGGCACTAGTTTTGAATCTTGTCTCGACGAGTTGCAAAAAGTTTTTAAAAGATGTGTTGAGAAAAATTTAGTGCTTAGTTGGGAGAAAAGTCATTTCATGGTGCAAGAGGGTATTGTTTTAGGCCATGTTATTTCGGAGAGGGGTATGGAGGTGGATAAGTAAAAAATACGGGTAATATCATCTTTACCTCCACCGAAAAATGTGAAAGGGGTAAGGTCATTTTTGGGATACGCGGGTTTTTATCGACGTTTCATTAAAGGTTTTAGTGTCATTACTAAACCTTTATGCAATTTGTAATTAAAAGATGTTCCCTTTGACTTTACTAATGAATGTTTGCAAGCTTTTAATATTTTGAAGGAACACTTGGTAAAAGCTCCCATCTTGCAACCACCGGATTGGTCAAAGCCATTTGAGATCATGTGTGACGCAAGCGACACTACAGTTGGTGTAGTTTTGGGTCAACGAATCGATAACAAGCCGGTGGTGATTTATTATGCAAGCAAGACATTGTCCGAGGCTCAACTGAATTACACCACAACCGAGAAGGAGTTATTAGCGGTGGTGTATGCCTTGGACAAGTTCCGGTCTTATATATGAGGAAGCAAAGTGATTGTGTATTTGGAGCATAGTGCGGTTCGGTATTTGATGGAGAAAAAAGATGCAAAGCCCCGTTTGATCCGTTGGGTGTTGTTATTGCAAGAATTAGATTTAGAAATTCGGGATAAAAAAGGAAGTGAAAACGTAGTGGCGGATCACTTATCTCGAATTTCGGTGGAAGGGGTTGATGATTTGAGCGAGTTAAACGAATGGTTTCCCGATGAGCAATTGTTGGCCGTGTCTACTTTCGTTGCACCGTGGTATGCCCATTATGTTAATTACCTAGCTACGGGTGTAATCCCAAGTCATTGGACCAAGAAAAGAAGGCAACAATTCATGGTCCAAGTGAAGCAATACATTTGGGATCAGCCGGACCTTTTCAAGATTGGGCCCGATCAAGTTATCCGATGGTGTGTCCCCGAGACGGAAGTGTTGGAAATTTTGACGCATGCCCATTCATCCGCTTGTGGGGGTCATTTTAGTGGCCATAAAATGGGTTACCAGGTGCTTACATGTGGGTTCTATTGGCCCACAATTTTTAAGGATGCATGTGAGTTTGCTAGGAATTGTGTAAACTGCCAAAAGATGGGACGTATTTCAAAGAGGGACGAGATGCCTTTACAACCGATTTTGGTGGTTGAAATATTCGATGTGTGGGGTATAGACTTTATGGGTCCTTTCCCGATCTCGAATGGGTTCTTGTACATTTCAGTGGCGGTAGATTATGTCTCAAAATGGATTGAAGCTATTCCTATAAGAACTAACGATCATTCGGTTGTTTGCAAATTCGTTCAATCCAACAATTTTGCTTGTTTCGGTATTCCAAGAGTTATCATTAGTGATGGTGGGTCGCATTTCAAGAATTTCAATTTCGGAAAACTGTTGAAGCGGTACAATGTGAACCACCGGATTGCGACACCATACCATCCACAAACAAGTGGACAAGTCGAAGTGTCCAACCGTTAAATTAAAGAAATTCTCATGAAGACGGTTCGAATGGATAGGAAAGATTGGTCAAGCAAAATAGACGATGCATTATGGGCATATCGGACGACCTACAAAACTCCAATTGGTACAACTCCCTACCGGATGGTGTATGGGAAGGGATGTCACTTACCAATGGAGTTAGCTCATCGGGCGCCTTGGGAAATCAAAACGGAGAACGCGGATTACGATGAAGCGGGAAAGAAGCGGAAGTTGTAATTAAGTGAGATAGAAGAGATTCGAGACGAAGCTTACGAGTGTGCATCGGCATACATGGATAAGCTTAAAAAGGTTCATGACGCGAAAATCAAGAAGCGAACCTTTGAAGTTGGCCAGAAACTGTGGTTGTATAACCCGAGGTTGAAATTATTCACGGGCAAGTTGAAAAGCAAATGGATGGGCCCATATGTCATTAGGCGAGTCGGTAGATTTGGTGACATTGATATCCAAGATGTCCATACCAACAAGCAGCAAACGGTGAACGGACATAGGTTGAAGCCATACCTGGAAGGAAACGACATCAATAATTTGGAGCTTGACAAGGTGGGCTAAATCCTACGCCCGGTAGACGAGGAACAACCATAAAAGGCCCAAGTTTGGTAGGGTAGTGTACATAGTTTATTTTGTTTGTTTTGTTTTGTTTTGTTTGTTTTGCACAAATGCCGTATCCGCTTAAAACTTGTGTTCGAAACAAGTGTCGGGACGTTCGTATGAATGGTTCTAACATAGTGTTGAGGACAACACGGGTTTTTCGAGGGGGTAGGGTAAATTTCCATGTTTTTGAAAAATATAAAAAACATAAAAAAATTAAAAAACTAAAAAAAACATCTAAAAACTGAATTTTTGGTGAACCACAAATCCCCAGGTGCCACCGTAAATTACGGTGGCTATCGTAATTTACGGTAGCCTGGGGATATTGGTTCCTTTATGTTACAAACCTACTGTCTTAAGGTGGGTGTTTTTGGCCAGCAGCTACCATAACTTACGGTAGCTACCGTAAATTGCGGTAGCCACTGGCTGTCAAAGGGTCGCTGCAGTTTCGGTTTTTATATAGAAAAAAAATAAGTCACGTGCAATTAACCCTACCCACATGAAATCTGCATATTCTCTCCTCCACACAACATCAATTATCATTATCATCTTCCCCACACAATCCCACAAGAACCCCACTTCCTTCCAACCTTCAAATCTTCATATCTTCTTCAATTCTTGGCCAAATCGGGTGAATTTTTGGTCTAACTTGACTAAAATTTCACGAGCTTTCTGATTTTGGGTAGAGATTTGGAAGAAAACCTCATTTTCCTAGCCGAATTTTAAAGCCTAGGTGCCTAAAATTTTGGGGTTTTTGAAGCTTTTGAGTTTCTTTGTGTTCTTGCATCTACAACTCAAGGTATGTGATGTTTTTACTTTCTTTTTGATGATGCATTGTGAAGTTGAAGGTTAATGTTGTTATTTGTTTCACACACACTTGCTTGTTCTTAGTTTATGTCATGAAATAGTTAGTTTGAAAGATTGATTATGGTTGTAGATGTAGGTTGATGTTAAATTTTTGAACTTTTGGGAACCTTTACATTGTAGAGGCATCATGCCCAAATTTTATGAAAATATTATATGAAACTTTGTGTTCTCTAGCATCTACAACCATAGTAACAAGCAAGTGTGGGGATTTTTGGAAATAAGGGGACTGATTTTGTGTGTTTGGTTGTGTGTTGTGATTGTGATGTGTAGGAACATGGGTCGAAAAGGTAAGGAAATTGCTGGATCTTCAAGCAAACAAGCTGAAACACAACCAAAGAAGCGAAGGTATCTTGGAAGAGATGATGATAGTGATGAAGAGGAGGAGATAGAGTTGGACTCGGCGGATAAACCGGTATGGGAAGCGGGTCCATTAGATGACCAACCCGAGGAGTGGCAGCCAACATTATTTAATGCCGTATTAATCGTTTGAAGGACAAAGCTGCTGCATTCATTTGCATTCATTTGTGAAAGAGAAGTTAGGGAGGTGGAGTTTGGTCCGTTCAATGTGTTTGCTAGATTCCGTGCTTTGGGTTGGGAGGCAGCGTTAAACTGTTATGATAAGGATAACAAGAACTTGTTCAAGGATGAAATTCAGGAGTGGATGGCCACTCTAAATTGTAACAATTATAGCAAGCCGTCTCAAATGAAGTTAAACGGCATCGTGAATGGGATAGAAGTGGAGATGTCATTTGACACGTTGAGGAAGTTGGCAAAGTATGATAGTTTTCCTGCGCGTGATTATACGATTCTGAGTCTTGACGATTTGCTTCACAAGCCGGAAGCCCACCCAAGATAGAACAACATGTTGGAGGCATTGTTTTTACCGGGTACCTTTCATGGCACGCTAAATAGAAAGAATTTGAAATTTGAAGTTTATTGCTTATGATTTGCATCTACAATGTGATCCTGCGGAGAGGGGACAAACAAGAAGTGAGGTTTCACAAGGTGCCAATTCTCTACTCTTTGCTTAACGGGTAACCCCGTTTTCCATTCCGGTATTTGGTGATGAACAATTTGTGGATATGCCGGAATAAAGAGGGAAGAAATATTATTCCGTATTGTCGGATAATTACGACTTTGCTCAAAACGCTCAAGGCTATTACACCGGAGGATAAGGGGGCCATGAAGAGGCATAAGCCTTTTGACATTCGAAGAACGGGAGTTGGGTGGACTTATGATGAATCAGAGTGATATCATAAGTTAAATTCGGAAGGTCAAAGGTAGCATGCTTTAAAGGTTGATGCGAGAGATCTATTACCGGGCGAGGAGGATGAGCCAGAAAGTGAGGATGAGCCCCCGAGTGGGGATGAAGACTACGCCGATGAACCGCATGGTGAGCACATGAATGTGGACCAAGGGGGTCAAAGTCGGGGTCATGCACATGGTGGAGGGTTCTTTGATTACACGGAGCGCTCTTATGAGCCAAGTTGGGCGTATCAAGGAACCATGCAAGAAATCATTGAAAATCAACGTCCACCATCATCGGTATTTGATACTTGGTCGGGGTCCGAGCGCACATTCTTTAATCATCAAACATGGATGGGGGCGAGTATGGAGCGGGCATTGAAGCATAGCTTTGATCGGCAGGAGTCATGGAACCACACTCACGCTTACGCCTTTGAGCAAGAAATGAACAATAGGTATGTTGATGATCAAAACCGGCGTATGCACGCAGATTGGCATGCGGGGTGGCCGGTAGTTGTGGATCCACCTCCAGTGGATTATGCGTCATTGCCACGTTATGATGGTAGCGTTTCATATCCGACACCGTCGCTACATCATTCGCAATGGGTGGACCCCCGTCAAGATCAACAGCAGGGAGCCTCATAACAAGGAGGAAGTGGGAGTGGAAGCGGCTCGTTTGCTTTTGGAGAATGGTCGGAGATGATGACTTCCATCTTCGGGCCTCCTCAGCCGCGTTACTATTAGCCAGGTGGTGCTCTTTCTTGTACATTTTTGTGAATATTTGTTTGTTATGTTCATGGTTGGGAGGATGGGTGGTGTATTGGTTTTTGATGTTATGTGTTGGGTTGTGCTAGTTGGCAGTGTTAATGTGTTTTTATAAAAATATATATATATATATAATATAAAATGAAAAAGAACAAATAGAAATTTGGGGTTTGAGTATCTAAGCTTTTATTGATGTTGAATGGTTTTTAGCGATCACTTCCTTCCAAAACCATACATTGGGGTCAATGTATCCCAAGTGTGGGGATGGGGGAAAATTTTGATGGTTTTAAAAATTTTTAAATCAAGCGAAACATTGTTGGAATTTGAACACTTTGTACTAACCCCGAGTGACACACTGGCAACCCTTATTTACCCTTTGTCTTGGTGAGTTGAACCCACAAATGTAAATAAATAATGCTTATCTTTGATGAGAGTGGCAATGGGTGGGGGTGCATTATAACTTGTGCTTGAATACGGTTTAAGGCCTTAGTTAAACATGAATGTAGAAAGGATAAGGGTAATTAGGTAGCCTTGTCTTGGTGTGTGCGAGTGTGGGATTTGGGGGGTTGGACCTCATAAATTATATATATGAGCTTGGTAGTGAGAGGGGCGGGGGTTTGGACATTTAGTTGCCATTTTGTGCCTAAAGCCAATCATTTGTTAACCCAAACCTAGTTTTCCAAAAATTTACCTGATTTGACCCCGGTCTTGTAGTGTTAGTAGTTTGTTCGTTCTAGTTGTGTTAGTTATGTTTGGTTTGTTTGCTTTAAAAAAAAAGAAAAACAAAAAAAAAAAGACAGAAAGAAAGAAAAAAAAGAGAAAAAAGAGAAAAAAGCAATGAGAAAATGAAAAAAATGATGCATGAGGAGTTGTATATAGTTGTTTAGGTTTTGTTTTGTTTGTTTATTGTGTAATAAAAGACCTGGTTAAGTCATTCACTACTATACATATATATTTCCATTTCCTACCCGTATGCCTAGCCACGTTACAACCTTTAAGTCCCTTTGATTTGCATTCATGTTTTGGCATTTGTTAGGCGGAGGACCGATTTAGGTACAAGCATATAGTTGTGCAATCACCTGTTTGCCTTTTGTGTGTCTAGCTTATCTTTGCTAGTGTTTACTTGTCACCGAGAGGAGAGATATAGTGAGGGGTGTGTTGCTTAGGTATTAGGAAAAGGTTAGTAAAAGGATGACATATTTTTGCTTAGTTTTTGTTGATCACTTGTGCACTTGAAAATGTTTTTTGATGGGTTGCTTAGGGGCAAGCAACGGTTAAGTGTGGGGATGTGACGGGTGGTCCATAGGACAACACTTAAGTGTCTTAAAAGACGAGTTAATCCCTCATTTAATCATGTAATTGTCTTGAATTAGATAACTGCAGTTGCTTGTGTTTCAGGTGCGTTTGGAGCTTAAAACGAGGGAAAACGCTGCTTTGGATGGAATGGAGTGGAACGAGATTCACAAGGATGGAAAGACGAAACAAAGGAGAAGTTTCAGGGGGTAAATTACGTTGGCTACCGTAATTTACGGTAGCCCCTAAATGTCCAAGGTTCCAGCGTAATCCAGTAGATTCTCACCGTAAAGACTTGGAAGCTAATGTAAATTACGGTACCTACCGTAATTTATGGTAGACCCTGATGCAAAACTTGTAACTGCCCTCTTTAATACCGTTTTCAAGTGCCTTTTCACCTATCTCATCATTGGAGACATTTCTCAGAGTCTTAATACCGTTCCAGCTTGTGATAGTGTTTGTGAACAATTTCTAACATTTCAGGTTGTCTTTCGATTCGTATGAACTTCAATCTTGATGTTATGATGATCCACCAAACAATGTCCGGCTAAACTTTTGGTGATCATCTTAGGTGAAGGTTACTTTATGACTTTTGTGTGTTTAATCTTATTTCTAGAATAATGAACTTGGTTTGTTTGCTATGTTTGTTATGGTGCATGAATGTTTGATTGTAAATTGTTAATTGATGTTTTGATCTTAGTCTAAACCGTACGTTCTTGGTGTCATTGACAATCGAGATATCACGGGAGGGGTTAGGGTTGGATATTGGTTAATTGATCATCGGGTAACAACCTCGCATTTATCTGATCCGAGTACTTAGTTCCCTTTCATCACAACAAACGTTTATGCATGATTTAAGTCTATGTAACTCTTTCTAGTTGGATTTAGGCACAATTGTTTACGAAAACCGGAAACCTAAGATTGTCATTCTCTTTTAATCTGCTTAACAACCAATCTTGATTTGCAATTAGTCTAGTAATTTAGTTCTAAAAAAACCAAACAATTAACTCGTGAATTTTAATTTCTGTAATTTTAGTTTAATTTTAGTTAAGTATAAAACTACATAATCAACATACTTTCCACAAACTCTCTGTGTTCGATACCCACTTGCTACTATCTATTAGTGTAATTGGATAAAATTTGCGTGTGACTACGATAACACGTCAATCGTAATATGGAATTTTGGATGAACCCGTACCATTAATAATATATATATATATATATATATATATGTGTGTGTGTGTGTGTGCGTGTGTGTGTGTGTGTGTTTGAGAAAAAAAATACTAGACAATAGCTACGGATGCATATTAGTATTGTATTTTCAATTCCAGTTGTATTTGTAATAGATACAGATGCATAATATAAAATAGAGTAAAGGTCGCAATGTTCGACGATTTTGATCAATATGCTTGTTGTGTGATTGTTTGCATTAAATATTATCTTATGATATTAATATGTGGTAAAAGTTTAAAATTCAAATGGACAACATAGTGAATCAAGGAAACCAGAATAACGATAATAATGGATACCAAGTAGATAACAGTGCCATCCAACACATAGTGGCACAAGGGATTATAAACGCGATACCATATATTATCAAAACGGTTAAGGAAGCGGATAATAAAAGTAATAATGGCAGTAAACGACCTACTGAACCAGAACACAGCGTAAACAATGGACCAATACTTCAAGTGCCCATTCCAAAAAGAAGAAGAACCATGTCTTACGGTTGTTCTTACAAAGAATTTTGGTCCTGTAAACCAATAGAATTTTCGGGCAATGAAGGGGCCATTGCAGCTCTACGCTGGATAGAAAAGATTGAGGCAGTCTTGAAAATAAGCAAGTGCACAGAAGAGGATAAGATAATGTTTGCCTCCAATCCGTTTAAGAACTCAGCTTTAGAATAGTGGAACACTATCCTCCAGTCTAGGGGAAGTGACAGGGTTTATAATATGGAATGAGAAGAATTTAAGAACATGGTTGAAAGGAAATTATGCCCCCCTAATGAAAAGGAACATATAGCAAATAAGTTCTTAAACCTTAGAATGATTGGAGTGGATAGTAAGGGTTACACCACTACATTCTTCGAATATGCTAGAATAGTACCAACTCTTTCTTCACCAGAACCAGTATTAATCTCCCGTTACATCTGGGGATTAATCAGCGAGATTAGGCATGTAGTCAAGGAAGCTAGACCCCAAACCATAGAAGAAGCTGTAGAACTAGCAAACACCTTGGCTGATGAATTAGTGCGTACACGAGAAGAGGACCAGAGAAGGAACCTAGCTCAAAGGCTTACCCAAGAATTTCGTAATGGAAATTCCAACCACGGGAAAAATGTAGGTTCTACCTCGACACCTTATTGTAAGGCCTGCAAGAAGAATCATTCAGGAAGATGCTCCACTTACTACAATTTCTGCAAGATACCAGGACACAAGGAAGAAGATTGTAGGAAGAAACCTAGTAATGGAGTGTGCTTTTACTGTGGAGAAAAGGGCACATCAAGCCAAATTGTCCGAAACTAGCTCCAGCCATGAACAACATGACTACTAAAAACACTAGAGCATTCGTTCTGACCGCGGAAGAAGCAAAGATGATTCCGAACGTGATTGCCGATACGTTTTTAGTTAATGATGTTTTTGCTAAAGTATTATTTGACTCTGGTGCGAACCAAAGTTTTATTAATACTTCATTTTGCAAACTTCTCAATCAACCATTAACTAAACTCCCACAAGAATGTCTAGTAGAGACAGCAAATGGAGAAACCATTAAGATTACTGAAATCTTGCAGGGAGCAAGAATATAATTTTTAAATCAAAAGTTTATTGCAAACCTTTACCCAATGAATCTGGCAGGATTTGATGTTGTATTAGGAATGGATTGGTTAATAGCCAATAAAGCCAGTATTCTATGTGATCAAAAGTCAATCCAAGTAAATTCACCAAAGGGTGAAAAGATCACACTTAAAGGAGACAAGCCGTCTAGACCCACAAAATTCATCTCCGTAATGAAAATAGCTAGTTATGTAAGAAAATGATCAGTAGTGTATTTGATTTCTATAATCATTAACACTAAAGGAAAAGAACTGAAATATATTCCCGTAGTATCCAAGTTTCCAGACGTGTTTCTAGAAGAATTACCAGGACTACCGCCGGACAGAGAAGTTGAATTTAGAATTCATCTGCTACCAGGAACAGCACCATTTGCCATAGCACCCTATCGTTTGGCACCTGCAGAAATGCAAGAATTAAAGAAACAACTGTACGAACTATTGGAGAAAGGATTCATACAGCCATGTTCATCGCCATAAGGAGCACCAATACTGTTTGTCAAGAAGAAAGACGGGTCAATGCGTATGTGCATTGATTACCGTGAATTGAATAAAGTCACAATTAAAAATCGGTGCCCATTACCGAGAATCGATGATTTGTTTGATCAATTTCAAGGAGCTTAATTTTTCTCTAAAATTGATCTACGCTCAGGATATCATCAATTAAAGGTACATGAAGAGGACATTCCTAAAACCGCTTTTAGAACAAGGTATGGCCATTATGAATTTACTGTCATGCCATTTGGTTTAACCAATGCCCCAGCTGCATTTATGGACATGATGAACTGAATATGTAAGCCATATTTGGATAAATTCATAATTGTCTTTATAGATGATATTCTCATTTACTCTAAGAGTAAAGAAGTACATGAAGTGCATCTGCATGCACTTCTAAGTTTATTGAGAAAAGAAAAGCTTTATGCAAAATTTTCGAAGTGTGCATTTTGGTTAAAAGAAGTGCAGTTTCTTGGGCATTTAGTCAATCATGAAGGAATCCATGTGGATCCCACAAAGATTGAGGCAATTACCAAATGGAAAACCCCTGAATCACCAACTGAGGTTAGAAGTTTCCTAGGATTGGCCGGTTATTATAGAAGATTTATCCGAGATTTTTCTAGAATAGCCATTCCCTTAACTAAGCTAACCTGTAAATCTGTTAAGTGTGAATGGGGACCAAAACAAGAAGAAGCCTTTAGAATTCTTAAGCAAAGATTAACCAACGCACCCATACTCACATTACAAGAAGGAACTGAAGATTTTGTAGTCTATTGTGACGCTTCTAAGTTAGGTTATGGATGTGTGTTGATGCAACGTCACAAGGTTATAGCCTACGCCTCTAGACAACTTAAGAATCATGAAAAGAATTATTCAACCCATGATTTAGAATTAGGAGCCATAATTTTTGCTCTTAAGATTTGGAGACATTACCTTTACGGCAGTAAGTTTACCATTTTCACCGATCATAAGAGTTTAAGATATGTCTTCGGGCAAAAGGAATTGAATATGAGATAAAGACGCTGGATGGAAATTCTTAGTGATTATGATTGCAATATCCAGTATCATGCAGGAAAAGCTAATGTAGTAGCCGATGCGTTAAGTCGAAAGTATCATGAAAAGCCAAAAAGTGTGTGTTCTCTTAAATTAAATCCACAAGTAGATTTAAATGAACAGATTAAGAAAGCACAAAACATCCTAAGCACCTGTCACATACGTTAAAATAAGGTCAATACACATAGTGTAAAGGTGAGCATACAAGTTTAATAGTATAATAGAGTTCGAAATTGTTTACGCATAACCAGCATGTAACATATACAAAGTGAAGGCAAGTAGGTTATCGACAGAGAAATATGGACAGACGTGACTGCGAGTTGTAGAATGCGCAACACATATCCCCACTGGGACACGTGAAGTAAAGCCCTTAACAACCCCTGTCCACGATAGGTGCTGAGTCCAAACTATAGTACTATCATTGTTAAGGTGTTAGGCAACAATCACTGTGTTAACATAACAAACAAGCATTCATTGAATAACACGTAGCATGCGATAACGGTCAGCGAAAAAATAGTGGATGCGTTGTGTGTCGATTGTGATTTAGAATAAGTAATGTATGTAACACCCAAAAGTGCGTAAAGCAAAAAGGGTTCGAGTATACTCACAGATTGTGTTTAACAAGTAAACACTCTCTTGGATTGAAGGGAGCGCTGAGAGAGATTAGCCTAAATAGTTAACGATAGCATAAATGATAAACGGCGCGTTAAATGGTGAAAAGTGATTAAGTGTCGGATGGCAATCTGATCGGATGGCCAGTCGATCAGATGTCAATCCGTTCGGATGGTCATCCGATAGGATGGCCATTCGATTGGATTGACACTCGTTTGGTGAGGATGTGTTTGTGTATGACGGCTTTGAAGTTTTCGTTGTAGCATTTTGAAAGCAGAGAAGTATCTCTACCCTTCAGGTCGATCGATCGAACGGCGGTTCGATCGGATAGAGATCCGATTGGCAAGACACTTAGTGAGAACAAGTTTACAGCAGGATTGTCACTCGATCGGATAGCAATCCGATCGGTTAGCAATCCGTTAGTTACTGATGATCTTTGAAAATTATGAAAATGATTAAGTATCGAAGTTCCAAATGTCACATGGTCGGATGGTCGTTCGATCGGATGGCTATCCAATTGGACGGCAATCCGTTCGACGTTCAGATCTTTGAAAAGTTGGATAAAAGTTCAAGTCTTGAGACAAAGTGCAATCCAATCGGATTGCGTTTAAGAAGGTTTCCTCAATGGTTGACATCTTTGCAGCTAGAACGAAATCAGCCACGCAATCCGGAAGAGCACGGATTTACTTTTTGATGGTGATTTTGGGCGTAGTAAGTTGACCTGGACAGATTATACTCAACTGCTTAAAGCGAGCAGTCAAACCAGCGTTTTCGCCATCCTTCTGCTTGAGATGCCAGAACTCGTCCTCCAACTTTTGGAGCTCGTGGGGAGGGCATAACTATTTCATCATCAGGTCCTTCAACTCGTCCCACGTCAGCCCGTAAGCTCCATCATTCCCTCGTTTGTTTCTCTCAGTCATCCACCAATCTAAAGCGCGGGATTGGAAGACGCCGGTGGCGTTAACAGTTCAGAGATTATCAGGACAATTGCTCTGAAGCAGGGTGACTTCGATAGAATCAAACCATTGGAATATGGTCGTAGGCCCATCTTCGCCGGTAAATTCTTTCGGGCCGCAGGCTTTGAACTGCTTGAAGCTAAAAGTAGCTTTAGGTGAATCAGTCCTGGACTCTTTGGAAGACTTGCTACCGTTTTCGTTCAGCTCACTAACGATCTCCGGAATGACTTTCGCAATTTGCTTAGCGACAAAAGAAGTGATACGCTTGTCTTCATAGTTTCGACGTGCAGAGCGCGACTGAAATGATCCGAATGACGACATTGTATACAATAGACATCGCCACAGGACTCAAACACTTGATAATTGAATCTCACCACATTCACGCCTAATACTACTAAAGCTCAGGAATACAATCATTCACATAAATACATAATCACAGAAGCACGTAAGCACGTAAAATACGTAAGGCATATAGAAACACATAAGGCAGTCAGAACACAGAAACCATACTTTATTTACACACATTCACTTATAATTCAAGGTTCGCGCGTTCGAGAATAGCGATTGTGATTAGCGAGTACACAACGAGTAGTATAGCATAAACGAGTACATAGCATGCGATCATCCACAAGTAGCAACGATTTGTTAGTGCATTGAGATAGACGTGCAGTGCGAATGGTGTGTGTCGATCAAGGTGAACAACGAAAAAGCGTATGAATTGCCAAAAATCGAAGCATATACGCAGGTAAAACCACATAAAACACATAAAATTCCACATAAAATGACAAATATCAAAGTCGACAGTTGCGGGCTCAGAACCGAAACACATAAAATCAGCGATTGCGAGTTTGAAATCGAGGATAGATTGTCTAAGGCTTGATAGATGTTGTCACACCCCAACCGATGGCGGAAACATCGGGGTGTGGGCAGTAGGCGTTCAAATTGCTCATGGGATTTCCATAACACTATTGTGACGATAGAAATTAATTGATTTCATGCATAAATTGTCTAAAATTCAAACATCACCAAATATCACATTACAAAACTCAAATCATGATTGTTTAAATTGTTCAAAGACTAGATTAGCTAGCGTGGCGTTTCTAGGCATTCCCCTAGCTTGATTTCCATGATCCATCTCAACCTATCAACCTGCAACATGTATTAAAATATCAATACAAAAGTATTGGCGAGTACACAAGTTTGATACTAGAATAATAATTTAAAAAACAACCCATATCCATAGTGTAAGGAATAAAAATAGTTTCAGCCGTGCTAGTGTCGTAGTCTACGCAGTGATAGCCCAAGTATCCCGATGCTTTAGTGTCTACCCAAGACTCAAGGTAAACTAGAATCCTCCTAACAATACCCCTGAAGAATAATGAGAGAAGTGCACCCCCTATAGCGCTACTATTGTTAAGGCGGAACTAAACACCCTGGATTAAACGACACATAGCTCAAATAGAATACTAGAATGAACAGGTTTTCACGAACACATAGGATAGAGTATAGATTGCCAAAAGTTTTTAGTTTAAGAGAATACATGTTACATCCCAAAAGTTTAAAGTAAAAAGGGGATCGAGTATACTCACAGTGATTGTTTAACAGTCGCAACTGTTATTGGATCAAAGGGAGCTCTTTTAGAGTTAGCCTGATTAGATTACAATCGGATAAGATTCGGGCAGAATAACGAGGTTGCACAAAGTGTTGAAACAGTCACCGGGTCGAAGGGTTGTCCGATCGGATGGCTAGTCGATCGGATTGCCGATCGTTCGGGTGGCTTTTGTGTTGTAAAGGAAAGATGGTTGCCCGATCGGATGGCCATCCGATCGGGTTGCCAATCGAGTGAAGTCCATAAATAAATGGGACTAGGGTGGCTGTCCAATCGGATGGTAACCCGATCGGATTGCCACTTGATCCTAATGCAGACAACTTGATCGTTCCAATCGGACGGCTGGTCGATCGGACGGCTGTCCGATGGGGTTGCCATCTGATCCGATTTCCAAGTTTTGACAGTTTATAAATTTTGCAGAAATTCTAAGTTTTTTTGAAAATTAATGGTGACGTCATGGCACGTACTGAGACAACAGTAACTTATCGTTTAACAGCCATTCTGATCGGTCGGGAACCACCCCAACCCAACCAGTTGTCTGTTAGCGATGGGTTTATGCCGGAATCCATCCCGTGATCGTCTTAATCAGTGAATAATCCATTCCTAAACCTACTCTAGACCACCGACCTAGTCTACAGTCCGTTCACTCTCGTTTATCACCGAAGTAAATCAGAAATTCGAAGAAGGAACTCAAGTTTTAGTATAAAACTCTTAGATTTAGCTTAGATTTGAGGAAATAAGCATGGAATCCCTTAGATCTTAGCTAGATCTCACCAAGAATGACGTCATATGGCATTTTGTACCAACCACTATGATGACATCATCCTCAAGATCTCAGATCTGAGAGATTTCATGGTGAAAAATGTGATTTCAAGTGAGAATCACGTAGAGAATGATGTGTAGATCAAGAATGTGCAAAGATCTAGCCTAAAACGTACCGGAATCGATGAGAGAATGAAGAAAAGGACGTGTGCGCATGTCTTGGTCGAGCAGAGCTGTCACATCATTGAAAAGATGATGTGACAGGTCTATTTATAGGTGAAGGAGAAGAGGAGGGAAGGTGTGGTTTGGTTCGGATGGCAGTCCGATCGGACGGCTGTCCGATCGGGTGGTCATCCGATAGGGTGACAATCCAATCGGATGGCAGTCCGATCGGTTGGCCACTCTGGCCAAGCCAACCTTTTCGTATTCCAGTTCTTGGTTGTTTTGCGAGTTAGATTAAGCGTTGTGTGGTATTAGGCAATAGAATAACTAGATTATAGCGTATACATCAAAGGTTTACAAGATTAAATAGATCCTGCCAGTGACAAGGCTCTAGTCTCTCGTTCAACCAAGAATCAAGTTTCACGAGTCTAAGGAGTCCGGCACCAAGTAGATTTAGGCATTCCAACGTAGATTTAGTCATTCCAATATGGGTGTAGACATTTCAAGCACATAGAGTTAGACATTCCAAATATATAGACATTTAGGCATTTCAACCATATAGAATTTAGGCAATCCCACATATAGACATTCCTCATTTAGGCATTTCAACGTTAGGCATTCCGAATAGACATTCAAATCATAGATTTAGGCATTCAAATCATATAGAATTAGGCATTTCCAAACGTATACTTAGACACTCCAAGAAAATAGACAATCCACATAGACCAGGGCTAACATAGACAAAAGTTAAACTTCAGGGACTAGTCTTGACAAGATCCTAAAGTTTAGGGACGCTGGGCGTTACAGTCTCCCCTCCTTTAGGAGATTTCGTCCCCGAAATCTTAGAAGAAGACTGTTCAAAGAGATGCGGGTACTTGTCCTTCATATCACTTTTCAACTCCCAAGTGAATTCAGCACCACACTTTCCTTCCCATCGAACCTTGATAATGGGAATTTTGCTGCGCCTCAGACGCTTGACAGCTTGATCCATAATTTCGACCGGTTTCTCCACAAATTAAACAGCTTCGTTTCTTTGCAAGTCTTCCAGAGGAACTTGCAGTTCCTCATCGGCTAGACATTTCCGTAGGTTGGATACGTGGAAAACTGGGTGCACGTTGTTTAGTTCCTGGGGTAAATCAAGTTTGTACGCTACCTTGCCAATCCTCTGAAGTATCACGAAAGGACCCACATAGCGAGGAGCGAGCTTCCCCTTTTTACCAAAGCGAACTAATCCCTTCCAGGGGGATACCTTAAGAAGAACTCGATCTCCAACAGCAAATTCCAGAGGCTTGTGCCTTCTATCAGCAGAGCTCTTTTGTCTGCTTCTAGCCTTGATCAAGTTATCACGGATCTGAAGAATCTTATCCGTTGTCTCTTGAATAATCTCAGGGCCAGTGAACTGCTTTTCACCAACCTCATGCTAGCTGAGAGGAGATCGGCATTTTCGTCCATACAAAGCTTCGAAAGGGGCCATCTGAATACTGGAATGATAACTATTGTTGTACGAGAATTCTATCAATGGTAATTGTACATCCAAGTTACCACCAAAGTCGATGACACAAGAACGGAGCATGTCCTCTAGGGTTTGAATCGTGCGCTCGGTCTGTCCATCCGTCTGAGGATGAAAGGCCGTGCTAAAATTCAAGTGCGAACCCATAGCGAACTGAAATGTTTGCCAAAGACGCGAAGTAAAGCGACCATAACGGTCAGAGATTATGTCTAAAGGTACGCCATGACGACTTATAATCTCATCGGTATAGATCCTAGCAAGTTTCTCCACTTTATAATCTTCACGAATCGGAAGAAAGTGGGCTGATTTAGTCAAACGGTCAATGATCACCCAAATACTGTCATGACCGGCAGGTGTTCGAGGTAACTTAGTAATAAAGTCCATAGCAAGACTATCCCACTTCCACACGGGGATTTTAGGTTGCTCTAAAAGTCCAGAGGGACGCTGATGTTCAGCCTTTACCTTTAAACAGGTAAGGCATTTAGAAACGTACACAGCAATATCCCTCTTCATCCCAGGCCACCAATATATCGTACGCAGGTCCTGATACATCTTGTCAGCGCCTGGATGGATAGAGTAACGAGATTTGTGAGCCTCAGTCATAATGAGCTCACGAAGATTATCGCGATTTGGCACCCAGATACGATTTAGATAATACTGCAGGCCACTAGATTTAGTTTCGAGCTGGTCCATTCTAGCGCCGTGAATTTCTTCTTCTAGACTTCCTTCATTTGCTGCTGAATACTGAGCTTCACGAATACAAACATGCAGATCACTAGATATACGTAAAGCCTTGACATCAGTCTTACGACTAAGGGCGTTGGCCACTACGTTCGCTTATCCAGGGTGATAGCGAATTTCGCAGTCGTAGTCGTTAAGCAATTCCACCCAACGCCTCTGTCGCATGTTCAGCTCTTTCTGGTCAAAGATGTGTTGAAGGCTCCTATGGTCGGTGAAGACCACACACTTAGTACCATACAGGTAGTGTCGCTAGATCTTTAACGCAAAAACAACCGCACCAAGCTCCAGATCGTGAGTAGTATAGTTTTTCTCATGCACTTTGAGTTGACGAGAAGCGTAAGCAACGACCTTGTCCCGCTGCATGAACACACAGCCCAATCCACGGTTCGAGGCTTCGCAATATACCACAAAATCGTCATTTCTATCAGGTAGAGTTAAAACAGGAGCATTGCACAAAAGGTTCTTAAGGGTCAGAAAGGATTCCTCCTGTTCGGGACCCTAAACAAAAGGTTTCTCCTTCTGGGTTAGAGTAGCAAGAGGAACAGCGATTTTAGAAAAATCCGCGATGAATCGGCGGTAATAACCCGCCAATCCTAGAAAAGAACGAATCTCAGACACGGATTTAGGCGTACACCAATTCTTCACCGCCTCGATTTTCGAAGGGTCAACATGAATGCCCTGACTACTGGCAATATGACCAAGAAACTGCACTTCATCAATCCAGAACTCACATTTAGAAAACTTAGCATACAGGCGTTCACCTCGTAGCAATTCAATCATAAGACGCAGATGGCGAGCATGATCAGCTTTAGATTTAGAATAAATAAGAATATCATCAATAAAGACTATCACAAAACGATCCAAATAAGGTTTACAAACGCGGTTCATAAGGTCCATGAACACGGCGGGTGCGTTAGTCAAACCAAAAGGCATAACTACGAACTCGTAGTGTCCATATCGAGTAGGAAACGCAGTTTTAGGAATTTCATCTTCGAGAACACACAGTTGATGATATCCAGAACGTAGGTCAATCTTAGAGAAACACGACGCGGCTTGCAGTTGGTCAAATAGGTCATCAATACGGGGCAGCGGGTAACGATTCTTCACGGTAAGCTTATTAAGTTCACGGTAGTCGATACACATACGGAACGAACCATCCTTCTTCTTGACAAATAATACGGAAGCACCCCACGGGGAGGTACTTGGACGAATAAAATCTTTATCGAGCAGTTCCTGTAGCTGGCTGGATAACTCTTGCATCTCGGAAGGTGCAAGACGGTACGGAGCCCTGGCGACAGGAGTCGCACCGGGTACGAGATCAATATGAAAATCAACGGATCTGGGAGGAGGAAGACCGGGTAGATCCTCAGGAAAGACATCAGGAAAGTCACACACCACTGGAACATCGCTTATGTTCTTCCCCTTTCCCTTTTGTTCCACTACGTGGGCCAAGAAGGCAGGGTTCTGTTTACGTAAACTTCTGCTCGCTTGTGTGCATGACATCAGCCTTAGTCCTTTCGAAGGTCGGTCCCCATAGACATGTAAAAGATCACCAGATGGAAGAGGGAGACGGACAAGCTTTTCGTGACACACAATTTCAGCATGGTTCTTACGCAACCAATCCATACCGATAATGACATCAAAACTACCCAAACGTATTGGGATAAAATGAATAGAGAATACGTGATCGTTAAGAATCAAGGAACAATCACGCACAATAGAATTCACAAGAATCGACTTACCATTGGTGACCTCAATAGAGAACGACTCTGGTAACTTAGAGCGTGTACAATTCATCAAAGACTCGAATTCCGCGGACACAAAACTCTTATCGGCACCAGTATCAAATAGGATCGAAGCATAGAGATTATTAACGAGAAACATACCATTCACCACGTCATTGTTGTTGCGAGCCTGATTAGCATTGAGGTTAAACACTCGTCCACGAGCGGCTGCTTGTTGAACTTGGTTTAGCTGGGGGCAACGATTGTGAAGATGAGTAGTATCCCCACACTGAAAGCATGCACGAACTGCATTGATCGGCCCTGGGTTCTGCAGAGGAGGAGCTGGAAGAGCTGCTTGAGCTGGTGGAGTAGGAGCTTGCTGAGCTTGAGGAGCAGGATTTGCTTGACGACAGTAGGGAGCCGTGTGACCATAGCGGTTACATATGGTGCACAATCGGCATGCAGAGGTAGTAGGATGATGAAAGTTGCACGTTGCACACTTAGGGTAAGACCTAGTGTATTGCTTCTTTGCTTCAGGAGCAACAGGGTTAGCAGCAGCAGGAGTAGGAGCAGGTTTCGCTGCAGGGTTAGCAGTAGGAGTAATAGCATTACATCCCAAGCCCTGAGCTTTCCGTTTCTTGTTCTTGCTGCCACTTGGCTGCTGGGTGACTTGATTTGCGGACTTTGAAGGAGCAGGGGTAGTAAACTGCTTGTCACGCACACGATTGTTGTTGAGACTAGCTGCGAGTCGGTAGACTTCTTCAATAGTTTCTAGCTGAGCTGCTTCGATGGAATCACGCATAGCAGGAGGCAGACCATTGATATACTTGGTTATCATCCGCTTGGGGGTCGATACCAAGTGAGGAACGATAAAACTTAACTGCTTGAACCGGGTAGTATACGCCATGTTGTCATCACCAACTTGCTTCAAATGCCAAAATTCTTCTTCAAGCTTGAGCTGCTCATGGGGAGGGCATAATTCAAGCATCATCAATTCACGCACCTCAGCCCATGGGAGAGCATAAGCTGCTTCATTCGCACGGATGTTCCTTTCATTAGCCCACCATTCCAAAGCCCTACCTTGAAACACTCCAGTTGCACTCCTGGTTTTCAAATGTTCGGGGCATTCGCTGTTGATGAAAGTGACTTCTATACTGTCAAACCACTCAAGCATAGCTGTCACCCCATCACTGCCCGTAAACGGCTTGGGGTTGCAGGAGATGAAGTGTTTGTAGTTGAACTTGGTGGCTGTCGGCTTCTCTACTTTAGAGTCCACAGAGGATGGAGGAGTGGTGGATCCTTGATGTTCAGAAACAATCTTTGGCACGACCCTAGCGATCTGGTCGGCCATGAATGGCATCATCTTTTTCTGGGACTTCTCCCTTGATTTCCTTAGGTTGTCAGAGAGTCTTCGAGCAGACATCTACGAGTTCCAACACAAGGATTGCATAAGTCTAGGTTACGAAGTCCCATGATAAAGATTAACTCACGATAGATTAAAGGATTTAGATACAAGATAGACTAACACCACAAAACGCACGACCTTCAAATGGCACGTTGTACGAAGTTTGGTCGATTATGTCAGAAACGCTTATATATAGGAAGTACCAGCGGCGTATCCACCACGGTTCGGGCACATCGCCTCCCCTAGTACTCGGTGTCATGCTACGTGTCGCAACTCCCAACATACCCATCATCTTTATCATATATTCACGTAATTTAATAGATTATCGTAGATTACTCATAGATTACCCAAATAAATCACATAGGATACTCAAAATAGATCAGTGTAGAATACTCAAGTAGATTATCGTAGATCATTGCATAGATTATATTGATAGATTATCATGGCTTGCTTAAGTAGATAGTTTAACATAGTTTAACCAGATAGATGATCATAGATTAAACCAATAGACCAAGATAGTTTAACATAATTTAGCTCAAATAGTTTAACTCGCTAGACTGTATTAACATAATAGATCAACCATAGATTATGCTAGAATTCTCATAGATCACATAGTCTGCTCAAAGATTGCATAGGCTTTCCAGAGATTATATAGACATTCCGTAGATTACGTAGACTTTCCACACTGGTCTGCAAACACTAAATCTCGCATGGCACTTGGTACGGAAGTTGGTAATATGTCGGAAGCACTTATATATAGGAAGTACTAGCGGCGTATCCACCATGCTTCGGACACACCACTTCTGTCCCGTACTTCCATGTCATCTTAGTGTTTCTCACCACAACAACATATCATACCATAGTCGATCAAGTTTACCACGTAGACTACATAGAATAAAACTTTGGAAATTTAGTTTGATTTAACGTTTTAGATTGCGGATAACGTGCAAATTTGTGTAAAAGCATTTCAAAACGAACGAAGAATTAAGTTCAAAACCTCATAGATAAACCACATTCATAAAATCAAGATAACATAAAAAACAAGATAGGCTTTTAAAACATAGGATTGTTCCGGGTAGAGGAACGGCGACTAACCAAAGTGATTCAAACTCCTTTCAAATCGAGGTAACACGTCTTGACTTACTTAGACAAATACGTCATCAATGTTAGGCCTACGATATTCGTCCTTTTGGTCATTCCACGTACTCAATTGATTGGCAGTTACGAGACTTTGGCGAGACATAAAATCATCACGGAGTGGGACTAGTTATCAAGGTTCGGAGATGTTGTGTGCTCTTATCCCAAATGTTGACAAGGTTCACCTCTAACTTGACAACATCGTACCCCAAATGTTGTGTGCTCTTATCCGCAGACAGGGCCCACTAGAATAATACGGAGATTTCCCATCAAGGTTCGGATGTCACTCCTATCCTGTGGGCAAAACTCGTGCAAAATACAAACACTGGGTAACAAGGTTTTCGTAGTATAAAGTGTACATTGTATCAGCCTTAGGGAAGGCATGTAAGTTTAGTAGGAACATGTGTTGCTAGGAAGCAGATACGGTAGAATGCACAAGTCTTAAACAACAAATAAGAATCAAGTTCCTAGAACTATAGACTAGGGTAAGTATTCCTACTTATCCTAATTCCCTATAGTTATGGCTCTGATACCAATCTGTCACACCTCAACCGATGGCGGAAACATCGGGGTGTGAGCACTAGTCATTCAGATTGCTCATGAGATTTCCATAACACTATTGTGACGATATAAATTAATTGATTTCATGCATAAATTGACTAAATTTCAAACATCACCAAATATCACAATACAAAACTCAAATCATGATTGTTTAAATTGTTCAAAGACTAGATTAGCTAGCGTGACGTTTCTAGGCATTCCCCTAGCTTGATTTCCATGATCCATCTCAACCTATAAACCTGCAACATGTATTAAAATATTAATACAAAAGTATTGGCGAGTATACAAGTTTGATACTAGAATAATAATTTAAAAACAACTCATATCCACAGTGTAAGTTATAAAAATAGTTTCAGCCGTGCTAGTGTCACAGTCCACGTAGTGATAGCCCAAGTATCCCGATGCTTTAGTGTCCACCCAAGACTCCTAACAATACCCCCGAAGAATAATGGGAGAGGTGCACCCCCTATAGCGCTACTATTGTTAAGGCGGAACTAAACACCCTGGATTAAACGTCACAGAGCTCAAATAGAATACTAGAATGCACAGGTTTTCACGAACACATAGGATAGAGTATAGATTGCCAAAAGTATTTAGTTTAAGAGAATACATGTTACATCCCAAAAGTTTAAAGTAAAAAGGGGATCGAGTATACTCACAGTGATTGTTTAACAGTCGCAACTGTTATTGGATCAAAGAGAGCTCTTTTAGAGTTAGCCTGATTAGATTACAATCGGATAAGAGTCGGGCAGAATAACGAGGATGCACAAAGTGTTGAAACCGTCACCGGGTGGAAGGGCTGTCCGATCGGACGGCTAGTCGATTGGATTGCCGATCGTTCGGGTGGCTTTTGTGTTGTAAAGGAAAGATGGCTGCCCGATCGGATGGCCATCCGATCGGGTTGCTAATCGAGTGAAGTCCATAAACAAATGGGACTAGGGTGGCTGTCCGATCGGACGGTAACCCAATCGGATTGCCACTTGATCCTAATGCAGACAACCTGATCGTTCCAATCGTACGGCTGCTCGATCGGACGGCTGTCCGATCGGGTTACCATCCGATCCGATTTCCAAGTTTTGATAGTTTACAAATTTTGCAGAAATTCTAAGTTTTTTTTTGAAAATTAATGGTGACGTCACGGCACGTACTGATACAACAGTAACTTATCGTTTAACAGCCATTCTGATCGGTCGGGAACCACCCCAAGCCAACCAGTTGTCTGTTAGCGATGGGTTTATGCCGGAATCCATCCCGTGATTGTCTTAATCAGTGAATAATCCATTCCTAAACCTACTCTAGACCACCGATCTAGTCTACAGTCCGTTCAGTCCCGTTTATCACTGAAGTAAATCAGAAATTCAAAGAAGGAACTTAATTTTTAGTATAAAACTCTTAGATTTAGCTTAGATTTGAGGAAATAAGCATGGAATCCCTTAGATCTTAGCTAGATCTCACCAAGAATGACGTCATATGGCATTTTGTACCAACCACTATGATGACATCATCTTCAAGATCTCAGATCTGAGAGATTTCACGGTGAAAAATGTGATTTCAAGTGAGAATCACGTACAGAATGATGTGTAGATCAAGAATGTGCAAAGATCTAGCCTAAAACATACCGAAATCGATGAGAGAAAGAAGAAAAGGACGTGTGTGCGTGTTTTGGTCGAGCAGAGCTGTCACATCACTGAAAAGGTGATGTGACAGGTCTATTTATAGGTGAAGGAGAAGAGGAGGGAAGGTGCGGTTTGGTTCGGATGGCAGTCCGATCGGACGGCTGTCCGATCGGGTGGTCATCCGATAGGGTGACAATCCGATCGGATGGCAGTCCGATCGGATGGCCACTCTGGCCAAGCCAACCTTTTGGTAATCCAGTTCTTGGTTGTTTTGCGAGTTAGATTAAGCGTTGCGTGGTATTAGGCAATAGAATAACTAGATTATAGCGTATACATCAAAGGTTTACAAGATTAAATAGATCATGCCAGTGACAAGGCTCCAGTCTCTAGTTCAACCAAGAATCAAGTTTCACGAGTCTAAGGAGTCCGGCACCAAGTAGATTTAGGCATTCCAACGTAGATTTAGTCATTCCAATATGGGTGTAGACATTTCAAGCACATAGAGTTGGACATTCCAAATATATAGACATTTAGGCATTTCAACCATATAGAATTTAGGCAATCCCACATATAGACATTCCTCATTTAAGCATTTCAACATTAGGCATTCCTAATAGACATTCAAATCATAGATTTAGGCATTCATATCGTATAGAATTAGGCATTTCCAAACGTATACTTAGACACTCCAAGAAAATAGACAATCCACATGGACCAGGGGCTAACATAGACAAAAGTTAAACTTCAGGGACTAGTCTTGACAAGATCCTAAAGTTTAGGGACGATGGGCGTTACAGACGTCGACTACCCAAAGTGGTTTGGCTATTCACAAGGACTTTTAGTGCACACTTTGGCTTTCGGGACCATGCTCTTGCCTCGATTTGGGCGATCGGCACGCATCCTTCCAGCTGCAGTGTGACTTAAAATCGTTGGAGTCCGTCGAGACTTTGGTGAGAGTTTTGTAAAACAAAAATAGCGCACGGGACGAGCCATCAAGGTTCGGGTTTCACCCCTGACTTAACAACTTCGTTCCGGTTTTGATGAAATAGAGGGGAAAATTTGCGTTAAAGTACATATTTCACTCCTGATTCAAAGCAAATTTCTTTGTTTATAGATAAAATGCGGATCGAACGAGCGATTTAATCGAGAGTTTGCGGTTTTCACACCTAATCTCGATCTAATCACTCGTCCATTTCTAAAAACAGTGCAGTGCGACTATCTTAGGAAAGGCAGTTGTGTTAGTATAGCGTGATTGTGAGTGAGAATTGCAAGTAAGTTTGTACAAAACCCCTACCGGGTATGCACATGTCGGTCCATTGGTACTAGACTATAGACTAGGTCGTTTCTAAGACATCGTCCTGGACTAGGTCGAGTCTTGCCTAATACCCTATAGTTTTGGCTCTGATACCAATCTGTCACACCCCAACCGATGGCGGAATCATCGGGGCGCGACATTGAGTGAAACAGATTGTCTATGAGTATCCATAACAACTATTCATTACCAGATAATTAAACGTCATGTCCCGTACCACAACATATCTAAACAAACAGTTATTACAAATAATTGTCTCATAAACCAAAATACTGTTCCGACAACTCAGATTTTATTTAATTCGTTTGTTTCTAAGACTCCATCCTAGTTTGATTCCCACATAGCAGCAAAACATCCTAAGCACCTGTCACATACGTTAAAATAAGGTCAATACACATAGTGTAAAGGTGAGCATACAAGTTTAATAGTATAATAGAGTTCGAAATCGTTTACGCATAACCAGCATGTAACATGTACAAAGTGAAGGCAAGTAGGTTATCGACAGAGAAATATGCACAGACGTGACAGCGAGTTGTAGAATGAGCAACACATATCCCCACTGGGACACGTGAAGTAAAGCCCTTAATAACCCCTGTCCACGACAGGTGCTGAGTCCAAACTATAGTACTATCGTTACTAAGGTGTCAAGCAACAATCACTGTGTTAACATAACCTACAAGCATTCATCGAATAACACGTAGCATGCGATAACGGTCAGCGTATAAATAGTGTTTGCATTGTGTGTCATTTATGATTTAGAATAAGTAACGTATGTAACACCCAAAAGTGTGTAAAGCACAAAGGGTTCGAGTATACTCACAGATTGTGTTTAACAAGTAAACACTCTCTTGGATTGAAGGGAGCGCTGAGAGAGATTAGCCTGAACATTTAGCGATAGCATAAATGATAAACGTCGCGTTAAACGGTGAAAAGTGATTAAGTGTCGGATGGCCATTCGATTGGATTGACACTTGTTTGGTGAGGATGTGTTTGTGTATGATGGCTTTGAAGTTTTCGTTGTAGCATTTTCAAAACAGAGAAGTATCTCTACCCTTCAGGTCGATCGATCGAACGACGGTTCGATCGGATAGCGATCCGATTGGCAAGACACTTAGTGAGAACAAGTTCACAGCAGGATTGTCACTCGATCAGATAGCAATCTGATCGGTTGGCAATCCGTTAGTTACTAATCATCTTTGAAAATTATCAAAATGATTAAGTATCGAAGTTCCAAATGTCACATGGTCGGATGGTCGTTCGATCAGATGGCTATCCAATCGGATGGCAATCCGTTTGACGTTCAGATCTCTAAAAAGTTGGATAAAATTTCAATTCCTGAGACCAAGTGCAATCCAATCAGATTGCGGGTCGATCGGATGGCAATCCGATCGGACGGCAATCCGTCCCGCGATCTGATCTTCATGCAACTTGAAAAGTTGTTAAGTTTTGAAGGTCTTGCGGTTTGATCGAGACGGTGTGACAACGTGCTAGACAACAGAAAACCCCATCTTGACCCAAGTGATCCGATCGAACATGAGTCACCCAAATCCGACCAGTTTTCTGGTTCGTGATGGTTGTTTATGTTTAACCCGAAGTCGGTTGTCTCTTTGATAGTAACCAGATCTTGAACCAACACATCACTAAGAAAGAGTAGAAGGTTTGTACAAGCTCCGATTCTATCGGTTTGGAGTGCATTGAGTGTAAAAGAGTTGAAAGAAAGTTGGAAAACCATCTTTCAATCCTTTTAACCATGAATATGTGTAGATCTATGCGAAAAAATTGTTTAATCTTGTGGAAATCCTTCAGATCTGAGTTGTTCTTGGTGGAATAAGGCCAAAACTCGAAGTTCATAAGAACTCCATAATGACATCATCCTAGAACACCTCAAATCCGCTGATTTCATGGTTAAAAGTTAAGATTCAGAAGAGAAAATGATGAAGAAGTGTGTGTAGATCATAGAAGTACAAGATTTGAGTTGAAAACTTACAAGAATCGCGGGAAATCGAGTGAAATGAGTGCTTGAGCAAGCTGGTCGAGTGGAGGAGCTGTCACATCATAAATGATGTGACAGGAGGGTATTTATAGGGTTTCCAAAAGAGGAAAGTGAACAAGGGTCGGATTGGTCACCGATCGGATGGCGCCTCGATCGGATGGTGATATTCACCAATTTACACATATTTTAGTCCCCCATTTTATCCCCATTTTATGCGTTTTCGGCCGTAAAACCGTCATTCGGATACTTAATCATGTATACTTTTGTTTACAGGCCTGAAACAGCATGCCAAACAAGATGATAGTGAAAACGAGGACTTTCCGAGCAAAACGACAAAGCTGCGGACATTCTGTGAAGATTCTGACCTGGGCATTTCGCACGGTCGTGCAACTCATGGAACGACCGTGCGGATCTGGCAACCAAGCTCTTCTCGATGATGCACAGTCAGTGCGATCCAACGTGCAAGCCTTCTCGGCAATGCACGACCCTGCCACTGGGCGAACGACCGTGCGTACCCGAAGACTAGCACCAACCCGGAGATGCACCACCAGTGCAGTTGCACGTGCCACCATTACCCGGAGATGCACGATCATGCCACCAATGGAACGGTTGTACGGCTACGAAATCTGGTCAAGATCTGATGATGTCATGCGGTATGGTGAACAGTAACTCCAATGATTCAAAAAGTGAACGGTCGTGCACTTTAATGGCACGACCGTGCGATCGCTAAATGTTATAAAAAACATGCAGAAACATTCTTCCCGTAACTCTGGATATTTTGGGAGCAATTCAGGCGATTTTCAGGCTCCAAAGGCGTTAGCTTTCACCCGGATTCAAGCCACATTGTGCCGATTAGCTCCGTTATCTTCCGGATTCTTAATCTAGTGCTTGTTTATGGTTTGGTTTTCTAATCTTTCCATAATTTTGTTAATGTTTCAAGCATTTAGATTAATGTTTATGTATTATTGTAGCCTTTGGGCAAAAACACTACAATCCCTTGCTTAATTATAACCATTAGTATGTTAATTTTGTTTGTAATGACACTTGGAAGTATTTTCTATGTTAATCTTTGATGATTAGTTTGCAACCCTCTTATTGATGTTGATTTCTTGATTATAAGTAATTATGTTGGATGATTAGTATTTGGTTAGTTGAGATAGTTGAAAGATGAAGCTTAATAAATCATGTATTAGTAAACTTTGAACATGCTTAACTTGTTTTAAATGTGGGCATCATGATACTAGAAATGGTTAATGGTTTAATAAAATGTAATTATTGTTAATCAAGAAAGCTCTCTGTCACGTAAGGACCTTAACGGGTTAAATGGTGTTGTTATGAATTCTTGCCTTGAATTGTTAGCTTAGTTAGTAGTTTACGCCAAAATTGCTATCTTGGTGAATTTATATGCAAGATTTGTAAAATGAACTCGGTTGTGATTTAATCTAGTTTATGCTTGTCTCGGTGGTTGCATTGTGTTTATCGGTGTCACTTTCCTTGTCTAAGTGAGGTTAGAAAACTCCTAACGGATGACTAACTTATTTTTAAGAGATTTTCATAGACATTTATCAATTGCACGTTAAAGAACAATCTTAGGTGGTTAAAGTGTGTTAATCGTTTTAGCTTTCCGAATGATTGTCATATTAGGATTCCCGAAAGGGATACTAATTGTCTTGAAAATGGAGAATTAACCAAATGTTTCTAGTGACAAAACCGACTTAGTTGACATGCTTTGGCTGTGTATAAAGCAAGGCTATTTATCTATTTTCATATTTGAAGTCTATTATGTTTTTATAAGTATTCGTTTATGCTTACTTTAGTTTTTATAAAATCACACAACTTATCTTTATTCCGTTAATTTGATGACAAAGGTCTAGTATTATTCCTCCGCCCATTTCCTTGGATCGATACTTGGTTCTTACCGATACTTTACTACATATATGACGAGGTACACTTGCCTCTTTCGTGTGTGTTTTGATGTTGAAGTATAAATCTCTTTTATAAATTTAAAACCGAATCGTGTGTTTATTCATGATAAAAATATGTATATACGCGCACACGACAAGTTTTTGGCGCCGTTGCCGGGGACATGGCGAGCTTTAGCAACGACCCGAGTCATTTTTTTATCGGTGTATATACTTGTTAATATTTGTGAATATTTTCTTGATTATTTATTTGTTTATTTATTTGTTAATATTTCTTGCTTTTAATTCGATTTATTCGTTTTCTTGATTATTTTGTACACTTGTAAATTTTTGTTCCATTTATTTGTTCGAATCCGGATTTATTTATTTATTTATTCTTTGAGTTTTCGGCTTCGAAAAATCATTTTTACTCTAGCCGATTCGATTATTTTTATTGCTTTAATTTTTATAAAATTTCGGGCCCATTTTCGGATTTTTCTAAAATTTTCAGCCCATTTTTATAAATATTCTGTTTCATTTAAGCAAAAAAAAAATCCAGCATTATTATATTAATAAAATATTCATTGTGTTAAATTTTCGTTTGCAGGTTGATGTCCTCAACCCCCGCTCCCGATCTTGTTAAGCCGTCAGACGAACCCGAGCGTGATCTGAGGAGACGTATTCGTGAGAGATCTCGTGCATTTGGGCTGCTGCTCACAGCTGGTGAGCCGGAGCCGGTGGTACCCGCTGAAGCCGAGGGCTCAGGGGTAGCAGGAAACCGAATCATGGCGGACGATGAACGACCTTTGAATGAGACGAATCAGCCCGGAAGAGCAGGCTTGGAGCCCAGTATTATTAGACCTACTATAGATGCACCTGTTTTTTAAATTAAATCTAGTATTATTAATATGGTGCAGAATTCGATGCAGTTTGACGGGCGTGAGCATGAGGATCCCGGACGACATATAGCGGCTTTTCTCGAAGTTTGTTCCACGCTTAAGATTAGGGATGTTTCGGAGGATGTTGTTCGGTTGAGGTTGTTTCCATTCTCATTGCGTGAAAAAGCCAGAGCTTGGCTTATTTCACTTCCAGCTGGGTCCATCAGGACCTGGAATGAGCTGGAGGAGCTGTTTATGCAAAAATACTTTCCGCCTGAGAAGACAACCAAGTTAAGAAACCGGATTGTGACCTTTCGCCAAGATGAGGGAGAGTCGTTGCACACGGCTTGGGAGAGATTTAAGGATCTGTTACTTGATGTTCCACATCATGGCTTCTCCAAGAGACAGCTGGTCTTGACGTTCTATCAAGGTCTTAGTTACCACACGCAGGAGAGATTAGACGTGAATGCAGGAGGCGATCTAGGAACGAAGACGCCGAATGAGGCTTATGATATCATTGAAAAAGCTGCGTTGAAGTCTAGCTCGCGTTGAGAAGGAGATAGGGGTCGGGCAACATCATCATCATCGTCTCGCCCAGGAGTTCACGCTGTGGATGACTACACGGCCATTACTGCACAAATCTCAGCTCTTTCAGCGAAATTCGAGAAGTCCCAGATAGCCGCACAAGCTGGTACATGGTGTGACTAGTGTAGAGTGTCACACGAGCCTGGTGCATGCTTTCAGGGAGTCGTGTATGAGGGCCACGAAGAAGTGGATTTTGTGAGTAATCAGGTGAGGCCGCAGAACAATCCCTACAGCAATACCTATAATCCCAGATGGAGAAATCACCAGAATTTTGGGTGGCGAGCGAATACGGGTAATCAGAACCCATTGGGATTTACTCAGCGCGCTCGAGCGCCACAGCAGGGTCAGGGTCAGCAATTCCAGCCATACAACCAACCTTACCAGCAGCGTCCATATTCATATCAGAATCAGGGCACTGGGAGTAGTTCCCAGCAGCAGGCCCCTCAATCTAGTTCCAAGCTGGAGGATATGATGGCTCAGCTTCTTACTATCTCCTCGAGTGCGAATCAGTTGGCGGAAAAACGATACCAACAGAGTGAGGATCGCTTTCTCTCCCATGAGGGAGAAATGAGGAGTCATAAATCCTCGATTCAGAATATCGAGAATCAGGTTGGTCAGCTGGCGAAGATGATGTCTGAAAGACCCCCAGGTGGTCTTCCGGGCAATACCGAGACAAACCCACGCGGGCATGTGAATGCTGTCATGACCAGGAGTGGTAAGACTACAGGACCCGACATATCGGACTCATCACCGATCACTGGAGCGGTCCCGACTGACACACCGGATGAGGTGCAAGACAGGCTACGCCCAGCAAGTACAGCACTAGTCTAGGAGCCAGTCAAAGATTACACTCCACCAGTACCTTATCCAGGCAGGCTGAAGAAACAGAAAAACGAAGAATAATACGGCAAGTTCCTTGAGTTGTTTAAGCAACTACACATTAATATACCGTTTGTTGAAGCCTTGGCCCAGATGCCAAAGTATGCGAAATTCCTAAAGGACATCCTCTCGAATAAACAGAAGCTCGATGATATATCATGTGTGGTAATGAATGAAACTTGTTCTGCCGTTCTACAAAACCGTCTGCATACGAAAATGGGAGATCCTGGTAGTTTTAAGCTCTCTTGTTTGATTGGTAACATGTCTGTTAGCCATGCATTGGCTGACTAGGGAGCGAGTATCAACCTTATGCCATATAAGGTTTTTACTAAACTGGATCTGGGTGAGCCGTCACCCACTAGAATGAGCATTCAGTTGGCAGATCGTTCAATCAAGTATCCGCGTGGATTTGTTGAAAACATGCTTGTTAAAATCGATAAATTTGTTTTCCCCATGGATTTTGTTATTCTTGACATGGACGAAGATTCAAGAGTGCCATTAATACTTGGACGCCCGTTCCTCAATACTGCGAGGACTATTGTTGATGTGGCAGCTGGCCAAATCACGCTCCGAGTAAATGACGAGCACGTGACATTTGATATCAAAAGATCAATGCAGCATCCGCAAAGTTACGATGACATGCTTTATTATGTCGACATTGTCGATGCATATGTGTGCTCTCATTTTCAAGGCACTGTTGACGAGATTGATTCGGACACACGTCTGTCGTGTGGGGACCTGATTGGCATTACGCAGGAGGGCCATGATTTCGAGCAGCCAGTCTATCAGATTGGTGACGATGGTTCCCAGAGTCCGGAGAGGTTTCTAGAAATTGGCCATGTAGAAGAAGAGAAAGCAAAACCTTCGGTTGAAGAACCGCCATCTTTGGAGTTGAAAGAACTTCCACCACATCTCGAGTATGCATTTCTGGACGAGGAGCGTCGCTTACCGGTCATCATTTCGGCATCATTGGAAAAGGATGAGAAGAAATAGCTTCTCGAGGTTCTGAGACTTCATAAGAGAGCCATTGCGTGGAAAATCATGGATATCAAGGGTATCAATCCTTCTTTTTGTACTCACAAGATTCTGATGGAAGACGAGTACAAACCCTGTGCACAGCATCAGAGGCGTTTAAATCCAAATATGCAAGACGTGGTGAAGAAAGAAGTGATTAAGTTGTTGGATGCCGGGTTGATTTATCCTATTTCTGACTCTGTGTGGGTGAGTCCAGTGTAGGTAGTACCCATGAAAGGTGGTATTACTGTAGTCTCAAATGATAGGAATGAGCTAATTCCTACCCGTACTGTCACTGGGTGGCGAGTTTGCATTGATTACCGCAAACTCAACGATGCTACTCGTAAGGATCACTTCCCGCTTCCATTCATCGATCAGATGTTGGAGCGTCTGTCGGGGAAGTTGTTTTGCTGTTTCTTGGACGGGTTCTCTGGGTACTTCCAAATTCCTATAGCTCCTGAGGATCAGGAGAAGACTACCTTTACCTGCCCCTTCGGCACATTCGCCTACCGGCGGATGCCTTTTGGGTTGTGTAATACACCGGCGACCTTCCAGAGATGCATGGTTGCAATTTTTCATGATATGATCGAGGATTCTATGGAGGTTTTCATGGATGACTTTTCGGTATTTGGGGATTCCTTCGATCATTATTTGGAAAATTTGAAGAAGATGTTGAGGAGGTGCGAGGAGATGAATCTAGTCCTAAACTGGGAAAAATGCCACTTCATGGTGAAAGAGGGCATAGTTCTGGGACATAAGATTTCTCGTGCTGGTATGGAGGTCGATCCAGCTAAAGTTGACGTTATTTCACGACTTCCGCCTCCCAGCTCTGTGAGAGCGGTACGGAGCTTTCTTGGTCATGCGGGGTTCTATAGGCGATTCATAAAGGACTTTTCAAAAATCGCTAGACCCATGTCCCGTCTGTTGGAGAAAGACGGTCCGTTCATATTTGGAGATAATTGCTTGAGAGCCTTTGACCTTCTCAAGCAAAAGCTGATTGAGGCCCCTATTTTAGTTGCACCTGACTGGAGTCTACCATTTGAAATTATGTGCGACACGAGTGATTACGCTATAGGGGCCGTTTTAGGACAGAAGAGAGAAAAGCACTTTCACCTGATCTATTATGCGAGAAAGACTCTTCAAGACGCTCAGGAGAACTACACCACGACTGAAAAAGAGCTCTTGGCGGTTCTTTTCGCATTTGACAAATTTAGATCGTATTTGGTGCTTTCGAAAACAATTGTGTATACTGATCACGCAGCCATCAGATATCTCTTCAGCAAACAGGACGCTAAACCGTGTCTAATCAGATGGATCTTGTTACTGCAGGCGTTTGATATTGAAATTCAAGATAAAAAGGGTGCGTTAAATGTAGCGGCTGACCATATATCTCGGTTGGAGCATGGAGACATCAAGGACACGCGTTGGGATTCAATCAATGACAATTTCCCACACGAGTCGTTGATGGGTGTTGAGATATGCGATGAGTCACCTTGGTTCGCCGACTTTGCGAACTATCTTGCTTGCGGGATTCTGATTAAAGGATTGACTCACCAACAAAAGAGGAAATTCTTTTCGGATGTCAAGCACTACATTTGGGACGACCCTTTCTTATTTAGGGTGGGTGCTGATCAGGTGATCAGAAGATGCGTTTTAGGAAAGGAGGCGACCGATATTCTGCGCCATTGTCACGACGGACCTATCGGAGGCCACCATGGAGCCAAATTCACCTCCAAGAAGGTGCTGGATTCCGGGTTTTATTGGCCGACTATTTTTCGTGACGCGCAGAGTTGGGTAAAAGCGTGCGATGCCTGTCAGAGGGCGACAAATATATCGGCACGTGATGAAATTCCTTAGAACTGGATACAGGTATGTGAAGTCTTCGACATTTGGGGGATAGACTTCATGGGACCATTTCCCCCCTCACGAGGAAATAAGTACATCCTGGTCGCGGTTGACTATGTATCAAAGTAGGCGGAGGCACAAGCCTTACCCACCAATGACGCCAGGGTGGTTGTGAGATTTTTGAAAAGTTTGTTCACCCGGTTTGGCGCACCGAAGGCGCTTATTAGTGACAGAGGGACTCACTTCTGCAATACCCAGCTTGAAAAAGCTTTGTCCCGCTACGGTGTGCATCACCGTTTATCCACGCCCTATCATCCACAGACAAGTGGGCAAGTGGAAGTCACAAACCAGGGGCTAAAGCGAATCCTTGAGCGGTCTGTAGGTGCAAACCGCAAGGAGTGGTCGGACAAACTCGATGAGGCGTTGTGGGCTTTCCGTACGGCTTACAAGACCCCTATTGGGACTACTCCCTTTAGGCTTGTATACGGAAAAGCGTGTCATTTACCGGTGGAGTTGGAGCATAAAGCGATGTGGGCTCTAAAAACCGCAAACCTGGACTTAAAAACCGGAGGTGAAGCCCGGTTTCTCTAGATTGGGTGGACTTTGGCATAATTGGTCGGTGGTGAGATTGGGTCGAAAACTCAGAATCTACACAAATGAAGATATGGATTCAGAGTTCTTCATGGATGAGTTCACCTTCCCAAGCGAGGAAGCGCGGGGCGCATTTTGGGCTCAAAATGCAGTTGGTGACCCATACCATCCTAGGATGTCAAAAGCTTCACGGTTGAGAGACCCTTTGCATAGAGTCATGCATCATATATTCAGCCATACCATATGCGGGCGCATGGACAGTTTAGGAAACTGTCCAACACCGGATCTTATCTTTCTATATGCGCTAGCGGAGGGGGTACATATCAACCTCGCCGCGAGGATGGCTGAGTATTTTATGAATAGTTCTGGAAGGACCAACAACAGTCAGATTCATGGCGGTCAGTATGTGACCGAGATCGCCTACAACTTGGGGTTAATGACTGATGAGGTGCTTCAGAGTCTTACTTTGGTGACCGAGGGTTTATATGTTGATATCCGCTCCTTGAAGGTGATGGGGGTTATTGCTAAGACGGATCACGGGGATCGGCTGAAGGGTTTGAACAACGAGGTCTGGGACCTGTTGCCTCCGCTTCCAGCGGAGGATGAGGATGAGGAGATGGGAGAGCAGCATGAGCCACACACACCACCACATTCACCACAGCATCATGAATACCACCAGTACCAGGATTGGCCTGAGGGCATCCAGTCTTATCCTGATCTCTACCAACAGTTTCAGCAGATGCAGGTGAGTCAAGAGCATCAGCGCACCAGTTTAGAATAGTTGTATGCTACGCAGGAGCAGCAGCGGATGAGTATAGAGCAGCTGCGAGTTGGTCAGGACCAGCTCAGGGCGAACCAGGACTTTATGCGCCAGGAGGTGCAAGCTGGGTTCTCATATCTTTTCGGGGGTCTTCATAATGCCTTCCCGAACTACTTCGGGGAGCCCCCACAGTTCCCATACGGGAACCCACCTGGTTATGGAGGCGTAGGCCCATCCAACACGGGAGGAGGTGCAGGTGACGACGACGAGGATTAGGTGGAGTTGTTTGTTGGTGGTTTTGTTATTTCAGTACTTTGTTTATCGGGTGTTCATTTTGGTTACTATTTCAAACACCCCCGGATATGTACTTTATATTTCTGACACTTTCGTATGTTTGTTTTATTTCATGTTGGGATATTTAGTACTTTTATTTATGTAAATTATGGTTTATTTGCGTTTATATTGTTTCTGTTCTGTTTTGCTGTACCTGGTGACATACTTGCAGATTTTGGCTATCATGTCTTGGACTGGAGCACATTACAGATACAGCTTTGAAGTCTCGTTGCATCAAAATCATCTTCAGGGGAGTATTATTCTCCTTTATCTCTATATTTCGGGTTTCGCATTGGGGACAATGCGAAGTTCAAGTGTGGGGAGGGGTTTAACTTGTTGACTTTGTTTGTCCTAAAAAAAATCAGAAAAATCATTCAAAAATATCAGTAATTTGTATATGTTTTTAATAAATAAACCGGTTGGTTGTGTTTTAGAAAGCTTCGGACATGATAAAAACTCGACAAGCAAAATAAATTTTGAAAAAGAAAACCGGAAAGCGTGACAAACAAAGAAGGACTTGCATGAGAATTTTCACACTTTTACCTATTCCTTCCGATTATGTTAGCATATTTGAGCCGTAAAATTGGTATATGATTGTTCATTTCGGAGTAGGAGTGAGCCGGATGTCATGTGTAATTTAGAACTTGTCACTAGAATGCTTGTTAAGACCATGAACTTGCGAAATTGTGTAGAAGTGATTGAGGCACTTAGAAAACCCTTTGTTGTTATCCTTGTTCTTTGTGTTATGTTTCCCGTAAACCTTACATTACCCTTAGGATTAGCCATGTCGAGCCTTCCCGTTTCCCTTTGTTTACCCAACATAATCACCCACTTAACCAAATTTAGCCTTTTTAATTTTTAAACCTTTGGTGTTAAAACTTAGCCAAAAGCATCGTTTAACTAGCGCTTGTTATAGTTTATTATTCATTGTACAATTCCATTAGTTTTTATATAAAAAAATTAAAAAAAAAAAGAAAATAAAACACCCTAAAATAGGGTGAAATCGACAAAAATCGAGCAATTTTGATTGCTAAATTGTTTAAATCTCGTTGATGAGCTCGATGTCACAAAAGTCGCCTTTTTAAGGCGTTTGTATGTATAGTTGTATTGTTTTGCGCTAGTTAAACGCTATTACCGAGTTTTAACTGTTTCGCCACTTTAAATATCCCTTTCCATACCCTTCGCCCAAGCCTAACGTTACACCCCATAAAGACCTCTTGATTTATACTTTTTCGCATGTTAGTTGGTGGAGACGAGATCTTATGACAAGCTTATGATATTACACGTTTCATTGACATGGCATTGAGTGTTTGCACATACACATTTTATGTATGTTTCACAAATAAAGCCGAGTGTATGTGAACATTGTGAGGTGTGTGAAGATTAGCATGTTAAGTCAATTGAAAGTGAAGTCACGGCTTTTTGGTTATCTACATATATTTGCATATGCTTGTTTGGTTTGATTCAATTGATGTTGTCTTTCGAAAAACTGGCTAACCGTTTGTAGTTGTTTTAGTAGATAGTTTGTAAATTCTCGTTCTTGTTAGATTCTATCTTTTATTGCATTTTAGTTTAGCTTGCTTGAGGACAAGCAAGGTTCAAGTGTGGGGAGATTTGATATTCACCAATTTACACATATTTTAGTCCCCCATTTTATCCCCATTTTATGCGTTTTCGGCCGAAAAACCGTCATTCGGATACTTAATCATGTATATTTTTGTTTACAGGCCTGAAACAACATGCCAAACAAGATGATAGTGAAAACGAGGACTTTCCGAGCAAAACGACAAAGCCGCGGACATTCTGTGAAGATTCTGACCTGGGCATTTGGCACGGTCATGCAACTCATGGAACGACCGTGCGGATCCGGCAACCAAGCTCTTCTCGGTGATGCACAGCCAGTGCGATCCAACGTGCAAGCCTTCTCAGCAATGCACGGCCCTGCCACTGGGCGAACGACCGTGCGTATCCGAAGACTAGCACCAACCCGGAGATGCACCACCAGTGCAGCTGCACGTGCCACCATTACCCGGAGATGCACGATCGTGCCACCAATGGAACGGTCGTGCGGCTACGAAATCTGGTAAAGATCTGATGATGTCATGCGGTATGGTGAACAGTAACTCCAATGATTCAAAAAGTGAACGGTCGTGCACTTTAATGGCATGACCGTGCGATCGCTAAATGTTATAAAAAAACATGCAGAAACATTCTGCTCGTAACTCTGGATATTTTGGGAGCAATTCAGGCGATTTTCAGGCTCCGGAGGCGTTAGCTTTCACCCGGATTCAAGCCACATTGTGCCGATTAGCTCCGTTATCTTCCGGATTCTTAATCTAGTGCTTGTTTATGGTTTGGTTTTCTAATATTTCCATAATTTTGTTAATGTTTCAAGCATTTAGATTAATGTTTATGTATTATTGTAGCCTTTGGGCAAAAACACTACAATCCCTTGTTAATTATAACCATTAGTATGTTAATTTTGTTTGTAATGACACTTGGAAGTATTTTCTATGTTAATCTTTGATGATTAGTTTGCAACCTTGTTATTGATGTTGATTTCTTGATTATAAGTAATTATGTTGGATGATTAGTATTTGGTTAGTTGAGATAGTTGAAAGATGAAGCTTAATTAATCATGTATTAGTAAACTTTGAACATGCTTAACTTGTTTAACTTGTTTAAAATGTGTGCATCATGATACTAGAAATGGTTAATGGTTTAATAAAATGTAATTATTGTTAATCAAGAAAGCTCTCCGTCACGTAAGGACCTTAACGGGTTAAATGGTGTTGTTATGAATTCTTGCCTTGAATTGTTATCTTAGTTAGTAGTTTAGGCCAAAATTGCTATCTTGGTGAATTTATATGCAAGATTTGTAAAATGAACTCGGTTGTGATTTAATCTAGTTTATGCTTGTCTCGGTGGTTGCATTGTGTTTATCGGTGTCACTTTCCTTGTCTAAGTGAGGTTAGAAAACTCCTAACGGATGACTAACTTATTTTTAAGAGATTTTCATAGACATTTATCAATTGCACGTTAAAGAACAATCTTAGGTGGTTAAAGTGTGTTAATCGTTTTAGCTTTCCGAATGATTATCATATTAGGATTCCCGAAAGGGATACTAATTGTCTTGAAAATGGAGAATTGACCAAATGTTTCTAGTGACAAAACCGACTTAGTTGACATGCTTTGGCTGTGTATAAAGCAAGGCTATTTATCTATTTTCATATTTGAAGTCTATTATGATTTTATAAGTATTCGTTTATGCTTACTTTAGTTTTTATAAAATCACACAACTTATCTTTATTCCGTTAATTTGATGACAAAGGTCTAGTATTATTCCTCCGCCCATTTCCTTGGATCGATACTTGGTTCTTACCGATACTTTACTACATATATGCCGGGTACACTTGCCTCTTTCGTGTGTGTTTTGATGTTGAAGTATAAATCACTTTTATAAATTTAAAACCGAATCATATGTTTATTCATGATAAAAATATGTATATACACGCACACGTCAGATGGCAATCCGATCGGATGGCCACTCGATCGGTTGGCCATTCGATCCAAGTGTCTGGCGTGTTGAGTTTTGTCGTTTCGATTCGCGTGCTGAGCGTTGCGATACGTTTCAAGCGAGTGATGCGATAGAATTACCCAGTTGTTACACAAATAACCTAACTACTATATCTAACATACAATCACCATAAATAACTTGCGTTTAGCGTTTGCGATTAACTGCGATTGCGATAGAGTTGCGATTGTGTTTCGATTAATCCCCACAAAACATAAAGTAAACATGCACAAGTAACACATAAGTAACACCCACACGTAAAACAATGTTCAGAATGTACCAATCAGGGTGCGAATGCGATTGCGATTAGCGATTAGCGATAAAGCGATAAACATCGATTAAACTTCGATTATTCACAGATACTCCACATAATACAACTAAAAAAATTAAAATTAAGGATTCGATTACAAGTCAAAGAAGTCAAAACAGTAGTTGAGCAAGCAGTGGCAGATCGCAATTAGAAATCTTTTTTTCCTTTGACTTTGACTTTGACTTCCGTAACATGGGGTGTTACAGTGATAATATGTATCAAGACTTAAGAAGAAATTTTTGGTGGATAAGAATGAAAAAGGATATAGCAACTTATGTTGCCAAGTGTTTAACCTGTTCACAAGTTAAAGCTGAACATTAGAAGCCCTCCGGTTTGTTGCAGCAGTTAGAAATGCCAGTATGGAAATGGGAATTGATAACAATGGATTTTGTAACCAAATTACCCAAGACAAGGAAGGGTAATGATACAATCTGGGTGATTATAGATAGGCTAACTAAGTCAACTCATTTCCTACCAATAAAGGAAACTTTCAGTATGGAACAATTAGCTAAATTGTATGTAAATGAAATAGTTTCATTACATGGAATTCCTTTATCAATTGTTTGTGATAGAGATAGCCATTTTACCTCTCATTTTTTGACAACTTTCCAAAAAGCCATGAGAACCAAGTTAAATCTAAGCACAGCTTATCATCCTCAAACAGACGGACAGAGCGAAAGGACAATTCAGACAATGGAAGATATGCTTAGAGCTTGTGTAATTGATTTCGGAGGTAATTGGGATGATCAACTGTCATTAATCGAATTTTCTTACAATAACAGCTATCATACCAGTATCAATGCTGCACCATTCGAAGCACTTTATGGACGGAAGTGCCGAACTCCAGTCTGTTGGGCAGAAATTGGAGAAAAACAATTATCCGGACCAGAGATAGTAAAGAAACAACGGACAAAATCATTCACGTCAAGGAACGAATGAAAGCAGCACGTGATCGACAAAAGAGTTATGCTGATAACAGGCGAAAGCCATTGAAATTTCAAGTAGGAGACAAGGTGTTATTAAAGGTCTCTCCTTGGAAAGGAGTGGTAAGATTCATCAAAAGGGGAAAGCTAAGCCCCAGGTATGTTGGACCGTTTGAGATTATCAGAAGAATAGGACCAGTAGCTTATCAGCTACAACTGCTAGAGGAAATGGCGGGAATACATGATGTATTTCATGTATGCAATCTCAAGAAATGTTTAGCTGATGAATCATTAATAGTGCCTCTTAAGGACATAGAGGTAAATGAACAACTTAAATTTATAGAAAGACCGCTACAGATTGAAGACATAAAAGTCAAGAATCTGAAACACAAGAGACTGGTTCTAGTCAAAGTAAAATGAGATTCGAAGAGAGGACCAGAATATACTTGGGAGCTTGAATCAGAGATGCAAAGGAAATATCCACACCTATTCCAGTAGACCTCGAGGACGAGTTCTAAAACAAGGTGGGGAGGATATAACAACCCTCCAAAATTATTCCGACACCCCTAATATATTTAGAGTGCCCCTATACGTCCTAAAATACACCCCGTATACGTAAATTGGCCCTAAATACCTTTAATTTCACAAAAATTAATTAAAAATAAAATTCTATAGTCTGTGGAGGCCCGCGAAGGACACACCATAGGGTTACGCGGGGCGCGACGGCCTGGCTACGAGGCCTCACCCGAAGCTGCCACGTGTCCACCACTTGTCGAACCTAGATTGTTGACCGGACAAGGCTACACATTAGATCCCCTACATCGCGGCCCGCGACAGCCCTGCTGGTCAGCCCTATAAATTCATGGCTTTGGCTGTCATTTGAAATCGTTCATTCACACGAATTCTCTCTCAATTCTGAATAGTATACACTATACCGGGCATTATACCCCCTAATTAACGAAGTTCTGCCTCGTTGTAAGTATCATAACCCCCGGTTACGTATTAGATACGCTGCCCGATTGATCTAGGATTCCGTAACGGTTGTCGAGGTTCTGCCCGACGTAGTCGTTGGAGTTCTGTCTCGGGGAGGGTATAACTAATGTAAATATTGGATTCTTATACTAACGCATGTGCATTGTGTAATTAATAGATAATCACCAGGAAATTATTAAGGAAAACCCTAAGATAGCAATGTGAGTAATCTCCTTTTTTGTAAACTTGTTTGTAACTGTTTTTACAAAACCTCAAATGTTTTACATTATATTAAATAGTGATTGAGTATTTGTATTTTACAATTATCGTCAGTATGTTGGGGTTTTGTATACAAAATTTGTTACTACACTGTGAGTAGTAACATGACCACAAGTCGGGTTGACAGTACCGTGGGTGGTAATTAAAGTAGAAAATAAACAAATGTAATTGCGCGACCGCCCTCAATGCTGTAAACAGTTTTACCTGTCTTGATTAAATTGGGATTCACTCACATGGATGTTCCACTGACAAAATGTTTTTAAAACGCATTTCAGGTAACAAAATGTGAAATCCAAATAGAAGCCAGCTGGACAGCACTGAAGGCTTGGAAAAGTGGCTATAAAAGTTACCTAAATAAAGAGATGTTTTATTTAAATAAAATAGGGTTTATCCCTATAAAAATGTGTCTACTGGAAACTTGGGAATTTCCCATGTGTTTAATATTATAAAAGCGTGGTATTTTACTCTGATAAAATATTTCCTAATTACGGTCCTGATGTAAATTCCGCTGCCAAACTGATAAACACCGATACCACTGATACTAGCCGCGGCCGCCCGTTCCCGGGGTATTAGGGGACGGGGGTTGCGACAAGAACATTTAAATACCGGGTCATATACGGATCCCATCTCTGCCCATATAAAGAAAAAAAATGACCCGAATTATTGGAGCCAAAAACCAAATTTTGATGCCCTCATAGCTTGGCACATCAGCACATTTATTCATGTTTATTATATATAATTGATACACTTCTGCAGGCTCCGATGATTTAAAGCAGCTCTTTATCAAGCAAGTTGAGGATTAAGTATATGAGGAGGGGCTACTCTTCAACAGCTGAAGAAGTTTTTTGATGTACTGCATCTTGGTCTGTTCACGAGAGACCATGTTTCCAGAAACCTGATGGTGATGCATTCAGTACTTCCGTGGAGTTCATGGCGATTATCAAAGATATACATTGAGAAGTTCAGTACTCGATGGAGTTGAAGCTAAAAGCACTAAATTTTTGCTGTTAGATTCCTAAATTTCTTGGTGTTGTTGTTAGATTTTAAAGTTTCGTTGTTCAGTACTCGATGTAATTGATGATCTTTTAATCCTCATAATTAAATTTTAATCCTATTAATGTTTGTGGAGCATTTTATTTTTACTAATTTTAAGGTGCATAAGTATTATTATGTAATTTTTAATATCATCTGATTATTGCAGATCGGTATTAATGTAGAAGTGAAATTGTCTCTGAGTTTAATTAGATTATGTTGATGTTGAATCAATTTCTGTTAGTGTATAGATCTGTCAAAGTTAAAGTTTGCCAAAAGAGAACATCTGCTCGAAATCATCATCTGCTGATCTAACGGTTGTTTGACTTGCTACTGTCGCCAACATTTGTTGTTGCCTAACAGAGCTTTTTGAAGAATTTCCCCCTCTCAATTGCAAATACTGATTCATATGTTACTTTAAATCTCTGTCAAAGGTAAAGTCTACCCAAAGAGAACATATGTTTAGTAGTGATCTTCTTCTAATCTAACGGCTGTTTGACTTGCTACTGTTGGCAACATCTTTGGTTGCCTAACAGATGTTCGCAACATCTTTGTCTGCTGGAGTTGTAGAAGCATGTGTTTACTATGTAGAGTATTGTTGGTCTTTAAATGAAGAGATTTTTTATCTAAATTATGACTAAATGATGATTGTGAATGATCTGAGCAGATGATGATGATGATTGTTCTACAGTTGTTTCCTGTTCCAACATCGTTTAAAGTATGTTTTTCTTTTTGCTACTCTAATTTTGAAATTCATACAATCATCTGAATGCAGTGACATAAGAAAAGCTTAGTTGGCAGTCATAGAGGCTGTCCAACAAGGCTTTTCTTATGTCATTACTGCATCATAAATCAGAATATATAAATCACATTAAAATATATTTAATTTCAAACCACTGCCCGATATTCAAATGTCAAAGGTCTGGCCCACATTCAAAAGGCAAACCACTACCCATCTCCAAGAAAGTATACCTTAGCAGATGTTTTCTTTGGCAAACGTATACCTTAGTAGATATTTTGAAATTGCCGGTAATTTCAAATTCAAAATGCCTGGGGATATGTAATTTGCAATTAATGCATGTCACTCACTCACTTCTGTCTTATGGTAAAGGCGTCTTATGGTAAATGAAGAGGCTAATTGTAATTATGATAACGTGTTTAATTTTATACTTTTCCCATGGAAACGCACTTTTGAAATGTTTTGCATTAAAAGCCTAACCATCGTCGCATCATATTCTTTGACAGTAAGTTAGTCTGACGATGTATTTAGTCATAACCGCCTTCATTAGGTATATAAAATACATTGGGCAGAGGCTTTCATCATTACCGCTTTCATCCATCTACTCAATCATCTTCAAAAGGTTTTTGTTTATCAATATCATTACAATTTCTTTGGCTTTCAAACACGCATTTGTTCACTGCAAAATGGGAAACATTGGGTTTCAAGTGACTGTTGACGAAATTTTCACAAGGCTCTCTGTAGAAGATATTGTTCGTTTGAAATGTCTTTCCAATAATTTTTATAGGGAAATGTCAAGTCATGCATTTGAGATGATGCATGCTCTCCGAAGTGGAGATTCACTACAAAAGAAACTACTCTCCTTTAAAGACACGTCAATTGTCATTGACGACATAGTTGCTGGTAATTTGGATGTCGTTAGAAGCAAAACCTTAAGGTTTCCTAACAATGTCCACCTTACCTTCTTACGTATTCTATCGTCATTTAATGGATTGTTGTTAGTTTGCAATGAAGGGATTTGCTGTGAGCTGATCCTTTGGAATCCAACTACCAAGCACTATAAGGTTTTGTCTGACGACTACTTAAATTATATTCATGATCGAAACTCTGATACAGGTGGAATTTATTTTGATCAATCCAATGATCTGAAAGTGTTGAACATCAGATGTTACCGTAATGTGGCTACTGCTCGTGTTTACTCACGACGTCGTGAGTCATGGAGAACAATAAATTTCGGTAGCGTAAATAATTATGGTTCAAGCGGTTATTCATGGTCTCCATGAATTTATGCTGATAAAACAATATATTTCATGGTTTCAAATTATTGGTATCTACTAGGTGAGAGGAACATCGTTGCTTTCGATGTTCTTTCTGATACTTTCAGAATGCTTCGTTTTCCAGAGAGTATCGTAGTCAATCCTTGCCAAGGGCATTTTTTGACCATCACAAAGAGGCTGCATTTGATTGTTATTGGAAAGTCTGCTGAGCTAACAGCTGATTTGCTCAGATATGAAGAAGAAGGCTGGATCAAGGTGTTTGCTTTCAATAATCCTCGTGTAGTTGATTATGTAGATAGGCGCCGAAGGACTAATATAATTGAAAACAACAAGTGGCTGATAGCAAGCATCTGGGGGGATATGGTTGAACTTGATCTGAGCAATGAAGTTTTGAAATACCTCCAACATGTTGACAACTACAATGGTCCGAAATGAGCTTTATTTATCGAGACTACTGTTTTGCCCATTGATTAGAAATTAGTATGCTGTATTTTACTGAATGTTGTTTGTTGTTTTGAACTTTGTTTATTATATGGTTACCTCTGTTTGACACTTGTAGTTTTTATATAATTAGTTGTGTTAAAATTATTAACCATCTTTGTTATTTAAATTAACTAAATGAATATTTAGGTATGAGAGTGTAAAGGCTTGTAATATTGGCAAAGGTTTCTTTAAATGATGAAAGCTCTGTTATTGTGAACAGATGTTTGAAAATAAAGCAGTTGTTGATACATTTGATGACTTTGGTCAATAGATGGATGAAAACAGACGTTTGAAACCACTGTTGGGTTAAAGCAGAGTGTTGTGGAGAAAACTATGGTTGAAACCGCTGTTTGGTTAAAACGGAGGTTTAAAACCACTGTTGGGTTAAAATAGTGTTTTGTGGAGGTTGAAGTGGATTGAAACGACTGTTGGGTTAAAATATTATTTTTTGGATAAGGAGCATGCTTGAATGCAAATGTTATTTCGTTTACAAAAGATTAATAAATTGTATATTTTTTGAATTTTTTATACTCTAAACTTTAAGTATTTAAGGTTGAAGTTGAAGTTGGGGGGATATGGTTGAAGTTGATCTAAGCAATGAAGTTTTGAAATACCTCCAACATGTTGACAACTACAATGATCTGAAAGGAGCTTTATTTATCGAGACTACTGTTTCGCCCATTGATTAGAAATAATTATGCTGTATTTTACTGAATGATGTTTGCTGTTTTGAAGTTTGTTTATTATATAGTTACCTCTGTTTGACACTTTCATATTTTATACAATTCGTTATGTTAAAATTATTAACCATGTTTGTTATTTAAATTAATTAAATGAATATTTAGGTTTGAGAGTTTAAAAGCTTGTAATATTGGCAAAGGTATGTTTAAATGATGAAAGCTCTGTTGTTATGAATAGATGTTTGAAAATAAAACAGTAGTTGATACATCTGTTGACTTTGGTCAACAGATGGATGAAAACAGATGTTTGAATCCAGTATTGGGTTAAAGCGGAGTGTTGTAGAGAAAACTGTGGTTAAAACCGCTGTTGTTACACTGTGACTTTTGCGGAAGCGTGATTATGTGTGACTTTCTTAATATCATTGCATTCAATCATAACAACAGCTATATGATAAAAACCATAGATGGTCATCCATTGAATGAAGTTTAAAACACCACAGACATCATTATTTGAAACATAGATTACGAATTCAAGTTTTACAAACCATACGAATTGTTTAGAGTTCCATACGGACTCATCAAAAGACTCTAAATAAAATCAGCCTTTGGTAGATGTATCTCGTCCAGGAATAAGACAACCTAACCAAACCCTAAGACAACGGATGACAACCTTTATTCTTAACGCAACTTGAAACATCCAACGCCCGCCAGATCCACTTTTAATTCCCTGAAATACATGTATTTTGAAAGCATCAACAAAAGTTGAGCGAGTACATGTGTTTGTTTGTGTGTATGAATAAAACCTTGTAATCATTGTATGTATATATGTTTTGTAAATCCCTGTATGAAAGCAAAACAAGGAAACAAATCAATTAATGGTTTGCAAGGCCATTAACATGTGTGCAACGGCGTAGGAAGGCTCAAACCTAGCAAATTTGTAACGGGCCTCCGGCTGTAAGACATAGTCACCTTATGGGCCAAACCCCGGTCCATATGGGTGTGGGCTCGCTACACCCAAATAGATCTATCACTTATGTCCCTCGGTCCTAACACGAGGATTAATGGTCTTAGGAGTGCGCCTACCCATTCACATGATCTACTATACTTTCCAAAGCTAACCATACCAATTGTAATTGTTTGTAATCATTTTGTAACATGTACTTCACCCCCGAAGTTATAAAACAAAACAGTTTAAAGAAAAGGGGGACATTAACTCACAGTCTTGCGTCTTCAACCAACGTAACTCAAGCTCCTTCGGTAAACACGACTACCTACAACGTACTATGATCTATTAGACGAGCGGGTCATGCCTTGACTTAGTATTATTGTCTTTGAGTTACGTTTCTTTTGTGTCCTTGATATTATTCCAAGTTATATAATTATTTGTTAAAATAATTAATATTTTAACTTAAATTATATTTATTAAATTTTGGAATAATTGTTAAAACAATATTATTGTAACTTAATACTTCCCAAGTATTTATATTTGTATATCCTTCCCAAGGATGGGTGTGTTTGTATTTGTATTCTTATACTTGTATATTTTTGTCATGTATTAGGGTCGTATTCCGGTGTGTATTTATATGTATGAGAATACGTATTTTTATTGTATTAAGTATTCTTATACCTAATTTCGTATTAATATTTCCGGAATATTATATTTAATAAAAGTCCACCAATATATATTGTAATAAATATTATTTAGAAAAATTATTTATAATTTTTCTTTTGACAAAAATATTTGTATTTTCTCATAAGTTTCAAAGATAATATATTTTCATGTTTAACTTGTAAAATATATATAAACTCATTTTTCTCCAAAAATGATATATTTCATATTTATTTGAGAAAATATATCTTTCACCTCAAAAGTCTTGTATTTCGTGTTTGTGTAAGAAAATATATATTTCTTAAAAATAATATATCTTCTAAAAGTTTCAAGAAAAATATATATTCATATATGCCAAAAATAATATATTTTTCCTTTGTCAAAAATATGATATATTCTTGTAGTAATTGTAAAAATCATATTTTTGTCTCTTGGTGTCCAAAATATTATTTACCAAAGTATACATGTGAATATAATTTCCGGAATATTTTGTAAGTTACATTCTTTTGTTCGGTTTCACCAATAATTTGTGTAAAATGTGTATATTCATATTCTTGGAATTTTGGTAATATTTTGGATGGTAATTCTTGGTATTTTAGTGAGTTATATTATTTCAAGTCCTAAAATAATATGACTAATACACAAAATATACAAATAATCACACACATGGTGTCATCTAAATATATATTTACTAAATACATATTTAGTCACTTTTATTTATAAAAACCAACCTCCAATATTTATATTTTTGTAACAAAAAATTATGGCAATGTTTTTGTAACAATTTATGGTTTAACATACACTTGTAAACACTTGATTAGAATATTCTTCCAAGTGTTTGAATTTTTAGAAAATTTTGCCATAGTTTCCTCTAAAAATGGAGGTTTCCATGCTTTCAAGCATATCATTTTCTTTTGTAAAAATCATCACGATCAATCCACAATCAACAATAAACAACCTTTACTTACCAATTTTACCAAAATCATGCATAATCTACTACTGTGACAACTGTCACTTTTCCGTACATTCCGTACATTAATTGAACAGTAATCTGTGCTTTAATAACTGTGCATGATCTAGTTTACAAGACAAATGAATTTCTGATTACTGTTATATACATACAATGGTATTTCATATTGCAAGACTTTTATCGTTGCTACATGCAACACGATATAGTTCTAATAATACACAGAACAGAATTGGCACCATTACCAGGCAAACTAAAAATGCTGACGAAGTTCAGTACATAGACAGACAGTGTTTTGAGGCCCAGTATGAGCCAGAGACCAAGTGATACACTAGTATAGTGTGTAGGAAAGTAAGGATTAAAAAACTGCTTTTCTAGGTGATAGATAAAGTGCCGGAAAGTGCCTAAAACCCACATAAAGTGCAGAATTCTGCATAAATCAGCAAAATTCAGCATTTTAACAAGATTGTTACATGCAAAAATATGACTAAATGGTCCTGAATGCTTTCCTAAGTGTCGGGAATTAAAAGTGTCACAAAAGGGTACATAAAGAACACTAAACGGAATAGTTTGACACTTTAACGAACCGGTATCTAACCGAACAACCGGACATTACCCGAAACACCAAAATTATACTAGAAACATTGTTTTAATATTTCTGAGCTAGTTATGATCCCCGAACACCCTAACACACTATATGATGCATGATACACTTAAATCCTAACTCTAAAATAACTAATTGGATGAAAGTTACACTTAGACACCCCCCCCCCCCCATATATAAGTGGATGGTCACTTATGTGACCCCACCTCCCAAATCATGCAAGATTTCACTAGATCTCATTTGATCTTCTCAATCTTAGTAAGATCACATGTAATCTCAAATGTTTTGGTGAAAGATTATGTAGTGTACTTATCCAACATAATACCCAATGTATAATGGAACAAGATGGTTATAAATGAATCATTCTCATCATCACACAACACACCCACCTTTCTCTTCCTCTCTTCTTGGCTTCGGCCGAGATTAACCCCACCACAACCACCATCATTCACTCATCATCAATCAATTCCAAGCTTAAACAAAGGTGTTGGAAGGTGCATAAGGAAGCTTGGAGCTTTCGGAAGTTGAAGGACCTTCACCGTTTGCTTTTATCCACTTCACTTATCCTCTTGATCATCCCTAGCATTGAGCTAGTAGTAAGATCTTCTACTCTTCATTTTACATCTATATTGAGTGGTTAAAAGATGTTACTTGATGAATACTTAAAGAACACTAAAGAACATAATCATGAAACATGAACATAAGCTTAATGAATGAAGAAATCTTGATAAACTATGTTGTTTAAGTATAGTTTTGCTTCTTGATGGTTGATTCTTGTGTTTATGATGTTAGACATCACATGGAACTTACTAGATTATGATTAAACACATGATCTAGCAAGTAGAGGTGGTGATCTTGTGAAAGATCAAGATCATCATACTTTATGCTTCTCATGAACTTAAAAAATGAAAATGATTTTATGTTACTAGTCATAAACTTGGATGATTTCAAAACTAGTTTTCTCAAGAAACTAAAGTTATACACAAGAATTAATAGAACATTGTTTTTAAAGAAAATAATCATGTATCTAGTGGTGAAACAAGTATGAGAATACATTGTTTACAAGAAAAACCCAAGAGAATGATCTTTGGAAAAATCATCTAGTAAGTTGTAAACACTCAAATCTTTCAAGAATGAGATTTTTAAAGAAATAAACACACTTTAAAGGATAACTAAGTCTACTAAACGTACTACCAAGTTACTACAAGCTTTTATGAAAACTCAAGTTCATGATCATTATGTAGATAGCTTTGTTTTAGCACTTGGTAAGTGTAGATTGATTGTTGATTGTTGAAATGATTTTTGAAAAGAAAATGATATGCTTTAATAGCATGGACACCTCCATTTTTAGGGGAAACTATGGCAAAATTTTCTAAAAATACAAACACTTAGAAAAATATATTCTAAACAAGTATTTACAAGTGTGTTTTAACCATGGTTTTCCATGTAAACTTTGCCATAGATTTTGTTACAAAAATACAAGTATCGGAGGTTGGTTTTATAAATAAAAATGGATAAATATGTATTTAGAAAATATATTTACATTAATAACACATTGTGTGTGATTATTTGTATACTTGGTGTAATAGTTATGTTATTTTAGGATTTAAAGTAATATAACTTAACAAATACCAAGAATTTACAATCCAAAATAATGCCAAAAATCAAGAGGAATAAATATATAAGTTACACACTTAATATTGTGAAATCAAACGAAAGAACGTAACTTACAAAATATTCCGGAATATACCGTTATAAATATGTTTTGGTAAATATTATTTTGAACACAAGAAATGAAAATATGATTTTTGTTATTATTACAAAGTATATCATATTTTCGACAAAGAGAAAATATATTATTTTTGGAAGTAAAAATATATTTTCTTAGAATATTTAGAAGATATATGATTTTTGGGAAAAAATATATATTTTCTTGAAATACATTATTTTGGACAAAATAAGTTTATATATATTTTCTAAGTGAGACTTGAAAATATATTATTTCGGAACTACATATACAAGAATACGAAATTACATGTATGAAATACTCTCATCCTTGGGAAGCAAATACGAGAATAAATACTTGAGAAGTATTGTCACAAAAATATTGTTTAACAATTATTCCAAAATTTAATATAATTTAAAGTTAAAATAATTATTATTTTAACAAGTAATTATAACTTGGGATAATGTTAAAGACATAAAAGAAACGTAACTCAAAACATGAATACTAAGACAAGGCACGGCCCGCTCGTCTAATAGACCCTAGCACATTGTAGGTAGTCGTGTTTGCTGACGAGATTTGAGTTACGAGTACCGAAGACGCAAAACAGTGAGTTCATGCTCCCCCTTTTCTCTTAACTGTTTTTGGTTTTATAACTCTCGGTGGTGAAATACATGTTACGAATGCTTAAACGGTATGAAATGCCTATGAAATACTAGATCATGTGAGCATAAACTAAATATTGAAATGCCATTAGTACTTAATTAGGGACGAAGGTTAGATCTAATGGGTACGGCCGAGCCCCACTCATGGTCCTCATGTGATCACTCGAGTGCTTCGGTGTCCCAGTCGAGGGAAATCGACATAGTCAAGGGAAATTGACATAGTCAAGGTAAATTGACATAGTCGAAGGGAAATTCGACATAGTCGAGGGAAATCGACATAGTCGAGGGAAAATCGACAAGGGTATAAGCCTACTCATTTCGAGTGCTCCCTATGTCCTCACATGCCTTAATGTCCTTGTAAAACATTACTTTGATAAGTTCATAAACGCTTTTCATACCTGTTTTCAAAGGAGTCACTCAAAGGTTTACAAGATTACGAGCACTCACACAAACGCATGAACTCGCTCAAGTTTTGTTGATGTTTTCCAAAATTACATGTATTTCAGGTGACAGGTTGGATCTTTGGGGCGGGTGTTGTTTCTTGAAGTAGACTTCAAGTTTAGATGTCATCCACTTTTGTTGGTTTGTAACCTAGTCGAAGGTTGTGTTTTAAAACTTAAATAACCAGTGTTTGTAATACTCAATTTTTATGAATGGATGAACATCGTTTTGATCATATAGTTGTTTATTATGATTGAATGCAATGATATTAAACCAGTCACACATCATACGCTTCCGCAAAAGTCAGGGTGTGACAACTACTTCATGAACTTGAATATTTGTAAAAATTTGTAGTAATTTACTAATGTCATTAGTAAGCCTTGTTATCCTTTAAAGTGTGATGAGTTCTTTAAAAACTTCATTTTTGAAGAATACGGATCTTTACAACTTGTGATCATCATTTCTAAAAATATTTCTTTATGAATTCTTCTTGTTTCACAAGTGTTTCTACACTTGTTTCACCACCAAAAATAAAGTTTGTTTATGTAAGAACCAAGATTTAGTAAAATTTATATTTTTAACTTGGTTTATTTAGAAATCATCCATAAATCTTTAGATCTACAAGTGTTACTACTCACTTTGATCATTATTTTTCAAGAAATCTATGTATTCTTTCAAGTTCATGCTCTTTATGTGGATGATCTATCATCCTTCAACATTTCTACTTTCTCATCTTGCTAGATTATGTTTTTAATCATGATCTAGCAAGATCATATGATGATCTACATCATATACATGAACAAACAACAATCATCAAGCAAATCAACACATAAATAACTTAGTTTCTTCATTAATCTTGCTTATGTTCAAGTTTACTTCTTATGTATCTTAGTGTTCTTCAAGATTATAAGTATGATTCTTCTTTTAACCACTTAAAATGGAGTAAACTAGCAAGATCAAGGTTCTTACCACTAGCACAAGGCTAGGGATGATCATGTGAAGAAATCAAGTGGGTAAAAACAAATAGAGAAGGTCCTTGCACTTTTGTAAGCTCCTAGCTTCATTGTATGATCTCTATCACCTTTGTATGTATGTAGAATGTATGAAGAATGAAAGATGATGATGGTTGTGTGGTGTGGTGTCTTCGGCCGAGAGTAGAGGAGAGGGGAAGGAGAAGGTGTGAAGTGTTTGTGATGTTTGAGAATGAAGAGTATGATCTTGGGGTTACTTATAATATCCATCCACACAACATTCTCTAATGTGTATTATGTCTCATGGACTAGCAACAAGATCAAATAAACAATTAAAAGAAATCAAGGGTTGGCCACCCTTGTCTAGCCGTCCATAGGTGGGGGGGGGGGGGGGGTAGTAGATTAGGTTTGAACTAAATTGGTTGATGATTAGTTGAAATCCAAGTATAAGTTAAGTGTTTTAGTTATTAGATATTTGTATGGTGTGTTATGATGTTCGGGGACCATAACTAGCTTGGTAATATTAAAACAGTGCTTCTAGTGTAAATTTGATGTTTCGGGTAGTGTCCGGTTGTTCGGTTGGTTATCGGTTCGTTAAAGTGCTAAACTATGCCGTTTAGTGTGCTTTATGTTACCTTTTGTGACACTTTTGATTCCCGACACTTAGGAAAGCATTCAGGACCATTTAACCATATTTCTGCATTATATCAGATTGTTTAAATGCTGATTTTTGCTGAATTTTGCTGGATTCAGCACTTTAGGTGAGTTTTAGGCACTTTCCGGCACTTAAACTATCACTAGAAAGGCAGTTTTATGATCCTTACTTTCCTACACACTATACTAGTGTGGTACTTAGTTTCTAGCTCATTCTGTGTCTCAATACACTGTGTGTCTATGTGCTGAGTTCTGTCAGCATTTTCCTGATTTATCAGATAACCATGCTAACTATGTTTCGTGCATCATTTGAGTCAATAAAGCTCTCAAGCATTCATGTCATAACATTTAGCAATATATGATGCACATATATGTATAAAGCAGTAACCAGAATGCAATTAATTGTAATTCAGCACAGTCCTTAAGCACTAATCATGGTTAATTAATTGTACGGATACCTGAATTTTTGACAGTTGTCACAGCTGTTTGGTTAAAACGGTGGTTTAAAATCACTGTTGGGTTAAAATAGTGTTTTGTGGAGGTTGAAGGAACATGCTCGAATGCAAATGTTATTTCGTTTACAAAAGATTAATAAATTGTATATTTTTATATTTTTTATTCTCTAAACTTTAAGTATTTACCGACTAACTTATCTATTTATAAGTCTATAAATATAACCATATTCATCATTTATATTTGTTATGCATGGTTTTTTAAGAAACCACCCGTGTTTGCACACGAGTCTTACCGCTAGTTATAATAAAAAAAAGTCTTTCTAATGCCACATGTCAGCTAATTATGATAAATGAGTTAATCTAATGTTACATGACATTTTCTCCATCAATTTAGTAATAATATTAATAAATATCTAATAATCTAAATTTTCTAAACATATAATAACAAATAAATAAAAATATTTAATTCTAATTAAAGAATTCAAATAATACCACATGACATTCTCCTTCAATTCATTAATGATTCATTAATATCTAATTCTAATTTATGATTAAATAATATACGAATTATCTTTGATTTTATTATTTCTTAAAATGGATAAGCATATGGTTTGATTTACTTTATTTGTTTTGAATGCATCAATTATAAATATAACTAAATGATATGTTTACCTTTGAAAAAAAATTAATTGTTATTATCTAAGAAACATGGTGTTACATTATTAAAAATGTTGTTTTTTTAATTATATGCATTAACATTTTATATCAACACCACAAAAAATTTGTAAAATAATAACACCCGGATTTGAGTTTATATATTAAAAATAGTGAAGTGAAGTGAAGTGATTATTTCAACTAAATCGATGAATTTATCTATTAACTCAAACAAAATTTGCCAATGATCTCTAGATCAAGTGGTGGGGGGCTTGCATTTCTCTTGAGAGATGTAGGTTCGACTCCCACTTGGTGCAGAGTGAGGCACTGGTGGGCAATAAAAGGAGACCTAGGGAAACCTGGGTTGGATCCTTGAGCCAAATGGGTTTTACCGGTAATTTCACTGTCGTGCCTACGGGCGGGTGGGTTACTGGGTTTTCCCCGGAATTGGTGGTGGACTCGGGTTACTCTCGGAGTACTCCGTTTGTCCAGTGGGTGCCCCGAGAGTGCTCGGGATTGAGTTTGTTGGCCGTTCAAAAAAAAAACTCAAACAAAATTTAATTAATAGATAATAATATTATTAATGAATTGAAAGAGAGAACATCATATGACATTAACTGGAAACTTTTATTATAATTAGATATACCCACCACAATCCATCTCTATCGCCACCAACTCCATCTCAATTAAGATTTAAGAGCATTCTCATTATTATCCAAAAATTTTAAAGAAACCTTTATGTGTTCATCATTTTTTTTCTAGTTTGTCTCATTCCCCAAGATAAGGATGAGATTTAAGAGTTTACTTCACATTCTTTACGTATCATAGCATAATATATAAATTTAATTATTATATATATGTATATATTTTATGTATATCTAATTATTATTTCTAAAGTAACAAATAAATATAAAGTATTTGCTTAAATGCGTCATTTATAGCAAGTAATGTTGTATTCTCTTTAAGTATGGATAGTCCATGTTAAGGTAATATGTGTTTATATAGCAAGTAATGTTATATTCTCTTTAAGTATGGATAGTCCATGTTAAGGTAATATGTGTTTATATAGCAAGTAATGTTATATTCTCTTTAAGTATGGATAGTCCATGTTAAGGTAATATGTGTTTATATCAAAATTTATATTTAACATGTGCAATATCAAGAATAATTTAAATTTTGTAATTATTTTATTTTTCGAATACAACAAATTTTATCATTTAACCCGTATAACACACGAGACTATAAACTAGTAAAATTCAACCCGTGTAACACATCTATCTAAAATTCTGACTTAGTCTTCAAGGAATCAGGTGTAAGTAGCGTTCTTCGCATTTTCCTTGTAACCTCTTGCTGTTTTTTTAAATGTTTTTTTGAGGCTCCACTCTACCCGTTGCCATTTAACTAGAGGATTATAAAAACTTGGTCTTAAGTGTCATTTTCTCATCGTTTTCTATTCCTGATTCAACACATTAATTGTTCTACATGAATTATTCAATGCATTGATTGTTATAATTGTTATTATATTATTATAATATTATAATATATATATAACTATTAAAAGAAAGTGGTCATGAACAGGAAATAAAATTTTATTTGTTATCATATTTTTTCTACCTTTTAATTATTTTATTATATTAATTAAACATATTTTGTTCTTTTATTACAACTTTTATCAAAATGATATTTTATAATTTTTTTGAGTATGCACTTACGACCTGTCTATTTTTTTCTACATTTAGTATTTTTTATATGTCGACGCAGTTTATCCTTTACATTATTTTAATAATCTAAGTAATGCCTTATAAAATTTAGAAAATAACTTAGCAACATGCTTATTTTTATTTATATTTCAATATAAGTTTTGTTTGAATCGAACGGATAAAATAACTTTTTTTTTTGTTTTTTATTGTGACTAAATTAACCACTACCGTGTGCACAACTTCGGTAGCAGTATAAAGTATATTTTATATATTTTAAGCTATAGCGAGTGTTCGTACAATATCTCTACCATGACTAACTAAACTGACACCGTCTTAGCAATATCAATGCCCTGTCTATTTCGACTGAACAACATTGGTACTGTATCGTTATTATTTGAACCACTATTCGTTTTTATGGTTTTCAAGTATTGTAAAACACGTGTCAATATCATTTTGGTCGTATCATTACTTTTATTTTTTGGCTGTATCTTTTAGTTAGGGGCTGTTTGTTTACCTCTCAATGAGACTCTTAATGGTTCAGACCTTTTACTAGTTCAACACTTAATGGTTCAGACTGTTTGTTTCGTGAGCAGATATCTGGATGGTTCAGACATTTGCCTCTGCATGATTAAGTATTCTACAAAGTGTGAATGGTTAAGACTCTAATCTGAATTGGTCAGACATTTGACTCTGAAATGTTAAGTATTATACTGGCTCTTAATGGTTTAGGGGCTGTTTGACAACATCTGAATGGTTAAGTGCTGAACCAGTAACAGGTTTGAACCATTAACTGCTGAATCAGTAAGAGGTCTGAACCATTAAGAGCCTGTATACTGCTTAACCGTTCAGAGGCAAATGTCTGTCCAATTTAGATTAAAGGTCTTAAGCATTCAGACTCTGTATAGATCTTAACCATTCAGAGACAAATGTCTGAACCACTCAGACATCTGCTCGTGAAACAAACAGTCTGAACTATTAAGTGGTGAACCAGTAAGAGGTCTGAACCATTAAGAGACTCATTAAGAGGTAAACAAACAGTCCCTAAGACCTCTTACTGGTTGAGCACTTAATGGTTCTCTTACTGGTTTAGTACTTAATCATTCAGAAGTTGCCAAACAGCCCCTTACTATACCGAGTGCTGAAACCATACCGATCTTGTCATAAATCGAACCGATACTAGCCGTAGACCCGCCTCAACGCGCGAGGAATATTACTAGTTAACCTTAAAAACAAATGGTCATATGATTAATATACCAAATGTGTAAAGTCTCAAACCTATAGATTAAAATAAGTAACATGAACATGCCACAAAGCCATCATCATTACTAATAAACGTTAATAGTTTTTGAGGACCAAGAGCAGCTGTAATGTGACGTTTTGAAACGTTTTGAAGGCTACGAATGCCTAGGTGGCGCCCAATAAGGTTGCTTACCTGCCAAACCAAGGTGAGCCAAGTTATGCTTAAATTTGGATTGTTTACAGGCCGAGTAGAGTTGTGTTGGCTTATTTACCCCAGAGTCAATTTGGATCGAGCTATTTCTGAGCAAGCTTCAAGCAATTTAAACATCCCTAACTCATTGGAACCTCATCCCACTAATTAATTTTTTGTGAAAAAACATTCTACAATATTGAAAAAAAAGAATTAATATCGTAAAAAAAAACTACTTTCTCGTTTTCCTATGAAGAAAATCATTAACGTAACGTTATCATACTAAAATCCCTTACACGTAAAAAAAACATGAAAAAGATCCCTAAATGTTGACTTGTCGTAAGTATTTGTGATTTTTTAGTTAACTATTTGTAAACTCTTAACTTTGCAACGATTTGAAAAATTGACGTTTAATCTTTTTTTTTTTTTTCACGAAAAGGTCATATTATCTTATTTTGATAAATTTTGAGTGTTCAGGAGTCTCATTATTCTAAATACTTTTCCATAAGTACGAACGTTAAAAGAAGGTATATTAATACAAACAATACAAAAAAAGGTTACGTTTAACATTACGTTGAGTGTACCCACATTATTTCTGACCCAATTGCAAAGACGATAGTTTAAATATGATAATCTTTATTGTAACTTGTAAAATACAAACTGAACATAATAATTTTAAATCTATTATTAATTTTGTAATTTCACTATCACTTTCATTTTCATATAGAAGTTTTTTTTTAAGTAGTCAACTGTTAAAACGTTACACCAAAAAAGACACCATAAACACAAGCTTTCACTATTTTCACACCGTTAATATCTTATTTTCACACCCTTAACTCCATACAGATTGTATAGGGTTATACGGCTCGTATAGACAGGGGTGGATCTACAGCCAGTTTAGGGGTTCCCAGAAACTCGTTCAATTCGTAATTTTTAACGTTAAAGTATATAGAAAATTCTAAAGAAACCCTTTAATATTTTGTAGGGGAACCTTATCAACAAATGTATAGATGGTCTACTGGAAAATATGCGCACTTGTTCTAGATGAAAATGGAGGTATGATTCTTTAAATAATAAAAAAAAGATATTTTAAATTTAAAATAACGTCAGAACACCATTAATATCAGTATTGTATAACATCGATTTAGTTTATTTTTTAAAAATGACGTTGATTAACCATGTTGTTTTTTATTAATATAATATATAAACGTTTTATAAAATTAGTATTTTTTATTTTAACTTTTAATGAAATTCTTTTAATATTACTGTGATTGTTCGAACATCGGTACAGGTACCGTATAAAATTGGTTAAGTTTTTTTTATTAAAATGACTTCGATTACATTTTTCTTTTATTTTATTAATATAATATTACGTTTTGTAAAACTCCGAATATACGATCGTGATGAGGTTATTATTTATCTAGGATTCGATCTTCGAACGGGTCAAATACCAACCAAAAACTTCGCTTGTGGTACCATATTCGTTTTTATGGTTTTCTTGACGTGGCAGTATTAAATTTTTGTAATAAATGTAGAAGCCGTACAAATAAAAAAAAACTTCTTGAAAAATAGTTAAAAATTAATTATTACACAGAAGGGACCTCCCTCCTTCCATTATCTAAACCTCCGTTCATCCGCTCAGTAGGGGTAGGATGTGATAACTCACAAGCTAACACCCGCTGCTCTCAACACAATGGATAACACGGCGTTAGATGAAATAGAAGTAGAAATATCAACAACCGGAACAACCGGAGGGAGCACCTTCAAGATGAGCACTCTGTCTTCATCGTCCTCGACAAGACGTCATTGATACGAATCACAGGGACAACGTCCCTACCAGCAGGAGCACATCCCACTCATGAAGAATAACATTGAAGACCCCATTCCCGGCAACAATCATCGAGGATACCATCCTCACCATCAGGGCAGTGGGGACAACCTCCCCATCAATAAGAACATCGCCACCAAGGGTCACAACCTCAATCTCATCATCCGAGTCAAATTGACAATAGAGTCTGAAGGCAAAGACATCGCGATTTAGCAAAAATAATCCATACAAAACATAGGTATAAATAACTCATATATATATATATATATATATATATAGTAAACTGCAATTTTACCCCCTGGGGTTTAAGCCAATTGGCACACTGACCCCCTCCCTAGAAATAATGCAATCCCCCCCCCCCCCCCAACGTTGATGTTATGTCGTAATATTACCCCATGCCGTCAAATAAGTTAACAGATCTGTTAAATGGAATGTGAAATGACTATGTTACCCTTTCATATTACCCCCTATGGTTTGTTCTACTCTGCAATATTGCCCCCTCTCTCATAAGCCCTCCACCACCACCATCAACCACCACTACCACCACCTATCACCACCACCATCTCCCCTACCAACCACCACCTCCACAACTATCACTGACGACAAAATCAAAACCATACCTTTTTTATAAATCAATAAGAATCTAAATTCCAAAATCACTACTATCGCAACAACATTAACTAGACCCCCCTCCTACAAAAATCAGTTTCAGATCCTGTAATCCCCCATGCTTCAGCAAACGAACTTCTAGATCCTCAAATCCCCAACTCCAATTCCAATGGAAAACCCCTAATTCTTGAACCAAAATCAACCAATCTAGAACTCCTTAACGACTACTCACTTTTAAAAAATGAAACAGGGTTCGTTGAATCTGACGGACACGTTGACGATGGCGCTAATGGTGGTTGGTGGTGGCTGTTTACGGTGGCGCTGATGGGTGTCGAGGTCGTAGAAGCGCAGGCGGAGGGCTGCGAGGTGGGTGGTGGCGAGAGTGAGTTGTGGGGTGCCGAAGAAGAGGTTTTGTTGGAGGTGGGTTTTGGTGTGGTAGGGTGAGAGGATGTCGGAGGGTTTCTGGTGGGCAGTGGAGTCCGGTAGTTGTTTTCGATTTATGTTTGATGTCTCGCCGGAAAGCAACCGGACATTAAAACTCCGACGATATTTCGTTCTCGTCAATGCAGCGCTCAATAGAAGGTATTGTGCTTGTTGGAGCCAAGGGTTTTTGAGAGAAATACCAGGCAATGAAATGAATCAATTGTATGCCGTGGTTCTCAGGCGATATTCCGACAGGGTGTAAATTTGCACAGATTCAAGGTGGTGTTCGCGATGGTGGTGGTTAGCAAACTGGTGGTTGTTTCAGAGGTATGTGGAAACGAGGTGGTGGGGATAGGTTGGGTAATAATAATAATAATAATAATAATAAATATGGGGTAAGATTACCAAAATACCCTTACCTATAACAGTCAAACAACTGTTGATTGACGGCAGGGGGTAATATTGTGACAGAACATCAACGTTGGGGGGGGGGGGCAAATTGCAATTATTTCCAGGGAGGGGGTCAGAGTGCCAATTGGCTTAAACCACAGGGGGTAAAATTGCAGTTTACTCATATATATATATATATAACACTAGTCACTTACCCGCGCGATGCGGCGGGAGTGGCAATTTACAATAGTATAATTGTTTACCGTTAGTTTATCCGTCGTCTCGTGATATATTGTATAGTACTTAAGTTAGTTTTCTTATTCGTGATATGATGGCACTGGTTTTTCTGTTAGTTTATCGATTCTTTGGTGATCTTCTACAAGAAGAGTACAAAACAAGGAAGTAGATGTAATTAAAAACAAGAAGAGTTCAAAACAGTCAAGTAGCTGGACAAAACAATAAAAACAAAAGTGTGGGGAGTCTCTTGTATCTCTTCCTATTTTACCAATACATCCGTTCGCTTATGACTTTCTTCTATCTTCACCTCTACTGTACCAGATTTCGACACATAAAAAGGTAACACAATTTGTTAGGGATACAAAGGTAACAGAAAGTGAGCTTTAAAAGTAACCGTGAGTTAAACTAAAACTAACTTACAATTAGACAGTTGAATTGATTTTCTGAATGTTGTTCTTTCTATGCATCCGCAAGCACTCTGAAGGTGGGGGTGTAGTGTTTGTATGTAGAAAGTTGGATGGAGTGTATGAAAGTGTGTAGTGTTGTAGACTATATATAATGTTAAGATAGTCAAATGTAGAGTTCCAATGACAAAAGTAGATGTTGACTATTATTGTGTATGGTTTCAAAGCAAAAAAGCAGATGTCCCTTCGGAGGCATGGTCCTAATGCCTGCTGTTCACTATTGGCTCCTGTTCCACTGTTCAAACAACTCTTTTCTCCCTGTTGAAACAACTCTTGTCAGTATGTATATTGTTTAAAATATTAGCACTTGTAAATACAACCACAAATAGCCAAAAAGGAACCACCCTCCGTTTTGAAACCAGATATCAATTGCCCAAAAATAATAAATACATAGAAAGTGCAAAAATGAAAAAAATAAAAATTGACCAAAAAATAAAAGATTCAATATTTTGAAGTGAAAAAATAAAAAATAAAAGATTCAAGATTACTGCATCAGTCGATGGTATTTTGCAATTTTGAAATCACGGGAGTTAGGCTATCTGGTAAATTAAAAGGATGCAACGAAACAAAACGAAAACTGGAAAAAAAAACTGAAAAAAAATGGAACGAAAAAAGCGACCAAAACGAAACAAAAAACCCGAAACTTAACTGAACCGAAATGAAACAACCAAAACGAAACAAAAAAAAAAACTTAAAAGATCGAAATTGATTCGGAAAAACCTATCAAAACGGAACAAAAAACCGAATCGAAACCGGCCAAAACGAAACAAAAAACTGAAAAAATCGAAACCAAACCGAAAAAGCAACCAAAACGAAACAAAAATTCTCAACCGAAACCGAAAATAACCGACCCAAACAAAACAAAAAAACGAACTGAAACCCGTCTCGTGCTAAAATCCGTCCCGACTCGAAACTCGTCCTGTGCGAAAACTCATGTCGGGTTGAAATTTTGTACCTGATCTTTCACCAACAATGCTCTCCAGTTCTGCGTTTCAACAAGCGCCTTTGCAGATCGATACGAGAGGGCAATTCGGTGATTTAGATCCCCTAGACAGATAACTCGACTGGACCAATATGCAAAAGAACACAATTAGGAATCAAACATGATATCTAACATCATTCAAACTTTTAAAAGTGAATCAAAATGTGTATACGAGTTCATGCAATGAATCTTACTCGAGTGCTAGGATCGTTTCAGGGGATTTTTCATCATTCATGCCTTGAACACGTGGAAACCTTGTGTATCTAATGTTTAATATAGAATTGGGATTCATAGCTTTAGCTTCCTCTGTAAAATCAAGAAAAAAAATCAATTTCTTTGTAGATGAGTAGTATTAAAGGTAAGAAAAAAAAATTACCTTCAGTAATCATAGTAGCACGAACTGGAACCTACAGATGTTCCTCTTTCTAATACATCATTAGTAGCACGAACTAGAACCCATAAAATGCTCGTTATACTGATTGCCCGATCTGGTAACTCCTGGCTACCATCTTTTAATGTTAGTTCTGTTTCTGTATCATTAGGGGTATGATTTTCAAACTAAGTAGTTCAAAAAACGCTCACTCAGGTCTGCGCATGTACCGTTTTTGTAAATTACACCTCGATTGCAAGGGAAGATGCATATTGATTATAAAATTTGTATGAGGTGCCAAGCATCAATTTGGTCCAATCAATATGTATATTATATATAGTATAGATATAGATATATGTGAAAGACCTCTAACTTAAAAAGAAAAAAAAATATAGGGCAAACACTTAAATAGCTTGTCGAGACATGTACTTAAAATGCTATCAGATCAGCATGTATAAAAAAAATGGAGCTAGGGTATCCCGTGTGTCCACGAAGATCTAAAAGCGAAAATTAAAACGAAAAAAAGGCTTTAATGCTTGTTTTTTAAAACAAATCTAATGGTTCAATAGCGTTTGCCTTGGACACATACCATGAGGTCTAAAATCATCCACCTGATCTTTCGTTTCGTCATGTGGGTTTTTAACATGAGATTCCTGTGAAGTGTCCTCATCTTCCATATCCATGTCTACCTGTCAACATCATAGGTGTCATTATCTAAATACGATTCGACTCTTCAGGAAGCCAAACAATATAAGGATCTTTAGCTTTTGCTAAATTTATCTCTAAACCAAATTTCTTCTCTAGAAAAAATCATGCATACAGGCAAAAGCAGAGCTGTGACTCATTAGTAATGAGTCATTACCCAACCTGTTCGCAGCCCGGCCTACCCATTCTTACCTCTACATGTTATATATACAAACAGGTATAGATAAAATATACCTGAGTATGAAAGGGCAGTGATGGTTGTGGGTTTGCTGTCTTTTCTAGAAACAGTACACAGCTAATGCCTCTGGCAAGTAAGAGAACAATTTGTTTCCCTGCCAACCTAAAGAATATCAAGACAAAATATAAAATAAAACAAAAACAAAAGAATTGCAATGAACCAGATTAAAACGGGTCATCTTCGAGATGGATTCAATTCTATTTCTTGACGGGCCAACTCCATTGAACTTCCAAACTTATCGGCTTCTCTTGCTATTTGTTTTTCCCCATCTAGATCCAAAAGGTTTGTAATCTTTCAATTTTCATCCAACTCGTTAACTCCATCCATTTTTCTCCGTTAAATGAGGGGCATTTCCGTCTTTTTAGACATTTTTTTTTGTGATGATTAAAGCATTTGGATGGGGAGAAATCAACAGAGGTGAATCTTTATTTCTTATAGTGTCTTTATTTTAATAAAAAAAAGTGTATAAAAAGACGGAAATGCCCCTCATCTAATGGAGAAAAATGGACGGAGTTGATGAGCTGGATGAAATGGCAAGATTTCAAACCTTTTGGAACCAAATGCGACAAAACAAACCTTGGGACAAAAGTCGCAAACCTCAGGGACAATATGACAACTGAGCAGCAGCTACCAGAGCATCATCGGTGTAACGGAGTTTATTGTGAATTTCATATCATTCTCCAAGCCCCTTTAAAATCTGTATGGTTTCATCAACTATGGGCTCGGGCACCTTTACCGGCTGGAAACGTCTCTCCAGTGCTAGGTCCTTCTCAATATGCTTCTGGTACTCATCAAGTGTTGTAGCCCTAATACACTGCACCAATAGATAATTGACACATAATGAGTTCAGCACAAAATCATAAATCAATAGAAAATACGAAGAACGGATACATATATAATGATATAAACTTACCAATACTCACGTGAACCTGCTGAAGCATGATGTAGTACCACCACCGCAAGTCACCACTGTCGCCGGTGTCATTGTAACCAAACCCCTTGTTGCAGCTTATCCTCGACAGCAGTTGCACCAACAAACACAAGTATATTAACAACCACATAGAAACACAACAAATAAAAAGCTGAAAACTGAATCACCAGATTGAGTTTAACGATTTAACCTTTATCTGACGCTTTAGAAAACACCAAATCAGTAGAAGTAATCATCAACGAAGCCAAATCCAACCATCTACCAGCAATCATGAACTCCTGAGCCTCCAAACCTGAGCCAAGTAATATAAGAATAAAAAGTGCAGTGTTAGATTTAGTAGTAAAGTAAACTAACCTATTGTCAATAGCCTCTTTTATATTCCTAATATCCAAACTTGTTGGGCCGCCTCGAATCCAAGTCATTTGCCCTGAAGGGCCACTAACCTGCAAACATAATTAGAAATAACCACACCAGTTACTTTTAAAATCAATAGGTACATCTAACGAAAGGCATTACCCTGAAAATTTTCATTCTCATATCATAACATTTCACTATCCTATGCTATTTATAAGAGAGCTAAAACATTATATCCACAGAAGATCTATAAAGAACAATTTTCAAGAATTAAAAAAAAATACAACTAAAATATGGAATTAAAGTATCTAGAAATTCATATACAGAGTAGATATCTCATCAACATTTATACATATATCTAAACAAATAAGTTCCAACGTGTAAGGGATGACAAAAATATCACAATTTCAGTAGTTACACATTTTTTATCCTTCATTATATTTCCTTGACATATTAAAGATGAAAGAGAAAATAACATTTAAACTCAATATATTAACTTGATTTTCCGATTATGATAGTAAATAAGCCAGATTTTTGGAGGTTTTTTTTAACCAACAGGAATTAAAATGGCACAACAGAAACATTTAACACACCAATATTATTAGAACGAAAGGTACGCACACTTACTAGCAAGCCAAAGGCCGCTTTAGATATAGACCAAGTTTCATCCGTCACCGGAGAACTCGCCGGAGCCTCACCAGACTTCTGTAACATCGAAAATAGCTTCAACCGAAACAACATATGCCGATCTAACTTAAAAAGGAACATGCAACTGAATCGACTAATCGAGGCTTACCGGAATTCTTGCTGGAGTTAACCTGAGTCTCGTAACAACCCTAGCTCGCGCCGCTTCAATCTTTGTCCATCGCTTCAATCTCGATGGAAAGGCGGATCTAAATAGCTTGGATCGCGAGAGAGATAGCAGAGAAACCCTAGATCCAGATCTGGATCTGGAATCGCCAGAGAGAGAGAGACTGGTGAGATGTGAGTTGTGAGAGAGATGAGAGAGAATGAAGGGGAAAGGTGGATCCGAGTGAAAAATACATCATCCGTCAGATCACGATCCGTGTGAAGACATAAAGGAAATGGACGGCTGATGATGGATCCGGGTAAAAGCTAAAATTTTTGGATGGGCATAATTGGAAGTGTAAATTATTTTGTGCTTTAGAGGGTTGTAAACCATGTTTTAAGGGTGTTTGAAGGGAATTTTTATGTTGGTGCACTACATCTGTCGACTTCGTCTTGGATCGAGTCTTACATTGTATTGTATAGATTAGGGCACATTTTACGAGAAAATAGGAGATTGTATGTGTGACAACCCTCAAATTTGCATGTAACAATACAGTTTATTAACGATAATAAAAGTACTTGATGACTGTGCTGAATCATTTAACTGCTCTCTGATTACTGTGTTATACTTACATGTGCGTGTTAGCATACTAGTAGTATACAGAAAAGTTACTAAATAGTCCGGTATATTTTCCTGTGTGTTAGGAATAAATTTCGTTACAAAAATATATGTATAAGACGCCTTACGGAACAATTAAACGCTTTAACGGAACGATACGAAACCGAACAACCAGACAATACCCGAGACACGAAAATATTGTCAGAAAGTATTATTTTATCTTTCTTAATTAGTTACGGTCACAAAAATCCCTATACCCCATGTAAACATGTCATACACCCACTATACTTGTAAATACCCTCAATCTTTTAACTTAATACCTTTTAATTAACAAAAATTTACATTTACCCCCCCCCCCAACCGAAAATCTGCCATAATCATTTGAAAATATTTTGCTTAGATTATGTAAAAAGATGATCTTGGTTCTATTGGCCAAAATTATTGGTATGATTTCCCTATGAGCTAGTTGTGCCTATTTCCAAGAATTTCCATCATTACTACAAAGCTTGCACTCCACCTCCTCCCTCCTCCCTCTAAATTTCGGCTCACACCCCCCCCCCCCCCCTCTCTCCATAACCGATTTCACCACCACATTCCTTCACCACCTCCATTTCTTTCACTAAAAGCTCTCATTCAAAGATTGAGGATTCATCCATAGAAGTGCAAGATTGAAGGTTTTCAAGGAAGCTTGATTCAAGTTGTGTCACCAACATTTCACCATCATCTCATCCTAAGATTACTACCCTAGCCTTGTGCTAGTAGTAAGTCTCTTCACACTCTTGTTTCACCTTGATTCTTGTTATGTTTGTTTGAATGTTCATGTCACCCAAAAGCTTAAACACTAAAATGTGAACTTAAAATTCTGCCTAAAAACCATATATAAAAAGGGTTGTGTGAGGTTGAAATCTGAATGGTTTAGGGTTGGTTAAAGCATGATTGAAGTTTTAACATTTGTTCATCAATAAACCATGGTTAGGACCTTTGTGGATGCGTTTTAGTGACCTCTACATGTAAACAGCTTGCTGATTGAAATTTCCAGCCCACTTCAACGGGCTGTAACTGGTTCATTTTTAATTGAAAAATTGAATTTCTGGAGTCTAAATTGTGTAATTTTGAATAACCGAACAAATGAAACTGGAATCGTAATTTTTCGAGGTCATTTACTATTTTTAAGGAATTATTTTAAGACAGAAGCTTAAGCTGAAATTTTCCTGCTGAAAAAGTGTGTCGTAGTCGGAGTCAAAACTTAAAACCTGAACAGAATCGGCTCGTGGGATTTTTACTGTAGATGGTCACGGTTGTTTCCGTGACCCTCCAACTGGAATTTCGACGATCCGACTCACGATTGATTTTTAGTGAATTTTTCCGTAAAACTGCAATCAGAAAGTAACAAATCTGATTGCAGTCGGGTAAAAGAATTTTTATATAAAACTGGTGATGAACTGGTCCCCGATATTTTTACACAATAAAAATTGGAATGTTTATGACATCCTGTAAAAATTTGAGAATCTTTGGAAAAGGTTAACTATTTTATTAAAATGCTCGAAAACAGTCCAGTTTTGATTAATAAAGCTGAAACGACATAAGGAGTGATTTGCGTGTCTAAATGTCTAATAGGTTATCCGAGAATGATATAACATGTCATATGTCAATAAAAGTGTTATGTGCAATGTTGTATATTTGTCTATGAGTGGGGAATAGATGGGAAGGTTATATGGGCATGAACCGTTAAAGTGATGCATGTTATGTGATAGATACGTGTAGGAACCTTGTGTTCTATTTGAAATCACTAATAAACTAAGTGGTAATCATACTAGGACGTGATTGACCGACCTCGACTATTAGCTATATTTGAGAGTCAAACCGAGCAACCGAGGTGAGTTCACACTCTTTCTAAGGCATGGGATTCCCGGTGGGTTGGGAATGGGATTGAATGGCTACTCGAACTATCATTACTATTAAACTACTTACTATTGTCCTCGGATTGAAGGGCACGTACGTAAAGCCTACGTACACGACCATAAGACCATCAACTCTATCAAATGAAGTCCCTCAATTATCGACTTAATCGCCGAGGCCTAGGGCGAGCGGGTCATTAGTTAATAGCGCTATTAGGTTTAACAAACCTCACACCGTGCCAGTCGGACGGGCGTGTTCTAATGGACTATGGGCAAGGGGTCAATGCTGATAGACATTGACTTAGGGCACCTCTTACATTTTCGTAGCAGTCGATACGCGTGGTCTAGTACCACATGGGAAGCCCCCACTAATCTTCGCAAACATGTCAGAAAGACCGCGATACGAATTTATACGATACATGGTTTTCAAAACGAACAGATGATTTACGAAACGAATGCTATAACTAAACAACCAACTGTGAATAAACTCAACTTTGTTGTTGACTCGTTGTTACATGCCTTACAGGTCGCTAAACACTTGGAGCTTGCACGAGGACGGAGTCGTTGTGGTGTACGGACTGTTATGTCCCGTACTTAATGATTGAATTTTATAAACTATGTTTTGGACATTGAACTTATGCACTATAAACTTATGTTTTGAACTTCAGTTTTATGCTTCCGCTGTTAACTTAAAACTGGTTACTGTCTTATGGTCACCAATCGTATTGTGGTTGGTTTTTACTTACTAAGATTACGTTGTTCAATATGGTTGGTGGCTCGATCCTGGTCATGTCACGCCTCCAAGCGGTGATACCCCGCATGGTGGATTTTGGAGGTGTGACAGATTGGTATCAGAGCCATTGGTTATAGTGAACTTGGTTTTAAAAAGGGAAAAGCTTTTTGATAAAACCAGACTATAACCTGTACAGTGTTCAACGATCCACAACGACGCTTCGCTCCACGTGCAAGACTCGACACCATAAGTGGTATGAATTATGTTATAGTGTCGGTTAGATAATTCACACTGTGCATTAGTTAACGTGATAATTGCTATTTGAACCCTGTGTACTTACTCTCTACTGTCGTCCCACACTTACGCACTTTCGCGACACTTTTCTCACCTACGTTGCTTCATTATGAAGATCATGAGCGGACGCGGAGGACGTATCAACCTCACTCAAGCCCAGTTGACGGCTTTGATCAACGAACGAGTTGCTGAGGCACTCGCAGCAAATCTAGCAGGAGGTCAACATGCTCAACCTCCTGTGTGCACGTTCAAGACGTTCATGGACTGCCGACCTACTACTTTCAGTGGCACCGAAGGGGCAGTGGGCCTTCTTCACTGGTTTGAAAAGTTTGAGTCTGTTTTCGAGATGTGCGAATGCCCTGGGGATCGAAGGGTGAAATATGCTACTGGAACACTTGAAGGGGCTGCGTTAACCTGGTGGAAGGCACAGGTTCAACTACTAGGACTGGCAGTTGCTAATGCCACACCCTGGAATGGTTTCAAGGAACTGATCAAAGAAGAATACTGTAGTCGGGATGACATCCACAAGCTAGAAGTGGAATTTTTCAATCTAAAAATGACGGGGTCTGAGATCGAGGCGTATACTAAGAGGTCAAACGAGCTGGCCATCCTGTGTCCAACTATGGTGGACCCTCCCATCAAACGAATTGAGTTGTATCTCAAGGGCCTTGTACCAGAGATTCAAAGTCACGTGACTTCAGCCAATCTGGGTACCATACAACAAATCATCAAGTTGGCCCATCGCCTCACTGACCAGGCGGTGGAGCAAAACAGGCTGCCCAAACGAATCAGTGCCACAGCTACTTCTGATGCACCTAGCGACAACAAGCGAAAATGGGATGGAAACTCCAGTAAGGGTTCTGCTTCGGGTCAGTCTCAGCACGAAAGACTGATGACTACCAGAGTCCTGGTCAGCAATCCTCCGGTAATCAAGGACAGGGTGGGTATCGAGGAAACAACCCAAAGTGAAACAAATGCAACAGACACCATAGTGGTCAGTGCAACAAGGGATGTTGTCAGAGGTGTCTCAAGATGGGTCATGAAGCCAAGGATTGCAGGAGCTCACGGCCTGCAAATCAGAATCGCCAGCAGCAACAGCAAGCACCGCAGAATCAGCAACAGCAACTGGGCAACAGGGGATGCTTTCAGTGTGGCGCTGAAGGCCACTTTAAGAAGAACTGTCCCCAGCTTAACCAGAATCAGAACAACAACAACAACCAGGGAAACAGGAACAATAATGGGGGCAATAATGGAGGAAACAATGATGGCAACGGTGCCAGGGGTCGAGTGTTCGTGATTGGTCAAGGTGAAGCAAGGAACGACCCTAACGTGGTGATGGGTAAGTTTCTTCTGGATGATTTCTTTGTTACTGTTTTATTCGATTCGGGTGCCGATACTAGTTATGTGTCCTTAAAAGTTAGCCAAATGCTTAAGCGCACTCCAACACTTCTGAACACCAAACACACGATAGAGCTAGCAAATGGTAAAAGTCTTGAAGCCACACACGTAGTTAAAGGTTGTAACCTCGTCTTAGCTGGTCAGACTTTCTCTATCGATCTTATTCCTATTACACTGGGTAGTTTCGAAGTCGTTATTGGGATGGATTGGCTATCTCATCATCAAGCGGAGATTGTTTGCAAGGAGAAAATCGTCCGCATTCCTCGTTCTGTTAAAGACCCTCTCGCGATTCGTGGCGACAAGAGTGGTGCTGTCGAAGGCATCATCTCTTTCCTTAAGGCCCAGAAATGTCTACGAAAGGGCCACACTGCCATTCTAGCGCTCGTTACTGACACATCAACGGAAGAAAAGAGAATTGAAGACATTCCTATTGTGCGCGACTTTCCTGAGGTATTTCCCGATGAATTACCTGGTCTTTCGCCCCATCGTCAGGTTGAGTTTCAAATCGAGCTAGCTCCTGGGGCAGCACCAGTAGCTCGAGCACCTTATCGTCTAGCTCCATCAGAACTTGAAGAACTGTCCACACAATTACAAGAACTCTTGGAAAAGGGTTTTATACGTCCTAGCTCTTCGCCCTGGGGAGCTCCAGTCTTGTTCGTAAAGAAGAAAGATGGTACCTTCAGAATGTGTATTGACTATCGCGAGCTTAACAAGGTGACTGTGAAAAATCGTTATCCTCTCCCACGTATTGACGATTTGTTCGACCAGTTGCAAGGGTCGAGCTATTACTCAAAGATCGACTTGAGATCGGGATACCATCAGCTGAGGGTCCGAGATGAGGACGTCTCCAAAACAGCATTCAGAACTCGTTACGGCCATTACGAGTTTCTGGTCATGCCTTTCGGGTTGACGAATGCACCAGCGGTCTTCATGGATCTCATGAACCGAGTATGCAAACCTTACCTGGATAAGTTCGTTATTGTGTTCATCGACGATATCCTGATCTATTCTAAGAGTCAGGAGGAACACGAGCAGCATCTACGACTTATGCTGGAACTTCTTCGAAAAGAGCAGTTGTATGCCAAGTTTTCGAAATGTGACTTCTGGCTTCGCGAAGTCCACTTTCTAGGCCACGTGGTAAACAAGGATGGGATTCATGTTGATCCATCCAAGATTGACTCGATCAAGAACTGGCCTGCACCCCGCACACCAACAGAAATCCGCCAATTCTTGGGTTTGGCAAGATACTACAGACGATTTATCAAGGATTTCTCAAGGATTGCTCAACCCCTCACTTCACTGACTCAGAAGGGTGTCATCTACCGTTGGGGTGATGCACAGGAATCTGCATTTCAGCACTTAAAGGATAGACTTTGTAGCGCGCCTATCCTCTCATTGCCTGAAGGCACAGATGATTTCGTGGTTTATTGCGACGCTTCCATCCAAGGACTTGGTTGCGTATTGATGCAACGTGACAAAGTCATTGCCTACGCATCGCGCCAACTTAAAGTTCACGAAAGGAACTACACTACACATGACTTGGAACTGGGAGCAGTTGTTTTCGCACTTAAGATATGGAGACATTACCTGTACGGTACCAAGTGCACCATTTACACCGATCACAGGAGTCTCGAGCATATCTTCAAGCAAAAGGAGTTAAACATGCGTCAATGCCGATGGGTTGAGCTCTTGAACGATTATGAATGCGCAATCAAGTATCATCCGGGCAAAGCCAATGTTGTGGCCGATGCCCTAAGTCGAAAGGATACTATACCTAGGCGTGTACGTGCTCTACAGCTTACCATCCAATCTAACCTTCCTGCTCAGATTCGCGATGCTCAGGTGGAAGTATTGAAAGCGGAGAACATCAGGGCTGAGTCCCTACGAGGATCAAGACAGCGGCTAGAACAAAAGGAAGACGACGCTTACTATGTAACAGGGCGCATCTGGGTTCCACTGTATGGAAACTTACGCGAGCTTGTGATGGATGAAGCACATAAGTCTCGTTATTCAGTACATCCTGGTTCGGATAAGATGTACCATGACTTAAAGACCACATACTGGTGGCCTGGCATGAAAGCCCACATAGCAACCTACGTCAGCAAGTGCTTGACTTGTGCGAGAGTCAAGTCTGAATATCAGAAACCATCAGGCCTACTTCAACAACCGGAGATCCCGAAATGGAAATGGGAGCAAATTTCCATGGATTTCGTTACTGGTCTGCCCAGATCTCAACGCAGAAATGATACTATTTGGGTGATCGTAGATCGACTGACCAAGTCTGCACATTTTCTGGCTATCAAAGAAACGGATAAGTTTTCTACTCTTGCAGACATTTACCTAAAGGAAGTGGTATCAAGGCACGGAGTGCCAACCTCTATTATATCTGATCGTGATGCACGTTTTACTTCTGAACTGTGGCAAGCAATGCACAAGTCCTTTGGCTCACGTTTAGATATGAGCACCGCTTATCACCCGCAGACGGATGGGCAATCTGAACGCACCATCCAAACCCTTGAAGACATGCTTAGGGCATGTGTAATCGATTTTGGTAATGGCTGGGAAAAGCACCTCCCGCTAGTGGAGTTTTCGTACAACAACAGCTACCACACCAGCATCCAAGCCGCTCCGTTTGAGGCTTTGTACGGACGCAAATGCCGATCACCTCCCTGTTGGGCAGAAGTTGGTGACAGTCAAATCACTGGCCCAGAACTTGTGGTAGATACCACCGAGAGAATTGCTCAGATACGACAGCGAATGGCGGCAGCTCGTGACCGTCAGAAAAGCTATGCTGATAAAGGAAGAAAACCACTCGAGCTCCAGGTTGGGGATCGAGTGCTACTCAAAGTCTCACCTTGGAAAGGTGTAGTCCGCTTTGGCAAACGAGGCAAACTCAATCTGCGTTATATCAGACCATCCGAAGTCACCGAGAAAATTGGCAAAGTCGCCTACAGGTTGGACCTACCTGAAGAACTCAGCGGAGTTCACAACGTATTCCACGTGTCAAATCTGAAGAAGTGTCTGTCAGATGAGACCCTCATAGTTCCTCTTAAGGAACTCACTATCGACGACCAGCTGCGATTCGTCGAGGAACCAGTAGAGATTACGGATCGAGATGTTAAGATCCTCAAGCATACCAGGATACCTCTGGTCCGAGTTCGTTGGAATGCTCGTCGTGGCCCAGAGTATACCTGGGAACGAGAAGACCAAATGAAACTCAGATATCCCCAGTTGTTCGGAAACAGTGCAACCACTACTGAGGCTGAAGCTACTGCAGAATTTCGGGACGAAATTCCAAATCAACGGGGGGATGATGTGACACCCCAGGAAAACGAGTAAACACCGCAACTTAACTAGCTTCCTCAGTAACTACGCACTAAATTTCGGGACGAAATTCTCTTAACAGGGGGAGAATGTGACAACCCTCAAATTTGCATGTAACAATACAGTTTATTAACGATAATAAAAGTACTTGATGACTGTGCTGAATCATTTAACTGCTCTCTGATTACTGTGTTATACTTACATGTGCGTGTTAGCATACTAGTAGTATACAGAAAAGTTACTAAATAGTCTGGTATATTTTCCTGTGTTAGGAATAAATTTCGTTACAAAAATATATGTATAAGACGCCTTACGGAACAATTAAACGCTTTAACGGAACGATACGAAACCGAACAACCAGACAATACCCGAGACACGAAAATATTGTCAGAAAGTATTATTTTATCTTTCTTAATTAGTTACGGTCACAAAAATCCCTATATCCCATGTAAACATGTCATACACCCACTATACTTGTAAATACCCTCAACCTTCTAACTTAATACCTTTTAATTAACAAAAATTTACATTTTACCCCCCCCCCCCCCTAACCGAAAATCTGCCATAATCATTTGAAAATATTTTGCTTAGATTATGTAAAAAGATGATCTTGGTTCTATTGGCCAAAATTATTGGTATGATTTCCCTATGAGCTAGTTGTGCCTATTTCCAAGAATTTCCATCATTACTACAAAGCTTGCACTCCACCTCCTCCCTCTAAATTTCGGCTCACGCCCCCCCCCCCCCCCCCCCCCCTCTCTCCATAACCGATTTCACCACCACATTCCTTCACCACCTCCATTTCTTTCACTAAAAGCTCTCATTCAAAGATTGAGGATTCATCCATAGAAGTGCAAGATTGAAGGTTTTCAAGGAAGCTTGATTCAAGTTGTGTCACCAACATTTCACCATCATCTCATCCTAAGATTACTACCCTAGCCTTGTGCTAGTAGTAAGTCTCTTCACACTCTTGTTTCACCTTGATTCTTGTTATGTTTGTTTGAATGTTCATGTCACCCAAAAGCTTAAACACTAAAATGTGAACTTAAAATTCTGCCTAAAAACCATATATAAAAAGGGTTGTGTGAGGTTGAAATCTGAATGGTTTAGGGTTGGTTAAAGCATGATTGAAGTTTTAACATTTGTTCATCAATAAACCATGGTTAGGACCTTTGTGGATGCGTTTTAGTGACCTCTACATGTAAACAGCTTGCTGATTGAAATTTCCAGCCCACTTCAACGGGCTGTAACTGGTTCATTTTTAATCGAAAAATTGAATTTCCGGAGTCTAAATTGTGTAATTTTGAATAACCGAACAAATGAAACTGGAATCGTAATTTTTCGAGGTCATTTACTATTTTTAAGGAATTATTTTAAGACAGAAGCTTAAGCTGAAATTTTCCTGCTGAAAAAGTGTGTCGTAGTCGGAGTCAAAACTTAAAACCTGAACATAATCGGCTCGTGGAATTTTTACTGTAGATGGTCACGGTTGTTTCCGTGACCCTCCAACTGGAATTTCGACGATCCGACTCACGATTGATTTTTAGTGAATTTTTCCGTAAAACTGCAATCAGAAAGTAACAAATCTGATTGCAGTCGGGTAAAAGAATTTTTATATAAAACTGGTGATGAACTGGTCCCCGATATTTTTACACAATAAAAATTGGAATGTTTATGACATCCTGTAAAAATTTGAGAATCTTTGGAAAAGGTTAACTATTTTATTAAAATGCTCGAAAACAGTCCAGTTTTGATTAATAAAGCTGAAACGACATAAGGAGTGATTTGCGTGTCTAAATGTCTAATAGGTTATCCGAGAATGATATAACATGTCATATGTCAATAAAAGTGTTATGTGCAATGTTGTATATTTGTCTATGAGTGGGGAATAGATGGAAATGTTATATGGGCATGAACCGTTAAAGTGATGCATGTTATGTGATAGATACGTGTAGGAACCTTGTGTTCTATTTGAAATCACTAATAAACTAAGTGGTAATCATACTAGGACGTGATTGACCGACCTCGACTATTAGCTATATTTGAGAGTCAAACCGAGCAACCGAGGTGAGTTTACACTCTTTCTAAGGCATGGGATTCCCGGTGGGTTGGGAATGGGATTGAATGGCTACTCGAACTATCATTACTATTAAACTACTTACTATTGTCCTCGGATTGAAGGGCACGTACGTAAAGCCTACGTACACGACCATAAGACCATCAACTCTATCAAATGAAGTCCCTCAATTATCGACTTAATCACCGAGGCCTAGGGCGAGCGGGTCATTAGTTAATAGCGCTATTAGGTTTAACAAACCTCACATCGTGCCAGTCGGACGGGCGTGTTCTAATGGACTATGGGCAAGGGGTCAATGCTGATAGACATTGACTTAGGGCACCTCTTACATTTTCGTAGCAGTCGATACGCGTGGTCTAGTAACACATGGGAAGCCCCCACTAATCTTCGCAAACATGTCAGAAAGACCGCGATACGAATTTATAAGATACATGGTTTTCAAAACGAACAGATGATTTACGAAACGAATGCTATAACTAAACAACCAACTGTGAATTCACTCAACTTTGTTGTTGACTCGTTGTTACATGCCTTACAGGTCGCTAAACACTTGGAGCTTGCACGAGGAAGGAGTCGTTGTGGTGTACGGACTGTTATGTCCCGTACTTAATGATTGAATTTTATAAACTATGTTTTGGACATTGAACTTATGCACTATAAACTTATGTTTTGAACTTCAGTTTTATGCTTCCGCTGTTAACTTAAAACTGGTTACTGTCTTATGGTCACCAATCGTATTGTGGTTGGTTTTTACTTACTAAGATTACGTTGTTCAATATGGTTGGTGGCTCGATCCTGGTCATGTCACGCCTCCAAGCGGTGATACCCCGCATGGTGGATTTTGGGGGTGTGACAGTATGTGTCTTAGGTAGAGGTTTCGCTTTTATGGTCTTAGAAAGGAGGTTTAGCTTATTCGGACAAGTTGAGGTTTCGATTATATGTACATGTACATATAAGCGAAATCACCATCACTATATATAGGTGTATCCATGAGCGAAACCACATAGATGTTATCTTGTATTCCACGCCGAAGCTCTGCCGGTGTGAAGATCAAGCTGTAAACGTTGTCATATTAATACAATCAGTGATATTAGTGAAGAATCAGCTATTTCTACCTCGATTTCTTGTTATTCCGCACCTGAAACTGAGTAGAACACCTCTGAACGACTCGTTCGGGTCAGATCGCGATCCTACAAGTGGTATCAGAGCTTAGGAGGAGGAGTTCTGCAGAGTTTAGCTGGAATTTATCTTGTTTTCTTGCTTCTACACCTTCTTTCATCAATTCAGAAAGTTTTACCGGTCAAAATTCGCTCAAAATTTCACAGATCATAGATAATTGGATATTTACAAACCCTTGAAAGTTTCGGACTGAAATTCGGACTAAAAATGGACCAAATTACCTTCGAACATGATTTCTACGGACATTCATTGATTTCGCTTTTCTGGTCACCTGATTTCGCTTATTGGGACAACCAAACTTCTGATTTCGCTCATAAGTTCATCAGTAGTTTCGTTCTTGTGTCAATATACAAGGTTTCGCTCATTCAAACAACAGTAGGTTTCGCTTATACGAACCATCAGATTTCGCTTATACGAACATCAGTAGTTTCGCTTATACGATCATCAGATAATTTCGCTCCAACGGACATTAGGGTTTTCGCTCTTGTGTGCAACATCTGATTTCGCTTTTGTGGACTTCTGAGATTTCGCTCTTGTGTTCAATATCTGGTTTCGCTCCAAAGGTTTTCTAGGGTTTCGCTTTTGTGTCACCAATCACTTGGGTTCGCTTATACGTCACAGTTTTTGAAATACGTGTTGAAAAGTCATGGATACCGAGTTCTACAACGCGTTTGCAACACCGTCTGGTCCATCTACTATTGCTCAAGCCATGAGTTTGGAAAATGAGACGGGAACCATCCAAAAGCCCCCGAAATTGATGAGTATTGAAGAGTGTTACGGGTGGAAAGACAGATTTGAGAACTGGGTTCAGGCAAACCATCTTAGTTCATGGGAATGTATTTTGAAGAAATATGTTTTGCCACACACTGATTTGAAAGTTGATAAAAAAATATCTGAATTTAGTGATCAAGAACGTGATATGTATAGAGCTGAAAAGATGATGATCAGTCTACTTCAGCAAGCTATCAAATAAGACATTTTCATACTGCTACAGCATGACAAAACTGCAAAGTCAATCTGGGATGCACTTAAAGTCAAATTTGAGGGTACCGAGAATATGATTAAAAGCAAGAAGGCATTGTTAAAGAAAGAGTTTGATCTATTCAGCAGTCTACCGGGTGAAGACACAAAGAAGCTGATTGAAAGATACTGTCACCTTGTGCGATCTATGTCAATGCTTAGTATAAAAAAGGAATCTGAAGAGTGGGTAGACAAATTAGCTGATGCGTTACCGCAAAAAGAGTGGGGAACTTATTTGATGATCCTGAAAAACACAGGGGTTTATGATTGGTTAACAATTGGTCAGTTTATCGAAAAGATTGAGAGTCAAGATTTGGAACAGTAGAAAATCGCAAGGATGAACAGTCTGAGTGGTCAATAGGACGTAAAGATGTATTATAAGGGTAGTATTCCGGTTCCAGAAGTTGAGAGAAGTCCGAAAATCCAGACTGTGTTTAGTGCTGGGGATTCTACAGAAAAGATTGATCAAAGTTCAAACAAAAGCAGCAGTGGTTTCTTATTATATCCGAGTGTCAATCCAAAGAGTTCATCAGAAAGCTTTCAGTCTCAAAACACAAAGACAGGAAATGGTTATGTGATTCAATGCAACATCACTCTAAATCTTCCAGAAGGTCAAAGTTTTTCAGAAGACACTGCTAAAGACCACATGGCTCTACTTGGTTCCGTATTGTTATCTTATGAGGGTCTAGTGGCTGGTCGGATCGGAAATCCCATGCTCACCAAAGAGGATTACGATCAAATAGACGCAGAAGAGATGGAACTGATGGATATCAAATGGTGTCTTGCTAGTGTTCTTAGACGTGCTGAAAAGTTCAAAACGATTACCGGGAGAAATGACTTTCTTGATGATCATGTATCTACTTTAGGTTTTGATAAATCTAAAGTTACTTGTTTTCATTGCAGGGAGAAAGGCCATTTCAAGCGGGAGTGCAAGAACAGAAAAGCTAGTGGCGCTCAGAATCTATTTGGAAAAGATGATTACTACCGGAAAGCCATTTTTCAGCAAGTTGGTCAATCACAAGACTCACAGACGGCTCATGGTAGAAGAATCGAGGATTAAAAAAGAGCGTGTGTGGTGGATTTTAACTGGAACAATTATATATCTCCTGATAGCAAAGCATGCATAGTCGATCAAGATGATGAGAGGCTACCTAAAGGCTTTAGCTAGAATATGTTTGCAGATGAAAATGGGAATTTTAAAGCTTTTATTGCTAAGATTGTCCGAGAACCAGAATTGTTTGCTACATGGATGAAGTCTATTGGAGTGACTGTAAAGAGTGTGGATGAACAGTCTGTTACATTTGAAGAAAGCTCAGAAAGTGTTGATGAAAGTCTACAAAGTTCAGATGAGAGTGTGCAAAATGTTGTTACTTCAGAAAAGGAAGTTGTATTTGATCAAACACCGTCAGATTCTAGTTTATCAGATGCTGATTCTGAAAAGTCTGCACAGTTTGATCAGTCACCTCCAGATGATAGTAGCAGTGATGATGAGGAGGAAAAACACATTAATGTTGCTAAAACGCATCTTTCTCCTGAAAGTTTTCATTTCTATTTTGCAGATCATATGGAGAAACTGAAGGAGAAAAGAGCTGCAAAAGAACAACAGGAAATGAAGGCTGAAAGTGTTGTTCAGAAAGAGAACATTGAAAGTGTTACTGAGGAGATGGTTGAGTCTGAGAGAGTGAAGGTAGAAGAGAAGGTGATTGAAGAAGAAAAAGTGATTGAAGTGGTAAAGACAATTGAGATTGAAAAGATTGTTGAAGTTGTAAAGCCTTGCGAGAAGTGTTTGGAAGCATGTAAGGAATGTGTAGCAAAAGATGACATAATTGCTGAGTATGAGAAGAAGAAGGAGCAGTTACTGTTTAACCTCAACTATGTAAAAGAATCTTATGATGTCTTGAACAAAACAGTAACTGGTCTCCAAAAGACAAACTCAGAAAGAGAACACGCACTAACGATGATGAATGCTGTAATGATGACAAAGCAGAAAGCCATCAACTTTTACATTGAAGAGAGTGCTAAGTGGAAGCAAGAGTTGGAGACAGAGAAAATTGAGAATGAGAGAATTAGACGTTTATTACAAAGTTATTCTAGTTCTGATTATCTCATTGATCGTATTTACCCAACTGTTGTAGGTATGGAAGCTTTTCAAGACGAGAAGCCGAAGAAAAAGAAAGACAGTGGTAAGAAATCGACTGTTAGCTATAACAAGTGTCCGCCTCCAATTTGGGAAGGGTATTCTCCTAGAAAACCAAACGAGGAGCAACTTGAAAAAGCAGTCAATATAAAGCTAAAAACCAACACAACTGACGTTTTACCAGATAACATTGATGTCACGTTTACCTCGTCCGATACTGATCATGAGTCTGAGTTAATCAAAAAGGTGGTAGATCAGGTGTTGGATACTGAGGAGGAGTCTGAGTCAAAGTCTGAGTCTGGAGGGTCAAATTCGTCAGTCAACAGTCAAAATTCGTCGGTTAAACGGTCTTACAGTAAAGAATTTTTGTTATCAAAAGCAAATTTGGATGATGAAGCATTTGAAGTTGCATACACTTTAAATGATTCGGACAAATTATACTCTGACAGAGAGTTTCCAATAAGAAGTGTTCGTTTTGACATGATCAAAAAGGTTTTCAAAATGACAGAAATTAATATTTCTAAAATAAAAGATTTAAATCTTACTGAAAAATCTAAAAAGTATACTTCAAGAGTTCAACAACGTCTAAACGAGAAAAAGGGTTACAATTCTGGTTCTGGTTTTCAAAAGAAACCAAACCAAAATCGTAGCTACAAAAAGAAAGGTCTTGGATTTATTCCACCAGAAAATTATAAAAATTTGAAAAATTCTAAAACAAAAACAGAATTTGTGTCAGGTGGAAGTGCAGAAGAGGAACAGAAGAAACCATTCTGGAGACAGTCAAATCAAGAGTTTCTTGCTGAAAAGAAGAAGAATGGAACTGAAGTTTGTCACTCAAAAGAAACTAGAACCTGTTACAAATGCAATGAAGTTGGTCACATTGCATGGAATTGCCAGAAAAATGCCAAGTCAAAACAGGGAGTTTCTAACAAGTTGAAAGGAAAAATTGTTGATATTGAACCACAAACCAAAAAAATTAAAATATTTGAAAACTCAACTTATGAGGTTGGTGAGTGTTCTAAAAAGAATTTTTACAAAAAGAAAGAGAAAGACAACCAAGCGTGGGTTGTTAAGAAAGTTGATGAGAAAGTTGGCGATGAATCTGGTTCCACAAAGCCAGAAGAGCCACAGGTTGAGGTGAGAATTTCAGTGAATGATGATGAGTTTCCATCACTGAAGTTTGAAGAGGTTAAACAAAAAGTGGGTAAAGTTGAGATCTCGAATCAGTTTTTCACAGAAAAAACAAAGTTTGATGTCGAGAAAACTTTTAATGGAAGTGTTAAGAAAATTTTTGGGAAAATTTTGAATGGGAAAGCTAAGGGGGTTAAATATTTTTATGCAACTAAAAAGGCAACATACAATCCCACTGCGCAAGAATTGAAAGCCATCAAGTCTGAAAAGACTTGGATGGAAGTTTGTTTCCCGTAAAGTCTTAGGACTATGCCGGAGATCCCAAGTTTGTAATCGTGGATCAGGAATCGGCATCATTCTTGTTAAGATAGTTTTTGTGAAAGATTTTTAAATGTGTTTAATTTTTACAGGATGAGTGTGACTTGCCGGAGCTTCCAGGTTGGTAAGTGCGAAGCAGGAATCGGCATCTTGATTGGTAGAATGGTTTGTGTAGATGATTTATTCCTACATGTGATTAAATGTTTTGGATATACTTACAAGTGGTAAGAGGTTGATTCTGACAAAGTGATTCGTCAAGGTCATTAGTTTGAACTTGATGTAATCCTGATACGTATGTTTGAAGGTCAATATGATGAACCAAACTCCTAACTTTACAAGTGTTGAAATAATCAAAACTTATTTTCCGGAAAAATCATTTTGGTTAAAACAAACTTAAGTGTTTTGAAATCTTAATGAGAAATTAGTTTTGTGAAATGGGGAGTTCTGATTGTTTATGCCTAGTGGATGGCGAATTGATGCAATTTGATATCGGTTGTCAAGTTTTGTACCGTTTGTTTTCAAATTTCCTAAAATGTGTTTGCATTTTAGGGGGAGTAGAAAATTTCAGAAAATCCAAAAACATTAGAAAATTTGAAAAAGACAAAAACATGATAAAATCAAAAATGAGTTTTTGTGTCAAAGAAGAGGAAATGATAGTACATCAGTAGACAGTTATAGTATGCTAAAGAAATGTAATGTTTAAATAGCATTAAACGGTCTCACTGATGATATGCCGATAGGTTTTTACACATTTAGTAAACTTTTTCGGGATATAAACTAAAATTCAAAACTTGCTTATTTCGTGGGGAACACTACTTAGATATATAGGTAACCCCTGAAATCTCGTTTGAAAGGTCCCTCTTTCTGAGATACTAGGTCTTTATACTCAGTGATATCTGGGGTATTATCCCGGGACTTCTGATTTTGCGGAAGCAATGGCCTAGTACCCGGAGAATACTTTCTGCATGCTTGAAACATAGCGCCGCCCTCAGCAAATTGATGAAACAATAAAATTGATAGTCATTGCTGTTGTAATACAAAAGATCCTCTAAAGGGGACCCACCAAAAGTCGAAGCCGTCATCTCTCTGTGTATCGAAAGATCGACCTGAGCTCTCACGGCCCTCACAATTTAACCCCTTACAGATATCATCTGTGGTATACTCACCTGTAAGACTGAATATTGGGATCTGGATACGGGAGTATATTCAAGAGGTGGGACACATGAATGAGTTTAAGTTCTTAAAACACCTAACTCATATCCTGAAACAGTTGAAATTTGTGTGAAAATTTAAGTGGATCAGTATATCGGCAATCTAAGTGAATTGTTTAATTCTTAATGTGTATCTAAGCTCAACGGTACTTGTGATTTGTCAAAAACTGATATGATCCTATTGCACGAACTCTCTAAAATATTGTCTGTAAATATTTCTTTACTGCATTGCATTTCTTTACATTCAAAAATCCAAAAAGATTTTGGGTGTGTTTTAGCATAAATTTTTGAAAATACAAAAAGATTTTCGCCAACTGATGTTGAAAAGCTGATTTTCAAAGTACCAAATGCTAAACATGATGACATTGTTGTGAGGGGGAGTGTATATTGATCATCAAATGTGTTTTGGAAATCAACAAGTGGTTCATCATGTGTTTGTGATCTGAGGGAAAGTGATTGTTGGTGCATATGTTTATGAGAGGGAGTCATATGATTATATTAGCATGATTGTGAATACAAATTGTTAAATTTAGAAAATTTATTTCTGGGTTAAGAATGTGCAGATCTAGAGCCAAGTTTCGATCCTGGAAATTGAAGACTCTGTAGTTTGAACCAGATGCTGCTGAAGAACAAAGAAATGCCAGCCAGTTGAGAGGGGGAGTCTGAAGGTATTCAAGCAGATACTGTTAAAGAGGAGTCTGTTGATGAAGATAGAGAAAGAGAAAAGCCCAGAGACTGATCAAGACTGAAGAAGTGAAGATACAGTATTGTCGTGACTCGATAGTCGACTCGTCAACATCTGAGGGGGAGTCTGTTGGTGCACTACATCTGTCGACTTCGTCTTGGATCGAGTCTTACATTGTATTGTATAGATTAGGGCACATTTTACGAGAAAATAGGAGATTGTATGTGTCTTAGGTAGAGGTTTCGCTTTTATGGTCTTAGAAAGGAGGTTTAGCTTATTCGGACAAGTTGAGGTTTCGCTTATATGTACATGTACATATAAGCGAAATCACCATCACTATATATAGGTGTATCCATGAGCGAAACCACATAGATGTTATCTTGTATTCCACGCCGAAGCTCTGCCGATGTGAAGATCAAGCTGTAAACGTTGTCAGATTAATACAATCAATGATATTAGTGAAGAATCAGCTATTTCTACCTCGGTTTCTTGTTATTCCGCACCTGAAACTGAGTAGAACACCTCTGAACGACTCGTTCGGGTCAGATCGCGATCCTACATTTTATGGACTTTAAGAAGTCCTTCCTATATGTATTATAAAGTAGTATAGATATATGAATCTGGCTCCACATTCGAATTTCAATTCATCTCTCTTACTCATATATGTGAGCATATCTCTCTCTCTCTCTCTCTCTCTCAAATGCATAGCTCTCATGATTCAGCCGGTTAATCCCCGATTACAAATCTTTGTTTGAACATTTGTTGATTCTGTTTACACATCATTGTTCCAATATCATTATTCCAACATCATCGTTCCAATGAAGCTTACCAGCACACATCAACGTTTCAACATCGTTGTTGCAATATCGTTGAAAGTTGCATGTGCTACCTTCTTTGATGGGAGAGTTGCATGTTAGGTTTGTGGCTTATTTTTTTTAACTATAGTTATACTAATTTAATTTGATTATGAAGAAACAAGTGTTGATAATTGATGTGTGCGGTGTGTTATAAGTTCTTATGTATATTTTAAGCCCTTTTTAACACCTTTAGTCAAGTTTTAAATTTATAAAATACGATATTTTACTAACACTAAACACACACATGAGCAAGTGCACCCATCGTGAGCGTAGTATAGCGTTGGTAAGATACCGAGGTCGTCCAAGGACACAAGAGCTTTTAGTACCGGTTTATCCTCAACGTCTAATCAAATCAAAAGTTTAGAAAAAGTTTTAAACATGAAAATAAAAACTAAAAATGCTGAAAATAAAAATAAAATAAAAACAGATAGACAAGATGAATCACTTGGATCCGACTCGCCTTTAGTGTAACCTTTGATGTTTTCCGCACTTTTGCACTTTTTAAGAGATTATCTTAGTTATAGTAGTAGGCCCCTCTTTTTAAGGTGACGTTACCCTTAACCTAGCAGTTTGAGTCAGCAATGATACAATCCTAAAGGGTTGGATTATTGGAAGATAATTAATTAATTTATTAATGCGTAATGTGGTAGGCCCCTCTTTTGAAGGTGACGTTACCCTGGGCTAAGTGGTTTGAGTCAGCAGGGATACAATCCAAAGTTGCCGAGTTAATGTATTAATAGTAGTTTACATATGAGGGGATTAAGCCATTCGCACCCCCGCCATCCAATACCAGTGGGTATTGAAGGAGGTCCTAGTAAGCTTGACCCAGGTCCTTGCAGGATCTATACACTAAACAAGTTAAGAACCTTACCAAACCATTCCCTTAACCCCCAACCAGGTAGCCAATATATCTCCATCTAGACCGTGGAGATATGAATTGTGTAAATCTTTTATTTTATATAGACATTAAAATAACGCCAAGACACCACAGACAAATGATAAGGAAGTTTCACCTTCAACATAAGAAACTAGTTATTAAAGTCATTAATGTTGGTGCACTGAATGTCTGTTGACTACGTCTTATCGAGTCTTATGTCTAGATAGGTTAGATGAGTGTACAACAGTGATTGAGTTAGGGTTTAGTCATGTTTTAAGTAGCCAGTCCGTTTGAGGATGGCCTGTCCGTTTGAGGATGGTCAGTCCGTTTGAAGAGGCATGTCCGTTTGAGGATGGTCAGTCCGTTTGAAGAGGGTTCCGTTTGAACATGTATGTGTCATCTTCAAACGGAAGGGTAACTAGTATATATATGTGTTGTGTAGGCTCATTTGAAACGGGCATGTATGTGTGTGTGAGTCGAGGTGCTGCCAAAATTTCATCAGAATCATTGTAAAAGACTCAGGAAAGCAGTAATAGAAAGAAATTGAAAGGAACAAGCTGTTGTGACTTTGTTTACTCTGATTCCGCCTTTGTAAATGAAGATGAACTGCCTTAACTGACTTTTAGGGTCACGAACACGATCCAACAAGTGGTATCAGAGCTCAGGACGAGGAGTTCATACCAAATTCAGCTTGATTACTTCGGATTCTCTCACTTCTACCTTTCTTTTCTGATTTGAACTAGTTGTCACGGTCTAAAACTTTCACATTTCAAACGAAATACAGTAATAACTAATCCTTGAAAATTTGTGACCACAATACGGCTTAAAACTGATCGAAAACACCTATACCGTTTGAAAATGTTCGTTAAAAGCTGACGTCATCCGTTTGAAAACCAACTTTCCGTTTGAAATTGGTCACATTCGTTTGAAATTGGCTTCCGTTTGAAACTGTCCGTTTGAAAGTGACATCAAGTTTGAAAGTGGTTTCCGTTTGAAAAGTGTTACGTTTGAAACTGTCCGTTTGAAAGCCACACTTCGTTTGAAGAGTTCACGTTTGAAACTTCTCGTTTGAAAGTGCACACACCCAATCACAATTTGCGGTCCAATCAGATTGTCGGCTTAGTGTATTCATCGGCCCAATCACATTTGATATCACAATAAAGAATCAATTTGATCTGTTCAATATAGTTTGGCCCAATCAAGTTTGTTTGTTATCAGACTATCACGTGGCAATCGGTCAAAGTGAATTTGATTGTTTGATTCATTGCAGGTTATAGGTGTCAGTTTGCATGTGAAGCACTCATCATTGTTGTCGGCCATTTGTGAGATCATTTAATTGGATTAGTCATAAATTGTCGGTGTGCATGTGATAGTATATTTGTTGTTCTCTATCGAAAATATCAATCTTGTCTGACCACTAAAATCAATCGGCCCATGTGGTGAATTAATGTTGACTGTTTGAAGCCCATAGTCTCGTGACTTTGGTTTAAGTGGGTCATTAAGTTGTTGGCCATTGTTTAACAAAGAAATTGTGATCAAAATGTTTGACGAGAAGGAAAATGCTAATCTTGAAAGAATAAACAATTGGACTTGTGGTTCTCATTTTGAGAAAAAAAGAGGTTTTGGTTGAAAGATTTGAACATTTTACGTGTAGGAAATATGAGAACTTTAATGATATGTATAAGTGATATGATGATTTACATAAAGGTTTGGGAATGTATTACTTAACGATATCAAATGCTGAAAAGATATCTAAGTTTGCAGATGCATTACCTTTGGATTGGGATGAATTTTTAGGAAAATTGAAAAGGAATTCTAGGTTCTCAAAATTTGATTTTTATGATTTCATCATAGAGCTTAGAAAACACAATGATAAGAATGAAGAGAAAAAGAAAGAGTTGATAGGGGAATTAAAAAGAAGCTCAAAATACATAAGTTTGGATGTGTTTCTTGAAATAATCAAAAGAATTGAAAATGGTATTGATGTAAGAAGAAGGATGAAATATGATCACAAGAGAGGTTGTTTTTTAAATGAAGATTTGAATCCTGCTGATATGGTTAAAATTTTTCTTGCAGGAACGACAAAGATTGAAGAATCCAAGAAGGATGAAACTTCAAAATGTGAAGTTGTATGCTCAAAATGCGAAAAATTCGAAAAATTCGAAGCAGAAAATGTCAATCTCTTGAAAGATGTGGAGAATTTGACATTGGAATACAAAGCTTTGAAAGACGAGAAGAAAGCTGATGATGAACAGATTTTGGAGTTGCGCTTGAACTGCGAAAAACTAAAATCTGAAAATGACAAACTTTTGAAGAATGTTGAAAGTTTGTCATTAGAAAACAAAAATTTTAAAGAAAAAGAAAAGGATTTTAAAAATGAAAAATTAAAGATTGAAAAAGATTTTCAAAGTCAAATAAAGATTCTTGAAGATGGGAGATTTGTTTTTAGCAAGAACAATATTGAAAAGCAAAAGGTAATAAATTCCCATCGTCAGATGATTATTCGACTTGAAAAAGAAGTTGAATGTGATAGAAAGAAAATCAAAGATTTAGAGAAGAAATTGAAAGGTTTTGTGAATTCTACATCACATGTTTGTCCAAAACCGATCAATTCTGTTCCAATAAGTGACAATGTCACAAATTTTGACAAAGTCAAAATTGAAGATTGTGATGATAAATCTGATGATGAAAAAGAAAAAGAAGAAAAAAGAAAAACATTTTTGAAATTAAATGAAATGTTTAAAAATACTATTTTACATTCTACTGAGAAAGGTGAATGCTTAACGCAAAAACCTGTAAAGAAGAATGTGGAACAGAAACAAAAAGATAAAAAATCGAAAAATTTTCAAAAAGAAAATAAAAGCTCATCAGATCAATCATCCAATCATTATAAAAAACCACAAAAATCTGAAAATAAAAACTCACAAAAAGTTGGTAATCAGTGGTGCAGGTTTGACCACAGTGCTCAAATGCCAAATCAAGGATACAAGAGGAGAAATGACTACCACAAGGCAACTCAATGCTTTGATCTAAGTGTGTGGTATGAAGACGGTGTTTGGTATGAAAGTAGTAAGAGGTATGATAACAGAGTGTGTTACACTTGTGGATTTCAAGGACACATTGTTGTTAACTGCCAAAGTCAGAGATTCGAAACAAGAAGGTGCTATGAATGCCACATCAGAGGTCATATTGCCAGAGATTGCCCAATGAGATCAAAGGGAAGATCGAGGGCTGATTCTCAGAAATTGGCAAAGAAACCAGTCAATGTCAAGCCCAAAGCACAGAAAGTTCAAGAACCTAAAGTTCACGAACAGAAAGTGAAGCTTTCACAGGGGCAGAAAGACAGACTGAGGAAGAAAAAAAAGAAGGCAAGTGAATACTTGGAGAAAATTTTGTCCTCGAATACAACTGGTAATCCGAGAAAAAGTTCTGATGAATTGCTTTTCTCAACTGAAAAGGCAAGCAAAACGAATTCATCAGATACAAATCTGAGGATAAAAGAGAAGAAAAAGAAAGTTGTTAGCCATGAATTTGTTTCTTCAGAAACAAAGGAGCAACGTGTTGGCAATGAATCTAACTTTTCAAAGTCAGACAAGCCATGTTCAGGCAATGATTCTGGTTTGTCAAAACCAGAAGAGCCATCTGTTGAGGTAAAAACTGTCAAACCCAAGAATGGTCAGGCTTGGGTAGATCTTTTCAAATGAAAAACCTGACTTGCCGGAACTCCCAGGTTGGTAAGTGTGGAGTAGGTATCGGCATCTTTCTTGAGAAATTCACAGGTTGGTAACTGTGATATTTCGAATCACAAAAGAGGTTAATCAAGGACATTAAGTTGTACTTGATTTATCTTTCCGATAAGTGGATAAAGGTAAACAATGTGATGAAACCCCGAATTTGTGAAATGACACATAAAACTAATTTTCCGGAAAAACCATTTGATTAAAACAAACTTAAGTGTTTTGAAATCATAATGGGAAAATAGTTTGTTGTGAGGGGGAGTTCTGATTGTTTATGCCAAGTGGATGGCGAATTGAAGCAATTCGATATCGGTTGTCAATGTTTTTTATAAAAAAACAAACTGTACAGGTAGAGTATCAAAGTTTGTTTTCAAATTTTCCTAGAAAATCAAAATTGAGACATATTTTGATTTTAGGGGGAGAAAAATTTTATAAAAAAAATGAGTTTTGTTGAGAAAAGAGGAAATGATAGTAAATCAGTGGACTATCACAGCAAGCTAAAGAAATGAAATGTCAAATGCGTTAAACAGTCTCGCTGATGATGTGTCGATAGGTTTTTACACATTTAGTAGGTTTGTTCGGGATATAAACATAAATCTTTACTCACTTATTTCGTGGGGAACACTACTTGGATATATAGGTAACCCCTGAAATCTTGTTTGAAAGATTCCTTTTTCTGATATACTAGGTCTTTATACTCAGTGATATCTGGGGTATTATTCCGGGACTTTTGCTGAATGGAAGTTCTGACCTAGTCCTTGAATAATACTTTCTGCAATGCTTGAAACATAGCATCACCCTCAGCATATATGATAAGACAATAAAATTTCTTAGCAATGCTGTTGTAAAAAAGATCCTCTAAAGGGGACACACCTAAAGGTTGAGTCATGATCTCTCTGCTGAACGGTAGTTCTGACCTGAGCTCTCATGATTCTTCATAATTTATAACCCCTTACAGATATCATTTGTAGTATACGCACCTGTAAGACTGAATATTGGGATCTGGATACGGGAGTATATTCAAGAGGTGGGACACACGTATAAGTTCAAGTCTCTAAAACACTAAATCCGTATTCTGGACAGATTGAAATGTGTGTAAGAATTTAAGTGGATCAGTATATCGACAATCTAAGCGAATTGTTTAATTCTGAGTATGTAATTGAAGCTTAACGGTGCTAGTGATTTGTCTCATGAACTGATATGATCCTCTTACACAAACTCACAAAAATATTGTTTGTATATATTTCTTTACTACATTTCTTTAAACTCAAAATCCAAAAAGATTTTAGTGTGTTTTAGCATAAAGTTTTGAAAAATACAAAAAGATTTTCGACAACTGATGTTGGAGAGCTGATTTTCAAAATTCCAAGTGCTAAACTTGATGAACTAGAGGGTTGAGAAAGTTTGTTGAAAAACTTTGAATGTTATATACAAATGTTTTTGAAAGATTGTATGTTTAGTTAATCAAGGTCATTTACTTGAACTTGATGTAACTATACAGATTGATGAAAGAATGATTTCTACCAGTAAGTTTCTCAAATCTAAGTGTTATAAATTTGTGAAAATTATGTTGTGGTAGAGGATATGCAGGTAACAGGAATGTAGTTCCCCATGGCAATGAAAAGTTAAAGTTTGAACCAGAATTCAAGTCCCAGCATTCCGAGAGGAGGAGTCTGCGAAAGGGGGAGTCAGATTTCTGGATCAACAGTCAAAGGGGAGATTGAAGATGGAGCTAGTTTGAATTCCTGAACTTGTGAAGAAGGAACTTTACAATGACAAAATTTGGAAAGAGACAAAGACTAAAGACTCGAAGCCAAAGACTTCGTCAACATCCAAGGGGGAGTCTGTTGGTGCACTGAATGTCTGCTGACTACGTCTTATCGAGTCTTATGTCTAGATAGGTTAGATGAGTGTACAACAGTGATTGAGTTAGGGTTTAGTCATGTTTTAAGTAGCCTGTTCGTTTGAGGATGGTCAGTCCGTTTGAAGAGGCCTGTCCGTTTGAGGATGGTCAGTCCGTTTGAAGAGGCCTGTCCGTTTGAAGAGGGTTCCATTTGAACATGTATGTGTCATCTTCAAACGGAAGGGTAACTAGTATATATATGTGTTGTGTAGGCTCATTTGAAACGGACATGTATCTGTGTGTGAGTCGAGGTGCTGCCAAAATTTCATCAGAATCATTGTAAAAGACTCAGGAAATCAGTAATAGAAAGAAATTGAAAGGAACAAGCTGTTGTGACTTTGTTTACTCTGATTCCGCCTTTGTAAACGAAGATGAACTGCCTTAACTGACTTTTAGGGTCACGAACACGATCCAACAATTAATACAAAACCAAATAAAAAGTGCGAAAAATTAAAAAACAACAGTATTACACTAAACGCTTGTCTTCACCAAGTGATGTAAGAGACTTATGCAAACATGGCCTTTGATTGTCAAGAAATCTTACTATCAATCTTGGATCCCGAGACTACTACACACACTCTATGATGGATGATGGATGATGGATGTGGATGTGGGTGTTGTGATGGTGGTGGAGTGTGGGTGAAGTGGTAGAGAGGTGGTTTGTCAAGGGATGCCTTTGAAGTGAACCAAGAACCTCTATTTATAGCCTACACAGAAGCCCGGACACGGCCCCATGTCCATTGGGCACGGCCCCGTGTCCATCCACTTTCTCTTTCTTCATTTAATGCAGTTTGTCTGTATTAGTTGACCATGCCCCTATGTCCGCTGGGCACGGCCCCGTATGCAGAATCGTATCTATACTATCAATATTTGCTTGGATTATGCGAATCTTAGCGTTGACCACGGCTGTGTGGAGCTGGGCACGCCCCCGTGTTGGGGAATAGAAGCTTCTACGCTTTTGTCTTTTCTGCAAACAGTTGGGCACGCCCCCGTGTCCGCTGGGCACAGGGCGTGTTCATCCTTCTGATGTTTTATTTTTGCTTGGGAAGATGCTGTCGAGGGGTCGGGCATGCCATGATTATTCCTTTTCTTGTATTTGTGTTAGATTTAGGTGTATTTTCGCTTCTTTTGTTCATTTAAGCTCATTTGATCCAGAAAATACAAAAGGAAGACAAAAGCACACTTTTTCCAACATTAGTACTAAAAAAGGGTTAGTTTTATGCCTCATTCGATGTAATTTATATGTTGCATTCTACACACATCAAATACCCCCACACTTGAATCTTTGCTTGTCCTCAAGCAAAACTCTTTATAATGTGGCTTACACACCCAATTTATATGTTGGGGAAGAGAAGTTTTGGGCTTGTTTAGAGTGTCGGGATTCCAAGATCTTTATTAGGTTTTATTTTTATGTTATTTACAATCCTATTCGTTATGATTTATTTAAAACATTACATAAGAGACATTACTTATTTGGGCATAACATACCTCTTTAAAGTTCCATTTATATACAAGTTCACATACCTCACGGGAGATCACTCAACACTCGGCCGAAGATGTATTTTTGTGAAACACTCGAGACCGGCATGGAACTTACTTCTACCATATGCTTGCCAAGCAATCAATCCTCCTCCTTTTTAACTATAAACCTTTGTAAATATCAAGAGGACTTTGGGGAAGGGTTAGGCTTGGGTTAAAGGTAGGTGGTTTTGGGTTAGTGGTTAGTAGAAAAGGGCGAAAGGCATAAAAGGCGTAGGTTTTCGTAAAACATTTTGTTTTTGTGACTTTTTATTCAAACGAAGTATTTTTCAAACAAAGTTTCTTTTGAGGAACTTGTTTGCTTATTGCTATACTTCATATTTTTCTTTTTTTTTTGGATAAGGAAGTCACAAGAAAACCGAGTTTTTTACTAAAATAAAAGGTTTAAAATGAAAAAGGATTTTGGTGGGTAAAGGGTGTTTGTTTTGTGGGTTTAGAAATGAAAAGGTTTAGGCTCAAATGGGTTAACTAGGGGGATTTTGGGTAGGTGGTAAAAAAAAGAAAAATAATGGTGTTGAAATAAAAAGGGTTAGTCCTAATGCCTCTATCATTTACTTACTTGGGTTTGAGTTGGTAAGGACCGGGAATGTATTGTCATGGCAAGTTCTAGAGTCGTAAGAAACCAAGCGGCTATTCACATAAGAAACGAAAAATGAGCATTTAGTTTAAAGATGCGTATTTGTACGCTCAATTGAAGACTCAAAACTCACTTTTTGTGGGAATGGGTTTTTAATGTGATCAAGTATATATAATCAAATTTTAATTAGATTTGTCATGCCGTTTCATAATTTTCTTATGTTGGTTCTTTTTATCACGACGCTATCGGTTGTAAATTCGTAAAAATATAACCTTTTTAGAACTTGTTATTCCCAATTTAAACCAAGACAAGTAGAAAAAAATGAATTAGGACTTGCAAATTCAAGGTTTAGCGGTTCCAATAGAGTTTTGTGTAATGCTTGTAATTAGGACTTGCAAATTCAAGGTTTTAGCATCCCCCCATACTTAAATTACACATTGTCCTCAATGTGTCCCAAAAATAAGTTTTTATGTTGATTGAATGTGTAAAAGGTGTGATAAAAACAAAAAATTATGTTACTGGGCATCTGGACACGGGCCGTGGTGTCCGAGCACGGCCCCGTGTTCAGATTGCCAGTAACAGAAAGTAACAGAAGCCTGGGCACGGGGGCGTATTCAACGAACACGCCCCGTGTCCAGTTACCTGAACTGGGCGTTTTTCTGCAGACCCTTGAGCACGGGGCCGTGTTGGCTAAGCACGGCCCGTGCTGAACTTGCTGTAATGAAGAAAAATTTTCGGCAGGCTCTGTTTTGTGCATGGGGTGTTGGTTCAAGTCTCCCTTAGCATCCTTCACCATCTTGAGTGTGTTTTATTCCTGAAAAATTAAAAACTAAACTAGAAAGCATAAATGTTAATATAAACTAAACTACAGATAGTTCCGCGGAATGCCTCCGTGGTGCGCCACGTTTATAAGGGTCCTTGGCTAGACCCAAAGTCAGTCATATGTTACCCAAGTGGGATGGTTTGCATCCCATGTTGCACCGTCGGAGAGCATCATCCAAGCTTGAGTCTATGACTTTAATGTAATTGACCGGATCGTCATCTTCTGCTCTTTTCACAACCCCAAACGTTATCTCCTTGTCCCTAACCCTCAATGTTAGTGTTCCCCCATTCATGTCTACCATTGCGTGAGCCGTGGCTAGGAATGGTCTTCCTAGTATGAATGGCACTTCGGTATCCTCCTCCATATCTAATATGACAAAGTCGGCCGGGAAGACAAATTCTCCGACTTTAACCAATAGATTTTCGGCGACACCTTGTGGATATTTAATGAACCTATCGGCGAGTTGTATGCTCATTCTTGTAGGGCTTGTTTTTCCTAAGCCAAGTCGGTCGAACATTGATGTGGGCATGAGGTTGATGCTAGCCCCAAGATCGGCTAGTGCATTGCGTATGGGTGATTCTCCAATCGAACAAGGGATGATAAAGCTTCCGGGATCGATCTTCTTTTATGGGAGTTTGTTGAGTAGCAAAGCCAAACACTCTTCGCTTAAATTTACTAATTGCAATGATTCGATTTTCCTTTTGTGAGTGAGGAAGTCCCTTATAATTTTTTAAATATTTAGGCATTTGAGTTAAGAGCCTGTATAATGCTTAATCATTCAAAGGCAAATGTCTGTCCAATTTAGATTAGAGGTCTTAAGCATTCAGACTCTGTATAGATCTTAACCATTCAGAGGCAAATGTCTGAACCACTCAGACATCTGCTCGTGAAACAAATAGTCTGAACTATTAAGTGGTGAACCAGTAAGAGGTCTGAACCATTAAGAGCCTCATTAAGAGGTAAACAAACAGCCTCTTAGACCTCTTACTGGTTGAGCACTTAATGGTTCTCTTACTGGTTTAGTACTTAATCATTCATAAGTTGTCAAACAGTCCCTTACTATTCCGAGTGCTGAAACCATACCGATCTTGTCATAAATCGAACCGATACTAGCCGTAGACCCGCCTCAACTAGCGGGAAATATTACTAGTTAACCTTAAAAACAAATGGTCATATGATTAATATACCAAATGTGTAAAGTCTCTAACCTATAGATTAAAATAAGTAACATGAACATGCCACAAAGCCATCATCATTACTAATAAACGTTAATAGTTTTTGAGGACCAAGAGCAGCTGTAATGTGACGTTTTGAAACGTTTTGAAGGCTACGAATGCCTAGGTGGCGCCCAATAAGGTTGCTTACCTGCCAAACCAAGGTGAGCCAAGTTATGCTTAAATTTGGATTGTTTATAGGCCGAGTAGAGTTGAGTTGGCTTATTTACCCCAGAGTCAATTTGGATAGAGCTATTTCTGAGCAAGCTTCAAGCAATTTAAACATCCCTAACTCATTGGAACCTCATCCCACTAATTAATTTTTTGTGAAAAAACATTCTACAATATTGAAAAAAAAAGAATTAATACCGTAAAAAAAACTACTTTCTCGTTTTCCTATGAAGAAAATCATTAACGTAACGTTATCATACTAAAATCCCTTACACGTAAAAAAAACATGAAAAGATCCCTAAATGTTAACTATTTGTAAACTCTTAACTTTGCAACGATTTGAAAAATTGACGTTTAATCTTTTTTTTTTTCACAAAAAGGTCATATTATCTTATTTTTGATAAATTTTGAGTGTTCAGGAGTCTCATTATTCTAAATACTTTTCCATAAGTACGTACGTTAAAAGAAGGTATATTAATACAAACAATACAAAAAAGGTTACGTTTAACATTACGTTGAGTGTACCCACATTATTTCTGACCCAATTGAAAAGACGATAGTTTAAATATGATAATCTTTATTGTAACTTGTAAAATACCAACTGAATATAATAATTTTAAATCTATTATTAATTTTGTAATTTCACTATCACTTTCATTTTCATATAGAAGTTTTTTTTTAAGTAGTCAACTGTTAAAACGTCACACCAACAAAGACACGATAAACAAAAGCTTTCACTATTCTCACACCGTCAATATCTTATTTTCACACCCTTAACTCCATACAGATTGTATAGGGTTATACGGCCAGTATAGACAGGGGTGGATCTACAACCAGTTTAGGGGTTCCCAGAAACTCGTTCAATTCGTAATTTTTAACGTTAAAGTATATAGAAAATTCTAAAGAAACCCTTTAATATTTTGTAGGGGAACCTTATCAACAAATGTATAGATGGTCTACTGGAAAATATGCGCACTTGTTCTAGATGAAAATGGAGGTATGATTCTTTAAATAATAAAAAAAAAGATATTTTAAATTTAAAATAACGTCAGAACACCATTAATATCAGTATTGTATAACATCGATTTAGTTTATTTTTAAAAAAATGACGTTGATTGACCATGTTGTTTTTTATCAATATAACTAGATTATCACCCGGGACTGCTTCCCGGGTAGTTTAATTTTATTAGTTAATAAACTTGAACTTTTATTAAAATGTAACATATTATTTCATTAAACTTGTACACGACATTGAATAATACAATTATTTATAAGCAATACAATTATCTATCCAAAATGTATGACATATTAATGTGTTGGCTATAGAGTTATAAAGTTGCTCTGCCATCTAAACAATTATCTATCCAAAAGAGTGTATTCTCCCTCGTTCAAACTTCACTTACCAAATGTAGTCTTTTTTCAACGTGAGCCCGGTTTTTTTTTAAAAAGGCCAACAAAATATCATTAGAAATCTTGCGAGTAGCAAGCACCAATTGTATAGACACCTCAAAAAAGAAACATATTACAGTACATGGAGACAAACCTTGTAAACGTTCAAAGCTATTTATATTAATTAATAATGATTAAATACATAATTTCAATCAAACAAACCACCTGGCATATTACATAATTGAAATTGAAAAGGTTAAATTAGTAACACTTCAACCCCACATGGTTTAAACGTCACCAAATTTTAACATCACGCCAACCCACTTTGACCCGTTACCCAACCTCAATGGCCCATCATATTTGCCAGTATTTTACAGGTTATCCTCTTGAAACTACCATTCATATAGATACTCAACTGAGATGTTCCTGAACAACAAAATAAAATGAAACAATAATGTACCAGTAGAAAAGAGGGGATCTTTACATCAAAATTTGTTCCCTTGAATGCATCATCAAGGTGATAGCAAAATATTATATCACTATTGTAAACTAAAATAAACGTAATATTTTTTATATAGAAGTTAAAATGAAACATGACTAAATTAGGGGCATTCATATAAAATATTAACTTGTTCTTGATTAAATCATTACTAAAAGAATTGATTCCTCATACCTTGTGATTTGCATTATCCGAAGAAGTGCAGCCATTGGTAGAAAACATTAAAATATGCTCAAATCTTGAAGATTTGGTGTACATAGTTGGGGGGATGTCCCATCTATGATCTAGTATGGTACGTTTCCATACTACATGTTCTTATTGGTTTTGTGAAATTTATAAAATCACCGGGGTAAACCCTTTACCCAAAAAAAAAAGCATTCCCAAGAAGACGTGGAGAAGCACGATACAATAAGTATAACAATACATGTACAAAAATAACTCAGAAGAATAATGTTCATAAGACCTATGTAGTTCGGTTACGATTCAGACTTACTGAAGCTCGATAATGCAAGTTCTGAAGTCGTATAATCTTTTTTCTATTGGTAACACTTGCATTAGCAACCTTTATCCAGCTGCTAAAACCAAGCCTACATATATAATCAAGTAATCAACCATATTTTATTAGTACAACTGAAAAGATTGTCTATGTACTTATGGATGAGAATACACACAACATGAAATATCATAACCTAAATAATTCGTATTACATCACACGAACTAAGTTAAAAATTGCTCAAAATTCTTACACATGTTGTACGTATCCTAGTTGAAGCTATAATATATGAGAATATCTAACCTTTAACACAGATGTTCAAGATCTTCGGCTCTTGACAATTGACATAATAATTAGGTATTGCATATGTGAACATTTCCTGTAAGATTTAAAAAAGAGAATCATCAGACGAATTAGTATAATGTTTTAAGCAAATCTAGTAAGCCTTGTAAACCAATAACCATTAGATAAAGATGCAGAGTCCATATACCATGATCTAGGGGTGAGCTCGATACCGAACCGGTACCAGTACGGTACCAGTATTTGAGGGTAAAAACCTGTGAATACTACTGGTACCGGACCGGTACCGAATATCTCAAAAATCTGTACCGAATCGGTAGCGAAAGTGTACCCGGTTCGGTAAATTCGGTACCGGGTACCATTTGCTCATCCTTACCATATATCCATAGTATTTACTATTTTAAGAACAAATGTATCAACCATCATATCTAGCAAACAAAATACTAACTGACTCATTTCTTGCAAAAACATAGCCAAATGTCTCCTTAAAACTGAGAAGGTTCAATTGAAGCCTCTTGAACCCTTGGAGGCCTCAAATTTAAATATTATTAAACTATTATACACAAAAAAGAGCACAAGCTTTAAAATAATAACACCAACAGAAAAATTAAAACCTATTTAAAAAATATGTGAACCACCATAGATTCTTTAACACCAGGAACCAATTTCCATTTTTTCTCTGTTCGGTGCATGAACTAAAACTACACTTTGCCCAAGCTTAACCCATTAGACTTGTTCCTTTTTTCAATGATCTTTTATTGACCCATTTGAAATTTAAAAAAAAAAACTCAACCCTTATATATGAAATGGTTTGAAATCGCCTGTCTGTTTTGACTTTATCCCACATGACTTCCAAATTTCAAACAAAACATTAAGCAACTAAATTGACATGTAAAAATATACATATGTAATTCCGCTTTGCATGTTATGTTATGTGTAGAAAAGATAACATAACCAAAAAAATGTAGATCTGTTCTAACTTAGAAAACAAACAAACCCTTCACTTTAAAGCATTGTAACTCATCATAATGACATGAAAACTTAACATTTAGAAACTGATGAGTGTTGTTTGGTCTCTTGAAATAGGAAGCCACAAACTTTCATTTTACTTACCAATAAAACGCAACACAACGTACCTCATGGTTGTAGTGATCAAAAGTTGGTCAAAGCTTGTGGAAGCCTTGTTTGATCACCATACACGATCAAAGTTTTGACTTCATCCAAGATATCACAATAAAGCCCCAAATGACTGCCATTAAAACCCAAAATTAGCAATTGCTTTATGACCAGTTTCATAACAATCAGAAACAAATGAGACTGGCAATTCCATATTCGAGTTCAGTGAGTGAAACATCCAACAACAATAGATTGTTAACTTGATTACTCGACTTCTTCTGTACCACAACATTAGTCTATTTTTACAATCATATCGAAAATCCCATTTAAGTTCCTCACAAAAAATCGTCAAAGGCGATCTAAAAACCACCAATAGAAACACAAAACCTAAACAATAAACACAACAATTAAATTAACAACAAATACACCATAAACCCTAACTAAATCTAAGAACCAGCAACAGAAACACAAAACCTGATCTAAACAACAAATTGAGCCACTAAACATCACATTCAAACAAACAAAATAAACAATCATCACAACAACTATACATTTATACAACACTTATACAAAAAAAAAACACAAATAACTTACCAATAGTAGGAGAAAGTTCTTCGAACGTATCGGAAGTGAAACTCAACAGAAGACTGCTCTTACCAACGTCTAAATCTGCAATCATCAACAGCTTGAACAAATAATCAAATTCGGACACCGAAGAAGCATCCATGGTGAAGTCGCACGACATAAACCATAGAAAAAGCACTTAGTTTAGCAATCAGGAGTCAAGAGTGTGAGTAGAGAGAGTGTGAGAGAGATCATACCGGAGCGAGAATCAAGCGAATCCGAGATCTATGATGGAATCGTACAAATCAAGTGATTGTTGTTGAGAACGTTGATGATGATAGTAAGTTGTTAGATTCAATTCTTCACAGCACCAAAGTGAAAATCCTAAAATCAGCAAGATAAATATGTCTTAAGTAAAATACATGTAAATCAAACAGATAAACATTCTTACCTTGAACAACATCTGGATCCGAAATGGACTTCAGATTTTCAGAGAAGATATAATCAATTGAATGATGAGAAGATAGTTAATAAAAATCAAACCTACGTTTTAGAAAAGAAGTGACTGTGAAGAAGGAGATAGAGAGATTGATAGCTTCTCAAGGAAGAATGAAGAGGAATTTAGGGTTACATAAATATAGGGTCCGATTACATGGGTTCGGGTTGCTCAAAACGGGATCCGCGTGGAAGGAAAATGCCCAGCTCAGTTTCCCGCCAAAATGCATTCCAAGAAGCCCTAATATTGCGACACGTGTCCCATATTATTTTTGTTTATTATATATAATAGATATATAAACGTTTTATAAAATTAGTATTTTTTATTTTAACTTTTAATGAAATTCTTTTAATATTACTGTAATTGTTTGAACATCGGTACAGGTACCGTATAAAATTGGTTAAGTTTTTTTTTATTAAAATGACTTCGATTACATTTTTCTTTTATTTTATTAATATAATATTACGTTTTATAAAACTCCGAATATACGATCGTGATGAGGTTATTATTTATCTAGGATTCGATCTTCGAACGGGTCAAATACCAACCAAAAATCATCGCTTGTGGTACCATATTCGTTTTTATGGTTTTCTTGACGTGGCAGTATTAAATTTTTGTAATAAATGTAGAAGTCGTACAAATAAAAAAAAACTTCTTGAAAAATAGTTAAAAATTAATTATTACACAGAAGGGACCTCCCTCCTGCCATTATCTAAATCTCCGTTCATCCGCTCAGTAGGGGTAGGATGTGATAACTCACAAGCTAATACCCGTTGCTCTCAACGGTGTTAGATGAAATAGAAGTAGAAATATCAACAACCGGAACAACCGGAGGGAGCACCTTCAAGATGAGCACATCATCTTCATCGTCCTCGACAAGACGTCATTGATACGAACCACAGGGACAACGTTCCCACCAGCAGGAGCACATCCCACTCATGAAGAATAACACTGAAGACCCCATTCCCGGCAACAATCATCGAGGATACCATCCTCACCATCAGGGCAGTGGGGACAACCTCCCCATCAATAAGAACGTCGCCACCAAGGGTTACAACCTCAATCTCATCATCCGAGTCAAATTGACAATAGAGTCTGAAGGCAAAGACATCGCGATTTCGCAAAAATAATCCATACAAAACATAGGTATAAATAACTCGTATATATATAGAGTAAACTGCAATTTTACCCCTGGGGTTTAAGCCAATTGGCACACTGACCCCCTCCCTAGAAATTATGCAATTCCCCCCCCCCCCCCCCCCCCAACGTTGATGTTATGTCGCAATATTACCCCCTGCCGTCAAATAAGTTAACAGATCTGTTAAATGGAATGTGAAATGACTATGTTACCCTTTCATATTACCCCCTATGGTTTGTTCTACTCTGCAATATTGCCCCCTCTCTCATAAGCCCTCCACCACCACCATCAACCACCACTACCACCACCTATCACCACCACTATCTCCCCTACCAACCACCACCTCCACAACTATCACTGACGACAAAATCAACACCATGCCTTTTTTATAAACCAATAAGAATCTAAATTCCAAAATCACCACTATCGCAACAACATTAACTAGACCCCCCTACAAAAATCCGTTTCAGATCCTGTAATCCCCCATGCTTCAGCAAACGAACTTCTTGATCCTCAAATCCCCAACTCCAATTCCAATGGAAAACCCCTAATTCTTGAACCAAAATCAACCAATCTTGAACTCCTTAACGACTATCACTTTTAAAAAATGAAACTGGGTTTGTTGAATCTGACGGACTCATTGACGATGGCGCTAATGGTGGTTGGTGGTGGCTATTGACGGTGGCGCTGATGGGTGTCGAGGTCGTAGAAGCGGAGGCGGAGGGCTGCGAGGTGGGTGGTGGTGAGAGTGAGTTGTGGGGTGTCGAAGAAGAGGTTTTGTTGGAAGTGGGTTTTGGTGTGGTAGGGTGAGAGGATGTCGGAGGGTTTCTGGTGGGCAGTGGAGTCCGGTAGTTGTTTTCGATTTGTGTTTGATGTCTCGCCGGAAAGCAACTGGACATTAAAACTCCGGCGATATTTCGTTCTCGTCAATGCAGCACTCAATAGAAGGTATTGTGCTTGTTGGTGCCAAGGGTTTTTGAGAGAAATACCAGGAAATGAAATGAATCAATTGTATGCCGTGTTTCTCCGGCGATATTCCGACAGGGTGTAAATTTGCACAGATTCAAGGTGGTGTTCGCGATGGTGGTGGTTAGCAAACTGGTGGTTGTTTCAGAGGTATGTGGAAACGAGGTGGTGGGGATAGGTTGGGTAATAATAATAATAATAATAATAATAATGAATATGTGGTAAGATTACCAAAATACCCTTACCTATAACAGTCAAACAACTGTTGACTGACGGCAGGGGGTAATATTGTGACAGAACATCAACGTTTGGGGGGGGGGGGCAAATTGCAATTATTTCCAGGGAGGGGGTCAGAGTGCCAATTGGCTTAAACCCCAGGGGGTAAATTGCAGTTTACTCATATATATATATAACATATATGAATCTGGCTCCACATTCGAATTTCAATTCATCTCTCTTACTCATATATGTGAGCATATCTCTCTCCCTTTCTCAAATGCATAGCTCTCATGATTCAGCCGGTTAATCCCCGATTACAAATCTTTGTTTGAACATTTGTTGACTCTGTTTACACATCATCGTTCCAATATCATTTTCCAACATCGTCGTTCCAATGAAGCTTACCAGCACACATCAACGTTTCAACATCGTTGTTGCAATATCGTTGAAAGTTGCATGTGCTACCTTCTTTGATGGGAGAGTTGCATGTTAGGTTTGTGGCTTATTTTTTTTTAACTATAGTTATACTAATTTAATTTGATTATGAAGAAACAATTGTTGATAATTGATGTTTGCGGTGTGTTATAAGTTTTTATGTATATTTTAAGCCATTTTTAACACTTTTAGTCAAGTTTTAAATTTATAAAACACGATATTTTACTAACACTAAACACACACATGGGCAAGTGCACCCATCTTGAGCGTAGTATAGCGTTGGTAAGATACCGAGGTCGTCCAAGGACACAAGAGTTTTTAGTACCGGTTTATCCTCAACGTCTAATCAAATCAAAAGTTTAGAAAAAGTTTTAAACATGAAAATAAAAACTAAAAATGCTGAAAATAAAAATAAAATAAAAACAGATAGACAAGATGAATCACTTGGATCCGACTCGCCTTTAGTGTAGCCTTTGATGTTTTCCGCACTTTTGCACTTTTTAAGAGATTATCTTAGTTATAGTAGTAGGCCCCTCTTTTGAAGGTGACGTTACCCTCAACCTAGTAGTTTAAGTCAGCAAGGATACAATCCTAAAGGGTTGGATTATTGGAAGATAATTAATTAAGTTATTAATGCGTAATGTGGTAGGCCCCTCTTTTGAAGGTGACGTTACCCTGGGCTAAGTGGTTTGAGTCAGCAGGGATACAATCCCAAGTAGCCGGGTTAATGTATTAATAGTAGTTTACATATGAGGGGATTAAGCCATTCGCACCCCCGCCATCCAATACCAGTGGGTATTAAAGGAGGTCCTAGTAAGCTTAACCCAGGTCCTTGCAGGATCTATACACTAAACAAGGCAAGAACCTCACCAAACCATTCCCTTAACCCCCAACCAGGTAGCCAACATATCTCCATCTAGACCGTGGAGATATGAATTGTGTAAATCTTTTATTTTATATAGACATTAAAATAACGCCAAGACACCACGGGCAAATGATAAAGAAGTTTCACCTTCAACATAAGAAACTAGTTATTAAAGTCATTAATACAAAACCAAATAAAAAGTGCGAAAAGATTAAAAAACAAAAGTATTAAACTAAATGCTTGTCTTCACCAAGTGATGTAAGAGACTTAGGCAAACATGGCCTTTGATTGTCAAGAACTCTTACTATCAATCTTGGATCCCGAGACTACTACACACACTCTATGATGGATGATGGATGATGGTGGTGGATGTGGGTGTTGTGATGGTGGTGGAGTGTGGGTGAAGTGGTAGAGAGGTGGTTTGTCAAGGGATGCCTTTGAAGTGAACCAAGAACCTCTATTTATAGCCTGCACAGAAGCCCGGACATGGCCCCGTGTCCATCCACTTTCTCTTTCTTCATTTAATGCAGTTTGTCTGTATTAGTTGACCATGCCCCCGTGTCCGCTGGGCACGGCCCCGTGTGTAGAAGCGTATCTGTACTATCAAGATTTGCTTGGATTATGCGAATCTTAGCGTTGACCACGGCTGTGTGGAGCTGGGCACGCCCCCGTGTTGGGGAATAGAAGCTTCTACGCTTTTGTCTTTTCTGCAGACACTTGGGCACGCCCCCGTGTCCACTGGGCACAGGGCGTGTTCATCCTTCTGATGTTTTGTTTTTGCTTGGGAAGATGCTGTCGAGGGGTCGGGCATGCCATGATTATTCCTTTTCTTGTATTTGTGTTAGATTTAGGTGTATTTTTGCTTCTTTTGTTCATTTAAGCTCATTTGATCCAGAAAATACAAAAGGAAGACAAAAGCACACTTTTTCCAACATTAGTACTAAAAAAGGGTTAGTTTTATGCCTCATTCGATGTAATTTATATGTTGCATTTTACACACATCAAATACCCCCACACTTGAATCTTTGCTTGTCCTCAAGCAAAACTCTTTATAATGTGGCTTACACACCCAATTTATATGTTGGGGAAGAGAAGTTTTGGGCTTGTCTAGAGTGTCGGGATTCCAAGATCTTTATTAGGTTTTATTTTTATGTTATTTACAATCCTATTCGTTATGATTTATTTAAAGCATTACATAAGAGAAATTACTTATTTGGGCATAACATACCTCTTTAAAGTTCCATTTATATACAAGTTCACATACCTCACGGGAGATCACTCAACACTCGGCCGTAGATGTATTTTTGTGAAACACTCGAGACCGGCATGGAAATTACTTCTATCATATGCTTGCCACGCAATCAATCCTCCTCCTTTTTAACTATAAACCTTTTTAAATATCAAGAGGACTTTGGGGAAGGGTTAGGCTTGGGTTAAAGGTAGGTGGTTTTGGGTTAGTGGTTAGTAGAAAAGGGCGAAAGGCGTAGGTTTTCGTAAAACATTTTGTTTTTGTGACTTTTTATTCAAACGAAGTATTTTTCAAACAAAGTTTCTTTTGAGGAACTTGTTTGCTTATTGCTATACTTCATATTTTTCTTTTTTTTTTTTTGGATAAGGAAGTCGCAAGAAAACCGAGTTTTTTACTAAAATAAAAGGTTTAAAATGAAAAAGGGTTTTGGTGGGTAAAGTGTGTTTGTTTTGTGGGTTTAGAAATGAAAAGGTTTAGGCTCAAAGGGGTTAACTAGGGGGATTTTGGGTAGGTGGTAAAAAAAAAAAAGAAAAATAATGGTGTTGAAATAAAAAGGGTTAGTCCTAATGCCTCCATCATTTACTTACTTGGGTTTGAGTTGGTAAGGACCGGGAATGTATTGTCATGGCAAGTTCTAGAGTCATAAGAAACCAAGCGGCTATTCACACAAGAAACGAAAAATGAGCATTTAGTTTAAAGATGCGTATTTCTATGCTCAATTGAAGACTCAAAACTCACTTTTTGTGGGAATGGGTTTTTAATGTGATCAAATATATATAATCAAATTTCAACTAGATTTGTCATGCCGTTTCATAATTTTCTTATGTTGGTTCTTTTTATCACGACGCTATCGGTTGTAAATTCATAAAAATATAACCTTTTTAGAACTTGTTATTCCCAATTTAAACCAAGACAAGTAGAAAAAAATGAAAAGTTTTTGAAAAATTTTTTGGGGTGTTTAACGGTTCCAATAGAGTTTTGTGTAATGCTTGTAATTAGGACTTGCAAATTCAAGGTTTTAGCATCCCCCCACACTTAAATTACACATTGTCCTCAATGTGTCCCAAAAATAAGTTTTTAGGTTGATTGAATGTGTAAAATGTGTGATAAAAACAAAAAATTATGTTACTAGGCATCTGGACACGGGCCGTGGTGTCCGAGCATGGCCCCGTGTTCAGATTGCCAGTAACAGAAAGTAACAAAAAGTAACAGAAGGCTGGGCACGGGGGCGTATTCAACGAATACGCCCCGTGTCCAGTTACCTGAACTGGGCATTTTTCTGCAGACCCTTGAGCACGGGGCCGTGTTGGCTAAGCACGGCCCGTGCTGAACTTGCTGTAATGAAGAAATTTTTTTGGGAGGCTCTGTTTTTGTGCATGGGTGTTGGTTCAAGTCTCCCTTAGCATCCTTCACCATCTTGAGTGTGTTTTATTCCTGAAAAATTAAAAACTAAACTAGAAAGCATAAAGGTTAATCTAAACTAAACTACGGATAGTTCCGCGGAATGCCTCCGTGGTGTGCCACGTTTATAAGGGTCCTTGGCTAGACCCAAAGTCAGTCATATGTTACCCAATTGGGATGGTTTGCATCCCATGTTGCACCGTCGGAGAGCATCGTCCAAGCTTGAGTCTATGACTTTCATGTAATTGACCGGATCATCATCTTCTACTCTTTTCCCAACCCCAAACGTTATCTCCTTGTCCCTAACCCTCAATGTTAGTGTTCCACCATTCATGTCTACCATTGCGTGAGCCGTGGCTAGGAATGGTCTTCCTAGTATGAGTGGCACTTCGGTATCCTCCTCCATAACTAATACGAAAAAGTTGGCCGGGAAGACAAATTCTCCGACTTTAACCAATAGATTTTCGGCGACACCTTGTGGATATTTAATGGACCTATCGGCGAGTTGTATGCTCATTCTAGTAGGGCTTGTTTTTCCTAAGCCGAGTCGGTCGAACATTGATGTGGGCATGAGGTTGATGCTAGCCCCAAGATCGGCTAATGCATTGCGTGTGGGTGATTCTCCAATCGAACAAGGGATGGTAAAGCTTCCGGGATCGATCTTCTTTTATAGGAGTTTGTTGAGTAGCAAAGCCGAGCACTCTTCGCTTAAATTTACTAATTGCAATGATTCGATTTTCCTTTTGTGAGTGAGGAAGTCCCTCATAAATTTTGAATATTTAGGCATTTGAGTTAGGACTTCAACCAATGGAATATTAACATGCAATTGTTTTAGTAAATTTCCAAATTTTATGAATTGCTTATCGGTCTTTTGGCGAAGTAACCGACCGGGGTACTGTACCGGATGAGTCTTGGTAGGCTCTTGATTTGGGGGAGGATTCGTCTCTTTTTGGGGTGCCGGCGAAGTTGCGGGTTGATTAGACGGGCTCTTATCGGTTGGAGGGATCGGAGCCTCCTCGGGACCTACGGTACGGTTTCTCAACGTGATGAGATGTACTTGCGCCTTCGGGTTGGTTTCGGTATTACTGGGTAATGAGCCTTGTGGTATCTCGGAGAAATTTTGAGCTAGTTGATTTAGTTGTTTTTCAATGTTTTGGATACTAGCTTGTTGATTTCTAAAGTTCGATTCCATTTGTTGGAATCGATCCGAGTTTTTCTTGTCGGTGTCGGAGATGATGCGAGAGATGGTAACCTCAAGCCTCTCTCGTCCCCCTTGTTATTGTTGAGAGAAATTTTGTGACTCGTTTCTTGGTTGTTGAAAGTTTGATCATTGGATTAGATTTTGTTGGTTACTACTATTGCCGGGTTCTCTCCAACCAAGGTTAGGGTGGTTACGCCATCCTTGGTTGTAGGTACCCGCTGGAGGACCTGGCGGCCTAGGTCTATTATCAATGTAGTTTACCGTTTCAGTTTGATTATCCATTTATTTCATACAACTACAATTTTCACGTGGTCCACCACACCCTTCACAAGCCATAACCGAGGCCGTTTTTTCCATTTCTAACTTTTTGATTTTTGAAGAAAGGGCCTCGATCTGGGCTTGCAAAGAGGTGCTTTCGTCAACCTTATGGGTGCCCGGGGCAATAGATTTTGTGCCTCGGGGAGTGTGCCACTGAAAATTGGTTTGAGCAATTTCCTCAATTTGATTATAGATTTCATTTGGGTGACGATTACCTAAAAGTCCCCCGGAGCTAGAGTCAAGTGTTTGTCTTGTGTGTGGCAGCAACCCATTATAGAAAGTGGATACTTGCTGTCATACCCATATGGGGATTAAAGTGGCGTGTCAGTTAATCATGTATCAGTGTTTAGTTTTGGGCCCCATATGTATTGACAAGCATGTAATATTGGTAACAAGAGATATAGTTTATCCCAAGTTATTTATGAAAATGATATACCAAATGGTATAAAATGGTTTTGAAAAGATATTTCAAAATGTGTCGGTTAATTGTATTTATCAGTGAAAACTGACGTATTTTCAAAAACTAAGCGCAGGTTAGTAAGTACGGAATAGGCTGGAGCTGCTGGGTAATTGCATCTTGGAATTTGCGACTCCATGTAAAGCCTAGTAGTCTAAATATTCATTTTTGTAAATTTCGATCCGCCTGTAGATCTTTTAGTACACTTTACTTCTGTATATTATTTTTGAACTTTCGGGCACCTGTACTTTGTAATATTATTTTATAATCCCAAGACTTCCGCTGTGCTATAAATGTGAATATCTATATCAATCATCACGCATAAACCTCAAGTCCGGGCCCACCGGGAAATCATGATGTGACAGCTTGGTATCAGAGCTAACATTTGAGCGAATTAGACACTAGCCTTTTGTGTCTAAGCTCAAATATCACATTATCATATTCCTTAGACTTTTCTGAGTCTAGGCATTAACCTAAGGCCACTCATATCTATTTAGTTATTGATTTTGATATTTAACAGGTGAATTATGCCGCCAAGATAAAGAGGAAGGGGAAAAGGTCCCACGCGGGGAGGACCGTCACGACTACTACCATCACACTCGCATCATTCGGGATCTCCCCAACATTCAAGTGAATCACATTATTCCCAATCCACGAGACACTCGGTCTCACACCATCCTTCACATTCACATTACTCTCATCATTCCCATTCATTCTTTCCATGATTCCTTTGACCCAAACCAATACAAAAATTCAACTCCTCCGAGCCAAAACCAACAGGATGATGACTCTGACCCAGAAATGCCACCTTCTGGAACAAACTTGCACCCTATCGAGTTATCTAGTGATACTGCATCTTACGCAGGTTCACCTTACCAGTGTCCCGATTAATGGGATCAATATTTTAACCAATTTAATTTTTATAATACCCCAGAACACAAAACACCTTCTTATCCACCTCCTTAAACACCGCCACCTCCACAAGAGGATGAGCCTATGGAGCAACAACAACCACCACCACAACCATGGAAGCCTCGCACTGGTGCCCGAATGTCAGTGTGTGCTGGGCAATTGTCGGGATCACTTCCACCTTTACCCCCAACCTACCCAACTATACCAGAGGACCCATAAATGGGTGGACCCTCTAATCCTGAACCTATTGTTGAGCCACCTCAACAACCACCTATGGGTTTTGATAATCCTATTCCCAAATATTCGGATATAACCAGATATAATACTTCTTATACGGCAACCTCTACCGATTATAACTATTCGGCTCCGTCTTACGACCCCTATTTACAGGCGGTTGTTCATAATGCTCTTTACCCATCACCTTTTCCTCCTGCATATCCAAATACTGGATATCCTAATTATGGATACCAGTATCCGGTTGTTCCACAACCACAACCACCACCACAATAAGCTCCTATTGAAGCTATTAACCAACCATTGGAATGAGCGGAGCAACAACAGGCGGAAAAGAACGAACGGAGGACAAGTAAGATCTTCAAGAAACTCTCCAAGATTATCAAGGGGAAGAAAGATGACCGAAGAGCTAAATTTTATCTTTTATTTTAAATTTTAATTCCAAAAGTCCATACTTGGACATAGAATTGTAATTTCCTTTCAAAAAGTCCATACTTGGACTAGTATTGTAATTTATTTTATTTTATGAAAATTTTCGGATTATCTTTTATTTTCTCTTCACAATTATTCAAGCGTTCGTCTCGACATTTGATTCGAACTTTATTTGATCTTTCCGAAATTAACAAAATCTTCTTAACGGTTTGAAAGCCATTTGGTAAAGCCTAAATAATTGGTAGTTATAATTAGGCAGTGTGACAATGTGGAAGCAGACTAACCGAAAAGGTGGAGGAGATATTTCCAAGCCTTATAGCCTTTATGGTCGAATGAGACCATGACTCATAATATTATTAGACCATTAAGACATGAATTCAATGATTATTCCTATTTTAACAGTCAATGTTATGTTAATATTACTGGCAGTGTGACAATGGGGAAGCACACTGGCCAAAAAGGTAGAGGAGATATCTCCAGGCCTTATAGCCCTTATGGTCGAATGAGACCTCGGCTAATAATATTATTAAAATCATTAATGATTATTCTCATTTATCATTCAATGCAATGTTAAATTATAATTAGGCAGTGTGACAATGTGGAAGCACACTGACCGAAAAGGTGGAGGAGATATCTCCAAGCCTTATAGCCCTTATGGTCGAATGAGACCACGACTAAAATATTATCACATCATTAATGATTATTTCCATTTAAAATTCAACGTAATGTTTAAATGAATTGCACTGAGCAATGATTTATTGTTGGCTTGTAGTCAATTATCAATATAATGGCAAACCAAAATTCTGGTGGTGCCGATGGCGGGCGTGACAATATGGAGCATGTTACCCGCGAGGGCGAAGGAAATAAACTTCAATCCCTGATTGCTACGGAAATCAGCAAAGCTATGGTCGATTTTATGGAAAATTTTAAAGGATCAGGCTCAACCCATTCTAAATCCCCATTTATCCTTCCATCTTCCACTCATAAATCTCATAGTTCACATTATTCCTAGAATGAGAGGAGTGAACCAAAACATGTTGCCAAGAAGGAAACCTGAAATATTAAGGGAAGGGGGTACCTATAAGTACTTTGTCTCATGCAAACCTCGAGACTTCACAGGGAAAAAGGGAGCTATATATGCCATGAAGTGGCTAGATGAGATGGAAACAGTTGTTTCGAGGATTCACGAGGGAGAAGGGAGCTATAGATGCTATGAAGTGGCTAGATGAGATGGAAACAGTTGTTGACATCAACGGTTGTGCTAGTAAGGATGTTATTAAATATGTATCTCAGTCCTTCAAGGGCGATGCTCTGACATGGTGGAAAGCCATGATACAATCTATGGAGAAAGTGTCCATGTACAACATGAGTTGGTCCAAATTTGTGGACCTACTGCCCTCCGAGTGAGGTTGAAAAGGTGGAGTCTGACTTCTTAACTCTTACCATGAAGAATATGGACTGTCGAAAGTATGTCTCTGACTACAATTCTCTGTCCAGATTGGTTCCGTATTTGATTACTCCGAAATCAAAGCGCATTGCGCGTTTCATTGGTGGTTTGGCACCAGAAATCATAGGAATGATGAAAGCCTCCAAACCCACTACTTTCAGATCGGGTGTGGATCTATCTCTCTCATTAACTCAAGATGAAGTGAGATTGAGGCCAGTCAAGGCTAAAATTGATTACAAAAGGATGCGTGAGGATAACTGCTTCCAAGACTTAAAGAAAGGGAAATTTGGTTGCAATAATAACCAACAAAGGTCTAATGATGATAGGCCAGTGTGTAAGACGTGTAGAAAATAACACTGGGGAGAGTGTCTGACAGATCAACAATGAAAATTGCGTGGTATCTGCAAGAGGACATGCCACAAGTCTCATAAATGCAAAGACCTAAAGAATGTTGTCTGTTACGAATGTGGTGAGAAAGGCCACATAAAGACCAATTGTCCCAATGGTACAACTGAGGGAAGTGCTAAACCTGGGGAAGCAAAGAAGCCAAATGCTAGAGCCTTTCAATTGACTACGAGGCAAGCAGTTAAAGACACGAATGTCATTACTGGTACGATTCTCGTAAATGATATACTTGCTAGAGTCTTATTTGATTCTGGAGCTGATAAGAGCTTCGTTGACTATAAATTTAGTAAGGGGCTGTTTGTTTTTACTTATTTTGTCTGCATAGACACTATGTCTGCAGGCGGGCAGACATAGTGCCTTGAAGCTTGTTTTTTTTTTTTTTAAAACAGATCTTCATATGGCTTCTTTCATCTTAAAAAAAAGCTATAGAACTTTGCTTCATACATCTTCACAAAACCCTTCTTCTTCTTCTTCCCTCTTCTTCCCTGCCACCCTTCTTAACATGACTCACCACCACCACCACCACTGCACCCCCACCACCAACCATCGCCGCACCACCACCACCACCAAGCACCGCCGCACCACCACCACCAACCACCGCCGCACCACCACCACAACCAACACCACCAACCACCGCTGCACCACCACCACTGCACCACCACCACCACTGCACCACCACCACCACCAACCACCGCTGCACCACCACCACCAACCACCACCACTGCACCACCACCACCACCAACCACCGCTGCACCACCACCACCAACCACCGCTGCACCACCACCACCAACCACCACCACTACACCACCACCACCACCAACCACCGCTGCACCACCACCACCAACCACCACCACTGCACCACCACCACCTCCAACCACCGCTGCACCACCACCACCAACCACCGCTGCACCACCACCACCAACCACCACCACTGCACCACCACCACCACCAACCACCGCTGCACCACCACCACCAACCACCGCCGCACCACCACCACAACCACCGCCGGCAACACACCGAACAACTACCTCCACCACCGAATCCGTCACACAACTTCATTCTTATATTTGCATAAAGAAAGTTTGTGCAGACATTATCAATTTATAAAAACAAACAGGCTTATATTTTCAGCTTGTAGATCTTCAGACCACATCTTCAGTTGCAGACATGAAAACAGATGAAATCAGCTTGCAGACAGTTTATGTCTGCAAAAACAAACAGCACCTAAGCTTCTAAACCTACCCTTAAAAGCCTTATATATTACTTATGAGGTCGAAATGGCTGATGGTAGCATAGAAGTAGCTTCCATGATTCTTGATGGATGCGTTATATCCATCAAAAAATAATCTATCCCTGTTAATCTTTTACCCATGACTCTTGCGGGATTCGACATAATTTTAGGCATGGATTGGTTATCCCATAACCAAGCCCGTATTGCCTGCGATAAAAAGCTAATCGAAATCAAATCCCCATCTGGCGAGACACTCATCATTCATGGAGATCGACACTATAGAGTGCCTGAGAATACATCTCTGCTTAAAGCATCCAAGTGTTTGAAGAGAGGATGGGTCATTTACATGGCACAAGTGACAGTAGACAATCCAAAGTCCAAGATAGAAGATATACTAGTCATTTCTGAATTCCCTGAAGTATTCCCTGAAGATCTACCAGGATTACCCCTAGAAAGGCAAGTCTAGTGTAGGATTGACATATTGCCTGGGTCAGCTCCAATAGCTAGAGCTCTGTACTGCCTGGCACCAACTAAGATGAAAGAGTTGAAGGCGCAACTTGAAGAACTTCTTGAGAAAGGTTTCATACACCCTAGTTCATCCCCTTGGGGAGCTCCTATTCTTTTTCTTAAAAAGAAAGACGGTTCAATGCGAATGTGCATTGATTACCGTGAGCTGAATAAGATAACGATAAAAAATCGTTATCCCCTTGCCAAGAATTAATGACCTATTTGATCAATTGCAAGGAGCAAGTTTCTTTTCGAAAATTGATCTTTGTTCTGGTTATCATCAGTTGAAGGTTAGGAACGAGGATGTTCCAAAGACTGCCTTCAGGACTAGATACAGGCATTATGAGTTCCTGGTTATGCCATTTGGACTCACTAATGCTCCAGGAGCTTTCATGGATCTCATGAATAGAGTCTGCAAACCTTAGCTGGATAAGTTTGTCATTGTCTTTATAGACGACATACTTATCTATTCTCGTAATAAGAATGATCATGAGAAACATCTTAGATGTATTCTTGATTTCCTAAAGCAAGAGAAGCTTTATGTAAAATTCTCTAAGTGCGAGTTTCAGCTTAGAGAAGTCCAATTCTTAGGACATGTAATTAGTGAACTAGGAATCCAAGTGGATCCAACTAAGATAGAAGAAAACATGAATTGAAGCACCCAAGTCTCCATCTGAAATCCACAGCTTCATAGGGTTAGCTGGTTATTATAGAAGGTTCATTGAGAACTTCTCTTGAATAGCCACTCCCTTAATTGCGTTGACTCGCAAGAATGCGAAGTTTGACTGGGGGCCAAAATAGAAAGAATCTTTTGAGATTCTTAAACAAAAATTGAGTAATGCCCCTGTGTTATCTTTACCTGATAGAACTGAAGACTTTGTAGTCTATTGTGATGCTTTGCACACAGGATTAGGGTGCGTATTGATGCAAAGAGGCAAGGTGATTGCCTATTGACGTGGTGTGGTGTATATATATTTTTAAGATATATTTTAGTTCATTTTACTCGCAAATTCACGTTTTAAATTTATAAAACATGATATACTACTATCACTCTACACACACGTTAGGGCAAGTGCACCCATCGCGGATGTAGTATAGTGATGGCAAGATGCCGAGGCCGTCCAAACACACAAGAGCTTTTAATACTGACTTATCATTAACGTCTAATCAAACCAAATTTTGATGAAAAGATTTTTAAAGCTATAAAAAGATAAACTAAAAATAAAAATAAAATATAAGGAAAAACAAATAGACAAGAAGGAATCACTTGGTTCCAAATCCTCTTTTATGAATCCTTTTAATGATTTCCGCACTTTGGGCATTTTAATAAATTATCTTTAAGTTATAGTAATAGGCCCTGGTGTGTGTCGGGTGTGACATGTTTTTATTGATATTTTAAGCCCATTTTACACATTAGTGAAGTTTTACATTTATAAAACATGATATTCTACTAAAACTAAACACACACATCGGCAAGTGCACCAATCGTGAGCGTAGTATAGCGTTGGTAAGATACCGAGGTCGTCCAAGGACACAAGAGCTTTTAATATCGGTTTATCCTCAACGTCTAATCAAACTAAATTTTTTGAGAAAAAGGTTTTAAACATGAAAAATAAAAAAAATGCATAAATAAAAATAAAATGAAAACAGATAGACAAGATGAATCACTTGGATCCGACTCGCCTTTAATGTATCCTTTGATGATTTCCGCACTTTTGCACTTTTTAAGAGATTATCTTAGTTATAGTAGGAGGCCCCTCTTTTGAAGGTGACGTTACCCTCAACCCAGTGGTTTGAGTCAGCAAGGATACAATCCCAAAGGGTCAGAATATTGAAAGATAATTAATTAAGTTATTAATGCGAAAAGTGGTAGGCCCCACTTTTGAAGGTGACGTTACCCTCGGCTAAGTGGTTTGAGTCAGCAGGGATACAATCCCAAGTAGCCGGTTTAATGTATTAATAGTAGTTTACATATGAGGGGATTAAGCCATTCGCACTCCCGCCATCTAATACCAGTGGGTATTGAAGGAAGTCCTAGTAAGCTTGACCCAGGTCCTTGCAGGATCTATACACTGAAGAAGGAAAGAACCTTACAAAACCATTCCCTTAACCCCCGACCAGGTAGCCAACATATCTCTATATAGACCGTAGAGATATGAATGGTGTAAATCTTTTACTTTATATAGACAGTAAAGTAACACCAAGACACCACGGACAAATGATAAAGAAGTTTCACCTTCAACATAAGAAACTAGTTATTCAAGTCATTAATACAAAACCAAATAAAAAGTATGAAAATATTAAAAATCAAAAGTAATACATTAAATGCTTGTCTTCACCAAGTGATGTAAGAGACTTAGCCAAATATGGCCTTTGATTGACAAGAACTCTTACTATCAATCTTGGATCCCGATACTACTACACACACTCTAAGGTGGATGATGGCTGATGGTGGTGGATGTGGGTGTTGTAGTGGTGGTGGAGTGGTGGCAAAGTGGGAGAGAGGTGGTTTACCAAGGGATGCCTTTGAAGTGAGCCAAGCACCCCTATTTATAGCCTGAACAAAAGCCTGGCCATGGCCCCATGTCCAGTGGACATGCCCCCGTGGCCATCCATTTTCTCTTCCTTCATTAATTGCTTTTGTTAGCATAGGGCTCAACATGGCCCATGTCCAGTGGGCACGGCCCCGTGTGTAGAAGCGTATCTGTACTACCAAGATTTACAAGATTCTGCAAATCTTAGCGTTGACCATGCCCCGTGCTGAGCTGGGCACGCCCCCGTGGTGGGCGTAGAAGCTTCCACAGCTTTGTCCTTTCTGCAGACACCTGACCACGCCCCTGTGTCCAGTGGGCACGGGCCATGGTCAGCCTTTTGTTTCTTGTTTTTGCTCTTGGGGATGTTGTCGAGGGGTCGGGCATGTCATCTTTTTTTCCTTTTCTTTGCATTCATGTTAGTTTTTGTTGCATATTTGTTCCTTTTGTTCGTTTAAGATCATTTAGTCCTGAAAATACAAAAGGAAGATAAAAGCACACTTTTTCCAACATTAGTACTAAAAATGGTTAGTTTTATGCCTCATTTGATGTAATTTATATGTTGCATTTTAAACACATCAAATAACCCCACACTTGAATCTTTGCTTGTCCTTAAGCAAAACTCTTTATTATGCGGCTTACTCACCTAAATGAATGGGTAGAAGATAAGTTTTGGGCTTGTCTTGAGTGTCGGGAATTCAAGATCATTATTAGGTTTTATTTTTATTCTATTTACAATCCTATTCGTTATGATTTATTTAGAACGTTTTATAAGAGAAATTACTTATTTGGGCATAACATGCCTCTTTAAAATTAGATTTATTTACAAGTTCACATACCTCACGGGAGATTATTCAACACTCGGCCGAGGATGTATTTTTGTGAAACACTCAAGACCGGCATGGAACTTACTTCTACCATATGCTTGCCAAGCAATCAATCCTCCTCCTTTTTAACTATAAACCATTGTAAATATCAAGAGGACTTGGGAAAGGGTTAGGCTAAGGGTAGGTGGTTTTGGTTAGTGGTTAGTAAAAAGGGCTAAAAGCGTAAAAAGTGTCAGTCGTCATAAATTTTTTTGTTTTTGTGACTTTTATTCCAACTAAGCATCTTCAAACAAAGTTTCTTTGAGGAACTTGTTTGTTTATTGCTAGACTTTCAATTTTTTTTTATAAAGAAACGTCACAAGAGAACCGAGCTTTTTACTAAAACAAAGGGCTGAAAAGAAAAAAAGGTTTTGGTCGGTAAAAGGGTGTTTGTTTTGTGGGTTTAGAAATGAAAAGGTTTAGGCTCAAAGGGGTTAACTAGGGGAATTTGGGTAGGTGATAAAGAAAATGAAAAATAATGGTGTTAAAAGGAAAATAGGTTAGTCCTAATGCCTCCATCATTTACTTACTTGGGTTTAAGGACCGGGAATGTATCGTCGTGACAAGTTCTAGAGTCGTAAGAACCAAGCGGCTATTCACACAAGAAACGAAAAATGAGCATTTAATTTTAAGGATATATGCTTGTATACTCAATAAAGGCTCAAAAACTCACTTGTTGTGGGAATGGGTTTATAATGTGATCAAGTATATATAATCAAATTTTAATTAGATTTGTTATGCCGTTTCATAATTTTCTTGTGTTGGTTCTTTTTATCACGACACTATCGGTTGTAAATTTGTAAAAATATAACCTTTTTAGAACTTGTTATTCCTAACTAATCCAAGATAAGTAAAAAAAAATTGAAAATTGATTAGCGGTTCCAATTGAGTTTTGTGTAAGGCTTGTTATTAGGACTTGCAAAATTCAAGGTTTTAGCATCCCCCCATACTTAAATTACACATTATCCTCAATGTGTCCCAAAATTAAGTTTTTAGGTTGATTGAATGCGTAAAAAGGTTTGAAAAACAAGGTTTGGTGTTACTGGACACCTGGCCACGACCACGTGCTGGGTGAGCACGGCCCCTTGGTCAGAGTGCCAGTAACAGAAACTTACAGAAGGTGGCCATGAGGCGTGCCTAGTGGACACGGCCCCGTGGTGGGCAGTTTTTAGTCAAACAGCAGGTACAAGGAAGTGGACACGGGGGCGTGCTGGCAGAGCACGGCCCCGTGGTGACAGTCTGCAATCAATGAAGAAAGGTTTTTAGCTTTCGGTTTGGGTTTCTGGGCTTATGTAGCACTAATACTTAGTGCTTTCAAGCTTCCTGGGTACCTGTTTTGCTTAAATACCACACCACACGATATAACACACATCCTAAACATACCAACGTTAATTATCCAACATCACATGCAAACGAAAAGTAAAATGCAGAAAAATAAAAGTGTTAAGGGAAAGTAAACTATTCAAACTTTGGCACGCAGGCCATTCAATTGTTCGTCGGATAAAAGGGTTAACCTGTGAGAAGCTACATCCGATGTCACTCTACCTCCAATGCCTTCGAATCAATCCATGTCCTCGTCTTCATCGTCTCCTCCTAGATATACCATGTGCTCCCGGATGTAGCTGATGTCATCTTACATTTCGGAGATGTTCCTCTCCATTGCTCCGACCCGGGTGTAGGTGTTATTGTCCAGGTTGTAGGTGTTGCCGGGTGCATAAGAGGTTTTCCTGCAAAAGATCATGTAAGCTTTGAAAGTTAGGAAAACCACCCCCTTGAGACGAGGATGAACCCGGCTGGCCATGAAATTGAGCAGGAGGACGGATTGGGTTGGCGTGAAGAACGAGAGCTTCCTGCGGGTTCCAAACATGCCCCTGAGTGGTTTGGAAGCGGACCGTCCCGTCACCCGTCTCGTGGATGATCTCCATTGCACGGCATTGAATGAGATCCACCTTACCCGACCATGGACCTTTATGGAAGGATTTCGGCATTCTTTGAACAAAGGTCTTATAGAGGTGGTAGATCCATCCCTCAAAGAAGATAGGTGTCGGGAAGGAGGCTAGTTATTCAGATGCATGTTTCGGAGGAGCAGGTGTGGGACATTAAGATGAACACGGTTGTGGATGCAGTACAAGACCGTTAGATCATGAAGGTTGACAACACCGGTACTATCACGCCTTTGACTGAGGGAGTTTCTAAGGACCCTATGAATGTAGCGGTAGAGAGGGTCCCGCAACTGGGAGCTCTTGGTTTGGCTTGGATCATAAGGACGTTCCTCGATTTGAGACCATGTCGTTTGACGCATATTAGCTGAGATCTCACGGAGACCACCCGTGTTTTCTTCATCTCCGGCCTCTTCTTCGGAAAACAAACCAATTTGCACCCCAAATTGTGCAATAGAGATCGAAAGCATTTCCCCAGCACAACGGAATTCAACCCGTTATCCATCAAACGGCTCTGCTTTGGCTTTGAACATGAAAGTGCTATAGAACTCCATGCTATATTGATGAATCGCATGGAGTCTAGTGCAGAGGGCCACCCTTAGTGGACCCGTGACAAAGGTGTTGAACCGGTCTAGCTGCCCCACAGCTTCTAGGGTTTTGAGGCATACTTGTCTTGGAATTTCCTCGGGCCTTGTTTTGAGAACATCAAAGCGGGCTTGATAGATCCATTCATTTGATTTGAACTTTGTGAATTTGATGGCCATCTGAAAGAAAACACAAAACAATTAGCATGAAACGATAAATTTTCGAAGAAAACTAAAAACAGCAGGCTGGACACGGCCCCGTGGCCACTGGCCACGCCCCGTGTTCAACCGATTTATGCTAGCCATGCCCCCGTGCTCGCTGACCGCAACCCCATGGTCAGGCGTCTGTTTCCCAAAAATCCCATTTTTCGAACCAGTTTCGAAAACTTGAAAATTTTTGGTTGAGTAGGGGCGGTTTTCCCCGAAAATGAAATCCCAAGTGTCGTTTTTCCATAAACAAACCGTTTACCACTTCAATTTCATCTTTTCTGTTAAAAACAAGGGTTTGAGGTTTCTATTTGAAATCAGGCAAATCCACAAACAATTTAAGTTTATTTACTTCCTATAACATGCAACTATACTAATACTAACATAACTAAGCAAAAATTTGAGGTTTGGTTCGATTCATGTTCAAGAACCCTAAATTTTTTCCCACATTTTTTATGTTAAACTACATGCAAATCATTAAACTAACTAACTATGATGATATAATCATACCTTGACAATGTTGAACGGTGGAAGAATGTGAAAATCTGCAGAGATTCTTGGAGGAACCAGAGAGTTTTCAGGGAAACGGGTCACGGTGAAATGAAAATGAGAAGACAAAAGGGGTTTTATCCCCGACAGTAGCCGACCACGGCCCCGTGTCCAGCTGGCACGGCCCCGTGGGCGGGTAAAAACTATTATATTATTATTTTTTTTAGTGCACGTGTGAGTGACCTGTTTCCCGAAACTTGGTTTTTAGAAATCTTACCGATTTTAGAAGCTTTCCCGACGTCCATTACTTACAAGATATGATGTTGATGCACAAACCCTCGTTCATTCCTCGGTCGCTTGTAGCGAGATCTCTTCCTCTTCATCCTCAATGAATCCTTGATAAAGCTTTAGTCGTTGGCCATTGACTTTGAATCGAATTCCATTCCGAGATTTAATTTCAATTGCACCATGTGGAAAAATATGGGTGATAGAAAAAGGTCCCGATCACCTAGACGTCAATTTACCGGGAAATAATCGAAATTCATTAGGTGTAATGTGTTTATCATGCAAATTTTTCATTCTTTCCTTATAAATTTCAGAGTTAGAGTATGCGTGATTCCTTAATTCTTCTAATTCATTTAATTGACAAAATCGATTTTTACCGGCAGTTTCTATGTCTAAGTTTACGTTTTTTAATGCCCAGTAGGCTTTATGTGCAATTTCTACTGGCAAATGACAACTTTTTCCATAGACAAGCTTATATGGGGTGGTACCTATGGTTGTTTTATATGCGGTTCGAAAAGCCCATAAAGCGTCGTCTAATTTATCGGCCTATTCCTTTTTATTTAACCCTACGCTTTTTTCAAGTATTCTTTTTAAACCTCGATTAGTCACTTCGGCTTGTCCATTTGTTTGAGAGTGATATGCGCTGGAGATCCGGTGATAGGCCCCATATCTTGTTAAAAAAATTTTGAGTTGATGATTACAAAAATGGGTACCCCTATCACTTATTAACGCTTTTGGAGTTCCAAAATGAGAAAATAATCGTTTCAGGAATCTTACCACAACTCTTCCATCATTTGTTGGAAGAGCTTCGGCTTCGGCCCATTTTAACAAGTAATCCACTGCCACAAGTATATATTTGTTTCCTTTTGACGGTGGGAAAGGTCCCATAAAGTCGAGTCCCCACACATAAAAAATTTCACAACAAGAGTGCCATTTTGTGGCATTTCGTTCTTGGAAGAAATATTACCTGATCGTTGGCATGCATCACATGTCGTGATAAGACTTTTAGCGTCTTTGTAAATGGTTTGCCAATAGAATCCCGAATCATATACCTTTTGTGCGGTACTAGCGGCACCATGATTTCCTCCGTATGGACCGTCATGACAATGGCGGAGAATTTTTCTTGCTTTGCCCCCATGTACGATCGTCGGATAAGTTGGTCGGCACACATTTTGAAAAGATAAGGATCTTCCCAAAAATAATGCTTTACATCAGCAAAGAATTTTTTTCTTTGATGATGCGACCATCCTTTTGCGACTATCCCACTAGCTAAGTAGTTGGCGTAGTCGGCATACCATGGTTCTTCTCGGTATTCCATCATTTCTAGGGATTTCGTTGGGAATTTTTCATTGATGAGCTCGTCGCTAGTTGCCTCCAAAGCTGGATCTTCCAGGCGGGAAAGATGATCTGCAGCGGTGTTTTCTGCTCCTCTTTTGTCTTTTATTTCAATGTCAAACTCTTGGAGGAGTAGAATCCATCTATTTAAACGTGGTTTGGCATCCTGTTTCTTAAAGAGATAACGAATGGCTGCATGGTCTGTATAAACTATCGTTTTAGAAAGAACAAGATAAGAACGAAATTTATCAAAAGCAAATACCACTGCTAGTAATTCTTTTTAAATTGTTGTGTAATTTTCTTGTGCATCGTTAAGTGTTTTACTAGCGTAATATATGGTGTGAAAATGCTTATCTTTTCTTTGTCCTAAGACAGCTCCAACTACAAAGTCACTTGCATCGCACATGATTTCGAAAGGTAATTTCCAATCAGGTGCTATCATGATAGGTTCATTGACTTGCATTTATTTTAGTGTTAGAAATGCTTGGTTGCAATCCTTGTCAAAGATGAATGGTGCATCTTTTTCAAGTAATTTTGTTAAAGGTCTTGAGATTTTAGAAAAGTCTTTGATAAATCGTCTATAAAATCTGGCATGCCCTAAGAAGCTTCTGATGGCTCTAACAAAGGATGGGTGTCACACCCCAACCGATGACGGAAACATCGGGGCGTGGCACTGAGCGAAACAGTATGTCCAGAAGTTTCCATACAACTATAATTACCAATTATTTAAAGCAACATGTCCCATACCATGTCATAAAAGATAACATAATTATTACAGACAAGATCTAGTCAAATTGTTCTGTTCCGACAACTCAGATTTTTATTACAGACAATTGTTTATTGTTCTAGGTCTTTCCTAGCCTCGATTTCATAGCAAGCTAAACAAATAAGCATCCTAAGCACCTGTCACATACGTTAAAGTAAAAGTCAATACACATAGTGTAAAGGTGAGCATACAAGTTTAATAGATATAATAGAGTTCGAAATCGTACACAGTGTAAAATGAGGCATGTTAGTTATCGACATGAACCTATCGATACCAATGACCGCGGGTTGACTGCCCAAGGCAGTTCGCGATACACACTCACCACTGTGAGCCATGTAACTAATTGTCCTTAACAACCCCTGAGTGAATAGGTGCTGAGTCCAAACTAATAGTACTACCGTTGCTAAGGCAGGTAGATAGCATTCCATGTGTAAACATAACAAACAAGCATTCATTAAGTCACGTATAACATGCGGTAACGGTTAGCGTTAAAGTATAGCATAGTGTGTTCGATGTGATTTTGTATAAGTAACGTATGTAACACCCAAAAGTGCGTAAAGCAAAAAGGGATCGAGTATACTCACAGCGATTGGTGGATTGAAGGGAGCGCTAGAGAGTAAGGTTATCCTGAACAGATTGATAGCATAACGATAAGCGTTGCGTAAAACGAAGCAAGTGTCAGTGGGTCGAACAGCTGTCCGATCGGATGGCAGTCCGTTCGGTTAGCCGGTCGTTCGGGTGACAGTCCGCTAGTATAGTCATCCTATCGGGTGACCCTTCGAGTGGATTGTTACTTCGCTTGGGAAAGATGTGTTTGTGTATGATGGCTTGACTTTTGAAGTTTTCGTTGTAGCATTTTGAAAATAGAGAAGTATCTCTACCTTTCAGGTCGATCGATCGAACGACCGTTCGATCGGACGACAACCGATTGGTTGGACACTTTTAGTAAAAACAAGTTCACAGCAGTTTGTCTCTCGATCGGATGGTAGTTCGATCGGGTGGCAACCCTGGTGCATTGAACACGTTGAAAATTATTTAAGTGTTAAAGTTCCAAAACATCACATGGTCGGATGGTCGGTCGATCGGGTAGCAACCCGATCGGACGGCGATCCATTCGGTGTTCCAAAACACTTGAAGTTTGAATTAAAAGTCAAATGTGGGGCCATGGTGCAAGCCGATCGGGTGGCAACCCTATCGGGTGACAATCTGATCGGATAGTAGTCCGATCGGGCGACACTCCAACCTGGTCGACCTGATCGTCTTCTTCCTTGGTCATTTTGATAGTTTATCATTTTATCGAGATGATTTGATAACGTATTAGACAACAGAAACCTCATCACGACTTAGTAACCTAATCGGACAGGAATCACCCAAATCCGATCAGCTAACTGTTCGAGAAGGTGTTCCATTTTTAACCCGAAATCGGTAATCTCGTGGTTAGAATCCAGATCTCGAACCAAAACATCAACAAGAAAGTGTAGGATGTTAGAACAAGCTCTGATTCTATCAGTTTTGAGTGCATTGAGTGTAAAAGAGTTGAAAGAAAGTTGGAAACCCATCTTTCAATCCTTTTTCACCCTGAATATGTTCAGATCTTTGCAAGATCTTTGTTTATTTGTGTGGAAATCATTCAGATCTAAGTTGTTCTTGGTGGATTGATGCCAAAACATGAAGTTTATAAGAACAACATGATGACGTCATCCTAGAACACCTCAAATCTAGTGATTTCACGGTTAAAAGACAAGATTCAAAAGATAGAAAGGTGTAGGAGTGCGTGTAGATTAAGAAAGTACAAGATTTAGATAGAAAACTTACAAGAATCGCGAGAAATCTGAAGAAAAGTGGGGAGGGAGCGCTGGCCAGACGAGATGTGCCAAAAATGGTAAGTTGTGTTGTTGACAGGGGTTTTTATAGGGTTTCCCAAAAAGGAAAGGGGAGGAGAGGGGCTGATCGATCGGGTGGAAGCCCGATCGAATGGCTGGTCGATCGAGTGGTAGCTCGATCGAGCGGTTGGTCGATCGGCTGGTCACTTGGTTGATTAGCCACTTGATTCAAGTGTTCGGTGCGACGAGTTTTGCCATTTCAATTGCGATTGAGAGCGTTGCGATGCGATAGAGTTTCCTATTCAAATTACTTTTAATCCCAACTACTATATCAACATACAATCATCCTTAATTCACTTGCGTTAAGCGTTTGCGATTCGACTGCGATTCTAGTTTCGATTGCGTTTCGATTAATTACCACAACATAAACATAAATGAACATGCACATGTAACACATAAAAGGCACACACACATAGAACAGTATCCAGAGTGCGTAATTCGAGTTGCGAGTGCGATTGTGATAAGCGATAAATCGATTAAACATGTGATAAATATGCGATAAATAGCGATTACTATGCGATTATTATTAGTTACTCCACATAATACAACTAAAGCGATAATAAACTTAGACTAATTACAAGTCGAAGAAGTCAAAACAGGAATTGAGCAAGGAGTGACAAATCCCAATTAGCAATCTTGTCTCCCTTTGCCTTCAATCTTGACTTTGACTTTGACTTTCGAAACACGGGGTGTTACAGCCTCTCCTAGTTGAGGGAATTTCGTCCCGAAATTAGGCCGAAGCCGTAACAAACAATTGCGGATACTTTGCCTTCATGTCGCTTTCGAGTTCCCAAGTGAACTCTGCACCTCGTCTGCCTTCCCATCGGACTTTCACGATAGGAATGCGCGAGCGTCTGAGCTCTTGGTTTGGCGATCCATTATTTCGACAGGCTTCTCCACGAAGTGTAGTGTTTCGTTTATTTGGAGGTCATCAAGCGGTACAATTAAATCATGCTCAGCCAGGCACTTTCTGAGGTTCGACACGTGGAAAGTCGGGTGGACATGACTAAGTTCCTCCGGTAGTTCGAGTCTGTAGGCGACTTTTCCGATCCTTTCCAGAATCTTAAAAGGTCCAATATATCGAGGCGCTAGTTTCCCTTTCTTGCCGAATCTGACCACACCCTTCCAAGGTGATACCTTTAGGAGTACGTAGTCGCCAACGTCAAGTTCAAGGGGCTTGCGTCGTCTATCGGTGTAACTTTTCTGTCGAGTCCGAGCTTTCAGCAAATTGTCTCGAATTTGGAGGACTTTGTCAGTCGTTTCTTGCAATAGCTCAGGACTGGTTAATTGCGAGTGCCCGATCTCATGCCATACAATAGGCGATCGATATTTTCTTCCGTATAAAGCCTCGAATGGTGCCATTTGAATGCTGGAATGATAACTGTTATTATACGATAATTCGACTAACGGCAGGTAAGCATCCCAATTACCACCGAAATCTATGACACACGAACGGAGCATGTCTTCAAGAGTACGAATCGTTCTATCAGTCTGACCGTCGGTTTGAGGGTGGAATGCGGTACTTAGATTGAGCGTAGTACCGAGAGCCGTTTGAAACGTCTCCCACAGGCGCGAGGTAAACCGAGCGTCACGGCCAGAGATGATGTCGCGAGGCATCCCATGTCGACAAATGATCTCATCGGTGTAGATTCGGGCTAATCTTTCTACCTTGTAGTCTTCCCGTATTGGCAAAAAGTGAGCAGATTTGGTCAAACGGTCAACGACAACCCAAAAGCTGTCGTGACTTGATGGCGTGCGCGGAAGTTTCATTATGAAATCCATAGCTATACTTTCCCACTTCCACATAGGGATCGGGGGTTGTTCAAGTAAGCCAGAGGGTCTTTGGTGTTCAGCTTTGACCTTCGAGCAAGTCAGGCACTTTCCAACGTAGAGAGCGATATCCCTTTTCATGCCCGGCCACCAGTACTTGTAGCGAAGGTCCTGGTACATTTTGTCGGCACCGGGATGAATAGAGTACCGAGATTTGTGGGCCTCGTCCATCAAAATTTGTCGTAAATTGGTCCGCTTAGGGATCCAAATTCGATCTAGAAAGTGGAATATCCCATTCGACTTATTCACAAGCTGGGCTCCATCGTGATAGATTTGTTCCTTCTTCAGAGTGCGCTCATTAAAACAGGCATGCTGAGCTTCGCGGATGAGGGTCTCGAGATCATATTGGGCTTGGGTATTACGGATGCTGAGCAAATAACTCCGTCTGCTGAGGGCGTCGGCAATGACATTTTCTTTGCCAGGATGATAACGAATCTCACAGTCGTAATCATTAAGAAGTTCTACCCATCGACGTTGACGCATAGGAAGTTCGTTCTGGTCAAAGATGTGTTGTAGGCTCCTATGATCGGTGAAGATCGTACACTTGGTACCATACAGGTAGTGTCGCCAAATATTTAACGCAAAAACAACTGCGCCTAGCTCGAGATCATGGGTTGTATAGTTCTTCTCGTGGATTTTGAGATGACGAGATACGTAAGCAATGACCTTGTCCCGTTGCATGAGAACGCAGCCAAGACCAAGGTTCGAGGCATCACAATAGACAATAAAGTCGTCTCTTCTGTCAGGAAATGTGAGAACGGGAGCATTGCAAAGCATGCGCTTGAGGGTTTGGAAAGCAGACTCTTGTTCAGTTTCCCAAACAAAAGGCTTGTCTTTATGCGTGAGAGCGGTAAGCGGTACAGCGATTTTTGAGAATCCTTCGATAAATCGTCGATAATTGCCCGCCAATCCGAGGAAAGAACGGACTTCAGAAGGGTTCTTAGGTGTAATTCGACTATTAACAGCTTCAATCTTCGCGGGATCGACATGAATACCTTGACTATTAACAATGTGACCAAGAAATTGAACCTCCTCCAGCCAGAATTCACACTTTGAGAATTTGGCATAGAGTCAATTTCCCTGGAGTAGCTCGAGAACCAAATGTAGATGTTGCGCGTTTTCATCTTTCGACTTGGAATAGACCAAGACATCATCGATGAACACGATGACGAAGCGGTGGAGGTAAGGTTTACACACACGATTCATCAGATCCATGAAAACCGCGGGTGCGTTGGTTAAACCAAAAGGCATAACAACGAACTCATAGTGGCCGTATCGAGTGCGAAAAGCGGTTTTGGGTATATCCTCCTCTTGAATGTGTAGCTGGTGATAGCCTGAGCGTAGATCGATCTTTGAGAAACACGTAGCACCTTGTAGTTGATCAAACAAATCATCAATGCGAGGCAGGGGATAGCGATTCTTGATGGTCAACTTATTCAATTCCCGATAGTCGATGCACATCCTGAACGACCCATCCTTCTTTTTGAAGAAAAGGACTGGGCGCCCCAAGGAGAGGTGCTCGGGCGAATGAAGCCTTTATCAAGTAATTCCTGAAGCTGACTCGAGAGTTCACGCATCTCGGATGGAGCGAGTCGGTAAGGAGCTTTGGCAACAGGGTTGGCTCCAGGAACGAGGTCGATACGAAAGTCGATATCACGACTTGGCGGTAATCCAGAAAGATCCTCAGGAAAAACGTTAGGAAATTCTCGAACCACTGGGACATCGTTTACACCTAGCCTTCCTTTCTTTTCCTTCTCCGCTACTACGATATTAGCCAAGAAAGCTCTGTATTCCTTGCAAAGATATTTGCTAGCTTGGACACACGACATGAGCTTGAGACCTTTCGAAGCAGTTTTGCCATAAAAACATAATAAATCACCATTCGCGAGCGAGAATCGAATCATCTTATCGAAGCACACAGCTTTAGCATGGTTTTCACGAAGAAAGTCCATGCCTACTATGACCTCGAAACTTCCGAGTTGCATCGGGATAAGGTCGATTGGGAAGATGTGATTGTTGAGTTTATGAGTACAATCACGAAGAACAGAATTTACGGCGACAGATCTTCCGGTGGCGACTTCAACATCGAACGTCGAGGGGAGATGAGAGCGCTTACGACTAAGGAGCTTCTCGAATTCGAACGACACAAAACAATTATTGGCTACAGTATCAAACAAACACGAAGCATAAATACCATTCACAAGGAACGTACCATTGACCACGTTGTTGTCAGCCTGGGCTTGGCGCACATTGATGTTAAAAGTTCTGGCGCGGGCGGCTTGTTGCTGTTGCTGCTGCTGAGGCTCTTGTTTCACAACCCTGTTCGGGCACATGTTCGCGAAATGGTTGGGATCACCACACGCGAAGCAGAATCTTGCGTTGATTGCGGGTGCCTGAGCCGCTTGTTGGCCTTGAGGAGCTGGAAGCAGAGCTTGATGAGCAGTGGCTTGAGCTGGTGCTTGTTGGGGACCAGTACGACAATTAGAAGTGAAGTGGCCGTACATGTTGCAATGTACGCAAAATCTGCAGGCGATACCCACTGGATGGTGGTAAGTACATGTCGGGCAAGCAGGGTGGGGACCAGTGTATGCACGCTTTGCAGGCGGTGCATAGATAACTGGTGCTGATCGATGCTGTGGTTGCTACTGAGCCGTTACGGCTTGAAGTGGAGCAGCAGTGGTAGTGACAGCACAGTTCTTGTTACTGGAGCTGCTGTTGTTGTTCTTCTTCTTGCGGCGTGAGGACTTTGATGGTTGAGTGGTGGTGGTTTCAGCGGTTGGTGCGACGGTAGCTTGATGCAAATTCTTCGAAACTTTATCCCAAAAACCAGCTTTGACTCGCTTGTCGTTGTTTTCAGCGGCAAGCAGGTAGGTTTCTTCGATTGATGCTAGCTTTGCGGCATGCAAAAAATCTGCAACACCGTCCGGCAGAGCTCGAATGTACTTCTTGATCGTCATGTCGGTAGTCTTCACCTGATCGGGACAGATAATACTGAGCTGCTTGAAGCGAGGAGTTAAAGCAGCGTTGTCACCTTCCTTCTGCTTCAGATGCTAGAATTCGTCCTCCAACTTTTGGCGCTCATGGGGAGGGCAGAACTCTTCGAGCATGATGTTCTTCAACTCGTCCCATGATAGACCATAAGCTGCGTCATTTCCGCGTTTGTTCCTCTCGGCTGTCCACCAGTCTAGTGCGCGGGACTAAAAGACGCCGGTAGCATTCAGAGTGCGGAGATCGTCAGGACATCCACTCTGACGCGGAGTGACCTCGATCGAGTCGAACCATTGAAACAAGGCCGTAGGGCCATCTTCTCCAGTGAACTCTTTCAGTCCGCATGCTTTAAACTGTTTGAAAGTAAAGGCCGCTTTGGGGGTAGCTTTAGGAGCTTTGGTTCTGGACTCTTCAGACGATTTGCTCACATTCTCGAATATTTCACTCACGATCTGAGGGACGACCTTTGCCACTTGCTTTGCCACGATAGCAGCAAGGCGCTTGTCTCTCTTTTCTTGGTGAGTGATTCATGGGTGACGGGGTCCAGATGAGGGTCCAGTTGACATTGTCTGCAACGGACATCGTCATGGGTCTCAGACACAGTACAATCGGATCTCACCTCACACGTCTAATACTACTAAAGCTCAGGAACACAGTGAAACATGTATCACATAAACACATAGGCATATAATCACAGATTCACATAAGCACAGAAGCACATAAGCAGCTGAGGCACAGAAGCACATAGTTCATGTAAGCCATATTTGCACGTATTCACTTTCCTATATTGCACATATTCACCCACATGCATGATCATGTTCCTTTATCTTTCAGATTTCATGTGTTCGAGAATAACGATTGTGATTAGCGAATACACATCGAGTAGTATAGCATAAGCGAATAATATAGCAAACATCACGGCGCAAAGTCGTTTCTCATGTAGTTGCGATTTGTTAGCGGTTGTGTTGTGTGATGAGCGGAGCAAGAAGCGTTAGATCAAAACCAATAATTATCTCAAAATGCTAACAAATAAGCATAAAACCAAATAAAACACATAAATTCCACATAAAACGACAAAAATCAGCGATTGCGAGTTTGAAACCGAATATAGATTGTCTTAGGCTGATAGACATCGACTACCCAAAGTGGTTAAACTATTCACAAGGACTTTCTGAGCACACTTTGACCTTTGGGACTGTGCTTTCGCCTCGATTCTGGGCGAATGGCACGCATCATTTCAGTTTCAGCGTGACTTCAAGTCATTGGAATCCGTCGAGACTTTGGTGAGAGTTTTGTAAAACCAAATAGAGATCGGAACAAGTCGTCAAGGTTCGGGTTTCACCCTTGACTTAACAACTCCGTTCCTGTTTTGATGAAATAAAGGAGAATTATGCGTCGAAGTATGGATTTCACACCTGATTCAAAGCAAATTCTCGTGTTTATAGATAAAAATGCGGGTCGAATCAAGCAATTTAGTCAAGAGTTTGCGGTTTTCACACCTAATCTCGATTTAATCGCTCGTTCATGTTTGAAACTAGAGTGCAGTGATAGTGTAGCGTAGGCGAGAATAGCGAGAAATGGCAAGTAAGCTCGTACATAGCCCCTACTGGATATGCACAAGTTGGTCTATTGGTTCCTAACTATAGACTAGGTCGTTTCTAAGACATCGACCCGGACTAGGTCGAGTCTAGCCTAATTCCCTATAGTTATGGCTCTGATACCAATCTGTCACACCCCAACCGATGGCGGAAACATCGGGGCGTGGCACTGGGCGAAACAGATTGTCCAGAAGTTTCCATAACAACTATAATTACCAATTATTTAAAGTAACATGTCCCATACCATGTCATAAAAGATAACATAATTATTACAGGCAAGATCTAGTCAAATTGTTCTGTTCCGACAACTAAGATTTTTATTACAGACAATTGTTTATTGTTCGAGGTCTTTCCTAGCCTCGATTTCACAGCAAGCTAAAAAAATAAGCATCCTAAGCACCTGTCACATACGTTAAAGTAAAAGTCAAAACACATAGTGTAAAGGCGAGCATACAAGTTTAATAGATATAGTAGAGTTCGAAATTGTTTACGCATAACGAGCACGTACACAGTGTAAAATGAGGCATGTTATTTATCGACATGAACCTATCGATACCAATGACTGCGGGTTGATTGCCCAAGGTAGTTCGCGATACACACTCACCACTGTGAGCCATGTAACTAATTGTCCTTAACAACTCCTGAGTGAACAGGTGCTGAGTCCAAACTAATAGTACTACCGTTGCTAAGGCAGGTAGACAACATTCCATGTGTAAACATAACAAACAAGCATTCATTAAGTCACGTATAACATGCGGTAATGGTTAGCGTTAAAGTATAGCGAAGAGTGTTCGATGTGATTTTGTATAAGTAACGTATGTAACACCCACAAGTGCGTAAAGCAAAAAGGGATCGAGTAAACTCACAGCGATTGGTGGATTGAAGGGAGCGCTAGAGAGTAAGGTTGGCCTGAACAGATTGATAGCATAACGATAAGCGATGCGTAAAATGAAGCAAGTGTCAGTGGGTCGAACAGCTGTCCGATCGGATGTCAGTCCGTTCGGTTAGCAGGTCGTTCAGGTGACAGTCTGCTCGTATGGTCATCTGATCGGGTGACCCTTCGAGTGGATTGTTACTTCGCTTGGGAATGATGTGTTTGTGTATGATGGCTTGACTTTTTAAGTTTTCGTTGTAGCATTTTGAAAATAGAGAAGTATATCTACCTTTCAGGTTGATCGATCGAACGACCGTTCGATCGGACGATAACCGATTGGTTGGACACTTTTAGTAAAAACAAGTTCACAGCAGTTTGTCACTCGATCGGATGGTAGTCCGATAGTGTGGCAACCCTGGTGCATTGAACATGTTGAAAATTGTTTAAGTGTTAAAGTTCCATAACATCACATGGTCGGATGGTCGGTCGATCGGGTAGCAACCCGATCGGTCGGCGATCCGTTCGGTGTTCCAAAGCTCTTGAAGTTTGAATTAAAAGTCAAATATGGGGCCAAGGTGCAAGCCGATCGGGTGGCAACCCGATCGGGTGACAATCCGATCGGACAGTAGTCCGATCGGGTGACACTCCAACCTGGTTGACCTGATCGTCTTCTTCCTTGGTCATTTTGATAGTTTGTCATTTTATCAAGATGATTTGATAACGTATTAGATAACAGAAACCTCGTCACGACTTAGTAACCTGATCGGACAGGAATCACCCAAATCCGATCAGCTAACTGTTCGAGACGGTGTTCCATGTTTAACCCGAAATCAGTAATCTCGTGGATAGAATCCAGATCTCGAACCCACACATCAACAAGAAAGTGTTGGAGGTTAGAACAAGCTCCGATTCTATCGGTTTTGAGTGCATTGAGTGTAAAAGAGTTGAAAGAAAGTTGGAAAACCATCTTTCAATCCTTTTTCACCCTGAATATGTTCAGATCTTTGCAAGATCTTTGTTTATTTGTGTGGAAATCATTCAGATCTAAGTTGTTCTTGGTGGATTGATGCCAAAACATGAAGTTTATAAGAACAACATGATGACATCATCCTAGAACACCTCAAATCTAGTGATTTCACTGTTAAAAGCCAAAATTTAAAAGATAGAAAGGTGTAGGAGTGTGTGTAGATTAAGAAAGTACAAGATTTAGATAGAAAACTTACAAGAATCGCGAGAAATCTGAAGAAAAGTGGGGTGGGAGCGCTGGTCGGACGAGATGTGCCAAAAATAGTAAGTTGTGATGTTGACAGGGGTATTTATAGGGTTTCCCAAAAAGTAAAGGGGAGGAGAGGGGCTGATCGATTGGGTGGCAGCCCGATCGAATGGCTGGTCGATCGGCTGGTCACTTGGTTGATTAGCCACTTGATTCAAGTGTTCGGTGCGACGAGTTTTGCCGTTTCGATTGCGATTGAGAGCGTTATGATGCGATAGAGTTTCCTATTCAAATTACTTTTAATCCCAACTACTATATCAACATACAATCATCCTTAATTCACTTGCGTTTAGCGTTTGCGATTCGACTGCGATTCGAGTTTCGATTGCGTTTCGCTTAATTACCACAACATAAACATAAATGAACATGCACATGTAACACATAAAAGGCACACACACATAGAACAGTATCCAGAACGCGTCATTCGAGTTGCGAATACGATTGCGATAAGCGATAAATCGATTAAACATGAAATAAATATGCGATAAATGGCGATTACAATGCGATTATTAATAGTTACTCCACATAATACAACTAACGCGATAATAAACTTAGACTAATTACAAGTCGAAGAAGTCAAAACAGGAATTGAGCAAGGAGTGACAAATCGCAATTAGCAATCTTGTCTCCCTTTGACTTTAATCTTGACTTTGACTTTGACTATCGAAACACGGGGTGTTACAATGGGGGTCGTAATCGGGAAATGGTGTCTATTTTAGCCCGATCAGCCTCCATTCCATCGCTTGAGATTTTATGACCGAGTACTGTTCTCTCTGTTACCATGAAATTGCATTTTTCCCAATTAAGGGCGAGGTTAGTTTCCTCACATCGGGATATCATATCGAGGCATTGGTCATATGAATCTCCAAAGATAGAAAAGCCGTCCATGAATACTTCCATAGTCTTTTCTATCATATCATGGAAGATGGCCACCGTGCAATGTTGGAAATTTGCGGGGCATTACATAGACCAAAAGGCATGCGTCGATAAGCAAAAGTTCCGTAGGGACATGTGAAAGTTGTCTTTTCTTGGTCTTCGGGAGCTATCGGTATTTTGAAAGTAATCTGAAAATCCATCTAAAAAACAATAATATTTGTGACCGGATAATCTTTCTAACATTTGATCAATAAAAGGTAAAGGAAAATGATCTTTCCTTGTTGCCTCATTTAATCGACGATAATCTATACACACTCTCCATCCAGTGACGGTTCTTGTTGGTATTAATTCATTTTTTTCGTTTGTGACCACCATCATACCTTCTTCCTTAGGAACTACTTGGACAGGACTTACCCAAGGACTATCGGCAATTGGGTAGATAAGTCCGACGTTAAGTGTTTTGATGACTTCATTATTAACCACTTCTTGAAAATTTGGATTTACTCTATGTTGTGGTTGTATTATTGATTTATAATCATCATTCATTAAAATTTTGTGCGTGCACATGGAAGGGCTTATTCCTTTAATATCTGCAAGCTTCCATGCAATCGCGTTTTTGTGTTTTTTTCAAAAGTGTGATTAATTTTTCTTTTTCTTCACTAGTTAACTTTGACGAAATAATTACAGGTAGTTTACCATCCTTGTCAAGAAAAGCATATTCCAAACCTTTTGGGAGTTCTTTGAGCTCAAGTGGTGGGTCTTTAGGAGACTCCTTATTTGGTTGCTCATTTTGGTCAAGAACCAAAAACGTTTGTTCAATGGCAACCTCTTCTTCGACAAAGTGGTCGATTTCTTCTTCCGTATAGGGTGGCTCATCTTCATCTTCAATTAGGGGGTCATCATTGCCGATTGGATATTTCATTCATCGCTTAAGATTGACACATTTTTTGAATGCCCCTAATTGAATGGGTAGATTGTTTCGCTTCTGATTTTTCAAAGCTTCGTGGGTTTTTTACAAAAGGTCATCCCAACACAAGCGGAGTGTCATCAAGGATGACGAAGTCGGTTGGGATTACCGTTTGGTTTGTTTGGACTAACACGTCTTCAACTACTCCCATTGATTTTACAATTTTCCGATTAGATAGAAAAATGAGTATTTTGAAGTGGAGAAAAATCATCAATACTTAATTTTTTAAAAATGTAATTTGGCATTATATTAACACAAACATCTTTATCAATTGTAATATTACTAATAAAGGAATTTTGAAAAAAAAAACATGGAACCGGTGTAATGTTAATTTCAAATGGATCATCTTTTATTAGCATTGTTTGATAATTCGTTAACTTAATGCTTACTATTTCGTTAATTTTAGTGTTAGTGTTTAACTCTTTTAAAAACTTAGCATGAGTAGGTACCAAAAAATGGTTTTCGAAAGAAGGTGTTAAGAGATTAATTTCTTGAAAATTAGACTCTTTTTGAAGATTAGCATTGTCGGACTTACCTTTTTCGATGTTTAGTTCATGCGCCGGTTTTTCACTTACTTGTTCTTCCATTTTTACCTCTTCTACTATCATTTCTTTAGTACAATTACCTCTTCGCTTGCACGGGATTCCTCTTTCCTTGCACGGGCATCTTTTATATAGCGCTCGATAGTTTTAAGGTGTTCTGTTATCTTTTCGGCTACGGGAAGGATAGTTGGTGGTTCGTCAAAGCGATCAGAATAAATATCCCCACAGCTTGAGTTTGGAAGTTCGATCGTTGGTTCCTCGTAATACTCATATGAGGTAGATGTTTCATACCATTGTTCCTCATTGTAAGTATATGAAGGATAAGGGTCGTAATTCAGTTCTTCATAATACCCATATGAGGTGGGTTGTTCACACCATTGTTCCTCATAATAAGTATATGAAGGCTCATATCTTGGTTCTTCATGATATGAGTATGAGGGCTCATACCTTGGTTCTTCAAGATATGAGTATGAGGGAGAAGGTTCATACCTGGCTCTTCATAGTGTGTGTATGAAGTGGTTGGCTCGTATCTGGGCTCCTCATGGTATGTGTACGAAGTGGATGGTTCGAAGAGGTCACAATATTGTACCGAGTGCGGTTACCACAAATGGTACAATACTCTTCTTCATAATCCTCCTCCTCATAGTGGTAGTTGTAACCTCCTGAGTATTGATCCATAAGAATCACTCAGCAGACCACAACAGAGTCTTGGGACCAGAAAACAAAAATAAAAATGGAAACAGAGGCTGAGCACGGCCGCGCGTTCCGTGAGCATGGCCCGTGGTCAGGATCTGTATCTGGGCGTTTTAAAAATGTGACTAGTTTTGTGCAGCACGGGGGCGTGTTCAGCGAACACGGCCCCGTGTTCAGACTCTGTAACTGGGTGTTTGGTTATTTTTATGCAGCACGGGGATGTGTTCAGTGAGCACGGCCCCGTGTTCAGGTTACTGTAATGCAAAAATTTAAGAAAAATGTAAAAATGTGCGAGCAATTTTAAAAAGGTTAAAAAACGATTAGGCCGTCGATTTTAAGCTTTCTTAAAATCCTTGTGTCCCCGGCAACGGCATCAAAAACTTGGTGCGTGTCGGGTGTGATATGTTTATATTGATATTTTAAGCCCATTTTACACATTAGTCAAGTTCTAAATTTATAAAACACGATATTCTACTAACACTAAACACACATATGGGCAAGTGCACCCCTCGTGAGCGTAGTATAGCATTGGTAAGATACCAAGTTCGTCCAAGGAGACACGAGTTTTTAATACCGGTTTATCCTCAACGTTTAATCAAACTAATTTTTTTGACAAAAAGGTTTTAAACATGAAAAATAAAAAAAGGCATAAATAAAAATAAAGAAAAGCAGATAGACAAGATGAATCACTTGGATCCGACTCGCCTTTAATGTATCCTTTGATGATTTCCGCACTTTTGCACATTTTAAGAGATTATCTTAGTTATAGTAGTAGGCCCCTCTTTTGAAGGTGACGTTACCCTCAACCCAGTGGTTTGAGTCAGCAAGGATACAATCCCAAAGGTTCGGAATATTGAAAGATAAGTAATTGAGTTATTAATGCAAAAAGTGGTAGGCCCTTCTTTTGAAGGTGACGTTACCCTCGGTTAAGTGGTTTGAGTCATCAGGGATACAATCCCAAGTAGCCGGTTTAATGTATTAATAGTAGTTTACATATGAGGGGATCAAGCCATTCGCACCCCCGCCATCCAATACCAGTGGGTATTGAAGGAGGTCCTAGTAAGCTTGACCCAGGTCCTTGCAGGATCTATACACTGAACAACGCAAGAACCTTACTAAACCATTCCCTTAACCCCCGACTAGGTAGCCAACATATCTCTATATAGACTATAGAGATATGAATGGTGTAAATCTTTCACTTTATATAGACTGTAAAGTAATGCCAAGATACCAAGGACAAATGATAAAGAAGTTTTACCTTCAACATAAGAAGCTAGTTATTAAAGTCATTAATACAAAACCAAATAAAGAGTGTGAAACGGTTAAAAATCAAAAGTAATACATTAAATGCTTGTCTTCACCAAGTGATGTAAGAGACTTAGCCAAACATGGCCTTTGATTGACAAGAACTCTTACTATCAATGTTGGATCCCGAGACTACTACACACACTCTAAGGTGGATGATGGATGATGGTGGTGGAGTGGTGGTGGAGTGGTGGCAAAGCGGGAGAGAGATGGTTTGCCAAGTGATGCCTTTGAAGTGAGCCAAGCACCCCTATTATAGCCTGAACAGAAGCCCGGCCACGGCCCCGTGTCCAGCGGACACGCCCTCGTAGACATCCCTTTTCTCTTCATTCATTAATTGCTTTTGTCAACATAGGGCTCAACACGGCCCGTGTCCAGTGGGCACGGCCCCGTGTGCAGAAGCGTATATGTACTACCAAGATTTGCAAGATTCTGCGAATCTTAGCATTGACCACGCCCCATGCTGAGTTGGGCACGCCCCCATGATGGGCGTAGAAGCTTCCACAACTTTGTCCTTTATACAGACACCTGACCACGCCCCCCGTGTCCAGTGGGCACGGGCCGTGGTCAGCCTTCTGTTTCTTGTTTTTGCTCTTGGGGATGCTGTCGAGGGGTCGGGCATGTCACGTTTTTTTCTTTTTCTTTGTATTTATGTTAGTTTTTGCTGCATATTTGTTCCTTTTGTTTATTTAAGCTCATTTGGTCCTGAAAATACAAAAGGAAGACAAAAGCACACTTTTCCAACATTAGTACTAAAAAGGGTTAGTTTTATGCCTCACTAGATGTAATTTATATGTTGCATTTTACACACATCAGCCCCCTTCCAGGCAGCGTTACCCTTAACCTATTGGTCTGAGTCTGCAGGGATACAGTCCCGCAAGGTCGGATCATTGAAAGATAATTAAGTAAGTTATTAATGCGAAAAGTGGTAGGCCCCCTTCCAGGTAGCATTACCCTCAACCCTTTGGTTTGAGTCAGCAGGGATACGGTTCTTGAAGGGTTGGTTTAAAGTTTTAATAGTAGTTTATAAATAAGGTATTCAAGCGGTTTATTACTCTTAGTCAGCCCAATCATTCCTATGCCAATCCATGGAGTAGTACTAAGCTTGAACCAGGTTCTCGCAGGATCTATACACTAAATGAGACATAGAATTATCCAACCACCCTTCTAATCCCCTTCCAAGTAGTTAGCGCACTATATATAGACCGTAAAGATACGAAAATGTGAATCAACGACATATGAAGAATGGTTAGATAAATTCTCCTTCAATATAACAAACTAGTTATTAAAGTCATTAATACATACTAAAAAGGAGCGAAAGATTGGAAATCAAAACGTAATACATAAAATATTTGTCTTCACCAAGTGATTTAAGAGTTTAGTCAAGCATACTTACGATCGATCTTGGATCCCGAGACTACTACACACGCTAAATGATGGAAGATGGATGATGGTGGTGGATGATGGTGTTGTAATGGTGGTGGAGTGGTGGCAAGTGAGAGAGAAGTCGTTTGCCAAAGGATGGATTGGAATGGAACCAAGCACCCCTATTTATAGCTGAAGACAGACGTTCACCATGGCTCGTGCCTACCTGGCCATCTCTCTCTCCCTCTCTCTCTCTCTCTCTCTTCCTCATTAACTGCAGTGTCAGGTCTTGTACTAACACGGCCCTGTGCGTCAACGGCACGACCCGTGGCTATTGTACTTGTTGTAGTATCTCATATTCTGCGAATCTTAGAGTGACCATGCCTAGTCTTGCCTTAGCATGGCACCGTGTTGGTTGTCTGTTTTATCCTTTGCTGTTGTCTTTTCTTCTGCAGAGATTCCAGTCTTGGGCACGACCCGTGTCTAGTGGATACGACCCCGTGTCAGGTTTTCTGATCTTGCCATTTTCTTGGTTCGGATGTGGATTGGGGCTTGGCGAGTTGTGTTAATCCTCCTCCATTGTATTTATGTTGGTTTTTTGCTGTTATTTTGCTCCTTTTGTGCGTTTAAGCTCTTTTGACCCTGTAAATTAAAAAGGAACAAAGAAACCAGCTTTTTCCAACATTAGTACTTAAAAGTGTTGATTTTACGTCGTATTTGATATAATTTATATGTTGTATTTTACAAACATCAAGTACTGCCACACTTGAATCTTTGCTTGTCCTCAAGCAAAACTCTAAAATGTGGCTTACACACCCAAACGAAATAGGTAGAAGAGAAGAAGGTTTTGGTCTCATCTTTAGAGTATCGAGAATCCAAGTTCTAAATTTATTTTGTTTTTATTTTATTTACAATCTTTCTCTCCATTCATTAACTGCAGATGTCAGGTCTTGTACCAACACACCCCGTGGTGTCATAGCACAGCCCTAGGGTTAGTGTACTTGCTGTACTATCACAGATTCTATGAATCCTAGAGTTGACCACGGCCCGTGTTGGGTTAGCACGGCCCCATGTAGGTATGTCTTTTGTTTTTGTCTTTTATGTAAGGAATCTTGACTGGGCACGGCCCCAAGCCTGGTGGGCATGGCGCCGTGCCTAAGCTTATGTTTTTGTTATTTTGTTGTTTTGGATGAAGATGGGGGTTCAGCAGGTCGTGTCAATCCTTCTTCTTTGTATTTGTGTTGGTTTCTCCTGTTAATTTGTTCCTTTTATTCGTTTAAGCTATTTTGATCCTGTAAATTAGAAGTAAACAAAGAAACATGCTTTTCCAACATTATTACTGAAAAAGGGTCGATTTTATGCCTTGTTTGATGTAATTTATATGTTGCATTTTGCGCACATCAAATACCCCCACACTTGAATCTTTGTTTGTCCTCAAGCAAAACCCTATAATGTGGCTTACACACCCAAACGGAATTGGTAGAAGAGAAGTTTTGGGTTTATCTTTAGAGTGTCGGGAATCCAAGTTCTAAATTTATTTTGTTTTTATTTTATTTACAATCTAATTCGTCATGATTTATTTAAAACACATTTTAAGAAAAATTATCTGTTTTTGGCATAACATGCCTTTTAAATTCTATTTAGTTATATACAAGTTTACACACTTCACAAGTGGTCATTCAACTCTCGACCGAAGTTGTGTAAGTGAGAACGCTCGTGCCCGGTTTGGAAATTACTCCTACCATAGGCTTGACAATCAATCAAACTTCCTCCTTTTTGACGTTAAATCCTTGTAAATATCATGAGGGCTTTAAAGGGCAGGTTGTGGTTCGGGTTTGGTGTGTTTTATTGGAATGCTGAAAGACGTAAAAAATATCCAATTTTCTATTGCTTTGTGGCTTAGCAAAAAAATACTTTGGGATTTTTTTTGCCAAAGTTAAAATAGATCCGTAATCATAATTTTATAAACGATATCTTTACAAAAATAAAAGGAGAAAAATAAAAAAAGGTTTGTTTTTGTGGGTTTAGAAATGAAAGGTGAAGGCTCAAAGGATTTATATAGGGGGTGGTTTTGTGTCACAACCCCCGCCCCCTTATCTGTCCCAGGAACGGGCGGTCGCGAACTCAGTGGCGGTGGTATCAATATTTATTAATTTGGCAGCGGAAGTTACATCAGGACCGTAGTTAGAAAATGTTTATCAGAGTAAAACCACCATATTTTATTTTAATCATTACATGGGTAAAACCCAAGTTTCTTATTACAACACGTTTATAGGGATAAACCCTACTTTATTGAATTTAAAACATCGTATTTTAGATAACTTTTATAGCCACAGTTTTACAAGCCGTCCGTGCTCTCGAGCTGGCTTTTTACTACTTGGCTTTCACATTGTGTTACCTGAAACACGTGTTTAAAAACATTTGTCAGTCGGAAATACTGGTGAGTGAATCCCAGTTTAATCAAGAAACATTTTATCAATTAAAACAGTATTGAGAGCGATCACATTGTTTATGTCTACACAATTACTCCATTTGGTACTATCAATCCACTGACTTGTGGGTCATATTACACATTGGCTAACTCATTGTCCAATGGTAACGTACTGTCAACCTTGACTTACTACTCATAGTGTAGTAAATTTTGTATACAAAACCCTAACATACCGGCAGTAATTGAAGAACTACAAAGACTCAATCACCGCTTAATCGTATTGTAAAACATTTAAGGTTTTGTAAAATATTACAAAAAGGTTAACAAAAAGAGGATAAACTCACATTGTTGTCTTAGACTTCGCGTAAGGGTTTCCTGGGAATAATCTATAATTTATACAAATGTACATAGGTTAGTATCATAACCCTTTGAAAATGTTAATGATACCCTCCCCGAGACGGTATTACAACAACTACGTCGGGCAGAACCACGACAGTTGTTACGGAATCCTAAAACAATCGGGCAGCGTATCTAATACGAAACTGGGGTTATAATACTTACAACGGAGCAGAACCTCGCTAATTAAGGGGGTATTATACCTGTGTATAATGCCTACACTTTAGAATTGAGAGAAAGAAATGAATTCTGAACGAATTGAAATGGACAGCCGATGCCTCCTTTATGTAGTGCCTGAACCTGTGTCTCTCGCGGCCCGCGTAACATAAGCACAAAGCTTACGCGGCCCGCGTCAAAGCTGGGTCAACGCGTAGCTGTGCTGAGTCGACAACTAGCTTTGCCGGGTGTTGGGCCACGTGACCGCACCGGGCTGCGCCACCATTTTAGTCTCTCGCGGCCCGCGTTAACTAATGGAAACTATTACGCGGCCCGCCTAAACTAAAGAAATCAACGAAATCAGTTTCAACCTTGATACCGCCCGCGTGAGTGTTGGGGTGGGTCCTACGCGGCCCGCCTCAACTTAATATTTCTTGTTTTTCATTTATTTTTTAGGCTATATTGTATTTCGGGCTCGGTTTTCATGTATGGGATGTATTTTAGAAAGTGTAGGGTGTCAGGGGTGTTTTAGGAGGGTTGTTATATTTTGGGTATCACTTCTGGGTTATTTAATAAAATATATAGTGCACTCATATTAAATATAGTAACCCATTTCTACTTTATCCCTACGTCACGAGACAGAACCCCAATGAATTTAGGCAGAGCCTTGACATACATTACGGGGCCCTACGTCATTTGGACAGGGTATCAGTGATCAGGGGTTACAACACTTAAAACGGGGCGGGGTTTTATTATTATTATAGGTGAAATATTAAGAAAGTATAATATTCAGAAGAGTAGTCGAGAGAGAGAGACCACTGAGGCAAAGTAATTTAGAAAGGTTTGAAAGTATTTATACTAGATTCTTTGTGTGTTGGTGCATACATCTGTTAACTTCGTCTTGTATCGAGTTTTAGAATAGATTGTATAGATCAGGGCATGGTTTATGAGAAAATAGGAGAGTTTAAGAGTTAAGATGCTGATTTCACTCCAAACTCACATGTAGGTGATTTCGCCCGAAATCATAAGTGTCTAATTCCGCCCCAAATGTCTTATGTATGTTTCGAGCGGAATCAGAATGCTATATGTAGGTCATGTTGAGCGAAATCAGAGAGAGAGTTCTTGTATTCCATACCGAAGTGCTGCCGGTGTGAGATTTGATTGTAAACAACGTCTAATCAATACAATCAGTAGTTAAAGTGAAGAATTAGCTGTTTCTACGTCAGTTACTTGTTTTCCGCATCTGTAACTGATCAAAACTCCTCTGAACAACTCATTCGGGTTCATACACGATCCTACAAGTGGTATCAGAGCTCAGGAGGAGGAGTTCTGCTGAGATTAGCTGAATTTCATCGAAACTTCTTACTTCTACACCTTCTTTCATCATTTCAGAAAGTTTTAACGGTCAAAATCGGATCATTTTTTCACAGACTGTGTATAATTGGACATAGACAAATCCTTGAAAGTTTCATGTTAAAATACGGACTAAAAATGGACCAAAATGGACCCCGAACTGATTCCGCTCGATGAGACCATTTCTGATTTCGCTCGAGAAATCTAATTCCGCTCCAAATTGTCTGATTCAGCTTCAAAAGTCTGATTTCGCTCCAGAAAATGAATCTCTTGATTTCGCTCCAAAGTAATTTGATTGATTTCGCTCCAGGCTATCAAACTTCTGTTTTCGCTCCAAAGTATTTTCAGATTTCGCTCCAGAGATACAAGTTTCTGATTTCGCTCCTGTGTGTATTCAGATTCCGCTCCAAGGTTCATTTGTTGATTCCGCTCCAAGAGACTGTTTACTACTTCGCTCCAAAAGACATCTGGGTTAATTCCGATCGAAAGTTACTGTTTTTGAAACACGTGATACATAATCATGAGTGACGAGTTCTATAACGCGTTCGCTTCATCTCCGACTACTCCGGCTTCCATTGCTCAGAATATGAACTTGGAAAACGAGACCGGAACGTTACAAAAGCCCCCGAAACTAATGAGTATTGAAGAATATTACGGGTGGAAAGACAGATTCAAAAACTGGGTCCAGGCAAATCATCTTAGGTCATGGGAGTGTATTCTGAAGAAATATGTTTTACCTCGTACTGATTTGCAAGTTGTGAAAACAATTTCTGAGTTTAGTGATCAAGAACGAGATATGTATCGTGCTGAAAAGATGATGATTAGTCTATTACAGCAGGCAATCACAGAAGACATTTTCATTCTGCTTCAGCATGATAAAACTTCAAAGTCAATCTGGGATGCTCTACGTGTTAAGTTTGAAGGTAGTGAGAACATGATTAAGAGCAAGAAAGCGTTGCTCAAGAAAGAGTTTGATCTGTTCAGTAGTTTACCGGGAGAAGATACGAAGAAGCTGATTGAATGTTATTGCCACTTAGTGCGATCTATGTCGATGATTGGTATAACCAAAGATCCTGATGAGTGGGTAGACAAGTTAGCGGACGCTTTACCGCAAAAGGAGTGGGGTACATATTTGATGATTCTAAAGAATACGGGTGTTTATGATGGATTGACTATTTCTTAGTTCATTGAGAAGATTGAAAGTCAGGATTTGGAACAGCAAAAGATCGCAAGGATGAACAGTTCGAGTGGTCAACAGGTTGTAAAAATGTACTACAAAGGCAGTGTTCCAGAAATTGAAAGAAGCCCAAAGATACAAACTGCATTTAGTGTGGGAGATTCTATTGAAAATGTTGATCAAAGTCCTAAAAGCAGTAGTGGTTTCTCTTCATACCCGAGTGTTAATCCAAAGAGCACAACTTCAAGTTTCAGTTCTCAAAGTACTAAAAGTGGAAGTGGTTATATGATACAATGCAACATTGCCTTGAATCTTCCAGATGGTCAAAGTTTTTCTGAAGAGGTTGCGAAAGATCACATGGCTTTACTTGGTTCCGTGCTACTATCTTATGAAGGTTTGGTTGCAGGGCGGATCAGGAATCCTATGCTCACAAAAGAGGATTATGATCAGATAGACGCTGAAGAAATGGAGCTTATGGACATCAAATGGTGTTTAGCTAGTGTTCTTAGACGAGCTGAAAAGTTCAAGCTGATTACTGGAAGAAATGACTTTCTTGATGCACATGTTTCAACTTTGGGTTTTGATAAATCTAAAGTTACTTGTTTTCGATGCAGGGAGAAAGGTCATTTCAAGAGGGAATGCAAGAACAGAGAAGCTAGTGATGTAAAGAATCCGTTCAGAAAAGATGATTATTACCGGAAAGCCATATATCAGCAAGTTGGTCAGCAACAACAGCAAGAACCACAGGTGGCTCATGGTAGAAAAGTGATCGAGGATTCAAAAAGAGCATGTCTGGGGAATCAAGAGAATTTTAACTGGAATTTTCAAGATGATGAAAAATTGCCTGAAGGTTTTAGCTGGGATATGTTTGTGAATGATAAAGGAGATTTCAAAGCCTTCATTGCTAAAATTTTGAAAGAACCAGATATGTTTACCACATGGATGAAGTCTATTGGTGAAACTGTGAAGAATGTGAAGGAAGAGTCTGTTGCATCTGAAGAAAGCTCACAGAGCTCAGATAAAAGTTCACAAAGTGATGAAAGTTCAGAAAAAGAAGTTGTTTTTGATCAAACACCAGCTGATTCTGGTTCTTCAGATAATAATTCTGACAAATCAGTAGAGTTTGATCAAACACCAACTGATGACAGTAGTGATGATGAAGAAGAACGACATATTAATGTTGCTAAAACTCATCTCTCTCCTGAAAGTTTTCATTTTTATTTTGCAGATCGTTTGGAAAAACTGAAAGAGAAACAAGCTGCAAAAGAACAAATGAAACAGAAGTCTGAAAGTGGTGATCAAACAAAGGAAGCTGTTCAGAATGAAGAAGTAAAAAGTGTTGCTGAGGAGATTGCTGAACCAGAAAAGGTGACTGAAGATAAGAAAGTGGTTAAGTTGAGAAAATTATAGAAGTTGAAAAGATTGTGGAAGTCATCAAACCTTGCTCAAAGTGTTTGGAATCTTGCAAGGAATGTGCAGCAAAAGATGAAAAATTGGTTGAGCTTGAAAAGATGAAAGAGCAATTACTATTCAATCTAAATTACGTGAAAGAATCTTACGATGTATTGAACAGAACAGTAACTGGTCTTCAAAAGACAAACTCTGAAAGAGAAAATGCTTTGACGATGATGAATGCAACATTGATGACGAAGCAGAAAGCTATTAACTTCTACATCGAAGAAAGTGCTAAGTGGAAGCAAGTGTTGGAAACTGAAAAGATTGAAAATGAGAGAATCAGACGTTTATTACAAAGTTATTCTAGTTCTGATTCTATTATTGATAGAATTTATCCGACTGTTGCAGGTATGGAAGCTTTTCAAGATGAAAAGACAAAGAAGAAGGATACTGGTAAGAAACCGACTGATAGATATAACAAGTGTCCGCCTCCGATCTGGGAAGGTTATTCTCCTAGAAAACCAAATGAGGAACAAGTTCAAAAGGCAGTCAATATAAAGTTAAAAACCGACACAACTGATAAATTACCAGAAAACATTGATGTCGTTTTCACATCGTCTGACACTGATCATGAGTCTGAGTTAATCAAAAAGGTGGTCGATCAGGTGTTGGATACAGATGAGGAGTCTGAGTCAAAGTCTGAGTCTGGAGGGTCAAGTTCGTCGGTCAACAGTCCAAATTCGTCGGTTAAAAGGGCTTACAGTAAAGAGTTTTTGTTATCAAAATCGAATTTGGATGATGAAACATTTGAAGTAGCATATACTTTAAATGATTCTGACAAATTATACTCTGACAAAGAGTTTCCAATAAGAAGTGTTAGATTTGAAATGATCAAAAAGGTTTTCAAAATGACAGAAATTAAGATTTCTGAAATAAAAGATTTAAATCTTACTGGAAAACCTAAAAAATACACTTCAAGAGTACAACAACGATTAAACAAGAAAAAGGGTTACAATTCTGGTTCTGGTTTTCAAAAGAAACCAAACCATAATGGTAGCTACAAAAAGAAAGGATTAGGTTTTATTCCATCAGAAAATTATAAAAATGAGAAAAAGTCTAAAACAAAAACAGAATTTGTTTCAGGAGGAAGTGCAGAAGAAGAACAGAAGAAACCGTTTTGGAAACAATCAAACCAGGAGTTTCTTGCTGAAAAGAAAAGGAATGGAACTGGAGTTTTTCATCCAAAAGAGACTCGAACCTGTTTCAAATGCAATGAAGCTGGTCACATTGCATGGAATTGTCCGAAAAATGCTAAGATAAAACAGGGAGGAGTTTCTGAAAAATTGAAAGAAATAGTTATTGATGTTGAACCACCAACCGAAAAATTCAGAACTTTTGAAAATTCAACTTATGAGATTGGTGAGTGTTCTAAAAAGAATTTTTACAAAAGGAAAGCCAACAACAACCAAGTGTGGGTTGTTAAGAAGTCTGAAGAGAAAGTCGGCAATGATTCTGGTTCCACAAAACCAGAAGAGCCACAAGGTGAGGTAAAAGAGGTAAATTCTGTACTTTCAGTGAATGATGATGAATTTCCATCACTGAAGTTTGAGAAGATTAAACAGAAAGTTGGTAAGATTGAGATTTCGGATCAATTTACCTCCGAGAAAAATGAATTTGAAGTCGAGAAAGTTTTCAATGGAAATGTTAAGAAAATTTTTGGGAAAATGCTTGATGGGAAAGTAAAAGGGGTTAAAGATTTCTATGCAACAAAGAAACCTACTGAGCAAGAATTGAAAACACTCAAGTCTGAAAAGACTTGGGTGGAAATTCTCTTTCCTTGAACAGTAGGACTTGCCGGAGATCCCAAGTTTGTAATCGTGGATCAGGAATCGGCATTTTTCTTGAAAATTGATGATTGTGAATGAATCTTATAAAGTTTAAATTTTTACAGGATAAGTGTGAATTGCCGGAGCTTCCAGGTTGGTAAGTGTGAAGCAGGAATCGGCATCTTTATTGGTAAAATGATTTTGTGTAGATGTGTTATTACTACAAGTTGGTTGATGAAGGTTTATACCTACAAGTGGTAAATCAAGGACTTTAAGTTGTACTTGTTTTTCCTACAAATGGTTAATCAAGGTCATTAGGTTGAACTTGATTGGACCAAACTTACATGTGGTATTTGAAAGACAGTGTGATGAACCAAACCCCTAACTTTACAAGTGATAAAATCAACAAAACTTATTTTCCGAAAAAATCATTTTGGTTAAAACAAACTTAAGTGTTTTGAAATCATAATGAGAAAATAGTTTTGTGTAAGGGGGAGTTCGGATTGTTTATGCCAAGTGGATGGCGAATTGAAGCGATTAGATATCGGTTGTCATTTTATTGTACAGTTTATTTTCAAATTTCCTGAAATGTGTTTGCATTTTAGGGGTAGTAGAAATTTCTGAAAATCCAAAAACATTAGAAAATTTGAAAAAGACAAAAACATGATAAAATAAAAAATGAGTTTTAGTGTCAAAGAAGAGGAAATGATAGTACATCAGTAGACAGTCACAGTATGATAAAGAATTGTATTGTTTAAATAGCGTTAAACAGTCTCACTGATGATATGCCGATAGGTTTTTACACATTTAGTAAGTTTTTTCGGGATATAAACTTAAATTCAAACTTGCTTATTTTGTGGGGAACACTACTTGGATATATAGGTAACCCCAGAAATCTCGTTTAAAAGGTCCCTCTTTCTGAGATACTAGGTCTTTATGCTCAGTGATATCTAGGGTATTATCCCGGGACTTCTGATTTTGCGGAAGCAATGGCCTAGTCCCTGGAGAATACTTTCCGCTTGCTTGAAACATAGCGCCGCCCTCAGCAAATTGATGAAACAATAAAATTGATAGTCATTGCTGTTGTAATTCAAAAGATCCTCTAAAGGGGACACACCAAAAGTCGAGCCGTCGTCTCTCTGCTGAACGAAAGTTCTGACCTGAGCTCTCACGGTTTCGTACTATAATTTATTCCCTTACAGACATCATCTGTGGTATACTCACCTGTAAGACTGAATATTGGGATCTGGATACGGGAGTATATTCAAGAGGTGGGACACATGAATGAGTTTAAGTCCTTAAAACATCTAACTCATATCCTGAATCAGTTGAAATTTGTGTGAGAATTTAAGTGGATCAGTATATCGGCAATCTAAGTGAATTGTTTAATTCTTAATGTGTAACTAAGCTCAATGGTACTTGTGACTTGTCAAGATCTGATATGATCCTCTTACACAAAACTCACAAAAATATTGTCTGTAAATATTTCTTTACTGCATTTCTTTATTTTCAAAATCCAAAAAGATTTTCAGTATGTTTTAGCATAAATTTTTGAAAAATTCAAAAAGATTTTCGACAACTGATGTTGGAGAGCTGAATTTCAAAATTCCGAGTGCTAAACATGATGACCATGTGGTAAGGGGGAGTCTGCATTTGAAATCAGAATATTTTTCAAAATATAATCTTACAAATGGTTCATCAAGATTCTTAAGATATAAAATTTTTGTTTGATCTGAGGGAGAGTCAGTGTTGATGCATGTCTCTATAGTTGTAATGTTTAAAACTTACTTTGAGGTAGAGATTGTGCAGATAACCTGAGCTGAATGTGAGTCAGGTGACTATCTTGGAACAACCTCCGGAAGAGCCAGGCCATCAGAAGCTTGTGTTTAAAGAGCCAGGTTCTGATACCTGAAGATGTTGTAGATAGAGATTGAGCTAGGCAAAGATTTTGAATTTGTGAAAGTCAGATTACGATCCTGAAGCAGATGATGCTGATGAACTGAAGGAATGCCAGCACGTTGTTAAGGAGAGTCTGGTAATGCTGAGTGAAAGAATGAAGCCCAGAGACTGATCAAGACTGAAGATGCGAAGACATGACACAGTCAGACTCGTCAACATCTGAGGGGGAGTCTGTTGGTGCATACATCTGTTAACTTCGTCTTGTATCGAGTTTTAGAATAGATTGTATAGATCAGGGCATGGTTTATGAGAAAATAGGAGAGTTTAAGAGTTAAGATGCTGATTTCGCTCCAAACTCACATGTAGGTGATTTCGACCGAAATCATAACTGTCTAATTCTGCTCCAAATGTCTTATGTATGTTTCAAGCGGAATCAGAATGCTATATATAGGTCATGTTGAGCGAAATCAGAGAGAGAGTTCTTGTATTCCATACCGAAGTGTTGCCGGTGTGAGATTTGATTGTAAACAACGTCTAATCAATACAATCAGTAGTTAAAGTGAAGAATTAGCTGTTTCTACGTCAGTTACTTGTTTTCCGCACCTGTAACTGATCAAAACTCCTCTGAACGACTCATTCGGGTTCATACACGATCCTACATTGTGAACTTGAAGTTGACGTTTACTTCACATGTAAGTTTCTATTTTTCCATATTTCAATTCTTGATTTTCATTTATGGGACACGTTGACAACTTTTTAAATGTCATGCATATGCATATTTGAGTTATTATTATTATTATTTTATTAATATATATATATATATTATAATTAATTTAACTACTTTATTTATTTGACGCTTATAACTTTTAAAATATGATGTTTTACAAAACAATGAATATGTCATTAGAACAAGAATAATCTTATCTACATTTTGAACCAAGTTTCATTAAAAATGGAGTAGGTTCAAGTATAAAGTATTTTTATCATTTAATTATTAAACGGTTCTTACGTTTGCCAAAACACCTTATATTTTTATTGGTCAACTTACCCATGATGCATCCTTTTAATAACATAAGTTTTTATATAATTTATATAAATAAAAATTTTGGGAATGTTACATCCTCCCCACCTTGTTTTAAATCTCGTCCTCGAGATTCCCTGAAATATGGATGAATATTTAGTTAGTTACTTTCTAGGTATATTCTGGTCCTTTCTTGTAATTCTACTTTACTTTGACCAGAACTATTCTCTATGTTGTGAGATTCTTATCTTCTCAAGATTTCTTAATGAAAGTAAAATTATTAGCGTAAGTGTTTAGATGTTTTGTGTCTTCGCACAACTTTTATTTACAGGTTTCCTAATGCGCCAATAATCGCAAAGGGAATTCTTATACTTTCGATGGCGTCTCAACTTAAAGAGTTCTTGTCGTTCATCTTGTCGCACGAATTTCGAGACGGATGATCAAACGAAATAGTGTTTGATGTCGGAATTTAGAGATGTATACGAGAGATTCCTAATAAATAAGTTTAAAATTATCATTGACACACTTGTTCGTGATTTATTCCTAATTGTCAATCAATATAGTCTTTGGATTTCCTCATAGACATACACGTCTATATAATCATATATTTCACATACTGGTAGTATACATACTATTTATAAGGTCAATGTATTTAATAGATTCACAAGTCAGACATCAGGTCATGGTACTATTTAGGGAATTCTATTATCATAACATATACTCCATCTCACCCGGTCTTGCCGGAGAGGTAACCCCATCTCACCCGGACAAGATGGAGAGTCTACCGCACCATACCCAGTTTTGCCGGAGAGGTAATTATCATGGTATTTCCCATAAATAGACTTCTCTCAAATTAGGATTTTGAAAGCACATCGTTTATTATAGTTTGCATCAAGAAACAAGGAAATCAGTATTCTCATGATCGATCATATTCTAGAACCGAGTAGTATCAATAAACAAGAAATAACAGTGGCCAGTTGTTATCGCTTATTTATCATACATGCACTGTTCTAGTCACTATCCTCACGGGATACCAATAACCATCATACTTTATCTATGCAAGTAATTGGCTTATCTCAAAGCTTTATACTAAGGCATTCTTCTTAGGTTCAGGTCTAATTACTGTCCCGGTTGTTACCAGTGAATATCAATATCCCAACTCTTTCATTTAAGCATAGATATTATTATGGTTGTGGTTTTCTTTTGGTTGGAGAATGGAGTTTCAAATATATCATAGCTAGGTTCAATGTAATAATTATGCTTTACAGCTAACTCTATTTATGCATATAAAATCTTAGATCCCGTTATAAGGAATATTTCATTGAGACAAATGGCATTTTAAAACATAGTAGATTTCATGGTTTATAATGACTTCATGTTTTCATTTATCTCACAGAAGATATTATATTGGGTATATGCATATATGTGTATAAAATTTCAAATCTCTAGTTAATATTAAACTTAAGGAATATATACACACATATATATAAAATAATAACTATACATCCGATGGTACCAATCATCAAGCTTATTTCCATGATTTTACTTTATCCTTTTATAAAAGTAGTATATTGAAATAAATTTCTGTCAAATATAATATTTTGGAATTTAAAAGTTTAGGGAAATAAATTACTCAAAATATAAATTTTCTGGACTCATAAGAACAGTTTCATTTTTAACTAATGAATTAAACAATACCAGACTCACTATTTATGTTACCTTAATAATTTCTCCTCAAGTAACCATCTATATATCTATTCCAATTATCACATTCCTACATTTCCCTTTATAAGAATCAATTATAATATACATTTAAGATTGAGAGGCATTATTTAGAAGAATATGTTCATATGTGACCCATGACATTGTATTTATGGGTTACCAAGAGATATATATACTATCCATAAATTACTTTCTGTAATTCATAATAATATAGCGGATATATATATAAGATTAAATATTAATATATAGTATAAACTTAAAACACATAACATATTAAGTAATACAAAGTTTGACGTTTCAAAAATTGATTCAAAATATATTTGAGTAATATACATGTATTAGAATATGTATATATATCTCATACAATAATAATTTATTTAAAGATATTACAATATTAAAATTGTAATCTGATTTTTAAATAAAGTTTTATAAAGGACAAACGTACTAAACACACATTTGATTCAAATATTTTTATGTGGGGCATCCATTTTAAATTCTAGTTTGAAAATTGAATGTTTAGGAACATTTTAACATGCAAGGATAAAAATATACAGTATATTATTTTCGTATAGTATAATATACTTATACTTATGAGAAGATAGGATTTGTATACATATTCTAGTAAAAATATCTAATAGCATTGTTACATTTTAATACACCCGCGACGGACTTATAACATAAGTGCATATACTATTCTATATACTATATTACACTTATTAGAATTTATTACACCATGATAATTTATTAAAATTTTAGATATAAAATATATCTTTTACTGTACTATCTTATAGTAAAATATACTGTTCATATATCATTGTAAAATATTTTATCATTATACTAATAATATAAAAGACACGGATGAACTCAAATATTATGAGTTATAAGACTATAAGTGTAATATATAAGTAAAAAAAATGTATTTGACTTACTGTACGAGTCAAATATTGGAAAATTTTTATATTAGACTTTAGATATCATATTATTTTCCAACCGAAAACCGTGTAGGATAGATACCCATATGTACTAGTGGATTTCTATTTTTGCTCAAACTTTAACACCTGTTTGAAAAATGAATATTTCCCTCAAATATTTCGTTAAAGATATTCCAAAGATGTACTACAAAATAAATTTAAGTTTAAACTAATAAATTATTTTGAGAAAGAACATCTTAATAAAAATAATTAAGTTATGGTTTTAGGCAAACCAACAAACCATGTGCTAACATACAAACCAAATTTTTTTTTTCATAAAGTTACTACTACAACTAAACCATTTATTCGTTGTATGTGAAGGAGTATATCATGTAAGATATATATAGTATGTATTAATATATAATAAAAGTTTTCAATCATATTTAGGTGAATGAATGCCAGCTGACTTGAATACTTTTCTTTATAATTTAGGATACACAATCCTATAACTAATATGACTGGTTAATCTAATTATTAATTATTTCCAGGCATAAGACCTATTCTGGACTTATCTTAATATCAAAGATCTATAAAAATGCTTTCATCGTTTCGTTAGGCCTTTTCTACGTAGTCCAACCAACCCAAATCTCAAAAAAAATTTAAATGATTTTAATTAATCATGAATACCCATCATATTCATTTAACCATCTATTTTATTACTAAGTATTTTAAAAGAAATCTTTAAGTAATCCCAACATTAATTATTTCACAAAATTATGAAAGTATGCAGTCTTATGGCCAACTAGTTATAAACCAGAAGGGATAAAATAAAGTGGGAAATTGGTACACCTGGGTTTCAAAACTTGCTTTGGCTTGATCTACTAAAGCAATCTTTTAAATTAATTTTTAAAATCCTTTTTGGTTAATGTAATAGCTTTGGTCTTATTTATTTAGATATAAATTATTTTGAAACAATATTATTAAAACCACAAAGTTTTAAAGTTTTATACCATATATTTCAATATGTATTTTAAACCAAAGTAAATGATTGGTTTCAAAAGAAAGTCATGAATATGATTTCTTTGTTAATAACTAACTTAGTTTGATGTATATTAATAATTGAATGTAATTAAATACATTTTTATAGGTATACAAATGATTACATTTGTACATTGTGAAAGCACCGGATCGATGACGAACATCAAACATTGCACTTGATTCAAGACATGAAGAACAAAATATGAAGAACAAGATAGAAATATGTAGAAGATGAACCCTTTATATTGAATCATTCATCACAGATTACATACCAAAGGAGTAAACATCATCTACAAGCTGGTTTAGATCACAAAGATCTAAACCCTAGCTTTCTCTCACTAACACATAGTCTCTCTCTCTCTAGAATTCACACAGAAGGATGAACGAGTGGGAGAGGTGCACCAAGCTACAAGAGTTGCCCTAATCTACACAATACACACATATATATAGGGACTAGGACAAAACACGGACAAACAATCTCCACAAAACCCTAACTCTTGTCCCTAGCATAAACCTCAGACACTTTTCCTAGCCATAAAACTTGGACAAATGTCCCTAGGATAAACCTTGGACAAATGTCCCTAGGATAAAGTTGGGACAACTTTCCCTAGGAGAAAACTAGGACTAACTTTCAAGACTTGTACAATAAAGACCCTAACAATTGGAAAGCATGCACTTGTCACCCAAGGTGCACTAACAAACTTCCCTTGGTCTTCATGTGGTCTTGAATTCTTCAGTATCGTTGACTTTAACTTGGACTTCTGCTTTGGTTGACCAGAACTGATAAGCGACAGTTACCCGGCAGGAACTGCACTTACATACATTTTATATGTCAAATCTAATGATATGTATGACAATATTAAAACATGTATTAATAATAAATCGTGTAATTATTTTAACTGATCAACTCCCATTTCTAAAAATATTTCATGATTCTTTTAACTATTTTAACGTATACATATTATGATGTTATTTGAGTAGGTGGTATTAATCGTTACAGACAAAATTTCTAGTACAAACATTTAAGTACAATCATAAAAATAGATTGATTAAAAACGGCGAACATTGCGACTCATATATATATATATATATATATATAAGTATTGATTACAAACTACAACTGGAAAAATATAAACTAAGGATTATGCATCCGTAACTTATGTTATAGAAGTATTATGCTCGACAGGCCTTTATGTAAGGTTTATTCTATCTCCTGTCTTAACTAAGTTGTTATCTAATGGGCAAAGTTCCTTTAAAGTTTCTAGCTCACAAGTGGCATGGGTGCTGGTACTAGTTTGGCCGTTCGACTATTTAATATAAGTTAGCATTCACTGCTGTAATGGCTAACATATGGAGATTTACCCATTGTTCATCTAATTCACCTTCCCATGGTAGGTTATTGCCTATTTCCTGAGTTTGTGCATTTATTTCCTGATTGATTATTGCTTCCTTCGGTTGTGACTTCTTTATTTTCTCTCGACTTTTGCTAATAATCCATTTTCTTTTCTTAGTGGTAAATGGTTTCTTAGACTGTGCCTTACGCATAAATATTCCTTCCTCAGTATCTGCTGAGTATCTTGAGGGATTTGGTTGAAATGAGGTTCCCTTATCTTTTGGTGAACTATCTAATTGACGATAGATGTCCGAAATTCTTTGCTTACCTATACTGTAGACTAACAAATAGTCAAATAATATAAAACACTTAATCACATCAGTTATTTCCTAACACAGAATTTAAAATTTATGTGTCAGCAGAACAATTCTTTGGCTTGAACCAGTGGCTAGGCTCTGATACCACCTTCTGTCACAACCCCCGCCCCCTTATCTGTCCCGGGAACGGGCGGCCGCGTACTCAGTGGCGGTGGTATCAATATTTATTAATTTGGCAGCGGAAATTACATCAGGACCGTAGTTAGGAAATGTTTATCAGAGTAAAACCACCATATTTTATTTTAATCATTACATGGGTAAAACCCAAGTTTCTTATTACAACACGTTTATAGGGATAAACCATACTTTATTGAATTTAAAACATCGTATTTTAGATAACTTTTATAGCCACAGTTTTACAAGTCGTCCGTGCTCTCGAGCTGGCTTTTTACTACTTGGCTTTCACATTGTGTTACCTGAAACACGTGTTTAAAAACATTTGTCAGTCCAAAATACTGGTGAGTGAATCCCAGTTTAATCAAGAAACATTTTATCAATTAAAACAGTATTGAGAGCGATCACATTGTTTATGTCTACACAATTACTCCATTTGGTGCTATCAATCCACTGACTTGTGGGTCATATTACACATTGGCTAACTCATTGTCCAATGGTAACGTACTGTCAACCTTGACTTACTACTCACAGTGTAGTAAATTTTGTATACAAAACCCCAACATACCGGCAGTAATTGAAGAACTACAAAGACTCAATCACTGCTTAATCGTATTGTAAAACATTTAAGGTTTTGTAAAATATTACAAAAAGGTTAACAAAAAGAGGATAAACTCACATTGCTATCTTAGACTTCGCGTAAGGGTTTCCTGGGAATAATCTATAATTTATACAAATGTACATAGGTTAGTATTATAACCCTTTGAAAATATTAATGATACCCTCCCCGAGTCGGTATTCCAACAACTACGTCGGGCAGAACCACGACAGTTGTTGCGGAATCCTAAATCAATCGGGCAGCGTATCTAATACGAAACTGGGGTTATAATACTTACAACGGAGCAGAACCTCGCTAATTAAGGGGGTATTATACCCGTGTATAGTGCCTACCTTTAGAATTGAGAGAAAGAAATGAATTCTGAACGAATTGAAATGGACAGCCGATGCCTCCTTTATATAGTGCCTGAACCTGGGTCTCTCGCGGCCCGCGTAACATAAGCACAAAGCTTACGCGGCTCGCGTCAAAGCTGGGTCAACGCGTAGCTGTGCTGAGTCGACAACTAGCTTAGCCGGGTGTTGGGCCACGTGGCCGCACCGGGCCGCGCCACCTTTTTAGTCTCTCGCGGCCCGCGTTAACTAATGGAAACTATTACGCGGCCCGCCTAAACTAAAGAAATCAACGAAATCAGTTTCAGCCTTGATACCGCCCGCGTGAGTGTTGGGGTGGGTCCTACGCAGCCCGCCTCAACTTAATATTTCTTGTTTTTCATTTATTTTTAAGGCTATATTGTATTTCGGGCTCGGTTTTCACGTATGGGATGTATTTTAGAAAGTGTAGGGTGTCAGGGGTGTTTTAGGAGGGTTGTTATATTTTGGGTATCACTTCTGGGTTATTTAATAAAATATATAGTGCACTCATATTAAATATAGTAACCCATTTCTACTTTATCCCTACGTCACGAGACAGAACCCCAATGAATTTAGGCAGAGCCTTGACATACATTACGGGGCCCTACGTCATTTGGACAGGGTATCAGTGATCAGGGGTTACAACACTTAAAACGGGGCGGGGTTTTATTATTATTATAGGTGAAATATTAAGAAAGTATAATATTCAGAAGAGTAGTCGAGAGAGAGAGACCACTGAGACAAAGTAATTTAGAAAGGTTTGAAAGTATTTATACTAGATTCTTTGTGAACTTGAAGTTGACGTTTACTTCACATGTAAGTTTCTATTTTTCCATATTTCAATTCTTGATTTTCATTTATGGGACACGTTGACAACTTTTTAAATGTCATGCATATGCATATTTGAGTTATTATTATTATTATTATTTTATTAATATATATTATAATTAATTTAACTGCTTCATTTATTTGACGCTTATAACTTTTAAAATATGTTGTTTTATAAAACAATGAATATCTCATTAGAACAAGAATAATCTTATCTACATTTTGAACCAAGTTTCATTAAAAACGGAGTAGGTTCAAGTATAAAGTATTTTTATCATTTAATTATTAAACGGTTCTTACGTTTGCCAAAACACCTTATATTTTTATTGGTCAACTTACCCATGATGCATCCTTTTTATAACATAAGTTTTAATATAATTTATATAAATAAAAATTTTGGGAATGTTATATTTTGGTAAAGAAAAGAAAAATAAAGGTTTTGAAGTGAAAAATGGGTTGATCTTAATGCTCCATCATTTACTTACTTGGATTTGTGTCAGTAAGGATTTGGAACGTATTGCATTGGCAAGTTCTAGATTCATGAGAACCAAACGGGCTATTCACACAAGAAACGAAAATTGAGCAATTAGTAAAGATGCGTATTTATATGCTCGGTAAAGGCTCAAAACTCACTTTTTTGTGGGAAAAGGGTTGTAGTGTAAAAATGTATATAAAATCAAATTTTACAAAGATTTGTTATGCCCGTTTTCGTAATCTTCTTAATTGGTTCTTTTTATCATGACGCCATCAGGTGTAAATTAGTAAAAACATAATTCTTAGTACTTATTTTACACAACTAAACCAAGATAAGTAAAAGAAAAAAAAATTGAAAAAGTTTGGGGTGATTAGCGGTTCCAAGGCGAGTTTTGTGTAAGGCTTGTTTTAGGACAAACGATTCAAGGTTTTATTATCGCCCCACAATTAAATTTCATATTGCCCTCAATGTGTCCCAAATAGGATTTATTTTGGTTAAATGTGTAAAAAGTGTGAAAAATAGCAAAATTTTTGTTACTGGCACTTGTAGCACGGGGGCGTGCTATGGGGACACGACACCGTGTCCAAAGTGTCAGTAACAAATGAGAACAGAAGACTTACAGTAAGATGGCCATGGGGGCGTGCTGGGTGGGCACGACCCGTGCCACCTTCTCCGCAGAAAACTTTGGACATAGTAGGTTGGGCATGGGGGCGTGTTGGGTAAGCACGGCCCCGTGCTGCAGATATTATTTTGCAGTTTTGAGTTAGGAGGCTTCTGGTTTACGTGCATGGGTTCCATTTTTCATCATCCATCATCCTCTTCTGAGTGTGCCTTATTCCTACAAATATAAAACTTAAAAGAAAACATTAAACTAAAGATAAAACTAAGATTTAAACTACTTAAGTAATGGATAGTCCATGGAATGCCTCCATGGTGCGCCACATTTATAAGGGTCCTTGGCTAGACCCAAAGTCGGTCAAATGTTACCCGAGCGGGATGACTCGCATCCCGAGTTGCATCGTTGCAAGGCATCGGCGAGGCTTGAGTCAATCGCTTTGAGACATTTGACCAGATCGTCCTCTTCTCATTATCCCACCTTAAACTTGATCTCCTTTTCACCAACCCTCAATGTTAACTTCCCGTCACTCATATCCACCATATCCCTTGCGGTGGCAAGGAAGGCTCGTCCTAAAATGAGTGGGATTTCGGTGTCTTCTTCCATGTCTAAGATAACAAAGTCGGTCGGAAAAACAAATTCTCCGACCTTTACCAATAGGTTCTCTATGACACCTTGAGGGTATTTTACCGATCTATCTGCAAGTTGTATGCTCATCTTTGTAGGATGTGGCTTACCTACCTCTAGTCGGTTGAACATAGAGGCCAGCATTAGCTTAATGCTAGCCCCCAAGTCGGCTAGTGCATTGCTTATTGGTGACCCACCAATAGAGCAAGGAATGGTGAAGCTTCCGGGATCAATCTTCTTTTAGGGGAGCTTGTTGAGGAGTGTTGCCGAACATTCTTCACTTAGGGTGACTTGTTGAATGGGTTCAATCTTTCTTTTGTGAGTGAGGAAGTCTATCATGAACTTGGAGTATTTTGGCATTTGAGTGAGGACTTCCACAAAAGGGAGATTGATGTGAAGTTGTTAAAGCAACCTCACGAACTTAGTGAATTGCTCGTCGGTCTTTTGTCGAAGTAAACGACCGGGGTAAGGGACTGGGGGTGGTTTGGTTGTGTCAGTATTTTGGGGTTGAGTATTTTCTTGGTTATTGGTAATAGGTGTTTTAGTGGGGATTAGATCGGATTGTTGTGGTGTTGATTCAATCTCGGGTCTTACCTTCGGGCTTCTTAGGTTGATTACGCTTACTTGGGCTTTTGGGTTTGTTTCGGTGTTACTTGGTAAGGCTCCTTGCGGTCTCTCGGTGAAATTTTGGGTTTTCTAATTTCCGCTTCGGTTTGTAGGGACCTTTTCGAGTATCTTTTATCGGATTCGAAGAAGAGGCGAGTGATAATATCCTTAAGCCTTTCTCTTCCTCCTTGTTGTTGTGGTTGGAAACCTTGTTGCTCATTTCGTAGTTTTTATTGAAAGTTAGATCGTTGATTTTGATTTTGTTGGTTTTGACCCCCCGATTCCCTCCAACTAAAGTTGGGAGGATTACGCCACTCGGGAGTAAAAGAGTTACTTGGAGCTCCCGGTAGTCGTGGCCGGTTATTTAGGTAATTTACCACTTCCGTTTGATTTTCTAAATATTTCATACAACTCCAATTTTCATGGGGGCTGCCGCATCCTTTGCAAGCCATAACCGAAGCCGTTTTGTTCAATTCAAGTTTCTTTATTTTATTAGTTAAGGCTTCGATTTGGGCTTGCAAAGAAGTGGTTTCATCCACTTTATAGGCGCCCGGGGCTATAGATTTTGAGCCCCTAGGATTATGCCATTGAAAACAGTTTTGAGCAAGTTCATCAATTTGATTATAAATTTCGTCGGGATGTCGATTCCCGAGGAGTCCCCCGGAGCCGGAATCAAGGATTTTCCTTGTATGCGGCAAGAGTCCGTTGTAGAAAGTGGATACTTATTGCCATCATTCAAGAATATGATGTGGGCATTTCCTTAATAGCTCCTTGAACCTTTCATATGTCTCGTACAAGGATTCCCCGTCTTCTTGAGAGTAGGTGTTAATCTCGGTCATGAGTTTGGCGGTTTTAGCGGGAGGGAAATATTTGTAGAGAAATTTTGGGCAAGTTCATCCCAAGTGTGTACGGATCCACTTGGGAGGGTGTTTAACCAATCTTTTGTTCGGTCATTGAGGGAAAAAGGGAACATAAGAAGCCGAACAGCATCGCTGGAAGCTCCGTTGATACGGAAGCTGTCACATATTTCCAAAAAGTTGGTAATATGTAAATGGGGATCTTTATCGGATAGTCCATGGAAAGTGGCGGAATTTTGGATCATTTGGGTTAAGTGTGGTCAAAGCTCAAAGTTATTAGCATCAACATTAGGAGGGTTAATAGCGGCTCCAAGATTACCGACCGTAGGCCGTAGGTAATCCATGAGAGTGCATTGATCCGCCATAGGGGGTTTTGTGTCGAGGCATTTTGTCTGTTTGTGGCTTGAAGTTTTTTCTCAAAAAGCGCTCGGGTTCGTCAAGCGGTACTTTTATGTCTTTGTTAGAGGTAGAGGTCATGCACCAAACTGTATCTCCTGTGAATTATACAGAATTGTGTCATTTTCTGCGAACAAAAACAAAAAGAATGCCCGATCAGAAGATTAGCACGGCCTCGTGTTGATGTAACACGTCCCGTGCTGTCCAGAAAAAGTTTCTGTTTTCAAGTTTCTAGATACTGGAATTTTAACACGACCCCATGCTCCTGTAACATGACCCCGTATCTCTGTTCCAGTAACAAGAAACAGCTCTTCCCATATACTGTAGGTTTAACACGACCCGTGTTGATCAAACACAGACCCGTGTTATTCCTGCAAAAAAGTAGAAAATTAAAAGAAAAGGAAGAAAAATTTAAAAAGAAAAGATAAAAAAATGATTAGGCCGTTAATTTTAAGCTTTCTCAAAATCCTTGTGCCCCATCAACGGCGCCAAAATCTTAATGTGGTGCAGTGTATATATATTTTTAAGATATATTTTAGCTCTTTTTACTCGCAAATTCAAGTTTTAAATTTATAAAACATGATATACTACTATCACTCTACACACACGTTAGGGTAAGTGCACCCATCACGGACGTAGTCTAGTGATGGCAAGATACCGAGGTCGTCCAAACACCCAAGAGCTTTTAATACCGACTTATCGTTAACGTCTAAGCTAACCAAATTTTGATGAAAAGATTTTTAAAGCTATAAAAAGATAAACTAAAAATAAAAATAAAATGAAAGAAAAACAAATAGACAAGAAAGAATCACTTGGTTCCAACTCCTCTTTTATGTATCCTTTTGACGATTTCCGCACTTTAGGCATTTTAATAGATTATCTTTAAGTTATAGTAGTAGGGCCCCTTCCAGGCAGCATTACCCTCAACCTATTGGTCTGAGTCAGTAGGGATACAGTCCCACAAGGTCGGATTATTGAAAGATAATTAAGTAAGTTATTAATGCGAAAAGTGGTAGGCCCCCTTCCAGGCAGCGTTATCCTCAACCCTTTGGTCTGAGTCAGCAGGGATACAGTCCTCGCAGGGTTGGTTTAAAGTTTTAATAGTAGTTTATAAATAAGGGGTTCAAGTGGTTTCGTACTCTCAGTCGGGCCAGTCATTCCTATGCCAATCCATGGAGTAGACTGAACGAGACATAGAATTACCAAACCACCCTTCTAACCCCCTTTCAAGTAGTTAACGTGCTTTATATAGACCGTAAAGACACGAATATGTGAATCAATGACATATGAAGAATGGTTAGATAAATTCGCCTTCAATACAAAAAAACTAGTTATTAAAGTCATTAATATATACCCAATTAAAAATGAGCCAAAGATTGGAAATCAAAAAGTAATATATAAAAGATTTGTCTTCACCAAGTGTTGTAAGAGTTGAGCCTAGCATGGCCTTTGTTTGACAAGAACTCTTACTATCGATCTTGGATCCCGAGACTACTACACACTCTAAATGATGGAAGATGGATGATGGTGGTGGATGATGGTGTTGTAGTGGTGGTGGAGTGGTGGCAAGTGAGAGAGAAGTGGTTTGCCAAGGGATGGATTGGAATGGAACCAAGCACACCTATTTATAGCTGAAGATGGACGTTCACCACGGCCCGTGCCCGCCTGGCACGGCCCCGTGGCATCTCTCTCTTTCTTCCTCATTAACTGCAGTGTCAGGTCTTGTACTAACACTGCCCCGTGTGTCAACGGCGCGGCCCGTGGCCAATGTACTTGTTGCACTATCTCAGATTCTGCGAATCCTAGAGTTGACCACGCCCCGTGTTGCCTTAGCACGGCCCCGTGTTGGTTGTCTGTTTTGTCCTTTGCTGTTGTCTTTTCTTCTGCAGAGATTCCAGTCTTGGGCACGGCCCGTGTCAGGTCTTCTGATCTTGCCATTTTCTTGGTTCGGATGTGGATTGGGGCTTGGCAAGTTGCGCCGGTCCTTCTTCGTTGTATTTATGCTGGTTTATTGTTGTTATTTTGCTCCTTTTGTGTATTTAAGTTCTTTTAACCCTGTAAATTTAAAAGGAACAAAGAAACGAGCTTTTTCCAACATTAGTACTAAAAAAGGGTTGATGTTACACCGTATTTGATACAATTTATATGTTGTATTTTACGTACATTACCTATGCATCACGACAACTTAAGGTGCATGAAAAAAATTACACCACCCATGATTTGGAATTGGGTGCAGTTGTATTTGCACTAAAGTTATGGAGACATTACCTATATGGTACAAAGTGTGTAATATACATCGATCATAAAAGCCTCCAATATATATTTAATTAAAAGGATTTAAATATGCGGCAACGCCGTTGGATGGAACACTGAACGATTATGAATGTGAGATTCGTTATCATCATGGCAAGGCAAATGTCGTTTCTAATGCCTTGAGCCGTAAGGAAAGAATTAAACCAATTAGGGTTCATGCCAAAAGAATTGAACTTAGAACCAGTTTGAATGAGAAATTGTTAGAAGTTCAAAAGCAAGCCTTATTAGAAGCAAATGCTTCTAATGAAGGATTAGGTTGAACTGTTGAGCAGCTAACACCTGGAAATAATGGAATCTTGAGATTCAATAATCGTATATGGGTTCCTATATTTGGAAGACTCAGAGATCTGATCCTCCAAGAATCATATAATTCCAAATATTTAGTACATCCTAGAGGAGATAAAATGTACCAGGAACTGAAAAGGATTTTTTGGTGGATGGGTATAAAGAAATCCATAGCCACCTATGTAGCTAAATGTCTGACATGTGCGCAAGTTAAAGACGAAGATTAGAAACCGTCAGGACTGCTACAACAACTTGAAATCTCCACTTGGAAATGGGAAATGGTAACAATGGACTTGATTACCAAGTTACCAAAGACTGAACGTGGCAATGATACGATTTGGGTAATAGTCGACAGACTGACTAAGTCAGCCCATTTTCTGCCAATTAAGGAAACTTTCAGTTTTGAAAAATTGGCACAGTTTTATGTGGACAATATTGTATCCCTTCATGGAGTGCCAGTATCCATAGTATCTTATAGAGATACTAGATATACATCTCATTTCTGGAAAAGTTTCGAATAATCTTTAGGCACACGATTAAAGTTTAGTACGGCTTACTATCCACAGACTAATGGCCAGAGTGAGCGTACAATTCAAACACTAGAGGACATGCTGAGAACATGTGTCATTGATCTAGGTGGTAGTTGGGATGACCATCTACCCCTAATTGAATTCTCTTACAACAATAGTTACCATACGAGTATTAAGGCCGCTCCATTTGAACCCTTGTATGGGAGAAAATGCAGAACATCCGTTTGTTGGGCTGAAGTTGGAGAAAGCCAACTATCAGGACCTGAGAGAGTCCTTGAGACCACGTACAAGATTATATAAATCCTTGATAGCTCAAAGTTGCCGGTGATAGGCAGAAGAGTTATGTAGATAAGAGACGAAAACCTCTTAAGTTCCAAATTGGGAACAAAGTTTTATTGAAAGTATCACCTTTAAAAGGTGTCATGAGATTTTGAAAGAGGGTCAAGTTGAGCTCGATATATATTGGTCCATTCGAGATAACCGAATGTGTCGGTTCTGTAGCTTATAGACTTAAGCTACCTGAGGAACTCAGTGGAATCCATGATGTGTTCCACATCTCAAGTTTAAAGAAATGTCTAGTCGATGCGTCGCTAGCAATGCCGCACCATGATGTGCAAATTGATGAAAACCTGAGATTCATTGAGAAACCGATTTCGATTGAGGATTGACAGTTTAAAAAGCTCCGTAAGAAACGCATCCCCATCGTGAAACTCAAATGGGATTCCCGTCGTGGCCCAGAATATACATGGGAGGTTGAAGCAAATATGAGACAAAAGTACCCCTATCTATTTGAATAAATCTCGAGGACGAGATTTCTTTTTAGGGGGTGAGAATATAACACCTTGGATATTTGTGGCGAATAATATGCAACACGTGTCCAATCAACTCTCAAATATTCCCGATAAGTTGGACAAGAGGGACTAATTTTGCAAAAATGTGGAAGTATGGATGTGGAGGGGTCAAACATGGCAAAATGCCAAACTTTTGGTTCTGAAGGTCCAATGCGGACCGCAAGGCATATGCCTTACGTCCGTAAGGAATTCATTTTTTTTATTTTTGGACACCTCATGCGGACCGCAAGTGTGACATCTGGAAAAAATAATGGTAATTCCGTACAACTTAAACACTTGATTTAAAGTTTAATTACGTTCGTTACGATTTAATTAGTTCATAATTAGGTCGTATAAAGTCTAGCAATCATAGGACATGGTTAAATATGCTAAACAATATTAACACAATCGCCAAGTCGTGAGAAAACTTCAAACTATGTCCTAATATGTTGGTAAAATGCTGAAAACACTATTCACCTAAACACACTATTCATGCCAGCAAGTTCCGAAAACTGTCTGAATGAGTAACAAATGACATGAAAGCATATTATAGTTGAAATACAAATAAAAACCCCTAATTAGGGGCACCAAATGTTAAAACACTTAAGTTTTCCGGAAAATGCACCTGAACATAAAGTGTCCGATCCGCGCCAAACTGTAACAAAATAACATGTCCGCGACACTAAAATTTAACATTTGAATGTCCATAGGACTTGTTAATAATGTATTACATCTTAAATAAGTTTGAGGATATCAATGGGATATCCGAAATATAAACTCCTGGTGCTACGCCGCAACTTTCACACATTGTCCAAGTTCGAGCCGATGGGCGAATAAATTATATTCCTACCATCCATTCTCTTAAACTAAAATGCTAGCGAACTAGTTAGCGATATTTTGGCGTCATAAACGCCTTAAATAAACGCAATAGCATCGATGGTAAAATATATATGTGTGTGTGTGTGCCATGCTTGTACCTCCCAATCGGCCATGACCCTCTTAACCTACATTAGACTTGTGACGATGAGAAAGCGTGGTGTATAGATCATGCTTTTGACTAAACTAAATTGTAGGATAATATCAACATATTCACCACCATTTATTTCTCACTTTTTGCAACTTATGAACAACACCAACATCCTTTCCTTCCCCCTTCACCTCACGGCAGCCAACACCCCTCTAAATCTCACCTTTTCCATTCTTCAATCACCTCTATAAAAATCCCATCTCAATACCATCTAAATAACTAGCAAACATGGAGGATCATTAGGAGCTTATTATTGTCATTTTGGAAGCTTTATTCTCTTCATAATCTTCATCCCAAAGTTCGCTAACCTCTTGAAAAATTGTAAGACCTCATACATTTATTACTTTTTTTACATGATTTATTATGTAGATTTATAAAGTACAAAGTGTTCATCTTGAGCTTCAACAAAACAAAGCTTAAAAACTCTAATCACCACTTAAAAAGTCTATAATAAGTATATATTATGTGTGGATTATGTTGTTATGTGCTAGATGATGCTTTTACATGTGTAGATCTTGTTAAAGTAGGTTATTTACATGAATGATCTTGCATGATTAAGAACAAAAATGAAGATTTAAGCATTTTGATGTTTAAATCTAAACAAGATCATTATCCTTATCCTTATGATCCATGAACTTTACTACAATCTAAAAACAAGTTACAACATGTATGTGATTTTTGTAGAAATTAAAGACCATGATTTTCACTAAGATTATGTTAAAAAGTGGTCTTAACAAGTTGTTAAAAAGGAAGAACAACATGGAAATTTTTTTAAAGAATAATATGCTTTTTAATAATCTTGTTAATATAGTCTAAAAATGTCACCATATATTTTTAAAAAGTGTGTTTAAAAATATATAAAAAGTTCATGGAAATGAGGATGTTAAAAGTAGGATTATTCATGCAAAGTGATGGAATGGAACTTGGTTTGGATTGATCATGATTAAGGGTGCTAAACATGCTTAAAAACCACGTTTTAAAAATGTGGGAAAACGCCATAGTTTAGGGGAAACTATGGCAAAATTTTCTAAAATATAAATCGGGGTTAAAATGGGATTAACGGGGTGATTAACATGGTTAATCGTGATTAGTAAACTTAGTTATGATTAACAACCCTAATCATGATTATAGAAACCCTAGTGACAATGATTAAGCATTTACCATACAAGAGTTTACTTAAATACTTGAAAATATTTTTAAAAAGTAAAAGGGTGAAAAGTTAAATGCATAACAGTAAATATAATTTTTGTGAAAATTATATATATTTAAAAAAAACCATAGATTGGCATATAATGTGTGTATATTATATGTACGTAGTAGTGGTAGGAAGAATACATACCAAATATAAAAATACACTACACTTGGAAAATACACCAAACTTATACACATGAGGCTCCATATATATTGTGGTTAAAACAAATAAACGGACACCGAACAAATCTAATTTTAACCATAAGTAGTAGCAAGACTATATATATATTTGAATCGACGCAAAATATGTGTAATAAACTCTCTATCGAACAAAGCGCGTTGTCATCGGTAACGGCTATCCTAGCGTCTAGATCCGGAGCGTGCAACAATCGGATGATACTTTATGCTTCGTCGGCAAAACGACTAATTTCGACACAAAAGTTATATGAACCGGACATTATGGCAAGTCTAAAAATAAAATATTTTAGTCACTTAACATATAATACCGACAACGAAAAACCGGAAAGTTTAACAATAAAAATAACACTAAGTGTGATTATAAAAGATACTAGCATAATTAGTAAAAGATTACTAAAAATGCATGAACATAAATATTGGGCTAAAACAATTAATATTGGGATAAAATAACATAAATATTGGGCTAGGCTCAATACCTTAAATACATGGGCAAAGGCCCATTCCATAAACACTAAATAAGTCCACTTATAAAAATAATATGGGCTAGGCCCAAATACAATAATAACATAGGTTAGGCCTAATAACTTAAGGACATGGGCTAGGCCCAATGACAAAATGTGTGAACTAAGCCCAATAACACAAATAGTGGGCTAAGCCCAATGAGAAATACATGCATTTTTTTATAGAAATATATTGTAAATACATTATAAATACGGTATACCTACATGTATAAATACGGTATACCTACACGTATAAATACGGTATACTCACACGTATAAATATGGTATACGTACACGAATAAAAGGCTCAAGTACAAGATGATGTACTCATATACACTTGTTAAAGTGTACACTCACAAGGGATATCGTATACGTACATTAACATATATACGATGTTAAAAATAAATATTTTTAAAAACTATATCTTGAGAAGATATACATATATATATATATATTTGTGAAACAAATATATACCTAAAACAAACCGATCATACGTATACATGTGAACGAGGTTCACCGAACTTCAAAATATATATTTTTGAGGAATATATATTTCATACAACAAATTTGCGTCGTGCGCGGCACAAAGACGCTATTGGACTCGGTCCACTTACACTTGTACGAGACACAAGGACTTATACGGGCTAGACCCACATATACTCGTGCGAATCACAGATACTTACAAAGGGCGATGCCCATTCTAACACATTATGAACTCAAGAAGTGTGTGTGTGTATATATATATATATACACATTAAACAAACATACGAAACAAATGCCAACATATCTAAAATACACAAGTGTTCCAAAAACAAAACGTATACAATAACATTCAAGATGAACAACGAGTACAAGGTCTAGAAGAGACCGACATGTCTAACGAGTTAGAACCCTTGTAGGTTAACTCAGGCTTACGGAACACAGTTGCTAGAACTTATTGCTGGACACAATACTGTGAGTTCATGTCCCTCTTTTCTTTTAAAAGTTTTCGGTTTTATAACTCTCGGGGGGAAATACATGTTACTTTGGTATGGTTAAGCTACGGAATGAATTAGTAGATCACGTGCGAATAAGCTGATACTTAAAGCACCATTAATCTTGTTTAAGAGCAAGGAACAAAGGGGGTAGATCTATCGGGTACAGGGCAAGCTCCACTCATGGGTCCTTGTGTGGCCACATGGAGTTTCCTTTATTACCCTCGCCGGGTGGACCGGTACTAAATCGCTTACGGGTTGGTGGCTTCCTATGTCGGCACACATATTAATGTCCTAGCTACACATTAATGATCAGCATGTTCATTGACACTTTACATACCGGATTTCGATACTTGAACTTTCAAATGTTTTAAAGATTCATTTGATGCTTACGAACTTAAAACACATGAACTCGCTCAACTTTTGTTGATATTTTCAAACGTACATGTATTTCAGGTAACTAAGTGGATCTTGGTGCAACGAATTAAGAAGTTTCAAGTTGTTATGAAGACGATGTCATCCATATTTTAGAGGGTTTGATCCATATATCCCGTCTTCGAATGGGACATAGGATGCAAAACCTCGTTATTTCAAAAACTTTATTTTGAGCAAGTCATGTTTGTAAAACTTATAAACTTATGTTGTCTTTTGCTACAAAACAACTTATGACTTGTATCTTTACATTATGGAATGGATGAACATCCTGTATGTTTTATATCATATAGTTTGTTTACTTACATCGTATGCTATGGAAACCGATTAAGTCACACTATGCGCTTCCACCTTTGACACGGGTGTGACAGCAAGGCTCAGTCCATACGGTCCGCATGGCATTTAAAATATGTGGGCGCCAGAAGCTCATGCGGACCGCATGGATCACCTCATACGGTTCGTATTTGGTTCGCTGGCAGTCTAGAATTAGCTGGCAACTGCAGCTGCTTCTTCTACCTATTTGATCACGATTTTGGCCACCTTGCTCAGTCTTTGGACACCTGGAGTGCCACTAATCCTTCCCTAAACACCCCAGGGAATACTTGGCAACATTTGAGGGCTTAAGTTCAAGTATAAATAGCCATGTCCTTGGTTCAATTGAACCTTCACAAAATCTCTCTCTATCTCCTGGAGGGTTTCTGATCTATAGAAGTCTCCTACTTGAAGTTCAATCTTCCTTGAACACTTGTAAGTGTTCTAAGTCGAAAGTCAAGCAAATTGACTTTTGCTTTGACTTTCGGTTATGACCATTTCGGTCAAGCCAATGTTTGAATCGAACATGGCTACGTGATCGTAATAATGTAGGTGTTAATCCCCTGTGAGGGCACCTCCTGAAGATCACGATAAGTTGGTCAAATGACGGGTCAAAGTTATATTAAATAAAAAGTCAAAACGTAGTTTTTCGTAATTGACGTTAAATGAACCTCTAAGTATTGAAACATCAATTTTTGACATTATATCAGTGTGTATAACATATTAGGACATGTTAGATCATGTCCAACCTATCATTTCCTGCTTAGAGCTCGGTTCGCAACCGAAAGTCAAATAGTTTGACTTCTGCTTTGACTTTCGATTCTGGCCCGTTTGATTTAGTTTAGCTACTGATTTGAAGTTGTTTTATGATGATATTATTGTATGGAATAAACCTTTAAGGTTATACCATTTGATCATATCGTTTGTCGGGTTTCTATGCAAGTCCATATAATATGCCTAAATAATGACAAAAATGCCCTTTTTGTGCATAGAACGATTTTGAAACATAATGAACATGTAAACTGAGTTTGAAACTGATGTAACACTATATTAAACATTTTTTGGCATATTGGACTTAACATAGATCCATCCGATCACCTGATGCTGCCTATGCACATACGGTTGACTTATATAGTCTTGTTTATATAAGCTAGGCGAATCGGGTCAAAACCTTTCCAAATCAGTTCTAATCAGAATGTATGATTGTTTGACCCATATTATACGAGTCATAATACTAGTGAGAGTACAAACACATTCTATTCAGTCTCCGCTTAATCTAGCAAACCATACCTATTATTATAAGTTAACTGGTCCAAGTCATATGACTTGAATAAGACACGTTAACATTCTAATGAATCATAGTTCCATCCATTCTAGACTAGGATCCTCCAGTAAATTGCACCTGTATTAGTTATGTTGATTATGGTTGTGCTTAATATATCTTTGATTATAAAAATAACCTCAGGTAAAATTCTTAGCCTATTTTTCCTATACGGGTTTGGGATACGGTAAAATATTTGCCGCTTGGTCGGGTATGGGATCAATAACAAATGATGTCCATAATCCAAATAACCCGTTTTAATCCGTTATGCTTGATAACTTAAACATTGGGGGTTAATGCGATTGTGTCCTGGATATCCACGGCCCACTTAATTGCAAGTAGCCAAGACCTAAGCGCGGGGTGTAGACATACACCTGACAGACGCTAATGCTATTAAATATTTTTTTACAAGTGGCATGTCGGTTAATCATGTATCGGTGTTTAGTTCTGGGCCCCGTATGTATTAACAAGCATGTAATACTGGTAACAAGAGATATAGTTTGTCCCAAGTTATTTGTGAAATTGATATACCAAATGGTATAAAATGGTTTTGAATTTTTTTTTCAAAACGTGTCGGTTAATTGTATTTACCAGTAAAAACTGGCGTATTTTCAAAAGACTAAGTGCAGGTTAGCAAGTACGTAATAAGCTGGAGCTGCTCGGTAATTGCATATTGGAATTTGCAACTCTACGCATAGCTTAGCAGTCAGAATATTAATTTTCGTAGTTTCGATCCGTCTGTGGATCTTTTAGTACACTTTTCGTCTGTATATTATTTTTGAACTTTCGGACACTTGTACTTTGTAATATTATTTTATAATCTCAAGACTTCCGTTGTGTTATAAATGTGAATATCTATATCAATCGTCACGCATAAACCTCAAGTCCGGGCCTACCAGGAAATCAGGGTGTGACAGTCCCACATCTCCCCAACATACATTTCCTTCCATACACCATGTTAGATGGTGTCATTTGGATGCTATTATGATAGGTATTATTATACGAGAATTCCATCAAAGGCAAATGATCATCCCAGTTTCACTCAAGTTTCACTCAAAATCCAAGACACACGCTCTTAGCATGTCTATAAGTAATTTATATGTAATTTATTTCCACATTTGAGTAAATATATATTTAAAACAATTTAAACTTTAACTTATTTCCTAATTTTCATATTTTCAAATATAATGCTAATTTATTTATATGTAACTTCATAATGCTAATTTATTTATATGCTAATTTATTTAAACAAGTATTAATCCCTACGCGTTGCGGTGGGGTGTAAAACTGTGACAAATAGCACCAAGGTCACAACACCGCCAACGACCACAACACTGAAGTTGCGACGTGTTAATACAGAGAAATTAGAACGAACACATAAAATATAGAAAATAATAACTAAGTTGATTTATGACCCGTGCGTCACGATGAACCTATCAAATGGGAAAAAATAGACGTCCATAAAAACGTTGAACCACACATGCACGTTGCGTAATGTTAACTTGTAAAATTTAGAATGAAGTGTAAAACAAAACCTAAAAACGTTGAACCACACATGAACGTTGTGTTGTGTTAAATCGCAAAATTTAGAACAAAACGTAAAACGTAAGTTTCGCGAAACATGAAGAGTATAATAGGGTACCAAAGTTGAAAGTAAAAAAGTTATGAGGTTAAATTGACACAGATAGAAAGCTTTGGGGTTAAAAGTAAAAAACCAAAATAGTTTTAAACTAAAATTGTAATTATATCAAACTTTTTTTAATACCTCCCTAAGCAAAAAGTACAACTACTCTATGCATGACAACGTTGTGAATTTATAATAGGTAAATGTGTAAATAATACATTTAAAAGCATGATGTTTTATTTGGTTTTTATTAAAATTTTAGAGTTCAATAAGATTTATAATTTTAAATTTCTAAATTTTGAAAATCATTTCATTTAAGTTTTCATTTTGAAAAATTATTATATATTATATATTATATATATTAACAGAAAGAAATCATTAATAGTGTTTTATAATTATTTTAGTATTGTTTGTTTTTAATTTTTAATTATTTTATTAATATATTTTTAATTTAGTTGGTTTTGCATGTTTTTTTTCTTTTATAACTATTAGGATACAATGTTTTTTCTCTGTATTGATACATTTTTTCCTATGAAACTGAGTTGTGAGTGGTAAAGTTTAAGTAATTGAAGCATAAATGTATATGTTATCAAACCTAACTCACATTTAGTTTTTTATATATAAATTAACATTACTTTTTTCATTATTCTAATAATATAATGTAATACTTTATAAAGTTCCGAACATATGCGACATTTTTATTTTGGTCTTCATTCCGCTAAAAGTTTTGTTCAAAATCAAACGAGTCAATATAATTGATCTTTATTTGTTCTTTACCGTGATCAACCGAACAGATACCATGCGAAACTTGGATAGCGGTATACAATATCTTTTTATACTATAACCTATAGCGAGTATGAATACCTTACTGGTACCTTGACGAACCAAACTTATACCGTCTGTTCTTTACCATGACGAATTGAACTGATACCGTGCGAAGAACTTTGATGGTAGTATAGAGTTTTTTTTTTTAATTATCATAAACTATAGTGAGTATTGGTACCATGTCAATTCCAACCGAACAATATTAGTACCGGTACCATTGGAATGGAATGAATACTGATATTCATTTCAGAAGACATTACTGATATTCGTTTTTATGCTTTTCGATTTATGTAAAATATGTGTCGATATCCTTTTAGGCATATAATGACTTTATTTTTGGGTTTTGCCTTTCGATTGCTATAACGAGTGGCAGTATCGTACCGATATGTTGTTTAGTTGGTTTCAGTTCGGTTTAGTACGATAATGACACCCGCCGCAAAGCGCGGGGAACCTCCCTACTTATATATGGTAACACATTCATTATAGTTAAAATTTCAAAATTTGAAATTTGATTGTCATTTATATAGTTTACCAAAGAATAATTGTAATTTAGAAAAAGATAATTTTGTAAGTGGAAACGAATTTTCTAAATATATATTGAAAAGAAAAATTGGAAGCTATTTAAATTTTGAAATGTCCATTTTAGTGTTTTCTATTTATTTTGAATTCCAGTATATTTAAAACCATCTCATTTGAGTTGAACATATAATTTAGAAAATAACAATTGTGTGTTTTTTTAAGTTCCTATACACTAGAAACGATTTGTGAACCGGAAGCAAAATGTTTACATTGGATTGGGCAATTTTGTATATTTAAATCTTGTGTTTGCGAAAGTGGAAAGATTTTCACATTGACTTTGTTGACCCAAGAACTAATACGGATACTAAATTAACAATTGTCTAATAAGTCTTGAGCTAAGAACAATTGTGGAGTTTTTTTTTGCTTAGGATATATGTAAAATGAGATCTCGAGCTATCAATTGTGGGGTTTTCAGTTTAGCCATTTGTTCAAATTGAACTTGTGGTAACAATAAATTGTTGGATTGTTTGGTATTTGATTGATATTTTTGTTCAAGTTTTTCACAGGTCACTGAAGGCAATTGTGTTGGATTTTAATACTTGCATTTTGACTAGGAAATTAGTCAAGTTTGATTCTGAACTACCCCACTACAAAACTAAAGATGGTGTTTATAGATATTCATTAATCAATAACATAATCATCTCCCCTTCTTAATGTTTGTTGAAACATTGGGCCTAATCCTTCAAATGCTTTGAGACTATAAATAGTTCGATTTCAAGAAACTTTGCTACTTCGGGCAGCCGACGGTAACACAATAGTGCGTACTAAAAAAGGGGTAGGTTTGAATTTCATCATAAAAGCCTTTGGTTGATAAGTTTGGTCAACTATTCTTGACAAAAGAATCATCAATAAAACCCCTAAATTTATAAGTCATACTCAAATAAATGTCTAAATTTATAAATTTTATGTACACTTTTTCATAACAATATGCTATTTTTTTAAAGCAAGTCATGTTTTATAAATTTTCAATTTTGGCGATGTTGAGTGTTAACTATCTTTTTTGTTTAGAAATCCTAAATGAATTAAAAAAAAATGTTGAAAAATGGCATTTTCCATTGCATTAGTTCAATGGTCGCAAGGCTGTTACTTGCAACTACATTTTTATTGCATTAGTTAACTGCATTATTTTTTGTTTTTTTTAAAGTGTTTTATAATCTCTCATATCATCAATAGAGCTGTTAGTGAATCGAACGAACACGAAAGAGGTCATGTTCGTGTTCGTTCGTTAAGGAAATACAGATGTTCGTGAACTGTTCGCGAACACATGTCGAACAAAAGTTCATGTTCGTGTTCGTTTGTTAAGGTTTTTCAGTTGTTCGCGAACAACGATCACGAACACAAACGAACATCAACAAATGCAAATAAACGCAAACGAACATTAAACTCGAAATTAAATAAAACACCATTAACCTTACACATCCGACACAACTAGTCAAATACAACCATTAAATGTTAAATCAAATTAATCTATATCTGATAATAAGAAAGTTGAATGAACAGTGATAAGAGGGCATAGAAGGAATTTCACATTTCACAGTACATTATCCATTCATCTTCACGAAGCCAATACGCCATCATGCAAGGCATAGGGTACTCTCCTTCTAGTTGTACCATCACATAATGATTACCATACACGTGTGCAATTGTTATTACCTTATGTTGTTCAAAATGTTCCGGCCCTTTCCATAAAGGAAAGCAAGTTACACAACCTTGAATGCTCAAGCAATGGAGGATCACACCAAACTTGTTGGCAATCAAGACACCAGTCTCAGTCTCAGGCATAACCATCCAATGTTTCCATGGTGCAGGTGACTTTGAGAAAAACAATGTAGTATGTACTTCATTGATTCCATCTTTTAAAACCGTTTTGTTGTCATGGTATGCATTCAATAACTCATGTAACAGTTGTTCCCTAATGTGGAGCCATTGGTGTTCACCACGTTTAACTCTTAACTCCCAAACACCATGCGCCTTTGAATACTTTCCCACCAATTTGAATGGACAATTTATTTTTTTTGCTTCCTGTGTCTTTACCATGGTTATTTGTTTTTTTATTTCGAGGTATACCACCTCGCTCACAACCAAGTACGATATTAGACATGTCGCCAATACGGTTTCTACTTGATCGTGTGGTAACAATAACGTAACCGAGGGAGCATGCTACGTTTTGCACCCAAGTCACTAGATCATCACGAGATCTAAACACCTTAAATTGAAAATTAGTTAATGTTAGATAAACAATATTTTTAGTTACTCATATAAAAAATTACTAACTATTTTACCTCGTCAGTAGAATACCGTGATTTACTGGCCATCATTTTTTGTATTATTACTACCTGTAATAAATCAATAACAAAAGCTTATGCTATGTGTTTTTACAAATTACACAAAACGGAAAGCACAAACACGAAAAAAAACAGGTGAATCAGATTTATACAATTCATTTTGGTTATGCAATTCAAACGGTTCTTAACATATTCTTAACATATTTTGGTTATGGAACTATACGTAAGTTACATAAGGTTCTCAACTCCAAACTATGTTTAATGTTTGTAAACAAAAGCTGAATATGAATAATATGGATTTAAAGTAAAACTCCTCTTCTGTCTTCCTGTGACAACATCTTTCTTTTCAAAGGAAAATTCTTAAAATTTTGAAAAATAATATAATTATTTTGTGTTTTTACGTAATTGAACATTTTTTAAATAAATAAAATAATATAACACATATGATTATGCAATTCAAACCTGAATCTAAGAGACTTGAGGATCGGTTGTTCGCAACAGTTCTTTCGCATATGGTGACGTCGATGGTTTCCTATCGTATATGGCAACACCCTTTCATGATTTATACAATTCATTTTGGTCAGTCAAAATTCTTTTAATATCCATTAATTAGTGGACCATTCAGTTCACATTCCAAGTTGTAATTAAAATTGGCACAAATTTTCATATTCCATGTAATTAAATATGGTGCAGAATTTGATGATTAAATTCATTAATATTATTGGTCATCAAAGGTCAAAAGTAATTAATTTGTAATTAATTTAGTAGAGTAGAGTGACCCCAAAGGAGTTCACTTCACTGTCGGCGCATTTCCCCTTCGCCCCGTTTGGTTCCGGTCCGTGCCGCCAGCGATCAAGGTAACTGCAGGTCATTAATTAACGATTTAACTCAGCTCCGATCACTTCGCGAGTCTCTTGGGTTTCTCTTATATGCTGATTTGTTTTGTTCCTAAACTTGGTATTTAAGGATTGTAGATGAAAAGACTATTTCTCTTTCCATTCGGATTTGGATTAGCGGAAGATAGGTTAAGGTATAGCCAGTTTTGTCTTTCATCAGTTTCTAAACCATGTTATTTTAAATTAGTTATACATTATGTATATAAGAGTTGATGTTGTTTTTGTGAAATTAGGTTCTTGAAATCGGATCTACAAACTAAAACCTATTACAGTTCTGTGTTTAATGTCTCTGGGTAAATATGTACTTTTGTTTTGTGTTGAGTATCGTGAAAGATGCAACGAATTATGATAAAATTCTCAATTGTGAAACATATTTAAATGTAATGTTGATGAAAAAGATTAATAGCATACAGTCATCATCAGGTTTTTTTTTTTTTTTTTTGTATTTTTATGTTGATGAACAATCTTGTAATTTTTTTTTATTATAATACCTTTCTAATGGTAATTGGTACATGCATCAGGTGACCGGACAATCTTGCAAGTATTTAAATATATGAGAAATGTATGTTGAAGGAGCTCAAGATGCCGGCTTAGGGTTACAAAAGATTGACGTTGAGAGCATGAGGTACCATTTCTTTGTAAACATAGTGTTATTTGTGAGTTTTTTTTTTAATGAGAAGCATGTGCTTTGTTACCATCATTGCAACCATGGTATCCGGCCAGTGAACCTTCATGTTAATAGATCTGCACATCGGTCTCGTCATGATATGCTTCCTCTATGCGTCAAAATCGATTTTCTCAATATGAATTCCAGCGGTCAGGCCAACTCCTAGGTATGTTCGCCCAAGGATGGTTTGTACTTGTGTGTTTACTGGACGCGTGGCAGGTTTTTAACAGCACCATGTGGCCTCATGGATGTATGTCAGGTGTTGGGTTATTCATATAAACACAAGAGAAAGAAGAGAAAGTGAGAGAACAAAAAATATCAACTTAAGAGAGAGAATCCGGCTGACTGTTTTACAGCAACAACTAACAGCGCCTCTGAACGACGACGACGGCTAGGGTTACCGGGATGTCCAGAGGAGGCGAAGGTGTTTCGCAGAGGGGTTTTGGTTCAACATGGCATCGACGACAACGGAGTTTAGGGTTCCGACGACCATTTTGTTAGAACGGAGACAACAGTGCCAGTTTAGGCGACGACCAACCCTCCGACGAAGTTCAGGTAAGCCTGCCTTTGACGTTTTGACCTGTACCAAAATGACTCATCTGAAATTGATTATAATGTTTAAAACACTTTAAAGAAGATAAAAAGTATTAAAAAACTATATGTTTTATTATAATTTACAAGTAAATATAATTATATAAAATTTAGTAATATCAAAATTTATATACGAGGTTCCAAAAAAGGTGTTTGATTAAGAAGCAAAATGTGGATTGTTGGTAAAAATGGGTTCGAGTGCTTTATTTGTGGACTGTAGCGTTTTTCGTTACATACACAGCCTTATATCTCTTTTTTTATTAAATGCCAACTTTGAGAGATCTAAGTATACTTGGAACAGGTACTATCAGATATTCTTTTCTTGTATCATATGTAAAAGGTCATATTATTTGATATGAAAATATTGTTTTATATATTTTATAAATGCAACATTGTTTGCTCAAGTGGGTCTTGAAGCTGCTTTCTGAAGTAGCATCATTCTTTGCTAAAAGTCTAGGTCAGTGACAATTACATTTAGATCACATGAGCCCAGTGATGATTACTGTTTTCGTTTTTGTAGGTACAAGCTTATCTTTATGGTGGATACTAGGAAGATATTGGTACAATTCAGGCCTTTTATAATGCAAAATTAGGAATTACAAAAAGCCAACGCTTATACTTGCTTCCTTCCAGGATTCTTGATGCTAATATCATCGATAGTATTATCGGTGGAGGGTGTCGGAATAAGGTTAAAAATTCTTATGCTAATTTCTAAATTAACCTCTTCAATTGTTTGGTATTAAGGTGGAAAATCAGTATGAAGGGTGGGTGACTTAGGTAGCGGGTCGTAATGGGTTTTGATAAAAATGTGTCGGCTCAACCCACCAACGTTTTTATTCATTCTTGAGAGTTATAAGTGTGTTATTCGTGATGAAACAAGGAGGTTCTAGCAGACTTATAAATGAACCTAAGGGGGCCAGAAAAAAGGTTTTAAGTCATTTATGTTTTATCTAGCAAAAATCTTTATAGCAAACATTTGTAGATGATTGACTCGAAATGCCGATGTAGGCAGGCGATGGAAGGTATACATGTGAAGGCAATAGCGATACGAAAAAGACTAGGTATCCGGATGCAAGAAATGGAAATGAAGTAAACAACTTTTCTGATCTATGTATAAGCGAAATACTATATGAAAACCTATGTGCTTCTCTTAAATGTAAAACATATCAACATCCTTTTGTATCAACTTTATTAGTGCAAGTAAAATTTCAAACTGAGAACGATTTGGTTTAGTGCTCCGCAACGCGCGCAGGGTCAAAACTAGTTTAGTTAACTTAAGACATAATTATCTAAAGTTAATTACCATATCCCAAAAAATGCCTTTAGGCTAAAGTAAAAAAAAAGGTTTTCATTTTTACCATAATTTTAATGTAATTATTAACTAATCTTTAGTCGGGAAAGTAAAAGAAAAGGAAAAGGAAAACTTAAGAGGGAAAGTGAAACATTGTATAACACCGTGGGGTATGGTGGGGCTTGGGTTGGAGGCATGAGTTGACACGTGGAGTTGGGGCCCCCAACTAGTTTAGTTAACTTAAGACATAATTATCTAAAGTTAATTACCATATCCCAAAAAATGCCTTTAGGCTAAAGTAAAAAAAAAAGGTTTTCATTTTTACCATAATTTTAATGTAATTATTAACTAATCTTTAGTCGGGAAAGTAAAAGAAAAGGAAAAGGAAAACTTAAGAGGGAAAGTGAAACATTGTATAACACCGTGGGGTATGGTGGGGCTTGGGTTGGAGGCATGAGTTGACACGTGGAGTTGGGGCCCCCCAACCGCCTAGTGACGTGTCCGTGGGGTATGGCGGGGCGTGGGTGCACCGCTTGGGTTGGCAGATTATTAAAGAAAAATTACAAAAAATTTATAAAATTCACACAACATTTATAAAAAAACCTAAAATTTCATTAAATTTTTAAAAATTACATAATCCTAAAAATTACGTAATTTCTAAAAATTACAAAATAAAAAACCTAGAGCGTTAGGTAAATTTCAAAAAGGGCGATCTTGTCGAACGCCTTTCGCTCCTTGCCTCGAAATTCAATATTTGCCACCGCCACCTGGTCCTCGTGGCTTAACTCGCCGCTCGGAACGGCTTCGTAATAAGCCTTGAAACGATCGAGCTTGGGCCGTAGCTCGCGCCATTTATGTTGGCACGCGTTGAGGTTGTGGCGGTCGTGTCCGACGTTATGTCGGTAGCTTGCGAATGCTTCCGGCCAATATCGTGTTTGGCCGGGTTTCCGCCCTTTCATAGCGTCAACGACACTTGTGACGAGAGCAAATTCTTCCTCGTGGGTCCAAGATGCCATCTTCTTCGGGTTGGGGTAGCGGGTTCGTGGGATCAAGTGGGTTGCCGGTGGGGTAGCGTGGATAGCGACGGTTTGGGATGGGGTAGCCGGTGGGGTTTGGGGTTACATTTATAGGGGATGTTGGGGGTTGGGGTGACCGCTTGGCTTGGCCAAACAGTTGGAATTTAAAATTCAAACCCGCTATGACATGGCGGGGCCAAGCGAATAGATGGCCGCCACATCGGATCTCAAGACCGCCCCACGCCCGGCTTCAAACCCAAGCCCCAGGGGACACGCCCCAACCCAAGCCCACCCGGGGTGGTGGCTTGGGCGTTTTCCCCCAACCCACGCCCCATACCCCATAGTCTAACATTAAAACTTTTAACAAATTAAGATAAACAAACAAACGTAAAAGAACATATTACCAAACGTTCACGAACGTAGTCGAACGAACGCGATCTTTGTTCATGTTTGTTCATTTAGTTAGTCGAACGAAATATCTTGTTCGTGTTCGTTCATTAACTAAACGAACGAACATAAACGAACTTTCCACTGAACAGTTCGCTAAATGTTCGGTTTATTTACAGCCCTAGTCATCACCTTAGCTAGCTTCTATGCCATTATCTAATAATAAGTATTATTAAAGTTATCTAAGGATAAGTGTTATTTTTTAACGTCGGTCAACGTCACATTCAGGTTATGTTGACATATTTCAATAGTCGATTCATTCTGATGGGTAAGCTTTAATTTTTTTTGAAAATTTGTCTCAACTCATTCCTTGTTGTATTTTTGTAATGAAACTGATACTGACTACTGAAAGATTAACCTGTACCATTGTAACGTCCTAGGCAAATCTCACATCGACCGTGACTAGGAGAGATCCATGGTTCATGAGTAATCCAGTGTCTCTTAAATCACCAACGCGTTTTAAGCTTAGTTGGCTGTGAAGCACATGAAAACTCCATAGTTAAGCGTGCTCAGATGGGAGTAGTACTAGGATGTGTGACCTCCTGGGAAATGTCCATCGGGGTGACCAAAAACAAAGATTTATATAAGCGAATATAAAAAAAAAGCTAAACCTAAACTTAAATCCACATTAAACCATACGTAGGTCTTAATATTTGTCCACAATTGGGCGAACCGAACCACTAATAGGCAACCAAATAGTAACTTAATTTATTCATACATGGTCAAACAAGGTTTGTCAATCCATTACTCATGTTATTGATTGATTTTATTTTAGTTTTCACTACATTAATCAATTTGTTACTAATATATTTTCTTTCATATAAATTGTTTACAATAGGTTTAGTGTTATTGAATAGTATGATATGATTTAAGTCAAACATATTTCATTAGGTGATGATTGTTTTTTCAATTGGTCAACAACGATGCGAGGTTATTGGTTACGAAGTTCCAAAAAGCAGAAGTATTAAATAAATAGGTTTTCTATTGATATTTCGAACTACAAAAACATAATTTCATCATTTATTTATCTTTTCATTTTATTTATATCAATAGTATGTTGGTTGTTTTATTTTACTTTATTAACCCCAGGGTTTCTTTGAGAGAATTTCGTTATGATCACTATAAACGTATAATGTTTTTTGTTAATACTTCGAAAACATATTATTTTGTGAAACCCGCGAAGTTCGCAAGTATTAAACTAGTATAGGATGAATTACATTTATACCGAATAAATGATATTGAAACCAGAGAATATTTAATAATTAGTTATAATTGCATTACCTAAAACTTACGTAACATAATTATTTTTTTTTTGAAAGGTGTGAGTTATTCGCGAATATCGGAAGTTCTAGCATACGTTGTCTTAATAAAGTCCGCGCTCGAGAGTCCCCTCGCATAATAGATCCCCAATTTAAACACTCAATGAGAAACCCCTATTACCCAGACTCGAACTTGAAACCTGGATGGGAAAACTCACCTGGGCCCACCGTAGTTGGAACTTAAATACCGATAACCACCACTAGAGCACTAGTGATGGTTCATAACATAATTATATCTAATCTAACAAATTAACATATAGTTAAATTAGTTATAATTGCATAATAGAAGAAAGAGGTAATGTGAGAAGAAATCAAACAAAACATTTAAGCTTAAAAGTAATAACTATATTCATTTTAAGTCAAAGAAGGTATCAAACAAAATAACATAAAATTTAATTTGAAACAAAGAACAAATTAAACGAAATAACATATACAGGAGATTGTTTCAAGCTTCCATCTCCATCTTCTAAATCTGTAAAGTTACCGATCAACACACATAATAAGTATCAAAAAATAGTTTAAAACACAAAAACAAAAACCAACATGTGTATAAAAAATTCATCAAAATTTTAAATATAAAATTATGTGAGCAGATTAGTCATTTATAATATGTGGATCTCTATCACTCTCTTTTTTTTTTTCTCTCTCTATCTAAATAATTAGTACAAAGTTTCAAAAGACTATTTTTACAGGCCATTATCCGTCATGTCAGCATCATAAAACCTTTTAAGAAGTGTGTAACATTTAACGCCTTTAATCCCTTTCAATCACCATTTTCCATTTTTTTTCTTCTTATTTCGAGTTATACTAAAACGCCTTTCACTCTTCATGCTCCTATTAAGACTCTTACTCCCTATAAAGTCTGTTACGCATGATGTGTAAGTTTTTTAGAATAATTTAACTTTTTATAATTTTAAAGTTGTAAAATAGTTTTAAGATAAATGATTGTAAATGTAGTGTTTTGTTAAATCTCTTTTGTTTTATACCTATAAAAAGGGTGCTATCTCGTAACCCATATTACTAACCATACTCCCCCATATGAGCAGAATAATATTGGTCATGCTCTCAAGTTTATAAAAGAGGTACGCTTAGTGTCATCTGTTTTAAATTATGTATCAGAGCTGCAAATACCTTATTTAAGACATTATGAATGAAGTCCTTCACTTCCGATATAAGTTGATTAGATTCCGGCAAGTCTGGTAAGAGGCAGAAATCGTGAAACATGTTTGGGTAGTCCACCAAGTACACTTCTTTCCCGGATTTCTTGAGCCACTCATAGTACCTTATTTGCCAGTCCCGGAGAATGTCAAACCCTGCCACAACCACAATGGTCGGTGGTAATTCCATTTTCGATATGTCCAAAGCATAGCGACCACTAACATTGACCACAGGATGGTCCCGATTATAGGGTTCACCCAACGGCAAGAATGCGTTCCAGAACCAATCTGTCTGCTTCAGTGTCAGGATAGGCGCGGTTCCATTCAGTCGTATCTCAGAATCTATACGCTCCTCCCCGCCAAAGAATGGTTGAATCGACACCAGCCCAACTACCTTCAAAACATTATACTTTTCATCAGCAAGGGATTATCATAATTCAATTATGGTGTTTCAAGTTTTTGTTTAATTGGATATATAATCTCCAAGCTTTTTGAAGGTCCGAGGCGAAATAAAATTTCGAGCCCCTTTTTTCTTCTTTGGTTATTATAAACAATACTCCTTTATCCGTGTCTAGAACCAAACAAGAATCTACACAATTATAACACACATTGGATTGCTTGTATAATGAATCAAACAAATCTTAAACAATAAGTTTACACTAATATTAATAGTTACCATATTAATTTTCTTTTAAGTGGAGATCACACTAATATTAATAGTTACCATATTAATTTTCTTATAAGTCAGGTCCTTTTTTTTTCTCTTGAACAGGAATATATTTTACTCCAAATTGCATAATATTGACCATTAATTTCTGGTCAATCAAAATACTTGACCATTCTTTCTTTTGCAACCGATGATCTAGGTGATGTCTCAAACAAAGTCAAGATGTACTGTACCTGGAGTTGTATAGAAAATCTCGTGAATTTCTCTCTCGGTTGGTAGATCTGAAAGATGTCCTACTTGTACTATTCTCGTCTGCAACAAGTTTTAATCAAAAAAATAAATTATAGATAATCAAATTCTAATTTGATATATGAATTGAAAAGTTGTTAAAAACTCACCTACATTTCAATTGCAAAGCACAGTACCAGATTTTGGTCTGTGTGCGAAAAGGTTTACGAATGCGTATGCAATTTCAGGTTTAGAGAGAGAAAGAGAGAGAGAGGGTAATTACGCAATTAACATATAAGTTGAGAAGATGATTATGACCGCATTTGGCGGTGTGGTGGTTCCTGGTTGCTTGATGGCTGGCTCACATGGTGGACCTAGTGGTGGCAATGGTTTGTTCACAGAGATAGATGGAAGAGATGAATGGGGAGAAGAGTGATAGGGTGTGTGGGTAGGTGGAGGTATTTTATCCATTAACTTATATTTCTTAAATATTAATTATATTCTTTAAATACTGAGGGTTAGTATTGTCATTTCATACCAACTTAACTGAACAAACTAACAGACATTTACTCCGGGGACTATCCGAGTAACAAAAGATCAAACCATAGGGAGCATACGTGTAATTTTAAAAAGTTGGGGACTAAAGGTGAAAAAATGAGAAACCACAGGGACTATCCGGGCAATTAACTCTAAATTTCTTTATGAACCTCAAGCTTAAATAATAATTTCTTTTGTCAGTTAGGCATGTGGCCTAGTGGTCAAAGGGGTTTTTCTCTTGTGGAGTGACTTAAGGCTATGGGGTATGGGGCTTGGGTTGGGGCGTGGGTTGGGAGAAAACGCCCAAGCCACCATCCTGGGTGGGCTTGGGTTGGGGCGTGGCCCTTGGGACTTGACTTTCAAGCCGGACGTGGGGCGGGGGAAGCTAGCTGACATGGCGGGCTGTGTATGGCCAAAAGAAAAGATCCGTTGGGCTAGCCGTTGGCCAACGGCTATGTTAAAAAAAATTAATTTTTTCTTCCATTTTTTCACTATCAAACTCACATTTTTCTTTCATTTTTTACCACATTCAACCACATCTTCTATACATCTTCAATTCTCCTTCTACAAAACGAAAAAATGCATCCTTACAACCGTCCTTTTGACCCGAGCAACCCGTATGGGTTCCAAGAAAATAATCCTAGCCCTCCACCCACTCGTCCAATAGCTCGTCCATTTTTCATACACTCTCCTATGCCCGACATGGCGGGTTATGCATCGTATATCGGGAATCGTGTGTTTACTAACTTCCCACACACCGGCGATTCGATACCTACCCCGTTTTCACAATCGCCCATCGACCTTTCACCAACCTCCATCGACCTTTCACAAAACGAATCCGTTCCCGAAACTCAACCACCCAATGATGGTCCTTCCGCGTCGAAACCCCTCAAAAAGGGAAGTCATAAGAAAAAAACCGACGAGGATAAAGTAGTTGAAACCGCCAAACGAAAACAACAAAAATGGGTCGTTGCTGAAGAAGTTGCATTGGCGAGGGCTTGGTTTGAACAACTCATAGTGGAGCGATAAGCACCTAACTTACAAAATTTAGTGGTTTTTAAATAAAGCAAAGCAAAACCCTAAAAGTGGTGAAAACGAAGCCGACATTTTGACAAATGCAGTGGTCACTTTCAAAGCAAATGTGAAGACCGACTTCCGTTTCATGCATTGTTGGGAGATTTGTAAGTTCCATCCAAAGTGGACGACTATCCCCATTGGTAGCGAAACTAACTCGTCTTCCAAAAGGTCAAGGGCCTCGTCCCAAGCCCAATCAGATGCACGAGATCAAGAGTTTGAGGACGTTTTAGATGATTCGCCAAGCCCAAACCGGCCTGAGTATGGAAGAAATGCCTCAAGAAGGCGTGCTCAAAAATCTAGATCTGATACGGCATCGCCTGCAGCTGCGAGTTCTGGCTCGCGTAGGGGAATATACAACGAGTAGTTGGATGACATTTCATGCAAGTTGGATACATTCAACGTATTCCAACAACAAAGGGCCGAAATACGAAGGAGCAAAGAAGCTAGAGATGCCGCTAGAGATGCCCAGAAACCAAAACGAGATGATTTGAAATTTCTATCCCAGTCCATTGATCATCTACAGGGTGACGAGTTACAACTAGTCTTGGCGTTGAGAGAAGAGATAAAAAAAACAAATATAAAAGTTAGGAATTTTTTTTTGTAATTTTCTTTTTTTAAAAATATTAAAAAAAATTAAATTTGTTGTTTTAAATAATATTGAAATAGCCCATCGGGTCAGCCCAGCGGGTCAGCCCAGCGAAGCCCACCAAACCCACGCCCCAAACCCCCGCCCCACCATACCGTGTTGAATGTGGGTTTAGCCAATGTCTGCCACTCATTCCACGTGTCAACCAATGCCCAACCCACGCCCCAACCCAAGCCCCACCATACCCCACGGTATAACTTTAAAATTTGGGATTGGGTAATTTAGAAGTGTAGTCTTTGCTTTTTAAAAAAATAATAATAATAATTTCTTATAGTGAATTTCGTTATGATCATCGTAAACGTATAATTTTTTTGTTAATACTTCGAAAACATATTATTTTGTGAAACCCGCGAAGTTCGTGAGTATTAGCACTAGTATAGGATAAATTACATTTATACCGAATAAATGATATTGAAACCAGAAAATATTTAATAATTAGTTATAATTGCATTACCTAAAACTTACGTAACATATTTTTATTTTTGAAAGGTGTGAGTTATTCGCGAATATCTGAAGTTCTAGCATACGTTGTCTTAATAAAGTCCGCGCTCGAGAGTCCCCTCGCATAATAGATCCCCAATTTAAACACTCAATGAGAAACCCATATCACCCAGACTCGAACTTGAAACCTGTATGGGAAAACTCACCTGGGCCCACCATATGTGGAACTTAAATACCGATAACCACCACTAGAGCACTAGTGATGGTTCATAACATAATTATCTAATCTAACAAATTAACATATAATTAAATTAGTTATAATTGCATAATAGAAGAAAGAGGTAATGTGAGAAGAAATCAAACAAAACATTTAAGCTTAAAAGAAATAACTATATTCATTTTAAGTCAAAAAGAAGGTATCAAACAAAATAACATAAAATTTAATTTGAAACAAAGAACAAATTAAACGAAATAACATATACAGGCGATTGTTTCAAGCTTCCATCTCCATCTTCTAAATCTGTAAAATTACCGATCAACACACATAATAAGTATCGAAAATAGTTTAAAACACAAAAACAAAAACCAACATGTGTATAAAAAATTCATCAAAATTTTAAATATAAAATTATGCGAGCAGATTAGTCATTTATAATATGTGGGTCTCTATCGCTCTCTTTTTTTCTCTCTCTCTATCTAAATAATAAGTACAAAGTTTCAAAAGACTATTTTTACAGGCCATTATCCGTCATGTCAGCATCATAAAACCTTTTAAGAAGTGTGTAACATTTAATGCCTTTAATCCCTTTCAATCACCATTTTCCATCTTTTTTCTTCTTATTTCGAGTTATACTAAAACGCCTCTCACTCTTCATGCTCCTATTAAGACTCTTACTCCCTATAATGTCTGTTACGCATGATCTGTAAGTTTTTTAGAATAATTTAACTTTTTATAATTTTAAAGTTGTAAAATAGTTTTAAGATAAATGATTGTAAATGTAGTGTTTTGTTAAATCTCTTTTGTTTTATACCTATAAAAAGGGTGCTATCCCGTAACCCATATTACTAACCATACTCCCCCATCTGAGCAAAATAATATTGGTCACGCTCTCAAGTTTATAAAAGAGGTACGCTTAGTGTCATCTGTTTTAAATTATGTATCAGAGCTGCAAATACCTTATTTAAGACATTATGAATGAAGTCCTTCACTTCCGATATTAGTTGATTAGATTCCGGCAAGTCTGGTAAGAGGCAGAAATCGTGAAACATGTTTGGGTAGTCCACCAAGTACACTTCTTTCCCGGATTTCTTGAGCCACTCATAGTACCTTATTTGCCAGTCCCGGAGAATATCAAACCCTGCCACAACTACAATGGTCGGTGGTAATTCCATTTTCGATATGTCCAAAGCATAGCGACCACTAACATTGACCACAGGATGGTCCCGATTATAGGGTTCACCCAACGGCAAGAATGCGTTCCAGAACCAATCTGTCTGCTTCAGTGTCAGGATAGGCGCGGTTCCATTCAGTCGTATCTCAGAATCTATACGCTCCTCCCCGCCAAAGAATGGTTGAATCGACACCAGCCCAACTACCTTCAAAACATTATACTTTTCATCAGCAAGGGATTATCATAATTCAATTATGGTGTTTCAAGTTTTTGTTTAATTGGATATATAATCTCCAAGCTTTTTGAAGGTCCGAGGCGAAATAAAATTTCGAGCCCCTTTTTTCTTCTTTGGTTATTATAAACAATACTCCTTTATCCGTGTCTAGAACCAAACAAGAATCTAACACAATTATAACACACATTGGTTTGCTTGTATAAGGAATCAAACAATACTCCTTTATCCGTGTCTAGAACCAAACAAGCTTTTTGATGATCTAGGTGATGTCTCAAACAAAGTCAAGATGTACTGTACCTGGAGTTGTTGGAAGTTGAACTGGGAGGCTCTTACAGCAACATGATGAGCCATGTTTCCGCCAGCGCTATCACCCGCGATAAAGCATTTTGAAATATTTGCATTGCCCGGTAACCATTTTGACCTGTTCTCTTCAACGTCTAGAAACTTGAGTACATCAAGCCCATCTTCATGTTGAGCAGGGTGTCGATGCTCCGGTGCAAGACGATAATCAACAGAAACAACTATCACATGCAATTCTCTCGCGAACTTGCGACAAAAATCGTCGTACAACTGTGTGTCCGCGGAGGCGACAACATATCCACTTCCATGACAGAACACCATCACCGGAAGATCTTCTACAGTGTACTGTGTGGGGACAAATACGCGGAACCAGAGTTTGCGAGTTGGATCCACCACAACATCGTATGTCTTGACACCGTTGATCGGTTCAGATGATGGCGGTGTCAGGGGTACGAGTTTGAGAAGACCGCGGTTCACTGTGCCGTCTTTCCGCAAAATTAAGTCGAGTCCCATGTCGAGTAACCAAAGTGTAATTCGTGTTTTCCAGGGTAAGGATAGAGATTTTGGAGTTTTGGCTGCAGATTCCATTGTCAGACTAGAGAGAAAAATAATGAAGGTAATTATGTGTGTGAGTAAACCAATCAAAATTCAAATATTTATAATGCAAAATAAACAATTGACTATTCTTCGTCAAATGGTCTCATGCGATGGCTTGTTTTTGAAGGATATATTTTATGATCTTGTTCAAAACGTAACATATGGAAAATCATGAAAGTAAACTTTGATCACCCAAACATTTAAAATGAACATTGGAAAAGGTCAATTACAGAGGCTCAAAAAATGATCTTGTTCAAAAAGTAACATATGGAAAATCATGAAAGTAAACTTTGATCACCCAAACATTTAAAATGAACATTGGAAAGGGTCAATTACATAGGCTAAAAAAAAAAAAAAAAAAAACAAACAAACAGTGTGCACAACTTTACATGCATAGATAAGGCTACCTATTATCGTTTTATTTTTTTCATCTTGTGTCACAACCACATTATAAAATAGAGAAGGATCCCATTCAAGACAATTTTTCCATACAAAGCCTACAAGACAAGGATTTTAGGACAAGTGTTATTGGCCTGAAGGGTAATCTAGTCCTTTCTCACTTAAGACGACTTCCTCAATTGATTTTCAAACGGCTATAACTTTTTCATATGTTAATATTTTTTTTAAAAAAGTTTACACTGTATTAACGAGCATTCCATTCTCTTTAATTCCAACAGTCTTTTGCTATGGTTTTCTTAAAAAATACAGGATTTTGAATACACATTTGTCCATTACGTGATTTTGAATACCAAGCACATGACTAGGTGATTTTAAATATCCATTACGTGATTACATGATTTTATTATAGACCCACATATTTTTCTCCGTTCACCAATGATGAATTAGTGAAGCATAAAAGTCTTCACGAAGTATATGAAGGTCTCTAATCAAACATTCTAGAGCCTGTTATCTTAGCAATGAATCACGGATGAAGGAGGTTTAATAACAATGAGAATCCGAAAAGGGCCCCAAAATTATATTTCGCTTAGGGCCTCTAAAAACGTTGAAATGGCCCTGCACATGAATATAAAAATGAACATCATCAAACTTGATTGATTAAAGATAAACATAAAAGCATGATTGTTAAAAAAAGTTCTTACAACCTTGGACTAATTAAAAACCGAAATGATTAAAAAAAACCAAGATAGAAAGGTGGTGGCGTGGTGCAATGGGGGGTGGGTGGATAGTAGAATGGTGTGGAGGTGTGGTGTGGTGTGGAAGTGGGTTGATGGTTGTAATGGGTTTTATGGGATGGTTCAAATAGTGAGCATTGAGTTGAATTTCTAGGCTGGACAGAAGATGAGGCATGGCTCGTGTCATGGAGTTTTTGCATTTTGTTCATTTGTGGCAGCTGTAAAGTTTATTTTAGGCATGACGAACGAACATATCTAGCTAGGTTACACACTTCCATGGTCAACTTTGTTGGGTCCACAACTTGTTTTGTCTTCACTTGGGGTTGTGGGCACGAGGGCGTGTTTAATTAGGCATAACCTCGTGCTGGTTATTTTCTTTGTCTTTTATGCCAAAGATGTAAGCACGGGGTGGTGTTTCATAGGAAACGAAACGGCCTCGTGTCTTGAATTATGATTTGCCTTTTCCGTATATATAGTCACACCCGGGGGGGGGGGGGGGGGGGAGGTGTCTGATAAAGCATGGGGGCATGTCTTGGTCAATTTTCTTGTATCTTGATTTTTAGCATTGGAATACCATCTTTATTACTTTGTGGCCATTTGTTCTTGAAATGAAAATAAAAGTAAAGAAATAAATAACTTATTTACCATATTCATGCAAGAAAATGACTAAAACCAAGCCCTGAATGATGCAAATTATATCGTGCAGTTTTATGCATGTCATTAACTACAGTGAGAATCATTTCCTCAACGTAAACTTCATAGGATTCTGGTTTCGTAATTTCAGGTTAGTGTTTTCAAATATAGCATATAAAAAGTTACGGGCGTTTAAAAAATAGGGGAATAACATGTGACTTGCTTATGCATGTTTCTAGGCGTTTGCATTAACTTTTTTTTCTCTTAGACAAAATTAGCATCTCACTTGATCCTTCTTTCTTGGACACTTGTAACTCTATGGTTGCTTCTTAACCTTCTTATTTATTAACCCCTTTGTACTATAACTCAACGAACATAAACAAGAATTTTAACAAACAAATTAAGTTATTAAGTATAATAGTTACAGTTCTATTGAAGTTCCCCTTTCAAAAAAAAGTATAATAGTTATAACAAATACCTCCGGTGTTTGTTTCTTGCGGAAAAATCAATATTAACAATACTGAATAAAGAGGAAAAATATTGGACTTACAAAACTGGGATGTTGCAATAGAGTATGACTGGCCCATCCACTACAACACTGACGTTTATGCAAGAGTAATTGCCCTCGTCAACGGCAAAAAATCTAAGCGATTCACTCTGTGTTTATTGGATGTTGGCTTTCAAGCGGTCCAGACTTGAAAATTTAATTAAACACTGACTCAAGATGACCTTCATAGTCAGACGATGGAGATTTAATGAGAATCTAGTTGTGAAAGTTGCTACATAGATACTTGAACTATGTGCAGTAGAAATAGTAAAAAAGGAACAACATTTATGTGAGGAGTGACCTGTTTGGTAATTAAGGTATGTAGAATATCTATTCACACACATATGTTGGTTATTCTAAAAATCCCAAGTAACCGATAATTCTAAACAATGTATTTTGAGTCTAATAACCTTATAGAACTTATGAATACTAAACTAATTGAGTTACTATGAATGAGAGTCTTTAACGGTGATAACATCTTTCATTATAGGAATACACTACTAAATAAAGAAGTATTACCAGCGAACCTAAATAATATTTTTTAATTGTAAATCAAAATAAACTATTCGTAATTATTGATGATCTACCTTGTCGTCAAATTGATAGTTCCCAATAGATTGCCGATGATGATGTTTGGATGGAACAAGATCCCAACGAACAACCCGTTAGTCATCCATAACTATTTTTTGCGGTTAAAACTTTAGATTGGATTCCGGTTCAGATTTTTTATTTGTTTGTAGAGGTAGGGTCCAATACCAAAGGACCATCTGCCACTACTCTCCTAGCAAAACTATTTATAAATAGAAACACAAATGTGGTGGTAACAGCTTTAAGCCTAATAACAATAACCACTTTATATATTATGTTTTATTATTGCTGTTTTTTAATTAACTTTTAAATATTATAAAATATAATATAAAGAAGAGAAATAAGAGAAATGAAAAAAGAATCTTTAGCTCACATAAGGGTAAACAAATAATTACTAATTTATTAGGTATAACTCTTACTTAGTTATGTTTACATTAAATTCCACTAGGTATGACTCTTATTGTTATGTTTACACTATATGCCACTAGTTCCAATAAACACAAATAAATATATTAGAGTAAAATGAATGGATAGTCCCTGTGGTTTGTCAAAGTAACACTTATATTGCTCAATTTTTCAAAATTACACTCGTGCTCTCTGTGGTTTAACAAGTTGTTACTCGGATAGTCCCTAGAGTGGATGACCGTTAGTTATCTCAGTTAAGTGGGTGTAAAATGACATAATTACTCTTGCTAAAAGAGAAAACATTTAAAATTATTTGAACTAAAAGAGTTATAAGTGGGGCCCACTTTTTTTTTTTTTTTATTTTAAGTATGTTAAACTACATCCACCTGCAACATCCACAACCTCCACTTGGAACCTCCACGACCACTACTATTCATTCGATGTTCACCTCAGATCCAACATCTATTCTAACAACCAACAAATACAACTAACCTCAGCCATTATCATCTTCCCCCAACCCGACCCGACAACCTAAAAACCCCTATCGTTAACCACCAGTATTGAATTCCATCAACCACCACCTGCAATCTAACCCCCAACTCCCTCCGACCTGAAACCCAACCTCCTAAATATCGTCTTCACTAACGGAAGCGAAATTACACACAAGAGAGGAGTTCTTATTGATGAGTTCTCTGCTGATGGGATTAGTTGCGGGTTTCATCCGATAAGAAAACTAAAAAGTTGGACAAAGATTGTTTAAAATCAGGTTTTGATCTGATTATTTTCAGCGAAGAGATTCAGTTAGAAAGAAGAAGACTAGTGATTGCAATTTGCTTTGAGATTGTTGCAGGTTTTTTTTGGTTAGTGGTGTGATATTGGTGGAGCAGGTGGTGTTGGTTCTCATGTTGTGATGGTGGTGGTCTGGTGGTGGTTGTCTACAAATGGTGGCCGGGGGTGAGGAAAAAGGGGGGTGGGGCCTACACTATATAATAATAATGATAATAATAATAAGTTAATTTAGATATTTTGAATTGCTTTTCTTTTAGCAAGGGTAATTATGTCATTTCATACCCATTTAACTGAGATAACTGACACTCTAGGGACTATACGAGTAACTTGTTAAACCACAGGAAACACGGGTGTAATTTTGACAAGCTTGGAACTATAGGTGTTACTTTGACAAACCACAAGGACCATCCGTGCATTTTACTCAATATATTAAAATACAGAGCTCACTCATGGAACACTCTACTTTATATTAAATGATGAATTAAATTACAATGTTTTTAAACTTGTTTTTATATGCTTATTACTTAAAAAATACATTTGGATTTCTTTGTGTGTTTTATATATTCAAACCAATTATAATGTTGTCTGGTTCTGGAATTGGCCTGATCAGTGAATTGGTAAGGTGACCAGTTCAATGACCGGTTTGCAAGATCGTTGTTTGTCACAATATTTAAAAGTAATTAATTTGACGGACCAATGTTAGTAGATTTTTTGGAACGAGCTTTTTCGAAATTTAAATACCCTATCATTGGTGCATATCATATAGGTGTGAAAATGTAATTAAGGGATGGCATGCACCCAATGTTTGTATCCAACGTGTGTGTATTCTTCTATGCACACACATGTTAAGATATTTTGTTTGTATGCATTGCTCATGGCAATCAATTAGGCTGTTTATATGTTACTCTTTTCAGACCTTAATTTAGCTTTATTATTCTTCGTCAAATGGTCTCATGCGATGGCTTGTTTTTGAAGGATATATTTTATGATCTTGTTCAAAACGTAACATATGGAAAATCATGAAAGTAAACTTCGATCACCCAAACATTTAAAATGAACATTGGAAAGGGTCAATCACAGAGGCTCATTAAAAAAAAGAGTGTGCACAACTTTACATGCATAGATAAGGATACCTATTATCGTTTTATTTTTTTCATCTCGTGTCACAACCACATTATAAAATAGAGAAAGGATCCCATTCAAGACAATTTTTCCATACAAAGCCTACAAGACAAGGATTTGAGGACAAGTGTCGTTGGCCTGAAGGGTAATCTAGTCTTTCTCACTTAAGACGACTTCCCTAATTTTTCCATAAAAATGCACCGGAAATTGAAGGCAATCTATTGGTGGCTGGGTATGAAACGAGATATTGTTAAGTATGTCGCGAAATGCTTAACATGTTTCAAAGAGAAGGCAGAACATCAGAAACTGTACGGAGAATTAGAACCATTGGAAATTCCGGTATGGAAATGGGAAGAGATAAAAATGGATCTGGTGACAAAGCTACCTAGAACGAAGAAGGGGCACGACATAATATGGGTAATAGTGGACTGACTCACAAAAAGTGCCCACTTTTTTACCTATTCAAGAGACTTATTCATCGGAAAGAATGGCGGAAGTTTATATGAACGAGATAATTTCTCGACACGGGGTGCCCGTGTCAATCATCTCGGATCGGGATACGAGATTCATCTTATTGGGATTGAACCCTATCAGAGGAACATATAATTAAAGCCGAAACTGGATCAGAGCAGTGGATCCAGAATAAGCAGATGTTGTGTATACAAGTCTCTCCCCTTGAAAGTGGTTTCAACATCTGCTGACCTGCAATCTACTGATCGGTACAACTGCCGACCTACAACTGCTGATCAAGTCAAAGACTGATGAAGGCTAAAGCCCAGCTGTTTAATCTACTGCCTTGAGTCAAGCACTGCTGGGTTATATCAAGTGCTGCTGGGTTCACATCAGTGGAAGGATTCAGCAGTAGTTTAGTTTGTCTTTATGTAATGTATTGTAATAACAGTTGTTAGCATAGCAGTACTTGTATAGATCAGAGGTTAGAGTTTGTTAGGAGGTTAGATGTCACTTTCATGGTGACGTCAACAAAGATGCCACAGTGGTTTGTCCGTGCCTATAAATAGAACAGTACCCTGTACTATTCTATTAGCTCTTCACCATCTTCTTCCTACACGAACAAATCACAGTGAGCTCAAGCTGAGGGGGAGTTTGTTGCATACATGCAATTGTAATCGTTGAATGAAATAAATTCAATCATTCGGTTCATTGTAGAAAATGTGTGTTGAAAGCAATTCTCCTGTTTGATTGTGAAAAGTTTGTTTCCATCATATTCCGCTGCATTACTCATTCATTGTTCATCTTAATTCAAACATAAAACACAATCAAAACCAAACTCAGATCCTAATAATTGGTATCAGAGCTTGGACAGTCAAATTTGATTTAACAATCATTTTGACGTAAATAGTTCAGCTCACAATCGTTGATACTGATAGTTTGTTCGTTTTGTTGAAAAACAGAGCAAGGTTTAATCACCATCAAAGTTGATTAATCAGTGCCTGTAAAACAACCAGGATGACGTCACAATCACAAGATGAAAAGAATAACATTGGCTCTCTTTTCAAACCACCCATGCTTAAACGTAATGAATACAACATCTGGGAGAGAAGGATGGGTCACATCCTTGCTCAACAGAACACTGGATGTTGGAGATCTGTTGTTTTTGGGCCCCATGTTCCTATGGTGCCAAGTGCTGAGGATACAAAGAAGTTCGAACCTAAAAAACCTGAAAACTATACTGAAACTGACTTTCAAAAGTTCGAACTCGATGCCAAAGCATTTAGCATCACAGCATCTGCATTACCCAATGAGATCTATGCTGGACTGTTACAGTGTAACAGTGCCAAAGAGCTATGGGATGCACTGAAGGAACAGTTCAGGGGAACGGAAGAAGTTATTGAAAACAACAGGGAAATTCTGAATCAGCAGTATGAAACATTTTGTCACATCAAGGGTGAATCATTGACTCAGCAGTTTAGCGATTCAGTTGTCTCATTAGTGAGGTAAGACTTATTAAAGGTACATTTCCAAATTCTACACAAAATAGCAGGTTTCTTAGATCACTACCAGAAAAATGGGATACCATTGCATTTGTTACTAGAAATTCTGCTGAGTTAAAAGATCTGACCCTGACCCAACTTTATGGTAGACTCCTGACCTATGAAAGGGAGTTAAACCAGAAAAAGAAGTTGCAAGAGTCTGGCAAAGTTGCTGATGATTATTCATTTGGCAGCACAACTCTTTTTGGTCAGGAAGAATCTGGTAGCAGTAGTAAGGATCAGAGTTATGATCATTTTATTGATATAACTGCTGGTGGAAATTTTAACAACTCTGATTCTCACTCAGCAAATTATGCCTTCACTGCAAATTGTGAAAACCAGATGTCAGATAACTTATGTTTTGAGCTCAATGATTTGCAACACTTTGATCCCACTGACTTAGAAGAGATGGACATTTTGCATCAATTGGCTTTGCTTAGTGTAAGAACAAGCAAATTCTACAAAAGAACAGGAAGAAAATTCCCAGGGTTACATGGGAACTTAAAAGTGGGGTTGGATAACTCAAAAATTAAGTGCTATAAGTGCAATAGGCTAGGTCATTTTGCTAGGGAATGCAGGAGTCAAACCACTGGTCCAATAATAACTCATCCCAGCTCAAACCCTAGACCACAACATCAAAGCACTGTGCACTATACCCAATATACCCCTGCAGCCCATGTTAACACTGCTCACTATGCTGCAACCCCTGTGCCTGTGCATTATGTTCAAACCACTGTTCCACAAATTCAGTATGTTCAAGCCCCTGTCCCTCAGGCACAAGTGCAACCTGTCGCACCTCAACAAGCTGCTCCAACAGTGGCACAACCAGATCAACAAAGCTTTTTCACTCAAGGCTTTGTTGACTGGAGCAGCATGCCTGATGAGCTTGGTGATGAAAATTTTGCACTCTATGCTTTTAATGATGCTTCTAATGATGAATTTTATTTGATGGCATTAGAGTCAATACCAGAAGGGGTAGAAACTGAAGTTGAACAGCTAAGTACTGAAACAGTGGATGAAGTGGCTGAAGCAGTGGTTACTGCAGTTGCTGGTGAACTACTGCTGGGAGAAAATTCAGAAACCTTGATTGAACCACTGTTTAACCCCTGGTCCAAAGAAGACACAGAAGAAAAGGAAGAGAAGATGGCAGGTGAGAAAGAAGTTAGAGCTGATGAAGAAGGTGATCATCAATGTGATTGTGCCATGATGGCTGCTGCTAAGGTATCACCTCAAGTTCTTGAAAAACCGTGTTCAGACAAATGCATTATTGCATTTGCTAATATCAAAGAGGTAAATGAAAACCTTAGGGATAAAGTCTTAACTGATGAAGTCAAATTTGAAAAGTTATTAAAAGAACTTAGAAACAAATTGGCTGAAAAAGACAAAGAAATCAACAGTCTCGAAGAAGAGCATAGCATAACCAAGATTCAACTCCAATGATAAATGATTTAGATATAAACGTGATCGTGTTTACATAATATAGTCTATTAAAAGAAAGTATTGGTAACGATTACCTAGGTAAGGGAATCACCCCAAATCCGTTGGTGAGGTCGTTGTAATTTGAGAAAAGAAGCGGAGTTAATCATCAAGGTAAGGAAATCTCTCCTATCTTGATGATATGTCTCCACTCGTTGTTAAAGTGTGAATAAAATTAAGTGAAATTATGCATGCTAATAATGTATATTCATTTGAAAAGTAATAGTATGATGTATGAGTAAAAGTGAAATCTCAATCGGAAATACTAAAGCGTAAGTTCGAATAAAAACTTGGATGGTTCCAAATGGAACGTTGACTAACCCAAAGCGGTCGAAAACTCTTTTGAATTTGAGAAACATGCTTTGGCCTAATAGGTGGAATACTCCCGCCGATATCTCGGTTAACGGTATTCACCCTTCCAGTTACTACATGTTCCAATTCGATCGAAAATTCGAGACTTGGCGGGATTTTTGAAAATCAAGGAGCGGGACTAGTCGACAAGGTGCGGGTCTTACCCCTAACTTGACGATTTCATACCCTAAGTGTGGTTGGTGCTCGTCGGGCCAAATTAAACTTCGACACGTTGATGAGGGTCCACTAGTGATGAAACAATGGTTAACCGGGTGGGGTTAACTCACTGGTCTCGTCAAGAGGGTTAATCCCTTCTTTCCGATGACTGTTTACTGTTGTCCAGATCCCTTGTCATGACGAAAATGTTCATAGGATGCGGTGCCGAGCCGCATCACTATGCGTAACATTAGTTTTCGTCCTTAAGGTAAGTCTTCTCATCACTGGACAGATTGGACCGCTGTGTTCGCGCGTGCCCGCACGGACACATGTAAGTTATTACTGGTGGGGGTTTTTGATAAGGGTAATGGTCACTCGTGGTCATGCTGACGCGAGATCTGGGACCATACCCCTTCAACTAGAATTTAAATTTGAAATTTCCATTAAGATGTGGATTTCACTCCTAACTTAATGTTGAATTTCATGAAAAAATAGAATCAAGCGGGATGAGAGTCGTTTACCAAATTGTGGGTTTCATGCCTATTTTAGTAAAATCGTCTGGTTTTTATAATATGAATGTTGTCGGATTTAAAATAATCGAGTAAAATGTATGAGGAAAAGTGTATGTTAAAGATTAGACAAACAAGTATAAACAAGTAAAGAATAGCACATGAAGAATGGAATAATGAGACAATTACTAACTTATAAAAAGGTATGTCAAGAATACATATGAAGGGTAGAACAATGAAACAAGTATTAACACATAATAAAACAAGTATAGCATGTCAAGTGTTAACACATAAGTGACATATATGCTTAAAATATCAAAAAAGGAATAAATAAAGCAAATAGACTAGCATGCAAGTAGTTTCAAGCAAAACATTAGAATAAAGCTCTAAAACTATAGACTAGGTTAAAGCATTCATACTTTTCCTAATTCCCTATAGTTATGGCTCTGATACCAATCTGTCACACCCCAACCGATGGCGGAAACATCAGAGTGAGACGAAATAGATTGCTCGAGACATCATAACACTAATAATTGTAACAAGTATTTAAATAGTAAATTTCATTTCATTTCTAAAGAATCAATTACAAGAATTTGAAGTAAATACAACATCATGAATAATGAAATACAATGCAATAAGAATACAAATTAAAGTGTGTATCTAAGCATCCTACTAGATTCCATGCATCACCAACATCATCGCTAAACCTGCAACATGTTTTAAAAAGCATAGTTCAATACAAAGGTATTGGCGAGTACACTAGTTTTAGACTCGTGGCATGTGTATAAAAGTATTTTCAATCAAACATAGCATTTTGGTATACAAGGTCAAACTATCATGCATAACAATATGTCAACTCTGGTGTCCACTAGTATTTAGCATCCCTCGACACGAAAGTGACGAGACCGTTATAGAATAAAGACTCAACAAAACCCCGTCAGGTGGTGTGCTACTCCTATAGCGATATAATTGTTTAAGCCGAGTTAACAAGTAGTATGTATTCTAGCATGAACCTAAGCATAACAAAGCATGTATACGGATCGAATGAATAAAAGCATGTTTGTGAATTGTGCGGTTTAACAAGTAAAACATGTTGCACCCAAAGTGAATAAAAGGAAAATGGGTCAAGTGTACTCACATAATTGCTAAGTCTTCCGATTATCCGAGTGTTGACGAGTGTATGAGATTAGGAGAAGGGAACACCGAGGTCATCCTATATGGGCAAACGATGGTGCATGAGTAAACGAAATTACGACGGAGGATTTGAATTGGAATTTTGAGTATAACCAGTTGACATAAATATGTATATATTCATATATATTTTATATAGTTTATGTAAAAATTATAAATCAAGTCTATCAAGAGTATTGTCGAAAAGTTGTCAAAAATATAAATAATCATACATTTATAACTATATTATAAAAATTAATCGTTGTTGATAGGTTTCGTTTTATAAAATTTACACGTTTCGTTTTACGGAATTTTACGAAAAACGGGTAGAGTTTCCTCTGTTTTTGGACGATCCCGACAACACAAGTTGTCGATTTACCTGTTCAAAATTCAATAAACAACAACCAAACAATATACTATATATATGTGTATATATATTCTTCTATTAAGTTTACAAATCATGTAACATTCGGTTCCGCGATTTAAAACAATAACTAAATCTAAAACAATATAACTATTATTCGCGTCATTAAACCACCGCGGCTCGCGTTTATAAAATATCGTTAACATAAATAATACGACGAATTTCAAGGCGTTAGAATTTACCGAACATTGAATCTGCCTGATTTGACTAAGTTTGACCCGAACCCAACACCGAGCCTGATGTTGACCAACAGTTGACCGACCTTGACTGCGTTGACTTATGTTGACCAGATTTGACTGAACCGAAACGAGGTCCGAACCTGCTGAACCGAGTTAACCCGAACAATTAAAACAATCGGACCTGAAATGAAACTTAACCAAAACAAATGGAAACGAAACTCGAATCAAAACTGATCTGGGCTGACCCGGTTTGTTGACCCGAAAACATTGAACAGAACCTTAGATTTGAACCGTATCGAATCGTCTTTGACCCGAATTCGAACCGTAACAAAACAGAACTGAAAGATCCGAGTTGAATCACCTCCACGTCGCCTGAGATGTCGCCGGTCGCCAGTACTTCTCCGATGGCCGGCTTCATCGACCAGGACCACCATCACCATCGACACCCTCGTCAGCCAACACCATCATCGACATCATCAGTAACGGAAAAGAGATGAAAGAATCGCAAAAGAAATACAATAATAAAGAGCTCACTGGAATAAAATAAGCAAATCCGAGCGGCGTCGGTTATGTCGTTGTCGGAGCTGTCTGCTGTCGCTGCGCATAATTCTCGCCGGTGTGACGCCGGTTCTTCATGGAAGAGATTAAGAGGGGTGGATGTCGTGTCTATTGGAGTCGAACGGTTGGAGGAGCTCGCTGGAAAGGCGGCTCCGGTCGCCGGCTGGGGAGGAGGGTGGTTGAGGGTCCGGCTTTGGATGTGAACAAGAGAGGAGGGGAGTTGGCTGATTCTTTCTGATGTAGGATTTTCAAGAAGATGAAGAGATGGGGCAGGGATTTGAGTGTGTGAGCGGCTGAAGTGAATAAAAGGAGTTTAGGGTTTTTTTTTTTGTTTTAAAAATCATTACAGTTTCAGTTATAAGCACAATTAGTCCCTGGAAGTTCAAGATTCAGCAAAATACTCACAATCCCTTTAATTTAACTAAGTTATATTGTTTTAAAAGGAACAAACTTTATAAATTAAACTAACTAGGTTAGTTTGTTATTTTACTAACTTTAAAAGCTAACGAGACTAACTTAGATTTATTATAAAATAAACTTTTTAAATTGTAAAATCAATTAATTTAATTAATCAAACCATGAATAAATAACCATTTTTGTCACGAATTAGATTAAAGATGAAGGTTTTTCGACGATTATAATGAAACGACGAATACAAGGATACAAAGTTTCCAAAAATAGGAATATGAACAATGGTTTCCAAATATGGAAAGTTATGAAAACGCGGAGCGTTACATCTGAGTTCTCACTTCATCTTACAGTCTTTCTCGTTTCTATAAGATATTGTCAGATGCTTCATAATAATCTAGAATGGTCTAGTGTTCAGTAATGTCTAAACGAGTATAGACTTGAACCTACATAAGGCTTCTAATTAATGAAGTATAAGGAAATAATCTCATTTATCATTTTATCCTCTAAAGGAGAGCAATACAGTTTGTTACATGTGTAAGAACCCACTTTAGAGTAAAGCTCATGGAACAAAACTAATGTCCCGTTCGGTCTATCTCAGTATATATTTTGATATCTCCCACGTAAGTGGTATCTTCGAGATTCATTTTTTTATCAAAATATGTGTGAGAAATTATTTGACTTATGTAACATATGCTTATCAAATGAGTGTCATCTATATAAGGACAAGTTTACATTAGCTGCTCCCACTCAACTTGAGGTAGTTACATAAATCCACTTAACTCTTGATGAAAAGAATTGCATTAATATTTCATCATATTTTGATGTTTGCTTCAACCCATATATGGAAGTTATTGACATACATGGTAAGTGTTCTTGACCTTCAGTTTAGAACTTTCAGGTTGTTTTATGAACATGTAAGTCTTTGTTTAAGGAAAGTTTGTTTTAATGTTCATATAATGTAGCTCTAAATGATTATAAGCCACTAGAACAACAATGATCCTCAAAGAAACATTTTGTAAGAAAGATAAGATGATTCTTTGATAAATAATTCTCTTCTGAGCATAGCCTTTAACAATCAATCATACTTTTAGCGTCTTAACGTTTGCATTCAGATTTTGTTTAGTGATGAACACCCTTAGGTAATTCAACCAAATCCCAAACGTTATTCTAACAAATAAAATCAAATTTGCTAATAACAATTCTTATTCCATTTAGAAAATTGATTGATGCTAATGGCTTAATTAGAGGAGGTAGGACCAGTAAACTTTCCAATATCCATTTCAACTTCAGTCAAGGACGATACATAATCATCAAAGTTAGTAGGCTTTTAAACGTAGATGGCCTCCTTAGTGGATTATTAGGTTTGTTAAGAGTTTCAGTTTTATGGATTAACTATTGCCTAAGTTGCTATCACTTTCATAATTCTAAGTGTGTAAGATTTGGTGCAGTATGGTGTGCAAAAGGTGTAATCGGAGTAAAATTTAATAGGTCTCTTCCCCCCGCCTCTTGCACTCCCACTGACTTAGAAATCGTTAACAATTTAGCATGCTTATGGTCAACGTTAGAAGACCAATAAATTTTAATAGAGAAACAAGTTAATGATGTTACTCATTGTAGTTTCTCTGTTTGAGGATTATAATTTTGGAAAGAAATCTGAGTGTGCCCACGTTTAAGCAACAATGAAACTTTTGTTAGAGTAGCAGTAGATTCTTAAAGAGAAAAGTTGTGAAGGAGCAATGTCTTGTACAAGTGGTGCAAATTGAGGTAATAACAAGTTTTCACTCCCCTACCTCTTGCAACTCTCACAATTTAAGATTAAGACAGTTAATACTCCCACTAACCTTTTAGATCTGTTGGAATGCTACAAGATAAGTTTCAATGACATATGTGCTGTAGGAACATGTCATATATGTTAGACTTGATTTCCTTAATGTCCAATAAAATTTGGGGACATATTTAGAAGGAATCATAGTATATATGAATTAATTTCTTTAATATCTTTATTCATATAAGACATATTAAATACAAGTAAATATTATGATAAATGAATTATGTCTGAATATTCCATTTTGGGATAAGTTCCAATGAAATATAACTTCTAATGGAATTTAATTTATTCCCTTAGCCATTTAAATATTAAGGCTTATAACACATCCTCATAAGTCACTAAGAATGAGATTTGATAATATTTCATCCTTCATTAACCTAGTTATGATTTCTCATGAAATTTTGTCTTAATGGATGAAATTTGTAAGTCTCATTTTTCTTTTGTTAAATGTTCATTTTCATGATAACAAAAGGTTGTGAAAAAGTGTAGCATCATCTAGTTCTATCTTATAAGGTTTCTTTCCAGATTGAGATGATAAATAATACGAGAGTTTAAGGTAAGAGTGACTTTGTTTTAACCATGCAAACCTCACAACTGTCATAATGTAGCTTTTATATTGATACTAAATTCTGAACAATCTACAGAATATATAACTTATCATAAATCCTAGTTATAAAACAGTTTATTATGGTTCTTATTGTCTTATCATAAAATTTTGCCACTAACTCTCATATTAATTATTTGTTGATTTCTTGTAAGGAAACACATAGAACTAGAGTCAACCGGTCATGTGTTGGTTAGAATATTACCATTAGCAGACTTAAATATCATAAATATCTTACTACTTATCTTAGCCAGCCGTTCCATTGAATTATGGATAGTCTCTGTAACAACCCTCAAATAAAACCGACACCTTCATAATATTTCCGACACCCTATTATATCTTAAAATACCCTTATATGTCTTTTATTACACCCCGTATGTGAAAACCGAGCCCGAAATATGTTATAGCATTTAAAGTAAATTAAAAACAATAAAAAATTAAGTTGAGGCGGGCCGCGTAGACCCACCCCAACCATTCACGCGGGCGGTATCAGGGTTGAAACCTGATATCGTTGATTTCTTTAATTCAGGCGGGCCGCGTAAGCTTAAGCTTACATTCATGCGAGCCGCGAGAGATCAACAACCCGGAGACACCCCAGGCCGACACGTGTCATCATTGTGTCGAGCCCAGTAGATGACCGGGACAAGCTACCCTGTTGACCAGGGTTGACGCGGGCCGCGTAAGCGCCCCTTATCTTTTACGCGGGCCGCGTGAAAGTCCAATATCAGCACTATATAAGAAGGCCATGGGGTTCAACCAAATTTCGTTCACAATTCGTTTCTGTATCTCAAATTCTGATAGTAGGCTTATAATACACGGGTATTATATCCCCCTAATTAGCAAGGTTCTGCTCCGTTGTAAGTATTATAACCTCGGTTTCATACTAGATACGCTGCCCGATTGATTTAGGGTTCCGTAACAACTGTCGTGGTTCTGCCCGACGTAGTTGTTGGAATGTCGTCTCGGGGAGGGTATCATTAATATTTTCAAAGGCTTATGATACTAACCTATGTACATTTGTATAAATTATAGATTATATCCAGGAAACCCTTACGCGAAGTCTAAGATAGCAATGTGAGTTTATCCAATTTTTGTTAACCTTTTTGTAATGTTTTACAAAACCTTAATTATTTTACAATGTGATTAAGCGGTGATTGAGTCTTTGTAGTTCTTCAATTACTGCCGGTATGTTGGGGTTTTGTATACAAAATTTACTACACTGTGATTAGTAAGTCGGGATGACAATACGTTACCATTGGACAATGAGTTATCCAATGTGTAATATGACCCACAAGTCTGGTTTGACAGTACTAAAAGGAGTAATTGTGTAGAAATAAACAATGTGATCGCTCTCAATACTGTTTTAATTGATAAAATGTTTCTTGATTAAACTGGGATTCACTCACCAATATTTCCCACTGACAAATGTTTTTAAAACGCGTTTCAGGTATCACAATGTGACAGCCAATTAGTAAAAAGCCAGCTGGAGAGCACTGAAGGCTTGGGAAAAATGTGGCTATAAAAGTTACCTAAAAGACGATGTTTTAAATTCAATAAAATAGGGTTTATCCCTATAAACGTATTGTAATAAGAAACTTGGGTTTTGCCCATGTGATTATTAATATTAAATGAGGTGGTTTTACTCTGATAAACATTTCCTAACTACGATCCTGATGTAATTTCCGCTGCCAAATTAACAAACTGATACCACCAAAATTCTGAGTTCGCGTCCGCCCGTTCCCGGTGATCAGGGATCGGGGGTTGCGACAGAAGGTGGTATCAGAGCCTAGCCGCTGGTCTAAGCCAAAGAAGTGTTCTGCTGACACTTAAAATTTAAATTTTGTGTTAGGAAATAAATTACGGAAATACGTGCATGATTGTATTTATTTATGTGTTATTTGACTATTTGTTAGTTTACAGTATGAGTGATCAAGGACCCTCAGACATGTGTCGTCAGTTGTCTGATTCACCTAGGAGTGAAGGTACCTCATCACAGCCTGCCCTTTCTGGGTATTCTGCTGATCTGGAAGAAGAGATGTTTGCTTTTAAAGCTCAGTCAGAAGAGCCATTCCCTCATAAGAAACGAGGATGGTTCAGTAAGGAAGCTTTTGCACGTAGGAAAAGAATGCGAAAGTTGCAACAGCAAAGAGTTTTAGCAGCTACTAATAGAAAAACAGATGCCCATACACAGGATATGCTTAATAGAAGCCTAGCCAATTTCCAAATCCTAGCTACAATTGCTGCTGACCCAAGTCTGGAACAACTAGTAGCCCCACAACCACAAATCCCAGACCAACCAATGGAGATAGAAAACCCTGAAAACCAAGTGGAGATGTATGACTTCAACCCAGAGGAAATCCCTAGGGTACCAGCACCAAATCCCCTAGACCCAAATTACGATCCCTGGTGGGATGACGTTAGGGACTATGTGCAACGTTACCCGATCCATGAAGACACACCTATACAGAACATAGGAGCCTATCCAGGTATGGACCCTTTAGATCCCTATTACCAAGATGATTATATTAGGGAGATCTTAGAATTTCCTTACCGATTTCAGGCACTTTCACCCCCATATCAGGAACCCGCACCCCAGATTCCGAACCCAGTCCTAGAACCTGCACCCCCAATGAGTGCAGAAAACGTGCAAGAACTTAGGACTTTTGGGGAGGAAATTTTAGAAAGCAGTGAGAGAATGAGACAGGTGGGAGAGCGTCTCGTATGGAAATACGATGAGCGCAATATGGATTTTTGGATAAATCCATATCCATGATGTGATAGAGGAGATGGTAATAGTAATAATAATATAACAATAAAATAAAATATGTGTGTACGGATGCCTTTTACTATTAGTGTGATTCTATTTCTGTTAGTATTGTAATTTTTATTTCAGTACTAGTGTGTAATAGAAGCATAATAGTATATGGAAAATAGAGTAAAAGTCGCAATGACCGACGTTTTTGGCTAGATTGGGTGTCATGTGATTAACTATATTAAATATTATCTTGTGATATTAATATGGGATAAATGTTTAAAATTCAGATGGCCGACAAAGGAAATCAAGGAAATCTGAATAATGATAACCAGAGTAACATTAACGTGGTTAATGAGAATCCAAGCATCAATAACAATGGAAACCAAATGGATAATAGTGTTGTTCAGCATATAGTGGCACAAGGAATCATAGATGCAATGCCATTTATTATTCAAACTATTCAAGAAGCGAATAATAAAAGTAAACATAGGAGTAAGCGACCAATCGATCCAGAACACAGCATAAACAATGGACCTGTACTTCAAGTGCCCATTCCCAAAAGAAGAAGAACCATGCCTTATGGTTGTTCTTATAAGGAATTCTGGTCCTGTAAACTGATAGAGTTCTCAGGTAATGAAGAACCTATTGCAGCTTTACGTTGGATAGAAAAGACTGAGGCAGTCTTAAGAATAAGCAAGTGTGCTGAAGAAGACAAAATAATGTTTGCTTCTAATTTGTTTAAGAACTCAGCTTTAGAATGGTGGAACACTATCCTCCAGTCAAAAGGAAGTGATAGGATATACAATATGGAATGGGAAGAATTTAGGAACATGGTAGAAAGGAAATTCTGCCCTCCTAATGAAAAAGAACAAATAGCAAACAAATTCCTAAACCTTAGGATGAATGGAGTGGATAGTAAGGGGTACACCAAGTTATTCTTTGAATATGCTAGAATAGTACCAACCCTTGCATCACCAGAGCCAGTATTAATCTCCCGTTACATCTGGGGATTAATTGGAGAGATTAGACATGTAGTCAAGGCAGCTAGACCTCAAACCATAGAAAAAGCTGTAGAACTAACCAATACCTTGACATATGAACTAGTCTGTACTAGAGAAGAAGACCAGAGGAAAAACCTAGCCCAAAGGCTTACCCAAGAATTCCGTTCTGGGAATTACAACCGTAGGAATATGGGTTCTACCTCTGCACCTTTCTGCAAGGTCTGCAAGAAAAAGCATTCGGGAAAATGCTTCACTCTTTGCAATTATTGCAAGATGCCAGGGCACAAGGAAGAAAATTGCAGGAAGAAATCCAGTAATGGATTATGCTACAACTGTGGAGAAAAAGGTCATATCAGGCCAAATTGTCCAAAACTAGCCCCAGCTGCAAACAACAAGAACACTAAAAATGCTAGAGCATTTGTTCTAACTGCAGATGAAGCCAAGATGATTCCAGATGTCATAGCTGGTACGTTTTTAGTTAATGATGTTTTTGCTAAGGTATTATTTGACTCTGGTGCAAACCAAAGTTTTATTAATACATCATTTTGCAAATTTCTAAATCAATCATTAACTAAACTACCACAAGAATGTTTAGTAGAGACAGCTAATGGAGAAACCGTTAGAATTTCTGAAATCTTGCAGGGAGCAAGAATAGAAATTTTAAATCAGAAATTTATTGCAAATCTTTATCCCATGAATCTGGCAGGATTTGATGTTGTTTTAGGAATGGATTGGTTAATAGCCAATAAAGCTAGTATTTTATGTGATCAAAAGTCAATTCAAGTAAATTCACCAATAGGTAAAATGATCACAATAAAAGGAGATAAACCATCTAGATCCACAAAATTTATCTCTGTGATGAAAACTGCAAATTACATAAGGAAAGGATCATTAGTGTATTTGATTTCTATAATCACTAACACTAAAGGAAAGGATTTAAAAGATATTCCAGTAGTATCTCAGTTTTCAGATGTATTTCCAGAAGAATCGCCAGGACAACCTCCAGATAGAGAAGTTGAATTCAGAATCCATTTAATACCGGGAACAACACCGATTGCCAAAGCACCTTATCGTTTGGCACCAGCCGAAATGCAAGAACTGAAGAAACAATTAGACGAATTGTTGGAGAAAGGATTTATACAACCAAGTTTGTCGCCATGGGGAGCGCCGATACTATTTGTTAAAAAGAAGGACGGATCAATGCGTATGTGCATTAACTACCGTGAATTAAACAAGGTCACGATTAAGAACCTGTACCCATTACCGAGAATCGATGATCTGTTCGATCAACTGCAAGGAGCTCGATTTTTCTCTAAAATCGATTTAAGGTCAGGATATCATCAATTAAAGGTACAGGCAGAGGACATTCCTAAAACCGCATTTAGAACAAGGTATGGACATTATGAATTTACTATCATGCCATTTGGTTTAACCAATGCCCCAGCTGCATTTATGGACATGATGAACCGAATATGTAAGCCATATTTGGATAAATTCATAATTGTTTTTATAGATGATATTCTCATTTATTCTAAAAATAAGGAGGATCATGCAAAGCATTTGCACGCACTTTTAAGTTTATTAAGAAAGGAAAAGCTTTACACTAAATTTTCCAAGTGAGAGTTTTGGTTAGAACAGGTACAATTTCTTGGACACCTAGTCTATCATGAAGGAATTCATGTAGATCCAACAAAAATCGAGGCGATTACTAAATGGAAAACCCCTGAGTCACCAACCGAGGTTAGAAGTTTCTTAGGATTGGCCGGTTATTATAGAAGATTTATTCAAGATTTTTCTAGAATAGCCATTCCTTTAACTAAGCTAACCTGTAAATCTGTTAAGTTTGAATGGGGATTAAAACAAGAAGAAGCATTTAGAATTCTTAAGCAAAGATTAACCCATACACCCATATTAGCGTTACCAGAAGGAACTGAAGACTTTGTAGTCTATTGTGATGCTTCTAAATTAGGTTATGGATGTGTCTTGATGCACGACAAAAGGTTATAGCTTACGCATCTAGACAACTTAAGAATCATGAAGAGAATTATTCAACCTATGATTTAGAATTAGGAGCTATAATTTTTGCTCTTAAGATTTGGAGACATTACCTTTATGGTAGTAAGTTTACCATATTCACTGATCATAAGAGTTTAAGGTATATTTTCAAGCAAAAGGAGTAGAATATGAGACAAAGACGCTGGATGGAGATGCTTAGTGACTATGATTGTGATATCCAGTACCATGAAGGAAAAGCAAATGTAGTGGCAGATGCTTTAAGCCAAAAGTATCATGAAAAGCCAAAAAAGGTACGTTCTCTTAAATTAAATCTACAAGTAGATTTAAATGATCAGATAAGAGAAGCACAAGAATCAGTAATCAAGGATGATACTGAAAAATTAAAAGGTATGCTAAAAGAGTTAGAACAAGGAACAGATGGAATTTGGAGATTCCATGAAAAGAGAAAGTGGATACCTAAATTTGGAAACTTACGTTATCGTATTTTAGAAGAAGCCCATAAGTCTAAATATACGATGCATCCAGGAAGTGATAAGATGTACCAGGATTTAAGGAAAAATTCCTGGTGGATAGGAATGAAAAAGGACATAGCAGCATATGTTTCTAAATGTTTAACTTGTTCACAAGTCAAAGCTGAACACCAGAAACCCTCAGGTTTGTTACAGCAATTAGAAATGCCAGTGTGGAAATGGGAATTAATAACAATGGATTTTGTTACCAAATTAGCCAAAACAAAGAAAGGAAATGATACAATCTGGGTGATTGTAGATAGGCTAACCAAGTCAGCTCATTTCTTACCAATGAAGGAAACTTTCAGTATGGAACAATTAGCTAAATTATATGTAAATGAAATTGTTTCTTTACATGGAATACCTTTATCAATTATTTCTGATAGAGATAGTCGATTTACCTCTCATTTTTGGTCAAGTTTCCAAAAGGCTATGGGAACCAAGTTAAATCTAAGCACATCTTATCATCCTCAAACAGACGGGCAAAGCGAAAGAACAATTCAGACGATGGAAGACATGCTTAGAGCTTGTGTAATTGATTTTGGAGGTAATTGGGACGATCACTTACCTTTAATAGAATTTTCTTATAATAATAGTTATCACACAAGTATCAATGTTGCACCATTCGAAGCACTTTATGGATGAAAGTGCCGAACCCCAGTCTGTTGGGTAGAAATTGGGGAAAAGCAACTGTCTGGACCTGAGATAGTGCAAGAAACAACTGATAAGATTATTCAAGTTAAGGAACGACTGAAAGCAGCACGTGATCGACAGAAGAGTTATGCTGATAACCGACGCAAGCCATTGGAATTTCAAGTAGGAGATAAAGTATTGTTGAAAGTCTCTCCTTGGAAAGGAGTAGTAAGATTCATCAAACGGGGAAAGCTAAGTCCCAGGTATATTGGACCTTTTGAGATTATTAGAAGAATAGGACCTGTAGCCTATCAGCTACAACTGCCAGAGGAAATGGCAGGAATACATGATGTGTTTCATGTATCTAATCTAAAAAAGTGTTTAGCTGATGAATCATTGATAGTACCTCTTAAGGATATAGAGGTAAATGAACAACTCAAGTTTGTAGAAAGGCCTCTACAAATTGAAGACAGGAGAGTCAAGAACCTCAAGCATAAAAGATTAGTTCTGGTCAAAGTAAAGTGGGACTCCAAAAGAGGACCTGAGTACACATGGGAGCTTGAATCAGAAATGCAAAGGAAATATCCGCACTTATTCCAGTAGATCTCGAGGACGAGCTCTAATACAAGGTGGGGAGGATGTAACAACCCTCAAATAAAACCGACACCTTCATAATATTTCCGACACCCTATTATATCTTAAAATACCCTTGTATGTCTTTTATTACACCCCGTATGTGAAAACCGAGCCCGAAATATGTTATAGCATTTAAAGTAAATTAAAAACAATAAAAAATTAAGTTGAGGCGGGCCACATAGACCCACCCCAACCATTCACGCGGGCGGTATCAGGGTTGAAACCTGATATCGTTGATTTCTTTAGTTCAGGCGGGCCGCGTAAGCTTAAGCTTACATTCACGCGGGCCGCGAGAGATCAACAACGCTGAGACACCCCAGGCCGACACGTGTCATCATCATGTCGAGCCTAGTAGATGACCGGGACAAGCTACCCTGTTGACCAGGGTTGACGCGGGCCGCGTAAGCGCCCCTTATCTTTCACGCGGGCCGCGTGAAAGTCCAATATCAGCACTATATAAGAAGGCCATCGGGTTCAACCAAATTTCGTTCACAATTCGTTTCTGTATCTCAAATTCTGATAGTAGGCTTATAATACACGGGTATTATATCCCCCTAATTAGCAAGGTTCTGCTCCATTGTAAGTATTATAACCCCGGTTTCATACTAGATACGCTGCCCGATTGATTTAGGGTTCCGTAACAACTGTCGTGGTTCTGCCCGACGTAGTTGTTGGAATGCCGTCTCGGGGAGGGTATCATTAATATTTTCAAAGGGTTATGATACTAACCTTTGTACATTTGTATAAATTATAGATTATATCTAGGAAACCCTTACGCGAAGTCTAAGATAGCAATGTGAGTTTATCCAATTTTTGTTAACCTTTTTGTAATGTTTTACAAAACTTTAGTTATTTTACAATGTGATTAAGCGGTGATTGAGTCTTTGTAGTTCTTCAATTACTGCCGGTATGTTGGGGTTTTGTATACAAAATTTACTACATTGTGAGTAGTAAGTCGGGATGACAATACGTTACCATTGGACAATGAGTTAGCCAATGTGTAATAAGACCCACAAGTCAGGTTTAACAGTACTAAAAGGAGTAATTGTGTAGAAATAAACAATGTGATCGCTCTCAATACTGTTTTAATTGATAAAATGTTTCTTGATTAAACTGGGATTCACTCACCAGTATTTCCCACTGACAAATGTTTTTAAAACGCGTCTCAGGTAACACAATGTGACAGCCAATTAGTAAAAAGCCAGCTGGAGAGCACTGAAGGCTTGGGAAAAATGTGGCTATAAAAGTTACCTAAAAGACGATGTTTTAAATTCAATAAAATAGGGTTTATCCCTATAAACGTATTGTAATAAGAAACTTGGGTTTTGCCTATGTGATTATTAATATTAAATGAGGTGGTTTTACTCTGATAAACATTTCCTAACTACGGTCCTGATGTAATTTCCGCTGCCAAATTAACAAACTGATACCACCAAAATTCTGAGTTCGCGTCCGCCCGTTCCCGGGGATCAGGGATCGGGGGTTGCGACAGTCTCGATGCTCATGCCTGGTTTAATGGCATAAACCTGCAGTGAGACTTTCCTTTAAAGAAACTTATAGCTGGAAGTAGTAGTTGTACACTATCTTTGAATCTTAAAAGTATCCTCCTTTCAGGTTTAGTGGCGGTGAGATGAACAACATCTAATTTTCCAGTTTCATGCATTCCTTTTCCTATACATATGCTGCTAATCAACACACTCATTTTCCTTTGGTACTCTTGAGTGTTATAGTTAATTCTTTAGGAAACTTATGGTATTAGTGGAAAAGTTATTATGTAATGCATTGAAAAAAGTGTACTGATTTCCATGTGTAAACCCTTAAATTATGGGTCATGGTATTGTACATCATGATGTATTCACATATGCCAGTAAACTTTAAGGTTAGAATCTAGAGTAATGCATGCGTCTTAGGAGTTATTTTGATTCTTCCAAAGAAAACAGATTAGTCTTCGGAAATTTAGAATCTGGAATAGCTCCCATGATAGCAATAATTAAGCGAGTTCTTGATTATCATAAGAGATATAATGGTTAACGTATCCCACTAGTCATGCTCTAATTTTCTTCCGTAATACTTTTATCAGAAAAGAGCCTTAAACGATAATCAACAATCCAAATAAGAGCAAATTTTATAGAAACCTTTTAGTAAGCAAAACATCTTAAGTTTTTTGAAATTAGAGTGGATGAAATAGATGAGATACAAACTTAAAGAAAAACTTGGAGTGATTTACATTATGGGGTAATCAAGTAAGGCAGACACAAATTATTATATTGAAGATATAGTCTACTATAACACCAAAGTAACAGACTAACTTAAGGTTCTATCTGAATTTTAGTTTCGCTTTGGCTTTGACCAAAATTCAGACACATTATGAACATACATAAATAACACATTGTCTTGATGTTCTACATAAATTTAGCTTCGCTTTGGCTTTGACCAAAATTTATATATTATGAACATACATAATTGACTAACTTATTGTTCTACATGAACTTTGGCTTCGCTTTGGCCTTGACCAAAATTCATGTATTATGAACATACGTAAATAAAACCAACTTAATGTTCTGCCTGAATTTTGGCTTCGCTTTGGCTTTAACCAAAATTCACGCATTATGAATGATATAAAATAATGAATCCCGGCTTAATGTTCTACCTAAATTTTGGTTTCGCTTTGGCTTTGACCAAAATTCAACGTTATGAACGATAAAAATAATAGACCGTCTTTAGTGTTATACATGAACTCTGGCTATGCTTTGGCTTTAACCAAAATTCACAGATTATGAACACACATATATATAGACTGTCTCAATGTTCTATATGAACTCTGGCTTCGCTTTGACCAAAATTCATGTATCATGATGAACAGACATAAACAATAACGTAAAGCACATAAATATAACATAACACCTTTGGGCAAGAAATGCTACATTTATGTAAATTAGGCAAATAATTTATTATGTGTATCATCAACCAATTAGTTATTGGGCTCATTATCCAACAATACACATATTTACATAAAATGGCTTAAATTAATGTTGGGCCATTCACAAGTAATTATATAATTATACACATAATTACATAAAATGGTATCATTTAAATTTCAATGTAAAACCAAAAAGGATATACCATTTGATTAATCATCTAATTATACATTGAAATTTACCATTATGTAATTCTAATTTCTATGTCAAAAACTTAGATTTTAAGACATATAAATAAAAGGTTAAGTTATTTACTTAACTAATCCTCAAAATCTCATATCTATATCCACTAGGAACATAAACACGTAAAAGTTCAATCAAATACTTCTTATATTCATCTTTAGTTAGTTTGAAAAATCAAAAATTAAATATGAAATAGTATATATGGAACAAGTCATAACAATTCCTCACTTATAAAACAAATTTAAAGCAGTTTCAAATTGAACTAAATGATGACATCGTAATCCATTAAAAAATCTCTAAAATGTCAAAGTTAAATTTTAGAACCAATCATGATGAATAGTTCTTTATCAAAATTATGAAAAGGTAAAAAACATTTTTGGTTCCAATTGTTCCAGTAAGCGATTTTTACAAAATCACATATCAAAATTTGGTTTTTATTTTGACCTTCATTAGTTATGATGAAAAGCAGTGGCGGGCTTATTCTTTTCTTTTCATTCCATCTACATCTAATATGTAACCATCATCATCAGTTCATCGCACGGTTTAGAATCAACCGATCTCAATGTTAAAATATAGTTAACCATCAAGATCTCAATGGCACTGAATTATATGATCGACATCAAAAAGGTGAAATTGATGGCACGGTTAATTCATGAAATCATTTAATAATTGATATAATCAACAGAGCTCTAATGCCACATGTTGACTATATCTTTAAACATGAGTCAAAATTATATAACTTAATCATGTTTATTCAATCATAATCTAAATATAGATACCAAGTTAGAGATACTCAATTGTAGGGATGATTATCTTTAAGGATAAAGATGAAGCCATGATTCCCGTTATGGTATCTTGTGTTGATGGATCACACTAGATAGAATTTTTTGTATTGGTGTTCTTCTCTAGTTTTTCATCTCTTATGATCAATATCTATTTAACATCAAAATGAATGATGATCATGAATCGTGATCGGTTATGAAAATTCTTTACATTCTCTATTAAAGGTACCTAAGGGAAATCATAATTGCCCCTGAAACTAATCAATAATTACAATTACTACCATCAAGTAATTGTCGGGGACTAGTTATGTCATATTGGTAATGCTACCAAATGATCCGTAAGGCCACATCAACGGGTTATTTCTAACATGTTGTTCCAAACTAACTGGAACAGAATTTCCGGTGGACGCATTTTCGTCGTACTCGCATATTGCTCTACCTTCGTCTTCAATGACCATGTTATGAAGGATGATACATACGGAAAAAAATAGTAAATACCTTCTTTGTCTCGGTTTAATTTTGCTCGTCTAGGTAGCTGTTGGGACGACGCTTCATCATCCGCCATGAAGATCTGAGCCGCGTACATAATCATGTTTTCGAAAAATGCGTCATTATCTTCCGAAGATGATGAATACCACGTAGACGAAGAAGGAATGAAATGGAAGAAGATGAAGACATGGTAAATTTTGAGAGAGAGATGCGTAGTGGGTAAAAAATGTTGAGTTTATATAAAAAGGGAATAGTGTTTATAAAATGTGAGAGAGATAGGAGATTGTAGTGGGTTAAAATGTGTGAAAAATGGTCTAAAAGTTGTGAGTATTTATAAAATTTGGAATGAATTTGGTAAATTTTTAAAAAGTGGCCGTTGGAAATTAAATGGAAAATGGAATTTAATTTTTTTTAATCAAACGATCAAAAGCTCCTCGAAACCCACACTTTTTTGTCATTTTCTGGACCGTCTCAAACGGCTTATGGCGGACGCTCAGGACGACGACGGCGTATGAGAAAACACAATTACCTTTATACAGATGCCCATATCCCGTAAACCATTGCTCTGATACCTATCGATGTCAAAAGTTTGGTAAAAAACAAGTTTAAAATTAGTACCTAAACCCATGCTCTGATACTTATTGATATCAAAGTAGTGTGTTGAGCTTGTTAGGATCTGAGGCTCCTTATGATTGTGTTTGTTTGTATAATTTGAAGAAATCAGTAGAAATGAACATAGTTTAAATGCAGCGGAAATGAACACAAACTTTGTAAACACAATCAAAGAGAAAAATAGTTTTGATAAATACATGCTTTTCATTGAGTCGAATGCTTACAATATAAATCAAAAGATTACAAGGCATGCTTACAAACTAAACTTCCCCTCAGCCTGATACTCCATGGTTGATTGCACAAGATGAAAGGATTGGAAATGAGGAGAAGAACTCACTCAGTCCATCAAATGTAACAATACAGGGTACTGCTCCATTTATAGGCAAACCAAACCACTGAAGCATCTCAGCTGACGTCACCATGAAAGCGAAATCTAACAACCTAACAACCTGTAACAACTGTTCCTATACAAACACTACTAATCTTAACCACTGACTTTATACAAAATAAGTGACACACTAAACTACTGCTTTCTCCTTTCATCAGTGTTTTCCTCAAGGTTGATCAGTCCTTGAGTGGGCAGTCCTTTAGCATCAGTAGATTGAACCAGCAGTGTTTACTTCTTAGCAGTCTTCAGGGCTTCATCAGCAGTTTAAAGGACAACAGCTGTTGTATACGGACAGTGGATAGAAGACCATCAGATGTTATAATCACTTTCAAGGGGAAAGTCTAATGTAAACAGCTGCTTATTATGAATCCACTGTTGTGATCCGTTTTTGGCTCTTATTATCTGTTCCTCTGATAGGGTTCAATCCCAACAATCTCCCCTGGAACAGATAATGCCAAAACCCTTCATTATTCTGGATCTTTATTGTCTCATCAGAAGTTCCCTAACTTGTCCTTTAAACTGCAATTCAAAATCCATAGAACTTGTATCCTCCTCATCCCTACACAGTATAAGCTCAATGAGATCTTGTAGATCTTCAACACTCAGGCCCAGTGCTTGTTCCCTTGATATGTGCTTTACTTTTCCATTGGATCTGAACAGGGTCAATACATGGGTCTTTTGATCAGACATCCATTTTAGTATTTTTACACCCAATGGGTTTCTTGGTAGAGGTTTATTTACTGATGAGTTGGGAGATTTTGGCCTTGTAAAGATTTGTGAAGCAGTATCCTGAGCTTTTGCTAGTTCAGAATTTTCAGACATTTGTTGGAAAGCCATTTTTATGACATCATTTGCTGCAGCTATATCTTCTGCAACTTCTTTGTCAATCTGCTCTTGTCTCTTTCGTTGATCTAGCTCAATGTCTGAGATATCTGCTGATGTGTTTGGTGATGATGGTTTGTTTAAAACCTTTTTGGCAAGGTCTTGAAGTTTTGCTGATCTATCTTCATCTAAAGCCATTTTATTGATGGCTTCTTTAAAGTACTCAGCTTCTTTTTCTTTTTCTTCTGCATCAGTCAGTAGTTTCCTCTTTTCTTGGTTTATCACAATAACAGAGGTGTCTACTCAGGTGATCAGTGGTTCAGAGGTACTGATCTGTGTTGGCTCTTTGTTTTCAGGCTTCTTTGGTAAGTTAGAATCTGTCATTCTTCTTTTCTTTCGCCTTTCATAAGCCTCATCTGTATATTGCCTTGTCCATTTTGCTATGGCTTTGGCAGGTCCAACCTTTGCATCCACCAGCTCTTGTTTCTTCCTTTTGTATTCCGAAGTTAGTTTGACAACGGCCTGCTTATACTTGCTCCAGTTTGGAGCTGTTCTTTTCTTACTTGGATCATTCTTGATTTTCTTTATTCTGTTTACCTCATGCTTTAGTGCAATGAGTGGCCATTCACTGAGTTGTTCTTCCTTGGCTGGATAAAACTTTTCTTTCATGATGAATTCAAGAAACTCCTTTCTCATTACCTTTTGTAGGGCAGCATCAGGTGGCATATTTGACATATCTTTGCTCAGGTCTCTTGCATAATCTTCCATTTGTTTGACCTTAGTGAGGAAAAATTCCATTCTTTCAGAAATGGCTTTGTTACCTTGATCTTTGCATTCAATTCTTGCTCTTATGTCTGCTTGCCTGGTTTTGAGTTTTAGATATGCATCCATATTTTCTGGGTTCCTCAAGCCTTTGAGAGAAGGAAATCTTCTTTTTGAAGGATCATATTCTGTATAGAATTGTTTCATCTCATCCTTTACAACTTACGATTCCAGTGGATAACTTTCAGCAATGGATACAAGGTTAGAAGGGTTTATTGGTTTGACAAGAGTTGGTGAGGTGGATGGTTGTGGCTCAACAACATTGTAAGGTGTGGAGGATAAAGGAATAGGTGCTGGTATATCATCATTAATCTTCTGAGATTTCCTTTTCCTTGTATAGAGCCTTGTAGGTGAAGGTGGTTTTGATTGTGATGTGACAATGGTGAGGGCAGTGGTGGATGGTGGATGACTAACAGTTGATGAAACAACTGGTGTTTCAACCACCGTTGTCATTACAACAGATGTTGTAACATCTGATGTCTTCTGCTTTTTAGCAGGAGGTGATGGTGGTGAGGTTGTTTTTAGTGGTGATTTGGTGGGTGGTGGTAGAGCAGTGGTTGTGGTGTGTGTTGAAGAGATGGCAGATGTTTGGCTGACAGTTGTTGAAACTACTGAAGTATCAGCAGATGTTGATACAACAGGTGTTACAACAACTGTTTGGGTGGAAGTTTGAGATTTTGTAGTTTGAGTTTTGGAGCCTTTTGGAGGTGGTTTGGAAGCAAGCTTTGAGGGTCTGAATGGTGTGGATTTGGGTTGCTTCACTTGTCTAGTGGGCTTCTTCTTTTAATCCTTAGGATTTTCATCATCCTTTGACCCAGAAGTACCCTGTGCATTCAGCTCTATATAAGCTCTTTTCTCCTGTTCCCACCTGGTTTTATCCTTAGCCTCACTATCTCTTTTAACACTTGCTTTTGCTTTTGCAAGTGCATTGGTGGTCTCATCAATTTTCTTGCTACCATCTGGCAAAGGAATATTATTGGTCATGTTTTCTTTTTCTGGTTCAATATAGAGGCCATCTTCTATTCCCTTCTTCTTCCACTGCTTGATTTTCTCCCCCTTTTTGGCATTATCTGAAGGGGGGTTATCAATGAAGAGTACAGTGGGAGGAGCTTTGCCAGTGGTGTTCAGGATGTGGGCCTTTATAGCCTTGACGTCTGCTTGGGTATCTTTGAACCTGGACTCCATCATGTTTCTCAGCTCTTGAACATGTATAGCATGCAGCTGATCAGCCATTTGTCTTTGTTGTTGGAGCAGGGGTTGGAATAAGTTCCACAACTCATTTGCAGCAGGTGCCTGTGGTGGAGCAGGTGCTTGAGCTGGAACAGCAGTGGATTGTGCATTTTGAGCTTTTAACAGTTGTTGCACCATATCCTTTATTTCAACAACAGATGTTTCAAGGTTGTCAATTCTCCCCGTCAATTCCTGATATTGTAAATCATCACCCAATTTAATGGGATCATCTGATTCCCCACCATCAGTGGTTGTGTGTGACTTAGGAAATGAATCCCAAAAATCATCCATTGATGCCCCTTGTTCTTGGTTCTGGGGTCTTCTTCCTTCAACACTTGATATCCTTTTAATGGTGCAAGTGGTCATTACATACTCACTGGTGGTTATCAGAGGTGCTATAGAAGGAATTGCCTTCAAGGAAGTCTTATAAATGTAACCACTGTCCAAATGTAAACCAGTGGGTTCAACATTTGTAGTGGCTGCTTCACTTGAACTACTGACAGGAATTACTTGTAACTCCTGTAGTGTAACCTCCTCAGTTGTTGCTGGGATAGCAGAGGTATAATCATCAGACCCAGTCACTTGTGGGAGTGTGCTCTCAGTGATAGGTGATTGAGAGGAACTGGTTTGTGTCTGAGCTATATCAACTGCATGCAACAAGGGTATTATGGATTGTGGTAATGTGAGAGGTGAAGATAAGGGTGTTGAAAGAGACATGTCCTTAGGATCAGGACTAAGGAAGATGGACCCAATTAGGTCCAGAGCTTCATAATGTGGGGTCCCTGTGCTTACAACCTGATCCTTTTGTGAGGATGTAGGAGGAGTTTGAGGCAATGGTGGAGATCTTTCTTCCATCTGCTGTGAGGAAGTAGCAGCAGTGGTTGTAGGTGACATTTGTGTTGTCACTGGCAGTGGCTCTGGGATCTCATCTTCCAGAGTTGCCTTTGTTTTTGGTTTGGGGGGCTTTTTGGATGTTTTCTTTTTGGTCTTTTTGGTAATGGCAGGTGTGGGTTTCAAAGCAGTGGTTGTGCTGCTATGATCACCTGGAGCAGTGGGCTCAGCAGCAGATACCTGAGGAGCAGTGGTAGCTGCTAAGTTCTGCTCAGGCACCTCTGCTTTTGTTTTTGTAGGTGCTAACATTCTAGTGAATGTTTCAGGTGTTAAACCATTTATTTGAAAATAAGCACCTTGTTTAAGCAAATTTTCATTTTCTTTTCCAAATTTTTGTTTAAAATAGTAGCTTAGAAACCTTGGAAAAAGTAGAAATGCTTTGCTATCAACATTTTTCACCAAATCATCAAAGATCTCCTGGGAATAGTTATAATTTTCATTATGTAAAATGGCATAACCCAGACATTGGATCTTTAATGGTATTTCGTTAAAAGCAGTTGTTTTATTTGAAACACACATCAAGAGAGTGTGAAATAAAAACCTAGGTGTAGAAGGGAAGAAACCTTTTTGTAAGGCATCCCTTTTTGTTTGTTCTGCATACCCCCTTTCCAGAAAATCAGTTTTCAACTCGTTTTTAGGAAAAGAAGTTTTACCTTGCTGATCATCGAGTTTAAAGACTTCTGAGATAGATTGTGGAGTAATTTGAATCGTTTTACCCTTTATGGAAGAGTTGATGGCTATGACTTTCTCGTCTTGTTTGTCAAGGGTAACATTTTTTCAGAACTCTCTCTGGGTTTGTTGGTAGATTGGAGCATCTGCTGTTAGCAAAGTTTTATACTTTGATGCAGTCATGATGTCGATGATGGAATCGAAGGTATGGTTGTTGGTGGGTTTTGTGAGTAGACCCAAGTAGTTGTGAGGGGATTTGTATGGGATTTCAATGGGTTCAGCAGCCATTTGAGTGTCCTCTTTGGAAGATGAGGATGATTTTGATTTTTATTTTGATTTCGTCATTTTGATGAAGAGGAGCAAAGAATGATTTGGGATGAAAGTTGGAAACTGCTTTAAGAAGAGAATTTTGGAATTCAATTCGACAGTGTAAAACCCTGTTTGGGGGTTTTTATCAGGGTTTTATAAGGGAAAAAATGAATGCTGATGTAGCAGCGGTTTACAAAGATCTGATGGCTAATAACTGACCACATGCCAACCTCTGATGAAAAGATGAATAATGGAGGACAGTTGTTTTGGAGAACCACTGATGAAGCGAATATCAGTGGTTACAACGGTAACAATATGAGAGCAGTGGGTGATTTTTACTATCAGTGGATAGCATATCAGTGGATAAGACACTGATTTTGAGCATCGGTGCTTGCCAAGAAAATGAAAGGTCAGTGGTTGACTTTCAGCAGTGGATAGTATTTAGGAAACAGATGTTTGAACAAAACAGTGGTTAGGGTTAAGGTAATGGTAAAGATTTGAAAGACTAGTATGTCAGCAACTGTTAGTGCACCAGTAGATAAGCTTTTGACAAAAATTTTGAGCATCTGCTGTTCTGATGAACGAAATGATTTTATCTTGTGAAATCACAATATCATGTCTAACATTTGTTGATGGTAATTCTCAAATATCTGCAAAATTGCTATCCTCAACAAAATACATTTTAGATGCAAATTGTCAAGTTCAATATGTCAACAGCTTTTACAGAAATTTTCATTCAAGGTTTTGCCACATGTCAATTACACATTTTGAAGCTTTTATAGATTCCTGACAGTGGTTTAGTATCCCAGATGATGAAAACCCTTTTACTAAGGCTACTCATTTTGTGTCATAATATTTTAATTAGAACATGAGTACCCAAGTATTTTAGGGTCTGTTAACAATCAACCTTTTGCTCAGTGTTAAAACAAACTTGAGTTTGACATGACCTTGACACTTGTACCATTTCCTTTTGATCTGTTTTTATGGATAATATCACCAACAAAAATAAAGGTTTTATATCCTGACAGGAGATTGAAACTTTTACTATCAAAAACAAGTAAAAAGTACAAAATATATCATTCTAAAGAAAAATAAAGAATAATATATCCTGTTTTATTGAGAAAAACCTTTTCAAGAAAAAATAATTAAAGGTTATTCTGAAAACAACATAAAAAAGGATCTGGTATATTTTCAATTAAAACTCATAGTCACATCATTCTCAAGTTTTATGAATATGGTCAATGATTTGAAATACATTGTAATAACCACTGTTTGGGACCATTTCCTTGTCAATTGATTGCAAAAATGAGGAGACATGTACACATAGGTTTTGAGAGTCCTGACATAGACTTTACCATGTGATGACACTGAAAAAATTGTCTAGTCCTGAGGTACATAGGTTTTTGTCGACCTGAGGTACATACTTTAGCGGAAAACCTGATGGGTACAGCACAAAACTTCATACCAACGATTGTAATCAATTTTGAAAAGAAAATAATTATTCCATAGTTAACAGATATATTTTCAGATCTGAAAACTATAGGTGTTTTATGTATGACATCACTTGTTGTGTGAAGTTTGTGTGTCCTATGACATCTTGGTTGTTTTACAGAGTTTTGAATAGCAGCTTTGAACGTGATCACTCGTTACTCTGTTTTTCAACTAGATGCAATCAACCTTAGTATCAATGAATTTTGAGCTGAACTGTGACTGTTAGATCGAATTTGACTGTCTAGGCTCTGATACCAATTGTTAGGATCTGAGGCTCCTTATGATTGTGTTTGTTTGTATAATTTGAACAAATCAGTAGAAATGAACAGAGTTTAAATGCAGCGGAAATGAACACAAACTTTGTAAACACAATCAAAGAGAAAAATAGTTTTGATAAATACATGCTTTTCATTCAGTCGAATGCTTACAATATAAATAAAAAGATTACAAAGCATGCTTACAAACTAAACTCCCCCTCAGCCTGATACTCCATGGTTGATTGCACAAGATGAAAGGATTGGAAATGAGGAGAAGAACTCACTCAGTCCATCAAATGTAACAGTACAGGGTACTGCTCCATTTATAGGCAAACCAAACCACTGAAGCATCTCAGCTGACGTCACCATGAAAGCGACATCTAACAACCTAACAACCTGTAACCACTGTTCCTATACAAACACTGCTAATCTTAACCACTGACTTTATACAAAACAAGTGACACACTAAACTACTGCTTTCTCCTTTCATCAGTGCTTTCCTCAAGGTTGATCAGTCCTTGAGTGGGCAGTCCTTTAGCATCAGTAGATTGAACTAACAATGTTTACTTCTTAGCAGTCTTTAGGGCTTCATCAGCAGTTTGAAGGACAACAGCTGTTGTATACGGAAAGTGGATAGAAGACCATTAGATGTTATAATCACTTTCAACGGGAAAGTCTAATGTAAACAGCTGCTTATTATGAATCCACTGTTGTGATCCGGTTTTGGCTCTTATTATATGTTCCTCTGATAGGGTTCAATTCCAACAGAGCTATGATAAAGTAGTTGGAAGGGTCAAAGTTCGTATGTTTCTTTGATTAACTAATCTAAAACTATTATATTTTGTTTTGATTAGGGGAGTGGGGGCGGTCCGTTATGGACTGCCCATCACTCGTGAATGTATCACGAACACCGCTGCCACCACCTTGTTCACGCGTTGAAATGATAACGCGTTGAGATGATAACGCGTTGAACTTGATGATTTCGATCGTTTTTTGATTCCTTTTTGACCGTTTTGTAACGGTAAACTTATTAAAAAAAACCTTTAAACCTTTTATCTATATATATCCCCATATTTAACCATTTCACACACACCAAAACATAAATACATTTCACACAATCTATATCTTTCTCAAATGGAGTTCCCTACGGATTCAACGTTTCCGATGTCTAGCGATAGCGATACCGAGTCGTCTTCCGACAATGAGACGCTAAAATATTTTGTGTCGGTGTATAATGAACTTGATACTAGTTCGTCCCGCCCAAAGAAGAAGATGGTAGACCGTGATCGTATACGTGCCAACAAAGTGTTAATGAACGATTATTTTGTGGAGAATCCGCTCTACAATGCCGAAACGTTTAGAGATCAGTTTCGTTTACCCAAAGAATTATTTTTAAAGATTGTTGGAGACATCGAAGCAAGCAAGCGAGGAATGGTTTCAAGAACTTTACGATACGAGGGGCAAACCAAGTTTCACGGCGATAGAAAAATGCACGTCCGCCATTCGCCAACTAGCGACAGGTAACCCTCCCGATCAATATGATGAATACCTAGCTATGGCGTCCAGAACTTCCCGTGAATGTTTGCAATTTTTTTGCAACACGGTCATTAAGTTGTATGGTAAAGAGTTTTTACGTAAACCGACGAGCCACGACATCTCACGTATTTACGCCGCACATGAGGCTGGATGGCATTTTCCAGGGATGCTCGGTAGCATCAATTGTACACATATCGGGTGGAAAAATTGTCCACGAGAGTTGCGAGGGGCGTATGTTAGGGGTGACATCAAAAGACCAACCATCATACTAGAAGCGGTGGCGTCGAATGATTTATGGATTTGGCATTCGTATTTCGGTGTTCCAGGTTCAAACAACGACATCAATGTGTTGCACACGTCGTCGTTGTTTCAAATCGTAACGGATGGTACCGCACCTTCCCCTCCTTTCTATGCTAACGGACGATATTACAAACGAGGCTTTTTTCTTGTGGATGGTATCTACCCGTCATGGTCTGTTTTTGTGAAAGCTCCCTCATTTCCTGTTGAGGCTAAAGAAATCGTGTTCAAAAAATTGCAAGAATCGGCAAGAAAAGATGTTGAGAGGGCTTTTGGTGTTTTAAAGGGTAGATGGGGTATACTACACCGACTGGTTCGTGCGATGAACAAGAAAGCAATACATAGCATAGTATATGCATGTATCATATTGCACAATATGATAATCAAAGAAGACGGACGTGCAATATCTCCGGATTGGGTGCCGGATCCTCCTACACAAGTTCAAGTTCCACAAAATACCCAACAAGAATTGCGTAATGAAGAAACTGACTTTCGGTTGAGATACGATTTAATCAAACTAGTAGGTTCTTTAGGTTTGGAGTTTCATGAGTCGGACGAGGAGTAGAGTTTTTTTAGTATTTCTTTTTTAAATTGTAGCCTAAAATATTTCTAGTATGTTAAATTGAACTAGTATGTTTTAATTTTATTGAAATTTATAATTTTAGTGTTTTATTGTTAATTTCTAATTTAAAATAAAAAAATAAAAAAAATTGTGAGTGATGGAATTCTATAACTAGTGATGACCACCGCCACTACAAAATGCTTGTGAGTGATAGAATAGTGGCTGATGACATGGCAGGAGTTGATTGGATATTGTGAGTGATAGAATTCTATCACTAGTGACCACCCACACTCCCCTTAAGAGAATGATTATGACGACAAGTTTAATTTATTGGTTGAAAGAAAATGCCACACACATAATAGTTAATAGCTAAAATGCCATATAATAAAAGTATGAAAGAAAATGATAGTTTAATATTAGTCAAATAAAGAAAACTAGAGGGACTAATTCAGCAAAAGTGGGAAACTTGGCTTTTAGTAAAATAAAAATAAAAAATCACACACACACACATACGTGCGTGGGTGTGTGTGTGCGACCAGAGGAAGAAAACAGGGACTAAAACCCTAGTTCTTGATCTTGTCCATCAAATTCAACCCTTAAATCACATGGTTCTGAATTGCATGTTGCTGAATTAGAGTGCCTAACACTTTCTCTTCATAAGGTATGTTGGGAATTGATGTATACTTGTGTATTGAATTCTTGATGAAGTTTATGATGCATAATTGAGTAATAATCGGCTGAAATTATGTTAAAAATAGTATAATCTCCATGATTTCAAGTGAAGTTTTGATAAATATGAGTAGAACATTCTCTATGACTAGGTAATCGGTTGAATGCACAAGTAGGAACAATTGGGTTTTTGATGTATAATCGGAACTCATGAAATTTGAAGGTAAATAATGATGTGGAAACAAGTTACAATCAGAAATTAGATGTAAAAAGGGGATAGTAAACATTCTACTTGTTAATTAGGGGTTTTTGTGGTTACAAAACTTCAATAACAATAATAATATGGCTAATTGTGAAGTATGCACACAAGACGCTTGATAAAACGCCTAAAAGAAGTTGATAGACACTAATTGTGGTACTTGGCTAAGTTGACAAGCTTAAGGTATGAGCCGAAAGGTTCTAATGAAAATTGGCTTGTGTATTTTAGGCAACACGAGTGAGGCGTCGGGAAGTCAAGCCGGTGCGGACACTCGCTTGAAAGGAAAGACTTAAGGTATGTGGCTAACGCTTCATTACTATTGTAAATTAGTTTGTCATTGATATTTGTGGGTAATTTAGAATGTGAATATTTAAGTGGTTTGGTTTGCTTGAATGATGAATTTCATAATGGCAAATCAAGCGAGTCATTATGGGTAGGTACAAACCGGGTAACAGGAGTACCTTATCCGTAATCTATAAGCCCGGGTGATGGGTAGTATCGTATTAAACACGCAAACCAGTAATGGGAGCGTGAGTGTTGAACATAGAGAACCCAGAGATGGGTCACTTTGTTACGAAATAATATCCCGTATTGTGTTTTGATGTTTTAGAAAGTGCAAAACTAGAACAAACGGGTCAAAATAGTAAATATGAAGAATATGCAGCAACTACCGTAACTTACGGTAGCAAGTAAATTGTTACGGCAATTTTCTATTGCCTTACGGCAGACCACTGTTGCCCAGTGGCTACCGTAACTTACGGTGGCTACCGTAAGTTACGGTAGAGCCCAGTCACTTTTGTTGAATTTTGCATATCTTAGTTAATCGAGTCCGTTTTTTAGCGTAGTTTCGATTATGCTAATTTTCTAACGACTCTAATACTAATAATTGTCAAAATTTCCAGCTTTTAGGTATTCCAAGTACGTGGATGATGATCAAGTCGATGCTTCCGAACCGAACACATTCAAGATCTAGTTCCGCAACTTTTGTTATTATTAGTTATTAGTAAGACTTATGTAAATGATGGAATACTTATGTATCCTAGTGTTGTTTTTGAACAATTGTTAAACTCGTAAGAACTAAGCTAAGGATAATTTAAACGTTTTGGTTTAACATTTATAAAGCTTAGTTCTGTTTATTTGGTTAAAATTTATATCATAAGAATGAGTGTTACAAGTTGGTATTCAGAGCTAAGGTTAAAGACAAATGTGTTCGGTTCAAGGCTTGATCAACATCCGGTAAGAATTTATTTGAAGCAAATTTTAAATTAAAAGATTAGAAGGAATAGTGATGTATTGTGTATGGGAGGAGTATAGTAATATACTCGAACCCGGGAAGTACACTTAGCATAAACGGTTAAGGAAAAGTTGTATACTTGGCCGAATAGTGAGTATAAATTCTCATGTATAGGCATGAGAGTGATTGAACGAATTATTTATCAAATAATTTTAACATTTCAGTAAGAAGATGTCGGGAGGTGCTAGTGACAATGTCCTATCCCTCACTACCGACGAGTTGAAAGAAAAGATTGTCGAGGAAGTCGGAAGGGCAATTGAAGCTAGCCTACCAAAATTTATGGAAAGGATGCAAAACACATTACTTTTGACTATGAAGGAAAAGATGGGTGAATTAAGAGAAGACCTTACCAATGATAGAGGCAAGGCCAAAGAAAAGAAAGGCTGTTCTTATAACAAATTTATGGCGTGTAAACCCCCGATCTTCAACGGAGAGGTGGATCCAATTGCTTGTCAAAGGTGGATAAGCGATATCGAGGGTGTTTTCGAACGAACGCATTGTGATGAAAGCGATTTCGTGGCTTATGGAACTGTCCAACTTAGAGGCCAAGCCAAGGATTGGTGGGACAACCTCATAAATGAAAGGGGTGTTGAAGCAACGAGGGCGATGACTTGGGAAGATTTCAAAACACCATTTCTCAAACATCATAGCCCCAAGGCGGTAATCAATAAGATAAAAGAAGAATTCATGCAAATGAGGCAAAAGGGTGAAACCGTTGATAAAACTACGGGGACGTTTATGGATAAACTCAAGTTTTGTGATGAGTTGGTCAAGACTGAAGAATAGAAAATTTACTACTATCACAATATGCTTAGAGCCGAATATAGGGAGTTTATGACTCCCTCACATTACGAAAGCCTCACCGACATAATCAATGCGGCGCGTGAGCGCGAGATTGAATTGAAAAGGCAAGTTGAAAGAGGCGAGAGAAGAACCTTGGATGAAAACCCAAGTCCCACCAAGAAGTCGAAGGTAGCTGAATCTTCGAAGAAGGGAAATGCAAAAGGAGGTTCCCCGAGTTGTAAGATATGTGGACGCACTCATAAAGGCGAATGTTACTTTAAGAACAAACCTTGCGTTGCATGTGGCAAAACAGGGCATGGGGTTTCAAACTGCCCAGACAAAGTGACGGTGTGCTATAAATGTTATCAGCCGGGTCATAAAAAGTCAGAATGTCTGGAACTGACGGGAAGGAAAGAGGGTGCTGACTCCAAGAATGAAACCCCAAAGTCTAAGGCAAGGTCGTTCCAAATCACTGCTGTTGAAGCAAAGATGGAACCTGATGTGGTTACAGGTATATTTACTATAAATTTTGTCCTTGCACGTGTTTTATTTGATATGGGTGCGAATAAGTCTTTTGTTTCACATAGATTCATTCAAAACCCTTTGTTTACATTAACAAAATTACCTATGCCAATGGAAGTAGAAGTAGGTAATAACAAAAGTTTTATTATTTGTGATGTATGTCGGGAATGCAAATTGAATATTGATGGCGAGGAATACTCCATTGATCTAATACCCATGTCCATTGTTGAATTTCAAGTGGTAGTTGGAATGGACTGGCTGTCTCGCTACCACGCTAAAGTGATATGCTTACGTAAGGAGATACACTTAACGTCTCCGAACGGAAAATGTGTCTTCATCTATGGGGAGAAGGCTTGTAATCCCATGGTATGCTCAATGATAGAAGCCCGCAAGTTTATACTACACGGGTGTAAGGCATATTTAACTTATGTACGTGATGTGGAAAAAGAAAAGCCAAGGATTGAAGACGTACCCGTGGTGCGTGAATTTAAAGACATCTTTCCCGAGGATCTTCCGGGAATGCCGCCAGAGCGTGAAATAGAGTTCGGGATTGAACTGATTCCGGGTGCTAAACCAGTAGTTAAAGCGCCATACAGACTGGCACCGTCGGAATTACAAGAATTAATGTCCCAATTACAAGATTTGCTTGATAAGGGATTCATCCGGCCTAGTGTATCTCCTTGGGGAGTGCTAGTGTTGTTTGTAAAGAAGAAAGACGGGAGCATGCGGATGTGTATTGTTTACCGGGAGTTAAATAAACTCAAGATAAAGAATCGATACCCGCTCCCGAGGATCGATGACCTGTTTGATCAATTACAAGGCGCTAGCTGGTTTTCAAAAATCGATTTGAGATCGGGTTATCACCAATTGAGGGTAAAGGAGGAAGATGTACCAAAGACGGCATTCCGTACGCGATATGGACATTACGAATTCCTTGTGATGTCCTTCGGATTAACGAATGCGCCCGCGGCTTTCATGGATCTCATGAACCGGGTTTGCAAGCCGATGCTTGATAGGTCGGTGATTGTTTTCATCGACGACATCCTTATTTATTCCAAAAACAAGGTGGATCATGCTAACCATTTACGAGAAGTGTTAAAGATACTAAGGCGGGAAAGATTATATGCTAAATTCTCAAAATGCGCCTTCTGGTTACGAGAAGTACAATTCCTAGGGCACGTCATAAGTGCCGAAGGAATATTGGTGGATCCATCGAAGGTGGAAGCAGTATCAAAATGGAACCCTCCAAGGAATCCATCCGAAATTAGAAGTTTCTTGGGGTTGGCAGGTTACTATCGGAGATTCATTCAGGATTTCTCCAAGATTGTGTTAGGATCGGAGTCTCTCATGATAGTGTTTGTTTGTTTAAAATGAATGATCAATGAATATGAAAACATGTTAGGTGCAGCGGAAGTGAAAACAAACTCTGTAAACACAATCAAAGGAGAAAATAGTTTGATAAACAATTGCTTCACATAAAGTCAAAGGATTACAAATCAAAGCAAAAGATTACAGTCATGCTTACAAACTATACTCCCCCTCAGCCTGATGCCCCAAGGTTGGTTGCACACAAGATGAAAGGATTAGACATGAGGAGAAGAACCCGCTCAGTCAATCAAATGTAACAGTACAGGGTACTGTTACATTTATAGGCAAACCAAACCACTGAGGTATCTCAGCTGACGTCACCATGAAAGTGACATCTAACAACCTAACAACCTGTATCTACTGTCTTTACACAAACACTGATGTCTAACAACTGATTGTAATTAAAATACAAATTATAAGGAAACAACTGCTTCACGTTCCACTGTTGTAGCCTAAGCCCTGATGCTTAACAACAACATCAGTGCTTTCTTCAAAGGTGATCAGTCCTTGAATGAGCAGTGTTTGTGTCTTCAGCAGCACTTAAGAGACAGCAGTAGATAGAGCAACAGAGTTTGTCTTCAGCAGTGTTTAGGATCATATCAGCAGTTGAAAGGGCAGCAGCAGTTGATTATGAGCAGCAGATAGAGACCATCAGATGTTATAACTCACTTTCAAGGGGAGAGCAAAGTGTAAACTACTGTTTATTGTGAATCCTCTATTGTGACCTGGTTTTGGCTTTACATTATCTGTTCCTTTGTTAGGGTTCAATCCCAACAATCTCCCCCTGGAACAGATAATGCCAAAACCTTTCATTATTCAGGACCTTTATTTACTCATCACAAGTTCCCTAACTTGTCCTTTGAATTGTAATTCAAAGCCAATTGGGCTTGTATCATCCTCATCCCTACACAGTGTAAGCTCAAGGAGATCTTGCAAATCTTCAACACCCAGGCCAAGTGATGTTTCCCTTGATATATGCTTCACTTCACCATTGGATCTGAGCAAAGTCAATACGTGGGTCTTTTGATCAGACATCCACTTTAGTATTTTTGAACCTAATGGGTTTCTTGGGAGAGGTTTATTTGCTAATGAGTTTGGAGATGGTGGCCTGGTAAGGACTGCATGGGCAGAGTCTGCAACCTTTGATGACACAGGATTTTCATCCAGCATTTGTTGAAGAACCATTTTTATAATGTAATCTTCTGCTGCTTTATCCTGTGCTGTCTCTTCATCCATCTGCTTTTGAGTCTTCTTTTGTCTAAAGATAACAGCAGTTGGAACAGTGGATTGAATAGCAGGGGAATAGCAGGGGATGATGGTAGTGATGAGGTGGTTTTTGGTGGTGATGGTATTTTTGGTGGTGGCAGTTGTTTGAGTGACATATGTTGTTTAAAGGTGGAGGTGTAAGTGATTTTATGGTAACATAAGTTGTGGTTGAAGTAGTAACTGGCTTAGTTTTAGAATTTGTGGTGGTTGATTGCCTTGTTTTTCTAACATGACTCTTCTTTAATGACGTACCAACCTCTTCTTTTTCCTTTTTGCAGAACTAACTTTTTCTCAACCAAAGCTCTGCTCTCATCCCTTACCCTTTTAATATCAGCAGTGGTTTTGAGACCAGCTGAAATGACTTGACTTTGAACGATCCTCATTTGTGTATCTTCATCACCTGCTTTGAATTTTCAGGGTTTCATCACATCCCTTTTCCTTTTCTTTGACAGATGTTTTAGCAGAAGTTACTGAGAAATTTTCCTCAGAGTCATTTTTCTCCCCCTTTTTGGCATCATCAACTCTTTCGAAGATAGTACAGGGGTTGAAATAAATTCCACAGCTCATCTGGAGTAGGAGCAGATGATGGAGTAGCTGTTGGAGATGGTGCAGCAATGGATGGTACCCTTTGTGCTTTCAACAACTGTTGCAGCATGTCTTTGATTTCTGCAACAGATGTATCCAGTTTATTAATTCTAGCCGTCAATTCTTGGTACATTAAACCATCACCCAACTTAATGGGGTCATCTGATTTCCCACTAACAGTGGTTGTAACAGTGTTTGATTGAGGAAGTGTATCCCAAAAATCATCCACTGTTGCCCCTTTGTCTTGGTACTGGGGACTTCTTTCTTCATAATGAGAAACACTTTTTAGTGAACCAGTGAAGACTGGATACACAAGAGTTCCCAGTGAAGAAATTGCCTTCAAGGAAGTCTTATTGATGAAACTACTGTCCAAGTGCAAACCAGTGGGTTCAGCACTTGTAGTAGCTGCTTCACTTGAACTACCACCAAGAGTTACTTGTAACTCAAGGGGTGTAACCTCCTCAGTTGTTGCTGGGATAGCAGAGGTATAAGCATCAGACTCAGTCACTTGTTGGAGTATACTCTCAGTGATAGGTGATTGAGATAAACTGATTTATGTCTGAGTTATATCCAAAGCATGCAACAAGGTCATTATTGATGGTGGTATTTGTGAAGTGAGGATATGGGATGAAAAAGAATTTGCCCCAGGAGGAGGGCTGTGGAAGTTAGATTCATGTGAATCCATTGCTTCATAAGATGGCGTCCCTGTGCTTACAACCTGTTCTTTTTGTGAAGAAGCAGGAGGAGTTTTAGGCTGGGGTTGAGATCTTTCTACCATCTGCTGTGAGGAAGTAGCAGCAGTGGTTTCTAGTGACATTTGTGTTGTCACTGGCAGTTGCTCTGGGATCTCATCTTCCAGAGTTGCCTTTATTGTAGGTTTGGGGGGCTTTTGAATTTTCTTTTGTTTTGGTCTTTTGGTGGATTTAGGTGTGGGTTTCACAACAGTTGTTTTGCTGTTGTGATCACCTTGAGCAGTGGGCTCAGCAGCAGATACCTGAGGAACAGTGGTAGCTGCTAAAATCTGCTCAGGCACCTCTGCTTTTGTTTTGGAAATTTTTGATAGCCTTGTAAATGTTTTCAGGTGTAAGGCCATTTATTTGAAAAAGTGATGATGGCATCTGATGCACACAACTGTTGAATAACATCTGTCCACGTGTAATCTCTGTTATAAATCAGTGTTTTGCACAAACAGATGATACACTTTGTCAGTGGATAGATTTTACTATTTAACAGAGTTTTAATGCCATCAGTGCTTTGAACAGACTTTGAGGATTTATTGAAAAATTCAGTTTTAAACTATTTTTAAGGTTACTTTTGATTTTCTGAAAACATTTTAATGCATATCATTCATGTTTAACCAAGTTTTGCTTGTTTATCCATGAGATGCATATCAGTCTAAGGGAACAACTTTTCAGAGGTAAAAATGTCCAATTTTTAGATTAGCATATCTACCCGTTGATCCTTAGTTTGATTATGAGACAGAGAATTCAAACCTTTTACATAGCAAACCTTCACAGTGTGATGTCTGTTCTTATTTGAGCACAATAGATCTTGTCAACCATGCTTCTAGCATATGCTCAGTTCTTTTGAGAAACCAACCCCCTTTTTTTTTTTTTTTTTTAAATGGACTTCTATCAGCAATGGTTAGATGTGAGGCAGTGGTGGATATTTTGAGGGTAGCTTGGTCTGCAACTGTTGCTGTATTTCTAACAACTGTTTTGTACATCCGCTGTTTTGAAATATCTGCAAAATGCCATCCTTTGCAAAACATATTTTAGATGCATATTGTCAAGATTAACATATCAGCAGATCTTTCAGAGTTTTACATTTAGGATTATAGACAATGGTTTGGTATCCCCGGTGATGAAAAACCTTTTATGTTGACCACTCATTTTGTGTATCAATCTTTTGAATAAAACATGAGTAGTCAAGCATTTTAAGGTCAGTTAACAATCAATCTTTTATCTGTGATGAAAGCTTGAGTTTGAAATGACTTTAACTTTTACACCATATTCTTTTGAGTAATTTTCAAGGAAAGTATTACCCAAAAAAATATAAGGGTTCTACATCCTGACAGGAGATTGAAACTTTTACTATCTAAAACAAGTAAAAGTACAAAATACATCATTCTTAATAAAAGTAGAGAATAATATATCCTGTTTTATTTGAAGAAAAGCCTTTGCAAAAACAATAAAGGTTTTCAGAAAACAGTGTCAAAAGAATCTGGTCCATTTAAAACTTGACATATGATCATTATCATATCATTCTCAAGTTTAGGAGTATGGTCAGTGGTTTGAAATACATTTTAATCACCTCTGCTTTGAGACCATTTCCTTGTCAGTTGATTGCAACTATGAGGAGACATGTTCACAAAGGTTTTGAAAGTCCTTTTATAGAACTTATTACCATGTGATGATTTTGAAAAATTTTGTCTAGTCCTCTTTGTAAGTTTAATCACCGGTGATACTTTTGTTACCTGAATCTCCCTGAGTCAATGAATGTACACAGTTGCATGATGACCATTGTTAACCCAATTTGTGAACTCTTAAGTGTTTTATATTTATACTCTTTTCTTTTGATTTCAAAAGTTTTGAGATAAACACACTTTTGAGTTTTTGTAATTTTTCTTCTTTCCCTTTTTACCCTTTCCATAGAAGAGTATTGAAACTTTTACTGGAAGGTTTTCAAGGAAAGAATATTTGATCCAGAAACATTTTCAGCAATGTTTTGAGAGATATGGACATTTTTGCACATGCTTATGCCAAATTTCACATTACCCATGATCTGGACATTTTTTTACAGCTGATTTTCTTAATGTATTCTTAACATAATTGAATTTGGTCCTTTTGAAGGAACCTCAACCTGTTTTTCGATACATAAGATCTAAATGACTAAAGTTTTAATTTCCCTCTTTTTATGTAAACAAAAACACTAATGTTTTTATGAGCATAGGTTTTTGTTGACCTGAGGTTCACACCTTAGCAGCAAACATGATGGAAAAAGCAAAAACTTCATAACAACAATTGAAATCAATTTTCGTAAATAATTTTACCATAGTTATCAGACATATTTTCAGATCTGAAAACTGTGGATGGTTTATGTATGACATCACTTGTTATGTGAAGTTTGTGTGTCCTATGACATCTTGGTTGTTTTACAGAGCTTTTGAATAACCATTTTGAACATGATTTACTTGATACTCTGTTTTTCAACTAAATACAACCAACCTTAGTATCAATGAATTTTGAGCCGAACTGTTATGTCAATTTGACTGTTAAATCGAAATTGACTGTCCAGGCTCTGATACCAATTGTTAGGATCGGAGGCTCTCATGATAGTGTTTGTTTGTTTAAAATGAATGATCAATGAATATGAAAACATGTTAGGTGCAGCGGAAGTGAAAACAAACTCTGTAAACACAATCAAAGGAGAAAATAGTTTGATAAACAATTGCTTCACATAAAGTCAAAGGATTACAAATCAAAGCAAAAGATTACAGTCATGCTTACAAACTATACTCCCCCTCAGCCTGATGCCCCAAGGTTGGTTGCACACAAGATGAAAGGATTAGACATGAGGAGAAGAACCCGCTCAGTCAATCAAATGTAACAGTACAGGGTACTGTTACATTTATAGGCAAACCAAACCACTGAGGTATCTCAGCTGACGTCACCATGAAAGTGACATCTAACAACCTAACAACCTGTATCTACTGTCTTTACACAAACACTGATGTCTAACAACTGATTGTAATTAAAATACAAATTATAAGGAAACAACTGCTTCACGTTCCACTGTTGTAGCCTAAGCCCTGATGCTTAACAACAACATCAGTGCTTTCTTCAAAGGTGATCAGTCCTTGAATGAGCAGTGTTTGTGTCTTCAGCAGCACTTAAGAGACAGCAGTAGATAGAGCAACAGAGTTTGTCTTCAGCAGTCTTTAGGATCATATCAGCAGTTGAAAGGGCAGCAGCAGTTGATTATGAGCAGCAGATAGAGACCATCAGATGTTATAACTCACTTTCAAGGGGAGAGCAAAGTGTAAACTACTGTTTATTGTGAATCCTCTGTTGTGACCTGGTTTTGGCTTTACATTATCTGTTCCTTTGTTAGGGTTCAATCCCAACAGATTGCATCGCCTTTAACCAAGTTAACCCGCAAAAACGAGAAGTTCGTCTGGGAAGATGATCAAGAAAAGGCATTTCAGACATTAAAGGAAAAGTTAACCTGTGCACCGGTGTTGACTTTTCCTGAAGGTACGGATGATATGGTAGTATATTCAGATGCATCACACCTAGGCCTTGGGTGCGTGCTGATGCAAAGAGGAAGGGTAATTGCGTACGCCTCAAGACAACACAAGCTGCACGAATCAAAATACCCGACTCATGATCTTGAGCTGGCAGCCGTAGTATTTTCCTTAAAGATCTGGAGACATTACTTGTATGGTGTGAAATGTACTATTTTCACTGACCATAAGAGTTTAAAGTATTTCTTCGATCAGAAGGAGTTGAATATGAGGCAGAGGCGTTGGTTAGAAATAGTGAAGGACTACGACTGCGAAATCCACTATACCCCGGAAAGGCTAATGTGGTGGTGGATGCCCTTAGCCGAAAAGATGAATACACTCTAATTCGAGTACGGTCCATGCAGTTGGTAGTAACTTCAGGCTTGCTTGAACGAATTCGAGAAGCCCAGATCGAAGCAGTAAAGGAAGAGAATTGGAAGAAAGGGCGTATAAAAGGGTTGATAAAAGAATTGGTTGAAGGAAGTAATGGGATGAAATACCGGAATGGTAGGATTTGGGTCCCAAACACATGTGGTGTTAAGGATCTTCTGCTTGACGAGGCTCACAAGTCTCGCTATTCGATCCATCCCAGAGCAACTAAGATGTATAGAGATTTGAAGCAAAACTATTGGTGGCCGAGGATGAAAAGAGATGTGGTTAAATATGTGGAGAAATGCATGACTTGTTTACAAGTCAAAGCGGAACATCAAAAGCCATATGGCAAACTTCAACCTTTGGATATTCCGGTTTGGAAATGGGAACATATTACTATGGACCTGTTGACTAAACTGCCAAGGACGACACGAGGATTCGATGCCATTTGGGTAATTGTGGATAGACTAACCAAAAGTGCCCATTTCATCCCCATCCGAGAAACCTATACGTCAGAAAAGATGTCGGAGGTGTACACTAATGAGATAGTAGCACGCCACGGAGTGCCGGTATCCATCGTGTCCGATAGGGATACCCGGTTCACTTCAAGCTTCTGGCGCGATTTCCAAGAGCAAATGGGAACTAAGTTGTTCATTAGCACCGCGTACCATCCTCAAATGGATGGACAAATTGAAAGAACAATACAAACATTGGAAGATATGTTACGGGCATGCATTATCGACTTCGGGGGTAGTTGGGATATTTACCTACCGTTGGTTGAATTTTCATATAATAACAGTTACCACGCAAGCATCGGTATGGCTCCGTACGAGATGCTTTACGGTAGAAAATGTCGAACCCCGGTGTGTTGGGGCGAGGATGGTCCGCGCGAACTTGCACATAAGGATGTAGTCAGAATCACGAATGAAAAGATTGACCTGGTCCGAGCTCACTTGAAAGCGGCTCAAGATCGAAAAAAGTCGTATCCAGACAAACGAAGAAGACCAATTGAGTTTCAAGTTGGTGATAAGGTGATGCTGAAGGTATCACCATGGAAAGGAATAATCCGGTTTAGAAAAGGGGGAAAATTAAGCCCAAGGTTTATTGGGCCATTTAAAATCATCGAGCGGGTCGGTAAGGTAGCATACCGTCTCGAACTGCCTGAGGAGTTGAGTGGGATACATAGCACGTTCCACGTATCACATCTCCGGAAATGTCTAGCCGAAGAAACAGCTTACATCCATTATGATGACATTGAAGTGGACGATAGCCTTAACTATGCAGTGAAGCCGATTGCAATTTTAGATCGTAAGGCGAAAAGCTTGAGAAACAAAGTTATTAATCAAGTAAAGATCAAATAGGAACACCGAAAAGGATCAGACACCACTTGGGAGTCTAAAGAGGAAATGAGACGACTCTACCCTTCACTTTTCGGTACGCGTATGCATTATAATTTTATATGTAAAGTGGTTTCGGGGACGAAACCCTCTTTAAGGAGGGTGGACTTGTAACACCCCAAAAATAGTTAATAGCTAAAATGCCATATAATAAAAGTATGAAAGAAAATGATAGTTTAATATTAGTCAAATAAAGAAAACTAGAGGGACTAATTCAGCAAAAGTGGGAAACTTGGCTTTTAGTAAAATAAAAAAAATAAAAAAAAATCACACACACACACATATGTGCGTGGGTGTGTGCGACCAGAGGAAGAAAACAGGGACTAAAACCCTAGTTCTTGATCTTGTCCGTCAAATTCAACCCTTAAATCACATGGTTCTGAATTGCATGTTGCTGAATTAGAGTACCTAACACTTTCTCTTCATAAGGTATGTTGGGAATTGATGCATACTTGTGTATTGAATTCTTGATGAAGTTTATGATGCATAATTGAGTAATAATCTGCTGAAATTATGTTAAAAATAGTATAATCTACATGATTTCAAGTGAAGTTTTGATAAATATGAGTAGAACATTCGCTATGACTAGGTAATCGGTTGAATGCACAAGTAGGAACAATTGGGTTTTTGATGTATAATCGGAAATCATGAAATCTAAAGGTAAATAATGATGTGAAAACAAGTTACAATCAGAAATTAGATGTAAAAAGGGGATAGTAAACATTCTACTTGTTAATTAGGGGTTTTTGTGGTTACAAAACTTCAATAACAAGAATAATATGGCTAATTGTGAAGTATGCACAAAAGATGCTTGATAAAACGCCTAAAAGAAGTTGATAGACACTAATTGTGGTACTTGGCTAAGTTGACAAGCTTAAGTTATGAGCCGAAAGGTTCTAATGAAAATTGGCTTGTGTATTTTAGGCAACACGAGTGAGGCGTCGGGAAGTCAAGCCGGTGCGGACACTCGCTTGAAACGAAAGACTTAAGGTATGTGGCTAACGCTTCATTACTATTGTAAATTAGTTTGTCATTGATATTTGTGGGTAATTTAGAATGTGAATATTTAAGTGGTTTGGTTTGCTTGAATGATGAATTTCATAATGGCAAATCAAGCGAGTCATTATGGGTAGGTACAAACCGGGTAACGGGAGTACCTTATCCGTAATCTATAAGCCCGGGTGATGGGTAGTATCGTATTAAACACGCAAACCGGTAATGGGAGCGTGAGTGTTGAACATAGAGAACCCAGAGATGGGTCACTTTGATACGAAATAATATCCCGTATTGTGTTTTGATGTTTTAAAAAGTGCAAAACTGGAACAAACGGGTCAAAACAACAAATATGAAGAATATGCAGCAACTACCGTAAGTTACGGTAGCTACCGTAACTTACGGTAGCAAGTAAATTGTTACGGCAGTTTTCTACTGCCTTACGGCAGACCACTGTTGTCCAGTGGCTACCGTAACTTACGGTGGCTACCGTAAGTTATGGTAGAGCCCAATCACTTTTGTTGAATTTTGCATATCTTAGTTAATCGAGTCCGTTTTTTAGCGTAGTTTCGATTATGCTAATTTTCTAAGGACTCTAATACTAATAATTGTCAAAATTTCCAGCTTTTAGGTATTCCAAGTACATGGATGATGATCAAGTTGATGCTTCCGAACCGAACACATTCAAGATCTAGTTCCACAACTTTTGTTATTATTAGTTGTTAGTAAGACTTATGTAAATGATGGAATACTTATGTATCCTAGTGTTGTTTTTGAACAATTGTTAAACTCGTAAGAAATAAGCTAAGGATAATTTAAATGTTTTGGTTTAACGTTTATTCAGCTTAGTTCTGTTTATTTGGTTAAAATTTATATCATAAGAATGAGTGTTACATAAACCATAATAAATTCATTACCAAAAGTTTGACCCATATGAGCATATTAGCATCACGGAAGCGTGTGTGTTCGTCCTAAGCTCGCCATAACCCTAAGCTAAATATTTACCTACAACATTTCAACAGGAGTGAGTTATATTTAATTTCCATAATATGATTAATTTTATTTCCCATCTTAATGACCATCGGTCATCCTTACGGTTTTTTCATTCTTTGGGTTACCAAGTTACTACAATAACTTAGTTTCTCGCCTTTTACAAATTCATCTGTGAGTGCACTTATGTCTTCCGCCTCCGTCAATTGTACGTCGTAGCGGGAAACATAACAAGACAGAGTTTAACGAAGATTTATTAAAGTGGAAGTCCATCCGGACGGATGGATAGCGGCCTATCTGGACGGATAGAGAGATTAAATGAGGAGCCTTCATTAAACCCCTTCCCTATAAATACCCCATGTTATGTTTCATTTTAGAACTTTTGCCATTTCTATTCTTCAGGGCTCTTGAATTCTAGAGAGAGGAAGTAGCAAATGAGAGATTCAAGGTGTAAAACATTGTTAGATCTTAATAGAATCTTGATTATATTAGTTCTTGTGTTCGGTCCACACATGTGCACGGATTCCACACGTAGTACGTGTCGTTTCGCGATCGTTCGAGAGTCAAACACAATCCTACAACGCATTCACATCATCCTCTTCATTCTAATGGTCATTCTAGTCATACATGATGTCTGCATAATGCAACCCAACTAATATCCAAGTTCTATGTCTTGGTTTTCCACCACATATCGTTCCTTACCCAAATTGACCCATTTTAACAGATCAACCATATCATCACATTCAATTCATAAACGACACAATGACTTAATGGACTCTTTTAACTACAACAAACCGAAGTTTAAGCTACATGAACTTACCTTGATATTGGGTCCCTTGTTTCCGAGTGTTGCTTGATTCTTCTTCTTTCACTCCTACACTTAACAAATTCATACTTAGATTTCATGAATTCATTCCATTAACATACTTATGCAAACAAAATGATATCAAAATCGCCACATATATGGATTCTTACATTCTAATCATGATCATCATGGAGTATTTGTCACAAAATCACATAATTAACATTTAAGGCATTTCATCAAACACTTGGTGGGCTTTCATTTCAACATTCTTCAAAAATTATCTAATCACTATCAATTTACCATGTTTCTACTAGTTATCACATTCCTAGTAATTCAACAACATTCAATTATCATAGTTCCATGTTATTTAACTGATATCAACAATATAACCTAAAACCCCCCAATTTCATGACCATGTCAAAAACCCACTTCATCCTACATGAGGATTGTAAGTCCCATACGGATCTTTCAATGATATCAAACTTGATCTTGTGTGAGTGCGGAAAACAAACACAAGATGATTCAAGAACTATAATAAACCAAAACAAGAGATAATCAAAACAAACCAGAATCTTGCATTCAACGATGAACGATGACTGATACAAGACACTTTCTAGGTTTTGGCTGGCTCGAGTAAACAAGAACTGATCAACCTCATCATGAAGAATGAGAGTTGATTATATACTAACACACATGTGGGCGGAAACCCCTAAAGCCCAGTCGAAACCCTTAGACCCAATACAAAACATATCGACCCAAAACATAAACAAAACAAAGTTTACATAATCAACCCTGATCTATTAGTAACCCTCTATGTATAAACCTTCAGGTTCCAACAATCTCCCCCTAGGTTTATAGCATAGAGGTTCTTCAGTCTTTAACTGCCTCCGCTTCCTCCACTGCCATCCATTTTGCCTTTGTAACCACCAAAACCCTTCTTACGAACGTGAAGAACTCCAGCAAGAGCTACAGTCTAACTTTTAGCAACTTCTTCATACTTTTTCGTAGATCTGATCTGATTTTGGACAAGTGCTTCCAAATTCTCTTGAACCAAATTCAGCAAATCTATTGGTCAGTTAAACGATAGTTCACATCACCATCACAAACTATTACAGCCTGCCCCAACGTTTCATCATATGCCCAGAAATGCATGGTCTTCAAAATACGATTTGGAATCTTCTTGACCAGCAAAATTGTCTTCTCTTTATCAGTTGGCGGCCACGAGACAATCTTTATTCTTTTGTTCTTACGTAGATCTCTAATTCCTGGAGCAGGGGTTACAATAGATTCAGCAGTATACATGGAAGGAAAACCACGAGCAACCTCTCTCTTCAGTCACTCAAAAAACAGATATCCACGACCACCAGGCTTATCATCCATATACGGTGAATTCGACAGTACTGCCAAGTCCACTTTAGTGAATGCCTGAAATTTAGCTGGGTTCTTATACCGTTCAACAGGTCCAACCTTCCTTTTAATCTACCACCTATGATGATCGTGGTCAAAGCCCCAGCTTATAATGCATGAACGGTTCCCAACTGTATCATAATAACTCTCACCGACATCCATCAAATGATGAGTGACTTGAACATCTGGATCAGCAGGATTGAGATTTTTGTTCTTCAGAATCACATATTCTCTTTTTTTCTTTAACCTTTTTGCCTTTGCTTTGTTAGCTTCTTTATCAGTTATTCTTTTAAACTAATGATCCATAGATCCAGCTCTTTCAACGTCATCCTTCGCAAAAGCCCTTGCTCGATCCTCTTCAGCTTTTCTTCATCTCTCCACGTCAGTTGGATCAACAAACTCATAACCAAACTTCTTTTCTAGTTTTCCACGGAGATCATACACCATGTTGAACAACAAACCAACATCACCTTGCAGCTGATCAGTTTGTTAATTCTTTTGTACTATCGTGTCTTCAAGCTGAATAATCTTCGCATCTTTGTGGATCAAATCTTGTTCAAGTACAAAAATTATCTTTTTCAGTTCTCTAACACTGATAAACTCATCATCATCACTTGAGTAGTCAACAAACGGCATCCTCAATGCTTCTTCAGGCTGTTTCCCTCTAGAACTGCAAGGTTCATCATGAATTACACCAGACGAACTTCCAATGGTAGCAGTAACTAGAGGTGTTGACTCGGTGACTGGTGTTTCAAGTGGAACAGGATCAGTAGTAGTAACAGGGAATCTCTATAGAATCTGCATCCACATCCATTCTTTTTTCATCAGCTTCAAAATCAATACCCGTTTCTATAGCAGTGGTAGTAGTAGTCGTCTCAAAATCAAATGGAGTTTCAGTCATCTCCTTAGTAGTCTCAAAATCAAACTTATACAAACCATCTTCATCTTCATCATCAATCACAGGTTGATCTTTACCTTATTCAATAAACACTCCGGGTAGAGGATCCCTTCTTCTTCGCTTTACTTGTTGAGAATCAGGATCTTTTAGGTCTTCAGCAGTTTGCTCCTCACTTTGTACTAAGGATCGGAAGGAGGATTTCCCATCTTTTTAGTGACTAACTTTATCAGTTGAGCCAAACTCTCAGCAGAAATCACAGGTTGAACAGCTGAAACAACGGTAATAAACTTCAGCTTCAGGAGGAAGTTCAATATCATCATCTTCATCACAACTTATTCCAATGCCTTCATCATCAGATTTTATAGTCAGTATCTCTGATGAGGCTCTTCGTCAACAGCAACTTGAGCTACATGTTCTTTAGCAATCATAGCGTTAACTGGAACATTTACTGGTGCAGCTTCGGGTTGTACAATCGCTGGTTCAACCACCACGTCTTCTGTCTCAGCAAACTGACCAAACTTCTCTAATGCAATTCTTCCTTCAAATTTGCTTGTTGTACCCTTCTTTGGAGTTAGGGCACCAAAACACGATGGACCCATTGGTTTCAGATCCAAAGTGTTACCAGTTCTCTCCAATTAAGAATAACGAGCGTTAAAAATCATCTGTAGGAATCTAGGATACATAACAAACTTATCCTTGCGTACACCAATGACGTTCCTCTTCATGCCTTCAAACACGTACTTTGAATAGTTGTAAGCTTGGTTCGTTATCAAACAAACAAATGCTGCAGATTGTGTCATGCTCAGCTGATCCGTTCCCCATCTATTTTCCGTCATACACATCATAAACATATGCATCAGCAAACGCCAGTACGAATGCACAAACTTCTTCATAAGTGAGGGATATGTTCCTTCATAACTCAAACGAGGTAGAATACCTTCAACAGTTCCAGCCGGAAGATCAATAGGATCCGTCTCTTGATCGTTAAACTGTAAAACCTCCCTGATAATTTGTTTAGTCACAGTAACGTTCTTCTTCTGAATCACCACTTCAATTGATCCCTTACCATCTCCTCCTAGAACATCAAATCTTGTCGTCTTCCAAAATTCTTGAACAAGACTTTAATATACTACAGGATTTTCCCGAAGGGCGAGAACGATTCAGCAACTATTGAGTCCTTTGATCAATGAAGTATAAAGCTTCTTATGTTTCTCCGGAGGTGGTGCTAGATACCCCGCTTAATTGTGTCCTGAGATGACTTTCAAATCCATGATCCTACATAAAATGCACAAAGTTAAGTAAAGGATTTTGTTACCAAGTGTTACCTGTTTAACTTAATCAACTAAACATCAACTGTATAAACATATACTGGTCAACAAAGTCAATGATAGATTATTAGTCGAGACCAACAATTAACTCAAGTTTCGAGTGAAAAGAAAATAATTTTTTAATTGACAGACACAAGGTTTCGAGTCGAAACTACATGGTTTCGAGTCCAGACCAGACGGTTTCGAGTCGAGACCAGAAGGTTTCGAGTCGAAATCCCCAGTCGAAACCTCAAGATCCCAAATCATGTCTTGAGTCGAAACCAGTGAGGTTGCGACTCGCAATGGGAGATCTCGAGTCCTTGATATCTTTACTCGTAACCTGAGTCGAAACCACTTAAACATCTTTAGATCAGCAAAATTTTGGATTAAAATCCAAAATCATCCTTTGATTTTGTTGAAGATCAAATTATATCCATAATTAGGGTTCTTAAACAATCTTCAAATCTTCAACAGATCTACAAATAGTAGTTGATAATGAGTCAAAACCGGAGAAAATACGTCAGAATCAGAGGTTCTCGTCGGAGAATGAGAGAGAATTGAGAGGAACAGTAAAAAGGTTTCGAGTGATAAATGGGGTATCGACTCGAAATCTCCTTAAATACCTCATCAATCATGGGCCGGGCCTTTAATTTTGGGCCGAGACCATGATCTCGAGTCGAGACCATCATAGACTTCAAATTCAGGATTTTAATAATCATTTCTAATTAATTTTAAAAATCCATTTAAAAACAATAATTTCTTAGATAAGCCTTTAACCTCCGGAGCATGTTTTACGATATTAAAACCTAAAACCATAAAAATAAATAATATGAACAATTAGTTACAAAATAAAATAGGAAATATCATAATTGCTTAGGGATCAAATCACGAGGTTTTGGGCTTGATTTCAATTATCAACACTAATCTACTACTGAATGATCTGAACGATTGTCAGTATATTTGTCCACCTAAACTCACCTCCCTAGACCTTTTCCATATGATTGTCTGTAATTAATTTTATCATGTTTTGATATTTTTACAATGAACACCCAAACAAATACTAATCAAATCCTGGAATTTTAATCAGCACACTCTATCATGCAAGCAGTTTCCCTACCACATATTTCCACAAGTCTGTTCTAGATTTCTGAAACCTTGAATGGAACTAGATTGAGAAGAGAACATAATAGATCATAAGCAGAGATGATATAATGTACAGATCAAATGAGTTTTTCTCAGTTTGATATAGGTTTTTGGGTTTCTTTTGGGCACTTGAGGGCCTCTTTCGGGTGTAAATTGATCTATAGGAGAAAGACATACAGCTAGGTCTTTGCTCACGCAAAATAGAAGCTAACGCTGCCTAGCACCTCCTGGTCTTTGCTCACGCAAAACAAAGGTGATACAAGACTTTTACAGAAAAGATTTCAGAACTAGACCAAAATTGTGTGTATCGGGACATCACACAAGCATTCAAATAGAAATGAGCTAATTCTAAGTGACGTTCTTTCCTGAGTCCATAGACTAATTTAGGTTCTGAACAGAAACAACCAATGTTTCTAGCCTTAAGGATAGAGCCTACCAACATATCATTCTAGAGCCAAACTACTTTGATACTGGTTTACATGAGTCAGCCCTATACCACAATGTGAAAATTCATTTCATTTCCCATGTCATGCAATGTTTCTTTTTGTATTTTTCAAATTTTTCAATATTTTTGTATTTTTCAAAAAATTTCGATGTTTTTGTATTTTTTTTTCAAAATTTCTCCCCCTAAATTTGTGTATAAACAAAAACTACCTAAAAATAGAAAACTTTATGTACAAATTTACCTACAAAAACATGCTCAGTCAGTGTATCAGATCATTTTCAGAAAAGTCACAACCACTTGAAACTTCAAGCTTCTGACAGGTTTTGTGAACAAATCGGCAGCATTTGCGTCGGTGTCGATTTGCTCCAGTTTGATAAGACCTCTGTCAAAACTGTCTCGTATAAAATGAACTTTAATATCAATGTGCTTGGTTTTTAAGTGGAAGACATGATTTTTCACAATTTGAATAGCAACATCATTATCACAGTAAATGGTAGTATTAAGATAAGTCAAACCGTAATCCTACAATTGATGTTGCATCCACACCACTCGGGAGCACGACGTAGAAGCCGCAACGTATTAAGCCTCAGCTGTGGAGATCGCCACCGTTTGATGTTTCTTGCATTGCTAAGAAATGAGCCTGTCATCCAAAAATTGACATCCAGCTGATGTGGATTTCCTGTCACTATCAGTGCCCCCAAAATTGCTATCAGAAAATGCAAACAGGTCAAAATTAGAATCCATCGGATACCACAAGCCAAACTGAGGTCTGCCTTTAAGATACCGAAAGATTCGTTTAACAGCAGTAAGATGAGAAAGTTTAGGGTTAGCCTGATATCGCGCGCAGTTGCAGACAACAAACTTGATGTCTGAACGGCTCGCAGTCAGATACATCAGAGACCCGATCATAGACCGATAAAGGCGTTGATCAACAGGGGATCCTTCTTCATCTTCAGTCAGCAACGGTCTTTCTGCCATGGATGTTTCGACCGATTTTGCATCAGTGAACTTGCATTTTTCCAGCACATCGTCCACATATTTTCCTTGATGAATAAGAATACCTCAAGAATCCTGTCGAACATGTAGACCCAAGAACATAGTCATCTCACTGAGAGCACTCATCTCGAATTTCTTCTTCATCACTCCCTCAAACTCCTTGCATAGATCCTCACTTGTCGATCCGAATATGATATCATCGACATAAATTTGAACCAAGATCAGATCCTTGCCCACTCTCTTGATAAACAACGCCTGATCGATTGTGCCACGAGTGTATTCATGTGCCAGAAGATGCTCAGTCAGAGTAGCATACCAAGCTCTTGGTGCTTGGTGCAATCCATACAATGCCTTGTCAAGCTTGTAGGCATATTCTGGATGATCTGGATGAACAAAACCCAGTGGTTGCTAAACAAATATTTCTTCCTTCACGTCTCCATATAAAAACACAGTCTTGATGTCCATATGATAAACAGTGAACCCCACGTAGGATGCGTAAGCTAAGAAGATCCGGATGGCTTCAAGTCGAGCAACTGGGGCATAAACTTCATCATAATCCATACCCATTATTTGTCTGAATCCCTGGACCACCAATCTTGCTTTATTTTGCACAATAACTCCTGCAGAATCTTGCTTGTTTCTGAACACCCATTGAGTTCCGAGTTGGTGGTTCCCTTTCGGCAACTCAACAAGCTTCCATACTCCTGGCTTCTCAAACTGGTTCAGCTCTTCAGCATACCATCCACCCAGCCCGGTTCCTGCAAAGCTACATCAATAGACTTAGGTTCTATTTGAGAAATCTAGCATGAGTACAAGCAAGTATTGATGGTTCCTGGTTGGCTCCTGGTTAGAATTCCTGCGTTTGCAAGGCCAATCACGTTCTCAATTGGATGATTTCTTTGAACACTTGTTGGAATTGCAACTTCAGGTATGGTCACGTCTTGAGTTGAATTGGTGTTGCTTGACTCCCCCTCATTAGATGCAGCAGTACTGTTAACTACAGAAGTAGTAACCGTATAGTCTTCAGGAATGGGGTCAGGAAACAGTGCAGATCCTGAACCATTTAAGATAACACCACCTGATGATGCACCTTCAGGTGATTGATGGGACGTTTGTTGAGACATAGGGTGCTATGTAAAGACCATTCCTGGTGGGTCTATGGTGTGATTTCTTGAGCTCCCTTTATCCTATTCATCTTCTTTAGTATCACCAAATGAAAGCAGTTGTTTCAAAGTGGAGACACCTGCATCTGTAGGAACACTAGACAGAATGTTAAAAGATTTAAACAAATCAACATAATCATATAACCACTCTGGACCAACTCTAGCGTCTGTAGAATTTTCTTCGAGCCATTCAATGTTGCAGGACTCGACGACCTTCTTAGTTACTTTATTGTATACTCTATAGGATGATCCTTTAGCGTATCCAATAAAGAAACACTCATCCCCTTCACCTCAAACTTCCCATTAGTGTCCATAAGTAATAGTACACATGGACAACCAAAGATACAAAAATGTGAGACCGAGGGTTTACGTCCTTCCAGAATCACATAAGGTGTTTTCACTTGAGGTTTGTTTACTAAAGCATGATTCTGGACGTAACTGTCACACCCCAACCGATGGCGGAATCATCGGGGCGCGGCACTAGGCGAATCAGATTGCTCAAGAGAATCTGTAACAACTATATTGTGACAGTATTTAATGCGTTCATTATCCCATACAAATAAACAATACATTCACATAAGTTATCACAGATTTATGGTCCTCTCAAACAATACAAATCCGACAACATAGAATTTAGGTGAGTTTCTAGACTTCCTAGCTTGATTTGATGTAGACTGCGACTAATCCTACCACATACGTTAAAAATATGTCAATACAAAAGTATTGGCGAGTATACAAGTTTTGATAGTGTAGCATAAAATAGTTAAAAGTGCTACGAATTACCAAATACATAAACGAGATACCTCAACATATATGCATACAAGACTGATACTACCAGCTAAGTCACTCGAGCTGCGATTGCGATTGCTATTCATCCTAACTAGACCCCGTCGGGTTCTATAGTACTATACTAGTTAAGGCGGGACCTCGCGAGTATAAGTCCTAACACATATGTAACTAGCATCACGTGTAAATATTCATAACAGTTATTCGCAAGTGATAAACAGTTTGATTGAATAATTCGTTTTGATAACTTTGATTGATAGGAACGTATGTTACACTCAAAATGCGATAAAAAGGGTTTGAGTATACTCACAGTCGGTATTCGGCAAGCAAACACAACTTGGTTGGATTGAAGGGAGCGCGTCTAGGATTAGCCTGAGTTTAGATTGATAGCGTAAGCGTTGGATAGTGCGTGAAACGGATCAAGGTGTCAATGGATCGGATAGTACTCCGATCGGATGTCAATCTGATTGGGTGACAATCCGTTCGGATGGTCATCCGATCGGGTGACCACTCGATTGGATTGCTACCTCGTTTTGGAAAGATGTGTTTGTGTCTGATGGTTTGCCTTTTGAAGTTTTCGTTGTAGCATTTTGAAAACAGAGAAGTATCTCTTCCTTTCAGGTCTGTCGATCGAACGGCCGGTCGATGGAGTGGCAACTCGATCGGGTGGCTGTTCGATTCGATGGGGATCCGATTGACAAGACACTTTGGTTGATGATAAGCTCACAGCAGACTGGTCACTCGATCGGGTGGCAGTCCGATCGGGTGATAATCCGTTGGAACTGATGTGCAATGAAGATTTGTAAAACGTTTAAGTGTTGAGGATCCAAAAGTCAGCCGATCGGATGGTCGTTCGGTCGGACGGCAATCCGATCGGACGGCAAACCATTCGTCGTTCAGATCTTTGAATGTTTGAGAATTGTTTAAGTCTTGATTCCAAGTGCAATCCGATCGGATTGTGGGTCGATCGGGTGGAAGTCCGATCGGACGACAATCCGTCCCGCCGTCTGATCATTTCACAACTTGTTTATTTTGTTAAGTTTCTACGATATGATCGAGACGGTATGACTACGAGCTAAACAATGGAAACTCCACCGAGTCCAAGTCATTGGATCGGATGGGAATCACCCCGTCCGATCAGTTAACTGTTCTCGATGGTTGTTCGTGTTCAACACGATAAGCCGGTCATCATTGATAGGAACCAGTCCTCAAACCGACACTTCACTAGAGACAGAGTGGAAGGTCTGTACGAGCTCTGTTGCTATCGGTTTTGAGTGAAAAGTTAAAAAAGTTTAAAGAAAAGCTTAGAAAACTTAGATTTGGCTTAGATTTAGGTGAGATTAGTGTTTATACACCGTGGAATCTATCAGATGTGGACTGTTCTTGATGAGATGAGGTCACACTTCATTGTTCCTAAGAACTCCATGATGACATCACCTTAGAACGACTCAAATCCAAATATTTAACGGTGAAAAAGTGATATTTGATGACGAGAAAGATGAAGGAGTGCGTGTAGATCATAGAAGTACAAGATTCAGGGTGAAAACTTACAAGAATCGTGGGAAATCGACTGAAAATGGCGAGAAGGCGTCTGGTCGAGCGAGGGCAGTCACATCAACTGTTGTTGTGACAAGTGGGGTATTTATAGGCAAGGAGGAGGAGAAAGGCGGTGCAGTGAATCGGATCGGATGGTTGTCCGATTTAGTGGCACCTCGATCGGGTGGCACCTCAATCGAGTGGCCATCCGGTAGGGCGGTCATTCGATCGGTGGCATCCGGCGAGTTGTGTTTCGGCGTTTCCTTTCGATCGTTAAGCGTTGCGATAGTTTGGTTACACATTCCGTCCACATTTTTATATATTTATTATAATTAGTCACTTTGGGTCGTATATACATATCCATTTTCCAACCCTGCGATAGTCGAGTTACGCGTGCTTACGAGTGCGTTTTTGAGTATTGTGTTGCATTGCGACACATCACGGCCATCAAGGAGGGTAGAATTGGTCCTCACTCGACATCATCGTGGCTATCAGCAAGTGCGATGTGATGCGATAGCGATAAAGTATGCGATAATATGCGAAAATACTGCGATATAGTGATGTATGTGATATAGCTACATTATGATCCGAATCTCTGGTGCTAGGCGTAACGAGTATAACGAGTAGTAACAACGCACGATCGTGCGGGTTGTTACGGTAACAAGCCGTGCTGAATGCTTCAGCCCAAAAGAAACTAGGAAGCTTCAAGTCGGCCAGCATGGTTCGTGCAGCCTCTATAAGAGTACGATTTCTTCTCTCAGCCACTCCATTCTGTTGTGGAGTTCGTGGTGCACTATACTGTCGTTTGATTCCCTTTTCAGCACAGAATGTATCCAAGGTGATATTCTTGAACTCTGTCCCATTGTATGATAGAATAGCCTTCACTCTTGCGCTTGCTTGATTTGCAACCAGAATGATGGATTGTTTGACTAACCTTGCAGTCTCATTCTTGTGACTTAGGAAGTAAACTCAGGTGTAACGTGAGTAGTCATCAACTATCACAAGACAGTACAACTTCTTACTAATGCTTAGCACATTTACAGGACCAAAGAGATCCATGTGAAGTAACTCGAGCACAACTTTGGTCGAGAGGGCAGACTTGGTTTTATGAGGCTTTCGATGTGCTTTCCCTTTTGCACAAGCAACACATTTCTCTACCAACATGAAATCTTTAATTGGTAAATCACGGACCAGTTGACCTTTGGCAAGTCGATTCAAATTCTTCATGTTCACATGCCCAAGGCGATGATGCCACAATAGACCGTCATTTTCTGAAATCTTCGAGAAAAGGCAAGTAATTTCTTCACAAGGTTTCTTGTTCATATCGATGACATATGCATTTCCTCTTCTCTCGGTAGTCATCAAGAACCAATCTTCAGGTATCACAATCCCTGGTTTTAACACGTAACATCCCTTCTTTGTAAAATGGACTGAATTTCCTCTATCACAAATCTGTGAAATGCTCAACAGATTGTGTTTTAGTTCAGGGACATAGTTCACATTTTCGAAGCTTAGTACACCGTTTCGCGCTGTTTCTTTCAAAGTGATTATGCCAGATTCTCCTCCCGCAAAAGAGACATATCCACCATTAAATTCTTTAACATTGACGAGTTGGGCCAAGTCTCCTATCATGTGCCTGGAACAGCCACTATCAATGGACCAAAGTCGCACGGTAGTCCTCCACAGCTGTTCCTGCACGATTAGCGGGATCAGTTAGATTTAGGAACCTAGCTCATGGTGGATCTGGGTTTTCCTTGAGCGTCGATGTATGTCACTTTCTGCCAAACTAGGTTATCTTTATTCAAAAACTTTGAAGGCTTTTTATTGGCAGATTTTTGTTGAGATGTAGAAGATTGGGCAGCCTTTGCTTTGGGTTTCCAGTGTTTGTGTGACCATTGATAATTATAGTTACCAAAAGCTTTATGTGATTACTTTGAAAATCATTTTGTCGATTTTGATTTCTTCGTTTGGCTGCATTCCAATCTTGATCAGAGGGTTTAGCTTTGCGAGAGTTATTCTTCACTGTCTCAGACTTTACAGTCATCACTGACTCTGAACAATGTGATCGGTTTGGCTTGACCTTCTGATTTTGTGTACTCTTGCTCTTCGATTGCACACTTGGGAAATGAACACAGTTTCTGGCAATGTGTCCAGCAATTCCAAAATTGAAACATGTTTGTCGTTTCAATGTGTGGAAATTTTGGTGCTTCGTAGTAGATGCTGATCTGTTGGGTTTTGAATAATGAGCTTGTTTAGTTTTCTTTGCTTGTGCCTTTTTTGAGCATTTAGGTACCTGCTGATCAGAACTGGCATAAGCATGAGATTCAGATGGATGTATTTTTTTTGTCTTTTATAATTTTATCAGGATCATTTTGAAAAGACGATTTAGTTTCCATTTTAATTTCCTTTTCAGAAATATTTTCTTGTGACTTTTCATTTAATGTGACCACCTCTTCCTTTTCAAAATCTTTTTCAGTTTTAGTTTCAGAAGATGTAGAAGTTTCATCAACACATGTTTCATCAACACATGTATCATGTGAGTTTAATAGTGGTTCGCTTTCAACTTCGGTTTTCAATGTGGTCCCACTAGATTCAACATTAGGGACTTCCACTATTCACTGAATGCATCCTGAGGGACCTCTCCTGTCACACTATCAGTAGCTGTAAGGTTAGAAACATCACAATCATTAACTACTGAAAAACAACCATCATCAAACACATTATTAAAATGTTCATCACAAGCATCAACTGTCTTGCCTAAAACATCAGGCCCATTAGACGACACATAACTATGAAATGAATTAAGAAAATTTTGTCCAAAAACACATCCAGAATCAGTTTCATTTATTGAGTTTTTAGAAAAATCAGAATTTGAATCTGGTTCATCCCCAAGAACATCTTCACAAGTTACTTCATCTACACGGGAAGACTAAGCATTAGTATCAAATACACCTTTAGACACAAACTGATTTGTTGTTGATCGATGACTTATCAGTTTTTGGACTGTAAGTCATCATATCCTCATTCATTAATTCCTCCACAGAATAAGGTATATAGGTGTAGTTATGATTGTATGGAGGAGGAACTTTCTTATAACCCAAACCACACCCTTTCTGTTGCTTATATTCCAATTGAATATCACAAATATCTTTGACCAATTTGCTAGAAGTATCATATTTTTTATATTAATTTCATTTATTTGATACTTTAACTTGATCTCTTCTAGCTCCTTAATCAAATTATTCATGATTACTTTATCATACTCGTAATTACAACTTTTAACGCTGAGATCCTCTTTTAATTTTGCGATATCCTTTCTATGAGCTTCAATTTTTTCTTTATAAAGCTTTTCATTTGTTATTAAATAAGAATCATGTCTTTTTATGTTGTTATAATCTTGGACCAGCTCAGCGTTGTGTTAACGGTATGCCTCCACTTTGCGTCGACAATCAGAAGTACAGAAAACAGAACTTACCTCTTCAGTAGTGAGTCCATGAACAGGAGCTGACAGGATCTGAGTCATCAACGCCAAGTTGTCTGCAGAAGTCTGATCCTCAGGTGCTGAAGTCATGAAAGCAATGTTGTCTGAGGGGGTCTGATTCTCTGGAGCTGAAATGTTCAGTCGTTGAATCTCTGAGTTCCAATCAAAAGTAGAAACAGGCTGAACCACCAGGCTGAGCTTTGAGTACTCCCACCAGCAGCAGTTGTCGTGTTAGTTGTAGTTACAAGAGCTCTCTCAGTGTTAGGTGGAGCAGGTTGTGCTGGAGTTTGATTTCTATTGACTCGTGGCTTGGTGCAATTTCGTGCCAAATGTCCGGGTTCATGACAATTGTAGTAGCGCATCTTCTCAAACGGCATCCTACCTGAAAAGGTAAGACCTTGCCACTTGTTTCTCCCTGTATTTCTCACGAAATTCTTTGCCCTAAATGTCGCCATAGCCATCTGCCATGTGATATCCATTTCTTCTACATCCTTGGGATGTATTTGATCTAAATCATCCATAGAAAACTTCGGAGGTTCTAGTTTACCTGCAGTAAAAGCATTCAGACAATTTATAACGGAGGCAGCTATGTTAAGATTTTCTTTGGACTGTTGAGAGAAGAAAGCAATCATCTCGTTCTTGTCAGTGGGATTTGTAGCAGCGGTAGCAGTAGCAGTAGATGGTGCGACAAAAGGAGCTAGTGTGCCAGAGTAGCGAGTTTTAGCAGAAGTAGGAGCAGCCTTAGATGAAGCCGAGTTGCTGACCATTTGAAAACCAGCTTGTGTTATGAGATCATCATTGTTATTTGCATAGGGAGTTGTAGTGAATCCAGCAACTAACAAACTATTGTTGTAGTTTGTTTCCCTCTGTTTGTTATCAAGTTCATCGCTACATGATGATCTCAACTTTTTGGAAGAGCATTGAGAAGCTGTCTGTTTGTAGTAGCATTTGACAAAGGCATATCTTCCATATTCATCTGAGTGACTAGCTTGACGAATCTCTGAATTTGGTTTTCTACCGTCTCTCCATAGATGTGATTGAAGTTGTTGAAGGTTTTGGCTCAGGAGATTTCTTCTACTCTCTTTCATATCTTCATTCCCTTCATAAACGTCTATCAAAGATGCCCATAATTCTTTGGCAGAGTTGCAAGTTAGAAAACCAATGGCAATGTCTGGTGCCAATGCCATTGTAAGATATGATAAAGCTTTGTCATCTTCCTCAACAATAACAAAATCCTCTTCAGTGTATTCAGCAAGAGGTTTCTTGACTTTAATACCAGGAGCATTTTCACGTTCAAACATTATATCCCTAGGTCCTCTTAGAATACTTCTCCATATTTTAGAGTCTTTAACTTTTACGTGTTGTTCAAATCTCCATTTCCATTCAGGAAAGTCATCACCACTCAGCAGTCTGGGAACCCTAGTGATAGTCCCTATGATAGAGTCCACTTCCTAATGTTTGTTTAATGAAGTCAAGTCAACTGTTTGATTAGTGGTAGACATTTTTAATTGTTTAAGTACAAACTGTTAAATCAACGTTGAAAAATGTTGTTGCGAGTCGAAACGGCAGAGTTTGAAGCAACGAGTCGAGACAGCGAGTCGAAACAATGAGTCACAACCATAGTTTTGAGTAGTGCTTCTTTCAGTCGAGAACACTTGTTGCGAGTCGAGATCTTCAGTCGAAACAACAGCAAAGTTGTTTGAAAGACGAGTCGAGACCAGAGTGGAGGCGGGAGTCGAGATCACAGTCGAGATCTTGGTTTCGAGTGCAAAAGCTACAACTCGAGACCACAAGTTGAGACCACAGATGATATGTTGAGTCGCAACCAGGAAGAGACAACTCGAGACCTCAGAGGTTGCGAGTCGAAACCTGCAAAACAACTATTAGATAAACTTTGAGTCGCAATCCCGAATTTCCAGCACTTCCAAAATTCAAAAGATTCTCAAATTTTTTGAATTAATTAGCAACCAATCTCCGACAAATCAGCAAACAAATTTCTTGAATCAATTGAAACCAAAAACAACAACTTTTGATGAATTTCTACGAAGAACAGATGAACACCCCGAAATCAGCAAACTTGCAAAAACTTGAAATCGTTGAAAACACTAGCGAATCAGATCAGTAAAACAAAAACAGACTTCTTGAATCCGAATGATATCGACCGACCCAAGAAATAGGTTTCTTGGCTCTGATACCAATTGTAAGTCCCGTTCAGATCTTTCAATGATATCAAACTTGATCTTGTGTGAGTGCGGAAAACAAACACAAGATGATTCAAGAACTATAATTAACCAAAACAAGAGATAATCAAAACAAACCGGAATCTTGCATTCAACGATGGACGATGACTGATACAAGACACTTTTGTGGTTTCAGCTGGCTCGAGTAAACAAGAACTGATCAACCTCATCATGAAGAATGAGAGTTGATTATATACTAACACACATGTGGGAAGAAACCTCTAGAGCCCAGTCGAAACCCTTAGACCCAATACAAAACATATCTACCCAAAACATAAACAAAACAAAGTTTACATAATCAACCCTGATCTATTAGTAACTCTCTATGCATAAACCTCCAGTTCCAACAGTTTTCACATATAACAACCACACATTCATTCATATAATGATTCTAAACGATATTCCTACTTTAATTTATGCCATACTGTTGAAACTCATTCCAAATTGATGCTTTTAAGTTCTTATTCTTACTAAAACTTCATCAAATGAAAAATTGCAACTTACCATATGATTAGCAAGTCTAGATGATCAATGATTAGAGTTCATGCATAGGATTTGCCTTCAATATAATCAAAATCTTGTTGAATTTAACAATTTGATTTGGAGAATGTTCCCTCTTTCTCTCTCCTAGATCAACACACACACACGTAACCTGGGTATTTTAATTTTGCCATCTTTTATTAAATTAACTTTATTAAATGTGCCATTTCAGTCCCTATAGTTTCATTGCTTATTTTGAATGTAACAATTTTATTTGGAGAGTCACAGCCTCCTTACTTCCTACTAAAAGATGATAATAATTAATGTTAGTGCATGCATCTGTCGACTTAGTCTTGTATCGAGTCTTGTACTGTACTAGTTAGATCAGGGCACGAAAATTAGAAAGTGGTTTTTAGGGGTGATTCCGCTCGAAATGACACCTTGTCATTTCGAGCTAAATCACATATAAAATCCTGATTCTGCTCGAAGTTGTAATGTCTGATTCCGCTCGAAATGACATCGAAGTTGTAATGTCTGATTCCACTCGAAATGACACCTTGTCATTTCAAGCTAAATCAGAACCCCTATATATAGGAGTCTTTGGAGCGAAATCAGGTAACAGTTGTGTCGAGGTCTTGTATTCCATACCGAGGTGCTGCCGGTGTGAAGACTGATTGTAATAGCTGTAAAATCAATCAGAAAGAGTATTAAAGTGAAGAACAAGCTGTTTCTACCTTTGTTTCTTAGTTTCTGCCTCTGAAACGAAGTAAAACTCCTCTGAACGACTCATTCGGGTCAAATACACGATCCTACAAGTGGTATCCGAGCTCAGGAGGAGGAGTTCTGCAGAATACATTTGTTTTTTATTGCATTTTCTATCTTCTACACCTTCTTTCATCAGTTCCGGAAGATTTCGCGGTCAAAATCGAATCAATTTTTCACAGACTGTGTAAAAATACATATAGACAAACCCTTGAAAGTTTCATAGCAAAATTCGACCTAAAAATGATCAAAATGGACCTTTGAACTGATTCCACTCGAACGAACCACAGTTTGATTTAGCTTGAAATCAGTAGTTTCGCTCCAAAATACTGTTGATTCTGCTCGAAATCTCAGATTACGCTCCAAAGTCTTTGCTGATTTCGCTCCAAAGTTAACAAATTGTTGATTCCGCTCCTGATTGTTTCTGATTTCGCTCCAAGTTGCTGCTTGAATCAGATTTCGCTCCAAGCTGCTGATTGTTTCTGATTTCGCTCCAAGTTGTTGTTTGAATCTGATTCCGCTCCAAGTTGCTGATTGAGTCTGATTTTGCTCCAAGCTTCAACTCAGCATTCAGCTTGAAAACCGAATCAGAGATTCCGCTCCAATATTTGTTGTGATTTCGCTCCAATTTACAAAATCAAATTTCGCTTGATAGTTATTTGGATGATTCCCCTCAAGAGTGTTATGTTTGGAGATTTCGCTTGAAGCTGCTTTCTTGGTATTTCGCTTAAAAGAGTTGTCTGCTATTCCGCTTGAATTGGTTCAGGGTTATTCCGCTTGAAACAACTGTTCTTGAAATACGTGCTATTGAAAAATGGAGAACGAGTTCTACAATGCGTTTGCTACTCCGACTACTCCGGCTGTCATTGCTCAAAACATGAATCTAGAAAATGAAACCGTAACAACACAAAAACCCCCAAAACTAATGAGCATTGAAGAATATGATGGATGGAAGGATCGCTTCGAAAACTGGGTTCAAGCTAATCATCTTAGATCGTGGGAGTGTATTCTGAAGAAGTATGTCTTACCACGTACTGATCTGCAAGTTATCAAAGAACTCTCGGAATTCAATGACAAAGAACGAGAAATGTACAGAGATGAAAAGATGATGATCAGTCTGCTTCAGCAAGCAATCAAAGAAGATATCTTTATACTGCTTCAACATGACAAGACATCAAAATCAATATGGGATGTTCTTCGAGTCAAGTTTGAGGGTAGTGAGAATATGATTAAGAGCAAGAAGGCACTGCTCAAGAAAGAGTTTGATTTGTTCACAGGTTTACCCGGTGAAGATACAAAGAAGCTGATTGAAAGATACTGCCACTTGGTGCGATCCATGTCGATGCTTAGTATAACAAAAGATCGTGAAGAGTGGGTAGACAAGTTAGCTGACGCTTTACCACAAAAGGAATGGAGCACATACTTGATGATTTTGAAGAACACTGGGGTTTATGATGGGTTAACGATTTCTCAGTTTATCGAGAAGATTGAGGGTCAAGATTTGGAACAGCAGAAGATCGCAAGGATGAACAGTCCAAGTGGTCAACAAGATGTAAAGATGTACTACAAAGGCAGTGTTCCAGAAGTTGAAAGAAGCCCAAAGATACAGACTGCGTTTAGTGTTGGAGATTCTTCAGAAAAGGTTGATTAGACTTCAAACAAAAGCAGTGGTTTCTCTTCATACCCGAGTGTCAATCCAAAAGATACTACATCAAGCTTCCATTCTCAAAGCACAAAGACATGAAATGGTTATATGATACAATGCAACATTGCTTTGAATCTTCCAGACGGACAAAGTTTTTCTAAAGAGGTTGCGAAAGATCACATAGCACTACTTGGTTCTGTGTTGCTATCTTATGAAGGTTTAGTGGCTGGGAGGATCGGGAATCCTATGCTCACAAAGGAGGATTACGATCAGATAGACGCTGTAGAGATGGAGCTAATGGACATCAAATGGTGTCTAACTAGTGTTCTTAGACGAGCTGAAAAGTTCAAGCTGATTACTGGAAGAAATGACTTTCTTGATGCACATGTGTCTACTTTAGGTTTTGATAAATCTAAAGTTACTTGTTTTCGATGCAGGGAGAAAGGTCATTTTAAAAGAGAATGCAAGAACAGGGAAGCTAGTGAAGGGAAAAATCCGTTCGGAAAAGATGACTATTACCGGAAAGCCATATATCAGCAAGTTGGTCAGCAACAACTACAAGAACCACAAGTGGCTCATGGTAGAAAGTGATAGAAGATTCAAAAAGAGCATGTCTGGGGAATCAAGAGAACTTTAACTGGAATTTTCAAGATGATGAAAAATTGCCTGAAGGTTTTAGCTGGGATATGTTTGTGAATGATAAAGGAGATTTTAAAGCATTTATTGCTAAAATTTTGAAAGAACCAGATATGTTTACCACATGGATGAAGTCTATTGGTGAGACTATGAAGAATGTGGAAGAAAAGTCTGTTGCATCTGAAGAAAGCTCACAGAGTTCAGATAAAAGTTCACAAAGTGATGAAAGTTCAGAAAAGGAAGTTGTTTTTGATCAAACACCAGATGATTCTGGTACTTCGGATGATAATGCTGAAAAGTCAATTGAATTTGATCAATCACCAACTGACGACAGCAGTGATGATGAAGAAGAACAACATATTAATGTTGCTAAAACTCATCTCTCTCCTGCAAGTTTTCATTTCTATTTTGCAGATCGCTTGGAGAAGCTGAAAGAGAACAAGCTGCAAAAGAACAAATGAAACAGAAGTCTGAAAGTGGTGATCAAACAAAGAAAACTGTTCAGAATGAAGAAGTAAAAAGTGTTGCTGATGAGATTGCTGAACCAGAAAAGATACATGAAGTTGAGAAAGTTGTTGAAATTGAAAAGATTATAGAAGTTGAAAAAATTGTGGAAGTCATCAAACTTTACACAAAGTGTTTGGAACCTTGCAAGGAATGTGTATCAAAAGATGAAAAGATAGCTGAGTATGAGAAGAAGAAGGAACAATTACTGTTCAATCTTAACTACGTGAAAGAATCATATGATGTTTTGAATAGAACAATAACTGGTCTTCAAAAGACAAATTCTGAAAGAGAAGACGCATTGACCATGATGAATTCTGTAATGATGACAAAGCAGAAAGCGATAAATCACTACATTGAAGAATGTGCCAAGCTGCAACGGGAGTTGGAGAATGAAAAGATTGAAAATGAGAGAATCAGACGATTATTACAGAGTTATTCTAGTTCTGATTATCTTATTGATCGAATTTACCCATCTGTTGAAGGTTTTGAAGCCTTTAAAGATGATGAGAAGCCTAAGAAGAAGGATACTGGTAAGAAACCGAGTGTTAGCTATAACAAGTGTCCGCCTCCAATCTGGGAAGGTTATTCTCCCAGAAAACCAAAGGAGGAGCAAGTCGAAAAAGCAGTCAATATAAAGCTAAAAACCGATACAACTGATGATTTACCAGAAAACATTGATGTTACTTTCACATCGTCTGATACTGATCATGAGTCTGAGTTAATCAAAAAGGTGGTCGATCAGGTGTTAGATACTGATGAGGAGTCTGAGTCAAAGTCCGAGTCTGGGTGTTCAAGTTCGTCCGTCAAAAGTTTGAGTTCGTCGGGAAACAGTTCAAAATCGTCGGTTAAAAGGGCTTACAGTAAGAGTTTTTGTTATCAAAATCGAATTTGAATGATGAAACATTTGAAGTAGCATATACTTTAAATGATTCTGACAAATTATATTCTGACAAAGAGTTTCCAATAAGAAGTGTTAGATTTGAAATGATCAAAAAGGTTTTCAAAATGACAGAAATTAATTTTTCTGAAATAAAAGATTTAAATCTTACTGGAAAACCTAAAAAGTACACTTCAAGAGTTCAACAACGTTTAAACAAGAAAAAGGGTTACAATTCTGGTTCTGGTTTTCAAAAGAAATCAAACCATAATAGTAGCTACAAAAAGAAAGGATTAGGCTTTATTCCACCAGAAAATTATAGAAATGAGAAAAATTTTAAAACAAAAACAGAATTTGTTTCAGGTGGAAGTGCTGAGGATGAACAGAAGAAACCGTTCTGGAAACAATCAAACCAGGAGTTTCTTGCTGAGAAGAAAAGGAATGGAACTGGAGTGTTTCATCCAAAAGAGACTCGAACCTGTTTTAAATGCAATGAAGCTGGTCACATTGCATGGAACTGTCCAAAAAATGCTAAAACTAAACAGGAAGTTTCTGAAAAACTGAAAGAAATAGTTGTTGATGTTGAACCACCAACTGAAAAATTCAGAATTTTTGAAAACTCAACTTATGAGGTTGGTGAATGTTCTAAAAATAATTTTTACAAAAAGAAAGCTAAGAACAACCAAGTGTGGGTTGTTAAAAAGTCTGAAGAGAAAATCAGCAATGATTCTGGTTCCACAAAGCCAGAAGAGCTACAAGGTGAGGTAAAAGAGGTAAATTCTGTATCTTCAGTGAATGATGATGAATTTCCATCACTAAAGTTTGAGAAGATTAAACAGAAAGTTGGTAAGATTGAGATCTCGGATCAATTTTACTCCGAGAAGAAAGAGTTTGATGTCGAGAAAGTTTTTAATGGAAATGTTAAGAAAATTTTTGGGAAAATGCTTGATGGGAAAGTAAAAGGGGTTAAAGATTTTTACGCAACAAAGAAAGCAACTTTTAACCCAACTGAACAAGAGCTAAAAACACCCAAAGTTGGCCAGACTTGGGTGGAAATTCTTTTCCCTTGAACATCTGACTTTGCCGGAGATCCCAAGTTTGTAATCGTGGATCAGGAATCGGCATATTTTTTTTTAAATTGAGTTTGTGAAAAATTTTAAATGTTTGAGTTTTTACAGGATAAGTGTGACTTGCCGGAGCTTCCAGGTTGGTAAGTGTGAAGCAGGAATCGGCATCTTTATTGGTAAAATGAGTTTGTGTAGATGTGGTATTCCTACAAGTTGGTTGATGAAGGTTTATACCTACAAGTGGTAAATCAAGGACATTAAATTGTACTTGTTTTTCCTACAAGTGGTTAATCAAGGTCATTAGGTTGAACTTGATTGGATCATACTTACAATTGGTATTTTGAAAAAAACAATGTGATGAATCAAACCCCGAAACCTACTACAAGTTATAAAATCAACAAAACTTATTTTCCGGAAAAATCATTTTGGTTAAAACAAACTTAAGTGTTTTGAAATCATAATGAGAAAATAGTTTGGTGAAAGGGGGAGTTTTGATTGTTTATGCCAAGTGGATGGCGATTTGAAGCGGTTCGATATCGGTTGTCAAATTTTCTTTTATAGTTTGTTTTCAAATTTCCTGAAATGTGTTTGCATTTAGGGGGAGTATAAATTTCTGAAAATCCAAAAACATTTGAAAATTTGAAAAAGACAAAAACATGATAAAATAAAAAAAATGAGTTTTAGTGTCAAAGAAGAGGAAATGATAGTACATCAGTAGACAGTTACAGTATGCTAAAGAAATGTAATGATTAAATGGCGTTAAACGGTCTTACTGATGATATGCCGATAGGTTTTTACACATTTAGTTAGCTTTTTCGGGATATAAACATAAATTCAAACTTGCTTATTTCGTGGGGAACACTACTTGGATATATAGGTAACACCTGAAATCTCGTTTGAAAGGTCCCTCTTTCTGAGATACTAGGTCTTTATGCTCAGTGATATCTGGGGTATTATTCCGGGACTTCTACTGAATGGAAGTTCTGACCTAGTCCTCGAATAATACTTTCTGCTTGCTTGAAATATAGCGTCGCCCTCAGCAAATTGATGAAACAATAAAATTGATAGTCATTGCTGTTGTAAACAAAAGATCCTCTAAAGGGGACACACCAAAAGTCGAGCCGTCATCTCTCTGCTGAACAGAAGTTCTAACCTGAGCTCTCACGGTTTCGTACTATAATTTATTCCCTTACAGATATCGTATGTGGTATACTCACCTGTAAGACTGAATATTGGGATCTGGATACGGGAGTATATTCAAGTGGTGGGACACATGAATGAGTTTAAGTCTTTAAAACATCTAACTCATATCCTGAATCAGTTGAAATTTGTGTGAGAATTTAAGTGGATCAGTATATCGGCAATCTAAGTGAATTGTTTAATTCTTAATGTGTAACTAAGCTCAACGGTACTTGTGACTTGTCAAGAACTGACACCCCAGGAAAACCAGTAAACGATACAACTCATCTAGCTTCCTCAGTAACCGCATGCTAAATTTCGGGACGAAATTTCTTTTAAGTTGGGGATAATGTGACAACCCGAGTTTCCAAGGTTTCTATTCGACCTAGCTTAGTACTTATTTGCAAGGTGTGTTTGACTTTTATTTTGATGTGCATTATAAAGTGTTGAATTGCGAATGTGTTTATTATATGTGTATGTGTTATGCATATCTTATATTATTGAGTTGAATTGTAAAGTTATAAACATGGAACCTTGCCAGAGAAATGCCTTACGAAAACACTCCATGGCCGAAAACACTATATGTGTTTTCGTCCACTAGAGGGCCAACGAAATCATAGTGGGCTTTGGCCCAGTTACGAATGAATATAGGATTTGTTTATTCTGTGCGTGTATTTGAGAACTAGCAAACCCTAATCACCTCTCACAATTCCCCTCGCTATCTTGTGAAACCCAACGGCAGTCTTGAACAACCGAGTCCAATACATCGATTGAAGTATTGTCTTTTCCGTAGGTTAGTAATCGACCCCTTATGATTTCTTGATGTAAATCACTTGATTATTTGACATAATGAATTAATGGTTAGTATGCATCGATTTCAAAATAGTCAATTTTATTAATTTGGTGTGAATCAGTGGATGTAATCAGTACTTTTAAATGGCCCCAATCATTCTATTTCATTCCAGTAATTGTCGTCATATCATCACGTGAAAAGCTTCTTGTATTGAAATCAAATTTGAGGTGTATCGATTTATTGGGTTGGTCGGCCATTGTATTGTATTACATGAGATGATAATATGTTAATAGTAAATAATTATCCACCACATAAATGCTATATAAATCGGTCCAATATCATCATGAGGTGTTACTTGATTGTCGGCCATTGTTTGATAAGTATGCATGAGAATTATCAACAGCATGTGATTATATAAATGGTTGGATATGTGTCAGTAGCATGGAAGTTGTTGGATAATTAAGTGGTTAATGTGCATATGTGTAAAACTCTTGTAATATGTGATAGGCATCATTGTTTTGGGTTAATAGGATAGGATATAGTCTGCGGAGTTGTCTAGTCAATCGATGACTTTATGAGTGATGTTGTGTTTCACAATTGACTTATGTACAACTGATTCTACTTATTTAATTAGATTATAATTGTGTTTCCTCACAAACTGATGTTGACTTTGGGTATTGCTGCTGAAGACGATGATGTCTTCTGATGTGGGTGTCTTTCGATGATCACTAATAAATTGTATATTGTTAGATATAATTTACTTAGGAGATACAAAGCATGGTATGTATTAACTTGGATATGATACTAGGCGGATGTAAACCAATCAGACTAGATCTACTCGTTGTGCTACTGCTCATAACTCGATTTGATGATATATGTATATGTGTATAACCTGAACGATTTGTGATCATGTGATTAGCTGTTGTGTGATGTATGATTAACTGCCAAACACTCTGTGATATTACTGTGACGCTAAATACATGTGAAGCATTTCGAACGTGAACTGATTTAATATACGTGCACACTATAGGACGTGATTGATTAATTGCGAGCACTTAACTTAACATACCGAGCAACCCTAAGGTGAGTTCACTGCATTTCTCAAGCATGCGTCCCGGTGGTTTGGGACAACTAGTAAACATTTGGAAGGGAATCTTGGGTAAACAATTAAATTGGGTTTTGGTTATTGAACATGGAATCTATCATTATCGGATTGCCTGTAGGGCAATGGGGTAATTAGTTGATAGCGCTATTAGGTTTGACACCCTCACACCGGGCCGTAAGGACGGGCGTGATCTAGTTACCTGGACATCATTACCAATGCTTGGTTAGGGGCATTGGGGTTGGGCACACTCCCAGGTTATATTGGGCACACTCCCAGGTTATATTGGGCACACTCCCATGGTATATATTGGACACACTTCCAGTATATAAGACTCTCCTACGTTAATAACAATTTCAAAACAAAACGATGATTTGACTTAACAGATATCTGGTAACTACACACGTTAACAAAACCTTGAACTCACCAGCGTAGTCTGACACACTTGTTTACATGCTTGTAGGTAATCACTGAAGGAACTTGGGAACTTGCCGTCTGATGCTGCTGGAGTGGTTGTGGTCATGATAAACAATTACATTGATTTGGTTTTGATACATTTATACACTTATACATTTATGCTTCCGCTCAATACTTTGGTTTTAGTTTAACTTACAAACGATACATTTCTTTCAATTGAGTATTTCCATACATTATTACTTGTGTTTGACATGATTGGTGGCTCTTTGTTGGATCGTTGCACCTCCATTAGGGACATGCCCTAGGTGGTAATTTGGGGGTGTGACAGATATGATCCTCTTACACAAAACTCACAAAAATATTGTTTGTAAATATTTCTTTACTGCATTGCATTTCTTTACTTAAAAAAAATAAATAAATAAAGGATTTTAGTGTGTTTTAGCATAAACTTTTGAAAAATTCAAAAAGATTTTCGACAACTGATGTTGGAGAGCTGATTTTCAAAATTCCAAGTGCTAAACATGATGACATTTTTTGTGAAAAGAAGTATGTGTTTGAAAATCAAATGTGTTTTGATCAAATTCTAAAGTGGTTCATCAAAATTATTTAGTTATTTTTGAAGGAGAGTCAGTATTAGTGCATGCATTGAATGGTTAAATTTAGAAAATTTACTTTGAGGTAGAGATTGTGCAGGTTTAGATTTGAGCTAGGTGACAATCCTGAGCAGATCGAGAGATAGGTCACGATCTTGGAACAACTTTAGTAGAACCAGGTTGATTGATCCTGAAGATGCTTAAAGAGCCAAGTTCCGATACCTGAGGATGCTGTGAATTGAGATTAAGCCAGGATTCGATTTGATGGTCAAAGTATGAGCCAGGCATCGATCTTGAACCAGAGAAAGTCAGATTATGATCCTGAAGCAGATGATGCTGATGAACTGAAGGAATGCCAGCACATTGTTAGGGGGAGTCTGTTGATGCTGATAGAGAAAGAGTGAAGCCCAAAGACTGATAAAGACTGAAGTTGCAAAGACTTGACACGTGAGACTCGTCAACATCTGAGGGGGAGTCTGTTAGTGCATGCATCTGTCGACTTAGTCTTGTATCGAGTCTTGTACTTTACTAGTTAGATCAGGGCACGAAAATTAGAAAGTGGTTTTTAGGGGTGATTCCGCTCGAAATGACACCTTGTCATTTCGAGCTAAATCACATATAAAATCCTGATTCCGCTTGAAGTTGTAATGTCTGATTCCGCTCGAAATGACATCGAAGTTGTAATGTCTGATTCCGCTCGAAATGACACCTTGTCATTTCAAGCTAAATCAGAACCCCTATATATAGGAGTCTTTGGAGCGAAATCAGGTAACAGTTGTGTCGAGGTCTTGTATTCCATACCGAGGTGCTGTCGGTGTGAAGACTGATTGTAATAGCTGTAAAATCAATCAGAAAGAGTATTAAAGCGAAGAACAAGCTGTTTCTACCTTTGTTTCTTAGTTTCCGCCTCTGAAACGAAGTAAAACTCCTCTGAACGACTCATTCGGGTCAAATACACGATCCTACAATTAACTTGGTTTGTTATCTTTTTGTTACTACGTTTCATGTAAGGCACTCACAACAAACATGATGGTCAAAAATAAGAATTTGAGGTGTTACAAGTCTACTCCCTTTAGAGAAGGTTTCACCCCCGAAACCTAGACACATACCAATTAAAGCCGGGTAGTGATCCCGCATTTCTTCCTCCAATTCCCACATAAGATACGATCCCTTCCGGTGTTGCCATTGGACCAATACTTGTCTAATGGCCTTGTTTCGAAGGTACTTCACCTTGAAATCCTTTTATTGTCGAGGTGTGGATTTTTTACACGACACGAAAACCCGACACGAAATTTATGGGTTTGGGTTTACCCTAAACGGGGTCGGGTCAGTTTCCGGTTGACCCGTGAACCCGTTTAGCTAATTAGGCCAGGTTCGGGTCAAACATGTTGGGTTTGCGGGTTTAACCCGTTTAGTTTATCATTCAATATTTAGGGTGGATTCTGCCAATATCTATAGTTAATGGTTATTGTTTAAAAGTAAAATTTTATGTAAATTTGGACGGCTAATCTTATTGGACGTAAGGGGTGGCTGACTTTGAAATCAGCAAGTAATTTTGCAGATTTGCTTAATTTGATGTTAGACGGGAAGGTATGGAGGAGGCAAGTCCTCCAAGGATGGGCCGTCACGTAGACCGTCACGTAAGCGGGTGTGAGAATGAGTCTAAAGGGGATGGATCTAGGGGGTGGGGGATGAATCCCTTTATATGTATGTATGTGTGTGTGTGTGTGTATGTATGTATTTATGTATGTATGTATGTATGTATGTATGTATGTATGTATGTATGTATGTATGTATGTATGTATGTATGTATGTATGTATGTATGTATGTATGTATGTATGTATGTATGTATGTATGTATGTATGTATGTATGTATGTATGTATGTATGTATGTATGTATGTATGTATGTATGTATGTATGTATGTATGTATGTATGTATGTATGTATGTATGTATGTATGTATGTATGTATGTATGTATGTATGTATGTATGTATGTATGTATGTATGTATGTATGTATGTATGTATGTATGTATGTATGTATGTATGTATGTATGTATGTATGTATGTATGTATGTATGTATGTATGTATGTATGTATGTATGTATGTATGTATGTATAGGTGTGTGTGTGAGGGGGTAAGGCCCGGCTTGGGCGGCTCTGGGCGGACGAAGAGGACAGGCGACGGAGCAAGGGGCGGCGGCAAAAGGACGGACCTGGGGACGAACCCCATACCATCTGGTCTTAGGGTATCTATCGTCCTCTCTTCCTAGCCAACGGTTTCCACTATAAATGTTATTCATCATTCCTTCCACTCTACAATCTTCCTCATCCTTTACACAATTAACAGTGAGTTTCAACTTCAATTTCGTATATACATAGAGTTTAGGTGTTCTCATTGCTGGATTCTTGTTATTGTTTATCTTTATATTGAAGTTATTTCCATGATTTTATCCTCATGATGTCATTATTTGTCTTCATATTTACATTGATGTCATGTTCTTCGTGCATATATTTAATTCAAAAAATAAGTTTGTTGGCAAAAGTTGGAGTTTATATGACCTGTCTCGAATCGGCATTTTATCTTTTATGATATTCCAAAAGTTCAGTTTGTAAATAGATTTTTCTTGATTGTATATTAATTAATCGATTATATCAAACAAGAGTTTTAGATTTGAATATGATAATACTAGCCTAAGGACCCGTGTATTACACGGGTTGATTAAAGATAATATCGCTTCATCATCGTTCTTTACATAAAATGTATTGAATATATACACTTTGAGTCCCTATGTCAGTGTGCCGTCAGTTTGACTGTTTATGCCAGGGGTAAGACCGTCTTTTGGCATATATTAATAACACTTTGCGTCCCTATGGTATGAGTGAAATATCAACCAGAGCCACTAAATTCATTTCTTGCTTTTTTGTTAAGAAATCATTGATTTAATAATTAAAATTAACTCTTTTAATCAAGTATTAACTCTTTTTTAAATAAATGCAATCTAATAATTAACTATTTTTAAATAAATGCAATCTAATACTTAACTCTTTTTAAATAAATGCAATCTAATAATTAAATGTATACTATATATACCAAATTATTAAAGCCTATATTGTATATTAAATGTAAACTTTTAATACATACAATACAGAGGCAAAACGTTACAGACTCGATAACAAAAGACCGTAACATACAATACAGAGACAAATGAAAATGTGGATCTTTACTGATGGGTGCACTTCGGAATGTAGCAGATATGAATGAATATAACCCAAGTGGTAGATATGTAATTAGCGAGCTCTGGAATTTCAAGGAAAATCGAAGAGCTACACTGGGGTTATATTCATTTATATCAATCACTTCCTTATGTGCACCGCACCATCTTCTAGGAGGATGTCAAGTGTTCTTGCCTTCGTAGTTGGTGTTTTGCTTATCTTTACATCCGCAGCCATTCTGTACATCGAATCAAACGAAAACCAAATAACTGTTATCAACGAATCAAACCAAAACCAGAAAACAAAATGAGGAACACATTCAAATCATTGAATCAAAACCAAAAAAAACCCAAAAAACACATTCAAATTATCGAATCAAACCCAAAATACACAAATAACTTATTATCATCGAATCAAACCAAAACCAAAGATCAAATGAGGAACACATTCAAATCATCAAATCAAACAAAAAAAATACCCAAATTACTGATTATCATCGAATCAAACTAAAACGAAAACCAAAAATCAAAATGATGAACACATGCAAATCATTGAATCAAACCAAAAATAGCCAAATAACACATTCAAATCATCGAATCAAACCATAAATCAATATGAGGAACATAGCAATCCGAAACTGATCCGATCAGTTCTTTTTAAACAGTTCTCAAACAACCAACAAAAACCATTCGAAATTTAGCAAAAATCATTTTTCACATTTCAAGTATCAATATCAATGTGTTCAAATAAATACACACTTGTTTCTTCACATTTGATTCAGAAATTAAAAGACACAAGTATCATAGTTTAAATAAACAAACAACCTAGATCTGTACTCTAATCAGCCAAATGATCATATGAGATCTGAAACTATAGAGTCAAACAAAACGAAACCTATGTTTTGAAGATGAACCTGATGAAGATGAAGATGATCTGTTCAGCAATAAAGATGTTGGTCTGTTCAGCGATGAAGATGGTATGTTCAGCGATGTCGATGAAAATGATGATCTGTTTGGTGTTCGATGAAGGTGTTGGGAGTTGGGAGAGATTATGTTGAGCAGTGTGAGTGAAGATGATGATCTGATCTTCATGTCACTTCCGTGTATATATTAAGAGTTAGCTTAAGGGTATAAACGACTTTTCATAATTGTCAAACATTCAAACTGCTCTTTAGAAAATTATAAAATTTAATTGTCATATAAAGGTTTTTCAAAATTTCAATGTTAATGGTATATTATCATTGAAATATTTGTTCAAAGTTATTGCAAAAATTAGAATTTTTTAAAATCTTGAACCATGTTAATCTTACCAATAATATAAATATGTCATCTTACCAATAATATAAATATAGCCTAAGGACCCGTGTATTACACGGGTTGATTAAAGATAATATGGCTTAATCATAGTTGTTTACATTAAATGTTATGAATATATACACCTCTTTAAACGGATCATGTAAAAACTTTTTATTAACCATCAATATGTAGATATCACAATTTGTTGAAAATCTCTTTATACACCACATTAGTTGTTTTATCCGTAGGTTTTCCGTTGTTGTCAAGTATGAGTATTTTGACCCCATTTCTTGTTTTCACCCTTGATAAGGCAACATACAATTGACCATGAGAGAAGACCGGTTGTTTGAGGTACAAACCAACTCTTGAAAGAGACTGGCCTTGACTTTTGTTGATGGTCATTGCAAAACATACGGCCAGTGGAAATTGCCTCCTTTGAAAAGCAAAAGGAATCTTTTTATCAGAAGGCATCAAGTTTAATCGAGAGATATATGTGTAAGTACCAATATTTGAACCAGATATTATCTCCGCTTCTATTACACGGTTGTGCAGCTTTTTTACTTGTAGCCTTGTACCGTTGCACAATCCATTCCGTTGATCAATATTTCTTAATAACATCACTGGAACACCAACTTTAAGGACTAACCTATAATTTGGTAGGCCTGATATTTTAAGACCATTGAGCACATCCGGAGAGTAAAGTCTTTGTTGTGTAGAATTTACAACTTCAGACGGACAAAGACTGTCAGAGCTAAGATACTCTTTTTTCTTCACCAGGAAACATTGCTAGCAACCTGTCATTAATCTCATGAACAACATCATTTTTAGGTGCAAGTATAGCCCGGTCACTGAAATAGTTATGGGCGTCTACGTTTTCCAAGATTGATGGATAAACAAAATCAATTAAACTTCCAATTGGATCAGATGCATCAGTAATCAAAAGATCTTGTGGTATTTCAATAGTTGCTTCTCCATCATTTGGACCACCAACGTTACCCTCACCCAAATCCAAAAGCCAATTGCCAAAAGTATTTATTTCATCAACATCAGCTGTAGATGTTCCAACCGTTAACCTCATGTTTCTTGTTAGTCTTAGCAATTTACATTTACTCCACAGATAAGACGAACATAAGGAGGCATTAACAATCTCTTATCTCCCACCATTTGGAACAACAGGTAATATTTGTCTAAAATCGCCACCAAAAACAATAACCTTACCTCCAAACCGGATTTCTGAATTAAGAGATGTGTCAATGTTGAAAACGTCATTCATTGTTCTATCGAGCGCTTCAAATGCATGTTTGTGTACCATAGGTGCTTCATCCCAAATTATCAACTTAGTCTCATGAAGTAATTTAGACAGATCATTTTCTGGTTTTATATTACATACCGAATCTTCAGTAAGATTCAACGGTATGCTAAACCTGGAATGTGCAGTCCTGCCACCATCTAACAACAACGATGCAATTCCACTTGAAGCCACATTTAACACGATTTGACCTCTTGATTTAATTGCAACAGACAATGTCTTCCATAGAAATGTTTTACCTGTTCCACCATACCCATAAAGGAAAAAAATCTGACCGTTATCACTGTTTACTGCTGCCATAATCTCTTCAAAAACATAGCGTTGTTCATCAGTTAACATTGTCAATTGACTATCGTACAGATTTCCAAGGTATGTTGTATCATAGGCCTGCTCCTCGTATATCAAACGACAATCTGAAATACTTGAAGACGACATATCTGGATATGGCATTGATTCAAATCTTCGCAACGAAGAATTATTTCGAAATAAAAACTTTTCAATTTCGCACAAAACATAGTTCTTCAGTTGGTGATCTGGAATTGATAATGCTACGCAATACGAAAGAAAAATACATCATGTTATGAATAGGGAAACCATTTAATCATATTAAGATAAATTAACTTAAATAGTAATGAAAACATCAGATCATTTTTTCCAAAAAAATAAGTAATAAAAGTCAGTGTAAACAAAAGGTACCTGTAACTCGATGGTATTTTGCTAGTCTGTAAACAAAATCGTCCGCCATGTATCTCCACGAACTTTCCCAAACAACCTCAGGTCTAGAAAGACTACTGGATAACAACATCGTAGAAAATAAATTCCGAATGTATGAAGCGCTTCCGGTTAAATTTGCTTCTTTTATTGCCTCCACATACTCTGAATCATCATCTAAAAGACCAAGTGCGTAGCAAGCATCTCTGTATGTATCGTAAACTTTACCATTAACTGTTTTAATGTCGTCAAACGATGTTGGTCCTCTAACCTTGTTAAGAAGAATTCTCAAAAAATAAGCTTCACCTAGAGACGGAGATACGGAATGAATCCTGCCAATTGATTTTTTCCCTTTTCTTGGTTCCCATACTCGCTTATCAAGCTTCCATACATAAAAAATAGGGAACTAAACGTATGTAAGTGTACGGGCCAACAGGTCATTTGGGTCTTTATTACGTTCCATCCATGATAGAAACATTGAAGATTTAACTGACGGCTTGTTTAGAGCAGAGTTAATATCCTCGTCAGGGCCGAAAACAACAGGTTGTTGGCCAGGTAGATGGAATGGAAGCCTCATAACAGAAGGTCTTCTATAATGTACTTCATTAGCAAATATCCTCCAAGATGCTTCGCAAGCTGATATATAGCGGCAATCGTAATACTCTTTGATCTCGTCTTGTGGTTTCTCTTCCGGTTGATTATCACCATGCACAACAGCTATAGTGGCTCTATCAGGACCTTTATTAATGTATTTAAACAGATATTTTATCGAGGCTGCTTGATTGCACCATTCAACGTTGATATGAGCTTGATATCTTTTCAATAATTTTTTGTTGTACGGAACCACACTCCTGTTATCAAGGTCAACTTTATTTTTCACTACAGAAGCACCATTGTTTCTCCTTCTGTATAATGGAAACCCATTTGAATCTAGTGTCATATGATCTTGAAACTTTTTTGGAAAGCCTTTTGAACACTTCATATCTACCATACATGGAGAGCTCAACCTAGCATTACCACATGGACCATGTATCATATACTCTTTCACCAGGATGAATAATTCTGGATCTTCATCTATGTTTGGAATTTCTGCAGATATAAATGAATCAACATGGTCCACAGTAGGTAATTTGAATTCAGGTTCCATGAATAAGCATAAATGGGCATGAGGCAAACCACGTTTTTGGAACTCGATAGTGTAAACAACTACAGAAAAAAACAAAGTCTTAGGTTTGATGATGAATAATAATTTAATTTTTTTTTTAACATTACCTGCTGAAGCTTTGCCTAATAGATGATTCTTTTTTAGATCTTTGCAGATTGAATCCAATTTTATTTTGAACAATCTAGACAGGATATCAGGCCTATCTTCCGAACTAAGATTGGTGTCTTTGAGAAACCGTTGAACTTCTGGCCATTTGGGATTGCATATTATGGTTATAAAATAATCTGGATAACCAAAGCATTTACAGAGAGCCATAGCGTCTAAATAGTTTTGCATCATATATCGTGCTCCACCAGTAAAAGAAGACGGCAAAAATATACGTTTTCCAACTTTAGATATATCATCTTGACCTTTACTTCTTAATTTACGGAGGCTTTCATATGTGTTGGACCTAAGATCTTTTGTTGATATCATATGTACCTAAGTCTCTCGCTCTCTATCATAGTATACGCGTCAACCAAGAACTGCTGGAATAGCCTCTTAGAATTAAGGATTAATGAAAACTGATTTATCCGATCCTGGATACGATACGCAAAGAACACTCTCATAGTACACTTTGGACGTGTCTTATTAACAACATCAACAACACCTCTATGAGGGATATCAATTCTGTAGCCATCATCTCCGCACGGAAACAAAATCGGATACTATAGTGCGAGATATGATGGATGCAACTCACAAATTCTTTTAAGTTCACCTGTTTGAGTCTCAACAACAATATCTCTATTGTCAACCACATTTTCAATATCACCAACAATGAGAGCAGCAATCTCACCAGCCGTTGGTAAGTTATACGTGCGACCATCGTTTTCTCTTGTTCCAATTATTCGAAGCTTGACATTTACATTAGGGTTGTCTTGGAAGGAATCCCTAACTCTTCTATAAGTTTTGACCAACTCATTGTCATTGTCTAATACATCCTTTATATGTTCAATTAGTTTACGATCAACAGTTGCCGAAGAAGAAGAAGATGCACCATCTGAACCACTGTTACAAAAATGTTATCAAATATTATTCAAATTGTCATAAAATATGAATTAGTAAGGTAAAAAAATGGATTTATGCTAACAATATGCAATGGGCATTAACTAAATATCGATTGCCTGTTTGAAATTTCGTTCTCAGTATCATATATGTATAGTTGGCAAAATTTTGGTTGCGATCCATTGTTTGGCATAAGACTTCCAATTGTATGATAATTCTCACCGCTAATTCTAAAGCAAAAAGGACCATTGCCTCTATTAACCGTTGAATCAACCTTACCACCCATTGAAGTAAATGCGAACATTGAATTGTAACGTCGAATATTTTTCAAAAAGTGCCTGCTTTCATCATTATTGTTACTAAATAGGATTCGATAACTTCCTCTGACATCTTTGTAATCTGGAAGCTCTACTATGCCAAAAGAACAACAAATGAAATAAAAAACTTTTCCATCCTTTTTTCTTCCTTTTCCTTTTTCTGCATTCCACAACTTTGCATTACATACTTCACAAGTAACGCATTGGTCACCATGATCCAAATAATCTGTTTTGAAAATTAACAAAAAAATGATAAAACTGTTATGTAATAAAGAAAATAACATTTAGTCGACACATTTAATACTTTCTGGACCGAAGAATACAAATTATTAGAAATGTACCTTTTGAAACACCTTTCAAGGGATCTTGAACTACAATCTGCTCTGTGGTAAAATCCATAATTGGTATTGGAGAAGTAATTCGTGGTCTACCAATTAACTTACGTTTACCGGATGACAACCTTTCAAAAGAAGAATTTTGAAGAATACCGGAGGTGCCAGTAAATGACGTAAGGTTAAACGCAATATGACCCGAAGTAGCGTCTGTTGGTTGAGTACCATTGTTCGTAAGACAACTTAAATTACCTATTAATATATATAAAAAAAGTTTTTTAATAATATTCATGATATTAATTTATATAAAAAAACATTGACTTGTGTAAAACTTAATAAGTACTTACTTGTTGGCATGAATGATCCAGTTTGATTAGGCATGACATTTGGAGTTGCTTCTAGATCAGAAGAGGTACGCAAATTCCTATTGGAATATGATATACTATGTCTCAGAGGAGATCTTGTATTCTCCAAATTTACTTTCCTTAAACGGCTGTTATCTATATATACAAATTAGAAAATATTGGTAGATAAAGATAACATTAAAAAAAAATATATGATTAGGCTAAATTAAACATAGATAACAATATTGTGAAATGCAAGTTTAGTAAAATAAGTTACTTGAAATACGGCTATTAGAAACGACAAAAAAATAATAATAACTAACCTTCCGATAAAATAGATAATTGTTGTGTAACAGTCGGAATAGAAGAAGGAGTTGGTATCGAATCAGTTGTTGTGTCCATTGTATGGTCAACATGTGATGGATATCCATGTATCTTAAATCTTTTGTTATCCAATAATATTTTCCTAATTTTCCGACTATGTCTTGCCTGATCTTGTGTAACAATGGGAATGACAACTAAAACAACAACATACACACAAATTAATTGTATAAAGTCACAATGCATAATACTGATGTGTTTTAAAGATAGAAAAAAATATGGAAAAAATACCTAAAAATCACTTAACATCCAAGTACAAACACAGGAAATTAAAAAAGTTAGTGAATTAGTACCGTTAGTAATGGTCGATAATGGCCTTCTACCTCTACGAACTGTAAGGAAATAAAAAAATACATAGTTTAGCAAAACAGATTGTTTGTTAAGATATACATGGTAAAAAATAAACGTAATACAATATATAAAATTAATTTAATTTTTTTGGTAAACTAAAAAGGTTTGAATATTTATAACAACTTAAATTACCAGTTGTATTACCAGTTGTGATATTGGAGGATGCATTAGTATGTAGGATGGCTGAAACATCTGTAATTAAAATGATTAAATTATATTTAAAGCTGTACATAAAAAAAACTTTATGAAATAGAAATCGAGTTTTAAATTTACGACATTACCGTTAGAAATGTTTTCCTTTCCTTTGTTGTAAGATTCAGATGAAGAGTCGTTTTTTCTTTTAGACATTCCTGAAATTTTAATGTGATACGATTTAAGAATACGACAATCCAAAATTGTAGTAAAGTTTAAATGTATTTAAGTATGAGATTCTAATCATTCTTATTATTAGATAGTAATTGATACGTCAATTATCTTATCCTAAATTAGCATTATACAACCAAAAAATAAAAGCATCACAAAAAATAAAAATATTACAAACCGAAAAAAAAACAAATGAGGTCAATACATAACTTCAAATGTTGTATTAAACCAATTAAAAAAGAAAATATAATAAGCTCTTTAGTTATTCAACTTCAGATAGGATATAAGATAAAAAACTTGAAACAATAATATAAAAATTTCTAAACTATAGGTGACATAGTGGTCTCGATAAATAAGGCTCCTTTAGGACCGGTGTAGTCATCAACATGTTGGAGGTACTCGAAAGATTCGTTGGAAAGGTCAACTTCAACAATATCACCCCAAATGCTTGTTATGAGCCACTTGTTGTCTTGAATTATATTATTCCTTCGACGCCTTTCAAGATAATCAACAACATGAGGCATATTGAAAGAAAACACCTTGATCCAAGCCTCATCTTCAAATATGAACAAATCAGAATATAGGTTTTCAGACCGTCCAACAACAATGACGTGCAGCTTCATTCCAATGCTCAAAAAATGTCCTTGCCAAGGATTCAAATCCAAAACCTCAGGAAAAGGAATTGTGCTGAAAGTTTCGGAAAGAACGTCGAAAGCTACCATGTGTCTCTCACCTGGTGGAAACCAATAATTGGAAACCATAAAATATATGCTTCTCCCATAATAAATTCCGGGAGACCATGAGTAATATGTTGAAGCATAATTAGTGACGTTCAATGAATTTATCTTTCTCCATGACTCACGACGACGTGAGTAAACTCGAGCATTAAGAACATTATGGTAACGATTGATGTGGAGAACTTTGAAATCGTTTGAGTCGTCAAAGTACATTCCACCAGTATCAGCGTTTCGCTCAAAATTACGATCAAAGTAGTCATCGGCCAAAAATTTAAAGCGCCTTGTTGTTGGATTCCAAAGTATGAGCTCACAAAACATCCTTTCATTGCAAATTAATAGCAGACCTTTAAAGGACGCTAAAACACATAAGTAAGAAGGATGGACATTAGATGGAGAAATTATGGTTTTGCTTGTATCGGCTTGCAAATTCCCGCCTACTATGTTGTCAACAACAATTGTGTTGTCTTTTAAAGAAAGAAGCTTCTTTTGTAGCGAACTTAGAATTCGTCGAGAATGCATAATCTCAAAATTATTATTTGACAGTTCGTGACGGAAAAATTTGGATAGACACTTGAAACGACCTATAGCTTTTGCAGGCAGCCTTATGAAAATTTCGTCCACAATCAATTCAGAACCAAGCTTCTCCATTTTATGATATAATTTTGCTACAATGGAAGATATAACAAATATAATAAAATAGTTTATGTATATGTTAAAAAAAATTAATCAGAATTTCTTTCTATGATTAGACTAAAATTTTTTAATTGAAACTTATTATGTGTAACAATAAACGAAATTAAAGATAATATCACAAACACTTAACCATCTTTCAAATTGTATTACAACATACAAAAAACGTTAATTAAGAATCTTTAAAATTGTATCAAAACATATAATAACGTTAATTTTACTTGTTAATTTAAACAGTATATGTATGTATAATAATGTGATTAGTACAATGAAAGAATGAACAACAAATACGAATTGTAATTGTAATACACATTAAAAGTTTATGTATATGTTACAATAGATATAACAGTAGAAGATATAACATATCAAATAATTTAGTTTATGTATATGTTAAAATAACCTAATAAAAATTTCTATCTATGATTATAGACGAAAATTTTATAATATAAATTTATTATGTGTAACAATAAACGAAATTAACTATAACCGAAAACAATTACATGGTATCAAAAAGAAAGCAATACGATTCAAAAATATAAACATTGGGTGTTATGTACGCATGAAAGTTAATACTTCCGTATGGCTATTTATAGATTAATATTTATAGACTGAAGGTTAACAATTTAAATTGTAATATGGAAATAAGAGGTAGACTGAATACTAATACTAATAAGAGTATATGATCATATAAGTTTGATTAGAAAAAAAACAATGTTATTACGAAAAACAAAAAAAAAACAAACAGATCAAAAGAAAGCATAATATATTAGGTTGATATTAACATAAATCGATGAATGATGAAATAGATAATAGCCATACCTTTGATCGTGTAGAATGGATTCACAGAAACTTTAAATGTTAGATGTGAATGAAACACAATGAAAGAAAGGTATTTATAATAGATGGTGGGTTCGAAATTTTAGCAATGAAATTTGAAATTTAAAATTTGGTTATGAAAATTTACTAAAATACTCAAATCAAGGTTATCGAATTTCTTTGATTTAGCAGTCCCTAAAATAATGTAAAAGTTAATTTATAGTAATATAAAAAGTGGTTTTTGAAACTATAAAATTTAAACATATTATGTAAAATCTTACTTCATAATAATAGATTCTCAATTTGTAAACATAATTATTAACTCAATTAAAAAATAAATCTATGTATGGAGTATCCATTGCTAAATATACACGACATAAAAAAATTAGAGATAAAAATTTCAATAGTTTGTTTGATTTACAAAATATACACATTTTTGGTTTTTTTTAAATTCAATTTGTTTGTTTTTAAGAAAAAAATAAATTGAAAATTCTAATTGTTTGTGTAAAAAAATATTAATGTGTCTTTATTGATCAAATAAAACAATGTATCAAAATGACTTGTTTCACAACTATCCTTTTAAAGTATGTTGTAAAATTATTAGGTGTATTGTATGTAAAATCATAGATGTTTAAATTGCTTAGATTTATGGTTATATAATTATAATGTCTTTAAATAAATAATGAAACCTTAAAAAAAAAATATGTACTGGATATATTAATTTCATTTCCAAAATCAATTAAATTTAATTAATACATTTAACTAACATGGCTTCATATCATCATTGCAAGTTAATCTTTATGTTGATAAGTAACATTCATAATATATATTATTAGTATCATAACAAAACCCAATAACGCTTCATACAAACAAAATGGTATAATCAAGTTCTAGACATACAGATTTAAAACATCAAAGAGTAGCATAGAAACAAATACAATAATACTAAAAAACTAAGGTACTTGTTCAAAACACAAAAGTTAACCAACCAACAAAAGTTTAGTTCATATCAACCACCACTTAACTTAGAAATAAAGATATCTAAAGTTTTACTAACCGGATCGGACGCTTTTCAAGATTATGGTGTTTTTCGAAGTAACATAGGTGAAATCAAGCATCATACCATGAATCAAGTTGTTGTCATCCATAAATTTTTGCTAGTTTTCGACCGAATAACGGTTCGCAGATCCGTTTTTTTCATTCTTGGCTGTGTAAACAACAACATGACCTTCCAAGTTCTGAACTTTCAATGAATGGTTCTTCTTCTTGAACACTGCTCGATTAGCAACTTGGACGGGAAGACGCTGCACTTAAAACACAGCTCGATTAGCAACTTACATTAAAAATAAAAGATGTTTAAAATTATTTAATAATTACTAAAATGTATATCAAAGTTTAAGATACGAAAAATCATACCAGCCTATATTCTCCTTTTCGAGTAAAGTCGAAATTTTCAGCATCTACGGTTACATTCCCTGTTTGAACTTTCTTCAGGAGGCTATGCTTCTTCAATTCTTTAATATTTTTATCCTACTGGATGTTAAAATAATAAACTAAATACTTATAATCATAAACAAATAAAAATAGTATAATACACAAAAATTAGCCTATTGAAATACATGGTGATAGTTAACACGGATACATACCTTTAGAGTGCAGTCAACAACATCTTCTTTCGTTTTCATTGGTTTGCTAACTTCTTCGTTAATCATGATACATTTTCCTTTATGAATGTCAGGAAGATTCGTCGATACACATATCAAATTAATATAAATAAAACACTTCATTATGTGACATCCTTAAATTCATTATGAATTGTAACCATTATAAAAATTTATAGGAAATATAAGATTACCTTGTTTACGGTTGTTTGTTCATGTCGGAATTACCTGCATTAAATGAAAAAAGTATCATAAGTTACCACGCATGTTGTTTAGAGTGTGTTTTTGAAAAAAACTTTTTAATAAAAGCATCTGGAATTACCTGCATTAAATGAAAAAAGTATCATAAGTTACCACGCATGTTGTTTCATTATAGTAAATAGAACTAATACTATAATGTTACATAAATATATAATAAATTACATGTATACATTTAGATTAATAATGTGCAAAAGGAAATAAATATACATACAGTTAAGCCCAATTGCGTGTATCGCTGATATGTGAAATACGATTGACCGCATACACTGTCAACAAAAAACGAAAGTTCAAACACATCATGTCGAATAGGCTTGAAAACCAAGAGTGAATCCTTTGACAATTGAAGGCCTTTAACAACTGCTGCCCAACCATCAGCCAAAGCCGGTCTAGACTCTAATGTTTTCATAGTTACGGTCCAAGACTTACCACATTCATGAACTATCTTGAGATCAATACGTGGCCATGGTCGACCCCAATGTTTATAAACAAAAGTGAGAGGTAACTCCTGAATACAAAGATAGTACTATTAAGTATATAATGAAGTTAAATAAATATTATATGAATTAGGCTACTAAACATCAGATTATTCAGTAAAATGTAAATAATCATACCAGCTTTAAAGATTTTGGGTCTTCTAGGATCTTCACAAACGATAAATTCATGATTTCACCTGAATTATTAACATATATAAATTTATTACATCTTAACATAGCCGATTGAAATGATGCAAAAACCAAAGTTAAATGGTTAAGAAATATACATTTTCTTTCTTATTACAGTCAATCCGATAACTAACTTATAGGATTCTGAAATTTATTGTTCTTATAAATGTATCTTTGAGATTTTAAGTGAATGATTAAATATCTAATCATGAATGTCCGTTTATGTCTAAATCACGATTGGTATATAAACAAAAAGTTGAACAAAGCATAACAAAAGAAAACTACAAACACTAAATTTCTAACAATTAAAGACTCAATCTTACAAACACAATAGTATAAACGGTTTAGATTTTCGTTAAAAACCATTATAATCAATAATAATATCCTTAAACAATTCATTATAAACCATTACAATCAAATTTATAACTATCTATAATGATTTTGACATATAAAGTTCTTATAACAGTATCTATGAAATTCTAAGTGAATGATTAAATATCGAATCATCATTGTCCGTTTATGTCCTCCGTAAATGATTGGTATATACATTTAACATGAACAAAGCATAGCAAATAACAACTACGAATAGTAAATTTCAAACAATTAAAGACTCAATCTTACAAAATCAATACTATAACCGGTTTATAACTGAAATATGTCAAAGTAATGATCTACAATCAACGATTGGAACGATTAAGTAAAAAAAAAGGAAAAAACTAAAAGAAAGTGAAATGTTATTACCTTTAGATGAGGATTCCATCTAAGAAACCAGCGGCGGCAAGCTTAAGAACGATGATAACGGATAATATCGGAGCCCTAGTTTCCGTCGCCAATGAAGTGTCTGGTGGTGATAATTTGAGACATGCTATGATGGTATAGGTTGCTATGTAATGATGATAGACTGTATATTTACAACCGTCATTTATAATATTACATAAACAACCCATAAACTTTTAAAAATGACGATAATAAATTGGATTTAAAAATAACTTACAACAACACCCTTTTATGTTATAATCTATGTTTATAAATATTTAAGCAAGTGTGAAATTATTATTATTACATATTTTATTAAGTTAGTATATTGTTAACTGTTGTTTAAATTTATGTATTAAATTTATCATTTTTTTATTAACTTAATATAAATATGTTAAAGATGTTAATAGTAACAGAATATTATATATAACCATTAAGTATAATTTTTTTTTCAAACGTGAATACTGAGGGTTTGGATATTTCAATTTAAATTATGACAAATCTTTATACAAAATCTAAAGTAACATCCAAGATATCAAGCGTGAATACTCACATGTTGTCAATCTATCTTTATAAACAAAAAAATAAATGGATATATATTAATAAAAGAACACATGGGTTAATAAACAATAGAAACGTTTGTATGAGTAAAAATTGATAAAATATAATAATAATGAAAACAAATTTTTTTTAGTCTGTATCATACAACAATTTAAGCAACACCTTCTTCATTAAATTCTTCTTTAACATCTCTTAAATGTTACATATTAAATCACGATAAATTCAAATGAAAAACATATTAAAACTAAAGTGTAGGTGACAAAACGGTCTTTTCAAAAGATGCGACGTTATATAGTCCTTGAAATGTCTCAGCGTCTTGTAAATATTGAAGATCTTTCATGTCAGTTTTTATTTCAATAATACTACCCCAGTCGGTAATAAAATACCAACTTTCTCCTCCTTTCTCACCTAACTTGTTAAGCCATAAGTCAAATGAAATTGAATTTGGCTTTGTAAAAGAAAACACTTCTAACCATCCTTGATCTTGAAATTTAAATAGCTTCACGTTTATATCATGGGTCTTTACGACAACAAACATATGAAGTGTGTTGCGGATTTTGAAAAAGCAGCTTTGGCGAGCAACAACATGAGTAAATTGTGGTATAGAAAGCTTTGAGAAAGTTTCAGAAACCACATCAAAAGCAATCATATAACTTTTAGGAGGCGCCCAATAATGTGGAGATGCAAAATATAGAACATTGTTGCATAAAGTGCCGTTAGACCACAAATATAACATTGAAGCGTAATCTGATCCTTTTAAAAAAGTTAAAGTTTTCCATTCATGTGTGTTCATAGAAACACACGAGGTACAACATCATCCATACGACGTTGGAGATGTAATATTTTAACATCGTTAAATGAGTCTAGATAAATCCCAACTGCATCTGCCTTGATATCGAAAAAACTTTTAGGTTTATTATGACACAAATTCAAAAATTTATTGGTGGTTGGATTCCACAGAATCAATTGGTCTGAAGGACCTTGGATGCACATCAGTAAAAGACCGTATTGAGAAGCAAGAATCGTTAGATTTGAAAGCGGGGTATCAACGGGGAAGGAAATAAACTTCCTCTCACAAATGTCTACCTTTCCTCCAATCAAGTTGTCAATATAAATTGATGATGCAGTCAACGTGATTAGCTTACGATGTTCAGAATTATACATACGGCGAGAGTGAATAATAGAAAAAATAGATGAAGACAATTCATAACGCCATTGCTTGCAAACTGATTTAAATCGTCCAACACATTTACTTGGTAGCCTTGATAGGATTTTGTGAGCAAACATCTCAAACTCAAGAGGTTCCATCCTAAAAAAAGATTCATATGAAACAAATGATAAGATTTATGTATATGAATTTGTGAAGCAATCAACCAATAAATATTAATGATCTACAAACACATATCACATATAAATAATGAATCGTATGAAAATGATATACATCTTTAAACAAAAATACGAAAATAATAGAAAGAAAAGCAAACCGAAATTCGGAGTTGGAGATAATAACCTTTTGAGTCAACACATCTAATCTGACCTAGTAACAAATGCTTTATTTATAAATCCATTTGAAGGTAAATATTTATAATTAATGAAAATATTTTATTTAAAGCATGAGATGTCTCAGATTATATAAAATTTAATTAAAAAGATAAGTCCATAAATAGCTAAAACAGCAATAAATCTATTTAAATTTTAAATAATTTATAACTAATTAGGATACTCTATTTTAAGCATGAGATGTAAAAGATTATATAAATTTGATTGAAAATAGTGACTCGAAATTTGAAGGTTGAAATATTTATAATGAGAATATTTTATTTTAAGGATCAGATGTAACAATACTTTTCAAAGTTATTGCAAATATTATAATTTTTATAAATGTTAAACCATCTTAATCTTAGCAATAATATAAATATGTGATTTATGTATTTGAAATAGTTGTCAAATGAATAAATCAGTTTTAATTATTAGGTTAGTTTTATTGATTATTTAGACAAATTTTGGCAGATATATCGATAAAATATTTGGTTGACTTAAAAATTAATTTCACAGTTCTAAAGATCAAAATACAAAATTCTCAAATGTAAATTAACGATTTTATTGGTTACAAAATTCCTTAAATAACAAATCAATTCGTAAAAATAAAATCTCATTTCCATTCTTAACTTAAAAATTTAGGTTTACTTAAATAAGTATGGTTATTCAATACACCTAAAATTCCGCCAAAAATATGAACTTCACTTAGATAGATGTATAAATAAATTTGAATTATACTAAAAAACATTAACAGATTCAAAATTGACATTTAAAAATCGACTTACCTTTTTTAATTAGAAATCATTTTTTTTTTGTTTATTGCACAACTTAATCTATTATATAAAGGTTATACATAGCATCTTCAATTATAGGTTTTGAAGTTTTTAACAATGGTTTATATTCCTTTCGATATTATATTGTTTGAAATCTTAATTAGACTCAATGGAAGATCCATTGATCAATACAAATGTGTGTGTAAACAGTGGAATGAAGGGCTAACATCATGGCCGTTTGAGTGGTTACACGTCAACTATGCTAAAGAATATCTGGTAATATATTATAGTTGTCTTTTACTTATTTTCAAAATTTAAATTAATTTATCAACATTGTTCATTTTTAATTGAAAATTATTTGCAATTTATGGACGCAGGAAAGTTTTTGGGAGGATTGCCCATCGCTATATGGCGAACTTTATAAAGAATATTTTCCTCCGGAATCGAATCGCAACAAAATAGAAGAATATGAGGCAATGGAAGAAGATAACACGATTGGTGAAAAAAAGAATTAGTATTTTGGAACATTTGAGTTATGGCTTGTTTGTTCATTATAATAAGTGTTTCCTATGTTTGAATAATATTTTCAGTTTTAATTTTTGTTGGATTAAAAACAAAATTGTGGTATGCAAGTCAATGGTTTTTGATTGATAATAATAAATATAAATAATAAAAATCAATATAATAAGTATAAATAAGATTGAATAAAAACCTTAAACAGTGTGCTTGATTAAAAGAAACAAATAAGATGATTGATAATTGATTCATTCATCGTAAAAAACGGTCAATAATAGAAAAATACAAAACAGATAAAGAAAATGAACACCCATGCAGGTTCTCAAATGTCAAACGGATCTGGAAACATGCCTTGTTCCAATAGTTCATCCTGTAACAGATATGAGAAATAATTTAACAATTCATATGAACACTGTTAAAGAAATATTAATATTGTAATCATTAAAATTATATAACAACTTTAAAATCTTACCACTGTATTACTAACGCGATTCGTATGCCTCTGTAAAAATTCAAAACTTGAAAGATCTTCATACCATTTTTTGCATACACTTCTAAACCGACATAGTGATTTGAGAGGGAGCCTAACAAAAATTTCCATTATCACAACATCAAACGGAATTTGATCCATTATATGAAATACCTAGTAAAATGGAAACGTATAATAAAACATATATGATATTAGTTTGTATTGACACATGAAAATAGATTGTGTATTACTTAAAGATTTTGCATAATACCTGGTTGAAGAAACCAAAGAATAGATTAAAAGTTCATATGTAATGGAGATGTATGTTGTAATTTATATATATATATATAAAATGATATTATAAATGGAATGTTATATTATGCAGGTAAATTTAAATCAATTTTAGTAAACCTGGTTGGGTTTATAATATGATAAGCGAATAATTCTATAAATGTAACCAATTGTTAAAAATTAATACATATAATAATATCTCTAACTATACATTCGCTGGAGATTTAAATTATTATAATGTTAAATCCGTTAGTTAATACGGACCAAATCTTCTGTGCCTCTAATACAAAAAAATTTATAAAATTCGTCAAAAAATATTATAGTATAAATAAACAAATAATTAAATAACAAATCATGTACATGAGATGATTTCCTGTTCTACATACTATATCTCTAAATATATGACTAATTTATAAAAAATGAATATAATAATAAAGTTTCTATAATTGATTAATATATATGTTTAGAAACAATTTTAGAAACTCTATATAATAAAAGTTGATTATGTATTAACTAATTTAAATAACAATTATTATACTTAAATCCGTTACATCTATAATTAAATTGTTCGGAATTTAAATAAATCATAAATTATTTTAGTAAACCTGGTTGGGATCTACATATAATAATAACTCTAAGTAGACATTCACTGTTGATTTAATTATTTATTAAAAAAAATTACTAACATAATTTTTGTAAAATAATTTACTACATAAAACTATTCAATTTATATGTAATAAAAATAAAAGGCTTGAATGGTAATGTAATAAAGAACCCGAAATTTAATAAACATTAAGGGACGTAAACAAATCATCTCTTATTGATACGACGATAATAAACGAAAATCAACATCAAACCCAACATCAAGTACTGACATAAATGTTCCGACAGAGATTAAACAAAATAAAACATCAGAAAATGTTTGAAAAATATGAGATGACTATTAAATTCTGAGATTACTTTTCCAGCTTTGCTTTCACATCCATACCTTCATTGTTCTCACAATCACCCATACGCGGTTTAGTTGAAGACTGAGAAGAACATAAATCAACATCATAAACCGCATCCAAATTACGCTTAAGTTCATTCTCCAGCATATTTGAAGAACTACTATTATGAGGTCCAGAGGGTGTAGTAAACATGCTGTTGTTCAAATTGGACATGGGAGTGTCTTCATCGACGGTACGGGAAACAGAATCCTGTAGAATAAAATTAAAAAAGTAAAAAAATAGAGCTGAACAAATAAGGTGAATAAAAAAATATTAAAGGATTAGTGATATAAAGAAGTTGTTTAACGGACCCGGATTTGAATGTTAACAGTTGGATTTGGATCAGAAGCAACAGCATTTAAAGGTTCTTCATCAGCAGGCTGTATTTATTTCATATTTTTCAATAAATATTCAAAAGTGGTATAAGATTTTTATAACAAAAAATTAAGCTAACGTATAGAATAATTATAGAACCTGGAAAGCATCAAAATGCCTATCAAGATCTTTGATGATTGAAGGATTTTCAGTCTACTTCGACACCGAGTAGCCATCTGATTTCTTTTTTATGTTAAACAAAGCTATGGCTATCTTAAACGCAAACCTCTTGTTTAGCAATGCATTCAGCTCCTTGGGAAAGTTACCTTCGCTGGCTAACTGTTATAAATGTGTTCCTCAATAAGTTGGAGACATAATTTATAAAGTTATCAATGTAACATAAAAACAGAAATACGTATAAAGCAATTAAGAAAACTTATATTTCGAAAATATAAGTTACCTCCATGTTATTGCCCAAAAGTTGGTTTGCGTTAACATTTAGCAGTCTAACAACTTCACGTTCAAACAACGTCAAAGTAACAATCCCGGTACAATCCTGAACACGTATTAGAAGTTTTATCCTACAAATTTTTCAAAAAATATGGTGTTACTAATCAGTAATCTTTTATAATATAGACATAAATGAATCAAGTAATTTCACCTGGGAACAGAGACAACAGTCCTTTTATTGCAGCGATCAGTTTGGCATTCCAAGACAGTTACTTCATCATATCCTTGACTTCCATCTTCCTTGTCCTTGCAAATAGTGTTCGTAATAACCTTTTTGTTGCAAGTTTTACATGCATTGTAAAACCATGAGTCTTCTGAAGCAAAGCTTTTAATTGTTCCCAGTATAATAACAAACTTTTGGTGTATAGATAGATATAATTTACTGCATTATGATGGTTTAAAAAAACAAAAGGTATAATAAGAAAATATTATTAATTGTAAGAATACTTCGGATATTCCGCTTAATGCTCCAATTGTACTAAAGGAAATATCAGAAAGATACTCCTCAGCCATTGACTTCATAACAGGGGAACTCAATCCAGAGTAACCGGAAGACGTTGACGTATTAAGTTGAGCAAGGAAACTGTACAGAAATAATAACACTCGTGGCAGTAATATGTATACAAAATATACTATAAAACAAAAACTTAAATTGATTACGTACCTTTTCTTAAATTCCAAAATCTCGGGAATTTCAGTGTTTATGAACACTCGAGTTACAGTATACGGAGACAAACAAATTTCCCGTTTAGTTAAAGAAACATATAAAAATATAAAACAGTGAATACACTAAATATGAAGTTGTTTGAAAATTGACAGTCACTATATAAAATATACCTCCCCAAAACCGGTACTTGCCAAACTGAACAACGACAACAACATTCTTTTCATCCTTGTGGCTTTTTTGAAATTCTATAATTTGATCAGCATAAACCCCCCATAAAGTAACGTAAATCTGCTGGTGTCTACAACAAACCGTTTATAAAGTTAAGTTGGTAGTTGTCAATAAAAATAAAATGAAATAAACCAAATTTAATTTATGTATGTATAAGACGGTACTGCAAATCTTCCAGAATAAAGGTAGCCTTCTTCTCATCTTTGCCGTTATTATTTTCAGTTTTATCCTCTGACGGAAGACACTTAACCACAAAACCAATAACGTCTACAAAATGTAAAAACATAACTATAATTAAAACAACATAAAATTTATAGATATTAAAATATTAAATATGCATAACACGTTTTTAAAAACATACCAATAGGGCTTTTAAATGACTTGTCATCATCATCAGGGTCTTCCACAACAGACTCAAATGGAGAAAAATCAAATCCCCATTCAGCACCAACTGGTTCGTTGGATTCCTCGACAATGGTGGTGTCATTTAGATTTATCTTGAACGAACTATGAACATATTTGACTTTCTGACGGTTTTCTCCAAGAGAAGGATTACGAATAGTTAAACACTGATTTTCTTTCAGCAAATGCTCATAAGCAGTAGTGTTTTTTTGTAAAAAAAAAGCCTGCATTTTCGTGCCCTACAACAAAGCGTTGTATAATAAAAATCAATAAAAACAATAAGATCTTAAATTCATACTAAAATATTATATGAATTGCCATTAAGAAAACCTCCTGGTCCATGAATATCATGTCGTAGCAATAAATCTTCCTAGGATTGTTGAAGGAAGGTCTTGTCCATAGCCGAAGTATACGGATTCTGATAGTGTAATCATCAACATCAAGATCAACATTATTTAGAAGTGTGATAGCAGCCTGTTCCATCTCTGAAATTGAAGAAAATAACATAACATTAGAAACCTTGAAGATGATAATATAAAAATCAAGGAAGACAGTTCTATAAAAAACAGAATATGTTAAATAAAAAATACAATAACCATGTGAAATCAAATGAAACTCTTAATACTCATACCCGAAGTTATGAACTCGAATTATACCAAGTCAGTAGCTGGGATGTGTATCAAACATAAGTAATTGGACTTATTTATAACCAAAGATAAAACATAATTTTGGTAATGATATGTTGAATTTTAATTATAAATTGTCAACCTTTACTAAATTATAAAAAACAGGGTAATATAAATAATTATGATTGGTCAGTTTCCTTAATTCTGATAATCATTAAAATGAAGGACGTAATTTTAAAATTTATTATTGAACAGTTTCCATAATTCTATAAAAAGTGTGTGCAACCAAAATAACAAATTATGACATTCATATAGATGAATTAAAAGCTGGAAATACTAACTATACTACCTATACCACCTATACTACCTATACTACCTATAAGCAATAAACATAAAGATGGATTACAACCAACGCTACCTATAACAGTCGAGAACGGAAGATAGCAACAATTAGGTGATGTTGAAACGGTTATATGTTTTAAACCAATATCAAGTTTGGCCATTTCAGAAACACGATCGGGAAGATGTGTATAGTTATAAAATTATAATTAATAACAAAAATAAAAATAAAAATATATTAACAATAAAATTAATGTACTTTATATAATGATATTAGAACTTACAAAATCGGTACCAGCCATACAGAAAAACCGATGAACACGACCATGTGGTTCTTCACAAATTTCATTTACAGCATAGATAGGTGCAAGTAAAGGCTGCAAATTAAATAAAAAATTTATTAAATGATAAAGTCAATACCAACGGTAAAACATAATTTACCGTCAGCCGTTTCAATCCTAACGTGATACGTTTTGTTATCTATCATTATAGTGGATATTACATCAATGGATGTAGTAAAGGTTTTTCGGCAGGATAAATTAAGGAATGACCTATAAAATCAATAACAAAACAAATTATAAATTTAGTTTTAATATCAATAAAGAACAACAAAAATACTTTAAGATAGATAAAAGTAAAAAATAACTTACATAAAAATGAGATGATATGTGGTGATGAAAAGTGAATCGATCATTTTTCATAAACAAATAAATCATAATTGAATCTTGATGTAACAACACATACATGGTCAGTCAACAAAGTTGAGATGATACATGTTCAGGTAACAAAAAGAAACACTATGTTGTAGAAGCAACCAGTGAGAGAGTTTTGATGGAATTTTTAAGAGGGGTCGGTGACATTGTCGAGGAGTATAAGAAAATGCTATCACTAAGCATTTCCTGACACTCCTCGACAACGTCACCGACACATCCATGTTTCCAGCAAAACACTCTCATTGTTTGCTAATTCAACAGAGGGTTCCTTCTTATTACCTTGAACATGTATCATCTAAACCGTATTTGACACATCCTTTGTGTCTTCCTCTCTTGCTTAATAGCTAAACACTTGACACGTACATCATCGACGACATCCTGTAATCTCCATTAATAGATGTAATCAAAATGTAATAAAATTAGAACTGTAATTTGTAAAATTAAGCAACTTACTACAAAAAGGTAATGAAATTATATCAAAGTTAACACTTGTAATTATATAAAACATTAAATTTAATCAAATTGTAACACAAATAGCAATAGCGTCATATCACAATTATTTTGTATTCATCAGAAATCAACAAATGGATGACAAAACAGAAGATGTAACATACGTCAACAAAACGAATCAAGGCAAAAAAGCACTAAATATACAAAATCAACCCAAATTCAAGATATCAGTCATTTCTAAAAAAACTAATTTGTTAACTTCGGTAACATATTTTTATAATACTCAACTGATTTATCAGCTTGAAAAACATAAGTAAAAGAAATTTGTATATATATTCACTTAATTCATTCAATTTATTCACTTATATAAATCATTTTCTAACATCAATCATATATACAAATTTCGTTTAGTTATTTTTTTCAAGTTCAATAATACCTATAAGCAATAAGCAATTTTAAATTATCGTAAAGGTGTAAGATTTACATCATACATAATGTAACGCAGATTCAAGAAATTTAAATGAAAACTATTGAAAAGTTATTACACTTAGAAATAAGTATTTTAACAGAACTTTCAAGATAAAAATAAACGCTTTATAATTGACATATAAAAATTGAGTGTTAATAAAAATTGACAAACAATATGTGACAACCCTCACTAAACCAGGTATCCGTACGACTTAATTAATAATTAATTACTTCTTAATTACTGTGCTTGTTTGAAATTACTGATGAACTGCTACTTGATTTCTGATACATGTACTTACTTGCATCATACTTTACTTACCGTCACTACATTATTTACATGCTGAACCTTAGTGACAAACATGATGCACAAAAAGCATAGTAGCACTATAAACGGATAACCTATTGAACATGTTGATAAAGACAGCATCAGGCAGACACTGCCTCTAAGGCCTGTATGAGCCAGAAATATTTTACTACACTAGTGGTGAGTGTAGTGATACAAGGGTTGTAGAACTGCGTCTCTAGGAATAAGTTACAATGACTGGATGTGCCTAAAACGTGCTCTAAGCACAAAATTCAGCACTTTAATAAACAATCCAGCTTTTAGCTAACTAATAAAGTGCCAAAACATGAGAAAAATGTTACTAGACACTTTCCAAGGTGTCAGGAATAAGTTGTGTCACTAAAAAATAATTATAACGACACTTTAAAGCTTGTTTAACGCTTTAACGGATTACTATCTAACCGAACAACCGGACTATACCCGGAACAGGAAAATATTGTTAATAACATTATTTATCCTTTTCTGAGCCAGTTAGGGTCCCTGAATACCCTAACACCCGCAATAAAGCACAACACACTACTAACCGGGTTAATCCCTAAACTTAACTAGATTAACCTAACTAATATCCTAACTACTAGTTGGAATCGAACCAAGACCCCCCCCCCCCCCTCAACCAAACCGTCCCCAAGAGGGGACACCCTTGTCCTATTGTTGATTATAATAATAAGTGTGCTTAATATCTAGAATACACAATAACCTATGGTTAAACTTGATGGAATTGTCTATAAGTAACTAGCTCATATCCATCATTCTTTCACACAACACTTGAACAAATCTCTCTCTCTCCCCTCTCCTTGGTTCTCGGCCGAAGACACAAGCACCACCACCACCACTTTTCGATTTCCTTCAACCAATTCCAAGATCATTCAAGTGTTAAGGATCACCTACAAGGAAGCTTGGTGCAATCGGAAGGCGAAGGACCTCACTCTATTGCTTTTATCCTCTCATTTTGCGCTTAGATTCTTCCCTAGCCTCGAGCTAGTAGTAAGTTGCTATAATCACCCTCTCGAACTATTTTGAAGTGGTTAATATGATATGTAACGGTTAAAAGTCGCAAACATACAAGTTGAAGCATAAAAGTCTACTTAAAACACTAAAAGTGATGGTTAAAAGCTCATATGTTGTGTAAATCTTGTAGTAATTGATTTGTGTGATTATTTGGACCCGATCTATGTTGTGGTAGCTCGGATCGTCATTTAACCCGGGTTGGTCATGATCATGTATCATGACATAAGGTTGTTTTGGAAGTAACAAGGGTTAAAGGATGAAACTCTACCACACACGAATCATGAACTTGTGTAAAAGCGATTTTGCTTAAGAAATAGGGTTTAAAACTAGTAGATCTACGTATCTACAATCGGTATTTTCAAAGAACCAAGTATCAAAGAAATCATGTTTTCTAAAGACGGATCTTACACTAACACGAATGATTTTTAGAACACACAAGTGTGTAAACACTTGTGTAGCACACACTTTCGACAAAATAACTATTTTTGTAAAAGATGACGAGAAGTTGTAAAAACGGAATTTCCCTAAAAACGAGGTTTTTACGAAATCGGATTGCTTTATATAAAGATCCGCTAAAAGTGATGGGATTTACATCATAGTGTTGGAAAAACTACAAGTTCATGAGATTCTTGCGAATTACATGTTTATTAACTAGTTTGATGCGTTGAATATTGTTTTGGTTAAATAAGAAAAATGGTTGATTTGATTTATAAAAGAAAATGATACGCTTGAAAGCGTGGCCACCTCCAGTTACAGAGGAAACTCTGGCGAAATTTTCCTAAAAACCTAACACTTAGAATTATTTTCACTATAAGTGTTAGAAATACTTTTCGACATGTTTTCAAAATATAAGTTTCGCCACGACTATATTTACAAAACATCGGAGGTGGGATTTTCACAAAATAAAACTTGGTAAATATATATTTAGTATATATTTTTCTTAACGTCACTTGTCAATTATTTTGTGAAGTGTGTAAATATTATTTTTAGGGTAAAAATAATATTATCGAATGTTAACGAATCCAAAATAATACGAGCGCTTTCACGATAAATATATAAGTTACACCGGTAATTATTATTACCACTCGATCGTTAAAACGTAACTTACGCAATTTAAAGAAATATTTATGAACGCGTAATTTTGACAAAGTATTATTTTGGGAAAATTTATGTAATAGAAAATATAATATTTTTTAGAAGAATATTTATATTTTGGAGTTAGAAATAAAATATATTTTAAGTGAGACTTAATAATATATTTCGAAATTATACAAATACACATGTATTAAATCCCCCATCCTTGGGAAGGAAAATGACTACCAAGTATATACAGAATGTAAACACGATATAGTTGTCTAACTATTTCCCAAAAACTTAAACCTTAAAGCTAAGGCACGGCCGTCCGTCTAATAGAGTTAGTACGTGTAGGTCGTCACACAGCTGCTTGATTTGGAGGTATACTTGGTAGAGACGCACCACTGTGAGTTCATGTCCCCCTTTTCTCTTAACTGTTTTCAGTTTTCTAAACTGCGGGGGTGAAATACATGTTACTATGATTACGAGTACTTTTTACATGGTATGGTTAGCGTAAGGAGGGTTACTACTTAGATCATGTGAGTGGGTAGGCGGGAACTGGAGGCCATTAATCCTCATTGTAGGACCGAGGGACGTAAGCGGTAGATCTATCTGGGTGTAGCGAGCCCAACTCCAGGTCCAACAGTACGGACCTCGGGGTGACTTTGTGCCCAACGCAAAATCTGCTAGGTTTGAGTCTTCCTACTTGCACTTCACACATATCAATGGCCTTGCAAACCATTGGTGATCTCTTTTTCCTTATTTGCTACATACCAGGATTTTTACATATACAAAGGTTTATTTACTCACTTACACATGAACTCGCTCAACATTATTGTTGATTTTTCAACTTACATGTATTTCAGGGAATTAAAAGGATCTGGCGCGGTATGTCACGTTTTCCCGCTGCACTAGTTACAAGGTCATCCGGGTTTGGGGAATGTGACTCTTTCCTGGACAAGTCACAGTCCTTAAACTATCATTATGTTATGTTGACGTTTGTGTTGTTGAACAATGTTTATGTCGTTAGGATGTGTTTCCGTTAAGACAATGTTATTGTATTTGGTTTTTAAAACTTAATCGAATGGATGATCTTGCATGGTTTTATTTCATATAGCTTTGTTATGGTTAAGCTATGGTATTAAGAAGTCACACCAAATTAACCACGCTTCCGCAAAGCCAGGGTGTGACACAATACATATTATGGAATAATCAAAATTCGTTTAGAACAACATTACAAAAAATATGAAAATATAAAAATAAATTTTGAAAAATTTGTATTTCAGTTATTATATTAATGAACATAAACGTGTGTATATAAACAGTAATGGCATATTTTTTTACAATTAACATCTATGTTAATATCTGAATATCTGAATATATTAATTCATTTATATCAACATGTTAAGTATGACTGCTATATGTACATATCACAAACTGGTATAAATTATAATTGTTGGTAAATATTTTAAAAGGTTTTATTTAACCGTTTTTTATGTATATGTTTAATGGGAAAAAATCTTAAAATAAAGATTAAACATTGTACACATTGGGTTTTTAATAATTTGATATTATCATATACATTGCAATTATAGTGGTTAATAAAATAAAACTTAACATATGATAAAATGTACTATCTTGATATTGAAAACCATAACAATGTCAAAAACCAAAAAACCATAGAAAAAGTAAATATCTAAACTGATGAAAAAGGAAAAAAACAAAAACCAAATTGTCAAATAACTAATTACCACAACTAACGTAAGGTACAACCTTTTCAACACTTAGCACTTGCTCATTTTCGTCAAAAGAATAGTCAACGGTGTCACGGACCTTAATTCCAGCAGTTTTCATGAACTTCGACCATCGCCTTAACGCATATCGAAAACCTTTACGTGTCCTTTCACGTCTAGTACCGTTGGTAAACTGCACTGGGGGATCCCGATTCAAAAGTCTGACGGTTATATCTTTTAAACCAAGATTAAGTTTGGCCATTTGAGAAACACGATCGGGAAGCATCTGTATTGTTAAAAAAACATAATTAATAAAAAAAATAAAAATATAAAGATATTAACAATTAAATTCTTGTACTTTATATCATGATATTAGAACTTACAAAATCGGTACCAGCCATACGGGAAAACCGATGAACACGACTATGTGGTTCTTCATAAATTTCATTCACAGCATCAATAGGTGCAACTAAAGGCTGCAAATTAAATACACCATTTATTAGATGAAAAATATATAAAGAATATATATAAGTAACAAAATGTATACTTTCCACATCAACATCTACATCAAGAAAGTCCTTTTCAACACCGTTTTTTCCAAAAACTTTTAAATTAAAATAATTACCAAAATATTTTGTAAATAACAAAAAACAACCAGGCTCTAACTGTAACAGACTAACAATAACGTCAATACCAACGGTAAAACCGAATTTACCGTCAGCCGTTTCAATCCTAACGTGAAACGTTTTGTTGTCTATCATTATAGTGGATATTACATCAATGGATGTAGTAAAGGTTTTCAGAAGGATAACTTCAGGAATGACCTATAAAAACGATAACAAAAAAAATAAGAAAGTTATTTTTAATATCAATAAAGAACAACAAAAATACTTTAAGATAGATAAAACTAAAGAATAACATACACAAAAATGAGATGATGTACGTAGCAGATATGTCCAAAAAGAGCTACCACTAACACCATCAATGAAATATGTTAATTTAAACGTAGTACAATCTAGGGGATTGAATACTACCAAACATCCTTTGCATAGTCCCAAATGTTGGGTTACATTGGACCATCCTTTGAAAAAGAACAAATTTCCTTTAGATTCGCTTAACCAAACATTAAAAATCCGGCCATCATCAGTATGTATCATAACATTTGTAGGGCCTTTATCCACACCTCACAGCTTGCAAGCAGCATCAGAAGGAATAGACTAAAAAACCAAACAGTGGAACATGAAATATAATTAGAGAAAAAATTATAAAAAAAAATATAATAAATTGAATTTAATTATAACAACAAAAAAACATGAAATATCAATTACCAAAATAATCTCGTCTGTTTTATTCATATGCCTACAGAAACAGGGTTTTCTGAGCCTGATTTAAAAAATAGTAAGTTAGTAAACATTAAAATGTTATTGTTCGAAACAAATGATACAGAAGGAAAGCAAAAGCAACAAACAATAAACGATTGAAGTTGATTTAATCATAACATGAAAGATGATATAAAATAACAGAATAACCAAAAAAATGAAAAAAAAATCAACAAATTAGATATTATAAACCATAAGATTAATATGTTTTCATAAACACATTTAAAATAAAGGTATAATAAAAAATTGATAAAAAAATAAAAAATAACATAATGATCAAAACTTTATACAAAATGTACATACTGTCAACATAATTTCAACAATATCATACAATAACTTAGTGAATAACAAAAACAAAAGATACCTTAATGAAGAAGATCCAAGCATATTGGAAACCTACATTCAAATTCAAAAAAATTACATAAACAAATAGGGTTCATAGAATAATGGATATGTTTTAATAAAAAAAATCTAATAACAGAAAATGAAATCAGGCTTGATAATGGAAATCATCCTTAATGTTAATACTCAAAAATCAACAGATCTTGAATGACAATCATATACAGACTTAATATAAAAGAACAATGATCAATAAAACAGACCAAATATATCAGGAATGACAATGGAAATTAGGGTTTATACAAAAGAACAATAATTTTTCAACAAATAAATCAAATTCATAATAAATATTAAGATCAAATAAAACTTATTCAACAATACAATCGGATTTAGGACTATGAGTAAACATCAAATTCAATAACAAAAAAACAATGTTAATAAACATAAACATCAGATCTGGAATTTCAAACGGACTTAGGGTTTCTACAACAGAAGAATATTTCTTCAAAAAATAAATAAAATTCAGAAGAAAAATTAACATAATCAAAAAAATTAAAAGTGATTTTACATAACAATCAGGTTTAGGATTTCGTCTGTGGCGTGATAGATAACATTAACATATGAATTAAAAGTTATTATACTTTACAATCGGTTTAGGGCTATGAGTAAGCATCAAAATCTATACCAAAAACATAAAGTAAATAAACATAAACAACAGATCTAGATCTAGAATGACAATCGGAGTTAGGGTTTCTACAACAGAAAAATACTATTTCAAAAAGCAAATCAAATTCGGAACAAATAAAGAATGATTAAACAAAGAATTTAACAATCTAAACTTACAGATTTCGATATGGATCAACGAAGAAAATCCGAAATAGATTGAAGAAAAGGATGACGCAGATGAAGAAGATGAAATCTATATATGTAGCTTGATTGAGAAAATCCATTGAAATATGGAAAGCTTTAGGTATTCGCGAGAATTGAAGAGAGAAGGCGGTGGAAGGTTTTGGTGTATTCAATGGCATTGAATACGTTTTGAAAAGAAATTTAAAAGAAAGGAGAATGAAGGAAATGGAATTGCCACCTAGGGATGAATTATCAGCCTTTAGAGCATTGCCACATCATCAAAATGATTGGCTAAGAATAAATCTTGTGGCTTAAGAGAATTCATTTAGTATAATAGATATATATATGTTGAATAAAAATTCCTTTTTGGGGAAGCTGACATTTTTGTTTTGTTTATAGATTTTCTTTTACAACAATTAATGTTAATTCTTTTTTGTCTTGTGTTAAGTTAGCTCTGCATATTTTGGAATGGAGAATTATAGCAACGTAGCATTTGTGGTTAATGATAATGCGACATCATCTGTAGCAGCAAGAATGAGAAATTTGAGTTCTGTATGGAGCCATTTTGAAACGTTAGAAGCAACGCTATGAGAAGAGTTCAGTTGTAAATGCAAAAAAAAAATGTGGAACTAAATACAAAGCTTCAAGCAAAATTGGTATTAGCAATCTAAAAAGATACATGCAAAAGTGTGTTAAAATGACGACTGAAAATGCTAAGATATGAAGGAATTTAAGAACTAAAGACATTTTGAGGTGCTGTGTCTTTATTCTATGGTTTTAATGTGAAGGAATTTGAGAACTAAAAACGTTTCGAAGTGCTATGTGTTTATTCTATGGTTTTCTTGCCATTTCTTTTTGGAAATTTTGTATTAAACATTTTGGTAGCACAATCCATTATTGGAGTAGAGGATGTGTTTTGAAAAAAAAAAATAGAATAATTGACGTTATATTTTTTGTTTTTGATGTTATATGTTAACTATAGAATAAATGTGTGAAAAAAAAATCGGGTCAAATGGGTTGCGTTCGAGTCAACCTGTGAATATTCTTGTCAGGTTCGGGTTTATATGTCTGACATAATTTTTGGGTTCGGGTCGGGTTCGGATTCATGTAAAATTTTCAGGTTCAGGCCAGGTTGGACCTGCCAACCCGCAAACCCGACCCATTTAGTACCCCTATTTTATTGTCATTGGTTTCTATACATAATTCATCCTTTCATCTACTTCAATATAATCAAGAGGTATCTAAGCCGTATCATCCACATGACACTTCCATAGTTGAGACACATGGAAAGTGTTGTGCATTCCATTCAGTGTCGGTTGTAGTTCCAACTGGTAAGCCACGTGACCAACTCGAACGAGAATTTTAAAAGGTCTAACATATCAAGATCTAACTTCTTGCTTACAGAATCTGATTATGCCCTTCCATAGGGTGACCTTTAAGAACATGTGTTCCCCCACTTGAAATCAATGGGGCGTCCTTTTCGATCTGCATATGCCTTTTATCAATCTTGAGCCGCTTTCTGTTGACCCCGAACGAAGTTAATCTTTTCATTCGTCTTCACCACTACATCCTTAGGTGCAATTTCCCTTTATCCCACTTCTCCCCAATATACGGAGTTCTGCATTTCCTTCCATACACCACCTTATACGGTGCCATTTGGATGCTATTATGATAGCTGCTATTATACGAAAATTCCACCGAAGGCAAATGATCAGCCCAGTTTCACCCAAAATCCAAGACACACGCTCTTAGGATGTCTACAAGTGATTTATATGTAATTTCTTTCCAAATTTGTGAGTTAGGTAGAAAGTGTATTTTTCCTAGAAAGTCTAGGAAGCAATGAGAATTGGACATATGGCATTGAGTTATTTTAACTAGAAGGGCAATTATGTAATGTCACATTTTAATTTTATTTTTGGAATTTATATTTCATTAACTAACATTGCATGATCTCGAAGGTAACTGATTATGTCCATGATTTTCGAAATTTTGGTTGTGTTTCGAATCCAAATCTCATTCAAATCAGATGTATATACAATTCTTTCTATCGTTTTCTTCTTCACCAGCAGTATTCATATTCAATAAAATTTTCAGAGAGAAAAATCATGGCTTCAAACACACTTGTTGATTGTGGTGATGGTTATTAACATTTAACTGCAAAACCATCAGCTTGTTCTTGGTGATTTGTTTTAACATCAAGCAGAATCATACAGTTGTGCTTTAGCATTCAGGTTCATACAGTTGTGTTTTAACAGCAAGCAGATTCATACAGTTGTGTTTTAGCATTCAGATTCATACAGTTGTGTTTTAGCATTCATGTTAGTAATGCTGGAGGATTTCTTGACGCTGTGTTTTATTATTCAGATTCATACAGTTGTGTTTTAACAGCAAGCAGATGCATACAGTTGTGTTTTAGTATTCAGATTCATACAGTTGTGTTTTAACAGCAAGCAGATTCTTACAGTTGTGTTTTAACAGCAAGCAGATTCGTACAGTTGTGTTTTAACATTCAGATTCATACAGTTGTGTTCTAACAGCAAGCAGATTCATACGCTGTGTTTTACCATCCATGCTGGTAATGATTGAGGATTTCTTGACGTTGTGTTTTAACAGCAAGCAGATTAGCAAACAGATTAATACGATGTGTTTTCTTGATGTGTTTCTTCATGAAGGATAGAAGGAAGAGAGAGAGAGAGAAAGGGAGAGAGAGAGAGAGAGAGAGAGAGAGAGAGAGAGAAAATCGCAAGAAATGTGGGGTGGTTATGGAATGACAATTATTTCCATATTTAAAACAAGATAAATGACATATATACCCCTGATTAATTAAATAGTCTTATTTTTAAGAAACACATATTACCAAAATGCCACCAAGATGATCTCAACCATTAAACACACCCATTGGATGACCCAGATCGCTTCCTAGACTTTCTAGGAAAAACACACTTTCCGTAGGATCCCTACTCTTTGTGTAAATATACCTTTAAAACAATTTAAATGTTAACTTATTTCAAATTTTCGGATTTTCAAATATAATGCTAATTTATTTATATGTAACTTCATAATGCTAATTTATTTATATGCTAATTTATTTAATTATGTAAATAATACATTTAAAAGCATGATGTTTTATTTGGTTTTTATTAAAATTTTAAAGTTCAATAAGATTTGTAATTTTAAATTTCCAAATTTTGAAATTCATTTTATTTAAGTTTCATTTTGAAAAATTATTATATTTGGTAACACATTCATTATAATTAAAATTTTAAAATTTGAAATTTTATTTTCATTTATAGATAGTTTACCAAAGAATAATTGTAATTTAGAAAAAGATAATTTTGTAAGTGGAAACGTATTTTCTAAATATATATTGAAAAGAAAAATAGGAAGCTATTTAAATTTTGAAATGTCCATTTTAGTGTTTTCTATTGATTTTGAATTCCATTATATTTAAAATCATCTCATTTGAGTTGAACATATAGTTTAGAAAATGACAACAATTGTGTGTTTTTCTAAGTTCCTATACACTTGAAACAATTTGTGAACCGGAAGCAAATGTTAACATTGGATTGGGCAATTTTGTATATTTAAATCTTGTGTTAGCAAAAGTGAAGAGATTTTCACATTATGTCTTTGTTGACCCAAGAACTAATACGAATACTAAATTAACAATTGTCTAATAATTAGCCTTGAGCTATGAACAATTGTGGAGTTTTTTTGCTTAGGATATATGTAAAATGAGATCTCGAGCTAACAATTGTGGGATTTTCAGTATAGCCATTTGTTCAAATTGAACTTGTGGTAACAACAAATTGTTGGTTTGTTTGGTATTTGATTGATATTTTTGTTCAATTTTTTCACAGGTCACTGAAGGCAATTGTGTTGGATTTTAATACTTGCATTTTGACTACGAAATTAGTCAAGTTTGATTCCGAACTACCCCACTACAAAACCAAAGATGGTGTTTATAGATATTCAAATGCTTTGAGACTATAAATAGTTCGATTTCAAGAAACTTTGCTACTTCGGGCAGCCGACGGTAACACAATAGTGCGTACTGAAAAAGGGGTAGGTTTGAATTTCATCATCTGTAGATCCTAAAAGCCTTTGGTTGATAAGTTTGGTCAACTATTCTCGACAAAAGAATCATCAATAAAACCCCTAAATTTATAAGTCATACTCAAATAAATCTCTAAATTTATAAATTTTATGTACACTTTTTCATAACAATATGCTATTTTTTAAAGCAAGTCATGTTTTATAAATTTACATTTTTGGCGATGTTGAGTGTTAACTGTTAAGTATCTTTTTGTTTAGAAATCCTAAATGAATTTAAAAAAAATGTTGAATAATGGCATTTTCCATTGCATTAGTTCAATGGTCGCAAGGCTGTTACTTGCAACTACATTTTTATTGCATTAGTTAACTGCATTATTTTTTTTGTTTTTTTAAAGTGTTTTATAATCTCTCATATCATCAATAGAGCTATTAGTGAATCGAACGAACACGAAAGAGATCATGTTCGTGTTCGTTCATTAAGGAAATACAGATGTTCGTGAACTGTTCGCGAACACATGTCGAACAAAAGTTCATGTTCGTGTTCGTTTGTTAAGGTTTTTCAGCTGTTCGCGAACACCGATCACGAACACAAACGAACATCAACAAATGCAAATAAACGCAAACGAACATTAAACTCGAAATTAAATAAAACACCATTAACCTTACACATCCGACACAACTAGTCAAATACAACCATTAAATGTTAAATCAAATTAATCTATATCTGATAATAAGAAAGTTGAATGAACAGTGATAAGAGGGCATAGAAGGAATTTCACATTTCACAGTATCATCAAACACGCGTCACCTCATATGCTTCTCACCGTACATTATCCATTCATCTTCACCAAACCTAATTTTACCATTGAAGGGAGAAAAACCAGAAAATCAGAGTGAACTGGAGCCACTTGCGGAAAACGACGGTGGTACCGGGGTTTGCGGCCACCGCAGCGGTGGTCAACAGTCGCACTGGCTAGGGTTTCGGTTGCCGTTTCAGGCAGAAACCGATGGTGACGGCGGCTAGGGTATCACCACAGTGATGAACTTGCGGAAAACGACGGTGGTACCGGGGTTTGCGGCCACCGTAGCGGTGGTCAACAGTCGCACTGGCTAGGGTTTTGGTTGCCGTTTCAGGCAGAAACCGATGGTGACGGCGGCTAGGTTATCACCACAGTGATGAAGATGGCTTCAAGAAGCTCCGGTTGTGACTGGTCTCTGTTTAACTCTGGTAAGAATTCCGGTAATCCTCGCTTTAATTGCATGTGTCTTTCACAGTTAGATCGATTTTTGTTGTTTTCGTATAACCTATTTTTTGTGTTGCAGGACTCCAGTGCAGATTCTAATTTTGCAACTCTTGATTCTGACGACTATGGCCACTGTTGGAGGTATAAGTGACCCCAAAGGAGTTCACTTCACTGTCGGCACATTTCCCCTTCGCCCCGTTTGGTTCCGATCCGTGCTGGCCAGCGATCAAGGTAACTGCAGGTCGTTAATTAACGATTTAACTCAGCTCCAATCACTTCGCGAGTCTCTTGGGTTTCTCTTATATGCTGATTTGTTTTGTTCCTAAACTTGGTATTTAAGGATTGTAGATGAAAAGACTATTTCTCTTTCCATTCGGATTTGGATTAGCGGAAGATAGGTTAAGGTATAGCCAGTTTTGTCTTTCATCAGTTTCTAAACCATGTTATTTTAAATTAGTTATACATTATGTATATAAGAGTTGATGTTGTTTTTGTGAAATTAGGTTCTTGAAATTGGATCTACAAACTAAAACATATTATAGTTCTGTGTTTAATGTCTCTGGGTAAATATGTACTTATGTTTTGTGTTGAGTATCGTGAAAGATGCAACGAATTATGATAAAATTCTCAATTGTGAAACATATTTAAATGTAATGTTGATGAAAAAGATTAATAGCATACAGTCATCAGGTTTTTTTTTTTTTTTGTATTTTTATGTTGATGAACAATCTTGTAATTTTTTTTATTATAATACCTTTCTAATGGTAATTGGTACATGCATCAGGTGACCGGACAATCTTGCAAGTATTTAAATATATGAGAAATGTATGTTGAAGGAGCTCAAGATGCCGGATTAGGGTTACAAAAGATTGATGTTGAGAGCATGAGGTACCATTTCTTTGTAAACATAGTGTTATTTGTGAGTTTTTTTTTTAATGAGAAGCATGTGCTTTGTTACCATCATTGCAACCATGGTATCCGGCCAGTGAACCTTCATGTTAATAGATCTGCACATCGGTCTCGTCATGATATGCTTCCTCTATGCGTCAAAATCGATTTTCTCAATATGAATTCCAGCGGTCAGGCCAGCTCCTAGGTATGTTCGCCCAAGGATGGTTTGTACTTGTGTGTTTACTGGACGCGTGGCAGGTTTTTAACCGCACCATGTGGCCTCATGGATGTATGTCAGGTGTTGGGTTATTCATATAAACACAAGAGAAAGAAGAGAAAGTGAGAGAACAAAAAATATAAACTTAAGAGAGAGAATCCGGCCGACTGTTTTACAGCAACGACTAACAGCGCCTCTGAACGACGACGACGGCTAGGGTTACCGGGATGTCCAGAGGAGGCGAAGGTGTTTCGCAGAGGGGTTTTGGTTCAACATGGCATCGACGACAACGGAGTTTAGGGTTCCAACGACCATTTTGTTAGAACGGAGACAACAGTGCCAGTTTAGGCGACGACCAACCCTCCGACGAAGTTCAGGTAAGCCTGCCTTTGACGTTTTGACCTGTACCAAAATGACTCATCTGAAATTGATTATAATGTTTAAAACACTTTAAAGAAGATAAAAAGTATTAAAAAACTATATGTTTTATTATAATTTACAAGTAAATATAATTATATAAAATTTAGTAATATCAAAATTTATATACGAGGTTCCAAAAAAGGTGTTTGATTAAGAAGCAAAATGTGGATTGTTGGTAAAAATGGGTTAGAGTGCTTTATTTGTGGACTGTAGCGTTTTTCGTTACACACACAGCCTTATATCTCTTTTTTTATTAAATGCCAACTTTGAGAGATCTAAGTATACTTGGAACAGGTACTATCAGATATTCTTTTCTTGTATCATATGTAAAAGGTCATATTATTTGATATGAAAATATTGTTTTATATATTTTATATATGCAACATTGTTTGCTCAAGTGGGTCTTGAAGCTGCTTTCTGAAGTAGCATCATTCTTTGCTAAAAGTCTAGGTCAGTGACAATTACATTTAGATCACATGAGCCCAGTGATGATTACTGTTTTCGTTTTCGTTTTTATAGGTACAAGCTTATCTTTATGGTGGATACTAGGAAGATATTGGTACAATTCAGGCCTTTTATAATGCAAAATTAGGAATTACAAAAAGCCAATGCTTATACTTGCTTCCTTCCAGGATTCTTGATGCTAATATCATCGATAGTATTATCGGTGGAGGGTGTCGGAATAAGGTTAGAAATTCTTATGCTAATTTCTAAATTAACCTCTTCAATTGTTTGGTATTAAGGTGGAAAATCAGTATGAAGGGTGGGTGACTTAGGTAGCGGGTCGTAATGGGTTTTGATAAAAATGTGTCGGCTCAACCCACCAACGTTTTTATTCATTCTTGAGAGTTATAAGTGTGTTATACGTGATGAAACAAGGAGGTTCTAGCAGGCTTATAAATGAACCTAACGGGGGCCAGAAAAAAGGTTTTAAGTCATTTATGTTTTATCTAGCATAAATCTTTATAGCAAACATTTGTAGATGATTGACTCGAAATGCCGATGTAGGCAGGCGATGGAAGGTATACATGTGAAGGCAATAGCGATACAAAAAAGACTAGGTATCCGGATGCAAGAAATGGAAATGAAGAAAACAACTTTTGTGATCTATGTATAAGCGAAATACTATATGAAAACCTATGTGCTTCTCTTAAATGTAAAACATATCAACATCCTTTTGTATCAACTTTATTAGTGCAAGTAAAATTTCAAACTGAGAACGATTTGGTTTAGTGCGCCGCAACGCGCGCAGGGTCAAAACTAGTTTAGTTAACTTAAGACATAATTATCTAAAGTTAATTACCATATCCCAAAAAAATGCCTTTAGGCTAAAGTAAAAAAAAGGGTTTACATTTTTACTATAATTTTAATGTAATTATTAACTAATCTTTAGTCGGGAAAGTAAAAGAAATGGGAAAGTAAAACTTAAGAGGGAAAGTGAAACATTGTATAACACCGTGGGGTATGGTGGGGCTTGGGTTGGGTTGGGGGCATGAGTTGACACGTGGAGTTGGGGCCCCCCAACCGCCTAGTGACGTGTCCGTGGGGTATGGCGGGACGTGGGTGCACCTCTTGGGTTGGCAGATTATTAAAAAAAATTACAAAAAAATTATAAAATTCACACAATATTTATAAAAAAACCCTAAAATTTCATTAAATTTTTAAAAATTACACAATCCTAAAAATTACATAATTCCTAAAAATTACAAAATAAAAAAACCTAGAGCGTTAGGTAAATTTCAAAAAGGGCGATCTTGTCGAACGCCTTTCGCTCCTTGCCTCGAAATTCAATGTTCGCCACCGCCAACCGGTCCTCGTGGCTTAACTCGCCGCTCGGAACGGCTTCGTAGTAAGCCTTGAAACGATCGAGCTTGGGCTGTAGCTCGCGCCATTTATGTTGGCACGCGTTGAGGTTGTGGCGGTCGTGTCCGACGTTATGTCGGTAGCTTGCGAATGCTTCCAGCCAATATCGTGTTTGGCTGGGTTTCCGCCCTTTCATAGCTTCAACGACGCTTGTGACGAGAGCAAATTCTTCCGAGTGGGTCCAAGATGCCATCTTCTTCGGGTTGGGGTAGCGGGTTCGTGGGATCAAGTGGGTAGCCGGTGGGGTAGCGGTGGATAGCGACGGTTTGGGATGGGGTAGCCGGTGGGGTTTGGGGTTACATTTATAGGGGATGTTGGGGGTTGGGGTGACCGCTTGGCTTGGCCAAACGGTTGGAATTTAAAATTCAAACCCGCTATGACATGGCGGGGCCAAGCGAATAGATGGCCGCCACATCGGATCTCAAGACTGCTCCACGCCCGGCTTCAAACCCGAGCCCCAAGGGCCACGCCCCAACCCAAGCCCACCCGGGGTGGTGGCTTGGGCGTTTTACAAATTAAGATAAACAAACAAACGTAAAAGAACATATTACCAAACGTTCACGAACGTAGTCGAACGAACGAGATCTTTGTTCATGTTTGTTCATTTAGTTAGTCGAACGGAATATCTTGTTCGTGTTCGTTCATTAACTAAACGAACGAACATAAACGAACTTTCCATTGAACAGTTCGCTGAGTGTTCGGTTTATTTACAGCCCTAGTCATCACCTTAGCTAGCTTCTATGCCATTATCTAATAATAAGTATTATTAAAGTTATCTAAGGATAAGTGTTATTTTTTAACGTCGGTCAACGTCACATTCAGGTTATGTTGACATATTTCAATAGTCGATTCATTCTGATGGGTAAGCTTTATTTTTTTTTGAAAATTTGTCTCAACTCATTCCTTGTTGTATTTTTGTAATGAAACCTAACTGACTACTGAAAGATTAACCTGGACCATTGTAACGTCCTAGGCAAATCTCACATCGACCGTGACCAGGAGAGATCCATGGTTCATGAGTAATCCAGTGTCTCTTAAATCACCAACGCGTTTTAAGCTTAGTTGGCTGTGAAGCACATGAAAACTCCATAGTTAAGCGTGCTCAGATGGTAGTAGTACTAGGATGGGTGACCTCCTGGGAAATGTCCATCGGGGTGACCAAAAACAAAGATTTATATAAGCGAATATAAAAAAAAAGAAGCTAAACCTAAACTTAAATCCACATTAAACCATAAGTAGGTCTGAATATTTGTCCACAATTGGGCGAACCGAACCACTAATAGGCAACCAAATAGTAACTTAATGTATTCATACATGGTCAAACAAGGTTTGTCAATCCATTACTCATGTTATTGATTGATTTTATTTTAGTTTTCACTACATTAATCAATTTGTTACTAATATATTTTCTTTCATATAAATTGTTTACAATAGATTTAGTGTTATTGAATGGTATGATATGATTTAAGTCAAACATATTTCATTAGGTGATGATTGTTTTTTCAATTGGTCAACAACGATGCGAGGTTATTGGTTACGAAGTTCCAAAAAGCAGAAGTATTAAATAAATAGGTTTTCTATTGATATTTCGAACTACAAAAACATAATTTCATCATTTATTTATCTTTTCATTTTATTTATATCAATAGTACGTTGGTTGTTTTATTTTACTTTATTTACCCCAGGGTTTCTTTGAGAGAATTTCGTTATGATCATCATAAACGTATAATGTTTTTTGTTAATACTTCGAAAACATATTATTTTGTGAAACCAGCGAAGTTCGCAAGTATTAAACTAGTATAGGATGAATTACATTTATACCGAATAAATGATATTGAAACCATAGAATATTTAATAATTAGTTGTAATTGCATTTCCAAAAAATTACATAACATAATTAACGAATCTAACAAATTAACATATAATTAAATTAATTATAATTGCATAAAGATCTCAGAATATCGGAGAAGAAGAAGATTGCAGTGCAAGGCATTACAATGATAGTTTGCTGGAGTTTATGGCGTGCCAGGAATAACGCCAAATTTTCTAATTCTCCGATTAGAATAGAGAGTATATTTAGCGAGATTAAGGCTTTGGGTTTTCTTGGTTTTCCTCTAGATCGAAGTACAAAGGGATAGATTGGAGGGAGTGGTGCTTCTTTGTAAATATGTAATCTTGTTGTTTGTTGTTTTTTGTCGGCCGAGCTTGGGTCGGCGTTTTAGTTAATGAAGTTTACCTTTTAAAAAAATTTAATTATAATTGCATAATAGAAGAAAGAGCTAGTGTGAGAAGAATCAAACAAAACAATTAATCTTAAAAGCAATAATTATACTCATTTTAAGTCAATGCTTAAAAGCAATAAATGTAATCATTTTATGTTCATTTTAAGTCAACGCTTAAAATCAATAATTGCATTCATGTTAACGAAGGAAACAAACAAAATAACATACATTTCTGAGTTAATTGCTCAGATGGTCCCTGTGCTTTCTCATTTTTTCACATTTAGTCTCCAACTTTTTAAAATTACATGTATGCTCCATGTGGTTTGATCTTTTGTTACTCGTATAGTCCCCTAAGTGGATGTCTGTTAGTTTGTTCAGTTAAGTTGGTGTAAAATGACTTAACTACCTTTATCATTTAAAATACTAACTAAATTAAAACAATAAAAAAATCAAATGGGACCTACCCACCACTCACCCCCAACTTCATCTTCAACCTCTATCACCCAACCCTCTACCATCACCATTTTCTCCCTCAAGCAACACCCAAACCTGAAACCCCAGCGACTACCCTCAAGAACATCCTACCGCACCCGTCTTCGGCCAACGAGCATCCCGCTCCAGCGACTACCCTCAAGAACAATCCACGACAAATGCGTTCTTATGTTGTTCCGAATCACTGAAACCCTCAAGAACAATCAAAATCAATCAAACACGCATAACAACAAAAAAAGTTAAATCAATTCAAACTTGAAACATAATTTACGAACCGACAAATCTCAACTTGCTTGATATCACCAGAAAAGGAGAAAATCTCGTGAATTTCTCTCTCGGTTGGTAGATCTGAAAGATGTCCTACTTGTACTATTCTCGTCTGCAACAAGTTTTAATCAAAAAAATAAATTATAGATAATCAAATTCTAATTTGATATATGAATTGAAAAGTTGTTAAAAACTCACCTACATTTCAATTGCAAAGCACAGTACCAGATTTTGGTCTGTGTGCGAAAAGGTTTACGAATGCGTATGCAATTTCAGGTTTAGAGAGAGAAAGAGAGAGAGAGGGTAATTACGCAATTAACATATAAGTTGAGAAGATGATTATGACCGCATTTGGCGGTGTGGTGGTTCCTGGTTGCTTGATGGCTGGCTCACATGGTGGACCTAGTGGTGGCAATGGTTTGTTCACAGAGATAGATGGAAGAGATGAATGGGGAGAAGAGTGATAGGGTGTGTGGGTAGGTGGAGGTATTTTATCCATTAACTTATATTTCTTAAATATTAATTATATTCTTTAAATACTGAGGGTTAGTATTGTCATTTCATACCAACTTAACTGAACAAACTAACAGACATTTACTCCGGGGACTATCCGAGTAACAAAAGATCAAACCATAGGGAGCATACGTGTAATTTTAAAAAGTTGGGGACTAAAGGTGAAAAAATGAGAAACCACAGGGACTATCCGGGCAATTAACTCTAAATTTCTTTATGAACCTCAAGCTTAAATAATAATTTCTTTTGTCAGTTAGGCATGTGGCCTAGTGGTCAAAGGGGTTTTTCTCTTGTGGAGTGACTTAAGGCTATGGGGTATGGGGCTTGGGTTGGGGCGTGGGTTGGGAGAAAACGCCCAAGCCACCATCCTGGGTGGGCTTGGGTTGGGGCGTGGCCCTTGGGACTTGACTTTCAAGCCGGACGTGGGGCGGGGGAAGCTAGCTGACATGGCGGGCTGTGTATGGCCAAAAGAAAAGATCCGTTGGGCTAGCCGTTGGCCAACGGCTATGTTAAAAAAAATTAATTTTTTCTTCCATTTTTTCACTATCAAACTCACATTTTTCTTTCATTTTTTACCACATTCAACCACATCTTCTATACATCTTCAATTCTCCTTCTACAAAACGAAAAAATGCATCCTTACAACCGTCCTTTTGACCCGAGCAACCCGTATGGGTTCCAAGAAAATAATCCTAGCCCTCCACCCACTCGTCCAATAGCTCGTCCATTTTTCATACACTCTCCTATGCCCGACATGGCGGGTTATGCATCGTATATCGGGAATCGTGTGTTTACTAACTTCCCACACACCGGCGATTCGATACCTACCCCGTTTTCACAATCGCCCATCGACCTTTCACCAACCTCCATCGACCTTTCACAAAACGAATCCGTTCCCGAAACTCAACCACCCAATGATGGTCCTTCCGCGTCGAAACCCCTCAAAAAGGGAAGTCATAAGAAAAAAACCGACGAGGATAAAGTAGTTGAAACCGCCAAACGAAAACAACAAAAATGGGTCGTTGCTGAAGAAGTTGCATTGGCGAGGGCTTGGTTTGAACAACTCATAGTGGAGCGATAAGCACCCAACTTACAAAATTTAGTGGTTTTTAAATAAAGCAAAGCAAAACCCTAAAAGTGGTGAAAACGAAGCCGACATTTTGACAAATGCAGTGGTCACTTTCAAAGCAAATGTGAAGACCGACTTCCGTTTCATGCATTGTTGGGAGATTTGTAAGTTCCATCCAAAGTGGACGACTATCCCCATTGGTAGCGAAACTAACTCGTCTTCCAAAAGGTCAAGGGCCTCGTCCCAAGCCCAATCAGATGCACGAGATCAAGAGTTTGAGGACGTTTTAGATGATTCGCCAAGCCCAAACCGGCCTGAGTATGGAAGAAATGCCTCAAGAAGGCGTGCTCAAAAATCTAGATCTGATACGGCATCGCCTTCAGCTGCGAGTTCTGGCTCGCGTAGGGGAATATACAACGAGTAGTTGGATGACATTTCATGCAAGTTGGATACATTCAACGTATTCCAACAACAAAGGGCCGAAATACGAAGGAGCAAAGAAGCTAGAGATGCCGCTAGAGATGCCCAGAAACCAAAACGGGATGATTTGAAATTTCTATCCCAGTCCATTGATCATCTACAGGGTGACGAGTTACAACTAGTCTTGGCGTTGAGAGAAGAGATAAAAAAAACAAATATAAAAGTTAGGAATTTTTTTTTGTAATTTTCTTTTTTTAAAAATATTAAAAAAAATTAAATTTGTTGTTTTAAATAATATTGAAATAGCCCATCGGGTCAGCCCAGCGGGTCAGCCCAGCGAAGCCCACCAAACCCACGCCCCAAACCCCCGCCCCACCATACCGTGTTGAATGTGGGTTTAGCCAATGTCTGCCTCTCATTCCACGTGTCAACCAATGCCCAACCCACGCCCCAACCCAAGCCCCACCATACCCCACGGTATAACTTTAAAATTTGGGATTGGGTAATTTAGAAGTGTAGTCTTTGCTTTTTAAAAAAATAATAATAATAATTTCTTATAGTGAATTTCGTTATGATCATCGTAAACGTATAATTTTTTTGTTAATACTTCGAAAACATATTATTTTGTGAAACCCGCGAAGTTCGTGAGTATTAGCACTAGTATAGGATAAATTACATTTATACCGAATAAATGATATTGAAACCAGAGAATATTTAATAATTAGTTATAATTGCATTACCTAAAACTTACGTAACATATTTTTATTTTTGAAAGGTGTGAGTTATTCGCGAATATCTGAAGTTCTAGCATACGTTGTCTTAATAAAGTCCGCGCTCGAGAGTCCCCTCGCATAATAGATCCCCAATTTAAACACTCAATGAGAAACCCATATCACCCAGACTCGAACTTGAAACCTGTATGGGAAAACTCACCTGGGCCCACCATAGGTGGAACTTAAATACCGATAACCACCACTAGAGCACTAGTGATGGTTCATAACATAATTATCTAATCTAACAAATTAACATATAATTAAATTAGTTATAATTGCATAATAGAAGAAAGAGGTAATGTGAGAAGAAATCAAACAAAACATTTAAGCTTAAAAGAAATAACTATATTCATTTTAAGTCAAAAAGAAGGTATCAAACAAAATAACATAAAATTTAATTTGAAACAAAGAACAAATTAAACGAAATAACATATACAGGCGATTGTTTCAAGCTTCCATCTCCATCTTCTAAATCTGTAAAATTACCGATCAACACACATAATAAGTATCGAAAATAGTTTAAAACACAAAAACAAAAACCAACATGTGTATAAAAAATTCATCAAAATTTTAAATATAAAATTATGCGAGCAGATTAGTCATTTATAATATGTGGGTCTCTATCGCTCTCTTTTTTTCTCTCTCTCTATCTAAATAATAAGTACAAAGTTTCAAAAGACTATTTTTACAGGCCATTATCCGTCATGTCAGCATCATAAAACCTTTTAAGAAGTGTGTAACATTTAATGCCTTTAATCCCTTTCAATCACCATTTTCCATCTTTTTTCTTCTTATTTCGAGTTATACTAAAACGCCTCTCACTCTTCATGCTCCTATTAAGACTCTTACTCCCTATAATGTCTGTTACGCATGATCTTTAAGTTTTTTAGAATAATTTAACTTTTTATAATTTTAAAGTTGTAAAATAGTTTTAAGATAAATGATTGTAAATGTAGTGTTTTGTTAAATCTCTTTTGTTTTATACCTATAAAAAGGGTGCTATCCCGTAACCCATATTACTAACCATACTCCCCCATCTGAGCAAAATAATATTGGTCACGCTCTCAAGTTTATAAAAGAGGTACGCTTAGTGTCATCTGTTTTAAATTATGTATCAGAGCTGCAAATACCTTATTTAAGACATTATGAATGAAGTCCTTCACTTCCGATATTAGTTGATTAGATTCCGGCAAGTCTGGTAAGAGGCAGAAATCGTGAAACATGTTTGGGTAGTCCACCAAGTACACTTCTTTCCCGGATTTCTTGAGCCACTCATAGTACCTTATTTGCCAGTCCCGGAGAATATCAAACCCTGCCACAACTACAATGGTCGGTGGTAATTCCATTTTCGATATGTCCAAAGCATAGCGACCACTAACATTGACCACAGGATGGTCCCGATTATAGGGTTCACCCAACGGCAAGAATGCGTTCCAGAACCAATCTGTCTGCTTCAGTGTCAGGATAGGCGCGGTTCCATTCAGTCGTATCTCAGAATCTATACGCTCCTCCCCGCCAAAGAATGGTTGAATCGACACCAGCCCAACTACCTTCAAAACATTATACTTTTCATCAGCAAGGGATTATCATAATTCAATTATGGTGTTTCAAGTTTTTGTTTAATTGGATATATAATCTCCAAGCTTTTTGAAGGTCCGAGGCGAAATAAAATTTCGAGCCCCTTTTTTCTTCTTTGGTTATTATAAACAATACTCCTTTATCCGTGTCTAGAACCAAACAAGAATCTAACACAATTATAACACACATTGGTTTGCTTGTATAAGGAATCAAACAATACTCCTTTATCCGTGTCTAGAACCAAACAAGCTTTTTGATGATCTAGGTGATGTCTCAAACAAAGTCAAGATGTACTGTACCTGGAGTTGTTGGAAGTTGAACTGGGAGGCTCTTACAGCAACATGATGAGCCATGTTTCCGCCAGCGCTATCACCCGCGATAAAGCATTTTGAAATATTTGCATTGCCCGGTAACCATTTTGACCTGTTCTCTTCAACGTCTAGAAACTTGAGTACATCAAGCCCATCTTCATGTTGAGCAGGGTGTCGATGCTCCGGTGCAAGACGATAATCAACAGAAACAACTATCACATGCAATTCTCTCGCGAACTTGCGACAAAAATCGTCGTACAACTGTGTGTCCGCGGAGGCGACAACATATCCACTTCCATGACAGAACACCATCACCGGAAGATCTTCTACAGTGTACTGTGTGGGGACAAATACGCGGAACCAGAGTTTGCGAGTTGGATCCACCACAACATCGTATGTCTTGACACCGTTGATCGGTTCAGATGATGGCGGTGTCAGGGGTACGAGTTTGAGAAGACCGCGGTTCACTGTGCCGTCTTTCCGCAAAATTAAGTCGAGTCCCATGTCGAGTAACCAAAGTGTAATTCGTGTTTTCCAGGGTAAGGATAGAGATTTTGGAGTTTTGGCTGCAGATTCCATTGTCAGACTAGAGAGAAAAATAATGAAGGTAATTATGTGTGTGAGTAAACCAATCAAAATTCAAATATTTATAATGCAAAATAAACAATTGACTATTCTTCGTCAAATGGTCTCATGCGATGGCTTGTTTTTGAAGGATATATTTTATGATCTTGTTCAAAACGTAACATATGGAAAATCATGAAAGTAAACTTTGATCACCCAAACATTTAAAATGAACATTGGAAAAGGTCAATTACAGAGGCTCAAAAAATGATCTTGTTCAAAAAGTAACATATGGAAAATCATGAAAGTAAACTTTGATCACCCAAACATTTAAAATGAACATTGGAAAGGGTCAATTACATAGGCTAAAAAAAAAAAAAAAAAAACAAACAAACAGTGTGCACAACTTTACATGCATAGATAAGGCTACCTATTATCGTTTTATTTTTTTCATCTTGTGTCACAACCACATTATAAAATAGAGAAGGATCCCATTCAAGACAATTTTTCCATACAAAGCCTACAAGACAAGGATTTTAGGACAAGTGTTATTGGCCTGAAGGGTAATCTAGTCCTTTCTCACTTAAGACGACTTCCTCAATAGATTTTCAAACGGCTATAACTTTTTCATATGTTAATATTTTTTTAAAAAAGTTTACACTGTATTAACGAGCATTCCATTCTCTTTAATTCCAACAGTCTTTTGCTATGGTTTTCTTAAAAAATACAGGATTTTGAATACACATTTGTCCATTACGTGATTTTGAATACCAAGCACATGACTAGGTGATTTTAAATATCCATTACGTAATTACATGATTTTATTATAGACCCACATATTTTTCTCCGTTCACCAATGATGAATTAGTGAAGCATAAAAGTCTTCACGAAGTATATGAAGGTCTCTAATCAAACATTCTAGAGCCTGTTATCTTAGCAATGAATCACGGATGAAGGAGGTTTAATAACAATGAGAATCCGAAAAGGGCCCCAAAATTATATTTCGCTTAGGGCCTCTAAAAACGTTGAAATGGCCCTGCACATGAATATAAAAATGAACATCATCAAACTTGATTGATTAAAGATAAACATAAAAGCATGATTGTTAAAAAAAGTTCTTACAACCTTGGACTAATTAAAAACCGAAATGATTAAAAAAAACCAAGATAGAAAGGTGGTGCAATGGGGGGTGGGTGCATAGTAGAATGGTGTGGAGGTGTGGTGTGGAAGTGGGTTAATGGTTGTAATGGGTTTTATGGGATGGTTCAAATAGTGAGCATTGAGTTGAATTTCTAGGCTGGACAGAAGATGAGGCATGACTCGTGTCATGGAGTTTTTGCATTTTGTTCATTTGTGACAGCTGTAAAGTTTATTTTAGGCATGACGAACGAACATATCTAGCTAGGTTACACACTTCCATGGTCAACTTTGTTGGGTCCACAACTTATTTTGTCTTCACTTGGGGTTGTGGGCACGACGGCGTGTTTAATTAGGCATAACCTCGTGCTGGTTATTTTCTTTGTCTTTTATGCCAAAGATGTAAGCACGGGGTGGTGTTTCATAGGAAATGGCCTCGTCTCTTGAATTATGATTTGCCTTTTCCGTATATATAGTGTACTGTGACAATATATCCACTTCCGTGACAGAACACCATCACAGGAAGATCTTCTATAGTGTACTGTGTGGGGACAAATACGCGGAACCGGAGATTGCGAGTTGGATCCACCACTACATTGTATGTCTTGACACCGTTGATCGGTTCAGATGATGGCGGTGTCAGAGGTACGAGTTTGAGAAGACCGCGGTTCACTGTGTCGTCTTTTCGCATAACTAAGTTGAGTCCGATGTCGAGTAACCAAAGTGTAATTCGTGTTGTCCAGGGTAAGGACAGAGATTTTGGAGTTTTGGCTGCAGATTCCATTCTCAGATGAGAGAAAAATAACAAAGGTAATTATGTGTGTGAGTAAACTAATCAAAATTCAAATATTTATAATGCAAAATAAACAATTGATTATTCTTGGTCAAATGGTTCATGCGATGGCATGTTTTTGAAGGATATATTTTATGATCTTGTTCAAGACGTGATGACGGGGGTAGCCCAAGATCAAATAAAATGACTTAAGTACATACACGCTCGAAAGATTAAATGGTTCGAAGGTTAAAAAGCTGTGAGGTGGGGAAAAGCAATACGGAAACAGTAACCAGTCACATCCCGGGATTGCTTCACCAACCCACCAGCCGCAAAAGCAATGCAGGTCTGCAGAGCACACACTATTATCCAGGGGTCAAAAGGCTTCAACCCCCGAAAGGGCAAGCCCCTCACTGCAAGCAAGGTCACTAGTCAAAAGCATTCTTCTTTGGGAGATGCCTTCTCCTATATATTTGACACTTCATTTACTTCAGAGGACATTCCTGGCCAGCCTGATTTCTGAAATCTCCGGTCATTCACTTTGAGTACTTGCTTCATGCGAGTCACTCCCTTTCACATCCAACACACACATTCTATTTGCTCCTTCATCCGAATCTGAATACGATTCAGAAGAGGACCTTTAGCAAATAACAAAAACAAACTAGTGAACCTCCTTCCACGTCTTGCAAATGTGGGGGGACCCCACGACCTGCGTTAGGCAAAGTTGAACCCTTCAACCCTTTTGCCTAACCGGCTCAGCTACTATCTTTGGTCTATTATTTGTTGCATCAACAAGTTGGCGCCCACCGTGGGGCTACGCCGCTATTTCTCCTCAAAAAGACCTAGTAGTGTAGCTCTTTTCTCTTGAAACCGCCATGTCTGAAAGTGGATCCCCGGGTGAAGTAAATCAGGTTCCAAACACCTCAACCCCGGGTAGTAGCCAAGCTCATGTGGCTATGCCAACTTCTTTCTCAACTCCGGGGAGCACTCCCGAGTTTCTCACCTTCAATACTCCAACTCCGTCCAGATCCGGAGTTCCTTCCCCAAATGTTGGTGTCTCTGACACCCCAGCACGTGTTGAACTTACCCCTGAGGGAGTTGCTAACAATTTCCTTGAGTTGAGGTCTCCTCAACCAATATGTGAGTAGAGAAAGAGACAAAGGAGTGAGGATTCGTCTAGACTATGACGAACCAGAACCAACGTTGTCTCCCGGACCTCCTATCCCTCCTTTTACACCTAGGAATGAGGCTGGTCCCAGTAATCCTCCAAACCCTAATCCATATCTATCCACAATGGCGAATCCTACAGTACATCCCATCTTCTCTTCCCAACCAATTACAAGTGGTGCTCCTTTGGGGCATGAGCTAACCCTTGACCAGCTCCTGCAGTCCCCAGTAACAAGCCTTCCAGCTTCTACAACAACTTCGTGGGAACAAGCCCTGTCCGTACTCCCCTTGGCATGAAGTGCTGTAATGAGCACCCCCCTTGGAGTAAGCTGCTCAGTTGCACCCGGAAGCCTTCAAGGCTTCAACCGCATGCCCCCGATGATGGCCCAAATGATGGCCAACTTCCCGTGGCAGCACTTTATTAATCAGGTGCTAGCCACTCAGGGAAACAGCAGCAATGGCAATAACACGGGTGTAAGAGCTGAAGAAGATTTGGCCAAACCTTACAAGCCGAGTAACCTCTCGTGTTTTTCACCGCAAATAGCCGATTATGATTTCCAAACAAAGATCAAGATGCCATCCCACATCAGAACATATGATGGGACTGAAGATCCTGAGGATCATCTTCAGATCTTTACCGGTGCAGCAAGAATAGAAAAATGGTCAAACGCTGAATGTTGCCTAATGTTCATGCAAAATCTTGTCGGATCAGCCAGGATCTGGTTCAATGATTTACCTGCTCGAAGCATTCGAAGCTTCGATGACCTCAGCAAGGGTTTTTTGGCCAACTTCTCCCAACAAAGGCGATATGTCAAAGATGCAACCGTGATCTTTCAGATAAAACAACGTGACGATGAAAGTCTTCGGGAATTCATTGAACGATACAAGAAGGAAGGTCTCACCTATGTAGGGGCAGATGAGAAAATGAGGGTAGCTGGTTTTATGAATGCTATCACCTCAAAATATCTCACAAGGGATTTCAACAAATCCCTGCCCAAGACCTTGGAAGAAGCTCTCAAAAGGGCAGAAGCCCATATCAGGGGAGATGAGGCAGTAGATATTAAAGAACAAAGGAAAAGAGGATCCAGTTGGCGAAGCAACAGCCCAGCCAGAAAAATAGGGAACTTTAACTCCTATGACAGGCGCCAAAAGGGTTCAGACCATCGAAGGTCTGAAAGTCGGAACCCTCCCACCAGAGAGAAAGGCATAAGTTTCACACCTCTCACAAAAACTCCTCAATAAATCCTTGCAACGGAAGAAGTCAAGCAGAACTTTCGGCCTCCTAGGCCTCTCCCCAAGAGCAGAAAGAATGCAAACTCCACACAATATTGTGAATTTCATGAAGAAAAAGGACACCATACCAATGATTGCTTCCAACTTAAAAAGAGGATCGAAGAAGCCGTCAAGTCCGGGGAACTTGCTCACTTGGTAAAGGGAGTAAGGGACAAAATGGCTGAAGGAAAAGGCAAGGAAGTCAATATGGTGGATTTTGATGGACGGGTTCCACACAAAAGACAACGGTTGGAAGCTTGGGAGCTTCAATGTGTTTGCTTCCCCCCAACGGAAAAAGACCCTCTTTCAAGCCCTCTTGTGGTCGAGGCTGCTGTGGGAACGTTACAAACAAACAAAGCCTACATAGACACTGGTGCTGCCACTGAAATCATGTTTGAGAAGTTCTTCAACCGTCTAAGCAATGAAGAACGTTCAAGGCTTCAACCCTCCGGAACATCCATAAAAGGTATTGCTGATATACCCCTTAAGCCTTTAGGGCAACTGACACTTAATGTTCGTTTCAACGAAGGTCAGAAGGAAAGAATCCAACCACTCACCTTTGTGGTCATCAACATTCCCTCAAATTATGACGTGATCATCGGTAGGCCAGGACAGTGTGCATTCTACATGGCTGTGTCTGTTGGCCATGGCACTGTCAAGTTCCCCACCGAGAGGGGAATAGCAACCCTTCAACCTTCCCAGGAGGCCTACATGGTTGAAGGTGAGAGCTCCAAAAGTGAAGAGGACAGGCTAAGGCTTGCTATAAATCCTAAGTACCCCGAGCAGAAGATAAGAGTCAATCCTAGCCTTTCGCAAGAAACCCTGTCATACCTTGAGAAGCTGTTGAAACATTACAGTGATGTCTTCGCTTGGTGCCCCGAAGACATGACAGGCATCCCCCGGAAAATCGCTGAGCATGAGTTAAGAATACCACCGGATGTCAAGCCCGTGGTCCAGAAGAAAATAAGTCTAGCACCTGAGAGAAGCATGGCTGCTTGCCAAGAAGTTGAAAAGCTTGTGTTGGCCGGCATTCTCCGAGATGTCAAGTACCAATCATGGGTTGCAAACCCGGTTATGGTCAAGAAACCTGACAACTCTTGGAGGATGAGCATAGATTTCAAGGATCTTAACAAGGCTTGTCCTAAGGATTGCTATCCACTACCGGAAATTAATCTCAAGGTTGACTCCCTCACTAGTTACCCTTTCAAGTGCTTTCTTGATGCTTACAAAGGGTATCATCAAATACTCATGAAAGAAGAAGATGAAGAAAAAACAGCGTTCCACACTGATAAATGAATCTTTTGTTACCAAAAGATGCCTTTTGGCCTCAAAAACGCTGGAGCAACCTACCAACGTCTAGTAGACAAAGCCTTTGTAAACCAAATTGGTAAAAACATGGAGGCATATGTCGATGACTTGGTGATTAAAAGCAAGACGGAGTATCAAATGCTCAACGACATTCAAGAAACTTTCATGAACCTCAGAAAGGTTAACATGAAGCTCAACCCTAAAAAATGTTCATTCGGGTTTGAGGAAGGAAAGTTCTTGGGTCATATTGTTGGGAAACAAAGCATCAAGGCTAACCCAAACAAGGTGAAAGTTGTTCTTGAAACTAAACCACCAAAAACCAAGAAGGAGGTTGAAAGCTTAAACGGGAAGCTTGCAGCCTTGAAGCGTTTTACCTCGAAGTTGGCTGAAAGATCTCTGCCCTTCTACAAAACGCTCAAGAATTGCTCGGATAAGAAAGACTTCAAATGGACTGATGAGGCTGAAGAAGCCTTCAACCAGATGAAACAACACCTCGCTTCCTTACCTGACATTGCAGCTCCAGAAACGGGGGAAGTAATCTCGGTATACCTTTCAGTCGCTGAGGAAGCCATAAGCGCCGTCCTCACCATTGAGCAAGAAAAAGCACAGGTACCCGTTTATTTCTTCAGCAAAACTTTAAAATTGGCTGAAACCAAATATCCTCCCCTTGAAAAACTTGCACTAGCCCTAGTTCAAACAACTAGAAGGCTTCGAAGGTATTTCCAAGCACACCCTATACAAGTAGTCACCGACCAACCTATTAAGAGTGTGCTTGAAAAACCAGAAAACTCGGGGCGACTAGCCAAGTGGGCAGTGGAACTAGGTGAACACAACATCACCTACGTCCCAAGAAAAGCTATTAAAGCCCAAGTCTTGGCTGATTTCATTATAGAAGTCCCAAAGCAAACAATCACCCAAGTAAACTCCACCACCACTGAACCTTAAGACCTTGAAGCCTGGAAGCTTTTCACCGATGGGGCTTCAAGCGTTGAAGGGTCAGGGGCCGGTCTCATTTTGATCAACCTAGAAGGGTTGGAATTCACGTATGCTCTCCGTATTGATTTTCAGACCACCAACAACGAGGCTCAATATGAGGCACTAATCGCTGGCTTATGGCTGGCTAAAGAAATGAAGGTTGAAAAGCTTGAAGTGTTCACAGATTCATTCCTGGTCTCGAGCCAAGTAAATGATAGCTACATTGCTAAAGAGCCCAACATGAAAAAATACAAAGAAAAATCCAAGGAGCTGATGAGTACCTTCCAAGCATGCAACGTCAAACAGATTCCCAGATCTCAAAACAAAAATGCTGACGCCCTAAGTAAGCTTGCATCTCTCACTTTTTCCCACCTTACCAAGAAGGTGTTGGTAGAAGTATTGAAGGCTCCATCAATCGATGAATTGGAAGTTCAAGACGTAGTCACCGAGGAAGATCCAAACTGGATGACTCCTATAAAAAAGTTCCTTAAAAATGGTGAACTACCCAATGATCAAGTAGAAGCTGAAAGGGTTAAAATCAAGGCAAGGCAGTATGTACTACAAGGAGAAACCCTTTACAAAAAGGGTTACCTTGCCCCCTTGCTAAGATGTGTTGGTCCTGAGCAAAGTAAGTATTTGATCAAAGAGATTCACGAAGGCATATGCGGAGCTCATTTTGGAGCTAGGTCGGTGGTTGCAAAACTCATGAACCTTGGGTATTTCTGGCCCTCAATGCATCGTGATACCACTGAACAATTGAGGAAATGTGATGCTTGCCAGATTCATGCACCAATCCCAAAAAGTCCCAAGCATGACCTTGTCCCAGTAACCTCGGCATGGCCATTCCATAAATGGGGAATGGACAATGTTGGTCCATTTCCCCCAAGCAAAGGAGGAGTAAAATTCTTGCTGGTGGTAATAGATTATTTCACCAAGTGGCCCGAGGTTAAACCGCTTGCAAAGATCACGGGCAAACAGGTCACCGATTTTGTTTGGGAGAACATTATTTGCCGTTATGGATTGCCGGGAGTAATTGTCACTGACAATGGAAAGCAATTTGCTGAGAAGCCTTTCAGCGTTTGGTGCAAAGAATACAGAATCAACCAGGTTTTCAGCTCAGTGGCTTACCCGCAATCAAACGGGAAGGTTGAAAGGACGAATCGGAGCATAGTGGAAGGTATCAAGACAAGATTGGGAAGATACGAAAGCAACTGGCTTGAAGAATTGCCTAGTGTTATATGGGCAATAAGAACAACCGAAAAAACAAGCCATAAGAAAACACCCTATAGCTTAGTATTTGGATCCGAGGCTGTGATCCCTGCTGAGATAGGAGTTGTAACCCAACGAATCATCAACATGGATCCCGAAACAAACCAAAAAGAGACCTTGTTGAATTTACAACTCCTAGAGGAAGCACGAGATCAAGCTGCAATTCAAGAGGCCAAATACAAGCAACAAATGGAAGCCTACTACAACAAGAAAGTCAAGAACGAACGTTTCAAGCCAGGGGACCTGGTCCTCAGAAACAATGAAGCTAGCAAAAAAGAAAATCAAGGAAAGCTTGGCCCAAAATGGGAGGGTCCATATACCATCCTCGAAGCACACAAGGGTGGATCCTACAAGCTAGCAGATTCAGAAGGCAAAAGGTTCCCAAGGTATTGGAATGGCAAAACCCTGAAAAGGTTCCATGTTTAGACAGGAAAGATTGGTTTGTATCAAAATGTATTTCGAGAACAGCACTATGAATACCTTTTGTAAAAAGCAAGTATTGCTTGAATGAATGAAGTTGTTTTATCAAACTTGTCTTTCATCCTAACATGAGGTTGAGAACCTAGCAAAAAACTCCATGGCAAGGGTCATGTAAGGGGTGAGTTCCTAAATCAATACAACTCCATGAGACTTATTAAGTAAAAACAAAATTGTCTCATAGACGGGTTTGAACAGCCTACACCAAATGTTCCTTAAGCCTTAGAAAAATAACCAACAAACAGGCTTACGAAATCAAACAAAACATGAAAATAAAAAGGATAGGTGCTATGTCTTCTTGTTAAAAATACCAAGGCTAAGTGACTGCAGCACTGAACCCTTTAAGGTATAAAACACATAAAGACAACACAAACTCGACAAAGACAAAGTTACAAGAAGACAAAAATAGTCTAAAGGACGAAACAACTTAAACGAAAAATTAAAGATACAAACCAAGTCAAGTCACAAAACTAAGAAGCCTTCAAGGCTTCAAGCCACCTAGGTGGCAACTCGAAACCTCAAAGGCTTCAACTTACATACGGATAGCCAAAAGGCTTAAAGGGTTGAAGCCAACCAGGTTGCGTTAACAAAATAGACACAACTATAACACAAAGAAAATAGTTAAACATAATATCATACCAAAGAAAGTTGTGAAAGACTTTCAAACACTAGTTAATACAAGTTCTAGTGACTTGCAAGTTTAGACATTGTTCAAACGGCCATACAGGCCTAAAACACAACCAACAGGAACCTTAAGGGTTCCTAGAAACCTAATATTGTTCAAAGATAACATTACAAACTACAAGTTGTTTTTTAGTGCTAAGAAAGCTACGAATTAAGCATCAGCAGAGGACTTGGAAACCCCGGAACCTTCACCTTTGACCTTCTTTGCTTTCTTCAGCTTCTTAGCTTTCACACCTCCATCACCACCTACCGCTGAAGCCTCCAAGCTTGCATCCTTTGGAGCATCCGGTTGACCTGAAAGGGTATCATCACTATCTCACGAGTAGGATCTCTTCCTTGAAAGAGAACCCAAGATCTCAGCATAGACCTTTTCATTAAGGCCCTCCGGTTTTAAGTCCTGCAACACAGTAAGAGGCTTACCAAAACAAGCAGAAACTTGATGAATGTAAGGGTAAGTCAGCCTCTCCATTTGTTCAACGGAGCCTTTGAAAATATCAAAAGCCTCGGGACGAAACAAGGGAGACTGTTCCAAAGGATGGCCGGATTCATGAAGCTTATAACCAGTGATGAGGCCTTGGTGTTTCCCCAGGTTGAGCAACTTAGTATAAACTTCCCCAAGGGCAGAGTTGAACTCCTTGGAGTGTAGAAGGTAAGTAACAACCTGTTGGAAACCCTGCTCAATTGACCACTGATTGTCAAGGGTAGATCGAGCAACCGAAGCTTTCAACCCCTCCTTTTCCTCATCAAAAGCCCGCTGTTGAACAAATAAAGTTTCCCTGTCAGCCTTAAGCTTCAACCGATCAGCCTCAAGGCTCTTCTTCAAATCACTCATCTCAATTTCATGCACATTAGTCAGTTCACTAACCTTCTTGTCCCACGCTGCTTCTTTCTCAGCAAACCCAGCTATCTCCTTCTTCATCGTTACCATTGAAGATTTCATTTTTTTCTTTCTTCTTAGAGAAATCTTCGTATTCCTGCATCCTTTTACGAAAACGAGCAACCCCTTGAGGAAGCATAGCAGCAAGATTGCAAGTGCTCAAAATCATACGGGATAACATCAAGTCGTCATCCATCTCAGCAATGGTGTTATGGACTGAAGGAGGAGCAATGTGACTTAGAGCATCTTCACAAACGACAGCATCCTTGAAGCTGTCATCATTCTTCACCGACCAACCAGGCACATAAACTTCATCCGGATCCAACCCTTCAACATCCCTACTTGAAGAACCCTGAACAGGGGCAGCAATAACCTTTTGAGCTAAAGGCTTCTTACCATGAACAACCAGTTTCTTCTCCTTTTACCACCAGCTTCAATACCTTGATCTTCAGAAGCTTCAATGTCATCGCTCAACTCCACTGGCTCAATAGAAGTGGATTGAGCATTAGCCTTCAGCAAACGGCGAGTAGATCGACGGGTTGAAGACTTAGGAGCATGATACTTAGAAAAGCCTTTGACATTGGAAGTGCTAATATAACCCGAACCCTCGAACCTTTGCTCAGCAGTTCTAACTACAACGTTTTCACCAGGAACAGATGGGGCATCCTCAAATACAACATCCGAAGTGTCATCACTCTTGATAAAGTCCAGGGCAGACATGACTGCAAATGATAAAAAACAAAAACACTAAGACATAAGTCAAGAAAAATGAAAAGAGGGTAAAAAAGAAAAACGCATACCCGTGCCACTTCTCATTAGAACTGGATGCCGATAGGCATTCCCCCAGATGCCCCAGGGGGAATGCCTATCGGGATCCGGTTCTAATGAGAAGTGGCACAGGTATGCGTTTTTCTTTTTTACCCTCTTTGCATTTTTCTTGACTTATGTCTTATGTGTTTTTGTTTTTTTTATCATTTGCAGTCATGTCTGCCCTGGACTTTATCAAGAGTGATGACACTTCGGATGTTGTATTTGAGGATGCCCCATCTGTTCCTGGTGAAAACGTTGTAGTTAGAACTGCTGAGCAAAGGTTCGAGGGTTCGGGTTATATTAGCACTTCCAATGTCAAAGGCTTTTCTAAGTCTCATGCTCCTAAGTCTTCAACCCGTCGATCTACTCGCCGTTTGCTGAAGGCTAATGCTCAATCCACTTCTATTGAGCCAGTGGAGTTGAACGATGACATTGAAGCTTCTGAAGATCAAGGTATTGAAGCTGGTGGTGAAAAGGAGAAGAAACTGGTTGTTCATGGTAAGAAGCCTTTAGCTCAAAAGGTTATTGATGCCCCTGTTCAGGGTTCTTCAAGTAGGGATGTTGAAGGGCTTTTGATGAGGAAAAGGAGGGGTTGAAGGCTTCGGTTGCTCGATCTACCCTTGACAATCAGTGGTTAATTGAGCAGGGTTTCCAACAGGTTGTTACTTACCTTCTACACTCCAAGGAGTTCAACTCTGCCCTTGGGGAAGTTTATACTAAGTTTCTCTACCTGGGGAAACACCAAGGCCTCAATGCTGGTTATAAGCTTCATGAATCCGGCCATCCTTTGGAACAGTCTCCCTTGTTTCGTCCCGAGGCTTCCGATATTTTCAAAGGCTCCGTTGAACAAATGGAGAGGCTGACTTACCCTTACATTCATCAAGTTTCTGCTTGTTTTGGTAAGCCTCTTACTGTGTTGCAGGACTTAAAACCGGAGGGCCTTAATGAAAAGGTCTGTGCTGAGATCTTGGGTTCTCTTTCAAGGAAGAGATCCTACTCGGGAGATAGTGATGATACCCTTTCAGGTCAACCAGATGCTCCAAAGGATGCAAGCTTGGAGGCTTCAGCGGTAGGTGGTGATGGAGGTGTGAAAGCTAAGAAGCTGAAGAAAGCAAAGAAGGTCAAAGGTGAAGGTTCCGGGGTTTCCAAGTCCTCTGCTGATGCTTAATTCGTAGCTTTCTTAGCACTAAAAAACAACTTGTAGTTTGTAATGTTAGCTTTGAACAATATTAGGTTTCTAGGAACCCTTAAGGTTCCTGTTGGTTGTGTTTTAGGCCTGTATGGCCGTTTGAACAATGTCTAAACTTGCAAGTCACTAGAACTTGTCTTAACTCGTGTTTGAAAGTCTTTCAGAACTTTCATTGGTATGATATTATGTTTAACTATTTTCTTTGTGTTATAGTTGTGTCTATTTTGTTAAGGCAACCTGGTTGGCTTCAACCCTTTAAGCCTTTTGGCTATCCGTATGTAAGTTGAAGCCTTTGAGGTTTCGAGTTGCCACCTAGGTGGCTTGAAGCCTTGAAGGCTTCTTAGTTTTGTGACTTGACTTGGTTTGTATCTTTAATTTTTCGTTTAAGTTGTTTCGTCCTTTAGACTATTTTTGTCTTCTTGTAACTTTGTCTTTGTCGAGTTTGTGTTGTCTTTATGTGTTTTATACCTTAAAGGGTTCAGTGCTGCAGTCACTTAGCCTTGGTATTTTTAACAAGAAGACATAGCACCTATCCTTTTTATTTTCATGTTTTGTTTGATTTCGTAAGCCTGTTTGTTGGTTATTTTTCTAAGGCTTAAGGAACATTTGGTGTAGGCTGTTCAAACCCGTCTATGAGACAATTTTGTTTTTACTTAATAAGTCTCATGGAGTTGTATTGATTTAGGAACTCACCCCTTACATGACCCTTGCCAGGGAGTTTTTTGCTAGGTTCTCAACCTGATGTTAGGATAGAAAGATAAGTTTGATAAAACAACTTCCTTCATTCAAGCAATACTTGCTTTTTACAAAAGGTATTCATAGTGCTGTTCTCGAAATACATTTTGATACAAACCAATCTTTCCTGTCTAAACATGGAACCTTTTCAGGGTTTTGCCATTCCAATGCCTTGGGAGCCTTTTGCCTTTTGAATCTGCTAGCTTGTAGGATCCACCCTTGTGTGCTTCGAGGATGGTATATGGACCCTCCCATTTTGGGCCAAGCTTTCCTTGATTTTCTTTTTTGCTAGCTTCATTGTTTCTGAGGACCAGGTCCCCTGGCTTGAAACGTTCGTTCTTGACTTTCTTGTTGTAGTAGGCTTCCATTTGTTGCTTGTATTTGGCCTCTTGAATTGCAGCTTGATCTCGTGCTTCCTCTAGGAGTTGTAAATTCAACATGGTCTCTTTTTGGTTTGTTTCGGGATCCATGTTGACGATTCATTGGGTTACAACTCCTATCTCAGCGGGGATCACAGCCTCAGATCCAAATACTAAGCTATAGGGTGTTTTCTTATGGTTTGTTTTTTCGGTTGTTCTTATTGCCCATATAACACAAGGCAATTCTTCAAGCCAGTTGCTTTCGTATCTTCCCAATCTTGTCTTGATACCTTCCACTATGCTCCGATTCGTCCTTTCAACCTGCCCGTTTGATTGCGGGTAAGCCACTGAGCTGAAAACCTGGTTGATTTTGTATTCTTTGCACCAAACGCTGAAATGCTTCTCAGCAAATTGCTTTCCATTGTCAGTGACAATTACTCCCGGCAATCCATAACGGCAAATAATGTTCTCCCAAACAAAATCGATGACCTGTTTGCCCGTGATCTTTGCAAGCGGTTTAACCTCGGGCCACTTGGTGAAATAATCTATTGCCACCAGCAAGAATTTTACTCCTCCTTTGCTTGGGGGAAATGGACCAACAATGTCCATTCCCCATTTATGGAATGGCCATACCGAGGTTATTGGGACAAGGTCATGCTTGGGACTTTTTGGGATTGGTGCTTGAATCTGGCAAGCATCACATTTCCTCAATTGTTCAGTGGTATCACGATGCATTGAGGGCCAGAAATACCCAAGGTTCATGAGTTTTGCAACCACCGACCTAGCTCCAAATTGAGCTCCGCATATGCCTTCGTGAATCTCTTTGATCAAATACTTACTTTGCTCAGGACCAACACATCTTAGCAAGGGGGCAAGGTAACCCTTTTTGTAAAGGGTTTCTCCTTGTAGTACGTACTGCCTTGCCTTGATTTTAACCTTTCAGCTTCTACTTGATCATTGGGTAGTTCACCATTTTTAAGGAACTTTTTGATGGGAGTCATCCAGTTTGGATCTTCCTCGGTGACTACGTCTTGAACTTCCAATTCATCGATTAATGGAGCCTTCAATACTTCTACCAACACCTTCTTGGTAAGGTGGGAAAAAGTGAGAGATGCAAGCTTACTTAGGGCGTCAGCCTTTTTGTTTTGAGATCTGGGAATCTGTTTGACGTTGCATGCTTGGAAGGTACTCATCTGCTCCTTGGATTTTTCTTTGTATTTTTTTCATGTTGGGCTCTTTAGCAATGCAACTATCATTTACTTGGCTCGAGACCAGCAACGAATCTGTGAACTCTTCAAGCTTTTCAACCTTCATTTCTTTAGCCAGCCTTAAGCCAGCGATTAGTGCCTCGTATTCAGCCTCGTTGTTGGTGGTCTGAAAATCAAAACGGAGAGCATACTTGAATTCCAACCCTTCTGGGTTGATCAAAATGAGACCGGCCCCTGACCCTTCAACGCTTGAAGCCCCATCGGTGAAAAGCTTCCAGGCTTCAAGGTCTGAAGGTTCAGTGGTGGTGGAGTTTACTTCGGTGATTGTTTACTTTGGGACTTCTATAATGAAATCAGCCAAGACTTGGGCTTTAATAGCTTTTCTTGGGACGTAGGTGATGTTGTGTTCACCTAGTTCCACTGCCCACTTGGCTAGTCGCCCCGAGTTTTCTGGTTTTTCAAGCACACTCTTAATAGGTTGGTCGGTGACTACTTGTATAGGGTGTGCTTGGAAATACCTTCGAAGCCTTCTAGCTGTTTGAACTAGGGCTAGTGCAAGTTTTTCAAGGGGAGGATATTTGGTTTCAGCCAATTTTAAAGTTTTGCTGAAGAAATAAACGGGTACCTGTGCTTTTTCTCGCTCAATGGTGAGGACGACACTTATGGCTTCCTCAGCGACTGAAAGGTATACCGAGATTACTTCCCCCGTTTCTGGAGCTGCAATGTCAGGTAAGGAAGCTAGGTGTTGTTTCATCTGGTTGAAGGCTTCTTCAGCCTCATCAGTCCATTTGAAGTCTTTCTTATCCGAGCAATTCTTGAGCGTTTTGTAGAAGGGCAGAGATCTTTCAGCCAACTTCGAGGTAAAACGCTTCAAGGCAGCAAGCTTCCCGTTTAAGTTTTCAACCTCCTTCTTGGTTTTTGGTGGTTTAGTTTCAAGAACAGCTTTCACCTTGTTTGGGTTAGCCTTGATGCTTTGTTTCCCAACAATATGACCCAAGAACTTTCCTTCCTCAAACCCGAATGGACATTTTTCAGGGTTGAGCTTCATGTTAACCTTTCTGAGCTTCATGAAAGTTTCTTGAATGTCGTCGAGCATTTGATACTCCATCTTGCTTTTGATCACCAAGTCATCGACATATGCCTCCATGTTTTTACCAATTTGGTTTGCAAAGGCTTTGTCTACTAGACTTTGGTAGGTTGCTCCAGCGTTTTTGAGGCCAAAAGGCATCTTTTGGTAACAAAAGATTCCTTTATCAGTGTGGAACGCTGTCTTTTCTTCATCTTCTTCTTTCATGAGTATTTGATGATGCCCTTTGTAAGCATCAAGAAAGCACTTGAAAGGGTAACCGGTGAGGGAGTCAACCTTGAGATCAATTTCTGGTAGTGGATAGCAATCCTTAGGACAAGCCTTGTTAAGATCCTTGAAATCTATGCACATCCTCCAAGAGTTGTCAGGTTTCTTGACCATAACCGGGTTTGCAACCCATGATTGGTACTTGACTTCTCGAAGAATGCCGGCCGATACAAGCTTTTCAACTTCTTGGCAAGCAGCCATGCTTCTCTCAGGTGCTAGACTTCTTTTCTTCTGGACCACGGGCTTGACATCCGGTGGTATTCTTAACTCATGCTCAGCAATGTAGGCCTCCTGGGAAGGTTGAAGGGTTGCTATTCCCCTCTCGGTGGGGAACTTGACAGTGCCATGGCCAACAGACACAACCATGTAGAATGCACACTGTCCTGGCCTACCGATGATCACGTCATAATTTGAGGGAATGTTGATGACCACAAAGGTGAGTGGTTGGATTCTTTCCTTCTGACCTTCGCTGAAACGAACATTAAGTGTCAGTTGCCCTAAAGGCTTAAGGGGTATATCAGCAATACCTTTTATGGATGTTCCGGAGGGTTGAAGCCTTGAACGTTCTTCATTGCTTAGACAGTTGAAGAACTTCTCAAACATGATTTCAGTGGTAGCACCAGTGTCTATGTAGGCTTTGTTTGTTTGTAACGTTCCCGCAGCAGCCTCGACCACAAGAGGGCTTGAAAGAGGGTCTTTTTCCGTTGGGGGGAAGCAAACACATTGAAGCTCCCAAGCTTCCAACCGTTGTCTTTTGTGTGGAACCCTTCCATCAAAATCCACCATATTGACTTCCTTGCTTTTTTCCTTCAGCCATTTTGTCCCTTACTCCCTTTACCAAGTGAGCAAGTTCCCCGGACTTGACGGCTTCTTCGATCCTCTTTTTAAGTTGGAAGCAATCATTGGTATGGTGTCCTTTTTCTTCATGAAATTCACAATATTGTGTGGAGTTTTCATTCTTTCTACGCTTGGGGAGAGGCCTAGGAGGCCGAAAGTTCTGCTTGACTTCTTCCGTTGCAAGGATTTCTTGAGGAGTTTTTGTGAGTGGTGTGAAACTTATGCCTTTCTCTCTGGCGGGAAGGTTTCGACTTTCAGACCTTCGATGGTCTAAACCCTTTTGGCGCCTGTCATAGGAGTTAAAGTTCCCTCTTTTTCTGGCTGGGCTGTTGCTTTGCCAACTGGATCCTCTTTTCCTTTGTTCTTTAATATCTACTGCCTCCTCTCCCCTGATATGGGCTTCTGCCCTTTCGAGAGCTTCTTCCAAGGTCTTGGGCAGGGATTTGTTGAAATCCCTTGTGAGATATTTTGAGGTGATAGCATTCATAAAACCAGCTACCCTCATTTTCTCATCTGCCCCTACATAGGTGTGACCTTCCTTCTTGTATCGTTCAATGAATTCTCGAAGACTTTCATCGTCACGTTGTTTTATCTGAAAGATCACGGTTGCATCTTTGATATATCGCCTTTGTTGGGAGAAGTTGGCCAAAAAACCCTTGCTGAGGTCATCGAAGCTTCGAATGCTTCGAGCAGGTAAATCATTAAACCAGATCCTGGCTGATCCGACAAGAGTTTGCATGAACATTAGGCAACATTAAGCGTTTGACCATTTTTCTATTCTTGCTGCACCGGTAAAGATCTGAAGATGATCCTCAGGATCTTCAGTCCCATCATATGTTCTGATGTGGGACGGCATCTTGATCTTTGTTTGGAAATCATAATCGGCTATTTGCTGTGAAAAACATGAGAGGTTACTCGGCTTGTAAGGTTTGGCCAAATCTTCTTCAGCTCTTACACCCGTGTTATTGCCATTGCTGCTGTTTCCCTGAGTGGCTAGCACCTGATTAATAAAGTGCTGCCACGGGAAGTTGGCCATCATTTGGGCCATCATCGGGGGCATGAGGTTGAAGCCTTGAAGGCTTCCGAGTGCAACTGAGCAGATTACTCCAAGGGGGGGGGGTGCTCATAACAGCACTTCGTGCCAAGGGGAGTACGGACAGGGCTTGTTCCCACGAAGTTGTTGTAGAAGCTGGAAGGCTTGTTACTGGGGACTGCAGGAGCTGGTCAAGGGTTAGCTCATGCCCTAAAGGAGCACCACTTGTAATTGGTTTGGAAGAGAAGATGGGATGTACTGTAGGATTCGCCATTGTGGATAGATATGGATTAGGGTTTGGAGGATTACTGGGACCAGCCTCATTCCTAGGTGTAAAAGGAGGGATAGGAGGCCCGGGAGACAACGTTGGTTCTGGTTCGTCATAGTCTAGACGAATCCGCACTCCTTTGTCTCTTTCTCTACTCACATATTGGTTGAGGAGACCTCAACTCAAGGAAATTGTTAGCAACTCCCTCAGGGGTAAGTTCAACACGTGCTGGGGTGTCAGAGACACCAACATTTGGGGAAGGAACTCCGGATCTGGACGGAGTTGGAGTATTGAAGGTGAGAAACTCGGGAGTGCTCCCCGGAGTTGAGAAAGAAGTTGGCATAGCCACATGAGCTTGGCTACTACCCGGGGTTGAGGTGTTTGGAACCTGATTTACTTCACCCGGGGATCCACTTTCAGACATGGCGGTTTCAAGAGAAAAGAGCTACACTACTAGGTCTTTTTGAGGAGAAATAGCGGCGTAGCCCCACGGTGGGCGCCAACTTGTTGATGCAACAAATAATAGACCAAAGATAGTAGCTGAGCCGGTTAGGCAAAAGGGTTGAAGGGTTCAACTTTGCCTAACGCAGGTAGTGGGGTCCCCCCACGTTTGCAAGACGTGGAAGGAGGTTCACTAGTTTGTTTTTGTTATTTGCTAAAGGTCCTCTTCTGAATCGTATTCAGATTTGGATGAAGGAGCAAATAGAACGTGTGTGTTGGATGTGAAAGTGAGTGACTCGCATGAAGCAAGTACTCGAAGTGAATGACCAGAGATTTCAGAAATCAGGCTGGCTAGGAATGTCCTCTGAAGTAAATGAAGTGTCAAATATATAGGAGAAGGCATCTCCCAAAGAAGAATGCTTTTGACTAGTGACCTTGCTTGCAGTGAGGGGCTTGCCCTTTCGGGGGTTGAAGCCTTTTAACCTGGTGGGTTGGTGAAGCAATCCCGGGATGTGACTGGTTACTGTTTCCGTATTGCTTTTCCCCACCTCACAGCTTTTTAACCTTCGAACCATTTAACCTTTCGAGCGTGTATATACTTAAGTCATTTTATTTGATCTTGGGCTACCCCCGTCATCAGTAACCATAGACGAAATAAGGCAAGAATCAACCTTGGATGTTTCAAAGGTGAACCAATCACCATTTTTGGCCAAACGAAAAAACCGGCGAAAAAGCAACAATGAAGGATCATATCCAATGGCACGGCACAAAACCTCAAAATGTAAAACCCTAGCCATGCCCTTCGGATGAACTTGCCCAAAGGAAATTCGATAATATTCTAACAGATTCAAAACAAAGAGAGAAAAGGGATAACGAAGATTCGAAAACTCAAAGTGACGACAATAAAGAGCAATCGAACTAGGGGTCGGTTTATCAACAGGAACATCACAAGCAGGAGAAGTCGGTTTAAACATTTTATCAATACCATATTCCACACAAAATAATTCTACTTCCTCTTGGGTTAATCGGGAAAAGGATTTTGCTAAATCCTTACGAGCACCCATTTTTGCAAGAAAATACGAAAAATGTAGGAAAATACAAAGGAAACTGAAACTAACCTTGAAGAAGAGGAAAGGAATCGCAGGGAAGGAACTTGATGGAATTATGTGGAAAGTGAATGAAAAAATGTAAATATAAAAGAAAATAACCTAAAATAGGGGTGATAATTGCAAACAGTAACTTCTGCAAAAACCGCCATCCTATGAACCGCCACACATCAAAAAAATCGGTTGTCAGTTATTTAAAATTCAAATATTAACTGCCTACAACCCTTTAAGCCTTCAAGCATTGAACCCTTGAAACCTTCAGGCAATAAATACATGTATAAAAGTCAGAAGTCTTTGAGCTCATTCCCCAAAAACCTCTGACTTGGGGGGCTGATGACGGGGGTAGCCCAAGATCAAATAAAATGGCTTAAGTACATACACGCTCGAAAGGTTAAATGGTTCGAAGGCTAAAAAGCTGTGAGGTGGGGAAAAGCAATACGGAAACAGTAACCAGTCACATCCCGGGATTGCTTCACCAACCCACCAGCCGCAAAAGCAATGCAGGTCTGTAGAGCACACGCTATTATCCAGGGGTCAAAATGCTTCAACCCCTGAAAGGGCAAGCCCCTCACTGCAAGCAAGGTCACTAGTCAAAAGCATTCTTCTTTGGGAGATGCCTTCTCCTATATATTTGACACTTCATTTACTTCAGAGGACATTCCTGGCCAGCCTGATTTCTGAAATATCTGGTCACTCACTTCGAGTACTTGCTTCATGCGAGTCACTCCCTTTCACATCCAACACACACATTCTATTTGCTCCTTCATCCGAATCTGAATACGATTCAGAAGAGGACCTTTAGCAAATAACAAAAACAAACTAGTGAACCTCCTTCCACGTCTTGCAAACGTGGGGGGACCCCACGACCTGCGTTAGGCAAAGTTGAACCCTTCAACCCTTTTGCCTAACCGGCTCAGCTACTATCTTTGGTCTATTATTTGTTGCATCAACAAGACGTATTATATGGAAAATAATGAACGTAAACTTTGATTCACCAAAACTTTTAAAATGAACATTGGAAAGGGTCAATCATAGAATCTCAAAAAAAAAAAAAATAAATAAATAAATAAAAAAAAAAAATAGAGTGTGCACGACTTGACTAGGCTACCTATTAGACCATGTGTAGTGGGACGTTTTTTTTTTTTAAAATTCAAAAAAAAAAAGGCCCAAAAACGCCTTGCCCCCATTACATAGGGCGTTTTTTTTAAAAAAAAAATTCAAAAAAAGCCCCCTTGGCGTGGTTTTAAAAACGCCTTGCCCCCTTCTCCTTGTCCAATCATCTTTCATCTCCCTTTTTGTTATCCAATAAGATTTTTTCTTTATTTTATTTAATACCCCAATAATGCCCCATCCCCACTACACCCATTTTAGAAAACGCCCAATAATTTCCCTTTGCTGACTGGACTGCCACATGGCGTAAAATGCCCTAGGGTGGGGGCATTATCTTCCCATTCCACTACACATGGTCTTATCGTTTTTTTTTCATCTCGTGTCACAGTCACATTATAAAATAGAGAAAGAATCCCATACAAAGCCTACGAGACAAGAAATTCAGCACAAGTGACGTTGGCTTAAAGGGTAATTTAGTCTTTTCTTACTTAAGACAATTTCCCCAATTGATTTTCAAACGTCTATAGTTTTTTCATACGTTAGTAATTTTTTTTAAATTACACCGTATTAACGAGTATTCCATTCTTTTTAATTCCAACAGCCTTTTGCTATAGTTTTCTTAAAAAAATGTACATGATTTTAAATACACATCAGTCCATTACGTAATTACGTGATTTTGAATACCCAGCACATGATTACATGATTTTGAATACCCAGCACATGATTACGTAATTTCATTATAGACCCACATATTTTTCTCCGTTCACCGATGATGAATTAGTGAAGCATTAAAGTCTACACGAAGAATATGAAGGTCTCTAATCAAACATTTGTGCGCGAAAACATATAAATCTGGTGTTGTTCTTTTATCACCAATACTCTTAACACCCCCGTCCCATTTAGGGTACCTAGAGAGGGTACATATCTAATTTCTTAATTGAGTTGATGAACCCAACCGAAAGGAAGATATGTTACCTCATTTGAACCCACTTCAACCCATTTCAACCCTAACCATCTTGGAAAAGAGGGGTATCCATCTCATGAGTTGTTTAAAGTCATTAGCACAAGGTTATCCATAACATGAGGGTTAAGAAGCCATTAAGGGTTCATTTTCCGCAAGTGACGCAAGAAGTTAGCAACAAATTAATAAGGTGTAGTTTTTTTAAAAAAATATTAACGTATGAAAAAAGTTATAGTCGTTTGAAAATTAAGGAAAGAAAGTGTTCAAGTGAGAAATGACCAGAATACCCTTTTTGTATTTGTTTATTCAATTGTTTTAACCTTATATTTACGAAAATGCTACTGCCTAGTTTTGAGCCATTGATCTTGGAAGATCAATGGTTGAGGTTGTCTCCTACACTTTATACAAGAATTCTCTCTTGTACACGAATACATGATCTTATCTTATAAAAAAATGATTACATTATCACACTACTTTCACTTATTATTTTTCGAGTTAATTGCCCGGATGGTCCCTGTGGTTTTTCATTTTTTCACCTTTAGTCCCCAACTTTATAAAATAGCAGGTATGTTCCTTATGGTTTGATCGTTTTTTACTCGGATAGTCCCCTGAATGGATGCCAGTTTGTTTACTCAGTTAAGTTAGCATTAAATTACTGAATTACCCTTACTTATAATAATAATAAATGAAACATATAAAAATCTGGTTAACGATTTAAATTTCTAGTGGGCCCCATAATTATTTCTAATTATAATAAACTTACCCCACTACCCCACCAAACCCCATCCTCTTCATCTTAACAAAACAGTAACAGTCGACCACCATCATCTGATTCATTAACCTGCAAGTTAATAACTTCTTCACCCACCATTACCAACCACCACCCTCACCATTACCAATTTGTTTTAACACTCACCATTATCACCCATCACCCACCACCCTCATCCATCAACACCACCCTTAACCCACCACCACCCACCCACCACAACCACAACCGTAACCCACCACCACCGTCACCTTCCAATAACCATTACCGTCACCTACCATAACCCCACCACCATCACCTACCACAACCCCCCATCACCGTCACCTACCAAACAACCACTGTCACCTAGGATGACCCCCACTACCGTCACATACCATAACCACCACCACTGTTACTAACCACCACCACCGTCACCTTCCAATAACCATAACCGTCACCTACCATAACCCCACCATCACCTACCACAACCCCCATCACCATCACCTACCAACCAACCACTGTCACCTACGATGACCCCCACTACCGTCACATACAATAACCACCACCACTGTCACTAACCACTACCACTACCACCGTCACCTTCCAATAACCATAACCGTCACCTACCATAACCCACCACCATCACCTACCACAACCCCCATCACCGTCACCTACCAACCAACCACCACCGTCACCTACCATGACCCCCACTACCATCACATACCATAACAACCACTACTGTCACAAACCATAACCCCTGCCACTGCCACCGTCACCTACCAACCAACCACCACCTTTGACCCACCACAATATCCGTCACCTACCATAACCCTTACCACCGTCACCTACCAACAACCACCACCCTCCACCCACCATTACCAACCACCATCGGGTTTTACTTAAAAATTTCTTAAAGTTAATGCAAGCTAAACCTGACCAACATCTCAAAACCATCTAGGTTTTATCATGTTTGAATTTTCATACCAACAATTCTCAAAAAGATGATATGTCAGTATATAATAATTTGTAATTGAAAGAAATGGATTTGGTTTGCAGCTGTGTTTGGGTGGAGGAGGATGAAGAGGTGGGTAGTGGTGTGAGACCACCCGTAGTCGCCGTTATCCGGCGTTTTCTCCGCCCAAACATGCCCGAAAACGCCAAACCCCCCACCCCTGCCGGCGTGTTTCGGCGTTTTTTTGCAAAAAAATGAGTTGAGGCCTTTTATATTTCATGCCGGAGAAGAAATGGGTTGACCAATGAGAGTTATCTCCTTTTCCTTTGGCCAATCAATTTTTTTTCATGTTTTTTTAATTTATTTAATTCTTTACACCACTATTAACATAATGCCTATATCCCCACTACACCCATTTTAGAAAAAAAACGCCCCATTGCTGAGAATACGCTCTTTATTATGGCACGTGCATGGGGTACACGACCGTTATGGTGATCGTAGGTGACTAGTACATAATTCGGATAGTTAGTTAGTTAGATATTTTTTTCTATTTTTGAACGGGATAACAAGCTATTAGTAGCAAGATAGTTACACACTTTCACACATTCGAACTCAGAGAAATTCATTGGCGATTACACACACAAACACTCTAGAAATCATTGTATCAAGCTTGTTATCATCCAAAGTTGTAACCTTTATTGTTCAATATAGTTGATTGTGATAGTTTTCACTATCCGAGGTTTTTTATGCCGGAGATCATTCATTGATCAAGGGCTTTTTCCTCATATAAATCCTTGTGTTGATCATCAGTTTCGTTCAATCATTGTTCATACTTTTATTCATTTAACCAAGCATCTAACTTCACAAAAATCAGATTCGGTTACATTATCCCTGAGTGATTTTTGACCAAAATAGTTTGGCGCCCACCATGGGGCAATCGGTGCTTCATTCTTGAAAATTCTGTTCATTTCCTTCATTTCTGTTCATTACCTTCAACCACATGGCTTCTCAAGGGAAAAACACTTCGAGCTCCATGTCATCGATCATCTCATCACAAGGCATTCCACCATTGCCTCATGTTTCTTCTGGATCCTAGAAGAATACTGAGAATGTTACGAAGAAGACAACCCCCGTTTTCACAAAAGCAACTATTGTTGTTTCTTCTACTCCTACTAACTGTTTTGGTAAAAATCACACAAGGATAATGCAACCAAATTCGATTTTGTGAGGTGTGATGCTTGGTAAAATGAACAAATGTATGAAGAATGTATGAAAGAAATGAATGTTGGACACAAGGATTTATACGAGGAAAAAGCCGTTGATTAATGTATGATCTCCGGCATAAAAAACCTCGGGTGATGGAAACTACCGATAACCAAGTATATTAAACAAACAATGTTTACAAATCGGGATGATAACAAGCTTGGTATAAGGATCACCAGTGTGCAAAAAGTGTATAATCACCAATAATTTGCCGAGAGTTCTCGAGAGTAGTGTGTGTTGCTAATAATAATTCTATCAAGCTTGTTATCCCCATTAAAAATAGAAACTAACTAAGCTAACTAACAATCCGAAAAAGGCTCAAGCTCTCCCACGATCACCACAACGGTCGAAGAGCTCATGCATGTGTAGAATTAGAAGGCATATTCCCCTGGAATCTCGGTTATACCAAGTCCCACTTGAATACTCCTGCAAAACAAGTTCAAATATAACGGAAACAATTGTTAGTATTAGGATAATAATGAGGATCCTTGATCCTTAGTCCTGCAACATCTTCTGAGGATCCTTAATTCATGCTGAACCGAGGATCCGTGATCCTGGCTGCACTTGAGTATCCGTGCTCCATAGACTATAAAATTCCATCCCTAACAATTGCCCCCAAACATGACTAGTTGATATCGAATTGGATAGTCATGTTTCATCATTCATCGGACTAGCCGTTAGTAAAAGATATAACCGTTGCGAGGCTGATGTCATCAACAGTCATCACCTGCAACAACAATCATTATATATAGGGTTAGAGATAAGGACTAAATTGCATTTAAATTCGAGAGCTTCTCCCTTTAAATCCTCATCCGAAGATCCAAACAGGTATTCTCTCTTTCCTTCTCTCTAAATTCTTTTCTTCCGATCCTCTATTCTCTGAGCATCCATGGCGAAGATGACCCTCCGATCCTCACCTGCTAAGGATCCTAAGAAGGACAGCCCCCTAAAGAGCCAGGGTGTAACAAAAAACCCTTCGCTGGAACTCTGCCGTTTCACCGATCCTGAAATTGATCGGATATGTCATTGCTTCCTGGCAGAAGCTGTCTTCAGATCCTTTGACTCTTCGATGAAGAGCGATTGTATCTCCGATGCTTGGATCACTTTTCCTGCAATCCTTTTTTGATAGGGTTTTCTTATCCTTTCCCTGCTTTAACACAGTCATTCTTCACCCTCACTGGCATCTGATATATATAAGCCATGCCAATGATGTGGAGAGTCTTTCACACTCTTGAAAACATCATCGAGCAGGTAGGTGTTGAGATAGGGGTGTCTGAGTTGAGTCAGTTATACAACCTTGTTAGCCATGGATCTCACCGTTTTTTGTTCAAGCATAAACCCGGGGCTGTTTTTTGGAAGCTCGATCCTGCTGTTAGAACATTCCAAGCCAAAACAATGGATTCACAAGAAGTCTCCTCCGGTTCCTACACAATGTCAAGTAAGTATCCATATCTTTGAGTAAATAAATGTTTAAATGAATGTAAAGTATGAATACTTATCTGTGTTTTGTATTTGTAGGCGCTGGAAAATCCTCAAAGTCTGCTTCCAGATTCAGCGTCAGTGATCTTGACGCATTTGCTTCCTCAAAGTCCATAAAAAAGGAACTAGCTGCCAGTCCCAGCATCCCAAACGCTAAAGGCATGAGTACACGGGGCAAAGGTGCTAAGAAAAGAAAGACCTCTGAGCCCACTGAAGGCCTCCCTCTCATTCAGCATCAGTTTGAAGAATATGTCTCCGAGGTAAGGATCCTGGATCCTTAAGTCTGACCTTTACTTTCTGAGGATAACGGATCCTGACTATATATTCTTTTATGCAGAAATTTGCTGAGATCCAAATGCTCCTTGATCACAATCTGGTAGAGGCTGAACAGAAGAACCTGGACTTCCAGCAAATGTTCCTGGCCAAAGATAAGAAAATCTCCTCCCTCGAGAAGGAACTCAACCTGGTGCAAAAGGAGCTGATCCTGACCCAGATCATGGATTAGGAGGAGAAGGCAGAGGTGATGGAAGGGGCAAAGCTTTCAGCTACGATTGCCATGCTCAAGATCAAGCTGCAAATGGCCAAAGAGGCTGAGTATCCTGCTTTCGACAGGTCTTCCTGGGACCAGGAGGCTTGGAGGCAGAGGTTGGCTAAGCTGGACGATGAGGATGATGCTGAGGAGGCAGCAGCTGATGGAGCTAGGAGCAGCGGGGTGAAGGATCCGGTGGAAGAAGCAGCTGGTGGTGACGATACATCGAAGGTTTAGGCTACAACAATGGGAGATGATGGATTTATTTAGATGCGGCCGGAGCCCATTTTTATGGTTTAGTGGTTTTTTGTTTGTGATGTTTTAAACAATGCTGGTCTGTACTTGAACAATAGTATTTAGGTTTAAGGATCGCGGATACTTGGGACAAAAGGGGGGTAGCAAAGGTGGATGGGTCCTTCTGTTTATGGAGGATGAAGCCTTTGATGCCCCTCATCTTTTAATTTACTGCATAACTCGGAACTTTTTAGCATGGACACCCTTTACCTACCCCAGCGCCACGTATTGCTGGTAGATGCTTGGGGTAGGTAATTTTGACAACCTATGAAGGGTTTAATTATGATAAATAAATAAAGCTTTAACCTTTTGAGTATCTTGTGTTGTTCAGTTTGTCTCTATTTACCTTTCAATTGTTATTGTACAATTTTTTGGATTTACAAGTCATTAGTGAAGGTGCAAAAATTAGTTTATATCAAAAGGTTAGGATATGATCTAGGATCAAATATGCTTTAGTCGAAAAGTTTAAAAAGCAAGTTAACTTTAGGATCATACATCCTGTTGTCAAAGAATAAGGGTAATATCCATAAACCAAGAATAAAGTTAAAGTAAATAAGGATCATACCAGAGAATCCAAGTTAGGATCCTATATCCTTAATGAATACAAATGGAACAATCATAAGACAAACCCTTGTGGAAAGCTAGGATCCAGGATCCTTAACTATTTAACTTTAGGATCCTGAAATGAGAAATAACTTGGGACTAAGCCAACCTGTAAAAGAAAGAATTAGTTTTTGGTGACAAGCCCAACAATCTGGGGACAAGCCCAAAAAACTGGGGACAAGCCCAAAAGACTGGGGACAAGCCCAAAAAACTGGGGACCAGTCCAAAAACTGGGGACAAGCCCAAAGGATCTTGTGTAAACTGGAGTATGGCCCTTACTGGAGACTATCCAAACTTAGTGACATGAAGATGCCAAAACCTTAGCTAATGTGAAAACGTTAGAAACCTTAGGAACGGATGTGTGGTACGTCTACCATTATACTTAGGATCCTGAATACAGCCAGTACATTGAAATTGTTAGCCCCTAAAGCGGGTACTGGTCCCATTGCCTTTAATTGTACCAGGATAATCGTGTGCTACTGGCGAAGGTGTAAGAACCTGATTCGTAGAAGGTAGTGGATACCTTGAACTGGGGACAAGCCCAAAAACTGGGGATAATCCCATAAAACTGGGGACAAGCCCATAAAACTTAGGATACTTCTGTGGATACTTAATCCTCTCTCAAGGATGCATGAACTTCTGCAAAACTCAGAATTTTAGTGAAATAGGATAAAGGATCCTGGATCCTTTTCCTTGTAAACAAATAAATTAAAGGATTAGGTAAATTAGAATCTAATCATTACCAGAATGAGGATCATATATCCTCTAAGGATCCTTTTTGCATACCGGATATGAGTATGATTAAGGATCCTGGATCCTTCTTACATGAAGTATCTTTTTAAATGGACAGCATTCCAAGCTCTCGGTAGCAAATCACCTTCCATTGTTAATAACCGATATGCCCCCTTTCCTGCCTCAGCTTCAATGAGGTAGGGGCCTTCCCACTTTGGTGCTAACTTGCAATCAGTAGGATTTGTGGTATTTTGGAATGCTTTCCTCAATACCATGTCACCAACTTGAAACTTTCTGATCCTGACATTCTTGTTATAAGCTCCAGCCATCCTTTGTTGATAGCTAGCTAATCTTATCCTTACCAAATCCCTGAGTTCTTCTATGGTATCCAAGTCTTGAACCAAGTTTTCAGCATTTTCTTTAGGATCACGGATGCTTGTTCTTGCAGTAGGGATTACCATCTCTATAGGGATCACTGATTCAGTACCAAACACTAGAGAAAATGGAGTTTGGCCAGTAGCATTCTTGGGAATTGTTCTATCAGCCCATATGACATATAGTAGCTCTTCTGCCCATTTCCCCTTTTTGGATCCAAGCTTCTTCTTCAAGTTGTTAATGATGATCTTCTTGGATGATTCTGCTTGACCGTTAGCTTGTGGATGGACTGGTGTTGATGTTATCATCTTAATCCCCCAACTGTCACAAAAGCTAGTAGTTATACTCCCAATAAATTGGGATCCATTATCACAAACAATTTCAGAAGGGATACCAAATCTGGTAATAATGTTTCTTTTGATAAAGGATATCACTTCTTTTTCTCTGACTTGAGCAAATGCTTCAGCTTCTATCCATTTGGAAAAGTAATCCGTCATGGCAAGCATAAACACTTTTCCTCCTGGTGCCTTTGGAAGTTTACCAACTATATCCATTCCCCATCTCATGAATGGCCAAGAAGAGGATATAGGATGCAGGAGCTCTGCTGGTTGATGAAGGATATTGCTATGTCTTTGACAAGCATCACATTTCTTGGCATAATCCACAGCATCCTTCTTCATAGTAGGCCAATAATATCCTGTCCTAAGAATTCCTTGAGAACAGTGCTCTGCCCCCAGTGTGGTTTTCACAATCTCCTTCATGAAAATCCTTAAGAACTTCTTGGATTTCAGGATCCTTGATGCACCTTAGATATGGACCTGCAAGAGATCGTTTATATAACATGTTATTTAATATTGTAAATTGAGATACCTTCACTTTGAAAGCTCTGGGATTTTCTCCTATAGGAATCTCTCCATGTTGTATATATCTCATGATTGGAAGGATCCAGGATCCTGAATTTGATTGTGCATCATCACTAGGTATGATTGAAGAATCCTCCACAATTTCCATAGCTGTGTGATCATCAATAGCAGGAGCCAAAATGTGGATAATGGGAATTTTAATATCCTCTGGGATCTTCAATGATGATCCAGGGTTGGCTAAAGCATCAGCTTCTGCATTTTCTTCCCTGGGTACCTGTGTCAAACTAAAAGAAGCAAAAGAGTCTGCCAATTTCTTGACTATCTCTAGATATTTGATTAGTCTTTCACCTTTAACAGCATAAGACCCATTAAAGTGGTTAGTGATCAATAAAGAATCTACATGTACCTCAAGATACCTGATCCTCATATACTTGGCAATTTGCAAACCAACTATTAAGGCTTCATACTCAGCCTCATTATTAGTGGTTTGAAACTCACATGCAATAGAGTGGGGTATTATGTACCCATGTGGCGATTTGAGTAGTATGCCTAGTCCAGTTCCCTTGACATTTGAAGCTCCATCTATGAAGAGTATCCAAGGATCCTTAGTCTCTTCAAGCAGTTGAACTTCCAATTCAGCTTCCCTTTGTAGATCACTACAGAAATCAGCCACAAAGTCAGCTAAGGCTTGAGATTTAATGGCAGTTCTTGGTTCATATCTGATATCATAGGCACTAAGCTTGACTACCCACTTTGCCATCCTTCCTGATATTTCAGGTTTCCTGAGAACATTCTTAATTGGAAAGTTAGTTTTAATAATAATAGCATGTGTTTCAAAATAATGGCGAAGTTTAGTAGATGCCATAATTAAAGTCAGGATAAGTTTTTCTAAATGAGAATACCTGGATTCAGCATCAAGCAAACTTTTACTTACATAATATACAAGATGTTGTATACCTTCATGATCCTTAACAAGGACTGCACTTACTGCCTTAGAAGAGACTGTCAAATATAAGGATAATATATCCCCTTTTTCTGGTTTCATTAATGATGGGGCTGAGGATAGGTAATCCTTAAGGGCCTTGAGAGCATTCTCATGCTTTTCAGTCCACTCAAAAATCTTGTTCTTTCTCAGAATGTCATAGAATTCCTTGCATTTCTCTAATGACTTTGAGATGAACCTGCTCAAGGCTGCGATCCTTCATGTCAATCTTTGCACATCCTTTGCATTGGCAGGAGACTTGATGCTCACAATCGCCTTGATTTGTTCTGGACTTGCCTCTATGCCTCTTTTTGTCACCATGTACCCTAGAAATTTGCCAGCTTTCACACCAAAGTGGCACTTGGAAGGATTCGATTTCATATTGAATTTATCAAGGATATCAAATGCTTCCTCCAAATCTCTAAGGTGATCCTTAGCTCTCTTGGACTTAACCACTATGTCATCTATATAGACTTCCATTGTGTGTCCTATTTGTTCTTTAAACATCATATTAACTAGCCTTTGGTAGGTAGCACCTGCATTTCTTAGTCCAAAGTGCATAGCAATATAACAATAGATACCAGTAGGGGTCATAAAGGCTGTATCCTCTTGATCAGATGGTTCCATCTTAATTTGTTGGAATCCAGATGAAGCATCCATGAAAGTCAACAACTCATGGCCCGCAGTAGCATCCACCATGGAGTCAATGTGGGGTAATGGGAAAGGATCCTTGGGACATGCCTAATTTAAATCAGTGAAATCGACACATACCCTCCAGTTTCCATTTTTCTTTTGAACAACAACCACATTGGCTAACCATCTTGGATACATAACCTCCCTAATCATACTTGCTCTGAGCAGTTGTCTACCTCTTCCTGGATGATGGCATTCCTCTCAGGTGCAAACTTTTTCCTTTTTTGATGTATAGGTTTGAATGACCTATCAATGCCAAGTTTATGAGTGATAATATCTTTAGAAATACCTGTCATGTCTTCATGCTTCCAGGCAAAGGTAGTTTTTCTTCTCTTTAGGAAGGATACTAGATCCTCTTCAATATTGTTGAGGATCCTGGATCCTATAAAAATTTTGGATTCAAGATCCTGAGGATCCAACAGGATATCCTTGACATCTTGTTCTCTTGCCTCCAGGACATCTCTTGGAGGATACTTTAATTGCTATTGCTCCCTAGGCCTTGAGGCTAGCTTCATTGATGAAGTGTAACAATTTTTAGCTTCATGTTGGTCACTTTCTATCTTCACCACACCCCATGGAGTAGGGAGTTTGACACATTGATGATAGGTAGATGGAACTGCTTTCATGTCATGTATCCATGGCCTGCCAAGGATAACATTGCAACAGGATAAGAAGTCTATAACACAAAATTTTTGAAAAGAATTAACTCCCTCTATGTAAATGGGAAGTTTAATGTCCCCCAATGTGTTTTTGGTTTCTCCACTGAATCCTACAAAAACCGAAGATCTTGGGATAATTTCTGATTCAGGGATATTCATCTTTTTGAGGACATCAAGTTGAATGATGTTCACTGAGCTTCCTCCATCTATGAGAATCCTGTGAAAAAAATGGTTAGATATAAATAAAGTAATAACAAGACCATCATGGTGAGGATCCTGAATATCCACACGATCATCCTCATCAAAGGATATAACTTTCTCATGTGTAAGGATCGAGGTTCGAATGGGTCTGTCCCCATTATCCATATTTGTTTCTTTGGCATGCCTCTTGGCTGCTGAAAAGGAAGTGCCACATATGTCTGATTCTCCAGATATGAAGTTGATGATCTGTGCATCAGCAGGAGGAGCTGGAGCTCTTTCCGGGATCTTTTCAGGATCCTTGATCCTTGACTTTTTCCTTCCAAACACCTCCTTCAAATGCCCTTTTCTTAACAAATAACCAATCTCTTTCCTGTGTGCTATGCATTCATCAGTGAGATGGCTGAAATCTTCATGATATGCACACCATTTGGATTTGTCTTTTGTTGCGGTTGGCTTATCACTCTTTCTGGACCATTTTATTTTTTCACCTAAATTCTGCATTGCAAGGATTAGTTCATTATTATCAACGGAAAAGCAATATTCAGAAATGGGAGGATAATCCTCATCATCCTCTTCATGTTCTACTTCATGCACGTTCTAAATGTCAGATTGTTGTATGATTTGGACTTGTTGTTCCTGAAGTAGGATCCTTGCTTTTCTTGCTTTGAGGATCCTGCCAGTCTTTCTTGGATCCTTTTATCATCCTCTAGGCGGATGAATATAAGGGCACTGGTTCTTACTTCATCAAGGTTCCTGCAAGGGGTCATGACAAGATCATCATAGAATTGTGAATCCTTAAGTAAACCCATTTTGAAGGCTTCTACAGCCGTAGCTATATCCAGGTTAGGAATTTCCAAGGATTGTCTATTGAATTTAGTAATATAATCTCTAAGAGATTCATTTTGACATTGGGTTACCCTATATAGATCACTAGTTAAACGTTCAAACCTCCTACTGCATGAGAATTGGCTATTAAACAAGTTAACTAGATTAGCAAATGAAGTAATAGAGTAAGGGGGAAGACTTAGCAGCCATTTAAGAGCTGATCCTGTCAGTGTGGATCCGAAAACCTTGCATAGACATGCTTCTTTTAACCTCTCAGGGATAGGATTGATCTCCATCCTTTCTCTGTACTGAGCTACATGCTCTTCAGGATCAGTTGAGCCATCATACAACTTCATGTTTGGTGTTTGAAACCTCTTTGGTATTTCTGCATCACAAATAGGTGGTGCAAATCGAGATATTCTATGACTCCCATCTGAAATTTCTGGAATGGGTTTGACCACTCCTGGAACACTGGATATCATATCCTTGAGCTTTTGCAACTCTCTAGCCATAGATTTGTTGATTCCTGTATCCTGCACAAAGACATGGTTAGTATTATAAGTATTATTTAAAGTGTTACCTCCTGATGGATTCAAGGGTGGAATTATTGATGTGAATCCATATTGATGTGATTCTGGCATGATCGACAATCCACCCTGGTATTGAGTGCCTGATGTTGTGGAGTGGTGGGCTGTTATGGCTGGAGAATAAAAATTCAGTGATCTGGGCATCAATGGAGAGTGATCCTCCGCTGATCTCTTCAATTTCTTGATGTCATCAATCTCTCGAAGGATCCTGTAATTGGTTTTGTCCTGCTGTTGCATGTAGTCCCTCATCTGTAAAATCAAAGAATAAAGATCATTGTTAGTAGGACCAGAAGAAGCAGTAGAAGTTGGTTGTGAGAAAACGGGGGTTTGTTCCTTTCTAGCATTCTCAGCATTCTTATGGGATCCAGAAGGTGCAGGAGTTAAAGGTGGAATGCCCTGTGAAGAGGTGATCGGCGGCATGGAGCTTGAAGTGTTTTTTTCCCTGGGAAGCCATGTGGTTGAAGACAATGAAAAGAAATGAATGAAATGAACAAAATTTCTCAGAAATGAAGCACCAATTGCCCCACGGTGGGCGCAAAAACTGTTTTGGTCAAAAATCACACAAGGATAATGCAACCAAATCCGATTTTGTGAGGTGTGATGCTTGGTAAATTGAACAAATGTATGAAGAATGTATGAAAGAAATGAATGTTGGACACAAGGATTTATTCGAGCAAAAAGCCCTTGATCAATGTATGATCTCCGGCACAAAAAACCTCGGGTGATGGAAACTACCGATCACCAAGTATATTAAACAAACAATGTTTACAAATCGGGATGATAACAAGCTTGGTACAAGGATCACTAGTGTGCAAAAAGTTTATAATCGCCAATAATTTGCCGAGAGTTCTCGAGATTAGTGTGTGTTGCTAATAATAATTCTATCAAGCTTGTTATCCCCATTAAAAATAGAAACTAACTAAGCTAACTAACAATCCGAAAAAGGCTCAAGCTTTCCCACCATCACCACAACGGTCGAAGAGCTCATGCACGTGCAGAATTAGAAGGCATATTCCCTTGGAATCTCGGTTATACCAAGTCCCACTTGAATACTCCTGCAAAACAAGTTCAAATATAACAGAAACAATTTTTAGTATTAGGATAATAATGAGGATCTTGGATCCTTAGTCCTGCAACATCTTCCGAGGATCCTTAATTCAAGCTGAACTGAGGATCCGTGATCCTGGCTGCACTTGAGGATCCGTGATCCATAGACTATAAAATTCCATCCCTAACAATTGCCCCCAAACATGACTAGTTGATGTCAAATTGGATAGTCATGTTTCAACATTAATCGGACTAGCCGCTAGTAAAAGATATAGCCGTTGCGAGGCTGATGTCATCAACATTCATCACCTGCAACAACAATCATTATATATAGGGTTAGAGATAAGGACTAAATTGCATTTAAATTCGAGAGCTTCTCCCTTTAAATCCTCATCCGAAGATCCAAACATGTATTCTCTCTTTCCTTCTCTCTAAATTCTTTTCTTCCGATCCTCTATTCTCCGAGCATCCATGGCGAAGATGACCCTCCGATCCTCACCTGCTAAGGATCCTAAGAAGGATAACCCCCCTAAAGAACCAGGGTGTAACCAAAAACCCTTCGCTAGAACTCTGCCGTTTCACCGATCTTGAAATTGATCGGATACGTCATTGCTTCCCGGCAGAAGATGTCTTCAGAACCTTTGACTCTTCGATGAAGAGCGATTGTATCTCCGATGCTTGGATCACTTTTCCGGAAACCCTTTTTTTGATAGGGTTTTCTTATCCTTTCCCTGCTTTAACACTGTCATTCTTCACCCTCACTGGCATGTGCTACATACAAGCCATGCCAATGATGCGGAGAGTCTTTTACACTCTTGAAAACATCATCGAGCAGGAAGGTGTTGAGATAGGGGTGTCCGAGTTGAGTCAGTTATACAACCTTGTTAGCCATGGATCTCACCGTTTTTTGTTCAAGCATAAACCCAGTGCTGTTTTTTGGAAGCTCGATCCTACTGTTAGAACATTCCAATCCAAAACAAAGGATTCACAAGAAGTCTCCTCCGGTTCCTACACAATGTCAAGTAAGTATTGTAACACCCCGTGTTTTCACAAGTCAAAGTCAAAGTCAAGGTCTGAGTCAACGACTGATTTCGCGCAACTTGACTTGTAGAAATTTCTTTATTTAATATGTATTATGTGGTGTAAGTGTTGTTAATAACTATAATCGATGTGTGTTAATCATTATTCAAACGACCTACGACTGTGATCGATAGGAAGTAACAATGCGATAAAATTAATCAACTAACAATCAAGCTATGCTAATCGAATCGACATCGAATCGCAACTCGAACTACGTATTTTACTTGTTGTTTATACGTGTGTGTGTGCCTTACGTGTTACCTGTGCATGTTTATTTATGTTGTGTTGTGGTAATCAAGCGAACTCAATCGAAACTCGAAATCTAACTCGAATGTAATCGAACTCGAACGAACCATGATAAATAGTGGAAAATAGATTATGCAAGGTACGAAGTAGTTGGGACTAAAAGTAATTTGACTAGGAAACCCTATCGAATCACTCACAATCGGAACCGAAACGTGTAAGACCGTCGCACCAAACACACCACCCAGGCGCCAACCGGCCGGATGGCCATCCGCACGGGTAGCCGCCTGGGGAGTGTGGTAAGTGCCATCCGACCAGGGTTGCTATCCGCCCGCCCGACCATCCGGGCGATGTGCAATCCGGACGGGATAATACTTTCCTCTTTTGGCATCCTATAAATACACGGGTCACTCTCCGAACTTTCCACTTTTGGCAAGTGACGTCCGACCAGCACGCTCTCTTCACCTTTCCTTCGATTTCTCTCAATCCAGGTAAGATCTCGCCCTAAATCTTGTACTTTCTTGATCTATACGCACTTCTACACCTTTCTATCTTTCAAATATTAACTTTTAACCGTGAAATCATCAAGATTTGAGGTATTCTAGGATGACGTCATCATGAAGTTCCTATGAACTTCAAGTTTGACCTCATTCCACCAAGAATAACTTGGATCTGAACGGTTTCCACAAGATTTCACAACAACTTCGCATAAATCTGAACTTTTTCAAAAGGATAAAAGAGTTGAAAGAAATAAACACAAGTTCTCTCCTTCTTTTACACTCAAAAACGATAAGAATCGGATCAGTTCTAGTCTTCTACTCAATGTTAGTGATGCACTAGTCCTAAATCCGGATTCTACCCGCAAGACACCTGATTTCGGGTTAGACCAGAATGACCGTTTTGAGCCGTCGACCGGCCAAGCTGGGGTGATTCCTGGCCGGCTTAGTCATGCGGGTAAGAATACAATTCCAATTGGTTGACAGGTAATCAGAACATCTCGATAGAACGACAAAAGCGACCAAGGGTAGACGAATGGAACAACCAGAACGAGATGCTGTCCAGACGGACTGATGTCCGCGCGGACAGGCTATCCGGACGGGTTGCCATCCGGACGGACTACACTTGGGACCCATATCCAAACAAGGTTTGAGTATCGACGAGTGAATAATCTGCACGGACGACCCTCTGAATGGATTACTCTTCGGATCATGAGATACTAAGACCTTAAACAATTTCCAACCTGTTCATTAACAGGGTTGCCACCCGATCGGATAACCCATCCGACCGGATGACACTTTCACCAAGTGACTTACCATTTAAGTCGTTGTCCGCACGGACTACCATCCGCACGGATTGTCATCCGCTCGACCGACTTGAAGGGTAACAAAACTTCAAGGTTTTCAAATGCTACAACAAAAACTTCAAAAGTCAAGCCACCATACACAAGCACATCTCACCCATAGGCAGAAACAATCCACTCGAATAGTCATCCGCACGAACAAACTGTCCGCACGGATGACTAACCGAACGGATTACCATTCACTCGGATTGCTGTTCGCACGGATGACCATCCGGACGACCAGCTATCCTACCCACTCTCACCCTGTATTGTTTTACGCGCCACTTATCGCTACGTTACCGAATCTATTCAGGCTAACCGTACTCGCTAAAAGCGCTACCTTCAATCCATTAATCGCTGTGAGTATACTCGATCCCTTTTTGCTTTAAGCACTTTTGGGTGCTACATACGTTACGAATATTCAAACTACAATTATCACACTACTGAAACTATTTGAACGCTAACCGTTAAATGCATGTTATACGTGGCTTATGAATGCTTGTTTATTTTGTTTACACATGGAATGCTGTCTACCTGCCTTAGCCACGATAGTACTATAGTTTGGACTCAGCACCCGTTCACACGGGGGTTGTTAAGGATCTTTTAATTGCATGGATTATGGTGGTAATCCTGTATTACGAACTGCCACGGGCAGTCAACCCGCAGTCATTGGTATCGATGGATCTATGTCGATAACTAACGTGCTTCATTTCACTATGTGTACGTGCTGGTTACGCGTAAACGAATTTGAACTCTATATGCTATTATCAAACTTGTATGCTCACCTTTACATTATATGTATTGACTTTTATTTTAACGTATGTGACAGTTGCTTAGGACGCACACTTGGTAGGAAATTGAAGCTAGAATAAAGCTTTAGAGCCCAACAAATAGTTGTCTGTAGTGGTCAAACTAAGTGTGTAGTGGTCAAACTAAGTGTGACAACTCGAGTTTTCAAGGTCTCTACCTGACTTATTCTTGCTTACAAGGTATGGTTGTATATTTATTTATGGTGTGCATTATAAGTGGGTATATGTTATATGTTTTGTATAAGCCTTGTATAATCAATAAAAAACAAAATGAGACTTGTTAGGCCCAACACCCCCTTCACGAACTCAGTCTTGGATGAAAACACCTTAGTGTTTTCGTCAAGAAGCCTGCCAACGAAATCATGTGGGCTTTAGGCCCAGTAGTGGGTCGGTTATATTATTTCCAACCTTTACGCATAGTTTAAACTCGGTAAACCCTAGTCACTCCTTACCTTCTCTCTCTATCCCTGTGCGACGGCAACCTTGAGACCCTTGAAGGCTTTCGCATCGATTGAATTCATTGCTTCTCTTGTTTGGGGTTAGTGATCAGAGACTTATATTATTAGATTGAAATCATTATGAATTATTCGTGTGACACCATGCGTAACTGTTATGTGATTCTGTTGTGGACTGAATATAGAGGTGATAGTAATCCTCATAATCTGATGTAAAATTGGTTGTGGTATGCATATGGTTTATGTAGATTTGATGTTGATGATCTTGATACGATTAATGGTACGATATGTAGTAGATTAGGGTTTTATGGTTAATCTTATGTCAAATACATGGTGATCATAACAACTTGCTGATGCTAAATGATGACTGAATGTTAATCAGGAATGTATAGTGGTCGAGTGATTCATATGATTGCATGAGTTGGTTTGATGATTATGTTATTTAATAAAAGGCAAATCATATGAGTTCTAGGGAATCGGGTAATGGCAGTAGCTTATCATGTGCAATAAATGGGGATATGATGTGTTGCTTTGGAACTTGATATGATGATGAATGATTGCTGAACCGTTTGACTATGTTTTATGATTTAAATAGATTCCAATGATTTCCGATTTCATGATGCATGAATGATGATGATGTTGTTGATGATAATATATCCCACCGAAAACCCTATCCCCAACGAAAACACCTTGGTGTTTTCGGCCCAAAGTGATTTCGTCACTCAAAAAGGGATTTCGGCCCAAGGAGGGTTTCAGCCCTGTTAGTTCAGTTAACTGTTAAACATTAACTCTGTTAGTTATAACTCTGTTAGTTTGTAACCTGGTTAAGTATGCAAACTCTATTAATCATATAAATCTGTAAGGTATTAACTCAGTTAGTTCAGTTAACTCAGCCAGTTGATTAACTTTGTTAGTTTATTATTTCTGTTACGTGGGTTAACTCTGTTTAGTTTATTAACTTTGTTATATATGCTAACCTTGTTAAAAACCAGTTAACCCTGTCAAGCATGCTAATGAATAACTATGTTAGACTAAACTGAGAAAGATGTTTATGTGAAACATGAATTGTGTGGATTGGATTAACTGTCACGTGATACATGATTGATACATGATATTAGCTACCAAGTACTATGTGACATAGAATTGCATGCGAGTCATTACGAACGAAACTGATTGTGTATACGTGCGTACTATAGGTCGTGACTGATTATTTGTGAGCGTGTATTACTTTAGCATACCGAGCAAACCGAGGTGAGTTCACACTCTTACCAAGGCATGGGATTCCCGGAGGGTAGGGAATGGGATTGAAAGAAATGAGGTTGAACAATTACTTGGACTTTCACTATTACTAGACTACCTACCATCGTCCTCGGATGCGAAGGACACATACGTAAAACCTACGTATACTTGTACTTACCACTGTCCTCGGGTGGCGAAGGACACTTACGTAAAACCTACGTAAACTCATACATACTACTGTCTTCGGGTTAAGAAGGACACTTACGTAAAACCTACGTAAACCCCCGCGTACCACTGTCCTCGGGTTGAGAAGGGCACTTACGTAAAGCCTACGTAAACCTCGTACGTACTACTGTTCTCAGGTTAAGAAGAACACTTATGGTACAACTAGTCTAGTAAATACAAACATGGGAAGCCCCCACTGATAGTAAATACAAACATGGGAAGCCCCCACTGATAGTAAATACAAACATGGGAAGCCCCCAGTAATAGTACATACAAACATGGGAAGCCCCCACTAATAGTACATACAACATGGGAAGCCCCCACCAATTGAACCTACACAACGGCTTAGTTAATAACGCATAGTTATGCAACGGACTTACTTACTGTGAACTCGCTCAACTAGTTGTTGACTTTCTGTTACATGCCTTGCAGGACCATAGGTACTCTTGGAGCTTGCACGGGAGGCGCGGTCGTTGTGGGCACGGCTTGTGGATGTTTTGATGAAAACTTTATGACTCTTTAAACTAAACACTTGTGTTGGATTTTCATACTATGCTTCCGCTACCTATACTATGTTTTTGATTGAACACCAATTGTATTGTGACGGATTACATTCACTTTTACTTATTACTTATATGTTCAATATGATTGGTGGCTTGATCCTGGTCATGTCACCCCTCCAAGCGGTGATACTCCGCGTGTGGATTTTGGGGCTGTGACAGATTGGTATCAGAGCCATTGGTTATAGTGAACTTGGTTTTAATAAAGGGGAAAAAGTTTTGTTAAAACCAGACTATAACCTGAACAGTGCTCAACGATCCACAACGACGCTTCGCTCCACGTGCAAGACTCGACATTCTAGGTGATATGATTTATGTTTACATTGCCTACTTGCTAGATTACATAGAACTTTGCTCATGGTACGCTTAGATAAACGTAACAACTGTTGTTTGAAACACATGTGTGCTTACTCTCTTCTGTCATCGCACTTTCTCAAACCTCTCTCACTCATGTTCTCTTTGATATCAAGATCATGAGTGGACACGTTAACCTAACTCAAGCCCAGTTGGCGGCTTTGATCACTGAACAAGTTACTGCAGCACTCGCAGCTGCCCAGGCAGGAGGTATAGCCTGCCATCGCAACTTACTCTAGGATCCTTAGATCCTACTTTCGTAAACCGACACTTGTGCTTAATTTTGTTTACTCTTACGCTCACGACAAGTCAACACGCTCAGCCACCTGTGTGCACGTTCAAAACTTTCATGGACTGTCGTCCTAGTACTTTTAGTGGCACTGAAGGGGCCGTTGGACTCCTCCACTGGTTCGAGAAGCTCGAATCGGTCTTCGAAATGTGTGAATGCCCTGAGGCTCGTAGGGTGAAGTACGCCACTGGTACTCTCGAAGGCACTGCGCTAACTTGATGCAACGCGCAAGTTCAGATGCTGGGGCTGGCGGCTGCTAATGCCACCCCATGGAATGATTTTAAGGATCTGATCATGCGGGTAAGAATACAATTCCAATTGGTTGACAGGTAATCAGAACATCTCGATAGAACGACAAAAGCGACCAAGGGTAGACGAATGGAACAACCAGAACGAGATGCTGTCCAGACGGACTGATGTCCGCGCGGACAGGCTATCCGGACGGGTTGCCATCCGGACGGACTACACTTGGGACCCATATCCAAACAAGGTTTGAGTATCGACGAGTGAATAATCTGCACGGACGACCCTCTGAATGGATTACTCTTCGGATCATGAGATACTAAGACCTTAAACAATTTCCAACCTGTTCATTAACAGGGTTGCCACCCGATCGGATAACCCATCCGACCGGATGACACTTTCACCAAGTGACTTACCATTTAAGTCGTTGTCCGCACGGACTACCATCCGCACGGATTGTCATCCGCTCGACCGACTTGAAGGGTAACAAAACTTCAAGGTTTTCAAATGCTACAACAAAAACTTCAAAAGTCAAGCCACCATACACAAGCACATCTCACCCATAGGCAGAAACAATCCACTCGAATAGTCATCCGCACGAACAAACTGTCCGCACGGATGACTAACCGAACGGATTACCATTCACTCGGATTGCTGTTCGCACGGATGACCATCCGGACGACCAGCTATCCTACCCACTCTCACCCTGTATTGTTTTACGCGCCACTTATCGCTACGTTACCGAATCTATTCAGGCTAACCGTACTCGCTAAAAGCGCTACCTTCAATCCATTAATCGCTGTGAGTATACTCGATCCCTTTTTGCTTTAAGCACTTTTGGGTGCTACATACGTTACGAATATTCAAACTACAATTATCACACTACTGAAACTATTTGAACGCTAACCGTTAAATGCATGTTATACGTGGCTTATGAATGCTTGTTTATTTTGTTTACACATGGAATGCTGTCTACCTGCCTTAGCCACGATAGTACTATAGTTTGGACTCAGCACCCGTTCACACGGGGGTTGTTAAGGATCTTTTAATTGCATGGATTACGGTGGTAATCCTGTATTACGAACTGCCACGGGCAGTCAACCCGCAGTCATTGGTATCGATGGATCTATGTCGATAACTAACGTGCTTCATTTCACTATGTGTACGTGCTGGTTACGCGTAAACGAATTTGAACTCTATATGCTATTATCAAACTTGTATGCTCACCTTTACATTATATGTATTGACTTTTATTTTAACGTATGTGACAGGTGCTTAGGACGCACACTTGGTAGGAAATTGAAGCTAGAATAAAGCTTTAGAGCCCAACAAATAGTTGTCTGTAGTGGTCAAACTAAGTGTGTAGTGGTCAAACTAAGTGTGACAACTCGAGTTTTCAAGGTCTCTACCTGACTTATTCTTGCTTACAAGGTATGGTTGTATATTTATTTATGGTGTGCATTATAAGTGGGTATATGTTATATGTTTTGTATAAGCCTTGTATAATCAATAAAAAACAAAATGAGACTTGTTAGGCCCAACACCCCCTTCACGAACTCAGTCTTGGATGAAAACACCTTAGTGTTTTCGTCAAGAAGCCTGCCAACGAAATCATGTGGGCTTTAGGCCCAGTAGTGGGTCGGTTATATTATTTCCAACCTTTACGCATAGTTTAAACTCGGTAAACCCTAGTCACTCCTTACCTTCTCTCTCTATCCCTGTGCGACGGCAACCTTGAGACCCTTGAAGGCTTTCGCATCGATTGAATTCATTGCTTCTCTTGTTTGGGGTTAGTGATCAGAGACTTATATTATTAGATTGAAATCATTATGAATTATTCGTGTGACACCATGCGTAACTGTTATGTGATTCTGTTGTGGACTGAATATAGAGGTGATAGTAATCCTCATAATCTGATGTAAAATTGGTTGTGGTATGCATATGGTTTATGTAGATTTGATGTTGATGATCTTGATACGATTAATGGTACGATATGTAGTAGATTAGGGTTTTATGGTTAATCTTATGTCAAATACATGGAGATCATAACAACTTGCTGATGCTAAATGATGACTGAATGTTAATCAGGAATGTTTAGTGGTCGAGTGATTCATATGATTGCATGAGTTGGTTTGATGATTATGTTATTTAATAAAAGGCAAATCATATGAGTTCTAGGGAATCGGGTAATGGCAGTAGCTTATCATGTGCAATAAATGGGGATATGATGTGTTGCTTTGGAACTTGATATGATGATGAATGATTGCTGAACCGTTTGACTATGTTTTATGATTTAAATAGATTCCAATGATTTCCGATTTCATGATGCATGAATGATGATGATGTTGTTGATGATAATATATCCCACCGAAAACCCTATCCCCAACGAAAACACCTTGGTGTTTTCGGCCCAAAGTGATTTCGTCACTCAAAAAGGGATTTCGGCCCAAGGAGGGTTTCAGCCCTGTTAGTTCAGTTAACTGTTAAACATTAACTCTGTTAGTTATAACTCTGTTAGTTTGTAACCTGGTTAAGTATGCAAACTCTATTAATCATATAAATCTGTAAGGTATTAACTCAGTTAGTTCAGTTAACTCAGCCAGTTGATTAACTTTGTTAGTTTATTATTTCTGTTACGTGGGTTAACTCTGTTTAGTTTATTAACTTTGTTATATATGCTAACCTTGTTAAAAACCAGTTAACCCTGTCAAGCATGCTAATGAATAACTATGTTAGACTAAACTGAGAAAGATGTTTATGTGAAACATGAATTGTGTGGATTGGATTAACTGTCACGTGATACATGATTGATACGTGATATTAGCTACCAAGTACTATGTGACATAGAATTGCATGCGAGTCATTACGAACGAAACTGATTGTGTATACGTGCGTACTATAGGTCGTGACTGATTATTTGTGAGCGTGTATTACTTTAGCATACCGAGCAAACCGAGGTGAGTTCACACTCTTACCAAGGCATGGGATTCCCGGAGGGTAGGGAATGGGATTGAAAGAAATGAGGTTGAACAATTACTTGGACTTTCACTATTACTAGACTACCTACCATCGTCCTCGGATGCGAAGGACACATACGTAAAACCTACGTATACTTGTACTTACCACTGTCCTCGGGTGGCGAAGGACACTTACGTAAAACCTACGTAAACTCATACATACTACTGTCTTCGGGTTAAGAAGGACACTTACGTAAAACCTACGTAAACCCCCGCGTACCACTGTCCTCGGGTTGAGAAGGGCACTTACGTAAAGCCTACGTAAACCTCGTACGTACTACTGTTCTCAGGTTAAGAAGAACACTTATGGTACAACTAGTCTAGTAAATACAAACATGGGAAGCCCCCACTAATAGTAAATACAAACATGGGAAGCCCCCACTGATAGTAAATACAAACATGGGAAGCCCCCAGTAATAGTACATACAAACATGGGAAGCCCCCACTAATAGTACATACAACATGGGAAGCCCCCACCAATTGAACCTACACAACGGCTTAGTTAATAACGCATAGTTATGCAACGGACTTACTTACTGTGAACTCGCTCAACTAGTTGTTGACTTTCTGTTACATGCCTTGCAGGACCATAGGTACTCTTGGAGCTTGCACGGGAGGCGCGGTCGTTGTGGGCACGGCTTGTGGATGTTTTGATGAAAACTTTATGACTCTTTAAACTAAACACTTGTGTTGGATTTTCATACTATGCTTCCGCTACCTATACTATGTTTTTGATTGAACACCAATTGTATTGTGACGGATTACATTCACTTTTACTTATTACTTATATGTTCAATATGATTGGTGGCTTGATCCTGGTCATGTCACCCCTCCAAGCGGTGATACTCCGCGTGTGGATTTTGGGGCTGTGACAGATTGGTATCAGAGCCATTGGTTATAGTGAACTTGGTTTTAATAAAGGGGAAAAAGTTTTGTTAAAACCAGACTATAACCTGAACAGTGCTCAACGATCCACAACGACGCTTCGCTCCACGTGCAAGACTCGACATTCTAGGTGATATGATTTATGTTTACATTGCCTACTTGCTAGATTACATAGAACTTTGCTCATGGTATGCTTAGATAAACGTAACAACTGTTGTTTGAAACACATGTGTGCTTACTCTCTTCTGTCATCGCACTTTCTCAAACCTCTCTCACTCATGTTCTCTTTGATATCAAGATCATGAGTGGACACGTTAACCTAACTCAAGCCCAGTTGGCGGCTTTGATCACTGAACAAGTTACTGCAGCACTCGCAGCTGCCCAGGCAGGAGGTATAGCCTGCCATCGCAACTTACTCTAGGATCCTTAGATCCTACTTTCGTAAACCGACACTTGTGCTTAATTTTGTTTACTCTTACGCTCACGACAAGTCAACACGCTCAGCCACCTGTGTGCACGTTCAAAACTTTCATGGACTGTCATCCTAGTACTTTTAGTGGCACTGAAGGGGCCGTTGGACTCCTCCACTGGTTCGAGAAGCTCGAATCGGTCTTCGAAATGTGTGAATGCCCTGAGGCTCGTAGGGTGAAGTACGCCACTGGTACTCTCGAAGGCACTGCGCTAACTTGATGCAACGCGCAAGTTCAGATGCTGGGGCTGGCGGCTGCTAATGCCACCCCATGGAATGATTTTAAGGAACTGATCAAACGTGAATACTGTAGTCGTGATGACATCCACAAGCTGGAAGTGGAGTTCTTTAACCTGAAGATGACGGGGTCAGAGATAGAAGCGTACACGAAACGATCCAACGAACTGGCAATTTTATGTCCAACTATGGTGGATCCTCCCATCAAACGCATTGAGCGGTACCTCAAAGGCTTAGTACCAGAGATTCAAAGCCATGTGACTGCTGCTAACCTTGCTACTATCCAGGATGTTACTCGTCTTGCTCATCGTCTCACAGACCAGGCAGTGGAACAGAACAAGCTGCCTAAGCGTATTGGTGCTACTACTACTACTACTTCTGCTATTCCCGGTGATAACAAACGAAAGTGGGATGGAACCTCTAGCAAGGGTTCGACTACGGTTCAGTCCCAAGCACAGCAGCGAAAGATCGATGACTACCAGAGTCCTGGTCAGCAATCTTCTGGTAGTCAAGGGCAGGGTGGATATCGAGGAAATCACCCAAAGTGTAGCAAATGCAACAGACACCACAGTGGTCAGTGCAACAGGGGTCGTTGCCAGAGGTGTCTCAAGACGGGTCATCAAGCTAAGGATTTCAGGAGCTCGCGACCTGCGAATCAGAACCAACAACAACAACCAACAGCTCCACAGAACCAGCAGTGACATCGAGGTAACATGGGATGCTTTCAGTGTGGTGCTGAAGGCCACTTTAAGTGGAACTGCCCTCAGTTAAACCAGAATCAGAATAACAATAACAATAATCAGGGCAACGGGAACAACAACGGGGGAAAATAACGACGCCAATGGTGCCAGGGGTCGAGTGTTCGTGATTGGTCAGGGTGATGCTAGGAATGACCCCAACGTTGTGATGGTTTCAACATCGTCATCGGTATGGATTGGTTATCCCAACAGCAAGCAGAAATCTTATGCAAAGAGAAGATTGTTCGTATTCCCCGTTGTAACAACCCTCATTAAAAGTCCTATTTATTTTATTATTTTATTCACTAGGAAACCCTAATTAAGACACCCAAGTAATTCTGTACAAACCCTAGAATTTTCAGAATCAGGATTAGGGCCCCTAAAACTCAGGGGGGGTATTCCCTACTTGACGATTATCCTAATAACTTGCGGACGAAGTTGAATTTAATGATTTCGTCGACTCAGCTAGCTTAGTCCCACACGTGGCAACCCTATACATAAAATAAGTTCTCTCGCGGGCCGCCTCAAGTTAGCTTAAAACTCACGCGGGCCGCCTAAGGGTCAAAATTCGACTATAAATAGAGGATGTTGGGACTTGATTCTGGGCGCAAAAACGACGAAGAAACTCCAAATATACGCTGAATTATTGTCCAATTACTCTCAAAACACACAAATCACTAATTAGTAGGGGGGTGCTGCTACGATACAGGGTATTAACTCAATCGCTATTACGATTCATTGTCCGATCGATCGATGTACTCAATGGATGTTTAAGTGCCGCCCACATTAGGGTTATACTTTGTCGTTCGTCATTAATTTGACGGATCATCGTTAATTCGATGGATAAAGTATTGTACTTTGTCGTTCGTCATTAATTTGACGGATCATCGTTAATTCGATGGATGAAGTATTGCACTTTGTCGTTCGTTGTAAGAATTTGATCTCGTGAGTTATCGTAAATGCTGTATTAGTTATTACCTAGTTCGTGTGCACTAGGTTACCAGGCTAAAGAAATAGGCTAAGCTCTGCTCAAATTAAATCTGCAATATATATCGAGGATTATCTGTAGACTAAGCTTTGGCCGTAGAAATCTACAATGTGAGTTCATTTCTCTTTTCTCACAGTTTGTGAGTCCACTCTATTTTCTCACAGTTTTATCACCTTTTTGTGATACAATTATATTTACAAAGGCTTTTCCAGAATCCTAAATAGTTACCAGTTATACTTACAGTGATTAAGTTTTTATATTAACTGCTGGTATGAAAGATTTTATATATTATTTGATTCTCATTATTATTTGCCAGAAAGTTAGTTAGTATTATCATGATTACAAAAACAGTGGAAATTATGCATTTTACTAAGATTATATTTTAGTTTTAGTCACGTTAAAATATTAAATAATGATATTACAATTATTTAATTAACATATTTGATAAGTTATAGTAATTTGACATAAATTGATATATGTCATTTTTCTGGATTAAATGGTTTTATGCCAAAAGTAATATATTTGACAAAGAAATGTCACGGGACACAATTATGTCCAAAGACACTAGTTGAGAGAATGATCAAACAGTGTTATGAATAGAAATTACTAGTTGAGAGAATGATCAACAGTAATATAATCTGAGTTACTAGTTGAAAGAATGATCAACAGTGACATGACCGAAAGCACTAGTTGAGAGAATGATCAACAGTGTTATAGAATCACTAGTTGGAAGAATGATCAACAGTGATATGACCAGAATCATTAATTGAAAGAATAATCAATATTGATATGATTATAGTCACAGGAATCGCCTAGTGACAGATAAATTGAATAATAGTAAAATAAAATTATTTGATAAATTCACTATTGGACTAAAGTAAGCTAATAATTGATATGATTACTGTCACATTGGAACTGTCAGCATTTGACAAATACTGATTGAAGTTGGGTAAATATAAACAAATATAAAAACCTTAATACTGTACGGTATAACAATATATTTTATAAAAATGGAATGAATTCACTCAGTATTATCGCTGACAAAACCTTTTTAAAACATTTTTCAGGTAATTGGAATAAGAGATGGATATGACACTGAAAGGCTTCAAGAAGTGGCTTATTTTATTAATTAAATCAAAATAAGAAATATTGTTTTATGTAAACAAATTTATCTTATTAAAACTATCTTTATAAAATATGGGTTTATACCATCTCTTCAAATAAAATCTGGTGTTTCTAAACTCTGATATTTTTCCTAACTTACGGTCCTGATGAAATTTCCGCTGCAACGTTTTTAAAATAATCACCGGTACCGCTGGACTGTTCACGGCTTCCGATTCCGTCCAGGGTGGGTCGGGGGTCGTGACAGAAGGTGGTATCAGAGCCAACTCAAAAAAGCCACTTGTTTAAGCTAATTAGGTGTTCTTTTTAATACCTAAACTTAAACAATAAAGTTAGGAAACTGATACAAATTAACATATGTGTTACATATGAATATATATATGTCAATATGCACATATAATATCCTGGAAGTATTGTTTTGTTTTAACTATTCTGTGATGTTAATATGTGAAAATGTTTGCAATTCAGATGTCGAATGAAGTACCACATAATCCAGAAGTTCATGTTAATAATGAAAATCCTTTGGATAAAAATGCTATAGAAAATTTAATAGCTCAAGGAATAGCTAATGCTTTACCTTCAATAATTAAAGCTGTTAAAAATACCGTAGAACCTACCAAAGTTGTGAGTAGCAAGCATACTCGTGACGATGGTTTTAGCCATAGTGTCAATGGAGGTAATGATGATATTATCAAAACCCCATTTCCCAAGAAAAAGAAGGCGATGACTTTCGGGTGTACCTACAAAGAATTTCTAGCTTGTAAATCAACTGAGTTCGCCGGCAGTGAAGGAGCCACGGCTGCTCTGCGATGGTTGGAAAAGACGGAAGCTGTTCTTACAATCAGCAAATGTGCCGAAGAAGATAAGGTGATGTATGCATCTAATCTCTTCAAGGAAGAAGCCTTAGAATGGTGGAATACAATTCTTCAGGCAAAAGGAAGTGGCATGGTTTATGCCATGAACTGGGAAAAATTCAAGGAAATGACAGAAAGGAAATTCTGTCCTCCTTATGAAAAGGAACGAATAGCTAACAAGTTCCTAAATCATAAAATGATAGATGTGAATTGTCGTGAATATACGACTACGTTCTTCGAATATGCAAGAATGGTACCAACTCTGGCTTTGCCAGAACCTGTACTTATTTCTCGTTATATTTGGGGATTAGTAAGTGAAATTCGAGACATAGTCAAGGCCACTAGACCACAGACTATTGAAGAAGCAGTCGAACTAGAGAAGAAAATAAGAAGAAAGAGTTAGCCCAGAAAATTTCCCAAGAATTCTACAAAAAGACAGGAACTGAACCGTCACTGGAGCAACCTATCTGCAGAAGTTGTAACAAAAAGCATTCAGGAAAATGCCGTTTTAGGAAAACATCCTACTGTAACTTCTGCAAGATGACTGGGCATATAGAGGAAGAGTGTAGAAGGAAAACTAATGTTTGTTTCAATTGCGGAGAAACAGGACACATTAAACCATATTGCCCGAAACTAACCAAAGCAACCGACAACAAGGCCAGAACAACAGACGTAGCTAAGAAGAACGCGCGAGCATTCGTACTTACTACGCAAGAAGCAGAAATGATTCCAGACATAGTCGCTGATATGTAATATCTAAGTTAAGTTATTATTTGACCCTAGTACAAATAAAAGTTTATAAATAAATCCATTTTGTCAAGTATTTCATCTATTCAAAACCATAACAGAATTGTTTGGTCTTCACTTTCACTAAATCATTTATTTGGTCACGATCACCTTGTGGTGACGTTTTCACAAAATTTGAAGCTTGTGCTAATCTCATATACGGGTTTAATTATTTATTTATATTGAATCCGTTTTGTTGGTTTATTCTATAAAATCAATATTAACACAATCATGTGCTAAGATAATGATACACAATTTCATTTCATATTTCAGTGTATCTCTTAAAGAATTTTATATCAACAATCGAGCGTTTCGTAATCCTTATTGTTTTATCATCTTTGATCGAAAAACATTATTCAAGTATTTTGATTTCAATCCTACTAGATTTATTTGAAACATTCGGATTTACTTCATTTGATTTAAAGCATGGTGAAACTCGTTTCATTCACCGCTACTATTTTCAATTACTATGACACCTTGTGGTGGCATTTTCTTTAATTTGAATCTTGAGATAATCTCATTTTCACTCCTGATGAACGAATTTTAATTTCTGTTGGTTCATTATCTTAAACAGTCTTAATACAATTATGTGTTAAGATAAGTGTACACAAATTCATATCATATTCCGGTGTACCTCTTAACGTTTCTTTCATCATTTATCGAAAATTCTAAAAAATTTCATTTGGTCTTATCATTTGAAAATCCTATTCGAACTGAATATCCAAAATTACTTCATTAGAGCTTTCAGTTGATCACACGGTGAAATTGTCCAGTCACCGTAATTATTAAATTATTTCAATCCTTACGACACCTTGCGGAGTCGTTATAAACTTATAGCTTGGGCTAAATCATAAGCATACGAATCATTTAAATTCACGTATGTATTTCGTTTGACTCATCATTGAAAAATAGTCTTGATGCAATTATGTATTAAGACAATGATACACTAAACTCTATTGTATTTCGGTGTATCCTTGCAATTTAATAAATGTCAACAGTGATTTTACTCTTGTTATGATTCGATCATTGACAATCATTTTCATGCTTTTATTTCATTTTGAGATTGTTGATTCTGAGTCTTCTTCAGTTGCCAATCAAAGTAAGCTTTCTTTTGATAAAAGAATTTTTATTTAATTCTAAAAGTTCTTCATATTCATTTTAAAAATGTATTTGATCATATATCTTTTGGCTTGAAAATAGTCATATTGGAAATTATGTCATTTCATCTCATTCGTTTGACATCGATTTCTTGAACTAATTCAGTTGAATCTTTGAATTCTACTTATGATACAACTAATATTCACAAAATTTGATATTTCAATTCTGTGTCATCTACCTTAATATTGTTTTTATTGACTGGAATATGACATAAGTCTAAAAGAAATATCATAACCCAAATACACTTGGAAGCTGGAACCTGAGATGAAGAAAACGTATTCCTACTTATTCAGTAAATCTCGAGGACGAGATTTTTATTAAGGTGGGGAGAATGTAACAACCCTCATTAAAAGTCCTATTTATTTTATTATTTTATTCACTAGGAAACCCTAATTAAGACACCCAAGTAATTCTGTACAAACCCTAGAATTTTCAGAATTTTCAGAATCAGGATTAGGGCCCCTAAAACTCACGGGGGTATTCCCTACTTGACGATTATCCTAATAACTTGCGGACGAAGTTGAATTTAATGATTTCGTCGACTCAGCTAGCTTAGTCCCACACGTGGCAACCCTATACATAAAATAAGTTCTCTCGCGGGCCGCCTCAAGTTAGCTTAAAACTCACGCGGGCCGCCTAAGGGTCAAAATTCGACTATAAATAGAGGATGTTGGGACTTGATTCTGGGCGCAAAAACGACGAAGAAACTCCAAATATACGCTGAATTATTGTCCAATTACTCTCAAAACACACAAATCACTAATTAGTAGGGGGGTGCTGCTACGATACAGGGTATTAAGTCAATCGCTATTACGATTCATTGTCCGATCGATCGATGTACTCAATGGATGTTTAAGTGCCGCCCACATTAGGGTTATACTTTGTCGTTCGTCATTAATTTGACGGATCATCGTTAATTCGATGGATAAAGTATTGTACTTTGTCGTTCGTCATTAATTTGACGGATCATCGTTAATTCGATGGATGAAGTATTGCACTTTGTCGTTCGTTGTAAGAATTTGATCTCGTGAGTTATCGTAAATGCTGTATTAGTTATTACCTAGTTCGTGTGCACTAGGTTACCAGGCTAAAGAAATAGGCTAAGCTCTGCTCAAATTAAATCTGCAATATATATCGAGGATTATCTGTAGACTAAGCTTTGGCCGTAGAAATCTGCAATGTGAGTTCATTTCTCTTTTCTCACAGTTTGTGAGTCCACTCTATTTTCTCACAGTTTTATCACCTTTTTGTGATACAATTATATTTACAAAGGCTTTTCCAGAATCCTAAATAGTTACCAGTTATACTTACAGTGATTAAGTTTTTATATTAACTGCTGGTATGAAAGATTTTATATATTATTTGATTCTCATTATTATTTGCCAGAAAGTTAGTTAGTATTATCATGATTACAAAAACAGTGGAAATTATGCATTTTACTAAGATTATATTTTAGTTTTAGTCACGTTAAAATATTAAATAATGATATTACAATTATTTAATTAACATATTTGATAAGTTATAGTAATTTGACATAAATTGATATATGTCATTTTTCTGGATTAAATGGTTTTATGCCAAAAGTAATATATTTGACAAAGAAATGTCACGGGACACAATTATGTCCAAAGACACTAGTTGAGAGAATGATCAAACAGTGTTATGAATAGAAATTACTAGTTGAGAGAATGATCAACAGTAATATAATCTGAGTTACTAGTTGAAAGAATGATCAACAGTGACATGACCGAAAGCACTAGTTGAGAGAATGATCAACAGTGTTATAGAATCACTAGTTGGAAGAATGATCAACAGTGATATGACCAGAATCATTAATTGAAAGAATAATCAATATTGATATGATTATAGTCACAGGAATCGCCTAGTGACAGATAAATTGAATAATAGTAAAATAAAATTATTTGATAAATTCACTATTGGACTAAAGTAAGCTAATAATTGATATGATTACTGTCACATTGGAACTGTCAGCATTTGACAAATACTGATTGAAGTTGGGTAAATATAAACAAATATAAAAACCTTAATACTGTACGGTATAACAATATATTTTATAAAAATGGTATGAATTCACTCAGTATTATCGCTGACAAAACCTTTTTAAAACATTTTTCAGGTAATTGGAATAAGAGATGGATATGACACTGAAAGGCTTCAAGAAGTGGCTTATTTTATTAATTAAATCAAAATAAGAAATATTGTTTTATGTAAACAAATTTATCTTATTAAAACTATCTTTATAAAATATGGGTTTATCCCATCTCTTCAAATAAAATCCGGTGTTTCTAAACTCTGATATTTTTCCTAACTTACGGTCCTGATGAAATTTCCGCTGCAACGTTTTTAAAATAATCACCGGTACCGCTGGACTTTTCACGGCTTCCGATTCCGTCCAGGGTGGGTCGGGGGTCGTGACACCCGTTCTGGCAAAGAACCTCTCGAAATTCAAGGCGACAAGAGTGGTGCTGTAGTGGGCATCATCTCCTTCCTTAAGGCCCAGAAGTGTTTGCGAAAGGGGCACACCGCTATTTTAGCGGTTGTTACGGACGCGTCAATGAAAAAGAAGAAGATCGAGGATATCCTAGTAGTACGCGATTTTCCTCAGGTGTTTCCTGAAGATTTACCGGGGCTACCGCCTCATCGCCAGGTCAAATTTCAGATCGAGCTAGCTTCTGGAGCAGCACCTATAGCTCGAGCACCTTATCGCCTAGCTCCAACCGAACTGGAAGAACTGTCCAAACAATTTCAAGAACTCTTGAATAAGGGTTTCATTCGTCCTAGCTCTTCGCCCTGGGGAGCTCCAGTATTATTTGTGAAGAAGAAAGACGGTACCTTCCGCATGTGCATAGATTACCGCGAACTAAACAAGGTGATTGTGAAGAATCGCTATCCTCTTCCACGCATCGATGACTTATTCGACCAGTTACAAGGGTCGAGCTATTACTCGAAGATTGACCTGAGGTCAGGCTACCATCAACTGAGAGTCCGGGATGAGGATGTCTCCAAAACAGCATTCAGAACTCGCTACGGCCCCTACGAGTTTCTGGTCATGCCATTCGGGCTAACCAACGCACCAGCGGTGTTCATGGATCTTATGAACAGAGTGTGCGAACCTTACTTAGATAGGTTTGTGATTGTATTCATCGACGACATTCTGATCCACTCTAAGAGTCAGGAGGAACACGAGCAGCATTTACGACTCATTTTGGAACTCCTTCGAGCAGAACAGTGTACGCTAAATTTTCCAAATGCGACTTCTGGCTTCGTGAAGTCCACTTTCTATGCCACGTGGTAAATAAGGATGGGATTCATGTTGATCCATCTAAGGTAGACTCGATTAAGAACTGGCCTGCACCTCGCACACCAACAGAAATCCGCCAATTCTTGGGTTTGGCGGGCTACTACAAAAGGTTCATCAAGGACTTCTCCAAGATTGCACAACCCCTCACCTCACTAACTTAGAAAGGCGTTATCTATCATTGGGGTAATACACAGGAATCACCATTCCAACACTTAAAGGATATGCTCTGCAGCGCACCTATTCTCTCATTGCCAGAGGGCACAGACGATTTCGTGGTTTATTGCGACGCATCCATTCAGGGTCTTGGATGTGTGTTGATGCAACGTGACAAGGTCATAGCCTACGCATCGCGTCAACTTAAGATTCACGAAAAGAACTACACTACACACGATTTGGAGCTGGGAGCTGTTATTTTCGCGCTCAAGATATGGAGACATTACCTGTACGGTACCAAGTGCACCATCTACACCGATCACAAGAGTCTCGAGCACATCATCAAACAGAAGGAGTTGAACATGCGACAACGTCGATGGGTCGAGCTACTACGAATGTGCCATCAAGTACCATCCGGGCAAAGCCAATGTTGTGGCCGACGCCCTCAGTCGAAAGGATACTACACCTAGGCGTGTACGAGCGTTGCAACTCACTATTCAGTCTAGTCTTCCTTCACAGATACGAGATGCTCAGGTAGAAACATTGAAACCAGAAAACGTCAGGGCTGAAGCCCTACGCGGCTCAAGACAACGGTTAGAACAAAAGGAAGACGGCGCCTACTACGTTACAGGGCGCATTTGGGTCCCACACTATGGAAACTTACGCGAGCTGGTGATGGACGAAGCACATAAGTCTCGCTACTCAGTACATCCTGGTTCGGATAAGATGTACCACGATCTCAGAACTACGTATTGGTGGCCTAGCATGAAAGCTCATATAGCAACTTACGTTAGCAAGTGTTTGACTTGTGCGAGAGTCAAAACGGAATATCAGAAACCATCAGGCCTACTCCAACAACCAGAAATACCATAATGGAAATGGGAGCAAATTTCCATGGATTTCGTTACTGGCCTGCCTAGATGTCAACGTGGAAATGATAATATTTGGGTGATCGTGGATCGACTCACTAAGTCTGCACACTTCTTGGCTATCAAGGAAACAGACAAGTTCTCTACTCTAGCAGACGTATATCTCAAGGAAGTTGTCTCGAGGCACGGGGTGCCAACCTCGATTATCTCTGATCGTGATGCACGTTTTACTTCTGAACTGCGGCAAGCGATGCACAAATCTTTTTACCATCCGCAAACAGATGGGCAGTCTGAACGCACCATCCAAACTCTAGAAGACATGCTTCGGGCATGTGTAATCGATTTCGGCAACGGCTGGGAAAAACATCTCCCATTAGTGGAGTTTTCGTATAACAACAGTTACCACACCAGCATTCAAGCCGCTCCATTTGAGGCATTGTACGGGCGTAAATGCCGATCACCTCTTTGTTGGGCAGAGGTGGGGGATAGTCAGATCACTGGTCCAGAGCTTGTGGTAGACACAACAGAACAAATTGCTCAAATACGACAACGAATGGCGGCAGCTCGTGACCATCAGAACAGCTACGCCGATAAGGGCAGGAAACCACTTGAGCTCCAGGTTGGAGAGCGAGTGCTACTCAAAGTTTCACCCTGGAAGGGTGTGGTTCATTTTGGTAAACGAGGTAAACTTAACCCACGCTATGTTGGACCATTCGAAATCATAGAGAAAATAGGCAAGGTGGCCTACAGACTGAACTTAGCAGCAGAACTCAGTGCAGTTCACAACGTTTTCCACGTGTCAAATCTGAAGAAGTGTCTGTCAGATGAGACCCTCATAGTTCCCCTGAAGGAGCTCACTATCGACGATCAGTTGCGATTCGTCGAGGAACCAGTTGAAATCACGGACAGGGACGTTAAGGTCCTCAAGCGCACTAGAATACCTCTTGTTCGAGTTTGTTGGAACTCCTGTCGTGGCCCAGAGTTTACCTGGGAACGAGAAGATCAAATGAAACTCAAGTATCCCCAGTTATTCGGAAACAGTGCAACCACTACTGAGGCTGAAGCTACTACAGAATTTCGGGACGAAATTCCAAATCAACGGGGGGATGATGTGACAGCCCAGGAAAACCAATAAACTACACAACACAACTAGCTTCCACAGTAACCACGTGCTAAATTTCGGGACGAAATTTCTTTCAAGTTGGGGATAATGTGACAACTCGAGTTTTCAAGGTCTCTACCCGACTTATTCTTGATTACAAGGTATGGTTGTATATTTATTTATGGTGTGCATTATAAGTGGGTATATGTTATATGTTTTGTATGAGCCTTGTATAATCAATAAAAAACAAAATGAGACTTGTTAGGCCCAACACCCCCCTTCACGAAATCAGTCTTGGACGAAAACACCTTAGTGTTTTCGTAAAGAAGCCTGCCGACGAAATCATGTGGGCTTTAGGCCCAGTAGTGGGTCGGTTATATTATTTCCAACCTTTACGCATAGTTTAAACTCGGTAAACCCTAGTCACTCCTTACCTTCTCTCTCTATCCCTGTGCGACGGCAACCTTGAGACCCTTGAAGGCTTTCGCATCGATTGAATTCATTGCTTCTCTTGTTTGGGGTTACTGATCAGAGACTTATATTATTAGATTGAAATCATTATGAATTATTCGTGTGACACTATGCGTAACTGTTATGTGATTCTGTTGTGGACTGAATATAGAGGTGATAGTAATCCTCATAATCTGATGTAAAATTGGTTGTGGTATGCATATGGTTTATGTAGATTTGATGTTGATGATCTTGATACGATTAATGGTACGATATGTAGCAGATTAGGGTTTTATGGTTAATCTTATGTCAAATACATGGTGATCATAACAACTTGCTGATGCTAAATGATGACTGAATGTTAATCAGGAATGTATAGTGGTCGAGTGATTCATATGATTGCATGAGTTGGTTTGATGAATATGTTATTTAATAAAAGGCAAATCATATGAGTTCTAGGGAATCGGGTAATGGCAGTAGCTTATCATGTGCAATAAATGGGGATATGATGTGTTGCTTTGGAACTTGATATGATGATGAATGATTGCTGAACCGTTTGACTATGTTTTATGATTTAAATAGATTCCAATGATTTCCGATTTCATGATGCATGAATGATGATGATGTTGTTGATGATAATGTATCCCACCGAAAACCCTATCCCCAACGAAAACACCTTGGTGTTTTCGGCCCAAAGTGATTTCGTCACTCAAAAAGGGATTTCGGCCCAAGGAGGGTTTCAGCCCTGTTAGTTCAGTTAACTGTTGAACATTAACTCTGTTAGTTATAACTCTGTTAGTTTGTAACCTGGTTAAGTATGCAAACTCTATTAATCATATAAATCTGTAAGGTATTAACTCAGTTAGTTCAGTTAACTCAGCCAGTTGATTAACTTTGTTAGTTTATTATTTCTGTTACGTGGGTTAACTCTGTTTAGTTTATTAACTTTGTTATATATGCTAACCTTGTTAAAAACCAGTTAACCCTGTCAAGCATGCTAATGAATAACTATGTTAGACTAAACTGAGAAAGATGTTTATGTGAAACATGAATTGTGTGGATTGGATTAACTGTCACGTGATACATGATTGATACATGATATTAGCTACCAAGTACTATGTGACATAGAATTGCATGCGAGTCATTACGAACGAAACTGATTGTGTATACGTGCGTACTATAGGTCGTGACTGATTATTTGTGAGCGTGTATTACTTTAGCATACCGAGCAAACCGAGGTGAGTTCACACTCTTACCAAGGCATGGGATTCCCGGAGGGTAGGGAATGGGATTGAAAGAAATGAGGTTGAACAATTACTTGGACTTTCACTATTACTAGACTACCTACCATCGTCCTCGGATGCGAAGGACACATACGTAAAACCTACGTATACTTGTACTTACCACTGTCCTCGGGTGGCGAAGGGCACTTACGTAAAACCTACGTAAACTCATACATACTACTGTCTTCGGGTTAAGAAGGACACTTACGTAAAACCTACGTAAACCCCCGCGTACCACTGTCCTCGGGTTGAGAAGGACACTTACGTAAAGCCTACGTAAACCTCATACGTACTATTGTTCTCAGGTTAAGAAGAACACTTATGGTACAACTAGTCTAGTAAATACAAACATGGGAAGCCCCCAGTGATAGTAAATACAAACATGGGAAGCCCCCACTGATAGTAAATACAACATGGGAAGCCCCCAGTAATAGTACATACAAACATGGGAAGCCCCCACTAATAGTACATACAACATGGGAAGCCCCCATCAATTGAACCAACACAACGGCTTAGTTAATAACGCATAGTTATGCAACGGACTTACTTACTGTGAACTCGCTCAACTAGTTGTTGACTTTCTGTTACATGCCTTGCAGGACCATAGGTACTCTTGGAGCTTGCACGGGAGGCGCGGTTGTTGTGGGCACGGATTGTGGATGTTTTGATGAAAACTTTATGACTCTTTAAACTAAACACTTGTGTTGGATTTTCATACTATGCTTCCGCTACCTATACTATGTTTTTGATTGAACACCAATTGTATTGTGACGGATTACATTCACTTTTACTTATTACTTATATGTTCAATATGATTGGTGGCTTGATCCTGGTCATGTCACGCCTCCAAGCGGTGATACTCCGCGTGTGGATTTTGGGGGTGTGACACTAAGGGTCTCTAGAAGCAGATAAACAATTGCTGTCTATTTAAATCTGAGTTGTCGGAACAGAATATTTGCCTAGATTTTTGTCTGTAATAATTGTTTGACTGTTTGAGATACGGTATGGGACGTATTATTTAAATTGAATAGTTTTGATAATTGTTCTGGAAACTTCTGGACAATCTGTTTCGCTCAGTGCCACGCCCCGATGATTCCGCCATCGGTTGGGGTGTGACAGATTGGTATCAGAGCCATAACTATAGGGAATTAGGCCTGACTCGACCTAGTCCGGGTCGAAGTCTTAGATACCTAGACTATAGCTAAGAACCAGCAGACCGACTTGTGCATAACCAGTAGGGATTATGTACGAGCTTATTTCCTCGTTATTCTCGCTTATTCTACGCTATCACTACACTCAGATTTTCGACTATGAGTTGGGCGATAAGGCCGAGATTAGGTGTGAAAACCACAAACTCTCGACTTAAGTTACTTACTCAACTCGCATTTTTACTACAAACGAGGAGAATTATACCAAACTAGGGGTGAAACCCACATTTTGATGAATAATCTCCTCTATTTTATTAAAGCTCAGGAGCAAAAGCTGTTAAGTTAGGGGTGAAACCCGAACCTTGATAGCTATTCCTGACTCGTTTTGGTTTTACAAAACTCTCACCAAAGTCTCGATGGACTCCAACGACCTGAAGTCATGATAGGACTAACAGGATGCATGCCAAATGCCCAAGAATCGAGGCAGAGGCACAGTCCTGAAGGTTAAATGTGCACAACGGATCTTTGTGAATAGTCGAACCACTTTGGTTAGTCGAAGTCTACTAGCCGCAGACAATCTATTTCTCGAATTTTCTGTGTTTCGATTCTGAGCCGGCAACTGCTGACTCCGATAATTCGTCGATTTTATGTGCTTTTATCTATTTATGTGTTTAAAATTTTGAAGAATTACTCGATTTTGCTTTCATTTCGATCGACACGCACGACTCGCACTGCATTTTTATCTCAAGTCGCTAACAAATCGCCGAATTTTGGATAACCCTATGCTATACTACGCTATTCGACATACTAAGAGCGATCGCTATACTCGAACGATCGCGAGCTTTGAATAATAGGTTTCTGTTTTCTGACTGCTTCTAAGAGACTCAATGCGTATGCGCTTCCTTGCTCCTGTGTTTTACATGCTCAGGCGTTATGTGATTGTTTGCTCTACGTGCTTAGGAATTATGTGATTATGTGCTTCTACGTGTTTATGTGATTTGTGCTCTATGTGTTATGCGTGTACGTGGATGTACGTGTTACTGAGCTTTAGTAAGTAGCAAACGTGTGAGGTGAGATTCGAATACAATGTGTTGAGTTCCATGGCGATGTCTATTGCACTATTTCACTGGTTCGACTCTATTGAGGTTACTCTGCGACAGAGTGGTTGCCCTGATGACCTTCGAAATCTGAACGCTACCGGCGTTTTCCAGTCCCGAGCACTAGACTGGTGGACGGCCGAGAGGAACAAGCGAGGGAACGATGTAGTCTACGGTCTGTCGTGGGATGAGCTCAAGGAGGTTATGCTAGAGGAATTCTGCCATCCTCACGAACGTTAAAAGCTAGAAGATGAATTTTGGCACATCCAGTAAAAGGATGGTGACAATGCTGGTCTTACTGCTCGTTTCAAACAGCTCAGCATTATCTGTCCCGATCAAGTCAAGACTCCCGACATGACGATCAAGAAGTACATCCGGGCCCTGCCCGACTGCGTTGCTGATTTCGTGCAAGCGGCTAAGACTACAACGATCGAGGAAACCTATCTGCTGGCCGCTGAAATCAATGACAAACGGGTTAAGGCTGGTGTCTGGGATAAGACTTCGAAGCATCTGCATCAAGCTACCACTACCGCAACAACTACTGAACCTGCCTCGTCAGGCAACTAGAGGAAGAACAAGAGAAAGAACAGCTCCAGCAACAAGAACTGTGCGATCACTGCTGCACCAGTTCAAGCCGTACCTGCTCAACAGCGTCAAGTAGCAGCGCCTGTGGCCAATGCACCACCTGCAAAGCATGCATACACTGGGCCACACCACTCTGCCCTACTTGCACCTACCACCACCCAACTGCCATTGCTTGCCGTTATTGTGCTTACTGCAACGTATACGACCATTTTACTGCTAACTGCCGCATCCGACAAGCTCCTGCTCACCAAGCTCTGCTCACTGCCCCACGGGGTCAAGAAGCTCCTCCGGCTCCCGCAGTCAAAGCCAGAGCCTGCTTCGCATGTGGCGACCCGAATCATTTCGCCAACGTGTGCCTAAACAGGGTCATGAAACAAGAGCCTCAGCAACAGCAGCCACAGCAGCAACAACAACAGCAACAGCAACAACAGGCCGCACGAGCCAGAACCTTCAACCTCAACGTGCGTCAAGCCCAGGCCGACAACAACGTGGTCAATGGTACGTTCCTTGTGAATGGTATTTATGCTTCATGTTTGTTTGATACTGGAGCCGATAACTGCTTTGTGTCGCTCGAATTTGAGAAACTCCTTAGTCGTAAACGTTCCCAACTCTCCTCGGCATTCGATGTTGAAGTCGCTACCGGAAGAACCGTCGCTGTCAATTCCGTTATCCGTGATTGTACTCTCGAGCTCAACAATCAAATCTTCCCAATTGACCTTATTCCAATGCAACTCGGAAGTTTTGATGTCATAGTAGGCATGGACTTTCTTCGAGAAAACCATGCTGAAGTTGTATGCTTCGACAAAATGATTCGCTTCTCGCTCGCGAATGGTGACTCATTGTGTGTATATGGTGATACTACTTCGAAGGGTCTCAAACTTATGTCCTGTGTCCAAGCTAGTAAGTATCTCCGCAAGGAATACATGGCTTTCTTGGCTAACGTTGTAGCAGCGGAGAAGGAAAAGAAAGAGAAGAAGGCAGTGAAAGAGGTTCCTATGGTTCGAGAATTTCCTAATGTTTTTCCAGAGGATCTCCCTGGATTACCGCCGAGTCGTGATATCAACTTCCGTATCGACCTCATTCCTGGAGCTAATCCTATTGCCAAAGCACCTTACCGTCTTGCACCATCCGAAATGCGCGAATTCTCAACCCAACTCTAGGAATTACTTGAGAAAGGCTTCATTCGCCCGAGCACCTCTCCTTGGGGCGCGCCAGTCCTCTTCGTCAAAAAGAAGGACGGGTCGTTCAGGATGTGCATCGACTATCGGGAATTGAATAAGTTAACTATCAAGAACCGCTATCCTCTACCGCGTATTGACGGTTTGTTTGATCAACTACAAGGCGCTACGTGTTTCTCCAAGATCGACCTGCGTTCAGGATATCATCAGCTACGTATTCAAGAGGAGGATATACCCAAAACCGCGTTTCGTACTCGTTACGGTCACTACGAATTCATTGTCATGCCTTTCGGTTTAACCAACGCACCAGCGGTTTTCATGGATCTAATGAATCGCGTGTGTAAACCATATCTCGACCGTTTCGTCATCGTATTCATCGACGATGTCTTGATTTATTCCAAATCGAAAACCGAACATGCGCAACATCTACGTTTGGTTCTCGAGATACTCCAGGGGAACCAACTCTATGCCAAGTTCTCCAAGTGTGAATTCTGGTTGGAGGAAGTTCAGTTTCTGGGTCACATCGTAAATAGTCAAGGCATTCACGTCGACCCTGTGAAAATTGAAGCTGTCAAGAGCTGGGTTACACCTAAGAACCCGTCTGAAGTCCACTCTTTTCTTGGACTAGCGGGCTATTATCGACGATTTATTGAAGGATTCTCGAAGATTGCTGTACCACTTACCTCTCTTACGCATAAGGACCAGCCTTTTGTCTGGGGAACCAAACAAGAGACTGCCTTTCAGAACCTCAAGCACATGCTTTGCAACGCTCCTGTTCTCACCTTGCCAGACGGAAACGATGATTTCATTGTCTACTGTGATGCTTCCAACCTTGGTCTTGGTTGCGTTCTCATGCAACGGGACAAGGTCATAGCTTACGCATCTCGTCAGCTCAAAATCCACGAGAAGAACTATACAACCCATGATCTCGAGCTAGGCGCAGTTGTTTTTGCGTTAAAGATTTGGCGACACTACCTGTATGGTACTAAGTGTACGATCTTCACCGATCATAGGAGCCTACAGCATATCTTTAATCAGAAGGAACTTAATATGCATCAACGCCGATGGGTAGAACTTCTCAACGATTACGACTGTGAGATCCGTTATCACCCTGGCAAAGCGAATGTTGTTGCCGACGCACTTAGCAGCCGGAGCTACCTGCTTAGCACTCGTAATGTGCAAGCCCAGCACGATCTCGAAACCCTCATCCGCGACGCTCAACATGCATGTTTTAATGAACGCACCCTGAAGAAAGAAAGAATCTACCACGATGGAGCCCAACTGTGAGCAAATCAAACGGGATATTCCACTTTTTAGACCGAATTTGGATTCCCAAACGAACGGAATTGCGACAAATCTTAATGGACGAAGCCCACAAATCGCGGTATTCTATTCACCCCGGTGCCGACAAAATGTACCAGGATCTCCGTTATAAGTACTGGTGGCCAGGTATGAAAAGAGATATCGCTCTCTACGTCGGAAAATGCCTAACCTGTGCTAGAGTCAAGGCTGAACATCAAAGACCCTCTGGCTTGCTCGAACAACCACCGATTCCCATGTGGAAGTGGCAGAGCATAGCCATGGATTTTATAACCAAGCTACCACACACGTCATCAGGTCACGACAACATATGGGTTGTGGTCGACCGTTTGACTAAATCAGCTCACTTTCTGCCAATATGAGAAGACTACAAGGTAGAACGATTAGCCCGAATCTACACCGACGAGATCATTTGTAATCATGGAATGCCTCGTGACATCATTTCTGATTGTGATGCTCGGTTTACCTCGCGACTATGGGAAACGTTTCAAACGGCACTCGGTACAACGCTTAATCTAAGTACCGCTTTCCACCCTCAAACCGACGGTCAGACTGAAAGAACGATTCGTACTCTTGAGGACATGCTCCGTTCGTGTGTCTTAGACTTCGGTGGTAATTGGGATAAATACCTGCCGTTAGTCGAATTCTCGTATAACAACAGCTACCATTCTAGTATCCAAATGGCACCATTCGAGGCATTATACGGAAGAAGATGTCGATCGCCTATTCTATGACACGAGATCGGTCATTCGCAACTAACCGGTCCTGAGCTATTACAAGAAACGACAGACAAAATTTTCCAAATCCGAGACAACCTGGTGAAAGCTCGGGATCGACAGAAAGTTTACGCCGATAAAAAGCGCAAGCCCCGTGAATTTGGCGTTGGTGACCACGTACTCCTAAAGGTGTCACCTTGGAAGGGTGTGGCCCGATTCGGCAAGAAAGGGAAACTCGCGCCTCGATATGTTGGACCTTTTAAGATTCTGGAAAGGATCGGAAAAGTCGCCTACAGACTCGGATTACCGGAGGAACTCAATAATGTCCACCCGACTTTCCACGTGTCAAACCTCCGAAAGTGCCTCGCCAATCACGATTTACATGTCTCTCTAGACGATCTACAAGTTAACGAAACATTACACTTCGTGGAAAAGCCTGTCGAAATCATGGATCGCCAGACCAAGCAACTCCGACGCTCACGCATTCCTATTGTGAAAGTCCGATGGGAAGGCAAACGAGGCGCAGAGTTCACTTGGGAACTCGAAAGCGACATGAAAGCTAAGTACCCGCAGTTGTTTCAAGAGAGGAGCTAGAGAGAGAAAGTAGTATTGTGATTCTAGTGTTTTGTACGATTTCATATCAATCTATAGAACCACCGATTATAGTACGTTCTAGTGTGTTTGGTCACGTACGTTCACGGATTCCGTGTCACAAGCGATCGTTTCAAAGTCAAAGTCGGTCCAAACGGAAAGTTCTCAAACGTGATTCCCGGCGTTGTGCAGCTTCCAGCCTAATTTCGGGACGAAATTCCCTAAACAAGGGGAGGCTGTAACACCCCGTGTTTTCACAAGTCAAAGTCAAAGTCAAGGTCTGAGTCAACGACCGATTTCGCGCAACTTGACTTGTAGAAATTTCTTTATTTAATATGTATTATGTGGAGTAAGTGTTGTTAATAACTATAATCGATGTGTGTTAATCATTGTTCAAACGACCTACGACTGTGATCGATAGGAAGTAACAATGCGATAAAATTAATCAACTAACAATCAAGCTATGCTAATCGAATCGACATCGAATCGCAACTCGAACTACGTATTTTACTTGTTGTTTATACGTGTGTGTGTGCCTTACGTGTTACCTGTGCATGTTTATTTATGTTGTGTTGTGGTAATCAAGCGAACTCAATCGAAACTCGAAATCTAACTCGAATGTAATCGAACTCGAACGAACCATGATAAATAGTGGAAAATAGATTATGCAAGGTACGAAGTAGTTGGGACTAAAAGTAATTTGACTAGGAAACCCTATCGAATCACTCGCAATCGGAACCGAAACGTTTAAGACCATCGCACCAAACACACCACCCAGGCGCCAACTGGCCGGATGGCCATCCGCACGGGTAGCCGCCTGGGGAGTGTGGTAAGTGCCATCCGACTAGGGTTGCCATCTGCCCGACCGACCATCCGGGCGATGTGCAATCCGGACGGATAACACTTTCCTCTTTTGGCATCCTATAAATACACGGGTCACTCTCCAAACTTTCCACTTTTGGCAAGTAACGTCCGACCAGCACGCTCTCTTCACCTTTCCTTCGATTTCTCTCAATCCAGGTAAGATCTCGCCCTAAATCTTGTACTTTCTTGATCTATACGCACTTCTACACCTTTCTATCTTTCAAATATTAACTTTTAACTGTGAAATCATCAAGATTTGAAGTATTCTAGGATGACGTCATCATGAAGTTCCTATGAACTTCAAGTTTGACCTCATTCCACCAAGAATAACTCGGATCTGAACGGTTTCCACAAGATTTCACAACAACTTCGCATAAATCTGAACTTTTTCAAAAAGATAAAAGAGTTGAAAGAAATAAACACAAGTTCTCTCCTTCTTTTACACTCAAAAACGATAAGAATCGGATCAGTTCTAGTCTTCTACTCAATGTTAGTGATGCACTAGTCCTAAATCTGGATTCTACCCGTGAGACACCTGATTTCGGGTTAGACCAGAATGACCGTTCTGTGCCGTCGACCGGCCAAGCTGGGGTGATTCCTGGCCGACTTAGTCATGCGGGTAAGAATACAATTCCGATTGGTTGACACGTAATCAGAGCATCTCAATAGAACGATAAAAGCGACCAATGGTAGACGAATGGAACAACCAGAATGAGATGCTGTCCGGACGGACTGATGTCCGCGCGGACAGGCTATCCGGACGGGTTGCCATCCGGACGGACTACACTTGGGACCCATATCCAAACAAGGTTTGAGTATCGACGAGTGAATAATCCGCACGGACGACCCTATGAATGGATTACTCTTCGGATCATGAGATACTAAGACCTTAAACAATTTCCAACCTGTTCATTAACAGGGTTGCCACCCGATCGGATAACCCATCCGACCGGATGACACTTTCACCAAGTGTTACCATTTAAGTCGTTGTCCGCACGGACTACCATCCGCACGGATTGTCATCCGCTCGACCGACTTGAAGGGTAAGAAAACTTCAAGGTTTTCAAATGCTACAACAAAAACTTCAAAAGTCAAGCCACCATACACAAGCACATCTCACCCATAGGCAGAAACAATCCACTCGAATAGTCATCCGCACGAACAAACTGTCCGCACGGATGACTAACCGAACGGATTACCATTCACTCGGATTGCTGTTCGCACGGATGACCATCCGGACGACCAGCTATCCTACCCACTCTGACCCTGTATTGTTTTACGGGCCACTTATCGCTACGTTACCGAATCTATTCAGGCTAACCGTACTCGCTAAAAGCGCTACCTTCAATCCATTAATTGCTGTGAGTATACTCGATCCCTTTTTGCTTTAAGCACTTTTGGGTGCTACATACGTTACGAATATTCAAACTACAATTATCACACTACTCAAACTATTTGAACGCTAACCATTAAATGCATGTTATACGTGGCTTATGAATGCTTGTTTGTTATGTTTACACATGGAATGCTGTCTACCTGCCTTAGCAACGATAGTACTATAGTTTGGACTCAGCACCCGTTCACACGGGGGTTGTTAAGGATCTTTTACTTGCATGGATTACGGTGGTAATCCTGTATTGCGAACTGCCACGGGCAGTCAACCCGCAGTCATGGGTATCAATGGATCTATGTCGATAACTAACGTGCTTCATTTCACTATGTGTACGTGCTGGTTACGCGTAAACGAATTCGAACTCTATATGCTATTATCAAACTTGTATGCTCACCTTTACATTATATGTATTGACTTTTATTTTAATGTATGTAACAATTGCTTAGGACGCACACTTGGTAGGAAATTGAAGCTAGAATAAAGCTTTAGAGCCCAACAAATAGTTGTCTGTAGTGGTCAAACTAAGGGTCTCTAGAAGCAGATACACAATTGCTATCTATTTAAATCTGAGTTGTCAGAACAGAATATTTGCCTAGATTTTTGTCTGTAATAATTATTTGACTGTTTGAGATACGGTATGGGACGTATTATTTAAATTGAATAGTTTTGATAATTGTTGTGGAAACTTCTGGACAATCTGTTTCGCTCAGTGCCACGCCCGATGATTCCGCCATCGGTTGGGGTGTGACAAGTATCCATATCTTTGAGTAAATAAATGTTTAAATAAATGTAAATTATGAATACTTATCTGTGTTTTATATTTGTAGGCGCTGGAAAATCCTCAAAGTCTGCTTCCAGATTCAGCGTTAGTGATCTTGACGCATTTGCTTCCTCAAAGTCCATCAAAAAGGAACTAGCTGCCAGTCCCAGCATCCTAAACCCTAAAGGCATGAGTACACGGGGCAAAGGTGCTAAGAAAAGAAAGACCTCAAAGCCCACTGAAGGCCTCCATCTCATTCAACATCAGTTTGAAGAATATGTCTGTTTTGGTCAAAAATCAAGCAAAGATAATGCAACCATATCTTTTGTTGTGAGGTGTGATGCTTGAATCAATGAACAATATTAAGGATCACTCAGAAATGTAATGAACAAGTGACACAATGATTTATACGAGGAAAAAGCCCTTGATCAAGAGTTGATCTCCGGCATAAAAAACCTTGGGTGATGGAAACTACCGATCACCAACTAAGATTAAACAGAAAATGTATTACAACTTTGGATGATAGCGAGCTTGTTACAAGGATCACTAGAGTGTAATGTGCAAAAAAGTGTGTAATCGCCGAGCAAACTGTCGAGAACTGATGAGAGCAGTTTCGAGTGTGTGTGTTTAGCCAAAAATAGCCAAGTGTTCTAATCTAGCTCGCTATCCCCTTATAAATTTGGAAAATATCTAAGCTAACTAACTATCCGCATTTCGTGCAAGTCTTCCACGACCTCCATAACGTTTATATTAGTCAAGCACGTGCGGAATAAAAAGAGAATATGCTCCAGGAATATCGCCAAGACCAAGTCCAAGCACGTACTCCTGCAAAAAAACTTCATATTCAAAGCAGACAATCGTTAGTGTAAGGATCACTATGATGATCCTGGATCCTGATCTTACAATACTCTCTAAGGATCACTAATTCAAACAGAATTGAGGATCCCTAAGCCCGACAGTAATTGAGGATCACTAATCTTTGGAAAATCCTCCCCTAACAGTTTCCCCAAAATATAAGGAGTAAAGTGTAAATAAACGAGTTATATTTTCTCGTTCTTATCCGTAACAAACCAACGGATATATAGCCGTTACATTCTGACTAGCCATTGCCAATCTGACGTCATTGAAGTGACTATCCTGCAAAATCATGATTTTAAATTGAAGTTAGAGATAAGGGTTAGGAAGCATTTAAATTCGTGCATTTCATCCTTTAAATCCTCATTCGAAGATCTTCACCGGCTAAGGATCACAAAAAGGACAGTCCCTTGAAGAGCCAAGGGATCATCGAAGACTCTGCGAAGGAACGATGCTGCTTTACTGATCCACAGATAGACAGGATTCGCCATTGTTTTCCGGCGAGCACCGTTTTTAAAGCTTTTGACCCCACCGTCCTAAGCGACTTTGTTTCTGAAACCTGGGTAGCTTTTCCGGTCACCCCATTTACGATAGGATACTCGTATCCTTTTCCTGATTTCACCCAATCTTTCTTCTCTCTCACCGGCATCTCCTACATTCAAGCGATGCCAATGATGTGGAGGGTCTTGTATACCCTTGAAAGAATCATTGAGCATGAAGGTATTGATCTGGGAATGTCGGAGTTAGCAGAAATGTACGACCTTGTGAGCCATGGATCTCATCGATATCTATTCAAACACAAACCCGATGAAGAACACCCCATCTTCAAAACCACTAAGAATGACACCAACTGGAAAAGGCGATTCTTCTTTGTCAGAAGGGATTCCATCCCTGGTGGGAAGGATCTTCCAAGAAAATGGGTTACTCATGGTAGGATAGAGGATCCTTATAGAAGGATCATAGGATACCCTGCCTCCGCTGAGGATCACTGACCCCTTTGTTTCTATTTTGCAGCTATTACTGTTTCACATATTATTACAACACCTGCAATGAAGGAAAGGCTTGCTGCTTTCTGGAAGCTTGATCCTGCAATAAGATTATTTTAAGCAAATACCCAGGATTCTCAAGCAGTATCCTCAGGCTCTGTTACGATGTCAAGTAAGTATCCCATTTTGTGCATAACTAAATGTTTAAATTAAAATGAAATAAGGATACTTATCTATTTTGGATGTGTAGGTGCTGGAAAGTCATCGAAGTTTGCTACTCGTTTCAGTGTCACTGACCTCGATGTTGTCCGATCCGCAAAGAAGAAGCCTGCTGCTAGTCCATCCGTCACGGTCCCCAAGGCAACCACTTCTAAGGGAATGGGCGGAAAGAAAAGGAAGACTGCTGATACCCTTGAAGGTCTGCCTCTGATCCAGCATCAGTTCGAGGAATACCTTGCCGAGGTGAGAATAACTGATCCTTAAATGTGATTCTTGTACATGATCCTTCCATACTGAGGGTAAGGGATCCTGAATTGTATCCTTTCTTTTGCAGAAATTTGCTGAAATCCAAGATTACGTAGGGAGTCTTGAAGAGGTTGAGCTAAAGTGTTTGGACCTCCAAAAGATCATGCTGGCCAAGGATCAGAAGATTGCCTCCCTCGAAAACGATGTCAATCTGGTGAAGAAGGAACTTGTCCTGGCTCATGTCATTGCTGATCAGGAGAAGTCTGAAATCACAAATGATGCTAAAGTCTCCGCTGCCATTGCTATGTATAAAACCAAGTTGCAGATGGCCCAAGAAGCTCAGGATCCTAACTTTGACAAGAGCAACTGGGACATAGAGGGCTGGAAGGCTAGGTTGGCTGAGCTGGATGACGAAGAAGAGGCTGGTGATGTCTTAGCAATCGAGGCTGGCAGCAGTGGGGTTAAGGATAATGTGGGTGATGCTGGAGCTGGAGGAGCTGGTGAAGGTGATGGTGATGCAGCAAAGGTGTAATCTACAGGAATGGGCGATGATGGACATTTCTAGACGCAGCCGGAGCCCATTTTTTTTTTAGGATTTGAAAGTTTTTTGGTTATGGTGTTTTGAAACAATGTTGGGTTGTATTCGAACAATAGTTTCTAGGGTTATGGATCATGGATCCTTAGACAATAGTTAGGATAATGGGTGGTGGATGGATCCTCTGTTTGGGGGATGAAGCCACTTGTTATCCTGCCATCTTTTATTTCCTGCACTCTTAAGACCCGTTAACAATGGACACCCTTTGCCAACCCATGTGGATGGGCCACGTTTTGCTGGTAGAAACGTGGGTTGGCAATTTTGACAACCTTGAAGGGTTTAACGTTTTGTGAATAAATAAAACCTTAACTTTTTGGCTATTTCCCGTGTTGTTATCCGTGTGAATACTTTACTTTTCAATTGTTGTGATATACATTTTGCCTGAATTTATTAAGTAAAGAAGAAAAAATTTAATAAATATCCTCAAAAAGTTTAGGATATGATCAAGGATCACATATCCCATAGTCGACAAGTTCTGAAAAGTAGTGTAGTTTAAGGATCATAAGTTCAGTTGTCAAAGGATAAGGGTCACTCATGTAAATAATAAATAAAATCAAAGTAATTAAGGATCATACCTGAGAATCCAAGTTAGGATCCTAACCTTCAACACTTATAATCAGGATAACCAAAAGACAAACCTTAGTAGAAGGTAAGGATCAAGGATCCTTGGTCGTTTAGCTTCAAAAACCTGAAATAGGATACAACTTGGGACTAAGCCAATATAAGATAAAAGTTAGTAACTAGGGACAAGCCGAACAATTCTGGGGACAAGCCCAAAGGATAACTGGGGACAAGCCCAAAGGATCGTGTGTAAACTGGAGTATGGCCCTCACTAGCGACTATCCAAACTTAGTGATATGAAAATGCCAAAACCTTAGCTAACGTGAAAACGTTAGAAACCTTGGGAACAGATGTATGGTACGTCTACCATTATACGTAGGATCCTGAATACAGCCAGTACAATGAAATTGTCAGCCCCTAAAGCGAGTACTGGTCCCATTGCCATGAATTGTACCAGGATCATCGTGCGCTACTAGCGATACTGGGGACAGGCCCAAACTGGGGTCAAGCCTAAATAACTGGGGTCAAGCCCAAATAACTGGGGTTAAGCCCAAATAACTGGATACTTCTGTGGATACTCAATCCTTTGTTAAGGATACCTGAAGCTTCAAAACTCAGAATCAAGTGAAAGGAGGATAAAGGATGCAGGATCCTTATCCTTATATAAAATAATTAAAGAATGAAATAGTTGGAGATTAGAATATTACCAAATGAGGATCCTCTGTCCTGTAAGGATCCTTCAAGGATACTTGTCAGGTAAGGATCATGGATCCTTATCAGATGAAGTATTTCTTCAAGTGGACAGAATTCCAAGCTCTTGGTAGCAAATAACCTTCCATTGTTAGCAATCGATATGCCCCCTTTCCTGCCTCAGCTTCAATCAAGTAAGGGCCTTCCCACTTTGGTGCCAACTTTCCATCAGTAGGATTGGTGGTATTCTGAAATGCTTTCCTTAACACCATATCACCAACTTGGAATTTCCTGATTCTGACATTTTTGTTGTAAGCTCCAGCCATCCTTTGTTAATAACTGGCCATCCTTATCCTTGCCAAATCCTTGAGTTCTTCTATAGTATCCAAATCTTGAACCAAGTTTTCAGCATTTTCTTCAGGATCACTGTTAGGGGAGGATTTTCTAACAATTAGTGATCCTTATTCGTTATCCTAACTGGTGATCCTTACTTCTGTGACAGGTGGTGATCCTCAGAAGAGCTTCAGGATCAGGATCATGGATCACTTTGAGGATCCTCGTACTGACGATTGTTTATTTATGTATTGTACTATCTCGCAGGTATGACGAGCTTGACCAAGTCTTGGCGACATTCCTGGAGAATATTCCTAAACTATTCTGCACGTGCTTGACCAAAAATAGACGTTATGGAGAACGTGGAGGCTTGGCACGAAAGTCGGATAGTTAGTTTAGGTGGTTATTTCTATTTTAAAAAGGGAGTAACGAGCTAGTAGAAAACACTTAGTCATTTCTCAGTTACACACACTCGTACAAACGCTCATACAAGCTCTCGCTCAAACACTTAGCAATCTCATACACTTTTTACACATTTCACCGTAGTGATCCTTGTACCTAGCTCGTTACTATCCGAAGTTGTAAACATTTAACCATTTATTTCAGCTTGGTGATCGGTAGTTTCCATCACCCGGGGTTTTTTGTGCCGGAGATCAACTCTTGATCAAGGGCTTTTTCCCCGTATAAATCCTTGTGTTGTTTGTGCAAATCTACATTGAAGTGATCCTCATCGCTATTACATAATCAGCATCATACCCCCATAACATAGAGTTTGGTTGCAATATCCTCAACAGATTTTTTGACCAAAACAGTTTGGCGCCCACCGTGGGGCAATTGGTGCTTTGTCCTTAGAAGAATTCGCATTTTTGTGCTCATTCTGGTTCACTACAACCAAGCAGATGGCTTCCTCAGTGAAGAGTGCTTCAAACTTGATGCCATCATCCACTTCTTCACAAGGCGTCCCTCCTTTACCTCCACCACCTTCTGGATCCCAGAAGAATACCGAGAATGCCGCGAAGAAACCAACTCCCATTTTCTCAAAACCACCTACTTCTTCTGTTTCAACTAATCCTACTACTAATGATTTCTATGCCTTGATTTTGCAGATGAGGAATCATGCACAAGAGCAGGATATGACCAACGAAAGGATCCTCCTTCGTTCCAGGATCATCCCAGGTTCAAGGATCCTCCTTCGTTCCAGGATCATCCCAGGTTCAAGGATCCTCCTACGTTCCAGGATCATCCCAGGTTCAAGGATCCTCCTTCGTTCCAGGATCATCCCAGGTTCAAGGATCCTCCTACGTTCCAGGATCATCCCAGGTTCAAGGATCCTCCTACGTTCCAGGATCATCCCAGGTTCAAGGATCCTCCTTCGTTCCAGGATCATCCCAGGTTCAAGGATCCTCCTTCGTTCCAGGATCATCCCAGGTTCAAGGATCCTCCTTCGTTCCAGGATCATCCCAGGTTCAAGGATCCTCTTTCTTTCCAGGATCATCCCATGTTCAAGGATCCTCCTTTGTTCCAGGATCATCCCAGTTTCAGGGATCCTTCCAGATGCCAGGATCCTTGAGGAGTTTGCAAACAGGAAGTTCAGATGTCCATCAAGGAGATTTTATTCCAATGCAGACCAATGCCTCTACTGGTCCCTCGATCATTCCAGAGTCTCAACAATATGGATTAACATCCATTCTTCCTAACTTGAATCCAATGGGAGGTAACACTTTTAATAATTCCCATACTACTAACCATGGTCTTATGCAGGATCCAGGTATCAATCATGCCATGGCCAGAGAATTGCAAAAGCTAAAGGATATGATATCAAGCGTTCCGGGAGTGGTCAAACCTATCCCAGAGATTGCAGATGGGAGCCACAAGATATCTCGTTTTGCACCACCAATCTGTGATGCTGAGATACCCAAGAGGTTCCATGTGCCTACAATGAAGCTGTATGATGGTTCGACTGATCCTGAAGAACACATAGCACAATATAGGGAAAGGATGGAAATCAATCCAATTCCAGAAAGGTTAAAAGAAGCATGCCTGTGCAAGGGATTCGGATCCACTCTTACTGGATCAGCTCTCAAATGGCGCCCACCGTGGGGCAATTGGTGCTTTGTCCTTAGAAGAATTCGCATTTTTGTGCTCATTCCGGTTCACTACAACCAAGCAGATGGCTTCCTCAGCGAAGAGTGCTTCAAACTTGATGCCATCATCCACTTCTTCACAAGGCGTCCCTCCTTTACCTCCACCACCTTCTGGATCCCAGAAGAATACCGAGAATGCCGCGAAGAAACCAACTCCCATTTTCTCAAAACCACCTACTTCTTCTGTTTCAACTAATCCTACTACTAATGATTTCTATGCCTTGATTTTGCAGATGAGGAATCATGCACAAGAGCAGGATATGACCAACGAAAGGATCCTCCTTCGTTCCAGGATCATCCCAGGTTCAAGGATCCTCCTTCGTTCCAGGATCATCCCAGGTTCAAGGATCCTCCTACGTTCCAGGATCATCCCAGGTTCAAGGATCCTCCTTCGTTCCAGGATCATCCCAGGTTCAAGGATCCTCCTACGTTCCAGGATCATCCCAGGTTCAAGGATCCTCCTACGTTCCAGGATCATCCCAGGTTCAAGGATCCTCCTTCGTTCCAGGATCATCCCAGGTTCAAGGATCCTCCTTCGTTCCAGGATCATCCCAGGTTCAAGGATCCTCTTTCTTTCCAGGATCATCCCATGTTCAAGGATCCTCCTTTGTTCCAGGATCATCCCAGTTTCAGGGATCCTTCCAGATGCCAGGATCCTTGAGGAGTTTGCAAACAGGAAGTTCAGATGTCCATCAAGGAGATTTTATTCCAATGCAGACCAATGCCTCTACTAGTCCCTCGATCATTCCAGAGTCTCAACAATATGGATTAACATCCATTCTTCCTAACTTGAATCCAATGGGAGGTAACACTTTTAATAATTCTCATACTACTAACCATGGTCTTATGCAGGATCCAGGTATCAATCATGCCATGGCCAGAGAATTGCAAAAGCTAAAGGATATGATATCAAGCGTTCCGGGAGTGGTCAAACCTATCCCAGAGATTGCAGATGGGAGCCACAAGATATCTCGTTTTGCACCACCAATCTGTGATGCTGAGATACCCAAGAGGTTCCATGTGCCTACAATGAAGCTGTATGATGGTTCGACTGATCCTGAAGAACACATAGCACAATATAGGGAAAGGATGGAAATCAATCCAATTCCAGAAAGGTTAAAAGAAGCATGCCTGTGCAAGGGATTCGGATCCACTCTTACTGGATCAGCTCTCAAATGGCTGCTAAGTCTTCCTCCTTATTTTATTACCTCATTTGCTAACCTAGTTAACTTGTTTAATAATCAGTTTTCTTGTAGTAGAAAATTTGAACGATTAACTAGTGATTTATATAGGATAACCCAGGGTTATAATGAATCATTAAGGGATTACATTACCAAATTCAGTAAAGAATCCTTAGACATTCCCAACTTAGATATAGCCACGGCTGTTGAGGCCTTCAAAATGGGATTGCTTAGGGATTCGTTATTTTATGATGATCTTGTTATGACACCATGCAGGAACCTAGATGAGGTAAGAACCCGGGCCCTCAGATTCATCCGGCTAGAGGATCACAAGAGGATCCAGGAGAGGTTAACAGGATCCTCAAAGCAGGATAAGCAAGGATCCTCATTCAGGAACAACAAGTTCAGATCCTACAACAGATCTGATAATCAGAACGTGCATTCTATTGATCAAGAAGAGGATGATGAGGATTATCCTCCGATTTCTGAATATTGCTTTAGTGTTGATAACAATGAACTAATCCTTGCCATGCAGAACCTAGGTGATAAAGCTAGATGGCCAAGAAAGAATGATAGGCCGGCTGCAACTAAGGATAAATCAAAGTGGTGTGCATATCATGAAGATTTTGGGCACCTCACAGAAGAATGCATTGCATTAAGAAAGGAAATTGGATACTTGTTGAGCAAAGGGCATTTAAAAGAGTTGTTGGGAAGAAAAAAGTCAAGGACTCAGGATCCTGAAAGGATCCCTGAGAAGGCTCCAGCTCCTCCAGCAGATGCACAAGTAATAAACTTTATTTCTGGAGGATCCGACATTTGTGGCACATCCTTCTCAGCAGCTAAAAGGCATGCAAAGGAAACTAAAATGGATAATGGAGAAAGACCAGTTCGAACATCAAGTGTCTCCGAAGGAAAAGTCATAACCTTTGATGAAGAGGATCGTGTTGATATCCAAGATCCTCATCACGATGGTTTAGTTATTACTCTTTTTATATCTAACCATTTTGTCCGCAGGATCCTTATAGACGGAGGAAGTTCAGTGAACATTATCCAGCTTGATGTTCTAAAGAAGATGGGTATCCCTGAATCAGAGATCATACCAAGATCCTCCGTGCTCGTGGGATTTAGTGGCGAAACTAAGAACACCCTGGGGGACATTAAACTCCCAATATACATTGAAGGCTTACACTCTTATCAAAAATTTTGTGTTATTGACTGTTTATCTTGTTGTAATGTTAACCTTGGCAGGCCCTGGATACACGATATGAAAGCAGTCCCATCTACTTACCATCAATGTGTGAAGCTCCCTAGTCCTTGGGGAATAGTAAAGATTGATAGTGATCAGCAGGAGGCTAAGAATTGCTACACTTCATCGATGAAACCAGCCTCGAAGTCAAGGGATCAATAGCAATCAAGGTATCCTCCAAGGAATGTCTTGGAGGCCAGAGAGCAGGATGTGGTAGAAATCCTCATGGATCCCGATGATCCTGAATCCAAAATCTATATCGGATCAGGGATCCTTGGCGAAATGAAAGAAGACCTCGTATCCTTCCTCAAAAGGAGAAAGACTACCTTTGCATGGAAACACGAAGACATGACTGGTATATCCAAAGATGTTATCACCCATAAACTCGGCATTGACAGATCCTTCAAACCAATCCATCAAAGGAGAAGAAAATTTGCACCGGAAAGGAATGCCATTATCCAAGAAGAGGTAGAGAAATTGCTCCGGGCAGGTATGATTAGAGAGGTCAAGTATCCAAGATGGTTGGCCAATGTGGTTGTTGTTCAAAAGAAAAACGGAAAGTGGAGGGTATGTGTCGATTTTACCGATTTAAATAAGGCATGTCCCAAGGATCCTTTCCCTTTACCCCACATTGACTCCATGGTGGATGCAACCGCGGGTCATGAACTGTTAACTTTTATGGATGCTTCATCTGGATTTCAACAAATCCAAATGGAACCATCCGACCAAGAGGATACAGCCTTCATGACTCCAACTGGTATATACTGCTATATTGCTATGCCGTTCGGATTAAGAAATGCAGGTGCAACATACCAAAGGCTGGTGAATATGATGTTCAAGGATCAAATTGGACAAACTATGGAGATTTACATAGATGATATGGTGGTAAAATCCTTAAAAGCTGAGGATCACCTAAGAGACTTGGAGGAAGCATTCGATATCCTTGACAAATATAACATGAAACTTAATCCTTCAAAATGTCACTTTGGTGTTAAAGCAGGTAAATTCTTAGGATATATGGTGACAAAGAGAGGCATTGAAGCTAGCTCGGAACAAATCAAAGCAATAGTGAATATCAAATCTCCGGTCAATGCTAAGGATGTTCAAAGGCTAACAGGAAGGATAGCAGCCTTGAACAGATTTATATCCAAGTCCTCCGAAAGGTGTAAAGAATTCTATGATATCCTAAGGAAGAATAAGAAATTTGAGTGGACGGAGAAGCATGAAAATGCTTTAAAAGCCCTCAAAGATTACCTATCCTCGGCCCCGGCTTTGATGAAACCGGAAAAAGGTGATGTGTTATCCTTGTATCTTGCAGTATCCTCAAAAGCAATAAGTGCGGTCCTTGTTAAGGATCATCAAGGTACACAACATCCTGTCTATTATGTAAGTAAAAGTTTACTTGATGCCGAATCCAGGTACTCACACCTTGAAAAGCTTATTCTTGCATTAATTATGGCATCTACAAAGTTAAGACATTATTTTGAAACTCATGTTATCATTGTTAAAACTAATTTCCCAATTAAGAATGTCCTCAGGAAACCAGAGATGTCAGGAAGGATGGCTAAGTGGGCAGTGAAGCTAAGTGCATATGATATAAGATATGAGCCTAGGACAGCCATCAAATCCCAAGCATTAGCTGACTTTGTGGCTGATTTCAGTAGTGATTTACAAGAAGAAGCTGAGCTAGAAGTCCAGCAGCTAGAAGAGACCAAGGATCCTTGGATACTTTATACTGATGGATCCTCAAATATCAAAGGCACAGGACTTGGAATACTACTAAAATCGCCACAGGGGGACATAATACCCCATTCTATAGCTTGTGAATTCCAAACCACTAACAATGAGGCTGAATATGAAGCCCTAATTGCTGGTTTACAAATTGCAAAGCATATGGGGATCAGGTATCTTGAGGTACACGTAGATTCTTTGTTGATTACAAACCACTTTAATGGATCATATTCTGTTAAAGGTGAAAAGCTAACCAAGTATTTGGAGATAGTCAAAAGTTTGGCACTCTCTTTTGTTTCCTTTAGTTTGTCACAGGTACCAAGGGAAGAAAATACAGAAGCTGATGCATTGGCTAACTTAGGATCATCTTTGAAGATCCCAGAGGATATCAAGATTCCTATTATCCATATCCTGACCCCGGCTATCGAGGATCACCAGACTATGGAGATAGGAAATGATTCTGCAGTTATCCCTAGTGAGGATCCTCAATCCTATCCAGGATCAGGATCATGGATCTCACCAATTATGAGATACTTACAACATGGAGAGATTCCTACAGGAGAAAACCCTAGGGCTTTCAAATCTAAGGTATCTCAATTCACAATTTTAAATAATATGTTGTATAGAAGATCTCTTGCAGGACCATACTTGAGATGCATTGAGGATCCTGAAGTTCAAGAAGTTTTAAAAGACTTCCATGAAGGAGATTGTGGAAACCACACTGGGGGCAGGGCTTTATTCTCAAGGATCCTGAGGACAGGATACTACTGGCCAACCATGAAGAAAGATGCTGTGGAGTATGCCAGAAGATGTGATCCTTGCCAGAGACACAGCAATATCCTTCATCAACCAGCTGAACTATTGCATCCTATATCCTCCTCTTGGCCATTTATGAGATGGGGTATGGATATAGTTGGAAAGCTCCCTAAGGCACCTGGTGGGAAAGTATTCATGTTAGCTATGACTGATTACTTCTCCAAGTGGATAGAGGCTGAAGCTTTTGCCCAAGTCAGAGAAAAGGAAGTTATATCCTTCATTAAAAGGAATATTATAACTAGATTTGGAATTCCTTCCGAGATTATATGTGATAATGGTTCCCAATTTATTGGGGGCAGAATCACTAACTTTTGTGACAGCTGGGGGATTAAGATGATAACTTCAACACCAGTCCACCCACAAGCTAATGGCCAAGCAGAATCATCCAACAAGATCATCATCAACAATTTGAAGAAAAAGCTTGGATCCAAGAAAGGGAAATGTGCAGAAGAACTACCCTATGTGCTTTGGGCTGATAGGACAACCCCCAAGAATGCTACTGGTCAAACACCATTCTCTTTGGTGTTTGGGGCAGAATCAGTGATCCCAACAGAAATGGTGGTTCCTACTGCTAGAACAAGTACCCGTGATCCTGAGGAAAATGATGAAAACTTGGCTCAAGACCTGGATACTATTGAAGAAATCAGGGATATGGCTAGGATAAGGATGGCCAGTTATCAACAAAGAATGGCTGGTGCTTACAACAAAAATGTCAGGATCAGGAGGTTTCAAGTTGGAGATATGGTGTTAAGGAAAGCATTTCAGAATACCACGAATCCTGCTGATGGAAAATTGGCTCCAAAATGGGAAGGCCCTTGTTTGATTGAAGCTGAAGCAGGAAAGGGGGCATATAGATTGCTAACCATGGAAGGTGATTTGCTACCCAGAGCTTGGAATGCTGTCCACTTGAAGAAATATTTCATGTAAGCAGGATCCTTATGGCATAGGTGATCCTCACGATAGGGATATCCTTAAAGGATCCTCAAAGTATCGGTGATCCTTACTCAGGTAATATCCTAATCTTGAACTATTTCATTTCTTTATTTTCTCATATAAGGATAAGGATCATGTATCCTTTATCCATCTCTCACGTGAGTTCAAGTTTTGAAAGTTCAGGTATCTTCAGCACAACGTTGGTTATCCACAGAAGCAATCCGTCTTTTGGGTTTAACCCCAGTTATTTGGGCTTGTCCCCAGATTCCGCCTGTAGCGCACGATGATCCTGGTGTAGTTCAAGGCTTTGGGACCAGTACTCGTTCTAGGGGCTGATAATTCAATTGTTCTGGCTATGCTTAGGATCCTACGTATAATGGTAGACGTACCATACATCCGTTCATAAGGTTTCTAACGTTTTCACGTTAGCTAAGGTTTCTAACGTTTTCACGTTAGCTAAGGTTTTGGCATCTTCATGTCACCAAGTTTGGATAGTCGCCAGTTAGGGCCATACTCCAGTTTACATACGATCCTTGGGCTTGTCCCCAGTTATCCTTGGGCTTGTCCCCAGTTATCCTTGGGCTTGTCCCCAGTTATCCTTGGGCTTATCCCCAGTTATCCTTGGGCTTGTCCCCAGTTATCCTTGGGCTTGTCCCCAGTTGCTAACTCTTTTCTTATATCGGCTTAGTCCCAAGTTATGCTCTATTTCAGGTCCTTGAAGATAGGCAGCTAGGGATCCTTGATCCTTATTTCACTCTAAGGTTTATCTTATAGTTATCCTTATTATGGTTAGGATTCTAACTTGGATCCTCAGGTATGATCCTTAACTCTTTTGATTTTATTCATTATTCTTCTAAATAACCCCTATACTTGACAACTGAACTTGTGTTTCTTAAACTATATCACTTTTTAGAACTTATCGGTTATGGGGTATGTGATCCTTGATCATATCCTAAACTTTGTGGATATCTTTTTAAATTTTTCAAGGCTTGATAAGTATAAACAGAATGAACATTACGACAGTTGGAAAGTAACATACTAAAAAGGATAACAACACAAGATAAGCGACAAAAGGTTAAGTTTTTATTTATTAACGTAAGGCTAACCCTTTAAAGGTTGTCAAAATTACCTACCCGAGCTTCTACCAGCAAAACGTGGCCCGTCCGCTGGGGTAGGTAAAGGGTGTCCATGATAATGAGTTCAAAAGTAGTGCAGGAATATAAAGGCGGCAGGATCACAATGGCTTCATCCCCCAAACAGAGGATCCCTCCACCAATTGCAATCCTGCCTATTGTCCAAAGGATCATACATGATCCTTAATCCTAAAACCTATTGTTCAAAGTACAAACCATGAAATTGTTTTAAACATCACAACCATCAAACTAAAAAAATTGGGCTCTGGCCTTGGCACATATATCCATCATCGCCCAATTGTGCAGCCTACACCTTTGCTGCATCCTCTTCTCCTCCAGCTGCGGTATCCTTCACCTGATCCTTCCCACTGCCACTTGCTTCAATCGCCAAGACCTCAGTAGCCTCCTCCTCGTCATCCTCAAGATCAGCCAACCTTGCCTTCCAACCCTCAACATCCCAGCTGTTTTTATCAAAGCTAGGATCTTGAGCTTCCTGGGCCATCTTCAATTTTGTCTGGTACATCGTAATGGCGGCAGAGACCTTAGCATTTTCAATAAGGTCATGCTTTTCATAGTCAAGATCGATCAGAAGTTTGGCTGTCTTAGTCTTCTCATCTAGGAGTTCCTTCCGAGCATCAGCAAGTGCAAGATCCTTGAGCACGGCAACCTGTTGGAGGTCGGCAATCTTTTTATCTTGATCCTCAACGTGGCCCACATAATCCTCAATCTCAGCAAATTTCTGCAAAAGAAAAGGATAAAAGCAGTTCAAGACCAAGTGATCCTCATACGAGTAGGATACATAGGCAGAATAAAGGATCCTTACATCATTGAAGTATTCAAGGAACTGGTGGCGGATCAGTGGTAGACCCTGAAGATCCTCAGCATCAGAAGTTTTCCTCTTCTTGACACCCTTTCCTTTAGTGGGTGCCTTTGGAATGGAAATGCTAGGACTGGTGGTGGATTTCTTCTTCCTGGATCGTACGACATCAAGGTCAGCCGTGTTGAATTGGGATACAGGCTTGGCAGATTTTCCAGCGCCTACACATTCATAGCAAGATGAGTATCCTTATCCTATTTCAATTTATTTATTTATTCTAATATTCAAACTATGTAAAAGGCAGGATACTTACTTGACATGGTAATGGAACCTGAGGATACTTCTTGTGAGTCTTGGGTGTCTATCTTGAATGTCCTTGTTTCAGGATCAAGCTTCCAGAAAGCAGCGAGCCTATCCTTGGTTTTAGGTGATGTGATGATGTGTGAGACAGAAATAGCTGCGTGATACAAAACAAAAAGGGTTAGTGATCCTATTACAAAAACAAGACTACTTGGTGATCCTTCTCAGGATCCTCTGTCCTACCATTGGTGGACCACTCCCTTGGTAAATGCTTTCCATCCGGAATGGTATCCCTTCTCACAAAGAAGAAGCGACGTTTCCAATCTTTGTCATTCTTGGTGACTTTAAGAAGGGGATGTTCTGCACTGGGTTTTCGTTTGAATAGATAACGGTGGGATCCAAAGGTGGTAACATCATACAATTGTGTCAGCTCTGACATGCCTAAATCAATACCCTCCTGTTCGATGATCCTCTCCAGGGTATACAAAACCCTCCAAATCATCGGCATGGCTTGGATGTAAGAGATGCCGGTAAGAGAAAAGAAGGATTGTGTAAATTCTGGGAAAGGATAGGTGTATCCTATAGCAAATGGAGTAACTGGAAAAGCAACCCATGTTTCTGAAACATAGTCACTCAGGACAGTAGGATCGAAGGGTTTGAAAAAGGCATTCGCCGGAAAACGGTGACGGATGTTATCTATTTGTGCATCGTTAAAGCAACATCTCTCATTCGCCGAGTCTTTGATGATCTTTTGACTCTTCAAAGGGCTATCCTTTTTGTGATCCTTGGCCGGAGAACGTCAGAGCAACATTTTCGAAGTGATGGAGATAAAAAAAAAAACAGAGTAAGGGAGGAAGAAAGAGGAGAAAGAAATACCTGATCGATCGTCGACTGAGAATTTAAAGGGAGTTTCTTTCGAATTTGAATGCATAATGATCCTATCTATATCTCTATTTATAATTATGATTCTGCAGGATTGTCACTTCCATGACATCATCATCGCAACGGCTAGTTCTATTTTAACGGCTATATATCCGTTAGTTAGTTAGTTACGGATAAGATCAAGAAAATATAACTCGTCAATTTTACAAATTACTCCTTATATTTTGGGGGCAATTGTTAGGGGAGGATTTTCTAACAATTAGTGATCCTTATTCGTTATCCTAACTGGTGATCCTTACTTCTGTGACAGGTGGTGATCCTCAGAAGAGCTTCAGGATCAGGATCATGGATCACTTTGAGGATCCTCGTACTGACGATTGTTTATTTATGTATTGTACTATCTCGCAGGTATGACGAGCTTGACCAAGTCTTGGCGACATTCCTGGAGAATATTCCTAAACTATTCTGCACGTGCTTGACCAAAAATAGACGTTATGGAGAACGTGGAGGCTTGGCACGAAAGTCGGATAGTTAGTTTAGGTGGTTATTTCTATTTTAAAAAGGGAGTAACGAGCTAGTAGAAAACACTTAGTCATTTCTCAGTTACACACACTCGTACAAACGCTCATACAAGCTCTCGCTCAAACACTTAGCAATCTCATACACTTTTTACACATTTCACCGTAGTGATCCTTGTACCTAGCTCGTTACTATCCGAAGTTGTAAACATTTAACCATTTATTTCAGCTTGGTGATCGGTAGTTTCCATCACCCGGGGTTTTTTGTGCCGGAGATCAACTCTTGATCAAGGGCTTTTTCCCCGTATAAATCCTTGTGTTGTTTGTGCAAATCTACATTGAAGTGATCCTCATCGCTATTACATAATCAGCATCATACCCCCATAACATAGAGTTTGGTTGCAATATCCTCAACAGATTTTTTGACCAAAACAATCACGAATGCTTGTTCTTGCAGTAGGAACCACCATCTCTGTAGGGATCACTGATTCTGCCCCAAATACCAAAGAAAATGGAGTTTGGCCAGTGGCATTCTTGGGAGTTGTCCTATCAGCCCATAGTACATAAAGTAGATCTTCTGCCCACTTTCCTTTCTTGGATCCAAGCTTCTTCTTCAAATTGTTGATGATGATCTTGTTGGATGATTCTGCCTGACCATTAGCTCGTGGGTGGACTGGTGTTGATGTTATCATCTTAATCCCCCAGCTGTCACAAAAGTTAGTAGTTCTACTCCCAATAAATTGGGATCCATTATCACAAACAATTTCAGAAGGGATACCAAATCTAGTAATAATGTTTCTTTTAATAAAGGATATCACTTCCTTTTCTCTGACTTGAGCAAAGGCTTCAGCCTCTATCCACTTGGAGAAGTAATCAGTCATAGCAAGCATGAATAATTTTCCACCAGGTGCTTTAGGAAGCTTTCCAACTATATCCATTCCCCATCTCATGAATGGCCAGGAAGAGGATATAGGATGCAAGAGCTCTGCTGGTTGGTGAAGGATATTACTATGTCTCTGACAAGGATCACACTTCTTAGCATAATCCACAGCATCCTTCTTCATTGTAGGCCAATAGTATCCTGTCCTCAGGATCCTTGAGAATAATGCCATGCCCCCGGTGTGGTTTCCACAATCTCCTTCATGAAAATCCTTTAGGACTTGTTGGATTTCAGGATCCTCAATGCATCTTAGATATGGTCATGCAAGAGATCTTTTATATAATATGTTTTTCAATATTGTAAATTGAGATACCTTAATTTTGAAAGCCCTGGGGTTTTCTCCTGTAGGAATCTCTCCATGTTGGATATATCTCGTGATTGGAAGGATCCATGATCCTAAATGGGATTCTGTATCATCAGTAGGGACAATAGCAGAATCCTCTCCTATCTCCATGGCTACATGATCCTCAATAGCAGGGGTTAGGATGTGGATAATAGGGACCTTGATATCCTCTGGGATCTTCAAGGATGATCCTAGATTGGCCAATACATCAGCCTCTGCGTTCTCTTCCCTTGGTACCTGTGTCAAACTCAAGATACCTGATCCTCAAATGCTTGGCAATTTGCAAACCAGCTATCAAGGCTTCATATTCAGCCTCATTATTAGTAGTTTGAAAGTCACAAGCTATGGAGTGGGGTATTATGTCCCCCTGTGGTGATTTTAGTAGTATTCCAAGTCCTGTTCCTTTGACATTAGAGGCTCCATCAGTGAAGAGTATCCAAGGATCCTTAGTTTCTTCAAGCTGTTGGACTTCTAACTCAGCTTCCTTTTGCAAGTCACTACTGAAATCTGCCACAAAGTCAGCTAAGGCTTGGGATTTAATGGCAGTTCTAGGCTCATATCTTATATCATAAGCACTAAGCTTCACTGCCCACTTAGCCATCCTTCCTGACATTTCAGGTTTCCTGAGAACATTCTTAATTGGAAAATTAGTCTTAACAATAATGGCATGAGTCTCAAAATAATGTCTTAATTTAGTAGATGCCATAATTAATGCAAGGATAAGTTTCTCTAACTGTGAATACCTGGATTCAGCATCAAGTAAACTCTTACTTACATAATAAACAGGATGTTGTGTACCTTGGTGATCCTTAACCAGGACCGCACTTACTGCTTTTGAGGATACAGCTAGGTATAAGGATAAAATATCCCCCTTTTCTAGTTTCATCAAGGCGGGGGCTGAGGATAGGTAATCCTTAAGAGCTTTGAGGGCACTTTCATGCTTCTCAGTCCATTCAAATTTCTTGTTCTTCCTCAGGATGTCATAGAATTACTTGCACTTTTCTGAGGATTTGGATATGAACCTGTTCAAGGCTGCGATCCTGCCTGTCAATCTTTGCACATCCTTGGCATTGGCAGGAGATTTGATATTCACAATAGCCTTAATCTGCTCTGGACTTGCTTCAATGCCCCTCTTTGTCACCATATAGCCTAAGAATTTACTTGCTTTAACACCAAAATGACACTTGGAAGGATTTAGTTTCATATTAAATTTATCAAGGATATTGAATGCTTCCTCCAAGTCTTTAAGGTGATCCTCAGCTTTCTTGGACTTAACCACCATGTCATCTATAAAGACTTCCATAGTGTGTCCAATTTGTTCCTTGAACATCATATTGACTAGCCTTTGATAAGTAGCACCTGCATTCCTTAGTCCAAATGGCATAGCAATATAACAATATATACCAGTTGGGGTCATAAAGGCTGTATCCTCTTGATCAGATGGTTCCATCTGAATTTGTTGAAATCCAGATGAAGCATCCATAAAAGTCAACAACTCATGACCCGCGGTAGCATCCACCATGGAGTCAATGTGGGGTAATGGGAAAGGATCCTTGGGACATGCCTTGTTTAAATCAGTAAAATCGACACATACCCTCCACATTCCATTTTTCTTTTGAACAACAACCACATTGGCTAGCCACCTTGGATACTTAACCTCTCTTATCATACCTGCCCGAAGTAGTTTATCTACCTCCTCCTGGATAATAGCATTCCTTTCAGGTGCAAACTTCCTTCTTTTTTGATGAATTGGCTTGAATGACCTATCAATGCCGAGTTTATGAGTAATTATATCTTTAGATATACCTGTCATGTCTTCATGCTTCCAGGAAAAGGTAGTTTTCCTTCTTTTAAGGAAGGATACTAGATCCTGTTCAATGTCGCTAAGGGTCCCTGATCCTATAAAGATCTTGGATTCAGGATCATGAGGATCCATGACGATTTCTTTTACATCCTGCTCTCTTGCCTCCAAGACATCTCTTGAAGGATACTTTAAATGCTATTGCTCCCTTGGTCTTGAGGCTGACTTCATTGATGAGGTAGAGCAATTCTTAGCTTCTTGTTGATCACTCTCAATTTTCACCACTCCCCATGGACTAGGAAGCTTTATGCATTGATGATATGTGGATGGGACTGCCTTCATGTCATGTATCCAAGGCCGACCAAGGATAACATTACAACATGATAAGCAATCTATAACACAAAATTTTTGATAAGAATGAAGTCCTTCAATATAGATGGGAAGTTTGATGTCCCCCAATGTGTTCTTGGTTTCTCCACTGAATCCCACAAGGACTGAGGATCTTGGGACAATATCAGACTCCGGCATATTCATTTTCTTGAGGACATCAAGCTGAATGATGTTCACAGAGCTTCCTCCATCGATTAGGATCCTGCGAACAAAGTGGTTAGATATAAATAAGGTAATAACAAGACCATCATGATGAGGATCCTGAACATCAACACGATCATCCTCATCAAAGGTTATAACTTTATCCTGGGTAACAATGGAGGTCCGGATGGGTCTGTCTCCATTATCCATCTTGGTTTCCTTGGCATGTCTTTTGGCTGCTAAAAAGGAGGTACCACAAATGTCTGATCCACCAGATATGAAGTTTATAACTTGTGCGTCTGCTGGGGGAGCAGGAGCCTTTTCTGGGATCCTTTCAGGTTCAATTTCTTTTCTAAGTGCAATACACACTTCAGTGAGATGCCCAAAATCCTCATGATATGCACACCACTTGGGCTTGTCCTTTGTAGCAGCTGGTTTATCACTTTTCCTTGGCCACCTAGCTTTCTCACCTAGATTCTGGATTGCAAGAATTAGTTCATTGTTATCAACAGAAAAACAATATTCAGAAATGGGAGGATAATCCTCATCATCCTCTTCCTGTTCCACTGCATGCACGTTCTGGTTATCAGATTTGTTGTAGGACTTTGATTTGTTGTTCCTGAAGTAGGATCCTTGCTTTTCCTGTTTTGAGGATCCTGTCAGTCTTTCCTGGATCCTTTTATCATCCTCTAATCGGATGAATCTGAGGGCCCTGGTTCTTACTTCATCAAGATTCCTGCAAGGGGTCATGACAAGATCATCACAGAATAATGAATCCCTAAGCAATCCCATTTTAAAGGCTTCTACAACCGTAGCAATATCCAGGTTAGGAATGTCTAAGGATTCTTTACTAAACATAGAGATGTAATCTCTAAGTGATTCATTTTGACCTTGTGTTACCCTATAAAGATCACTAGTTAAACGTTCAAATTTTCTACTACAAGAGAATTGACTATTAAACAGATTAACTAGATTAGCAAATGAAGTAATAGAGTAAGGGGGAAGACTTAGCAGCCATTTAAGTGCAGATCCTGTGAGTGTGGATCCAAATCCCTTGCATAGACATGCTTCTTTTAACCTCTCAGGAATTGGATTGATCTCCATCCTCTCCCTGTATTGAGCTACATGCTCCTCTGGATCCGTTGAACCATCATACAGCTTCATGGATGGTATCTGGAATCTTTTGAGTATCTCAGCATCACATAAGGGTGGTGCAAAATGAGATATCCTATGGCTACCATCTGCGATCTCAGGAATGGGCTTGACCACTCCTGGAACACTGGATATCATATCCTTAAGCTTCTGTAATTCCCTAGCCATAGCTTGATTGATACCTGTATCCTGTATGGAGCCATGGTTAGTGTTATAAGAATTATTGAAAGTGTTACCTCCCAGAGGATTCATGTTTGGAATTCCAGATGTGAATCCATATTGACGGGACTCCGGTATGATCGAGGGACCAGATGAAGCAATGGTCTGCATTGGTATGAAGTCTCCTTGATGAACATCCGAACTTGGAGGCTGCATACTCCTTAAGGATCCTTGATCCTGAAAGATGTTGGATCCTTAATGCTGAGAGGATCCTTAAACCTGAAAGGATCCTTGAGGCTGAGAGGAGGATCCTTGAACCATGGAGGATCCTTGAACCATGGAGGATCCTTGGACCGTGTGCATTCCCAAATATCCTCCTGAGCTGACGAAGGATCCCTGATGCTGGATAGAGGCTCCGGAAGGTTGAAAGTAAGATCCTAGAGCCTGAGTCATTGTTGTTGTTCCATAACGCCTTCCTGGTAATCCACCCAAGTATTGCACGTCCGGAGCTGCTGAATGCTGGGAAGTTATGACCGGAGTGTCGAAATTCAGCGATCTGGGCATCAATGGGGAATGATCCTCCATCGATTTCTTCTATTTCTTGATATCACCTATCTCCCTGAGGATCATTTCGTTGGTTTTATCCTGCTCTTGCATGCGATCCTTCATCTGCAAAATCAAAGTAAAGAGATCACTATTAGTAGGATTAGTGGAAACAGAAGAAGTTGGTGGTTTTGGAAAAATTGGGCTTGGTCTCTTTGCAGCATTCTCAGCATTCTTCTGAGATCCAAAAGGTGGTGGAGGCAAAGGTGGAACGCCTTGTGAAGAACTGATTGCCGGCATTGAACTTGAAGTGTTCTTCGCTGAGGAAGCCATCTGCTTGATTGTAACGAACCGAAATGACCACAAAAATATGAATCTTCTTAGGAATGAAGCACCAATTGCCCCACGGTGGGCGCCAAACTGTTTTGGTCAAAAATCAAGCAAAGATAATGCAACCAAATCTTTTGTTGTGAGGTGTGATGCTTGAATCAATGAACAATATTAAGGATCACTCAGAAATGTAATGAACAAGTGACACAATGATTTATACGAGGAAAAAGCCCTTGATCAAGAGTTGATCTCCGGCATAAAAAACCTCGGGTGATGGAAACTACCGATCACCAACTAAGATTAAACAGAAAATGTATTACAACTTTGGATGATAGCGAGCTTGTTACAAGGATCACTAGAGTGTAATGTGCAAAAAAGTGTGTAATCGCCGAGCAAACTGTCGAGAACTGATGAGAGCAGTTTCGAGTGTGTGTGTTTAGCCAAAAATAGCCAAGTGTTCTAATCTAGCTCGCTATCCCCTTATAAATTTGGAAAATATCTAAGCTAACTAACTATCCGCATTTTGTGCAAGTCTTCCACGACCTCCATAACGTTCATATTAGTCAAGCACGTGCGGAATAAAAAGAGAATATGCTCCAGGAATATCGCCAAGACCAAGTCCAAGCACGTACTCCTGCAAAACAACTTCATATTCAAAGCAGACAATCGTTAGTGTAAGGATCACTATGATGATCCTGGATCCTGATCCTACAATACTCTCTGAGGATCACTAATTCAAACAGAATTGAGGATCCCTAAGCCCGACAGTAATTGAGGATCACTGATCTTTGGAAAATCCTCCCCTAACAATGTCTCTGAGGTAAGGATCCTGGATCCTTAAGTATGACCTTTACTTTCTGAGGATAATGGATCCTGACTATATGTTCTTTTATGCAGAAATTTGCTGAGATCCAAATGCTCCTTGATCACAATCTGGTAGAGGCTGAACAGAAGAACCTGGACTTCCAGCAAATGTTCCTGGCCAAAGATAAGAAAATCTCCTCCCTCGAGAAGGATCTCAACCTGGTGCAAAAGGAGCTGATCCTGACCCAGATCACGGCTCAGGATGAGAAGGCAGAGGTGATGGAAGGGGCAAAGCTTTCTGCTATGATTGCCATGCTCAAGATCAAGTTGAAAATGGCCAAAGAGGCTGAGGATCCTGCTTTCGACATGTCTGCCTGGGACCAGGAGGCTTGGAGGCAGAGGTTGGCTGAGTTGGACGACGAGGATGATGCTGAGGAGGCAGCAGCTGATGGAGCTGGGAGCAGCGGGGTGAAGGATCCGGTGGAAGAAGCAGCTGGTGGTGACGATGCAGTGAAGGTTTAGGCTGTAGCAATGGGCGATGATGGATTTATTTAGACGCGGCCGGAGCCCATTTTTTATGGTTTAGTGATTTTTTGTTTGTGATGTATTAAACAATGCTGGTCTGTACTTGAACAATAGTATTTAGGTTTAAGGATCACGGATCCTTGGGATAAAAGGGGGTAGCAAAGGTGGATGGGTCCTTCTGTTTGTGGAGGATGAAGCCTTTGATGCCCCTTATCTTTTAATTTCCTGCATAACTCAGAACTTTTTAGCACGGACACCCTTTACCTACCCCAGGGGACGGGCCACGTATTGCTGGTAGATGCTTGGGGTAGGTAAGTTTGACAACCTTTGAAGGGTTTAATTATGATAAATAAATAAAGCTTTAACCTTTTGACTATCTTGTGTTGTTCAGTTTGTCTCTATTTACCTTTCAATTGTTATTGTACAATTTTTTGGATTTACAAGTCATTAGTGAAGGTGTAAAAATTAGTTTATATCAAAAGGTTAGGATATGATCAAGGATAAAATATCCTTAAGTCAAAAAGTTTAAAAAGCAAGTTAACTTTAGGATCATACATCCTGTTGTCAAAGAATAAGGGTAATATCGATAAACCAAGAATAAAGTTAAAGTAAATAAGGATCATACAAGAGAATCCAAGTTAGGATCCTATATCCTTAATGAATACAAATGGAACAATCATAAGACAAACCCTTGTGGAAAGCTAGGATCCAGGATCCTAAACTATTTAACTTTAGGATCCTAAAATGAGAAATAACTTGGGACTAAGCCAACCTGTAAAAGAAAGAATTAGTGTCTGGTGACAAGCCCAACAATCTGGGGATAAGCCCAATAAACTGGGGATAAGCCCAAAAAAAACTAGGGACAAGCCCAAAAAACTGGGGACAAGCCCAAAAAACTGGGGACCATCCCAAAAAATGGGGACAAGCCCAAAGGATCTTGTGTAAACTGGAGTATGGCCCTTACTAGCGACTATCCAAACTTAGCGACATGAAGATGCCAAAACCTTAGCTAACGTGAAAACGTTAGAAACCTTAGGAACGGATATATGGTACATCTTCCATTATAATTAGGATCCTGAATACAGCCAGTACAATGAAATTGGGGACAAACCATTATAATTAGGATCCTGGTCCCATTTCCTTTAACTGTACCAGGATAATCGTGTGCTACTGGGGTAGGTGTAAGAACCTGATTCGTAGAAGGTAGTGGATACCTTGAACTGGGGATAAGCCCAAAAGCTGGGGATAAACCCATAAAACTGGGGACAAACCCATAAAACTTAGGATACTTCTGTGGATACTTGATCCTCTCTCAAGGATGCATGAACTTCTGCAAGACTCAGAATTTTAGTGAAATAGGATAAAGGATCCTGGATCCTTTTCCTTGTAAACAAATAAATTAAAGGATTAGGTAAATTAGAATCAAATCATTACCAGAATGAGGATCATATATCCTCCAAGGATCCTTTTTGCATACCGGACATGAGGATGATTAAGGATCCTGGATCCTTCTTTCATGAAGTATCTTTTCAAATGGACAGCATTCCAAGCTCTCGGTAGCAAATCACCTTCCATTGTTAATAACCGATATGCCTCCTTTCCTGCCTCAGCTTCAATGAGGTAGGGGCCTTCCCACTTTGGTGCTAACTTGCCATCAGCAGGATTTGTGGTATTTTGGAATGCTTTCCTCAATACCATGTCACCAACTTGAAACTTTCTGATCCTGACATTCTTGTTATAAGCTCTAGCCATCCTTTGTTGATACCTAGCTAATCTTGTCCTTGCCAAATCCCTGAGTTCTTCTCTGGTATCCAAGTCTTGAACCAAGTTTTCAACATTTTCTTCAGGATCACGGATGCTTGTTCTTGCAGTAGGGATTACCATCTCTTTAGGGATCACTTATTCAGCACCAAACACTAGAGAAAATGGAGTTTGGCCAATAGCATTCTTGGGAACTGTTCTATCAGCCCATAAGACATATAGTAGCTCTTCTGCCCACTTCCCCTTTTTGGATCGAAGCTTCTTCTTCAAGTTGTTAATGATGATCTTGTTGGATGATTCTGCTTGACCATTCGCTTGTGGATGGACTGGTGTTGATGTTATCATCTTAATCGCCCAACTATCACTAAAGTTAGTAGTTCTACTCCCAATAAATTGGGATCCATTATCACAAACAATTTCAGAAGGGATACCAAATCTGGTAATAATGTTTCTTTTGATAAAGGATATCACTTCTTTTTCTCTGACTTGAGCAAATGCTTCAGCTTCTATCCATTTGGAAAAGTAATCCATCATGGCAAGCATAAACACTTTTCCTCCTGGTGCCTTTGGAAGTTTACCAACTATATCCATTCCCCATCTCATGAATGGCCAAGAAGAGGATATAGGATGCAGGAGCTCTGCGGGTTGATGAAGGATATTCCTATGTCTTTGACAAGCATCACAGTTCTTGGCATAATCCACAGCATCCTTCTTCATAGTAGGCCAATAATATCCTGTCCTAAGGATCCTTAAGAACAGTGCTCTGCCCCCAGTGTGGTTTCCACAATATCCTTCATGAAAATCCTTAAGAACTTCTTGGATTTCAGGATCCTCGATGCACCTTAGATATGGACCTGCAAGAGATTGTTATATAATATGTTATTTATTATTGTAAATTGAGATACCTTCACTTTGAAAGCTCTGGGATTTTCTCCTGTAGGAATCTCTCCATGTTGTATATATCTCATGATTGGAAGGATCCAGGATCCAGAATTTGACTGTGCATCATCACTAGGTATGATTGCAGAATCCTCCACAATTTCCGTAGCTGTGTGATCCTCAATAGCAGGAGCCAAAATGTGGATAATGGGAATTTTAATATCCTCTGGGATCTTCAAAAATGATCCAAGGTTGGCTAAATCATCAGCTTCTGCATTTTCTTCCCTAGGTACCTGTGTCAAACTAAAAGAAGCAAAAGAGTGTGCCAATTTCTTGACTATCTCTAGATATTTGATTAGTCTTTCACCTTTAACAGCATAAGAACCATTAAAGTGGTTAGTGATCAATAAAGAATCTACATGTACCTCAAGATACCTGATCGTCATATGCTTGTCAATTTGCAAACCAGCTATTAAGGCTTCATACTCAGCCTCATTATTAGTAGTTTGAAACTCACATGCAATAGAGTGGGGTATTATATCCCCCTGTGGCGATTTTAGTTGTATGCCTAGTCCAGTTCCCTTGACATTTGAATATCCATCTGTGAATAGTATCCAAGGTTCATTAGTCTCTTCAAGCTGTTGAACTTCCAATTCAGCTTCCCTTTATAGATCACTACTGAAATCAGCCACAAAGTCAGCTAAGGCTTGAGATTTAATGGCAGTTCTTGGTTCATATATGATATCATAGGCACTAAGCTTGACTGCCCACTTTGCCATCCTTCCTGACATTTCATGTTTCCTGAGAACATTCTTAATTGGAAAGTTAGTTTTAACAATAATAGCATGTGTTTCAAAATAATGGCGAAGTTTAGTAGATGCCATAATTAAAGCAAGGATAAGTTTTTCTAAATGAGAATACATGGATTCGGCATCAACCAAACTTTTACTTACATAATATACTTGATGTTGTGTACCTTCATGATCCTTAACAAGCACTGCACTTACTGCCTTAGACGAGACTATCAAATATAAGGATAATATATCCCCTTTTTCTGGTTTCATTAATGCTGGGACTGAGGATAGGTAATCCTTAAGGGCCTTGAGAGCATTCTCATGCTTTTCAGTCCACTCAAATTTCTTGTTCTTTCTCAGAATGTCATAGAATTCCTTGCATTTCTCTGATGACTTTGAGATGAACCTGCTCAAGGCTGCGATCCTTCATGTCAATCTTTGCACATCCTTGGCATTGGCAGGAGACTTGATGCTCACAATCGCCTTGATTTGCTCTAGACTTGCCTCTATGCCTCTTTTTGTCAGCATGTACCCTAGAAATTTGCCAGCTTTCGCACCAAAGTGGCACTTGGAAGGATTCGATTTCATATTGAATTTATCAAGGATATCAAATGCTTCCTCCAAATCTCTAAGGTGATCCTTAGCTCTCTTGGACTTAACCACTATGTCATCTATATAGACTTCCATTGTGTGTCCTATTTGTTCTTTAAACATTATATTAACTAGCCTTTGGTAGGTAGCACCTGCATTTCTTAGTCCAAAGGGCATAGCAATATAACAATAGATACCCGTAGGGGTCATAAAGGTTGTATCCTCTTGATCAGATGGTTCCATCTGAATTTCTTGGAATCCATATGAAGCATCCATGAAAGTCAACAACTCATGACCCGCAGTAGCATCCACCATGGAGTCACTGTGGGGTAATGGGAAAGGATCCTTGGGACATGCCTTATTTAAATAAGTGAAATCGACACATACCCTCCACTTTCCATTTTTCTTTTGAACAACAACCAAATTGGCTAACCATCTTGGATACTTAACCTCCCTAATCATACCTGCTCCGAGCAGTTTGTCTACATCCACCTGGATGATGGTATTCCTCTCAGGTGCAAACTTTCTCCTTTTTTGATGTATAGGTTTGAATGACCTATCAATGCCACGTTTATGAGTGATAATATCTTTAGAACTACCTGTCATGTCTTCATGCTTCCAGGAAAAGGTAGTTTTTCTTCTCTTTAGGAAGGATGCTAGATCCTCTTTAATATTGTTGAGGATACCGGATCCTATAAAAACTTTGGATTCAAGATCCTGAGGATCCAGCAGGATATCCTTGACATCTTGTTCTCTTGCCTCCAGGACATCTCTTGGAGGATACTTTAATTGCTATTGCTCCCAAGGCCTTGAGGCTGGCTTCATTGATGAAGTGTAACAATTTTTAGCTTCATGTTGGTCACTTTCTATCTTCACTACACCCCATGGAGTAGGGAGTTTGACACATTGATGATAGGTAGATGTAACTGCTTTCATGTCATGTATCCATGGCCTGCCAAGGATAACATTGCAACAGGATAAGCAGTCTATAGCACAAATTTTTTGAAAAGAATTAACTCCCTCTATGTAAATGGGAAGTTTAATGTCCCCCAATGTGTTTATGGTTTCTCCACTGAATCCTACAAGAACCGAAGATCTTGGGATAATTTCTAATTCAGGGATATTCATCTTTTTGAGGACATCAAGTTGAATGATGTTCACTGAGCTTCCTCCATCTATGAGAATCCTGTGAACAAAATGGTTAGATATAAATAAAGTAATAACAAGACCATCATGGTGAGGATCCTGAATATCCACACGATCATCCTCATCAAAGGATATAACTCTCTCCTGTGTAAGGATCGAGGTTCGACTGGGTCTGTTCCCATTATCCATATTTGTTTCTTTGGCATGCCTCTTGGCTGCTGAAAAGGAAGTGCCACATGTTTTGGTCAAAAATCAAGCTAAGATAATGCAACCAAACTTTCTGTTGTGAGGTGTGATGCTTGAATCAATGAACAATGCTAAGGATCACTCAGAAATGTAATGAACAAGTGACACAATGATTTATACGAGGAAAAAGCCCTTGATCAAGAGTTGATCTCCGGCATAAAAAACCTCGGGTGATGGAAACTACCAATCACCAACTCAAATTAAACAAAAATGTATTACAACTTTGGATGATAGCGAGCTTGTTACAAGGATCACTAGAGTGTAATGTGCAAAAAAGTGTGTAATCGCTAAGCAAACTGTCGAGAGCTAATGAGAGCAGTTACGAGTGTGTGTGTTTAGCCAAAAATAGCCAAGTGTTCTAATTTAGCTCGCTATCCCCTTTTAAATTTGGAAAATATGTAATCTAACTAACTATCCGCATTTCATGCAAGTCTTCCACGAACTCCATAACGTCCATATTAGTCAAGCACGTGCGGAATAAAAAGGGAATATGCTCCAGGAATATCGCCAAGACCAAGTCCAAACGCGTACTCCTGCAAAACAACATCATATTCAAAGTAGACAATCATTAGTATAAGGATCCTCATGATGATCCTGGATCCTGATCCTATAATACTCTCTGAGGATCACTAATTCAAACAGAATTGAGGATCCCTAAGCCCTATAGTAATTGAGGATCACTGATCATTTGAAACTCCTCTCCTAACAATTGCCCCCAAAATATAAGGAGTAATTTGTGTTATGGGTCATTTTCTGAGTATACATATCCTGACTAATATCCCGCTTTTAATTGTTTATTTGTGACCAGGATACTGGACGGGGATATTGCTAACATCTTGGGCGATATCCTAAGTTTGAGTGAATTAAACACGTGCAGGTTAATGGCTGTAAGCTACTAACGGTCATCAGGACTTCTTTTCCTCAAGACTCGGGCGTATTTGTTATGAGGAAGCCGTTGAACCCGAAAGACTTGGTCCTCAACGTTCGAGTGGGAATATTCGCTGGATCCCGGAAGTTTAGGATAGTTTGTTACATTATCTTTACTATAAATAGATGGGGGCGGATCAGTTTAAGGCACACAATTTACACTGACACTCTCGAACACTTTCGCTCTCTAGCTCATTGCTAACGCCACACTGGTATTCAAATTTCATTGTAACACATAGTCGATCCGCACCACATCCTGCACTGTATCTTGACGTTTGAAGTAATAAGAAGAACAAGGCAGCTGCGATTGTCAGCTCCCGAGGTTTTATGCCGGCGATCTAGATTGATCAAGGGCTTTCCTCATACATCTCGTGTCGTTTACTTTACTTTTGCTCATAGTTTGATCATAGATACAGCTCAATATCCTGAGCCGTATCCTGAATACTGATTTTCTAAATAACTTAACAAGCATATTTTCAATACACTTTCTAGCACACTACTTCACTTTACTAATTTGATCACTTAATTGCTTCGGTAATTTTTGACCAAAACAATTTGGCGCCCACCGTGGGGCAAGTGGTGCTCTCTTTACTAAAATTTTTTTTGAAATCGTTAATCGGCTTTTTATTTTCAAAACTTTTTGCCACATTGTCCATAATGGCCTCAAGATCAAACATGAGCTCCTCCACTATGTCTGCTATGACTTCTGCTACTACCGGTTCGGTGCTTCCACCACCTCCTCCAAGGATGCCAGCCTCTTCACGACCTCAGGATATTATCCCTACCCGCAGTGTTCAGGAATCTGCTCCTGTTTTAGCTTCTAACGATGAAATTTTAACCTTATTTGGAAGTGTGCAGGAACAAATGAGGCAGCAACAGGAAACAAACCAAATGATTTTAAGGGAAATACAACTCCTGAAGTCTGGCTCGAGCAGATCTGCTGAGGATATTGTCACTCCATTACATCCCAGAACGTTGAACTTCAGTTCAGCTGTGTATACTGAGGATAACAGGGGGAATATTGTGCCCAGCCTTCCTCAGAATCATACTCCTGAAATACCATCCTCGGTTAGGATGTCAACCATGAGGAGCTCAGGATATGCTTCAGGATATGGGCAAAATCCTCCAACGGGTAACGTGTCAAATAACAATAATACTCATGCTACTAATAGTGGATCTTTGCAGGATACAGGTGTAACATCAGCACTTACTAGGGAACTTCAGAAGTTGAAGGACATGATATCCAGCGTACCTGGGGTGGTCCAGCCGATCCTGGAAGTGTCCCAAGACATCCATAAGATATCTCGTTTTGCATATCCTATCTGTGATGCTGAGATCCCAAATAGATTTCAAACCCCCAACATGAAGCTTTACGACGGAACTACGGATCCTGAGGAGCATATTGCTTAGTATAGGGAAAGAATGGAGATTAACCCTATCCCTCCGGATCTCAAGGAAGCATGCTTGTGCAAGGGTTTTGGTTCAACCTTAACAGGATCAGCCTTGAAATGGCTCTTGAATGTTCCTCCGCATTCGATTACATCTTTTGCTCACTTAGTAAATTTATTTAATAGTCAGTTTTCTTGTAGTAGAAGCTTTGAAAAATTAACAAGTGATCTCTACCGGATAACACAGGGACCTCAAGAATCCCTTAGGGATTATGTGAACAAGTTCAGCCAGGAATCCCTGGATATTCCTCACCTCGATGTTGCAACAGCTGTGCAAGCTTTCAAGATGGGGCTGCAAAAAGATTCTCAATTTTATCAAGATCTTGTAATGAACCCATGCAGGAACTTGGATGAAGCTCGAAACAGGGCCCTAAGATATATTCGGTTGGAAGATGATAGGAAGATGCAAGAGGGAATGAACTCATCCAACACCTATGAGTCGACCAACAGGAAGTCTGAATCCTCATTCAAGCCATATCGGCCTAAGCCATATGGTAGAAATGAAAATAAGAGAGTGAATGCTGTCGAAGATGAGGATCCTGAAGAGTATCCTGAGTTGTCTGAATATTGCTTTTCTGTTAACATTCCTGAATTGATGTATGCCATGCAGGGTCTAGGAGACAAGGCTAGGTGGCCTCGAAAGAGTCAATAGAAAGCTGACTGGAAAGATAAGTCAAAATGGTGTGCTTTCCACGAAGATTTCGGACATATGACTGAGGATTGCATTGCTCTAAGGAAAGAAATAAGCTATCTTCTAAGCAAGGGATATCTGAAAGATCTCTTAGGAAGAAAGAAGAATAAGGGTCAGGATACTGAGAAGGATCCTGAGCGAGCAGCATCACCTCCCGCGGATGCCAAGATAATCAACTTCATTTCGGGAGGATCCGACATTTGTGGGACTTCGTATTCGGCGGCAAAGAGACATGCAAAGGAAGCTAAGGCCGAAAGGGGAGACAAACCTGTCAGGATGACTACCCTCACAACCGACAAAGTGATCACTTTTGATGCTGATGACAGGGATACTGTCCAGGATCCTCACCATGATGCTCTGGTAATAACGTTATATATGGCTAACCATTTTGTACACAGGATATTGGTTGATAATGGCAGCTCCGTTAACATAATCCAACTAGAGACTCTAAAGAGAATGAATGTATCTCCAATGGATATCACTTCAAAGTCTACCGTGCTTGTTGGGTTCAGTGGAGAGGCTAGAAACACAGTGGGAGAGATAAAGTTGCCAGTATACGTTGAAGGAGTCAACTCGATACAACGTTTCTGTGTGATGGATTCTCTATCCTGCTATAACATCATACTGGGAAGACCGTGGATTCACGATATGAAGGCTGTGCCATCAACATATCACCAATGCATCAAGATACCTACCCCTTAGGGAGTTGTCAAAGTTGATAGTGATCAGCAGGAGGCGAAAGAATGCTACTCATCCTCGATGAAATCCTCAACCAAACCTAGGGCAGCATAGCAATTAAAGACGCGGGCCCAGGATATCGTGGAGGATCCGGAGCAGGATGTGAAGAAAATTATCCTGGACCAGGATAATCCCGATATTTCGGTGCTCGTAGGGACCAATATCCCACAGGATATTGAAGAACAATTAATTAACTTTTTGAAATGCAGGATGTCAACGTTTGCATGGAAGCATGAGGATATGACAGGCATATCCAAAGACATTATCACTCACAAGCTTGGAATTGATAAATCATTCAAGCCTGTTCAGCAAAAAAGAAGGAAGTTTGCTCCTGAGCGGAATACGATTATCCAAGAGGAAGTTGAGAGATTATTGAAGTCCAGGATGATCAGAGAGGTTAAGTTCCCAAGGTGGCTAGCAAATGTGGTTGTGGTATAGAAGAAAAATGGGAAATGGAGAGTTTGTGTAGACTACACAGACTTGAACAAAGCTTGTCCTAAAGACCCATTTCCTCTTCCCCACATTGATGCAATGGTAGATGCCACTGTCGGGCATGAAATGCTGACCTTCATGGACGCATCCTCAGGATTTCAACAGATCCAAATGGAGCCTTCTGACCAGGAGAATACTGCCTTCATGACACCAACAGGTATTTATTGTTATACAGCTATGCCTTTTGGTTTGAAAAATGCAGGTGCAACATACCAAAGATTGGTAAACATGATGTTCAAAGACAAACTGGGGGACACCATGGAGGTGTACATCGACGATATGGTGGTAAAATCAAAGAAAACTCAGGATCACCTCCAGGATATTAAAGGAGCGTTTGATATCCTGGATCAGTATAACATGAAGCTGAATCCTGCTAAGTGCCATTTTGGAGTGGGGGCAGGAAAATTTCTAGGATATATGGTGACCAAAAGAGGAATAGAAGCGAGCCCAGAGCAGATTAAAGCCATCTTGGATATTAAATCACCCTCAAATATGAAGGATGTTCAACGATTAACGGGGCGAGTGGCAGCATTAAACAGATTTATCTCAAGATTCTCAGAAAAATGCAAGGAATTCTATGATATCCTCAAGAAGAATAAGAAATTTTAATGGGGAGCAAAGCATGAAGAAGCCTTGCAGGATTTGAAGCGATATCTCTCAACCGCACCTCTATTGATGAAGCCTGAAAATGGTGAACCACTATCCCTATACCTTGCTGTATCAGGGAATACTGTAAGTGCCGTTCTTATAAAAGACCATGAAGGTCAGCAATATCCTGTTTATTATGTTAGTAAAAGTTTGTTAGATGCTGAAACTAGATATTCTCATTTAGAAAAATTGATACTAGCATTAGTCATGGCATCAACGAAACTTAGACATTACTTTGAGACACATAGGATTCATGTTAAAACAAATTATCCTGTTAAAAATGTACTTAGGAAACCAGAAATGTCAGGCAGAATGGCTAAGTGGTCGGTAAAGCTGAGTGCTTATGATTTAGTATATGAACCTAGAAATGCCATAAAGTCTCAGGCTTTAGTTGACTTTGTGGCTGATTTTAGTAGTGACATTCAGGACGAGGTAGACCTAGAAGTTCAACAGTTAGGAGAATCCTCAGGATCCTGGACATTATATACTGATGGTGCATCTAATGTAAGAGGAGTAGGATTAGGAATACTACTAAAATCGCCACAGGGGGACATATTACCCCAGGCTATTAGGTGTGAATTTCCTGCTACTAATAATGAAGCAGAGTATGAGGCTTTAATTGCAGGATTAGAGTTGGCTAAGAGCATGAGTATCAAAAATTTGCAAGTATATGTTGACTCTTTGTTAATTACTAACCATTTTAATGGATCCTATGCAGTTAAGGGTGAGAAATTAATCGAATATCTCGATATTCTCAAAAAATTAGCAGGATATTTCGATGTTTTTAATACTTGAACAGGTACCAAGGGAGGATAATGCTGAAGCGGATGCCTTAGCAAATTTGGGATCATCGATCAGGATACCAGAAGGAACCCAAATACCAATATTACATGTCTTATATCCTGCAACGAATCCTCGGGATAAAGAAGTAGCGGGTATTCAGGATCCTGGAGCAGAGCATCCTGAAGAGGATCCTAAATCCTGGACGGCTCCAATCATGAGATATCTTAAAGAAGGACACATCCCTAGAAATGAAAATCCTAAGGCATTTAGGATGAAGGTATCACGATTCACTATTATAAATAATATTTTATACAAGAAATCTCTTGCAGGACCGTATTTGAGGTGCTTGGAGGATCCTGAAGCCAAAGAAGTACTTCAGGATATACATGAAGGGGATTGTGGTAACCATACTTGGGGCAGGTCGTTATTCTCAAAAGTATTAGGGACAGGATATTATTGGCCAACAATGAGAAAAGATGCCGCAGAATATGCTCGAAGATGTGACGCGTGTCAAAGACATAGTAACATACTGCATCAACCTGCTGAACCATTATATCCTATTGTTTCCCCTTGGCCATTCATGAAGTGGGGTATGGATATAGTAGGAAAGCTACCAAAAGCTCCGGGAGGAAAAGTCTTTATGCTAGCAATGACGGATTATTTCTCTAAGTGGGTTGAAGCTGAAGCATTTGTTCAAGTTCGAGACCAAGAAGTAGTATCCTTCATAAAGAGGAATATCCTGACCAGATTCGGGGTACCAGCCGAGATAATCTGTGACAATGGTTCTCAGTTTATAAGCAAGAGAACTACTGACTTTTGCAAGAGTTGGGGAATCAAAATGATAACATCTACTCCAGTACATCCTCAAGCGAATGGACAAGCAAAATCCTCAAACAAGATAATTGTCAATAACTTAAAGAAAAGGCTTGGAGCCAAAAAAGGAAGATGGGCAGAAGAATTACCCTTTGTTTTGTGGGCTGATAGGACAACGGTAAAGAATGCAACAGGCCAAACCCCATTTTCCTTGGTATTTGGAGCAAAAGCAATGATTCCAATGGAAATGACAATACCTACTGCAAGATCTACCCTAAGTGATCCTGAGCAGAATCCTGGAGCCTTGAGTCAGGATTTAGACACTATAGATGAGAAGAGAGATGCGGCAAGGCTAAGGATGGCAGCATATCAACAGAGAATATCCAGGGCATATAACAAGAATATTAGGACCAGAAGATTTAAGGTTGGAGATTGGGTGTTAAGAAAGGCTTTTCAGAATACTACTAATCCTGCCGATGGCAAGTTAGCTCCAAAATGGGAAGGACCATACGAAGTTGAATCATAAGCAGGGAAAGGAGCATACAGACTCAAGAATATGGAGGGGGATATGCTACCGAGATCTTGGAATGCTATACACCTTAAGCTCTATTTCAAGTGAGTTTAGAATTTAATTTCTAACTCAGGATGGTATGAATTCTACCTTTTTTAAATATGTTTGGTTTAATTTGTTCTTTGTAACCCAATACCGACTTAAGCATCGGAGGGGTGTTAGCCAAGCTAACACCCACCTTAGTGTAAGGATGTTTTGCAGTATATTCTTCGGGATATAGCTCCGGGATGCTCACTCAGGATATTTCGGAAGATTAGAGGATTGGCCCCCTCTCTCACGTACAAGGGATCCTGATCCCTTCACAGGTTTAAAGGTATTCACCTTTCTTCAGAATTGGGTTTAAACAGCCCGCCTGGAGCGCAAGTTATTCAGGGATAGTTCAAGGTGGCGGGACCAGTCCATGTAAAAGTGGCTGACAATTTCGTTACTGTTGGCTATATCCTGAATCCTAAAGGTATATGAGGATTGATCACCCTCTCTCACGAAAGGGTATTTTCATACTCTCTAAGGTTTAAAGGTTTTCACCTTTCTAAGTCTTGGAGTTTATACACTCCCGCCTGTAGCGCATGAAAATTTGGGATTTTCCCCAGGATACAAGGGATTTATCTCCAGTACATCCTTAGGTTTTACCTTTGGGACGTAAAAAATTGCCTATACAATGGAAACTGACATTCAGAAGATTTCTAAAGTATTTGAAGACATTGTACACAGGGGACATTCCTACCAAGGTGGTGATGTAAAAGGCTCGGAACTAATGCACTAAATACCTCGCACAAGGGACATCTTCATTGAAGAAGTTGCAAAGAGATTGAGGCTTGGTAATAGGGTTATATACTACTCCGGGTATGATCTTTCCTTTGTAAACATCGTCTAAGTTTTTAGTAACACTATGTTTTATAAAAGGTTAAGTATCCTGATATATTCTCAAGGTCCTTTTCAGGATATTTGATTAAGGTGTTTGAAACTCGTATTAGTTTGGAATTTTGATCATTTAAATATTATCGAAAACTGGTTTTGGAAAAATAGATTGTTTTTCAAAAGCTTTCTACAAAGTTGAACGAGCATTTGGGAGTCCTATCTAATAAAAAAGTTTTTGTGATATATTGCTGAGTATACTGATCAGGATATTTTCATAAGATAACAAGATGAAATTTTTACAAAGCTAAGAGTTACATTAATTAATGCAAGGCAATAACAAACAAATCAAAAGATTGTTGTATTATTAACAAGTCAAAAGTTGTGCTTTTGGTTTCACCTTAAACCAAGGCCCATCCGCCAAAAGCACAATTAGTTTTTACCATACTTGTGTAACGGTTGCAGGATATATCTCAAAACAGGACCTGTCCACCTACAACCGTTACCAGATTCAAAACAAGTTATACTAATTGATGACCAAGGGCTTCGTCCTAAAACCTAGGACCCATCCACCTTTGGTCATCACATTGTTCTAATGCAGGGAATATAAATTGTTTGAAGACAGGAAAAGTAAATTGTTTACATAAACACAACCATGAAACTTAAAAGTGGGCTCCGGCCTTAGCACGTATATCCATCATCGCCCACTACACCGCTTAAGAAGCGGTACCTTCTTGATCAACAGCTTCCCTCCCAGCATCCGCACCAGCATCGGCCTCAGGATTCTTCTCGGCATCACCATCCTCAGCATTGGCCACTTCCTCTGTCGCCTTAGAAGGCTCTTCACCAGCATGCTTTGCAGGATGAGTAACGGGATGACCTCCAAGATCCTTTAGTTTCGCTTCCCAAGTCTTTATGTTCCAGGAGGGGCATTCGAAGCCCAAATCCCTGGCTTCATAAGCCATCCTTATCCTGGCTTGGAGAAGAGAGACGACCACGGATGCTTTGAGGCTGTTGTAGGTCCCGAAATCTGAGGATCGATAACGAACCGAATCACTTGTTTATAGCAAACACGTTTACGTGTGCGGAATCCACATAACTATGCCAAATCAAACATATAAAACAATAACGACAAAGGATTAATCAATGAAACACACTCGATTGATTAAACGGGACGAGAACCGATTACAAACTGATACAAACACAGTTTAACAGAATTTTGACAGAGTTTCTTTAGGTGTAAGCTCTCATCTACCTTCAAAGCGAAAGCAGACTTGGTTTATATAGTCCCTGGGCCCAACAGTCGATGAAACACAAGTTGTCTCGGCGAAACAGGATATGGGCCACACATTGGGCTTGAAGCAGCCCATTACACGACGAATCAAGTGTGATTCGTCATGACTGTCGGCGAAACAGACTTAAGGAATGTTGTTCTGTTTCGTCATGATATGTTCGACGAAACAAGCCTGTTTCGTCGAGGCCTGCATCTGTTGTGTTGTATGCTGCAAACAGACAACAATAACAGCAACATATAAACATTCTAATAATGACCACATTACCCTAGTATGCAACATGCATTATTTCTAGAACATTACATATCAAACGGAACAAACTTATCGGACCCAAGTGGATAGGAGGATATCCGACTTGGTCTTCATTCCGTTAAAGGCTCGAACCGAACGTGCCGCGTCCACACAAAAAGTGTATCAACAAACTCCCCCTTGGACGCTGCTGTGATGGTTCGACTTCCATGTCTTTCATGTCGGAGGATCTTCAGAGTCTTCACGCGTCGTAAGAAGAAAGTGTATCAACAAACTCCCCTTTTCTTTTAGAAAGTGTGTTAACAAACTCCCCCTTAGAATGAACTCTCCATTGAGTTATGCTCGTGAATCTTTTGACTTGTCAATTCTTCAGATCCTTGTGGTGTTGATGAAGGGTCAGCGGCAACTCGATCATTTTATCCTTTGAGTGCCTTCACTTCGTGTCTTCATTCCAAAGCTTGTCATCAAAAATGTTCTCCTCGCCTTTAGCATCTGCACAGGCAAGAAAGCTAAACGCATAATGAGAACAACCGCTTGTATTATAAACAAATTAAACAAACGACACATTTGAGATCAAATCTCAATCAAACACCGACCGACAACAGTTTGAAAGTTTAAAAATTGTTCAATTTTAGTTCTTAACTTTCAAAACTTGTTAACTTCGACTGATTATGAAGATTTTCACACTGAACAGAATTTGATTAAAATGAACACATTTCCATTTAGATTGAGTTCCCAAATGCAAGGACGTTTTATGAAGGTGGTTTCAGGCTTCCGGTAGAAAACACCTAGCAACAACTTCGGCTTAATCAAAAACGAACTTTACAAATAACACTAAAAACGAATCTAAAGCGCGGTAAACTAAACGAAAATGCAATAAACTGAGAAAAACAGTAAGCAACCGTACAAATGCAATATTTTTGCGAATCTCAAGGATAAGGAATCATACCAGCTTACGGTCTTAGTCAACATGATTTTGATTTCTGTTTAAAGCTCTGGATAAGTATACTACCTCGATTATCGGTATTGTTTTCCACATAAGCTCAAACTGATCAGACGTAATCATAATTAAGAGATACGATTAATGGTAAGGATTATACTTACAAGTCGATGTAAATCCACTCACGACACATTCCCGTATCAAGGTATGCACGAGAATTCATCTTACCGGTGAGTATACCGATTATCATCTGTTTGACCGTATAAAAATGTGAGAAACTCACTTATTTTGATTGAAAATAAGCCCTATGTGATAGAATCACTTATTGATGAGGAACTTGATTTTCAGATGCATGAGGGCACAGGAGCAAGTCCGTGAACAGGTCAGTACTTTCGTACAGCAGAGAGACGAACTTGACTCCCGCAAAGAATCTGTGATATATTATCACTTATTTTGTTTGGACATGTGATTGTTGATCACTTATTGAGGTCGTATGCAGTATGTACACGTATGAATAGTATCATGGAAGATCTTAGACTTCGTCTCCGTTATTTTTACGGTTTGTTACAACCATGATACCCAGATGATAAGCAGCATAAAGACCGAATATCTCAGATCTCGGCAATATCTCAAACGAGATTTCGGTACTAAGACCATATGCCAATGTGTGGTTCCCACCTGACTTGAAGTCTGTTAGGTTTGTATCATCCTGCACATTTTAGTCTGATTGTGAGCCTACCGATACATCGTTAGTAGAGATACTTATCATTTTCTTTTTGTTTTTCATTTTGAGCACGTTGACCGACCACACCAGTGAACATCATCATTTTCCTTTATCCAAGAAACTCATTTTTGGTTTTTCTATTGTTTTTGAATTTTTGAATTTTTCAAACGTAAAGGCAGAAAACTAAAGACATCTTTTTGGATTTTGAAGTTTTGCAATGTTTTTGTATTTTCTTGAAATTACTCCCCCTAAAATGCTAAAAGGTTACGAAAAACGAAAATCTTTTTGAATTTTTAGAGTTTATAAAGAAAATATTTACAAAAATGATCAGCCAAAGAAGTTTACTCGGGTATCACCTTAATGCCATTGACCAAAAGTAGATAATCAAAACGTGATTTATCAAAAGCTTTTGTAAACAGGTCGGCACGTTGGTGATCAGTGGGGACATGAACGACATCGATTAATCTCTTGTCAAAACAATCACGTATGAAGTGATATTTAATGTCGATGTGTTTAGTCTTGGAAAGTCTTGGAATGCTGCACAGGATTTCTAGTGATCTGTAAGGCAGCATTATTATCAACAAAAATATGAGTAGATAGGAATTCTAAACCGTAGTCGCGCATTTGTTGTTGTATCCAAAGAACTTGGGTGCAACAACTCGAGGCAGCAATGTATTCTGCTTCACATGTTGATGTAGCAACACACGTTTGCTTCTTGCACTGCCACGTGACCAGGCGATTTCCTAAGAACTGACATCCTGCTGTTGTTGATTTGCCATCGATTTTGCAACCACCAAAGTCAGAATCACTGTATGCAATTAATTCAAAGCTATCATCCCTAGGGTACCAAAGACCAAGGTCCGGGCATCCCTTCAAATAGCGAAAAATACTTTTGACAGCTGACAGATGAGAGGCCTTCGGGTTTGCTTGATATCTTGCAAGCAGGCACGTTGGATACATGATGTCAGGCCTCGAAGCAGTGAGATACATGAGAGATCCGATCATGGCGCGATAATAAGAAGAGTTGACACTTTCTCCTTTCAAATCCGGAGTAATCCCGTGATTCTGCGGAAGTGGAGTACCAATGGGCGTTGCATCTGACATTTGGAATCGGCTCAAAATGTCACCAACATATTTAGTCTGATGGATGAATATCCCATACTCTGTTTGTTGTACTTGTAGGCCCAAGAAGAAATTCATCTCCCCCATAGCGCTCATTTCGAACTTTTCTTGCATAACACGTTCGAATTGCCTGCACAAAGAATCATTAGTGGAACCAAATATTATATCATCAACGTATACCTGCACCAGCATAAGATCTCCATCTAGTTCCTTGATAAAGAGAGTGCAATCAATAAGACCTCGTCTAAATCCATTCTCCAGAAGATAATTGGATAAGGTTGCGTACCAAGCCCTAGGTGCTTGATGTAAACCATAAAGAGCTTTGTTTAGCAACCAAACCCGATCGGGGTGAATAGGATCTTCAAAACCTGGAGGTTGTTCGACATGCACCTCTTCTTGAACTATACCATGAAGAAAAGCACTTTTAACGTCCATCTGGTAAACTTTGAATCCTTTGAAAGAAGCATAAGCTAGAAAGATCCGTATAGCTTCCAGACGTGCAACAGGTGCATAAACTTCATTGTAGTCAATGCCTTCGATCTGGCGAAAACCCTGAACAACCAGTCTCGCCTTGTTGCGAATAACAATTCCACGGTCGTCCTTCTTGCATTTGTAAACCCATCGTGTGCCAATTTTCTTGTAATTATCCGGCTTTTCAACAAGCTTCCAAACACCAAGCTTTTGAAATCGTTGCAGTTCGTCCTGCATGGCTTCAACCCAAGAATTATCTTTTAAAGCTTCCTTCCAAGATTTCGGTTCTTCTTGTGAAACGTAACACGCAAAAGACCAATCGTTTTGAAGACCTTGTTTCCCTTTCTGGCACGAAACACAGATATCTTGTAGATGAAAACTTCTCACAGGCACACCATTCACAAGATTATTTTTCACCAAATGGTTCATTTTCCTCAAGTGAATGTGCCCCGTTCTTCTGTGCCAAGAAATAGACTCCTTCTCTGTGGCTTTTGAGACAAAACATTGTACTTGCGCAGATGTCGTAATGGCTTGGCTCATGTCAAGAATATAAAGATCATTAATTCTTGGAGCCGATAAGAGAATCCGTTCATCAGGAATCTTGAATCCAGGTTTAAGCACATAACAACCGGCATCATCAAAATGCACGGTGAACTTTTTATCGCAGATTTGCGACACACTGAGAAGATTATGATCAAGTTGACGAACATAATTAATCTTTTCAAAGCATACCACACCATTTGAGATCATTCCTTCTCCGGTGATATATCCGCCTTTGTCTCCTGCGAACGCGACATAGCCTCCTCTAATATTTCTCACATCGTACAGAAGCCTTAAGTCGCCCGTCATGTGCCTGGATGCCCCACTATCAACAATCCAATGACTACTGATAGTTCCTCCTGGAACACCCTGCACATATCATCCAATGATTAGTTAAGGATGGGGACCCAAGCCATAGTGGTCTTGGGTCGTCCCTGAGAGTCACGAATAGTGATCTCAATCTGTTGATGATTTTCCAAGATAACAACTCCCCCTGAACTTTCACCCTTCTTAGGTTTCCAAGTTTGTTTTTGTTTACCAGATTGAGTTTTGTAAACAGATTTTGAAACTTCTGGTTTTAAAAGTGAACTTGGTTCCCTTGGAACAGATTTGACCTCAGATTCTAAAGCCTTTTCTATTTTCTTCACATTTTGATGTCGTTGTTTCGTTTCCTGTTCTTTAACAGTTCTTTTATCATGTTTTGGCGAAACGGGACGACATTGAGGGTGAATCTTTTCAGGTGGTGCTTTCTCAACAAATTTCTCTTTAGGAGTGTTTGCACAATCTTTGATGATGTGCCCAAACTCCCCACATTTAAAACACGTTCTCCTCTCAACAAACCTAGGAGAACCGGATCGACAATCAGATGTCGAACCTGTAGAACCTGAGGTACTTGCCTTTTCATTACACCCGTTTGAATGTTGAGTGTAATTTTTTTTACTGTTACGCTTTAAAATCTTGACTTGATGTACAAAATCGGTGTTTAATTTGTTTGCAAAAGTCTCAATTTTATCAGTACCCTCAGATGCCACAAATCTGACATCATTGTTTTTCTTTTGATAACGAGCTCCTGATGTTTCAACTCTTGACTTAGAAACATTTGACCTTTGAGCTCGTTGAAATGGTTGTTTACCCTTAGGAGTAAAAGGTTGTTGCTTTGTTGGGGATTTTTGATTTCCAAATTGCTTTTTGATTTCAGCCTTAGGAATTGGATCACATTGAGTTACCGTAACTCCCTGAATCGACTTTCCCAAAAACTTACTTGTGTTATTTTCAAAAACGTTATCAATCGATGATGGATTGACATTTTTAATTGGAAAATCATTATCTGAATAGATTTTAGAATCACCAACCAAAGTATACAACACATTGTTACTCTTAATGGTAGACACAGATTTCTTGTCATCCATGATAGGATTAATCACTTGTTTGGCAACTTGTTGCACAACAGGAATAGGAGGATCACAAAGAATATGATTCTCAATTGGAATTTCTATTCCCTTTTTCTTGTCAAGTGATTCATCCTGGTCATTAGCATCTGTTTCATCATCAGATGAATCATAATCCTCAACAGTTGGAGGACTTTGACTCACTGTTGTTGAAGTTTCTGTTTCAACAGATGAGGTTCCCGAGGAATTGTTCGGTTTGAACCCTAATCCAGTAGTAAATTCCTCATAATTAAGAGGCACACTGGGTTCAAAACGAGGCATATCCTCTTCATCAGGTGGTGCAGCATAATTGTGTCTCAAAGGGGGCGGACATTTCTTATACCCAACACCACTCTTGTTTTTCTTCAGTTGTTGAACGTCAATTATGTGATCGAGCACAAATCGGGAGTTAGAATAACTCTCCAATTTTTGCTTGATCGCATCGTGCTCGCATTTTGCAATGGCTAATTCCTTTTTGGTTTCCTCAACGATATTTATGTACTTGTTAATACTAACTTGTTTGTGATAAACAACTTTAGTAGTTTCGGAAACACTTTTCTTTAAATTTTCAATTAAAGATTTAAAGTCCTTTTCGTTTCTTGTTAAAGCCATATTTGCTTCTTTGCACTTTGACATATCAACAACCAAACTTTGATTGTGACTATGAATTTTGTCACATTCAAGTTTCACTCTATCAAATTCCTATTTCATATAATCACAATCAGTACATATTCTAGGAGTTTCAGATGTTACCTGACTCGAAGACGCTGAAACATTTGCCATAAAGGCAGTTTGAAAAGAAAAAGATCCGTCTTCAGAGAAGAACTTCTCCATTTCCTTAGATGCTATCCCAGCTTTCTTGATAAGAACAGATTTCTGAGACTTCAACTCCTCTGCTTCATTCAACAAGTCATCAATAGAAGTCGCTTCTTCTTTCACATCTCCCGAAATAGAACTTTCTTCATCCGAACTCCCGGTATAACCCGAACTGTCGTCACTTTCAGAAAATTCTTCTTTATGAACGTGCTTGATGTGATTGATGATCTTTGCATAGCACGCTGTTCCTCCTCCTTCATTATCACCTCCCCCTAATTGTAAAGACCAATTACACCCTTCATCTGTTTGAACAGTCAATGCACGAGTGTTGTTAGATGGTCCAGACTGGTTCTGGTTGGTGGTATTGTTCACAGCTACTATCCCTTTTTCACGATTGTCTTGATTGCCTCGATTGGAATTTGAAGTACTTGTCTGATTTCTAAAAGGGTTCTGATTCCCTTGCTTGGCTGGTCGAGTGCATTCACGTTTAAAGTGACCCTTCTCGCCACAATTGAAGCATGTAACAGCTTCTTTATCAAACCCGTACTTTGTATCCTGCTTACTTTCCAAAGAACTTCTTCCTGTTCGACTCATGAAATCCCTTGCCCTTCTTACTGCACTTGCAAACGCCCACTTTATATCCATCAACTCCATTTCATCATGGTCGATTTGTTGATAATCTTCGTTGGTCATACTGATGTTCCCAATTTGACCTGCTACCAAACCGCAGTAAGCACTGACCATTGTATTAATGAGTTCCGAATGCTCCTTTGCAACTTCAATGCTAACTTTTGAGAGGTTCGAAGTATCAACTTTGATAGTATTCGTGTCTTGGGATGGAGGATTGTTGGTATAATGTACTTGTTGTGGTGGTGGTTGTGTTTGATCTTGAGATTTGAATTTGGATATTGATTGTGAAAGATAAGCACCTAAATCAAACTCTGGTTGAGTAGGTTTGAATGGAAACGGAGATGAGTTTGTGTTGGAAACAAACGCCGTTTGAAGCTTAGGTTGCTGAACAGAACTAGAACTTGCAGAAGGAGCAAAACCAGGCAAATAAATTTCTGTGTTTTGAGGAGCTCCAATCCTTTTAGCTTTCCGATTTTCCTCTTCGTTCTTGTGCTCCAACTTCTGAACGAATCCATAGATAGTGACAGTTTCCCCATCCAGAGCACCAGTATGCTTTAGAAGTTCAATGAATGGACTCCATACAGGAGGTAGAGCATCAGCTAAACGTGCAATCATTTCCACATGACTTACAACAACCTTATAAGAACTCATTTCACTTATCAAATGATAGAAACGAGATGTCAAATCATTTAGAGTTTCATTTTCCAAAGATTGAAATGATTCAAATTCTTTCTTCAAAAGATCATGGCGAATTTTTCTAGAAGCTGCATTTCCTTCTCCTCTTGTTTCCAATGCATCCCATAAAGCTTTTATGCTCTTACTATAAGAAAATTGATGATAGATGTCTTTATGAAGAGCTTGTGTTAGAAAATCAAACGCCTTCTTCTCTAATTCATAGGCTTTCTTGTCTTCTTCAAGCATATGAGAAATACCAGCGGCAGTTGATGCTGCTGCTTCCAGTTCCGGACTACATTCAGTAGTGAAACACGTCCAAAGTTCAACGTTTTGCCCTTGAATGTATGTGTGAAAACGACCCTTCCAGGATGGATAATCGTTCATATGATTTAGCTTTGGCGGGCGATTGTTGCTTCCCGTCTCACTCTCACTGAGCAATAGATTTTGAATGTTTTGATTTTGATTAGAAACCATTGCCCATTGACCTGTGCTTATTGATTGTTGTTTTTGAGGCAATTGGTTCATTAAATCGGCAAGCGAAGGCTGATTTTCACTTGGTCTTGAGTCTGAACTCCAATCCCACAGACCTTTGTTACTCATATTTGGTATATGTATGATAACACCTGCACACACACTTGAAAACACAAGGTTAGAATGGTTTTGCAACTCCTCTGTTTAAAACAGATCTGTTCTCGACGAAACAGATTCCACGAAACAGGTTTGTTTCGTCTAAATGAATGATGACGAAACTGACTTGTTTCGTTGAAGATATTTTGACGAAATGGACTTGTTTCGTCGAAGATATTTTTGACGAAACACTTGTGATTCGTCGACTACTTGTTTCGTCGAAACTGAATATCAGACAGCTGGTTTAGATATTTAAAATATCTTACTGACACAAGGTAAGTTGATAAACCTGTTTTTCAACACAACATGCTTTTTCAGAAACTAATGATCACAATTTTACACCAAAGTCAATTTAATGTATAATATGTTATAACACTTAGGTTTCAACAATTTATAGATCAAGATCACAACAATGATAAAAACACTATGAAGATTGTCAAGAACACACTCAAGAACATGAGTTTTCCGGTCAGTTGATAATTTTCCGAAACACGAAAATACACAAGATTTTCACTAAAAACCCGGTTTAAAGCATGAACAAACAATCTAACTAGGTTTTTGATAAAAATCTTTAGCAAACAACAAGAAAACAACCAGATTTTATGAATATTTTTCCAGAATTTATGATTTTTCAAGAACAACTTTTCAGAAAAAAACAATCACAAAAACTTGATAAAAACCGAACAATGTTTGATTTTAAACAAGGATAAGAGCCAATGCTCTAATACCAATTGTAGGTCCCGAAATCTGAGGATCGATAACGAACCGAATCACTTGTTTATAGCAAACACGTTTACGTGTGCGGAATCCACATAACTATGCCAAATCAAACATATAAAACAATAACGACAAAGGATTAATCAATGAAACACACTCGATTGATTAAACGGGATGAGAACCGATTACAAACTGATACAAACACAGTTTAACAGAATTTTGACAGAGTTTCTTTAGGTGTAAGCTCTCATCTACCTTCAAAGTGAAAGCAGACTTAGTTTATATAGTCCCTGGGCCCAACAGTCGACGAAACACAAGTTGTCTAGGCGAAACAGGATATGGGCCACACATTGGGCTTGAAGCAGCCCATTACACGACGAATCAAGTGTGATTCGTCATGACTGTCGGCGAAACAGACTTAAGGAATGTTGTTCTGTTTCGTCATGATATGTTCGACGAAACAAGCCTGTTTCGTCGAGGCCTGCATCTGTTGTGTTGTATGCTGCAAACAGACAGCAATAACAGCAACATATAAACATTTTAATAATGACCACATTACCCTAGTATGCAACATGCATTATTTCTAGAACATTACATATCAAACGGAACAAACTTATCGGACCCAAGTGGATAGGAGGATATCCGACTTGGTCTTCATTCCGTTAAAGGCTCGAACCGAATGTGCCACGTCCACACAAAAAGTGTATCAACAGCTGTCCCGATAGGAACTCATATTCTGCTGGTACTGGAGAAGGGCAGCATCTAGTTTGGCTTGGGCATCCTCATTGGCTTTGTGGAGGGTAGCTTGGTGTTCCTGGATCATGGCCTTATATTTGTCTTCGTATTGCTGGGATTTGGTAGCTGCAATGGTTCCTTGGTCGGCTATGGTGGCTTCAGCTTTCTCCAGCTTGATCTCCAACATCTTGTTAAGCCCGCAGGCGTCTTCATACAAGTGCATAAGACGATCCAAACCCTATCGATAAAGACACAGGTATCGATGTAAAAATGAGCAGGATAAGGACTAACATACTTATGCAGGATATTGAGAGGAAAATTTTACCTGTTTGAGGAATGAGGTGGCTTCGTTAAACCCATGGTTCTCGAGAGAGAATGTTTCAAAAACAGTTGGAGAATCCGACTCCTTTCTCTTCCGAGAAGTGGATGCTCGGGTCCTAGATGCCGGAGGGGCTTTAGGAGCAGAAACGGTCCTTGAAGAGGTAGGTTTTGGTGTAGCAGACGACTTTGGCTTGGATTCCTGTTTGATGGGTGCGAGGCTGGAGTAGCAATCCAACTCGTCAAGTTGGAAACCTTCAAGGTTGACAACTGGTACTGCACAAGGGAAGATATTCTTAAACCCATCATACTTTTGAAAAGTAACTAATTTAAAATATATGCTGAGAATGTGCTTACCAGACATTTCTGAGCTTGATTTCTGGCTTGAATCTGAAAGAGACAGGGAGAGTTCTTTCGCTGGCAGGAAGTTGGTAGATTTCCTTGATCTTGGATTCGGATTCTGCACTGGGAGGCACTAAATCTCTTAAATTCGTTGCATAAAAACATCAGGATATAAGTCCGGGATACAGTTTGAAGATATAATTGGGGATATTCCTAAAACCCTAAATCCTACCCTTGGTTAACCATTTAACCGGTAGATCGAAACCCTTATCAATAGAGTCTCTTTTCACGAAAAAGAATTTTCGTCGCCATCGATCCTCGTTCTTGGTGGCTTTAAGAACGAAAGGGTTCTTGGAGGTAGAAAACAGGAGAAAACGTTGATTGCCGTGGGATCTCAACCGGTATGCTATAGGGAGGTCCTCAACAAGTAGGTCAGGTAAATGACGAGATTTGATTTGATTCAGCACTATTTGAACTCGCCAAACCATTGGCATAATCTGGGCATAGCTAAGGCCGGTGAGTTCGAAAAAGCGAGAGATAAAGGGTGGAAATGGGTACCGGAGTCCAAGAGAGAAGGGGTAGGCGAAGAAACAAACCCACTCATCGGATAACGCGTCTGATCGGGCTTCCCGGTCAAAAGGGCGAAAGACTGTTCCGGTGGGGAAGGCACCGGAATCTTTAAGAGCAGCGATGTCGGCGTTGTTGAAGCAGCAGATCTCCTTTGCTGGATCAACAATGAAATTTTGACTTACGAGGCTTGAGGTCGGTCTATCCGATTGGGATCTTGTTCGTGATGCCATGAAAGGTGTTGAGCAAACTGAAAGAAATTCAAGAAAGAAGGATAGAGGATAGAGAGAAAAGTGATTACCTGAAAATCGCTTGAAAAAAGATAAGAAGAAGCAGAAATGATTTGGCTAAATATAGGCTGAATATAGGGGGGGGGGTAAAGAGTAAATGTTGCATTGAACATGGCACACTGTCATTTCAACCATCGTTTCATTTTAATAGCCTCGATCGACGAGAAAAGGTTTTGAAATATATCCCTTGGATTGGTATACCAACCGATATATTTGGGGACAATTGTTATGGGTCATTTTCTGAGTATACATATCCTGACTAATATCCCGATTTTAATTGTTTATTTGTGACCAGGATACTGGACGGGGATATTGCTAACATCTTGGGCGATATCCTAAGTTTGAGTGAATTAAACACGTGCAGGTTAATGGCTGTAAGCTACTAACGGTCATCAGGACTTCTTCTCCTCAAGACTCGGGCGTATTTGTTATGAGGAAGTCGTTGAACCCGAAAGACTTGGTCCTCAACGTTCGAGTGGGAATATTCGCTGGATCCCGGAAGTTTAGGATAGTTTATTACATTATCTTTACTATAAATAGATGGGGGCAGATCAGTTTAAGGCACACAATTTACACTGACACTCTCGAACACTTTCGCTCTCTAGCTCATTGCTAACGCCACACTTGCATTCAAATTTCATTGTAACACATAGTCGATCCGCACCACATCCTGCACTGTATCCTGACGTTTGAAGTAATAAGAAGAACAAGGCAGCTGCGATTGTCAGCTCCTGAGGTTTTATGCCGGCGATCTAGATTGATCAAGGGCTTTCCTCGTACATCTCGTGTCGTTTACTTTACTTTTGCTCATAGTTTGATCATAGATACAGCTCAATATCCTGAGCCGTATCCTGAATACTGATTTTCTAAATAACTTAACAAGCATATTTTCAATACACTTTCTAGCACACTACCTCACTTTACTAATTTGATCACTTAATTGCTTCGGTAAATTTTGACCAAAACAATTTGTAAATAAACGAGTTATATTTTCTCGTTCTTATCCGTAACAAACCAATGGATATATAGCCGTTACTTTCTGACTAGCCGTTGCCAATCTGACGTCACTGAAGTGACTATCCTGCAAAATCATGATTATAAATTGAAGTTAGAGATAAGGGTTAGGAGGCATTTAAATTCGTGCGTTTCATCCTTTAAATCCTCATTCGAAGACTTGATCAGGTACTTCTCTTTCCTTTCTCTCTTCATCTTCTCATTCTGTTTCTTCTTCTTCACCATCATTATGACCAAGATGATGCTGAGATCCTCACCGGCTAAGGATCATAAAAAGGACAGTCCCTTAAAGACCCAAGGGATCATTGAAGACTCTGCGAAGGAACGATGTTGCTTTACTGATCCGCAGATAGACAGAATTCGCCATTGTTTTCCGGCGAACACCATTTTTAAAGCTTTTGACCGCACCATCCTAAGCGACTTTGTTTCTGAAACCTGGGTAGCTTTTTCGGTCACCCCATTTACGATAGGATACTCGTATCCTTTTCCTGTTTTCACCCAGTCTTTCTTCTCTCTCACCGACATCTCCTACATCCAAGCGATGCCAATGATGTGGAGGGTCTTGTATACCCTTGAAAGAATCATTGAGCATGAAGGTATTGATCTGGGGATGTCGGAGTTAGCAGAAATGTACGACCTTGTAAGCCATGGATCTCATCGATATCTATTCAAACATAAACCTGGTGAAGAACACCCCATCTTCAAAGCCACTAAGAATGACACCAACTGGAAACGGCGATTCTTCTTTGTCAGAAGGGATTCTATCCCTGATGGAAAGGATCTGCCTAGAAAATGGAGCACTCATGGTAGGATAGAGGATCCTGAGAAGGATCACAGGATGACCTTGTATCTGCTGAAGATCACTAACATCCTTTGTTTCTATTTTGTAGCTATTACTATTTCACACCTTATTACAACACCTGCAACGAAGGAAAGGCTTGCTGCTTTCCGGAGGCTTGATCCTGCAATAAGATCATTTCAACCGAATACCCAGGATTCTCAAGAAGTATCCTCAGGCTCTGTTACAATGTCAAGTAAGTATCCCATTTTGTGCATAACTAAATGTTTCAATTAAAATGAAATAAGGATACTTATCTGTTTTGGATGTGTAGGTGCTGGAAAATCATCGAAGTCTGCTACTCGTTTCAGTGTCACCGACCTTGATACTGTCCGATCCACAAAAAAGAAGCCTGATGCTAGTCCATCCGTCACAATACCTAAGGCAACCACTTCTAAGGGAAGGGGCGGAAAGAAAAGGAAGACTGCTGATACCCTAGAAGGCCTGCCTCTGATCCAGCATCAGTTCGAGGAATACATTGCTGAGGTGAGAATAACTGATTCTTCAATGTGATCCTTGTACATGATCCTTCCATAATGAGGGTAAGGGATCCTGAATTGTATCCTTTCTTTTGCAGAAATTTGCTGAAATCCAAGATTACGTGGGGAGTATTGAAGAGGTTGAGCAAAAGTGTTTGGACCTCCAGAAGATCATGCTGGCGAAGGATCAGAGGATTGCCTCCCTCGAAAATGATGTCAATCTGGTGAAGAGGGAACTTGTCCTAGCTCACATCACTGCTGACCAAAAGAAGGCTGCAATCACAAATGATGCTAAAGTCTCCGCTGCCATTGCTATGTACAAAACCAAGTTGTAGATGGCCCAAGAAGCTCAGGATCCTGACTTTGACAAGAGCAACTGGGACATAGAGGGCTGGACGGCTAGGTTAGCTGGGCTGGATGATGAAGAAGAGGCTGGTGAGGTCCTAGCAATCGAGGCTGGTAGTAGTGGGGTTAAGGATCATGCGGGTGATGCCGGAGCTGGAGGAGCTGGCGAAGGTGATGGTGATGCAGCAAAGGTGTAAGCTGCAGGAATGGGCGATGATGGACATTTCTAGACGCAGCCGGAGGCCATTTTTTATAATTTGGTAGTGGTTTTTGGTTATGGTGTTTTGAAACAATCTTGGGTTGTATTTGAACAATGGTTTTTAGGGTTATGGATCATGGATCCTAAGACAATAGGTAGGATAATGGGTGGTGGATGGATCCTCTGTTTGGGGGATGAAGCCACTTGTTATCCTACCATCTTTTATTTCCTGCACTTGAAAGACCTATTAACAATGGACACCCTTTACCTAGCCCAGCGGACGGGCCACGTATTGCTGGTAGATCCTTGGGGTAGGTAATTTTGACAACCTTGAAAGGTTTAACTATGGATGAATAAATAAAATCTTTAACTTTTGGCTATCTTGTGTTTTTATCCTTATGAGTACTTTACTTTTCAATTGTTGTGATATACATTTTGTCTGAATTTATTAAGTAAAGAAGAAAAAATTTAATAAATGTCCTCAAAAAGTTTAGGATATGATCAAGGATCACATATCCTATAGTCGACAAGTTCTGAAAAGTAGTGTAGTTTAAGGATCATAAGTTCAGTTGTCAAAGGATAAGGGTCACTTAGATAAATAATGAATAAAATCAAAATGATCGAGGATCATACCTAAGAATCCAAGTTAGGATCCTAACCTTTAACACTTATAATCAGGATAACCAAAAGACAAACCTTAATACAAGGTAAGGTTCAAGGATCCTTGGTCGATTAGATTCAAAATCCTGAAATAGGATACAACTTGGGACTAAGCCAATATAAGATAAAAGTTAGTAACTGGGGACAAGCCCAACAATTCTGGGGACAAGCCCAAAGGATAACTGGGGACAAGCCCAAAGATCGTGTGTAAACTGGAGTATGGCCCTCACTGGCGACTATCCAAACTTAGTGACATGAAAATACCAAAACCTTAGCTAACGTGAAAACGTTAGAAACCTTAGGAACGGATGTATGGTACGTCTACCATTATACGTAGGATCCTGAATACAGCCAGTACAATGAAATTGTCAGCCCCTAAAGCGAGTACTGGTCCCATTGCCATGAACTGTATCAGGATCATCGTGCGCTACTGGTGATACTGGGGACAGGCCCAAACTGGGGTCAAGCCCAAATAACTAGGGTCAAGCCCAAATAACTGGATACTTCTGTGGATACTCAATCCTTTTTCAAGGATACCTGAACCTTCAAAACTCAGAATCAAGTGAAAGGAGGATAAAGGATGCAGGATCCTTATCCTTATATAAGATAATCAAAGAATGAAATAGTTGGGGATTAGACTATTACCAAAATGAGGATCCTCTGTCCTATAGGGATCCTTCAAGGATACTTGTCAGGTAAGGATCATGGATCTTTATTACATGAAGTATTTCTTCAAGTGGACAGCATTCCAAGCTCTTGGTAACAAATCACCTTCCATTGTTAGCAATCGATATGCCCCCTTTCCTGCTTCAGCTTCGATCAAGTAAGGGCCTTCCCACTTTGGTGCCAACTTTCCATCAGCAGGATTGACGGTATTCTGAAATGCTTTCCTTAACACCATATCACCAACTTGGAATTTCCTGATCCTGACATTTTTGTTGTAAGCTCCAGCCATCCTTTGTTGATAACTGGCCATCCTTATCCTTGCCAAATCCCTGAGTTCTTCTATAGTATCCAAATCTTGAACCAAGTTTTCAGCATTTTCTTCAGGATCACGAATGTTTGTTCTTGCAGTAGGAACCACCATCTCAGTAGGGACAATAGCAGAATCCTCTCCTATCTCCATGGCTACATGATCCTCGATAGCAGGGGTCAGGATGTGGATAATAGGGATCTTGGTATCCTCCGGGATCTTCAAGGATGATCCTAGATTGGCTAATGCATCAGCCTCTGCATTCTCTTCCCTTGGTACCTGTGTCAAACTGATCCTCCTATGCTTGGCAATTTGCAAACCAGCTATCAAGGTTTCATATTCAGCCTCATTGTTAGTAGTTTGAAACTCACAAGCTATGGAGTGGGGAATTATGTCCCCTGTGGCGATTTTAGTAGTATTCCAAGCCCTGTTCCTTTGACATTAGAAGCACCATCAGTGAAGAGTATCCAAGGATCCTTAGTTTCTTCTAGCTGTTGGACTTCCAATTCAGCTTCCATTTGCAAGTCACTACTGAAATCTGCCACGAAGTCAGCTAAGGCCTGGGATTTAATGGCAGTTCTAGGCTCATATCTTATATCATAAGCACTAAGCTTCACTGCCCACTTAGCCATCCTTCCTGACATTTCAGGTTTCCTAAGAATATTCTTAATTGGAAAATTAGTCTTAACAATAATTGCATGAGTCTCAAAATAATGTCTTAATTTAGTAGATGCCATAATTAATGCAAGGATAAGTTTCTCTAAGTGTGAATACCTGGATTCAGCATCAAGTAAACTCTTACTTACATAATAAACAGGATGTTGTATATCTTGGTGATCCTTAACAAGGACCGCACTTACTGCTTTTGAGGATACTGCTAGGTATAAAGATAATATATCCCCCTTTTCTGGTTTCATCAAGGCGGGGGCTGAGGATAGGTAATCCTTAAGAGCTTTGAGGGCACTTTCATGCTTCTCAGTCCATTCAAATTTCTTGTTCTTCCTCAGGATGTCATAGAATTCCTTGCACTTTTCTGAGGATTTGGATATGAACCTGTTCAAGGCTGCGATCCTGCCTGTCAATCTTTGCACATCCTTGGCATTGGCAGGAGATTTGATATTCACAATAGCCTTAATCTGCTCTGGACTTGCTTCAATGCCCCTCTTTGTCACCATATAGCCTAAGAATTTACCTGCTTTAACACCAAAATGACACTTGGAAGGATTCAGTTTCATATTAAATTTATCAAGGATATTGAATGCTTCCTCCAAGTCTTTAAGGTGATCCTCAGCTTTCTTGGACTTAACCACCATGTCATCTATATAGACTTCCATAGTGTGTCCAATCTATTCCTTGAACATCATATTGACTAGCCTTTGATAAGTAGCACCTGCATTCCTTAGTCCAAATGGCATAGCAATATAACAATATATACCAGTTGGGTTCATAAAGGCTGTATCCTCTTGATCAGATGGTTCCATCTGAATTTGTTGAAATCCATATGAAGCATCCATAAAAGTCAATAACTCATGACCCGCGGTAGCATCCACCATGGAGTCAATGTGGGGTAATGGGAAAGGATCCTTGGGACATGCCTTGTTTAAATCAGTTAAATCGACACATACCCTCCACTTTCCATTTTTCTTTTGAACAACAACCACATTGGCTAACCATCTTGGATACTTAACCTCTCTTATCATACCTGTACCAAGTAGTTTATCTACCTCTTCCTGGATAATAGCATTCCTTTCAGGTGTAAACTTCCTCCTATTCTGATGTATAGGCTTGAATGACCTGTCAATGCCAAGCTTATGAGTAAGTATATCTTTCGATATACCTGTCATGTCTTCATGCTTCCAGGAAAAGGTAGTTTTCCTTCTTTTAAGGAAGGATACTAGCTCCTGTTCAATGTCGCTAAGGATCCCTGATCCTATGAAGATCTTGGATTCAGGATCATGAGGATCCATGAGGATTTCTTTTACATCCTGCTCTCTTGCCTCCAAGACATCTCTTGGAGGATAGTTTAATTGCTATTGCTCCCTTGGTCTTGAGGCTGGCTTCATTAATGAGGTATAGCAATTCTTAGCTTCTTGTTGATCACTCTCAATTTTCACCACTCCCCATGGACTATGAAGCTTTACGCATTGGTGATATGTGGATGGGACTGCCTTCATGTCATGTATCCACGGCCTGCAAAGGATAACATTACAACATGATAAGCAATCTATAACACAAAACTTTTGATAAGAATGGAGTCCTTCAATATAGATAGGGAGTTTGATGTCCCCCAATGTGTTCTAGGTCTCTCCACTGAATCCCACAAGGACTGAGGATCTTGGTACAATATCAGACTCTGGGATATTCATCTTCTTGAGGACATTAAGCTGGATGATGTTTACTGAGCTTCCTCCATCTATCAGGATCCTGCGTACAAAATGGTTAGAAATAAATAAGGTAATAACAAGACCATCATGATGAGGATCCTGGACATCAACACGATCATCCTCATCAAAAGTTATGACTTTATCTTGGGTAACAATGGAGGTCCGGATGGGTCTGTCTCCATTATCCATCTTGGTTTCCTTGGCATGTCTTTTGGCTGCTGAAAAGGAGGTACCACAAATGTCTGATCCACCGGATATGAAGTTTATAACTTGTGCATCTGCTGGAGGAGCAGGAGCCCTTTCCGGGATCCTTTCAGGATCCTGGATCCTTGACTTCTTTCGTCCCAAAAGCTCCTTCAAATGCCCCTTGCTTAACAAATAACCAATTTCCTTTCTGAGTGCAATACACTCTTTAGTGAGATGCCCGAAATCCTCATGATATGCACACCACTTGGACTTATCCTTTGTAGCAGCTGGTTTATCACTTTTTCTCGGCCACCTAGCTTTCTCACCTAGATTCTGCATTACAAGAATTAGTTCATTGTTATCAACAGAAAAACAGTATTCAGAAATGGGAGGATAATCCTCATCATCCTCTTCCTGTTCCACTGCATGCACGTTCTAGTTATCAGATTTGTTGTAGGACTTTGATTTGTTGTTCCTGAACTAGGATCCTTGCTTTTCCTGTTTTGAGGATCCTGTCAGTCTTTCCTGGATCCTTTTATCATCCTCTAATCGGATGAATCTTAGGGCCCTGGTTCTTACTTCATCAAGATTCCTGCAAGGGGTCATGACAAGATACTCATAGAATAATGAATCCCTAAGCAGTCCCATTTTAAAGGCTTCTACAGCCGTAGTAATATCCAGGTTCGGAATGTCTAAGGATTCTTTACTAAACTTAGTGATGTAATCTCTAAGTGATTCATTTTGACCTTGTGTTACCTTAAATAAATCACTAGTTAATCGTTCAAATTTTCTACTACAAGAGAATTGACTATTAAACAGATTAACTAGATTAGCAAATGAAGTAATAGAGTTAGGGGGAAGACTTAGCAGCCATTTAAGAGCAGATCCTGTGAGTGTGAATCCAAATCCCTTGCATAGACATGCTTCTTTTAACATCTCAGGAATTGGATTGATTTCCATCCTCTCCCTGTATTTAGCTACATGCTCCTCTGGATCCGTTGAACCATCATACAGCTTCATGGATGGTATCTGGAATCTTTTGGGTATCTCAGCATCACATAAGGGTGGTGCAAAGAGAGATATCCTATGGCTACCATCTGCGATCTCAGGAATGGGCTTGACCACTCCTGGAACACTGGATATCATATCCTTAAGCTTCTGTAGTTCCCTAGCGATAGCTTGATTGATACCTGTATCCTGCATGGAGCCATGGTTAGTGTTATAAGAATTATTAAAAGTGTTGCCTCCCAGAGGATTCATATATGGAATTCCAGATGTGAATCCATATTGAGGGGACTCCGGTATGATCGTAGGACCAGATGAAGCAACGGTCTGCATTGGTATGAAGTCTCCTTGATGAACATCTGTGCTTGGGGGTTGCATACTTCTCAAGAATCCTTGATCCTGAAAGATGTTGGATCCTTGAAGTTGAGAGGATCCTTGAACCTGAGAGGATCCTGGAACCATAGAGAATCCTTGGATCTGGGAGGATCCTTGGACCTGGGAAGATCCTTGGACCTGGGAGGATCCTTGGACCTGGGAGGATCCTTGGACTGTGTGCATTCCCAAATATTTGCTCCTGAGCTGACGAAGGATCCCTGATGCTGAAAAGAGGATCCCGATGGCTGATAGCAGGATCCTTGAGGCTGGAAGTGAGAGCCAATTGCCTGACTCATAGTTGTCGTTCCATAATGCCTTTCTGATGGACCACTTTGATACTGGATGCCCGGAACTACCGATTGTAGGGTAGTTACAACTGAGGTGTCAAAATTCAATGACCTAGGTATCAGAGGAGAGTGATCCTCCAATGATTTCTTCTGTTTCTTGATCTCAGCGATCTCCCGGAGGATCCTTTCGTTGGTTTTGTTCTGCTCTTGTGCGTGATCCCTCATCTGCAAAATCAGAGTAAAAAGATCATTAGTAGTAGGATTAGAGGAAACAGAAGAAGTTGGTGGTTTTGAGAAAATGGGGGTTTGTCTCTTCGCAGCATTTTCAGCATTCTTCTGGGATCCAGAAGGTGGTGGAGGCAAAGGTGGAATGCCTTGTGAAGAACTGATTGCCAGCATTGAACTTGAAGTGTTCTTTGCTGAGGAAGCCATCCGCTTGGTTGTAACGAACCGAAATGACCACAAAAATATGAATCTTCTTAGGAATGAAGCACCAATTGCCCCACGGTGGGCGCCAAACTGTTTTGGTCAAAAATCAAGCTAAGATAATGCAACCAAACTTTCTGTTGTGAGGTGTGATGCTTGAATCAATGAACAATGCTAAGGATCACTCAGAAATGTAATGAACAAGTGATACAATGATTTATACGAGGAAAAAGCCCTTGATCAAGAGTTGATCTCCGGCATAAAAAACCTCGGGTGATGGAAACTACAGATCACCAACTCAAATTAAACAAAAATGTATTACAACTTTGGATGATAGCGAGCTTGTTACAAGGATCACTAGAGTGTAATGTGCAAAAAAGTGTGTAATCGCTAAGCAAACTGTCGAGAGCTAATGAGAGCAGTTACGAGTGTGTGTGTTTAGCCAAAAATAGCCGAGTGTTCTAATTTAGCTCACTATCCCCTTTTAAATTTGGAAAATATCTAATCTAACTAACTATCCGCATTTCATGCAAGTCTTCCACGAACTCCATAACGTCCATATTAGTCAAGCACGTGCGGAATAAAAAGGGAATATGCTCCAGGAATATCGCCAAGACCAAGTCCAAACGCGTACTTCTGCAAAACAACATCATATTCAAAGTAGACAATCGTTAGTATAAGGATCCTCATGATGATCCTGGATCCTGATCTTACAATACTCTCTGAGGATCACTAATTCAAACAGAATTTTAGGATCCCTAAGCCCTATAGTAATTGAGGATCACTGATCATTAGAAAATCCTCCCCTAACACCACATATGTCTGATCCTCCAGATATGAAGTTGATAATCTGTGCATCAGCAGGAGGAGCTGGAGCTCTTTCCGGGATCTTTTCAGGATCCTTGTTCCTTGACATTTTCCTTCCAAACAGGTCCTTCAAATGCCCTTTGCTTAACAAGTAACCAATCTCTTTCCTGAGTGCTATGCATTCATCAGTGAGATGGCCGAAATCTTCATGATATGCACACCATTTGGATTTGTCTTTTGTTGCGGCTGGCTTATCACTCTTTCTGGGCCATCTTGCTTTTTCACCTAAATTCTGCATTACAAGGATTAGTTCATTATTATCAACGGAAAAACAATATTCAGAAATGGGAGGATAATCCTCATCGTCCTCTTCCTGTTCTACAGCATGCACGTTCTGATTATCAGATTTGTTGTATGATTTGGACTTGTTGTTCCTGAAGTAGGATCCTTGCTTTTCTTGCTTTGAGGATCCAACCAGTCTTTCTTGGATCTTTTTATCATCCTCTAGGCGGATGAATATAAGGGCCCTGGTTCTTACTTCATCAATGTTCCTGCAAGGGGTCATGATAAGATCATCATACAATTGTGAATCCTTAAGTAAACCCATTTTGAAGGCTTCTACAGCCGTAGAGATATCCAGGTTAGGAATTTCCAAGGATTCTCTACTAAATTTAATAATATAATCCCTAAGAAATTCATTTTGACATTGTGCTACCCTATATAGATCACTAGTTAAACGTTCAAACCTCCTACTGCATGAGAATTGGCTATTAAACAAGTTAACTAGATTAGCAAATGAAGTAATAGAGTAAGGGGGAAGACTTAGCAGCCATTTAAGAGCTGATCCTGTCAGTGTGGATCCGAAACCCTTGCATAGACATGTTTCTTTTAACCTCTCAGGGATGGGATTAATCTCCATCCTTTCTCTGTACTGAGCTACATGCTCTTCAGGATCAGTTGAGCCATCATACAACTTCATGTTTGGTGTTTGAAACCTCTTTGGTATTTCTGCATCACAAATAGGTGGTGCAAATCGAGATATTCTTTGACTCCCATCTAGAATTTCTGGAATGGGTTTGACTACTCCTAGAACACTGGATATCATATCCTTGAGCTTTTGCAACTCTCTAGCCATAGCTTGGTTGATTCCTGTATCCTGCACAAAGCCATGGTTAGTATTAAAAGTATTATTTAAAGTGTTACCTCCTGATGGATTCAAGTGTGGAATTCCTGATGTGAATCCATATTGATGTGATTCTGGCATGATCGAGGGACCAGATGAAGCAATAGTCTGCATAGGGTTGAAGTCTCCCAAATGAACCTCTGAACTTCCGGGTTGTACACTCCTTAAGGATCCTTGATCCTGAAAGATGTTAGCCCTTGATACACCGAGACTAGGGGTCTTGGAGGATAATTTTATGGATCTGTAAACCTGAGATGAGGATCCCTGAACCTGAGGGGAGGATCCTTGAACCTGAGAGGATCCCTGAGGCTGAGAAGAGGATCCCTGAACCTGAGAAGAGGATCCTTGACCCTGGAATGAGGATCCTTGAACCGTCTGCGCTCCCATATATCCTCCAGAACTGAAAAAGGATTCTTGGTGCTGGGAGGAGGATCCTTGTGGCTGAAGAGAGGATCCTGAAGGCTGAAAGTAGGATCCTTGAGCCTGAGTCATTGCCAACGATCCATAGCGTATACTCGACAATCCACCTTGGTATTGAGTGCCTGATGCTGTGGAGTGCTGGGCTGTTATGGCTGGAGAATCAAAATTCAGTGATATGGGCATCAATGGAGAGTGATCCTCCGCTGATCTCTTCAATTTCTTGATGTCATCAATCTCTCGAAGGATCCAGTCATTGGTTTTGTCCTGCTGTTGCATGTAGTCCCTTATCTGCAAAATCAAAGAATAAAGATCATTGTTAGTAGGACCAGAAGAATCAGTAGATGTTGGTTTTGAGAAAACGGGGGTTTGTTTCTTCGGATCGTTCTCAGCATTCTTCTGGGATCCAGAAGGTGCAGGAGGTAAAGGTGGAATGCCCTGTGAAGAGGCGATCGCTGTCTTTGAGCTTGAAGTGTTTTTTCCCTAGGAAGCTATGTGGTTGAAGACAATGAAGAGAAATGAATGAAATGAACAAAAATTCTCAGAAATGAAGCACCAATTGCCCCACGGTGGGCGCCAAACTGTTTTGGTCAAAAATCATACAAGGATAATTCAACCAAATCCGATTTTGTGAGGTGTGATGCTTGGTAAAATGAACAAATGTATGAAGAATGTATGAAAGAAATGAATGTTGGACACAAGGATTTATACAAGGAAAAAGCCCTTGATCAATGTATGATCTCCGCACAAAAAACCTCGGGTGATGGAAACTACCGATCACCAAGTATATTAAACAAACAATGTTTACAAATCGGGATGATAACAAGCTTGGTACAAGGATCACTAGTGTGCAAAAAGTGTATATTCGCCAATAATTTGCCGAGAGTTCTCGAGAGTAGTGTGTGTTGCTAATAATAATTCTATCAAGCTTGTTATCCCCATTAAAAATAGAAACTAACTAAGCTAACTAACAATCCGAAAAAGGCATATTCCCTGGAATCTCGGTTATACCAAGTACCACTTGAATACTCCTGCAAAACAAGTTCAAATATAACGGAAACAATTGTTAGTATTAGGATAATAATGAGGATCTTGGATCCTTAGTCATGCGACATCTTCTGAGGATCCTTAATTTAAGTTGAACTGAGGATCTGTGATCCTGGCTGCACTTGAGGATCCGTGATCCATAGACTATAAAATTCCATCCCTAACAATTGCCCCCAAACATGACTAGTTGATATCGAATTGGATAGTCATGTTTCAACATTAATCGGACTAGCCGTTAGTAAAAGATATAGCCGTTGCGAGGCTGATGTCATCAACAGTCATCACCTGCAACAACAATCATTATATATAGGGTTAGAGATAAGGACTAAATTGCATTTAAATTCGAGAGCTTCTCCCTTTAAATCCTCATCCAAAGATCCAAACAGGTATTCTCTCTTTCCTTCTCTCTAAATTCTTTTCTTCCGATCCTCTATTCTCCGAGCATCCATGGCGAAGATGACCCTCCGATCCTCACCTGCTAAGGATCCTAAGAAGGATAGCCCCCTAAAGAGCCAGGGTGTAACCAAAAACCCTTCGCTGGAACTCTGCCATTTCACCGATCCTGAAATTGATCGGATACGTCATTGCTTCTCGACAGAAGCTGTCTTCAGATCCTTTGACTCTTCGATGAAGAGCGATTGTATCTCCGATGCTTGGATCACTTTTCCAGCAACCCTTTTTTGATAGGGTTTTCTTATCCTTTCCCTGCTTTAACACAATCATTCTTCACCCTCACTGGCATGTGCTATATACAAGCCATGCCAATGATGTGGAGAGTCTTTCACACTCTTGAAAACATCATCGAGCAGGAAGGTGTTGAGATAGGGGTGTCCGAGTTGAGTCAGTTATACAACCTTGTTAGCCATGGTTCTCACCGTTTTTTGTTCAAGCATAAACCCGGTGCTGTTTTTTGGAAGTTCGATCATGCTGTTAGAACATTCCAAGCCAAAACAAAGGTTTCCCAAAAAGTCTCCTGCGGTTCCTACACAATGTCAAGTAAGTATCCATATCTTTAAGTAAATAAATGTTTAAATGAATGTAAAGTATGAATACTTATCTGTGTTTTGTATTTGTAGGCGTTGGAAAATCCTCAAAGTCTGCTTCCAGATTCAGCGTCAGTGATCTTGACGCATTTGCTTCCTCAAAGTCCATAAAAAAGGAACTAGCTTCCAGTCCCAGCGTCCCAAACCCTAAAGGCATGAGTACACGGGGCAAAGGTGCTAAGAAAAGAAAGACCTCTGAGCCCACTGAAGGCCTCCATCTCATTCAGCATCAGTTTGAAGAATATGTCTCCGAGGTAAGGATCCTGGATCCTTAAGTCTGACCTTTACTTTCTGAGGATAACGGATCCTGACTATATGTTCTTTTATGCAGAAATTTGCTGAGATCCAAATGCTCCTTGATCACAATCTGGCAGAGGCTAAACAGAAGAACCTGGACTTCCAACAAAAGTTCCTGGCCAAAGATTAACTAGTGATTTATATAGGGTAACCCAAGGTCAAAATGAATCATTACGGGATTACATAACTAAATTCAGTAGAGAATCCTTAGAGATTCCTAATTTAGATATTGCCACAACTGTAGAGGCTTTTAAAATGTGTCTACTTAAGGATTCACAATTCTATGATGATCTTGTTATGACACCTTGCAGGAACCTTGATGAAGTAAGAAACATGGCCCTTAGGTTCATCCGTTTAGAGGATGACAAAAGGATTCAGGAGAGACTGTCAGGATCCTCAAAGCAAGAAAAGCAAGGATCCTATTTCAAGAATAACAAATCCAAGTCATACAACAAGTCTGACAATCAGAATGTGCATGCTGTGGAGCAAGAGGAAGATGATGAAGATTATCCTCCTATTTCTGAATATTGCTTTGCTGTTGATAATAGTGAACTAATCCTTGCTATGCAGAATTTAGGTGATAAAGCTAGATGGCCGAGAAAGAATGACAAGCCGGCTGCCACCAAAGACAAATCGAAGTGGTGTGCTTATCACGAAGACTTTGGTCATCTCACATATGAATGCATAGCACTGAGGAAAGAGATTGGTTACCTTTTAAGCAAAGGATATTTGAAGGAGCTTTTCGGAAGAAAGAAATCAAGGATCCAGGATCCTGAGAAAGTTCTTGAAAAGGCTCCTGGTCCACTAGCTGATGCCCAGATTATTCATTTCATCTTCGGTGGATCTGACATATGTGACACTTCATTTTCAGCAGCTAAAAGGCATGCAAAAGAGACAAAGATGGAGAATGGGGATAGACCTATTCGAAATTCCATCCTTACATAGGAAAAAGTCATATCCTTTGATGAGGATGACCGTGCAGATATTCAGGATCCTCATCATGATGGTCTTGTTATTACATTATTTATTTCTAACCATTTTGTTCGCAGGATTCTCATTGATGGGGGAAGCTCAGTGAACATTATCCAACTAGATGTCCTCAAGAGAATGAACATCCCTGAATCTGAAACTGTCCCAAAATCATCTGTTCTTGTGGGATTCAGTGGATAAACCAAGAATACATTGAGGGACATCAAACTCCCTATTTATATAGAAGGAGTAAATTATGTTCAAAAATTTTATGTCATAGATTGCTTATCTTGCTGTAATGTTATCCTTGGCAGGCCATGGATACATGATATGAAAGCAGTCCCCTCAACGTATCATCAGTGTGTGAAACTCCCTACTCCATGGGGTGTGGTGAAGATAGAAAGTGATCAGCAGGAAGCCAAGAATTGTTACACTTCATCAATGAAACCAGCCTCAAGACCTAGGGAGGCATAGCAATTAAGGTATCTTCCAAGGGATATCCTGGAGGCAAGAGAGCAAGATGTCAAAGACATTCTGATGAACCCTAAGGATCCTGAATCCAAGGTCTTTATAGGATCCGGGATCCTTGATGCTATTGAACAGGATTTGGTATCCTTCTTAAAAAGGAGAAAAGCTACCTTTGCTTGGAAACATGAAGACATGACGGGTATTTCTAAAGATATTATTACACATAAACTTGGCATTGACAGGTCCTTCAAACCCATACATCAGAAAAGGAGGAAGTTTGCACCTGAAAGAAATGCCATTATCCAAGAGGAGGTAGATAAACTGCTCAAGGCAGGTATGATTAGAGAGGTAAAGTATCCAAGATGGTTAGCCAATGTGGTAGCCGTTCAAAAAAAGAATGGAAGGGGGGGTATGTGTTGACTTTTTTTATTTAAATAAAGCATGTCCCAAGGATTCTTTCCCTTTACCCCACATTGACTCCATGGTGGATGCTACAGCGGGTCATGAGTTGTTAACTTTTATGGATGCTTCATCTAGATTCCAACAAATTCAGATGGAACTATCTGATCAAGAGGATACAACTTTTATGACTCCTACTGGTATCTATTGTTATATTGCTATGCCCTTTGGACTAAGAAATGTAGGTGCTACATAACAAAGGCTAGTAAATATGATGTTTAAAGAACAGATTGGACACACAATGGAAGTCTATATTGATGACATGGTGGTTAAGTCCAAAAGAGTTGAGGATCACCTTAAGGATTTGGAGGAAGCATTTGATATCCTTGATAGATACAACATGAAATTGAATCCTTCCAAATGCCACTTTGGAGTAAAAGATGGTAAATTCTTAGGTTACATGGTGACAAAAAGAGGGATAGAGCAAAGTCCAGAACAAATCAAGGCAATTGTGAACATCAAGTCTCCTGCCAATGCTAAGGATGTGCAAAGGTTGACAGGAAGAATCACAGCGTTGAACAGATTCATCTCAAAGTCATCAGAGATGTTGGTGCATACGTCTGTCGACTTCGTCTTGTATCGAGTCTTGTACTAGAAATGTTAGATCAGGGCACGTAGTACGAGAAATTTAGGGTTTGTGTGTGAAAGGTTGATTTCGCATGAAATAGCATCTAGTTATTTCGCACGAAATAGCAATCTGCTATTTCGCACGAAATAGCAGTTGTTAATTCCATGCGAAATTCCATCCCCTATAAATACCTTTGATGAGATTTCATTTGTAACGTTCTTGTTTCCGGTACCGAAGTGCTGCCGACGTGTCTACTGATCTGTAATCATGTCAAATCAATAAAACAAGACAATTAGAAGTAAATCAAGTTGTTACAAAGTCTAATCAATGAATTCCGCCTCTGATTAGACTGAGAACTCTTCTGATAGACTCGTTTCGATCGTCTCACGATCCTACATGTGGTATCAGAGCTCAGGAGGAAGAGTTCTTACCAAAATTAGCTTGTTTTCTTCAAAAATCTGACTTCTACACCTTCTTTTACAAAATTCACAAGATTTCACGGTTAAATTGGATTGAATTTCAAACATATCATGCGAAACAGTGTTTTAATGAATCCTTGACAGAATTGGACTTAAATTCAATCTAAAAGTGATAAAATTGATAATTTCGCTTGAAAATGGTTTCGGATTAAGTGACGTCAGCTCTATTTCGTACGAAATAACCTGTTTGAAACTCATTTCATACGAAATCAACCACTTAATTTCGCATGAAATCACCTTATTTCGCATGAAATAGACTATTTCGCACCAAGTTGTTATTTCGCGTGACTGATTTCGCATGAAATAGTAATTCCGTTTGAAAGCTGTATTTCGTGTGAAAATTGATTTCGCTTGAAAGAGGTTATTTAGCACCAAAAGTTCTATTTCATGTGAAATTGTTTATTTCGTACCAAAACTGATTCCGTTTGAAACTCTTCATTTAGCATAAAGTGTTTTCATTTGAACTCATATTTCGTGTGAACCTTCATTGTTGTTTGAACTTTGTTGACTTTGTGATAGAAATCACTGAATCATGGAAGAGGAATTCTACAATGCGTTTGCTACACCAGTTGCTCCTGTTACAGCTGCTGAAACTCTTTACAGTGAGAATGAAACGGGAACTTATCAAAAACCGCCGACGCTTATGTACATTGAAGATTTTAGAGGATGGCAAAATCGATTTGAGAACTGGGTGCAAGCTTATAAGTTTGACGCATGGTGTTCATTAGAGAAAGATTATGAGAAACCTAAAAATGAACGTGGGATTGAAAAAGCTTTCAGCGACTATTCAGAGATTAAAAAATTGAAATATACTAGTGAAAAAATGATGATCAGTATTCTTCAACAAGCAGTTAAAGAAGATATCTTTGTTTTGCTCCAACATGAGGGTACTGCTAGATCAATTTGGACAGCATTGATTCAAAAGTTTAAAGGAAGTGCATATATGATCAAGAACAAAAAGGCTTTACTAAAGAAATCATTTGATATGTTTGTAGCCCTGGAAGGTGAAACAACAAAAAAGACCATTGATAGATATTGTCATTTGGTTTTGGAAATGGGAAGATTAGATATAAAGAAAGATGATGAAGAATGGGTTGATAAGCTAGCCGATGCATTACCACAGCAGAAATGGGGAACTTATTTGTTGATCTTAAAGCACATGAGAAAGTCTGAAAATATGAATCTGGCAAAGTTTATTCAAAAGATTGAAGAGCATGAGTTGGATATCCAGAAAACGGCAATCATGAATAATCCAAATGCTCAACAAGATGTCAGTTTATACTATAGAGAAAATAAATTTGAAACTACTCCGAGTCTAAAGATTCAGACTGGTTTCAGTGCTGATAGTTCTTCTGGAACAAAGGGTAGTACTGTGACTCAACGTGGTGGACATTCATCTTCGTATTCAAGCTTTGATCCAAATTATACAACACCAAGTCCTCAACGACAGAATTCAACAAACCTACAATGTAATGTCACCTTGAACATTCAAAATGGTCAAAAATTTTCTCCGGAAATAGCTAAGTAACACATGGCATCACTCGTTGCTATGTTGGAATCATATGAAAGTTTGATTGCTGGCAGAATTGGAATTCCGATGCTTACCAAAGAGGATTATGACCAAATTGATGCGGAGGAACTTGAGTTGATGGATGTCAAATGGTGTTTAGCCAGTGCTGTTAGAAGGGCAGAAAAGTTTCAACAAATCATTGGTAGAGATGATTTCAGTGAATTGTCTAAATCTCCGATATGGTTTGACAAATCAAAGGTTACGTGTTTCCGTTGTCGAGAAAAAGGTCATTTTAAGCGTGAATGCAAAAACAAAGAAGCAAACGAAAGACAAGATTAGTCTGGAAAGAACAATTATTATCAAAAATCAATCTTTCATCAAATTGAACAACAACCGTCATCGTCCTGTGCTCTTGAAGATGGAGAGAAGAAAGCATATCTTGTAAATCAAGATGATGAAAAGGTTGCAGAGGGATTTAGCTGGGACAAATACATTCCGGCTAATTCAGGACTTGTTGCTAGAATCTTGGAAGAACAAGAAGTCAAAAGAACGAAGATCTTGAGATCATCAGAAAGTGATGATGATACTGATGACGAGGAAGAGTACATTAATAATGCACGAAAAAGTTTAGACTCATTTAGTTTTATTTTGTTTTTTGCAGATAAAATTGAAAAATTGAAAGAGAAAAGAGCTGCTCGATTGAAAAGAGAATTGGAAGAATTTGAAATCAGAAAATTTGCTGAAGAAAAGGTGAAATTGGAAGCTGAAAAAGCAGAAGTTGAAGAAAATTCGAAAGAAAATGTCGAAGCTGAGGGATGGGAAAAAGAGTTAGAATTCAATGAAGAAACGGATATTGTTGAAAAGATAGTGGAGAAAATTGTTGAAGTGGAAAAAATCGTTGAAGTAGAAAAAAATTGTTGAAGTTGAGAAGGTTGTTGAGGTTGAAAAGATAGTTGAGGTCATTAAACCTTGTCTGAAATGTTTGGAGTCCTACAAACTTTGTGAGGAGAAAGACAAGAAGGTTTGTGAACTCGAAGAGCTGAAAGAGAATTTGTTGTCTGATGTGAAATATATAAAAGAATCATATGATGTGCTGAATAGAACAGTTGATGGTTTGAAAAAAGACAAATTCAGAAGTTGATGCTGCTATGACAATGATGAGTTCTACTTTAATGACAAAGCAGAAAGTCATCAATGAGTATATTGAAGACTGTGCAAAGCTAAAGCAGGATTTGGAACTTGAAAAGATTGAGAGTGAAAGAATCAAACGTTTGTTGTTGAGTTATACAACATGTGATTATTTGATTGATCGAGTTTATCCTACTGTTGCAGGTCTTGAAGCTTTCCAAGATAAAGAGAAGGAAGAGGATACTGGTAAGAAACAAAGTGTCAAATATAACAAGTGTCCGCCTCCGATCTATGAAAGTTATTCTCCCAGAAAGCCAAATGAGGAACGTTTAAAAAATGCGCTCAACATCAAGTTAAAGTCTGAAACCATCGATGAGTTACCAGACAATATTGATGTCACATTCATAGCGTCTGACACTGATCATGAGTCTGAATTGTTAAAGAAAGTGGTTGATCAGGTGTTAGATATGGATGAAGAGTCAAAACCGGAATCAAAATCTTAAAGTCTGAGTTCATCAGAAAAGAGTCCGAGTTCACCTGTCAAACGAGTTTATAATAAAGAATTCCTGTTATCAAAATCTAAATTGAATGATGGACCAATCAAAGTGGCTTATACTTTGAATGATTCAGACAAATTATATTCTGATGAGGAATTTCCAATAAGAAGTGTCAAAACTGAAATGATTAAACAGGTTTTCAAATTAACAGAAATTAATATTTCTAAAATAAAAGATTTAAATCTTCATGAAAAACCTAAAAAGTACACTTCAAGAGTTCAACAGAGATTGAACAAGAAAAAGGGTTACAGTTCTGGTTCGGGTTATCGAAAGAAACCAAACCATAACGGTAATTTCAAAAAGAAGGGATTAGGTTTCATTCCCCCGGAAAGTCATAAAAATGAGAAAAATTATAAACCAAAAACTAAATTTGTTTCAGGAACAAGTTCAGTAGAAGAAGAGAAGAAACAATTCTGGAGACAAACTAACAAAGAGTTTCTTGCTGAGAAAAAAAAGAAGATGGTGAATGAATATGAGAAAAAGGTTGAACGAAGAACCTGTTACAAATGCCAAGAAGTTGGACACATTGCTTGAAATTGTCTAAAGTCCAACAATTCAAAACAGGGAGTTTCTTCTAAACCAAAGATGAATGAAAAATGGATTAACAAAACAACAGAAAAGTTAAAATTGTTCAAAAACTTGACTTTCGAAACTGGTGAAAGTTCGAAATGTTTTTACAAAAGAAAAGTCGATGAAAACAAACAAAGATGGGTAGTAAAATCTGAGAGTAGTTCTGAAAATGAATCTGATTCCATAAAATCAGAGGAGTCATCTGTTGAGAATAAGAATGAGAATTCCGTTCCAGAGTTGAACATTGAAAACTTTCCGCGACTGTCGAAAGATAATTTGAAATCCAAAGTTGGTAAGATTGAGATTTCAGATCAATTCTTCCCTGGTAAAGGAGAATTTGATGGTGAAAAGGCTTTCAATGGGAAAGTGAAACATATATTTGGGAAAATGGTAGATGGGAAAGTGAAAAGTGCAAAAGATTTTTATAAATCGAAAGGAGGTTGGGATAGAGATAAATCAAAATCACCCAAGGCTGGTCAGGCTTGGGTGACAACATTTTCAAACTAAAATCCTGACTTGTCGGAGCTCCCAAGTGGGTAATCGTGGAGCATGAATCGGCATCATTTTTTTAAAATGTGTTTTTGTAAAACATTTAAAATTGTTAAAATTCTACAGGTTGTGGACTTGCCAGAACTCCCAGGTTGGTAAGTGTGGAGTAGGAATCAGCATTTTCCTACAAGTAGTATTTCAGTTTACAAGTGGTAGTTGTTCTTAAATTGTTATATTTTGCTTTACAACTGGTAGATTTGAACCTACAAGTGGTTGAAAACAGGATTTTCATCTGAAAATGGTTAATCAAGATCATTAAGTTGAACTTGATTTAACTTTCATTCAAATGATTGATAAAACAAAGTGATGAATGAATCCCCGATCTTTACAATTGGTAAAATCAACAAAACTTATTTTCCGGAGAAACCATTTTTGATTAAAACAAACTTAAGTGTTTTGAAATCATAATGGGAAAATAGTTTGTTGTCAGGGGGAGTTCTGATTGTTTATGCCAAGTGGATGGCGAATTGAAGTTTGAAAATCAGTTGTCACTTTACCTTGTACAATTTGTTTTCAAATTTCCTTTTCGAAAAATCCAAAAACATTAGAAAATTTGAAAAATCCAAAAACATTAGAAAATCATAAATGAGTTTTGTTGTAAAAAGAGGAAATGATAGTACATCAGTGGACTATCACAGCACGCTAAAGATTTGGAAAGTCAAATGTGATAAACGGTCTCACTGATGATATGCCAGTAGGTTTTTACACACTTAGTAGATTGTGTTCGAGATATAAACCTACATATCAAACTTGCTTATCTCGTGGGGAACATCTCTCGGATATATGGGTAACCCCCGAAATCTTGTTTGAAAGACCCCTCTTTCTGAGATACTAGGTCTTTATGCTTAGTGATATCTGGGGTATTATCCCGGGACATCTGATTTTGCGGAAGCAATGGCCTAGTCCCCGTATAATACTTTTCACTTGCTTGAAAAATAGCACTCCCCTCAGCATAAAAAATGATGAAACATTGCAAAATGCTAATCACGTGATGTTGAAGAAAAGATTCTCTAAAGGGAACACACCTAAAGTCGAAGCCATCATCTCTCTGATTTTGCGGAAGCAATAGACTGAGCTCTCATGGCCCTCGCATTTAACCCTTTACAGATATCATCTAGGTATACTCACCTGTAAGACTGAATATTGGGATCTGGATACGGGAGTATATTCTGAGGTGGGACACGTGAATAAGTTTCAGTCTCTAAAACATTAATCTCGTATCTCGAAACAGTTGAACTTTGTGTAAAAATTTAAGTGGATCAGTAAATTAACAATCTAAGTGAATCGTTTAAAACTTAAAATGTTTATAGCTTAACGGTGTTGGTGATTTGTCTCAAAAACTGATATGATCCTCTTACACAAACTCACAAAAATATTGTTTTGTAAATATTTCTTTACTGCATTTCATTAACTTCAAAAATCCAAAATGATTTTCGAAGTGTTTTAGCATAAAGTTTTGAAAAATGCAAAAATATTTTCGACAACTGATAATGAAAAGCTGATTTTCAAAATTCCGAGTTCTAAACATGATGAACAGGTTTGGGAGTAGATTGTTCGAAATGAAAAATGATGATAACAGGTTGAGATAATTTGGGAAATGTCATAATTATTTCAAGAAGATGTTTTGAATTTGATTCTACAAGTGGTCATCAGATATGTTAAATGTTAAATCTTTCAGATTGATTTCTGCAAAAGTTTAAATTTGTCAAATCTTTAATTTGTGAAACTTACTTTGAGGTAGAGTTTGTGTAGGAAATAGCTATGAGAGAGCAAGGTTCTGATCTTGAACATGAGAAGACTGAATAGCACGAGCAGAGTATGTGCCAGACTATGATCCCAGCACAACTTGAGGGGGAGTTTGTTAGAAAGAGGGAGTCTGTAGATGAATAGAGCCAGCTTAAGATCTTGAATTGATGTTCACACTAGTTGCTGATGCAGATGAACTTAAGGAATCAAGAGATCTGATCAAGAGAATTAGAATGATTAAGAGTCAGATTGAGATTCTGGGTTTAGAAGAGAAGATAAAGAGAATAGAGCTAGGAATTTGATCCTGGGAAAATACAAGAGATGGTTAGATCATTCAAGAGAGAGATTAGTTGAAGAAAGAGAAGAGATAAAGATTAAGGATGCTTACACTGTCAGATAATTTTGATAGTGCCCAAAGACAGATCAAGGATGAAGAATGTGAAGACTCGACACTTCAGACTCGTCAACATCCGAGGGGGAGTCTGTTGGTGCATACGTCTGTCGACTTCGTCTTGTATCGAGTCTTGTACTAGAAATGTTAGATCAGGGCACGTAGTACGAGAAATTTAGGGTTTATGTGTGAAAGGTTGATTTCGCATGAAATAGCATCTAGCTATTTCGCACGAAATAGCAGTTGTTAATTCCATGCGAAATTCCATCCCCTATAAATACTCTTGATGAGATTTCATTTGTAACATTCTTGTTTCCGGTACCGAAGTGCTGCCGACGTGTCTACTGATCTGTAATCGTGTCAAATCAATAAAACAAGATAATTAGAAGTAAATCAAGCTGTTATAAAGTCTAATCAATGAATTCCGCCTCTGATTAGACTGAGAACTCTTCTGATAGACTCGTTTCGATCGTCTCACGATCCTACAAGAGAAATGCAAAGAATTCTATGACATCCTGAGAAAGAATAAAAAGTTTGAGTGGACTGAAAAGCATGAGAATGCCCTCAAGCCCCTCAAGGATTACTTATCCTCGGCTCCATCTTTAATGAAACCAGAAAACGGGGAGATATTATCCTTATACCTAGCAGTTTCTACTAAGGCAGTAAGTGCGGTCTCCTTGTTACGGATCATGAAGGTACTCAACATCCTGTATACTATGTAAGTAAAAGTCTACTTGATGCTGAGTCCAGGTATTCTCATTTAGAGAAACTTATTCTTGCTTTAATCATGGCATCTACTAAATTACGTTATTATTTTGAAACTCATCCTATTATTGTTAAGACTAACTTTCCTATCAAGAATGTTCTCAGGAAACTTGAAATGTCAGGAAGGATGGCAAAATGGGCAGTCAAGCTTAGTGCATATGACATTAAGTATGAGCCAAGAACTGCCATTAAATCCCAAGTCTTAGCTGACTTTGTGGCTGATTTCAGTAGTGATCTACAAAGGGAAGCTGAGTTGGAAGTTCAAGAAATTGAAGAGACTAAGGATCCTTGGATACTCTTCACAGATGGGGCTTCAAATGTCAAGGGAACTGGACTAGGCATACTACTAAAATCGCCACAGGGGGACATTATACCCCAATCAATTGCTTGTGAGTTCCAAAACACTAATAATGAGGCTGAATATGAGGCCTTAATAGCAGGTTTGTAATTAGCCAAGCATATGAGCATCAGGTATCTTGAGGTACATGTTGATTCTTTATTAATTACTAACCACTATAATGGCTCTTATGCTGTCAAAGGTGAAAGACTAATCAAGTATCTTGAGATAGTCAAGAAATTGGTAGACTCTTTTGCTTCTTTTAGTTTAACACAGGTACCCAGGGAAGAAAATGCAAAAGTTGATGCCTTAGCTAACCTTGGATCATCTTTGAAGATTCCAGAGGATGTTAAGATACCCATTATCCACATCTTAGCTCCTGTTATTGAGGATCACACAGCCATGGAGATAGTGGAGGATTCTGCAATTTTACGTAGTGATGGTGCACAGTCAAATTCAGGATCCTGGATCCTTCCAATCATGAGATATATACAACATAGAGAGATTCCTACTGGAGAAAATCCTAGTGCTTTCAAAATCAAGGTATCTCAATTTACAATACTAAATAACATCTTATATAAACGGTCTCTTGCAGGTCCATATTTAAGGTGCATCGAGGATCCAGAAATTAAAGAAGTTTTAAAGGATTTTCACGAAGGAGATTGTGGGCACCACACTGGGGGCTGAGCACTATTTTCAAGCATCCTTAGAATAGGATATTATTGGCCTAATATGAAGAAGGATGCTGTGGAATATGCAAAGAAATGTGATGCTTGTCAAAGACATAGCAATATCCTTCATCAGCCAGCGGAGCTCCTGCATCCTATATCCTCTTCCTGGCCATTCATGAGATGGGGAATGGACATAGTTGGCAAACTTCCCAAGGCACCAGCAGGAAAAGTATTTATGCTTGCTATGACTGATTACTTTTCCAAGCGGATAGAAGCTGAAGCCTTTGCACAAGTCAGAGAGAAAGAAGTTATATCCTTTATTAAGAGAAACATCATTACTAGATTTGGCATACCTTCTGAAATTGTTTGTGATAATGGATCCCAATTCATTGGGAACCTGTGACAACTGGCACTTTTCCGTACATTCCGTACAATAATTACACAGTAATCAGTGCTTTAATAACTGTGCATGGTATAATTTACAAGACAAATGAAATTCTGATTACTGTTATACACACACAATGGCATTTCATGTTGCAAGACTTTTATCATTACAACATGCAACACGATATAATTCTATTAATGCACAGAACAGAATCGGCACCACTACCAGACAAACTAAAAGCATTAACGGGAGTTCAGTACTTAGACAGACATGATGTTAAGACACAGAATGAGCCCCAGAACCAAGTGATACACTAGGGTAGTGTGTAGGAAAGTAGGGATTACAAAACTGCCTTCCTAGTGAAAACAAAGGTGCTAGAAAGTGCCAGAAACACACTAAAACTGCAGAATTCTGCAGTAAATAAACAAATTCAGCAATTTTCGGCAATTTAACATCTAAAAATAATGCAGAAAAGTGGCTTAATGGTCCAGAATACTTTCTTAAGTGTCGGGAACCGAAACTGTCATAAAATGGTAACATAAACCACACTAAATTGCGCAATTTAGCACTTTAACGAACAGTAACAAACCGAACAACCAGACACTACCCGAAACATCAAAATCTTACTAGAAGCATTGTTTTAGTGTTACAAAGCTAGTTATGGTCACCGAACATCATATTGCATCATATAAACACTAAACACCTAAATCCCTAAACTAAACACTTAAAATCTAACTAGTTTATGTAACTAATAATTGAAACCAAACCACGACCCCCCCCCCCCCCATTATGGACGGTTCACTAGTGGGACCCACATGAGATTTTCTTTCAATTATTTAATTGGATATGCTAGGAAGATAAGGAACATATTAACCTTTGTGTAAAAGTATGTTGGAAAATTTATATAAAGAACCACTAGTTACGACCTCAACACCACCACCATGACCATCATTTTCTAGCTTCATTCTACCCATTCTAAGGTGATCTCAAGGTGTCTTAAGCACATCTAAGAAGCTTGGTAGTATTGAAAGTGGAAGGACCTTCTCCTAGAGCTTTTATCCATCACTTTTCTAAATCATCTTCATACTTGTTCTTCCCTAGCCTTAGTGCTAGTAGTAAGCTTCTTTGATCCTATTTTTACTCATGATTCTAGTGGTTAAAGTGTTATGTAAAATGTTAAACTCAAGAAACTCAAGAAACATAAAGGTGAACTTGAACATAAAGCTTAATAACATGAAGATCAAGTTGTTTTGGTGTATGTATGAAACTTGTTTGATGATTTCTTGTGATCATGATGTTGATCATCATAAGAAGCTTGCTAGATGATGATTAAATACATGGTCTAGCAAGTATAAGGATGAATCTTGTGAAAATCATAATGATCATCCTTTATGTTAAACATGAACTTGAAAAATAAAGTTGTTTTTATGTATGATGAAGTATGAAACATGTTATAAGACTTGTAGAATGATGATTTCAAAGATAGATTTCTCAAGAAACTAAGTTAAAATACAAGATATACATAAACTTGGTTCTTAAAGAAATTAACCACATTTTTAGTGGTTAATCAAGTGTAGAAGTATATATTTAACAAGAAAAATCCAAGAAGAAACATTTTTAGAAAATGTAATCACAAGTTGTAAAGGACCATTTTCCTTAAAAATGATGTTTTTAAAGAAACAACCACACTTTTAAGGGTAACTAAGCTTACTTAACAACATGCTAAGTTACTACGAATTTTTACCAAGTTTCAAGTTCATGACATAGTGTAAATTTCATATGTTTGGCACTTGTTAAGTGTTATTTGATTTGTTGATGATTGATGATGATTTTAAAAGAAAATGAAATGCTTTGAAAGCATGGAAACCTCCATTTTTAAGGGGAAACTATGGCAAAATTATTGTAGAAATTAAACACTTAGAAAAATATTTTTTAAAACTAGTGTTTATAAGTAAATTTTGAGAATGGTTTTCATATAAAAATTGCCATAATTTTTATTACAAAAATTACAAATATTGGAGGTTGGTTTTTGATAAATAAAAGTAACAAAGTATATATTTAGGAAAAATATATATATATATTGATGTCACAATTTGTGTTATTACTTGTATATTATGTGTATTAGTTATATTATTTTAGAACTTGAAATAATACAACTCACCAAAATACCAAGAAATTTCAATCCAAAATATTACCAAAATTCCAAGAATATGAGTATACAAGTTATACACAAAATATTAGTGAAACTGAACAAAAGAATTTAACTTACAAAATATTCTGGAAAACTTACTCATAAGTATATTTTTGGTAAATAATATTTTGGACATCAAAGGAACAAAAAATATGATTTTTACGATTATTGCAAATTTATATCATATTTTTGACAAGGAGAAAATATATTATTTTTTGAAGTAAAAATATATTTTCTTGGAATTTTTAGAAGATATATTATTTTTGGGAAAAAAATATATATTTTCTTGAGAAAACTTGAAATACCTTATTTTTTGGATAAAAATAAGTTTATATATATTTGTCAAGTTAGACTTGAAAATGTATTATTTTTGGAAATATATATGAACTTTTATTCGAAATAATATTCCAGAGAAGTTAATACAAAATTAAGTATAAGGATACTTAATAAACACAATGGAAATACGCATCTGTGTACATACAAATACACTCCGGAATATGACTCAAATACATGGCAAAATACACGAGTTTAAGAAATACAAATACAAATATACCCATCCTTGGGAAGGATATGCATGTTTAAATACTTGGAAAGTGTCAAGTTAAAATATATTATTCCTTACAAATATTCCAAAATTTAATAAATATAATTTAAGTTAAAATATTTATTGTTTTAACAAATAATTATATAACTTGGAATAATATTAAGGACAAAAAGATACGTAACTCAAAGACACTAATTACTACAAAGTCAAGGCACGACCCGCTCGGCTAATAAACCGTAGTACGTTGTAGGTAGTCGAGCACACTAGTAGCAGCTTGAGTTACGTCGGATTGAGGAACGCAAACTAGTGAGTTCATGTCCCCTTTTTCTCTTAACTGTTTTTGGTTTTATAACTCTCGGGGGTGGAATACATGTTACGAATGTTTAAACGGTATGAATTGACTATGAAATGAACTATTAAACCATGTGAGCATAGACTAAATTTGAAATGCCATTAACTCTTAATTAGGGACGAAGGTTAGATCTAACGGGTAAGGCCGAACCCCACTCATGGTACTGGTGACCACTTGAGTGCTTGGGTGTCCCAGTCCAAGTGAATCGATATCAGTCGAGGTGAATCGACATCAGTCGAGGTGAATCGAAATTAGTCAAGGTAAATTGACATAGTCAAGGTGAATTGACATAGTCGAAGGGGAATTCGACATAGTCGAGGGAAATCGACAAGGGTATAAGCCTACTCATTTTGAGTGCTCCCTATGTCCTCATATGCCTTAATGTCCTTGTAAAACATTAATTTGATAAGTTCATAAATGCTTTTCATACCTGTTTTCAAAGGAGTCTCTCAATGGATTACAAGGTTGTCAGTACTCACACAAAACGCATGAACTCGCTCAACTTTTGTTGATGTTTTACAAAATTACATGTATTTCAGGTGACAGGTTGGATCTTGGGCGCGGGTGTTGTTTCTAGAAGTAGACTTCAAGTTTAGATGTCATCCACTTTTGTTGGTTTTTAACCTAGTCGAAGGTTGTGTTTTAAAACTTAAATAACCGGTGTTTGTAATACTTAAATTTTATGAATGGATGAACATCGTTTTGATCATGTAGTTGTTTATTATGATTGAATGCAATGGTATTAAACCAGTCACACATTGTACGCTTCCGCAAAATACAGGGTGTGATAGTTTGGTATCAGAGCTTCGATTGTAGTGATCTAGGATTCCTTCTCGAGTCTAGACTACAATCACTAGGACTCTCTCACGATAAACATTTTACCAAAAAGGTTTTCATTGCATTCACGTAAGCGTCAAGATCCATGAGTCACACATTTTTCAAAGAAAAGACAAGGCAAGGACATTAGTAGGGAGGAGAATACCCCAAACTAAGATGCCAATTAAGGCATAGTCTATGTGGGATAGAATTGCCAAAGACAAAATGATCCCCCCCCCCCAAAGGACGAACGAGAGTTATATGTGATATGATGCATCTATTTGCCCGTTTATACTAAGTAACACATCTATTTATTAATGTATATGCGTGTAAGTGTACGGAATAGTTATTGACGTGAACAAGATACTTTTGACTCCGAATCCTATTATTGTTCTTGACTCGCACGATGAAGCTATCAGCCTCGCGTTCATTGCAAAGCTCGTGGCTGGAGTGATTACCAAACGAGATTCTGAGCTTGTTTCCGTAGGAGATGGCTGCTCTTCCCTCTCGATTGTGAAGGTGCCTGACTACGGTAGTGACGGCGAGGCAAAGGCGGCAACCTTGGACAACTTCTTTATCAGCGGGACGAGGTCCATGTGGCTTTTGTGAAGCGAGATTGACGACACACTTGACCAGACAAGGAAGATGAAGTATTCATCTTAAAGGTGCCCCTCCAACTACTAGGAATTCTCCTTATTCCTATTTCATTTAATCATCGTGCCTATTCGCGCGTAACGATAAAGGGTATTAGCGCGTGGACCACCGCAATGGTCTTTTCCATGTCAGAGGTATAAGGACGGTAGTGTCCCCTCTTTGATTGATCATCTGCTTGGACGAGGGAAAGTTGGGGTGACCGTGCAAGACAATTTATTATTACGGGGGCCCACGTAATAACGACTTGTAGTGCATAGAAATCCTGGTGGACTCTGCGGGTCAGCCTAATGATCACCATCCCTCCAAAAAAATAATCTATAGGTGTTCACACCTTCTTCTGGTAGAACAACACCTAGACCATTTCTTTAGCATTTTATAAAGTAGGAAACCTGTCTTTGCCTACTTCGTGTCTGACACTTCTACCCGTATACGAGTCATTTGAGAACCGATATTTAAGCAAATGAAGATGGATAACATTCGGAAAGGATTCAGTGATGTTACACTCTCTATCACCCCTATATGTACAACCCCCATCTCTTGGGAAGTATACCCGTCTTGTAAAGCTAAAGACCAAAGAAAAATAACGTGGAAGGAAAATCACTACTACTTTAATATTATGAAACTTGTATGACCAAGGTGATGTAACCTCGAGTTCCTTTTGTTTTCCCCATTACCAACAATAAGCCAATTTGCCAAGCCTATATGAGAGCCCAGTGGTTGCTTCTTTACTTATACATTGTTGAATATATATGCATGTGATATTGGGTGATTACATGTTTACTCGTGATAATATATACCTCATAAACAATTGTGGAATGTTGTCTAACCTACCCCACTTCTTTGACACAAGAGAATGCTACCCAGACGTGACACAGTGATGTGTGTAAAATGCAACATATAAATTACATCAAATAAGGCATAAAACTAACCCTTTTTTTAGTACTAATATTGGAAAAAGAGTGTTTTTGTCTTCCTTTTGTATTTTCAGGATTAAATGAGCTCAAAAACGCAAAAGAAGCAAAAAGACAGCTAAATCCAACATAAATACAAGAAAAGGAACAATAGTGGACTGCCCGAACCCTCAACGGCACCTTCCAAAGCAAAATAGAGAAAACAGAAGGCTGAACACGCCCCGTGCTCAGCCAGCACGGGGCCGTGCCCAAGAAGCAGCAGAAAAGACAAACCTATAGAAGCTTCTATTGCCCACCACGGGCCGTGCTCAGCAGACACGGGGGCGTGCCGAAAGTACTGCAGGCGCATTAATTGTAATTGCGAATTACAATTAATGAAGAGAGAGAGTGTCAGACGGGCACGGGGCCGTGCCCAGCGAACACGGGGCCGTGCCCAGGCTTCTGTTCAGCCTATAAATAGGAGTGCTTGGTTTCATTGCAACTCATCCCTTGGCACACCACCTCTCTCACACTTCATCCACCACCCACCACCATCACAACACCATCATCCACCACCATCATCCATTGTCCATCATAGAGTGTGTGGGTCGTCTCGGGATCCAAGATTGATCGTAAGAGTTCTTGACAATCAAGGCCATGTTTGCCTAAGTCTCTTACATCACTTGGTGAAGACAAAGTGTCTAGTATAATACTTTTTATTTCTAATCTTTTGCACTTTTTATTTGGTTTTGTATTAATGACTTTAATAACTAGTTACTTATGTTGAAGGTGATCTTTCCTTATCGTTTGTCTGTGGTGTCTTGGCATTATTTTACTGTCTATATAAAATAAAGGATTTTCACCATTCATATCTCCACGGTCTATATGGAGGTATGTTAGCTACCTGGTAGGGGGTTAAGGGAACGGTTTGGTAAAGGTCTTGCCATTGTTCAGCGTTTAGAGGTCCTGCAATGGACCTGGGTCAAATTTAGTAGGACCTCCTTCAATACTTCACGGTATTGGATGGCGGGGGTCCAAACTCTTTGATCCCCTCATAAGTTAACTACTATTAATACTATAACCCGGCTATTTAGGACTGTATCCCTGCTGACTCAGACTACTTAGCCGAGGGTAACGTCACCGCCAAAAGCGGGGCCTACCACAATACTGCATTAATAACTTAATTCATTATCTTCCAATAATCCACCCTTTTAGGATTGTATCCCTGCTGACTCAAACTACTGGGGTGAGGGTAACGTCGCCTTCAAAAGAGGGGCCTACTACAATAACTAAGATAATCTCTTAATTATGTGCAAAAGTGCGGAAATAATCAAAGGTTATACTAGATACGAGTCGGAACCAAGTGATTCATCTTGTCTATCTGTTTTTCTTTTATTTTTATTTTCATCATTTTAGTTAGTTTTATTTTTCTTAGTTTAAAAACATTTTTTCTAAACTTTTGTTTTGGTTAGACGTTGAGGATAAACCGGTACTAAAAGCTCTTGTGTCCTTGGACGACCTCGGTATCTTACCAACGCTATACTACACTCAACGATGGGTGCACTTGCTCATATGTGTGTTTAGTGTTAGTGAAATATCGTGTTTTATAAATTTAAAACTTGGCTAAAATAAGTGTTAAAAAGGGCTTAAAATATACACCTAATATATACGACACTTACCGCACATCAAGTTTTTGGCGCCGCTGCCGGGGACACAAGGATTTTAAGAAAGTTAGGAATCAACAGCCTAATCATCTTTTATTTTTCTTTTTATTTTTTTAGGATTTTCTTAGTTTTTCAGCTTCTGCAGAGCTCAGCACGGGCCGTGCCCGCTGAACACGCCCCCGTGCTCAATCATTGGAACTGGCAATCCTGTTTTGCATCAGACAGTAAGCTGAACACGGGGCCGTGTCCACTCAACACGCCCCCGTGCCCAAGTTTCAGTTACTGAAAACAGAACCGTTAGATCCCGACGGTTGGTAATTTCTGACATAAACATGAGTGATAGTAATTATTTTTACTTTCGGCACTCTTATGGTAAGTGGTGTCAATTATGTGGTGGCGAACATGAAGAAGTAAAATGCTACTTTCTAAATTATAGGCCCCACTACATGGACCCACCATCTTCTCACAACCTTAAGAGGGGCGAAAGTAAAAATAAGCACTATTTCTCCCTCGAATGCGCCCAGCCAGATATTCTAGGGGAAATGCTCCTTAGTGAGTTATTTCAACTGGAAGAGCTAATTCTGAAATGGATAGAAGAGCTTGGGAAGGATTTTATTGATCCACCCCAAGACGATACCCATGAAGAAATGTTGGAACCGCATTCCGACAACCTCGTTGCTCCCGAAAATACCTTCGTACCTAGCAAAGACTTGGACGATAGTCGTCCCTGTGTCGATTGTGCCGTGAAGGACTCACCATCGACTTCGTTCGGTGCATACATAGACCTGAGCGATTCGGCATATACCTTCTTTAACAAGAGCCCGGGAAAGGGTTGGACTTGTCCACCTAGAATGAAAATAGGAATTACCCTCACCGACAACCTCTTGCGCTCTCGTCTTAGTCTAGGACAATTAAGGTATATTAGGCACTTTGGGGTTGTTCCAACCAGTAAGGAACCACCCGATATCGGGGAGATCCTTGAAATAGCAAAACTCCATAAAGCAGCCTCCAGACACGGGGCCGTGTCCAGGTCAACACGCCCCCGTGCTCACTAAAAAGATTCTCTGCTGATTTGGTCAGAATACGGACAAAATGTGTCAGGATTTCCTCTGAACACGGGGCCGTGTCCAGTCAACTCGGGGCCGTGCCCAGGGCGCTGTCGTTTTCTTTAAATGCAGCCTGATTCCTGCTCATTTTGACCACTTCAATTGACAGAGATCTCTGGGATTTTCACTCATACCATCCTAGGTAAGTGTTAAAAGAAGGTTCCAAGGGACCCTCTTGTCCCTTCCACTTTTATTCATTTCCTCCTCTTTCAAAAATTTTTCAAAAGTTCCTCCATGGAAGCTTGGAAATCCCTTGATTCCAATCCTCTATGTGAAGTTTGTAAGATTATTTGCTAAAGATTCTGGGCTAAAGTTAGTTGTATAACTTTATTTTAAATTATCTGAGCTTAAAACCCAGATAGAAATCATAAAAATAATTTAAAACTCCAAGATTCTTTAGCCAAATATCCTGCAGACAAATGGACACGGGGCCGTGCTCAACGAGCACGGGGCCGTGTCCAGGGGCTCTGTTTTGTAAAAATTCAGCTTTCTTCGGTTTTCTTCGCAGAAAATGGCAAGCAGAACAAGCGGATCATCTTCGAGGAATAACCGACAAGGGAGGAGATCTTCAACGGCAGAAGACTCTCTTGTAAACTATGTTTACGCTCTAAGGGAGGCTATTGATGAAATGACGGGAGTGGAAGAAGCATTGGTCGACCGTATCAACCATCTTACTGTGGGGCTGGAGGGCTGTCTCCATGAAGTAAACCTCTTGCACCAGAGGTTGAACCTTCTCGCCTCCCCGCCTTTGGTACCCATAATAACCCAAAGGGCGTGGAACATGGTGCCCGAAGTTGTCATTCCAGCCGAATGGTACGCCATGCACCAAGAGCTCCCGCGAAGAGTGGTGCAAGGAGTCCCGGTGAATATTCCCCCTCAACCACCAGCAGCAGAAAACGAAGCCGCATTCTTCCTCCCTAGAGAGATCGAAGAATGGCTTTGAACAAAGTTTAGGGAAAAATTCGTTCGGCTAGAAGTCCTACTATATCGGGAAATCATTCTCGAAATTTTCTTAAAATAGTAGAACTCCTTATGATAACCTCGTGTACCTGCTGACCTATCTAGATAAGTTTTAATTCTAGTTTAATTTAGGATTATGTAAGTTCTCTCTATGATGAAATGAAATGATGGTTTTAAGGTTTGGATGGTTTAAAATGAGTAAAACACACTCATGGTGGTAAAGGATGAAAAGGGGAACGAGCAAAATGATCCTATGCACAAGAACGAGGCAACCCGACAATTTTCTCCATTTCAGAAGGTTCAACACGGGCCGTGCCCAACCAACACGGCCCCGTGTCGAACCACCTGCAGAAAAACGCCCAGTACAGGTACCTGGACACGGGCCGTGTTCACCCAACACGCCCCCGTGTCCAGACTTCTGTTTCCCTTATTTCAATTTTGTTACTGGCACTTGAACACGGGGCCGTGCCCGGATAACACGGGGCCGTGTTCAGTGCCCAGTAACACAAATTTTTGTAAACACTATTTTACACATCTAATCAACCTAAAAATTTATTTTTGGGACACATTGAGGACAATGTGTAATTTAAGTGTGGGGGGGATGCTAAAACCTTGAATTTTGCAAGTCCTAAATACAAGCCTTACACAAAACTCTATTGGAACCGCTAATCACCCCAAATTTTTTCAAAAATTTCATTTTTTTTCTTGTCTAGGTTTAACTCGGGAAATTCAAGTTCTCAAAAAGGTTATATTTTTACAAATTTACAACCGATAGCGTAGTGATAAAAAGAACCAACATAAGAAAATTATGAAAAGGCATGACAAACTTATTTAAAATTTGATTATATATACTTGATCACATAAAAACCCATTCCCACAAAAGTGAGTTTTGAGCCTTTATTGAGCACACAATTTCATATTATTTGACTAAATGCTCATTTTTCGTTTCTTGTGTGAATAGCCGCTTGGTTCTTACGACTCTAGAACTTGCCATGACAATACATTCCCGGTCCTTATCAACTTAAACCCGAGTAAGTAAATGATGGAGGCATTAGGACTAACCTTTTTCATTTCTACACCATTATTTTTCTTTTTCTTTTACCACCTACCCAAAAATCCCCCTAGTTAGCCCCTTTGAGCCTAAACCTTTTCGTTTCATCACCCAAAACAAAAACCCTTTCACCCACCAAAACCTTTTTCATTTTTAACCCTTTATTTTAGTAACAAGTTCGGTTCTTCGTGAAAAAAAAAAATGTGAAGCAAAAAGAAAATAAACAAACAAAGTAATCAAAAATAACTTTGTTTGAATAAAAGCTTCATCAAAAATAAAAAGTTGCAAAAATACGAAAACCGACACTTGTTACGCTTTTTAGCCCTTTTTCTACTAACCACTAACCCAACCACCTACCTTTAACCCTAGCCAACCCTTAACCCACAAAGTCCTCTTGATATCTACAAAGGTATAAAAGTTAAAAAGGAGGAGGATTGATTTCTTGGCAAGCCTATGGTAGGAATAAGTTCCGTGCCGCTCTCGAGTGATTCACTAAAAATACACCTTCGGCCGAGTGTGAGTGATTTCCCCGCGAGGTATGTGAACTTGTATATAAATAGAATTTTAAAAAAAGGGCATGTTATGCCCAAATAAGTAATTTCTTTTATGAACAGTTCTAAATAAATCATTACGAATAGGAGTGTAAATAAATAAAAATAAAACCCAAAAAGATCTTGGAAATCCCGACACTCTATGACAAGCCCAAAACCTTCTCTTCTACTTATTCCATTTGGGAGTGTAAGCCACATATTAAAGAGTTTTGCTTGAGGACAAGAAAAAGTTCAAGTGTGGGGGTATTTGATGTGTGTAAAATGCAACATATAAATTACATCAAATAAGGCATAAAACTAACCCTTTTTTTAGTACTAATATTGGAAAAAGAGTGTTTTTGTCTTCCTTTTGTATTTTCAGGATTAAATGAGCTCAAAAACGCAAAAGAAGCAAAAAGACAGCTAAATCCAACATAAATACAAGAAAAGGAACAATAGTGGACTGCCCGAACCCTCAACGGCACCTTCCAAAGCAAAATAGAGAAAACAGAAGGCTGAACACGCCCCGTGCTCAGCCAGCACGGGGCCGTGCCCAAGAAGCAGCAGAAAAGACAAACCTATAGAAGCTTCTATTGCCCACCACGGGCCGTGCTCAGCAGACACGGGGGCGTGCCGAAAGTACTGCAGGCGCATTAATTGTAATTGCGAATTACAATTAATGAAGAGAGAGAGTGTCAGACGGGCACGGGGCCGTGCCCAGCGAACACGGGGCCGTGCCCAGGCTTCTGTTCAGCCTATAAATAGGAGTGCTTGGTTTCATTGCAACTCATCCCTTGGCACACCACCTCTCTCACACTTCATCCACCACCCACCACCATCACAACACCATCATCCACCACCATCATCCATTGTCCATCATAGAGTGTGTGGGTCGTCTCGGGATCCAAGATTGATCGTAAGAGTTCTTGACAATCAAGGCCATGTTTGCCTAAGTCTCTTACATCACTTGGTGAAGACAAAGTGTCTAGTATAATACTTTTTATTTCTAATCTTTTGCACTTTTTATTTGGTTTTGTATTAATGACTTTAATAACTAGTTACTTATGTTGAAGGTGATCTTTCCTTATCGTTTGTCCGTGGTGTCTTGGCATTATTTTACTGTCTATATAAAATAAAGGATTTTCACCATTCATATCTCCACGGTCTATATGGAGGTATGTTGGCTACCTGGTAGGGGGTTAAGGGAACGGTTTGGTAAAGGTCTTGCCATTGTTCAGCGTTTAGAGGTCCTGCAATGGACCTGGGTCAAATTTAGTAGGACCTCCTTCAATACTTCACGGTATTGGATGGCGGGGGTCCAAACTCTTTGATCCCCTCATAAGTTAACTACTATTAATACTATAACCCGGCTATTTAGGACTGTATCCCTGCTGACTCAGACTACTTAGCCGAGGGTAACGTCACCGCCAAAAGCGGGGCCTACCACAATACTGCATTAATAACTTAATTCATTATCTTCCAATAATCCACCCTTTTAGGATTGTATCCCTGCTGACTCAAACTACTGGGGTGAGGGTAACGTCGCCTTCAAAAGAGGGGCCTACTACAATAACTAAGATAATCTCTTAATTATGTGCAAAAGTGCGGAAATAATCAAAGGTTATACTAGATACGAGTCGGAACCAAGTGATTCATCTTGTCTATCTGTTTTTCTTTTATTTTTATTTTCATCATTTTAGTTAGTTTTATTTTTCTTAGTTTAAAAACATTTTTTCTAAACTTTTGTTTTGGTTAGACGTTGAGGATAAACCGGTACTAAAAGCTCTTGTGTCCTTGGACGACCTCGGTATCTTACCAACGCTATACTACACTCAACGATGGGTGCACTTGCTCATATGTGTGTTTAGTGTTGGTGAAATATCGTGTTTTATAAATTTAAAACTTGGCTAAAATAAGTGTTAAAAAGGGCTTAAAATATACACCTAATATATACGACACTTACCGCACATCACACAGACACCAGTGCGTTACCAAGGACAGAAGCCGAGCTTCAAGAACGCATCTCACAAGCAATTACACGACATGAAGCCCTCCGCTCTAAACACAGCGGTGGCACTTCTGGAAATAACCCTCAAACTGGCTGCACCTATAAATAGTTCCTGGACTGCAAGGCATTAAATTTTGATGGCACGGGAGGTGTCGTTGCATTTGTTCGTTGGGCAGAAAAGACTGACTCCGTTCTAAGAATGAGTAACTGTTCGCCCCAGCGGAGTGTTACCTTTGTCTCAGGGTTGTTTTTGGATGGCGTACTCTCTTGGTGGAACCTTCAGGTTCAGACCCTTGGTGAAGATGCTGCTTATGCACTGAGCTGGGACGAGCTCAATGAAATGATGGAGAAGAAATATTGTTCTATGGCTGAAATCCAGAAGCTTGAGGTGGAGTTCTGGAATTTGAAAATGGACGGGCCAAAAATTTCTGAGTATGTCCAGCGATTTCACGACTTGTCTAGGGTCGTTCCCTACTTAGTCAAGCCGGAATTCAAGAGGATTGAGCGGTTCATTTGGGGAGTTGCACCTCAAATTAGGAGCCTGGTTACTACCTCAAAGCCTCCAACCATCACAGAGGCTATCGATTTAAGTGTCACACTTACTGAAGAAGCTCTACGTACGGGAAAATTTTCGGAATCTGAGACAAACAAGAAAGTGACTCATGTGGAGTCTTCGGCCAATAAGAAAAGGAAGTCTTCGAACCTAAAGATAGGCACCCAAGTCAGCTATGGAAGCTCTAAAGCAAACAAAAGAAGGGAAGTGAACCCGCCACATGGCAGGAAAGCTTATGGAGCCGCTAAAGAGGCCAGTGGTAAGGTTTATTTGGGAAATAATCCGAGATGCGAGGAATGCAATTCTTACCATGAAGGTCGATGTCTAAGGCCTAAGTGTGGAAAGTGTGGAAAGGAAGGGCACAGCAAGGATGCCTGTTGGGCGAAGGATCCAGACGGAGACGATAATGGTAGAGTACCAGGTTGCTACAGATGTGGTGAAGTAGGGCACTTTAGGAAAGATTTCCCTAGGAAGAACCAAGCGAGGAAGGGTCTTCACGATTGGAGCTTGTGAGGCACGCCAGGATCCAGATGCGTTTACGGGTACGTTCCCTATTAACCAACCTTATGCATCTATTTTTTATTAATACAGGCACCAACTTTAACCTTGTATGCCTAGAACTTAAGAAACTGCTTGGCCTAGTTTCAAGTAGAATAGACGTCCTATATTCTTTAGAATTGGCATATCGAAGGTTAGGTTAAGCAGACGAAGTGATTAAGGATTATATTTTAGGAACTCAGAAGGTCGGAACCTTCTATTACCATTGACTTGGGAAGTCATGATATGGTAGTCAGCATGGATTGGATATCCAAGTATAGAGCTGAAGTCGTTTGTTATAAGGAAAATCAGTCGCATCCCTCTTGCGAATAATAAAACACTTATAATACACAACCTTCTTGCAATAGGTGCAAGGGTACTAGGCCCCAAAAGACCGTGGGTCTGCGACATCTCACAATGGTCGAAGAGACACAGAAGCGCCTCTGAGTAGACTGCATAGCCTTCCCTGCTCATGTTGTAAATAAGGAGACCAAGGAGCCAGAGCCTGAAAACATCCCCGTGATGGAAGAAGTTCCAGAAGCCTCCTCTGAAGACTTGTCATGAATACCTCCACAACGACAAGAGGAGTTTAGGATAAACCTAGTGCCAGGAGCGGCACCAGTGACAAGATGACGCCTTAACGACTAGATTCGTCCGAGATTCAAGAGCCTCCAATGCAACTGCAGGATCTGCTAGACAGAGGAAATCTACCAGGCCGAGTTTCTTACCCTGGGAAGCCCAGTGTTATTCGTTAGGAAACAGGACAACAGTTTTTACACGCATACATAGCCTAATCTGATAGGAACTTAGAGGGAATAATGAGGGAGAAAAGTATTACGCATGGGTTACAGGGAGATAGACAACTAACCAACAAGAATCGGTACCCCTTACCAAGAACCGATGACTTGTCAACCAACTACAAGGTCCCAGCTACTACTCCAAGATGGAAGTAAGGACATGGTGTCCTTAGTTAAGGACACGAGAAGAAAGTCGGCAGTTTCCACTCTTCATCAACTTCAGAGAATTGGATATCAAGGATCGGTATCCTTTGCCAAGGATTGATGACACGAACGAACCAATCGTAAGGTTCTAGTTACTACTCGAAGATCGACTTGAGGTCAGGATGTCCTCCACTGCGAATACAAGAGGAAAATATCCCTAAAACTACCTTAGGGACTCTCCTTGAGCATTACAAGTTCCTTGACGTGCCGTTTGGCTTAACACATGCACCGGCAATATTCATGGACCTCATGAATCAGGTGTGCAAGCCGTACATGGATAAGAACATGATTTTATTTATTGACTATATTCTCATGAGCTCGAAGACCAAGGAAGGTCATGAGCAACATCTGCCATTTACTTTGGGACTCTTAGAGAAGGAACAGATATGTGCTCGGCTGTCGAAGTGCGGACCTTGGATTTGCAAGGTAAGAACTTTAGGATACATGGTGGATAAGAATGAGATTCATGTCGACCCTGCGATCAAGGACTAAGGAGTCCAAAAGACGCAACCAAGAATTTTTAAGGGATCGTAGGCTGTATCCAACGACCCCTAGAAAACCTTTCAAGGACTATCCAACCACTAACGACCCTAACATAGTCGACACCTATCTTGACTTCACCTAACAACACCAAACAGGGTTGCGGTACTTGTGACGCTTCTCGACAAAGTCTCAATTGCGCGTTGATGCAACGAGACCATGCCATCGCATACACGTCACGTTGATTGAATGAATCATGAGATGAGACCCTGAACTAGGAACAGTAATTGCGCGCTCAAGTTTTGACACCAGTACTTGTATGGGAAAACGCTGCACGATCTTTACTGATCACAAGGATTGCAGCACACCTTCGATCAAAAGGACTTAAACATGAGATAACGAGATAGAGTGGGCTACTGAATGAATGTGACTATGAGATTAAGTATCCCCTGAAAAAAAAGCAAGCATTGTAGCAGACGCCTTGAGCCGCAGGGAGCGCGCAAGGTCTCTAAGGGTGCAAGCCTTAGAAATGACCATACAGACAAATCTCGTCACTCGGATTCGTGAAACTGAGCATGAGATGCTCAAACCAAAGAACCTTCAAGCTGGAGCATTATATGGAATGTAAGTGCAGTATTTCCTAAGGAAGACAGAACCATACACTTCCTGGAACGACTTTAAGTTCCGTTTCACGACAATTTTCGAACGTTTACTTTGGGGCAAGACTCATAGGTCCAGGTACTCGATCCATCCCGGATCCGGCAAGAGGTACCAAGACTTGAAGGGTTAGTATGAGTGGCCCAAGATGGAAGCTGATATAGCTACTTATGTGGGTAAAAATCTGACTTATGCCAAAGTTAAGACAGAATACCAAAAATCATCAGGACCGTGGCAATGGCCTGAGGTCCTCATGTGGAAGAGGGAACGAATCTTAATGGATTTCATTACAAGCTACCAGGAACCCAAAGAGGTCACGAGATAATGTGGGTGAGTATTGACTGACACACCAAGACCGCACACCTCCTACCAAACAGTAAGGAAGACCCTACAAGGGAATTAGCATAGATTTAGCCTAGAAAGGTTGTGGCGCGTCATGGAGTGCCTGATTCTAGCATGTCCGACCAAGATGGTCATTTTGTGCCAAAGATTTGGCAGAAGTTCATAGGCGTATTGGTCATGATTGGACCTTAGTACTACGTTTCACCCTCAGACGGGCGGCCAGAGTAAACAGACGATCCAGACTGTATGAACATGTTACGTGCTTGTCTGACGAACCTTGATGAAAAGTTGGAATACACACTTTCCCTTAGTGGAGTTTTCCTACCATAGCACTTATCACACCATCGTTTAGGCCGCCTTGTGTAAAGTTTTAGACAGAACATAAGTGTCGATCCCCGTTGTGTAGGACGGAGACCAGGGATATACAATTTACTGGCCCCATATTAGTTCATGAAAACTATAGGCAAGATTGTTTAGATATGTGATCATATCAAGACAGCACGCGGTATACAGAAAGAGGAAGCCGATGAGCGGCGGAATCGTTGGAATTTGAGATAAGAAGTATGGTTTTATTGAGAGTCTCGCCTTGGGAAGGCGTGGTATGATTTGGAGAGCGTGGGAGGTTGGACCCACTATATATTTGACCTTTCGAGATCCTAGAAAGGATCGGGACCATGGCTCATAAGCTAAAATTACATGAGAAATTCAGTAGTGATCATGACGCGTTTCACGTGTCTAGCTTTTAGAGGAGTCTGAGAGACTGGGTGTTTCAGCCTGATAGACTGGGTGTTTAGTCTGAGAGACTGGGTGTTTCAGTCCGAGAGACTGGGTGTTCAGTCTGAGAGACTGGGTGTTTCAGTCTGAGAGACTGGGTGGTTCAGTCTGAGAGACTGGGTGTTTCAGTCTGAGAGACAGGATTCACGTCAACGACAAACTCTAATTTATTAAAGAACCTATTGAGGTTGCAGACTGGGAGTCTGCAAGACCCGGAGAAGTCGTAATTGATTTGTTAGAGTTCGTTGGAATTCATATCATGGCCCAGAGTACTTGGGAACATGAAGACCAATTTGAACATAAGTGACCACAATTGATTCACAACTCCCCTACGACCGATGGCATCGCTTGAATTTCAGGATGAAATTCCTTTAACAGGGGGAGAATGTGACAACTGGCACTTTTCCGTACATTCCGTACAATAATTAGACAGTAATCAGTGCTATAATAACTGTGCATGGTATAATTTACGAGACGAATAAAATTCTGATTACTGTTATACACACACAATGGCATTTCATGTTGCAAGACTTTTATCATTACTACATGCAACACGATATAGTTCTATTAATGCACAGAACAGAATCGGCACCACTACCAGACAAACTAAAAGCACTGACGGGAGTTCAGTACTTAGACAGACATGATGTTAAGACACAGAATGAGCCCCAGAACCAAGTGATACACTAGGGTAGTGTGTAGGAAAGTAGGGATTACAAAACTGCCTTCCTAGTGAAAACATAGGTGCCGGAAAGTGCCAGAAACACACTAAAACTGCAGAATTCTGCAGTAAATAAACAAATTCAGCAATTTTCTGCAATTTAACATCTAAAAATAATGCAGAAAAGTGGCTTAATGGTCCAGAATACTTTCTTAAGTGTCGGGAACCGAAACTGTCATAAAAGGGTAACATAAACCACACTAAATTGCGCAATTTAGCACTTTAACGAACAATAACGAACCGAACAACCGGACACTACCCGAAACATCAAAATCTTACTAGAAGCATTGTTTTAGTGTTACAAAGCTAGTTATGGTCACCGAACATCATATTGCATCATATAAACACTAAACACCTAAATCCCTAAACTAAACACTTAAAATCTAACTAGTTTATGTAACTAATAATTGAAACCAAACCAAGACCCCCCCCCCCCCATTATGGACGGTTCACTAGTGGGACCCACGTGAGATTTTCTTTCAATTATTTAATTGGATATGCTAGGAAGATAAAGAACATGTTAACCTTTGTGTAAAAGTATGTTGGAAAATTTATATAAAGAACCACTAGTTAACCATTCTCTTTCATTCCACAACTTCAACCAACATCTTCCCTTCCTCTCCTTCCTCTTGCTTACGGCCTCAACACCACCACCATGACCATCATTTTCTAGCTTCATTCTACCCATTCTAAGGTGATCTCAAGGTGTCTTAAGCACATCTAAGAAGCTTGGTAGCATTGAAAGTGGAAGGACCTTCTCCTAGAGCTTTTATCCATCACTTTTCTTCATCATCTTCGTACTTGTTCTTCCCTAGCCTTAGTGCTAGTAGTAAGCTTCTTTGATCCTATTTTTACTCATGATTCTAGTGGTTAAAGTGTTATGTAAAATGTTAAACTCAAGAAACTCAAGAAAACATGAAGGTGAACTTGAACATAAAGCTTAATAACATGAAGATCAAGTTGTTTTGGTGTATATATGAAACTTGTTTGATGATTTCCTGTGATCATGATGTTGATCATCATAAGAAGCTTGCTAGATGATGATTAAATACATGGTCTAGCAAGTATAAGGATGAATCTTGTGAAAATCATAATGATCAACCTTTATGTTAAACATGAACTTGAAAAATAAAGTTGTTTTTATGTATGATGAAGTATGAAACACGTTATAAGACTTGTAGAATGATGATTTCAAAGATAGATTTCTCAAGAAACTAAGTTAAAATACAAGATATACATAAACTTGGTTCTTAAAGAAATTAACCACATTTTTAGTGGTTAATCAAGTGTAGAAGTATATATTTAACAAGAAAAATCCAAGAAAAAAACATTTTTAGAAAACGTAATCACAAGTTGTAAAGGACCATTTTCCTTAAAAATGATGTTTTTAAAGAAACAACCACACTTTTAAGGGTAACTAAGCTTACTTAACAACATGCTAAGTTACTACGAATTTTTACCAAGTTTCAAGTTCATGACATAGTGTAAATTTCATATGTTTGGCACTTGGTAAGTGTTATTTGATTTGTTGTTGATTGATGATGATTTTAAAAGAAAATGATATGCTTTGAAAGCATGTATACCTCCATTTATAAGGGGAAACTATGGCAAAATTATTGTAGAAATTAAACACTTAGAAAAATATTTTTTAAAACAAGTGTTTATAAGTAAATTTTGAGATTGGTTTTCACATAAAAATTGCCATAATTTTTATTACAAAAATTACAAATATTGGAGGTTGGTTTTTGTTAAATAAAAGTGACTAAGTATATATTTAGGAAAATATATATATATATATATATATTGATGTCACAATTTGTGTGATTACTTGTATATTATGTGTATTAGTTATATTATTTTAGAACTTGAAATAATACAACTCACCAAAATACCAAGAAATTACAATCCAAAATATTACCAAAATTCCAAGAATATGAGTATACAAGTTATACACAAAATATTGGTGAAACCGAACAAAAGAATGTAACTTACAAAATATTCCAGAAAACTTAGTCATAAGTATATTTTTGGTAAATAATATTTTGGACATCAAAGGAACAAAAAATATGATTTTTACAATATTGCAAATTTATATCATATTTTTTACAAGGAGAAAATATATTATTTTTGTAAGTAAAAATATTATTTTTCTTGGAATTTTTAGAAGATATATTATTTTTGGGAAAAAATATATATATTTTCTTGAGAAAACTTGAAATACCTTATTTTTGGATAAAAATAAGTTTATATATATTTGTCAAGTTAGACTTGAAAATATATTATTTTTGGAAATATATATGAACTTTTATTCGAAATAATATTCCGGAGAAGTTAATACAAAATTAAGTATAAGGATACTTAATAAACACAATGGAAATACGCATCTGTGTACATACAAATACACTCTGGAATACGACTCAAATACATGGCAAAATACACGAGTGTAAGAAATACAAATACAAATATACCCATTATTGGGAAGGATATGCATGTTTAAATACTTGAAAAGTGTCAAGTTAAAATATATTATTCCTAACAAATATTCCAAAATTTAATAAATATAATTTAAGTTAAAATATTTATTGTTTTAACAAATAATTATATAACTTGGAATAATATTAAGGACACAAAGATACGTAACTCAAAGACACTAATTAATACAAAGTCAAGGCACGACCCGCTCGGCTAATAAACCGTAGTACGTTGTAGGTAGTCGAGCACACTAGTAGCACCTTGAGTTACGTCGGATTGAGGAACGCAAACTAGTGAGTTCATGTCCCCCTTTTCTCTTTACTGCTTTTGGTTTTATAACTCTCAGGGGTGGAATACATGTTACGAATGTTTAAACGGTATGAATTGACTATGAAATGAACTATTAGACCATGTGAGCATAGACTAAATTTGAAATGCCATTAACTCTTAATTAGGGAAGAAGGTTAGATCTAACGGGTACGGCCGAACCCCAATCATGGTACTGGTGACCCAGTCGAGGTGAATCGACATCAGTCGAGGTGAATCGACATCAGTCGTGGTAAATTGACATAGTCAAGGTGAATTGACATAGTCGAAGGGGAATTCGACATAGTCGAGGGAAATCGATAAGGGTATAAGCCTACTCTTTTCGAGTGCTCCCTATGTCCTCATATGCCTTAATGTCCTTGTAAAACATTAATTGGATATGTTCATAAATGCGTTTCATACCTGTTTTCAAAGGAGTCTCTCAAAGGATTACAAGGTTGTCAGTACTCACACAAAACGCATGAACTCGCTCAACTTGTGTTGATGTTTTCCAAAATTACATGTATTTCAGGTGACAGGTTGGATCTTGGGAGCGGGTGTTGTTTCTAGAAGTAGACTTCAAGTTTAGATGTCATCCACTTTTGTTGGTTTGTAACCTAGTCGAAGGTTGTGTTTTAAAACTTAAATAACCGGTGTTTGTAATACTTAAATTTTATGAATGGATGAACATCGTTTTGATCATGTAGTTGTTTATTATGATTGAATGCAATGGTATTAAACCAGTCACACATCGTACGCTTTCGCAAAAGACAGGGTGTGACAGAACCGAACTACTGACTTTTGTGACAACTGGGGGATTAGGATGATAACATCAATACTAGTCCACCCACAAGCTAATGGTCAAGCAGAATCATCCAACAAGATCATCATCTACAACTTGAAGTAGAAACTTGGATCCAAGAAAGGGAAATGGGCAGAAGAGCTACCTTATGTGTTATTGGCTGATAGAACAACTCCCAAGAATGCTACTGGTCAAACTCCATTTTCTTTGGTGTTTGGAGCTGAATCTGTGATCCCTACAGAAATGGTAGTCCCTACTGCAAGAACAAGCATCCGTGATCCTGAAGGAAATGCTGAAAACTTGGTTTAAGATTTGGATGCCATAGAAGAACTCAGGGATTTAGCAAGGATAAGATTGGCTAGCTATCAACAAAGAATGGCTGGAGCTTATAACAAGAATGTCAGGATCAGGAAATTTCAAGTTGGTGACATGGTGTTGAGGAAAGCATTCCAAAATACCACAAATCCTGCTGATGGAAAGCTAGCACCAAAGTGGGAAGGACCCTACCTAATTGAAGTTGAGGCAGGAAAGGGGGCATATCATTTATTAACAATGAAAGGTGATCTTTTACCAAGGGCTTGGAATGCTGTCCATTTGAAGAAGTACTTCATGTAAGAAGGATCCAGGATCCTTAGATATCCTAATACTCAGTTCATGTTAAGGATCCTCAGAGGATATATGATCCTCACTCTGGTAATGATTTGATCATTGTTTCTCAAATTCTTGAATTCATTTTATTATAAGGAGAGGGTACTAGAATCATTTATCCTTTTTCATCAAGTTTTAAGTTTTGTAGAAGTAGGTGTTTTTTTGACAAAGGATCAAATACTTGGTCAAATCTCCAAAGTCTTTGGGTTTATTCCTAATGTATGGGCTTGTCCCCAGTTTAAGGTATCTATTACCTTCTACGAATCAGGTTCTTACACCTTCGCCAATTGTGTACGATTATCCTAGTATAGTTCAAGGCAATGGGACCAGTACCCGCTTTAGGGGCTGACAATTTCATTGTTTTTGGCTGTATTTAGGATCCTAAGTATAATGGTAGACGTACCATACATCCGTTCCTAAGGTTTCTAACGTTTTCACGTTAGCTAAGGTTTTGACATCTTCATATCACTAAGTTTGGATAGTCACCAATTTGGGTCATTCTCCAGTTTACACAAGTATGTTTGGGCTTGTCCCCAGTTTTGGGGCTTGTGTCACACCCCGATATTTCCACGTATTACCGGTGGGCCCGGTGGGGAGTATCGTGACGTAGTTGATATCATCATAGTCAAATAATCACAGTTTAATGCACAACGGAAGTCTTAGAAAAATAATAATACAAACCGAAATGAAAAGTATAATTAAATATTATACAAACGGTTGTAAGTGGATCCACAGGCGGATCCAGAATGTATTTAGTTTACCCATGTTATGCAAGACTCTTTATTTAGTGCTCAGGAGCTTCCAGCCAATTTCGCATAATACTTGTCACTTAGTCTTTTTGAAAAATACGTCAGTTTACACTGGTAAATACAATTAACTGACTCTTTTGAAAACATTTATGAAAATTGATTTAATTGCACAAGGCACAAATATTCTTTCATAACTTGGGACAATTATATAAAATAATCTTGTATGCAGATTCACATGTTTGTCGTATGTTCAGGGCCCGGGATAGAAGCCGGGAAAAGATTAATAGACACGCCACTAGTATAAGCCCACAAGAAGTTATCCTCACGAGTGGGATACCATTTTACATACGCAATTGTCAGGTGTATGCCTACACCCCGTGCTTAAGTCGTGGCCATTTCAATGAATGGGCCGAGGATATCCAGGACACGGTCATTAACCCCCAAATGCTTAAATCAAACAAAACAGTTTAAAACGTGTTATGTCAACGACTTAACCATTAATCTATTAAATATTCAATACCCGACCAAGCGGTAATAATTTACCGTATCCCAAGCCTGTATAAGGGAAAATAAGTTAAAAGTATTTACCTGAGCTAAAAATGTAAATTATATTCAGCCGTATATTCTAATCAGCTAGTGCAGGTAGCTTTTAATGGGCTCCTAATCTGGAACGAAGGTTTTAATAACCTATGAGATTCCTAACGGGTCTTATTTAAGTTGTAACTTAGACCGGTTAGTTTTAAAGGAAAGTTTACGGTACAAAACGCAAGATTAAGTGGTGACCGGATTGGAATGTAATTTAGACCCGACAAGTATGGAGACTTGTATAACATGGGTAAACTAAATACATTCTGGATTTTGAAGTAAAAATGATAAGGTTTGACCCGTTTCGGCTAATTCATGCAAACTAGTTACATAAACTGTACCGTACGCGTATATGCATAACAGGTAACCGGATGAGTCATATACAGGTTTCACAAGTTAATATGCTTTAAATATGATATGATATCAGTAGGATATCAACAATTATGCCCCAAACGAATTTAAGACCAATTTAAGTCCCATAAGGGTATTTTGGTCATTTTAAAGTTTATAAAAGAGATTTAATAGCAAACTGAGATTCTAGTCTAAAACATTCAGTAAAAATATTTATTTTATCATGTTATATCAGAGAGATATCATACATATGTGAGGTTTACCATTTATGGCCAAACTATGCACCGTAGGGGCATTTTGGTCATTTCACATATGTTTTAAGGACCAAATTGGAAGTCTGAGTTCAAGACATATACATACTGTTAAAATATTAAAATTCATTTATAAAATAAGTAGGTATCTTGCCTTAGGTGCTAAATATAGTTTTAAACCATACTATGCGCCTAATTTGCGTAAAAGTCGATAATTGACGATATTTGAGATGTTTATGGAAATCTGAGATTTTTATCAGTCTTGAATGCTTAAAATATTTTATTTAATATATAACATCAGTAGGAAAAGGTTTAGCATGTAAATGATATGTAAATCTCATTTTATTAATGAAAAGGGGAATATCGTCAATTACCGAATTCATGCAAGAACTCTATGTTATGGTCAGTGTAAAATCTGACCAAAATTTCCAAAATTACCTAAACATTATATTAAAACAGTAGGTAATGAGTTTGGTGCCAAAATTCAGGTTTAAACATGATTTATGCTAAAAATGTAATTTAATTAACAAAAAGTTTTGTTTTACGATATCTTGTATAACTTTTGTTTGAGACCAGAAACGGATGTCAAATTTATTGGACATACTTATATATCAGTAATAAAGCGTTTTGTCCTCTCACATTTTCAAAAATCTCATTTTTATAACATAAGGGCATAATAGTCAATTTTAAGCATATTAACGAAATCAGGCAAATAACTCAGATTTCTATGGGACCATGTATTATAACCTCAGAGAGTTATACTAACATATATTATGGTCACAAAGGAACCCTAAGGCATAACTAAACTAAGCTAATTCGGGTCAGAACTGAAAGTCAAAGCAAAAGTCTACTTTTGCGACTTTCGGTTGCGAACCGAGCCGAAACTCAGAATTGTCGGGTTGAACATGCCTAAACATGTTCTTATATTATTTACAAAGTTATTTAAGTGATAAAACGTATTCTATAGGTTCTACATTATCAGTTATGAATTATTTTAAAAAAAACTGACTCGTTTGACTTTTCTGTTCATTACTTTGACCCGACAATTAACTAAGTAAACGTGATAATTAGGAGGTTCCTTTTTGAGGGATTATCACCTACTTAATTACCAACACATTGCCACTTCAAATTTGAATAACGGCTGGACCGTTAGGGATTAATCACAAAGTCAAAGTATCATTACGATATCTTTGACTTTCGGTCATTAAGGTAATAAAAACTTAACTACAGGAGCTAAGAACGCTTACAAGGGTCCTTAGCACAAAGATTAAACTTAGGAAAGCTTCCTTAATGACCAAGATGCTCCAGAGAATGCTCCAAAGCTTGATCAATTGAGATTGTGAGAAAAATTTGAAGTGCAAGTGAGAAAGCTGCCCAAATGCACCTATTTATACTACTTCAAGACACTTTCAGATCATCCCAGGTGTTATATGTTGTTTCCAGATGATAACAAGTGTCTCTAGTGGTTTTAGAAGCCATCAAACAGTCCATTGTTTCGAATTTTGAGTGTGTAAAGCTGAAATGGTGAAGAAATTCCCAGAGACCTGCACCTGTGCATGTTGACTGTAAAAATTAGGCTGCCGCATCGCGCGACGGCACAACCTGTTAGAGGTCGCGTGGCGCGAGCCCATGGGGGACTAGTTTTCATGTTTCAAACTTGGCGAGAATGGCCCTTAAACCTTTTAAAACATCATAACTTCTATTTTAAGCACTTTTAACCCATAAAGTTAGAATGTAGATGAACTTAAGGTTATAATCAAACATCGTTAGGTCCGGTTTCATTAAACGATAACTGAAAACACTAGTTTTACCATATTGATGCTTTTAACCCTTTATTTACGAAAGTTAACGTATTTAATATCAAACGATATCGAAACCTTGTGAATTTTTCGTCACTTATTCTTGAGAGTATAATCAATTGTTACAAAGCCCCGGGTTCATTAAAAGGTCACTCAGAGGTAGTAATTTAACATGTTGACACGTTTAACCCCTGTGTCTTGTAAACTTTCACTTTCTTTCACAAACGGCTTCATACGTTTCATAATTTATTCGTTTAAGAGTATAAACATCGTGTAAGGTTGTTGAAAGGCATAGTTTTCAAATGTTGACACATTGGATCCTTTCACACATATCTTTTCCTTGTTTGTCAACTTCAGTCCCTCGAAATCAATTCATTACGCATTAAAAGTTTATGACACGTGTCATTACTATACTGGACATGATTTTGTGAGGTGTTACATCCTCACCCCCTTAAAAGAAATCTCAACCTCAAGTTTTACGGAAATAAATGAGGGTATTTTTGTTTCATCTTGGATTCAACTTCCCATGTATATTTTGGGCCTCTACGGGCATCCCATTTCACTTTTACAATCGGCACATTCTTTCTTCGAAGCTTCTTAACCTGTCGATCCTCGATCGACAAAGGTTTTTCAATAAACTTTAAGCTTTCGTCAATCTGCACGCCCTTATGAGACATTGCTAGCGACTCATCGGCTAGACATTTCTTTAAGTTGCAGATGTGGAATACATTATGAATCCACTAAGCTCTTCAGGTAGATTTAGCTTATGTGCCACACTTCTGACACATTCGATAATCTTGAATGGTCCTATATACCTTAGGCTCAGCTTGCTCTTTTTACCAAACGCATCACCCCTTTTCAGGGTGACACCTTGAGTTGAACTTTATCACCAACTTCAAATTTTAGAGGTTTGCGCCTCATATCTTAACAATACCCCAAGTATCGTGGGCAGTGCGTTAATCCTATAGCGCTATAATTGTTAAGGTAGGCTAGCAAAGTTAACGAGCATATATCAACACATATAGTATACATGGCATACGAGATTAACAAGCATCACACATAGTTTCATGTTTCAAACATGGATAGAGTTTGTTTAAAATAGTTTCAAAGTGAAGTGTAGTTTGTATAATATACATGTTGCACCCAAAGTGATAGAAAGGTAAAGGGGATCGAGTATGCTCACGGTTTTTGCAAGCTTTCCTACTTGAATCCCGCGAGTGGTGTTGGTTGTTTAGTTTGGAGCACCTTGTCCTTCTACACAAAGGAACATAGATGTATGAGTTTGGGATATAATGGAAGATTAGAGATTTCGGAATTTAAACATCATAAACTTAAACATATGAAAATAACCATCCTTAACATATGATGTTTGGATGGTAAACTTACTACTTGACAATGTCCATCTTGTTCATCATCAAAGGTTCGGTTTGTTAAGTATATTACATATATTGTATACATATTATTATGTCCAATATTGCAAGCATGAGGTAGAAGATTAAATCTTCATTTAGGTACCTCTCAGTTTCCTGGAAGTCATGTAGGAGGTAGGAAGAGTAGACTTCCATTTAGGTACCTCTAAGTGTTAAACACTACACTTGATGTAAAAACATACAAGGAGGGTCATGAACTATGAATAATACAAGAATATAAACAACTACTCTATAAGAAATCATCAAGTAATGTGGGGATTTTATGTTGGACAACCCAAGTTGGTCCATAATCACACCTACATTAAGTCTTGGACTTAAACATTACTTGTGGGTTAAAAACCCTAAACAAAACAGAATGTATATAGGGTTTAACCTCTGATTTTGAATTTCTCAACCTTGTTTTTAAGCCTAACTAACCACAGAAGTGGTTATAAGCATAATGACATAGGTTTGAGATAAGTTAGACTCAAGTTGAACAAGTTTAGTAAAGATTAGATGAAATCAGAAATGAATTGTGAACTTTGGAGCCTTTTTGCTGGAGTTCCAGGGACTTATTGACTGTGAAAATCCCATGGAATCGAAGCTAAGGTCAATCCAATCACATAGGAAAAAGAATGGACTAAATCGGACAAGTATTGAGTGAGTTATACTCACTTTAGTGAAGAGATAGCAATCTGCTCGAATCTGGAAACTCAGCTGCGTTTTTGATGGTTTGAGAGAGATTTAGATGAGTTTGTAAAGTGTTTAGGACTTGGATTACTGTGGTATTTATAGGAGTAGGTTTAGGTTAGGTAGTGGTTATGTAATTAATGTTAAAAATGGTTTAAACCTCAAAAAAAAGTCTCAAATTCGCGCTCAAAAATGGACCTGGCCACCTTTCTGCGCGTTGGGCTTGCTGGTGGGCTTGTCTGGGCGAGATGTTAAATGATTTAGGAGCACGGGTTTGATCAAAAGAGAGCCACAGCTCAGTTGGTTTAGTGCGCGGTTGGTTTGGCTGGAGACCCGGGTTCGTTCCCTGGGGTCTTCAGTTTTGTTTCTTTTTTTTATTAAAACACAAATTTTTCAACAAATGCAATAACAGTCCCTACACTTTACACTTTCAGGAATTGCATAATCAGTCCCTGGACTATGTTTATATTATAAAAGAAAGAAAACTAACTTTATAGTTTTAAACTAACTAAGTTAGTTTACTAACATTAATATTTAACGGGACTAACTAGATATTATAAAATAAACTTTTTTTATATAATAATATTAATTAACTTAATTAATTAATTAAAATAGGATCGATAAATAACCATATTTATAAAAAAAATCTTTAAACAATTATTCGTTTCGCAAAGCTTTCGAGTTTCGAGATTTAGGATCCGAATCTCGTTATGTTAATAATTTCAATTAGTTTAAAGAGTATCAAGTGTCGATAAATATAGAATCGAGAATCCTTGAATAATATTTCGTTCAAACGATAAACCGATTAACAGTTGCACATAATATGAATACACAAAATAGTTTCGTTTTCATTATGATCAATAGTCTCGAATTACAAACGGAACGAGAGTACAAGCGTCTAAATAAGAAAAGTACAACACGCCTTGCTAAAATAAGAAAGTGCGGAAAATGCGGAGCGTTACAGTCTCCCCTCCTTTAGGGAATTTCGTCCTGAAATTTAGGAAGAAGTCACGAAAAGATACATATACTTCGTCTTCATGTCACTCTTGAGTTCCTAAGTGAATTCGGCACCACGTTTTCCTTCCCATCGAACCTTGACTGTGACAACTCGAATTCTCAAGGTTAACGACGTTTAATTTCGTGATATTAATTTCCAATTCGTTTTCTTTCCTTCATATAACTTCGTTGAACTTACAAGTACGATAACTGGTTAACTATGTGGTTGGGCCGCACATCTTTTGGGCCACACTCTCACATTTAAAAACTCGACAATATACCGGCCCACAACACGAGTCATAGCCCATTACACATTTGCTAGTCCTTATTTCTGTTGAACTGGACCTCGGCCCACCTTGTGTTATTTAACATAATAGCCCAACCATTACATGTATTATTTGGACTGGCCCACTTGTTAGTATTGGCTTTATAACTGAATGAGCGTAACATCTCTAAAGTCCCCATCATCGCATCATACCAAACAAAACCCTACTTCCATACGTTACGTTCGGCAGGAGAAACCCCCCTCTCATTCTTGTCGAAGTCTTTTCCTTAGAAGTCACCCTCCTTGTCTTAGTGAATATCATTTTCAGGTTAGTTCTATCATGCTGTTGAGTTCTTGATGTATTGTATTCATTTAAATACATCTTGGGTTGATATTGACTTGTAGCAGTAGACAAATAATGTGATTAAATATGTAATGGTTTCTTGTGGGTAATATAGATTGGCATAATTATTAGTGTTGCATGAGTAATAATTATCATCACTGTGCGATTGATGGCTAGGCAATGTGTTTTAACCAATTCAATGATTCCGTTAGTAATGGAGATGACCGAGAATGGGTGATACGGTGCCATGTATAATGTGATTAGATTGATGAATTGTGCATGTTGGTTGTTATTAGATTCATGGAACTAGGCCACTGTTGTGATATGGATAATAGTATAATAATGGGGGCCGATTCTTTGGCTGAACAAATGTATGTGTTATGTATATTATAATTGTTATGTGAATGGAAGACATATGATGACTCACCTTGCATGCCATACCCATGAAATTGGTTTGATGATGTTGCTAATAAACGGTTGATAAAGACAATCATGTTCATGTTAATTAATCACTGTTAGAGATAAATGATAATTAGGGTTTTTATAAATTGTGATATTGTAACTGTTTTGATCTTGTATGGGGGGAGTGGTTATTGAAATTGCAAATGGCAGAGTTGACTAGGTCAACTGCACACATGCGCTACACATGGACCAGATCATGTAAATTGCACATTTCTCCATAGCACCCACTTGAATTGCACATGATAACATGCAGGCATATCTTTTAGATCAACATGACAAGTTCTGTCATGCACTACATAGTGGGTCGCCATTTTTTTGACCTAGTGGGCTAGGATGAATTGAATGTACAATATTACAACAAATGGAATTATCTGAATGACATAACCAGCTGTATACGCACATGAGTTTTTTTTTATAAATTCAAACTTCAATGATTAATTAGGGAATGGGTTGTCTGTTATGGTATATGACTGTATGCAACTTGCTAGTACATGTGTACTGCTACGAGATCTACTTGTATGTGAAGCCCATACACTTGCTATGTGACTCTACAATAAACGCTATGGTTCAATGGGCCGTATGATTAACTGTTATGACTTGTATAAAGACATGTGTTATACTTGTATGCTACTTGTGTAACGTGTACTGAGGATACGTGATATACGTGAATACTAAACTGACTATCTTTGGTAACCACGGTAGGGTATGGTTGACCAACTGGGAACGGGTAACATGATATACCGAGCAATCTAAGGTGAGTTCACTGCACTTTTCTAAGCATGCGTCCCGGTGGTTTGGGACATCTGGTAAACGTTTCTAAAGGGAATACTGGGTAAACTGTTATTTGGGATGTTGGTTATTGAACACAAAATCGATCATCTACCGTGTTGCCTGTAAGGCAATGGGGTAACTAGTTGATAGCGCTATTAGGTTTGACACCCTCACACCGGGCCGTAAGGACGGGCGTGATCTAGTTACCTGGACATCATTTCCAATGCTTGGTTAGGGGCATTGGGGTTGGGCACACTCCCAGGTTATTTTGGGCACACTCCCATGGTATATATTGGACACACTTCCAGTATATAAGACTCTCCTACGTTAATAACAATCCCAAAACGAAACGATGAGTTGGCTTAACAGATATCTGGTAACTACACACGTTAACAAAACTTTGAACTCACCAGCGTCGTCTGACACACTTGTCTGCATGCTTGCAGAACTATAGGGTTATATCTTGTGGAACATGCTGTCTGGAAAGCTGGAGTGGTCATGGGTCGTTATACTTGGAATCTCAATACGAGCTTAATGGTTATGTACGCACGGTTTATGATACACTTAACAAATGAGATAAGCTTCCGCTGTATACAATGGATGATGTGTATCGTTTGTAACTCTTTATATTGATGAATGAAAGTTTTATTTAAACCTATCTAAGAGTTCAATGTGATTGGTGGCTTGGATCCTGGTACGTCACACGCCTCGCAGAGGTTTCCGCGTGTGGTATTTTGGGGGTGTGACATTGACGATAGGAATTTTACTGGGCCTCAACAACTTGACTCCGTGATCCATGATTTCGACGGGTTTTTCCACAAAATGCATGGTTTCGTTGACTTGAAGATCTTCGAGGGGAAATTGAAGTCCTTCTTCAGCGAGACACTTCTTTAGATTCGAGACATGAAACGTTGGATGAACGTTGTTGAGTTCTTGAGGTAAATCGAGTCGACAAACCACCTTGCCAATCCTTTCGAGTATCTTGAAAGGACCAACATAGCTAGGGGCAAGTTTTCCCTTTTTACCAAAACGAACTACTCCTTTCCAAGGAGATACTTTGAGTAGAACATGGTCACCAACATTAAACTCCAATGGTTTGCGTCTCTTGTTAGCATAGCTCTTTTGTCGACTGTGAGCCTTGAGTAGATTATCACGGATTTGAAGAATCTTATCTGTTATTTCTTGTATGATCTTAGGGCCAGTAAATTGTTTGTCTCCAATCTCGTGCCAGCTTAAAGGAGATCGGTATTTGCGACCATACAAATCTTCAAAAGGAGCCATTTGAATATTGGAATGGTAGCTATTGTTGTACGAGAACTCGATCAATGGTAAATGCATATCCCAACTACCACCAAAGTCGATGACACAAGAACGGAGCATGTCCTCTAGGGTTTGGATAGTACGTTTAGTATGTCCATCCGTTTGAGGATGAAAGGCCGTACTGAGATTCAAATGAGAACCCATAGCGGATTGAAAAGTTTGCCAAAGATGCGAAGTGAAACGACCATCACGATCAGAAATGATGTCAAGAGGAATGCCATGGCGACATATAATCTCATCAGTATAGATTCGAACGAGTTTCTCAACTTTGAAGTCTTCGCGGATAGGAAGAAAGTGAGCTGATTTACTCAAACGATCGATGATTACCCAAATGCTATCATGACCTGAAGGTGTGCGAGGGAGTTTGGTTATGAAGTCCATAGCGATGCTATCCCACTTCCAAACAGGGATTTCAGGTTGCTCAAGCATTCCAGAAGGTCGTTGATGCTCAGCTTTGACCTTAGATCAGGTGAGACACTTGGAGACGTACGTAGCAATATCTCTCTTCATACCAGGCCACCAATAGGATGTACCTAAATCGTGGTACATCTTGTCAACACCAGGATGAATCGAGTACTTGGATTTGTGTGCTTCGTTCATGATGAGTTCACGAAGATTGTCGCGATCTGGAACCCAGATGCGATCACGACAGTATTGAATACCATCAGATTTAGTCACAAGTTGCTCTTCAGTAGCACCACGTATTTCTACAAACATGGTTCCTTCATTGATGGACGAGTATTGCGCTTCACGAATGCAAGTGTGAAGGTCACTCGAGATATGAAAACAACGAGTACTATTAATATGAGTCTTACGACTAAGAGCGTCGGCCATGACATTCGCTTTTCCAGGATGATAGCGAATCTCGCAGTCGTAGTCGCTAAACAATTCCACCCATCGACGCTGTCGCATGTTAAGCTCTTTCTGGTTAAAGACGTGTTGTAGGCTCTTGTGGTCAGTGAAAACCACACACTTCGTACCATATAGGTAGTGTCGCCAAATCTTTAACGCAAAAAAAACTGCGCCAAGCCTGAGAACGTGGGTAGTATAGTTTTTCTAATGTATTTTGAGTTGACGAGAGGCGTAAGCAATGACTTTGTCTTGTTGCATGAGAACGCAACCAAGACCACGATTCGAGGCATCATAATATACCACGAAGTCATCGTTCCCATCAGGAAGGGCGAGAATGGGAGCGTTACAAAGCAAATCCTTGAGGGATTGAAAAGATTCCTCTTGCTCAGGACCCCAAGCAAAGGGTTTCTCTTTTTGTGTCAAAGAAGTGAGAGGATCGGTGATCTTTGAAAAGTTCGAGATGAATCGGCGGTAATAACCCGCCAATCCTAAGAAGGAACGGATTTCAGAAGGGTTTCTAGGTGCGGTCCAATTCTTCACTGCTTCGATTTTGGAAGGATCAACATGGATTCCTTTTTCACTAACAACGTGCCCAAGGAATTGGACTTCTTTGATCCAGAACTCGCATTTGGAAAAATTCAGGTAAAGACGTTCGGTACATAAAAGCTCAAGTACAAGACGTAGATGATGTTCATGATCGGCTTGAGATTTACAATAAATAAGAATTTCATCAATGAAGACGATCACAAAATGATCCAAATAGGGTTTACAAACACGATTCATAAGATCCATAAACACAGCGGGTGCATTGGTCAAACCAAAAGGCATAACCACGAACTCGTAGTGTCCATAGCTAGTGCGAAATGTGGTTCTGGGAATGTCCTTTTCAAGAACACGAAGTTGGTGATAACCAGATCGAAGATCGATCGTAGAGAAGCATGTAGCGCCTTTAAGTTGATCAAAAAGATCATCGATACGCGAAAGAGGATAACGATTCTTGATTGTGAGTTTATTAAGCTCACGATAGTTGATACACATGCGAAATGAGCCATCCTTCTTCTTGATAAAAAGCACAGGAGCACTCCAAGGTGAGGTACTTGGATGAATGAATCCCTTCTCGAGGAGTTCTTAGAGTTGACTAGATAATTCTTGCATTTCAGAAGGTGCAAGACGGTACAGAGCTTTCGCAACAGGAGTCTAACCAGGTATGAGGTCAATACAAAAATTGACAGATCGAGGTGGAGGAGGACCAGGTAAATCATCAGGAAAGACGTCAGGGAAGTCACGCACCACTGGAACATCATTTATGCTCTTTCCCTTACCCTTTTCTTCCACAATGTGGGCTAAAAAGGAAAAGTACGGTTTACGTAAATATTTTTTCGCTTGTGTGCAGGACATTAACCTTAGTCCTTTTGAAGGCCGATCTCAATAGGCGCGCAAAGTTTCGCCAGATGGAGGAGGTAGACGAACGTACTTCTCGTAGTAAGCAATTTCAGCATGGTTTTCACGAAGCCAATCCATGCCTACGATGATGTCGAAACTACCCAATTGCATGGGTATAAGGTCGATAGTGAAGGTATGATCGTTAAGAGTGAGAAGACAATCACAGAGAACTAAATCGACTAAAACGGATTTGCCATTGGCAACTTCGATAGAGAACGACTTAGGCAGTTTAGAGCTTGTAACATTTAACAAAGGTTCAAATTCAACGGACACAAAGCTTTTGTCCGCACCAGTATCAAATAACAATGAAGCATAAAGGTTGTTAACAAGAAACATACCATTAATGACTTCATTGTCGTTGCATATTTGGTTCACATTAATGTTGAAAGCTCGACCTCTAGCAGGTTGTTGTTGCTCTTGGTTCCATTGCGGGCATTGAGGACGAAGATGATTGGTGTCACCACATTTGAAATAGGCTCTGACTGGTTTGGCATTTTGAGGAGCGGGTTGAGCTTGTTGGGCTTGTGGTTGTGGATTGTTACGACAGTGAGTGGTATTGTGCCCATAACGGTTACAAATGGTGCAGTGGCGACAATTGACATTGGTCGGGTGATGATAGTTACAAGTGGTACACTTGGGATGAGGTCCGACGTACGACTTTTGAGTATTAATAGGAGCAATAGGGTTTGGGTTTACAGCTGGTACAATCGCGTTGCAAACAAGGTTCTGATGCTTTCGCTTCTTCCCCCTTTTGCCACTTGATTGTTGGGTAATTTGGTTGGCTGTTTTAGAAGTAACAGGTTTTGCAGCTTGTTTATCGCGAATGCGATTGTTGTTTAGGGAAGCGGCCAAACGGTAAACGGCTTCGATATTGTCGAGTTTGGGTGCCTCGATCGAATCGCGCATGCCAGAAGGTAACCCATTGATGTATTTCCTTATCTTACGGTTGGTGGTCAAGCGGGTAGTATAGGCTTGGTTATCATCATCAACTTGCTTTAGAGCCCAGAACTCTTCTTCCAACTTTTGTTGCTTATGCGGCGGGCAAAATTCTTCCATCATAAGTGTCTTAACTTCTTCCCAAGGTAAGGCATAAGCAACTTCGTTAGAATGAAGATTCCTTTCGTTTGTCCACCATTCGAGAGCTCAGGCTTGAAGTACCAGTCGCACTACGCGTTTTGAGCTCCCCGGGGCATTCACTGTTGATAAACGTGACTTCTATGCTGTCAAACCACTCGAGCATAGCAGTCACCCCATCGTTAACAGTGAATGGTTTGGGGTTGCAAGACGAAAAGTGCTTGTAGTTAAACGACACAGGCTTGCGTGCTTCGACCTTTGAATCAACGGAGGAGTTTGGAGTATCAGAAGCTCGAATCTCAGTGACGATCTTAGGGACGATATGCGCAATTTGATTGGCCATGAATGCCACCATCTTCTTTTGAGAGTTGGTCATCGACTTCTTAGTCGAGTTGGAGAGATGAGAAGACATCTAGGATTCAAAAGAACGAAAAGGGTGAGACTTGATCATAATGTTTGTTTAAGAAAAAAAGTTTTCATAAAATGAATCGCATAGCATAAAGTGTCACATAGCATAAAGGGTTCAATTGTTTTCACATAGCATAAAATGTTCAAGTTGTATCACATAGCATAATCATAGATTCCACATAGCATAACATGAATTTCACATAGCATAGTCATGAATAATGAAAGCATCATAAATTTAGTTTGTTCACGAGAGATTATTATTGTTTTTGATTGCGATAACGTGCGAAAGATGTTAAAAGTTTGAAATGAACGAACGTTCAAGTATAAAAATCACATATAAATTGAGATACATAAAAGAGAGGCTCAATAAAACATTGGATTGTTTCGGGTAGAGAAACGTCGACTATTCCAAAGTGGGTCAAAAGCCTTTCGAAGTAGAGAAAACGTGCTTTGGCCTATAGGTAAGATACTCTCGTTGAGAAGCGATTAACGGTATCTTACCCTTCCAGTTACTACACGTCTCTAATCGATTGAAACAATTGGGACTTTGGCGAGATTGAAAATGAGGAATGGGACTTAATCGACGAGATGCGGGTTTCACCCCTAACTTGACGATTTCTTACCCTAAATGTGGTTGGTACTCGTCGGGTCAAAATATAATTTTGACACTTTGACGAGGGTCCACTAGAGTTGAAATGGAAATTACCATTAAGTTGTGGATTTCACTCCTAGCTTAATGGTGTGATTTCGTGCAAAAATAGTTTAAGGTAGAATGAGAGTCGTTTACCAAATTGTGGGTTTCATGCCTATTTTGGTAAAGTCGTCTCGTTTATGTTATGAGTGTCTTCAAAGAATCAAAAGTGTATTCATGTTAGCCTTAGGAAAGGCATGTAAGTTTAACAAACAAGAAGTATTGCTAGGAAGCATGTAAGGTAGAATGCATAAGTTTTAAACAACAAATAAGAGACAAAGTTCCTAAAACTATAGACTAGGGCAAAGCATTCCTACTTATTCCTAATTCTCTATAGTTATGGCTCTGATACCAATCTGTCACACCCCAACCGATGGCGGAAACATCGGGATGAGACGAAATAGATTGCAAGAGACATCATAACACTATGTGACAATATAATTAAAATTCGAATTTCATTAATGGACTAAATGTTATACAAGATTCCAAAGAAATACAACATTGTTCAACAAACCATAACATCAAAAGATAATTTAAATTTAGGTGTGAATTTTTCGTCACTTATTCTTGAGAGTATAATCAATTGTTACAAAGCCCCGGGTTCGTTAAAAGGTCACTCAGAGGTAGTAATTTAACATGTTGACACGTTTAACCCCTGTGTCTTGTAAACTTTCACTTTCTTTCACAAAGGGCTTCATACGTTTCATAATTTATTCGTTTAAGAGTATAAACATCGTGTAAGGTTGTTGAAAGGCATAGTTTTCAAATGTTGACACATTGGATCCTTTCACACATATCTTTTCCTTGTTTGTCAACTTCAGTCCCTCGAAATCAATTCATTACACATTAAAAGTTTATGACACGTGTCATTACTATACTGGACATGATTTTGTGAGGTGTTACATCCTCACCCCCTTAAAAGAAATCTCAACCTCAAGTTTTACGGAAATAAATGAGGGTATTTTTGTTTCATCTTGGATTCAACTTCCCATGTATATTTTGGGCCTCTACGGGCATCCCATTTCACTTTTACAATCGGCACATTCTTTCTTCGAAGCTTCTTAACCTGTCGATCCTCGATCGACAAAGGTTTTTCAATAAACTTTAAGCTTTCGTCAATCTGCACGCCCTTATGAGACATTGCTAGCGACTCATCGGCTAGACATTTCTTTAAGTTGCAGATGTGGAATACATTATGAATCCACTAAGCTCTTCAGGTAGATTTAGCTTATGTGCCACACTTCTGACACATTCGATAATCTTGAATGGTCCTATATACCTTAGGCTCAGCTTGCTCTTTTTACCAAACGCATCACCCCTTTTCAGGGTGACACCTTGAGTTGAACTTTATCACCAACTTCAAATTTTAGAGGTTTGCGCCTCATATATTAACAATACCCCAAGTATCGTGGGCGGTGCGTTAATCCTATAGCGCTATAATTGTTAAGGTAGGCTAGCAAAGTTAACGAGCATATATCAACACATATAGTATACATGGCATACGAGATTAACAAGCATCACACATAGTTTCATGTTTCAAACATGGATAGAGTTTGTTTAAAATAGTTTCAAAGTGAAGTGTAGTTTGTATAATATACATGTTGCACCCAAAGTGATAGAAAGGTAAAGGGGATCGAGTATGCTCACGGTTTTTGCAAGCTTTCCTACTTGAATCCCGCGAGTGGTGTTGGTTGTTTAGTTTGGAGCACCTTGTCCTTCTACACAAAGGAACATAGATGTATGAGTTTGGGATATAATGGAAGATTAGAGATTTCGGAATTTAAACATCATAAACTTAAACATATGAAAATAACCATCCTTAACATATGATGTTTGGATGGTAAACTTACTACTTGACAATGTCCATCTTGTTCATCATCAAAGGTTCGGTTTGTTAAGTATATTACATATATTGTATACATATTATTATGTCCAATATTGCAAGCATGAGGTAGAAGATTAAATCTTCATTTAGGTACCTCTCAGTTTCATGGAAGTCATGTAGGAGGTAGGAAGAGTAGACTTCCATTTAGGTACCTCTAAGTGTTAAACACTACACTTGATGTAAAAACATACAAGGAGGGTCATGAACTATGAATAATACAAGAATATAAACAACTACTCTATAAGAAATCATCAAGTAATGTGGGGATTTTATGTTGGACAACCCAAGTTGGTCCATAATCACACCTACATTAAGTCTTGGACTTAAACATTACTTGTGGGTTAAAAACCCTAAACAAAACAGAATGTATATAGGGTTTAACCTCTGATTTTGAATTTCTCAACCTTGTTTTTAAGCCTAACTAACCACAGAAGTGGTTATAAGCATAATGACATAGGTTTGAGATAAGTTAGACTCAAGTTGAACAAGTTTAGTAAAGATTAGATGAAATCAGAAATGAATTGTGAACTTTGGAGCCTTTTTGCTGGAGTTCCAGGGACTTATTGACTGTGAAAATCCCATGGAATCGAAGCTAAGGTCAATCCAAGCACATAGGAAAAAGAATGGACTAAATCGGACAAGTATTGAGTGAGTTATACTCACTTTAGTGAAGAGATAGCAATCTGCTCGAATCTGGAAACTCAGCTGCGTTTTTGATGGTTTGAGAGAGATTTAGATGAGTTTGTAAAGTGTTTAGGACTTGGATTACTGTGGTATTTATAGGAGTAGGTTTAGGTTAGGTAGTGGTTATGTAATTAATGTTAAAAATGGTTTAAACCTCAAAAAAAGTCTCAAATTCGCGCTCAAAAATGGACCTGGCCACCTTTCTGCGCGTTGGGCTTGCTGGTGGGCTTGTCTGGGCGAGATGTTAAATGATTTAGGAGCACGGGTTTGATCAAAAGAGAGCCACAGCTCAGTTGGTTTAGTGCGCGGTTGGTTTGGCTGGAGACCCGGGTTCGTTCCCTGGGGTCTTCAGTTTTGTTTCTTTTTTTTATTAAAACACAAATTTTTCAACAAATGCAATAACAGTCCCTACACTTTACACTTTCAGGAATTGCATAATCAGTCCCTGGACTATGTTTATATTATAAAAGAAAGAAAACTAACTTTATAGTTTTAAACTAACTAAGTTAGTTTACTAACATTAATATTTAACGGGACTAACTAGATATTATAAAATAAACTTTTTTTATATAATAATATTAATTAACTTAATTAATTAATTAAAATAGGATCGATAAATAACCATATTTATAAAAAAAAATCTTTAAACAATTATTCGTTTCGCAAAGCTTTCGAGTTTCGAGATTTAGGATCCGAATCTCGTTATGTTAATAATTTCAATTAGTTTAACGAGTATCAAGTGTCGATAAATATAGAATCGAGAATCCTTGAATAATATTTCGTTCAAACGATAAACCGATTAACAGTTGCACATAATATGAATACACAAAATAGTTTCGTTTTCATTATGATCAATAGTCTCGAATTACAAACGGAACGAGAGTACAAGCGTCTAAATAAGAAAAGTACAACACGCCTTGCTAAAATAAGAAAGTGCGGAAAATGCGGAGCGTTACAGTCTCCCCTCCTTTAGGGAATTTCGTCCTGAAATTTAGGAAGAAGTCACGAAAAGATACATATACTTCGTCTTCATGTCACTCTTGAGTTCCTAAGTGAATTCGGCACCACGTTTTCCTTCCCATCGAACCTTGACTGTGACAACTCGAATTCTCAAGGTTAACGACGTTTAATTTCGTGATATTAATTTCCAATTCGTTTTCTTTCCTTCATATAACTTCGTTGAACTTACAAGTACGATAACTGGTTAACTATGTGGTTGGGCCGCACATCTTTTGGGCCACACTCTCACATTTAAAAACTCGACAATATACCAGCCCACAACACGAGTCATAGCCCATTACACATTTGCTAGTCCTTATTTCTGTTGAACTGGACCTCGGCCCACCTTGTGTTATTTAACATAATAGCCCAACCATTACATGTATTATTTGGACTGGCCCACTTGTTAGTATTGGCTTTATAACTGAATGAGCGTAACATCTCTAAAGTCCCCATCATCGCATCATACCAAACAAAACCCTACTTCCATACGTTACGTTCGGCAGGAGAAACCCCCCTCTCATTCTTGTCGAAGTCTTTTCCTTAGAAGTCACCCTCCTTGTCTTAGTGAATATCATTTTCAGGTTAGTTCTATCATGCTGTTGAGTTCTTGATGTATTGTATTCATTTAAATACATCTTGGGTTGATATTGACTTGTAGCAGTAGACAAATAATGTGATTAAATATGTAATGGTTTCTTGTGGGTAATATAGATTGGCATAATTATTAGTGTTGCATGAGTAATAATTATCATCACTGTGCGATTGATGGCTAGGCAATGTGTTTTAACCAATTCAATGATTCCGTTAGTAATGGAGATGACCGAGAATGGGTGATACTGTGCCATGTATAATGTGATTAGATTGATGAATTGTGCATGTTGGTTGTTATTAGATTCATGGAACTAGGCCACTGTTGTGATATGGATAATAGTATAATAATGGGGGCCGATTCTTTGGCTGAACAAAAGTATGTGTTATGTATATTATTATTGTTATGTGAATGGAAGACATATGATGACTCACCTTGCATGCCATACCCATGAAATTGGTTTGATGATGTTGCTAATAAACGGTTGATAAAGACAATCATGTTCATGTTAATTAATCACTGTTAGAGATAAATGATAATTAGGGTTTTTATAAATTGTGATATTGTAACTGTTTTGATCTTGTATGGGGGGAGTGGTTATTGAAATTGCAAATGGCAGAGTTGACTAGGTCAACTGCACATATGCGCTACACATGGACCAGATCATGTAAATTGCACATTTCTCCATAGCACCCACTTGAATTGCACATGATAACATGCAGGCATATCTTTTAGATCAACATGACAAGTTCTGTCATGCACTACATAGTGGGTCGCCATTTTTTTGACCTAGTGGGCTAGGATGAATTGAATGTACAATATTACAACAAATGGAATTATCTGAATGACATAACCAGCTGTATACGCACATGAGTTTTTTTTTATAAATTCAAACTTCAATGATTAATTAGGGAATGGGTTGTCTGTTATGGTATATGACTGTATGCAACTTGCTAGTACATGTGTACTGCTACGAGATCTACTTGTATGTGAAGCCCATACACTTGCTATGTGACTCTACAATAAACGCTATGGTTCAATGGGCCGTATGATTAACTGTTATGACTTGTATAAAGACATGTGTTATACTTGTATGCTACTTGTGTAACGTGTACTGAGGATACGTGATATACGTGAATACTAAACTGACTATCTTTGGTAACCACGGTAGGGTATGGTTGACCAACTGGGAACGGGTAACACGATATACCGAGCAATCTAAGGTGAGTTCACTGCACTTTTCTAAGCATGCGTCCCGGTGGTTTGGGACATCTGGTTAACGTTTCTAAAGGGAATACTGGGTAAACTGTTATTTGGGATGTTGGTTATTGAACACAAAATCGATCATCTACCGTGTTGCCTGTAAGGCAATGGGGTAACTAGTTGATAGCGCTATTAGGTTTGACACCCTCACACCGGGCCGTAATGACGGGCGTGATCTAGTTACCTGGACATCATTACCAATGCTTGGTTAGGGGCATTGGGGTTGGGCACACTCCCAGGTTATTTTGGGCACACTCCCATGGTATATATTGGACACACTTCCAGTATATAAGACTCTCCTACGTTAATAACAATCCCAAAACGAAACGATGAGTTGGCTTAACAGATATCTGTTAACTACACACGTTAACAAAACTTTGAACTCACCAGCGTCGTCTGACACACTTGTCTGCATGCTTGCAGAACTATAGGGTTATATCTTGTGGAACATGCTGTCTGGAAAGCTGGAGTGGTCATGGGTCGTTATACTTGGAATCTCAATATGAGCTTAATGGTTATGTACGCACGGTTTATGATACACTTAACAAATGAGATATGCTTCCGCTGTATACAATGGATGATGTGTATCGTTTGTAACTCTTTATATTAATGAATGAAAGTTTTATTTAAACCTATCTAAGAGTTCAATGTGATTGGTGGCTTGGATCCTGGTACGTCACACGCCTCGCAGAGGTTTCCGCGTGTGGTATTTTGGGGGTGTGACATTGACGATAGGAATTTTACTGGGCCTCAACAACTTGACTCCGTGATCCATGATTTCGACGGGTTTTTCCACAAAATGCATGGTTTCGTTGACTTGAAGATCTTCGAGGGGAAATTGAAGTCCTTCTTCAGCGAGACACTTCTTTAGATTCGAGACATGAAACGTTGGATGAACGTTGTTGAGTTCTTGAGGTAAATCGAGTCGACAAACCACCTTGCCAATCCTTTCGAGTATCTTGAAAGGACCAACATAGCTAGGGGCAAGTTTTCCCTTTTTACCAAAACGAACTACTCCTTTCCAAGGAGATACTTTGAGTAGAACATGGTCACCAACATTAAACTCCAATGGTTTGCGTCTCTTGTCAGCATAGCTCTTTTGTCGACTGCGAGCCTTGAGTAGATTATCACGGATTTGAAGAATCTTATCTGTTATTTCTTGTATGATCTTAGGGCCAGTAAATTGTTTGTCTCCAATCTCGTGCCAGCTTAAAGGAGATCGGCATTTGCGACCATACAAATCTTCAAAAGGAGCCATTTGAATATTGGAATGGTAGCTATTGTTGTACGAGAACTCGATCAATGGTAAATGCATATCCCAACTACCACCAAAGTCGATGACACAAGAACGGAGCATGTCCTCTAGGGTTTGGATAGTACGTTTAGTATGTCCATCCGTTTGAGGATGAAAGGCCGAACTGAGATTCAAATGAGAACCCATAGCGGATTGAAAAGTTTGCCAAAGATGCGAAGTGAAACGACCATCACGATCAGAAATGATGTCAAGAGGAATGCCATGGCGACATATAATCTCATCAGTATAGATTCGAACGAGTTTCTCAACTTTGAAGTCTTCGCGGATAGGAAGAAAGTGAGCTGATTTACTCAAACGATCGATGATTACCCAAATGCTATCATGACCTGAAGGTGTGCGAGGGAGTTTGGTTATGAAGTCCATAGCGATGCTATCCCACTTCCAAACAGGGATTTCAGGTTGCTCAAGCATTCCAGAAGGTCGTTGATGCTCAGCTTTGACCTTAGATCAGGTGAGACACTTGGAGACGTACGTAGCAATATCTCTCTTCATACCAGGCCACCAATAGGATGTACCTAAATCGTGGTACATCTTGTCAACACCAGGATGAATCGAGTACTTGGATTTGTGTGCTTCGTTCATGATGAGTTCACGAAGATTGTCGCGATCTGGAACCCAGATGCGATCACGACAGTATTGAATACCATCAGATTTAGTCACAAGTTGCTCTTCAGTAGCACCACGTATTTCTACAAACATGGTTCCCTCATTGATGGACGAGTATTGCGCTTCACGAATGCAAGTGTGAAGGTCACTCGAGATATGAAAACAACGAGTACTATTAATATGAGTCTTACGACTAAGAGCGTCGGCCATGACATTCGCTTTTCCAGGATGATAGCGAATCTCGCAGTCGTAGTCGCTAAACAATTCCACCCATCGACGCTGTCGCATGTTAAGCTCTTTCTGGTTAAAGACGTGTTGTAGGCTCTTGTGGTCAGTGAAAACCACACACTTCGTACCATATAGGTAGTGTCGCCAAATCTTTAACGCAAAAAAAACTGCGCCAAGCCTGAGAACGTGGGTAGTATAGTTTTTCTAATGTATTTTGAGTTGACGAGAGGCGTAAGCAATGACTTTGTCTTGTTGCATGAGAACGCAACCAAGACCACGATTCGAGGCATCATAATATACCACGAAGTCATCGTTCCCATCAGGAAGGGCGAGAATGGGAGCGTTACAAAGCAAATCCTTGAGGGATTGAAAAGATTCCTCTTGCTCAGGACCCCAAGCAAAGGGTTTCTCTTTTTGTGTCAAAGAAGTGAGAGGATCGGCGATCTTTGAAAAGTTCGAGATGAATCGGCGGTAATAACCCGCCAATCCTAAGAAGGAACGGATTTCAGAAGGGTTTCTAGGTGCGGTCCAATTCTTCACTGCTTCGATTTTGGAAGGATCAACATGGATTCCTTTTTCACTAACAACGTGCCCAAGGAATTGGACTTCTTTGATCCAGAACTCGCATTTGGAAAAATTCGGGTAAAGACGTTCGGTACGTAAAAGCTCAAGTACAAGACGTAGATGATGTTCATGATCGGCTTGAGATTTACAATAAATAAGAATTTCATCAATGAAGACGATCAAAAAATGATCCAAATAGGGTTTACAAACACGATTCATAAGATCCATAAACACAGCGGGTGCATTGGTCAAACCAAAAGGCATAACCACGAACTCGTAGTGTCCATAGCTAGTGCGAAATGTGGTTCTGGGAATGTCCTTTTCAAGAACACGAAGTTGGTGATAACCAGATCGAAGATCGATCGTAGAGAAGCATGTAGCGCCTTTAAGTTGATCAAAAAGATCATCGATACGCGAAAGAGGATAACGATTCTTGATTGTGAGTTTATTAAGCTCACGATAGTTGATACACATGCGAAATGAGCCATCCTTCTTCTTGATAAAAAGCACAGGAGCACTCCAAGGTGAGGTACTTGGATGAATGAATCCCTTCTCGAGGAGTTCTTAGAGTTGACTAGATAATTCTTGCATTTCAGAAGGTGCAAGACGGTACAGAGCTTTCGCAACAGGAGTCTAACCAGGTATGAGGTCAATACAAAAATTGACAGATCGAGGTGGAGGAGGACCAGGTAAATCATCAGGAAAGACGTCAGGGAAGTCGCGCACCACTGGAACATCATTTATGCTCTTTCCCTTACCCTTTTCTTCCACAATGTGGGCTAAAAAGGAAAAGTACGGTTTACGTAAATATTTTTTCGCTTGTGTGCAGGACATTAACCTTAGTCCTTTTGAAGGCCGATCTCAATAGGTGCGCAAAGTTTCGCCAGATGGAGGAGGTAGACGAACGTACTTCTCGTAGTAAGCAATTTTAGCATGGTTTTCACGAAGCCAATCCATGCCTACGATGATGTCGAAACTACCCAATTGCATGGGTATAAGGTCGATAGTGAAGGTATGATCGTTAAGAGTGAGAAGACAATCACGGAGAACTAAATCGACTAAAACGTATTTGCCATTGGCAACTTCGATAGAGAACGACTTAGGCAGTTTAGAGCTTGTAACATTTAACAAAGGTTCAAATTCAACGGACACAAAGCTTTTGTCCGCACCAGTATCAAATAACAATGAAGCATAAAGGTTGTTAACAAGAAACATACCATTAATGACTTCATTGTCGTTGCATACTTGGTTCACATTAATGTTGAAAGCTCGACCTCTAGCAGGTTGTTGTTGCTCTTGGTTCCATTGCGGGCATTGAGGACGAAGATGATTGGTGTCACCACATTTGAAACAGGCTCTGACTGGTTTGGCATTTTGAGGAGCGGGTTGAGCTTGTTGGGCTTGTGGTTGTGGATTGTTACGACAGTGAGTGGTATTGTGCCCATAACGGTTACAAATGGTGCAGTGGCGACAATTGACATTGGTCGGGTGATGATAGTTACAAGTGGTACACTTGGGATGAGGTCCGACGTACGACTTTTGAGTATTAATAGGAGCAATAGGGTTTGGGTTTACAGCTGGTACAATCGCGTTGCAAACAAGGTTCTGATGCTTTCGCTTCTTCCCCCTTTTGCCACTTGATTGTTGGGTAATTTGGTTGGCTGTTTTAGAAGTAACAGGTTTTGCAGCTTGTTTATCGCGAATGCGATTGTTGTTTAGGGAAGCGGCCAAACGGTAAACGGCTTCGATATTGTCGAGTTTGGGTGCCTCGATCGAATCGCGCATGCCAGAAGGTAACCCATTGATGTATTTCCTTATCTTACGGTCGGTGGTCAAGCGGGTAGTATATGCTTGGTTATCATCATCAACTTGCTTTAGAGCCCAGAACTCTTCTTCCAACTTTTGTTGCTTATGCGGCGGGCAAAATTCTTCCATCATAAGTGTCTTAACTTCTTCCCAAGGTAAGGCATAAGCAACTTCGTTAGAACGAAGATTCCTTTCGTTTGTCCACCATTCGAGAGCTCAGGCTTGAAGTACCAGTCGCACTACGCGTTTTGAGCTCCCCGGGGCATTCACTGTTGATAAACGTGACTTCTATGCTGTCAAACCACTCGAGCATAGCAGTCACCCCATCGTTAACAGTGAATGGTTTGGGGTTGCAAGACGAAAAGTGCTTGTAGTTAAACGACACAGGCTTGCGTGCTTCAACCTTTGAATCAACGGAGGAGTTTGGAGTATCAGAAGCTCGAATCTCAGTGACGATCTTAGGGACGATATGCGCAATTTGATTGGCCATGAATGCCACCATCTTCTTTTGAGAGTTGGTCATCGACTTCTTAGTCGAGTTGGAGAGATGAGAAGACATCTAGGATTCAAAAGAACGAAAAGGGTGAGACTTGATCATAATGTTTGTTTAAGAAAAAAAGTTTTCATAAAATGAATCGCATAGCATAAAGTGTCACATAGCATAAAGGGTTCAATTGTTTTCACATAGCATAAAATGTTCAAGTTGTATCACATAGCATAATCATAGATTCCACATAGCATAACATGAATTTCACATAGCATAGTCATGAATAATGAAAGCATCATAAATTTAGTTTGTTCACGAGAGATTATTATTGTTTTTGATTGCGATAACGTGCGAAAGATGTTAAAAGTTTGAAATGAACGAACGTTCAAGTATAAAAATCACATATAAATTGAGATACATAAAAGAGAGGCTCAATAAAACATTGGATTGTTTCGGGTAGAGAAACGTCGACTATTCCAAAGTGGGTCAAAAGCCTTTCGAAGTAGAGAAAACGTGCTTTGGCCTATAGGTAAGATACTCTCGTTGAGAAGCGATTAACGGTATCTTACCCTTCCAGTTACTACACGTCTCTAATCGATTGAAACAATTGGGACTTTGGCGAGATTGAAAATGAGGAATGGGACTTAATCGACGAGATGCGGGTTTCACCCCTAACTTGACGATTTCTTACCCTAAATGTGGTTGGTACTCGTCGGGTCAAAATATAATTTTGACACTTTGACGAGGGTCCACTAGAGTTGAAATGGAAATTACCATTAAGTTGTGGATTTCACTCCTAGCTTAATGGTGTGATTTCGTGCAAAAATAGTTTAAGGTAGAATGAGAGTCGTTTACCAAATTGTGGGTTTCATGCCTATTTTGGTAAAGTCGTCTCGTTTATGTTATGAGTGTCTTCAAAGAATCAAAAGTGTATTCATGTTAGCCTTAGGAAAGGCATGTAAGTTTAACAAACAAGAAGTATTGCTAGGAAGCATGTAAGGTAGAATGCATAAGTTTTAAACAACAAATAAGAGACAAAGTTCCTAAAACTATAGACTAGGGCAAAGCATTCCTACTTATTCCTAATTCTCTATAGTTATGGCTCTGATACCAATCTGTCACACCCCAACCGATGGCGGAAACATCGGGATGAGACGAAATAGATTGCAAGAGACATCATAACACTATGTGACAATATAATTAAAATTCGAATTTCATTAATGGACTAAATGTTATACAAGATTCCAAAGAAATACAACATTGTTCAACAAACCATAACATCAAAAGATAATTTAAATTTAGGTGTGTATCTAAGTCCACCTAATCTTTGTTCTTCATCGCATCATCATCTAACTATCAACCTGCAACATGTATTAAAATATATCAACAAAATAAGTTGGCGAGCATACAAGTTTGTTTACATAGCATAATAAAGTATAAAAAGTTTCTCATATCCACATGAATCATAATATGCGAGTTACTAGTATGCCTAGATTGTGTAACAATATGTTCAAACCCAAGTTTCCAACGCGTTTAATTTTGCCTGTCCCATAGTATCGCGGGAGGTTACATGTTTAACTTAACAATACCCCAAGTATCGTGGGCGGTGCGTTAATCCTATAGCGCTATAATTGTTAAGGTAGGCTAGCAAAGTTAATGAGCATATATCAACACAAATAGTATACATGGCATACGAGATTAACAAGCATCACACATAGTTTCATGTTTCAACAATGGATAGAGTTTGTTTAAACTAGTTTCAAAGTGAAGTGTAGTTTGTATAATATACATGTTGCACCCAAAGTGATAGAAAGGTAAAAGGGATCGAGTATGCTCACGGATTTTGCAAGCTTTCCTACTTGAATCCCGCGAGTGGTGTTGGTTGTTTAGTTTGGAGCACATTGTCCTTCTACACAAAGGAACATAGATGTATGATTTTAGGGAATAATGGAAGATTAGAGATTTTGGAATTTAAACATCATAAACTTAAACATATGAAAATAACCATCCTTAACATATGATGTTTGGATGGTAAACTTACTACTTGACAATGTCCATCTTGTTCATCATCAAAGGTTCGGTTTGTTAAGTATATTACATATATTGTATACATATTATTATGTCCAATATTGCAAGCATGAGGTAGAAGATTAAATCTTCATTTAGGTACCTCTCAGTTTCATGGAAGTCATGTAGGAGGTAGGAAGAGTAGTCTTCCATTTAGGTACCTCTAAGCGTTCACCACTACACTTGATGTAAAAACATACAAGGAGGGTCATGAACTATGAATAATACAAGAATATAAACAACTACTCTATAAGAAATCACCAAGTAATGTGGGGATTTTATATTGGACAACCCAAGTTAGTCCATAATCACACCTACATTAAGTCTTGGACTTAAACATTACTTGTGGGTTAAAAACCCTAAATAAAACAGAATGTATATGAGGTTTAACCTCTGAATTTTGAATGTCTCAACCTTGTTTTTAATCTTAACTAATCATAGAAGTGATTATAAGCATAAGGACATAGGTTTGAGATGAGTTAGACTCAAGTTGAACAAGTTTAGTAAAGATTAGATGAAATCAGAAATGAACAGTGAACTTTGGAGCCTTTTTACCGGCGTTCCAGGGACTTATTTACTGTGAAAAACCCATGGAATCGAAGATAAGGTCAATCCAAGCACATAGGAAAAAGAATGGACTAAATCGGACAAGTATTGAGTGAGTTATGCTCACTTTAGTGAAGAGATAGCAATCTGCTCGAATCTAGATACTCAGCTGCGTTTTTGATGGTTTGAGAGAGATTTAGATGAGTTTGTAAAGTGTTTAGGACTTGGATTAGTGTGGTATTTATAGGAGAAGGTTTATATTAGGTAGTGGTTATGTAATTAATGTTAAAAATGGTTTAAGACTAAAAAAAGTCCCAAATTCGAGCTCAAAAATGGACCTGGCCACCTTTCGGCGCGATGGGCTTGCTGGTGGGCTTGTCTGGGCGAGATGTTAAATGATTTAGGAGCCCGGGTTTGATCAAAAGAGAGCCACGGCTCAGTTGGTTTGGTGCACGGTTGGTTTGGCTGGAGACCCTGGTTTGATCCCTGGGGTCTTCAGTTTTGTTTCTTTTTTTTTAATTAAAACACAAATTTTTCAACAAATACAATAACATTCCCCGCACTTTACACTTTCAGGAATTGCATAATCAGTCCCTGGACTATGTTTATATTATAAAAGAAAGAAAACTAACTTTATAGTTTTAAACTAACTAAGTTAGTTTAGCAACTTTAATATTTAACGGGACTAAGTAGATATTATAAAATAAACTTTTTTTATATAATAATATTAATTAACTTAATTAATTAATTAAAATATGATAGATAAATAACCATATTTATAAAAAAAATCTTTAAACGATTATTCGTTTCACAAAGATTTCGAGTTTCGAGATTTAGGATCCGAATCTCGTTATGTTAATAATTTCAATTAGATTAACGAGTATCAAGTGTCGATAAATATAGAATCGAGAATCCTTGAATAATATTTCGTTCAAACGATAAACCGATTAACAGTTGCACATAATATGAATACACAAAATAGTTGCGTTTTCATTATGATCAATAGTCTCGAATTACAAACGGAACGAGAGTACAAGCGTCTAAATAAGGAAAGTACAACACGCCTTGATAAAATAAGAAAGTTTGGAAAATTCGGAGCGTTACAAAACCTATCCACTAATAATTTGCCTTTAGATCCTGGTACATCTTATCACTGCCTGGATGGACTGAATATTTAGAACTATGGGCTTCTTGGAGGATCATATCTCTAAGTCCTTCGTGGATTGGAACCCAGATTTGACCATTTAATCTAAGGATTCCAACCTTTCCATATGACAATTGATCAGCAGTTACGCCTAACTTTTCATTCGGAAAGTTAGTTTCCAAAACAGCTTCCTTCTGAGCAGCTAACAGCCTTTCATTCAAGTTGTTCCTTAATTCGATGCTTTTGGCATTGATCCTAATAGGTTTGATCCTTTCTTTCCTGCTTATTGCGTCAGCAACAACATTCGATTTACCCGGATGGTAGCGAATTTCGCAATCATAATTGTTCAATGTTTCCATCCAAGGACGCTGCCTCATGTTAAGATCTTTTTGGTTAAACGAGTGTTGAAGGATTTTATGGTCTGAATAGATTACACACTTGGTTCCATATAGGTAATGCCTCCAAAGCTTGAGTGCAAATACAATGACACCCAATTCCAAATCACGGGTGGTGTAGTTCTTCTCGTGCACTTTTAATTGACGTGAAGCATAGGCAATAACCTTGCCTCTCTGCATAAGCACACAACCCATACCTGTGTGCGATGCATCGCAATAAGCAACAAACTCTTCTATCCCTTCTGGCAATGCCAACACAGGGGCATTGCTTAATTTCTGCTTGAGGATCTCAAAAGATTCTTGTTGCTTGGGACCCCAGTCAAACTTTACATTCTTGCGAGTTAATGAAGTTAGAGGTGCAGCAATCCTAGAAAATTTTTCGATGAAACGCCTGTAGTATCCTGCTAGACCCAAGAAGCTGCGAATCTCTGTAGGTGTTTTTGGTGCTTGCCAATTCATAATTGCTTCAATCTTAGCGGGATCCACCTGGATACCACGCTCACTTACTACGTGTCCAAGGAATTAGACTTCTCGAAGCCAGAATTCACATTTAGAGAATTTTGCGTAGAGCTTCTCTTGTTGCAGAAGTTTAAGGATGCATCGGAGGTGTTCCTTATGATCAGCTTGGTTCTTGGAGTAAATAAGTATGTCATCAATAAATACAATGACAAACTTTTCTAGATACGGCTTGCAAACACGATTTATGAGATCCATGAATGCTGCAGGTGCATTAGTGAGCCCAAAAGGCATCACTATGAACACGTAATGGTCATATCTTGTTCTAAATGCAGTCTTGTATACATCTTCGGTTCTGACCTTCAACTGATGATACCCTGACCTCATATCAATCTTTGAGAAGAAACATGCTCCTTACAGTTGATCGAATAGATCATCGATCCTGGGTAACGGATATCGGTTCTTGATTGTAACTTTGTTTAGCTCACGATAATCAATGCATAGACGCATTGAGCCATCTTTCTTCTTCACAAATAGAATGGGCGCTCCCCAAGGAGATGAGCTTGGTTGAATAAAACCTTTCTCCAATAGATCATCCAACTGTGTTCTTAGTTCTTTCATCTCGGTCGGTGCCAACCGATAAAGAGCTCGTGCTACAGTGGTTGCTCCTGGAAAAATATCAATTCTGAACTCCACTTGTCTGTCTGGAGGTAAACTAGGTAGTTCTTCAGGGAATACGTCTGGGTAATCAGAAATAACATGAATTTCTTCTATCTTGGGCTTTGGCTCATCTATTGTTACCTGTGCCATATAAATGACACAACCTTTCTTCAAACACTTTGATGCCTTAAGCATAGATGCTTGTTAAGGCAATCCATACTGCGTATCTCCTTGAATAGTAAGTGGCTCACCATAAGGGGTCTTTATGACAACTTGTTTCTTGTCGCAGGCAATTTGGGCTTGGTTACGAGATAACCAATCCATGCCTATAACTATATCGAATCCTGCCAATTCAACAAAAGCAAAGACAGCAGAAAAGAGTGATTCCTAATGGATATAAAACATCCATCTAAGATAGTTGAAGCAGTTTCTATGGTACCATCAGCCAATTCTATCTCATATTTTATGTTTAGAGTTTTAACAGACAGATTTAATAGTTTACAAAATTTATTGTCTACAAAAGACTTATCTGCACCAGAATCAAATAAAACTCTAGCATATACATCATTGATGAGGAAAGTACCTGTTATAACATTATCATTTTGCACAGCCTCCTGAGCATTCATTTAGAAGACTCGAGCATTTGTCTTCTTGGCCTCTTCAGGCTTCTTTGGTTTCTTCGGGCAGTTGGTCCTTATGTGCCCCTTCTCGTTGCAACCATAACATGTTGCGTTCTTCATATTCTTGCATTCCAAAGTTTTATGCTCCTTCAACTTGCAGATCCCACAAACTTTAGGCTGCGATTGGGATTCGAGTCTGCATTTCCCAAAATGGTGTTTCTTGCAGACTTTACACTTGGGCTTCTCACCTGTCTGCTGAGTGTCCTTTCTAAACCCAGAACTCTTCCTATGCTCAGAGTTTCCCTTTCTTTTCTTATCGGAGCGATGAGAACTCTCATCCTCCTGTTTCCGCTTTCCCTCATCAGAAGCCTTGATCGACTTATTCCTAACCTCATCGAGTGTGAGAGATAAAGACAGGTCCACCACGGACCTATATGTGGTAGGTCTGGAAGCTTTAACATTACCCTTGATTTCTAGTGCCAGGCCTCCAATAAAGCGCGCTATGCGCTTTGGTTCCAGTGTGACCAAATAGGGAACCAATCCAGACATGGTGTTGAAACTCGTCACATACGCCTGACAATCCAAATTCTTCATGACCAGAGTCAAGAAGTCAGTTTCGATTTTCTCTACCTCATGCTAAGGAAAGAAGTTTTCCTTGATTTGTGCTACAAATTGCTCCCAAGACAAGTTATAAAATGGGATCTTCCCTGTGGCTTGGATTAACGATCTCCACCAAGCCAATGCTTCCCCTTTAAACGATTGTGAAACAAACTTCACAAAATCCTGTTCTGCACAACCACTGATATCCACTACAGTATCCATCTCATCAAGCCCTGTCATACAGTCAATGGCACCCTTTTCGCATGTAAAGTCCCTTGGCTTGCAAGAGACGAAGTATTTGTAAGAACAAGTCTCAATACGTGGTTCCTTATTAAGCACAATTTGTTTGGACGGCAAACTTTTCTGATTCGACGAATGTCGAGAATCGTCCCTATGAGATGTATGTGTCTTGGAAGGGGGCTTTGAATGAGCCACAGTCTACGTCTTAGTGTGAGCATTACTCGGTTCTTTGAACTTTCTATCTATGGCTTTAGTGACAGCAATGTCTATCAATGCTTGTAGATCTACACTAGCTACATTTATTCTGGTGTTATCATTTCTCTCCCTTGGATGACTATTAACCTCTTGAGATTCAGCCATGTAGCTTGATTGCTATATAAAAATGATGACAATAATTTATTCAGAAGTCTATTATGGAATCGTCATTTTCGATGATTCATAACCATGGTAGATATATACCATATTGGTTAATTTGATAATTTAATTAATCTAAATTTTCATTTTGGTTAGCCTCAGTTATAAATTATTATGGATATTAAGGTGGCACAAAATGGCCTAGTCACAAGGACAATTTTAAGCCATGATCTTATAGGATCATGGCATTAAGGTTTAAACATAGTTCATCACATTTTCTTAACAGGGAGTCATAGACTACAACTGTCATTTGTCTTATTGGTCATTAATTATGGCCCGTAGACACTTCATCACTAATGGATGTTTATAATATGATCATCTCATTGATGATATAAGCCATGATTTTCTAGATCATTGGGCTAAATAAGAAATTGGAAGAATCCAATATAAAGATGACTGGTGTGATTTTATCGAACCACTATTGTCAGGAGTGCTAACATGTTTTCAGATGTTAACAAAGATTTGAATCTTAAAAGGGTTTTACCATCATAGCCATGTCTAAAATGACATATGGGCTAGGTTATACCCTTAAGATTTTCTTTTAATATTAATGGCAGATCAATTATAAATTGAAATGATATTTTGGTTTGTTTTATATAGTACATGCATATATATAATGATAAACAAGAATTTAAAATGAAACATTCAATAAATTGTCTTAAGAAGTACAATAGTTGCCCTAAACAGGATTTAAAATAAATAAATTGTCCACGCAGGGACTGAAATAAGAAAGACAAGTCCACTGTAGGACCGGTTTTCGACTCTGAAACGATTGCGAACCGACTCGTGTAACGTGCAGAATCCGTATATGAACGTGGACCGAACACTAGAACCGTACTAAATCTGTGATTCTATAGAAATGTATGAAATCGTACAAAGCACCACGAATCACCTTTTGCCTTTCTCTCTCTAGCCTCTAAGCTCTTCAATCTCCCAAATGGAAAAAGTTCAAAAGTCCTTAACTCTAATCCTAACACTTCTATTTATAGGCAAAGGGGCTTAATGAGAGTTCTCATTAATTACAGAAATGCCACCTTGCCTTTTGTCTAAATATAACACTATAAGCACTTGGTTTCTTCAGTTTCTTGCTACGGACTGGATTGACAGAGGCGATAGACATAAATGCACCAACATCCACGCAGGGACCAAATACATAAATGAAATGTCCACGCAGGGACTTAATTGAAATAAAATTATAATACAATAAATAAGGGTTTCTAATAATCCATCTTCTTCCCCTTAATGAGGCTTGCCAAACCCTTTAGAAGACCGCAGCGACTTCTACGCTCTTCGTCTACCCTTTGTTCAACCTCATGCAACCTTTGGAGAATATATTGCTGCTGAGGTTGCTGGATTTGGGGTTGCGGTGGCTGCTGCTGCTGAGGTGTTGATGAGGTGGTGGGTATTAATACCCATATGCAGGGTACCCAGTTGGGTATGTAGGTGGAAAGGGCCCGGGGTAGAGAACGTTGTAGTTTGCTGCCTCGATGTACGGATCAATGACAGGTGCATTGTTGTAGTTATAACCCGAGTAAGTTGGATGCTCAAACGGGTTGTACCCAGCTGCGTCTGGGTAAGCGGGGATCGGGTTTTCATAACCCATGGGCGGTAGTGCAGGTGCGACTGGTGCGGAGTCGACTTCAGAAACGGCGTTTGAAGGCCCACCCATTTGCGGGTCTTCATAAAGAGGAGCGTAGTTGGAGGAGTGTTGGGGGGGTACTGAAATGAAAACCCCCATGCACGGACGTCCGTGCTCTTCTTCTCCGCCTCGATGGTTCTGGAGGCAGTGGCTGCTTTGGCACTGGTGGTGGCGGCGGCGTGACCACCTGAAAATGTGGGTCCTCAGAAGGGACCTGCTGGTGTGGTGGCGAGTTGCGGTGAGGGGGAGTATACTCCCACTTATACGTGTTCCATCTTTCGGCCCAGATATCAGGGCCCCTGTAAGGCGAACCATGAAAGGATGATCCGCTAGAAATCTTGATGGGATGCGTCGGCGTCCCAGATGGCGGCATCTCAGGATCTGGATCATCGTCCACATCCATGTTTTGGTACTCGGGAAAATGGTCAGTTGGTCCCAATGGGTTTTGGCCCTCTGGTTCTTCAATCTGGTTCATCGGGTTGAACCGGCTCTGAAAGTAGGGTGTTGGGTTCTGAAAGGAATGGAGTGAACCCGATCGCTGCAAAGGAATATAAGAATGGTGAGAGTTGTTGGGCTCGTCCTCCTGCTGCGCCCCGAAGGAATGATGGTAAGATGGTGAGGAGCTAAGCGAGACAGAGCGTCTCGCGGGCTCAAGGTATGTCCTCCAGTCTTCGTGATCATTACTAGTTACTATCGGCGCTTTTCCTCGTCCTCCACGTCCTCTCACTCTTGGTGGCATGTTTGCTTGTAGTCCTGTAAAACAAAAACAACAGAACAAAACAATTTAAGATTAGGATTAATCGTAGGTCTTTTGCCTAGACTCGGAAGTCAGGGAATGTGCTACTGTGTCATTGAGATTAAACACAAAAGGCTAGTGTTTAATTCACTCAATGTTGGCTCTGATACCAACCTGTCACACCCCGATATTTCCACGTATTACCGGTGGGCCCGGTGGGGAGTATTGTGACGTAGTTGATATCATCATAGTCAAATAATCACAGTTTAATGCATTGCTGAAGTCTTAGAAAAATAATAATACAAACCGAAATGAAAAGTAAAATTAAATATTATACAAACGGTTGTAAGTGGATCCACAGACGGATCTAAAACAGAAACAAATATTGTTCGACAGACTTTAAACACTAAGAACTTGCAAGATTCTTTATTTAGTGCTCAGGAGCTTCCAGCCAATTTCGCATAGTACCTGTCACTTAGTCTTTTTAAAAAATACGTCAGTTTACACTAGTAAATACAATTAACTAACTCTTTTGAAAACATTTATGAAAATTGATTTAATTGCACAATGCACAAATATTCTTTTATAACTTGGGACAATTATATAAAATAATCTTGTATGCAAATTCACATGTTTGTCGTACGTTCAGGGCCCGGGATAAAAGCCGGGACAAGATTAATAGACACACCACTAGTATAAGCCCACAAGAAGTTATCCTCACGAGTGGGATACCATTTTACATACGCAACTGTCAGGTGTATGCCTACACCTCGTTCTTAAGTCATGGCCATTTCAATGAATGAGTTGAGGATATCCAGGACACGGTCATTAACCCCCAAATGCTTAAATCAAACAAAACAGATTAAAACGGGTTATCTCAATGACTTAACCACTAATCGATTATATATTCAATACCCGACCAAGCGGTAATAATTTACCGTGTCCCAAGCCCGTATAAGGGAAAATAAGTTCAAAGTATTTACCTGAGCTAAAAATGTAAATTATACTCAGCCGTATATTCTAATCAGCAAGTGCTGGTAGCTTTTACTGGGCTCCTAATCTGGAACGAAGGTTTTAATAACCTATTAGATTCCTAACAGGTCTTATTTAAGTTGTAACTTAGACCGGTTAGTTTTAAAGGAAAGTTTACGGTACGAAACGCAAGATTAAGCGGTGACCGGATTGGAATGTAATTTAGACCCGACAAGTATGGAGACTTGTATAACAATGGTATTCTAAATTCATTCTGGATTTTGAAGTAAAAATGATAAGCTTTGACCCGTTTCGGCTAATTCATGCAAACTAGTTACATAAACCGTACCAAACGCGTATATGCATAACGGTTAACCGGATGAGTCATATACAGGTTTCACAAGTTAATATGCTTTAAATATGATATGATATCAGTAGGATATCAACAATTATGCCCCAAACGAATTTAAGTCCCATAAGTGTATTTCGGTCATTTTAAAGTTTATAAAAGAGATTTAATAGCAAACTGAGGTTCTGGTCTAAAACATTCAGTAAAAATATTAATTTTATCATGTTATATCAGTGAGATATCATACATACGTGAGGTTTACCATTTATGGCCAAACTATGCACCTTAGGGGCATTTTGGTCATTTCACATATGTTTTAAGGACCAAATTGGAAGTCTGAGTTCAAGACTTATACTTACTATTAAAATATTAAAATTCATTTATAAAATCAGTAGGTATCTTGTCTTAGGTGCTAAATATGGTTTTAAACCATACTATGTGCCTAATTTGCGTAAAAGTCGATAATTGACGATATTTGAGATGTTTATGGAAATCTGAAATTTTTATCAGTCTTGAATGCTTAAAATATTTTATTTAATATATAACAATAGTAGGAAAAGGTTTGGCATGTAAATGATATGTAAATCTCATTTTATTAATGAAAAGGGCATTATCGTCAATTATCGAATTCATGCAAAAACTCTATGTTATGGTCAGTATAAAATCTGACCAAAATTTCCAAAATTCCCTAAAAATTATATTAAAACAGTAGGTAATGAGTTTGGTGCCAAAATTCAGGTTTAAACATGTTTTATACAAAAAATTTAATGTAATTAACAAAAAGTTTTGTTGTACGATATCTTGCATAACTTTTGTTTGAGACCAGAAACGGATGTCAAATTTATTGGACATACTTATATATCAGTAATAAAGCTTTTTGTCCTCTCACATTTTCAAAAATCTCGTTTTTATAACATAAGGGCATAATAGTCAATTTTAAGCATATTAACGGAATCATGCAAATAACTCAGATTTCTATGGGACCATGTTGTATAACCTCAGAGGGTTATACTAACATATATTATGGTCACAAAGGAACCCTAAGGCATAACTAAACTAAGCTAATTCGGGTCAGAACTGAAAGTCAAAGCAAAAGTCTACTTTTGCGACTTTCGGTTGCGAACCGAGCCTAAACTCAGAATTGTCGGCTTGAACATGCCTAAACATGTTCTTATATTATTTACCAAGTTATTTAAGTGATAAACGTATTCTATAGCTTCTACATTATCAGTTATGAATTATTTTATAAAAACTGACTCGTTTGACTTTTCAGTTCATTACTTTGACCCGACAATTGACTAAGTAAACGTGATAATTAGGAGGTGCCCTTTTGAGGGATTATCACCTACTTAATTACCAACACATAGCCACTTCAAATTCGAATAATGGCTGGACCATTAGTGATTAATCACAAAGTCAAAGTATCATTACGATATCTTTGACTTTCGGTCATTAAGCTAATAAAAACTTAACTACAGGAGCTAAGAACGCTTACAAGGGTCCTTAGCACGAAGATTAAACTTAGGAGAGCTTCCTTAATGATCAAGATGCTCCATAGAATGCTCCAAAGCTTGATCAATTGAGATTGTGAGAAAAAATTGAAGTGCAAGTGAGAAAGCTGCCCAAATGCACCTATTTATACTACTTCAAGACATTTTCAGATCATCCCAGGTGTTATATGTTGTTTCCAGATGATAACAAGTGTCTCTAGTGGTTTTAGAAACCATTAAATAGTCCATTTTTTTCGAATTTTGAGTGTTTAAAGCTGAAATGGTGAAGAAATTCGCAGAGACCTGCACCTGTGCATGTTGACTGTCAAAATTAGGCCGTCGCGTCGCGCGATGGCACAGCCTGTTAGAGGTCGCGTGGCGCGAGCCCATGGGGGACCAATTTTCATGTTTCAAACTTGGCGAGAATGGCCCTTGAACCTTTTAAAATATCGTAACTTCTATTTTAAGCACTTTTAACCCATAAAGTTAGAATATGGATGAACTTAAGGTTATAATCAAACATCGTTAGGTCCGGTTTCATTAAACGATAACCGAAAACACTAGTTTTACCATGTTGACGCTTTTAACCCTTTATTTACGAAAGTTAACGTATTTAATATCTAACGATATCGAAACCTTGTGAATTTTTTGTCACTTATTCTTAAGAGTATAATCAATTGTTACAAAGCCCCGGGTTCATTAAAAGGTCACTCATAGGTAGTAATTTAACATGTTGACACGTTTAACCCCCGTGTCTTGTAAACTTTCACTTTCTTTCACAAACGACTTCATACGTTTCATAATTTATTCGTTTAAGAGTATAAACATCATGTAGGGTTGTTGAAAGGCATAGTTTTCAAATGTTGACACTTTGGATCCTTTCACACATATCTTTTCCTTGTTTGTCAACTTCAGTCCCTCGAAATCAATTCATTACACGATAAAAGTTTATGACACGTGTCATTACTATACTGGAGATGATTTTGCGAGGTGTTACAGCTTGTCCCCAGTTTTTGGGCTTGTCCCCAGCTTATTAGGCTTATCCCCAGATTGTTGGGCTTGTCCCCAGTTACTAATACTTTCTTTCTTTGACAATTGGCTTAGTCCCAAGTTATATGTTTTTACAGGTTTGCAAAGCTAAACAGTTAAGGATCCAGGATCCTAACTTTCTACCAGTTTTTATCTTTTGTTGGCACAATTGTAAGTGTTAAGGATATAGAATCCTAACTTGGATTCTCTGGTATGATCCTTATGTGCTTTTGTTTTATTCTTTATTACTACCCTTATCCTTTGACAACAGGATATGTGATCCTTGATCACATAGTTTTTAATCTTATAATCTGACCAATTTTGACAAACACTTGATATCTTTTCAAACAACTTGTAAGTTCTAAAGATTGTAAGAAATAAATTAACAAATGAATATGGATAGAACAACATAACACAGGTAACACAAAGGATAGCCAAAAGTTAAAGTTTTATTTATTTATCAGATTAACCCTATTAAAGGTTGTCAAAATTGCCAACCCAAGCTTCTACTAGCAAAACGTGGCCCGTCCACTTGGGTTGGCAAAGGGTGTCCATATTAACAAGGTTTAAAGTAGTGCAGGAAAATAAAAGGTGAGGGGTATCAAAGGCTTCATCCTCCACAAACAGAAGGACCCATCCACCTTTGTCACCCCCTATTGTCCAAAAGGATCAGTGATTCTTAACCCTAAAACTATTGTTCAGCAAACAAACCATAATTGTTCAAAACATCACAGCCAAAAAACTGTTAAACCATAAAAAATGGGCTCCCGCCACGTCTAGAAATTTCTATCATCGCCCATTTGTGCAGCTCACACCTTGGCTGCTTCATCCACCTTTTCTTTTCCACCTTTGCCACTGCCACCAGCCGCTGCATCCTCAGGATCCTTAGCTTCGCTTCCACCAGCTTTAAGGGAAAGCACCTCCTCAATTCCTCGTCGTCTCCAAGCTCTGCCAGCCTCTTTGCCCAAGCCTCCACGTCCCACTCAGACCTGTCGAAGGAAGGATCAACAGCTTCCTTAGCCATTCAAAGCTTGATCTTCAGCATAGCAACGGCAGCAGAGAGTTTGGCTTCATCCATGACCTACATCCTCTCCTTATTAGCAGTGATCTCAGCAAGGAGCAGCTCCTTCTGCAGGGTGTTGTTATCCTTCTCAAGCGAGGAGATCTTTTTGTCCTTGGCGAGTGCTATCTTTTGGAGGTCGAGGGGTTTTCTCTTCAGCTTCGGCCAAGCGTTGGTCTAGGAGGATTTGGACTTCAGCAAATTCTGCAAGAAAAGACTCGGTTATTAGGATCCTTTATCCTTAGAAAAGATGCAAGTTTCAAGATACTAGATCCTTACCTCAGAGACATAGTCATGGAATTGACGTTCCATCAGAGGGACACCTTCAGAGGATTCAGTGGGCTTCTTCCTTTTGGTTCCTTTACCCCTGGTGCTCATACCCATGACCTCCGGGATGCTTTGGCTTGCAGCCAGCTCTTTCTTGATAGACCATGGAGATACAATATCCTGGAGATCACCAACGCTGAATCTGGAAGCATATTTGAATGATTTAGCAGCACCTACAAGTACAGCACACAGATAAGTATTCACATCCTATTTTTATTAAACATTTATATATACACATATGTGGATACTTACTTGACATGGTGTAGGAAGTGGAAGAGATTTCTTGTGAATCCTTTGTTCTTGGTGGATAAGTTCTAATGGCAGGATCAAGCTTCCAAAAGGTAGTAATTCTCTCTTCAGTGAGGGGTGAACCTTTAATGTGTGACAGGGAGATAGCTGCATAGACATAAAAGAAAGGATCAGTTATCCTCAACTGAAAAGAAAAGTCTTACCGTTGTCCAAGTCTAAGGATCCTATATCCTACCCTCAGTGTTTTACTTCTTGGGAAGAGGACTCCCGTTTGGAATGGAATCTCTTCTCACAAAGAAGAACTGATATCTCCAATTGGTGTCATTCTTAGTGGTCTTAAGGATTGGATGAGGTTTCTAGGGTTTGGATTTGAAAAGGTAGCGGTGAGAACCATGGCTGACTAGATTGTACAAACGGCTCAACTCAGACAAGCCTATATCTATACCTTCATGTTCTACGATTTGCTCAAGTGTATACAAGACTCTCCACCCCATCGGCAAGGCTTGAATATAGCACAGACCGGTCAGTGTGAAGAAGCCCTATGTAAGAGTGGGGAAAGGATATGTGAAGCCTATTTGAAATGGGGCTGCAGGGAAGGTGACCCAGACATCTGATATACAATCACTCTTCATTGAAGAGTCGAATGGCCGGAAAATGGTACCATCCGGGAAGCAGTGGCGTAACTGATCAACTTCAGGATCAGTGAAGCGACAAAGCTCCATGAAGGGGTTTTTGGTAAGGCCCTGACTCTTCACTGGGCTGTTGTGCTCAGGATTCTAGGCAGGAGAGGATCGGGTGTTCATCCTAGCCATGGAATTTTGAAGAAACAAAGGATCAACAGAAAGAAGATTAGAGAGTAGAAGGAAGGAGATACATGTGGTGATCTTCAAATGTGGATTTAAAGGGGAAGTGTCTCGAATTTAAATGCATAGATCGCCCTATCCTTATCCTATTTATAATGATTTTTTGTTGCAGGCATGACTGTTGCTTACGGAAGCCTGTAACGGCTTTATCCGTATGTAATGGCTAGTCCGCTTTTGGCTGAAACATGACTATTTGATTGAATTTCAATTAGTCATGTTTGGGGGTAATTGTTAGGGACAGAATTTTATTGGATATGGATCACGGATCCTCAGTGTAGCCTGGATCACGGATCCTCAGTTCAGTCTGGATCGAGGATCCTCGGGAGATGGTGCAGGAAGGTTAAGGATCCAAGATCCTCTTTGATATGCTAAAACTAACTATTGTTTCCATCATCCTTTAGCTTGTTTTGCAGGTGCATTTCGAAGGAGACTTATTCCAACCACGATTACAGGAGAATATGCTCTTTATTATGGCACATGCATGAGGTACACGACCATTATGGTGATCGTGGGTGACTAGCACATAATTCGGATAGTTTGTTAGTTAGATATTTTTTCTATTTTTGAATGGGATAACAAGCTATTAGTAGCAAGATAATTACACACTTTCACACATTCGAACTCAAAGAAACTCATTGGCGATTACACACACAAGCACTCTAGAAATCATTGTATCAAGCTTGTTATCATCCAAAGTTGTAACCTTTATTATTCAATATAGTTGATAGTGATAGTTTTCACTATCCGAGGTTTTTTATGTCGGAGATCATTCATTGATCAAGGGCTTTTTCCTCGTATAAATCCTTGTGTTCATCATCAGTTTCGTTCAATCATTGTTCATACTTTTATTCATTTAACCAAGCATCTGACCTCACAAAAATCAGATTTGGTTACATTATCCTTGTGTGATTTTTGACCAAAACAGTTTGGCGCCCACCATGGGGCAATCGGTGCTTCGTTCTTGAAAATTCTGTTCATTTCGTTCATTTCTGTTCATTACCTTCAACCACATGGCTTCTCAAGGGAAAAACACTTCGAGCTCCATGTCATCGATCATCTCATCACAAGGCATTCCACCGTTGCCTCCTGTTTCTTCTGGATCCCAGAAGAATGCTGAGAATGCTGCGAAGAAGACAACCCCCGTTTTCACAAAAGCAACTACTGCTGTTTCTTCTGCTCCTACTAACAATGATCTTCATTCTTTTGATTCTAACCTCACAAAAATCAGATTTGGTTACAATATCCTTGTGTAATTTTTGACCAAAACAGTACTAAAGGTGAAAAATTGAAAAACCACAGTGACCATCCGAGCAATTAACTCTTATTTTTCACTCCACCCTGTTTTTTTTCATAAGTTTTCAAGTCCTATTAAAATAATATTAAAACTCAGATTGAAAACAAATAAAATTAAAAAATGGAAATCACATGATTAGTTGATGGGCATGGGCTCTGTTGGTGCACTGATGTCTGTTAACTTCGTCTTGTATTGATTGTAATAGATCAGGGCATGGAAATCGAGAAACAGTGTTTTAGGGTAATTCCGCACGAAATTACAATGATGTAATTTCGCATGGAATTAAGCATTTCATACGGAATTACTAATTTCGCACGGAATTAGTAATATCGCATGAATGTTTCGTGCGGAATTATGGTGCCTATAAATACCGGTTGTGTCTGATTCATTTGGTACGGAATTAGTGTGTGAGAGCTGAGGTGCTGCCAGATTTTTGTCATAATTGTTTGTAAAAAGCTCAGGAAATCATCAATAGATAAAGATTAAAAGGAAACAAGCTGTTTGACGTCATTTACATTGATTCCGCCTTTGCAAATGATGATGAACTACTCAGATTGACTGTTTAGGGTCACCGGATCGATCTTACAAGTGGTATCAGAGCTCAGGACGAGGAGTTCATACCAATTCAGCTTGATTTCACCGGATTTTCTCACTTCTACTCATTCTTTTCTGATTTGAATAAGTTTTAACGGTTGAAATGGCCTGAAATTCACATATATCAAGCGAAACATAGTTCTAACTAATCCTTGAAACATTTGGACCTTAATTCGATCAAAATTGGACAAAATTTATAATTCCGTATGAAATTCTTTTCGAATATGCTGACGTAATTGTAATACCGTTTGAAACATTTCAGTAATTCCGCACGGAATTACACACTAAGACTTAATTTCGCTTGAAACAAATCTAATTCCGCACGCAATTAGATTCTCTTGGTTATTTCGTTTGAAGCTAATATCGTTTGAAAGTAATCTCGTTTGAAGTTCACAATTCCGTGTGAACTAATTCCGTGTGAAAGCAACTTTTCAAAATTTTCTAAGTGTTTGTTGACTGTTTCAGGTACGTGAAAGATGGACGAATTCATGAATCCTTTCAGTGATATGTATGCCTTTGCTGGAAACTCTGGAGATGATACTTCTAGCAACACCAATGAGAACACGCCGAATGCAAAGAAACTTTGTCGGATGCTTTAGGTGTGGAAAGTGCATATGGAACATATAACAAACCCCCGAAGTTGATGGCGATCGAAGAGTACAGTCGGTGGGCCAAGAAATTTTAAGAATGGTTAAAGGCATTTGCGTATACCAGCTGGAAAAGTCTAAAGAATGGATACAGTGATGGAGGGAAAAATGGTGAAAATTTGACAACAACTGAAGAAATAGAAGTTTTTGTTGCAGAGCAAAAGTGCATCGCATTGCTGTTCCAGTCTGTCCGAGAAGATATAATATCTTTGATCAAGTATAACAATGCTAAAGATCTGTGTAAAAAGTTAGAAGTAAAATGCTTGGGTAGTGCCGAAATAGTGAAAAACAAAAAGAAACTGCTAAGAAAAGAGTTTGATTTATTTGGTTGTTTAAAAAATGAATCAGTTTGTAAGATGATTGAGAGGTTTGGGCACTTGAAGTTGGAGCTGGCGAGACATGGAATTACCTATTCTCAGGAAGAGTTAGTAGACAAATTGTTTGATTCGTTGCCAGATGAGATGGATTGGCAATACTATGCCTTGATGTTGAAGAATACGATCAAGTCTGAGGAGCTTACAGTTGATTTGTTGATTGAAAGACTAGAGAGTCACGAGCTGGAGATAAAGAAAACACACAAAGTCAATCACTCATCATATCAGCAGAATTTGGAGCTGTATTATCCAAAAAGCATGATTCCCAAGAATACGTCTCCCAAGACAGCTTTTTCTGCTGAAAATTCCAACACATCTAGCAAAGAGAGTGCAAGCAGTGGATTTCACAGTGGTTCTTCGTCAAATTCAAGACAATCAGATGCAAAGAATCTATTTCAATGCAACATCATTGTGGATTTAAAGAATGCTCAAAACTTCAGTAAGGAGTCTGCAAAGCAACAGATGGTTTTCTTAGCTTCTGTGCTAGAGTCGTATGAGAGCCTTGTGGCAGGCAAGATAGGCAACACCAACCTAACAAAGGAAGACTACGATCAAATAGATCCTGAGGAGATGGAATTGATCGACATAAGGTGGTGTATGGCCAGTGCAGTGAGAAGGGCACAGCGTTTTATGGAGATTACAGGAAGAAAGTCTATAGGTGGACCATCTACCAAGTTAGGCTTTGACAAGTCAAAAGTGAACTGTTTCAAGTGTAAACAGAAAGGTCATTTTAAAAGAGAGTGCCGGAATGCTTATGCTGATGATTCTGAAAATCCATTCAAAGAAGATTACTACAAGAGAGCGATTTATCATCAGAATAAATCAGAACCGACCAGAATGAAACAACTTGAGGATAATAAAGAAAAATCCAGAGCTCTTGCTGTGATTCATGACGATGAAGGTTTTGACTGGAGCGAGTTGTTACCAGAGGAGGATGCGGTTGGATATGCTTTTATGGCAAAGATTGTTGAACCTGTTCCTTTTAAAGATAACCGAAATGAAGAAGAAAAGTATGTCAACAGAAAGATGATTGATCAAAATAGAATGATCAGAATATCTGATATATACACTGAAGCAAAAAGGGCAAAGAGATGGGATCCAGACAGAGAATGTTATTTTGACCCCATGGGAAACATTGCTATTGATTATAAGACCCTCGATCTTGAAACCATAATTCAACAAATTGCTGAAGAAGAAGAGGGTTGGCAAAGAAAATGGTGGGGAAGCGGAGAAGAGAAAGTAAAAGAAAAAGAGGAAAAGGCAAAGAAGATTGATGATGGGATCATTGATACATCACAAGAGTTGAATGCTGAAAACTTGGGAAAGATGGCTGACAAGGTGCTGGCTGCTAAGGAACTTGAGGTAGACTCTAAGTCTGAATCTGAGTGACAATGACTGCAAAAAATGCATGAAAGAGTGCAAAGTTTGTAGTACAATCACTTATCTCAATGGTAAGAAAGTTGAGGATCTGACAAAAAGAGTCAGAGAGGTTGAGGATCAGATCCATAACCGTGATAAAATGTTGAAAGCTTCGAATGACAGATTAAAAGAATTAACTGACAAAATTGAAAATGATAAAACTGATAAAGAAAAAGTTAGGAAAGAAAATGAGCAGTTAGTTCTTGAAAATCGTCAGATTTCAGAAAAATTTGAGAAGCTTAAACGAACGGTTAAAGATGCTGATGACAGAAATGGTAAGACAATTAAAGAAAATAATCATCTGTCGGGAGTTCTTCAGCTAAAAGAAGAGTTAATCAATCAGCAACTGGATGAAATTGCAAAGTTGAAGCTTAAATTTCAAGAAGCTGAAATTGAAAATGAGCGAATCCAGTTGAAACTAAAAAGTTACAACTCCGCAAGCTTTCTTTTACATCACATTGTTCCTAAACCCATCGGGAAAAACAAAGCTGGCGAAGATGTCTTTTCGGATGGAACCGGGGTGGGTTTTCATCAAGTTCCACCACCAGTTCTAAACAATTATTCGAAAAAACAATCGGGGTTGGTTAATCTTGAAGACGAGAATGAAGTGAAACTTCCAGACACGATTGATGTCACATTCACTTCATCTTCCAATGACGATAGTGTTCAAACTGAAGTGGTAAAAAGTGTGGTTGAGAATGTTCTAAAATCTGATAGTGACACTACTGAGGAAGATGAATGTTTCTTGGACAAATACATTCTGAAAAAAAAGTCCAAAAACAACTTAAATGAAGTATCTACTCTTGTCATGTACAAGATGTCGGGATCAGATAAGTTGTATTCGGATTCTGAGTTTCCACTGGAGAATGTAAATGTTGCCAAATTGACAAATGTGTTCAAATTGATTGAAATTGATCTGTCTGAAGTGAAAAGTTTAAACCAAACAAAAAGACAAATGAATTTTGAAAAAGATAAAGCTTACTACAAGAAACCTGTTGTTCCGCCACGTTTTTATAACAACAACCAAAACAGATGATCGGGTGGATATCAGGGTGGTAAGAACTATCAAAGAAAGAATTTTCAGAACAAGAAATTTGCTGAGAAGAAAGTGTTTGTGAAGAGCTCGCGTTCTCATTCCGAGCAGGAGTCTGAGATTTTTTCAAAATCAAATGAAGAGTTCTTTGAGGAGAGGGCCTCACAACCTCAGTCTGAAGGCACAAGTTGGGTAGTTGATACTCATACATGCTTTAGATGCAACAAAGTTGGTCACATTGCAAGAAATTGCACCAACTTCAAGCCTAAGACTGAAGTTGTTGAGAATCAAAAGAAGAAGGTTGATGCAAAAGGAAAAGCTCCAATGGTTGTTGAGAAAATTTTGAAAAATGAGAAAACAAAAGTCAAAATTGAACCTGTTAAGAATGTGGTAACTAAAAATGACAAATTCTATAAACGGGTTGCGTCTTCTCAACAAACATGGAAGCCAAAAAGTTCTTCAAAACCAAAGGTTTCAGAGTCGGAAAAACAATCGTCTTCTACCACTCCGGTAAAGATGGCTGTTCCTTTGGATTATTATGAAAAGTTGGAGAAAAAATCTTCTACTCAACCAGAGAAGAAGAATGTTCAAAAGAAAGATCAACCAACCGGTCAACCTAAGATAGATGAGTTATTCTTATACAAAAAGGTTGAGGTTGGATCAGAAGAAAGCTTAAAGATGAATGATAAAAAATTTCCACCACTTTATATTGGAAAATCTCACATTAATGTCAAGTTGCCCGAGTCAAAAGAGGCTTGGGTTGCAACAAAATCTCACTAAGTGTTTGTGATATGTGCAGGAGCTTCCGAGATTCGTTTCACGATGGATTATGGATAGAGGAGCTTCTCGGCACATGACAGGGAAGACAACGTTGCTGTACGATGTTAGAAATTTCAATGGAGGTTATGTAGGGTTCGCGGGTAACCAAGGTGGTCAAATAGTTGGAGAAGGAACTTTATCCAATGGCATCGTAATGTTTGAAAGAGTTAACTACATTGCTGAGTTTGAGAATAATCTTCTAAGCATATCGCAGATTTGTGACAGGATGTATACCACTCACTTCACTGACAAAGAATGTTTGTTCTTGAAGCCAGGATTTGTTATCCCTGAAGAATGGATTATCATGAGGGAACCCAGAGTGAATGATCTGTACGTGTTGGATATGAGTGTAGCAACTACAACCACGGGTCAAGCACACTGTTTTGTGTCAAGAGCAACAGAAAAAGAATCAAAGTTATGGCATCGAAAGATGGGCCATATTCATTTACGAAAAATGAATCACCTTGTACACAACGACTTAGTTACTGGTGTTCATGTGAAAGGTTTTCATCTGGAAGGGGAGAGCATTAGTTGCGTCAAAGGCGAGCAAAAGAAGAAATCACACCCTCAAAAGAAAGTCAATTCAGTTTCCAGACCGTTAGAGAGACTACATATGGATCTGTTTGGTCCAGTAAACGTCAAAAGTATTACAGGGGATCTCTACTGTCTTGTGGTAACTGATGATTATTCTAGATTTTCGTGGGTATCATTCTTGAAGTCTAAAGATGAGACGTTTGAAAGTTTGATGGCGTTGTTCAAAAAAATTGAAAACTTGTACCAAACCCGAATTAGAAGAATCAAATGTGATAATGGTACCGAGTTTAAGAACAACAGAATGGAAGAATATTGTGATGAGAGAGGTATACTGCAAGAATTTAGTGCTCCTTACACTCCGCAGCAAAATGGAGTAGCCGAAAGAAAGAACAGGAAACTAATCGAAACGGCCAGGACAATGCTTGCTGATTCAAAGCTACCTGTAAATTTTTGGGCAGAAGCAGTATCAGCCGCTTGCTATACACTCAACCGGGTTCTCAATGTAAAGAAATTCAACAAGACATGTTTCGAGCTGATCAACAATCGGAAACCGAACCTGAAGTATTTAGAACCGTTTGGGTCTCCCTGCACAGTTCTAGAACCTTCTGGAAAATTTGGTGCAAAGAGTTTTGAAGGAATTTTCATGGGATATGCTAGTCCATTGAAACGATTCTTTGTTCCAAGCTTGAAGCAGATCATCGAAGCACAACATGTTGAGTGTCAAGGGTATACTATGCCGGCTCAGAATCCCGGTGACTCATGGCGTTTTAATTATGATAAATTGTGGGATTCGTTTGACATTGAAGAAGAACCAGATTTCTTTGACGAGTTGGATATTTTGAGAGAGTATGAAGAAGAATCGGAGGAAAGATTCCCAGCAGAAACTTTTGTTCGTCAACAAAAAGCTTCAAACGATGATGAAGCAGGTCCAAGTAATGCTGGTGAACATGATGATATTCAGGAATCTCTTGACAATCAGACGGCAGTCAACGATAATCAAGAATCTGATGCTAGACCAGTGTTTGATCATGGTGATTCAGATTCTGAGGGGGAGCAAATCCAGATTTCAAGTCAAACAGTTCCAGTCGATGAACAAGGTGCAAATCAGAATATCACAAATTTGGAAGGCGAAGTAAATGTTCCAGGCGAGGTGATGCCAAGAACACTTTCATACCATCCAGAGGAACTGATAATCGGAGAATTGCAGTCAGGCGTCCGCACTCGAAGACAACTTGATCAAGGGCTTACATGTTTTTATACAAAAGTTGCTCCTTTACAAACTGAATTTTCATTGAGTTGTTTTATTTCGCAGATTGAGCCAAGGACTTATAAAGAGGCGCTTACTGAAGATTCTTGGGTCAATGCGATGCAGGAAGAACTGAGCCAATTCGAGAAGTTAGGTGTGTGGAAGTTAGTAGACTTGCCTGATGGTCAGAGGAAGATAAACACCAAGTGGGTATTCAAGTGCAAGAGGGATGATAGAGGAGTTGTTGTTCGTAAGAAAGCTCGACTCGTAGTCCAGGGTTTCAGTCAGCAGGAGGGTATAGATTTCACTGAAGTATATGCTCCGGTTGCTAGACTTGAAACGATCAGAATCTTCCTGGCATTTGCATCTTGGAAAAACTTCAAAGTTTATCAGCTAGATGTGAAATCGGCGTTTCTCTAAGGGAAGGTAAAAGAGGAGGTATATGTCAGTCAGCCACCGGGCTTCACGCATCCAATCCACAAAGACAAGGTTTACTTGCTGGATAAAGCGTTGTATGGTTTACACCAGGCCCCGAGAGCTTGGTATGAGACATTGTCTCAACACCTGCTAGCCAACAGCTTCAACCGAGGAAAAGTGGATGCCACTCTCTTCACCAAAGAGGTCGATGGTCATCTTCTGATAGTTCAAATATACGTGGACGACATCATATTTGGGTCTACTAATGAGAATCTGTGCAAAGATTTTGAACGAGTTATGAAGCAGAAATTCGAAATGTCATCGATGGGTGAGATGAAATTCTTTTTGGGATTGCAGGTTGATCAACTACCCAAAGGAATATTCATACATCAAACAAAGTACGTTCATGATATCTTGGAGAAATTCGGGATGTCAGGTTCTACTCGAGCTTCCACTCCATTAGCAACGAATCATGGGATAAACCCTGATCTCACCGGAGAGAAGGTAGATGAAACGATGTATCGTTCCATGATCGGATCGCTAATGTATTTGACAGCTTCAAGACCCGATATCATGTACCCAACCTGACTCGTAGCAAGATTTCAATCTAACCCGAGAGCTTCGCATATGGTGATTGTGAAAAGGATATTACGCTACCTGAAAGGAACTCCATCACTGGGGTTGTGGTATCCTAGAGAAGGCGATTTCACGCTCGAAGGGTATTCCGATTCTGATTTCGGATGCTGCAAAGTTAACGCTAAATCAACAACAGCGGGGTGCCAGTTTTTCGGACCATGTTTGGTCACCTGGCAATGCAAAAAGCAGACCTCTGTAGCTTTATCTACATGTGAAGCAGAGTATGTATCTGCTAGCAGTTGCTGCTCTCGGATCTTGTGGATTCAGCAACAGATGCGCGATTACGGTTTGCAATTTCTAAACACCCCTATCTTTGTTGATAATGAGGCAGCGATTAACATTACTAAAAATCCAGTTCATCACGCTAAAACCAAACACATTGAAATTCGTCAACACTTCATTCGCGATTGTTTCAAGAAGAAGTTGATACGAATTGAGAAAATCCACACTGACGATCAAAAAGCTGATTTACATACCAAAGCATTTGATAAAACATGTTTTCAATATTTGCTAAAATTGAACGGTATGAAGCTTTTATCGGTGTTGGAAGAGATTCTTGGCGTTGATGAAGGAGACATTGTAGATGATGTTGAGAAGCAATCTGCAATGGTTTGTCGATTTTTTACTTGTTTTGGTATTTAGGGGGAGGTATAGTGTAATATTTTCAGAAAATACAAAAACAATAAAAAAAATGACAAAAATACAAAAACATGAGATATTTTCAAAATACAAAAACAATAGAAAACTAGAAAATAGCTTGTGTAAAAAGGGAAAATGATAGTACATTGGCTTGACAGTTACGGTATGCTAAAGAAATGGAAAGTTTAAATGCGTTAAACAGTCTCGCTGATGATGTGCCGATAGGTTTTTACACATTTAGTAGGTTTGTTCGGGATATAAACCTAAATCTTTACTTACTTATTTCGTGGGGAACACTACTTGGATATATAGGTAACCCATGAAATCTTGTTTAAAAGATCCCTCTTTTTGAGATACTAGGTCTTTATACTCAGTGATATCTGGGGTATTATCCCGGGACTTCTAATTTTGTAGAAGCAATGGCCTAGTCCCCGGAGAATACTTTCCGTATGCTTGAAATATAGCGTCGCCCTCAGCATAAATGATAAGACAATAAAATTGCTAATCAATGCTGTTGTAAAAAAGATCCTCTAAAGGGGACACACCTTTAGTCGAATCGTCATCTCTCTGCTGAACGGAAGTTCTGACCTGAGCTCTCACGGTTTCATATTGTTATATAATTTATTCCCTTACAGATATCATCTGTGGTATACTCACCTGTAAGACCGAATATTGGGATCTGGATACGGAAGTATATTCAAGAGGTGGGACACATGAATAAGTTTAAGTCTCTAAAACACTAAATCCGTATCCTGGACAGATTGAAATGTGTGTGAAAATTTAAGTGGATCAGTATATCGACAATCTAAGCGAATTGTTTAATTCTGAATATGTAATCAAAGCTTAACGGTACTTGTGACTTGTTGAATAGCTTATATGATTCCCTAACACGCTCGCCAAAAATATGTTTGAAAATAGTTTATTTTTACTGCATTTTATTTCTGTATTTCATTTTCTAGTTTAGAAACTTTATTAGAAATCCAAAAAGATTTTACATTTCTGCGTTATTTTTGACAAACCAAAGTGGAGAGTTGATCTTCAGATTCACAATTTGGAGCAGATGCAGGAAGTTTCTGGACTGGATGATGAGTTGGGAGTTTAATTTGTTACTTGTGAAATTGAAAAGTCAATAACAAGTTCATTAAGTTGAAACTTCTAAATTTCAGAAAATGTTTAAACAAGTTTGTTTTCAAATGTCAGTGAGATTTATCTCAGATCAACTAAGGTCCTTAAGTTGGACTTGGTAGATTAATTGAGTAATCAGGGTCATTAGGTTGGACCTGAATACTTAAGTGGATTTTATAGCACTGAAGAGAAAATGGTAAGTTTTAGTTTGAAACTGTTATTGTCATATATCTTACATTTGGGTAGAGATTGTGCAGGAAACAGGAATCAAATTCTCCATGGCAAAGAAAATTTCAAAGTTTGAATCAGAATTCAAGTCCCAGCTGATCGAGAGGGGGAGTCTGTGAAAGGGGGAGTCAGAATTCTGGATCAACATTCAAAGAGGAGATTGTAGATTAGAGTTTGATGATAGAAGTTTAACGGGAGCTTTTACAATGTCAAGATCAATCAAGACTGAAGACTGAAGACAGGATGCTAAAGACTTCATCAACATCCAAGGGGGAGTCTGTTGGTGCACTGATGTCTGTTAACTTCGTCTTTAATAAGTCTTGTATTGATTGTAATAGATCAGGGCACGGAAATCGAGAAACAGTGTTTTAGGGTAATTCCGCACGAAATTACTCATTGTAATTTCGCATGGAATTAAGCATTTCATACGGAATTACTAATTTCGCACGGAATTAGTAATATCGCATGAATGTTTCGTGCGGAATTATGGTGCCTATAAATACCGGTTGTGTCTGATTCATTTGGTACGGAATTAGTGTGTGAGAGCTGAGGTGCTGCCGGATTTTTGTCAGAATTGTTTGTAAAAAGCTCAGGAAATCATCAATAGATAAAGATTAAAAGGAAACAAGTTGTTTGACGTCATTTACATTGATTTCGCCTTTGCAAATGATGATGAACTACTCAGATTGACTGTTTAGGGTCACCGGATCGATCTTACAGGCTCCACCTAACCGCCCCTCTTCACGCCATGCTCAGCCTCATGGCGCCCCTCACGTGACGTACGACGGCGTACGACGTCAGCCATCCACCTAGTAAGGACATGAACCCTTAGTGAACGGTTTAAAGGTCGTTGTACCCTTTTCAATAGTTGTTGGAACCAACATTTCAACGAATTTAATTATAATAAAAAAGTCTTTCTAATGCCACATGTCAGCTAATTATGATAAATGAGTTCATCTCATGTTACATAACATTTTCTCTATCAATTTAGTAATAATATTAATAAATATCTAATAATCTAAAATTTCTAAACATATAATAACAAATAAATAAAAATATTTAATTCTAATAAAAGAATTCAAATAATACCACATGACATTCTCCTTCAATTCATTAATGATTTATTAATATTTAATTCTAATTTATGATTAAATAATATACGAATTATCTTTGATTTTATTATTTCTTAAAATGGATAAGCATATGATTTGTTTTACTTTATTTGTTTTGAATAAATCAAGTATAAAGATAACTAAATGATATGTTTACCTTTGAAAAAAAATTAATTGTTATTATCTAAGAAACATGGTGTTACGTTATTTATGTTACTTTTTTTAATTATATGCGTTAATATTTTATATCAGCACCACAAAAAATATGTAAAATAATAACACCCGGATTTGAGTTTATATATATTAAAAATAATGAAGTGAAGTGATTATTTCAACTAAATCGATGAATTTATCTATTATATCTATTAACTAAAACAAAATTTAATTAATAGATAATAAAATTATTAATGAATTGAAAGAGAGAAGATTATATGACATTAAGTAGAAACTTTTATTATAATTAGATATACCCACCACAATCCATCTCCATCACCACCACCTCCATCTCAATTAAGATTTAAGAGCATTCTAATTATTATCCCAAAATTTTAAAGAAACCTTTATGTGTTCATCAGTTTTTGTCTAGTTCGTCTCATTCTCTAAGATACGGATGAGATTTAATAATTTACTTTACATTCTTTACGTATCATAGCATAATATATAAATTTATATATATATATATATAGGGAGCTGCTAGAATGAGAACCACCTCCAGTTATGAGAACCATGAGAACCACTCTCAGCCTATCACATTGTGCCAACACAAAGGGTATTTTGGTCTTTTACTACAAATGTCTTATCTCTCTCTCTCTCCTCAATTAAAGTCCCTGACTTTTCTTTCACCTCTCACATTTCATCTCTCTCTCCTCCATTAAACCTTATATTGTTCCCATCTCTCTACATTTGGAGAAATCCATTTTCTCTGTGTGTTCTTCATCTGGGATGAAGATGAAGACCGGCAAACACCCTGTTTCCAGCAACCGTCAGCCAAAACACCCCCCATTTCCGTCTCAACAGTAATCACCACCACCAACTGTTGTTCTTCATCTGGGATGAAGATGAAGACTGATTTGATGTTGTGGTGTTGACCATAGCGTGGGGACGGCGGCGATAGGCGGTGGCGGAGAACGGCGTCAGTGGTGGTGGTGGTTTCAGGGGCGATGGTGCGTCGGATGGTGACTGTAGGTGGTCCGATAGTGACCGGAGCTCAAGTGGTGGCGGTTCGACGGCTGGGTGGTGGGCCGGCGGCAGCGCCGCCGTGAGCAGCGGAGGCCCTGGTCTCCTCCCGACGCGTTGATGATTTATCTGGTATTATTTTTTGGCCTGTGTTGCTCTTTTTTTATGGGTTTAGTTGATTTTCTGGTGATTTCTTGGCCTGTGTTCTTCACATGTGTTCTTGAATGATCTTATTTTTGTGGGTATATTGGGGGTGTTTCTGTTCTTGATCTTATTTATTGGGTGTTGATTTCTTGTGGGTTTCTCTCTCTAGGATCTGATGGTTTTTTATATGTTTAGGGGTTTTGATGGGTTTTGTTGGTGATTTGCAAATGTGTTGACTGTTGGTGTTTTTTGTGAATGTGTTGAATGTTTGATCAGTGATTTCGAATGTGTTGAATGTTTGGATAGTGAAAAAAAAACTGTGGGTTTTGATCGGTTTGGATTTGGGGAGGCGATGATGAAAAAAAAAAACGTTGATTTTGATGACGATGGCGCGGCAAAGACGGTGGAGGGTAGGTTTTTTGAACCTGCAACCCCATTTTGCAGCCTTTTTTATTATCGGAAAATCTGAGCCAAACCCTTTTTTTTTCGAGATACGCTTTTGTTTTGTTGTTGTTGTTGGTTTTTTATATTCTTTTCCCCCGTCGATGACGATAAAAATCTATCCGAGACACCTACCGACTTTGCGATTTATGGGTGCGTTCGTCTTGTGTAAACAAGTTTTCGTGTAAAAAAAGTTTTTGTGAAAAAAAAGTTCAACCGTAAACTTTTACTTTTCGTGTAAAAAAGTTTTTGTGAAAAAAAAGTTCAATCGTAAACTTTTACGTAAAACGTAAAAAGTTTATCGTAAAACTTAAAAAAGTAAAACGTAAAAAGTTTAACGTAAAACTTAAAACGTAAAAAGTTTTACACAAAACGTAAAATTTAAAAACATAAAAAGTTTAACGTAAAACGTAAAATGTTTTATGTAAAACGTAAAACGCAAAGCGGAAAAAATGTTAACGTAAAAAACCGGGGGCGTAAATCGTAAAAAACCGATGCGTAAAACGTAAAAAACCGATGCGTAAAACGTAAAAAACCGGGGGCGTAAAACGTAAAAAACCGATGCGTAAAACGTAAAAAACCGGGGGCGTAAAACGTAAAAAACCGATGCGTAAAACGTAAAAAACCGATGCGTAAAACGTAAAAAACCGACACGTAAAACGCAAAACGGAAAAAATGCTAACGTAAAAAACCGGGGTGTAAAACGTAAAAAACCGACACGTAAAACGTAAAAAACCGGGGCAAAAATTGGCGCGTAAAATGTAAAAAAAAGATAACGTAAAAAACCGGGGCGTAAGACGTAAAAAACCGACGCGTAAAACGTAAAAAACCGACGCGTAAAACGTAAAAAACCGGGGCGTAAAACGTAAAAAACCGACGTGTAAAACGTAAAATAACGTTAACGTAAAAATTGGCGCGTAAAATGTAAAAAAAAAACGTTAACGAAAAAACCGGGGCGTAAAAAAAAACGGATCTTCAAAACGTTTTTTTTAAACAAATCTTTAAAAAAAATACTAAAAATTTGATTTCAAAAAATTTGTTTAACAAAAAAAATATGTTTATAAATAAAAAACAATTAAGTAAAGAATGTAATTAATGAATATGACAAAAAAGGTAATTTAAAATTAATATATACAAAAAGACAAAAAAGACAAATTTACTTATATACCCTTTTGGATTATAATATTAAAGACATAATAGGACAAAAACCATTTAATATTAATTTTTGTTACTTTTAATCTCATCCATCCATCAACTAGATCTAATGGCCAGAAAGTGGTTCTCATGGTTCTCATAACTGGATGTGGTTCTCATTCTAGCGGTCCCCTATATATATATATATATATATATATATATATATACTAGTCGTCTACCCACGCGATGCGGCGGGAGTGGCGATTTACAATAGAATACTCGTTTACCGTTTATCAGTCGTCTCGTGATATATTGTATAGTGCTTAAGTTAGTTTTCTTATTCGTGATATGTTGACACTGGTTTTTCTGTTAGTTTATCGATTATTTGGTGATATACTTTTGTTAATTTTTTTAGTTGTAGCTACCGCGGCGATAATTTACAATGTGGTACTCATTTCTGTTAGTTTATCAAACCTCGTGTAATATTTCATTGATAACTTACAATAAAAAAATACTATATTTACTACACAATTGTCATTCAATAAAAAAAACAAAAGTCTAATTTATTATTGGTAAATGTTAACTTACCATACATGTATATAGGAAGAAGAATAATTAATTACACACTTTTATTTCATATCCCAAAAGACAAAAGGATTAATAAAAGCAATAACAAACCCGGTATCTTAGACTTGTCTATCGCAATTTGTGGTTTCAGTCACGCTTTTGATAATCATTTATACTACAATTTAACACAACTCTTGTAGTTTCTAAGACCCCCGTAGTGGGGCTTTTTTTTAAAAAAAAAATTCAAAAAAAAGGCCGAAACACGCCCCCCACCCATTACACCCGGGCGTTTTCCGGCGTGTTCTTTGACAAAATTGATTCCGGCGTTTTTAAAATAACAACTAATGACACCGATGAAAATATTAAACGGGACTGCATTTACCTTACGGATAGCATCGAGCTCATAAAGTAAAACTTGATAGAACTGGCCTTCACTCACACCATCCCTTTATAATCAAGCATATAATCAAGCATAAGTATATTAGTAAAAATGTAAAAAAAAAAAAAAGCAAGAATTAAATACCTGTAAAAGATGATACGCTGCGGTTTTTGCCCAGTTGCTCTACGGAACGATATAAAAAGCTCCCAATTTTTCACGCATAAACAAATTGATCTTAGAAAACATATTACATATAACCGAACAGAAATTTAAAGCATACGAGCATATGCCATAAACATAGCATACTTGATCATGCCACCCGACACTTTGCCTCTATTCGGGTCCTGCCATTCCTTAAATAGATCTTTGAATCGGTTCTTGACGATGAGCTTGCGCACAAACCAATCCCGCATACTTAGTAATCTCGGGCCAGTTCTTGACCCGGTGTAATTTAACCTGTGGTTGATATGATGTTACCAGCTTCTGCTTCATTCCAATCAACAACAGGAGCCGACAGTTCCAACAGGCTACATCATTTAACCAGTAATTTAGTCAATCGATAACTTGAAGATAAACGATATTCCCACGATTACAGAATTCGTTTATTAGAACCATATTTACACGCAACTTATCAGTATAAACAATTTAAAACGAAAACATGAACACCAAACAAATAAATTAGGTCTACTTTCTCAAAAGTAAGGGAGAATCCATATGAACTGAAATCAACACATACAGAAAAGATAACTCACACTAAATTTACAACAATCGACAAATAGATATTCCTACAATTGCAGAAATTCAATCATCAAAACCCTAACTACAAGCAACTTGTTTGTATATATGATTTAAAACTGAAAAGGGTGATCACCAAACCAGTAAATTAGGACTTGTTTATCCCCATATAGTTCAAAAAAAGGTACCAATCTGGCCACCAATCAAGTCATGTGCCTTCATCATGTCTTCCACCCACGACCACTATGGTTGAAGAACCCAACACATATCTAAAGTTTTACAAAGATCTAACTCAAATAAGAAACAAAAAACAGTATGTATAGGTAAAAAACAGTACTGAGAGGTCAAACCGAGTCGATCTGGTGTCAGATAGAGAGATATTCACGATCTAGTGTCATTGAGAAAGCCTTGATCTTGAATCGACTGGGATAAACCCTTGATCTTGAATCGACTGGGCTATAATACCAGTATTCATCTAGACACCAAAGCCCCACACAAAAGACCTACAGATCAAAGAGAACGCAAATTTAACTATTAACCCTTTCCCAAATCCAAAAATCCCATGAATAAAAAAAAATAATAATAATAATAATAAAAATCCAAAATAAGATTTTTCTTCAACAGACATACATACAAGCGAGTGCACATACATATATAGATACATATACACACACACTCGATCGAGTAGAAAATATAAGCATACATGTAGATGAGATTTGGGATTCTGCTCAGATCAGGGAGAACTCCTTGCAAAACACAGTTCCAAAGTCGTGATCATAAACTGGTGAGTTATGAAACCCTAGATCTAAAAATCGTAATTATTGTTCCAAAACCCATGGATATTCAGATTCAAAAACACAAACCTGATGGTTGTTGAATCGGAAGAACGAACTTATTCGATGTCATATCTCCCAGATTTAATCTTCAAGTCGGTGGTGTTCTGAGAAAGAGAGAAGATTGAGTCGTTCAATATACATGAGAAATAGAGAAGATTGAGCAAAATCCTCAAATCGATGTTGAAACCCTGTTTCAAAATTCAAATGTCAAAAAGCTGTACAAAAGTAGGGATTGTAGGAGAGTTGTGGGGATCATGATCCGTGTGAGTTAATGAACGGTTAGATAGGATCATGATAGTGATGGACGGTAGGATTATCATCTGTGTGTTTTTGTTTGAATTAATAAGGGTATAAGTGGAAAGTGATGTTTTATGGTGCTTAAAAGACTTGTACATTATGCTTTAGGGGTGTTTTAAGGGAATTTATATGGACTTTAAGAAGTCCTTCTAATATGCTTTATAAAGTAGTATAGATATAGATATAGGGAGGAGTTCATGCGAGAACCACCCTTATTGCGAGAACCGCGAGAACCAATGTGAACACAACCTAAAATAGCAAAAAAACCTAAAAAAACCTAACCCCCCCCCCCCCCAAAAAAAAAAAAAACCTAAACCCCCCTCCCCCACCCCCCAAAAACCTAAACCCCCCCACCCCCCCCCCCCCCCACCCAAGCTAAAATGCAAAAAAACTAAACCCCCAAAAAACCTAAAAAAAAACTAAAAAAATCTAAAATTTTTTTTTAATATTTTTTATGCTCAAATAGCTACTTTCAGCGGCCAAAAAAAAAAAATTTTTTTAATTTTTTTTTTGTTCGAAAAGTAGCGATTTTTATATAAAAAATATTAAAAAAACAAAAATTTGTTTGATTTTTAGCTATTTTTAGGCATTTTTTGTTGTGTTCACATTGGTTCTCGCGGTTCTCGCAATAAGAGGTGGTTCTCGCATGATCTTCTCCCTATATATATATATATATATATTTTATGTATATCTAATTATTATTTCTAAAGTAACAAATAAATATAAAGTATTTGTTTAAATGCGTCATTTATAGCGAGTAATGTTATATTCTCTTTAACTTTGTATGGATAGTGGACATGTTATGGTAATAGTAGAGGGTTCAAATGAGAATATTTTTTTGTAAGAAGAAAAAAGAAGAAGTTTCAACCAATAAGAATGTTTCATTTTACTTCATTTAATATTTGCATTTAATTTTAATATAAGTGTATATTGGTAAACTTACGTAAATCATTAATTTGTATGTTTCTCATTTAATAACTAACTAAATTAAATTTGTAACTCCTTTTCAATATATATACTTTTTCCAAATTAAAAAAACAACTTAATTTAATGTGTAGAATAAATTACTAGTTGTGTATGATAAATTACGAGTTGTGTAGGATATATTTCGAGGTGTGTAGGATAAATTTCAACTGTGTAGGATAAATTTAACATGTGCAATATCAAGAATAATTTAAATTTTGTAATTATTTTATTCTTTGAATACAACAAATCTTATCATTCAACCCGTATAACACATTTGACTATAAACTAATAAAATTCAACCCGTGTAACACAGCTATCTAAAATTCTGACTTAGTTTCCTCGCATTTTCCTTGTAACCTCTTGCTGTTTTTTTGAATGTTTTTTAGAGGCTCCACTATCTATTCTAGCCGTTTCATTGGCTAGGGTATCCCACTCTACTCGTTGCCATTTAACTAGAGGATTATAAAAACTTGGTCTTAAGTGTCATTTTCTCATCATTTTCTATTCCTGATTCAACACATTAATTGTTCTACATGAATTATTCAATGCATTGATTATTATAATTATTATTATATTATAATTATATAATTATATTTATATACATTAATAGAAATTGATGATGAATAGTAATTCAAGATTTTTTTTAATACTATATTGAGTAAACTGCAATTTTACCCCCTGGGGTTTAGGCCAATTGGCACTCTCACCCCGTCTAACGAAATAATTGCAATTTCACCTCCCAATGTTGATGTTCTATCGCAATTTTACCCCCTGCCGTCAAATAAGTTAACAGATCTGTTAACTGGAATGTGAAATGACTATAATGCCATTTCATATTACTCTCTATGTTTTGTTCTACTCTGTAATATTACCCTCTGGTTCATAAGAACTCAAACAACCATCTCTCTCCTGTCTCTCTCTCATCCACCACAATAATCACCACCGGGTACCACCATTGTCACCGCCATTCACTACCACAACCACCACCAACCCCACCGATTCACAACCCTATAGTTATAACTAGTGATAAGAGAACCATATAAATCCTTTATATAAGCATTCATACTTAGACTAATGACATTTGACATCAAACAAACAAACAGACTTATAAACACCAGAATGAGTTACCACACTAAGAAAATATAACCAGAAACTTAGAAACCAAGTAGAGTTGATGAGAAGGGAATATCACAAGAAAATAAGCTCTTTTAGGTTGGAAAATTATAAATAAACAAACATGTTTTTGTTTCACAAAAATGACCATGAGCATTGAATAGTCAAAGCAAGTTTACAGTAAAGACTATGGTATAATGGTAGGTTACTATTTATATTATAATTACCTTGATGTAGACATTCACCACTGCCACCACCATTCACCACCACAACTATCACCAACTCCACCGATTCAAAACCCCATAGTTATAACAAGGAATCCCAAATTATCAACTCTTCCACTTAGACTACGAAATGAAGCACAAGATGAACCAAAACAAACTAACAATTTTCTTTTCATAATTTCAAAGGAAAATCACAGAGATCTGAACTATCTCCGTTACAAACAGACGGAGAAGATATTCTCTGATAACGTCATCAGGTAAACTGCAAATTCATTACAGTCGATTAGTTCATGTAATTGAAACAAATTCATTATATCAGGTTTTATGCTGCTGAATTAGTACTCACATTGGAATATCTTCACAAATCAGGAATTGTTTACATAAATTTTCATTTTGCTACTTAGTCGCCGTCTGCCACCACCATCATCGTCGCAGCAGAACCCCACCACCATCGTCGCCGCCGTGCTCCGCCGCGACCCTCCGCCAATGCGGCTCTGGTTTGTCGTCGTCGGTCATCATCACCAACCACCAATTCATACAGAGTTAAAATCGAAAAAAGATCCCATCTGCAAGGTGTAATTAACTTGATTGAAGAACCCTAAAATTGAAAAAAGATGAATAAAAAAGGAAACTTGATGAGAAAATTGAAATGGGTATAAGATTACTTCAACTTTTTGGCATGTTAGAAGCATCAGAGTGAGCCTCTTTCTTTTTATTGATCGGTTTGAAGAAATCCGAGCGGCAGTTTCTTCAATGTCGTTGTCCGCCATTGATGAGTCAAAGTGAGAATCTTGATCCCCAGTTTGGATATGTGTTTGGTGAAGAAGGGTTTTAGTGGATAGGCTCCAAGTTAACCTTGCAGATGGGTTCTAATATGTTGGAGTAATTATTTGAATATGATGATGATGGATCTGGGTGATTTGAAGATGATAATGATAATTTGATTTTAATAATAATAATAATAATAATAATAATAAATATAGGGTAAGATTACCAAAATACCCCTACCTATAACAGTCAAATAACTGTTGACTGACGGCAGGGGGTAAAATTGTGACAGAACATCAACGTTGGGGGGTAAAATTGCAATTATTTCGTTAGAAGGGGTCAGAGTGCCAATTGGCCTAAACCCCAGGGGTTAAAATTACAGTTTACTTGTTAGGATCTGAGTTTGGATTGATTGTGTTTTACGTTTGAATTAAGATGAACAATGAACAAGTAATGCAGCGGAATATAAATGGAATCAAACTTTGCACACAATCAAACAGGAGAATTGCTTTAAACACACATTTTCAACATAGAACCGAAAGATTGAATTTATTTCAACAACGATTACAATGCATGCATGTAACAAACTCCCCCTCAGCCTGAGCTCACAGTGTTTGTTCGTACAAGAGAAAAGTGGTGAAGAGCTAATAGAACATTACAGGGTACTATTCTATTTATAGGCACGGACAAACCACTATGGCATCTTTACTGACGTCACAATGAAAGTGACATCTAACCTCCTAACAAACTCTAACAACTGATCTATACAAACACTGCAATGCTAACTATTGTTAACAATACATTACATATGAACAACTAAACTACTGCTTTATCCTTCCACTGACTCCAGCAGTACTTGATATGTTCAGCAGTGCTTGACCCATAGCAGTAGATTGATCAACAGACCTTTAGTCTTCATCAGTCTTTGACTTGATCAGCAGTTGTAAGTGAGCAGTTGTTGTAAGGATCAGTGGATGGAGGCCATCAGATGTTGAAACCACTTTCAAGGGGAGAGAATGAAAACATAACATCTGCTTATTTTGGATCCACTTCTCTGATCCGGTTTTGGCTTTAATCAACTGTTCCTCTGATAGGGTTCAATCCCAACAATCTCCCCCTGGAACAGATGATACCAAAACCCTTCATTATTGTGGAACTTTATTGCCTCATCAGCAGTTCCCTTATCTGACCTTTAAGTTGCAACTCAAAGTCTAGGGTATCTGTATCATCTTCATCCCTGCAAAGTGGAAGATCAAGGAGATCCTGCAGATCTTCAACACTTAGGCCTAGTGCTTGTTCCCTTGAAATTTTCTTCACTTCTCCACTGGACTTGATCACTGTCAGTACATGGGTCTGTTTATCTGTTTTCCACTTTAGTACTTTTGAGTCCATTGGGTTTCTTGGGAGATTTTTATTAGATGAGGCATTTGGAGATTGTTTCCTGGTGATGACTGGCTGAGCAGTGCTTTGAGCTTGAGCAAGTTCAGCATTTTCAGCCATCATCTACTTAATAACTGATTTTATAATATCATTACTAGCAGCTATATCTTCTGGTGTTTCTTTTTCCATCTCTTTTTGTCTTCTTCTTTGATAAATGAAAGCACCAGGTGGAGCAGTAGATTTCCTGACTTGCAGCTTTGGTGGTCTTGTTGAAACCTCTGCTTCAGGATAGTCAGGTTTTTGTGGAATCTTTGGATTTTTCTTCCTTAGTTCCTCCAACTTTTTGTAAGTGGCCCTGACTTTTTCTTCTTTCCACCTCATCACTTGGTTTCTTGACCCAAAATCAGCAGTGATTAATTCCTCTTTCATTCTCTTCAGCTCCAATACCTTATCAGGTACATTCTTCTTGTATTTTGACCAATCAGGAGGAGTATGTCTAACCTTGTTTTTGATCATGTCTTGAATCCTGGCTGCTTCACTTTCAAACTCAGGAATGGTCCAATCTTTATACATGTATTTTTCTCCCTTGTATTTCTTATAAGCCATGATGTTGTCAATGTAGTCTTTTCTCAAAGATTCATCTGCTCTTTCTGATATTTGTTGACATACATTCTTTGCAAACTGCTCCATGGATCTGACTTGTGTATGCAGAAATTGATAATGCCTTTGAATTTCTTTGTTAGATTTTCCTTGTGAATTTCTTTTGGAGATATCCTCTACTTGTTGAGCCTTAACTTTCAAGTATTCTTCAATGTTTTTAGGCCTAGGATATCCTACAACTGATGGCAAACTCCTTTTAGCAGGATCATAGTCAAAGTAGAATGATTTTATCTCTTCTCTGACTGCTATAAGTTCAAGAGGATACTGAAAACCTGCAGGAGTGATGGTAGTGATTGGTTGTTGAACCTGGGCTGAAGAGAGAGGAACAGGGTTTGGAATATTGACAAGTGAAAGAGATTTTGAAGATGTTGGTGGTGGTGATGGAGAATCATCATCAGGTAAAATTATCCTTCTCCTTTTTAGTTTAGGAGAGGCTTGTGGTATGTTGGATGGTTGTGAAGTGGTGGAAGGTGGCTGACTAACAGTTGTTAAAACAACTGGTGTTTCAACCACTGTTGTCATTACAACAGATGTTGTAACATCTGATGTCTTCTGCTTTTTAGCAGGAGGTGATGGTGGTGATGATGATGTTTTTGGTGGTGAGGTGATCTTTGGTGGTAGTGGTAAGGCAGTGGTTGTGGTGTGTGTTGAAGTGGTGTGTGTTGAGATGGTGGCAGTTGTTTGGCTAGCAGTTGTTGAAACCACTGAAGTATCAACAGTTGTTGATACAACAGGATTCTTAACAACTGCTGGTTTGGGAGATGGATTTTTGGAACTTTTGGAAGATTTGGGAGTGTGCTTTGTGATTCTGGATGGTGTGTGTTTGGGTTGCCTCACTTTTCTAGTGGGATGCTTCTTTTTGGGCTCGGGGCTTTCAGATTTTGGATTTTCCTGATCAACCTTAGGCTCAGAAGTACCCTGTTCATTCAGCTCCATAAAAGCTCTCTTCTCCTGAGCAAATCTTGCTTTATCCTTAGCCTCCTTATCCTTTTTCACATCAGCTTTTGCCTTAGCAATTGCATCAGTGGTTACATCAATCTTCTTTGAACCATTTGGCAAGGATATGTCTGCAAGCATACTATCTTTTTGTGGCTCAATATACAGACCATCTTCATATCCCTTCTTCTTCCACTGCTTGATTTTCTCCCCCTTTTTGGCATCAGCTGGTGGTGGATTATCCACAAATATGATAGAGGGAGGAGCAGTGCCAGTGGTTTTCAACAAATGGGCCTTTATTTCCTTGATATCTGTCTGGGTGTCTTTAAACCTTGCTTCCATGGCATTTCTGATCTTTTGAAGCTGAATTTCATGTTGGTGGTCAGCTAACTGCCTTTGATGGATAAGCAGTGGTTGAAACAAGTTCCATAACTCATTTGCAGCAGGTGCAGGTTGTGCAGGTGCTTGAGCTGGAACAGCAGTGGGTGGTACCTTTTGAGCTTTCAACAACTGTTGCATCATATCTTTAATTTCTACAATAGTTGTATCAAGTTTATCAATTCTACCCGTCAATTCTTGGTACATTAAACCATCACCCAATTTAATGGGATCATCTGATTTCCCACTAGCAGTGGTTGTAACAGTGGTTGACCCAGGAAATGAATCCCAGAAATCATCCACTGATGCCCCTTTGTCTTGGTACTAGGGACTTCTTCCTTCAAATTGAGGAACACTTTTTAGTGAACCAGTAAAGACCGGATACACAAATGTTCCCAGAGAAGGAATTACCTTCAAGGAAGTCTGATTGATGAAACCACTGTCCAAATGCAAACCAGTGGGTTCAGCACTTGTAGTGGCTGCTTCACTTGAACTACCACCAAGAGTTACTTGTAACTCATGGGGTGTAACCTCCTCAGGTGTTGTTGGTGGGTTAACAATGATTGAAATACCAGACCCATTCACTTGTTGGAGTATATTCGCATTGACAGGTGAGTGAGAAGGACTGGTTTGTGTCTGGTTCAAATCAAGAGCATCCAACAATAGTTTTGTTTGTGGGGGAATTGTGGAGGTGAGGTTTGGTGTAGAAAGCGAATTTGCCCCGGGAAGTGGGTTGTGGATGATAGAATCAAGTGATTCTAGAGCATCATATTGTGGTGTCCCGATGTGTACAACCTGTTCTTTTTGTGAAGAAGCAGGAGGAGTTTGAGGCATGGGTTGAGATATTTCTACCATCTGCTGTGAGGAAATAGCAGCAGTGGTTTCTTGTGACTTTTGTGATGTCACTGGCAGTTGCTCTGGTATCTCATCCTCCAGAGTTGCCTTTGATTTGGGTTTGGGGGGATTTTGATTTTTCTTTTGTCGTGGCTTTCTGGTGGTTTTAGGCATGGGTTTCACAGCAGTTGTTTTGCTGCTGTGATCACCTAGAGTAGTGGGCTCAGCAGCAGATACCTGAGGAGCAGTGGTAGCTGCTAAATTCTGCTCAGGGACCTCTACTTTTGTTTTGCAAGGTGTTGATAATATTGTAAAGGTTTCAACTGTTAAGCTGTTTATTTGAAAAGATTCACCTTGTTGAAGCAAATGAGCATCCTCCTTTCCAAATTTCTTTTGAAAGTAAAAACTTAGAAATCTTGGAAATAGTAAGAATGGTTTTTTATCAACATTTTTAACCAAATCATTAAAGATCACCTGGGAGTAGTTAAAATTTTCTTTTTGTAGAATAGCATAACCCAGGTATTGGATCTTTAATGGTATTTCATTAAAAGCAGTTGTTTTATTTGAAACACACATCAAGAGGGTATGAAATAAGAATCTTGTTGCAGGAGGAAAACTACCTTTTTGTAAGGTATCCTTTTTCATTTCATCTGCATACCCCCTTTCAAGAAAATCAGTTTTATACTCAATTTTGGGAAAAGAAGTTTTACCTTGCTGATCATCGAGTTCAAAGACTTCTGAAATGGATTGTGGGGTGATTTTCACTACTTTACCCTTTATTGAAGAATTGATGGCTATTGCTGTTTTACCTTGAAGTTCAAGGGTGATGTTGGTGCATACGTCTGTTGACTTCGTCTTGTATCTAGTCTTGTTTTGGTTTAGATAGATCAGGGCACGTAATTCGAGAAAACATGTTAGAAATTGATTTCGCACGAAATAGGATAAGGTATTTCGCACGAAATGACTTTGTCATTTCGTACGAAATAGCCTGGCTATTTCGCTTGAGCCTTTACGTGTGAAATCACCTTGCCTATAAATAGTTGCCTTGTCTTTTTCATTTAAAAAACTTTCCGATTCCAGAGCCGAAGTGCTGCTGAAGTGTCTACTCGCTGTAAAACGTTGTTATATCAATAAAAAAGACAATTAAAGTGAATATCTAGCTGAATCGAACTCGATACGTTAGTTTCCGCCTCTCGTATTGAGAAGAACACCTCTAAACGACTCGTTTCGGTCGTGAAAACGATCCTACAATTGGTATCAGAGCTCAGGAGGAGGAGTTCTATCGAATTCAGCTTGATTTCATCGAATTTTCTGACTTCTACACCTTCTTTTCAAAATTGAACAAGTCCACTGATCAAATTTTTACTCCCCCTAAAATAAAAATATGTTTCAGTTTTGATTTTTCAGGAAAATTTGAAAACAAACTGTACAAGGTAAAGTGACAACTGTTGTGAATTGCTTCAATTCGCCATTCACTTGGCATAAACAATCAGAACTCCCCCCCACAACAAACTATTTTCCCATTATGATTTCAAAACACTTAAGTTTGTTTTAATCAAAATGGTTTTTCCGGAAAATTAGTTTTGTTGAATTCACAAACCATTTGTAGATTAGGGGATCAATTCATCACATTGTTTTCTTCTTTCATCTTGAAAAAATTTAACAATTTTAGATTCAATCAACACTACTACTTGTAGGAAAGGTAAATCAAGAACAACTTAATGTCCTTGATTAATCCTTTGAATTTCGAAATATCACCGAAGTGAATTTCTCAAGAAAGATGCTGATACCTACTCCACACTTACCAACCTGAGAGCTCCGGCAAGTCAGGATTTTTACTAGTGAAATACAGACATCCAAGCCTGACCAAACTTAGATGTGACCTTTTCAGTCTCATTTGAGGTTTCAACATTTCTTTTTTCTTCATAAAATTCTTTCACCCCTTTAGCCTTCCCATCGATCATTTTCCCAAAAATGTGTTTTACTTTCCCATTGAATGCTTTATCGACATCAAATTCTTTCTTCTAAGAATAGAATTGATTCGAGATTTCAACTTTGCCAACCTTTTGTTTGAAATTTTCAGTCCTCAATGGTGGAAAGTTGATATCATCCATCGGCGGAACTGAATTTTCATCTTTTACCTCAACTTGTGGCTCCTCTGACTTTGTGGAATCAGATTCATCGCCAGATTTCACCTCAGATTTCTTAACCACCCACATTTGGTTGTCAAGATTAACTCTTCTTTTGTAAAATCTTTTCTTCGAACATTCACCAACGTCATATGTTGAATTTTTTAAAACTTTGAATTTTTCAGTTGGTGGTTCATTTTTCTCAACAATCTTTTCTTTAAGTTTAGAAACAACTTCCTGTTTGATGTTGGTTGCTTTAGGACAGTTCCAAGCAATATGACCAACTTCTTGACACTTGTAACAAGTTCTTGTTTCCTTTCTTTGATATGCTCCATTCCTCATTTCTTCTTGCTTCTTAGCAAGAAATTCTCTGTTTGTTTGCTTCCAAAATTAGTTCTTTTCTTCCTCTTCTGAGCTTGCTCCTGAAACAAATACAGTTTTTGGTTTATAAGTTTTCTCATTTTTTATGATTTTTCGGTGGAATAAATCCCAAACCCTTCTTTTTGATATTACCATTATGGTTTGGTCTCTTTTGAAAACCAGAACCAGAATTGTAACCCTTTTTCTTGTTTAATCTTTGTTTAACTCTTGAGGTGTAAGGACTTGGTTTTTCAGAAAGATTTTCATCTTTTATTTTAGAAATATTAATTTCTATTAGTTTGTAAACCTTTTTAATCAATTCAGTTTTAACACTTCTTATTGGAAATTCCTCATCAGAATATAATTTGTCTGAATCATTCAAAGTATATGCCACTTTGATTGGTTCATCATTCAAATTAGATTTTGATAACAAGAATTCTTTATTGTAAACCCTTTTGACTGACGACTTTGGACTGTCAACTGATGAACTCGAACTCTTGGAATCGGACTTTGACTCTGACTCCTCATCTTTATCCAACACCTGATCGACCACTTTCTTTATTAATTCAGACTCATGATCAGTGTCAGACGATGTGAACGTGACGTCAATGTTTTCTGGCAACTCATCAGTTGTTTCAGACTTCAATTTTATATTGACTGCCTTTTTGACTTGCTCCTCATTTGGTTTTCTGGGAGAATAACCTTCCCAGATCGGAGGCGGACACTTGTTATAATTTGCACTTTGTTTCTTACCAGTATCCTTCTCTTCAGACTTCTTATCCTGAAAGGCTTCAAAACCTGCAACAGTTGGATAAATTCTGTCAATCAAATAATCAGAACTAGAATAACTTTGCAGTAATCGTCTGATTCTTTCATTTTCTATCTTTTCAGTTTCCAACTCTTGTTTCAACTTTGCACATTCTTCGATGTAGTAATTGATGGCCTTTTGCTTTGTCATCATTACTGCATTCATCATTGTCAATGCATCTTCTCTTTCAGAATTTGTCTTCTGAAGACCATTCACTGTTCTGTTCAAAACGTCATATGATTCTTTCACATAATTGAGATCGAACAATAACTTTTCTTTCATCTTTTCGAGATCACTCAATTTCTCGTCTTTCACTTAACACTGCTTGCAAGATTCCAAACACTTTAGACATGGTTTGATGACTTCAACAATCTTTTCAACTTCGATAACCTTCTCTTCTTCAACTACTTTATCAACTTCAACCACCTTTTCAGATTCAATCGTCTTCATAGCAACTTTAACTTCTTCATTTTGTTCAGTCTTATCTTTTTGAGCAACACTCTCACATTTCATCTTTTTCTGCTCTTTTGCTGCTCTTCTCTCCTTCAGCTTCTCCAATCTATCTGCAAAATAAAATTAAAAACTTTCAGGAGATAACATAGATTTTCCAATGTTTATTTGTGTCTCTTCTTCATCATCACTGTCATCAGATGATGATTGATCAAATACTTGAGTACTTTCTGAACTTTCATCTGAATAAACAAAATCTCCATCTTGATTCTTCTCATCACCAGCATTTCCTTTCATCCATTCCTTCATTAGATCTGGTTCTTGAACTATTTTTCCAGTGAGAGCTACCATTTTTGAATCAGGTGGAATGTATTTATCCCAGCTAAAGCCTTCTACCACTTTTTCATCATCTTGATCAATTATGCCAAAATAAGCTTTCTTATTTGCTTCTTCGATCATTTTAGCATGTGCAGTTTGTGGTTCTTTTTGTTGATACGGTTGATGAGCAACTTGTTGATATATGGCTTTCCGATAATAATCATTACCGTCGAACGGATTCTTTGCTCCACTTGCTTCTCGATTGGTACATTCCCTCTTGAAATGTCCTTTCTCCCTGCATCGAAAACAAGTAACTTTAGATTTATCAAAACCCAAAGTAGAAACATTAGCATCCCTGAAATCATCTCTTCCTGTAATCATCTTAAATTTTTCAGCTCTCCTCAAAACACTTGCTAAGCACCACTTAATATCCATAAGCTCCATCTCTTCTGCATCTATCTAATCGTAATCCTCTTTCGTCAGCATAGGATTTCCGATCCTTCCAGCAACCAATCCTTCATATGATTCTAAAACTGTAGCAAGTAATGACATGTGACTTTTAGCGATCTCTTCAGAGAAATTTTGACCATTCTGAAGATGCTATGCGATGTTGCAGTTTAAAATATGACCATTACTGCTGTTTGAGCTTTAGAACTGATGACCTGTGGTTGATTTTGGACTAACACTTGGATATGAAGAAAATCCACTACTACTGTTTGGACTTTGATTGACTGATCCAGATGAGTTTTCAGCACTGAAAGCAGTTTGGACTTTTGGACTCGCTTCAACATCTTGAACACTTCCTTTGTAATACTTCTTGATGTCTTGTTGACCACTTGGACTATTCATCCTTGCAATATTTTGCTGTTTAAGATCTTGACCCTCAATCTTTTCAATGAACTGGGAAATTGTCAATTTGTAATATTCTCCAGTGTTTTTCAAGATCATCAAATATGTACCCCATTCTTTCTGAGGTAAAGCATCAGCTAATTTGTCAACCCATTCTTCTTGATCTTTGACTATTTCTAACAAAGATATAGATTGCACTAAGTGACAATATCTTCCAATCAGCTTCTTTGAAGATTCACCCGGCAAACTCGAAAACAAATCAAACTCTTTCTTTAGCAATGATTTCTTACTCCTAATCATTTTTTCACTTCCTTCAAACTTAACTCGAAGAGCTTCCCAAATCGAACGTGAAGTGTTATCATGTTGGAGCAAAATGAAGATATCTTCTTTCACAGCTTGCTGTAGCAGACTAATCATCATTTTATCTGCTTTGTACATGTCACGTTCTTTATCCGTCAATTCAGAAATTGTTTTGATTACACCCAAATCTGTACGAGGTTTGACATACTTTTTCTCAATACACTCCCACGACCTCAAATGATTAGCTTGAACCCAATTCTCAAACCGGTCTTTCCAACCATAATACTCCTCAATGCCCATTAGTTTCGGGGGCTTTTGTAAAGTTCCAGTTTTGTTTTCCATGTTCATGCTTTGAGCAATAGCAGCAGGAGTAGTCGGGGTTATAGCAAATGCGTTATAGAATTCCTCTTCCATGATTCGGTAACAAGTTTTACAAAATCAGCTACTTTCAAACGAAATGACCTGAAAAATAAATCTCACACGAAATGATGATTTCAAACAAAATACAACTACACACGATATCAGCTTTCACACGAAATGACTCTCTGGTACGAAATAGACTTTCGTAAGGAATAGGTTCACACGAAATACCCTCTTTCACACGAAATACTTGATTTCGTGCGAAATAACAAGCTAAAAGATGATTTCGTGCGAAATGACCAAGCAAATGATGGTTTCGTGCGTAATCAACTCAAATCTCACATGAAATGCTGATTTCATGCGAAATCAAACCTTGATTTCGTACGAAATATAGTGCAATTTCAAACGAAATAAGTCTGAAATCTGATTTCGTGCGAAATGAGAGGATCTATTCCGTGTGAAATACTGCTGATGTCATCATCTCGGCCATATTTTTGTCAATTTGATCAGGTTTTAGCTTGATTTTAGGTCCAATTCTTTCAAGGCTTTGTTAAAACACAGTTTCGCTTATAATGTGTGAAATTTAATCCATTTTATCCGTTAAAACTTGTTCAATTTTGAAAACAAGGTGTAGAAGTCAGAAAATTCAATGAAATCAAGCTGAATTCGATAGAACTCCTCCTCCTCCTGAGCTCTGATACCAATTGTAGGATCGTTTTCACGACCGAAATGAGTCGTTCAGAGGTGTTCTTCTCAATACGAGAGGCGGAAACTAACGTATCGAGTTCGATTCAGCTAGATATTCACTTTAATTGTCTTTTTGATTGATATAACAACGTTTTACAGCGAGTAGACACTTCAGCAGCACTTCGGCTCTGGAATCGGAAAGTTTTTTAAATGACAAAGACAAGGCAACTATTTATAGCCAAGGTGATTTTGCACGGAAAGGCTCAAGCGAAATAGCCAGGCTATTTCGTACGATATGACAAAGTCATTTCGTGCGAAATACCTTATCCTATTTCGTGTGAAATCAACTTCTAACATGTTTTCTCGAATTACGTGCCCTGAACTATCTAAACCAAAACAAGACTCGATACAAGACGAAGTCGATAGACGTATGCACCAACAGTCTCCCCCTCGGATGTTGACGAAGTCTTCAGTGTCGAGTCTTCAATGTATTCAGTCTTTATCAGTCTTTCTGCTCTTTCTGAAGTATCTGACAGTGTAAAACATCCTCAGTCTTCTCTCATCTTCTCTCTACCAGGATCTCAATCTGACTCCATCTTCTCTTGATCAGATCTCTTGATTTCTTAAGTTCATCAGCATTAGCAATACCAAGATCGTAACCTGGCTTCACATTCTGCTCAGGTTTAATCACTAGAACCTGCACATATCTCTACCTCACAATAAATTTCACAAATTTTTAAATTTGACAAATTTATATACCACTTGCAGGTATTAATCAATCAATAAATGATTTCACAATGTTAATATCTGATGAACCACTTGTAGGCAAAACATTTATTTTTATTCATTATAAACAGACTCCCCCTCACGAAATGTTCATCATGTTTAGCATTTGGAGTTTTGAAAATTAGCTCTTCAACATCAGTTGTCGAAAATCTTTTTGGATTTTTCAAAATTTATGCTAAAACACACTAAAAATTTTTTGGATTTTTTTTAAAGGAAAGCAGTAAAGAAAAAAAAATATACAAACAATATATTTGTGAGTTTGTGTAAGAGGATCATATCAGTTTTTGAAACAAATCACCAGCACCGTTAAGCTTTAGACATTTTAAGTTCTAAACGATTCACGTAGATTGTCAGTATACTGATCCACTTAAATTTTTACACAAATTTCAACTATTTCGAGATACGAGATTAATGTTTTAGAGACTTAAACTTATACGCGAGTCCCGTCTCAGAATATACTCCCATATCCAGATCTCAATATTCAGTCTTACAGGTGAGTATACCTAGATGATATCTGTAAAGGGTTAAATGCGAGGGCCATGAGAACTCAGGCTATTGCTTCCGCAAAATCAGAGAGATGATGGCTTCGACTTTAGGTGTGCTCCCTTTAGAGAATCTTTTCTTCAACAGCACATGATTAGCATTTTGCAATGTTTCATCATTTTTTATGCTGAGGGTAGTGCTTTTATTTCAAGCAAGCAAAAAGTATTATACGGGGACTAGGCCATTGCTTCCGCAAAATCAGAAGTCCCGGGATAATACCCCAGATATCACTAAGCATAAAGACCTAGTATCTCAGAAAGAGGGACCTTTCAAACAAGATTTCGGGGGTTACCCATATATCCGAGAGATGTTCCCCACGAGATAAGTAAGTTTGAAATTTAGGTTTATATCTCGACACAATCTACTAAGCGTGTAAAAACCTACTGACATATCATCAGTGATGAACCATGAGATAAGTAAGATTAAAACTCTGTTTTGGCATAGCAAGCAGTGTTTACTGCCTCTGCCCAAAAAGTTAATGGCAAACCTGAATCAGCAAGCTTGGTTCTTGCAGCCTCAATCAAAGTCCTGTTCTTTCTTTCAACAACCCCATTTTGCTCTGGTGTTCTTGGAATGCTGTATTGCCTAACAATTCCTTTTGACACACAGAAATCATCTAACTCCTTGTTTCTGAACTCTGTGCCATTATCACTTCTGAAGATTTTTACTAGAAGGTCAAACTGCTTTTCAACCTGTTTCACAAAGTCTTGTAGAATGTCTGCAGTCTCATCTTTTGAGTGTAAAAAGTAAGTCCATATAAACCTAGAAAAGCCATCAACAATAACCAGACAATATCTTTTCTTTCTAAGACTCATGACTTTAACTGGGCCAAACAAATCCATATGAAGTATTTGCAAACATTTGGTTGTTTTGGACTCTTCAATTGATTTGTATGAGCTTTTATGTTGTTTTCCTTTTAAACAGGAAACCCAATGCTCAGAACAGGTGAACAGTTTTTGAGGTAAACCTCTTACTAACCCCAGTTTTGAAATGGCAGTGATTGTCTTGAGATTTGTGTGCCCTAATCTCCTATGCCATAATTCTGTCTCTTTGTTTGATGCAGCTGAGAACAGACAGGCATCAGTCCTGGGGCTCTCTTTTGACATATCCACCACATAAACATTGCCACTTCTTTGAGCAACAAGTTGGGTTTTTCCAGTTTTTATTATTGCTTCAATCTTTTCCACCATTTCTGGTCCAACAATCCTACAACAATCCTTTGTGAAGAAAGAGCCATAGCCCTTATCACTCATTTGAGAGACACTCAGGAGGTTGAATTTTAAATTGTCTATTAGATTGACATTTTCAAACTTAACTTTACCAGACTGCACAGTACCAGACCCCAGAACCTTCCCTTTACTGTTATTGCCAAAGGGCTTTACATCCTGTCATGTGCCTGGAGCCTCCACTATCTACATACCAAAGTGTTAGTTCATACGTCTGTAGCTTCCATCAGTATTTAGTCATATTTTGTATATTTTGTGTACTTGTATGTTATTATGTATGTAGAATGACAACTCAGGGAATGGTTTTGTATTGTAAAGATGATGTCCGTCGGCTGTCTTGTGTCATCCCGTCGGATGGCCATCCGACCGGATAGCCATCCGAGCGGTCTACCACTCGGTCGGACAGCATCTATCTCATTCCTGAGTTGCCTATAAATACCCCATCAGGGTATGACATTCAGGACTTTTTGACACTGGAGAGAACTCTGTCATTGTCTGACTTCTACAGGCGCTTTTGTACTTTCATAACAGTTGAATAGAAAGATCAGACTGCGTTTAAGCGTTGAATACTTTGTCGTACATCTTTGATTTGATCAAATGGATTCCGCACATTAGTCAAAGTCGATTCATCTAAGTTCCTGACGAACAGATCCTATACGAGGGACCAACAAGTGGTATCAGAGCATCCAGGGAGCTGAATCGAGATCTACGACAACGAATTCACCGGAATTCGAGCTTTTCTTGCCGATCAGAGTCAAATTTCACCAGAAATTTGACATTTTCTCTCACTTTCTACTCATTTCTTACATTGTTTTTCAATTTGGGACCATAAAATCAGAAAAACATAAAATTGGACGTGAATCTACGGTCAAAATTTGATAAAACTGATATAAATCGATTCGCAATCAATTAAAGTATAATCCTACCAAGTTTCATAATCAAATTCAATAAAAAACTAGATCAAATTCATCAAAAACCATGTTGAACTGTTCATGTTTGCTGATGTCATCCACTCGCTCGGACAGCTGTCCGAACGGATTGGACTAGACAGTACATGTTAGTTACTTGCTGACATCATCAGTGTTACTCGCTCGGATTACCATCCGAGTGGTGTGATTTGGATTGTTTAAGTTTATCAGCTTACTTTATCATCCCACCCGGTCGGACAGCAATCCGATCGGATTGGATTTGGAAGTTCTTGTTTTCATTTACAAAAGATAACCTGTCAACCGGTCGGATTACCATCCGAGCGGTGAAAGGTTGAAAGTCAAACTTTTCAAAGTTTAAGAGTGTCACTCGAACGAACGACACCTGATCGGATCACCATCCGATCGGATAGCCTTTTCACAACAGTACAGTTGATTACTTGTGTCACTCGTTCGGATTGTGACTCGACCGGATCACCATTCGATCCAGGTGCTTTTGGTTGAAATCTTTGAAACTTGTGAAAATTGTCTAAGTATTTGTAAACTGTTTCAAGTACTCTAAAATGGGGGATGATTTTCTCAATCCTTTCAGTGACATCTTTGCCTACACCAGCAACACAGGAGACACTACGTCAAGCAGCACAAACACTACTGCTCCAAACCCGAATCCAAAGAAAGCCATTATCGACTCATTGAGCGTGGATAACGCGTATGGCACATATAACAAACCGCCCAAGCTAATGGCTATCGAGGAATACAGTAGGTGGGCAACTAGGTTTGAAAACTGGTTGAAGGCTTTCACCTACCAGAGTTGGAAATGCTTGAAGAGTGGGTTTAACATTGGAAGAAGTGACTATGAGAACTTAATTGAAAATGAACAAGAAAGTTTTATCGCTGAGCAAAAATGGATCGCATTGCTACATCAACCAGTGAGGGATGATATCATATCTCTAATCGATTACAAAAGTTCCAAAGATTTATGGGCAAAATTAGAGAAAAAGTGTGTGGGTGGAGAAGAAATTGTTAGAAACAAGAAAAAATTGTTGAAAAAGGAATTTGATTTATTTGGATGTATGAAAAATGAATCGGTTTCAAAGAGGATAGAAAGGTTTTGTCATTTGAAGATCGAGCTGACTAGACATGGGTTTACGTTCATAGAGGAAGAATTGGTTGATAAGCTGATGGATTCACTGCCTGATGAAAAAGATTGGATGTACTTTGCTCTGTTGTTGAAAAACACTGTGGAGAAGAAGAATCTGACAGTTGATTTTCTGATCGAGAGGCTTGAAAGTCACGAGTTGGAAATTAGGAAAACAAATAAAGTCAACAGTACTCAGTATCAGCAGAACGTTGATTTGTATTATCGAGGAAGTATGATTCAAAAAACGGTATCACCAAGACTGCATTCTCAGCAGAAAATCCAAGTGTGCCAAATCAAGAGAATCAAAATAGCAGTCCTGCTCCAAGCAGCGGATATCATGGAGGATCGTCTTCATCGACTCCAAGTCAACAGCAACAACAATATGTTCCGAAAAATATTTTCCAGTGCAACATTGCTGTAAATCTCAACAACGCACAAAATTTCAGCGAAGAAGCAGCCAAACAGCGGATGGTATTTCTAGCATCCATCTTGGAGTCTTACGAAAGTCTCGTAGCAGGAAAAATCGGAAACACTAATCTCACAAAGGAAGACTATGATCAAATTGACCCCGAAGAAATGGAGTTAATTGACATTAGATGGTGTATGGCGAGTGCGGTTAGAAGGGCTCAGAGGTTCATGGAGAAAACAGGCAGACACTCCATTGGTGGACCTTCAACTAAATTAGGTTTTGACAAATCAAAGGTTACATGTTTTAAGTGCAAGCAAAAGGGGCACTTTAAACGGGAATGTCGAAATGCACCTGCTGATGAAACGGCCAATCCATTCCGTGAGGACTATTATAAAAGGGCCATCTATCATCAAAACAAAGCAGAATCTCCTAGAATGAAGCAGTTAGAAGATGCTCCCAAAGAAAAGTCGAGAGCATTAGCCGTTATGCATGATGATGAGCGCTATGACTGGAGTGATGTGCTACCAGAAGAAGATGCTGTGGGTTTTGCATTCATGGCAAAGATTGTGCCATTCAAAGACACTCGTACTGAAGAAGAGAAATATTGTTCTAGGAAGACGTTAGCCCAAAACATGAAAGATAAAATTTATCGAACATGGAAAGAAGCAAAAAGTGTAAAAAGATGGGATGCTACTCGGGAATGCTACTTGGATCCTAAAGGGAACATAGTTGTTGAACCATCATCAATCAGTGTTGAAACCCTCATAGAACAAATAGCAGAAGAAGAAGAAGAAAGACAGAGAATGTGGGCAAGAGAAGATGAAGAAAAGGAGCTACAGTCGAAGAAGGTCGATGATGGGATAATCGACACGACCAAAGAGTTCACTGCAGATAACCTAATGTAAATGGCAGATAAAGTGCTCGCAGCGAAGGAATTAGAGGTAGATTCTAACTCCGGAACTGAGTCAAAGAGCAAGGTCAGTTCTAATGATTCAACAAATGGGTCTGGTAAGACTGATAAAGCCAAGATTGACAGTGACTGCAAAAATTGCATGAAAGACTGCAAGATTTGTAGTACATATGCATATCTCAGTACCAAAAAGACTGAAGAACTGACTAAAAGAGTTAGACAAGTTGAAAATCAAATCTTAAGTCGTGATAAATTGGTAAAAGCTTCAAATGATCGAATCAAAGAATTAACTGAGAAAATTGAAAATGATAAAATTGATGTAGAACGAATCAGGAAAGAAAACGAAAAGTTAATTCATGAAACCGTCAACTTTCTGAAAATTACGAGAAGCTAAAAAGAACGATAAAAGATTCTTATGAGAGAAACAATAAAACTAGCAAAGAAAATTTTCAATTGTCAGGAGTCCTTCAGTCGAAAGAAAAGCAAATCAACCAACAGTTGGATGAGATTGCTAATCTGAAGCTTCAGTTTGAAGAAGCTAAGATTGAAAATGAACGAATCAATCTGAAACTCAACAGTTACAACTCCGCAAGTTTTGTTCTTCAACACATAGTTCCCAAACCCATTGGGAAGAACAAAGCCGGCGAAGATGTATATGCTGATGGAACAGGGGTTGGGTACCATCAAGTTCCACCGCCTGTGTTGAATAATTTTTCAAAGAAAAAATCTGGGTTGGTTAACAATGATGAAACAAATGAAATTAAACTTCCAGAAACAATTGACATCGCATTCACTTCATCTTCTGATGAAGACAGTGTTCAGTCCGAAGTTGTTAAAAATATGGTTGAAAATGTTTTGAAATCTGATAGTGATTCAACTGAGGACGAAGAATGCTTCTTGAATAATTACATTCCAAAATCAATATCCAAAAACAACTTAAGTGAAAAACCTACTCTTGTGATGTACAAGATGTCGGGTTCGGATAAGTTGTATTCGGATCTTGAGTTTCCATTAGAGAATGTGAATGTCGACAAATTGAAAAATGTGTTTAAACTGGTTGAGATTGATGTTTGTGAAATCGAAGGTTTGAAACGTTCCGAAAGACAACTGAACTTTGAAAAAGATAAATCTTACTACAAAAAACCTGTTGTACCGCCACGTTTTTCTAACAACAACCAAAACAAATGGTCGGGTGGTTATCAGGGTGGTAAGAATAATCAAAGAAGGAACTTTCAAAACAAGAAGTTTGTTGAGAAAAAGGTGTTTGTGAAAAGCTCGAGTTCACACTCCGAGCAAGAATCTGAGATTTTTTCGAAAACCAATGAAGAATTCTTTGAAAAGAAAGCCTCGCAACCTCATATCGAAGGCACAAGTCGGGTAGTTGATAGCCGAACATGCTTCAAATGCAATCAAGTTGGACATATTGCACGAAAGTGCACCAACTCGAAGCCTAAGTCTGTGGTTGTCGAGAATCCGAAAAGAAAAGATGATGTAAAGGGAAAAGCTCCAATGTTTGTTGAGAAAAAGTTTTTAAAAAAGGAAAATGCCGAAGTTAAAACTGAATCTGCAAAAGAATCAGTTAAGAAAACCGAACTCGTAAAGAAAATGGTAACTAAAAATGACAAATTTTACGAACGGGTTGCATCATCTCAACAAGCATGGAAGCCAAAATTTGTTGAAAAGAAAGCAAGTTCTCCAAAACCAAAGGTTTCAGAGTCTGCAAAACAATCATCTTCTACCACACCAGTAAAGATGAATGTTCCTTTGGATTACTTTGAGAAACTTGAGAAACAAACTTCTACCCCACCAGGAAAGAAGTATGTTCCAAAGAAAGACCAACCATCTGGTCAACCTCAAAAGGGCGAATCTTTCTTATACAATGAGGTTGAGGTTGGGACTGAAGAAAGTTTAAAGATGAATGACAAAAATTTCCCGCCATTGTACACCAAAACCACAATTCTAAATGTCAAGCTACCTGAGTTGAAAGAGGCTTGGGTTGCTTCAAAATCTCACTAAATGTTTTTGAAATGTGCAGGAGCTTCCGAGATCCATCTCACGTTGGATAATGGATAGTGGAGCTTCTCGGCACATGACGGGGAAGAAAACCCTACTGTATGATGTTCGAGGGTTTAATGGAGGATATGTGGGATTTGCAGGCAATCAAGATGGTCGTATAGTTGGTGAGGGAACTTTATCGAATGGAATTGTCACGTTTGAAAGAGTGAATTACATCGCCGAACTGGAAAACAATCTTCTGGGCATCTCTCAGATTTGTGATCGTATGTATTCGACGCACTTCACAGACAAAGAATGTTTGATATTGAAGCCAGGCTTTGTTGTCCCCGAAGAGTGGGTCATCATGAGAGCACCAAGAGTCGACGATCTGTACGTGTTAGACATGAGTGTAGCAACTACTACCACGGGTCAGGCTCACTGCTTCATGTCAAGAGCCACTGAGAAGGAGTCACAATTATGGCATCAAAAGATGGGTCATATTCATCTGCGAAAAATGAACTACCTGGTACACAACGACTTAGTAAATGGTGTTCATCTGAAAGGGTTTCATCTTGAGGGGGAGTGTATTAGTTGCATCAAAGGTAAACAGCGAAAGAAATCTCACCCTGGAAAGAAGATGAATTCAGTCTCGAGGCCGTTAGAGAGACTTCAGATGGATCTTTTTGGTCCAGCGAATGTTAAAAGCATAACTGGTGATCTCTACTGCTTAGTTGTCACAGACGACTATTCGAGATTTTCGTGGGTAACGTTTCTGAAGACAAAAGATGAATCATTTGGGAGTTTGATAATATTGTTCAGAAAGATTGAAAACTTGTACCAAACTCGTATTAGAAGAATAAGAAGTGACAACGGTACAGAGTTTTAGAGAAATAAAATGGAAGTATATTGTAATGAAAGAGGTACACTGCATGAATTCAGCGCACCTTACACTCCGCAGCAAAATGGAGTAGCAGAAAGAAAGAATAGGACGTTGATTGAAACGGTTAGGACGATGCTTGCTGATTCAAAACTACCTGTCAATTTCTGGGCAGAAGCAGTGTTAGCCGCTTGCTATACGCTCAACTGGGTTCTTACAGTGAAAAAGTTCAACAAGACATGTTTCGAGCTCATTAATCTCCGCAAACCTAACCTGAAGTATTTGGAACCGTTCGAGTCTCCCTGCACAGTTCTAGAACCTTTTGGTAAATTTGGTCCAAAGTGCATTGAAGGTATATTTGTTGGATATGCAAGCCCATTGAAAAGAGTCTTTGTTCCAAGCTTGAAGCGGATCAGCAAAGCACAAAATGTTGAGTGTCAAGGTTACACCATGCCACCTCAGAATCCCGGCGACTCATGGCGTTTCAATTACGATACTCTGTGGGATTCATTCGACATAGAAGAAGAACCAGATTTCTTTGACGAGTTGGATGTTCCAGGCGAGGTGATGCCAAGAACTCTTTCATACCATCCAGAAGAGTTAATCATTGGAGAGTTGCAATCAGGCATCCGCACCAGACGACAAATTGACCAAGGCCTTACTTGTTTTTATTCTACAGTTGCTCCTTTACAAACAGAGTTTTCACTTAGTTGTTTCATTTCACAGATTGAGCCGCGAACGTACAAGGAAGCACTAACTGAAGATTCCTGGGTTAACGCTATGCAGGAGGAGCTAAGTCAGTTTGAGAAGTTGGGTGTCTGGAAACTGGTGGATTTGCCTGATGGCCATAGGAAGATTAACACCAAGTGGGTGTTCAAGTGCAAAAGGGATGATCGAGGGGTTATTATTCGCAACAAAGCTCGACTCGTTGTCCAAGGTTTCAGTCAGCCGGAGGGAATAGATTTCACTGAAGTGTATGCTCCGGTTGCTAGACTTGAAGCGATCAGAATCTTCCTAGCATTTGCATCTTGGAAAGGATTTAAAGTTTTTCAGCTAGATGTGAAGTCGGCATTTCTCTATGGCAAGGTGAAAGAGGAGGTATATGTCGGACAACCACCGGGCTTCACCGACCCAATCCACAAAGATAAAGTTTATATCTTGGATAAGGCGTTATAAGGCTTACATCAGGCCCCGAGAGCCTGGTACGAGACCCTGTCTCAACATCTGTTAGCCAACAACTTCATCCGAGGAAAGGTAGACGCCACTCTGTTCACAAAATAAGTCGATAGCCATCTTCTGATAGTCCAAATTGATGTGGATGACATAATTTTTGGGTCAAAAAATGAACAACTCTGCAAAGATTTTGAAAACATTATGAAGCAGAAGTTTGAAATGTCATCAATGCGTGAGATGAAGTTCTTCTTGGGGCTTCAGGTTGATCAACTACCCGAGGGAACGTTCATACATCAGACAAAGTATGTTCATGATGTTCGGGAGAAATTCGGGATGTAAGGAATGTCACCAACGTCCACCCCGTTAGCGACGAACCATGGGATAAACCCTGATCTCACCGGAGAGAAGGTGGATGAAACGTTGTATCGCTCCATGATCGGATCGCTGAGGTATTTGACGGCATTAAGACCGGATATCATGTATCCAACCTACCTCGCAGCACGGTTTCAGTCAAGCCCCAGAGCCTCGCATATGGTAATTGTGAAAAGGATATTACGCTACCTGAAAGGAACTCCATCACTGGGGTTGTGGCATCCAAAAGAAGGCGATTTCACGCTTGAGGGATATTCTGATTCCGATTTCGGATGCTACAAAGTGAACGCTAAGTCAACAACAGCGGGATGCCAGTTTTTCGAACCACGATTGGTCACCTGGCAATGTAAGAAGCAGACCTCTGTCGCTTTATCCATATGTGAAGCTGAATATGTATCTGCTAGCAGCTGCTGCTCTCAGATCCTGTGGATCCAGCAACAGATGCGAGACTACGGTTTGCAATTTCTTAACTCCCCTATCTTTGTTGATAATGAGGCAGCTATAAACATAACAAAAAATCCTGTTCATCACGCTAAAACGAAACACATTGAAATTCGTCATCACTTCATCCGAGATTGTTTCGAGAAGAAGTTGATACGAATAGAAAAAATCCACAACGATGAACAAAAAGCTGACTTACATACCAAAGAATTTGACAAAACTCGTTTTCAATATCTATTGAAACTTAATGGTATGAAGTTACTATCGGTTGCGGAGGGGATTCTTGGCGTAGATGAAGGTACCACTGTAGATGATGTTGAAAAGCAATCTGCAATGGTTTGTCGATTTTTTACTTGTTTTGGTATTTAGGGGGAGATAGGTTATATTTTTCAGAAAATACAAAAAACAATAAAAAATTCAAAAACCCAAAAACATGAGATATTTCAAAATCCAAAAGCAATAGAAAACCGAAAAAGAGCTTGTGTAAAAAGGGAAAATGATAGTACATCAGCTAGACAGTTGCAGAATGCTAAAGAAATGTAAAGTTTAAAAGTGTTAAGCAGTCTCGCTGATGATATGTCGGTAGGTTTTTACACATTTAGTAAGTTTGTTCGGGATATAAACCTAAATCACAACTTGCTTTTACGTGGGGAACATCTCTCGGATATATAGGTAACCCCTGAAATCATGTTTGAAAGGCTCTATTTCTGACATACTAGATCTTTGTACGTGATGATATCTGGGGTATTATACCTGGACTTCTGATTTTGCGGGAGCAATAGCCTAGTCCTCGTATAATACTCTGCACTGCTTTATTCTTAAAGCCCCCCCCCCCAGCATAAAAAATGATGAAACATTGAAAAATGCTAATCATATGCTATTGTAAAAGAAGATCCCCAAAGGGGACCCACCTAAAGTCGAGCCATCATCTCTCTAATTTTGCGGAAGCAATAGCCTGAGCTCTCATGGCCTCGCACTTAACCCCTTACAGATATCATTAGTGTGCACTCACCTGTAAGACTGAATATAGTAGTCTGGATACGGAAGTATATTCTGAGGTGGTACACTCGTAAAAGTTAAGATCTTAAAACACTAAATTCGTATCCTGAACAGATTGAAATTTGTGCGAGAACTTAAGTGGATCAGTATATCGGCAATCTAAGCGAATTGTTTAATTCTCAGTATGAAATCAAAGCTTAACGGTACTTGTATCTTGTCGGTAGCTGATATGATTCCCTAACACGCTCACCAAAAATATGTTTGTAATTAGTTTACATTTACTGTATTTCATTTCTGTTTAACTTTCATAACCCAAAAAGATTTCATATCTTTCTAGTCTAGAAACTTTCTTAAATCCAAAAATATTTTACATTTCTGTTTTGTTTTATCGACAATCCAAAGCGGAAAGCTAATCTTCAGATTCGCAATATTGAGGCAGATGCAGGAAGTTTCTGAGCTGGACAGATGAGTTGGGAGCATATCATGTTAAACCTATGAAAATACAAAGTTAATTCAAGTTCATTAAGTTGAAACTTGTAATTTTCAAAAAAAATGTTTGAAAAAGAATGAACAAAACGTCAGTACGCTTCGTTTAGGGTCAACCAAGGTCATTAAGTTGGACTTGGTCGGAAAATTAAGTGCCTAGGGTCATTAACTTGGACCTAGATACTTAAGTGGATTTCTAAAAACTGATAAAATCTGAGAAAATGTCAAAAGGTCAAAATGTCAAAGGCTTGAAAGTCAATTGTGTGCCTCGCCCGTATGGCAATCCGACCGGGTGGTAATCTGGTCGGACAGCCATCCTACTCAAGTGCCAGTATATATAGAGGGTCAATGGTTCAGTCAAAGGGTTACTCGCTCGAACTGCCATCCTACGCTCTCACACTTTTGATTTCTGATCCTGTTTTCTTAATACTTCTTTGCACAAATCGTAGGAACGTTGGTTAGCACAACTTTTACAATGGCAAAGGTAAGTGTTTCGAGATCTAAACTGTTAGATTAGATGTTTTTATTATGTGTTCTTGATGATGTCACTGTTCGAACATATATTGTTAGATCTAGCAAAATTTAGGTTGTTTTAATGAAAACTAAGCATACGGTTTTGTTCACAACAATTAGATCTACAAGTTTACCGATTCAATTTGTGCCAAAACCTGTTAAGTTTTTACAGATCTAAGTTCAAGTCGAGTCGGCATTCGGTGAGGTTTTTCTCAAATTAAACCCTGATTAGGACGAGCTAGACAATAATGAACATAGGGTTTTGATCGCGCTGAGATTTTCTACGTTGATCTGTGTTCAATTTGATGATTAAACTTAGAAAAATTTTGATGTACATATTGTGTTCATATGTTCTTGAATCGAGTGGCAAATCGGTCGAGTGGCAATCCGACCGCGTGACCATCCGACCCATAGCATGTTTACTTGTTAAATTTGTTAAGTAAGTAATGTCTTGGAATTTGTGCGTTTATCTATTACAATGTTTTTGAAAAGTTTGGCAACCCAGTCGGGTGGCAATCCTACCGAGTGGCAACTTGTTTCAAATACACTATTTCAACTGTTCATCTCTTGTCATGACTCGAGTGGTGATCCGGTCGGATGGCAATCCGACCGGACAACAAAGTCATTCACATTACTATATTTTGAAATTTGTGCATTCATGTCATTGACTTGAGTGGCAACTTGGTCGAATGGTAACTCGACCGAGTGGTCATCAGTTTCACACACTGTTGACTTGTGTGGGCTTAACATTTCAAAAGGCAATCCAGTCGGATGACAATCCGGTCGGACAACCATCCTAGTCACTGTATTATGTATAGTGAGATCTTCAGAGTTAGAAAAATTTTGAGAAATTTCAAGATCTTCCTTATCGGTCAAATTTTTCTGCACGACTGGGAGAAAACGCATAATATCTACTGTTTGTTGGAAACACAATATACTGACAAAACTGTAGTTGAAGATATTGCAAAATTCTTGCGGGCAAGCAAAATTTCTAAGACACTAACTTACAAGACCATAGTCTACGAATCACATGTCAGACGATTTTGGAACTCTGCAAGATACGAAGAGAAAAATAAGACGATCTACTCTGCAGTAACGAAGAGAGATGAGAATGGACATAATGTTGATTTGGAGATTAAGATAAATGTTGGTGATGTGAGACGTGTGTTAGATTTAGGTGATTTTGATAATGATCCAACTATTATTCCCGAACGTCTAGCTAAAGGATTATGGTGCAAAATGGGATTCACAGGGCATATAAATGGAAAAATCTTAAAAACAAGTTTCAGTCATGCTTACAAGTTTTTGGTACATTGTGTTGTTCATGCGTTATCGCACAGGAAGGGTGCGTATGATGAAACATCGGACTACATCATGAACATTATCACTTGCCTCGTTTTGAATAGGCCATATAATGTTTCTCAAGTGATATTTGACTACATGGCTGAGAATGAAAAAGCTGGAAACAAGAAGTACATCATGTATCCTCGCTTTGTACAAATGTTGATTGATGATCAGTTCAAGGACCTTGAGAAGAGTGATGTTGATATTTTAGGTCTGAGGCACATGACAGCAGAAACCATAAGCAGGCTTATTAAGGGTCCTAATCCAGGAGTGAAAGGAATGATATGCAGGATTAACAACCCAGCATATATTGCTCCAGAGAACGATGGTTCGAGACACCAAAACAGTGATTCAGATAATGAAGACGACAAGATGAGTGAGATGGTTGAGAAGAAAACCAGATGGTGGTTCGTAAGAGATGGGAAAAGGAAGAAAACTCCCAAGACATCCCTTGTAGTTCCTATTCCAAAGGAACCAGTTCCTAAGATTGTGATAAAGGGTACAGTGAGAGGGGGAGTGATAAGAGAAGTGAGAACGTTAAACTGTTATATTATTCTAATGATAACTTCAATGTTTGTTTTGCAGGGACATCTGCAGAACCACAACATAGGTTAATTGATGAAACAGTATTGTAACCATCGGTAGTTATTCAACAAGGAGCTGATCTATTAAAGCATTCACTTGAAAGCTATCTCAAAAAGAATGAAGAGCCTGCTGCACAGAAAGAACAAGGTTCAAATGTTCAAGCAGAAAGCGTCAAAGATAAAGAGACTGAAGGAGTTGCTGTTGATGATTCAAGTGAAGATGATTCCGAGGCTACTGAGTCAGAGTCAGAGCTCGACCCAACAACACTTGGTAGAGGTAAAGCACAGCTGAAGAAAAAGCCTACAAAGAAGCAGAAAGCATCGGATGAAGAAGACTCTACCTATATTCCTGATGAGCCAAAGAAACAAAGGGCAAAGCGAAAAGCTGTTCAAGACGGAGTAATTCCAAGGAGAGTACGAGCAAAGAAATCTGGTGCTGAATTACCAAAAGACAAAGATGGAAAGAAAGAAAAGCATGTTGAAACATCAAAGGTTCGAGAACCAGATGTGTAGAGTGTTGAAGTACCTAAGGTTGTGGTTCAAAAGAAGAAAGGAGATGATGATTATGTCAAAATCACGGGGTATAAAGTTGCTACACCTCCACCACCACCTCCACAAGATCAACCTGGATCCTCTCAACCTAAGAATGAAGCCTTTGATAATCTGTTTGGAAGTCTTCCACCTACAACTGGAGTATATAGCGAAGATATTCTAGAAGATGATTATGACATGTTTAACAATGAAGCTGTGAAAGAATTGCTGAAGAAAGTTGTTGATCTTGAAAAAGCTTAAGCAGAGCGTGATGTTTTTAAAAGGCAAATTGAACAACTGATGAAAGCTCATGATGAAGCAAGAATGGTTTTGATAGATCAAGAGGAGACAATAAAGAAAATGAAGGATGATGTTCATGATAACTCTAAAGTGTTCGAACAGTTGACGGCAGAGATTGCTACATTGAATGTGAAGATAAAGAATCTGCAAGATGTGAATCAAACTCTGAACCAGCTTCTAAGTGAAATGAGTGAAGCTTCATCTAATGAAATGAAGGTGATGAAGTTAGAAATGGAAGTAATGAAAGCCGATAAAGTGATGAAAGACAATCAGCTCAACATGTTATATGCAGTCATGGAAAGTCACCTGAAGATTGATGTACATACTGCTTTCAATGATCTTGAAGTCAAAAGAGCCGAGGAGAGAAGAATCGAAAGAGAAAGGAGACTAGCTGAAGAAGCCACACAAAAGAACAAAAGTTTTATTGAGGAAACTCAAGAAGCTGGTGGGTCTTCAAGCCAAGTCGACGTGGAAATGATTGAAGCTGAAGCAGATCCTCTGGGATTCGTGCTAGTTGGTGAGTCTTCTGAATCATTTGATCCTTATGAAATTATTCACCGAGTTAGTGCTATTCAGAAGAAAAAGAAGGCAAAAAAATTTTGATGTTAGAATGGAAGACACAGCAGTTTGTTCTTATTGGTGAACCATCCTCAGTGCCTTACAGCATAAAAAAGATTGTCCACCAAGTCAAAACTGAAGAAAGGAAAAAGTGGATGAAAGTTATGCCGAAAGAGAGAAAGACTCTTAGGGCACTTCAGTACTTCACTCACAACAAAGACATCTCATGGGGTGATTGAAACAACCGTAAATTTATTTAGCGATTTCCAAAAATAATCACAATTACTGAGTATTTATATATAAACATTCACGCTAAAATACTGGTTTATTAAAAACTTTTACAATTCAAAGTGACACAACATAACGTGGTTTAATTCGCCGTTTTAGAATAACGACGAAACAACATTGCGGAAGCTTCGTTTAACGTGTCTTCGGTTCTTGCTCGATGCTTGATCTTCATCCGGGACTCTCGACATTCACTTGTAATCAAAACCAACTTAAAAGTTAGTTTTGATAATTAAATAACTAGTACAACAAGGAATATTGGGTCGAATAATCGAATTAAACAAGGAAATCCGGAAATTCACATTGATATCTTGATCCAGAAACAAAGACTTGAAACTGACCTCCACCGTAACTTACGGTGGGCACTGTAAGTTACGGTGGCCCCTGGTATAAAATACCCCCACCGTAAGGCAGGAGGTAACTGCCGTAATGCTTTCAGCCCCCACCGTAACTTACGGTGCCCACCGTAAGTTACGGTGGCCCCTGTATCAGACCTTCCCATTTTGCCGTTTTTGACACGAAAACTTTCGTATCTTTCAATCCGCTTGTCCATTTGACCTACCGTTTCTTCCTACATGTAATTTGATCCTCCATCATATGGAGTTAAAATCCAACATCCTACATAATAAATTTTGAGACTTCTAAGCCTTCGACTCCTTGCCGTTTTACCGAATTTTAACCCATTTATGCATTTTATCAAACAAACATATTTGTTTAGTCCTTATTTCACATGCACCTCTTCAAATTAATGTTATCTACCATGTTAGGTTATAATCACTGGTTTCTCACACAATTTAAATACGTTTTCGCTCGTATGCTTATTTTGACCCGTTAAGGGTATTTAAGCACTTTAGAACTTGAACTCGCTTTCATACATTTCTAGCATCTTATTCCTACATTTCTTATCAAGTAATCTTCCACCACAACTATATGTGTGTTGGATTTAATGTGGTTATCTATATGTTCCAAATTTTACCCCTCGGATTATCTTTTTACGACAAAGACTCATACAAAGTCATTCGACCCAAGAGTTTACATCTTTCACTATCTTTTCTTATTCTAAGCATTTATTTAATCATAAACTCGTTTCCAAACTTCTTGCAAGGGTCGTTCGTGCGAATTAGCTTACAAGGGCTATTTGGTCAATTTTCATCCTTTCTTTACTACAAAGGGACTTTTAAATACTTGTTTGACCCAAAATCCGACCTTTTAACTATAATCTTGTTTATACCATGTGCTTCTAAAACACCAAAATCATAACTCAATTTATTCAGTTTACCTAAAAGATAACCGAATAACTATATTTTAACCTTGTCTAACTCTTATAGAATCTCAAGTTCAACATGATGAGTTGAATCATTATACATACCTGGCTCGGATCAATATATTGACCCGTTTAAATACCTTGACTTAGTAGCCGCTAAGCAATAGCGATGTGCGTATCCATTTGATATTTATTCCTATAAACATGTAACTCGACAAACCATTAGTCGATATCGTCAAAGGGTGATAATTTCACCTTTTGACCCGTTTATTTACCTAGTGATCTTCGTCACTTCAACTAAATGCCAATTTCATGTATTATGCTAATTTAAAGTCTACTAGCGAAAATACGAAATCAAGCATAACGTAACGGAATCATAGTTACGTACCTTTTAAGTATCCTTTTCAAACGCGTATTTCCACCGGCTTGTCCATTTAACGATCCGAATTCCTCGCCTAAAGAGTTCAATTCGCAATCCATTTAGAACCATTTTTCAATCATGTATCGCATAATTTGCTAAATCATCACAATCATGCGTTTTAACTTTAAATTTCAATTTCGAGCCTTCTTTGGGGCATTTTTACAAACACCTTAAGGGCAGAATTTTAAATAATTCATTAACAAGCTCATAACTTGTCATATAACCCGAATTTTCATCAATCAAACTCTTTAACACAAATATTTACCTTTACAAATTCTGAAATAACTTCACATATGTCAAATTACACTAGAACAACCCCAAATTTCCTAGTGTTTATCAAGTTCTACATAACCCACTAGTCACCTACAATGGTGACCATGGATTTCACTAGAATTTAGCATAATTTCAACATGTACTTGTCTAGGGTTTACTCCTAGACATTTTAATGTTCCTAATTCATCTACAATTCATACATGCATCATCAGATTTCAAATTCTCTAAATTCATGAGAATTTCAAGTAGAGAATTTTTGTCAAATTTTACATACCTTATGATCTCCTTGCAATGGGGATCATTAATCTATGCTCGATTTTCGTTTTGGAATTGGTTTGATCCTTCAATTTGTGAGATTAGTGAATGTTAGGGTTTTGAGAGTGGGGGTCGCCCTTCTCCTGCCTGTGATCGAACCAGACCCTCAAATGGGGTGTTTGGTTTTTATTTTGTTAAACTTAATAATATAAGTTTCAATTTTAACAACATAGGCCCCTCCACTTTTATTTACTTTATAACTTGATATTTTGTTCTTTCATTTAATTACAAGACTTGTACTAGGTTATTTATTTCCTAGTTACTTTATCTTGTTCACAACCTGTTTTATTTTAAGTCCCGTTAAATCTCGGGCCTTTTATATACTTTGCTTTCTCAAAGTATTTCTCATCCTTTTAATAAATATTAGATTTATATATTTAAATCCTAAAATTTACTGGGTAAGTTTTACCACTAACTGTATTTTACCCGTCCTGTAGTATTAACGTGGTTTGATTACCAAACCCGTTTTCGGGGTGTTACAAGTCTACCCCCTAAAAGAGGTTTCGTCCCCGAAACCTTTCTTACGTACTTTACTAGTTTAGATCATCCGAACCTTAGCTTTGGTGATCACTTAAGAATTGCTCGCACATAATACTCCTACCAGGAAAGTATGATAATGTGCTTTTGGTTTCAAAGCGTATACGCCTTTTATGTGTATGGCATCACAGGCCGATACTTTCATTTTGTATTTCTTATTCTTGTCATTTATTTGACCGAGTTGCCATCTGATCGCTCGGTCATATTTATTTTCATTATGTTTACTTCAAGTTAGTCTTATTTCAACAGGTGCTTTATATAAGTGATAAGTCGTAACACTACTCCGACTTTGAAGGGTTTTACTGGCCAGACTGATTAGTCGCCGTCATTATACTCCCCGTCATTAGGGTATATCTTATTGCCAACCCGGCCTTTTATGATCTCTTCGCTTTTAACCCATTTACTTAACTTAGCGAAACCCATCGCTTTTATACGAACCTTATCTCCCGTTATTATTTTACGCCGGAAGTTACAACCAGTTTCCTCGTCTTATACTATTGACCCGTAGGTTTTTTTTCACTTAGCCTCGTAGGCTATTTCTTTAGATTTTCACCTTTTTACCTTTTTAAGGTGAAACCCCAACAATTCGTTTCTTTCTATCTGTGACCCAAAGGTCTTCTTGGTCCCGTAGACCTTATCACTACGTTTAATCCCGTAGGTTATGATGATCCGTAGATCATCTTTTATTCGTATTCATATTCAAATGTATATATACCTATATAGCTTCAAGGCATCCCTTGTTATGTTTGGAATCATTTGTTTTCGCTTTTTGAACTTTAGTTGGTCTTGACCGTAGTCTAAGGCTTCATTCGTTTACTTTCGGACTAGCCTTCCGACTTATGACTTCTGACGTTGCTTACGCGTCAGTTTGTCCTACGCTCACCGTTTCCCCGATTTATAATTATATTTCTTTTAAACCCATTACATAGCTTCATTAATATTTCACACTTTTATTTATTCGATTCACGCTTACTTACATTAGCAAGCGTCATCATTTATTTAATTCTTTTGACTTGTTCGTATGAAATTCCTTTGCTTATGAATGAAAATTTTCATTCTTTATTCAACCCGTTCAATTTTAAAATAGTTGAACGTAGTTTGTCAAAATTTCAATTTACAGCATCTTATCGTCTTTTAGTCATGACCCGAAACCCGAGTCTTTTGAGTTTCCATCCGCGTTCCCGTTTCTCAGTCTACGTATGTGTTTAAATCCTTACCCATCAACCGGGTATTTTACCGAAGTCGTTATTATTGCAACCCTCCCGGTATGCATTAAGACTTCGCTTCATTTTTATATTCCGACTTTGTCCTCAAGTTTGACGTTTTACAAAAACGGCCCGTTAAGAGACACATTTGCATTCTCCGGGTTCGAGTGTAAGTACGCCCCCTCCCAATGCATATCTTAATCATTTTTACATGTTTACATTCTCCGGTTTCGAGTGTAAGTACACCCACTCCCAATGCACATCTTAATCATTTTATATTAATCTTTGTCCCTTCACTCGGGCTCATTATCCTAATTTAATACGCTTCCGTCACCCGGCTGGGCGTTTACGTTTACTATCAAACATTTTATTTATTTGATTCCTTTGGGTACCATTCACCCCGCCCTTACTACATCGGACGTAAATGTGTCCGCTATAAGAAGTTCATGGTATCATATGTCACTACTTACTTAGCCAGGGTAAGCGATTAACACATGACACACATGACCTTTTTATAGTTTTCACATCTCGCCCTATGTAAGTAACGCCTCTATTTAGTTTTCTTGGAAATAATATGTTAGGATCGGAGACTCTCATGATTGTGTTTGTTTGTATGATTTGAACAATGAATGAATATGAAACAATGTAAAGTGCAGCGGAAATGAATAACAAACTTTGTAAACACAATCAAAGGGAGAATAGTTTTGATAAACATTTGCTTCTCATTAAGTTGAAAGATTACAAATCAAAGCAAAAGATTACATTGCAAGCTTACAAACTAAACTCCCCCTCAGCCTGATGCTCCAAGGTTGATTGCACAAGATGAAAGGATTGGATCAGAGGAGAAGAACTCACTCAGTCCATCAAATGTAACAGTACAGGGTACTGTTACATTTATAGGCAAACCAAACCACTGAGGCATTTCAGCTGACGTCACCATGAAAGCAACATCTAACAAACTAACAAACTCTATCTACTGTCTTATAACTACTGACCATACGGACACTGATTACATTCTAATCACTGATGTATAAACACTGATTCTTCATTCCACTGATGTAGTCAACCACTGATGTCTGAGCATCAGTGCTTTCTTCAAAGGGTGATCAGACCTTGAATGGGCAGTGCTTTAACTCTTCAACAGTGCTTGAATTCCGTCAGTGGATTGAGCTTCAGCCTTTAAACTACATCAGTGCTTTGGCTTATCAGTAGTTTACCAGATCAGCAGTTGTTGATAAGGACAGTACTTGGAGCATATCAGATGTTGGAGTCACTGTCAAGGGGGAAATTTAATGTAAACAGCTGCTTATTGTGAATCCAATGTTCTGAACCGGTTTTGGCTTTACATCATCTGTTCCTCTATAGGGTTCAATCCCAACAATCTCCCCCTGGAACAGATGATGCCAAAACACTTCATTATTCAGGATCTTTATTTTCTCATCAATAATTCCCTAGCTTGTCCTTTGAATTATCATTCAAAGTTCATGGAATCTGTGTCATCCTCATCCCTGCACAGTGTAAGCTCAAGGAGATCTTGCAAATCTTCAACAGCCAGACCAAGTGCTCTTTCCCTTGATATATGCTTCACTTCACCATTGGACCTGAGCAAAGTCAATGCGTAGGTCTTTTGATCAGATATCCACTTTAGTATTTTTGAATCCAATGGGTTTCTTGGGAGAGATTTATTTGCTGATGAGATTGGAGATTGAGGCCTGGTGATGACAACTTTGAGCAGTGTCTTGAGATTTTGCTGTTTCTTGTAGTTCTGCTCTAAGTGTCTGAAGAACCATCTTCATGATATATTCTTCTCAAGCTTGTTCTTCTTTTGATATTTCTACATCCATCTTCTTTGTTTCCTTCTTTGATGAAGGATGGCAGCAGGTGGTGTTTGTGGTGGTTGATTTAGTGGGGATGGCAGTGGTTGTGGTGTGTGTTGATGTAGTATTGGTGGCAGTTGTTTGAGTGACAGATGTTGTTAATGGTGGAGGTGTAAGTGATTTTGTAGGAACAGAAGTTGTGGTTGAAGTAATAACTGGCTTAGTTTTAGAAGCTGTGGTGGTTGATTGCCTTGTTTTTCTAACAGAACTCTTCTTTAATGAAGTACCAACCTCTTCTTTTTCCTTTTTGCAGAACTAACTTTTTCTCAACCAAAGCTCTGCTCTCATCCCTTACCCTTTTAATATCATTAGTGGTTTTAAGACCAGCTGAATTGACTTGACTTTGCACGATCCTCATTTGTGTATCTTCATCATCTGCTTGAATTTTCAGGGTTTCATCACCTCCCTTTTCCTTTTCTTTGACAGATGTTTCAGAAGAAGTTACTGAGAGATTTTCCTCAGAGTCATTTTTCTCCCCCTTTTTGGCATCATCAACTCTTTCGAAGATAGTGCAGGGGTTGAAATAAATTCCACAGCTCATCTGGAGTAGGAGCAGATGATGAAGTAGCTGTTGGAGATGGTGCAGCAGTGGATGGTACCGTTTGTGCTTTCAACAACTGTTGCAGCATGTCTTTGATTTCTGCAACAGATGTATCCAGTTTATCAATTCTAGCCGTCAATTCTTGGTACATTAAACCATCACCCAACCTAATGGGGTCATCTGATTTCCCACTAACAATGGTTGTAACAGTGGTTGATGTGAGGAAGTGTATTCCAAAAATCATCCACTGTTGCCCCTTTGTCTTGGTACAGGGGACTTCTTTCTTCATAATGAGAAACACCTTTTAGTGAACCAGTGAAGACTGGATACACAAGAGTTCTCAGTGAAGAAATTGCCTTCAAGGAAGTCTTATAGATGAAACTACTGTCCAAGTGCAAACCAGTGGGTTCAGCACTTGTAGTAGCTGCTTCACTTGAACTACCACCTAGAGTTACTTGTAACTCAAGGGGTGTAACCTCCTCAGTTGTTGCTGGGATAGCAGAGGTATAAGCATCAGACTCAGTCACTTGTTGGAGTATACTCTCAGTGATAGGTGGTTGAGAGGAACTGATTTATGTCTGAGTTATATCCAAAGCATGCAACAAGGTCATTATTGATGGTGGTATTTATGAAGTGATGATGGGAGTAGAAAGTGAATTTGCCCCGGGCAGTGGGCTGTGGATGATGGAATCAAGTGATTCTAGAGCATCATAATTTGGTGTCCCTGTTTTTACAACATGTTCCTTTTTAGAAGAAGCAGGAGGAGTTTGAGGCATGGGTTGAGACCTTTCTACCATCTGTTGTGAGGAAGTAGCAGCAATGGTTTCTAGTGACTTTTGTGTTGTCACTGGCAGTTGCTCTGGGATCTCATCTTCCAGAGTTGCCTTTATTGCAGATTTTGGGGGCTTTTGAATTTTCTTTTATTTTGGTCTTTTGGTGGATTTAGGTGTGGGTTTCACAGCAGTTGTGTTACTGCTGTGATCACCTTGAGCAGTGGGCTCAGCAGCAGATATCTGAGGAGCAGTGGTAGCTGCTAAAATCTGCTCTGGTACCTCTGCTTTTGTTTTGGAAATTTTTGATAGCCTTATAAATGTTTTCAGGTGTAAGGCCATTTATTTGAAAAAGTGATGATGGCATCTGATGCACACAACTGTTGAATAACATCTGTCTACGTGTAACCTCTGTTGTAAATCAGTGTTTTGCACAAACAGAGGATACACTTTGGCAGTGGATAGATTTTACTATATTAACAGAGTTTTAATGCCATCAGTGCTTTGAACAGACTTTGAGGATTTATTGAAAATTTCAATTTTAAACTATTTTTAAGGTTATTTTTTTTTTATTTTTCTAAAAACATTTTTATGCTATTTACACATAGAATACAAGAAAACTTGTTTTAATCTATGTTTAGCTTTCCAATCATAGGGATCAAGTTTTTTTTTCAACAGTAGATGAATCCAATTCTTAAGTTTGTACATCTACCAACTGATCTTTAGGATGGACATGTTAAAGATGAAATCAAACCTTTTTATAGCAATCCCTCAAAAAGTGATGTCTGATGTCGATGTGCTTGGTGGTTGGATGATAAGTAGTGGTAAGGATTTTGAGGGTAATTTGGCCAGCAACTGTTGGTGTATCAGTGGGTGAGCTTTAAACAGCTGTTTTGAACATCTGCTGCTCTGATGAAGCGTATGAGTTGGCATGATCTGTAGACAAACAATCTTAACAAACACATTTTGAATATATATCATCAAGATTAACATATCAGCAGATCTTTCAGAGATTTATTTTCAGGATTATGAACAGTGGTTTGGTATCCCAGATGATAAAAACCTTTTATATTAACCACTCATTTTGTGTTTCAATCTTTTGAATAAAACATGAGTAGTCAAGCATTTTAAGGTCAGTTAGCAATCAATCTTTTATCTGTGATGACAACTTGAGTTTGAAGTGACCTTATCTATTTCACCATTACCTTTTGAGCAATAATTTTTCAAAGAAAGTATCACCCTAAGCAAAAATATAAGGGTTCTACAACCTGATAGGAGTTTGATACTTTTACTATCTAAAACAAGTAAAAGTACAAAATACATCATTCTCTAAGAAAAATCAAGAATAATATATCCTGTTTTATTGAAGAAAAGCCTTTGCAAAAACGATAAAGGTTTTCTGAAAACAACAACAACAAGATCTGGTGTATTTTCAATAAAAACTTGTCATATGAACTTAATCACTTCATCCTCAAGTTTAGGAATATGGTCAGTGGTTTGAAATACATTTTAATAACCACTGTTTGGGACCATTTCCCTGTCAGTTGATTGCAAGTGTGAGGAAACAAATTCACAAGGGTTTTGAAAGTCCTTTGATGGAACTCATTACCATGTGATGATTTTGAAAATTTTGTCTAGTCCTCTGGTAAGTCTTAATCACTGATGATACCTTTGTTACCTGAACTTCCCTGAATTAATGAATGCACACAGTTGCTTGATGACCATTTTTAACCCATATTTTGGATTCTTAAGTGTTTTATATTTATACTCGCTTCTTTTGACTTCAAAAGTTTTTGAGATGAACACACTTAAGAGGTTTTGTGATTTTTCTTCTTCCCTTTTTGCCCTTTCCATTGATAAGTTTTCAAATACTTACTGGAAGGTTCTAAGGGAGGAATACTTTGATTCCAGAATCATTTTATGGCAACGTTTTTAAGAGATTTGGTCATTTTTGCAAATGATTATGCCAAATCTCACATTACTCATGATCTGGACATTTTTGACTTGCTAATTTTCTTAATGTATTCTTAACAAAATTGATTTTGGTCCTTTTTGAAGGATTCTCAACCTGTTTTTCAATACATAAGATCTAACTGACTAACGTCTTAATTTCCCTCTTTTTGAGTAAACAAAAACACTAATGTTTTTACGAATATAGGTTTTTGTTAATCTGAGGTTCAACTTTATCATCTAATACAGTGACATCACAGATTTCACAGCTACAGTTGAAATCAATTTTGAAAATAAGAAATAATCCCATAGTTTTAACAGATATGTTTTCAGATCTAAAAGCCATGAGTGTCTTGTGCATGAAATTACTTGTTGTGTGAGATTTGTGTGTCATATGACATCTTGGTTGTTTTACAGAGTTTTTGAATAACCACTTTGAGCACGGTTTTCTCAGTACTCTGTTTTTCAACTAAATGCACTCAACCTTAGTATCAATGAATTATGAGCCGAACTCTTATGTCAAATTGATTGTTAGATCGAATTTGACTGTACAAGCTCTGATACCAATTATTAGGATCGGAGACTCTCATGATTGTGTTTGTTTGTATGATTTGAACAATGAATGAATATGAAACAATGTAAAGTGCAGCGGAAATGAATAACAAACTTTGTAAACACAATCAAAGGGAGAATAGTTTTGATAAACATTTGCTTCTCATTAAGTTGAAAGAATACAAATCAAAGCAAAAGATTACATTGCAAGCTTACAAACTAAACTCCCCCTCAGCCTGATGCTCCAAGGTTAATTGCACAAGATGAAAGGATTGGATCAGAGGAGAAGAACTCACTCAGTCCATCAAATGTAACAGTACAGGGTACTGTTACATTTATAGGCAAACCAAACCACTGAGGCATTTCAGCTGACGTCACCATGAAAGCAACATCTAACAAACTAACAAACTCTATCTACTGTCTTATAACTACTGACCATACAGACACTGATTACATTCTAATCACTGATGTATAAACACTGATTCTTCATTCCACTGATGTAGTTAACCACTGATGTCTGAGCATCAGTGCTTTCTTCAAAGGGTGATCAGACCTTGAATGGGCAGTGCTTTAACTCTTCAACAGTGCTTGAATTCCGTCAGTGGATTGAGCTTCAGCCTTTAAACTACATCAGTGCTTTGGCTTATCAGTAGTTTACCAGATCAGCAGTTGTTGATAAGGACAGTACTTGGAGCATATCAGATGTTGGAGTCACTGTCAAGGGGAAAATTTAATGTAAACAGCTGCTTATTTTGAATCCAATGTTCTGAACCGGTTTTGGCTTTACATCATCTGTTCCTCTATAGGGTTCAATCCCAACATAATATCCTGGATAGGTATTCTATTCAGGTTTTCCAAGTTTCTATTTTACATATGCAACAATCATTCTCTACATGTTTATTGCATATTTCTATTTGTGCGATTATATTTAAAAGCGTGCACCTGGTATGCTTGCCCCGACGGGCGTTCCTTGCCATTAACTTTGTTCGCGGTCGTTACACGATTTAATCCTTGGTGAGCATGCTCCTCTTGTCATACTTCGGACCGTTCCTCTGTCATATCCGTAATTTGTTCAACCCTTGTCATCTTTAAATGTAAGTGTCCTTCAATTAAGACATTCACAAAAGTTAGTAATTTCAACATTAATAAATGCACGTATTGTAATACAAGGCTTTTTACTGTACGTGATTTCGTTAACTATACTAATCATTTTCGTTGGTGTAACGTGTATTACACGATACCCTATGTGTTGTTCACAACACTTTAATCATACTAGACCATTAACATACTTGTACTTACCGGATTTGCGATCAAGCCTTGAACCGAACACCAATCTTCATCAAGAGCATAAGGTTTAAGTCCAAGCATAGTTTTCCCACCATACTTGAATCTCTTAAACCAAGGCTCTGATACCAACTTGAAACAACCTTAAATTTATTTAGCGATTTCCATAAATAATCACAATTACTGAGTATTTATATATAAACATTCACGCTAAAATACTGGTTTATTAAAAACTTTTACAATTCAAAGTGATACAACATAATGTGGTTTAATTCACCCTTTTTAGAATAACGACGAAACAACATTGCGGAAGCTTCGTTTAACGTGTGTTCGGTTCTTGCTCGATGCTTGATCTTCATCCGGGACTCTCGACATTCACCTGTAATCAAAACCAACTTAAAAGTCAGTTTTGATAATTAAATAACTAGTACAACAAGGAATATTGGGTCGAATAATCGGATTAAACAAGGAATACCGAAAATTCACATTGATATCTTGATCCAGAAACAAAGACTTGAAACTGACCTCCACTGTAACTTACGGTGGGCACCGTAAGTTACGGTGGCCCCTGGTATAAAATACCCCCAACAAAAACTAATATTAGAGTTCTTAGAAATAATACATAATCGAAACTACGCTCAAAAGCGGGTTCGATTAACAAGGATATGCAAAATTTAACATAAATGTCAAGGCTCTACCGTAACTTACGGTAGCCACCGTAAGTTACGGTAGAAGCTGGATCAGTTGTGTCTGCCGTAAGGTAGTATAGAACTGCCGTAAAGTTTTATTTTCTACCGTAAGTTACGGGAGACCGTAACTTACGGTAGGTGCTGTAACTTTGTTGTTTGACTCATTTAATCATTCTACCCAAACTTCCATGAACGGGATATCTCTTCTAAACGAGAAGATCCCAATCATGGGTTCTTTATTTTCAACACCCACGCTCCCATCATCGGTTTGCGTGTTTAGTATTTCGCTACCCGTCACTCGGGTTCAAAATCTACAATAGCCACTCATTATTTGATTATTCGGCCCGTTTGGCTCATCTACGGAATCCTCCATTGTGATGACTACCAACGAAACCTAACCAATTCTTGACCTATTATTCAATATAGCGAACATTATCGCTTAAAATCAACACAACTTTTATTCTACATTTCGACTACACATATGCTAATTACCAAAATTCACCCAATGTAACGAATCAAGTTACATACTTGCATAATTCATCAACATTGGTATCTAACCATAATTACCCCTCCCCGGGCTTGTCAATCTTAGCGTATCACATCCATTCCATGGATTACGTTTTTATAACTCAATCATAATGAGTGACGTTTTAGTCACTTCAACACTTACAAATTCAACCATTGTTTGACCCGTTTGGTTGTTTAATGGGAACCACCATTTTACAACATACCAAACTTGTTCTAACCAACATTTAACCCATTTACTCATCTAGTGTTTTTCGTCACTTCGACTAGACATCCAAATTCATACACTATTCTAAATTCAAGTCTACTAGTAAAAATACATAACGTAACGAAACCGTGGTTACGTACCTTCCAAGCGTTCCCTTCAAACGCGTATCGCCATTAGCTTGTCCGCTTGACGTTCCGATTTCCTTGCCTATAGAGTTCAACCATAGGTGTTTAGAACTCTCTTATAGTATATAACGCATAATTTACCACACTAATCAATTATGCGTTTTTTAGTCCAAATTCTCTACATTTATCTTCTCTTAGGCATTATATCAAACACCTAATGAGCATGATTTCATACAATTCAAAAATCAAGTTCTTGACTAAATATTTAACCAAGAGTTAAACATCATTTCACATGTTCATGACAAATTTTCATATCAACAAATCTGGATTTGCTTCATAGAGCTCAAATACACTAAGTTAACAAAGTCAATCCTAGTGTTCAACATAATTCTACAAAACCCACTTATCACCTTCAATGGTGATTATGAATTTCACAAGAAATAGGCGAAATTTCAACAAGTAGTTGACTAGGGTTCATCCCTAGACACTATTTCATTCCAAACAACTAACATGCAACATCAATTCTGAATTTCATGAATTCACTCAGAAATTTAGATGAAGGTTTTCCATGGAAATTACATACCTTATGATCCTCTTTCAAAGGAGATCACTATTCTATGCTTGGATTGCGATTTGGAACGGAATTTGGCCTTCAATTTAGTCAATTCTTGATAACTAGGGTTTGAGCTTGGGGAGCCTCTCCTGGCTCTGTGTTTGTGCGCGACCAGAACACACCAAGTGTGTGTTTTTGTGTGTTAATTAATTTTTTTTATTAAAACTAATTAGCACATGTTCCACTTTGGTCCCTTATCTTTACTTGAGTTACCCTAAGGGTTTTTATCCAAGTTCCTTTGTAACAACTACACTTATGACTAACTAGGTTATTTATTCCTAGTTAGTTTGTTTTTTGTTTACTTTATATTTTATAATTTTAAATATAAAGTTTTATATTTTCGGGGTGTTACAAGTCTACCCTCCTTAAAGAGGTTTCGTCCCCGAAACCTTCGTTAAGTAGTTCTTTGGTTTGGACCGAACTAACTTAGTTTTGTTTTTCAGACCTTATTTCTTTTAGTCAAAAGTTATCATTTGCCTCAACGCATGCATTTTCCACATGTAAGTCCTCATGGACTTTAACTTGTGTCTTGTGTTTTTTTTTTTTATCTTATCGCCTATTTGTGCCAATCGTCAATTGATCACTCAATAGTATGAGTTTGCCCACATGTTTACTTTATACTAACTCTATATTGACAAGGGTTTTGTATAAATCCAACACTAATTTGACTCCATACGGATCCATCGGCTAGACTGATTAGTCACCATCACTTCATGCCCCATAGATTTCGGGTCTATCCCTCTTTGCCATAATCGAACTTAGGTAAGTTTACGATCTTCAATCCCATAACTCATGATACAACATGACTATATTTTGTATCACTTTTCTTAATCGTGATCGTATCACGTCGTGTTTAAGTTTAGATAATCTTTTTGTTATCAATATCTTCTTTCTAATGTATCGTCTTACACCCATCGGTGTTAAGACCTATGTCTTTTATTATTACTGTTTTCAAATTTGTCTCATAACACCCATTTTCGTTAAACGTTGTTCCTTACTAAAACTGAATTTCTGTTTAACGTTTATCTCTTTTAACTTATGTCAATTACCCATATCCGGGAATTGACGACAAGAATTTATTCTTATCCGCTATTATATTACGCGGGGAGTCGTATCCAGTCCTCTTACTATATCCCGAGTGACCCGAAGGTTCTTTTGCTTAGCCTCATAGGTTATTTCTTTAGGCTTTCATCCCTTTTGGTTCATTTCTTTCTATTGTTGATGCTAGATTTATTTAGTCCTTTAAAAATTTACTTTGTTTATAATTCCAAAGGTTATGACGATCCCATAGATCATCTTTACTTGTGAAGTTTTCATATACTTAGAAATACATTCATGGTATCATGGCATCCCTTTCGAGCCAAAAATTCATTTATCTTCGAATTTTTATTGATTCGACCGTAGTCCAAGGCTACATCATCCTTCCGACTCTATGGCTTCTTATGTCACTTTCGTGTCGATTTATTTCACTCATACCGTTATTTGATTTACGCCCCTATTCCTTTCAACCCGTTACCCGGGTTCTTTATCTTAATGTTTTTAACACTCCGATTTTATTGGTTTGCATTTTCCTTTCCATACTCTTTTACGACCTATCACACAGATTCAGTAATATTTCGCACTTCCATTATTCGTTTTGCGCTTACTTGAAATACTAGGTATTATACTTAATTCAGCCCGTCCGGCATTGCAATAGTTGAATATAACTATCGAAATTTATGTTTTGCGAAATTTCATCATCTTTTAGTCATAGCTCTTAGTCCGAGTCTTTTGACTTTTAATATGCGTCACCGTCTCTTGGTTTACGCATATATTCTTAGTCCTACCCATCTATCGGTTATTTTACCGAAGTCATTATTAGAGTCATCATTCCGACATGCATTAAGATTTCATTTTGATTTATTCGGTGGTATTAGCGTAACCCGTCGCCTTTATTTCACCAATTCCTTAATTCTTCCATTTATTTTGTTGGACTTGTTCTGATGAACTTTATTACTTATAATAGTCAAACTTTATCCTTGTGCCTTAACATTCTTGTTTGTTAGTTTATAATTTTAATTACCTTGATTCTTATCCCCTCCCTTGGGCTCATTACCTTAATGTAATACGCTCCCGTTATCCGGCTTCCGTTTACCTTTATTATCACCCATTTTACTTATTTGATCCGAACACCGCCTTTATTTTGTTAGCGACCCTTAGGTCTATTTCTTTTGCTAATGTCCCGAAGGCCCATTTCTCAAGTCTTATTTGGTAAAACTACTGCTATTGTTATTCGGCTTTTGGGGTTTATCCGTCCTTATTCTAATACTTTCATAACGTTTATTTTACTAATCTTTTATATAATCACATCCATCGCTGTGATCATCCTTCCTCATAAAGGTTTGATTAATAATGTGTTATTTGGATGGTTACCCATACCCAAGTTTCCAAATTTGCATTTATTGATACTTTGTTATTCATAGTAGCGAATAACACGTATCATCCATTTGGTTTCTTTCTCGAGGATATGTTTGGTCCGATTCGTAATTTCTCATCTTTAACCTTAATCCTATTGTAACTATAACAAAATCAATTCGTTTCGTTTTATTATTCCATATCATTGTATGAAATTTATCCACATCGTTTATTTATATAACAAAGTTTCTGCATATTTTATTTGGTTTGGCCAAGTCTATAACCTTGTCCTTGTCGTCTATTTTTATTGCAAATTTCCGGGTTCGGGTGTTATTACACTCCTTCCCAATACGTCAGTTATTCACTTTATTAAGTTCCCGGTTTCGAGTGTACGCGCACTCCTTCCCACGACTATATTGACCGTGATTACTTTTTCCTTGTTTTCACATGCTTACCATTGTTTATTTTCTTATGCATATACATTTCTTTCACATGATTCGCCCGTTTCACTACTCATGTATGCCCCTATGCAACTATTGTTCGCACTAGTATTGAATAAAATTTATAGTGAAATTAAATTTGTAATAAGTATACCTGGAACAACATCGGATTCAGCTTTAGCCTCCGCGGCTATCGTGTGGGAAGACCTTGTCTTCTCTTTCGGGGTATCAGGCTTTAATTTCTTTACGGGTCTTGGGTCCATATCCGACTCACTCCCGTCATCTTTTTCTTGTGAGAGACTATCTTTTAATTCAGTTATCATATCCTCTACTGCTAGCAAAATTGTGGTTTGTAGTCTCTCGGCGAACTGCGGTAGACTGGCTTCTATTGCCTTTCCGACTTCCTCAGAAATTTTAGCTTCCATTTCTTCAGTTACTTGAGATGCTAATTCGCTCTCGGTTACACCGGACATTTCTTTCATCTGTTCGGTAACCTTCGGCACCGTATCATTATCGTTGCCGTCATCAGTCATCTTGAATCTGAATGTTTATATTAATTGTTAAACGTTTCATTTTGTATCATTTGCATCTTTCGCTTTGGTTTAGCCAAGTTCACTACTTGCTTTAACCGTTCACTTTTGGTGCACTTTCCGGGTTTGAGTGAGTTAACACATTTTTCCCATGCACATTAATTCACATCTCATTTCTTACATAAGATAAAATCTACTAAAATAATAAATTAATTCTTACCGGACGATTGATCAAGCTTGAACCGAACACTTTGTTGACAACCTTAAGCTCTGATTACCAACTTGTAACACCCATCTTATTATTACTTGAATTTAATAAAAAAAATTCATACGATTTATATAAAATGTGTCTAAATTAAAACATAGATACCAAAACAAGGTTCCGAGTAATCAAAACTAGTCAACCAACGACTAGTTAAAACATTCATGACCTGTGGGTTACACCGGACATTTCTTTCATCTGTTCGGTGACCTTCGGCACCGTATCATTATCGTTGCCTTCATCAGTCATCTTGAATCTGAATGTTTATATTAATTGTTAAAAACATTTCAGTTTCTAGGTATTGCAAGTGTAAGGATGGCGATCAAGCAAGTTTTTGAAGAACCGAACACAACTTTTGAAGCTTCCGCGATTTCATAACTTTGTTAAACAATGTTTCTATTTCTTTTGAATGTAAATAACTTGCAAATCAGGTCATGAATGTTTTAACAAAAACTAATATTAGAGTTCTTAGAAATAATACATAATCGAAACTACGCTAAAAACGGGTTAGATTAACAAGGATATGCAAAATTTAACATAAATGTCAAGGCTCTACCGTAAGGCAGTATAGAACTGCCGTAAAATTTTATTTTCTACCGTAAGTTACGGTGGAGACCGTAACTTACGGTAGGTGTTGTAACTTTGTTGTTTGACCCATTTAATCATTTTCCCCAAACTTCCATGAACGAGATATCTCTTCTAAACGAGAAGATCCCAATCATGGGTTCTTTATTTTCAACACCCACGCTCCCATCATCGTTTTGCGTGTTTAGTATTTCGCTACCCGTCACTCGGGTTCAAAATCTACAATAGCCACTCATTATTTGATTATTCGACTCGTTTGGCTCATCTACGGAATCCTCCATTATGATGACTACCAACGAAACCTAACCAATTCTTGACCTATTATTCAATATAGCGAACATTATCGCTTAAAATCAACACAACTTTTATTCTACATTTCAACTACACATATGCTAATTACCAAAATTCACCCAATGTAACGAATCAAGTTACATACTTGCATAATTCATCAACATTGGTATCTAACCATAATTACCCCTCCCCGGGCTTGTCAATCTTAGCGTATCACATCCATTCCATGGATTACGTTTTTATAACTCAATCATAATGAGTGACGTTTTAGTCACTTCAACACTTACAAATTCAACCATTGTTTGACCCGTTTGGTTGTTTAATGGGAACCACCATTTTACAACATACCAAACTTGTTCTAACCAACATTTAACCCATTTACTCATCTAGTGTTTTTCGTCACTTCGACTAGACATCCAAATTCATACACTATTCTAAATTCAAGTCTACTAGTAAAAATACATAACAAACATAACGTAACGAAACCGTGGTTACGTACCTTCCAAGCGTTCCCTTCAAACGCGTATCGCCATTAGCTTGTCCGCTTGACGTTCCGATTTCCTTGCCTATAGAGTTCAACCATAGGTGTTTAGAACTCTCTTATAGTATATATTGCATAATTTACCACACTAATCGGTTATATGACAAGTTATGAGCTTGTTAATGAATTATTTAAAATTCTGCCCTTAAGGTGTTTGTAAAAATGCCCCAAAGAAGGCTCGAAATTGAAATTTAAAGTTAAAACGCATGATTGTGATGATTTAGAAAATTATGCGATACATGATTGAAAAAGGGTTCTAAACGGATTGCGAATTGAACTCTTTAGGCGAGGAATCTGGATCGTCAAATGGACAAGCCGGTGGAAATACGCGTTTGAAAAGGATGCTTAAAAGGTACGTAACTACGATTCCGTTACGTTATGCTTGATTTCATATTTTTGCTAGTAGACTTTAAATTAGCATAATACATGAAATTGGCATTTAGTTGAAGTGACGAAGATCACTGGGTAAATAAACGGGTCAAAAGGTGAAATTATCACCCTTTGACAATATCTACTAATGGTTTGTCGAGTTACATGTTTATAGGAATAAATATCAAATGGATACGCACATCGCTATTGCTTCGCGGCTACTAAGTCAAGGTATTGAAATGGGTCAATATATTGATCCGAGCCAGGTATGTATAATGATTCAACTCATCATGTAGAACTTGAGATTCTATAAGAGTTAGACAAGGTTAAAATATAGTTATTCGGTTATCTTTTAGGTAAACTGAATAAATTGAGTTATGATTTTGGTGTTTTAGAAGCACATGGGTTTATAAACAAGATTATAGTTAAAAGGTCGGATTTTGGGTCAAACAAGTATTTAAAAGTCCCTTTGTAGTAAAGAAAGGATGAAAATTGACCAAATAGCCCTTGTAAGCCAATTCGCACAAACGACCCTTGTAAGAAGTTCGGAAACGAGTTTATGATTAAATAAATGCTTAGAATAAGAAAAGATAGTGAAAGATGTAAACTCTTGGGTCGAATGACTTTATATGAGTCTTTGCCATAAAAAGATAATCCGAGGGGTAAAATTTGGAACATATAGATAACCACATTAAATTCAACACACATATAGTTGTGGTGGAAGATTACTTGATAAGAAATGTAGGAATAAGATGCTAGAAATGTATGAAAGCGAGTTCAAGTTCTAAAGTGCTTAAATACCCTTAACGGGTCAAAATAAGCATACGAGCGAAAACGTATTTAAATTGTGTGAGAAACCAGTGATTAGAACCTAACATGGTAGATAACATTAATTTGAAGAGGTGCATGTGAAATAAGGACTAAACAAATATGTTTGTTTGATAAAATGCATAAACGGGTTAAAATTCGGTAAAACGGCAAGGAGTCGAAGGCTTAGAAGTCTCAAAATTTATTATGTAGGATGTTGGATTTTAACTCCATATGATAGAGGATCAAATTACAATCATGTAGGAAGAAACGGTAGGTCAAACGGACAAGCGGATTGAAAGATACGAAAGTTTTCGTGTCAAAAACGGCAAAATGGGAAGGTCTGATACAGGGGCCACCGTAACTTACGGTGGGCACCGTAAGTTACGGTGTGGGCTGAAAGCATTACGGCAGTTACCTCCTGCCTTACGGTGGGGGTATTTTATACCAGGGGCCACCGTAACTTACGGTGCCCACCGTAAGTTACGATGGAGGTCAGTTTCAAGTCTTTGTTTCTGGATCAAGATATCAATGTGAATTTCCGGATTTCCTTGTTTAATTCGATTATTCGACCCAATATTCCTTGTTGTACTAGTTATTTAACTATCAAAACTGACTTTTAAGTTGGTTTTGATTACAGGTGAATGTCGAGAGTCCCGGATGAAGATCAAGCATCGAGCAAGAACCGAACACACGTTAAACGAAGCTTCCGCAATGTTGTTTCGTCGTTATTCTAAAACGGCGAATTAAACCACATTATGTTGTATCACTTTGAATTGTAAAAGTTTTAATAAACCAGTATTTTAGCGTGAATGTTTATATATAAATACTCAGTAATTGTGATTATTTATGGAAATCGCTAAATAAATATACGGTTGTTTCAAGTGATATAAACTCCATGAGATGGAGAATCAAATTACGATCATGTAGGAAGAAACGGGAGATCAAACGGATACGCGGATTGAAAGATACGAAAGTTTTCGTGTCAAAAACGGCAAAAAGGAAAGGGAATGATACAGGGGCCACCGTAACTTACGGTGCCCACCGTAAGTTACGGTGGGGCTGAAATGGTTACGGTAGTTGCCTACTGAGTTACGGTGGGGGAAATTTTCATACAGGAGCCACCATAAGTTACGGTGGAGGCCAGTTTGTAGACTTTGTTTTTGGATCAAGAAATTAACGTTTGGATTTCCTTCCATTATCAATATCTTATCTTGTACCGTTATTTAAACTATCAATACTAACATTTAAGCTGGTATTGATCGTAGGTGAATGTCGAGAGTCCCGGATGAAGATCAAGCGTTGAGCAAGAACCGAACATACGTTAAATGAAGCTTCCGCAAGTTGTTTCGTCGTTATCCTAAAACGATGAATTAAATTACACTATGTTGTTTTGCTTCAAGTTCAGAAAAGTTTTAATAAACCCGTATTTTAGCATGAATGTTTAAATATAAATACTCAGAAATTTGTGATTAATTACGGAAATCGCTAAATAAAATTATGGTTGTTACAAGTTGGTAATCAGAGCTCATGGTTAATGAATAAAGTGTGTTCGGTTCGAGGCTTGGTCGCAAATCCGGTAAGTACATGTATATTAATGGTTTAGCATGTTAAAGTGTTGTAAATAACACATAGGGTTATCGCATAATACACGCTACCCCAATTAAAATGATTGATACAGTTAACGATGTTACGTGCATTGACATGTAGAGTAAAAAGCCTTGTATTACAATACGGGCGTTTATTAATGTAGAAACTACTAACTTTTGTGAATGTTTAGTTAAAGGACTCTCGCATCTGAAGATGACGAGAGTTGAACGAATTGTGTAGGATCGTTTGCGGACCCGAACGAGTCGTTCAGAAGAGTTTATCTCAGTTTGAGCGGCGGAAACGAACAAACCGAGTTCAATTCAGCGAGATATCACTTTAAACTGTTGTTGTATTGATAACGAATGCGATTACAGATCTAACAACACTTTGGCAGCACTTCGTGGGTCACCGGAAGAATCTCTGAAAAAGTTTTAACTATTACAACTGAAATAACTAACTCACCTATATATAGAACATATGATTTCGCTTCAAACACTTGAAGCGAAACTAACATGTTTGACTTTCCTTGAAGCGAAATTGGTAAGTATAATCATTCTGTCTTCAAGCGAACCTCACATGAAATATCATTTCCCTTTTGTCTTTTGTGGAGATGATGTCATAGATGATGTCACCTCGATGATGTCATCATGACATCATGCCTTGCTTAGATCCGCACCGAACAGAGACTCGATATTAAGACGAAGACGACAGATGAATGCACCAACAGACTCCCCCTCAGATGTTGACGAGTCTTAAGTGTCGAGTCTTTGCAATCTTCAGTCTTTATCAGTCTTCGATCTTCCTCTGAAGTATTTGTCATTGCAAGAATCCTCATTCTCTATCTTTAACATCAACAAACTCCTCTCTCTCAAATGTTGACGAGTCTTGATATCTTCAGACTCCCCCTTTCAATCTGCTGGGATCGTAGTCTGGAATTCACTTTCCACAGGTTCTTAGATCGTAACCTGGCACTTCATCACTCTCAGGTTTCAGAACCTGGCTAACCTGCAAAAACTCTACCCAAAAATAAATTTTCTGATAACCATTTTGTAGATAAGTTTTTCAAGACTAATTTACCACTTGCAGGAATAACATTTATATTTCAAAACATTTTTTTCATTTCATTTCAACATTCTTCAAACACTTTCACCCAAACCATTTGTTCATCATGTTTAGCACTTGGAATTTTGAAAATCAGCTCTTCAACACCAGTTGTCGAAAATCTTTTTAAATTTTTCAAACTTTATGCTAAAACACACTAAAATCTTTTTGGATTTTTGACTGAAATAGAAATGCAGAAAATGAAATATTTACAAACAATATTTTTGTGAGTTCGTGCAAGAGGATCATATCAGTTTTTGAAACATATCACCAACACCGTTAAGCTTTAAATCATTTTAAGTTCTAAACGATTCACTTAGATTGTCAGTATACTGATCCACTTAAATTTTCACACAAAGTTCAACTGATCCGAGATATGAGATTAATGTTTTAAGCTCTCAAACTTATTCGTGTGTCCCACTACTTGAATATACTCCCGTATCCAGATCCCAATATTCAGTCTTACAGGTGAGTATACCACAGATGATATCTGTCAGGGGAATAAATTATAGTACGAGGGCCGTGAGAGCTCAGGTCGATCTTTCGATACGCAGAGAGATGACGGCTTCGACTTTTGGTGTGTCCCCTTTAGAGGATCTTTTGCATTACAACAGCAGCGACTATCAATTTTATTGTTTCATCAGCTTGCTGAGGGCGATGCTATGTTTCAAGCATTTGCAGAAAGCATTATCCGGGGACTAGGTCAGAAATTTCTTTCAGCAGAAGTCCCGGGATAATACCCCAGATATCACTGAGCATAAAGACCTAGTATCTCAGAATAAGGGACCTTTCAAACAAGATTTCAGGGGTTACCTATATATCCAAGTTTGTGTTAACCCACAGAACAAGCAAGTTTGAAATTTAGGTTTATATCTCGTCACAATCTACTAAATGTATAAAAACCTACTGGCACATCATCAGTGAGACCGTTTATCACTTTTTTTTATCTTACCAAATCTTTAGCATGTTGTGATCGTCCACTGATGTACTATCATTTCCTCTTTTATGCAACAAAAACTCATTTTTCATTTTATCATGTTTTTGACTTTTTCAAATTTTCAAATGTTTTTGGATTTTCTAAAATTTCTTACTCCCCCTAAAATGCAAACACATTTTAGGAAATTGAAAACAAACTGTACAAGAATATGACAACTGATATCGAATTGCCTCAATTCGCCATCCACTTGGCATAAACAATCAGAACTCCCCCTCACAACAAACTATTTTCCCATCGATTTCAAAACACTTAAGTTTGTTTTAATCAAATGGTTTTTCCGGAAAATAAGTTTTGTTGATTTTACCACTTGTAAAATTGGGGATTAAATCATCACATTGTTTTTCAACCACTTGTAGAAAATCAGATACAACTTAATGTCCCTGATTTACCACTTTTAAGATCAATCCAATCAAACATTTTCAACCAAACAACATCTGTTGGATGAATTCTCAAGGTGCCGATTCCTACTCCTCGCTTACAAACCTGGGAGTTCCGGCAAGTCCTGCAAAACTTCTCAAAAACACATTATACAAACATGATAAAGAATGATACCGATTCATGATCCACGATTACCAACTTGGGATCTCCGGCAAGTCAGGTTTTTATTCTTTGAAAAAAATATCCACCCAAGCCTGACCTTCCTTGGGTGTAACAATCTCTTCATCATCTTTTCTTTCAACTAACCTGTGACCTCCTCTTTTGGCAGCGTAAAATTCTTTAACACCTTTGACCTTACCATTGATCATTTTGTCAAAAATGTGTTTCACAGTTCCGTTAAAAGCTTTATCAACATCAAATTTCTTCTTGTCAGAATAAAATTGATTTGAAATTTCAACTTTCCCAACTCTCTTTTTAAAATTTTCAGCACTCAAAGATGGAAAATTCACATCATCCACTTTTAAAACTGATTTTTCAACCTTTTCTTTAACAACTTTTGGCTCCTCTGATTTTGTGGAATCAGATTCATCACCAGAACTGTTTCCTGAACCCTTAACAACCCATATTTGATTTATCAGATTTTCTTTTCTTTTAATCACATTCTTTGAACATTCTCCCTTCTCAAAGATTGAATTTTCAAAGCCTGTGAACTTTCGGGTTGAAAGTTCAGTTTTCTCAACAACTTTCTCTTTCAGTTTACCAGATACCTCCTGTTTTGGTTTAAATGTTTTCGGACAATTCCTAGCAACATGACCAGCAATTTTGCACTGAAAACAGGTTCTGGTTTCTATCTTCTTTGGCACAGCATTTTTCTTCAACTCTTCTTGCTTCTTGGCAAGGAATTCCTGATTTGTCTGCTTTCTGAATGCTTGTTCTTTCTCATCATCTAAAAAATTTCCTGAAACAAACATAGTTTTTGGTTTATAAAATTTTTCATTTTTATAATTTTTTGGTGGTACAAAACCTAATCCTTTCTTTTTAAAATTACGATTATGGTTTGGTTTCTTTTGGAAACTGTAACCATAATTGTAACCCATTTTCTTGTTAAATCTTTGTTGATCTCTTGAAGTGTATTGTTTAGGTTTTCCATTAAGATTTAAATCTTTTATTTTAGAAATATTAATTTCTGTAATTTTGAAAACCTTTTGAATCATTTCAAATCTGACACTTCTTATTGGAAAACTCTCATCAGAATATAATTTGTCAGAACCTTTCAAAGTATATGCTACTTTGACTGATTCATCATTCAAATTAGATTTCGATAGCAAAAATTGTTTATCATAAACCCGTTTCTCCTTTTTGACTGTTGACTTTGACGTATAGGACTCAGACTTTGACTTGAATTTGGACTCCGGTTTTGACTCCTCACAATCATCTTTATCTAACACCTGATCGACCACACTTTTTATCAACTTTGACTCATGATCAGTATCGGACGACGTGTACGTGACATCAATATTTTCTGGCAAGTTATCCGACGGCCCAGACTCCCATTGTAAGTTCATTGCCTTTTCGACTCTTTCGGAATTTGGATTTCGAGGTAAAAATCCATTTTCAACTGGGGGCGGACATCTAGTGTAGACCACACTTGGTTTCTTACCAGAAATCTTCACTTCATCTTTTGTCACAGCTTTCTCTTCTTCAGACATTTTCATTTCTTCAAATGTCTTCAAATTCTCCACTACGGGATAAATCCTGTCAACAACAAAAGAAGAACATGAGTAACTGTTTAATAACTTTTTAACTTTCTCAGTCTCTATCTTTTGTGTTGCCAGCTCCAACTCTAAATCAGCACATTTCTTGATATGAAAGTTAGCATCATCCAGCTGTCTAAGATATGCTACTTTCAAAGTATTCATCGCCATTGCTTGTTCACCACTCGAATCAGTATATTTGTTAATTTCTCTGTTCATTGTGTCATACGATTCTTTCAACTTGTGAATATTGTGTAATAACTCATTGTTTTGTTTGATTAACGAATCACAGTTCATGCACTTTTCAGAAACTTCAACTCGTTCTGCATCAATCTTCACTTCATATTCTGGAACTTCTTTGACACTTCTGCTTGATTGTAAAAACTCAGCTCTTCTTCTTTTCTCAGCTTTCGCTTCGTTCTTCAATCTCTCTTCTTCTTCTTCCTCTTCTTTGTTCTTCCTTCGTCTTTCTTCAGCTGCTTCCATGACTTTTCTGCACCTTTCTGCACATTTCAAATCATAAGCATTAGCAAAAAAAACATTAACATTTGAAGTGTCTTTAGACATCTCTTTGGCCATAAATTCTTGATCTGGACAAAAATTCCTGAGCATATCGTCACTTCCAGTAAACTTTGCTTCCAACTATGTCCATATCGAATATGCAGTTCCATCATGTTGAAGCAGTATCAAAATATCTTCTTTTATCGCTTGCTGAAGCAGACTCACCATCAATTTCTCATCTCGATATTTCTTTTTATCTGCAATACTCATTTCTCTAAGTGTCAACGGAGTACCATTCACAACATCGTTCTTTGTGGGCTTAACATACGGCTCTTCAGTGTGTTCCCACGCATCCAAGTGATACGCCTCAACCCAATTTCCAAACCTTTCGGACCATCCATTGTAATCATCAATATCCATGAGTTTGGGTGGTTTCTGAGATGTCACGGTTTCATTTTCCAAGTTCATATTCTGAGCGATAGAACCCGGAGTAGTCGGAGTAGCAAACGCTTTGTAAAATTCGTTATCCATGATTCGGATTTTCAAATGAGTTGTATCGCCTTGTAAAAATACCTGACGATTACCTAACAAATAAACAAACAAACAAACCATAATCAGTTTAACCGTTTATCAATTAACTGAATAAAACTGGTACTCGAACTTGTGAATTTTCTGTGCGGACTGAATGTTGACCAACTGTGCGGACAGAATGACCCGGATCAAATTCGATTGACCTGACCCTTGAAACTTTTGAACTCCAAACCGTACGGACTGAACTTTTTCAACCGACTTGAACACACAATACAAATCTTGATTACGTGCAAACTGAACACCTTGATATTACTGACCCATTTTATCACTATTCAATTGTTTCGAGTATGCAACGGGCTGGGCTGCAATAACACAGATTTGGGTCGAATTGTTGAACTGATAAACCCAATTACCACCTAATCCGACAACTATGAGACCTACTCAATACCCATTAGACTAACAAAATTCACTTTAGCTGACAATTTTTAATAATAGATCACATGAATCGATGGCTTTCACATGGTCTGACACAATCACAATATCCCATTAATTTTTTAAGTGAACCTCACACAATCACAAAGACAACTATCTGACAACCTTTTAGACTTCACATGCAGATCTTGAACTTATACACATCTACAACTCATGACTGCCTTAAAGTGAAACTGACACAAACACATGATTCCATTTTTCAATACTACTTATCTGACAACCTTTAAATGTTCACGAGTACCAACACAGATCTGATTTCAAGCGAGATGTTCTATGTCATAATAATTCAAGCGAAATCTCAATGTATCTATTTCGCTTCAACAACAATTCAAGCTAAATCAGAATATTTCAAGCGACACCTTCAATTTCGCTTCAGCTCAAATGAAATTATCAAATAAACTCAAGCGAACCAGCATGACATCATCATTTCCGGTCCGTTTTTGATCTAATTGAACGAGTAAATGGCCGAATTAAGTTCTTAAACTCTCAAGGGTTTGTTAAAACGTATTTTCGCACAATATGTGAAAGTTTGAACCGATTTGAACCGTAAAAAGTTGATTAATTTTGAAAGAAGGTGTAGAAAAACAGAAAACGTGGCTGAATTGGTATGAACTCTTCCTCCTGAGCTCTGATACCAATTGTAGGATCGTTTGCGGACCCGAACGAGTCGTTCAGAAGAGTTTATCTCAGTTTGAGCGGCGGAAACGAACAAACCGAGTTCAATTCAGCGAGATATCACTTTAAACTGTTGTTGTATTGATAACGAATGCGATTACAGACCTAACAACACTTCGGCAGCACTTCGTGGGTCACCGGAAGAATCTCTGAAAAAGTTTTAACTATTACAACTGAAATAACTAACTCACCTATATATAGAACATATGATTTCGCTTCAAACACTTGAAGCGAAACTAACATGTTTGACTTTCCTTGAAGCGAAATTGGTAAGTATAATCATTCTGTCTTCAAGCGAACCTCACATGAAATATCATTTCCCTTTTGTCTTTTGTGGAGATGATGTCATAGATGATGTCACCTCGATGATGTCATCATGACATCATGCCTTGCTTAGATCCGCACCGAACAGAGACTCGATATTAAGACGAAGACGACAGATGAATGCACCAACAAATTGTGAATATGACGGTGGAACGGTCCGAGGTATGACAAGCTGAGTATACTCACCAAGGACCTAAATCGCGTAACGATCGCGAACAAGGTGAATGGCAAGGAAAGCCCGTCGGAGCAAGCGTTATCAGGTGCATGTTTTAAATTTAATCGCACAAATAGCAATATGCAGCAAACATGTAGAGAATGATTGTTGCATATGTAAACGCAACTCGGATGACAGAAGCGTATTACGTTAGAGTAAAGAGCCCGAGAGAAGGGACAAGGATCAAAGTAAGAGGAAATACAGACCAACTAATGAAAATGCTAAGGCATAAAGATAAAATTTGACAGTCATAAGTGATGAAAATTCACACAGACAATTCAAAGGGGTAGAATAAAAGAATAAAACACTTGACTAAATAAAAGCAATGGATTTCGCTAAGATGATCAAATAAATTAAGATGATGTCTAAAACCATATAAGAATGGTTACTTGATGATGACTTTGGTAAAGATACCCGATAGATGGGTAGGAGTTTGAAAGCATGCTTAAACCAAGAGACGGGTACGCAAAATAGAAAGTCAAAGGACTCGGATTAAGAGTCATGACTAAAAGACGATGAGAATTTGCAAACATAAATTTTGATAACTATGTTCAACTATTCTAAAGTTGAACGGGTCGAATAAATAATGAAGTGAGACGTTCGTGAGTAATGAAATCTCACACGAATAAATCAAACAAGATAAATAAAATATAAAAAGCTCGGTAGTGCAAGTAAGCGCAAATCGAATAATGGAAGCACGAAATAATAAAGAACCCGGGTAACGGGTCGTAGAGAAGTATAATTATGAACCGGGGAAACGGTGAGCGTAGAACAAACCGACGTGTAAATGACGTAAAGAGTCATAAAGTCGGAAGATTAGTCCAAGAGTAAACGAACGAAGCTTTAGACTACGGTCAAAGCCAACTAAAGTTCAAAAACGAAAATAAACAATTCCAAACATAATAAAAGATGCTTTGAAGCTATATATGTATATATACATTTGAATATAGACATGGATAAAAGACGATCTACGGGATCATCCTAACCTACGGGATCATAAATAGTGTTAAAGTCTACGGGACCAAAAAGACCTTCGGGTCACAAATAGAACGAAACGAATTGTAAAGGTCTCACCTTAGAAAGGATAAAAAGGTGAAAATCTAAATAAATAGCCTACGAGGCTAAGGGAAAGAACCTACGGGTCATAGGGGTTAAGCTTGAGAAATTGTTATAATTCCCCGCATTAAATAATAACGGAAAGGACTAGATTCTTGGAAGTAACATTCCTAGAAACAGGAGAAAGATATACGACAAAGAGGAAACGTAAACTAAGAATTTAGTTTTTTAGTCAAAAGTAACGTTTTAACAAAACATAAGTGGTACGGGGTGACTTAGAGAATTTTAAACATACATAAGGCCGGAGATTTCAAATAGCATACCCGGGTAACGGGGTATGAAGTAACCGGTGACTAACAAGTCTAACTGCCAAAATGAATAAACAATAAAGATAATGGATACAAGCTGAAAAGTAACGGCTTGCGAGGCCTTACACACGAAAGACTTACACGTCAATATAAATGGAAATGTTAGATTGAAGGGAATGAATGAATGCCTTGAAAAACGAAACTAAGTTCGTTTAATTCAAATTAAAGGAACTATGTAAACAAGGTTTCGAGGACGAAACCTCTTTAAGGGGGGTAGACTTGTAACACCGTGAAAACGGGTTTGGTAATCAAACCACGTTAATACTACAGGACGGGTAAAATACAGTTAGTGGTAAAACTTACCCAGTAAATTTTAGGATTTAAATAAATAAATCTAATATTTATTAAAAGGATGAGAAATACTTTGAGAAAGCAAAGTATATAAAAAGGGCCCGAGATTTAACAAGAGTTAAAATAAAACGGGTTGTGAACAAGATAAAGTAACTAGGAAATAAATAACCTAGTTAATTACAAGTCGTGTAGTTATGAGAAACCTTGGTTAAAACATTTTATATGCAACAAGGGTAAAGGAGAGGGACTAAAGGTGATAAGCTGGAAACTAGTTTTATTTAATAAAACATCAACACCAAAACACACACTCTAAGTGTGTGTTCTGGTCGAGACAATCACAGGAGCCAAGGGGGTTCCCCTACTCAAACCCTAACAAGCACAAAATCAACAAATTGGAAGGGGAAATCGAACCCAAATCGAAATCCGAGCACAAACTAGTGGTCACCTCAGTGAAGGGATCATAAAGTATGTCAAAATTCCCACTTTGGTTCCATCTCAAATTTGGATGAACACATTAGATTTGAGATTTGAGCTTGCATGATCGTTATTTGGGTGAAATAGTAATGAAATCATGTCTAGGAGTAAACCCTAGTCATTTGTTTGTTGAATTAATGTTTAAACTATGAAATTCATGATCATCCACCATGTGTGTGTAGTGGGTTTTGTAGAAACAAGGTGAACACTAGAACCATGATGAGTAAATTAGTGTTATTTGAATCCTATGAGGTTAATTTTGATATTGAACTATAAATTAGATGATTGTCTTGTAAAAGATGTTAAAATCTTGGTAAAAATAACAAGTTATGAACTTGATTATAAATATGTAAAATTACGCACATTTGGTGTTTGTTAAAATGCCTAAATAAGAACCAAAGTGTTGAAATTTAAAGTGAAACGCGCAATTGAATGATATAACAAATTATGCGTAATATGAAGCAATAGGGGTTCTAAACATCCTGTTGATTTAGACTACAACAACAACAACAACCATACCCAGTAAGTCCCACAATTAGCAGAACTATTTTATAGGGTCTGGGGAGGGTGGGATGTAGACAGACCTTGCCTCTATCCATAGGGATAGAGAGGCTGCTTCCAGAGAGACCCCCGACTCGAAAACGAACAGCAAACGGTCACATCAAGTCAAAGAATATAGAAATGCTACAGAAATAGGAAGTCACCCATACCAAGGAGGTGATCTGAGTGGCACAAAATAATATAATGTAAATCATGTATAATAGCATGCAACCTCAATTAGGCATAAACACAATGTACATCAAGTAAATTAGCATACGTCATTTGGGCATAAACACAAGAATGCAATCACCGGAAAAGTCCCTTAAAAAAAAAGAAAGCCTACATCCCTGAAAAGCACCTAAGACCTTACGGCAATGTCCTCTAGAAGTCCTTAACCCTAATCCTACGCCTCCACGAAGTCCTATCATGGACCATGTCCTCAGAAAGGTGCAACTCTAGTAAAATCATGGACCTGTTGATTTAGACTAACTATGTAAAATCATGTGATTAAAAGTAGTTAGCTTCTGATAAGTTGAACAAATAAATGATGAAGTTGAATAGTAGATTCAACATAGAATTCGTAAGATGGAATAGTCGTATGTGATAATGACTAGTCTAACCATCTTACTAATTATGATTATAGTTTGATGCTTGACAAGCTAGGTGAAGGCTTGGGAAGGAAGCGGGTCAAACGAATCAAGTGTAAAGGAAAAGCGTGTTTCGGATGCAAAGTAAGTAAAGCTTACGCCCCTTTACATTATTTACAAATTACTTAATTGCAAGTAGTGTATATGAATGCTACTAAGTGGTTGGTATTTGATGTTCCGACACGATTCAATGAGAGTCGGAACAAGGGTAAATGGTAAGAAATCATGAATTATGGTAAAAAGGGTAAAATGGTAAATTAGTCATGTAATGACGAACCAATAAAAAACTTTTTTTAGTAAAATGAGTTCAAAGGAAAAACCGGGATAGGTTTAAAGGGATGAAATGGTAATTAAATACCATCTCATACGGACAAATGGTCAATTAGACTTAGTGGGTCAAATGGTGTTGTTAACACCATTTGACAATAACATTTGACAATCGCTTGTTGAGTTTTGTAATCACAGGAATAACATAAGCTTGTGTTGCTTTAACTAGAAATATTTAAAGCAAAAGTTATGTAAACGGGTCAATACTTTGCCCCGAGCCAGGTACGCATAAATAAGCTTTTAGTTAAACATACAAATCTTGGTCAAATATTTAGCGAAAGTCCTTCGTCGTAAAGTGAGGGACTAAAGTTGACCAAAACACCCTTGAAGGGTATAATGGGGCAAATGACACATAGGGGTTATTTTGGAACTTGCATTAAGATTATAGAATCATTAAATATGAATAAAAGTTATAGGAATACACATTTGCGGGTCAAATGCACAAAAATGGTCATTTGCGTAAAATGACCAACCGATGAGTAAATTTGGGATAATAGGTTAGTTATGTTAAATCCACCAAAAAAATAATTGTGGTGGAACATAAGCAAACATTTAGATGTGACATTACGAAGTATTGAAAAGAAAAGAGCTAGTTTTAGACCAAAATGCATAAAAGATCCCCTAAACGGGTCAAAATGAATGACGCGCGTAACTTGGGTTTTTGCCGTGTAATTCACAAAAATTATGAATCCAAGATAGATATTTTGAGTTAAATACCTTGGTCTAAGAATTATGATTAACTAGAAACAAGTTTGGAGGTCTTAAATACCAACGGGTCTAAATGTGGATTTTAATAATAAGCCGAATGCTTTAAAAAATTTAGTATTTTATTAGTTTGAATGTCGGATATAAACTCCATGAGATGGAGAATCAAATTACGATCATGTAGGAAGAAACGGGAGATCAAACGGATACGCGGATTGAAAGATACGAAAGTTTTCGTGTCAAAAACGGCAAAAAGGAAAGGGAATGATACAGGGGCCACCGTAACTTACGGTGCCCACTGTAAGTTACGGTGGGGCTGAAATGGTTACGGTAGTTGCCTACTGAGTTACGGTGGGGGAAATTTTCATACAGGATCCACCGTAGCTTACGGTGCCCACCGTAAGTTACGGTGGAGGCCAGTTTGTAGACTTTGTTTTTGGATCAAGAAATTAATGTTTGGATTTCCTTCCATTATCAATATCTTGTCTTGTACCGTTATTTAAACTATCAATACTAACATTTAAGCTGGTATTGATCGTAGGTGAATGTCGAGAGTCCCGGATGAAGATCAAGCGTTGAGCAAGAACCGAACATACGTTAAATGAAGCTTGCGCAAGTTGTTTCGTCGTTATCCTAAAACGATGAATTAAATTACACTATGTTGTTTTGCTTCAAGTTCAGAAATTTTTTAATAAACCCATATTTTAGCATGAATGTTTAAATATAAATACTCAGTAATTTGTGATTAATTACGGAAATCTCTAAATAAAATTATGGTTGTTACAAGTCCGAAACACGCTTTTCCTTTACACTTGATTCGTTTGACCCGCTTCCTTCCCAAGCCTTCACCTAGCTTGTCAAGCATCAAACTATAATCATAATTAGTAAGATGGTTAGACTAGTCATTATCACATACGACTATTCCATCTTACGAATTCTATGTTGAATCTACTATTCGACTTCATCATTTATTTGTTCAACTTATCAGAAGCTAACTACTTTTAATCACATGATTTTACATAGTTAGTCTAAATCAACATGATGTTTAGAACCCCTATTGCTTCATATTACGCATAATTTGTTATATCATTCAATTGCGCGTTTCACTTTAAATTTCAACACTTTGGTTCTTATTTAGGCATTTTAACAAACACCTAATGTGCGTAATTTTACATATTTATAATCAAGTTCATAACTTGTTATTTTTACCAAGATTTTAACATCTTTTACAAGACAATCATCTAATTTATAGTTCAATATCAAAATTAACCTCATAGGATTCAAATAACACTAATTTACTCATCATGGTTCTAGTGTTCACCTTGTTTCTACAAAACCCACTACACACACATGGTGGATGATCATGAATTTCATAGTTTAAACATTAATTCAACAAACAAATGACTAGGGTTTACTCCTAGACATGATTTCATTACGATTTCACCCAAATAACGATCATGCAAGCTCAAATCTCATATCTCATGTGTTCATCCAAATTTGAGATGGAACCAAAGTGGGAATTTTGACATACCTTATGATCCCTTCACTGAGGTGATCACTAGTTTGTGCTCGGATTTCGATTTGGGTTCGATTTCCCCTTCCAATTTGTTGATTTTGTGCTTGTTAGGGTTTAAGGAAGGGAATCCCCTTGGCTCCTGTGATTGTCTCGACCAGAACACACACTTAGAGTGTGTGTTTTGGTGTTGATGTTTTATTAAATAAAACTAGTTTCCAGCTTATCACCTTTAGTCCCTCTCCTTTACCCTTGTTGCATATAACATGTTTTAACCAAGGTTTCTCATAACTACAAGACTTGTAATTAACTAGGTTATTTATTTCCTAGTTACTTTATCTTGTTCACAACCCGTTTTATTTTAAGTCCCGTTAAATCTCGGGCCCTTTTTATATACTTTGCTTTCTCAAAGTATTTCTCATCCTTTTAATAAATATTAGATTTATTTATTTAAATCCTAAAATTTACTGGGTAAGTTTTACCACTAACTGTATTTTACCCGTCCTGTAGTATTAACGTGGTTTGATTACCAAACCCGTTTTCGCGGTGTTACAAGTCTACCCCCCTTAAAGAGGTTTCGTCCTCGAAACCTTGTTTACATAGTTCCTTTAATTTGAATTAAACGAACTTAGTTTCGTTTTTCAAGGCATTCATTCATTCCCTTCAATCTAACATTTCCATTTATATTGACGTGTAAGTCTTTCGTGTGTAAGGCGTCGCAAGCCGTTACTTTTCAGCTTGTATCCATTATCTTTGTTGTTTATTCATTTTGGCAGTTAGACTTGTTAGTCACCGGTTACTTCATACCCCGTTACCTGGGTATGCTATTTGAAATCTCCGGCCTTATGTATGTTTAAAATTCTCTAAGTCACCCCGTACGACTTATGTTTTGTTAAAACGTTACTTTTGACTAAAAAACTAAATTCTTAGTTTACGTTTCCTCTTTGTCGTACATCTTTCTCCCGTTTCTAGGAATGTTACTTCCAAGAATCTAGTCCTTTCCGTTATTATTTAATGCGGGGAATTATAACAATTTCTCAAGCTTAACCCCTATGACCCGTAGGTTCTTTCCCTTAGCCTCGTAGGCTATTTATTTAGATTTTCACCTTTTTATCCTTTCTAAGGTGAGACCTTTACAATTCGTTTCGTTCTATTTGTGACCCGAAGGTCTTTTTGGTCCCGTAGACTTTAACACTATTTATGATCCCGTAGGTTAGGATGATCCCGTAGATCGTCTTTTATCCATGTCTATATTCAAATGTATATATACATATATAGCTTCAAAGCATCTTTTATTATGTTTGGGATTGTTTATTTTCGTTTTTGAACTTTAGTTGGCCTTGACCGTAGTCTAAAGCTTCGTTCGTTTACTCTTGGACTAATCTTCCGACTTTATGACTCTTTACGTCATTTACACGTCGGTTTGTTCTACGCTCACCGTTTCCCCGGTTCATAATTATACTTCTCTACGACCCGTTACCCGGGTTCTTTATTATTTCGTGCTTCCATTATTCGATTTGCGCTTACTTGCACTACCGAGCTTTTTATATTTTGTTTATCTCGTTTGATTTATTCGTGTGAGATTTCATTACTCACGAACGTCTCACTTCATTCTTTATTCGACCCGTTCAGCTTTAGAATAGTTGAACATAGTTATCAAAATTTATGTTTGCAAATTCTCATCGTCTTTTAGTCATGACTCTTAATCCGAGTCCTTTGACTTTCTATTTTGCGTACCCGTCTCTTGGTTTACGCATGCTTTCAAACTCCTACCCATCTATCGGGTATCTTTACCAAAGTCATCATCAAGTAACCATTCTTATATGGTTTTAGACATCATCTTAATTTATTTGATCATCTTAGCGAAATCCATTGCTTTTATTTAGTCAAGTGTTTTATTCTTTTATTCTACCCCTTTGAATTGTCTGTGTGAATTTTCATCACTTATGACTGTCAGATTTTATCTTTATGCCTTAGCATTTTCATTAGTTGGTCTGTATTTCCTCTTACTTTGATCCTTGTCCCTTCTCTCGGGCTCTTTACTCTAACGTAATACGCTTCTGTCATCCGAGTTGCGTCTACATTTGTTATCAAACGTCTTGCTTATTTGGTTTATTTGGGTACCTTTTAAGCTAGTCCCATTCATCCCGCCCTTACTACATCGGACGTAAATGTGTCTGCTACAAGAAGTTCATGGTATCATATGCCACTACTTACTTGGCCAGAGTAAGCGATTAACACATGACACGCATGACCTTTTTATAGTTTTCACATCACGCCCTATGTAAGTAACGCCTCTATTTAGCGGCTACTAAGTCAAGATATCGACTAATGGTTTGTCGAGTTACATGTTTATAGGAATAAATATCAAATGGATACGCACATCGCTATTGCTTAGCGGCTACTAAGTCAAGGTATTGAAACGGGTCAATATATTGATCCGAGCCAGGTATGTATAATGATTCAACTCATCATATAGAACTTGAGATTCTATAAGAGTTAGACAAGGTTAAAATATAGTTATTCGGTTATCTTTTAGGTAAACTGAATAAATTGAGTTATGATTTTGGTGTTTTAGAAGCACATGGGTTAATAAACAAGATTATAGTTAAAAGGTCGGATTTTGGGTCAAACAAGTATTTAAAAGTCCCTTTGTAGTAAAGAAAGGATGAAAACTGACCAAATAGCCCTTGTAAGCTAATTCGCACGAACGACCCTTGCAAGAAGTTCGGAAACGAGTTTATGATTAAATAAATGCTTAGAATAAGAAAAGATAGTGAAAGATGTAAACTCTTGGGTCGAATGACTTTATATGAGTCTTTGCCGTAAAAAGATAATCCAAGAGGTAAAATTTGGAACATATAGATAACCACATTAAATCCAACACACATATAGTTGTGGTGGAAGATTACTTGATAAGAAATGTAGGAATAAGATGCTAGAAATGTATGAAAGCGAGTTCAAGTTCTAAAGTGCATAAATACCCTTAACGGGTCAAAATAAGCATACGAGCGAAAACGTATTTAAATTGTGTGCGAAACCAGTGATTAGAACCTAACATGGTAGATAACATTAATTTGAAGAGGTGCATGTGAAATAAGGACTAAACAAATATGTTTGTTTGATAAAATGCATAAACGGGTTAAAATTCGGTAAAACGGCAAGGAGTCGAAGGCTTAGAAGTCTCAAAATTTATTATGTAGGATGTTGGATTTTAACTCCATATGATGGAGGATCAAATTACAATCATGTAGGAAGAAACGGTAGGTCAAACGGACAAGCGGATTGAAAGATACGAAAGTTTTCGTGTAAAAAACGGCAAAATGGGAAGGTCTGATACAGGGGCCACCGTAACTTACGGTGGGCACCGTAAGTTACCGTGTGGGCTGAAAGCATTACAGCAGTTACCTCCTGCCTTACGGTGGGGGTATTTTATACCAGGGACCACCGTAACTTACGGTGCCCACCGTAAGTTACGATGGAGGTCAGTTTCAAGTCTTTGTTTCTGGATCAAGATATCAATGTGAATTTCCGGATTTGCTTGTTTAATTAGATTATTCAACCCAATATTCCTTGTTGTACTAGTTATTTAATTATCAAAACTGACTTTTAAGTTGGTTTTGATTACAGGTGAATGTCGAGAGTCCCGGATGAAGATCAAGCATCGAGCAAGAACCGAACACACGTTAAACGAAGCTTCCGCAATGTTGTTTCGTCGTTATTCTAAAACGGCGAATTAAACCACATTATGTTGTATCACTTTGAATAGTAAAAGTTTTTAATAAACCAGTATTTTAGCGTGAATGTTTATATATAAATACTCAGTAATTGTGATTATTTATGGAAATCGCTAAATAAATTTACGGTTGTTTCAAGTTCTACATAACCCACTAGTCACCTACAATGGTGACCATGGATTTCACTTGAATTTAGCATAATTTCAACATGTAATTTTCTAGGGTTTACTCCTAGACATTTTAATGTTCCTAATTCATCTACAATTCATACATGCATCATCAGATTTCAAATTCTCTAAATTCATGAGAATTTCAAGTAGAGAATTTTTGTCAAATTTTACATACCTTATGATCTCCCTGCAATGGGGATCATTAATCTATGCTCGATTTTCATTTTGGACTTGGTTTGATCCTTCAATTTGTGAGATTAGTGAATGTTAGGGTTTTGAGAGTGGGGGTCGCCCTTCTCCTGCCTGTGATCGAACCAGACCCTCAAATGGGGTGTTTGGTTTTTATTTTGTTAAACTTAATAATATAAGTTTCAATTTTAACAACATAGGCCCCTCCACTTTTATTTAGGTTATAACTTGATATTTTGTTCTTTCATTTAATTACAAGACTTGTACTAGGTTATTTATTTCCTAGTTACTTTATCTTGTTCGTAACCCGTTTTATTTTAAGTCCCGTTAAATCTCGGGCCTTTTATATACTTTGCTTTCTCAAAGTATTTCTTATCCTTTTAATAAATATTAGATTTATTTATTTAAATCCTAAAATTTACCGGGTAAGTTTTACCACTAACTGTATTTTACCCGTCCTGTAGTATTAACGTGGTTTGATTACCAAACCCGTTTTCGGGGTGTTACAGTGATATTTTGTCATGGGGTTATCTGGAAGATCTACAGGTCTACGCCATCAGACGGGAACAAGGGGTAGTGTACTTTGAGTTTTTATCAGATATCAAAACCCTCCCGTGGTGGGATGTAGATGAGCTGGTGCAGACAAAGAATATAAAGCAATTTTATTATGGTCTGGATGTGAAAGTACATGACCAACATTTGTGGGATTACATAAAGCAGCAGGCCAAGGCTGGATATCCTGACCGGGAGCCTCAAAGACCAAAGCAAATTGTCATAATGTTGGAGAACGGAGAGAAAGATATAACGTTAGATATCAAGCCTCCAAGATGTTTAAAGAATATGCCTCTCAGAGCTATTGAGCAAGATTTTCATGATCTATTTGAAGGCTGGCTGTACAATGAAACGACGGCTGAGGCAGTAATCTCTCTGTACGACAAGTCCACAGGAAAGTCACGAAGAATCAGTATTCTTGATCCGATGTGGCTTGTTAACTGTTTGAAAAAGGATATCGGCTGCTTGTTTTACAACAAGATTGTTTATGAGAAGAAAGACAAAGAACAAGCGTTGCAGTATCAAACAATTGTGGATGTGAGTTTTGCCCAAGACATCAACTCAGGAAGATATTGGAAGACGAATTGGAGAGATCTTGAGATTGATGAGTTCCTGAAAAGGTACAAACGTGAACAAAGATTTAAGAAGATTGCTGATAGGGCAGCTGAGCTTGGCAAACGCAAATTGGGAAAATCGATTCCAACGGATCAAACGCCTATCGAGAAAGAGGAGAACAAGATTCCCAAATGGGATCGGAAGCGTGATGGTGATCCGGTTTACAGAAAATGGTGGATCGATGAAGGAAGGCATATTAGGAAAAGAATGTTAGAAGAAAAGGCTGAATTGAGAAGACAGAGAGCGCGAGAACGAAGGCGCAACAGGAAGAATTGAAGACTATGCTGGAAGGAACTGCAGCTACATCCGAGGGGGAGTCTGTTAGTTCATACGTCTGTAGCTTCCGTCAGCATTTAGTCATATTTTGTATATTTTTTGTACTTGTATGTAGAATGACAACTCAGGGAATGGTTTTGTATTGTAAAGATGATGTCTGTCGGCTGTCATGTGTCATCTGGTCGGATGGCCATCCGACCGGATGGCCATCCGACCGGATAGCCATCCGAGCGGTCTACCACTCAGTCGGACAACATCTATCTCATTCCTGAGTTGCCTATAAATACCCCCAACAGGGTATGACATTCAGGACTTTTTGACTCTGGAGAGAACTCTGTCATTGTCTGACTTCTACAGGCGCTTTTGTACTTTCATAACAGTTGAATAGAAAGATCAGACTGCGTTTAAGGGTTGAATACTTTGTCGTACATCTGTGATTTGATCAAATGGATTCCGCACATTAGTCAAAGTCGATTCATCTAAGTTCCTGATGAACAGATCCTATACGAGGGACCAACGCAAAGACTATCTAAGCATGCAGAAGCTCCCTGCACATGTAGTAAAGAGTTAGTTCATTAGGGTCTCCAAAGCCAATATGGCTTTGGATGGGGTCTCAGCAGTGTCTAGGTTAAGTTCAGATGGTTGGGCAGTGGTTAGATCAGGGGTTTGGACAGCTTTGGGACTGTTTTTCTCTAACCACTGTTGGGGTTCTTGCCCAATGATCTGCTGATAACCAAAAGGATGCATGTTCACTCTTGGTTTAGAGGGCTTTTTGTAAGCCTCATAAACATGTGGGATCCTTTGGTATGGTGGTTGTCCCTTACCTCTTCTGTATTGATTGGCAGGGGGTGCATCAGTCACCTGAACATCTCTTTTGACAGATGTTTGGTTCAGCTGTTTTGTAACAGCTGTTTGGACTGGCACAAACAGTGGTTGGTTCTTAGTGAACTTGACAGATGAATTTGATGAACTTAAGGATGTTTTTGCAGTGTACTCATTCTTTTTTTACATCAAAGTTTTTGAGATACACACATTCTTGAGTTTTGTGGTTTGTTTTACCACAGATGGTGCAGCTCTCAGCAGGTATAATGACACTTGTTTTGTTTAGATCATATGCTTTTAGATGAAAACAGTATTTTGTTAGATGATTCTTCTTTTCACAAAAATCACAAAACAGGTTTTTGATCTTTTCTCTTTTCTTCCTTTTCTCAGACTCCTTAGCAACAGAGTTTTGAACCACTGTTGGGATGTCTTTTAGAGGAATGACCTTTGCTTTTGGAGCTGTGACACCATCAGTGGTTGTGAAATCCATAGGCTTGAAATTTTCAAGAATGTCACACTCATCAGACCATCTGGGTTTAAATTGATATTCCTCAATCTCTTCATAGGTTGAAGAGTCCAATGGTCTTTCAAGTGTGATTTTGTTGCTATTTTTGTCAGTTATTTTGATTTCTTGGCCATTCTTGTTTGTGGGTATGATTTCCACTGAACCAGATTCATTTGTAGCATTGTTTTCAACTTGGTCATGCTTTCTAAAACCTACACCAAATTTTACATTGCTTTTAATCTGTTTTTCAAGCATTACTTCATAGCCTTTGCAAGATTCCACCCATTTTTCACAAGTGATTTGGGTGGATTCCAACTCCTTTTTGCAAACATGATATTTTTCTATCATAGTTTGGAGTTGGTTTTTGGTAATGCTTTGCTCTTCTTTTAGACTGCAAATTTCTTTGTCTTTTTCAGCCAACTTGATTTTAAGTTCTTTTAATGACTTCTCAAATTTGAATTCATCAGTTAAGACCTTATCCCTAAGGTTTTCATTCACCTCTTTAATGCTAGCAAATGCAATAATGCATTTGTCTGAACATAGATTTTTAAGAACCTGAGGTGATACCTTGGCAGCAGCCATCACTACACAATCATATTGATGATCACCTTCTTCATCAGCTCTCTCTTCCTTCTTACCTTCTTTCTTATTTTTTTCTTCTTCTTTGTCTTCTTTGGACCATGGGTCAAATAGTGGTTCAATCAGGGTTCCTGAATTTTCTCCCAGCAGTAGTTCACCAGCAACTGCAGTAACCACTGCTTCAGCCACTTCATCCACTGTTTCAGCACTTAGCTGTTCACCTTCAGCTTCTACCCCTTCTGGTATTGACTCTAATGCCATCAGACAAAATTCATCATTAAAAGTATCATTAGAAGCATAGAGTGCAAAATTTTCATCACCAAGCTCATCAGGCATACTGCTCCAGTCAACAAAGCCTTGGGTGAAAAAGCTTTACTGATCTGGTTGAACCACTGCTGGAGCAGCTTGTTGAGGTGCAACAGGTTGCACTTATGCCTGAGGGACAGGGGCTTGAACATACTGAATTTGTGGAACAGTGGTTTGAACATAATGCACAGGCACAGGGGTTGCAGCATAATGAGAAGTGTTAACATGGGTTGTAGGGGTATATTGGGCATAGTGCACAGTGCTTTGGTGTTGTGATCTAGTGTTTGAGCTGGGATGAGTTATAATTGGACCAGTGGTTTGACTCCTGCATTCCCTAGCAAAATGACCCAGCCTATTGCACTTATAACACTTGATTTTTTACTTATCCAACCCCACTTTTAAATTCCCATGTAACCCTGGGAATTTTCTCCCTGTTCTTTTATAGAATTTGCTTGTTCTCACACTAAGTAAAGCCAATTGATGCAAAATGTCCATTTGTTCTAAGTCAGTGGGATCAAAGTGTTGCAAATCATTGAGTTCAAAACACAAATTATCAGAGTTCTGGCTTTCTCCATTTGCTGTGAAAGCAAAGTTGGATGAGTGAGGATCAGAGTTGAAATTACCTCCAGCAGTTATGTCGATAAAATGATCATAACTCTGATCCATACTACTTCTAGACTCTTCTTGACCCAGTAGAGCTGTGTTTCCAAATGAATAGTCATCTGTCACTTTGCCAGACTCTTGCAACTTCTTTTTCTGGTTTAACTCCCTTTCATAGGTCAGGAGTCTACCATGAAGTTGGGTCAGTGTTAGGTCTTTGAACTCAACAGAGTTTCAAGTAACAAATGGAATTGTATCCCATTTTTCTGGTAGTGATCTAAGAAACCTGCTATTTTGTGTAGAATTGGGAAATACAACCTTAACAAGTCTTAGCTCACTAATGAGACAACTGAATCGCTCAAATTGTTGAGTCAATGATTCACCCTTGATGTGACAGAAGGTTTCATACTGCTGATTCAAAATTTCCCTATTGTTTTCAATAACTTCTTCCGTTCCCCCGAATTGTTCCTTAAGTGCATCCCATAGCTCTTTGGCACTGTTACAATGTAACAGCCCAACATAGATTTTGTTGGGTAATGCAGATGCTATGATGCTAAATGCTTTGGCATCCAGTTCGAACTTTTGGAAATCAGTTTCAGTATAGTTTTCATATTTTTTAGGTTCGAACTTCTTTGGATCCTCAGCACTTGGCACCATGGGAACATGGGGCCCAAAAACAACTGATCTCCAACATCCAGTGTTCTGTTGAGCAAGGATGTGACCCATCCTTCTCTCCCAGATGTTGTATTCATGTCGTTTCAGCATAGGTGGTTTGAAAATGAGCCAATGTTATTCTTATCATCTTGTGATTGTGACGTCTTCCTGGTTGTTTCACAGGTACTGATTAATCAACTTTGATGGTGATTAAACCTTACTCTGTTTTTCAACAAAACGAACAACTATCAGTATCAACGATTGTGAGCTTAACTATTTATGTCAAAATGATTGTTAAATCAAATTTGACTGTCCGAGCTCTGTTACCAATTGTTAGGATCTGAGTTTGGATTGATTGTGTTTTACGTTTGAATTAAGATGAACAATGAACAAGTAATGCAGTGGAATATAAATGGAATTAAACTTTGCACACAATCAAACAGGAGAATTGCTTTAAACACACATTTTCAACATAAAACCGAAAGATTGAATTTATTTCAACAACGATTACAATGCATGCATGTAACAAACTCCCCCTCATCCTGAGCTCACAGTGTTTGTTCATACAGGAGAAAAGTGGTGAAGAGCTAATAGAACAGTACAGGGTACTGTTCTATTTATAGGCACGGACAAACCATTGTGGCATCTTTGCTGACGTCACCATAAAAGTGACATCTAACCTCCTAACAATCTCTAACAATTGATCTATACAAACACTGCTATGCTAACTACTGATAACAATACATTACATATGAACAACTAAACTACTGCTTTATCCTTCCATTGTTGTGACTCCAGCAGTACTTGATATGTTCAGCAGTGCTTGACCCATAGCAGTAGATTGATCAACAGAGCTTTAGTCTTCATCAGTCTTTGACTTGATCAGCAGTTGTAAGTGAGCAGTTGTTGTAAGGATCAGTGGATGGAAGCCATCAGATGTTGAAACCACTTTCAAGGGGAGAGAATGAAAACATAACATCTGCTTATTTTGGATCCACTACTCTGATCCGGTTTTGGCTTTAATCAACTGTTCCTCTGATAGGGTTCAATCCCAACATTACTCATACTATATTACTCTAATTTTCTATTATTTTATTATTATTTACTTTAATTTATTGTTTTATTGTTTTCTTATTTTATTATTTTAAGTTTTCTCGTATACCATTTAAGATAATGTCTTAGCAATATTGTTGTCCTCGATCTTGACCGAACAACATCGGTTTGGTATCGTTAAATTTTGGATGAATAGTATTTTTAGTTTTAGAATATTTAAATTTTTAGTAATATTTTATGTTATATAATTTGAGTTTTAGTTATAAATAGTAATTTACAGTTTAAGTTTTTTTTATTTTTATTAATAGTATTTTATTTATTATTAAATTTGATATTTTAGTTATAACTTGCGTTCATTAACTTTAAAAAATAAAATTAAATTCCGCGTCTATGTTTATTTTTTAGCATTCTATAGGCATTGGATCGGTATCAATACGGTTTGTTACAGTAACGGTACAATAATAACTTGTGTCCGTTAATTTTAAAAAAAAATCTAAATCCCTGTCTATGTTTTTTTTTTTTTAAGATTCCGCGGGCATTTGATCGGTATCGATACGATTCGTTACAGTTGCGGTACAATACATGCACTAGGTATAGAAATCAACACGTATTTTATATCGGCTGAAAATGATAAAAACGAACAACGATAGAGCGGCATTGTTGTTGTTCAAACGATATCGATTGGTTTAGATTGTCACGACGATATTCACTTATAGTCAGATACGAAGTTGTATAAATGAATAATTTTCAAAACCGGGAACCATAAAAAATACAGTATCGATATTGATGTTGTACGGTACTGTAATAGCGATACGGTATCAGCTTATGGAAAGAAAAAATAATAAAAAAGAATATTGGTACCGAACCAAAGTTGTTCGTTTAGTTTCGTTTCGGTTCACTATGGTAACGATAAGATACCGATGTTGTTCGGTTTAAACGGTATGATAGCGATACGGTGTCAGTAGTTTATTGAAAACAAAAACAAATAAAAATAAAACCGGTACTAATACAAATGTTGTTCAGTCAGTTTTAGTTAGGTTTGGTAGGATATTGGGACAATATTCGTTTGCAATAATATTTACATCGCAATGTTGAAACAAATAAACATATAATGCAAACCAACTGAACCGATATCAACTAAACAACATCGTATTCGTTTTAATTGTTTTTTATGGATGTAAGATTTTCTCTTTCGATTACTGTAGCGAGTGCCGGTATCGTAACGAACCGAACAGATAACGACGGAAATCCCGCCACAAAGCGCGGGGAAAATTGACTAGTTATACATGTGATTTTAAAGTTCTGATGAATAGTAAACTTACTTTATTAATAATATTTTTTTTTATTAATTTTTTATTCTTCTTTGTTTCCTAATTGATTTTAACCCATTTACTTTTTTTTTTACTAATTTGTCTTTTCTTTGATGACTTGCTTACGTTGGCTCAAAATAACAAGATTGTGTTCGAAATACAATCTTTTATTGATTCCTAGGTTTGACCAAGTGTCGGTGTCATAACGCTACCGTGACAAACAAAATAAGTATTGACAACGTCGCTATGAATATCGGTATTACAGGAACTGGTATCGGTATATACTTTAAAATGTATACGTCTTGGACATTTAGTTTTTATTTGATTTAATTTTCCTTCGAAAACTCGCGTTCATTATAGTCTTTATAAAACTGAATACGCGACCACCTTTAGTTTTTTTCCTCACTGTTCATGTATAGGCTTTCTTGAAAAAGAGTTTTATTCAAAATAGTACCGTGACGAATTGTCGATATTCGTTTTTAATCTAAAAGACGTACATTCTTTTGGAAATATGATTATATACCAGGCGTCGAACCGTATTGTTACCGACCAAATCCTCTGTGTAACGAATCGAACCGATACGAGCCGACTTCTCGCCGCATCGCGTGGCCAAATCCCACTAGTGTATTTTAAAATAAACTAGATTCAAACACTTTTTCATTTAAAATTTCAAACCATTTAATTTTTTATGATATTTCTCATAAAGGCCAGTGCTCGATCTAGCGGTATCTTGAGATCTGTAGGGGAGGTCGCTGGTCGAAGCCTTATTCGTGACAAATGTAATGCGCGAGCAAGGGTTTTTATCATAGTGGCCATTCGGGAGGTGCGTTTCCTCGATCTGGAATTGGTGATGGACCGGATGACCAATGGCCAAAGATAAGCGATTATGAATGGGTTAATTACCTTTGCCAATGAGTGTACCCAGGTGACAAGAATTTATTAGACGTCTAAAAACTAGTAACTATTAAAAGAAAGTGGTCATGAACAGTAAATAAATTTTTATTTGTTATTATATTTTTTCTACCTTTTAATTATTTTATTATATTAATTAAACATATTTTGTTCTTCTATTATAACTTTTATCAAAATGATATTTTATAAATTTTTTGAGTATGCAGTTACGACGTGTCTATTTTTTTCTACATTTAGTATTTTTTATATGTCGACGCCGTTTATCCTTTACATTATTTTAATAATATAAGTAATGTCTTATAAAATTTAGAAAATAACGTTGCGACATGCTTATCTTTATTTATGTTTCAATATAAGTTTTGTTTGAATCTAACGGGTAAAAAAAATTGATTTTTTTTTGTTTTTTATTGTGACGAAATGAACCAATATCGTGTGCACAACTTCGGTAGTAGTATAAAGTATATTTTATATATTGTAAGCTATAGCGAGTGTTAATACAATATCCCTACCATGACCAACTAAACTGACACCGTCTTAGCAACATCAATGCCCTGTCTATTTCGATCGAACAACATTGGTACTATATCGTTATTATTGGAACCACTATTCGTTTTTATGGTTTTCAAGAATTGTAAAACACGTGTCAATATCATTTTGGTCATATCATTACTTCTATATTTTGGTTGTATTTTTTAGTTAGGGTTGTTTGTTTACCTCTTAATGAGGCTCTTAATGGTTCAGACCTCTTACTGGTTCAACACTTAATGGTTCAGACTGTTTGTTTCGTGAGCAGATGTCTGAATGGTTCAGACATTTGCCTTTGAATGATTAAGTATTCTACAAAGTCTGAATGGTAAAGACCTCTAATTTGAATTGGTCAGACATTTGCCTCTGAAGGGTTAAGTATTATACTTGCTCTTAATGGTTTAGACCTTTTACTGGTACAACACTCAATGGTTCAGACCTCTTACTGGTTCAGTACTTAATCATTCAGAAGTTGCCAAACAGCCCCTTATTATACCGAGTGCTGAAACCATAACGATCTTGTCATAAATCGAACCGATACTAGCTGTAGACCCGCCGCAACGCGCGGGGAATATTACTAGTTAACCTTAAAAACAAATGGTCATATGATTAATAAACCAAGGGTCTGTTTGGTATGGGGTAATGGAATGGACGACAGAATGAAATGGACGGGGTAATGAAATGGAAAATGGAATGAAATGAATCATTCCATTCCATTGTGATGTTTGGTTACTTATATGTGAATAGAACGAATCATTACTTTATACAATTTGATAAACCAAAAAGACAAGGTAACAAAGCACAATTGTATTAAAAGCGACAAAAACATAATTGCCTCAATAATAATATTAATAGTGGTAAAAAAATTATTAATAAAAATTTAATATATATTAATATTAGTATTAATGATACAGATACAGATATAGATATAATAATAATAATAATAATAATAATAATAATAATAATAATAATAATAATAATAAATATATTTCTTTCCATCCTTGATGGAATGAAAGAAAAACACCCCCAAAGGAATGTAAATTGTTATATTTGAAAGGAGTTACATTCCTTTGGAATGCACTATTCCATTACCACATGATAACCAAACGTGTTTCTTTTCGTTCCATCAGAATGATCCATTCCATTACACCTTCTATTCCTTCATACCAAACGCTACCCAAATGTGTAAAGTCTCTAACCGATAGATTAAAATAAGTAACATGAACATGTCACAAAGCCATTATCATTACTAATAACGTTAATAGTTTTTTTAGCACGAAGAGCAGCCGTAATGTGACGTTTTGAAGGCTACGAATGCCTAGGTGGCGCCCAATAAGGTTGCTTACCTGCCAAACCAAGGTGAGCCAAGTTATGCTTAAACTTGGATTGTTTACAGGCCGAGTAGAGTTGAGTTGGCTCATTTACACCCGAGTCAATTTTAATCGAGCTATTTCTGAGCAAGTTTTAAGCAATTTAAACATCCCTAACTCATTGGAGCCTCATCCCACCAATTAATTTTTTGTGAAAAAACATTCTACAATATTGAAAAAAAAAAGATTAATATCGTAAAAAAAACTACTTTTTCGTTTTCCTATGAAGAAAATCATTAACATAACGTTGACTTGTCGTAAGTATTTGTCTTAAATGTTGACTTGTCGTAAGTATTTGTGATTTTTTAGACCTTGCGTAGTGGGGCGGTATAAGCCCCAATAGCGCCGAGATGGCGCCGAGAACACCGGGACGAAGGGCGGTATGGCCAAAAAAATTTGAGGAGCGCGATGTGGATAGCGGCGTTACTGGATTCAAGTTTGATTTTTTTTTTTTTTTTTTTTGTATTTTCTGTTTTGTTGCAGGTTTCAAAGAAGGGTAGGACTCTCTTGTGTTGCAGGTATACGAAGGAGGAAGACAACTAGACAAGGAAGAAGGAAGATTTTTAGGGTTTTTTTTATGGGCTTTGGGCTGGGCTGGGCTGGGCTCAAATCAAAAGGTACTGTGGTTTTTTTTTATTTATTTATTTTCAGTTTTTTAATTTATTTTTCTGTTTTTATTTTTTTAAATTTTAGACTAACATTATATTTTTTTAGCAAACAATCAGTTTTTTAATTTATTTTTCCGTTTTTTGTTACTTTAATGTTTTTTTAAGTGTATTGTTTTTTTTTTTTTAATTTTATCGTAATGTTTTTTTAAGTGTATTGTTTTTTTTTAATTTTAGTATAATTATAAAAAATTAGAAATTAATAATTGAGTAATGATTAGGCGGGGGCTTTATGACTACGGCCTCAAATTGCATAACGCCCCATAAAGCCCCTTGCTGACGTGTCGCATAACGCCCACAAAGGGGCGTTATGACTACGCATGGCCTTAGTTAACTATTTGTAAACTCATAACTTTGCAACGATTTGAAAATTTGACGTTTAATCTTTTTTTTCACAAAAAGGTCATATTATCTTATTTTGATAAATTTTGAGTGTTCAGGAGTCTCATTATTCTAAATACTTTTCCATAAGTACGTACGTTAAAAGAAGGTATATTAATACAAACAATATAAAAAAGGTTACGTTTAACATTACGTTGAGTGTACCCACATTATTTCTGACCCAATTGCAAAGACGATAGTTTAAATATGATAATCTTTATTGTAACTTGTAAAATACAAACTGAACATAATAATTTTAAATCTATTATTAATTTTTTAATTTCACTATCACTTTCATTTTCATATAGAAGTTTTTTTTTAAGTAGTCAACTGTTAAAACGTTACACCAACAAAGACACCATAAACAAAAGCTTTCACTATTCTTACACCGTCAATATCTTATTTCCACACCCTTAACTCCATACAGATTGTATAGGGTTATACGGCCCCTATAGACAGGGGTGGACCTACAGCCAGTTTAGGGGTTCCCAGAAACTCGTTCAATTCGTAATTTTTAACGTTAAAGTATATAGAAAATTCTAAAGAAACCCTTTAATATTTTGTAGGGGAACTTTATCAACAAATGTATAGATGGTCTACTGGAAAATATGCGCACTTGTTCTAGATGAAAATGGAGGTATGATTCTTTAAATAATAAAAAAAAGATATTTTAAATTTAAAATAACGTCAGAACACCATTAATATCAGTATTGTATAACATCGATTTAGTTTATTTTTAAAAAATGACGTTGATTAACTATGTTGTTTTTTATTAATATAATATATAAACGTTTTATAAAATTAGCATTTTTTATTTTAACTTTTAATGAAATTCTTTTAATATTACTGTAATTGTTCGAACATCGGAACCGGTACCGTATAAAATTGGTTAAGTTTTTTTTTTATTAAAATGACTTCGATTACGTTTTTCTTTTATTTTATTAATATAATATTACGTTTTATAAAACTCCGAATATACGATCGTGATGAGGTTATTATTTATCTAGGATTCGATCTTCGAACGGGTCAAATACCAACCAAAAAACATCGCTTGTGGTACCATATTCGTTTTTATGGTTTTGTTGACGTGGCAGTATTAAATTATTGTGATACATGTAGAAGCAGTACAAATAAAAAAAACTTCTTGAAAAATAGTTAAAAATTAATTATTACTCAGAAGGGACCTCCCTCCTGCCATTATCTGAACCTCCGTTCTTCCGCTCAGTAGGGGTAGGATGTGATAATTCACAAGCTAACACCCGCTGCTCTCAACACAATGGATAACACGGTGTTAGATGAAATAGAAGTAGAGATATCAACAACCGGAACAACCGGAGGGAGCACCTTCAAGATGAGCACATCATCTTCATCGTCCTCGACAAGACGTCACTGATACGAACCATAGGGACAACGTCCCCACCAGCAGGAGCAACATCCCACTCATGAAGAATAACATTGAAGACCCCATTCCCGGCAACAATCATCGAGGATACCATCCTCACCATCAGGGCAGTGGGGACAACCTCCCCATCAATAAGAACGTCGTCACCAAGGGTTACAACCTCAATCTCATCATCCGAGTCAAATTGACAATAGAGTCTGAAGGCAAAGACATCGCGATTTAGCAAAAATAATCCATACAAAACATAGGTATAAATAACTCATATATATATATATAGAGTAAAATACAATTTTACCCCCAGGGATTTAAGCCAATTGGCACTCTGACCCCCTCCCTGGAAACAATTGCAATCCCCCCCCCCCCCCAACGTTGATGTTATGTCGCAATGTTACCCCCTGTCGTCAAATAAGTTAACAGATCTGTTAAATGGAATGTGAAATGACTATGTTACCCTTTCATATTACCCCCTTATGGTTTGTTCTACTCTGCAATATTACCCCCTCTCTCATAAGCCCTCCACCACCACCATCAACCACCACCTATCACCACCACCATCTCCCCCACCAACCACCACCTCCACAACTATCACCGACGGAAAAATCAACACCATGCCTTTTTTATAAATCAATAAGAATCTAAATTCCAAAATCACCACTATCGCAACAACATTAACTAGACCCCCTCCCCTTACAAAAATCCGTTTCAGATCCTGTAATCCCCCATGCTTCAGCAAACGAACTTCCAGATCCTCAAATCCCCAACTCCAATTCCAATAGAAAACCCCCAATTCTTGAACCAAGGTGGTGTTTGTCACACCCCCAAATTCCACAAGCGGAGTATCACCGCAGGAGGCGTGACATGACCAGGATCAAGCCACCAATCATATTGAACAATGTATTTAAAGTAAATATAAAACCAACCACAATATAATTGGTGTCCAAAAGAAATCAACCAAGTCCAAGTTATCAGCGGAAGCATAAAGTTTAAAACCAAAACATAAGTTATAAGTTCATAAAGTTTAACATGGAACTCAACAGTCCATGTCCCACAACGGCCTCTTCCACCTGTGCAAGCTCCATCTAAGCACCTAACGACCTGCAAGGCATGTAGCAACGAATCAACAACAAAGTTGAGCGAGTTCACAGTTGGTTGTCCATTTTAAAGTTGTTCCAAAATTCATAAGTTCTTTCGAAAACCATAAGTTAATCAGTTCCTTGTTTCCTAAACCATAACCAGTGGGGGCTACCCCATGTTAACCACTAGACCCGTTACCATATCGACTACTGACTGAAGACATGTTTATGTTCCCTGCGACAATGTCTATCATCATTGACTAAGTGCCCAGATCCATTAGTCCACTCCCATCCTTTGCGGTACGGTGTGAGGCTTGTCAAACCTAATAGCGCTATTTAACTAATGACCTGTTCGTCATTGGCCCAGCGATTACGTCGATATAAAAATGAGGGACTTCATGATAGAGTTTTGTCTAGTAAGTTATATGTTGTCATCCTTCCCATGGAGGATGGAGGTACGTAATCTACCCAAGGAGAATACGCAGGTTTCAATGTTGTCATCCTTCCCAAGGAGGATGGAGGTACATGTTCTACCCAAGGAGAATATGCAGGTTCCATTTTAGTTTCGTAACCCATTCCCAAACTACCGGGAATCCCACGCCTTGTAGAAAGTGTGAACTCACCTTAGGTTAGCTCGGCAGATAAACGAAAGGTCAATCGAGCTGCTAGAGATCAACCACGTCCTAACATGGTTACCGTACAAGTCAGGTCTAGGTTCAAATAGCGCACATAGGTTTACACATAAAATAACAGGTTACGAACACGTAATGATCATGGTAAACACGTAAGATCACATTCAACACATTAACAGTCAAGTATACATCATATCCAAACTTGTGCGACTCAAATGATTGGGCTCACACAAGTTTAATGGCCCAACAGTCTGGTGCGATTCAATAATTGAAGCCCAATAATATTCGGCCCAACCTGTTGTGCGTCCAGCACAACTTGTGCGACTGAAACAAACCCGGCCCAATAACATAAGTAACCCAACATTCACACGGCCCAAACAAATAAACAGATACACTTTGTGTTGTCAGTAATATAGAGTGCGGTGATAGAGACGTGGAGTTCATGGCGATGCTCAAGGATTTACATCGAGACTTCAGCACTCGATGGAGTTGAAGCTAAAATTTCTTAATTCTTGCTATTAGATTTTTAAATTTCTGGCTGTTATTATTAGATTTGAAAGTTTTGTTGTTCAGTACTCGATGTAGTTGTTGATCTTTTAATGTCATGAATAAATTTTAATCCTATTAATCTTTGTTGTCGCATTTTACTTTTACTTATTTAAGCAAGCATAAGTATTATTATATAATTTTGAATATCATCTGAGGATTGCAGATCGATATTGATGTAGATGTGAAATTGTGTCTGGGTTTGATTTTGATTATGTTGAAGTTGAATTGTGCCGGAACAGATGTTTCGTAAGTCAACAGAGGTTTAATAGGATTAAAGGTTGGTTTAAGGGTGAACAGATGATTGCAAAGACAAAATATTCTAGAATATCTGATTATGAATAACAGTTTTTTTGAAGAATTTGTTCCTCTAAATTACAAAGAGTCAAAATTTGCTACTGTAAAAGGTCTGTCAAAGCTAAAGTCTGGCAAAAGAGAACATCTGCTGATGAAGAAAGTCTGAAGAAGCAAAGGTCTGCTATGATTCAACAAATTGTTGATACACGATGTCTAAAGCCTACGTCATAAGTCTAGGGTCTAAATATGTCAAGTATGTTAAGTGTAGGGATCAAAATGTAAAGTTTAATTTAGTATGTTAGGGTTTCGCTTCAGAGTGTTTGATGTAAGCCTCAAGCGAAATCACATGATAAGGTTTCGCTTGAGGCAGCTTGAAGCGAAATCATTCAGCCTATAAATAGGCTTGTGTAGTTCTCAGTTGGTACGCATTCCGAGAAGTTGTAACGAAGTGCTGCCAGTTTTTCAAGTCATTATATAACAGAGAACAAGTGTTAAAAGTGAATCTATTCTGTTTTCTACTCTTTTCTGTCTGATTCTAAGCTGTTTAGATGTTTCCGCCATCTAAATAGTGTAAACACATTCAAATTGACTCATTTGATCGGTCAAATCGATCCTACAATTGGTATCAGAGCAAGTTATGAGTGTGTTCACTTGAATCAGTTGGTTTTTACTCACAAAAATTGATTTCTGGACGAAAACACGGACAAAATGGACTAAGACTTTCACAGTGTGTGTAAAAGTGTGTTTTAACAAAGCCTTGAGAAATTCAGATTAAAACTCGGACTAAAATTGACAAAAATGACTTGAAAACCAGATTTCGCTTGAGCAGGCAGATTGATTGTTGGTGTTTTGAAGCGAAACTGTGGATTTCGCTTGAAATATTCTGATTGTTTGAAGCGAAATCGTATATTTCGCTTGAGGAGTCTGTGTTTGGCTGAAAAGTTTGTTTGAAGCGAGACTGTAGATTTCGCTTGAGATCTTGTCAATAGAAGCGAAATCATACTGTGTTTGATTTGAGGGTTTCGCTTGAAATCATCTAAGATTTCGCTTGAGATTACTGATAGTCCATAGTGTTCGTGAACTTGTTCGATAGTCTGATTTTGTGAAAAGTGTGTGTGTGAAAAATTTTAAAATTACTTGGTAAATTTCTAAAAATGGAAAACCAAGAGTTTTATAACTTCTTCTCGGGCAGTGGTATGGTAGCAGGACAAACCTCGGGTAGTGTTATACAAAACGTCAACATGGAAAACGAATTGGGAACAATGCAAAAGCCTCCCAAACTAATGAACATAGATGAATATGCAGGATGGTCAGGCAGATTTAAGAACTGGGTTCAGGCTAATCATTTTGAATGTTGGTTGAAAATAGAGAAAAAGTATGTTCCACCAGTTGATGGTTTAAATAACAAGAAGAATATTCAGAGCCTGACAGAATCAGAACAGAATGATTTCAAAGCCGAGAAAAAGATGATTAGTATTCTCCAGCAGGCTATCAAAGAAGACATTCTAGTATTGTTGCAATATGAAGATAATGCTCAATCTATGTGGTTTGCATTGAAAGCAAAGTTTGAAGGTAGTGATTCCATGATCAAGAATAAGAAGGCATTGTTCAAGAAAGAGTTTGATATTTTTACCAGTATGAAGGGTGAAACTACAAGGCAACTAATTGAAAGATATTGTCATTTGGTGCTTGAGATGAATAGATTAAAGATTGAAAAGACAGATGAAGAATGGATTGACAAACTAGCTGATGCGTTACCTTATGACGAGTGGGGTACATACCTGATGATGCTAAAGAACAATTCAGACTTTGCAAATTACAATCTTATCCTATTCATAGAAAAGATTGAAGCTCATGAGTTAGAGCTGCTGAAGATCAAAAAGATGAAATCAGCTAATGTTCAACAAGATGTATCGTTGTATTACAAAAACAACCCTACAGCTTCAACAAATCAAAGTCCAAAAATACAGACAGGGTTCATTGCTGATAACACCTCAAGTGTTTCTTCAAACACTCCTCAATCTGGAAATTTTTCACCATTCGCGAATTGTGATCCAAACTTCAAAGCTCAAGAACAGTTTTCACCTCAAAGTTCTACAAATTCAAGTAATCAGGCTTATGTTTCTGGGGTGCAGTGCAACATCGCGGTGAATATTAAGAATGGAAATGAAATTACTGAAACTGCCGCGAGACAACACATTGCAGTACTTGCTTCCGTTCTAGAGGCTTATGAAGGCTTAGTGGCAGGTAGGATTGGTAATCCTGATATGACCAAAGAGGATTACGACCAGATTGACCCGGAGGAACTTGAACTGATTGATATAAAATGGGGCATGGCAAGTTTGGTTAGAAGAGCACAACGGTTTATGGAGATCACAGGCAGAAACAGTCTCTCAGGTCCTAATCAGAAGTTAGGGTTCGACAAATCGAAAGTTACGTGCTTCAAGTGTAAAGAACGTGGTCATTTTAAGAGAGAATGTCCGAATCGTGAAGTAAACAATCATCAAAACCCGTTCACCAACGACTACTACAAGCAAGCAATCTATCATCGACCAAATCAACAGCATACTGTTCAAAAACCACAAATTGAGAATAAACCGGAAAAAGCAATGATCGTGAATCAAGACGATGAGAAGGTAGCTGCAGGGTTTAACTGGGATAAATATATTCCCGGTAGCGATGGACAGGCAATGATGGCTGAAGTTGTGGAAATTTCTGAGATAGTGTCTGAACCAGAAACAGTTACTGAAGATGTTTCTGTAGTTGTTGAAGAGGTTTCTGTTGAAAAAGCAGATAATTTTGAAGAAATAGCTGCTGAAGTTCATCAATCTCAATCTGAGCAGGAGGTATTAACTAGTTCTTTGAGATCTATCATGCCTCCTAAAATTTTTGAATCTTTTGCAGGTTTCTTTGAAGAACCAAGGACCGGATTGTGTCCAAGATATGATGAGAAGAAAGAATTTGTTGAAGAAATGATCGATGTGACAAAGGAAATGACCGAAGACACATTGAAAGAAATTGCTGACAAGGCTCTCATGGCGAAACTGAGAGAGGTAGACTCAGAATCTGAGGAGTCTAAGTCTGTGAGTAATGAGTCTGTCAAACGAGAGGAATCTGGAGTTCAGGGAAAAGAATCAGTAAATCTGTCTGAGTCAGAGTCGAAAAATGTCGGTAAACTAGAAGTAGAAACTGTTTATGAAGCAGAATGTGATGAGATAGTAGATTCAATATCTGAAACACCATGCCAAAAGTGTTTACAACCGTGCATGGAGTGTCTTGAAAAAGACACTAAGTTTCAGGAATTGAAAGAACATGCTGACATGTTAAAATTTGATCTAGGACAAGTCAAAGAAGCATATGATACTCTAGCTAGAACAGTTAAAATGATTAAAGAAGAAAGTGTCGAAAATGATAAAGCCACAAAATTAGCAAAAGCAACACTTTTTGATAAACAAGTGGAAGTCAATTTTCATTTGGACACCATTGCTTCATTGAAAAGGGAATTGGAGTTAACAAAAATTGAAAATGAAAGAATTGATAAGAAGTTGATGAGTTATATAGCATCTTCATATGTGATTGAACAGATTGTCCCAAAACAACCTGATGAAACACCAGTTTTTAAGAGTGTTCCACCCCCAATGTGGAATCATTACACACAGAAATATCCAGATGGGGTGGAAGCTGCTTTGAATCTCAAATTGAGATCAATTGAGGATGATTTGCCTGAAAGCATCGATGTTACATTCCCTGCATCCGACACTGACAACGAATCACAGATTATCAAAACTGTTGTCGATCAGGTGTTAGATGAAGAGATTGATAACTCTAAGAGGTCACAATCTGAGAAAGGTGTTACAGATTCTGAAGATGAGAGTAATTTCTTGGAACGGTTTATACCGAAATCGGACAAGAGTGCGAATGATGATTCGATTATGGTAGTATATACTATGATTGGAACAGACAAACTTTATTCCGATTTCGAGTATCCTCTTCAGAATGTGAAAATTGAGAATGTTGAGAAAGTTTTTAGGTTGGTTGAAATGAACATTGATGAGGTTAATAACAAAGAATTCTTTTCAAAATCTAAAAAGTCATTTTTTACAACACGTGTCAACAACTTTGGGAAAAAGGAATGGGAAGGTAATGGTAACAAGAAAAATGGTAACAACTTTAAAAACAAAGGAATTGGTTTTGAGAAAAAATTGGCTAAGAAGGTTGTCAAGCCAAAAGATAAAATGAATGATGTTTTTGTTGTTGGTCCAAGTGTTGATGAAGAAAAGGAATACATTTTTAGTCAAAAGGCAGTTGACGATTTCAATGCAGCAAAGAAACTGAAAGAAGAGTCGTTCAAATCAACTTTTGTCGAGTATGACAAAAGAGTTTGTTATCGCTGCAATGAAATCGGACACATGGCAAGACAATGCAAGAAAGTTTTTGAAAAACCTGTCATTAAACCATTTGTTAAAAATTCTCAATCTAAGTCACCAGTTAACACAAAGGGCAAAAAGCCAATGGTTTCACAAATTCGAATCTTGAAAAGGGGTGAATCATTGAAGCCGGAAGATAAGCCGAAATTGACATTTGAGATTGGTGAATCTTCAAAGTCTCAAAAGACTTCAAAGATTTATCCAAAAATGAAAACTTTTGAAAATCAATTCTGGGTTGTAAAATCAAAACCATCGGTTGAGGAGAAAAAGATGGAAAACATTTTGAAAAATGAAACAAAAGTTGTTGAAATCAAATCACAATCAGTTGAGGTAAAGACAATGGAGAATGAGTTAAAGTTTGATTCAAAAGGTTTTAATCCTACTATTCAAAATATTTTTGGAAAAATGGTTGACAGAAAAGTCAAAGGAACAAAGGAATTTTATGCATCAAAAGTGGGTGCTAATGATAAACTAGAATTTGAATCTGAGCTTGATAAGTTTCTTGCAGAGTTTCCTCCAATCAAAGAAAATATGTTTAAATCAAAAGTGGAACCTGTTGCTTCGAACGTCACATTTGACTTTCCTAAGATTGATGAAAAGTGTGATGTAGTGTTTGGAAGTGTTTCAGAAGTCAAAAAGTCATGGAGTTCATTGTTTGAATAAATTTGTTATGATGTTTGCAGGGGCTGCCCAAGTCAATTCTATCAAAATGGATCATGGATAGTGGTGCGTCAAGGCACATGACTGGGACGCTTGCTTTGCTCTATGATGTAAAATCCATCAATGGAGGTCATGTAGGGTTTGCTGGGAGTCAAGGTGGAAGAATTGTTGGTCAAGGAATTTTGACAAATGGTGTGATATCCTTTGACAAAGTAAACTACATAGTGGAGTTGACAAACAATCTACTCAGTATTTCACAGATTTGTGATAAAGATTTCAGCGTACATTTTACAAAAAGTGAATGTGTGGTTTTGAAACCAGGGTTTAAAATCCCTGATGAGATGGTGTTATTGCGTGCTCCACGGGAGTATGATCTTTATTATCTTGATATGAGTACAGCAACGCCAACGTCTCATCAGAAACAGTGTTTTGTGTCTAAAAACAAAGCAACAGAAAAAGATTCAATCATGTGGCATCGTAAGATGGGCCACATTCATGTTCGCAAAATGAATTTTTTGGTTCATAATGATTTAGTTGAGGGGGTAAACTTGAAAAATTTTCATTTAAATGATGATTGTATTGCTTGTAAGAAAGGTAAGCAGGTTCGAAAGTCACATCCTTTGAAGGTCATGAACTCGATCAGGTTACCTCTTGAGAGATTGCACATGGATCTCTTCGGGCCTGTCAATGTTAGGAGCATCAGCCGGGATTTGTATTGCTTGGTGGTTACAGATGATTTTTCAAGATTTTCTTGGGTTGTGTGCTTAGAACGGAAAGATCAAACATTTGAGTCTTTGATGATACTTTTCAAGAAGATGGAAACTGTATACAAACTGCCTATCCGGAGAATTAGAAGCGACAATGGAACTGAATTTAAAAACAACAGAATGTACGAGTTCTGCAATGAAAAGGGAATTCTTCATGAATTCAGTGCGCCGTATACTCCACAGCAAAACGGCGTAGCTGAAAGAAAGAATAGAACCCTAATCGAGACAGCGCGTACAATGTTAGCAGATTCCAAGTTACCTATTTTCTTTTGGAGTGAAGCCGTATCTGCAGCGTGCTATACACTGAACAGAGTTCTTACTGTCAAGAAGTATGGAAAGACATGTTTTGAGTTGCTGCATCGTTACAAGCCGAATCTTGAGTTCTTGGAACCTTTTGGATCACCGTGTACGTTCATTGATGAAGACGGAAAGTTTGGGGCAAAATCAAATGAAGGTTTCTTTGTAGGATACGCCAGCCCACTAAAAAGGGTGTTCGTACCATGTCTGAGCAAGGTGATTCAGGTCCTTCATATGGATTGTCAGAAGCATACTCCGTCACCTCAACTTCCCGGACAAAGATTCCTATTTGACTACGATAAACTCTGGGAATCGTTTCATCTGCCGTCCGAGCCAAGTGAGGAGGAACTTGCTCTCATGTACTTGTATCAACAAAGTCATTTGCCAGAGCCGGAATCTAGACCGCTAGATGTTCCTACGCCCAACGTGGGTACTCATGATGATGAAGCCGGACCAAGTGGAACCGTTCATATATCACCAGAGGAACCAGTTCCGTCATTTGATGTTTCTGATGACTCAGAGGAGGAACCCGCTCCTACCTTTGACGAGGAACCAAATGAGACAACAGAAGAGGCTGTTGTCCAAATCGTTGATCTTGACATTTCAAATCTGGAATCGGAAGTTGTAGTGCCTGATACTGTGATGCCACGGACCCTATCTTACCATCCTTCAGAACAAATTATCGGCGACTTGCAAAGTGGTGTCAAAACTCGACATCAAATAGATCAAGCTCTTACATGTTTCTATTCATCTATTGCTGATATGCAAAAAGAAGTCTCATTGAAATGTTTTATTTCGCAGATAGAGCCCAAGACGTACAGGGAAGCATTGACCGAGGAGAGCTGGGTTAATGCAATGCAGGAGGAGTTGCAACAATTCGAGAAGCTGGGCGTCTGGAGACTTGTAGATTTGCCTGAGAATCAAAAGTTGATTAAAACAAAGTGGGTTTTTAAATGTAAAAGAGATGATAGAGGAGTCGTGGTGAGAAACAAAGCAAGACTGGTCGTTCAAGGATTCAGTCAACAAGAAGGAATTGATTACGATGAAGTCTACGCACCAGTTGCAAGGCTAGAGGCAATTCGGATTTTTCTGGCCTTTGCATCATGGAAGAACTTTAAAGTATATCAACTTGATGTGAAATCTGCTTTTCTCTATGGAACTATCAAAGAGGAAGTGTATGTGGGGCAACCGCCGGGTTTCACAGACCCACAGCACAAAAACAAGGTGTTTCTACTTGATAAGTCATTATACGGACTTCATCAGGCCCCGAGAGCCTGGTATGAAACACTCTCGACATACTTGCTGGACAACGGGTTCACAAGAGGTACAGTAGATAGCACTTTGTTTATTAAAGAAAAACACAACCATTTGTTGATTGTGCAGATTTACGTGGACGATATCATTTTTGGATCCACCAACGACGATATGTGCAAAGAGTTTGAGCTAGTGATGAAGAAAAAGTTTGAGATGAGCTCAATGGGCGAAATGAAGTTTTTCCTCGGGTTGCAGGTAGAACAAATGCCCGACGGAATCTTCATTCATCAGTCAAAGTATGTGAAGGATGTGCTAGACAAGTTTGATATGGCCGATTGCAGTCCAGCATCCACTCCTCTTGCACAGAATCATGGGATTTATCCAGATGAGAATGGAGTGAAGATGGATGAAACATTGTACCGATCAATCATTGGTTCCTTGATGTATCTCACAGCCTCCCGTCCGGACATCATGTATCCGACATGCTTATGTGCCAGATATCAGTCGAATCCGAAGCAGTCACACCTGACAATCGTGAAACGTATACTACGGTATTTGAAAGGCTGCCCAAACATCGGTTTGTGGTATCCTAGATTGGGTGACTTTACTTTATCTGGTTTCGCTGATTCAGATTTTGGAAGCTGCAAGCAAAACGCAAAGTCCACCACTGCTGGGTGTCAGTTCTTAGGAACTCGACTTGTTACCTGGCAGTGTAAGAAACAAACCACTGTAGCGCTTTCTACTTGTGAAGCTGAATACGTTTCAGCTTCCAGCTGTTGTTCGCAGATCCTTTGGATCCAACAGCAAATGCGTGACTTTGGTTTGCAATTCTTAGATACTCCAATATTTGTGGACAATGAAGCAGCCATTAATATTACTAAAAATCCGGTTCACCATTCAAAAACAAAACACATTGAAATCCGTCACCATTTTATTCGTGATTGTTACGAGAAAAAATTAATTCGGATTGAATATGTGCACACCGATGAACAGAAAGCGGATTTCTATACCAAACCATTTGACAAAAAGAGGTTTTATTATCTTTTAAAATTGAATGGAATGAAAAATCTGCAATCTGGGAGGGTTGTTGAATGTGATGCCGAATTGGACGGCGATCTGACGTGAACTTTTGTCAAGTTGTCAATTTTGTTTGTATAGTTTATTTTCTGCTTTTCGATAAAAACAAAAACACAAAAATATGTTTTTCTTTTTAGGGGGAGAAAGTTTGCAGAAAAATACAAAAACATGATAAAATCTATAAAAACCAAAAACATTTGAAAAAGTAAAAATGAGTTTGTGTATAAAAGGGAAATGATAGTACATCAGCTAGACAGGTGCAGTACGCTAAAGAATTGGAATGTATAAAATGTAATTAAGCAGTCTCACTAAAGATGTGCCGATAGGTTTTCACAAAATTAGTAGATTAGTTTGGGATATAAACATAAAATTTACTTGCATCTATGTGGGGAACATCTCCAGGATATATAGGTAACCCCTGAAATCTTGTTTGAAGGGTCCCATATTCTGAGATACTAGGTCTTTATGCTTAGTGATATCTGGGGTATTATCCCGGGACTTCTGATTTTGCGGAAGCAATGGCCTAGTCCCCGGAGAATACTTTACGCTGCTTTGAAATATAAGCCTCCCCTCAGCATAAAAAATGATAACACATTGCAAAATTGTTAATCATGTGCTGTTGAAAAGAAGATCCCCAAAGGGGACCCACCAAAAGTCGAAGCCGTCATCTCTCTGCGTATCGAAAGATCGACCTGAGCTCTCACGGCCCTCGCAATTAACCCCTTACAGATATCATCTAGGTATATTCACCTGTAAGACTGAATACTGGGGTTTGGATACGGGAGTATATACTGAGGTGGGACACATGTAGATGTTTAAGTTCTAAAACACTAATTCTGTATCCCGAGCAGATTGAAAGTTTTGTGAGAATTTAAGAGGATCAGTATATCGGCAATCTACGTGAATTGTTTAATGCTTAAAATGAATTAATAGCTTAACGGTACTTGTATCTTGTTGGCAGCTGATATGATCCCTTGACACGCTCACAAAAAGATTGTGTGTACATAGTTTCAGTTTATTCAGTTTAAAATTCAAAAAGATTTTAGTTTTCTTTTTATTTTCGACAACTGACATTGGGAATCGAAAGTTCAAAGTCTTGTGCAGATCATGTCTGAGATTGATGAGGATTGGGTAAGCTTGTGATGCAGTACAATGTTTGGTACAAGTGTTTGTTGATTAAAATGAGATTGAAAGATCAAAATGATTCAAAAGTTCATTAATTTGAATTTATTTTTCAAGAAATCCGGTATCTTCATAGTTTGGTTAGCCAAGGTCATTGAGTTGGACTTGGTAGACTAGTCAGTTGACCAAGGTCATTAATTTGGACTTGGTTAATTGGGTGTGACATTAAAAGTTGAAAAAAATCAAAAAGTAAAACAAGTTTTTTTAAAGGTTTTCGCTTCAAGAAACAAAATTGCGCTTAAATCTGTTTCAAGCGACACCTTCATGTAACGATTTCGCTTCAAGAGATTTTGAGTAAGTCTCAAGCGAAATCTTCAGGGGTATAAAAGGATAACATTGCTTCGCTTCAGTCATTATTTTTCAAACATTTCGCTTCAAGGTCTGTCAGAGCGACTTCAAGCGAACACTTCTAAACCTCGTTTTTCTACTGTTACTCTGTCAAAGTTTCACCAAGATCTTGTGATTTTAGTTGGCAAACTCAACTATAATCATGGTGAATGTGAGTATTTTCTGAGATTTGTACCGATTTTCGTTGATTTTTGATGTGTCGGCGTCAGTTAGGGTTAGAACACATAGATTTAGGGTTTTAACTTGATAAAAATCAAATCAAAACATATGTGTGTAGTCGGAGTCATGAGTAGATTGTTGTGCGTGGTTTGATTGTTTCAGATCTGAGTTTTTATGAGATTGACGTTTGAACAGAATTTCTATCATAGATCTAGAACAGATGGATGGGTTAAAATGAATGAAATTCACATCATGTTGCTCGGAATTGTAAGTAGAACAGGACTGTGTGATCAATTTGATCATATGTTTGCAAAAATTTTTGATGTTTGGACAGTGTCGCTTCAAGGGTTATGTCAGTGTCGCTTCAAGGGTTATGTCAGTGTCGCTTCAGGGGAATGTTCAAATATTATTTTCGATTGAACAAATGTTATTTGCTCAGATGAGTTTTAAGCGAAATCATGGATATCGCTTAAAATGATGAGTAAATTTGGAATTTTATAAAAAATTGTCTAATTTGTTTGAATTTTGTGGTATTTGATGTGCAGCCTTCGAGTATTTTGTTCAAAGCTCTTCACAACTCTTGTTGTGATCTTGATGTGACAAGGAGTTCAAAATTGTCTGAGTTTTCTAGCATTCTAGAATTCATGAGAAGATTACCAATACAAAAAGCTTTAACAGATAGAAGAATGGTGTATGAGTCACACATCAAACGTTTTTGGAAGCATGCTGTGTATGATGAGAAAAACAAAGTAATTACTTCACTTGTTAAGGTTGCTGATGAAAAGAAACAAATTCTTATAACGGAGGCATATGTTCGTGAGATTCTGGATTTTCCTGATACTGAAGATTCACCAAAAGCATTTCCTGAAAGGATGGTGAAAGGATGTTTGCTTAGAATGGGATACATTGGAGATGTGAAAGCTGCTAATGTTTTGAAATCAAAATTTACAAAGCCGTTCAAATTCTTTATTCATTCAGTGTTGATTGCTCTAAGTCATCAAAAGGGTAGTTACGATGCTATGCGTGATTATCACTTGAACATGGTAGTTGCTCTTGTTTTAAACAAGAAGTACAATTTCTCTCATATTGTATTTCATTACCTTGTGGAAGAGGTGACATCAAAAAGGAGAAGCTGGATATATCCAAGATTCATTCAAATGATGATCGATCATGCTTATCCAGGAATTGTTCGAGATATGGAGAATGACTTGTTGGTTCTAGCTCACATGAATAATGATTCTATTGCTCAATTAGTAAGATATCATACAAATCATCCTGAACCAGAGAAGGAAGTTGCATTTTTTGGTTTCATAAGCAATCCAAATTATCAAGATCCTGATCCAGTTAATCATGAACACTGGAGGAATGAAGATGAAAGAACTGAAACTGGTTATGCTGATGAGTTGGAAAGGTTGATAAAGTTTAAACCATCAAGAAGTGTGTGGTTTGTAAAAGAACAAAAGAAGAGGAGTAAGAAAACAACTCCTAAAGTGCAAGCTGAAGAAAGTTCATCTTCACAACCAAAGAAACGTCATAAGAAGGTTGCTAAAACGCTATTGGTTGATGAACCTGAAGATGAAGTAGTAGTTGAAGCTGTAGCAGAAGCTAATGTTGAAACTGAAGCTGAAATCAACATTAATGTTGAAACTGAAATTGAAACAAATGTTGAAGGAGATATTCGTTTTTCTCCAAGATCTACAGAGTTTTTAAAAGGGATTTCTGAATCTGTTCCTGAACAAAGTAAAGCTGCTGACAATGTAGTGATTGAAGATGATGATATAAGTTCTTCTAGTTCTTCAGATGAAGCTATTGATGAAGTTGCACGTCAAAGTAGAATTAAAGAAGCAGCTGAACAAGAAAAGTTGTTAAAAAAAAGAAAGAGACTAGAGAAAGATGATGCTGCTTATGAACCTTCACCGGAACATGTATCTGAATCACAAACTCCTGATAGTGGTAAAAAGAAGAGAGGAGCTCGAAAGAAAGTTGCTCAGAAGAAGACTAGAGTTGTTAGTCCAACAATCAAGATTCCAAAAATTGTCTTGAAGAAGAAAACAACTGAAGGAACCAGTCAATCTATACCACCATCTGAACCTATTCCACCTCATTCACCACCTCATCAAACTTCACTACCACATTTCTCACCATCACATGAACCTATTTCTACTCCACAAGTTAATATCCAAACACCACCTTCTTCACAACCTATCCTTCAAACCACACCTGGTTCTTCTAGTTATAAAACTTTTCCTGGAGTTCCTGAGAATGTTTCTCTTGATGATATTGGAAATATTGCTTTTGCAACAGATGAACAAATTATACATGTTGAAAAGAGAATTGATGTTGTAGCTGATGAAAACAAGAAGTTATTAGCTGAGTGTAAAAAGATGGAAAATCGTGAGAAAATTCGTGATTTGAGATTAAAAGCAACTGAAGCTGAAAACAAGTCTTTGCTGAAGAAATTGGAATCTAATGAAGCAGAGATGGATATTATGAAAGTTCAGATTGCAGAATTACTGGAAGAAAAGAAAAATAGGGATGAACATCTCAAGTACTATGAGTTGAAAAATCAAGAGTTTGAGGAAATCAAAGCACGAAATGAACATGAAAGCAAAATGATGAAGAAAGTGTTTGAAAAGTTGATGGGTACATCTCTAGAGTTGAAATACAATGAAATTGTTCGTGATGAAGAGAAAGCTAAGAAACAGGCTGAAATTGATAAGCAAATGAAGGATAAGGGAAAGGGTCCTGAAATTGAAGAAAAAGCTATTATTCCAGTTGATGTTTCTGAATCCATTATTCTGAATGTTCGTCCTCTTACATCGGTTTCTGGTATTTTTGACGCTGATGTTGAAATTGATGATCTTCTTACTGAAGAGAATGAAGAGGATGATGAAGAGGATGATGATGAAGATGAAGAAGAAGATGCAGAAGATGTTGTGATCTCTGCAAGTAGTAGTGATGATGATGATGGAGATGATGATCAAGATCAAGGTGCTTCTGGTCTGAAAATTTCTGAGAAAACAACTGAAGAAGCAATTGATGATTTATTACAAGATGATGTAAATGTTGAACATGATAGTGCAACAAGTGAGGGGGAGCGTGGTGATGATCAAAATGTTGATCAAGCTGAAAAGTTGATTCTTAGACTGGATACTTATCGGGAAGAAGGAGAGCATTTTCATAATTATTCGCTGGAAACCTTAAAAGAAATGACTCGAAGAGATCATCCAGAGTTCAAATTTGATTTTGAAGAAGAAATGAATTCTGACTTAGAAAGAGAGCTGAATGAGTTTGATGCTGATCACTATGATGATTATGAATATCGATATGTTGAAGATGCTGATCTGTATGACCGAGTAGAAGTTGAAGACTGGGAAGATGATGAAAGTGTTCATGAAGATACTTCTCAGTTGCCCACACTGATGGAATTTTTCTCTGAAGAGAATCGGGATGAGTTGAGGAGAAAAATTTTAATCCTGATGGTACAAAGAAAGATCTGGATAAAGAAGAGAAAAAGAAATGGTTCAAGGTTGATCATGACAGAAAGTTCAAAAGACCATTGAAGTTTTATCAACGGGATCGAAGTATTTCTTTGGGAGATATTATTAGCTGGGGCTTTCTACCACACGTGAATGCTTATGCAGTCAGAAGAGAATGTGGTGTTCAGTATTTCGAAAAGCTACATGATCTTATGTCACTCCCATGGTGGGATGTTGAGGAGTTATCAAAGGTGAAAGCTTTGGAATATCCTGTGAGGAAGAATGACATTAAAATGTGGGGATTTATCAGATTTCAATCATTGAAAGAATTCAAATTCTGGAAGCCACATCGTCCAAAGATTATTCCAAGAGTTAATTCTGAAACTGGTGTTGAAGAAAGGATTCTTAATATCAAGAAGCCAAAGACAATGAAGATTATACCAGTACCTCCAATGGAACAAGAATTCTATAAAGGATTTATACATTGGGTATATAGTTGTCTGTCTACTGAAGTAGTGATCATGTATCGAGCAGGAGGTGAACTTAGAGAAATTCGTATATTTGATCCAATGTGGATTGTTAACTGCTCGGCAAAGGATATAGAATGTCTGTTCATCAACAAGATTCATCATTCGCCAAAATATAAAGATCAGGCGATGCAGTTTCAGAGAGTCGTGAATGTGTGTTTTCAGAAAAATATCAATTCTGGAACAAAATGGAAGTCATCATGGTGGGCTTTGGAGGAGAAAGTCAAAAAGAAAGCTGAAAAGGAACGTAAAGCTCGAGAAGATAAAGATAGATATCTTCGGGAGACATTTGCTCAACGGCAAGCTGCTGAAGAAAAGAAAAGAGCTGATGATAATGAAAAGCTTAGGAAGATGTTGTTGAGAAAACCTAAGCCTAGAGAAGAAAAGTTCAAGTCCATGTGAAGATCTAGACTGAAGACTTCGGCTTTATCCAAGGGGGAGTTTGTTGATACACGATGTCTAAAGCCTACGTCATAAGTCTAGGGTCTAAATATGTCAAGTATGTTAAGTGTAGGGATCAAAATGTAAAGTTTAATTTAGTATGTTAGGGTTTCGCTTCAAAGTGTTTGATGTAAGCCTCAAGCGAAATCACATGATAAGGTTTCGCTTGAGGCAGCTTGAAGCGAAATCATTCAGCCTATAAATAGGCTTGTGTAGTTCTCAGTTGGTACGCATTCCGAGAAGTTGTAACGAAGTGCTGCCAGTTTTTCAAGTCATTATATAACAGAGAACAAGTGTTAAAAGTGAATCTATTCTGTTTTCTACTCTTTTCTGTCTGATTCTAAGCTGTTTAGATGTTTCCGCCATCTAAATAGTGTAAACACATTCAAATTGACTCATTTGATCGGTCAAATCGATCCTACACAAATGTTAAAGAACAACAGATGATATTCAACATATGCTGCTCAACAGAGGTTTTCATAGTTACAGTGGTTAGGCTAATAGCAGATGTTGCGAGTTTGTTAGGCTATTAGATGTTGCTCACTAGGTGAACATTGTAATTGCAATCTTTGTTGATTTACACTGCTGAAAACAACTGTTTTTGAAACCTCTGCTTGGCTATAAATTCATCTACTGCTGAAAGGTATCGTCTATCGTTATAACTTCTGTTTATCCTAATAACTGTTGATTTACCACTGTTTCTAACCTCTATTGTTGACCAACAAAGGTTTCCAAAAAATTGTCATCCATTATAACACTACTTAGGCTTAAAGCATGATGATGAAAGCATTCATCTCATTTTTATGAGAAAAGAAGTTTATTATTTTGCTGCATATTTCCATTTCTGTTTTATTTTCTTCCATTGTGATCATCTTAACTATCACAACAATCAAAATTAGATGCTAACAATTACACTAGTAGAATAATGGGCAATAGCCACCAAAATTTGCTACCAAAAAGAACGGTAGCAAAATTTTGATACTCTGAAAGTTATATCGCGCGCTACAGAGATTAATTAGGGTTAACATCCATCACCCTAATTTCATTTATAACCTTCGTTTTGAACATACATCAGCCCCTCCGCTCAACATCCATCCAATTGAAGCAGAGGTGCTACAGATCTCAATATTAGTTCAAACCCTAACGCTATCAAATCACTCAATTCGCAGTACACTTCTCTCTCTGTTCGATATCTCTCAGTCGGATCATCATTCACTCACGGATTCATATCAAAAACCTAATTCTTAATCTTCAAAAATTGTGAGATTAATTATACTATATTCACTGGATTCGCAGTTTTATTCAATTATGTCTCAGATCCAGTAGCAAATCTATTTCCATATGGTCATGATTCAGTTATTGATTTAATTGCATTGATGTTGTTGATTTCGTGCATTAATTTGACTTACTTATTGCATTTGTTCACAATCACTCACCTATTTCATATCAAAAGCCTAATTCTTAATCTTCAGAAATGGTGAGCTTATACTATATTCACTTGATTCGCTGTTTTAATCATTTCTGTTTTAGATCTAGTTGAAAATGTGTTTCCATATGATCACTGATTAAGTTATTGATTCAGTTATGGAATCAATTGCATTGTTGTTGTTGAATTGGTGCACTAATTTAATTTACTTCTGGCATTTGATAAACTATTTGGATCTGATCTACTGATTGAAGTTTCAATCTGTTTTGTTTGTAGTTCGCTTGGTGATAGCCTCACAGACTCAAGATCAAGGTACTATTGGTTATAAATTTTGGACTAGTTTAGTTGTTACTTGTTTGGTTTAGGTATTTACTTGATAATCATGCTTATGAGAAGTACTTGTATGCAGAGGAAACTTGTTCAAAAATCGGAGAGAATAAAATCTGTGGATCTACATCCAACAGAGACATGGTATGTGAATCTATCATCTGATGTGGTATGTGAATTTAGCCAGTAATTTTTATTTTCCTGCAGATTTTATAATCGAAGAAGACAATGATGTTCTGCTGCTTACTTTTTTGAAGGATAGAGAGTTGAATGAAGATTTTAGCAAAAGTGTCTGATAAACTTTGGATGAGGAGAATCACAATCAAGATTCATAATACTGAAGAAGCTCACTTAAGAAATAATGATGCTAATCAACTCGATGATGAGGTAATTAATTTACTTATTTGTTTGTTTGGGCCTCTCTTTTTTATATTATATGATGATGATGAGTTATCTTGTTTCTTTGGATGACTGTGAACCTGTTTGACCATTTCTCTTTTAGTTAAATCCTTTAGCTTAACCCGTTTTTAAGAACCTTATTGACCCATCCATACATAAGCAAATTGCTACCTTTATGGTGTCGTCAATTAGTCATTATTCATTACACGTTTTGTTAATGGCAAAACATCCGTCTCTGAGTTTTAAGTTATGACACATTTGAGTACTGCAGCTATTTGTAGATGAAAATATGGGTGGTTTTCTGAAATTGACGACAAAAAATGATTGGCTATTAGGCCAAAATGCTGCACCAATAAACAAAAAGATGCGAGCTAAGGTATGCATCTTTGCTTTACTTATTTGTTAAATTTGATTTGTGTACGCTCTGAGTTATAAGAAAATAAATATTTTTGTAATAGCAACTACGCGATGACAGCCAAAGAAGAACCAGACTGAACCTACTTCAGTATGAAGCGGTATGAAGTGACTTCTTCAACCTCTGTTTTTCGTTCTAATACATGGATTTGATATGTCATTGATCAAAATCTTAACTGATTATTTTTACAGTACAGGTGAAGAGAGAACTGTAGTATCTGACAGTTGGTATTGGAAGTGCATGCAGTGTATATTGTTTAATAACTTTCTCCATCCAGGTATTCAAGTAGAGGTATAATTTCCGTAATTTTTTTCTTCATATTTCAGGACCAGGGATTCCACTTACACACAGTCAAATAACAAATAGTTTTTTTTATTTATTTAATTAGTTGACAAAAACAATTGTGAATGAGACTTATGTATCTTGTTCCTATTTGCTTAGGCTGCTGTCAGTTATGCAACGGGTGTCCTTTTCAGGTTAGCTTAAAGTCATCTACTATTTCATTGGACCTTGTAGCAATGATGAATTTATTAATAATCATGCAGTTGCCTGTATCTTCAACTTTGAATTTATTAATAAGCATTTACAGTTTTGATGAAGTGGATTAGCATCTTTGGATAGAAGCAAACTGCTTATGCTTATGTGTTATTTGACATCTTAAATTGTCAAAAACTCATTGTCTGATTATTTTGCCTGTTATTGTGTGTTCTACAGGAGGCATTGCTAAAATTAGGATTTTATTGTGGCGAGGAAGACGAGGAGTTTGCTAGCTTCTCAAGTGGCACAGAGAGAGTTGTAAAAACATGGCAGGTGAGCTACTAATTGCATTTTCTTATCAAAAAGGATATTAAAAATACAAGTTTATGCATTTTTTAATTGTAAAGATGGTATATTGTTTTTTACTCTTGTGGTGTTACTTTCTATATGTGCACTAGTTTACTTGTGTGATTTGTGCTTGCAAGTCTTCCATAGGTGTGCCCGAAACTAGAATAGTGACAACAGAGCTTTTGGAAAGATTACTTATAGACCAACAAGACCGGACATCTGGCTTCAAGGTAAGTGGAAATCTTGAAACTTGATAGTACCAGAATTTTGAAATCCTAGTGGTGCAAAATGGGTAGCTTGGGTTACGGGTCAAAACAGGCTTATTTAGTATAGGTCAAAACAGTTCGTGTTTGGTTAGGCTGACCTACAAAACACTTTTTGTTTCTTTTTTTAACTTATAAATAGTTCTGCATTACATATATTTACGTAACGTATATCGTTACAACAACTTTTTATATTAGAGCGATTCAGAAGGTTTAATACATTTAAATACATTGTGGATTACTTTTAACCCGTGCGTAAAACAGATCTTGTTTTTGCAAATCAGTGTTTTCAAAAAGCATGTCTCATCCTGCTTCTTCAAGATTTTATTTTTTTCTCTCTAATAAAGCACACATAATCACTTTTTAAGTTGGTTTGTTAAACAATATTTCTGATTATTTCTTTTTTGTAAAAGCATTAATCCAATAATCCTCTCAAAACGCAATTCCAAACGCCTTTTAAATCTTTTAGCTTAACGCATTAGAGGTTAAACTTGGGTCAGAATTGCCACCTCTAAGAAATACCATAAAAAGGTGTAAAGTTTGCTTCTATTCATATAGCTTGCCTACTTAGGTGTGGTTTTAGGGGTCGTAATTTGAGTTTTGGTGCAGTTTTTGGAATGGGTAGGTGAAGACACAAAATGTCCGTATGAGTTGTAACAAGAATACTTTGATTTCTTACCATAACAGGAAAGGTAGGATATGTTGTATGCGTTTGTTTATCTCTTTCGGCTACTAATTTTGACACTTGACAACACTAAGTTTGTTCTTTCAGCGAAATAAATGCTCTAGTTTTCTATTCAAAGGCGGAGCAAAGAGAAGCAATAGTTGCTGCAGAGAGGCGTGCAGTTGATGAAAGAGTGAAAAAAGAATCAAACTAAAAAATAAGGTATTAACTGATATTTGAACTTTCCATTTTTCTTTGTATTGCTTATTAAAATACATTACAGGTGACAGTCTGCAATGGAATCGATAACAACTTTGTGGTTATAAATCAATCCTCCATCGTTGGATCTTCTTGCTAGGGCAGGGGTAGCCGATATTAGGTCAAAAGGAGAAATATGGAGCAATTGGTTTTGGCTTGTGTGATTCATTACAGAAGTGCAGTTCCAACATATTTGATGTTTCGATTTGGATGATTTATTATGAGCAACATAGATATTTGTTATGATTTTCAAATTCCATAAATGGTTACATTTTTAAATTCTTCTCGTAGGTATAAATACATATAAAGAATCAAGTATAATAAATAAATGGCAAAATGGTGACATGGTGATAAAAACATGGTAGCAAAATGATGTAAAAAAATGGTAGCAAACAAGCGGAAATGGTAGCAAAATGGTGACAAAAAGCGGTAGCAAAACGGTGGCAAAAGGGAGCGGTAGCAAAGTGGTGACAAAAAAGACGGTAGTAAAACAGTGGCAAACAAACGGTAACAAAAAAGTAGCAAAAAACAAAGCGGTAGCAAATAGATGGCAATAGGGCAGTGTGTATTTTCTACCGAAATTTTGGTGGCAAAACGGTAGCAAAAGGTCTTTTGCCACCGTTTTGCGACCGAAAATGTGGTAGCAAAAACCCTATTCTGTTAGTATCAGAGTTTAGTCAATCAAATTTGATCCCAGCAAATCCTACTGAATTTGTTAATCAAAATCATTAAAATGTCTTAAGAAAATAAAATGTCCATTCTTAAAAAATAGCTATTTTTGAATTTTTTTTCAAAAATCTTTAAAAATCTGTTGAAAACAACTGTTTTTGAAACCTATGCTTGGCTAAAAATTCATCCACTGTTGAAAGGTATCGTCTGTTAAAAGGGTGAGCAGAAAACTGAAATAACTGAACAGTAACCGAAATAACCGAAAAATCCGGACTGAAAAAACCAAACCGAAACAAAAACCGACGGTTCGGTTTTTAGATTTTTAATAACCAAAAATTTCGGTTCGGTTTTCGGATAATCATTTTCAATAACCGAACCAAACCGATAAGTTTTAATAGTAAACCAAATCTATATATTTTTATGTTTAAGTTGTTTAAGTGTTTACCCATGCTACTAAGAATTATTAATTTAATTCTTGTTTGTTAAATATTTATAATAAGAACATTACCATGTTTATTTATCACTAAAATTATCCATTGTTTACAATTACTAACAAAGTTTAATATAAAAATTAAATGGTTTTCAAAGTATTATAAAAGAAAACGTCTTAACAAAAACTTTAGAGAAACATTAAAATAGATTAGATGGTTAGGTTTATGTGAATAATATTAATTTAAAAGACTAAATATATTAACTTAAATGTTTAGATTCTTAAACTTTGAATTATACTTTTAAGTTTTGAATCTTACATAATTTGTTTAAAAAACCGAAAAACCGAACCAAACCGTTGCTAAAACCGAAATAACCGAAACCGAAAAAACCGAAACCCAATGGTGTTTGAAAACCAAAAACCGAACTTTTGGTTACGGTTTTGGTTTTACCCAAAAACCAAACCGAACCGAACCGTGCAGACCCCTAGTCTGTTCTCATAACTTCTGTTTTTGCTAACGACTGTTGACTTACACTGTCCAACAGAGGTTTCCAAAAAACTGTCATTCATTATCAGAAGAGAGGTTCTAACGTGGACAGATGTTAGCCATCAGATATTTGTAACTACTGCCTCGTCCACATTCACTTTTTCACTCTATATAAACCCTGTTTCATCCCCAAATCGAGCTTCTACCACTGTCGTCTCGAATTCAAAATTCTCAAAAGCAGTTTCCATTATTACCTTCTTCTCCGATCATGGCTCTGATCATAAAAAACACTCACAACTATCTCCCCAACTTTGAGAAAACCAGCAAAAATACCAACTTTCATTCAATAATTGACTTTTTAACGTCATCAAAATACAAATCAATCCTTAGTGCTGATGTTCCGGTTCATACGGAAACACTCTGAAAAATTTGGTATAATGCTGAAATAGAGTCTGAAGATAATTAGCGAGTTGCCATCACATCTAAAGTCGGAAAAAGTCTAGTTCGAATTTCCCCATCTACAATTTCCACTACGTTTGCATTGGACGACTTGGGAGGTAAGACTAACTTTGAAAAACGTGAACTTCATACATAGTTCATTGAAAAAGGGTATGATGCACAATTAAAGGAAGTTACTATGTACAAACCAAACTTTCCTCCGCCAATGAAATTTTTGTTCCATCCTCTTTTAACCTGTCTCTTAGCCAAGACCATCGTATTTAATGAGATTCCTTTAAAAATTCAGTAACTAGGATATGCTATTTTAACAAAATCTGATTACAGTTTATCACAAGCACTGTTTTCTGATTTGTTGACTAATGTGAAAAATGTGAAAAAAATGAAAAAAGGTGCTCATAATAATGCTTTTTTGTTGTATCCAAGACTTCTAAGCTACTACCTACGAAAACAAATGTCACAAACAGATTTTGAACAAGGTGTAGCGTTTCAAATAAATACTCTTACAAGTGAAACTTTTACAAGATTATGGATAAAAAGTCAAAAGTTTCAAAAAACAAAAAACAAAGGGGAATGTGCGTGTTGTGAAACGCACACCAGTAAAACCCAAAAAGAAACCTGCCACATCCAAAAAGCCCACCAAAACCAAAAAAAATAAAAAGGGTCCTCTGGAAGATGAGATCCCAGAGGTTAACCTAGTGACAACACAAATGTCTCTTGAAACCACTGCTGCTACTTCCTCACAGTTGTTGGAAAGATCTCAACCCATCCAAACTCCTCATGTATCCTCACAAAAGGATCATGTTGTAAGTACATGAAGCAATTGAAAGTATGCTTAAAAGCTCCTCTCCCAGAGTAATGTCACTTTCTACACCACAACCCTCTTCCCAACTTCCATCAACAATAGTACCTCTGTTTGAAGCAATTGAAATTCAGAATCAAAACAGTCCCTCTCACCCACAAATTACTGAGAGTATAACCCAAAAAATGACTGTGTCTGAACCAATTCAATATGCTATCCCATAAACAGTTGAGGATGTTACACCCCTTGAGTTTTATGAAACTCTTGGTGGTAGTTCAAGTGGAGCAGCCACAACAACTGTTGAACCCATTGGTTATCAGTTGGACAGTGGTTACATCATTAAGACTCCATTGAAGGCAACCACTGTTGAGGCTACAACTATAACCTCTGCTTCAGTGGGAAGTCCCCAGAACCAAGAAAATGGGGCATTTGTTTCTGATTATATGGAATCTTCTCCTATTATCAAAACAAATACAGCCACTACAAGTGGGAATTCAGGTGATCTTATTAAACTAGGTGATGAATTAAAATATAAGGATTTGACGGATAGAATGTCTATCATTGAAACATCTGTTTCTGAAATGAAAGAAATGATGATGCAGTTGATGGAGTTTTCTAAAAATCAACCAAGCACTCAACAAATTACCAATGAGCTTTGGAATTCTGTGCAACCCATCCTTCAAGCTTAGAGGAATTTGGCTGGAAGCAACCACAATTCCCATATAGAACTTATTAGAAATATGGTTAATGCTAGGTATAAAGATACACAAGCAGATGTTAGGGACATTAAGGAACATCTATTCAAACTTACTGGCTCTACCCCTACACCAATCATTGAGAAAGATGATGATGATGCTAAAAAGGGGGAGAAAGATTCATTGAGAAAGTTGCCACCTGATTCAAAAGCTAAACCAAAACCAAAGGTGTAACAACAGCCAGAATCAGCTGAACAAAAATCTTCTGCAAAAGGGATGATGAAGAAGACATGTTCTCCCTGGACTTTGAACTAAAATTCAAAGGACAAATCAGGGAGATGTTAATGAGAAATACAGTTATAAAGAAGGGTTTTGGTATCAATAGTTGCACAGGGAGATTTGTTGGATTAGAAGCTGTGACATTATCTCCAGTAGCATATGTAGCCAGGACACAACATGTAGCAAAGGAGATGTTGCTGGGTAAGAGACCCTTGATTGGGCTTTGGTGAAAGTTGTTGAAGTAGGTGATTGTGTGATCGTAGCTAATGTTTGTTTTTTTTTTAAATATAAACTTCATTAGAAAACAACCAACCCGAAAACTGGGAGGCACCACAACACAACCAAACTACATAATTACAAATTTACACCAATTTTCCCATGATAAGTTCTTGAACTTAGTTTTATTCCTAGCCCACAAGAAACCCAACGAATTCACCTCGCATAAAACCTTGTCGATTCTGAGCCTTTTGTTCCTAAATCTCGCTTCATTCCTAGCCTTCCAAAGACTCCCACAAGCAATGATGATCAAATCTTGAAAAATGTATTTCTCCGGGTCGTTTAACCCACTAAACAAGTGAACCTTCATGAGATCTAGAAAAGAAAAAGCAAAAATATTTGGAACTCGACACCAATGACTAATCGAATTCCAAACAACGTTAGCCGCAACACACTCAGTGAACAAATGAGACACTGCATCTTCGCCTTCATCACAAAACCCGCAATTCGACTCAAGGATGTTGACGTTTCTTTTACGAAGAGCCTCCACCGTAGGGATTCTGTCTAAACTCGCCCGCCAAGCGAAAATGTTGCATTTCGCGGGAACCCAGTTAACCCATTCAAACGGAGGACTATTAACCGAGCCACGACCTTTAACAAGAACATGTTTTACCGCACCCACACTAAAGTCCTCCGACTCATTCCCGAGCCACAACCACTTATCCTTATCTCCGGAGACCGAGAAAGACTCCAGCAGGTTTATAAGCTGAAACAGGTCCTCCGTCTCCACGCCAGGAGCTGGCGGTCTTCTCCACTGCCACACGAACTTGTCCTGGTCGATACCGTTTAAGATGCGGTCACTGATTTTGTATCTTCTTTTAGCATCAAGCTGAAACAGTCAAGGGTAGAGGTCTTTTAGCGGATCACTCGACACCCAGGGATCTAACCAAAAGGCAATACTGTCACCCATACATGGAATACCTTTAAAGAAGCTCCTTAGAGGAATGTCTTCCACCTTGGATCTGGCTATCGACTTCACAATATTATTCCATGTACCTCCCATATGTTTTTTGGCCGGAAAAAAATCCCAGTTCCGAGCATTACATTGTAAAGCTTCTATAAACCTTCGCCACAAACTATTTTCCTCCGTCTTATACCTCTAATCCCACTTGGTCAAAGGCGCCAAGTTAATGTCTTTAAGCCTACAAAGCCCTAGCCCACCACAATCTTTAGGAACCGACACTTTCTCCCAAGCCACCCAATGCATCTTATGCCCTTCAAGAGAACCCCCCCCCCCCCCACAAAAACCTCTTTATCATACCTTCTAGATCGTTTATCACTTTACAAGGAGCTTTGTGAAGGGAGAAATAGTAGGTAGGAAGGCTCTCGAGAACAGACTTTATGAGCACAAGCCTACCACCAATAGAAAGGGAATCGGCTTTCCATTTCGACAATCTAGCTTCAAACACGTCGAACACCGGCTTTCGGTTATTAATATTATTCATATTAGCTCCAACCGATAACCCCAAATAGCGAAACGGAATACTATCCGCTTTGCACCCGACCCTAGCCGCCTTATCCTCCCCCTCCCTCCCTTCCACCCCAATACCGTATAAATTCGACTTAAACAAATTAATTTTTAAGCCCGAGCACAAGTAAAAAACCCGAAGGATCCTCACAACATTCACAACATTGTCTAACGACCAATCACCATCAATAATATCGTCATCGGCAAACAAGAGGTGAGAGATACACGGACCTCCATTCATGGGAACAATACCTTGCAAAATGCCTTCCTCCTTAGCCTTTTCCACCATACAAGAAAGAGCTTCCATCACAAGTAAAAAGATGAACGGGGAAAAAGGATCACCTTGCCTCATTCCTTTGCCGAATTTGAATTTGAAAGTAGGCAAACCATTCACCAAGACGGAGGATCTCGCGGAATTTAAAACTCCCCAAATCCACTTACACTAGATATCCGAGAACACCATCTGCTTCATTACATCGATGACAAAATTCCAATTCACATTATCGTACGCCTTCTCGAAATCAATTTTCAACAGAAAAGCTTTTTTCTTACTCCTTTTACACCAAGCGATGATTTCATTTACGATAAGCGGACCATCAAGGAAGAATTTACCTTTCAAGAAAGCCGACTGCGAGTCCGACACCACTTTCCCGATAACCATCTTCAAGCGGTTCGCTAAGATTTTAGAAATCACCTTGCTGATCACCCCCACCAGATTAATCGGCCTGTAATTATTGAGATCCACCGGGTCTTTAATCTTCGGAACAAGAGTAATAAACGAAGAGCCACACCCCACATTGATTCTGCCTTCCATATGGAAGAACTCCATCATCCTTTTGAAATCCAATTCGAAGACGCTCCAAAAATGCTTAAAACACTTCATGCTAAACCCATCAGGCCCGGGATCCCGGTCACTACCACACTCGAAAATGGCTTCCTTGATTTCCTTGCTCGTGAACTATAACACCCTAATTAATTAGACAGAATTTAACTAATAATTATATACAACTTTATAAAAATCAGAGTTTACAAAAAACATTTCGTGTTTAAACCATACACACTTGAGATAGTACCAAACACATCCCAAGATGATCCATAACAAGTTTAAGAGTTAACCCTTGTTAGCATACTAACCGCTAGTTTAAGGGATTTAAAACGTGATTAACAAAAGTGTTTACAACATGATTATGTCTAGACAAGATTAAGATTAATGCGGAAGCTTCAAAATGCGTGTTCGGTTCTTGACATCATACTTGATCACCATCCGGGGAAAAACTTCATCATACCTAAGGTCAAACACTAAAATCATTAGTTTTGACAACAATGCATTACATATAAACGAATTATAACGTCGCAAAATAACAAACTAAATTCAAGTTTTCAGGGTTCCACCGTAACTTACGGTGTCACCGTAAGTTACGGTGGATCCTGAACAAAACTGGTCTGCCGTAACTCAGGAGTAACACACCGTAGCACTTTTATTGTCCACCGTAAATTATGGTGGTACGGTAATTTACGGTGGGCTCTGCAACTATGCCCTTTAACTATTTTTCAACTTAAAAGACCATAACTTTTCGCTCGTTATTCCGTTTTATCCGATTCTTTTTCCTACGAGTCCGTAATAAAATTACGGACTCAACCATATAAATTTTACATCGCGGAAACTGAGATACCAACTATTGGTTCGCAATTTCCTTATTTTCATTATCCAACCCATTAGTGTAAGTGCATAGCACCTCTTTTCCATTCTAAAGACCTTATAGACATAATTAACCAATTGTCCTAGCTCACCTACTCGGTGTATTCGCGCCAATTCCACGGCTTTGCGATTCCTTTAGAACTAACATTTGTTTCTTCGGAATTCAAGCATTCCGTTTCAAATACCCCTTTTTCATTTAACATTTATTGTTTGACCCATATTCCGGGTTCTTATACTTAGGTTAACATCACCAAATCATTGATATGGTACCATCCATCATTTAACAAGGTATATGACATTTCAAGTCTCTACTCTCATGATTCTATTGAAAACATCATTTTGACCCGTTTGGCCATTTAGTGAAAACCATCACTTTATTGACTAGCCAAACTATATACCAAGTCTTTACTTTGACCCGTTTGATGGTCGAGTGTACTTCGCCACTTTAACAACGCATCAAACGCATCCATTCTAATTCGACACCGTTTACACAACAAAACTAATTATGTACACAAAATTTTAACGGGGCTAAAGCCACGTACCTTTAAAGCACACCTTTTCCGCGGGTATCACTTCCGGCATGTCCACTTGACGTTCCGGATTCCTTGCCTAAAGAGTTCAATTCATAACAAGATTAGAACTCTCTTTCATAAGCTTTAACGCATTCATTCATAATATATGCAAATCTGCGTTTTTAACAATCTTTAACAATTTAATCCTCATTTAGGCGTTTTATCAAACACCTTGCGGGTCAGATTTCTACATGATTTAAACCAAGTTCATGACTTGAATTTATCACTCAAATTAACTTCAATTAGACAATATACACATATTTTCACATCAACAATTTCAGAGATTATCTCAAAATTTCAGTTTTCACTAGAACAAGAGTCTTAATCCTAGTGTTTATCAAGTTCTACTAACTTACTAATCACCCACTATAGTGATTTTGATCCTTACAACTAACATGCAAGATTTTGACAAGAAATCATCTAGGGTTTGTCCCTAGACTTCACATTACTTCTAATTTCATGTTTTACAACACATAATCGAGCTCAACCTTCGATTTCAATCACATGCAAGAATTTGAGTTGTATCAAAACAACTTAATTTGACATACCTTATGACCTCCTTGACGAGGAGATCACGATTCTATGCTCAGATTTCGATTATGACATGATTTGAGCCTTCAATTTGGGATTTTTAGTAGAATTTAGGGTTGTGAAGGAGTGGGTGTCGCCCCCTGTGTTCCTTGATCGACCAGACTCCAAAAATGTAGTGTTTGGTATTTGTTTTACTAATTATTAGTAATTTAAGTTTCAATTTTGACAACCTTGGTCCCTCCACTCTTATTTAGTTTACATCTTTGATCTTTTTAACTCATCCTTGTGTTATTACAAGACTTCTAACTAACTGGGTTATTTGTCCTAGTTAGTTTATTCGTGTTTATTATACGCTTTATAATTCTAGTATAAAGTTTTGAAATTTCGGGATGTTACAAGTCCACCCCCCTTAAAAAGGGTTTCGTCCCCGAAACCGAGATACGTACCAAATAGTTTTGGGTAGAGCCGTTGCATCTCTTCTTCGGATTCCCACGTGGTATCCGCACCCTTCCTGTGCTCCCATTTAACCTTCACTTGGTTAATTACTTTGTTCCTCAGACTCTTCACTTTTTGATCTAAAATTGCAATTGGCCTCACAGCATAGTTGAGGCTGTTATCCATCTCGATATCATCATAGCGGATACAAGTAGTTTCGTCTGCTAAACATTTTCGGAGATGTGACACATGGAATGTGCTATGGATTCCACTCAACTCCTCGGGTAGTTCAAGGCGATACGCTACCTTACCAACCCGTTCAGTGATCCTGAATGGCCCAATGAACCTCGGACTCAACTTTCCTCTTTTTCTGAACCGTATGATTCCTTTCCACGGGGATACTTTCAGCATTACCTTATCGCCCACTTGAAACTCAATAGGCCTATTTCGCTTATCCGCATACGACTTTTGTCTATCCTGAGCTGCTTTTAAGTGAGCTCGGACTATATCAATTTTCTCATTCGTAGTTCGGATTATATCAGTAGGTGCTAATCCTCGTGGTCCCACTTCTCCCCAACACACCGGGGTTCGACACTTTCTACCATATAACATATCATACGGGGCCATTTTAATTCTCGATTGATAGCTATTGTTATATGAAAATTCGACCAAGGGTAGATGGACATCCCAACTGCCCCCGAAGTCGATGATGCAAGCCCGCAACATATCTCCCAATGTTTGTATTGTTCTTTCACTCTGCCCATCCGTTTGTGGATGGTAAGCAGTGCTAATGAACAATTTAGTTCCCATTTGCTCTTGGAATTCGCTCCAAAATTTTGAAGTAAACCGAGTATCTCTGTCTGAAACAATAGATATCGGCACTCCATGACGTGCTATTATTTCATTGGTGTACACCTCCGACATCTTCTCAGATGTATAAGTCTCACGAATCGGAATGAAGTGAGCACTTTTTGTCAATCTATCCACGACTACCCATATAGCATCAAATCCGCGATTGGTTTTGGGCAATTTGGTTAACAAATCCATCGTGATTTGTTCCCATTTCCAAACTGGGATATCCAACAGTTGCAACCTTCCATATGGCTTTTGGTGTTCCGCTTTGACTTGTAAACAAGTCAAACACTTCTCCACATATTTCACAATATCTCTTTTCATTCCGGGCCACCAATAGTTTTGTTTTAAGTCATTATACATTTTGGTCGCCCCCGGATGAATTGAATAATGAGATTTATGGGCCTCGTCGAGTAGACACACCTTGGCCCCACACGTATTTGGAACCCAAATTCTCCCAAATCGAGTTTTCAATCCTTGATTACCATCCTCCAGGTCTTTTAGTTGCCCAACTATCCTTTCCTTCTTCACATTTTCTTCCTTGATTGCTTCAATTTGAGATTTTCGGATTTGTTCAAGCAAACCCGATGTCACAATTAATTGCATCGATCGTACTCGAATAGGCATATAATCCGTCTTTCGGCTCAACGCGTCTGCCACTACGTTAGCCTTCCCGGGGTGGTAATGTATTTCACAATCAAAGTCTTTGACAGTTTCTAACCACCGCCTCTGCCTCATATTTAATTCCTTCTGATCGAAGAAATACTTTAAGCTTTTTTGGTCGGTAAAGATAGTGCACTTCACCCCATACAAGTAATGCCTCCATATTTTCAAGGCAAACACCACTGCTGCCAATTCGAGGTTATGGGTAGGATATCTCTTCTCATGAGTCTTTAGTTGTCTCGAGGCATTGGCTATAACCTTGCCCCGCTGCATCAAAACGCAGCCAAGTCCCGAATGCGATGCATCCGAGTAAACTACCATATCCTCCGTTCCATCCGGTAATGTCAACACCGGCGCATGGGTCAATTTTTCCTTGAGCGTTTGGAACGCCCTTTCTTGATCCTCGGCCCAAATAAACTTTTCATCCTTACGGGTTAGTTTGGTCAACGGCGTAGCAATTTTGGAGAAATCTTGTATGAATCTCCGATAATAACCCGCAAGCCCCAAGAAGCTTCTGATTTCCGAAGGATTCTTCGGTGGAGTCCATCTTGACACAGCTTCTATTTTTGAAGGATCTACCAGCACCCTGTTCGCACTAATGATGTGCCCAAGAAATTGCACCTCTCGTAACCAGAAGGCACATTTTGAGAATTTTGGCATACAATTTCTCTTTCCTGAGCGTCTCCAACACTTCACGTAAATGACTTGCGTGTTCTGCTTCATTCTTGGAGTATATCAAGATATCATCGATAAACACTATCACTGACTTGTCTAGCATGGGTTTGCAAACCCGGTTCATGAGATCCATGAAAGCCGCGGGTGCATTAGTTAACCCAAAGGACATCACGAGAAACTCGTAATGTCCGTACCGTGTATGAAAAGCCGTTTTCGGTACATCCTCCTCTTTGACTTTCAACTGATGATACCCCGATCTGAGGTCGATTTTTGAGAACCAACTTGCACCTTGTAATTGGTCGAATAGGTCATCAATTCTTGGAAGCGGATATCGATTCTTTACCGTGAGTTTATTCAACTCCCGGTAATCAATGCACATACGCATGCTCCCATCCTTCTTTCTCACGAATAATACCGGTGCACCCCATGGAGACACGCTTGGCCGAATAAATCCCTTGTCGAGCAATTCTTGGATTTGTGACATCAATTCTTGCAATTCTGATGGCGCGAGTCGATATGGAGCCTTGGCCACAGGTTTTGCGCCCGAAACCAATTCGATCCCGAACTCTACCTCCCGTACTGGCGGTATTCCCGGTAAATCTTCCGGAAATACATCAGCGTATTCACGTACCACTGGTACGTCTTCCATCTTTGGCGTCTCTTTATTAGGTTCGTTTGCGTATATCATGAAGGCTTTACACCCGCGCCTCATAAGTTTGTGGGCTTTTAGTATTGAGCACATAACGGGACTGCCCCCTTTTTCGCCATAAATGGTGACTTGCTTTCCACTTGGAGATGTCAACTGTATCTCCTTGCGGAAACATATCACCTTTGCATGATGTCGGGATAACCAATCCATCCCTACCACTACTTGAAATTCTCCCATTGACATAGGGATCAAGTCTATCAAATATTCCTCATCAACAACACTTATTTTGCAATCTCGACATACATCACATACAAGAAAACTTTTGTTATCACCTATTTCTACCTCTAATGGCATAGGCAATTTTGTTAGTACAAAAGAAGGATGTCGAATAAATCCATATGAAACAAAAGATTTATTCGCACCCGTATCAAATAACACATGTGCAGGAATTGAATTTATGGCAAATATACCTGAGACCACATCGGGCTCTGTTTTCGCCTCTATTGCTGTCAACTGGAAAGATCTCGCCTTTGCTCTTGGTGTCTCAGTAGGTGTATTGTTGTCATCTTTCTTTCCAACCAACTCCTGGCACTCAGATTTCTTGTGACCCGGTTGGTAGCATTTGTAGCACACCGACACCTTTCCCGGGCACAATGCAGCCGTGTGTCCCGTCTTCATATAGGACACGGTTTGTCCTTGAACCGGCACTCACTTTTGTGCCCTTTCCCGCATATCTTGCAGTTTGATGACCCGCCTTTACCTTCTTGTTTCTTTGAGGATTCTGTTGTGCGCACCTTTTTCGTTGGGCTTGGATTGACTATCTGAGCCCTTCTTTCACCTCTTTCAATCTGTTTCTTCAACTCTATCTCCCGTTCCCGAGCAACGTTTATAATTTCGGTGAGAGTCTCATACTTTGAAGGAGTCATAAACTCCCTATACTCGGCGCTCAACATAATATAATAATAATATATTTTCTGCTCCTCATTCGTTATCAACTCATCACAAAACTTCATCTTATCCATGAATATTCCCGTGATTTTGTCAATAGATTCACCCTTGTGTGGAAGCTGCATGAATTCTTCCTTGATCTTGTTAATGACTGCCTTGGGACTATGATGTTTAAGAAACGGCGTCTTAAACTCGTCCCATGTCATAGCTTTAGCCGCTTCGCTTCCAATTTCTTTCTTCTTGTTATCCCACCAGTCTTTCGCTTGACCCCTTAACTGACCCGTGCCATAAGCTACGTAGTCATCCGGATCACAATGAGTCCTTTCGAACACCCCATCCATATCGCTTAACCATCGTTGACATATGATCGGGTCAACCTCCCCATTGTAAATGGGCGGTTTACACGCCATGAACTCTTTATAAGAACAAGATTTTCGTCCTCCCGACTTTCCTTTGTTAAATTGGTATTATCCTCCAATTTCTTGATTCTTTCTTCCACCACTGATAATACCGTGGTTTGGATTTTGTCGATGAAACCCGACAAACTGTTTTCGATTGCTTTTCCTACCTCCTCAGCAATCACTTCTCTCGTTTGCTCGGGGACTCTTGGCACCGTATCATCATTGCCTTTATCCGCCATCTTTAACTGAAATGTTTACATTAAGCGTTAACATTTCATTTATGACGTATGATCTATTCATTTCGGTTTGTTCAAGTTCATAACTTGTTTTCACCGTTCGTAATTAATGCACTTTCCGGGTTTGAGTGTGTTAACACGCTCTTCCCATGCATTTCCATTCATTACTTCCCTTTTTATACTTAGTAACTCTACTTTAGAACAATTTACTCTTACCGGATGTTTGATCAAGCTTGAACCGAACACTTGTTAACAACCTTGGGCTCTGATTACCAACTTATAACACCCTAATTAATTAGACAGAATTTAACTAATAATTATATACAACTTTATAAAAATCAGAGTTTACAAAAAACATTTCGTGTTTAAACCATACACACTTGAGATAGTAGCAAACACATCCCAAGATGATCCATAACAAGTTTAAGAGTTAACCCTTGTTAGCATACTAACCGCTAGTTTAAGGGATTTAAAACGTGATTAACAAAAGTGTTTACAACATGATTATGTCTAGACAAGATTAAGATTAATGCGGAAGCTTCAAAATGCGTGTTCGGTTCTTGACATCATACTTGATCACCATCCGGGGAAAAACCTCATCATACCTAAGGTCAAACACTAAAATCATTAGTTTTGACAACAATACATTACGTATAAACGAATTATAACGTCGCAAAATAACAAACTAAATTCAAGTTTTCAGGGTTCCACCGTAACTTACGGTGTCACCGTAAGTTACGGCGGATCCTGAACAAAACTGGTCTGCCGTAACTCAGGAGTAACACACCGTAGCACTTTTATTGTCCACCGTAAATTACGGTGGTACCGTAATTTACGGTGGGCTCTGCAACTATGCCCTTTAACTATTTTTCAACTTAAAAGACCATAACTTTTCGCTCGTTATTCCGTTTTATCCGATTCTTTTTCCTACGAGTCCGTAATAAAATTACGGACTCAACCATATAAATTTTACATCGCGGAAACCGAGATACCGACTATTGGTTCGCAATTTCCTTATTTTCATTATCCAACCCATTAGTGTAAGTGCATAGCACCTCTTTTCCATTCTAAAGACCTTATAGACATAATTAACCAATCGTCCGAGCTCACCTACTCGGTGTATTCGCGCCAATTCCATGGCTTTGCGATTCCTTTAGAACTAACATTTGTTTCTTCGAAATTCAAGCATTCCGTTTCAAATACCCCTTTTTCATTTAACATTTATTGTTTGACCCATATTCCGGGTTCTTATACTTAGGTTAACATCACCAAATCATTGATATGGTACCATCCATCATTTAACAAGGTATATGACATTTCAAGTCTCTACTCTCATGATTCTATTGAAAAAAATCATTTTGACCCGTTTGGCCATTTAGTGAAAACCATCACTTTATTGACTAGCCAAACTATATACCAAGTCTTTACTTTGACCCGTTTGATGGTCGAGTGTACTTCGCCACTTTAACAACGCATCAAACGCATCCATTCTAATTCGACACCATTTACACAACAAAACTAATTATGTACACAAAATTTTAACGGGGCTAAAGCCACGTACCTTTAAAGCACACCTTTTCCGCGGGTATCACTTCCGGCGTGTCCACTTGACGTTCCGGATTCCTTGCCTAAAGAGTTCAATTCATAACAAGATTAGAACTCTCTTTCATAAGCTTTAACGCATTCATTCATAATATATGCAAATCTGCGTTTTTAACAATCTTTAACAATTTAATCCTCATTTAGGTGTTTTATCAAACACCTTGCGGGTCAGATTTCTACATGATTTAAACCAAGTTCATGACTTGAATTTATCACTCAAATTAACTTCAATTAGACAATATACACATATTTTCACATCAACAATTTCAGAGATTATCTCAAAATTTCAGTTTTCACTAGAACAAGAGTCTTAATCCTAGTGTTTATCAAGTTCTACTAACTTACTAATCACCCACTATAGTGATTTTGATCCTTACAACTAACATGCAAGATTTTGACAAGAAATCATCTAGGGTTTGTCCCTAGACTTCACATTACTTCTAATTTCATGTTTTACAACGCATAATCGAGCTCAACCTTCGATTTCAATCACATGCAAGAATTTGAGTTGTATCAAAACAACCTAATTTGACATACCTTATGACCTCCTTGACGAGGAGATCACGATTCTATGCTCAGATTTCGATTATGACATGATTTGAGCCTTCAATTTGGGATTTTTAGTAGAATTTAGGGTTGTGAAGGAGTGGGTGTCGCCCCCTGTGTTCCTTAATCGACCAGACTCCAAAAATGGAGTGTTTGGTATTTGTTTTACTAATTATTAGTAATTTAAGTTTCAATTTTGACAACCTTGGTCCCTCCACTCTTATTTAGTTTACATCTTTGATCTTTTTAACTCATCCTTGTGTTATTACAAGACTTCTAACTAACTTGGTTATTTATCCTAGTTAGTTTATTCTTGTTTATTATACGCTTTATAATTCTAGTATAAAGTTTTGAAATTTCGGGATGTTACATTAACGGCTCCGAGAGAAACTCCCGATCTGACTCATCAAGGGTCTTAATGCTACTACAAATAAGCGAGGGCCTCTGTGTGTCACACCCCAACCGATGGTGGAAACATCGGGGCGTGGCACTGAGCGAAACAGATTGTCCAGAAGTTTCCATAACAACTATATTTACCAAATATTTAAAGCAACACGTCCCATACCATGTCATAAATGATAATACAATTATTACAGAAAAGATCTAGTTAAATTGTTCTGTTCCGACAACTAAGATTTTCATTACAGACAATTGTTTATTGTTGACCTAGGTCTTTCCTAGCCTCGATTTGACAGCAAAGTAAGCAAATAAGCATCCTAAGCACACAGTGTAAAATGAGGCATGTTAGTTATCGACATGAACCTATCGATACCAATGACTGCGGGTTTACTGCCCAAGGCAGTTCGCGATACATACTCACCACTGTTAGCCATGTAAGTAATTGTCCTTAACAACCCCTGAGTGAACAGGTGCTGAGTCCAAACTAATAGTACTATCGTTGCTAAGGCAGGTTGACAGCATTCCATGTGTAAACATAACAAACAAACATTCATTAAGTCACGTATACATGCGATAACGGTTAGCGTTTAAAGTATTGCGTAGTGTGTTCGATATGATTTTGTACAAGTAACGTATGTAACACCCAAAAGTGCGTAAAGTAAAAAGGGATCGAGTATTCTCACGGCGATTGATGGATTGAAGGGAGCGCTAGAGAGTAGGGTTAGCCTGAACAGATTGATAGCATAACGATAAGTGACGCGTACAATGGTACAGAGTGCAAGTGGGTAGGACAGCAGTTCGATCGGATGGTAGTCCGATCGGACAGCCGGTCGTTCGAGTAACAGTCCGTTCGGACGGTTTTCCGGTCAGATGACCATTCGAGTGGATTGCTACTTCCTTTGGGAAGGATGTGTTTGTGTATGATGGTTTGACTTTTGAAGTTTTCGTTGTAGTATTTTGAAAACATAGAAGTATCTCTACCTTTCAGGTCGATCGATCAAACGACCGTTCGATCGGGCGGCAGTTCGATAGGTTGGGCACTTCATCGAGAACAAGTTCTGAGCAGGTTGTCACTCGATCGAACGGTTGTTCGATCGGGTGGCATCCCTTGTGCATTGAACATGTTGAAAATTGTTTAAGTGTTGAAGTTTCAAAACATCACATAGTCGGATTGTAAGGACCTGCCAAAATACCCCAAAACGACCCGTAAGTGAAAACCCGGACCCCTGAAACCCTAATGTACATGAAAAACCAAGAAAACAAGGATTTTTGATTTCAGGCGGGCCGCGTAAAACGTAAGCATAGGCTTACGTGGGCCGCATCAAAGTAAAGTTGACCGGATAAGCGTTCCAGGCCACGTGTTACACACGTGGCAGACCTACCTGTGACACGCTAGCCCTACACGTAGACTAGGGGGCCCTCGCGGGCCGCGTAAGATTCAAGCAAGGTCTTACGCAGGCCGTGTAAAACCCATTTTTCTACTATAAATTGCTGGTGCATGGGACTTGCTTCTGTGCTCGAAAATTTCAATCAAAAACGAAAGAAACTGCTCAAAATCACACTTTCACGTAGGGAAACACTACTACGAATACAGGGTATTAACTCGATCACTGCTACGAAACAATGTCCGATCGATTGAAACCGATCCGATGGATGTTTAAGTGCTGCCCAAATCAGGGCTATACTTTCTCATTCGTCGTGAGGGTTTTGATTTCGTGAGCTTATCATAAATGTTGTATTAAGTTATTGACCTAGTTTCATGTGCATTGTTGTTTAAATTAGGTTATCAGGCTTATTAGTAGGCTAAACTCTGCCCAACTAAACTTGCAATGTGAGTCATTCTCTTTTATCAACAATGTTTTACAATACCCAAATTATTTTCAAAAGTTATAATTACAGGGATTAAGTCTTGGTTATCTTGAATCATTGGCTAGTGGGGTATTGTGCACATTACTAATCTCTCACGGTTAGGTTCACCAACCTAACAGTGATAATCATCACTATTTGGGTGAAAGGACCCAATAGTGGTATGACCATCGTCACCAGGGTGTGACACGGCGCCAGATAAAAATAAGATAGTAGCCATTGTAATCGCTCTTATGCTGTAATTTATAACTATGTGTCGTTTTATATAACTTGAGTGACTCGCCAGTATTTCCCCGCTGATAAAATATTTTTAAAACATGTTTCAGGTGACTTACTGTGAATCAAGGAAAACATGCTACGGAGCACTAACAAGCTTGATGTGGTGGCTCAGTAAAATAAATAAACATGTTTTGTAAAACAAGGGATTTCCTCGTGAAATTTCCCTTATTGTAAATTATGGGGTTTGTCCCAATTTGTGAAATAAAATAATTTGGGCATTTTCAAGTTTTAAAAGATCCTGTTAAAGTTCCGCTGTCAAATCAAATAATAAATACCACGGGTTTCTGTCCCGCGGCTCCTGGACCGGGTAACACTGGGACGGGGGCCGTGACAGAAAAAGGTGGTATCAGAGCCACTGATTTAAGCCAATTAAGCATTTAGAAATACTTAATTTTCTGATTGCCATTCTGTGAATTTAAATTGATAAATGAGATTTTAACTTAGAATTGTGTGTGTTTCCTCATATGTGCTAACAGCATGAATGAGTTGTCTGAAGCTCTTCAGAATCTCACTATCTATTCTGCTAACATGGAAGTTTCCCGGGGTTTTTCCGGTTATTGGGCTGACACTGAGAAACCTATGGAATTCCAAGCCCAGCTTCAGGAGAAACTGAAGCCGAAAAAGAGAAGAAGACTCGTAGGCTGGAGGCGTATGCGTAGGAAGAAACCAGCGACACAGAAAGTTATAAAGATTGAGGGTCCGAAGGATAAAGGAAAAGGAAAGGAGATCGAGGAGAGTTCAGGGCAAGCCCAGGAAATACCACTGTGGGAGGAGCTGGCTCACAAACTGGCAAATAGCGATCTAATCGGACCTGCCGATGAAAACCTCTTCAATTACCCAGCTGAAGTACTACTTCCAGTTAATTTAGAACCTGCTATCCCAGATCCTATTGTCAACCCCCGACCATTACCAGGAGAGCTGGAAGAAAGGTGGACAACTGACTGGAAATTTTAGAATCTTTTGAATAACCCTAACACCTTTTTCCCCCAATTTGACCCTGATCCTGTACCAAACACACCTATAAGTACAGAAAACTTGGCTGAACTCCGCCACTATGGCGAGGAGCTGGTAGACGCAGGAAATAGAATCCGGGAAGTGGGGGAGAGGATATCATGGAAATACGACGAGAGGGAACGTCATTTCTGAAGTGCCAGCTGACGGGATCGTATGTGGTTGTGTGGTTACGTGTTTAATAATAATAAAATAATAATAAATATTAATTAAAAATATAACCAGGTAAAATAACTTAAAATAAAACTTTTGTAATATATTGGTGTGTACGGATGCATACTAAAATATATAAAAAAAATGGAAGTCGCAAAGTCGACAATTTTGGCTATACGTGTTGACGTGATTATGTGCGATTGTTTTATTGTGTTTGAATGTTAATTATTTTGTGCTAATAACTTATATATATTAATTACCAGATGGAACACGCTGGTAATGAACCAGTTAACAAGGTTAACCAATCCGAGCAAAATAATGAAGATCACTTTCTTAATAGACAAGATATAGAAAATATTGTTGCTCAAGGAATAGCCAATGCTATTCCAGTAATCCTTGCTGCTGCCCGAAATCCAGTTGAACCTCCGCCGCCTACTCTCAGTAAACGTACTCGCGATGAAAACTTTAGTAATAGTGTAAATGGAGGCGGTAATAATGATAATGATGATGTGATGCAAGCCCCATTTCTTAAGAAAATGAAAGCTGCAACGCCTGGTTGCACTTACAAGGAATTTCTTGCCTGTAAACCGGTGGAATTTGCAGGCAACGAAGGGGTGACTGCAGCACTGCGTTGGTTAGAGAAAACCGAAGCAGTAATTAAAATAAGTAAATGTGCCGAAGAAGACAAGGTCATGTACGCGTCGCATCTTTTTAAAGAAGGGGCACTAGAATGGTGGAACACGGTACTACAAGCCAAGGGGAGTGATGTGGCGTATGCCATGAATTGGGAAGAATTTAAGAGACTAGTAGAAAGAAAATTCTGTCCCGAATATGAAAAGGAACAAATGACAAACAAGTTCCTAAACCACCGGATGGTGGATGTTGATTGTCGAGGGTATACTTCAACATTCTTCGAGTATGCTAGAGTTGTACCTACACTGGCCTCGCCAGAACCGGTACTTATTTCTCGCTATATTTGGGGTTGGATTAGTGAAATTCGTGATATCGTCAAAGCTGCGAGACCTCGCACAATTGATGATGCAGTAGAATTAGCCAACACTTTGACGGACTGGTGCGTACGCGAGAAGAAAATAGAAAGAAGGAAGTGGCCCAAAAGATTACCCAAGGATTCCGTGTGGGTAATAGTAGTAATTTCAAGAAAAAGGGAACTGGGCAATCTTCCACTGCTCCTTTTTGCAGTACTTGTAAAAGAAAGCATTTTGGAAGATGCAAAGGGTATTGCAATTTCTGCAAAAATTCCAGGGCATCAAGAGGAAGATTGCAGGAGGAAGAAATCAACAATCTGCTTCAACTGTGGACAAGCTGGACATTTTAGACCAGACTGCCCTAAACTGGTCAAACCAACAGACAACAAGGCCAAACCAGCTGAAGGAACTAATAAAAAGAACGTTAGAGCCTTTCAGCTGACTACTCAAGAAGCAGAACTCATCCCAGATGTGATAACTGGTACGTTCCTAGTTCACAACGTTTATGCAAAAGTATTATTTGACTTTGGTGCAAACCAAATTTTTATAAATACTTCATTCTGCCAAGCTCTTAACCTACCCTTAACCAACCTTAGACAAATTTTTACGATAGAAACCGCAGATGGTAATTCTCTTCACATAGATAAGGTCTTGCGAGAAGAAAAGATAGAACTCTTAGGCCATAAATTTTCTGCAAACCTGTTACCTATGAATTTAGCCGGATTCGATGTCATGTTAGGAATGGATTGGTTGGTAGCCAACCATGCTCGAATTCTCTGTGATAAAAATTCCATAGAAATTCATACACCCACAGGAGAAGTAGTAATGATTACAGGAGATAAGCCACGTAAGCCAATGAAATTCATTTCATTAATGAAAGTGGCCAGTTATTCAAGAAAACAAGGGATAGTGTATATGATTTCGGCAATCATCAACACTAAAGGTAAGGAACTTAAGGAAATTCCAGTAGTATCAGAATACCCGGATGTATTTCCTGAAGAACTACCTGGATTACCACCCGATAGGGAAGTAGAATTTAGGATTCATCTAATTCCTGGAACTACACCGATAGCTAAGGCACCTTATCGGTTAGCACCCACCGAAATGTTAGAACTAAAGAAGCAATTAGACAAATTGCTAAGTAAAGGATTCATCCAACCTAGTTCATCCCCTTGGGGAGCACCAGTGTTGTTTGTGAAAAAGAAGGATGGTTCCATGCGAATGTGTATCGATTATAGGGAGTTGAATAAGGTTACAATTAAGAATCGATACCCATTACCTAGGATTGATGATCTTTTCGATCATCTTCAGGGAGCTAGATATTTTTCTAAGATAGATTTACGCTCCGGATATCATCAGTTGAAAGTACAAGAAGAAGACATACCTAAAACTGCTTTCAGAACTAGGTATGGTCATTACGAGTTTACAGTCATGCCCTTTGGGTTAACAAATGCTCCTGCAGCATTCATGGACATGATGAATAGAATCTGTAAACCGTACTTGGATAAATGTGTAATTGTTTTTATCGACGATATACTTATTTATTCCAAAAGTCAGGACGAGCATTGTGAGCATTTACATGCACTCTTAACCTTGTTAAGAAAGGAAAAGCTTTACACCAAATTCTCGAAGTGTGAATTCTGGCTACAGGAGGTACAATTTTTAGGACACATGGTGAATCACGAAGGTATTCACGTAGATCCCTCCAAAATAGAAGCGATCACCAAATGGAAGGTTCCGCAATCAGCTATGGAAATTAGAAGTTTTCTAGGGTTAGCCGGATACTATAGATGATTTATTAAGGATTTTTCCAAAATAGTTGTGCCATTAACTAAGCTAACCTGTAAAGCAATGAAGTTTGAATGGGGATCTAGGCAAGAAGAAGCTTTTAAGATTTTAAAGCAGAGGTTAACGAACGCCCCAATTCTTGCCTTACCAGAAGGGACATAAGATTTTGAAGTTTATTGTGATGCTTCTAAGCTAGGATTAGGATGTGTGCTAATGCAACACAAAAAGGTAATTGCGTATGCATCAAGACAATTAAAGAAGCACGAAGAGAATTATACAACTCACGACTTAGAGTTAGGAGCAATAATTTTTGCCCTTAAGATTTGGAGGCACTATCTGTATGGAAGTAAGTTTACAGTCTATACGGATCACAAGAGTTTAAGATACATATTTGGGCAAAAAGAATTAAACATGAGGCAAAGAAGATGGATGGAAATTCTAAGTGACTACGACTGTGATATTCAATATCATGAAGGAAAAGCAAATGTAGTTGCAGATGCTTTAAGTCGTAAGTATTATGAAAAGCAAAAGCGAGTTCGTGCTCTTAGATTAAATCTACAATTAGATTTAATGGAACAATTGAAGCACATTCAAGAAACAGCAATCAAGGATAATGTTGAAGGAATGAAAGGACGAATAAAGGAATTAGAGCAAGGAAGTGATGGAATTTGGAGATTCCACAAGAAAAGGATTTGGGTACCTAAGCAGGGAGAGTTAAGAAATAAGATTTTAGAGGAAGCCCATAAATCTAGGTATACCATGCATCCTGGTAATAATAAGATGTACCAAGATTTAAGGAATAACTTCTGGTGGATAGGAATGAAAAAGGATATAGCTAGGTATGTATCTAAGTGTCTAACTTGTTCACAAGTTAAGGCAGAACACCAGAAACCTTCAGGATTACTCCAACAATTAGAAATGCCTGTATGGAAATGGGAACTAATAACCATGGACTTTGTCACTAAGTTACCCAAAACCAGAAAGGGTAATGACGCGATTTGGGTAATTGTGGATCGATTAACCAAATCAGCTCATTTTCTACCCATGAAAGAAACCTTTAGCATGGAAAGATTAGCAAAACTTTACGTAGATGAAGTAGTATCCTTACATGGAGTTCCACTCTCCATTGTATCAGATAGGGATAGTCGTTTCACTTCCCATTTCTGGACCAGTTTCCAGGAAGCAATGGGAACCCGACAAAATTTAAGTACTGCATACCAACCTCAAACGGATGGACAAAGTGAAAGGACGATCCAAGCTCGGGAAGACATGCTCAGGGCATGTGTAATAGATTTTGGAGGAAACTGGGACAACTATTTTCCTTTAATCGAGTTCTCCTATAACAATAGTTATCATTCAACCATCGAAGCTGCCCCGTTCGAAGGGCTGTATGGACGAAAGTGTAGAACTCCAGTGTGTTGGGCAGAAATAGGAGAAAGTCAATTATCAGGTCCTGAAATCGTGCAAGAAACCACCGACAAGATAACTCAAATCAAGGAAAGACTAAAGACGGCTTGAGATCGCCATAAAAGTTATGCAGACAATCGACGCAAGCCACTAGAATTTCAAGTCGGAGACAGGGTACTCTTGAAGGTTTCTCAATGGAAAGGGGTAGTCCGATTCGGAAAGAAAGGAAAGCTAAGTCCAAGATACGTAGGACCATTCCCAGTAATCCAAAGAATAGGACCGGTCGCCTATCGCTTACAACTACCAGAAGAGTTAGCCGGGGTACATGATGTATTTCATGTATCCAACCTCAAGAAATGTTTATCTGACGAATCCGTAGTAGTACCTCTTCAAGATATAGAGGTAAATGAAAAGTTAAAGTTCGTTGAGAAACCACTTCAGATAGAAGACAGAAAGATTAAATTCCTCAAACACAAAAGATTGGTACTTGTCAAACTCAAGTGGGATTCAAAAAGAGGACCCGAATACACCTGGAAGCTGGAATCGAAGATGAAGCGAAAGTATCCTCACTTATTTCAATAAATCTCGAGGACGAGATTTTAAAGTATCCTCACTTATTGCGGTCATCTATGGTGTTTAAATATGTTGTATATATTTGACATGATTTTTGTAATTTAAAGGTTTGTTACCAGGTCATTTTCATTTAAAAATATGGTGTAAAAATTATAATATTAATGATTTAAAAATAATATTTATAGTCAAAAGGGGCATCAATTATTGGAGATAACAATTGAAAATCCAAAACATAAACGTTTTTAAGTATTTTAAATCAGAGTATAATTATTTATTTATTAAAGTATTTATATTCTAATCAAGTTATTTAACATGACTTTTGTAATTTAAATGTTTGTTACCAGGTCATTTGCATTTAAAAATACGGTGTAAAAATCATAATAATAATGATTAAAAAATAATATTTACAGTAAAAAATGGGCATGAATTATTATTATATTATTATATATATTAATAGAATGTTATGATGAATAGTACTTGAAAATTTTTATGCATTTATTTTTATTTTTAGTAATATTTTATCTATTGTTTATTTTATTTTTAGTAGTAAATAGTTTTTGAAAATTCACAGGTATTTGTTTATTATATTTGGCCTTTATTTTTTTTATAAGTTTATTTTTATTTCTAATAGTATTTTATATATTATTCATTTGATTTTTCAATAATAAATAGTAATTAATAATTCTCAAATAATTGTTTCATTATTTTTCAGTAGTATTATTATATTTAGAATTTAATTTGTTTTTTATTATTATTATAACTTACGTTCGATAATTTAAAAAAAAATCTAAATATGCATTTATGTTTATTTTTTTAACATTCCAAGTTATTTGCTCGCGCATTGTGATGGTATGTCAGCACGGACATTGGATGGGTATCGATTTGGTTCGTTACAGTACCATTATGTTCATGCACTCGGTATAGAAATCAACATGTATTTTACATCGACCGAACCGATAAAAATTGTAGCCGGTACCGACATCGATGTTGTTCAAACGGTATCGATCGGTTCAAATTATGACTTTACTGGTACCGATATTCAATTATCATCACATACAAAGTTGTATAATAATTTTTGTAAACCGGAAATCTTAAATAGGAATACGGATAACAACGGTGCCGATGTTGTTCGCTATAATACGCTAGCGATTCGATGTTAGTTTATCGAAAGAAAAAAATATAAAAATAAATACCAATACCGAACTTATGTTGTTTGTTCGGTTTTGGTTATGTTCACTACGGTAGCGACAAGATATTTGTTATCAAACAAAAAACCATAAAAAATAATACATACCGGTACCGAAGTTGTTCAGTCCGGTACGATATGGTAGCGATACGATCTTAATTTATCGAAAGCTAAAATAATAAAAATAAATACGCGTATCGATACAAATGTTGTTCAGTCGGTTCTGTTCGGATTTGTAGAATACAAACGGAATAGTCGTTTTCAATAAAGTTTATATGGCAATTTTGAAACAAAAAACATAGAACGCAAAACAAACCAACCGAACCAATATCAACTAAAGAACATCGGTGCTGGTATCGATAATTGTTTTTATTGTTTTATATTGATGTAAGGTTTTCTTTTTTGTTTACTATAGCAAGTGTCGGTACCGTAACGAACCGAACATATACCAACCGAATTCTCGCCGCAAAGCGCGGGGAAAAATCACTAGTTTACAATAAAAAATGAGTTTTTTTTTTCTCAAACAGAAAAACTATTTACCAAAATAGTGTTCATTAAAAAATATTTACCAAAATGGTGTTTATCCCTTATTTTGTACTAAGATTTCATGTTTTAAACATCTTACACTTATTTAAATTTGTATTCTATCAATCCATTATATGTATTTTTTTTTTGTGTTCGTGAACATAAAATATGTAAATTTTTTTACCTCATTTGAAAACGTATTCGTGGGATGTATGGGATATAACTTCTTCAAGGGTTGAACATGTGCAAATGATATTATTATTATTCCAAAAATTAATTAGTTTCACTTACATATATTAATAAGCTTTAGTTCATTTTGTCTTCAAATACGTACGAAACATATATTAATAGTGAAGCCCGCGCGTCGCGGCGGGTGTCCCAACTTATATCAGATTCAAATATGATGTCTAATACAAATGTTGACGTTAAAGCATAAAGTCTGTTAGTTACAAAACCTAACCTGTCACTCTAACCTTACAAAATATCGTTTTAGTAGTTTTGCTAGATATACAACCCATCTTCATTCATTGGTCACCCGCTAGATAACGGTCTATTGTGTCGAATGTTTCGTCCATCGTATATATTTTTTTTTGAGGCGTCATCCTTTTTGTCTGGATACATGAAAAATGTATGCTGTTAGTGAGAGCACTTTCGGTACTGGTACCCATTTTTGACGAATTTCGGGGATTGGTACTTTCGGTACGGGTTTGGTATGGTACCGAGCTCATATCTATATCTGACGATATTTGTCTATTTTTTATGGCCCGCACGTTGCGGCGGGAGTCTAGCCTCATATCAGATTCAATTAGGATAGGCACATATTTTTTGTGATTAGTAAAGTAATTAAACTATAGTGTTTTAGAATATATGATAGCAAATAACAAAATGCCACTACACCACGGCTACAAAATTTAAAAGAATGGTATTACAATCCAATATATATGTGTATATATAGGATAGCAATTAACAAAATGTCACTACATCACAGCTACAATTTTTAAAACAGTGGTATTACAATCCAAATATATATGTATATATAATTACTTTATGCTTTTAAGAGATCTTGTATTTGGTCTGGTTACTCAATAAACAGAACATAAACGAATGAATATAATGTACTGTTTCTTTTACTTGCATGTTGAGACATTGTTTAATATAAAAGTATTTATATGGAAAACATTTTATTTTAGTTTTCATAATATGCATTTGTCCCTAAATTGCATGGGTAAATCAAGAGTTATTATTTACTTAAATCGAAGCCTAGAAAGCAAAGAGGTGGCATCAATCTAAACATGACAATGAATAGTCAAAATTGGAAAGGTTATTCACTTTCACAACAATGGCAGCCTCATTGCAAGTTGCTGCCACATTTATGCAGCCAACCAAGGTTGGTCTAGCGAACCAGTTGCAACTCAAGTCTTCCCAGAGCCTTTGCTAGGCCTTCGGTGTCGAGTCGAATGAAGCCAGGGCCACTCCCTTTAAGGCTGATCTCAAGGACCTTGCAAACAAATGCATCGATGCAGCCAAGATTGCCGCCTTTGCTCTTGCAACATTTGCCCTCGTTTCAGTATATTTCTCAAGTTCTTGATCTTATTATTCAAAAACTTATATTGTTATTTATATTTCTTGATGTTAAAACAAGGAGCCAGTGCTAAAGGAAGTCCTAAAAGGCCAACTTATTTTGAAATCCAAAAGTAAGATATACATGGAAGTCAAAAGAACATATACAACCAACCAGTGCCCAACCATTGAAGGCGGAGTCGAGGGCTTTGCGGTCAAACCTGGTCGATACAATGCCAAAAATTTCTATTCAAAACTGACATCCAAAAAACCAAATTGATGACCCCTTGAACCTACACTGTTGACGAAATTAAGGGCCCGTTGAAAGTATCTCAAGATGGCACCATCAAGTTCGAAGAAAAAGACAACGCTGCAGTGACCGTTCAGCTTCCGGGCGGTGAGCATGCGCCGTTTCTTTTTACGCTCAAAGAACTTGTAGCATCAGGTAAACCCGAGAGCTTTGATGGGGAGCTTCTAGTGCCATGTTATATAGTATATATAAACTTAACTTACCTAGTCTCCAAGTTCTGATTAATAACATGCTGAAAAGAACTTCTATTATACTCACATGTAACATATGAACTTTTTCTCTGCTTGATAACCATCATCACAAAATTAATTCACCAAGAACATTCTAATCTGAAATAACTTAAGAAACCATCATTCAGAAAGAAACAGAACACAACAACATTAATCACAAGTTCATAACTACTTTCTCTATCAACTAACTGGCGCAAAAATGCAAGAAAGTGTACTAAAACTTTACTCGGAACAAATTTCACCCATTGAAGGATGCAATTGTAGCAAAACTTATCTGCAAAATAACAAATAACCCATTTTGACTCATTACTCTTTCATAAAATAAAAATTGAGAAATATGCTTTTGACGTTTGTTTTAAAAAAATCTACTTTTGATGACCAACTTGTTACATTACCACACCATCTCATTTTACTACCTTTAATGGAGACGTTTAGTGTAGATATTTATAAATATAAAATTCTTAGGCCCAAGGTTAAGATCATAAAGATGTACGTATACCTGATTTATAATGAATACACAATTTTAATTGTTAGTACAAAATAAGTGATAAACACTATTTTGGTAAATAATTTTCAAGGAACACTATTTTGATAAATAGTTTTTCCACCAACGCTACTTTAGAAAAAAAAACCCATAAAAAGAATGCTAATGCCGGAAGGTTTTGAAATTCTATGCATGAATAGAACTTACATAAGACGTCAACAAGAACTAGAAAATAATCATTGATTAAACTCATTTGATTCAAATAAACATTTGAAGCGTCTAAATTGAGGGAATGCACAAAAATTTATTCACACTTCAGAATGACACTTATCACAAACATCTAAAAATAGACTCATTTTTTTAACGACCAACAAATTTTATTAAAATCCAATGCCTGGCAAGAATCCTTTTTTTAAAGACCAACAAATTTTAACGACCTCGTATAAGCCTAAATTTGATATCGTATCGTATTGTCACACCCCAACCGATGGCGAAATCATCAGGGCGCGACACTAGCCGAACCAGATTGCTCAAGAGAATCCATAACAACTATTCATTACCAATATTTTTAAAGGTTCATCATCCTATACTAACAACCAAATATTCAACAAACAATTATTACAGATAGCGAGTTCTCAAAAACAAAACAAGTCCGACAACCTAGATTTTTATTCGTGGGTTTCTAGACTTCCTAACCCATTGCAGCGTACAGACCATCAACTTGTCACATACGTTAAAATAACAGTCAATACTAAAGTAAATGTGAGTACACAAGTTTGCATAGATATAGTATAAAAAGCGTTTACGCATAACCAGCATGTAACACATAACGGGCGAAGCATGTAACTTCCAACAATGATACCACCTAACCACGTGACTGCGATGTAGAGTATGCGCGACACATGTTCACCGAAGCGAACACGTGAAGTAAGGTAATGTGATCCTTAGCAACCCCTGTTCACAACAGGTGCTGAGTCCAAACTATAGTACTATCGTTGCTAAAGGCGGTCTAGTGTAACACTGTATAAGCATAGTAACAGGCATTCAACAAATCAAGTATAACATGTGGGATCGGTTAGCGTTTATAAAGTGTTTACGTTGTGTGTTGTGTTTTGATAGAGAACGTATGTAACACCCAAAAGTGCGTTAAACAAAAATGGGTTCGAGTATACTCACAGAGCGTGTACTAATCAAGAAACACGATCCTCGATGGATTGAAGGGAGCGTCGAGTCAGCCTACGTACGGGAACATAAGCATAAGTCCTCTAAAGTGCTGAACGGTCGGAAATCGAAGTGTCGGTGGGAAAACAGAAGCTTCGTACAAAGCTGGTGCCTTCGTACGAAGGTGGGTCTTCGTACACGTGCTGCTTCCGTTGTCCAAAATAGAGTGTCTTTGCGTCGTCTTCGAAAAATCGAGTGTTCATCCCTCCAATCTTAAGCTATTGATTGAGCTTAGAATCGGAGAGGTCTTTGATTGTGTCACGATTGGAAATTGCGCTGTGTTGTGTAAAACTAGGGCCTTCGTATGAAGGCAAAGCCTTCGTACGAAGCTGGCGTCGCACAGAACAGTCCAGTTCACAAACGTGGCTGTTTTTGGCATTCGGAGCTGTGTTTTCGCCTGAATCGGATGAGTTTCCGCGTCCAATTCGAGTAGGTTTTGACATTACCTCGTACCACTATTCAGTGAACAAAATACATGTCATTTATGGTCCGGTTTGTTGTAAAAATCGAGTTTAAAAGGTTTTAAAGAGTTTTCACCCAGATCCAACACTTGGTGAGTGCGAAATCAACTGATTTCTATCTTGAGAAGCCGTAGCTAGTCCCAATACACCTGGTTAAGTGTAGATTAGAGGTGGAATAAGAAGATATCGGTGAAAAGATGAAGGGTTCTTATGAAAAGCTGGAATTTATGAAAAAAAGATGATGTTAAGTGAAAGGATGGTTGTTTTTATGTGAAAACAGAAGAATTTAGATGAAAATGTAGTGATTCTTGTGAAAATCGAAGTGGAAAACGTTGTATAATTGAAGAAAACTGTTAAATCTTATTTGAAAATGGTCGGAAAACAATTCGGCAGAGGTTAGGTATGAAAATCAGCAAGTGAGAGTGAGAGGAGTGTGGCTGGGTATTTATAGATCGAGGATGGGGGGTTCGCATAGAAAACCCTGGTTCGAACTAGCTGCCTTCGTACGAAGCGGCCTGGCTTCGAACAAAGGTGCTGTTTTGCTCAACCTTTTCCTCGTTTGGCGTGTAAGGTGCTCGTTTAGTGCGTTTTGTTGCGTTAGCTAGTATTGGTACATTAAGTATTTTAGCGTAGTACTGAGTTTCGAGTCACGTAGCGTTTAGAGTGATAAATCGAGTTGTGCGAGTAGCGTTGAGTTTGCGTTGCGATAGGGTTTGCGAGTAACAATTCACATAATAAGCACACAACAGTAAGACACATAAGAACACACATTATCACATTACTACTACTGATAATCGCGTTTGCGATTTAGCGTGTTAGTCGTGATAAGCGAATGCGGAGGCGTATGATAACCAAACAAATAAACACGACAATTTAAATAGCATAATTCTCTCTCATTCGTGTTGCATAGGCGTTACGAATATAAAGCGTTTAAGAGTATAGCAATGCGGTATGATGAAAAAGTATTTAGTATAACATAACCCTTTATTTATATCGAATCTTGGAATACAAAACGATTACAATTCGAAGTGAAAGCAAACAGGTAACGATCCGAAAAGTCGGGTTGTTACAGCCTCCCCTACTTTACGAAATTTCATCCCGAAATTAAGGAGCATGCATAACAAAGAGCTGCGAATATTTAGCTTTCATATCACTTTCAAGTTCCCAAGTGAACTCGGCGCCGCGTTTGCCTTCCCAGCGGACCTTTACTATGGGAATGCGTGAGCGCCGGAGTTTCTTGGTCTCTCGATCCATGATTTCTACATGCTCTTCCACAAAGTGCAGGGTCTCGTTTACTTGCAAGTATTTGAGAGGTACGCAAAGATTCTCATAAGTTAAGCACTTCTTCAGGTTTGAGACGTGGAAAGTCGGGTGTACGTTGCTGAGTTCCACCGGTAATTCGAGTCGGTAGGCCACCTTACCAATTGTTTCCAGAATCTTAAGGGACCAACGTATCGTGGCGCTAGCTTTCCTTTCTTGCAGAATCGGATAACCCCTTTCCAAGGTGAAACCTTCAGGAGTACGTGATCACCAACTTCAAACTCAAGGGGCTTGCGGCGTTTATCGGCGTAGCTCTTTTGACGACTCTGAGCTTTCAAGAGATTGTTCCTTATTTGGTGGATCTTGTTTTTCGTTTCTTGTATCAACTCGGGACCGGTGATTTGTGCGTCTCCGATCTTGTGCCGGTAAACAAACTCACGGTAAACAAACTCACGGTAAAGAACCGATACCCGCTTCCGAGGATAGATGATTTATTCGACCAATTACAAGGTGCGAACTAGTTTTCAAAAATTGACCTTAGATCGGGGTATCACCAATTAAAGGTCAAGGAGGAAGATGTGCCGAAGACGGCCTTCCGTACGCGATATGGACATTACGAATTCCTCGTGATGTCATTTGGGCTAACAAATGCACCCGCTGCTTTCATGGACCTCATGAACCGGGTTTGCAAGCCAATGTTGGATAAATCGGTCATCGTGTTTATTGATGATATTTTGGTGTATTCGAAAAGTGAAGCTGAACACGCAAACCACTTACAAGAGGTGTTAGAGACACTTAGACGAGAAAGGTTGTATGCAAAATTCTCTAAGTGTGCCTTTTGGTTACGAGAGGTACAATTTCTTGGCCACATCATAAGTGCCGACGGAGTATTGGTGGATCCGTTAAAGATCGAGGCCGTGTCAAAATGGAATCCCCCGAAGAACCCTTCGGAAATTAGAAGCTTTTTGGGGCTTGCGGGATACTATAGGAGATTCATTAATATTTCTCCAAGATTGCATCACCGCTAACAAAGCTAACCCGAAAGAAAGAAACGTTCATTTGGGGTGTCGATCAAGAAAGAGCGTTTCAAACGCTAAAAGAGAGGTTAACTCAAGCTCCGGTACTGACATTGTCGGACGGAGTCGAAGACATGGTGGTTTATTCGGATGCTTCACTATCGGGGCTCAGATGCGTTCTGATGCAACGGGGCAAAGTTATAGCCTATGCCTCGAGACAATTGAAGATACACGAGAAGAAATATCCCACGCACGATCTTGAGTTGGCTGCGGTGGTATTTGCATTAAAAATATGGAGGTACTACTTGTATGGAGTAAAGTGCACCATATTCACCGACCACAAGAGCTTGAAATACTTCTTCGATCAGAAGGAGTTAAATATGCGACAAAGGCGATGGCTAGAAACGGTGAAAGATTTTGATTGTGAAATACACTATCACCCCGGAAGGGCAAATGTGGTGGCGGATGCCCTAAGAAGAAAGACAGATTATGTCCCGATACGAGTACAATCATTGCAACTCATTGTGACCTCGGGCTTACTCGAACGAATTCGAGAAGCACAAGATGAAGCAGTAAAGACGGAAAACTGGAGAAAAGAAAGAATTGTTGGCCAAGTTAAAGATCTCGAAGTAAGCAACCATGGTTTGAAAACACGTTTCAACAGAATTTGGATTCCTAACACATGTGGAGTTAAAAAGCTTCTACTTGATGAAGCTCATAAGTCCCGTTATTCCATCCATCCGGGAGCGACCAAAATGTACAATGATTTAAAGCAAAACTATTGGTGGCCCGGGATGAAAAGGGATGTGGTGAAGTATGTAGAAAAATGCTTGACATGTTTACAAGTCAAGGCGGAGCACCAAAAACCATACGGTAAACTTCAACCGTTGGAAATTCCGGTTTGGAAATGGGAACAAATCACCATGGATTTGTTGACCAAATTGCCCAAAACTAACCGCGGGTTTGATGCTATATGGGTAGTTGTAGATAGATTGACGAAAAGCGCTCACTTCATTCCGATTCGTGAGACTTATACATCCGAGAAGATGTCGGAGGTGTACACTAATGAAATCATAGCACGACATGGGGTACCGATATCCATTGTGTCAGACAGAGATACTCGGTTTACTTCGAATTTTTGGCGTGAATTCCAAGAACAAATGGGAACTAAATTGTTCATTAGCACTGCTTACCATCCACAAACGGATGGGCAGAGTGAAAGAACAATACAAACATTGGGAGATATGCTACGGGCTTGCATTATTGACTTCGGGGGTAGTTGGGATGTCTATCTACCCTTGGTCAAATTTTCATATAACAACAGCTATCACACGAGCATTAAGATGGCCTCGTATGAAATGTTATATGGCAGGAAATGTCGAACTCCGGTATGTTGGGGAGAAGTGGGTCCACGAGGGCTAGCACCTACTGATATAATCCGAACTACGAATGAGAAAATCGACATGGTCCAAGCTCACCTAAAAGCGGCTCAGGATCGACAAAAATCGTATGCGGATAAACGAAACAGGCCGATTGAATTTCAAGTGGGCGATAAAGTAATGCTGAAACTATCGCCGTGGAAAGGAGTGATACGGTTCAGAAAAAGAGGGAAGTTGAGCCCAAGATTTATTGGGCCATTCAGAATCATCGAACGGGTTGGTAAAGTGGCATATCGTCTTGAATTACCCGAGGAGTTGAGTGGGATTCATAGCACATTCCACGTGTCACATCTCCGAAAATGTTTGGCAGACGAAACTGCTCGTATCCACTACGATGATATCGAGGTGGATAACAGCCTCAACTATGCAGTAAAACCAATTGCGATTTTAGATCGCAAGGAGAAGAGTTTGAGGAACAAAGTGATTAATCAGGTCAAGGTCAAATGGGAGCATAGGAAAGGTTCGGACACTACGTGGGAGTCCGAAGAGGAGATGCGACGTCTCCACCCTACATTATTTGGTACGTACTTCGGTTTCGTGGACGAAACCCTTTTTAAGGGGGGTGGACTTGTAACACCCCGAAAATATAAAAACTTTATATTAGAATTATAAAGTATAAGTAAATGAGAATTTACTAACTAGGAATTTTAACCTAGTTAGTTACAAGTCTAGAAATAGCTTATAATAGGGTTAAATAACCAAAACCATATGTTAAACAAAAGTAAAGGGACCAATGATGATAAAAGTGAAACTTATGTTGCAAATTTTAATAAAAACAAAAACCAAACACCCCATTTGGGGGCCTGGTCGATCAAGAAGAAGCAGGGGGCGACACCCCCATTCTCAAACTCTAAACATCCACAAAATCAATCAATTGAAGGCTAAATTCTGTCCCAAATCAAAATCCAAACATAGATTACTGATCCTCATCACAAGGGGATTACAAGGTATGTAAAATTTTGAGAAATCTCTCAACTTGAAATTCTCATGAATTTAGAAAATCTGAAATTAGATGTTGCATGTGTGTTATTTGGATTGAATAGGAATGATGTAGTGTCTAGGAGCAAAACCTAGACAAAAACATGTGAAAATATGCCTAAATTCTGGAAATTTCATGAATACTTTGAAGGTCATTCATGGGTTTTGTATGAAGATGATGAACACTAAGGTTTTGAGCAATTTCCTAGGGTAATGTGGTCCTTAGGAAAAGATTTCTGAAATCTGAATGTTAAACCTCATAAATGAAAGCTTGATTGATAAAATTTGGGCTAAATGATAAGTTAGGGATTGGTTATGTAATCATGTAAAATCTGCCCTTGAAATGTTTGTTCAAATGCCTCAAAGAAAGCTTGAAACTGAAATGTCTAAGTTAAAAACGCATAATTATGATGTATGGCAAAATGTGCGTTATATATGTGAAACAAAGAGTTCTAAACATAAAGTGATTGAACTCTATAGGAAAGGAAGCCGGGGCATCAAGCGGACAAACCGGTGTGGACACACGTTTGAAGGGCTTGCTTTAAAGGTATGTAACTTGACCCGTTACATTAAATAAATTTTGATAATTTTGATATATATATATATGTAGTTGGATTGTGTATTAAAAGTTAAGTTGGATTAAAGCGATGATATTCGCTATGTCGAATTATAAGCCAAGAATCTGGTTAGACCTCGTTGGTAGTCATCAAAACGGAGGATTTCTTAGATGAGCCAAACGGGTCGAATAACCAAGTAAGGCATGGAAGTACATTGTAGTATGGATGCTTGGTCTCTTGTTATTATTGATAAATGACATATTAGAATGCGAGGATTAAACATGTTCGTTTGTATGATTGAAATCCGAGATCTTGATCCAAGTAAACAAACTAATCAAACCAAAACTTAACTTTCCAGCGTCTACCGTAAATTACGGTATACACCGTAATTTACGGTAGAGACCATAAGGTTACGGTGGGTTTCATCTGTGTTACGGTGGAACCAGAACTTCTCAGAAGCTACCGTAACTTACGGTATCTACCGTAAGTTACGGTAGAGCTTAGAAATAAATGATAAATCTTGTATTTCTTTGTTAAATCGAATCCGTTTTAAACGTAGTTTCGAATATGTATTGTATCTAAGTATTCTAATACTAATGTTTAATGTAAACATTGCACTTTTTAGGTATCCAAGGATTATGGATGACGGTCAAGCTAGCTTTTGAAGAACCGAACACAAACTTTTGAAGCTTCCGCATAAATTAAATCTGTTTAAACGATGTTATGATGTAAACCGTTTGTTAAACAACTTATGGATGTTTTAAATTTTTGGTAGATAACTAATGTTTGTTACCTTAGAACTTGGTTCTCGAAACTAAGGTTTTAATTTATACGTCTTTTGTATATAATCTTATGAATTATTACTAAATTCAAGTAGAGATTTTAAGGGTGTTACATTGTATGACAATTATACTAAAGGTAAATGCAAATCCCAATTACCACCAAAATCTATAACGCACAAACGAAGCATGTCTTCAAGGGTGCGAATCGTGAGCTCAGTCTGACAGTCGGTCTGGGGATGGAATGCGGTACTGAGATTAAGAGTAGTATCGAGAGCGGACTGGAAAGTCTCCCAGAGACGTGAGGTAAAACGACCATCATTGTCAGAGATGATGTCACGAGGCGTCCCATGTCGACAAATGACTTCGTCGGTATAGATTCATGTTAATTGTTCTACCTTGAAGTCGTCTTGTATTGGTAAGAAATGGGCGGATTTTGTAAGACGATCAACGATAACCCAAATGCTATCGTGACCTGAAAGAGTGCACGGGAGTTTCGTAATGAAATCCATAGCTATACTCTCCCATTTCCATATCGGGATTTCAGTTTGTTCGAGTAAGCCAGAGGGTCGTTGATGTTCGGCCTTAACTTTTGAGCAAGTTAGGCATTTCGAAACATAGAGAGCGATATCCTTCTTCATTCTCGGCCACCAATACCTAGAACGTAGGTCTTGGTACATCTTGTCGGCACCGGGGTGAATGGAATATCGGGATTTGTGGGATTTAGTCAGCAAAATCTCTCAGAGATTATTGCGACTAGGGATCCAAATACGGTCAAGATAGTGAAAGATACCATTCGGTTTATTCACTAACTGATTTTTGGTTCCACATATTCTTTCTTCCTTCAAGGTGTTCTCGAGAAAATAGGCGTGTTGAGCATCGCGAATGAGGCTTCGAGATTGTTCTTGGATTGAACGTCGCGAATGCTATACACATAGCTTCGTCGACTGAGGGCATCGGCTACGATGTTTGCCTTGCCTGGATGGTAGCGTATCTCGCAATCGTAGTCGTTGAGAAGTTCGACCCATATGCGTTGGCGCATGTTTAGTTCTTTCTGGTTCAAGATGTGTTGTAGGCTCTTATACTCGGTGAAGACCGTACACTTGGTACCATAAAGGTAGTGTCGCCAAATCTTCAACGCAAAAACAACTACACTGAGTTCAAGATCATGGGTAATGTAGTTCTTCTCGTGGACCTTGAGTTGTCGAGACGCATACGCGATAACCTTGTCTCATTGCATAAGAACACATCCAAGACCCAGGTTAGAGGCATCGCAATAAATCACGAAATCGTCGTTTCCGTCGGGAAGTGTAAGGACGGGAGCGTTGCAGAGCATGAACTTGGGGGTTTGGAAGGCCTCCTCCTGTTGGGAACCCCAAACAAAAGGTTTGTCCTTCTGGGTTAAAGCGGTAAGCGGTACATCGATTTTTGAGAAGTAAACGATGAATCGACAAAACCCGCCAATCCAAGGAACGAACGGATTTTGGACGGAGACTTCGGTGTAATCCAACTCTTAACTGCTTCGATCTTCGCAGGATCGACATGAATTCCTTGACTGTTAACGATGTGACCGAGGAATTGAACCTCCTCGAGCCAAAATTCACACTTGGAGAACTTGGCGTAGAGGCGATTTCCTTGGAGAAGCTTGAGAACTAAACGAAGATGTTGCGCGTGTTTGGCTCTCGACTTCGAGTAGATAAGGATATCATCGATAAACACAATAATGAAGCGATCTAAGAAGGGTTTACACACACTGTTCATTAAATCCATGAAGACCGCAGGTGCATTGGTGAGACCAAAAGGCATGACCACGTATCCGTAATGGCCATAACGGGTACGGAAATCGGTTTTTGGAATGTCTTGCTCCTGAATACGCAACTGGTGATAACCAGAACGTAGGTCGATCTTAGAGAAATAGGGTAGCGCCTTTCAATTGGTCAAATAATGTAACACCCCAAAATTTCGTATGACTTAGAATGATAATTTAATTGTGATGCTTTAATGATAAGGAATGATAAGCATAGATTTTTATCATTGGAAATAATCAAGTTAGTATGGGGAATGGCCATTTTGAACATACTTTAAAAGATAAGGGGCTAATAATGTAAATATTAAATAAATTTTGATAAAAAAAAAAGAAGTCAGTGTTTTCTCCTGGGCTAGTTCGATCGAACGAGAGAGAGGGAGCCAAGGGAAACCCTTGTCTTCAAATTTCTACAAAATTGAAAGGGGAATCAAAGATTAATCGAAAGCATGAGCCAGGAACTTTGATTATCTAAGTGTTATTGACATCTAGTAAGTTTAATTTCATGATTTGGTAATGTTTGATGAACTGGTTTATGTGTAATTGTGATTTTCTATGAAATCAGACATGAATCTAAGATGATATGAACATGTAGGAGTTGAAATTATGCTTGAATTTATCCATGATGATGAATTAGGGTAAAATCCATTTGTATGTCAAAGGATGATTAAATTTTGTGAAATCCTACATGCTAACTAGAATAATGTTAATGATATTTTGATGAGTAGATGATTTAGAACGATATGTATATGGTTAGGGTTGCAAATGGTAAAGTTGGGAATGCTTATGTTAATCAATAGATGAACTATGGAAAAATATGCTTTAAGTGCTTGTACTTTATGTTTTCTAATTAGTATGGACACCATGTGTTCGATGAAATGCCTTAGAATGATTTAGTTGTGCCTTCACATGAATTCTTGTTAAAATGATGTTATGAAATGGAAATGAATGTATGCTTAGTCGTTAAACGCCATGTTGAATAAGTAAAATGCATATGTAATACAAAGCATACAAAAAGCTAAAAGTGCAAAGTTATGACATATAGGCACGAAGAAAGAAGGAAGCACGAGTCATTCGAAGTCACAAGAAACGCAAGATCGCGGTAAGTTCATATGAACTTTAATTACTCTTCAAGTAGATTTACGTAAGTTAACTTTGTATTCGAATTCTAGTGTAATGTTGTATTGATGTTTATGGTAGATTTATGATATGTTGAGTCTTGAAAGTTGGATAGGAAATGCTATGATATTGAATGCGTAATGACCTATTTCAAACGGGTCGTATAGTTTGGAAAGTATGATGAAAGTGAGTTAAAAGAATGTATGGTATGTAATGATTCATTTACGGAATGGGTCGAAAAGTTTATATCTTGAATGTTTATGAAAGTAAGGATGAATGGTATAAAGAAAAAACTTACGCTAGTAAGGGGAAAAGTTACTACAATAAGGATGTTGGCATAATGAAAGTGGGTCGAATAAAGATAAATGAATGGAAGTCTTGAATTCTTATTTAGTATTTGAACTAACAAATGTTAGGTGTTATGTATGGTAGGTAAATCTCATGCTTGATGTTGGCGAGCTCGGACCGAACACACATCATATCGCCCTTTTATACGCTTCCGATCAAAGTGGTCTTTTGTGAATGGGTCGAACCACTTTCTTAATGTAAATGTTGAACCTATGTTTAGGATGTTTTTCGTAAGTAAATTTAGGATTTTAAAACTTTATTTTGGTAGTTTGGACATAACGCTTTGATGAAATTTTGTATGGTTATGATTTATATGTCTTTTGAAAGCGTTGTAGTTTTTTTAGTTAAATGATAGTTATCAAAAGCAGGGAATTGCTTAAGTTACGAATGGGTCATCCCAAAATTTTGTCTAAAATTAGTGTGTTATTTTAATCCATTTGAATGTTCAAAAAGTGGGCGTCTCAAATAAGTCATCGATTCAGGGTAGAGAGTAGCGGTTCTTGATAGTAAGCTTCTTCAGTTCCCTATAATCGATGCACATTCGGAACGATCCATCCTTCTTTTTCATGAAAAGGACAGGTGCACCCCAAGGAGATGTGCTAGGGTGTATGAAGCCTTTATCAAGTAACTCCTGGAGTTAGCTAGAAAGTTCACGCATTTCGGACGGTGCGAGGCGATAAAGGGCATTAGCGACACGATTAGCACCAGGGATAAGGTCGATATGAAAGTAAATATTACGAGTAGGGGGTAGATCGGGTAAATCTTCAAGGAAGACAGTAGGAAAATCACGAATCACAAGTACTTCTTCCATCGTCTTCTTTTCCTCCTTCGTTACTACAATGTGGGCTAAGAAAGCCAAGTATTCCTTGCGGAGACACTTGCTTGCTTGAATACACGACATAAGCTTTAATTCTTTCGAGGATACTTCGCTATAAACACATAATTGATCGTCGTTTGAAAGAGAGAAGCAAATCATCTTTTTGAAACAAACGACTTCGGCACTATTTTCACGAAGAAAATCCACTCCTACTATGATGTCGAAACTACCAAGTTGCATAGGGATGAGATCGATCGGAAAGATGTGATTGTTGAGTTCAAGAGTACAATCACGGAGAACGGAGCTTACGGTGACGGTTCTTCCGGAGGCAACTTCTACGTCGAAGGTCATTGGGATATTTGCGCATTTACTTTTTAAAAGCTTTTCGAATTCAAACGACACAAAACAGTTATCAGCTCCAGTATCAAACAAGCAAGAAGCATAAATACTGTTAACAAGGAACGTACCATTGACAACATTGTTGTCAGTCTGAGCCTGGCGGACGTTGATATTGAACGTTCTTCCGCGGGCTGCTTCTTGTGGCTGTTGTTGGTGTTGCTGTTGTTGTTGCTGAGGCTGCTGTTGTTGTTGCTACTGCTGTGGTGGTGGTTGCTGTTGTGGTTCTTGTTTCACCACACGCTGTGGGCAGACATTAGCAAAATGATTCGGGTCACCACAAGTGTAGCAAGCTTGTGCATGAACAGCAGGTGCAAGAGCTGCTTGGTTGATCAGAGGAGCAGGAAATTGAGCTGGCAGTGCAGGAAGAGCTTGAAGAGCTTGCTGGCGGGGGCCTAAGCGGCAATGAGCAGTAAAGTGTCCATAGATGTTGCAGTTTGCACAGAAAGGATAGTTGACCCCTGCTGGATGATGGTAGGTGCAAGTAGGACACAGGGGGTGAGTACCAGTGTACGCACGCTTGGCAGGCGGTGCGTTGGTAACAGCGACTTGGCGGTTCTGGTTTTTAGGCGGTGCTGGAACAGCGTTGAGCGGTGCTGCGGAGGTAGTCACATAGTTCTTATTGTTGTGGTTATTTCTTCGCTTGCGGCTTTGCCTTGAAGACTTTGAACCTTGAGATGCTGCGTTGTCGGTACTGGGAGTAGCAATAGCCTGATTGAGAATCTTGGTCGAGGTGTTGAAAGCTCCATCCAAGACTCATTTATCGTTGATCTCAGTTGCGAGTTGGTAGGTTTCCTCGATAGTAGCAGGTCCCGCTGCCTGGATAAAATCAGCTACACATTCGGGATGAGCGCGAATACACTTCTTGATGGTCTTATCAGGCGTGTCCACTTGACTAGGACAGATGATGCTCAACTGTTTGAAACGAGCGGTGAGACCAGCGTTGTCACCTCCTTCTTGCTTGATGTGCCAGAATTCATTTTCCAACTTTGGGACTTCGTGAGGAGGACAGAACTCCTTCATCATGAGCTCCCTGAACTCCTCCCATGAGAGGCCATAAGCTGCATCGTTACCGTGCCTGTTGCGCTCGGCGGTCCACCAATCCAAGGCCCTGGACTGGAAGGCTCTAGTAGCATTCACAGTGCAGAGGTTCTCTGGGCATCCGCTTTGCCTGAAGGTGACCTCGATTGAGTCAAACCACTAAAACATTACACTAGGTCCATCTTCGCTAGTAAAACTTGCTGCACCAAAGGCTTTGAATTGTTTGAAGCTGAAGGGAGCTTTAGGTGCGTCACTTTTTGATGAAACAGTCCTAACCTCATTGATTTCACTGACAATTTGAGGTATGACCTTGGCCATTTCCTTGACCACGGGTGAAGCGATTCGCTTATCAGCTTTGTTCCTCTGAACGTTTTGGTGAGTGTGAGAACCGAAGGAAGACATTGTCAAGTGTAGGTTCTGCAGCAGACATCATTCTGAGGGGTTAGACGAGATTCGATTATGCAGGGTTTCGTTTTGAAAAGTTTAGCGCTTAACAACCCATTTATTATTATTATTATTATTACTTAATAAAGCGTAGGAACACGTCGGCACATATTCACGTATACACATAGTTCACAAAAGCACGCATGCACATAATTCACATAAGCACATATTTCATGTAAACACATATTTGCACATATTCACCTACATATTTTGCACGTATTCACCTATCTTTCAAGGGCGCTTAGCGCGTTCGAGAGTTTGCGAGCGATAGCGAGTACCATAGGCGAGGAGTTTTAGCATATGAGAGTTCTTAGTCTGTTCGCGATTAGTTAGCGTTTTAGATTAGGAAAGTTATGCGACTAGTGCGCGTTTTCTAAAGCGGGGAGCGGAAAGTGTAAAATCTCTAAAATCGAATCACATAAACATATGAAATCAATGACGCGTAAAGTCGGCGATTGCAGGCTGGAAATCAGAGGGAGTGTCCTGTGTGTTAGACATCGACTACCCAAAGTGATTCGATTATCCCCAATGAGTTTGAGTTCATGCTTTGGCCTAATAGACTGTGCTCTCATCGAAATACGGTGAACGACACTCATCCGTCCAGTTACTACGTGGCTCAAGTCATTGGAACAGTCGAGACCTTGGTGAGATTTTTGAAAAACCAAGGTAGGGAGTGGAACGTGTCATTAAGGTGTGGGTTTCACCCCTAACTTAACAACTTCGCTCCTAGTTGTGGTAAAACCACGAGATAGAGATGGAGATTTTTGTCGAGATATGGGTCACTCCTAACTCAACGAAGATTCTCGTGCTGAGAGTAAAAATACGCGGAATCATCAGGGCGCGACACTAGGCGAATGTGAGTATTTCATCATGTAGGTTCGTACAAAGCCCCAAGTGGGTTCATACGAAGGGTCTGTTTTGGGAACTTAGACTATAGACTAGGTCAATTCTATACGACTCAACCTAATTCCCTATAGTTATGGCTCTGATACCAATCTGTCACACCCCAACCGATGGAGGAATCATCAGGGCGTGACACTAGGCGAACCAGATTGCTCAAGAGAATCAATAACAACTATTCATTACAAATATTTTTAAAGGTTCATCATCCCATACTTACGAAAAAATATTCAACAAACAGTTATTAAAGATAGCGAGTTCTCATAAACAAAACAAGTCTGACAACCTAGATTTTTATTCGTGGGTTTCTAGACTTCCTAACCCATTGCAGCGAACAGACCATCAACTTGTCACATACGTTAAAATAATAGTCAATACATAAAGTAAAGGTGAGTACACAAGTTTGCATAGATATAGTATAAAAAGCGTTTACGCGTAACCAGCATGTAACACGTAACGAGTGAAGCATGTAACAACCAACAATGATACCACCTAACCACGTGACTGCGATGTAGAGTATGCGTGACACAAGTTCACCGAAGCGAACACATGAAGTAAAGTAATGTGATCCTTAGCAACCCTTATTCACAAGAAGTGCTGAGTCCAAACTATAGTACTATAGTTGCTAAAGGCGGTCTAGTGTCACACTGTATAAGCATAGTAATAGGCATTCAACAAATCACGTATAGCATGCGGGATCGGTTAGCGTTTATAAAGTGTTTATGTTGTGTGTTGTGTTTTGATAGAGAACGTATGTAACACCCAAAAGTGCGTTAAACGAAAATGGGTTAGAGTATACTCACAGAGCGTGTACTAATCAAGAAACACGATCCACAATGGAGTGAAGGGAGCGCCGGGTCAGCCTGTGTACGGGAACAGAAGCATAAGTCCTCCAAAGTGCTGAACGGTCGGAAAACGAAGTGTCGGTGGGGAAACAGAAGCTTCGTACGAAGTTGGTGCCCTTCGTACGAAAGTGGGTCTTCGTACACGTGGAGCTTCCGTTGTCCAAAATCGAGTGTCTTCGCGTCGTCTTCGGAAAATCGAGTGTCCATCCCTCCAATCTTAAGCTGTTGATTAAGCTTAGAATCGGAGAGGTCTTTGATTGTGTCACGAATGGAAATTGGGCTGTGTTGTGTAAAACCAGGGCCTTCGTACGAAGTTAGCAGTTTCGTACAAGGCGATGTGCCTTCCTATGAAACTGGCTCCACACAGAACAGTCCAGTTCACAAACGTGGCTGTTTTTGGCATTCGGAACTGTGTGTTCGCCTGAATCGGATGTGTTTCCGAGTCTAACTCGAGACAGTTTTGACATTACCTCGTTCCACTATTCAGTGAACGAAATACATGTCATTTTTTGTTTGGTTTGGTGTAAAAATCGAGTTTAAAAGGTTTTAAAGAGTTTTCACCCAGATCCAACACTTGGTGAGTGCGAAATCAACTGATTTCTATCTTTAGAAGCCGTAGCTAGTCCCAATACACCCGGTTAAGTGCATTGGGAGCTGTGTTTTTGTACGAAGCTGGCTTCGCACAGAACAGTCCAGTTCACAAACGTGGCTGTTTTTGGCATTCGGAGCTGTGTTTTCGGCTAAATCGGATGTGTTTCCGAGTCTATTTCGAGACGGTTTTAACATTACCTCGTTCCACTATTCAGTGAACGAAATACATGTTGTTTTTGGTCTGGTTTGGTGTCAAAATGGAGTTTATAAGGTTTTAAAGAGTTTTCACCAAGACCCAACACTTGGTGAGTGCGAAATCAACTGATTTCTATCTTGAGAAGCCGTAGCTAGTCCCAATACACCCGGTTAAGTGCATATTAGAGGTGGAATAAGAAGATTTTGGTGAAAAGATGAAGGGTTCTTGTGAAAAGCAGGAATTTATGAAGAAAAGAAGATGTTAAGTGAAAGGATGGTTGTTTTTATGTGAAAACAGAAGAATTTAGATGAAAACGTGGTGATTCTTGTGAAAATCGAAGCGGAAAACATTGTATAATTGAAGAAAACTGTTAAATCTTACTTGAAAATGGTTGGACAACAATTCGACAGCGGTTTGGTATGAAAATCAGCAAGTGAGCGTGAGAGGAGTGTGGCTGGGTAATTATAGAGGATGGGGGTTCGCACAGAAAGCCTTGGTTCCAACCAACTGCCTTCGTACGAAGCGGCCTGGCTTTGAATAAAGGTGCTGTTTTGCTCAACCTTTTCCTCGTTTTGCATGTAAGGTGCTCGTTTAGTGCGTTTTATTGTGTTATCTAGTATTGGTACATTAAGTATTTTAGTGTAGTACTGAGTTTCGAGTCGCGTTGCGTTTTAGAGTGATAAATCGAGTTGTACGAGTAGCACTGAGTTTGCGTTGCGATAGCGTTTGCGAGTAACAATTCACATAATAAGTACACACAAGTAAGACACATAAGAACACACATTATCACATTACTACTACTACTACTAATTGCGTTTGCGATTTAGCGTGTTAGTCGTGATAAGCGAATACGGAGGCGTATGATAACCAAACAAACAAACATGGCACTTTAAATAGCATTATTCTCTGTCATTCGTGTTGCGTAGGCATTGTGAATATAAAGCGTTTAAGCGTACAGCGATGCAATGTGATGAAAAAGTATTTAGTATAACATAACATTTTATTTATATCGAATCTTGGAATAAAAAACGATTACAATTCGAAGTGAAAGCAAATATGTAACGATCCAAAAAGTCGGGTTGTTACACGTATAGTGTAGTATAGGTCACATATAGGAATATAGGTGTAGTATCATATAGTATAGTTCCTGTATAGGGCTCGTATAGAAGTATAGATGTAGTATGGTATCGTATAACGTAGTATAACTTAAGTCTCATGTATGTGTAGTATAGTATAGTATAGTATAGTAAGAATATACGATATGATACAACATCGGTATAGGCCTATAGGTATAATATATGTCTTGTATAGGACTATAAGTGAGGTTTAGGTCCCGTAAAGGCCTATAGACATATACAAGACCTATAGGGGACGTATACGAGCCTTATACTATACCCTATACGATACAATGCGATGCAATGCGATACGATGCAATACAATACGATACTAGAGGATACGATACAACACCTGTATAGACCTATAGGTATAGTTTAGCTCCCGTATAGGACTATAGGTGTGGTTTAGGTATCGTATAAGCCTATAGGCCAATACAAGACCTATAAGGGACCTATACGAGACTTGTACTAAACTATACGATACTATAGGATACAACACCCGAATAGGCCTATAGGTGTACTAGAGGTCCCTTAGAGGACTATAACTATAGTTTAGGTCCCGTATAGGCCTATACAAGACCTATAAGGGACCTATTCGAGACTTATACTACACTATACTATACGATACGATACAATAGGATAGGATACAATACGATACGATATTATAGAATACGAAACAACACCCGTATAGGCCTATATGTCCCTTATAGGACTATAAGTGTATTTTAGGTCCCGTGTAGGCCTATAGGCCTATATAAGACCTATAAGTGACCTATACGAGACTTATACTACACTATACGATACGATAAGATACAATATGATACGATACTATAGGATACAATACAACACCCGTATAGGCCTATAGGTGTAGTATAAGTCCCTAATAGGACTATAAGTGTAGTTTAGGTATCTTATAGGCCTATAGGCATATACAAGACTATAGGAGACCTATACGAGACTTATACTACACTATTCGATACAATAGGATATAATAGCATACTACACCTATAGGCTTATACGAGACTTATACTACACTATATGATACGATACTACATCCATAGGCCTATACGAGACCTATACGAGATGGATATTATACGATACGATACTTAACAATGTTCTTATTTATTTATTTTGTTAAAGTACTTATTATAGAACTTTTCTAAAACGATAAATAACGTATAAAAAATGTTTCCTAAAAAAACCCACATTTTATATATACCGTTTTTTGTAAGAAACATTATTATACACTATTTATTGCTTTTGAAAAGTTCTATAATAAGTACTTTAAAAAAACTAAATAAAAAACATTGTTAATATAATTCCGTATAGTATAAGTCTGGTATTGGTCATATATTGCCCTCGTATAGGCATATAGATGTAGTATCGTATCATATAGTATAGTATAAGTCTCGTATAAGTCTATAGGTGTAGTATAGTATCATATATTATCGTATCGTATCGTATTGTATAGTTTGGTATCGTTTCATATAGTGTAGTATAAGTCTCGTATAGGTTCTCTATAGGTCTTGTATAGGCCTATAATCCTATACGGGACCTAAACTACACCTATAGTGTTATACGTGTGTTGTGTCGTATCCTATAGTAACGTATCGTATCGTATCGTATTGTGTTATATCGTATCGTATCATATATAGTGTAGTATAAGTCTCGTATGGGTCCCATATATGTGTCGTATAGGCCTATAGATCTTTACGGGACCTAAACTACAACAATAGTCCTTTATGGGACTTATACACATCTATAGGCCTATACGGCTGTTATATCGTATCCTATAATATGGTATCGTATCGTATAGTTTGGTATTGTATTGTATCATATATTGTATTATAAGTCTTGTATAGGTTCCCTATATGTCTTGTATAGTCCTATAGGCCTATACGAGACCTAAACTACACCTATAGTGCTACATAGGACATATACGATACTACATTCATAGGCCTATACGAGACCTATAAGCCTATACGAGACCTATACTAGACTTATACTGCACCATATGATACGATATCATATGATACTACACATATATGCCTATACAGGACCTGTACTACACAACCTCAAGAAGTCGCGTCCCTTCCTTTACTTGTGGCTGAAATCGAATGAGTGCCTCCCAAGGGGTTTCACCACCCTTGGGGTGGTAGTTACAAACATCTGATTTGTCATATTCAGTCCCTGAACTTCATAACCGCCATATAACTAACTTTAACTAATTACATAATGAACCCTCTACTTTTGACCCACATGGATTAAGGAATTAACTATCAATACCCCCTTGGTGTGGACATATCAAAAATGGATTTTCCAGCAACCATGGTGGTTGTGGCTGGTTTTGATGCTATTCGGGACTGGCAGATAAGGTACTACTAGTGGCTTAAAAAGTCCGGGAAAGAAGCGTACTTGATGGACTACACAAATACATGTCATGGACTACACAAATACATGTCTGAACAATTTATTTCGGATGTAAAGGACTTCATTCACAAGGTCTTAAGTAAGGCATGATCGGACTAATCACTACAAATAAAAAGCCATTTAGTGGCACACATTTTAATGGCATATAACTTTTGTGCCACAAACTTAGGCTTTTAGTGGCACTTTGCATAGTCCTATTTGGTTAGTATATACTTTTAGTGACATTTAACTTTTGTGGCACTTATATATACTTTTAGTATAATTTTTATGGCACTTTTCTGCCACTAAAATTTCAATAGGTTTTTAATGGCACTTTATATACTACAAAAATTTTCAAACACTTATCTAAAAATTCTATCTTCCCTCCTTTAATAAAAGTTCTCATAAAATTTATTCCCTCCTAAATTTTCAAGAGCTTTTCTAAAATTTTTCCTCTTTAGCACATTTAATAAAAATTCCCATAAAATTTGATCCCACCCAGTGAATTAGTTTTTCCTTCAGTGTTGAATATCTCCCCAAAAAAATGTGTTTCCCTCTGCAAATTAGGGCAACTTCAATCGAACAACAAAATTTGATTTATTCGTTGCTTATTAGTAGGGTTTGATGGGTATGAAAACGGAAAGGAAAATGAGCTTGTTCGACCTACGAATCAGCAAGGGCCGGAATAAACATAGAGAACTACAGATTCACCATTCACGCCTTTAGCAAAAATGATTTCAGAAAGTAGCAGCAATTTGGAGGAGATGATGAACGAGGGAACGGTACGACTCTGTTATTCCTCCTATTTAAACTTAATTTACCAAATGGTAGTTTGGTTTTTTTGTTTCTCTCATGGACTTTAGATGTAAGTATAGAGTCATTGGTGTTGATTACTTCCATGAATTGCTCTCAATTTAGGTTCAGATAGCTTAATTTTTTGTTTACTTTAATGCCCGCCAAGTGTTTGTTGTTTTGCTTAACCCACAATTTGAAATTTTAAACTTAGATTACTAGATGGTTGTTTGAATTTTTTTGTTTCTTTCCTGAATTTTGTAATCTATGCTCTCACTCGCAGCGTTATTAAGATATTTTGAAGGAGGAAAACTTTACCGATTTGGGTTAGTAGTTTTATTCAAATGTGATTGGGTTGACATCAATAGGGGCTGCAAGATAGATATTGGTGTAATGCTGGTTTATTTTTTTCTTTGTTCATGTTTTCGTGCAGTTTTTGGTTGTTTCTTTGCTATTAAGAATGTGTTAAGGCCTCTACGTGCTCAAAACTACCCCCCTTTCACAGTTGCAATAATAATATTAGCATCAGCTGTTTCATCAACCACATCAAGTGTTAATTAACGGAGAAAAACACGCTTCCATAGTGCCGACATATGATTTGAAATCTGTTGCTGATAAGTGTCTCGCTCTCACTTAATTGTTGCTGTTGAATACGTCATGACAAAAAAAAACAATATTTTTGCGGTTATAATCAGAATCTTTTGAATATGTATAATTTAGAAGGTTGTATGCGTTAAAAATATAGAGTTCAGGCGAGTTTCCCTCCATTTGACACATTCAACCCATTTCTTTGTAGCTTTTTTTTTTGTCCATAATGACATGTCTAGGATTGGAACACCAGCCAAAACTATCTATCCATAACTAAATGGATCAAAATTACTTCATCTAGATCCGATAAATTTGTGCGCCCTCTGGTAGCGTGTTATTAGGCTGTTGCGAAGTTTGATTATTATGTGTTGTTAATGCATGAATAAGTTTTGTTTTTCACTTACATTATGCTTTTTATTCAATTAGAAGAACTAATATTAGACCATCGACAGTGTTAGCACCTACTTTTACACAGACTTATTATAAGAATGAATTTTGTTTGGACTATTTTGAACTCAGTAACCGATTAAAATTACATACTGATGTATCTCATTTAGTTCATTTTATCTATAAAACTTTAAATACCATATGTGTATTTTTTAGTTATTTAGCTAGTTATAGAAACTTATCAATAACAATTATAAGAGATTATTAAAAATAAATAAAATGACATATTTCAACAGTGGGTTTGTTCTCAAGGCATTAACAAAATTTCTGTAAGAACCATATTGTATAAATTTTATTTTACATGCTTAGAACTTAAACTTATTTTACCACCAACCAGACGTCTTCTTTTGTCCTTCTTTCTTCTGGTAAGTTTACATAGTTACATGTGCAAAAGACCATTTTTATTAGTTGATGTTTCTCTTGTAAATATTGATCGTTTTTACGTTTACCAGTAGGTATTAACTTTTGTGTTCATCTATATGTTTCAAGTTCTTTGTATTGTTTCTACGGTCTCTAACTACTCTTTATTAGTTAACCAAATACGGTATTAAAGACGTTATGATAATAATGGTAATTACTTATATATTTTCACTTTTCACATATGTAGCGTACAATATTTATTATTTGAATCTTGAATAGTGCTCTCATTATTAGCATACTGACGAGTCTTTATTTTTGTAACAGGTAACTGCGACACATGAGGATTGTGAAAGAGGTTCATGAACGCAATGAATTTTCAAGTTTTTTATTCAAACATATGTCAGTTTTGCGTTTTAGACTCGTGTTAGCATTTTGAATTTGGAATATGCTTCAGATTAAATTTAATATTGAAATTATAATATTAAGATTTTTTACATTTACAATTTTATTCACCTTTTATTTATAATTTATATTATAAATAATGTGTTTTTTATGGTAAAATTATGTTCCGCTAAAAAGATATTACATATTTAATTAGAAACGGTTTTTATTGACACAAAATTTGAGCCACAAAAGGTTTTTTAATTGTGGCAAAAAAAGTGCCACTAAAACTACTATGGATATTAATCTAGGATGACTTTTTAAAGGCACAAAAAAGTGCCACTAAAAACCCAAAAACCTTGTGCGGCAAATTGAAAAAGTGCCGCTAAAATTTAGCGTCATCGCTTCTAGTGGCACTTTTTTTGTGTGCCGCCCATTCATACAGGGGCCTTTAGTGGGATTTTTTTTTTGTTTTTTTTTGTCACTTTTTGTGTGTCACTAGATGGCATTTTTTTTAGTGAATTATGAAGTTTTTTTTTTGTGTTTTAAAGCATTTTTTTACTTATTGCACCTATTGATTTCCTATAGATTTAGAAGATGAAGATTATAGCTTAATAAGAAGAATAGGAAAATCGACTTTATGTGTTATTTTTTTTTGGTTCTGATTTTATTTTTAACTGAATACAAGATCTAAGAATTTTGTAATGAATTTGTCCGTGTGTACAAATACATACATGTAACAAATTAGATCTGGTATTTCCTATTAAATTGCTAAACCTTGTAATGTTTAGGAATTTATGTAATCGTGTTTCTTATTGGGGAAGAGTTACGAGCACCTAAAAAAACGCTTATGGGGGATGGGCATGCTATGTGTAACGCTTCACTCAATTTACGATAAATAATAAAGAAAAAGGTAATTCCATTTTGACAAAAGACCCACACGCAAGTTCCATAGCTTTTGGTCCGCTGTCCCAATCATGATTTTCATACCCCAGACGGAAAGGCCTCTGTAAAGTGACATGTCACCCATTCTTTGTTGGGGTGTAACATCATGCATAATATTAATAACGAAAATATTGAATAAAATATTTACACCACAACAGGAATCCAATCTGAGCGGGAATCCAATCTAAAGTTTGCTAAAACAATAAATATTGTATAACAATATTTGTAGAAAACCCACCCTTTTATATATGGCGCGTATAGGCCTATACCTGACATATATAAAGTGACCAGATGATGTGAATCAGAGATTCCCTTGGAAATTACACCTATAGGGGACCTAAACTACACCTATAGTGTTATATTAGATTATGTTAATCAGAGATTCTCTTTATATATGACGGTTATACGCCACGTATAAACCTATACGTGACGTATATAAAGCTAGAGTTTGAGGTGTAAATAGGAATTTTAGTATACAAACATGTACACCCGTAAATAAACATTCAAGGTGGATCAAGGTGGCTCTTTGCCAACATCAACGAAGATTTAAAAATATAATAATAATAACAATAATAATAATAATAATAATAATAATAATAATAATAATAATAATAATGATTCAATATATCTATAACAAATCAATAAAATACATTTATCAAATTTGGTTTGAATTATAAAAAGTAAATAATGATTCAAATTTGTCCTCTCCCCGGACATGAAGCCATATGACGACGTTTGCCACAAGTTCGCGAGAGAATTGCATGTGATAGTTGTTTTTGTTGATTATCGTCTTGCACCTAAGCAACGGCACCCCGCGCGACATGATGATGGGTCGAAAAGGTCGAAAAGGTTACTAGAGAATCCGAATATTTCACGTTGCTTTATCGCGGGTGATAGCGCTGGTGGACACATAGCTCATCATGCTGCTCTAAGAGACTCCGAATTCAACTTCCAACAACTCCGGGTACGTTAACATTCATTGTCAACTTAACCAGCTGGATCTTTGGTTTTTAACAATATATTATCTTAATCTAGTTAAGTATATATATATATATTGTTGATTATATCTTTAAACATGGGTCAAAATTATAGAACCTAATCATGTTTATTCAATCATAACATAAATATAGATACCAAGTTATGAATACTTACTTGTAGGGATGATTTTCTTTAAGGATAAAGATAAAGCCACGATTCCCGTTATGGTACCTTGTGATGATGGATCACACTAGAGAGAATTTTTAGTATTGGTGTTCTTCATAGTTGTTCATCTCTTATGATCAATATATATTTAACATCAAAATGAATGATGATCATGAATAGTGATCGGTTATGAAAACTTTTTACATTCTCTATTAAAGGTACCTAAAGGGAAATCATAATTGCCCCTTAAACTAATCAATAATTACAATTACTACCATCAAAGAATTATCAGGGACTAGTTATGTCATATTGGTAATGTTACTAAATCATCCGTAAGGCCACATCAACGGGTTTTTTTCTAACATTCTTCCACTTGGCCGAGTGATCATTTGTGATAAGTACAAGTATGTTTGGCCAAGTTAAAACATTAATCAATGTTTCAAACTGAAAGTGCAACAGAAAAATACAATCATTGAATTATTGTCAACTCAAGACCCCCATTAATCATGTTACAACCCCAAATCAAAACATATGTAAATTTAAGACCAAAATGACTAAGGTAAGCCCTTTGAAATTAATTTGTATAATTCTTGTCTATACGTTATCAGGTACACATACGTATTTACAGACAAGCAAATTGTATAATTGAGGAAAAAATAATAACTAATCATTCATATGTACGATATGCTATTATGTAAGGCCTTTAGTAAAACCGGTCTTTATTATGAGCTCTTAAAAAGACTTTGGGTGTAGACCTTAGTTATCGGATCCACAGGCATATCTTGAATGTATATGTATTCGATACAAATATCTAGTTTCCTCTTCTTGTTCATAAACGAACAATAATTTTGTATCGAAGTTTAATGCAGCACCTCTCGAACTGTTACTGTTCGAGGAAATAAGGTAGCTGACTTTTCACAATAAGTCTTCAATATAGTATTTATATGGAGTTAATAAGTTTATGAGTCTACTGATAAAATTTCAACAACATTTAGTGACAATTGCGTTGTTAATTAACAACATATTATGTCATTATAATTTAGGGTGTTGTTAACAGTTTCATATGACTCCGCCATGAGATAGATTTGTCTGCAGACATAAGGATTACCCCAAATTGACTTTTTGTTTCTTTTGAATATTACAAAATCAAGGTAAGAATAATAACCTCTTCTTATAGTCTTTCTCGTTTCTTAAAGATATCGTAAGATGCTTCACAATAATCTAGAGTGGTCCTAATGTTCATCAATGTGACCAATATTTAAACGAGTATAGACTTGAACCTTCGTAAGGCTTCTAATTAACGAAGCATAAGGAAGTAATCTCATTTATCCTTTTATCCTCTAAAGGAAAGCAATATAGTTTGTTACATGTGTAAGAACCTGCTTTAGAGTAAAGCTCATGGAACAAAACTAATGTCCCGTTCGGTCTATCTCAGTATATATTTTGATATCTCTCACGTAAGTGGTATCTTCGAGATTCATTTTTATCAAAATATGTGTGAGAAATTATTTGACTTATCAAAAGAGTGCCATCTATATAAGGATAATTTTATATTAGTTGCTCCCACTCAACTTGAGGTAGTTACATAAATCCACTTAACTCTTGATGAAAAGAATTGCATTAATATTTCATCATATTTTGATGCTTGCTTCAACCCATACATGGAAGTTATTGACATACAAAGTAAGTGTTCTTGACCTTTAGTTTAGAACTTTCAGGTTGTTTTATTGTTTTATGAACATGTAAGTCTTTTAAGGAAAGTTGTTTTAATGTTCATATAATGTAGCTCTAAATGATTATGGGCCACTAGAACAACAATGATCCTCAAAGAAACATCTTGTAAGAAAGATAAGGTGATTCTTTGCTAAATAATTCTCTTCTGAGCATAACCTTTAACAATCAATCATATTTTTAGCGTCTTAACGTTTGCATTCAGATTTTGTTTAGTGATGAACACCCTTAGGTAATTCAACCAAATCCCAAATGTTATTTTAACACATAAAATCAAATTTGCTAATAACAGTTTTTTTTATTCCGTTTAGAAAATTGATTGATGCTAATAGCTTAATTAGAGGAGGTAGGACCAGTAAACTTTCCAATATCCATATCAACTTCAGTCAAGGAGGATACATAATCATCAAAGTTAGTAGGCTTTTAAAACTAGATGGCCTCCTTAGTTGATTATTAGGTTTATTAAGAGTTTCAGTTTTATGGATTAACTCTTGCCTAAGTTGCTATCAGTTTCATAATTCTAAGTGTGTGCAAGAGGTGTAATCGGAGTAAAATTTAACAGGTCTCTTCCCCCGGCCTCTTGCACTTCTGGCAAGTCCTGATAAGGACTTTTACTGCTCCCACTGTCTTAGAAATCTTTAACAATTTAGCATGATTATGGTTAACATTAGAAGACCAATAAATTCTAATAGAGAAACAAATTAATGAAGTTACTCATTGTAGTTTCTCTGTTTGAGGATTACAATTTTGGCAAGAAATCTGAGTGTGCCCACGTTTAAGCAACAATGAAACTTTTGTTAGAGTAGCAATATATTCTTAAAGAGAAAAGTTGTGAAGGAGCAATGTCTTGTACAAGAGGTGCAAATTGAGGTAATAACAAGTTTTCACTCCTCTACCTCTTGCAACTCTTGCAAAATAAGATTAAGACACTTAATGCTCCCACTAACCTTTTAGATCAGTAGGAATGCTACAAGATAAGTTTCAATGATGTATGTGCTGTGGGAACATGTCATATATGTTAGACTTGATTTTCTTAATGTCCATATGTTATAAAAATTTTGGGGACATATTTAGAAGGAATCATAGTATATATGAATTAATTTCTTTAATACCTTTATTCATATAAGACATATTAAATACAAGTAAATATTATGATAAATGAATAATGTCTGAATATTCTATTTTGGGATAAGTTCCAATGAAATATAACTTCTAATGGATCTTAATTTATTCCCTTAGCCATTTAAATATTAAGGCTTATAACACATGCTCATAAGTCACTAAGAATGAGATTTGATAATATTTCATCCTTCATTAACCTAGTCATGATTTCTCATGAAATTTGGTCTTAATTGATAGAATTTGTAAGTCTCATTTTTCTTTTGTTAAATTTTCATTTTCATGATAACAAAAGGTTGTGAAAAAATGTAGCATCATCTAGTTCTATCTTATAAGGTTTCTATCCAGATTGAGATAACAAATAATACGAGAGTTTAAGGTAAGAGTGACTTTGTTTTAACCATGCAAACGTCACAACTGTCATAATGTAGCTTTTATATTGATACTAAATTCTGAATAATCTACATAATATATAAGGTATCATAAAGCCCAATTATAAAACAGTTTATTATGGTTCATATAGTCTTAACATAAAATTTTGCCACTAACTCTCATATTAATTATTTATTGATTTCTGGTAAGAAAACACATAGAACTAGAGTCAACCGGTCATGTATTGGTTAGAATATTACCATTAGCAGACTTAAATATCATAAATATCTTACTACTTATCTTAGCCAGCTGCTCCATTGAATTATGGATAGTCTCGATGCCCATGCCTAGTTTAATGGCATAAACCTGCAGTGGGACTTTCCTTTGAAGAAACTTATAGCTAGAAGTAGTAGTTGTACACTATCTCTGAATCTTAAATGTATCCTCCTTTCAGTTTTAGTGGCGGTGAGATGAACAACATCTAATTTTCCAGTTTCATGCATTCCTTTTCCTGTACATATGCTGCTAATCAACACACTCATTTTCCTTTGATACTCTTGAGTGTTATATTTGATTCTTAACGAAACTTATGGTATTAGTGGAAAAGTCATATGTAATGCACCGGAAAAGTGTACTGATTTCCATGTGTAAACCTTTAAATTATGGGTCATGGTATTGTACATCATGATGTATTCACATATGCCATAAACTTTATAGTAAGAATCTAGAGTAATGCATGCGTCTTAGGAGTTATTTTGATTCTTCCAAAGAAAACAAATTAGTCTTAGGAAATTTAGAATCTAGAATATCTCACATGACAACAATAATCAAGTGAGTTCTTGATTATCATAAAAGATATAATTTTTGACTTATCCCACTAGTCATGCTCTAGTTTTCTTCTGTAATACTTTTATCAGAAAAGATCAGTATGGTTGTCATATCTTAACAGATAATCAACAATCTAATAAGAGCAAATTTTGTAGAAACTTTTTAGTAAGCAAAACATTTTAGGTTTTGAAATTAGAGTGGATAAAATAGATGAGATACAAACTTAAGAAGAAGCTTTGAGTGATTTACATTATGGGGTAATCAAGTAAGGCATACACAAATTATTATATTGAAGGTATAGTCTACTATAACACCAAAATAACAGACTAATTTAAGGTTCTACCTGAATTTTGGCTTCGCTTTGGCTTTGACCAAAATTCAGACACATTATGAACATACATAAATAACAGATTGTCTTGATGTTCTACATAAATTTGGCTCTACTTTGGCTTTGACCAAAATTTTTGCATTATGAACATACATAATAGACTGACATATTGTTCTACATGAACTTTGGCTTCGCTTTGGCTTTGCCCAAATTTCATGTATTATGAACATAAATAAATAAAACCAACTTAATGTTCTGCCTGAATTTTGGCTTCGCTTTGGCTTTAACCAAAATTCACGCATTATAAACGATATAAAATAATAAACCTCGGCTTAATGTTCTATCTAAATTTTGGCTTCGCTTTCGCTTTGACCAAATTTCAGGCATAATGAACGATATAAATAATAGACTGTCTTTAGTGTTCTACATGAACTCTGGCTTTGCTTTGGCTTTGACCAAAATTCATATACTATGAACACACATAAATATAGACTGTCTCAATGTTCTACATGAACTTTGGCTTTGCTTTGGCTTTGACCAAAATTCATGTACCATGATGAACATACATAAATAATAAGGTAAAAAACATAAATATAACATAACACCTTTGGGCCAGAAATGAAATATTTATGTACATTATGCTAATAATTCACTATGTGTATTATCAAACAGTTAGCTGTTGGGTTCATTATCCAACAATACACATAATAATATAAAAATGGCATAAATTAAAGTTGGGCCATTCGCAAGTTATGCAAAAATATTATGCAAAAATTATATAAAATAATTTATACGAAAATATCACATGAGATATGGACATGCATCAAATATATATAAACATTAATTTAACCTAATTTTCTTGGAAGGAAACAAACGCAGTGGATCAAAATGTCTCATTAATTTCCATTTATGCAATTGTCAATATATATTAATATGCCTCCATAACTTTAGTCAGATATTCTAAAAGGCATATTGCTTTGCAATAAGGATTTAAAAATAAATAAATTATTCTACATCACCGGACGGGAACAGAAAGGGTTTATGAAACTTTAAACAAATTTCATATAATCTACCTTTTTGATATTCATTACTTGCCATAATATAAAGGCAATAAACTTTGATGAGATCAATGCTAAGGAATATGAGTACAATCCATTTGTAAAGTCATTCGTTTAACAAATACATAAATTCATAAAATATGATATTATGAATTTTACTTTTGGGATATGGATTGACGTAAAACCATTCATAGATTATAAAATTAAATTAATTCAATGATGTTATAAGTTGAAAAACGGTTCATTGATCTTCAATTCCAGAAAATGCAAACTCATTATGAAGATCAAACAGAATCGAATTAAGATATAATCAACATTGCTTTGATACCACATTTTGATTATATCTTTAAACATGGGTCAAAATTATAGAACCTAATCATGTTTATTCAATCATAACGTAAATATAGATACCAAGTTATGAATACTTACTTGTAGGGATGATTCTCTGTAAGGATAAAGATGAAGCCATGATTCTCGTTATGGTACCTTGTGTTGATGGATCACACTAGAGAGAATTTTTAGTATTGGTGTTCTTCATAGTTGTTCATCTCTTATGATCAATATATACTTAACATCAAAATGAATGATGATCATGAATAGTGATCGGTTATGAAAACTCTTTACATTCTCTATTAAAGGTACCTAAAGGGAAATCATAATTACCCCTTAATGTAACACCTCGTGAAAACGTGTCCATTTATGTGAAGACACGTGTCCTATACTATAAATTTGTGAAAGTTTGAGTTTGAAGGACTAAAGTTTTCAAAAGATGAAAATATGTATGCGAAGGGACTAAAAGTGTCAACATGCCAATCTTGTGCCTCTGAATGACCACACACGATGAATATATTCTTAAACGAGTAATTATTCGGATATAAGAAGCCGTTTCTGAAAGTAAACGAAAGTTTAGAAGATACAGGGGTTAAACGTGTCAACATATTAATTCTTACCTCTGAGTGGCCTTTTAACGAACCTGGGACTTCGTAATGTTCGATTATACTCTCAAGAATATATAATATCAATTTCACGAGGTTTCGATATCGTTATGTGTTATTTTCGCAAATTCCCAAGAATTAGGGTTAAAAGCGTTAACAAGGCGAAACTTGTGTTTTCGGTGATCGTTTAACGAAATCGGACCTAACGGTGTTTGGTTATACTCCCTAGATCATTTACAAACTAACTACAAGGACTAGAAGTGCCTAAAATGGAAGTTATAAAGCTTAAAAAGGTGCATGGACTAAATGTGATAACTTCTGAAAGTTGTTTGAGGGCTAGCGTCGCGTGACCACCCCCTGTTCACTGTGGCGCGACGCGACGGGTTACTTTTGACAGATTATGCAGGGCATCTGCAGGTTTGTCCTTTTTCTTGAGCTCCAAACAAGTTAATTCGAATTCCATGGTTGTTTGATGGTTTTAAAAACCACTATGGACACCTGGGGACATCTGAATACTTCCCTAAACACCTGTGATGATCTAGAGGAACCTCCTTTCACTATAAATAGGCTCATTTGTGCAGCCATTTTCTTTACACATTCACAATTTTCACTCTCATCTCTCTAGCTTGAGTTTTCTTGAGCATTCTGGGATTCCTGATCATAAGGAAGCCTATTCTAGTTGAAAAGATTTGCTAGGACCCTTTTTAAGTGTCTTAGTCCCCCTCTTTAGTTCAGTTTTGTTAATTAAAAACCGAAAAGTCAAAGTTACGTAAAATGGATTTGACTCTCGGTTTAGACCTAAACAGTCCAGCCATTGTTCGAGGTGAATATGGCTACGTGATCGTAATTAGGTGTGTGTTAATCCCTCAAAAGGGCACATCCTAATTACGACGTTTACTTAGTTAATTGTCGGGTCAAAGTAGTTAAGTAAAAAGTCAAACTAGTCAAGTTTTTAAATAAAAACATAATCTGATAATTTAGAAGGCATCAACCATATTTTATCACTTTAATAACTTGGTAATAATTATTAGAACATGTCTAAGCATGTTCAAGTCGACAGTTCTGAGTTTAGGGTCGGTTCGCAACCGAAAGTCGCAAAAGCTTGACTTTTACTTTGACTTTCAGTTCTGACCCGATTGAGGTTAATTCTTCTATATTTTAAGCTTCCATTAGGAACACATTATACTGTAGTATAACCCTCTGAGGTTATATTACTAGGTCATTAGTATTCTGAATTATATGTTAGTTTCCGTTATTATGCTTATAAATGCCCATTTTGCCCTTTTGATCTAAAAATGAGATTTTTGCATATGTGAGCATACTAATAGGTTAAGTACTGATATATAAGCATGTCAAAATTGTTTTGACATAATTTTATGTTCTCAAATTAAAATTATGCAAGATATCGTAAATTTGAACTTTTTATTAATTAAACTACACTATTATGCATAATGCATATTTAAACATAGATTTTGAACCAAAACTCATTACCTACTGATATGAAATTATTTTTAGGGATTTTTGGAATATTGGGTCAGATTATAAACTGACCATATCATTGAGTTCTTGTGTAAATTCCTTAATTGACGATAATGCCATTTTTGCTAATAAAATGTGATTTACACATGATTAACATGCCAAACCTTTTTCTACTGATTTGTTATGAAAAATAAAATATTTTAAACATTCAAGGGTGATTAAAATATCAGAATCACATAAAACATCTCAAATATCATCAATTATCGATTTTTACACAAATTAGGTGCATATTATGGTTTAAAAACATAATTAACACCCAAGACTTGTTACCTACTGAATTTATAAATAAATTTTTAGTATTTTTACAGTAGGTATAAGTCATGAACTCAGACTTCCATTTATGTCCTTAAAATCATATGTGAAATGACTAAAATACCATTTCGGGGCATAGTTTGGTCAAAAATGGTAAATCTCACATATGAATGATATCCTACTGTTTTAACACCATAAAATAAATATTTTTACTGAATACTTTAGACCAGAATATCAGTTTACTATAAAACCTCTTTTATAAATATTAAAATGACCAAAATGCCCTTACGGGACTTAAATTAGTTTTAAATACTTTTTGGGCATATATGTTAACATCCTACTGATGTATTAACATATTTTAAGCATAATAACATATGGGACTTGTATATGGTTCATTTGGTTGCCCATTATGCATTTATGCATTCGGTTCGGTTTATTTAGCTAGTTTACATAAATTAGCCGAAATGTGTTTAACCTTATCATTAAAACTTCAAAATCCAGAATGTGTTTAGTTTACCCATATTATACAAGTATCCAAACTTGTCGGGTCTAAATCACATTCTATTTCGGTCTCCGCTTAATCTAGCGTTTCGAACCGTAAAGTATCTTTCAAACTAACCGGTCTAAGTCTTTGACTTAAATAAAGACCCGTTAGTATCCTAATAGGTTATTAAACCTTTTATACAGATTAAGTAGCTTCGATAGAAGGTATTTACATAAGGCTTTAGGAAACATACGGCTGAGTTACATCCTTACACATCTAGCTCAGGTAAATACTTTTAACTTATTTTCCCTTATACGGGCTTGGGATATTGTATTATAAGAATATCGCTTGGTCGGGTATGAAATCATTTAATCGGATTGTGATTAATAAATTTGCATAACCCGTTTTAATCTGTTGTGTTTGATAACATAAACATTGGGGGTTAATACGACCATGTCCTGGATATCCTTGGCTTATTTCATTTGTAAATGACCACGACCTATGCACGGGGTGTAGGCATACACTTGACAGATGCAAATGCTAAATAACCCACATGTTGGGGATAACTCCTTTGTGGGTTTTATAGTGGAGAGTCGGTTAATCATGACCGGTTTTCAAACCGGCCCCATATGTGTGACAAATATGTAAATCAGTATACAAGATTTTATTAAAGATTGTCCCAAGTTATAAATGGTTTCGTGCCTTGTGCGCCAAAATCAATTTTCTTAAACTCTTTTAAAATGAGTCGGTTAATTGTATTTACCAGTGAAAACTGACGTATTTTCCAAAGACTAAGTGACAGGTACCTCTCGAAATTAGGCTGGAGCTACTTTGTGTCAAATAAGAGGATCTTGCAAATCCTTAGATGCCTGGAGTCTGTTATTTCAGTTTTATGTATTTGTTTTTATGATCCGCCTGTGGATCTCTATTACAACCAGTCTGTATATTCTTTTATTTGGACACTCGGACATTATGGTTTGTAATAGTAATTATCTACCAAGCCTTCCACAATGCTATTATATTGTGTATATTGACTATGATGATATCAACTACGTCACGATACTCCCCACCGGGCCCACCGGTAATATGTGGAAATATCAGGGTGTGACAGGTTGATATCAGAGCCAACATTGAGTGAATTAAACACTAGCCTTTTGTGTTTAATCTCCATGACACAATAGCACATTCCTTAGACTTCCGAGTTTAGGCAAATGACCTAGGATTTATTCTTAACTTTCCTTTTGTCGTTTATATGTTGTTTTATTGTTTTGACAGGTCTTATATAATGCCGCCACGCGTTCGAGGAAAAGGAAAAGGTCCTATGAGGGGAGGACCATCTAGCAATGCTGGACCCTCACACAGACGCATGCCATCAGCGTCTTTTACCAGCTCCGATTCACGAGACAATTGGAGGCACTCTTTTGAGCCTGCGAGACACTCAGTTTCGTTAGGTTCTTCACCCTCATATCACCCTTCTTTTGGGCCGCATGTTCAAGACGAGCCCCAACATTCTCACCGCTCACATCATTTACAACACTCTCTACACTCTTATTCATTTCACCATTCTGATTCTCACCATGCTTATTCCCCGGGCCAGTTTAACCCAAATGATTATATTAATGAACCACTAGGTTATAACCCTCTAGGACCTGAGGACCACTTCTCCCAAGATATGGAGATGGACGATTATCCAGATCCAGAGTTGCCACCAACTGGGACGCCAACACATCCCATCAGTATCTCCAGCGGTTCTTCCTACGCAGGATCGCCATATCAAGACCCCGACTCATGGGCCGAAAGGTGGAACACATATAAGTGGGAATTTACCCCCTCTTTTCACAATTCTCCTCCATAACCTCCATTGGAGGAACCGTATCTTCAGGCGGTTACTCCATTGCCATTGCCAGTTGAGGAACCACCTCAATAACCACCACAACCACCTCCTGAGCCACCAAGGCGAAGGAGGAATGCACGGATGTCCGTGCGAGGGGGACTGAAGAAACACATAACTAATTTTAGGGGTTGATTAGTTTGGTTTATGTTCCTATCATAGTGGTTAATATTCCTATGGCTTTTTGAGCTTTGTAATGATCCGTTAATCCTGCAAAACAGAACACCGTTACTCATTAAGAGGGGAATATGGGGGTTTCCCTCTTAACCGGGCTCCGGCGTGAGAATAAGCGACTGTTTTGAGGAGATAAGTATGTATTAAGAGTGAGTAGAGGGAGTAGAATGTTTAACATGTGAAGGGAGGTCTCTATTTATAGCCGGAGAGTTGTAAGAGGATGTGGGCTGATGGGCCTTGGGTCGGAAGGCGACAACATAGGGGATATACTCCTTGTCTCACTGGTGTCGACCGTTAGTGGCTTCTAGAAGTTCTTCGGTGCTGGCGCACCGTGATTGGAGCCACGTGTCACCGTTTTCGGCCTGGCCGTCCTTCTGCCATCAGCAGGTAAGTGGAGATCGTGGGGCAGGTGTCTCTACCCTGTGATTGGTGCCACGTAGGTTTCCTTCAGTACTCTCTGTCTCCTGCACGTCAGACGATCATGGAGCACGATTGAGTAGAACCTGGAGGACGCGGATTGGCCCTTTTCTTCTGCCATTTGTACCTTGTGTTCCTTCTGAAGTAGCCCTGCGCCATATACCTGCGCGGCTATTGCTGAGCACGTAACTAGCCCGCGCAGGGTATGGGTGGTTGAAGACTCTTATTCAGAATGCTAAGTGTTGAATGTGGTGTTTTCTTTTGTTGAGACCTCACGCTAGATCAATACATGACGATGTAACGCGCGCGAGGTTGGTAGTAGACAAGTTGATGAATAAGGAGTATGGTCCTGCGCACGACGTGAATGAGGTCTGCGCGGCTTTTTTGGGACCATACCCCTTCAAGTCCCCCCAGTCCAGTGCTGCACCATGCGCGCGGCAAGTGGTTGGAGCTCTGGACTTAGAAAAAGAAAAGTGCTGAAAATGCTTGCTTTGTGTTGGGTAGGTGCGCGCGTGTAAATGTTTGATAGTTGCTACGATGCGACTACTATACCTGGCTGTTGGTGATTCTTTGCTTCCCAGTGTAAGCGCGCAGGCTCGTTGGATAACCATGAATCCTGCGCGGCCTGAGTCACTTCTGCCTGAAGCTTTTGGTAATTTTGGGCGGCAAAAACCTCGAATTTTGAAATCTGACAGGTTGGTAAGAAACGTCATCGATGGTGACGTTTGAGTTAACCGCTGACACGGCTGTCATCAATTTGTCTCTGACGGTTGGCTTTCCATCAGGAGAGTGAGGTCCACGTGCGCGTGGTAACCGTCGCTCCGGGATTTGCGATCGACGTGGCAGTCGCTGATTGGGTACGTGCGCGGTGAATCCGGCACGTCTACTCATCGCATTAAATCCGATGAGTATATATATATCCGTGAAGATGAGAGGAGATATCATTCCTTCTTCCACTGTTGTTACCTTCTCTCTATTCTCTTCTTCAGTCCTTCAAATCTTCAAGTGATCTGTAGCAGATCTTCAAGATTCTTCATCACATCTTCAAGCTTTTTCCAGAATATTCAAAGTTTTTACTCGGTATCCATGGCTGAAGAACATCAGGAAGAGAATCCCGGTGAAGAAGGTCCCGTTCCCATCCTTAAGTGGGACTTAGGGTTATTCGAGTAGATCACACGAAGTTTCCGATTTCCACCGGAATGGGATGCTCGGTACCCCGACCAAAATCAGACAGCCGCCGATGCACCGCCGGGGTATATCACCTTGTTTGAAGATTTCTTTTTACAGGGTAACTTCCGATTGCCGGCGACTGATTTCTTGGCCCACATACTTCAGTTCTATGGGTTCCATATTTCGCAAATGAGTCCACCTGGAATGGTTAGGGTTCGACACTTTGAATTTCTCTGTCGCTCCTATGATGTTGAGCCGACTGTGGAAAGGTTTAGAGCCTTATATCAACTGATCAGAACTATGGGCTTCTACTCATTTTCCAGTCGAGGGGCTGTGAAGAAGATACTCCTGAACCCTCCTAAGAGTTTCCATAACTGGAAATAGAAGTTCTTTTTCATTCGCGAGGAGGTGATACCGATTGCCATGATCTTCCGCCCATGGTCTGAACCGATCGATAAAGAGGAATTGGCGATTTCCAAGAAGGAAGATTGGTATCTGAAGCTTACCGCCACTCCAAATCGAGTGTTTGGTGAAAATGTTCTGGTTGCGGCGTAAATGAGTGACCAGTGGCTGCATGATAGTGAAGAGGTGCCGGTATTGAAGTTTGAGGATAGAGGTTAGTTTCTTCCTTAGTTTTCTGTTTATTTTCTCTTTATTTAACTGTTTGAATTTTGAATGTAGAAGCACGCCTTTATCAAGCTGCTTTCCCCACGTTTGGTGGATCCATGGGGGTGCGCCCGCTGGAGTCAAGGGAGCAGTATTGGTATGATAGAATCAAGCCGCGCTTCCTGTACCCTATTGCTGGGGCCGTCGCCGACTGAAGGTGCGCATATTCCCAATCCCCGACCCTTGCAAGCTGTGACCTCTGCTGGGAAAGAGATTCTTTATCTTTCCAGCGAGGAGTCTGTAGGGTCTTCGAATGGGGAGCTAAGTTCGTGGTCTAACATCTTTGCAAGTGTGTTGCGCGACTTAGGTATTGACCCAGAAGAAAAGAAGAAAAAACCAATCAAACGGAAGAAGGTTATCACCTTAGATGCTGAGGTGGCTAGCAAGAAGGGCAGGAGTAGCCGCGCAACTGCTGCTGCTGATAAAGGTACTCTCCGCCTTCGCCAGAGTAACTTGGAAGATTACGTTATTATAAGTGACTCACTTGAAGGTTTGTCGCATATAGGCGAGAAGAAGACGGGAGCGGCTGGTTCAAAGAGCTCAGGGAGTGCGGGTTCTTGAAACCCAGATGCTCGAGCCACTCCGTCTTCTATCGCGTTCGATGAAGAACAGGAAGAGGAAAAAGAGGAGGAGGAGGAGCCTGCTGCAAAGTTGATCAGCAGGAAAAGGAGTAGGGATGAGACCACAACTGGTGGGTCTGTTGCGCCCAAGGCTGGTGAGGTTTCCTTGATTGGAAAGCAGAGCAACTTGCGCTCTCTTTACAAATTTTCTCCCGGTTAGTTCTCTTTAGTTTCTTTCTCTTTGTTGTTTCCTCTTTTTAACACTTAGTTTCTGCAGAGGCCAAAAAGAAGACCCCTGAGAAGAAGGGTGTCGTGTTTAAAGATCCCCCAGAGCCGGCGCAGAAGAGGCCCAAGGTTACCGTCAAACCCTTCAAGGCTGCTGGGGTAGAGGCCGAGAAGGAGAAAAAGAAAGCTGCTGAGAAGGAGAAGGAGAAGAAGGCTACTGAGAAGCCTGTTGGCAAGGCTGCTGAAAATGAGAAGGAAAAAACTTCTGGGAAGCCTGCTGGTGATGCTGCGAAGGAGACCGGGACCGCTGCTGCCACTGCTCGTGATAAGGCGTAGGGTCTAAAGGTTGTTCACATTACGGGGCTTGACCAGCCCCATCAAGACAAAAGGAAGGAACCTGAAGTTGATAAACCTACCCAAACTGTGCAACCTGATGCCCCCCTTCATTCTACTAACATAACTTCTACTACTGGGGGATCAGGTCCACATGTTGCGGGTGGCGCGAGCTCTGGTGGTGCTGGAGGGTTCATGCCTCAATCTCCCATCGGTCGTAAGGATACTGTGGGAGATCTCTATTACAAGACTTATACTGAGGAGGCGCGTGGTAACGCTCCGCATCAAGCTCCCTGGGGTCTAAAGCAGAAGGATACGTTTATGGAGTTTGCAGCATGTCGCGATTGGTTCTTAAATTCCTTCCCTCCTAGTGAAGTTAACCGCCAAAGGGCGCAAACCCATGATGGGCTGTATCAGGCCTATGTTGTTGGAGAGGCCAATACTCGCGCCGCCAATCACCAGATCGTGCGAGAATGGCGCACAATGGTCAAGGAGCGGGCGGACTGGGAAAAGTATCGTGAGCGCCTGTTGAAGCAGGTTAAAGATTATGAGAAGGCTAAGGCTACCTTTGTTGAAGAGAAGGCCAAGTTTGAATCTGATAAGAAATCAGAAGAGTGGTGTCGTGAAGGCCTTAGGGGCAAGCTTTGTGCTGCCGAAGAGCTATTATCCAAAGAGCATGCTGAGTTTAAGAAGATATGTTAAAAGGATAATCAGCGCGCTTATGCAGCTCATAACAAGATCACTGAGCTCGAGGGTAAGGTTGCTGTGCTGACCGGGAAGGTCGAAGATGCGCAGGCTGCTAAGGAGCATGCTGAGGTTTGTAAAGTATTGACCCTTTCTTGTCCTTGTGCTTTGTTTGTATAACTAAATCCTTTTATCTTTTGCAGGCTGAGCTGAAAACGCAGTTATCTAGTAAGGACAACGACTTGATAGCCAAGGACGTCGAGATTGCGGAGTTAAAACGTCGCCTGCAAGAGCAGGTTGACAAAAGTGAGTCCTTAGAAATCGACCTCGAAGCCGAGAAGGGGAAAGTTGCTTCTGCCGAGGAGGCCAGGCAAAAGGCTGAGGAAGCGCAAAACGTTAGTACAGAGGCCCTCAATGTAGTGCAGACTAACTATTCCGAGGTTCAGGCCATCGTTGATACGCTTGGTGCTGAGGCCGAGTGGATGCGCGACAGGGGAGTAGTTCTGGTATGATTTTCTTCTTAAGTTAGGATTTAATTATTAAAACCTAGTGTCTTATTTATTGCCTTTGCTGTAGGTGGCCAACTCCATCTTAAATGTTGGAGAACTAGATAAAGTTGTTGCTGCTCTTATAGATGCTTCTCGCGTGGTTGGTCACCGTGGAGGTTATCTGGAGTGTGCGCAGCATGTTGAAGAGGTGTTTGGGCAAGAGTTTGACACTAATCATTGCTCGGTGACTAATGAAGCTGATGCCGAGTTGGCTCGCGCTGAAAATGCTTACGATCACCTATCACTGCCTGTGATGGACTTGGTCGCAAAGGCTCTAGAGCATGATGACTGGCGCCAACGTCTAAAGACCATTCTCGACCCACCAGAAACTGTTGAATTATCTGATGAGGAGGAACCGGCGGGCAATGATGGTGATGGCGATGGTGATGGCGACAAGCATGACGATGATGATGATGGTGGTGACGGTTATGAGTAGGTAGTATTGACAGGCTTTGTGCCATGTAATTTTTATCTTTAGGTGTCAAATGTAACCCGTTGCACGGTCACGCTTGTTTTGGAATGAATTAATGATAATTTTTTTTATGTAACTGTTGCGCAGTTGCACTTGTTGAATATAATGTTAATGTTTATTCTCTGTCCAGTTACAATTATTGCACTGTTGTTAGAAACTTTGGTTAAGTTAGCGCGAATAAATGTAAGTATGGCTCTTGTCTGAGTGTAACTGCCTGGTCTCGCGCTATGTTCGCGGAGGACCTTGGAGGCATAACTCAAGAGCTCGTAATTTACTGAAGTGTTTTCATGCTAATCAAAAGTTTAACATGCATTTGTAACGTAGGAGTCAATTTTGATAAAAGAAAACCATATGACATATGCTTTCATTGATTAAGAAACAGGCACTTAGGCCAACATACATCGCACGTAAGTAACACAAAGGGCGTTTAGCCAACATAGGAAATTAAAAAGGCGCGTGGCCAATCATGCGTGAGTAAAGGCGCAAGGCCGAGAGTAGTACATATAGCACTTGCGCAGTTGTTGCGTGTTCCACGTGCACGGGATGATGTATCCATCCAGGGTGCGTAACTTGTATGCCCCTTTCCCTAGCACCTCATGTATTTAGTATGGGCCTTCCCATTTGGGTGCTAGGTTTCCTGGTCGTTCAGCGTTTGAAGCTTCATTGTCTCTGAAGACATACTCTCCTGGAGTGAAGGTACAAATGCGCACTCTTGCATTGTAATACCTTTCTAGCCGCGTCTTGTACTTGGCTTCTTTAATTCGCGTAATTTCGTGCCTTTCTTCGAGTAAATCCAAGTCAAGACGACGCTCTGCCTCGTTATCGATTGTGTTGACTGCTGTCAAGCGCGGCGAGGGCAGGCCAATTTCGGCTGGGATAACCGCCTCTGAGCCATAGACTAGGCTGAAAGGGGTTTCGCCAGTGCTCGTTTTCGGCATGGTTCGAAGAGCACACAGGATACTCGGGAGCTCATCTACCCAGCCTCTTCGCTTTGTGCCCAGTCGGGCCTTTATCCCATCGACGATACTTTTGTTTACACTTTCAACTTGGCCGTTGCCTTGGGGGTGCACAACGGAAGAGAAAGTGTGTTCGATCTTCATCTCTTTCATCCACTTTTGGAGGTCGTCAGACGCGAAGTTGGTGCCATTGTCGGTTACAATCTTGAGTGGCAGGCCAAACCTGCAAATGATGTGTTCCCAAATAAACTTGCGCACCATCATTGCAGTAGCTGAGGCAAGGGCTTTGGCCTCCACCCATTTCGTAAAGTAGTCGACGGCCACGATTATGAATTTGAAGGCGCCAGGAGCTTCTGGGAAGGGTCCCACCATATCAATCCCCCACTGCTGAAAAGGCCAAGCAGTGGATACAGGGATAAGATCATTTTTTGGGCCCAGGGTTTTCGGGGAGTGCCTTTGACAAGAGTCACATTTGCGCAACTCCTTTAGAGCGTCTACGTGCATCCCTGGCCAGTAGTATCTAGCTTTCATTATTTTCGCAACGACCATGCGTGGCCCTGCATGTATGCCGCAAATTCCTTCGTGAATCTCCCTGATCAAGTAATTTGCATCTTGGGGGTCCACGCAGCGCAAGAGTGGCCCCAAGAAGGATTTTCTGTACAAGATACCGCCATTCATCTCATAATGCAAGGCCTTGTTCTGTATCTTCCTTGCCTCTTCCTTGTTTTCAGGGAGGGTTCCTTCTTCAAATACTTGATTATAGGGCTCATCCAGGATGGTTGCCCTATCTCTATCACATTCACTTGACGCAACAAAACCGACGGGTTCTTTAATACTTTGAATCTTACATCCTTGGCGAGATGTTGAAAAGAAGTAGAAGCAAGCTTGCTTAAGGCGTCTGCTGGTTTGTTCTTTGAGCGATTGATATGCACCACCTTGTAGGACTTGAACTGCTAAAGCAACTCCTTTGCCTGATCTAGGTAGAAAGCCATAACTTCGCCCTTCGCGTCGTATAGTCCATTGATTTGACTGGCAATCAAGAGTGAATCGACATGCGCTCGTAGATTTTGAGCTCCCATTTTTATGGGGAGGCGCAAGCCTGCCAAGAATGCCTCATATTCCACCTCGTTGTTGGTATTCTTGAAGTCCAACTTGATGGCGTATGTAAATTCATATTTCTCAGGGCTCACAAGGCGCAATCCCGCTCCTGCGCCATCTTCGTTTGAGGCCCCATCCGTGTACAACAACCATAACTCATTGGATGTGTCATTTACAGGAGTCTCAACAATCTCACATTCTTTGACTTTATCAACCGGGACTTCTGTGATGAAGTCCGCTATAACTTGACCATTGATGGCCGGGCGCGGCTTGTACAAAATGTTGTGGCCTCCTAGCTCGATCGCCCACTTTGCTAACCGCCCAGATGTCTCTGGCTTTTGTAATATCGTGCCAATGTGGAAGTTGGTAAGCACGGTGATGATGTGACCTGTAAAGTATCTGCGCAGCCTCCTGGAGGCATGTAGCAGCGCAAGTACTAATTTCTCCATCGTTGAATATCTCGTTTCTGGATCTGAAAGCACTCTACTGACGTAATAAATTGGAGTATGTACTCCGTTTCTCTCCACAAGCAATACCGACCCCACTGCCTTATCCGAAGAAGATAAGTACAGTATGAGTGGTTCCTTTTCGAACGGCGCAGTCAGAGTAGGGAGCTTTATCAAACATTCTTTCATTTGCTGAAAAGTGACTTCTGCTTCAGGCGTCCACTTGAATTCTTGCTTTTTTACGCAGTTGTGCAGGGTGCTGATAAAAGGATATGATTTTGCGGCGTGGTTTGATAGAAACCGATTAAGCGCAGCTAGGCGGCCGGCCAATCGTTGCATTTCTTTGATTGTTCGTGGTGACGGCATTTACTCTATGGCTTGCACTTTCTCTGGATTAACTTTAAAGCCGCCATTTGTGACCACAAAACCCAAGAACTTTCCCTCTTCCATACCAAAAGAACATTTGACTGGATTTAATTTCATATTCACGCTTCGCAGGGAGTGAAAAGTCTTTTCTATATCCTTTAACATCTGATCTTCCTCGGGACTTTTGATTACGAGATCATCAATGTAAACCTCGATGTGTTTCCCAATAGCTTCGGCAAAGATTTTATCCATCAGACGCTGGTATGTTGCGCCAGCGTTTTTGAGGCCGAACGGCATCTTTGTATAACAGAAGATCCCGAGATCGGTCCGAAAAGCTGTCTTGTCTTCGTCCTCCTGCATCATTTGAACCTGATGATACCCCTTGTAACAATCTAAGAAGCATTTCCATCTGTATTTTGCGAGGGAGTCTATCTTTTTGTCGATCTCAGGTAAAGAGTAGCAGTCTTTAGGGCATGCCTTGTTGAGATCGGTATAATCGACGCACATTCTCCATCCTCCGTTCGACTTCTCCACCATCACGGGGTTTGCCACCGAACCCTGATAACGCACCTCTCTTAAGATTCCTGCTTTTAACAGCTCACAGACTTGCTCGTTCATTGCTTTGGTCTTATCCGCCCCTAAGCTGTGCCTTCTTTGAACTTTTGGTTCAACGGAGGGATAAGTGTTCAGACAGTGCTCGGTAACGTCACGCGGGACACCGGTCATGTCTGCCGGAGTCCAGGCAAAAATGTCCATATTCCTAAACAAAAGTTGTTTGAGGTGTGTTTTGATGTTTGGTGAGATCGCGTGGCCTATCATCACCGTTTGCTCTGGGTATTTGCGATTTAAAACCCACTTTTCTGACTCGGTCGCTGAAACCTTTGCCGCTTTGGTCGGGCGCACATCATCTGCTGACATTACTTCCTTCTTTGCATATATAATTGCCAACCCCGTCTCGGTTGGGAACCCGATCGCTGAGTAGGGGGTGGAAGTTACCATGTTTAGCTCTCCTTGGGTTTCTCTCCCAATCAAAACATCATGCCTTGATTTGACAGGCATCACCATGAAGTTGACAGTCGTGGTTCTTGAATGCTTCCCGTCAGACAGCGTGACGGGGAAGCTGATTTGGCCTAGTGGGAAGACCATTTCGTTGCAGAATCCTGACAGAGGGTAGTCAACTGGCTCAAGTCTCGCTTTATCTTCATCGTCAAACTGATTAAAGCATTGCTCATAGATGATATCCGCTGTACTTCCCGGATCAATAAATACGTATTCTGTCTCGTAATGACCGATAATACCGGTAATGACGACGGGGCGTGTGGCGCGCGGACCCCCTCGCACTACCGGGAAGATGACCTGTTGTTCTTGCCATGCCGGTTCGAAAGGTCGCTTGCCTTTATCTATTGCGCTATATCTTGGTCCGCTGACCATGTGTGTCTCCAAGCGTCTAACCTTTTTTCTCTCTTCCATCATCATTGTGTTGAATCTGACGTGTCTCTTTGCGCACGTTCTTTACCAGATGGCTTAGCTTTCCACTTTTCAATGCTTTTTCGATTTCTTGCCTTAAGCTAATACAGTCATCTGTCAGATGACCTGTATCCTTGTGGAAGTCACAGTACAGGTTGGGGTCCTACCCCTTCTTTTTCATCATAGGCTTGGGAGCCTTAAATTCATGGTTCTCCGTCATGAGCACTTCTTTTGGTGTCTTTATGAGCGGAGTCCAGTGTTTGTCTCGATTCTCGTTCCTGACTGCCTTCCGATAACCAATGCGATCAATAGTGTCTCGCGCGTCTTCTCTGTATCGATGTCGCTCGTCATAACCGCTGGAATGGCTGGCTTTCCATCCAGGATTTTTGCCTTTGTTGCGCCTGTTGTTATCGCGCGAGCTTCCTTTGCAAAATCTATCTTCAGTGTAAGAGTTCTTGTAACCGGCCAATGACTCTTCCGTTTGCGCAACTATTTTCGCAGCTTCCATGAGCTTATCCCATTCCTTGGGCATTCCATCTTTTCCCGTGATAGTCCTGATGAGGCTATCACAGCGAATAGCTTTCTTGAAGTGAGCGCGCATGAGCTGTTCGCTTACACCACAAATTTCCAAACACTCCTTATTAAAGCGGGTGATGAAATCTTCTAAACCTTCGTTTTCTCTTCGCCAAATGTTTGTTACCTCCGCTGTGTCACGCTGGTAACGTCTTTGCTGACTGAAGTGGTTTACAAACTGTGTTCGGAAATCAACCCACGACTTGATCTTCCCAGGTGGGAGGCTGTCGAACCAGGCACGAGCAGCCCCCGTGAAAGTTTGGATAAACAAATGGCACCACATAGGCATATTCCATCCTCCCATGCAACCGACGCTTGTGAATACTCTGACATGATCATCCGGGTCGGTTAAACCATTAAACTTTCTGACTGTTGGAGGCAATTTCTCTCTTGATAGCGGCACTAGAGCAATCTTTGGGATGAACTTTGAATGTTCTGCAGCTTCAGCTGGTCGATATGCGAGGCGGAAGTCTCGCTCTGCCTCCTCGCTGTATCCGATGTGCTGCCTCGGTTTGTAATATTCATGGTTCCTCTGTAAACGATTGAAGACTGAAGACCCCTCATCATCTTCCCAAGTTGGGTCATTTGGGTCTGTGTCATCCCATTCATTGTTCAAGTTACGCGGCCCGAGCCGGCTCTGAACTGGACCTCTTTGAACGTTTGACGGATAGTCATAATAGCTTTCTGTCTCTCCCCGTGTGTCGCGCGTGTCATGCATGCTTGGTCTTCTCTTGGGAGGGGGCCTGTTGATTCTTCCTTGGAGGTTTTGCTGTGGGGGTATCTGGCGCACCCCCTGACTCGGACCCAAAGGTGTGACTAAAGATGGTTCTGCTTGCAAAACCGCTTGCTGTGTGCTCAAAGACTGATACGCATCATTGATGGTAGCGATTTGCTTGGCGTACCAAGAGGCTGGAGTTTCGCCTTCAGGTAGCCCTAATAGCGCCGAAATATTCTGAGGTGGAGGTGGATTTGAAGGTCCAGCACCATTGTTTCCTGGGGTTACCGTCTGAGTGATGCAAGTGATGCTCGCGCGGGGTCCCCCAGTGTTGGTTACTTCGATTTCACCGATTTCTTCTACATGTTGAGCTTGGACATTTTCATTGTCCTCCCCCAACACTGCATTAGTGTTTGTTCCAAAACCGAAATCAGAAAAAGAAGATGAAAGTGATTTGCAAAAAACCGGTGGGCGCCAATGAAGAAACATAGAACTAATTTTAGGGGTTGATTAGTTTGGTTTATGTTCCTATCATAGTGGTTAATCTTCCTATGGCTTTCTGAGCTTCGTAATGATCCGTTAATCCTGCAAAACAGAACACCGTTACTCGTTAAGAGGGGAATATGGGGGTTTCCCTCTTAACAGGGCTCCGGCGTGATAATAAGCGACTGTTTTGAGGAGATAAGTATGTATTAAGAGTGAGTAGAGGGAGTAGAATGTTTAACCTGTGAAGGGAGGTCTCTATTTATAGCCGGAGAGGTGTAAGAGGATGTGGGCTGATGGGCCTTTGTCCGGAAGGCGACAACATAGGGGATATGCTCCTTGTCTCACTGGTGTCGACCGTTAGTGGCTTCTAGAAGTTCTCCGGTGCTGGCGCACCATGATTGGAGCCACGTGTCACCGTTGTCAGCCTGGCCGTCCTTCTGCCATCAGCAGGTAAATGGAGATCGTGGGACAGGTGTCTCTGCCCTGTGATTGGGGCCACGTAGGCGTCCTTCAGTACTCTCTGTCTCCTGCACGTCAGACGATCATGGAGCATGATTGAGCAGAACCTGGAGGACGCGGATTGGCCCTTTTCTTCTGCCATTTGTACCTTGTGTTCCTTCTGAAGTAGCCCTGTGCCATATACCTGCGCGGCTCTTGCTGAGCACGTAACTAGCCCGCGCTATGGGTGGTTGAAGACTCTTATTCAGAATGCTAAGTGTTGAATGTGGTGTTTCTTTTGTTGAGACCTCGCGCTAGATCAATACATGACGATGTAACGCGCGCGAGGTTGGCAGTAAACAAGTTGATGAATAAGGAGTATGGTCCTGCATGCGACGTGAATGAGGTCTGCGCGGCCTTTTTGGGACCATACCCCTTCAGGGACCAAGGTTCAGTTCCCACAAGCTTCAAGTACTTACCCTCCAATCCCCGAAGATCCACAAATGGGTGGACCTTCTCACGTGGTGCCGAAAAATGATCCCCCCCGCCAGTTACTTTTGCACCACCGCCACCGCCAATGGGTTATGAAAACCCAATACGTACTTACTCAGGTTCATCTGGGTATAATCTGTTTAAATATCAAACTCCTACGGGTTATGAATATCAAGCCCCTGCCCAGGATCCATATCTTGAGGCAGCTCAATTTAACGCCCTTTATCCCTCCAGTATACCCAACTGAGTATCCCGTGCAAGGGTATCAATACCCTCCTTATCAGCAGCAACCTCCCCCTCCACAATTGCAAACGCAACAAATCCTACAGAGGTTGAATCAGGTTGAACAAAAAGCGGAGGAACGCGATAAAAAGCACAACAAATTTCTTAAAGGTCTCGCAAACTTCATAAAGGGCAAGAAGAAGTAGAAGTTATTTTATTTTATTTCGTATTGTAATTTCAATTAAGTCCATGCGTGGACATTTCATTTCTGTATTTTAGTCCCTGCGTGGACTTGTTTTCTGTCCTTTAGTCCCTTCCTAGACAGTATGTTAATTTCAAAGACCCGTTTAGGGCACCTTTTGTAATCTTTTAGTATTTTAATGGAATTTCTTTTAAAATTTATATATGTGTATTTTATTACATCATCGTGCAAATATCATTTCAATATTTTAAATTGATCCGCCAAAGAAATTCCAAAAGATGTTCTTAAAGGTATAACCTAGACAATATTAATGGCTATGATGGTATAACCCTCTTAAGACAATGATTCCTTGTTAACATATGAAACTATGTTAACACTCTTAGGAGTGTGACTTTAGAGACCACACTAGCTTCCAAAGGTACTTGGATCTTTCCAAGTCACATTCATGGCCTAAATGATCTATATGAATCATGGCTATTAACATCAAATATGATGTCCTTACAAAACATCAAATTGTGATATTCTGCCTACGGGCTAATGAGTAATTCTGACAAAGATAGTTTTATAACTTCTTGTCAAAAAGGCGATGAACTATGTTCGACCCTTAAAATCTCTGATCCAAGAGATCATTGATAATACTTGAATTGTCCTAGTGACAAGGCATTTTGTGCCATCTAAATGTCCTTCGAGACGAGCCTTTGTACTATATGGAAATGTCTTTAAGACATTGACAGTTGTGACTTGTGTTCCCTGTCTGATAAATATAAAGGATTATATCCTACTTGATTGCCAATAATGGTTCGTTTGTAGCCTAGGCAAATCACGATCAAATAGATTTTGACTTATGGTCTATATGGTTTATTAATACCATGACCATTTAATCATCTGATGCGATGATTCTTTATATAATCTAAATAAATCATTATTGTTTGATTTTAGTATTCAAATCATGGCTCGCTCTGACGAAGTTAACAGTCACCTGGTAGAAGGAAACAATAATGATACCAGAATAAACGTTACTGGTGCTGAATTATAAGCAATGATAAACATAGCAGCTGCTCAAGCTGTGGACAAAATTTTCAAAGAACCGAGTAATGTTCGGCCTAAAACTCATACAAAGTCCCTATCGCATTCGCATATATTGAAAAAGGATGATTCTCGACACTCATCCAATCAAAAGAGTGAACCTCAAAGGAAAATTGTCGTTAATCAGGCTCCCAAGTACACCAAGGGTTGTACTTACAAATATTTCGTCTCTTGTAAACCAAGAGATTTCACGGGTGAAAAGGGAGCTATCAATTGTATGAAGTGGTTGGATGAGATGGAAACTGTGATTGATATTAGTGGGCGTGCTAAGGAGAACGTTGTTAAGTTTGTGTCTCAGTCCTTCAAAGGCGATGCCTTAACTTGGTGGAAAGCTTTGGTGCAGTCCACAGGAAAGGTTCCTTTGTATAACCTTTCCTGGAGTCAATTTGTTGATCTTATGAAGGATACTTATTGTCCGCAACATGAAGTAGAAAGGGTGGAGACTAACTTCCTCACTCTGGTGATGAAAGATTTGGATTGCAGGTCTTATGTGACAAGTTTTAACTCGATGTCTGGACTCGTCCCGTATCTGGTCACCCCAGAACCCAAACGCATTGCGCGTTTTATAGGTGGTTTAGCCCCTGAGATTAAGGGAAATGTCAAGGCTTCTAAGCCTACTACATATAGATCGGCTGTAGATCTATCACTATCACTTACTCTTGATGTTGTAAGGAGTTAGTCGAAGAAAACCACTGAAGAAGGGAAGAGGAAGAGGGAGGATGACCAGTCCCACCATTCGAATAAAAAGAAGAAGGGAAACTGTGGTTTCAAGAAAGGGCAGTCGGGTGACAAGCCCAGGTGTAAAACTTGTGATAAGAGGCACTTTGGAAAGTGCAATCAGGATCCGCAAGCCAAGCCTTGCGGAATCTACAAAAAGAAAGGGCACAAAACTCTGGAGTGGCGAAACATCAAGGATGCAACCTATTATGGTTGCAATGAGAAAGGGCACATCAAGACTAATTGCCCTAAAAATGCCCAGAAGCCCGATGAGGCAAAGAAAACCAATGCAAGGGTTTTTCAGATGAACGCAAGGGAGGCAGTGAATGATGACAATATCATAACAGGTACCTTCCTCATTAATGATATTTATGCTAGAGTTTTATTTGATTCAGGTGTTGATAAGTCTTTTGTAGACCATAATTTTAGTAAGTTACTGAATCTGCCTATTAAAACTCTAGACATAAAATATGAGGTAGAACTCACAGATGGCACCTTAGAAACCGCTTCAACTCTTCTTGATGGATGCTTTATATCCATTAAGAATCATTCTATCCCGCTATCTCTTTTGCCAAAGAACTTGGCTGGTTTTGATATAGTTTTAGGCATGGATTGGTTATCCCATAACCAAGCCCAGATTTCCTGCGATAAGAAACTAGTAAACATCAAAACCCCATCAGGTGAAACAGTCACCATTCATGAAGATACACAATCTGGTTTACCCGACAATGTGTCTATACTTAAGGCATCAAAGTGTCTGAAGAGCGGATGTGTCATTTACATGGCACAAGTGACAATAGACGATCCAAAACCTAAGATTGAAGATATCCCAATTATTTCTGAATACCCTGATGTCTTTCCTGATGAGCTACCTGGATTACCTCCTGAGAGGTAAGTCGAATTCAGGAAAGACATTCTGCCAGGATCAGCACCAATTGCATGAGCTCCTTACCACCTAGCGCCTACATAAATGAAAGAGCTAAGGACTCAATTGGATGACTTATTGGAAAAGGGTTTCATACAACCCAGCTCTTCGCCTTGGGGAGCTCCTATATTGTTTGTGAAGAAGAAGGATGGTTCAATGCATCTAAGCATTGATTATCGTGAGCTAAACAAGGTAACGATCAAGAATCGTTATCCATTGCCCAGGATCGACGATTTGTTCGACCAAATCTAAGGGGCAAGCTTCTTCTCGAAGATTGATTTGAGATCTGGGTATCATCAACTCAAAGTTAGAACAGAAGCTGTACCTAAGACATCATTCAGAACAAGATATGGCCATTATGAGTTCTTAGTGATGCCTTTCGGGCTCACTAATGCACCTGCAGCATTCATGGACTTCATGAATCTAGTCTGCAAGCCATACTTAGATAAGTTTGTCATTGTCTTTATAGATGACATACTTATTTATTCTCGTAATCAAGTTGATCACAAAAAACATCTTCGATGTATCGTAGGATTACTACGACAGGAGAAGCTATATGCTAAATTCTCTAAGTGCGAGTTCTGGCTTCGCGAAGTCCAATTCCTTGGACATGTTGTGAGCGAGCGTGGTATCCAAGTGGATCCCGCTAATATAGAGGCAATCATGAACTGGGAAGCACCTAAGACACCTACAGAGATTCGCAGCTTTCTGGGATTAGTTAGTTACTATAGAAGATTCATTGAGAACTTCTCAAGAATAGCTGCACCAATAACAACCCTAACCCGTAAGATTGTGAAGTTTGATTGGGGTCCTAAACAACAAGAATCTTTTGAAATCCTTAAGCACAAGTTAAGCAATGCTCCAGTATTGACATTGCCTGAGGTAATAGAAGAATTTGTTGTCTGTTGTGATGCTTCGCACACTGGCATGGGCTGTGTGCTTATGCAAAGAGGCAAAGTGATTGCCTATGCATCACGACAGTTAAAAGTGCATGAAAAGAATTACACCACCCACGATTTGGAGTTGGGTGTCGTTGTATTTGCACTTAAGTTGTGGAGACATTATTTATATGGAACCAAATGTGTGATATATTTAGATCATAAAAGTCTCCAACATTTGTTCAATCAAAAGGATCTCAATATGAGGCAACGCCGTTGGATGGAGACTCTAAATGACTACGATTGTGAAATTCGCTACCATCCTGGTAAAGCAAATGTAGTTGCAGATGCATTGAGCAGAAAAGAAAGGATTAAACCAATTTGGATTAATGCCAAGAGTATTGAACTTAAAAACAACTTGAATGAAAGGCAGTTAGCTGCTCAGAAGGAAGCAATATTAGAAGATAACTTTCTAAACGAGAAGTTAGGTGTAACAGCTGATCAGTCGTTACCTGGCAAGGATGGAATTCTTAGATTGAACGGTAGAATCTGGGTTCCTATCCATGGAGGACTCAGAGATATAATCCTCCAGGAGGCTCATAACTCCAGATACTCAGTTCACCCTGGAGGTGACAAAATATATCAAGATTTGAAAGCCAATTATTGGTGGATAGGTTTAAATAAATCTATAGCCACACATGTAGCTAAATGTCTAACAAGCGCTCAGATTAAAGCTGAACATCAAAAGCCGTCAGGTTTGCTACAACAACCAGAACTTCCCACATGGAAGTGGGAGATGGTAACCATGAATTTTATAACTAAGTTACCTAAAACAAGACCTAGAAATGATACTATATGGGTCATAGTTGACAGACTGACTAAGTCAGCACATTTCTTACCCATCAAGGAGACTCATAACTCCGACAAGCTAGCTCAGCTGTACGTGGATAAGATTGTATCTCTCCATGGAGTGACAGTATCTATTATATCTGATAGAGATACTAGATACATTTCTCATTTTTGGAAAAGCTTCCAACAATCATTAGGCACTCGTTTGAATTTTAGTACTACTTACGATCCCCAAACGGATGGACAAAATGAGCGTACAATTCAAACTTTGGAAGACATGCTACGTGCATGTGTTATTGATTTGAGTGGTAGCTGGGATGACCACCTACCTTTGATCGAGTTCTCCTATAATGATGGTTACCATACTAGCATACAGGCTGCGCCTTTTGAAGCATTATATGGGAGGAAATGCAGAACGCCTGTTTGTTGGGCGGAAATAGGAGAAACTCGGTTATCAGGACCTGATATAGTCCTTAAAACGAAGGAAAAGATTGTCCAAATTCGTGATCGCCTAAAAACTGTCAGGGATAGGCAGAAAAGTTATGCAGATAAGAGGCGAAAACCTCTAAAGTTTGAGGTAGGCGACAAAGTCTTACTAAAGGTATCACCCTGGAAAGGCGTGATGCATTTTGGTAAGAAGGGCAAGCTAAGCCCAAGGTATATCGGACCATTCGAGATCATCGAATGTGTCGGCAGTGTAGCTTATAAGCTAAACTTGCCTGAGGAGCTTGGTGGAATTCACAACGTGTTCCACATCTGTAATTTAAAGAAAAGTCTTGCTGATGAATCGCTAGCAATGTCTCATAAAGAAGTACAGATTGATGAAAGCCTGAGGTTTGTTGAAAGACCTATATCGATCGAGGATCGACAGGTTAAAAAGCTCCGAAGGAAGCACGTGCCTATAGTGAAGGTTAAATGGGATGCCCATAGAGGCCCTGAATATACAAGGGAGGTTGAGTCCCCTATGAGACAAAAGTACCCTCACTTATTTCAGTAAATCTCGGGGTCGAGATTTCTTTTAAGGGGGTGAGGATGTAACACCTCGTTAAAATGTGTCTATTTATGTGAAGACACGTGTCCTAAACTCTAAACATGTGAAAGTTTGAGTTTGAAGGACTAAAGTTGTCAAACGATGAAAATACGTATGCGAAGGGACTAAAAGTGTCAACATACCAATCTTGTGCCTCTAAATGACCACACACGATGAATATATTCATAAAGGAGTAATTATTCGGATATAAGAAGTCGTTTCTGAAAGTAAAAGAAAGTTTACAAGATACAGGGGTTAAACGTGTCAACATGTTAATTCTTACCTCTGAGTAGCCTTTTAATGAACCCGGGACTTCGTAATGTTCGATTATACTCTCAAGAATATATGATATCAATTTCATGAGGTTTCGATATCGTTATGTGTTATTTTCGCAAATTCCCAAGAATTAGGGTTAAAAGCGTCAACGAGGCGAAACTTGTGTTTTCGTTGATCGTTTAATGAAACCGGACCTAACGATGTTTGGTTATATTCCCTAGATCATTTACAAACTAACTACAAGGACTAGAAGTGCCTAAAATGGAAGTTAAAAAGCTTAAAAAGGTGCAGGGACTAAATGTGACAACTTCTGAAAGTTGTTTGAGGGCTAGCGTCGCGCGACCACCCCCCCTATTCACTGTGGTGCAACGCGACGGGTTACTTTTGCCAGATTATGCATGGCATCTGCAGGTTTGTCCTTTTTCTTGAGCTCCAAAGAAATTAATTCGAATTCCATGGTTGTTTGATGGTTTAAAAACCACTATGGACACCTGGGGACATCTGAATACTTCCCTAAACACCTGTGATGATCTAGAGGAACCTCCTTTCACTATAAATAGGCTCATTTGTGCAGCCATTTTCTTTGCACATTCACAATTTTCACTCTCATCTCTCTAGCTTAAGTTTTCTTGAGCATTCTGGGATTCCTGATCATAAGGAAGCCTATTCTAGTTGAAAAGATCTGCTAGGACCCTTTGTAAGTGTCTTAGACCCCCTCTTTAGTTCAGTTTTGTTAATTAAAAACCAAAAAGTCAAAGTTACGTAAAATGGCTTTGACTCTAGGTTTAGACCTAAACGGTCCAGCCATTGTTCGAGGTGAATATGGTTACGTGATCGTAATTATGTGTGTGTTAATCCCTCAAAAGGGCACATCCTAATTACCACATTTACTTAGTTAATTATCGGGTCAAAGTAGTTAAGTAAAAAGTCAAACTAGTCAAGTTTTTAAATAAAAACATAATCTGATAATTTAGAAGGCATCAACCATATTTTATCACTTTAATAACTTGGTAATAATTATTAGAACATGTCTAAGCATGTTCAAGTCGACAGTTCTGAGTTTAGGGTCGGTTCGCAACCGAAAGTCGCAAAAGCTTGACTTTTACTTTGACTTTCAGTTCTGACCCGATTGAGCTTAATTCTTCTATATTTTAAGCTTCCATTAGGAACACATTATACTGTAGTATAACCCTCTGAGGTTATATTACCAGGTCATTAGTATTCTGAATTATATGCTAGTTTCCGTTATTATGCTTATAAATGTCCATTTTGCCCTTTTGATCTAAAAATGAGATTTTTGCATATGTGAGCATACTAATAGGTTAAGTACTGATATATAAGCATGTCAAAATTGTTTTGACATAATTTTCTGGTCTCAAATAAAAGTTATGCAAGATATCGTAAATTTGAACTTTTTATTAATTAAACTACACTATTATGCATAATGCATATTTAAACATAGATTTTGAACCAAAACTCATTACCTACTGATATGAAATTATTTTTAGGGATTTTTGGAATATTGGGTCAGATTATAAACTGACCATATCATTGAGTTCTTGTGTAAATTCCTTAATTGACGATAATGCCATTTTTGCTAATAAAATGTGATTTACACATGATTAACATGCCAAACCTTTTTCTACTGCTTTGTTATGAAAAATAAAATATTTTAAACATTCAAGGCTGATTAAAATATCAGAATCACATAAACATCTCAAATATCGTCAATTATCGATTTTTACACTAATTAGGTGCATAGTATGGTTTAAAACCATAATTAACACCCAAGACTTGTTACCTACTGAATTTATAAATAAATTTTTAATATTTTTACAGTAGGTATAAGTCATGAACTCAGACTTCCAATTATGTCCTTAAAATCATATGTGAAATGACAAAAATACCCTTTCGGGGCATAGTTTGGTCAAAAATGGTAAATCTCACATATGAATGATATCCTACTGTTTTAACACCATAAATAAATATTTTTACTGAATACTTTAGACCAGAATATCAGTTTACTATAAAACCTCTTTTATAAATATTAAAATGACCAAAATGCCCTTGCGGGACTTAAATTGGTTTTAAATACTTTTTGGGCATATATGTTAAAATCCTACTGATGTATTAACATATTTTAAGCATAATAACATATGGTACTTGTATATGGTTCATTTGGTTGCCCATTATGCATTTATGCATCCGGTTCAATTTATGTAGCTAGTTTACATAAATTAGCCGAAATGGGTTTAAGTGTTTAACCTTATCATTAAATCTTCAAAATCCAGAATGTGTTTAGTTTACCCATATTATACAAGTATCCAAACTTTTCGGGTCTAAATCACGTTCTATTCCGGCCTTTGCTTAATCTAGCGTTTCGAACCGTAAAGTATCTATCAAACTAACCGGTCTAAGTTTTTGACTTCAATAAAGACCCGTTATTATCCTTATTGTAACATCTGTGCTTGTAATCATTGTGAATAGTTCAATTATCAATAAAACAATGTTATTTGATCCCAATGTTTGTTTGGTTGTGTTTTACATTTTTCATGTTTTGACTTTTATTCAATTTCAAACTCTATATCACTTTCTGGAGAGTTATACGCAAACTGATGCGTAAACGTAATCAGTTTAATGAAAAAAATACTCCAGAACATCAACATATGCTTAACATACCTTAAATAACCCTTACATAATTTAGAAATAAGTTTTGAAGGCTTTGGTATGGCAAAAACAAGTTAATTCGCCTACAGGGACTAAATTTGACAAACTGCAAAAGTATGCCAATTTGAACTGTAAAGAACATTCCGGAACATGAACATAAGTTAAACACACCTTAAATATCCTTTATATAGCTTAGAAATAGGCTTGGAGGGGTTCGGTGTGCTAAAATAAACTTTTGGGTCATTCAGGGCCTAAAAGCGTCAAAAAGTGCACAAGTTTGCATTTTCGCGCATAACTTACGTTCAGAATACATCCGGACATCCAAAAATTTATGTAAGCACTAAAATATTTTATTTTAGTGTTTGGCATGAGAAAAATCCATTCGTCACGCCATTTGGATCGTTTTTCGCGCTTATGCGCATTCCGTCGTAATTAACCGAACAACGCAATCGTACGGCCAAACGAACCGACATCTGAGATATTTTTGAGCACATTTTAAGTTCCCTATACTTTAACTTCATTTTAAAGCTTTTAAATGGGGTTAACGGGGCTTAAACGTTTCAAAAATGCATCAAATAGCAAGTTTGGAGCTTCAGGGGCCTGTTCTGCCATTTTCAAACTTTCTGGTCTGCAAGTGCTTGTGCACCTCAACACTCAGGACGTTACGGTGCGCAAGTAGGGGTCAGATGCAGAAACTTGTTTTAAACAGCTGTTAACAGCCCTTAAACCCTCCAAAGGCCAATGCCACTTGTCAATAACTGGTGGTGGGAGCAAAATGAGCTACCACAACATTCCGACAAGTGTACGGGTGAGATCAAGGCACGATATTCGAGAAACGATCCTAACGGTTGTCCATTTACTATAAATACCCACCTCAACTTCACTCATTCCTCACAAATCTGATCAAAAGTGCTCTAAGTTGAAGAAAATCACTTCATACCTAAGCTACTCGATCGAGATTTACTAGCGGGGACCCTTTGTAAGTGTTCCTTCGTTCTTTTATCGCTTTTCTAGTCCGAAAGTCGAACTATGTTTGACTTTCTGCATTGAACAGTTTATGGTCGATGCGAAGTTCGTTTGAACTTCATAACGTGAGCGTGATCACGATGGTTATAGTCCCTAGTGACTATACCTACTGATTACCACGTTATCTAGGCTCAGTGACGAGCTGTAGTTTCGGCCAGAATACGTATTCTTGCGTATTTTGTAACCAAACTACTTATGGGTATCAAAACCGTTTGTTTTGATACCAAACCTGTTTTCTAAACTTAGTTAAGCATGTTTTAACATGCTTAGCTCGTCACTTTTAGTTTTGTGCTTGTCTAGGGTCGTAAAGGTAAGCGATCTGATCAATCGCTTATACTTTCGAACCCGACCCATTTGGTCGATCATTAGGATCCGACCAAGCACATTAGGTGACCATAGTATATAGGGAATAACCTTCCGAGGTTATACCTTATGGTCGCTTCGTTTAAGTAGTTGTATGATAGGTAGTTTATATTCCTTAGGTAAATTACCAAAATGCCCTTTTATTGCATAATTAATGTTTAAGCATATGTAACCCAAACTTTTGTTACTTAACTGATTTGGTAACAATATTAAACATGTTAAGGCATATTTTTCTTGTCATAGGACTAGTTAGGCGTTCCGAATGCATTTTACGCGAACGACGCGTTAAAGTAGCATAAGCTACCTAAACGGGTCGTAATGGTTCGTAAGCACTTAGGTTAGGTTTCATTTAGTATGTAGGCTTTGTTAAACCATACTACATGAGTTCCCATACTCATTTGGTTTACAAGCCTTCATTCTATCCGATCTTCCGATATAGGTCCGGTTTATTAACATAGTTACCTATATTAGGTGCCCTTTGATTCCGTGATCGCTAGCATTGCTTGGTGGTTATCTTAGGACTTCTGAGCAATCTCAAGTGAGTACATTGACCCCTATTTTACTGTTTTCCAAATGTTTTGGGGTGAAACACATGTGCCTACTTGTTACTTTCATGCTTTCCTGTTTTCACATCGTATACCTGCTATGTTCGTTAGTACATTATAGTACATGATTTCATTACATTTCATGCTATGTATGTCCATTGTGTGCGTACTTAGTACATTTTTTTACTTTACATTTCTGCTATGTATGTTGACTGATAGCATGCTAGTACATTGATTTACATGACTTTTCTGCTTTGTATGTTAACTTAGCATACTTAGTACATTGTTTTCATATGACATGTATACAACTGCTATAACATTTGGTTTGCACAAACAAGACTATTATACGTTCATTAACATTAGCTACGCCGCTCGGTAGTAAGTACTGGTACCATAGGACTTGACAAATCCCATTCCTGACATCTCGGGTTTGTTTGGATGTAAGGAATGACTGAATCCGAAAACATTTCTTTGACAACCTTGACCGAAAGGGTTATCCGACTGTCTCAAGGCTTGAATGTATGCGTTAACTTACCACATAAATGTTTGTATCAATGTAACATGCATTACTTTGTAAAACATAACTTTTTGATATATTCAAAATACTTTGTTTTGTACATTTCTACATTTGGATTATGTGACAATACTTTACTTATAATAAATAACATTTGTTACACATTACTTCACTACTTTTGGACTATTAACATTTGATATGATTTATACAAGGACTTTTGACAATTGGTTTAAACATAGACTTTATACATTGTTGGTTTGTTTAAGTGACTTAAGTAACGAGATGTGAGTAATATGATACAAGCATGGTGGATACGCCGCTGGTACTTCCTATATATAAGTTTTTGTATTATATTACATATCATAGAGTTATTTAAATCATTCAATTTGGACTTATACATTTTACACAAGTAACACGAGTTTAACAAGGCTTTGGTTTACAAACAATTTACTTTATACAACTCATTTTACTTGGTTATACATTTAACCATACATTATTCTTTTTTTTATACATATCATTTGATCTTAACGCTTTTTAAATGACTTACAAAACAAAACAATTTACAAGGTTCATGGCTGACTTTTACTAAACAACTTTTTCTAAACTTATAAGTCTTGAATCCTATTTTCACAAAACCTATGTATCTCACAGGCATTTTTATGCTGACGTACCTATTTTCACATGTGTTTTCAGGAGCTGTTGCTTAGGACAATGATCGTGACACTAGGGCGGACCTGTGCCTTAGAGACATAAAACGAAGATAGACTTAGTTTAATTATGTTATGTACTCTTTGTTTCCTGTTTAAGACAATGTAACTCTTATGTTGATAAATAAAATACAACTTTGAATGCCATGGTTATGAAACAATTAATTCTGTTACAACACTCCCCGACGTTTTCCGCCTCGTTTTGTATGTTATACGTGGTCGGGGTGTGACAGAAGAGTTGGTATCAGAGCCAATGGTTATAGGGAATTAGGTTATTAGTAATTCTTTGACCTAGACTATAACCTTTCTAGGACCCCAACACAAGTTATCTTGTGTTTAGATTTTAAAACATGTACTTCACCTATCCTTAGGTGATAACCACAATGGGAACATCAAGTTCGAATCCGCTTTGAAAATTAATCAATTGTTTTTGGATGATTGATTACTAGGTTTTGAACCCTCTGTTGTAAGGTTTTGAACCCTTCCAGTTTGATTTTTGGCCTTGTGCCTTTCAAATTTTCAAAATCTCGTCAAAGTTTTGGGTTCTAAATTGTGTGAACACGTGCAAACTGGAAGAGTGAATGCCTGTACCCTGGGTTTTCTGTCTAAGGCTAGAGTGTTCGTACAAATCCACATAATCGGACCAGTCACTCTTACCTGGGAACTCTTGGGGTGAGTGTTCACTTATAGGCGAGCATGTCTTCACGATACATTATTTTTGACCCATTTACTTTGATTAGTCACTGTGCGTCGTTTGTTTGCTTTGTGATGCGAACAAATCACCACCATCTTTGTTGTTGTCAAATTTTGTTTCATCTCATTCCTTTCATCCAATCATCTCACTCGTTTCCTTTCATGTTTTCCTCTTTTAGAATGCCTCCTCGACGTGAAAACCAGATAGCGACTGCCGAACTGGTAGAAATCATTGCGCAGCAGATGGCTGCTCAATTTCCAAACCTCTTTGCTCAATGGAACCAAGCCAACAACAACAACAATGCTCCATGCAAATTCAAGGATTTTAACTCGGCTAAACCACTCAAGTTTAGTGGTTCTGAGGGAGCGACTGGGCTTCTTCAATGGTTCGAGAGCATTGAGAATACTTTCCGCCACGTGCAGTGTCCTGACAATCGCAAGGTCGAGTTTTCTTCGAGTGTGTTTCAGAAGAGGGCTCTCACATGGTGGAACGGGGTTATGAGAGATCGCGGTGCAGAAGTTGCTCTAGCACAGACTTGGGCTGAACTTAGGGCCCTTATGATGAGGGAGTTCTGTCCTCATCATGAACAACGAGCTTTGGAGAAAGAGTTTGATGACTTGAAACAAGACAGTGGCGAGCACAGGGCGTATACTGACAGGTTTGAGGAGTTGAGTCTGCTTTGCCCGACTATGGTTACCCCACTCGACAAGGCTATCGAAAGATACATCAACGGCCTACCTGACTCAGTGCAAGACATCATTACTGGTAGTAACCCTGCCACACTCCCTCAGGCGATCGAGTTAGCAGCGACATTGACTGAGTCGCAGGTTCGAAAGGGAAAGCTGCATAAAAAGGGTGACAAGGGTAAGAAGCAGGCGTCTGACAAGGGGGATAGCAAGAAAGGTCAAAACAAGAATGGAAAGAATTCTGGTTCCTCAAAAGGTTCTAGGAAGCGAAAGGCTTCCCAAAACTATGCCGTTACTGCACAGGCTCAAGCTGCACCAAATCAGCCTGCGCAACCACTAGCCAAGAAGCCTTATCTTGGCAATGCACCTTTGTGCAACAGGTGTAACGGCCATCACCTACCACATCTCCAATGTCGTCATTGCACTAACTGTGGGAGAATTAGCCATCTTGCCGCTACTTGTCGCATTCCTGTTAACCAGAATCAGGCCGTTCATAACCAAGCCCAACAAGTTGCTCAGCTTCTTGCTCAGCAACAAGGTCAAGCTGCACGACCTCATTTTCCTCCTGGTTCATGCTACAATTGTGGGGATCTGACCCACTACAGGAACCGGTGCCCAAGGCTAGCCAACCAGAATCAGAATCAGAATCAGGCTCCGGCTCGAGGTCGAATCTTCAACATGAATTCTCAAGAGGCACAAGCAGACAATGAAGTGGTGAACGGTACGTTCTTTATTAATAATCAGCCTGCATCTGTTCTCTTTGATTCGGGTGCTGATAAGAGTTTTGTGTCATTGTCTTTTGAGCCAATGCTTCGCGTGTCTAGAACAAAACTAGGAAAACCTTTGACAGTAGAAGTTTCTAATGGTGAACCCGTTATTCTTGATTCTGTTCTTCGCAACTGCCAGTTGAACCTTAACGAACATCTTTTCCTATTGACCTCACTCCTATGCAACTTGGAAGCTTCGACGTTATTGTGGGTATGGATTGGTTAGCCAAGCATCGCGCAGAGGTAGTTTGTTTTGAGAAGATTGTTCGTGTGCCGCTTTCGACAGGCGAGATCCTACAGGTTCATGGTGAGAAACCTACTGGTGGTCTCAAACTCATGTCTTGTTTTAAAGCTCGGAAGTATCTGCGAAAGAACTATGTGGCCTTCTTGGCACATGTCACAGCAGATAAAGGCAAAGGTAAGTCTATCCAAGATATTCCTATTGTTCGGGATTATTCTGAAGTATTCCCTGAAGATTTACCTGGTCTACCTCCAGCACGCCAAGTCGAGTTCCGTATTGATCTCGTGCCTGGTGCAAATCCCATTGCCAGATCTCCATATCGTCTTGCACCGTCTGAGATGCAAGAGTTGTCTAAGCAGCTTCAGGAACTCTCTGACAAAGGTTTTATCCGTCCTAGCTTTTCACCTTGGGGTGCTCCCGTTCTTTTTGTCAAGAAGAATGATGGATCATTTAGGATGTGTATCGATTATCGTGAGCTTAACAAGCTTACCATCAAGAATCGATATCCCCTACCTCGCATCGATGATCTCTTTGATCAGTTACAGGGCGCTTCTTATTTTTCAAAGATGGATCTGCGATCTGGATATCATCAACTTCGTGTGCATGAAGAAGACGTTCCCAAGACAGCGTTTCGTACTCGTTATGGGCATTATGAGTTCACAGTCATGCCATTCGGTTTGACTAATGCTCCTGCTGTTTTCATGGACTTAATGAATAGGGTCTGCAAGCCTTATTTGGATCAGTTCGTCATTGTTTTTATTGATGACATCTTGATATACTCTAAGACGCGAGCTGATCACGAGCAACATCTTCGTCTTACTCTGGAACTCCTAAAGAAAGAGCAACTTTTCGCCAAATTCTCCAAGTGTGAATTCTGGCTTAAAGAAGTTCAATTCTTGGGACATATTGTCAACAGACAAGGTATTCATGTAGATCCCTCCAAGATCAGTGCGATTAAGGATTGGGATACGCCTTCTACTCCTACTGAAGTTCGTTCTTTTCTTGGTCTGGCGGGTTATTACCGCCGCTTCATTGAGAACTTCTCGAAGATTGCAGTTCCTCTAACTGCTCTAACTCAGAAGAACAAACCCTTTGATTGGGGATTCAAGCAAGAGGAAGCGTTTCTAACTTTGAAACAAAAACTTTGCGACGCGCCTGTTCTGACTTTGCCTGAGGGCAATGATGATTTCGTCGTTTATTGTGATGCATCTAAATTGGGACTTGGTTGTGTTCTGATGCAAAGGAACAAAGTCATAGCATATGCATCGAGGCAGTTGAAGATACATGAGAAGAACTACACCACTCATGATCTTGAGTTGGGTGCAGTTGTCTTCGCTCTAAAGATCTGGAGACACTATTTGTACGGAACAAAATGTGTGGTTTTCACGGACCACAAAAGTCTTCAACATATCTTCAATCAGAAAGAACTCAACATGAGGCAACGACGTTGGGTCGAGCTTCTAAACGACTATGACTGCGAAATTCGCTACCATCCTGGTAAGGAGAATGTCGTAGCCGATGCATTGAGTCGTAAGGAACGTACTAAGCTTCATTGTGTTCGTGTTCAATCTGTTATCCAAGCTCGATCCGATATCTAGGCACGCATTTCTCAGGCTCAACAATCTTGTGTTTCACAAGGTTTAATGGATAAGGAATTTCCCTATCACATAACACCTGATCTGGAACTAAAGGACAATGGATCGTATTACTTCATGGACCGTTTGTGGGTCCCAAGCCAAGATAACCTTCGTACCTTGCTTATGGATGAAGCCCATAAGTCTCGTTATTCTGTTCATCCTGGCTCAGATAAAATGTATAAGGATCTTCGTATTCAGTATTGGTGGCCTGGTATGAAGAAAGACATTGCCTTATATGTATCAAAATGCCTTACTTGTCTTAAGGTTAAGGCTGAACATCAGCGTCCTTCTGGTTTATTGGTGCAACCAGAGATACCAGTTTGGAAATGGGAAAACATTACTATGGATCTCATTACTAAACTTTCGCGCACAACGAAAGGTCATGATGCCATCTGGGTGTTGTTGATCGTCTTACTAAGTCAACGCATTTCTTGCCAATCCGTGAGGATTTTCCTGCTGACAAACTTGCTAAAATCTATGTGGATGAAATTGTAGCTCGACATGGTGTTCCTTTGAACATCATTTCTGACAGAGATGCTCGTTTCACTTCTCATTTTTGGAGAACCATGCAATCTGCTATGGGGACCCAACTTAATCTAAGCACAGCTTATCATCCGCAAATGGATGGTCAATCTGAAAGAACAATCCAGACTCTGGAGGATATGCTTAGAGCTTGTGTGATCGACTTTGGTGGTAGTTGGGATTCACATCTTCCGTTGATTGAATTCTCCTACAACAACAGTTATCACACCAGCATCAAAATGGCTCCTTTCGAGGCTCTCTATGGTCGAAAATGTCGTTCACCAGTCTGCTGGAATGAGATCGGCGAGGCTCAGCTTACTGGACCTGCCCTCATTTTAGAGACAACTGACAAGATTAAGAAAGTTCGTGATAACCTTCAGACAGCTAGAAGCCGTCAAAAGAGTTACACGGACCCAAAACGCAAACCCTTGGAATTTCAAGTCGGTGATCGATTATTACTTAAGGTCTCACCTTGGAAAGGTGTGATCAGATTTGGAAAGAAAGGAAAACTTGCACCTAGATACGTTGGACCATTCAAGATCGTCGAAAGAATCGGTAAGGTAGCCTACAGACTTGAGTTACCTCCTGAACTTGGAAATGTTCATCCAACATTTCACGTGTCCAATCTCAAGAGGTGTTTAGCTGATGAGAACCTCCACATACCGCTTGACGAAATTCGTGTTGACAAAACACTGAAATTTGTTGAGAAGCCAGTGGAAATCATGGAACGTGAAGTCAAGTGGCTTAAACGCAAGCGCATTCCTTTGGTCAAAGTTCACTGGGAAGCTAAACGTGGACCCGAGTTTACTTGGGAACGCGAAGATCAAATGAATGCGAAATATCCGCATCTTTTTCCACGAGTTTCCTCTAAATAAATTTCGAGACGAAATTTCCACAAGTAGGGGAGACTGTAACATCTGTGCTTGTAATCATTGTGAATAGTTCAATTATCAATAAAACAATGTTATTTGATCCCAATGTTTGTTTGGTTGTGTTTTACATTTTTCATCTTTTGACTTTTATTCAATTTCAAACTCTATATCACTTTCTTGAGAGTTATACGCAAACTGATGTGTAAACGTAATCAGTTTAATGCGAAAAAAACTCTGGAACATCAACATATGCTTAACATACCTTAAATAACCCTTACATAACTTAGAAATAAGTTTTGAAGGCTTTGGTATGGCAAAAACAAGTTAATTCGCCTACAGGGACTAAATTTGACAAACTGCGAAAGTATGCCAATTTGAACTGTAACGAACATTCTGGAACATGACCATAAGTTAAACACACCTTAAATATCCTTTATATAGCTTAGAAATAGGCTTGGAGGGGTTCGGTGTGCTAAAATAAACTTTTGGGTCATTCAGGGACTAAAAGCGTCAAAAAGTGCACAAGTTTGCATTTTCGCGCATAACTTACGTTCTGAATACATCCGAACATCCAAAAATTTATGTAAGCACTAAAATATTTTATTTTAGTGTTTGGCATGAGAAAAATCCATTCGTCACGCCATTTGGATCGTTTTTCGCGCTTATGCGCATTCCGTCGTAATTAACCGAACAACGCAATCGTACGGCCAAACGAACCGACATCTGAGATATTTTTGAGCACATTTTAAGTTCCCTATACTTTAACTTCATTTTAGAGCTTTGAAATGGGGTTAACGGGGCTTAAACGTGTCAAAAATGCATCAAATAGCAAGTTTGGAGCTTCAGGGGCCTGTTCTGCCATTTTCAAACTTTCTGGTCTGCAAGTGCTTGCGCACCTCAACACTCAGGACGTTATGGTGCGCAAGCAGCGGTCAGATGCAGAAACTTGTTTTAAACAGCTGTTAACAGCCCTTAAACCCTCCAAAGGCCAATGCCACTTGTCAATAACTGGTGGTGGGTGCAAAATGAGCTACCACAACATTTCGACAAGTGTACGGGTGAGATCAAGGCACGATATTTGAGAAACGATCCTAACGGTTGTCCATTTACTATAAATACCCACCTCAACTTCACTCATTCCTCACAAATCTGATCAAAAGTGCTCTAAGTTGAAGCAAATCACTTCATACCTGAGCTACTCGATCGAGATTTACTAGCGGGGACCCTTTGTAAGTGTTGCTTCGTTCTTTTATCGCTTTTCTAGTCCGAAAGTCGAACTATGTTGGACTTTCTGCATTGACCAGTTTATGGTCGATGCGAAGTTCGTTTGAACTTCATAACGTGAGCGTGATCACGATGGTTATAGTCCCTAGTGACTATACCTACTGATTACCACGTTATCTAGGCTCAGTGACGAGCCGTAGTTTCGGCCAGAATACGTATTCTTGCGTATTTTGTAACCAAACTACTTATGGGTATCAAAACCGTTTGTTTTGATACCAAACCTGTTTTCTAAACTTAGTTAAGCATGTTTTAACATACTTAGCTCGTCACTTTTAGTTTTGTGCTTGTCTAGGGTCGTAAAGGTAAGCGATCTGATCAATCGCTTATACTTTCGAACCTGACCCATTTGGTCGATCATTAGGATCCGACCAAGCACATTAGGTGACCATAGTATATAGGGAATAACCTTCCGAGGTTATACCTTATGGTCGCTTCGTTTAAGTAGTTGTGTGATAGGTAGTTTATATGCCTTAGGTAAATTACCAAAATGCCCTTTTATTGCATAATTAATGTTTAAGCATATGTAACCCAAACTTTTGTCACTTAACTGATTTGGTAACAATATTAAACATGTTAAGGCATATTTTACTTATCATAGGACTAGTTAGGCGTTCCGAACGCATTTTACGCGAACGACGCGTTAAAGTAGCATAAGCTACCTAAACGGGTCGTAATGGGTCGTAAGCACTTAGCTTAGGTTTCATTTAGTATGTAGGCTTTGTTAAACCATACTACATGAGTTCCCATACTCATTTGGTTTACAAGCCCTCATTCTATCCGATCTTCCGATATAGGTCCGGTTTATTAACATAGTTACCTATATTAGGTGCCATTTGATTCCGTGATCTCTAGCATTGCTTGGTGGTTATCTTAGGACTTCTGAACAATCTCAAGTGAGTACATAGACCCCTATTTTACTGTTTTCCAAACGTTTTGGGGTGAAACACATGTGCCTACTTGTTACTTTCATGCTTTCCTGTTTTCACATCGTATACCTGCTATGTTCGTTAGTACATTATAGTACATGATTTCATTACATTTCATGCTATGTATGTCCATTGTGTGCGTACTTTGTACATTGTTTTACTTTACATTTCTGCTATGTATGTTGACTGATAGCATGCTAGTACATTGATTTACATGACTTTTCTGCTTTGTATGTTAACTTAGCATACTTAGTACATTGTTTTCATATGACATGTATACAACTGCTATAACATTTGGTTTGCACAAACGAGACTATTATACGTTCATTAACATTAGCTACGCCGCTCGGTAGTAAGTACTGGTACCATAGGACTTGACAAATCCCATTCCTGACATCTCGGGTTTGTTTGGATGTAAGGAATGACTGAATCCGAAAACATTTCTTTGATAACCTTGAATGAAAGGGTTATCCGACTGTCTCAAGGCTTGAATGTATGCGTTAACTTACCACATAAATGTTTGTATCAATGTAACATGCATTACTTTGCAAAACATAACATTTTGATATATTCAAAATACTTTGTTTTGTACATTTCTACATTTGGATTATGTGACAATACTTTACTTACAATACATAACATTTGTTACACATTACTTGACTACTTTTGGACTATTAACATTTGATATGATTTATACAAGGACTTTTGACAATTGGTTTAAACATAGACTTTATACATTGTTGGTTTGTTTCAGTGACTTAAGTAACGAGATGTGAGTAATATGATACAAGCATGGTGGATACGCCGCTGGTACTTCCTATATATAAGTGTTTGTATTATATTACATATCATAGCGTTATTTAAATAATTCAATTTGGACTTATACATTTTACACAAGTAACACGAGTTTCACAAGACTTTGGTTTACAAACAATTTACTTTATACAACTCATTTTACTTGGTTATACATTTAACCATACATTATTCTTTTATTTATACATATCATTTGATCTTAACGCTTTTTAAATGACTTACAAAACAAAACAATTTACAAGGTTCATGACTGACTTTTACTAAACAACTTTTTCTAAACTTGTAAGTCATGAATCCTATTTTCACAAAACCTATGTATCTCACAGACATTTTTATGCTGACGTACCTATTTTCACATGTGTTTTCAGGAGCTGTTGCTTAGGACAATGATCGTGACACTAGGGCGGACCTGTGCCTTAGAGACATAAAACGAAGATAGACTTAGTTTAATTATGTTATGTACTCTTTGTTTCCTGTTTAAGACAATGTAACTCTTATGTTGATAAATAAAATACAACTTTGAATGCCATGGTTATGAAACAATTAATTCTGTTACAACACTCCCCGACGTTTTCCGCCACGTTTTGTATGTTATACGTGGTCGGGGTGTGACAGAAGTGTTGGTATCAGAGCCAATGGTTATAGGGAATTAGGTTATTAGTAATTCTTTGACCTAGACTATAACCTTTCTAGGACCCCAACACAAGTTATCTTGTGTTTAGATTTTAAAACATGTACTTCACCTATCCTTAGGTGATAACCACAACGGGAACATCAAGTTCGAATCCGCTTTGAAAATTAATCATCTGTTTTTGGATGATTGATTACTAGGTTTTGAACCCTCTGTTGTAAGGTTTTGAACCCTTCCAGTTTGATTTTTGGCCTTGTGCCTTTCAAATTTTCAAAATCTCGTCAAAGTTTTGGGTTCTAAATAGTGTGAACACGTGTAAACTGGAAGAGTGAATGCCTGTACCCTGGGTTTTCTGTCTAAGGCTAGAGTGTTCGTACAAATCCACATAATCGGACCAGTCACTCTTACCTGGGAACTCTTGGGGTGAGTGTTCACTTATAGGCGAGCATGTCTTCGCGATACATTATTTTTGACCCATTTACTTTGATTAGTCACTGTGCGTCGTTTGTTTGCTTTGTGATGCGAACAAATAACCACCATCTTTGCTGTTGTCAAATTTTGTTTCATCTCATTCTTTTCATCCAATCATCTCACTCGTTTCCTTTCATGTTTTCCTCTTTTAGAATGCCTCCTCGACGCGAAAACCAGATAGCGACTGCCGAACTGGCAGAAATCATTGCGCAGCAGATGGCTGCTCAATTTCCAAACCTCTTTGCTCAATGGAACCAAGCCAACAACAACAACAATGCTCCATGCAAATTCAAGGATTTTAACTCGGCTAAACCACTCAAGTTTAGTAGTTCTGAGGGAGCGACTGGGCTTCTTCAATGGTTCGAGAGCATTGAGAATACTTTCCGCCACGTGCAGTGTCCTGACAATCGCAAGGTCGAGTTTTCTTCGAGTGTGTTTCAGAAGAGGGCTCTCACATGGTGGAACGGGGTTATGAGAGATTGCGGTTCAGAAGTTGCTCTAGCACAGACTTGGGATGAACTTAGGGCCCTTATGATGAGGGAGTTCTGTTCTCGTCATGAACAGCGAGCTTTGGAGAAAGAGTTTGATGGAATCTAATACTAGTTGGTTAATGATATGGGTTTTTAGGTTGTTGGGTCAGGGGAGGATGATAATGGCTGAGGTTAGTTGTATCTGTTGGTTGTTAGAGTAGATGTTGGATCTGGGTGAACATCGAATGGATAGTAGTGGTTCGTGAAGGTTGCAGGTAGAGGTTGTGGATGTTGCAGGTGGATGGAGAAGAAGGGTAAGCCGTTAGGTAGGGTGGGGTGGATGTGGTTTTATATACTTCAAATAAAAAAGTGGGCCCCACTTATAAATCTTTTAATTCAAATATTTTTAAATGTTTTCTCTTTTAGCAAGGGTAATTATGTCAACTAACGGTTATTCACTCTTGGGACTATCCGAGTATCAACTTGTTAAACCACAGGGAGCATGAGTGTAATTTTGAAAAGTTGAGTACTATAGGTGTTACTTTGACAAACCACATGAACTATCTATGCATTTTACTCTAATATATTTATTTGTGTTTACTGGAATCTAGTGGAATACAGTGTAAACATAACAATAAGAGTCATACCTAATGGAATTTAGTATAAACATAACTAAGTAAGAGTTATACCTAATAAATAAGTAATTATTTGTTTCCACTTCTGTAAGCTAAAGATTCGTTTTTCATTTCTCTTATTTCTCTTCTTCGTATTCTATTTCTTAATATAGAAAAGTTAATTAAAAAACAACAATAATAAAACATCTAAATATTAATAAAAGACTCCAATTAATGCCACATGACAACCTCTCCTTCAATCTTATAATTTTACTTTTATTTTATTTAAAAATATTTTGGTTATCCTTATTATTATTTATTATAAATTCTCTCAATTTTAATTTTAATATTATCTAATCTAATCTAATATAATATAAACTCTAATAAACCATTCTAACAAATGTATGGCAATTCCTCATCCCACCTAAATATAATATTATTTTATATTCCAATTTTAAAGTTAAGATAATTTACGGATAACCAGTTAATATATATTTTATTAATTCATAAAATTTGAGAAACAATAACTTAGTTATTTTGTTTTTTATACTTTGTTTTTTTTTTTCTTTTCTATATTATCCCCACCTAAATATAATATTATTTTATATTCCAATTTTATAGTTAAGATAATTTACTGATAACCAGTTAATATATATTATTAATTCATAAAATTTGAGAAACAACAACTTAGTTTTTTTTTATATTTTCTTTTTTTTTCTTTTCTATATTACCCCCTTTATTTTTCACTATTGATGTCACACCCCAAAATTATCAGAGCTGGCGTGACCGGACTGATATCTTCATTGCACAGCGGAAGCAAATAAGCTAAGACTTCTAGAAAACGAACGCCCACTAAGTACTCGAATCTCCAATGGTTCTCCTATTCCAATCGTGCCATAATTTGAGAAAGTAACCTGAGAAAGAAACATGCGAAAAATCAACATAAAGTTGAGCGAGTTCATAGTTTGTTTGTAAAAGATTTGAAATAAATCTTTTTGAATAACCGGTTTTTGAAATATTGTTGAGAAAACGAATTTAAAATCATTTTCTTTGGCATGTTTTATGGAAACTTTGTATTCGTATAACTTCGTATTTGTAACGCAGTATGTTCGTAAAACCATGTATTTTTAAACAATTTTGTTTGTAAAATTTGTGTAACCGTTAATGCCCACCCTGACTTTGACATCATGCCTGCATAATCCTATGCTTTGAATTTGTATAAAACATGGTATGTAATTTGTAAAGACGTATCTGAAACTGAGTTCTGTAAATGTAAGGAATACGAGATCGCAAATGGTTTGCGAGGCCACTAACATATGTAACGACATAGGAAGCATCCAAACCATAGGCATTTTTACTTTTCGATTCACGACTAGAGACACAAAAGCACTGCTTGGTAAAAGTGTGGCCAAGAGTGTGGTTGCCTAAAACCCATTAGATCTAACATTTTATTCCTTGGTCTAGGTATGTAATTGATTAATGGTGCTTATGGCACCCTATTCGTCACATGATCTATGTGTCATTCCTTAGTTTTGTGTTGAACATACCATTTTACATGTGTTTTCCCAAGGTTTAGAAAACTAGTAAGCGTTCTATGCACTTTACAAAAAAATACGCTTGTTTGAAAAACCGGTATAGTTATCATAAACCTTCCGTAAACCATTTGTGTCAGTTAAAACTTGTTTGTAAAATGGTTTAGAAATATGTAATTCATGTTTATTGAAAACCTTGTATGCTTTGCAAAATGTGCATGTCTTTCCACCCTGAAAACATTTATAAAAATGTAAAACCGTAAAAAGGTGGGGTTTTGAACTCACATCGACATTCTTGTTCAATGCTAGCTTAGGGTAATTCCGTAGTGTCGTTCCAAGAACGAATTGGCTAGCGTGAATCTATATTATTCCTAACAGGGAATAACTTATCAGTTTCTAATTTTAAACGTAGTTAAACTACGTGTCCGAGCTCTACCGAGGCGTTAACAAAGCGACTCTATGAAGGAAGGTGTGAATATTTTGGTTCGAAGTAACCAAACTATTTTTAGTTGATCCCGTTTATGACCGGGATAAAACTAAGTCTCGAAAACAACTTAGTTTTCGAATGATTTAATATATATATATATATATATATATATATATATATGTATATATATATATATATGTATATTTAAATATAAATATACTTACGTCGTCATGTTAGTTGTCGCAAATAGAAGGCGTAGATGAAATATTGTACGTATTCGAAACATCGTATATGATTGGGTAATATTCCATTGTAGTTTTCGTTGGATGGAAACAAATAGATATATATCATATATGCATTTGAAAACTTGACCTTTGAAACGAATATAACAAATACGTTCATTTTATAAGAATATTCGGATCCGAAATTGTCAAAATAAATATAAACAATTATATTTATTTATATGATTTCCGAATATTAAGCGTTTGAAATAATCTAAAAGAAACTACATTTAGTTTGTAAGAAAGTTTTTAGTCGTCTTTTCAAAATAAATATAAGCGATTATATTTATTTTATAAATTAACACAAAGTATCGACGTTCGAAATAAATATAAGCAATTATATTTATTTTATAAAAGCGTTCGAAAATATCGATGTTTGATTAATTATAGATAATTATATTTATCTAAATAAGTGTCGTGTTTCGTTAAGTTGTAACTCACTTGTTGTCGAAATATTATAATTTAAGTTTATAAGTTATAAAACGACACTAAAACACATATACTTTTATATTTAGTTTTATAAGAACACTAGAGTTTCGATTGGTGTCGTTTTATATGATATAACTTCGTTTTGTAATGCGGGTTTATACGAAAATCCGACATAGTTTCCTCTGTTTTTTTACAATCCCGACAATCGAGTGTCGATATATTTTATCAAAATTCAACAATTTTCAACCGCAATTCAATAATATAATCAATCTATATAATTTTCGTCGAGTATAATAAACGTAACCTAATCTCAAATTAAATCGGTTCGAGCTCGGTTCGCGTATCCAATTAAAAATTATATAAAAACAACGTATTCGCCGTTAAAACTTTACCATCTCTCGTGCCGAATCATCGAACCGCTTGACTGAGTTGACCGAGTCAACTGAGTTGACTCGGTTTGACCGTGTTGACCGAGTTGACTCGGGTTTGACCGAGTCGACTCGCTGAGTTGACCGAGTGAATCTGACCCGTCCGATCCGCGCTTGACCCGAACCAAACTCGACCACTGTTGACCCGAGCCGTTGACCCGAACTGACCTGTTGACTGAAGTTTGACCGGACCCGAGTCGTCTCCCGAGGAACCCGAACATGAATCTGAGCTTACTTTTGGAACTGAAGTCGTGACCCGAACCGTGACTGACCCGCAATCCCGAATTTGACATGAGATTTCCGACCCCAACTCGAACTGGATATCATCAGCAACTACCAAATCATCATCAACTTCAGTTTTGCAGGAAATAAAAAGAATTGGAGGGTGTTTACCGGAAAACTCGTCGGATAATGACGCCGACCGCCGGACCGAGGCACCGACCCGCTGCTCTCTCTCTCTCCTCGGCCTCTTTCTCTCTCCACCGCCACTGTTCCCCCTGCTTTTCTGTCTCTCGATTTCTCCGGCTGGCCGCCGCTCACCACCACCCAAAGGTGGTGGTCTTCTATTAACTGACGAAGGAGGGGGGTGTGTGACGTCGGAGAACAGTCACCACCGGCCGGAGTTCCTCCGATCGCCAGCAGATATGAACGAAGGAGGAGAGGAGAAGAAGAGACGGTGTTTGGTTTTGAGTTATGTGTGTGTGTTTTGAGAGTAAATGATGTGGAGTTGTCTGAGTTTGTTTTATGTTTGAGAAGATGAAGTTTGGAGTGTGTAGGTTTAGAGTATAAAGTGCAGACAATAATTGAGAGGGAAAGGTGAATGGTAGCGGCTGTATCAAATGAGGTGTTAGGGTCTTAGCTTCTCTTATATAGGTAGGTTTAATCTAGTGGGCTTCGGCTTGGGCCCAAGGCCCACACGCCCAATTGCGTGTTTTAAGTGACCCGTAATTCCTACAAGGCTCGTTATCAAAACCCGAACGTCATAAAAATGTCGTAAATCATTTTTTTAAAATAAGAAGACGTAAAACAGTGTCAGTAGTCGCGTTTGACGTTCTCGCTCGTCGCTTACGGTAAAAATCGTGTAAAATTGTGTCGTTGCCGTTTTAATCTGTTTTTCAATCCGGATTCGACTACGGATGTAAAAATTTAATTACGGAGCTAAAATATATCGTTAAAATTTAATATTTTTCGGCGTTGTCAGTATTTCTTACGGTTTCATTTCGTTATCGTTTAATATTCAACGGTTTCTCCGCAGATCGCCATACACGCGGTGTAAAGTCGATTAGGCTTTCCTAGACACTCCAAGGGCCTAGTTGAGTTTATTTACGTCTTCAACGCTGTTTATTATCATCCTAAACATTTGTTAATCGTGTAATTAGAGCCGTAAATCACTAGTTGTCACATTCTACCCCTGTTAATAAAATTTCGTCCTCGAAATTTGGACTACGTTAACTCCTTAGCGTTACGTTATGCGTAGGCATATACAAATAATTCCAAAGTGAATGGCCATGAAATCGAATAAAGACTTATTCGAATTATGTGAATTAAAGGACATACTGCAACAATAAGAACCCAACGGTTTAGAGAAATGTGTTTCAAAAAGTGATGTCAAAGGAAACAAGACAAACTGATACAGTCACCAGTGTGACTAAGTTAAAAGGGGTCCAATAAAAGAGGAACTTCGAGCAATAGAATTCCAAACGAACATGAACAATATGCAAATGAATTCTAGAAACGATAACATCCACTAATTGGAACTTAGAATCTACAAGTTCAATGAAATAGTTTTGCATGAAATGCTCGGTCATGATCAGCCCAAGCTGCAAGTTCTACGCCACAAGGTGTCGTAGTGATCAAAATAATTCAATAATAGCGTTGACCGAACAAGTTCACCGTGTTTGAAATCAAATGAAAGCGCAATAAAGCAAATCTGAAAATTTGTTTCGAAAGACATCATAGGATTTTCAATTGAAAATGAAATATCAAAGAAATAATGTTTTCGAACAAAGATGAAAAGCAATGAATATCGCAAAACATTCGATCGATAACGAAAGAACCGTTAGTAGGTAAACCGAAATATAAAAATGAATTTGTGTACCATTGTCTTAACAAACGATTGTGTTAAGACTGCTTTAATATGATAATTCAATGCGGATTTAAAACAAATCAATAAATAAATAATTAAATCCATGCATGATATGTGTGAACGAGATTAGCACAAGCTTTAATTTAGTGAAAACACCACCACAAGGTGTTGAAATCAACAAACGACTTAATGGAGTCGTAGACCAAACAAGTGTAAGGCCCACTTTTTCACATTCGAAAATAATAAAAATGACATACTAAATTTTTTACAAAAATTGGGCATGACCCATTCGTAACTTAAGCAATTCCCTGCTTTTGACTTTTACCATTCAACTAAAAACTACAACGCTTTCAAAAGACATATAAAATGTAACCATACAAAATTTCATCAAAGGGTTATGTCCAAGCTACCAAAATAAAGTTTTAAAATCCTAATTTACTTACGAAAACATCCTAAACATAGGTTCAACATTTACATTAAGAAAGTGTTTCGACCTATTTTCAAAAGACAACTTTAGCCGGAAGCGCGTAAATAGGCGATATGGTGTGTTTGCTCCGACCTCGCCGTCATTAAGCATGAGATTTACCTATCATTCGTAACACCAAACATTTATTAGTTCGACATATATATGCAATAACAAATCTTTTAATTAACTACCATTATTCGACCCGTTAACATAAGTTATCCTTTTGTTAACAACCTTATTTCAAATTCATTCTTTACTTTTTAGCATAAATTTCTTTGTGCTCTTCAACATTTCTTTCGGAAATGTTCAACATATAGTCTATCCGACCCATCTGTAATGGTTCGATGCATACCATTCATTTAATGTACTTTCATCATTTTGACCCGTTATTAACAAGTCATTTTCTAACCATTTACCATCCTACTTTCCAAACGATTTATGACCCACTGGAGTGGTCATTACACATCCAATACTATTGGGTTACTTATCCGTTTTCTAACATACAACATATCACAATTCTACCATAAATGAACATACAACTCAACACTAAGATTTAATTAGCAAACCATCATTCGTAGATCTACATGAAAGGAGAATTAAGTTCATATGAACTTACAGTGATCTTGTGACGCTTGCGACTTCAAGTGACTCGTACCTTCTTCCTTTTTCGTGCCTATACATTATAACTTCATGCTTTTAGCTTTCTTAAACATTTCTTCACATATGCATTTTTGATTTATTCATCATGACTTAATATAATTACCCATATATCCATTTTCATTTACATTACCATTAGTTCAAGAATTCATGTCAAACTTCAACTAAATCATTCATAGGCATTTCATCGAACACATGGCGTGCGTACTATCTATAAAGTATGAAGTACAAGTATTTAAAGCATATTTTTCCCATAGTTCATCCATTGATTAACATAAGCATTCCCATCTTCATAATTTGTCACCCTAACCAAATACATGTTGTTCTAAATCATCTATTCATCAAGATTTCATCAACATTAATCTAATTAGCACATAAAATTTCACAAATTTTTAATCATCTTTTAACATACAAGTGGGTTTTACCCTAATTCATCATTATAGAGAAATTTGAGCATAATTTCAACTGCTATATGTTCATATCATTCTGCATTCATGTTTGATTCCATAAAAACTCACAAATTCCACATAAACCATTTCATCAAACATTACCAAATCATGAATTACTTGATGTCAAGAACACTTAGATAATCAAAGTTCCTGACTCATGCATTCGGTTAATCATTGATTTCCCTTTCAATTTGATGGATTTTAGGATGTTAGGGTTTTGAGGGGAAAGCTCTTCCTGGCCTGTTCTCACGATCGCACACACTCACACATTCAAGCACTGGGCATTTTTTTGTTAAGTGTTTTAATTACATATTTCTCATTTTAACCCCCTCATCTTTTAGAGCATGACACTTTTCTCATAATTACATACTAACTTAGTAAACCTTCATGCATATTTATAAGATTTTAGATTTGCTAAAAGCTATAAATCTTAATAATGGTAAAAATCTATGTTTACCATTTCTTTTCGTCAAAGTATTGCAATTATAAATTATATTCTGTCATACGAAATTTGGGGTGTAACAAGTGTACCCCCCTTAAAGAAGGTTTCGTCCCCGAAGCCAGAATACATACATTCTGACGAGTTTATCTGTATCCCTTCGTAATTACATACTTCGAACTTCGATATCATGCTTTCATTCGATCATCCCTCATAATGAATTGGTCGTTACTACTCTAAACTTGTCTAACACATTTGGTAATTTAATCTTGTATGAATCAAAGCGATCCTATTACATTATTTCATGATTATCGTTCAATTGTTCATGCTGATTTCTTAAAACTTATCTGTTAGAATTTTCATTCCCGCATACCTCTAACATCTACTTAGGGGAAATTAATTATCATAATATCCGTACTTGTTCATTCTTATTCATTAATATAAAATCACAAATCAAACATCGTTCAATAGCTTCTAACTATTTAGCTTCTACATACTCCCCATCCTTCCAGGGCCAATATCAAGCAAAATTTTTCTTTCATGTCACTTGCTTGATAGTTCTTTTCATACTTTTCTTGCAATATCTACATATAATCTTTACCCGAGACCAATATTTCTTTCACTGATAATCTATCATAACTGCATGGTTAACCACAACTTAATGTATACGTTTATACAAATCGTGTACATACTATCTTGCTCTAACCTATTTACCGTCTATCCCTAGGTTACAAGGGCCAACATAATTCTTTAATCACGCTATCAATATGATCGTGTAATCAATACTTACTTTTGTGCAACTCATATTACTCTCGAGGTGTCATACTCAGCTATACTTATCATCACATTCCATAGCTGTCATACATACGTCACTCCTTCTAGCAATTATAAAACTAAGACAATTACGTAACATTGTACCTCAAAGGGTTAATTCTTATCTATATACTTACCTAGGTTCTGCTACATACGAGATTATAAGCTTATTACATATGCCACTCCATTTCACGTATGAGTTACATAAAACTTGGCACAACCATTCATTCGATAATTGAGATTACACTCTACCACGTAGGGTTGTTTTATAATACGAACCAAGAATCATGCGTATAAAAACTTTAACTCTCGAACATTTCTTTAAAGGTTTATCTTCTAATAATTCCTCACATACGATAGGGAACTCGATAGAGGGCAAGATTTATTCAAATATCCATTCAAAATATTCATCATATTTTACGTTCTACTCAACCCCTATTTATGTAACATTCTATATCTAATAGTTACACATTCTTATATTTTCATTCTAGCTTCCTTCGACGTTAACCTTTCACATCTTCCATACAGTTCCTTCTAATTATTCTAAATTTAGCATACTAAGCATGTACCCCACATTCTTAACAGTTCCTCACCTACTGCCCATTTTCCGATATGCGGGTCGACTCTTACCATCTTTCCATCATGACATTTCAAGACGTCTAATAAACGTACTTTACAATAAACAGGAATTTAGAGCCGCTATTATTTTCTGTATTGATAAGTAGATTATAATTCATTTACTAGCATTATGAGTCATTTACTTCTGCCTTTCAAGTTAGTAACCATACTTGTTCCTTCACTATGCCGTTAGAAACAATAATGCTCACTATGAGCCTACTACTTGATTCCTCTATTATTAATATCATCATTCTTCCTAGTCACCCCCTCTTGTGACGTAAAAACTTTGACTACTAATGTATGTGTGTGTGTATATATATACATATACATATACTTGCCTCAAACATTTAGTAACTCTATTACTATTAGTTGCTTGTTAATCCATTCCTACAGTATGGACTAATTCGTACATTTATACTTCCTTATTGATTTTAGACATACTTGTTATCATTTTACCATTTCTTACAAAATCTCTATCCTCGTCGGTGCTTAAATCATCCATTTAGGTCTTAGCCCATTATTCATTTTAGTCCTCATAAGCCGATCATTACATGCTTAATACGCAACGTGTTCGGAGCATACTTCTTTCATAATAATCTTGTTACCTCAACATCTTTCTATGTATATATATAATTACTTACACCATCACATGTTACCACATTTGTCATATGTTTACTCTTACTTGTATATCCCGTTTAGGTCTACGAGGATTAACTATCAACATATCCCTACTCATATTCCCATAACCATCGGCAACAAATCTCACATACGTTCATATACGCATCACTTATATATATATATATATATGTGTGTGTGTGTGTGTGTGTTCTTTTAGTCCTACATTATGCTTGACCAACTAGGCTATCTGTGCCACTTACTTGTTATGTTTATACTTATCTTTAGTTAGGTGGAGAAACATCTTCTCATTTGCTTTTCATACTTTCCTTCCCACCTAACAACTCTAACTTTCATCCTTCTACAACCCTTTCTTAAGGCTCTATCTTTGCTTACCTTATAAATATCTTGCTTTAAAATTTTAATTCTACTAACATTTACTTTTTGTTTGACAAAATTTTCATCCTTAGGACCATACGATACTCGAAATTTCTATTATCCTTTCATGTTCAATATTTTCTAAGCTTAATTGTAATTATCATTCCTACCTTTCATTACATTCTACGACCATACCATCCTCTTCCGTAATCATTGCTTTTATTCCTTCCAACCGTGTCATTTGTTATCGTTTGTATTTCCTTCGTCCGTCATCTACATTAAGCATTTTCCACATTCAGTACTTCATATACTTTCCATGTCATCTCAAGTTACATTGATGCATTCATAATCATATTTCAATAACTTTCATTCCACTAGTACATCATCATCAACATCGGTCATGATAGGCCACATCATGCATGCCTTTCATTCATAGGGGAGTAGAAACCCTCATCCTTCTTACTTACTTTCTCGCATCATCCACTACTCAGAACATATTTTTATTATTTTTTTAACAATTTCTTCGTTTTCATCAATCATCTACTATATCATTCGAGATCATTATTAAAATTTATTCTTTGGTCATGTTCATTTCATTCTATCATTTAAAATTTTTATACTTTCCTTTCTATCATGCTAGGTGTTAATGGTCCTTTATGACCACACCACATATCATTCATTATAGGGTTGATAAACCCAACTAGAACTTCATTCACAACCTTCCAATCATATACGTTCTTACTTCGAAACATTTTGACATGACCCGGTTGACATTTAGAGGATCCTAATTATCATAGGTTGCATTTTCGGAAACTTAACGAAACTATTAGATTTGCCTTAAGAAATATTCTACCACATAGTTTAGGAAATATGTTAATATGCCTAACATATTTCAATGACTTTCATTCTCTTACTTATTACACATTCATTAATTTTATATACTTTTCACTTCGTTATATGTTATTTCATGCCATCATGCTTACGTCTTATTGACCTTTGTCCTTTTTATTTATGGTTATCATGCTTTTATTTCATAATTCCGGGTGTTAATAGCCACTTAGTGACCATACCGCATTCCTTTCATCTTCCTCGGTGTTAACGGCTACTTCGTGCCCACACCGCATAACATTCATCATTCTCGGTGTTAACGGTCACTTCGTGATCACACCACATACCATTCATCATTCTCGGTGTTAGCGGTCACTTCGTGACCACACCGCATACCATTCATCATTCTCGGTGTTAACGGTCACTTCGTGACCACACCGCATACCATTTATCATAGGGCATCATCTTTACCATCATTATTGGTAATATCATTATCATCATCATTTACATTCACTGCGTCCGCCATCTACAATTACATACCTTTATTAGATCCGTATCATTCATTTCTTTATCATTCATGCATTATTTGCTTTTGATAATTCATTTTCGTAGGTCATAAAACCATACTATCCTTCATTATGAACATTCTAGACATGTTAATCAAAACATACATTCATTCTTACACTTACTTCTTATTCCTTCGTTCTTTAACTAATAGCCTTCGTGTTAGTCAACTTATATTCATGGTTTCATTAACATTTTGGGGCTTTTTTCTAAGTTTGACGAAGATCCGGAACTAAATTGGATGCCACGGAATAACAAACAAAACAATTCAGCAAAGTGAACCAGGAAGGGGCGTCGCCGATGGCACTGGGCCACGTCTCCGACGCACCCCAGATTGTTGCGTCACTGGAAATTGTGCGTAGACAGGAGATTAGGCCGTCGGGACACCCAAGCGCGTCGTCGACGCCATAGGGGGCCGTCGCTGACGGGTCTTCTGGCCTGCAAACGCCGATTTCTCTTATTTTTACCCACATACTTCATTCCCGAGCCCCGGTATGACCCGAAAAGGTTTCGTGACGTTCCGAAACCCCCCGTAACATCCCGTAATGTTACAACCCATGTTATTCTAGTGAGTTAACTATAATCCCCTTCCCATTTCTAACTATAAACATAATCAAAATTTACAACTTACTTACTTGCAAAGCACTTCAGAACGAACACACCTCCATACGAGCTTTTGGTTTGAGTTCAAGCATCTTAACTCTAATACTTGAATCCCTCAAACCTCGGCTCTGATACCAACTTGTAACGCCCACTTTTTCACATTCGAAAATAATAAAAATGACATAGTAATTTTTTTACAAAAATTGGGCATGACCCATTCGTAATTTAAGCAATTCCCTGCTTTTGACTTTTACCATTCAACTAAAACTTACAACGCTTTCAAAAGACATATAAAACTTAACCATACAAAATTTCATCAAAGCGTTATGTCCAAGCTACCAAAATAAAGTTTTAAAATCCTAATTTACTTACGAAAACATCCTAAACATAGGTTCAACATTTACATTAAGAAAGTGTTTCGACCTATTTTCAAAAGACAACTTTAACCGGAAGCGTGTAAAAGGGCGATATGGTGTGTTCGGTCCGAGCTCGCCGTCATTAAGCATGAGATTTACCTATCATTCGTAACACCAAACATTTATTAGTTCGACATATATATGCAATAACAAATCTTTTAATTAACTACCATTATTCGACCCGTTAACATAATTTATCCTTTTGTTAACAACCTTATTTCAAATTCATTCTTTACTTTTTAGCATAAATTTCTTTATGCTCTTCAACATTTCTTTCGGAAATGTTCAACATATAGTCTATCCGACCCATCCGTAATGGTTCGATACATACCATTCATTTAACGTACTTTCATCATTTTGACCGTTATTAACAAGTCATTTTCTAACCATTTACCATCCTACTTTCCAAACGATTTATGACCCACTTGAGTGGTCATTACACATCCAATACTATTGGGTTACTTATCCGTTTTCTAACATACAACATATCACAATTCTACCATAAATGAACATACAATTCAACACTAAGATTTAATTAGCAAACCATCATTCGTAGATCTACATGAAAGGAGAATTAAGTTCATATGAACTTACAGTGATCTTGTGACGCTTGCGAATTCAAGTGACTCGTACCTTCTTCCTTCTTCGTGCCTATACATTATAACTTCATGCTTTTAGCTTTCTTAAACATTTATTCACATATGCATTTTGATTTATTCATCATGACTTAATATAATTACCCATATATCCATTTTCATTTACATTACCATTAATTCAAGAATTCATGTCAAACTTCAACTAAATCATTCCTAGGCATTTCATCGAACAGATGGCGTGCGTACTATCTATAAAGTATGAAGTACAAGTATTTAAAGCATATTTTTCCCATAGTTCATCCATTGATTAACATAAGCATTCCCATCTTCATAATTTGTCACCCTAACCAAATACATGTTGTTCTAAATCATCTATTCATCAAGATTTCATCAACATTAATCTAATTAGCATATAAAATTTCACAAAATTTTAGTCATCTTTTGACATACAAGTGGTTTTCCCTAATTCATCATTATAGAGAAATTTGAGCATAATTTCAACTCCTATATGTTCATATCATTCTGTATTCGTGTTTGATTCCATAGAAACTCACAAATTCCACATAAACCATTTCATCAAACATTACCAAATCATGAAATTAAACTTACTTGATGTCAAGAACACTTAGATAATCAAAGTTCCTGGCTCATGCATTCGATTAATCTTTGATATCCCTTTCAGTTTGATGGATTTTAGGATGTTAGGGTTTTGAGGGGAAAGCTCTTCCTGGCCTCTTCTCATGATTGCACACACTCACACATTCAAGCACTGGTCATTTTTTTTGTTAAGTGTTTTAATTACATATTTCTCATTTTAACCCCCTCATCTTTTAGAGCATGACACTTTTCTCATAATTACATACTAACTTAGTAAACCGTCATGCATATTTACAAGATTTTAGATTTGCTAAAAGCTATAAATCTTAATAATGGTAAAAATCTATGTTTACCATTTCTTTTCGTCAAAGTATTGCAATTAAACATTCTAATATGTCATACGAAATTTGGGGTGTTACAACAAGACTACTACGACTCGGAACAGATGAAATGCTTGTTAAAACGAATTTGAATATGATGTCTTCAATACATCATATGGTGTCTTGAATTGAATATGTGAAATGGATAAGTTCAAACAATTGAACTTGATTTTGGCGCAATCCGAACAATAAATACACGTATCGACAAGGAAATTTCGGCATGGTTACGACAAAAAACCGTGTATATAACTTGGAAAGAAAGAGAAGTTTTCAAGAAAGTTTGTTGACTCGATATCAAGGAGTCAACACTTACAATAATGCAGATCATCTGAATCACAAAGCAATAATTGGATATAGCGAAACAATATTTGAAATTTTGATGAAAATGATCATTCGAAGTGAAACCACATGCGTAACAAACGGTGCATGTGTAACATGAATTTTTCAAGAAATGACGCAGATAAGGGTTCACTATAATGAAAGAAAATTGTCATGATACAACAACCTTTAAGAGAAGTAGAGATGTAAAAATCTACTCATTAGATGCAAAAGTCGGAACTTCAATAAAAGAAATTTTAAGGACTTTACCTGGGGTTGCTTGTGATGACCGGTTGTTAGGTGACAGTACCATGGAATTTCGAACATAGCGTATTCTTCGTTGATGCGATAGGGGGAATGCGAAGACATGCGTATTCTCCTTAGCATGACCTGTGTCGTTGTAGGACCGCGTGCCAAACCGCCGCTTCCTGATCGATAGCTTTCATGCTGACAGGATTAGTATCATCGCTGAAATGCATCATCGTGTCTTCTCAAGGACATCGCCTTGAAATTCGTATGTGACGTACTTCAACCTCCGTTGACGTATAGATTGAGTTTCGTGAACTCTTGCACGCCCGTGCATCGTTTTGCGTAAGTTACCTGCTCGGTTAAATAAGATAGCATAGACGGCATAAAAATAGCGTTTGCCCGAGTTAGTATTCGCGGCTCCTACGTGAGGACCTTTAATGAATTTCAATATAAGTCTCCAAAGGTACTAATGCATGTTTCACTAAACTCTCAAAGTATTGTGTTCTATGTGTAATTGTTTTTGTGTACCGTGTATAAAACACCATTTTAGCATATGTTTGAAAACAAATTTTGACTTATTGTCTTTCGGCAACGTTTGGAGACCATATTCGTGTCTTAGGCGTTCGGTATATTTTCAAAGTCTTAATAGTCTAAGTCCCCAGAGAAAAGTGAGGTTAGAACCAAGGTATCTCTATGGAAACCCTATTCGCTGTAACCTAAAGCTCTGATACCAATCTGTCACACCCCAAAATTATCAGAGCTGGCGTGACCGGACTGGTATCTTCATTGCACAGTGGAAGCAAATAAGCTAAGACTTCTAAAAAACGAATGCCCACTAAGTACTCGAATCTCCAATGGTTCTCCTATTCCAACCGTGCCATAATTTGAGAAAGTAACCTGAGAAAGAAACATGCGAAAAATCAACATAAAGTTGAGAGAGTTCATAGTTTGTTTGTAAAAGATTTGAAATAAATCTTTTTGAATAACCGGTTTTTGAAATATTGTTGAGAAAACGAATTTAAAATCATTTTCTTTGGCATGTTTTATGGAAACTTTGTATTCGTATAACTTCGTATTTGTAACGCGGTATGTTCGTAAATCCATGTATTTGTAAACTATTTTGTTTGTAAAATTTATGTAACCGTCAATGCCCACCCTGACTTTGACATCATGCCTGCATAATCCTATGCTTTGAATTTGTATAAAACATGGTATGTAATTTGTAAAGACGTATCTGAAACTAAGTTCTGTAAATGTAAGGAATACGAGATCGCTAATGGTTCGCGAGGCCACTAACATATGTAACAACATAGGAAGCATCCAAACCATAGGCATTTTACTTGTCGATTCATGACTAGAGACACAAAAGCACTGCTTGGTAAAAGTGTGGCCAAGAGTGTGGTTGCCTGAAACCCATTAGATCTAACCTTTTGTTCCGCGGTCTAGGTATGTAATTGATTAATGGTTCTTATGGCACCCTATTCGTCATATGATCTATGTGTCATTCCTTAGTTTTGTGTTCTACATACCATTTTACATGTATTTTCCCAAGGTTTAGAAAACTAATAAGCGTTGTATGCACTTTACAAAAAAATACGCTTGTTTGAAAAACCGGTATAGTTATCATAAACCTTCCGTAAACCATTTGTGTCAGTTAAAACTTGTTTGTAAAATGGTTTAGAAATATGTAATTCATGTTTATTGAAAACCTTGTATTCTTTGCAAAATGTGCGTGTCTTTCCACCCCAAAAACATTTATAAAAATGTAAAACCGTAAAAAGGTGGGGTTATGAACTCACCTCGACATTCTTGTTCAATGCTAGCTTAGCGTGATTCTGTAGTGTCGTTCCAAGAACGAATTGGCTAGCGTGCATCTATATTATTTCTAACAGGGAATAACTTATCAGTTTCTAATTTTAAACGTAGTTAAACTACGCGTCCGAGCTCTACCGAGTCGTTAACAAAGCGACTCTATGAAGGAAGGTGTGAATATTTTGGTTGGAAGTAACCAAACTATTTTTAGTTGATCCCGTTTATGACCGGGATAAAACTAAGTCTCGAAAACGACTTAGTTTTCGAATGGTTTAGAATATATATATATATATATATATATATATATATATATATATATATATATATATATATATATATATATATATATATATATATATATTTGTATATGTAAATATAAATATACTTACATGGTCGTGTTAGTTGTCGCGAATAGAAGGCGTAGATGAAATATTGTACGTATTCGAAACATCGTATATGATTCAGTAATATTCCGTTGTAGTTTTCGTTGGATTGAAACTAATAGATATATATCATATACTGTAACACCCCGAAAAATATGAAACTTTATATTTTCAATATAATGTATTAATCAAACAAGAACCAACTAACTAGGAATTTATAACCCAGTTAGTTATGAGTCTTGAAGTGACTTAAAACAAGGTTAAACACCTAAACTATAGCAAAATAAAAGTTAGGGGACCAAACATGTAAAAACTGAAACTTAAATGTTTAAAATGACAACTAACACACCAAACACACACATGTGTGTGTGTCTGGTCGAACAAGAACACATGGGCGATTAGGGGTTTCTTTTCAAACCCTAACTTTCACAAATCTCACAAATTGGAAGCCTAAATCAAGTCTAAATCAAAATCTGAATACATATTAGTGATCACCTCGACGAAGGGATCATAAGGTATGAAAAATTTTGATATTTTGATGTATCTTGAATTTTAGGTTGATTGTGAAAAACGAAAATTTAGCTTGATTATGTGTTGGATAGATCAAATTAGAGGTAATATGATGTCTAGGGACAAACCCTAGATGATCTCTTGTTAAAACCTTGCATGACACTTGTGGAGTTGTAATCACCATTGTAGGTGATTAATGGAATTGTAGAAACTAGATAAACACTAGGATTATGATTTTTATTCTAGTGAAAACTGAATTTATGTGGTAAATTCAGAATTATTGATGTTGAAATTTTGTGTAAATTGCCTAATTGAAGTGAATGTAGATGGAAATAACATGTCATGAACCTAGTATTGATTATGTAAAAATCTGACCCGCTAGGTGTTTGCTAAAACGCCTAAGTGAGGAATAAAACATTAAGGATCGGACAAAAACGCAGATTTGAATATCATAATGAATTGTCCGTTATTGATTATAAAAGAGTTCTAAATTGGTAGTGAGTGGAACCCTTTAGGTAAAGAATCCGGATCGTCAAGCGGACAAGCCGGAGGTGATACATGCTTGAAGGGTGCGCTCTAAAGGTACGCAACCTATGGTTTCGTTACATTATGTTATTTATTTATTCTAGTTAGTTGTATTGGAATTTAGCCAAAGAGGAAAACCCGTTAAGTAACGAAAGTGACGAAGTGCCTTAGACAAATAAAACGGGTCAAAACATGTGTTAGAAATAGAGTTTGGAAATGGTGGTCTCCATTCGGCATCCACACGGGTCAAAACAAGTTGAGTTGTAAACGTCGAAGTCAATGACCATCACTTGTTGATTGGTTATAAACAAAGCGTAATCCGTGAAGCGGACACGCTAACTTGTTGCAAAAACATGAACCCTTGTAGAGCTCGTAAACATGTTTAAATCCTTGAAAAACATGTTTAAATCCTTGAAAACAAGCATGTTTAAATCCTTGAAAACAAGCATGATGGTTACTGCATAAGCAACCCTCGGGAGGGGAGCGAAACGCCATAATTGGTAAATACGGGAATGGGTTAAATGGCCTAAAACATGTGACGACAACAATACAATTTGTAGAACTTGTAAACAAACTGGTCAAATAAACAAGGAGCCGAATTATAGGCCAACTATTCTTGAAATGATATTTTTATGCAAATTGAGTTGAAAAACGGGTCCGTAATTTAATTACGGTCGCGTGGGAAAAAGAATTACGAAAAACGGACTTGTATAGCGAAAGTTATGCAAGTTCTAAGTTAATATTGTTGAATTTTCGTAGCTGGGCAAAGTGCAGCAACCAGCAACAACCTTCTGCCAAAATAATGCTTTCGCGCTACGCGACGGCAAAGCAGTTAGACGGTCGCGTGACGCGACCATTGTCGCGGGCCGCGTAAACTGAGTTCTAAGTTGTCGCGGGGCGCGACAGCCTTAAAATCGCTGAATTTTGTTCCGTTTTAATGGTTTGACATTAGAACTTGTTTATATGTATTCTATTATGGTCAAAACTAATATTTATCGGGGTTTTGGCGTAGGTATGAACATGCGTGACACCGGATGAAGATCAAGCGACTATCAAGAACCGAACACACTTAACCAAGCTTTCGCATTGATCTATTTTGCTTTAGTTAATATGTAAACACTTGAATATTATTTTTTGAAGGTTTAAACAGTAGGATGATGTCTAGTACATGTTGTTCTTATACACTCGTAAACCCAACAAAAATTTTTTGTAAGCTTGCATTTTGTGATGAATGCGTGTTAATATTATAAAATTCAGTTATCTTTAAGATGGTTCTTACAAGTTGGTAATCAGAGCGCCAGGTTATTAATAAAGTGTGTCCGGTTCAAGCTTGATCAAGCATCCGGTAAGAGTTAATTGTTTTAAGTAGACTTAGTAAATATAGGAAGGAAACATGAATTGACATGCATGAAAGAGTGTGTTAACACACTCAAACACAAGATGTGCATTAAACAAGAACAGTTAAAGAAAGTTACAGACTTGATTAAACCGAAGCAAGTAAATCATAAGTTATAAATGAAATGTTTAACGGTTGATGTAAACATTTCAGTTTTAAAGATGACAGATGGAGGTAACGACGATGCAGTGCCTAGAGTCACCGAACAAATGAGAGAAGTGATTGCCGAAGATGTTGGAAAGGCAATCAAAACTAGTTTGTCCGGTTTTATCGATAAGATTCAAAACACGGTACTATCGGTGGTGGTTGAGAGAATCAAGAAATTGGAAGATAGTGCCAATTTAGCGAAGGAAAAGTCCGGAGGACGAAAGCCTTGTTCATACAAAGAGTTCATGGCGTGTAAATCGCCAGGTTATAATGGGGAGGTTGACCCAATAGTATGTCAACGATGGCTAAGCGACATCGAGGGAGTGTTTGAAAGGGCCCACTGTGATATAGATGACTACGTAGCCTATGGTACGGGTCAATTAAGGGGTCAAGCGAAAGACTGGTGGGATAACAAGAAGAAAGAAATTGGAAGCGAAGCGGCTAAGGCTATAACATGGGATGAATTTAACACGCCATTTCTTAAACATCATAGTCCCAAGGCGGTCATTAACCGAATCAAAGAAGAATTCATGCAACTTAGACACAAGGGTGAGTCCATCGACAAAATCACGGGAATGTTCATGGATAAAATGAAGTTTTGTGATGAACTGGTGACAAATGAAGAACAGAAGACTTATTATTACTACAATATGTTGAGCGCCGAGTATAGGGAGTTTATGAATCCTTCAAACTATGAGACCCTTACCGAGATCATAAATGTTGCTCGGGAACGGGAGATTGAATTGAAAAAGCAAGTTGAACGAGGCAAACGAAGGGCACATGATGTTAATCCAAGCCCTACCAAGAAAGCACGGACGAACGAAACAGTGAGGAAATCGGACGCAAAAGGCGGGTCGCCAAGTTGCAAAATCTAAGGAAAGAATCATAAAGGCGAGTGTCGCTTCAAAGATAAACCTTGCCCCATATGTCGGAAAACGGGGCATATGGCTTCATCATGCCCGGATAAAGTGACAGTTTGCTACAATTGCTATCGACCGTGTCATAAAAAGTCGGAATGCCCCGAGCTAACGGGAAAGAAAGATGGGCAAGACATGAAGGGTGAAGCCCCGAAAGCAAAGGCTAGATCTTTTCACCTAACCGCCGCGGAAGCAAAAATAGAACCCGAAGTGGTTTCAGGTATATTTGTTGTAAACTCGATTCTTGCGCGTGTATTGTTTGATACGGGTGCGAATAAATCCTTTATTTCATATGGGTTTATTCGACATCCTCCATTTGTTCTAACTAAGTTACCTATGCCTTTAGAAGTAGAGATAGGTAATAACAAGAGTTTTATTGTTTGTGATGTATGTCAAAATTGCAAATTGAGCATCGATGACGAAGAATACTCAATAGACTTGATCCCGATGTCGATGGGAGAATTTCAAGTGATCGTGGGTATGGATTGGCTATCCTGATACCACACAAAGGTGGCATGTTTCTGGAAGGAGATAAAATTGACGTCTCATAACGGAAAGCACGCTACCATATACGGTGAAAAAGGGGGTAACCCTGTGGTATGTACAATGCTAGAAGCTCACCGACTTATGAAGCATGGATGCAAAGCATATATGGTATACGCAAGCGAGTCGGAGAAAGAGTCCCCAAAAATCGGAGAAGTATCGGTGGTACGGGATTATAGAGATGTGTTCCCGGAAGATTTTCCAGGAATACCACCAGAACGAGAGGTAGAGTTCGGAATCGAATTGATTCCGGGCGCAAAACATGTGGCTAAGGCGCCGTATCGACTCGCGCCGTCGGAGCTACAAGAATTGATGTCTCAGATCCAAGAACTGCTCGACAAAGGGTTTATCCGACCGAGTGTATCTCCGTGGGGTGCACCAGTACTATTCGTGAAAAAGAAGGACGGAAGCATGCGCATGTGTATCGACTACCGAGAGTTAAACAAACTCACAGTGAAAAATCGATACCCACTTCCTAGAATTGATGACTTATTTGACCAGCTACAAGGAGCGAGTTGGTTTTCAAAGATTGACCTCAGATTGGGGTATCACTAGTTGAAGGTCAAGGAGGAAGACATACCGAAGACGACCTTTCGTACACGGTACAGACATTACGAGTTCGTCGTGATGCCCTTTGGGTTGACCAATGCACCCGCGGCTTTCATGGACCTCATGAACCGGGTTTGCAAACCTATGCTGGATAAGTCGGTAATCGTATTTATCGATGACATTTTAGTGTATTCAAAAAATAAAGACGAACATGTATATCATTTGCAAGAAGTGTTAGAGACACACAGACGAGAAAAGCTGTATGCAAGATTCTCAAAGTGTGCTTTCTGGTTACGAGAGGTGCAGTTTATCTGGAATATTATTAGTGCAGACTGGGTACTAGTAGATCCGTAAAAAATAGAAGCCTCGTCAAAATGGAACCCTCGGAAGAATCCTTCAGAAATCCGAAGCTTTTTAGGGCTCGCGGGATATTATCGGAGATTCATACAAGACTTCTCCAAAATTGCCCTTCCGTTAACCAAATTGACTCACAAAGATGAAAGATTTGTATGGGGCATCCAACAAGAGAAAGCCTTCCAAACGCTGAAAGAAAAGTTAACTAACACTCCGGTGTTGACGTTACCGGACGGAGTTGACGACATGGTGGTTTACTCGGATGCGTCACATTCGGGGCTCGGATGTGTTTTAATGCAACGAGGCAAGGTCATAGCCTATGCCTCGAGGCAACTGAAGATTCATGAAAAGAAATACCCGACTCATGACCTTGAGTTAACATCAGTGGTATTTGCCTTAAAAATATGGAGGCATTATTTGTATGGGGTAAAATGTACTATCTTTACCGACCATAAAAGTTTGAAATATTTCTTCGATCAGAAGGAATTAAACATGAGGCAGAGGCGATGGTTGGAAACAGTCAAGGATTATGATTGTGAAATACACTACCACCCCGGGAAAGCCAATGTAGTGGTGGATGCGTTGAGCCGAAAGGTAGACTATGCCCCAATTCGGGTACAATCGATGCAGCTCATTGTGACCTCGGGTTTATTAGAGCAAATCCGAGGAGTACAAGTTGAAGCGGTGAAGGTGGAAAACTGGAAGAAGGAAAGAATAGTCGTCCAATTTAAGGATATTGTAGATGGCAACAACGGTTTGAAGACACGTTTTGGTAGAATCTGGGTTCCTAAATCGTGTGGACTTAAAAAGCTTCTACTTAATGAAGCTCACAAATCCCGTTATTCCATTCATCCGGGAGCGACCAAGATGTATAATGACTTGAAACAAAATTATTGGTGGCCCGGAATGAAAAGAGATGTAGTAAAATACGTGGAGAAATGCTTGACATGTCTACAAGTCAAGGCAGAGCACCAAAAAACATGTGGTAAACTCCAACTGTTGGAAATTCCGGGTTGGAAATAGGAACACATTACAATGGACCTATTGGCCAAACTACCAAAGACGAACCGTGGATTTGATGCAATATGGGTGGTTGTTGATAGACTGACAAAGAGTGCTCATTTTATCCCGATACGTGAGACTTATACGTCACAAAAGATGTCGGAGGTTTACACTAATGGGATAGTGGCACGCTACAGAGTATCGGTATCCATCGTGTCCGATAGGGATACTCGATTCACTTCAAATTTTTGGTGAGATTTCCAAGAGCAAATGGGGATGAAATTGTTCATCAGCACCGCGTACCATCTTCAGACGGATGGACAGAGCGAAAGAACAATACAAACACTGGAAGATATTCTACGGGCATGTATTATCGACTTCGGAGGTAGTTGAGATGTGTATCTACCATTGGTCGAATTTTCCTATAATAAAAGTTACCATGCTAGTATCGGGATGGCTCCTTACGAAATGCTTTACGGTAGGAGATGCCGAACCCCAGTGTGTTGGAATGAGGTGGGTCCATGTGAACTCGCCCATAAAGACATAGTTCGAGCCACTAATGAAAAGATTGATATGGTTCGGGCGCACTTGAAAGCGGCTCAAGATAGACAAAAGTCGTATGCGGACAAAAGGAGAAGACCGATCGAGTTTCAGGTTGGCGATAAGGTCATGCTTAAGGTATCCCCTTGGAAGGGGATTATCCGATTCAGAAAAAGAGGAAAATTAAGCCAGAGATTTATTGGGCCGTTTAAAATTGTTGAACGAGTAGGAAGGGTAGCATACCGCCTTGAGCTACCGGAGATGTCACATGTGTCACATCTTCGGAAATGTCTAGCGGATGAAACAGCTTATATCCACTACAATGATTTAGAGGTGGATGATAGCCTTAACTATGTGGTGAAGCCGATTGCGATCTTGGATCGTAAGGTGAAAATCTTAAGGAACAAAGAGATCAACCAAGTAAAGGTCAAATGGGAATACAGGAAGGGTTCGGATACCACCTGGGAATCCGAGGAGGAAATGCAACGACTCTACCCTACATTATTTGGTACGTAATCCAGTTTCGGGGACGAAACCCTTTTTAAGGGGCGTGGACTTGTAACACCCCGAAAAATATGAAACATTATATTTTCAATATAAAGTATTAATCAAACAAGAACCAACTAACTAGGAATTTATAACCCAGTAAGTTATGAGTCTTGAAGTGAGTTAAAACAAGGTTAAACACCTAAACTATAGCAAAATAAAAGTTAGGGGACCAAACTTGTAAAAACTGAAACTTAAATGTTTAAAGTAACAATTAACACACCAAACACACACATGTGCGTGTCTAGTCGAACAAGAACACATGGGTGATCAGGGGTTTCTTTTCAAACCCTAAGTTTCACAAATCTCACAAATTGGAAGCCTAAATCAAGTCTAAATCAAAATATGAATACATATTAGTGATCACCTCGACGAAGGGATCATAAGGTATGCAAAATTTTGATATTTTGATGCATCTTGAATTTTAGGTTGATTGTGAAAAACAAAAATTTAGCTTGATTATGTGTTGGATAGAGCAAATTAGAGCTAATATGATGTCTAGGGACAAACCCTAGATGATCTCTTGTTAAAACCTTGCATGACACTTGTGGAGTTGTAATCACCATTGTAGGTGATTAATGGAATTGTAGAAACTAGATAAACACTAGGATTATGATTTTTATTCTATTGAAAACTGAATTTATGTGGTAAATTCAGAATTATTGATGTTGAATTTTTTGTGTAAATTGCCTAATTGAAGGGAATGTAGATGGAAATAACATGTCATGAACCTAGTATTGATTATGTAAAAATCTGACCCGCTAGGTGTTTGTTAAAACGCCTAAGTGAGGAATAAAACATTAAGGATCGGATAAAAACGCAGATTTGAATATCATAATGAATTGTCCGTTATTGATTATAAAAGAGTTCTAATTGGTAGTGAATGGAACCCTTTAGGTAAAGAATCCGGATCGTCAAGCGGACAAGCCGGAGGTGATACGGGCTTGAAGGGTGCGCTCTAAAGGTACGCGACCTATGGTTTCATTACATTATGTTATTTATTTATTTATTCTAGTTAGTTGTATTGGAATTTAGCCAAAGAGGAAAACCCGTTAAGTCACGAAAGTGACGATGTGCCTTAGACAAATAAAACGGGTCAAAACATGTGTTAGAAATAGAGTTTGGAATGTCTTGAAATGGTGGTCTCCATTCGGCATCCAAACGGGTCAAAACAAGTTGAGTTGTAAACGTCGAAGTCAATGACCATCACTTGTTGATTGGTTATAAACAAAGCGTAAGCCGTGAAGCGGACATGCTAACTTGTTGCAAAAACATGAACCCTTGTAGAAGGATTAAAGTTCGGAATTTTTACTTGTCAAATAATTTAGAAAAGCATGTTTAGATCCTTGAAAACAAGCATGATGGTTACAGCATAAGCAACCCTCGGGAGGGGAGCGAAATGCCATAATTGGTAAATACGGTAATGGGTTAAATGGCCTAAAACATGTGATGACAACAATACAAGTTGTAGAACTTGTAAACAAACGGGTCAAAACAAGGAGCCGAATTATAGGCCAACTGTTCTTGAAATGATATTTTATGCAAATTGTGTTGAAAAACGGGTCCGTAATTTAATTATGGTCGCGTGGGAAAAAGAATTACGAAAAACGAACTTGTATAGCGAAAGTTATGCAAGTTCTAAGTTAATATTGTTGAATTTTCGTAGCTGGGCAAAGTGCAGCAACCAGCTACAACCTTCTGCCAAAATAATGCCTTCGCGCTACGCGATGGCAAAGCAGTTAGACGGTCGCGTGACGCGACCATTGTCGCGGGCCGCGTATCTGTGTTCTAAGCTGTCACGGGGCGCGACAGCCTTAAAATCGCTGAATTTTGTTCCGTTTTAATGGTTTGACATTAGAACTTGTTTATATGTATTCTATTGTGGTCAATGTAACACCTGTGTCATTTCAACCATCAAACAAATGCCAAACCAATGAAATAATGTATTTCATACTTTGGACTTGTATAAATATGTGTATCTTTTGCACATATCAACTTATGTTCGATTTCAAGCTCTAAATTGCTTTCTGGAAGGTTATACACGCACTGATGCGTAAATATAACCAGTTTAATGCAACGAACACTCCGGAATAGTGAAATAGGTTTAACATACCTTAAATAACCTTTACATAACTTAGATATAAGTTTTGGAAGGTTTGGTGTGGTGAAATCAAAGTTAAATCGCTTACAGGGACTAAATTTGACAAACTGCGAAAGTATGCCAATTTGAACTGTAACAGACATTCCGGAACATGACCATAAGTTAAACACACCATAAATATCCTTTACATAGCTTAGAAATAGGCTTTGAGGGGTTCGGTGTGCTAAAATAAACTTTTGGGTCATTGAGGGACTAAAAGCGTCAAAAAGTGCACAAGTTTGCATTTTCGCGCATAACTTACGTTCTGAATACATCCGAACATCCAAAAATTTATGTGAGCAGGAATATATTATATTTTAGTGTTCGCCATAAGAAAAATCCTTTCGTCACGTCATTTGGATCGTTTTTCGCGCTTGTGCGCATTCCGTTGTAATTAAGCGAACATCGCGTTCGTACGGCCAAACGAACCAACACCCGGCATATTTTGGAGCATGTTTCATGTCCACAATGTTTAGGAAACATTTTAGGGCCTTAAAGTTGGCTTTACGGGCCTTAGAAGTGTCGGAAATGGCCTTAAACACGTGCAGGGACCAAAACTGTCAATTCTGCAAGAAGTTTGCTGATCAGACAGCTAGGCGGCCCGCCTCAGTTTCTTAACATTCTTAGGCGGCCCGCGTCAGACTCCCAGAATAGATCAGAACGAACAGTCAGCGTGTACCAGCTGTTTTAACCACAACCACACACTTGCAACTTGCATATTCAGCTGATAAACATCATTTTTAGGCACCACAACTTTCCGACACTTGTACGGATACGATTAAGGCACGATATTCGACAAACGATCTTAACGGTTCGGGTATTCCTATAAATACCCAACCCACACAACTTCAAAACCCACTAGAATTCTGATCCTAGAAGCTCTAAGTTGAAACCATTGTTTCATACCTGAGTTACTTGGATCGGGATTAGCATTCGGGGACCCTTCGTAAGTATTCTTTCGTTCTTTTATTGCTTTTCGAGTCTTTCGAGTCTGAAAGTCAAACTTTGTTTGACTTTCTGCATTGACCAGTTATGGTCAATGCGAAGTTCGTTTGAACTTCGCAACGTGAGTGTAATCACGTTGGTTATAGTCCCTTGGGACTATGCCTACTGATTACCACGTTGTCTAGGGTCGTAGGGTAAGCGATCTAATAAATCGCTTATACCTCGAACCTGACCCAGTTTGGTCGATCATTAGGATCCGACCAAATACATTAGGTGACCATAGTAGGTAGGGAATAACCTTCCGAGGTTATACCCTATGGTCACATCGTTTAAGTAGTTGTATGATAGGTAGTTTATATGCCTTAGGTAAATTACCAGAATACCCTTTTCATGTATAATTGGTAATTAAGCATATGTAACCTAAACCTTTGTCACATAACTGATTATGTAACATGTTTAGGCATATAATACTTGTCATAGGACTAGTTAGGCGGTCCGAACGCGTTTCACGCGCACGATGCGTTAAAGTAGCATAAGCTACCTAAACGGATCATTATGGGTCAATAACACTTAGGTTAAGTTTCATTTAGTATGTAGGCTTTGTTAAACCAAATGACACGAGTCTCAACACTCGTTTGGTTTACAAACCCTAATGCTACCCGATCTTCCGATTTAGGTCCGGTTTATTAATGTAGTTACCTATAGTAGGTGCCGTTTGATATCCGCGATCTCTAGCATTGTTTGGTTGTTACTCAAGGACTACTGAGCAATCTCAAGTGAGTACATAGACCCCTCTTTTACTGTTTTCCAAACTGTTTTAGGGTGGAACACATGTGCCTACTTGTTACTTTCATGCTTTCCTGTTTTCACATCATAGACATGCTATGTTCGTTAGTACATTATAGTACACGATTTCATTACATCTTATGCTAGGTATGCCCATTGTGTGCATTACTTAGTACATTGTTTTACATTGCTTTTCTGTTGCATATGCTTATCCAGCATATGAACACATTATACTACATATTGAACCGTTGTAATCATTTGACTATGTGATCCGTTGATATCTGTGAACCGTTTGTATCTGTGATCCGTTTATATCTGTGAACCGTTTGTATATGTGAACCGTTTATATCTGTGAACCGTTTGTATCTGTGAACCGTTTGTATCTGTGAACCGTTTGTGTCTGCGAACCGTGTGAACCGTATTTGACCATACATGAACATTTCTACTATTGTTAAACATTACTTTGGTGGTTTGGTTTGATTAAATGATTAAGTAACGATGCGTGTGTAATATGATACAAGCATGGTGGATACGCCGCTGGTACTTCCTATATATAAGTGTTTGTATGGTATTACATACTGTAGCGTTATTTGAATCATTTCAGTTTGAGACATAGAACATTTTATACAAATAACATACTTTTCACAAGACATTGATTTATAAACATCTTATCTTATGCAAACATATTTTACTTGGTTATTCATTTAACCTTACATTTATTTATACTTATCATCTGAACTCATTGTTTTTCAAATGATTTACAAAGCAAAGCAAACTAAAAGGTTCATGACTAAACATTTTCTCAAACATAAGTCATGAAACCTATTTTCACAAAACCTATGTATCTCACAGGCATTTTTATGCTGACGTACCTATTTTCACATGTGTTTTTCAGGAACTGTTGCATAAGATGATCAAGATACACATAGGCAGACTTGGGCCTTAGTGACAATAAAAGATGCAAGACTAGTTAATTATGTTGTATTTTCCTTATTTGTTAAGACATTGTAACACTTTAATCAATAAAACGAAACTTCAATTGCCATGGATTTGAAACAATTAATTCTGTTACAACACTCCCCGACGTTTTCGCCACGTTTTGTATGTTCTACGTGTTTCGGGGTGTGACAGTCAAAACTAATATTTATCAGTGTTTTGGCGTAGGTATGAACACGCGTGACACTGGATGAAGATCAAGCGACTATCAAGAACCGAACGCACTAAACCAAGCTTCCGCATTGATCTATTTTCCTTTAGTTAATATGTAAACACTTGAATATTATGTTTTGAAGGTTTAAACAGTAGGATGTTGTCTAGTACATGTTGTTCTTATACACTCGTAAACCCAACAAAAAAATTTTGTAAGCTCGCCTTTTGTGATGAATGCGTGTTAATATTATAAAATTCAGTTATCTTTAAGATGGTTCTTACATATATGCATTCGAAAACTTGACCTTTGAAACGAATATAACAAATATGTTCATTTTATAAGAATATTCAGATCCGAAATAGTCGAAATAAAAATACACAATTATATTTATTTGTATGATTTCCGAATATTAAGCGTTTGAAATAATCTAAAAGAAACTATATTTAGTTTGTAAGAAAGGTTTAAGTCGTCGTTTCAAAATAAATATAAGCGATTATATTTATTTTATAAATTAACACAAAGTATCGACGTTCGAAATAAATATAAGCAATTATATTTATTTTATAAAAGCATTCGAAAATATCGATGTTTGACTAATTATAGATAATTATATTTATCTAAATACGTGTCGGGTTTCGTTAAGTTGTAACTCACTTGCTGTCGAAATATTATAATTTCTGTTTATAAGTTATAAAACGACACTAAAATACATATACTTTTATATTTAGTTTTATAAGAACACTAGAGTTTCGATTGGTGTCGTTTTATATAATATAACTTCGTTTTGTAATGCGGGTTTATACGAAAATCGGTCAGAGTTTCCTCTATTCTTGGACGATCCCGACAATCGAGTGTTGATATATTTTATCAAAATTCAACAATTTTCAACCACAATTCAATAATATAATCAATCTATATAATTTTCGTCGAGTATAATAAACGTAACCTAATCTCAAATTAAATCGGTTCGAGCTCGATTCGCGTATCCAATTGAAAACTATTTAAAAACAACGTATTCGCCGTTAAAACTTTACCATCTCTCGTGCTGAATCATCGAACCGCTTGACTGAGTTGACCGAGTCAACTGAGTTGACTCGGTTTGACCATGTTGACCGAGTTGACTCGGGCTTGACCGAGTCGACTCGCTGAGTTGACCGAGTGAACCTGACCCGTCCGATACGCGCTTGACCCGAACCAAACTCGACCACTGTTGACCCGAGCCGTTGACCCGAACTGACCTGTTGACTGAAGTTTGACCGGACCCGAGACGTCACCCGAGGAACCCGAACATGAATCTGAGCTTAATTTTGGAACTTAAGTCGTGACCCGAACCGTGACGGACCCGCAATCCCAAATTTGACATGAGATTTCCGACCCCAACTCGAACTGGATATCATCAGCAAGAACCAAATCATCATCAACTTCAGTTTTGCAGGAAATATAGAGAATTGGAGGGTATTTACCGGAAAACTTGTCGGATAATGATGCGGGCCGACGGACTAAGACGCCGACCGCCGGACCGAGGCACCGACTGCTGCTATCGCCGCCGCTCTCTCTCTCTCTCTCTCTCCTCAGCCTCTTTCTCTCTCCACTGCCACTGTTCCTCCTGCTTTTTCGTCTCTCGGTTTCTCGGGCTGGCCGCCGCTCACCACCACCCGAAGGTGGTGGTCTTCTATTAACTGACGAAGAAGGGGTGGGTGTGACGTCGGAGAACAGTCGCCACCGGCCGAAGTTCCTCCGATCGCCGGCAGATATGAACGAAGGGGGAGAGGAGAACAAGAGAGGGTGTTTGGCTTTGAGTTATGTGTGTGTGTTTTGAGAGTAAATGATGTGGAGTTGTCTGAGTTTATTTTATGTTTGAGAAGATGAAGTTTGGAGTGTGTAGGTTTAGAGTATAAAGTGCAGACAAGAATTGAGAGGGAAAGGTGAATGGTAGCGGCTGTATCAAATGAGATGTTAGGGTCTTAGCTTCTCTTATATAGGCAGGTTTAATCTAGTGGGCTTGGGCCCAAGGCACACAAGCCCAATCGTGTGTTTTAAGTGACCCGTAATTCCTACAAGGCCCGTTATCAAAACCCGAACGTCGTAAAAATGTCATAAATCATTGATTTAAAATATGAAGACGTAAAACAGTGTCGGTAGTCGCGTTTGATGCTCTCGCTCGTCGCTTACGGTAAAAATCGTGTAAAATTGTTTCGTTGCCGTTTTAATCTGTTTTTCAATCCGGTTTTGACTACGGATGTAAAAATTTAATTACGGAGCTAAAATATATCGTACAAATTTAATATTTGTCGATGTTGTCAGTATTTCGTACGGTTTCATTTCGTTAACGTTTAATATTCAACGGTTTCTCCGCAGATCGCCATACACGCGCTGTAAAGTCGATTAGGCGTTCCTAGACACTCCAAGGGCCTAGTTGAGTTTATTTACATCTTCAACGCTGTTTATTATCGTCCTAAACATTTGTTAATCATGTGATTAGAGCCGTAAATCACTGGTTATCACATTCTCCCCCTGTTAATAAAATTTCGTCCTCGAAATTTGGACTACGTTAACTCCTTAGATTTACGTTATGCGTAGGCATATACGAATAATTCCAAAGTGAATGGCCATGAAATCGAATCAAGACTTATTCGAATTATGTGAATTAAAGGACATACTTCAACAATAAGAACCCAACGGTTTAGAGAAATGTGTTTCAGAAAGTGATGTCACAGGAAAGGAAACGAGACAAACTGATACAGTCACCAGTGTGACTACGTTAACAGGGGTCTAATAAAAGTTGAATTTCGAGCAATAGAATTCCAAACGAACATTCACAATATGCAAATGAATTCTAGAAACGATAACCTCCACTAATTGGAACTTAAAATCAACAAGTTCAATGAAATAGTTTTGCATGAAACGCTCGGTCATGATCAGCCCAAGCTGCAAGTTCTATCGACACCACAAGGTGTCGCAGTGATCAAAATAATTCAATAATAGCGGTGACCGAACAAGTTCAATGTGTTTAAAATCAAATGAAAGCGCAATGAAGCAAATCTGATAATTTGTTTCGAACGACATCATAGGATTTCCAATTGAAAATGAAATATCAAAGAAATAATGTTTTCGATCGAAGATGAAAAGCACTAAATATCGCAAAACATTCGATCGATAATCTAAGAACCGTTAGTAGGTACACCGAAATATAAAAATGAATTTGTGTACCATTGTCTTAACACATGATTGTGTTAAGACTGCTTTAATATGATAATTCAATGCGGATTTAAAACAAATCAATAAATAAATAATTAAATCCGTGCATGATATGTGTGAACGACATTAGCGAAAGCTTCAATTTAGTGAAAACACCACCACAAGGTGTTGAAATCAACAAACGACTTAATGGAGTTGTAGACCAAACAAGACTACTACGACTCGGAACAGATGAAACGCTTGTTAAAACGAATTTGAATATGATTTCTTCAATCCATCATATGGTGTCTTGAATTGAATATGTGAAATGGACAAGTTCAAACAATTGAACTTGGTTTTGGCGCAATCCGAACAGTAAATACACGTATCGACAAGGAAATTTCGGCATGGTTACGACGAAAAACCATGTATATAACTTGAAAAGAAAGAGAAGTTTTCGAGAAAGTTTGTTGACTCAATATCAAGGAGTCAACCCTTACAATAATGCAGGTCATTTGAATCACAAAGCAATAATTAGATATAGCGAAACAATATTTGAAATTTTGATGAAAATGATCATTCGAAGTGAAACCACATGCGTAACAAACGGTGCATGTGTAACATGAATTTTTCAAGAAATGAAGCAGATGAGGGTTTGCTATAATGAAAGAAAATTGTCGTGATACAACGACCTTTAAGAGGAGTAGAGATGTAAAAATCTACTCACTAGATGCAAAAGTCGGAATTTCAATAAAAGAAATTTTAAGGACTTTACCTGGGGTTACATGTGTTGACCGGTTGTTAGGTGACAGTACCATCGAATGTTGAACATAGCGTATTTGTTGTTAATGCGATAAGGGGAATGCGGAGACATGCTTATTCTCCTTAGCGTGACCCGTGTCGTTGCAGGACCGCGTGCCAAACCGCCGCTTCCAGATCGATAACTTTCATGCTGACAGGATTAGTATCGTCGCTGAAATGCTTCATCGTGTCTTCTCAAAGACATCTCCTTGAAATTCGCATGTGACGTACTTCAACCTCCGTTGATGAATAGATTGAGTTTCGTGAACTTTTGCACGCCCGTGCTTCGTTTTGAGTAAGTTACCTGCTCGGTTAAATAAGATAGCATAGACGACATAAAAATGGAGTTTGCCCGAGTTAGTATTCGTGGCTCCTACGTGAGGACCTTTAATGAATTTCAATATAAGTCTCCGAAGGTACTAATGCATGTTTCACTAAACTCTCAAAGTCAAACATTGTGTCCAATGATGTGTGATGTGTTGACACGTGTAATGAACCCTAATAAAGTCAAACATTGACTATGAGGGACTATTTTCATCAAAATAGAAAACCTTGATTATAGAAGGACTAAAAGTGTCAACATGCCTAAACTAGGCCTCGGAGTGACCTTATACGATGTCCGTATTCACAAATGAGCCACTTGTTGGACGAGAGGAGTCGTTTGTGTAATTATTTGAAAGTTTGCGCAATGAACGGTTAAAAATGTCAACATGTTAATTCTTACCTCTGAGTGACCTTTTAACAAACCGAGAGCTTCATAATGTTTGATTATATTCTCGGGAATACCTAATATTGGCCATTCAAGGCTTTTATGTCAATAAGTGGAGGTTCGCGCAAATTGTATGTTAGAGGGGTTAAAGCGTCAACATGTTTAATTACACCTCTGAATGATCTTTTAACGAACCCGAAGTTTTATGACGTACAATCATACTCTCGAGAATGCTTATCATAAGCTACATAGGGCTTTGATGCTATTAAACGGTGATACACGCAAGTTTTCGCATTAAAGGGACCAAAAGCGTCAACGTCGAACAATACACATTTGAGTGACCTTTTAAGCGAGCTGGAGCATTGTAATATTTGAGTATACGCTCGGGAATGCCTAGTATGGACTTTGGAAGGCTTTAATATCGATAGATGATATTACGCGTAACTTTACGCGTTAAAAAGGCATAAACGCGTCAATGGGTGAAACTACGCGTTTGAAAGGTCTTTTGAATGAATCGGGAGCTCCGATATGCTTAGTCATACCGATGGGTGTACCTAAGACTGGACAGGAAGGGTTTTCGCACACTATATTGAAATATATGAGTATATGAAAATAATGTGCCTAAAATGTCAAATCTTGAAAGTTCTTATGTAACTAAAAAGGTTCAGGGACTGATGTTGTAAAACCTGAAACATGTTTGGCTGTTTGGGTCTAGTCACGGGCTGCGAGCCCATTAGGCTGACCCTTCATGGGTCGCTTAAACAGCAAACAATAACCAATATGTTCAGTTTTGTATGAACATGAAAGAACAGGGACTAGATCTGCTATAACGCCAAACTTATAATCTGGGCCAGACGCCCTGGCTGGCCGCGTAAGCTGGGCCATCATTCTACGCGGGCCGCGAGGCCCATGCCAGCTCTATTTTTTTTTCCTTGCAGCCCAAACAAACAGCTTATCTCATTGGTTTCGAATCTATGGGCTGCAAACCGACTTAAGACACGTTTTTAGGCACTTGTCACCATCTTAGGGACCCTCCAAACACCTGTTAATCATCCAAGATTCACCCAAAAACTATATATAGGCCTGATGTTCATCCATTTTCATGACACTTTTCATTCTATCATCTTATCTCTCAAACCTGGAGCCTCCTGATCTGATTGGGAATTCTTTTTAGTAGAAAAGATAGCTAGGACCCTTTGTTAGTGTCTTAGCCCTCTCTTTAGTTCAGTTTTATGATTTAAAAACCGAAAAGTCAAGTTATCGTAAATTAACTTTGACTTTCGGTTTAAACTCAAATGGTCCAGCCACTGTTCGAAATGAATGTGGTTATGTGACCATAGTTAGGTAGGTGATTAACCCTTAAAAGGGCACCTCCTAATTCCTTCGTTTGCTTAGTTAATTGTCGGGTCAAACTAATTATTTAAAAAGTCAAACTTGGCAGAATTATAAATAATAATTAAAACCAATAGTGCAGGGGTTATAAATTATATTTTAACACTCTAATAACTTGGTAATTATTATTAGAACATGTCTAAACGTGTTCAACCCGACAATTCTGAGTTTAGGGTCGGTTCGCAACCGAAAGTCGCAAAAGCTTGACTTTTGCTTTGAATTTCAGTTCTGACCCAATCTAGCTTAAATCCTTTATGTTTTAAGCTTCCATTGGGACCTTATTATGTTGTAGTATATCACCCTAAGGTTATATTACCTGGTCCTTAGTAGTTTGAATTATATGATAATCTCCGTTATTATGCTTATAAATGCCCATTTCTCCCTTTTGACATATAAATGAGAATTTTGAAAATGTGAGAGGACAAAAACCTTTATTACTGATATATAAGTATGTCCCGAAAATTTTACATCAGTTCTTGGTCTCAAACATGAGTTATGCTTGATATCGTAAATAGAAGCTTTTTATTAATTAATTTGCGATATCTTGCATAAGGCATGTTTAAACTTGGATTTTGACCCAAAACTCATTACCTACTGTTAAGATATTATTTTTAGGGATTTTTGGAATTTTTTATCAGATTATAATCTGATCGTATCATGGAGTTCTTGTGTAATTCAGTAAAAGACGATAATACCCTTTTTCATGCATAAAGTGAGATTAATAAATGATTTGAATGCCAAACCTTTTCCTACTGATTTCATACATTAAATAAATTATTCTGAGAATTCAAAACTGATAAAAATCTCAGATTTCCATAAAACACCTTAATTATCGTCAATTAGCGATTTTTACGCTATTTAGGTGCATAGTATGGTTTTAAACCATAATTAAGACCTAAGACTTGTTACCTACTGAATTTTTAAACAATTTTAATATTACTACAGTAGGTATAAGTCATGAACTCAAATTTCCAAAAATGTCCTTAAAAGCATATGTGAAATGACCAAAATACCCTTTCGAGGCATACCTTGGCCATAAATGGTAAACCTCACATATGTATGATATCTTACTGATGTAATGTGATAAAATAAATATTTTTACTGATTACCAAAGACCAGAACCTCAGTTTGCTTTAAAACCTCTTTTATAAAGGGTAAAATGACCAAAATGCCCCTACGGGACTTAAATTGGTTTAAAATACTTTCTGGACATATATGTTAAAATCCTACTGATGTATTAACATATTCTAAGCATAATAACATATGGGATTTGTATATGGGTCATTTGGTTGCCCGTTACGCATTTACGCGTTTGGATCGGTTTATGTAACTAGTTTACGTAAGTTTGCCGAAACGGGTTTAACCTTATCGTTTTTATCTCAAAATCCAGAATGTGTTTATTTTACCCATATTATACAAGTCTGCGTACTTGTTGGGTCTAAATAACATTCTATTCCGGTCATCGCTTAATCCAGCGAATCGTACCGTATTAGATACTTTAAGCTAGCCGGTCTAAGTCTACGACTTAAATAAGACCGTTAGCATTCTGAATTGGTTATATATTACCATCACTCCAGACTAGAGCCACCCGGTAAAAGCTACCTGCATTTAGATAGATTGGATACGACTGAGTTATTTTGCTGTGAATCAAGTATTAGCTCAGGTAAATACTTTTAACTTATTTTCCCTTATACGGGCTTGGGATATGGTATTATAATAATAATACCACTTGGTCGGGTATGAAATCATTTAATCGGATTGTGATTAATAAATTTACATAACCCGTTTTAATCTGTCTTGTTTGATAACATAAGCATTGGGGGTTAATACGACCGTGTCCTGGAAATCCTCGGCTCATTTCATTTGAAAATGGCCACGACCTATGCACGAGGTGTAGGCATACACCTGACAGATGCAAATGCTAAAATATAAACCCACATGTTGGGGATAACTCCTTTGTGGGTTCTATAAGTGGTGAGTTGGTTAATCAAGACCGTCTTCCAACCGGCCCCAATTGTATGACAACATATAAATCTGTATACAAGATTATCTTAAATAATTGTCCCAACTTTAAATGGTTTGTGCCTTGTGCATTTAAATCAATTTTCATAAACTCTTTTCAAATGAGTCGGTTAATTGTATTTACCAGTGAAAACTGACGTATTTTCAAAAGACTAAGTGGCAGGTACTACTCGTAATAGGCTGGGAGTCGCTCGGTGTCGAAAAAGAGGATCTTGCAAATCGTTAAAGATGCCATAAAGTCTGCTAAACTTCATTTTATTCATTCTGTGATGATCCACCTGTGGATTTGATATTACAGGCTCGTCTATAATAAATACTTTGATATTTTTAGACATTTGAGTTTGTAATAATATTTTATATTCCAAGACTTCCGTTGTGCTATTCTGTGTATGTTTGACCATGACGGTATCAACTACGTCACGATACTCCCCACCGGGCCCACCGGTAATATGTGGAAATATCGGGGTGTGACAGGTTGGTATCAGAGCCAACATTGAGTGAATTAAACACTAGTCTTTTGTGTTTAATCTCAATGACACAGTGGCATGTTCCTTAGACCTTTTTGAGTCTAGACTTAACATAGGAATGTCTCATCCCTATTAAGTAAACATTGTTTTCGATTTTATGTATTTTGAATTTGTCGCTAAGCAAGGAAGCCGTTGATGGATATTCTCCTTATCTGAAGCCAAGGAATGCCAAGCTTCGTAAAACGGCTAGAATAAGCGTGCGACCGGTCTGGAGGAGAGACATTCCTGAGCTCATTCCTAAAACCAAATCTATTGAATAGCAATCACACTTCAGAGTCCATACCGGAGGTCCCTGAGGCTCAAATTTTAAAGTCTGCGCCAGTGGAGTCCGTACCATGTGATCACTGAGACTCCCGTTTTGAAAATAATGTTAGTAAATGCTGATGATCCTTATTTCTTACCTCCAAGTTTTGGAATCCCAGACTTGGATTATATCAGTCAAAACTCAATCCATGATCCATATCATTCCTTAACCATTGAACCCTTGAATTCTACTTCTATAACGGATCCTGATTGGAATACTTACCTTATTCACTGAGGTCTTCAGTGTCCCTACCGTATATGGTAAACAGAGAAGAGAAACAATCGAAATGGAGCAAAGAAGGCGTTAGAGAATCCTTCTTTCATAATATTCTTTGTCTTTTAAGTCCTTATAAGGACCTATCTCTTCTATTTAGTCCCTGCATGGACATACCTTTCGACTCAAGACCCTATATAGGTATTTGCTATTTAGTCCTTTTATGGACATTATATTTCAATATAGTCCCTTGTGGACATTATATTTCAATAAAGTCCCTCGGTGGGCATGCTATTTCAATATAGTCCTTTCGTGGGCATATTATTTCATTAAAAGTCTTTTTGTAAACATACTATTTTATCAAAGTTCCCTGGCAGACGTAATAATTCATTATAGTCCTTTCAAGGACATATTATTTCATCGTAGTCCCTTCGTGGACATGCTGATTCATTAAGTTCCTTTTATGGACAAATTATTACATTAAGATCCCTTGTGGACATGATATTTTATCGTAAGTCCCTTTAAGGACATATTGTTTCATTAATAAGTCCTAATGAGGACGTATCTTTCGACTTAAAGTTCCTACGAGGACAATTGTTTATTAATGTCCCTTCATGGACATATTATATCATAATAATCCCAATTCGGACGTTTCTTATAGTCCCTATACGGACTTATATTTCCTTTTAGTCCTTGCGTGGACTAAAGCTGCTTTAAGTCCCTGTGAGGACATCTGTACAGCAAAGCCTTTTTTTGTGCACACTGTACCAATATAGTCCTTTTATGGACATCTTATTTCATTAAAAATCCCTTTGGGGATATGCTATTTCGAAATAGTCCCTTTGAGGACATGATATTTCATTATAACCCCTATATGGACTTATAATATTTTATAGTCCTTATACGGACTTATATTTTTACTCTTAGTCCTCTGTGGAGATATATATTATTAAAAGTCCTGATTAAGGCACTATTGTAAATTTCTAATAACTTAGGAAAGTTTTGAAAATTTTATATATGTATTCATTTCGTCCTTTATCCAAAGATAGTTCTGAATTTTATTCGAACTTTATCGATCAGCTGAAAATTTCAAAAGATCTTCTTAATGGTATAACCTAGCCTATATGTCTATGAACATGGCTATGATGGTAAAACCCTCTTAAGATAATTAATCTTTGTTAACATCTGAGAACATGTTAACACTCCTGGCAGTGTGACGTGAGAAACCACACCAGCCGTCAAGGTATTGGTTTACGACCAAGCCTTAAAGCCTATATGATCAGAGTAGATCATGGCAAGTATCATCAATGTGATGATCATACCATACACATCCATTAGTGGTGAAGTGCCTACGGGCTATACTTGTTGTCTAATAAAGACATTGACAGTTATGGTCTACGACTCCCTGTCTAAAAATGTTGGACTATGTCCAAACATAATAGTCTATATGATCAATGCAATCATGACTAATATCATCTAATACGATGATCATATTATATAACATCTTAGTGATGTTTTGCCTACAGGCTATAATATATTATCCATTTGAGACAAAGACATTGTGATTATGATCCCCTGTTCAAGGTAGTGAGCTGTGCTCAAGCCTAATATTCTATATGATCAATGCGATCATGACTAAAATCATCAATACGATGATTAAATTTAACATCCTTACTGATGTTTTGCCTAAGGGCTATATTATATTGTCCAATTGTGACAAGGCAATTGTAATCTTTTATGATTCTTTGCCCAAGGGGGTGAGCTATGCTCAAATCCCATAGTCTATATGATCATTGCGATCCTGACTAATATTATCAGTATGATGATAATTATATTAACATCCCTAGTGATGAAATGCCTACGGGTCATACTTTATTCTATTGTCGATAAGACAAAGTTAGTGGTGGTCTTTATGATCCCCTATTCACAGTGGTGGGTTATACCCAACCCTAACAGTCTATATGATCAGTGTGATCATGACTAATATCATCAAATACGATGATGATATATGAACATCCATTAGTGATGTCAATTGGTTTACCTTTGTGCCAAATGAATCGTCTTTCAAGACAATGACAGTTGTAGTCTATGACTCTCTGTCCAAAAGTGAAGAACTATGTTCAAACCTGGAAGCCCCTAATCCAATAAGATTGTGGCTTATAAATTGATGTACTTGGTGACAAATCAACAAATTATGTTTTAAAGTCATTTATGACAATCCAATGTGCTATAAATTGTCATTCGTGACAAGTTAACATATTAAATGTTAACATCCCTGATGACAGGCCTTTTGTGTCAGATTTTATAATGTCCTCCGTGACAGGCCTTGGTGCCATATCTTATAACGTCCTTGTAACGAGGCTATTTGTGCCATATTTAAATGTCCTTTGCGACAAGGCCTTCGTGCCATATGATCATTTATGTCCACCATGACTAGGCTTTATGCCATATCTTTCTACGTCCCTCGCGACGGGCTTCTATGCCATATGTGTATATATATATATATATAAGTCATGTAAGGCTAGCCTTCGAGCTATTCATAATTGTCCTTGTGACAAAGACAGTTGTGACATTATGATCCCTTGTCAAACAGATAATGGACTTGCTCCAAACCTTAAATGCCATTGATGGTCCTTTTGTGACCTATGATAAATGTAATGGATATACATTCAAATAACATTCATTAGGAATGTTCGGAACATAATAGCCTATACGGTTTATGGATGCCGTGGCTAATCCATGTCAGGTCATCAGGATGATGACTAACAATTGTTTAAATTGGTGGTTAATACCAAGCTTCGAGTATGGCAAACTCGGATGAGGTAGACAATAGTCGCGATACTATTAATGCGACGAAAGCTAATAATGCTACAAACGTAAACCTCAATATTAATGGAGTTAATCTCCAAGCTATGGTTGACGCAGCAGTTTGAAAGGCCATGGAAAAGGTCATGAAACAGTTCAAAGAGCTAAATGCTACTCGCTCCAAATTTCATTCAAAACCACATCCAATTGCTCATGAAAAGAGCTTTGTTCACACTTCGAAGGTGAAGGATGAACCAAAGTAGGAGGATAACTCACAGAAATTCTAAGAAAAAGAGCAAATATGGGCTTAACAGAAACCAACATAAGTTCAGTAAGAAGCCTGTATGTAAGACCTGTTATAAAAGATATTGGGGACAGTGTCGAATAGAACAAAGACCAAAGCAGTGCGGTATCTGCAAACGAACTGGTCATCAGTCCCATGAATGTAGGGATATAAGGAATGCAGTCTGTTACGACTGTGGTAAGAAAGTCCACGTCAGAACTAGATGCCATAAAACTGCCAAAGGTGCAGCCCAGCCAGGAGAGGCTAAGAAGGGAATTGCCTGAACTTACCTGATAAATGCCAAGAGGCAGTACATGATGTCATCAAGTACATTCCTTATCATTTACTAATGATAATTTCTGCTAAGTGTCCTGTTTTTAATACAGGCAATAATAAGTCTTTCATAGACCATAAGCTTGGCAAACTTAGGATGATACTCATAAGAGCTCCAGATGCTAAGTATAAGGTATAACTTACCAAGGAAACCACAGTAACCAATTCTTCTATTATCGACGATGAATCCATCTATAAAAAAAATATAAAGAGTACTCTTTCTTTGAATAGAGTACGACAATATATGTTATTTTAATTATTTTCCTCATTGATTTTATCAACTGCGAGTGCCAACTATGTTTGATAAAAGCGCCATATGAGGATTGGCGTAACCTAGTGTGTCCCATAGATTGCTTCCATGCCTGATCAGTATGGAGGTTTAATGCATGGAACCACTAAGATATACCAATGGTCATATTGTACTAAAGTCAGCTAGTAGTATTCAAAGAAGATATCCATAACAGAAATGCCTAAGTAGGCGTCTCTACTTAAGGCATCCGTGCACTCATAAAACAGATGTGTCATTTGCATGGCACAAGCGACGGTAAGTGGACCAAGGTCGAAGATTGAAGCTACCTCTATCATATTTGGATAACTTGATTTCTTCTCACTAGAACTACCTTGTTTACCTCCTGAGAGGCAAAGAGGAATTAGGATTGACATCCTATTAAGAGCTGTATCTGTCACAGAAGCTCTATATCGGTTAGCATCAATGGAAATGAAAGAACTAAGAGTTAACCACATGAGTTTACTAGCTCATCGTATTAGGAGCTCCGATTATTGTTGTTAAAGGAAAGCACGATGCAATATGATTATGCATTGATTATCACAACCCTAGATAGGAAGCGATTGAGAATCGTTAATTAGCTGCCCAGGATCGTTGACTTGTTTGACTAACCATGAGGGTAGTTAACTCCTTAAGAGTGATTTGGGTAGTAGTTGGAATAACTATCTCACCCTAATTAAGTTCTCCTATAACCAATAGCATTATATAAGCAGAAAGGCTACTCCATTGGATACCTTGTTTGGGAGAAATAGTCAACGCCCATTTGTTGGGCAGGAAATTGGGAAAGCCCAATTATCAGGATCTGAGATTTGTCTTAAAGACAACGGATAAGATAATATGAATCCGTAATTGTTTGAAAGCTACTAGTAATCGGCAGAAGAGCAATGCGAACAAGAGGCGCAAATCTTTTAAAATTCCAAATAAGGAACAAGACTCTATTGAAAATATCAATATGAAAGAGTACAATACGTTTCAGTTTAAAGGGCAAGTCAAGCCCTGGATATATAGAATCATTCGAAGATCATCGAATGTGTCGGCAGTATAGCTTATAAGCTAAACTCGCCTAATGAGCTTAGTGGAATTCACAATGTGTTCCACATCTTTAACTTAAAAAATGCCTAGCTGGTAAATCGCTAGCAATGTCTCATAAAGACATATAGATTGATGAAACCCTAAGGTTTATTGAAGGGTCTATATAGATCATGGATCGACAGGTTAAGAAGCTCCGAAGAGAAGCATGTATCTATTGAATAGGTCAATTGGGATACCTGTAGAGGTCCCCAATATACTGCGGAAGTTAAGTCCATTATACGACAAAAAGTACTTCCATATTTTTGAGCAAATCTCGGGGTCGAGATTTCTTTTAAGGGGGTGAGGATGTAACACCTCGTAAAATTGTGTCCAATGATGTGTTGACACGTGTAATGAACCCTAATAAAGTCAAACATTGACTACGAGGGACTATTTTCATCAAAATCGAAAACCTTGATTATAGAAGGACTAAAAGTGTCAACATGCCTAAACTAGGCCTCTGAGTGACCTTATACGATATCCGTATTCACAAATGAGCCACTTGTTGGACGAGAGGAGTCGTTTGTGTAATTATTTGAAAGTGTCAACATGTTAATTCTTACCTCTGAGTGACCTTTTAACAAACTGAGAGCTTCATAATGTTTGATTATATTCTCGGGAATACCTAATATTGGCCATTCAAGGCTTTTATATCAATAAGTGGAGTTGCGCGCAAATTGTAAGTTAGAGGGGTTAAAAGCGTCATCATGTTTAATTACACCTCTGAATGACCTTTTAACGAACCCGAAGTATTATGATGTATAATCATACTCTCGAGAATGCTTATCATGAGCTACATAGGGCTTTGATGCTGTTAAATGGGGATACGCACAAGTTTTGGCGTTAAAGGGACCAAAAGCGTCAACGTCGAACAATACACCTTTGAGTGACCTTTTAAGCGAACTGGAGCGTCGTAATATTTGAGCATACACTCGGGAATGCCTAGTATGGACTCTGGAAGGCTTTGATATTGATAGATGATATTACGCGCAACTTTACGTGTTAAAAAGGACTAAACGCGTCAATGGGTGAAACTACGCGTTTGAAAGGTCTTTTGAATGAATCGAGAGCTCCGCAATACTTAGTCATACCGATGGGTGTACCTAAGACTGGTCACGAAGGGTTTTCGCACACTATATTGAAATATATGAGTATATGAAAATAATGTGCCTAAAATGTCAAATCTTGAAAGTTCTTATGTAACTAAAAAGGTTCAGGGACTGATGTTGTAAAACCTGAAACATGTTTGGCTGTTTGGGTCTAGTCACGTGCTGTGAGCCCATTAGCTGACCCTTCATGGGTCGCTTAAACAGCAAACAATAACCAATATGTTCAGTTTTGTATGAACATGAAAGAACAGGGACCAGATATGCTATACCGCCAAACTTATAATCTGGGCCAGACGCCCTGGCGGGCAGCGTAAGCTGGGCCATCATTCTACGCGGGCCGCGAGGCCCATGCCAGCTCTATTTTTCTTCCTTGCAGCCCAAACAAACAGCTTATCTCATTGGTTTCGAATCTATGGGCTGCAAACCGACTTAAGACACGTTTTTAGGCACTTGTCACCATCTTAGGGGCCCTCCAAACACCTGTTAATCATCCAAGACTCACCCAAAAACTATATATAGGCCTTATGTTCATCCATTTTCATGGCACTTTTCATTCTATCATCTTATCTCTCAAACCTGGAGCCTCCTGATCTGATTGGGAATTCTTTTTAGTAGAAAAGATAGCTAGGACCCTTTGTAAGTGTCTTAGCCCTCTCTTTAGTTCAGTTTTATGATTTAAAAACCGAAAAGTCAAGTTATCATAAATTAACTTTGACTTTCAGTTTAAACTCAAATGGTCTACCCACTGTTCGAAATGAATGTGGTTATGTGACCATAGTTAGGTAGGTGATTAACCCTTAAAAGGGCACCTCCTAATTCCTTTGTTTGCTTAGTTAATTGTGGGGTCAAACTAATTATTTAAAAAGTCAAACTTGGCAGAATTATAAATAATAATTAAAACCAATAGTGCAGAGGTTATAAATTATATTTTAACACTCTAATAACTTGGTAATTATTATTAGAACATGTCTAAACGTGTTCGGCCCGACAATTCTGAGTTTAGGGTCGGTTTGCAACCGAAAGTCGCAAAAGCTTGACTTTTGGTTTCACTTTCAGTTCTGACCCAATTTAGCTTAAATCCTTTATGTTTTAAGTTTCCATTGGGACCATATTATGTTGTAGTATAACCCCCTAAGGTTATATTACCTGGTCCTTAGTAGTTTGAATTATATGCTAATCTCCGTTATTATGCTTATAAATGCCCATTTCACCCTTTTGACATATAAATGGGAATTTTGAAAATGTGAGAGGACAAAAACGTTTATTACTGATATATAAGTATCTCCCGAAAATTTCACATCAGTTCTTGGTCTCAAACAGGAGTTATGCTCGATATCGTAAATAGAAGCTTTTTATTAATTAATTTGCGATATCTTGCATAAGGCATGTTTAAACTTGGATTTTGACCCAAAACTCTTTATCTACTATTAAGATATTATTTTTAGGGATTTTTGGAATTTTTGATCAGATTATAATCTGATCGTATCATGGAGTTCTTGTGTAATTTGGTAAAAGACGATAATACCCTTTTTCATGCATAAAGTGAGATTAACAAATGATTTGAATGCCAAACCTTTTCCTACTGATTTTATACATTAAATAAATTATTTTGAGCATTCAAAACTAGTAAAAATCTCAAATTTCCATAAAACACCTTAATTATCGTCAATTAGCGATTTTTACGCTATTTAGGTGCATAGTATGGTTTTAAACCATAATTAAGACCTAAGACTTGTTACTGTTGATGCATAATGTCTATCGCCTGCGTCATCAGTCTATGTCATGTCATTTATATGTAATAGGATAGTTTTGTGGTTTAAAATGTTAAGTTTTTATGGTTTAGCCAGGTCGCACGACCTGGTTGGTCAGGTCGCACGAAGTGGGTTGTCCAACTCGTGCGGTCTGGGTGTGTTATCCCGTGCGGTCTGGCAGGTCTATAAATAGGCTAGTAGTGTTCTTCATTTGTAATTTTCTGGAGAATTTTGTACCGAACTGCTGTCCGATTCTCTCTGTTCCAAAACGTATTATATGAATGAAGAACATGTTTAAAGTGACTTTCTACTCTTCTACTCCTATTCTAACACTGATTGACGGTTTCTAGTCTGATTCCGCCTTTCTAGAAACTAGATCTAACTCTGATTGACTCGTTTGGATGATTCATCGATCCTACAAGTGGTATCAGAGCTCAGGATGAGTCAAATCTGTTGATATCAGTGTTTTGAACGGTTTAGAATCATATACTTCTACTCTTTCTTGGATTTTCAGACGAATTCACGGATAAAATGGACAGAATTTTAGATATTGTGTGTAAAACATCATTTTGAACAATTGTACAAAGTTACAGACCGTAAATCAAACTAAAACTGATCCAAAAATGTCAAAAACTTAAAATTTTAATAAACTAAGTCTTCAAATGAGGTGAAACTGTCCAAATCGTGTGAAAATGATGTCCAAATCGTGTAAAATGAACCAGATTGTTTGAATTTTTGTCAAACCGCATAAAGTTCTTGTCCAGATCGCACGGATTGGACCAGACCGCGCGACTTGAGTGATCAGGTCGCGTGTAAGTTCACCTCGCACGGTTTGGCAATCCAGGTCACACGGTTTGGCAGTCCAGGTCGTTTGAAAGGTCCAGGTCGTCTGAAAGTCCAGATCGTTTGAAAGTCCAGGTAGCTTGAAATTATAATTTTTCAAAACTTAGAAATTTTTCGAAACATTTTTCAAAGTATAAAATGGATAATCAAGAGTTTTACAATGCGTTTTTCGGAGGAGGTATGACTGCTCAAACTCCAGCAAGTATAGCCAAGAATGTGAATATGGAGAACGAGCTAGGAACCATGCAAAAACCACCGAAACTGCTCAACATTGAAGATTATTCGGGGTGGCAGGATAGATTTCGCACGTGGGTTCAGGTGAATCACCTCGAATGCTGGCTGAAAGTTGAAACGAAATATGTAGTTCCTATGAATGATGCTAGTCTTCCGAAAACACTTAACACATTAACTCCGGCTGAACAAGAAAACTTTAAAGCCGAGAAGAAGATGGTCAGTATATTGCAACAGGCAATTAAGGAAGACATTTTGGTACTGTTACAGCATCAGGGTGACGCGCAATCTATTTGGAACGCTCTTAAAATCAAATTTCTTAGGAGTGTTTCAATGATCAAAAGCAAAAAGGCGCTACTGAAAAAAGAATTCGACATATTTACTGCTATCAGTGGAGAATCAACGAAAGAGTTGATTGAGAGGTACTGTCACTTGGTAGTGGAGATGAAACGTTTGAATATAGACAAATCAGACGAAGAGTGGATTGATAAGTTGGCTGATGCACTACCACAAGAAGAGTGGGGTACGTTCTTATTGGTTTTGAAGAACAATTTGGAATACGTGGGTTTCAATTTGAGTACGTTTATCGAGAGAATTGAAGCTCATGAGCTTGAACTTCGGAAGATGAGAAAAATGAAATCTGCAAACGTTCAACAAGATGTTCAGCTTTATTACAAAGGAAACTCATCTGCCACATCTGCTCCGAGTCCAAAGATTCAAACGGCATTCAGTGCAGATTCTTCATCAGGAGTACCTCAAAGCATGCCTAACAACAACTTTACACCGTTTCCAAATTATGAACCGAATCCTAAGGTTCAGAGTTTTCAAGAACAGGTTTCTTCTCAAAGTTCTTTAGGTTCGAACAATCAGAGTTATAGTCATGGGATACAGTGCAATATTGCTATTAACATCAAGAACGGTCAAGATTTTATCGAGACAGTCGTAAAGCAGCATATAGCACTTCTAGCTTCTATACTTCAGTCTTACGAGAGTCTAGTAGCTGGACGAATTGGTAACCCAGACATGACTAAAGAATATTACGATCAAATTGATCCCGAGGAACTAGAACTCATCGATATAAAATGGGGTATGGCGAGCATTGTGAGAAGAGCTCAAAGGTTCATGGAAATTACCGGAAGAAGTAGTCTCGCAGGTCCTGATCCTAAACTTGGATTCGACAAATCGAAGGTGACTTGCTTCAAGTGTAAAGAGAAGGGGCACTTCAAACACGAATGTCCGAATAGAGAAGTTAATAACCACCAGAATCCATTCGCCAACGATTATTACCGACATGCCATCTATCATAAAAACAGTCAACAACCATTCAATCCACGACCTCAAATCGAGAACAGTCAATCCATACAAACAGAAAAAGCTCTTTTAGTGAATCAAGATGACGAAAAGATTCAAGAAGGCTTCAGTTGGGATAAGTACGTTCCAGGAGGTGGTCTTGCAACGATGGCTGAAATTATTGAAGAGCCGGAACCGGAAATCGAGGAATGTGTTCCTGAAGTTGAAGAAGTCAGTGAAGTGGTGAATGAAGAAAGTTTTGCAGATCTAGAAGAGGAGGCAGCAGCGGTCTACTATTATCAATCTGAACAGGAGGTTATTACTAATGCATTTAAATCTATAATGCCAGCTAATGTGTTTGATTCTTTTGCAGGTTTCTTTAGTGAACCGACTACGGGTTTTTGCCCACAGTACGAAGTTGAACAAACTACGGTTCAAGAGATCATTGATGTCTCAAAGGAAATGAATGAAGAGACTTTGAAAGAAATAGAAGACAGAGCTCTTATGGTCAAGCTGCAAGAGGTAGAACAAACTAAAACACCTTCTGATAACAACGAGACCAAAGATGCAACTCAAGAATCAGTGTCTGTTGATAAGGAGTCAATTATCAAGACTTGTGATACGTATGAGTCAGGAGAGAAGTCCGAGTCCGATGACAAATCAGAAAGTGTGAAGTCCGAATCCGAAGAGAAATCTGAGTCTGAGTCCGGAGAGCTTGGTAAATCGGAAAGTAAAAATGATAAACAAGAAAATGTTTTTGAAACAGTTGATCCAATTATTGAAAAGCCATGCAAAAACTGTTTGAAACCATGCATGGATTGTCTTGAAAAAGACAAACAGTTTCAAGAGTTGAAAAAGTTTAACGACAAATCAAAATTTGATTTTAATGATGTTAAAGAAGCTTATGACACTCTGTCACGATCAATTAAAATGATTCATACTGAGAGTAAAGAAAATGATAAAATTGCTAATTTGCTCAAAGCTACGGTCATGGAAAAGCAAATGTCGATTAACATCCATCTGGACAAAATCGCATCTCTAAAGAAGGAACTTGAACTGATGCGTATTGAGACAGAAAGAGTCGATAAAAAGTTGATCATTTATCTTTCATCTTCATATGTGATTGATCAGATCGTTCCTCAACAAACTGAAGTTAAACCAGCTTTCAAAAATGTTCCACCCCCAATGTGGAATCATTATACTCAGAAATATCCAGACGGGGTGGAGGAGGCATTGAATCTCAAACTGAGAACATAAGAGAATGAGTTACCGGAAAACATAGATGTTACATTCTCTTCTTCGGACACCGACAACGAGTCACAACTAGTTAAAACAGTTGTAGTCCAAGTGTTGGATGAAGAGAGTGATAAAACTGATTTTGAAACGGTTAAAACTCATTTTGAGAATTCCAATTCAGATTCTGAAGACGACGGAAACTTTCTTGATAAGTTTATCCCAAAGTCAGATAAAGTTCTGGATGACGATTCGATCATTGTGGTTTACACGATGACCGAAACTGACAAACTGTATACTGATTTTGAGTACCTGATTCAGAATGCGAACCTTGAAAAGGTTGAAAAAGTTTTTAAACTCGTGGAAATTGATATCTCAGAAGTTAACAACAATTCGTTTCTATCAAAACCGAAAAAATCTTTTGTTAAACAACAACCGACAAACAACCCGGGAAAGAAAAATGAATGGGTGGGTAACAATGGTAATAACAAGAGACATGGTAATAATTACAAAAAGAAAGGTGTTGGTTTTGAGAAGAAAATGGCTAAGAAAGAAGTTAATCCAAAAGAAAAATTGAGTGAAGTGTTTGTGGCTGGTAATAATACAGAATTCGAAAAGGATTATATCTTTAGTAAGCAAGCAATTGACGATTTTATTACGGCAAAAAAGATAAGAGACGAGGCCAACAGATCCACTTTTGTTGAATATGATAAAAGAATCTGTTATCGATGCAATGAAATCGGTCACATGGCCAAACAATGTGTCAAAGAGATAATAAAACCAGTTTTCCATAAACCAAAACCAAAAATTTCAACGGATGTTAAGGGAAAATCACCTATGGTATCCCCCGTGCGTATTCTTAAACGCGGTGAATCATTGAAGTCAGAGGATAAACTAAAATCAACTTTTGAAATTGGTGAATCTTCAAAATCACAAAAGACATCAAAGGTTTATTCTAAAACAAAGACTTCCCAAAGTCAATCATGGGTGGAGAAACCTAAACATTCTTTTGAGGAAAAGAAAATGGAAGGAGTTTTAAAATCTGAACCGAAAATCTTTGCAACCACTGATGAGAAAATTGAGTTTGAGTTAGATAAGTTGATTGAAGAATTCCCACCTATCAAGGAAGGAGCTCTAAAATCAAAACCAGAATCTGATGTTCCAAATGTTGTTTTTAACATTCCAAAAGTTGACATAGTAGCTCATGATATTGTCTTTGGTAGTGTACCAAATGTTAAAAAAAACTTGGGTATCATTGTTTAAGTAAATGTCTTTTGATGTGTGTAGGGGCTTCCAAGGTCTATCATTTCTAAATGGATAATGGATAGCGGCACCTCACGGCACATGACAGGGATGTTAGCACTGCTATACGACGTCAAATCAATCAATGGAGGTTATGTCGGGTTTGCTGGAACTCAAGGTGGAAGAATTGTTGTAGAAGGAATACTTACTAACGGGGTCGTAACATTCGATAAAGTGAACTACATTGCTGAGTTAGAAAACAATCTGTTGAGCATTTCTCAGATTTGTGATAAGTCATTTACTGTTCATTTTACAAAAGATGAATGTCTGATTCTTAAACCGGGGTTTAAGATACCCGAAGAAATGGTGTTGATGCGCGCTCCTCGTGAAAACGATCTTTATGTACTAGACATGAGCGTTGAAACAACGATAAATAAAAAGGCACAATGCTTTGTGAGTAAGACGAAGGCGACTGAGAAAGAATCCATCATGTGGCATCGTAAAATGGGCCATATTCACTTGAGAAAGATGAACTTTTTAGTTCATAATGATCTTGTAGACGGTGTTAATTTGAAAAGCTTCCATCTTAACGATGACTGTATTGAATGTAAGAAAGGGAAGCAGACGAAGAAATCGCACCCGAAAAAGCTCTTAAACTCCATCAGATTACCGCTCGAAAGACTCCATATGGATCTTTTCGGACCGGTAAATGTGATGAGAATAAGTGGAGATCTATATTGTTTAGTTGTTACTGATGACTTTACAAGATTCTCCTGGGTGTTGTTTCTAGAAAGGAAAGAGGAAACGTTTGATTCTTTGATGAGGCTATTCAAAAAGATGGAGAATGTTTACAAATTGCCGATTAGACGTATTCGAAGCGACAATGGCACGGAATTCAAGAACAACCGTATGCTCGAATTCTGCAATGATAAGGGCATTCTTCATGAGTTCAACGCACCGTATACTCCTAAACAAAACGGTGAAGCAGAACAAAAAAATCGTACGTTGATCGAAACGCCTCGTACCATGTTAGCAGATTTGAAATTACCGGTATATTTTTGGAGTGAAGCGGTCGCCACGGCATGTTACACGCTCAATCGGGTTCTTACGGTGAAGAAGTACAAGAAAACTTGTTTTGAATTGCTTCATCTTTACAAACCAAATCTGAAATATTTAGAACCATTCGGATCACCATGCACATTCATTGATCCAGACGGTAAATTTGGTTCGAAAGCTAATGAAGGTTTTTTTGTAGGATACGCTAGTCCGTTGAAGAGAGTTTTTGTTCCGAGTTTGGGGAAGATCATACAAGTTCAACACGTTGACTGTCAACGATTTACCGCTCCAAATCAACTTCTCGGAAACAGGTTGCTATTTGATTACGACAATCTCTGGGAGTCATTCCATTTAACGACAGAGCCGAATGAGGAGGAACTGGCGTTCTTATACCAACAACAGCAGTCTCTTTCACAAGAACAAGTGCCGAGACCGTTGGTGGTTTCTTCGCCCACCGTGGGTTCAAATGATCATGAGGCTGGTCCTAGAGGAACTGCACATGTACCCCCAGAAGAAACGGCTCCAATATTTGACAATTCTGACGACTTAGAATCGGAAACCGATCCGATTTATGACGAGGAACCAAATATTGCCACTTCAAATGCTATTGATCACACGGGTGATCAGAATATAACAAATTTTCAATCGGAAGTGAGCGTATCGGATACGGTCATGCCAAGAACATTATCTTACCATCCGTCAGAGCAAATCATTGGTGACCTTCAAAGCGGCGTGAAAACCCGCGAACAAATAAACAAAGGGCTTACATCTTTTTACTCCTCTATAGCACCTTTACAAGTAGAGTTCTCATTAAAATGTTTTATCTCGCAGGTAGAGCCGAAAACGTAAAAAGAAGCATTGACCGAAGAGAGTTGGGTAAAAGCAATGCAAGAAGAGTTACAACAGTTTGAAAAGCTGGGAGTGTGGAGGTTGGTTGATCTGTTGGAAGATCAAAAGTTGATCAAGACCAAGTGGGTCTTCAAATGTAAGAGAGATGATATAGGGGTTTTAGTAAGGAATAAAGCACGATTGGTAGTCCAAGGTTTTAGTCAGCAAGAAGGGATTGACTCTACTGAAGTATATGCTCTCGTTGCTCGACTTGAGGCAATCAGAATTATCTTGGCATTCGCGTCATGGAAGGGGTTCAAGGTCTACCAACTGGATGTCAAATCTGCATTCCTCTACGGCAAGATTAAAGAAGAGGTGTATGTCGGTCAACGACCGGGTTTTACGGATCCTGTACACAAGGACAAGGTGTATCTACTTGACAAGGCGTTATACGGATTACACCAGGCCCCGTGAGCCTGGTACGAGACGTTTTCCCAGCATCTGCTGAACAATGGGTTTACCAGAGGGACTGTCGATACTACCCTGTTCACTAAAGAGGTTGCAGGACATCTACTGATCATGCAAATATATGTTGATGATATAATTTTCGGATCAACGAACGATGAGTTGTGTAAGGAGTTTGAGAAGGTCATGAAGCAGAAGTTTGAAATGAGTTCAATGGGGGAGATGAAGTTCTTCCTCGGGCTTCAAGTTGAGCAACTGCCCGATGGAATCTTCATACACCAGACCAAGTATGTGAATGATGCGTTGGACAAATTCAATATGTCCGAATCATCTCCCATATCAACCCCTCTGGCTACAAATCATGGTATATGTCCGGATGAAAGTGGTGAGAAAGTAGATGAAACGCATTATCTGTTAATCATAGGTTCGCTAATGTATCTGACAGCATCACGACCGGACATCATGTTTCCAACCTGCCTCTGCGCCCGGTACCAGTCAAGTCCCAGAGCATCACGCATGATGATAGTGAAGAGGATCTTACGGTATCTCAAAGGTTGCCGAAGCACCGGCTTGTGGTATCCCCGATCCGGTGACTTCTCTCTAACTGGATATTCTGACTCTGACTTCGGGTGCTGTAAGTTGAACGCTAAGTCCACAACTGCTGGTTGTCAGTTCTTTGGAACTCGGCTAATCACTTGGCAGTGTAAGAAACAAACCACAGTCACTCTCTCGACTTGTGAGGCCGAATACATTTCGGCTTCCAGTTGTTGTTCCTAGATTCTCTGGATTCAACAGCAAATGAGGGACTATGGTTTGCAATTCTTAGACACACCAATTTGTGTGGACAACGAGGCAGCCATTAATATTACTAAAAATCCGGTTCAACACTCAAAAACAAAACATATTGAGATTCGACATCATTTTATTCGTGATTGCTACGAGAAAAAATTGTTTCGAATTGATTATATTCACACCGATGATCAGAGAGCTGATTTTTACACGAAACCCTTTGATAAAACAAAATTTAATTATCTTTTAAAATTGAACGGGTTAAAGAATTTGTTTTCTGGGAGGGTAGTAGAGTGTGTGGCCGAGGCGGACGACGATCAGAAATGATATGCGTCTAGTTGTCATGTTTTTTTGTACAGTTTCTTTACTGCTTTTGATAAAACCAAAAACACAAAAATATGTTTTTGGTTTTAGGGGGAGAAAGTTTATAGAAAATACAAAAACATGATAAAATTTCATAAATACAAAAACATTGAAAAAGACAAAAAGAGGTTTGTGTAAAAAGAGGAAATGATAGTACATCAGTGGACTATCACAACTTGCTAAAGAAATGGAAAGTAAAAATGTTTTTAAACAAGTCTCACTAATGATGTGCCAGTAGGCTTCACACGATTAGAAGATTGAGTTCGAGATATAAACATAACAAATACTTGCTTATCTCGTGGGGAACATCTCTCGGATATATGGGTAACCCCCGAAATCTTGTTTGAAAGGCTTTCTATTTCTGACATACTAGGTCTTCGTAAGTGATGATATCTGGGGTATTATACCGGGACTTCTGATTTTGTGGGAGCAATAGCCTAGTCCTCGTATAATACTCTGCACTGCTTTATTCTTAAAGCTCACCCTTAGCATAAAAAATGATGAAACATTGAAAAATGCTAATCATGTGCTGTTGAAAAGAAGATCCCCAAGAGGGACCCACCTAAAGTCGAGCCATCATCTCTCTGATTGAACGGAAGTTCTAGCCTGAGCTCTCATGGCCTCGCATTTACCCCTTACAAATATCATTAGTGTGCACTCACCTGTAAGACTGAATATAGAAGTCTGGATACGGGAGTATATTCTGAGGTGGGATACGCGAATAAGTTAAGTCCTTAAAACACTAATTCGTATCTTGAATCAATTGAAACTTGTGTAGAAGTTTAAGTGGACAACAATACTGACAATCAGAAGTGAATTTGTTTAAGACTTAAAGTTAAATCAAGATCAACGGTGTTAGTGATAAGTCTCAAAAACTGATATGATCCTCAATCACAAACTCACAAAAAGATGTCTGTAAATATGTTTGTACAGTTTCCGGTTTCTTCAAATCCAAAAGATTTTCTGTTTGTTTAGCTAAAATGTTGAAAAATTCAAAAAGATTTGTCATTTCATCTTATTTTTGACAACAGACGTTGGGGATCTGATGATCAAAGTCCAACAGTGCTAAACAAGTTGGATCATTTGGTTTGGATAAGAAAAGTTTGAGAAAAGTGTTGGTAATTGCTCAAAATGCTTAAAAGTTTATTAATTTGAACTTAAAATGTTTCAAAATTGTCAGCGAGATCATAATTTGGTCGGCTAAAGTCATTAATTTGGATTTGGCAGGCTAAACAGTTGAGCAGTGTCATTAAATTGGACTTGGTTAACTGAGTGTGTTGGTAAAAAGGTAAAAAGTTAAAAATTCAAAAATTTGAAAAAATAAAAGTTTCACACGAGGTGCCAACTCGTGCGAGCTGGCCAAACCATTTCAAATATGGCCAGACCACATGAACACCCCAAATCGTTTCAACATTCAACTCGTGCGACCTAGCATCCTCTATATAAAGGAGAGACCAGATTGCATGAACTATTTCAGTTTCACACCGCATCACACACATCTTCAGGCGATTTGAGTGATTTCGTTGTTTTTCAAGCTTTAATCCTGTGATCTAGTGTTCGGATTCCTTGTATAAGTTGGTTCGCACAACTTATATCATGGGAAAGGTACAGATTGTTAGTTAAATTGAACCAAATCTCATGAACTTGTATGAACTCGAATGAACAAACTATTTGAACTTAGATCTAGGCGTATATTGTGGATTAATTTGAACAAAAATCATATCAACATGCTCGGATTTTGGTGTAGAACAGATCTAGGGTATCAATTTCATAATAGAAACACGTTGTAAAAACCTGCAAATTTTACTGTTCATACATGAATGTTCAAACGAGGTGAAACAAATCCACATGATGTGGCTGATATCATGATTCAGACTGCACGAGATGGACAAATCGTTTGAAATTCCAGGCCGTTTGGGATTGGCCAACTCGTTTGGATTCCACACAGTTTGAGATTATTCAACTCGTTTGGGTTGGTCAGTTCGTTTGACCACCAGACCGTTTGGGTTGGTCAGTTTGTTTGACCACCAGACCGTATGAGTCAGTCAGATCGTGTATATACCAGATCGTTTGAAAAGTCTGATCAGTTTGGCACGAGGTCACATGAACTGGTCACATCGCATGAGGCCAGATCGTGTGATTGTTAGTTTATCTTGAAACTTGTGCAAATTGTTTAACTTGTGTGTTTCTGTTTGTTTTTCAGGCATCGAACGTGTTGTTTGAACCATCGCACAATACTTGATGTGTTTACGATGAAACACTACCAAAGATGGGTGTGTTTAAGGAGATTTTGCCATTCATGAGGCGTTTACCAATTCAAAAGGCTTTAACGGATCAGCACAAAGTATTCAAATCTCATGTTGATCATTTTTGGAAGAATGCTAGTTATGATGAAGTGAATGATGTTATTAATTCAAGTGTTAGTATAGATGATGAAGATAAAGAAATCATAATCATAGAACAGCTTGTACAAGAAGTTTTAGGGTTTCCAGATGATGATAATTCGCCAACAGGGTTTCCAGAAAGGATGGTCAAAGGATGTATGCTTAGAATGGGTTATAACGGCCCGTTGAATAAAGCAAATTATTTGAAAGCCTGTTTTATGAAGCCGTACAAATTCTTTATTCACTCAGTGATTCAAGCGTTAAGTCACAGGAAAGGTAGATACGATGTTATGAAAGACTATCAAATGTGTATGGTGACGGCGTTGGTACTAAACAAGAAATACAATTTTTCTAGAATTATTTTTCATTACATGAAAGATAATATTACTTCTGGTAGTCGAAGTTGGGTGTATCCAAGGTTTATGCAGATGATGTTGGATCATGCGTATCCAAATCTGGAAAAAGATGAACAAAATGATCTAATGCAGTTGCATCACATGGATAATGAAACGTTAATCCGATTATCCAAGTATACAAAGAATTGTCCTGAACCGAAGAAGACAGAGTTTTTCGGGTTCATCAAAAGTGATAAGTATGAGGATCCAGATCCAGTAAATCTTTTAAAGTGGAGGAATGATGCTGAAATGAAAGATCAGAGTGCAATTGATGAATTAAAGAAGTTAGAAGATTTCTGTGAAACTCGAAATGATTGGTATACAAAAGTAGAAATAGAAAAGAAGAAAAAAGGTGGAAAGAGAAATCCTACACCGAAAGTCCAAGCTGAAGAAGGATCATCTTCTCAACCTCAGAAGAAACGTAAAAAGAAAGAAGTTGAAACAATGCTGGTTGATGAACCAGAAATAGATGAGACAGAAGCTAATGTTGAATAAGATCAAGAACCGTTAACTCCTGAAACTGAGTAGTTGTTGAAAGATATTGATGATACTGTAGAAGCTGAGAAATCAGCTAGTAAGATAGTAGTTGATGATGAAAAGGAGAGTTTATCTAGGTCAGAAGTTGATATTGATGCTCAAGTTGAACGTTGGATCAAAGAAAACTATGATCCAAAAGATAGAGAGAAACAAAAGAAGAGAAAGAGGAGTTCGGATGAGGATGATGAAACATATGTTCCACTAGAGAATGTTCAGGTTGTAAAACCACCATCTTCAGGAGGTAGAAAGAAATCAACATCAAGAAAACGTGTCGGAACTCCAGCAGCACGAAAGTTAAAATTCAAGCTAAAACTAAATCCAACACCAGAACCTCAAACTAAACCACCATCTCCACCACAAAATCAACCAATATCACCACCACCACAACAACCATCACCTGATCCTTTACAATCACCACAATCACCACCACAACATCATATTTCATCACCTATTCATGAACAACCACCAATAACATCACCTCACATCCAACAAACACCACCAACCACACAACCACCAGTTCATACTACTCCTGGATCGTCTGGTTTTGAAAATTTTCCACATATTCCAGAGAGTACAATTCTTGAACAGCTTGATGATTTTAGCTTTGCGAATGATGAACTTGTGAAGAAGTTGCAAAAGAAGGTGAATGAATTGTTAAGTGAGAAAAAGAAGTTAGAGGAACGTGTCAAGTCTGTTGAATCTGAGAATTCATCTTTGTTGAAAAAGATTGAAGTTGATCAAGTCGACATAGACATTCTGAAAGTTCGAATAGCTGACTTGGAAGAAGAAAAGTCTCGAAGGGATGAGCAGAATGAGTACTTCAAGTTGAAAAATCAAGAGTTAGAAACCAAGAATGCTAAAAAGGAACATGAAGAGTATATGTTAAAAAAAGTGTTGGAAGATTTGATTGGTAAGCCGATTGAGCAAAGGTTTGAAGAGATAGAACTTGCGGTAGTTAGAGCAAGACGTGAAGCTGAAATAGAAGCTGGAATGAAAGATAAGGGTAAAAGTGTTCTAGTTGAAGATGATGTTCAAGTGACTGAAAGGGAAATTGTTCTGATTGAGCCGAAATCCCCGACAAAAGTTCCAGAATTGTCTATTCCAGATCCTTGTCCATTAACTTCAGTATATGGTATGATTAAGATCGAAGATGATGAAGAAGACGAAGATGATAATCTGAAAGATGATGCAGATGAAGTATATTCTGTTCATAGTGATAATGATGATTATGGAAATGATAATGCTGATCAAGGTAATTCTGGTATAAAAGTAACTGAAGCGTCACAAGAAGAGAATATTGACGAGTATCTTCAAGATGATGCAAACGAAGAACTAGAAATTGCAGGAGGAGAGGGGGAGCATTGTGATGCTGAAAATGTTGATGAGATTGTTGATCAGGGCGCACGTAGGATTCTACGTTTTGAACATGATGTAGAGGAAGGTGAGTTATTGCATACTTTCACTAGAGCTGAGATCATTAAGATGATGGATGTTGAAGAAGGTGAGTTTAACTTCGATTTTGAAGAGGAATTGAACGAATTTGATATCAATCATCAACCTGCATATCAGTACAACTATGTTGAAGAAGGTGATAATTATGATAAAGTGGAAGTAGAAGACTGGAGTGACGATGATCAGTCTCAGAATGTTAATGCTGAGTTTTTCAGTCAAGCAAATGAGGATGAATTGAGAAGAAAAGTTGCTGAAAGTGTTAAGAGTAAAAGTTTTACAGAAATGTCTAAAGAAGAACAACGTGAAGAACGAAAGAAGTGGTTCAGGAAGGATACGGAAAGAAAATTCAAAAGACCACTACAGTATTACAGAAGGGATAGAGATGTTTCTCTGGGTGATATCATAAGCTGGGGTTACTTGCCACAAGTTAAAGCTTATGCTAGTAGAAGAGAATTTGGTATTCAATATTTCCAATATATTCAAGATATAATGTCTCTACCTTGGTGGGATGTTGAAGAGTTGTCCCAAGTCAGAACATTATCATATCCAGTCAGAGTTCATGATATACCAACATGGGGCTTGATGAAATTTGAAGCCTTCAAAGAATTTCGACACTGGAAGCCACATTATCCTAAGAAAGTCAAGAGGAAGGATCCTGTTACAGCTATTGTGGAAACAATTTTGAAGATCAAGAAGCCCAGGGTTATGAAGAACATTCCATTGCCAAAGATGGAACAAAATTTTCATGAAGGGTTTGTATGCTGGGTTTATAGTTGCATGACGACCGAAGCAGTAATTGTGTACAAAGTTGGGAATGAAATCAGAAATATTCATCTGTACGATCCGATGTGGATAGTAAATTGTTCTGCAAAGGAAATTGAATGTCTGTTTATGAACAAGATTGGATATAAGGCAGAAGATAGAGAACAAGCTTTTCAGTTTCAGAAGGTAGCTACAATATGTTTTCAGAAGGGTATAAATTCTGAAAATATGTAGTTAACAAGTTGGAGAGAGATTGAAAGAGAAGAGTTTCTAAAAGCAGAGAAGGAGAGAGAAGAGCGTGAAGAAAAAGACAGAATCGCTCGAGCTACATGGAGGCAAAAGCTAGCTAAGGAAGAAAAGAGAGCTGCCAAAGAAAAGGAACAGCTAAGGAAAGTGTTATTGAAAAAGCCGAAGCATAGGGAAGAATTTTTCAAGTCTATGTGAAGAATGTTTTGAAGACCGGCTGACTGAAGACTGCGGCAATATCCAAGGGGGAGTTTGTTGATGCATAATGTCTATCGCCTGCATCATCTGTCTATGCCGTGTCATTTATATGTAATAGGCTAGTTTTGTGGTTTAAAATGCTAAGTTTTTATGGTTTAGCCAGGTCGCACGACGTGTATAGGATCGAGATTTAACCTATACGAGTCTATTAGAAGAGTTCTAATCCAAATCAAAGGCGGAATTCAATGATTCGGACTTGATTACAGCTTGATTCACACACAGATTCACTTTAACTGTCTTGTTTATTGATTTGAAAGCTTTACAGATCATACGACACTTCAGCAACACCTCGGCTCTGGAATCACAACTATTACAAATGAATGAAAAGCTCAGGTATATATATGTGTGACCATTTCACATGGAATGGACATGGTCCATTTCGTGCGAAATGGACAATGGCCATTTTGTACGAATTGGCTTCTGCCATTTCGTGCGAACTGGTTCATCACCTCTGAAATTCTATTATCTATCCTACCGAGCTCCATTCTATCCAGTCTAGATACAAGAGGAAGTCGACAGACATATGCATCAACAGACTCCCCCTTGGATGTTGACGAAGTCTTTGGTGTCGAGTCTTCAGTATGATCAGTCTTTGCACTTCTTCAAAGTGTTTGACTTTGTAAGCTTCCTTCAATCTTTATCATCTCTTATCAGCAACTAACCTCCCCCTTGGATGTTGATCTAGTCTTCAATCTCCTCTTTTTCTAGTTCATTCCCAGAATCTTAATCCTGGCTCTATCTTTAACACACTTTCAGGATCAGAAACTGGCTCTTGTATCGTCAGACTCCCCTTTGCTAGCAGACTCCCCCTTAAGTTGTTCCGGGATCGCAATCTGACATAGCTTTTGTTCTAGAATCGAAACCTGGCTCAAACTCTGCTCAGGCTTTATGCTCGGGGACCTGCACAAATCTCTACCCAATAATAAATTTCACAATGATTTAACAAATTTAGAAAAACACTTGTAAATATTATTCAACATGATTTTACATTTTTAATCTCTGATGACCACGTGTTAGAATATCATTCAAAATTTGACATTTCATTAATTTGAAACCATTTTATCTTTTCAAAATCATTTCTCATTTCAAATAAACTCTTCCAACCCTGTTATTCATCATGTTTAGCACTTGTAATTTTGAAAATCAGCTTTTCAACAACAGTCGTCGAAAATAAAATGAAATAAAATCTTTTTGAATTTTTCAAAATTTATGCTAAAACACACTAAAAAATCTTTTGGGATTTTTTCTTTAATGAAAAACAGTAAGGAAATATTTACAGACAATGTTTTTGTGAGTTTGTATAAGAGGATTATATCAGTTTTTTTACAAAACACTAGCACCGTTGAGCTATAAACACTTTAAGTTCTAAACGAATCACTTAGATTGTTAGTATACTGATCCACTTAAATTTTCACACAAAGTTCAATTGTTTCGAGTTACGAGATTAATGTTTTAAGCACTTAAACTTATTCGCGTGTCCCACCTCAGAATATACTCCCGTATCCAGACTCCTATATTCAGTCTTACAGGTGAATGTACACTAATTATATCTGTAAGGGGTGAAATGCGAGACCATGAGAGCTCAGGCTATTGCTTCCGCAAAATCAAAGAGATGATGGTTCGACTTTAGGTGGGTCCCCCTTGGGGATCTTCTTTACAACAGCACATGATTAGCATTTTTCAATGTTTCATCATTTTTTTATGCTGAGGGCGGGCTTTAAGATTAAAGCAGTGCAAAGTATTATACGAGGACTAGGCTATTGCTCCCGCAAAATCAGAAGTCCAGGTATAATACCCCAGATATCACCACGCACAAAGACCTAGTATGTCAGAAACAGAAAGCCCTTCAAACAAGATTTCAGGGGTTACCTATATATCCGAGAAATGTTCCCCACGAAATAAGTAAGTATATGATATTTAGGTTTATATCTCGAACATAATCTACTAAGTGTGCGAAAACCTACTGGCACATCATCAGTGAGACCGTTTATCACATTTTTAACTTTGCAATTCTTTAGCGTACTGTGATTGTCCACTGATGTACTATCATTTCCTCTTTTTCACAACAAAACTCATTTTCAATTTTTATCATGTTTTTGACATTTTCAAATTTTCTAATGTTTTTGGATTTTCTGAAATTTCTTACTCCCCCTAAAATTCAAAACCATTTAAAGAAAATTTGACAAACCGATGTGAAATGCTTCAAATCGCCATCCACTTGGCGTAAACAATCAGAACTCCCCCTGACAACAAACTATTTTCCCATTATGATTTCAAAACACTTAAGTTTGTTTTAATCAAATGGTTTTTCCGTAAAATTAGTTTAATTGTAACCACTTGAAGGATTGGGGTTTTATTCATCATTTTGTTTTCCAATTACCACTTGTAAAGTTTAACACTTGTAAGTTTTTCACAAAAAACATTTTTCAAGAATGATGCCGATTCATGCTCCACAATTACCAACTTGGGAGCTCCTGCAAGTTAGGATTTTAATCAGAAAACACTGTCACCCAAGCCTGACCAGCCTTGGGTGATTGTGAGTCATCTTCACTCCACCATCTTTTTGATTTATAAAACTCTTTCACGCCCTTTACCTTCCTGTTAACCATTTTTCCAAAAATATATTTCACTTTTCCATTAAACGCCATTTCAGCATCAAATTCTTCCTTACCAGAGAAGAATTGGTCTGAAATCTTAATCTTTCCAACTTTGGATTTCAAATTATCTTTTGACAATGGCGGAAAGTTTTCATCGTTCATTTCTGGAACGGAATTCTCATCACTTTTCACAACAAATGACTCCTCTGACTTTGATGAGTCAGATTCATTATCAGAACTAGTTTCAGATTTAACAACCCATTTTGTTTGTTCAAATCGACTCTTCTTTTGTAAAAACGTTTTGAACTTTCACCAAATTCGAAAGTCAAATTTTTGAACTCCTTAAACTTTTCTATTGGTTGTTCTGTTTTATCAACACATTTCTTTTTCAAATCTGAGTTAGAAGTAACTCCCTGTTTTGTATAAGTGGACTTGAAGCAATTCCAAGCAATGTGTCCAACTTCTTGACATTTGAAACAAATTCTTCTGCCAACTCGTGGTGCAGATTTTTTCAAAACATTCTTTTTCTTTTCTGCGAGAAACTCTTGATTTGACTGTTTTCTGAATAGTTTCTCCTTTTCTTCTTCTGAACTTGTACCTGAAACAAATTTAGTTTTTGGTTTATAATTTTTCTCATCTTTATAATTTTCAGGTGGAATAAAACCTAATCCCTTCTTTTTGAAATTACTGTTATGGTTTGGTTTCTTTCGATAACCCGAACCAGAACTGTAACCCGTTTTCTTGTTTAGCCTTTGTTGAACTATTGAGGTGTAAGGTTTAGGTTTTTCAGCAAGATTTACACCTTTTATTTCAGAAATATTAATTTCTGTTAGTTTGAAAACCTTGTTAATCATTTCAGTTTTAACACATCTTATTGGAAATTCTTCACCAGAAAATAATTTGTCAGAATCATTCAAAGTATATGCTACTTTGAATGTTTCATCATTCAAATTATTTTTCGACATCAGAAATTCTTTATTGTAAACCCTTTTGACTGATGAACTCGGACTCTTGTCTGATGAACTCGAACTTTCAGATTTTGACTCCGACTTTGACTCTTCATCCATATCCAACACCTGATCGACCACCTTCTTTAATAACTCAGACTCATGATCAGTGTCAGACGCTGTGAATGTGACGTCAATGTTGTTTGGTAACTCATCAATGGTTTCAGACTTTAACTTTATATTGACTGCCTTTTTTAATTGTTCCTCATTTGGTTTTCTGGGAGAATAACTTTCCCAGATCGGAGGCGGACACTTGTTATATTTGACACCTTGTTTCTTACCAGTATCCGTAACTTCCGTCTTTTTATCTTGAAAAGCTTCAAGACCTGCAATAGTAGGATAAACTCTATCAATCAAATAATCACAAGCTGTATAACTCAGCAGCAATCGTTTGATTCTTTCATTTTCAATCTTTTCGGTTTCCAAATCCTGCTTCAGCTTTGCACACTTTTCAATATAGCTATTGATGACCTTTTGCTTAGTCATTAATGTTGAACTCATCATCGTTTCAGCAGCTCCCATTTCTAGGTTTGTTTTGTTCAAACTATCAACAGTTCTATTCAGCACATCATATGATTCTTTTACGTACTTCACATCAAACAACAATTTTTCCTTCAACTCGTCTAGCTCACTATACTTCCTGTCTTTTTCTTCACAATGTTTGCATGGTTCTAAACATTTCAGACAAGGTTTTATGACCTCAATAATCTTTTCAACTTCAATAATTTTTTCAACTTCGACTATTTTTTCGACTACCTTTTCAACCTCAATTATTTTTTCAACTTCGACTATTTTCTCCATCACCTTCTCAATCACCTTTTCAGATATCGGGTCTTCATCAAATTCTATTTTTACTTCACTCACTTCAACTTCGGCTTTCTCTGTAGGTTTTTCTTCAACCTTTGCTTTCTCAACTTCCATTTTTGTCTTTTCTTCAGCAATCCTTCTAGCTTCCAATTCTTCCAATTCTCTCTTCAGTCGAGAAGCCTTTTTCTCATTCAACATCTCGATCTTATCTGTAAAAAACAAATTAAAACTGAATGAGTCTAAATTTTTTCTAGCATTATTAATATACTCTTCCTCATCATCAGTATCTTCATCACTTTCTGATGATTTGAAAATCTTCGTTCTTTTTTGCTTCGATTTGACTGCTTCTTCTTCCAAAATTTGAGCAACAAATGATGATTTTTCTGAATCAGCCGGAACGTATTTGTCCCAGCTAAATCCCTCTGCCAATCTTTCATCATCCTGATTAACTAGATACGCTTTCTTCTTTCCATCGTCAATAACACAGGATGATGACGGTTGTTGTGCAAATTGATGATAAATTGTTTTTCGATGATAATCGTTGTTTCCAAACGGATCTTGTCTTCCGGTTGCTTCTCTGTTTGTGCACTCTCGTTTAAAATGCCCCTTTTCTTGGCAACGAAAACAAGTAACCTTTGATTTGTCAAACCCTAACAGAGATGTAGCAGCATCACGAAGATCATCTCTACCAGTGATTTGTTTGAATTTTTCTGCTCTTCTTACAGCACTGGCTAAACACCACTTGAGGTCCATTAACTCAAGTTCCTCAGAATCAATCTGATCATAATCCTCTTTGGTGAGCATCGGATTTCCAATTCTTCCAGAAACTAAGCTTTCATAAGACTCTAACATAGTAACAAGTGATGCCATGTGTTGCTTAGCCATTTCTGGAAAGAGATTTTGACCATTTTGTATGTTTAATGTCACATTGCATTGCAGATTTGTTGAACTCTGTCGTTGAGAACTTGGTGTTGAGAAATTCGGATCAATACTTGAATACGATGACGAATATCCACCACTCTGAGTTGTAGTGCTAACATTCGTTCCAGAAGTACCATCAGCACTGAACGCAGTCTGAATCTTCGGACTCGAAGTAGTCTCAACTCTGCTTCCTCTATAGTATAAACTATCATCTTGTTGAGCACTTGGATTATTCATGATAGCAGTTTTCTGAACGTCTAATTCATGTTCCTCAATCTTCTGAATGAACTTACACAAATTCATACTTTCAGATTTTCTCATATGTTTTAAAATCAACAGATATGTTCCCCATTTATCTTGTGGTAACGCATCAGATAGCTTATCAACCCATTCATCATCTTCTTTTGTTATCTCCAGTCTTTTCATTTCCTGTACAAGATGACAATATCTATCTATAGTCTTCTTAGTCGTTTCACCTTTACAAGCTGTAAACATATCAAAAGATTTCTTTAGTAATGCACGTTTATTTTTTTTATCATATCAGCACTTCCCTTAAACTTTTGAAGCAATGCCAACCAAATTGATCTAGCAGTTTCCTCATGTTGTAGTAGAACAAAAATATCTTCTTTTACTGCTTGTTGGAGAATGCTAATCATCATTTTCTCACTGGTGTATTTTAACTTCTCATTTGCTGAATAGTCACTTAAAGGTTTTTCATTTCCACGGTCATCTTTCGGTTTAACGTAATCTTTGTCCAACGAAACCCATGCATCAAACTTGTAAGCTTGCACCCAAGTTTCAAAACGGTTTTGCCATCCTTTAAAATCCTCGATGTATATAAGCTTTGGAGGCTTTTGAGACGTTCCCGTTTCATTTTCTATTTCAACAGTCTTGGCAACTGTAATTGGAGCAACTGGAGCGGTAGCAAACGCATTGTAAAACTCTTCTTCCATGTTTTGGTAAAATTTTCACAATATCTCAAAGTTCAAACGAATTGGTATACTTTGATGCGAATTGACCTTTTTCAAGCGAAATGAATTACTCTTGTGTGAACTTAGTTCAAACCGTGCGAAATGAAGGTTTCAAAGTTCAATTCGTGCAAATTGGAGATCAGGTCAAACGAACTGGGGCTATTTCGTGCGAATTGAGGTCACTTTCAAGGGAAATGGAAATCTAAATGACCATTTCGTGCGAAATGGAGGTTCCTTTCAAGCTAATTGGCACTTTTCAAGCGAACTGGGAGACCAATTCGTGCGAAATGATGCTGATGTCACACTATCAGACAGTTTTTGACAAAATTGAACAAGATTTAGGTCGATTTTAAGTCTAATTATTTCAAGGATTGATTAAAACTATGTTTCGCATGTTATATATGAAAATCAGTCCATTTTAACCGTAAAACTCCGTTAATTTTGAAAAATGTGAAGAAGAATGAGTAGAAGTCAGAAAATATTTGGTGAAATCAAGCTGAAATGGTATGAACTCTTCCTCCTGAGCTCTGATACCACTTGTAGGATCGAGATTCGACCTATACGAGTCTATCAGAAGAGTTATAATCCAAATCAAAAGCGGAATTCAATGATTCAGACTTGATTACAGCTTGATTCACACACAGATTCACTTTAACTGTCTTGTTTATTGATTTTAAAGCTTTACAGATCATACGACACTTCAGGAGCTCCTCGGCTCTGGAATCACAACTATAACAAATGAATGAAAAGCTCAGGTATATATAGGTGTGACCATTTCTAACGGAATGGACATGATCCATTTCGTGCGAAATGGACAACGGCCATTTCGTACGAATTGGCTTCTGCCATTTCGTGCGAACTGGTTCATCACCTCTGAAATTCTATAATCTAGCCTACCGAGCTCCATTCTATCCAGTCTAGATACAAGACTCGATACAAGACAAAGTTGACAGACATATGCATCAACAACGTGAATGGTCAGGTCGCACGAAGTGGGTTGTCCAACTAGTGCGGTCTGGGTGTGTTATCCCGTGCGGTCTGGCAGGTCTATAAATAGGCTAGTAGTGTTCTTCATTTGTAACTTTCTGGAGAATTTTGTACCGAACTACTGTCCGATTCTCTCTGTACCAAAACGTATTATGTGAATGAAGAACATGTATAAAGTGACTTTCTACTCTTCTACTCATGTTCTAACACTGATTGACGGTTTCTAGTCTGATTCCGCCTTTCTAGAAACTAGATCTGACTCTGATTGACTCGTTTGGACGATTCATCGATCCTACAGTTACCTATTGAATTTTTAAACAAATTTTAATATTACTATAGTAGGTATAAGTCATGAACTCAAATTTCCGAAAATGTCCTTAAAAGCATATGTGAAATGACCAAAATACCCTTTCGAGGCATAGCTTGGCCATAAATGGTAAACCTCACATATGTATGATATCTTACTGATGTAATGTGATAAAATAAATATTTTTACCCTTTCGAGGCATAGCTTGGCCATAAATGGTAAAACCTCTTTTATAAAGGGTAAAATGACCAAAATGCCCCTACGGGACTTAAATTGGTTTAAAATACTTTTTGGACATATATGTTAACATCCTAGTAATGTATTAACACATTCTAACCATAATAACATATGGGATTTGTATATGGTTCATTTGGTTGCCCGTTACGCATTTACGCGTTCGGATCGGTTTATGTAACTAGTTTACGTAAGTTTGCCGAAACGGGTTTAACCTTATTGTTTTTATCTCAAAATCCAGAATGTGTTTAGTTTACTCATATTATACAAGTCTTCGTACTTGTTGGTTCTAAATAACATTCTATTCCGGTCATCACTTAATCCAGCAAATCGTACCGTATTAGATACTTTAAGCTAGCCGGTCTAAGTCTACGAATTAAATAAGACCGTTAGCATTCTGAATTGGTTATATATTACCATCACTCTAGACAAGAGCCACCTGGTAAAAGCTACCTGCATTTAGATAGATTGGATACGACTAAATTATTTTGCTGTGAATCAAGTATTAGCTCAGGTAAATACTTTTAACTTATTTTCCCATATACGGGCTTGGGATATGGTATTATAATAATACCACTTGGTCGGGTATGAAATCATTTAATCGGATTGTGATTAATAAATTTACATAACCCGTTTTAATCTATGTTGTTTGATAACATAAGCATTAGGGGTTAATACGACCGTGTCTTGGAAATCTCGGCTTATTTCATTTGAAAATGGCCACGACCTATGCATGGGGTGTAGGCATACACCTGATAGATGCAAATGCTAAAATATAAACCCACATGTTGGGGATAACTCCTTTGTGGGTTCTATAAGTGGTGAGTCGGTTAATCAAGACCGCTACCAACCGGCCCCAATTGTATGACAACATATAAATCTGTATACAAGATAATCTTAAATAGTTGTCCCAAGTTTAAATGGTTTGTGCCTTATGCATTTAAATCAATTTTCATAAACTCTTTTCAAATGAGTCGGTTAATTGTATTTACCATTGAAAACTGACGTATTTTCAAAAGACTAAGTGGCAGGTAATACTCGTAATAGGCTGGGAGTTGCTTGGTGTCGAAAAAGAGGATCTTGCAAATCCTTAAAGATGCCATAAAGTCTGCTAAACTTCATTTTATTCATTCTGTGATGATCCACCTGTGGATTTGATATTACAGGCTCGTCTATAATAAATACTTTGATATTTTTAGACATTTGAGTTTGTAATAATATTTTATATTCCAAGACTTTCACTGTGCTATTCTGTGTATGTTTGACCATGATGATATCAACTACGTCACGATACTCCCCACCGGGCCCACCGGTAATATGTGGAAATATCGGGGTGTGACAACTTTGACATCATGCCTGCATAATCCTATGCTTTGAATTTGTATAAAACATGGTTTGTAATTTGTAAAGACGTATCTGAAACTGAGTTCTGTAAATGTAAGGAATACGAGATCGCTAATGGTTCGCGAGGCCACTAACATATGTAACGACATAGGAAGCATCCAAACCATAGGCATTTTTACTTGTCGATTCACGACTAGAGACACAAAAGCACTACTTGGTAAAAGTGTGGCCAAGAGTGTGGTTGCCTGAAACCCATTAGATCTAAACTTTTGTTCCGCGATCTAGGTATGTAATTGATTAATGGTGCTTATGGCACCCTATTCATCACATGATCTATGTGTCATTCCTTAGTTTTGTGTTCTACATACCATTTTACATGTATTTTCCCAAGGTTTAGAAAACTAGTAAGCGTTATATGCACTTTACAAAAAAATACGCTTGTTTGAAAAACCGGTATAGTTATCATAAACCTTCCGTAAACCATTTTTGTCAGTTAAAACTTATTTGTAAAATGGTTTAGAAATATGTAATTCATGTTTATTAAAAACCTTGTATGCTTTGCAAAATGTGCATGGCTTTCCACCCCGAAAACATTTATAAAAATGTAAAACCGTAAAAAGGTGGGGTTATGAACTCACCTCGACATTCTTGTTCAATGCTAGCTTAGCATGATTCCGTAGTGTTGTTCCAAGAACGAATTGGCTAGCGTGCATCTATATTATTCCTAACAGGGAATAACTTATCAGTTTCTAATTTTAAACGTAGTTAAACTACGTGTCCGAGCTCTACCGAGTCGTTAACAAAGCGACTCTATGAAGGATGGTGTGAGTATTTTGGTTGGAAGTAACCAAACTATTTTTAGTTGATCCCGTTTATGACTGGGACAAAACTAAGTCTCGAAAACGACTTAGTTTTCGAATGGTTTAGAATATGTATATATATATATATATATATTTGTAAATTTAAATATAAATATAAATATACTTACGTCGTCGTGTTAGTTGTCGCGAATAGAAGGCGTATATGAAATATTGTACGTATTCGAAACATGGTATATGATTCGGTAATATTCCGTTGTAGTTTTCGTTGGATGGAAACAAATAGATATATATCATATATGCATTCGAAAACTTGACCTTTGAAACAAATATAACAAATATAAACAATTATATTTATATAAGAATATTCGGATCCGAAATAGTCGAAATAAATATAAACAATTATATTTATTTATATGATTTCCGAATATTAAGCGTTTGAAATAATCTAAGAGAAACTATATTTATTTTTTAAGAAAGTTTTAAGTCGTCGTTTCAAAATAAATATAAGCGGTTATATTTATTTTATAAATTAACACAAAGTATCGATGTTCGAAATAAATATAAGAAATTATATTTATTTTATAAAAGCGTTCGAAAATATCGATGTTTGATTAATTATAGATAATTATATTTATCTAAATAAGTGTCGGGTTTCGTTAAGTTGTAACGTACTTGTTGTCGAGATATTATAATTTCAGTTTATAAGTTATAATACGACACTAAAACACATATACTTTTATACTTAGATTTATAAGAACACTAGAGTTTCGATTGGTGTCGTTTATATGATATAACTTCGTTTTGTAATGCGGATTTTTATGAAAATCGGACACAGTTTCCTCTGTTTTTGGACAATCCCGACAATCGAGTGTCGATATATTTTATCAAAATTCAACAATTTTCAACCGCAATTCAATAATATAATCAATCTATATAATTTTCGTCGAGTATAATAAACGTAACCTAATCTCAAATTAAACCGGTTCGAGCTCGGTTCGCGTATCCAATTAGAAACTATATAAAAACAACGTATTCGCCGTTAAAACTTTACCATCTCTCATGCCGAATCATCGAACCGCTTGACTGAGTTGACCGAGTCAACTGTGTTGACCGAGTTGACTCGGGTTTGACCGAGTCGACTCGCTGAGTTGACCGAGTGAATCTGACCCGTCCGATCTGCGCTTGACCCAAACCAAACTCGACCAATGTTGACCCGAGCCGTTGACCCGAACTGACCTGTTGACTGAAGTTTGACCGGACCCGAGACGTCACCCGAGGAACCCGAACATGAATCTGAGCTTACTTTTAGAACTAAAGTCGTGACCCGAACCGTGACTGACCCGCAATCCCGAATTTGACATGAGATTTCCGACCCCAACTGGATATCATCAGCAACAACCAAATCATCATTAACTTCAGTTTTGCAGGAAATACAGAGAATTGGAGGGTGTTTACTGGAAAACTCGTCGGATAATGACGCGGACAGTCGGACCAAGACGCCGACCACCGGACCGAGGCACCGACCGCCGCTGTCGCCGCCGCTCTCTCTCTCCTCGACCTCTTTCTCTCTCCACCGCCACTGTTCCTCCTGCTTTTCCGTCTCTCGATTTCTCGGGTTGGCCGTCGCTCACCACCACCTGAAGGTGGTGGTCTTCTATTAACTGACAAAGGAGGGGGGTGTGTGACGTCGGAGAACAGTCGCCACCGGCCGGAGTTCCTCCAATCGCCGGCAGATATGAACGAAGGGGGAGAGGAGAACAAGAGAGGGTGTTTGGCTTTGAGTTATGTGTGTGTGTTTTGAGAGTAAATGATGTGGAGGTATCTGAGTTTGTTTTATGTTTGAGAAGATGAAGTTTGGAGTGTGTAGGTTTAGAGTATAAATTGCAGACAAGAATTGAGAGGGAAAGGTGAATGGTAGCGGCTGTATCAAATGAGGTGTTAGGATCTTAGCTTCTCTTATATAGGTAGGTTTAATCTAGTGGGCTTGGGCTTGGCCCAAGGCCCACAAGCCCAATCGCGTGTTTTAAGTGACCCGTAATGCCTACAAGGCCCGTTATCAAAACCCGAATGTCGTAAAAATGTCGTAAATCATTGTTTTAAAATATGAAGACGTAAAACAGTGTCGGTAGTCGCGTTTGACGCTCTCGCTCGTCGCTTACGGTGAAAATCGTTTAAAATTGTGTCGTTGCCGTTTTAATCTGTTTCTCAATCCGGTTTCGACTACGGATGTAAAAATGTAATTACGGAGCTAAAATATATCGTAAAAATTTCATATTTGTCACCGTTGTCAATATTTCGTATGGTTTCGTTTCATTATCGTTTAATATTCAACGGTTTCTCCGCAGATCGCCATACACGCGCTTTAAAGTCGATTAGGCGTTCCTAGACACTCCAAGGGCCTAGTTGAGTTTATTTACGTCTTCAACGTTGTTTATTATCGTCCTAAACATTTGTTAATCATGTAATTAGAGCTGTAAATCACCGGTTGTCACATTCTCCCCTTGTTAATAAAATTTCGTCCTCGAAATTTGGACTACGTTAACTCCATAGAGTTACGTTATGCGTAGGCATATACGAATAATTCCAAAGTGAATGGCCATGAAATCGAATCAAGAATTATTCGAATTATGTGAATTAAAGGACATACTGCAACAATAAGAACCCAATGGTTTAGAGAAATGTGTTTCAGAAAGTGATGTCAAAGGAAACGAGACAAACTGATACAGTCACCAGTGTGACTAAGTTAACAGGGGTCCAATAAAAGAGGAATTTTGAGCAATAGAATTCCAAACGAACATTCACAATATGCAAATGAATTCTAGAAACGATAACATCCACTAATTGGAACTTAGAATCAACAAGTTCAATGAAATAGTTTTGCATGAAATGCTCGATCATGATCAGCCCAAGCTAAAAGTTCCATCGATGCCACAAGGTGTCGCAGTGATCAAAATAAATCAATAATAGCGGTGACCGAACAAGTTCATCGTGTTTGAAATCAAATGAAAGCGCAATGAAACAAATCTGAAAATTTGTTTCGAACGACATCATAGGATTTTCAATTGAAAATGAAATATTAAAGAAATAATGTTTTCGATCGAAGATGAAAAGCAATGAATATCGCAAAACATTCGATCGATAATGAAAGAACTGTTAGTAGGTACACCGAAATATAAAAATGAATTTGTGTAACATTGTCTTAACACACGATTGTGTTAAGACTGCTTTAATATAATAATTCAATGGGGATTTAAAACAAATCAATAAATAAATAATTAAATCCGTGCATGATATGTGTGAACGAGATTAGCGCAAGCTTCAATTTAGTGAAAACACCACCACAAGGTGTTGAAATCAACAAACGACTTAATGGAGTCGTAGACCAAACAAGACTACTACAACTCGGAATAGATGAAATGCTTGTTAAAACGAATTTGAATATGATGTCTTCAATACATCATATGGTGTCTTGAATTGAATATGTGAAATGGACAAGTTCAAACAATTGAACTTGGTTTTGGCGCAATCTGAACAATAAATACACGTATCGACAAGGAAATTTCGGCATGGTTACGACGAAAAACTATGTATATAACTTGAAAAGAAAGAGAAGTTTTCAAGAAAGTTTGTTGACTCGATATCAAGGAGTCAACACTTACAATAATGCGGGTCATTTGAATCACAAAGCAATAATTGGATACAGCGAAACAATATTTGAAATTTTGATGAAAATGATCATTCGAAGTGAAACCACATGCGTAACAAACGGTGCATGTGTAACATGATTTTTTCAAGAAATGAAGCAGATGAGGGTTCGCTATAATGAAAGAAAATTGTCGTGATACAATGACCTTTAAGAGGAGTAGAGATGTAAAAATCTACTCACTAGATGCAAAAGTCGGAATTTCAATAAAAGAAATTTTAAGGACTTTACTTGGGGTTGCATGTGATGACCGGTTGTTAGGTGACAGTACCATGGAATGTCGAACATAGCGTATTCGTCGTTAATGCAATAGGGGGAATGCAGAGACATGCGTATTCTCCTTAGCGTCACCCGTGTCGTTGCAGGACCGCGTGCCGAAGCGCGGCTTCCTGATCGATAGCTTTCATGCTGACAGGATTAGTATCGTCGCTGAAATGCTTCATCGTGTTTTCTCAAGGACATCGCCTTGAAATTCGTATGTGACGTACTTCAACCTCCGTTGATGTATAAATTGAGTTCCGTGAACTCTTGCACGCCCATGCTTCGTTTTGCGTAAGTTACCTGCTCGGTTAAATAAGATAGCATAGACGACATAAAAATGGCGTTTGCCCGAGTTAGTATTCGCGCCTCCTACGTGAGGACCTTTAATGAATTTCAATATAAGTCTCAAAAGGTACTAATGCATGTGATGTGCACAAAATGCAACATATAAATTACATCAATTGTGGCATAAAACTAACCCTTTTTTAGTACTAATGTTGGAAAAAGTGTGTTTTTGTCTTCCTTTTGTATTTTCAGGATTAAATGAGCTCATATTAACAAAAGAAGCAAAAAGGCAGCTAAATCTAACGTAAATACAAGAAAAGGAACAAACATGGAATGCCCGACCCCCCGACAGCATCTTCCCAAGACAAATCAAGAAGACAGAAGACTGAACACTCCCCGTGCTCAGTGAACACGGGGGCTCGCCCAAGTGCCAGCATAAAAGACAAAGCTATAGAAGCTTCCATCACCCACCACGGGGCCGTGCCCAATGGACACGGGGCCGTGGTCAACTCTAAGATTCGCAGAGTCTGAGGAAATCTTGATAGTACAGATATGCTTCTGCACACGGGGGCGTGCCCAGCGAACACGGGGGCGTGGTCAACTAATGCAGACAAACTGCAATTAATGAAGGAAGAGAAGAGGATGGACACGGGGCCGTGCCCAATGGACACTGGGCCGTGCCCGAGCTGTTGTTCTGGCTATAAATAGGGGTGCTTGGCTCATTTGCAAACCATCCCTTGGCACACCACCTCTCTCACACTTCACCCATCACCCACCACCATCACAACACCATCATCCACCACCATCATCCATTGTCCATCATAGAGTGTGTGAGTCGTCTCGGGGTCCAAGATTGATCGTAAGAGTTCTTGACAATCAAAGGCCATGTTTGCCTAAGTCTCTTACATCACTTGGTGAATACAAGTGTCTAGTGTAATACTTTTTATTTTTAATCTTTTCGCACTTTTTACTTGGTTATGTATTAATGACTTTAATAATTAGTTTCTTATGTTGAAGGTGATTCGTCCTTATCGTTTGTCCGTGGTGTCTTGGCATTATATTACTGTCTATATAAAATAAAAGATTTTCACCATTCATATCTCCACGGTTTATATGGAGGTATGTTGGCTATCTGGTCGGGGGTTAAGGGAACGGTTTGGTAAGAGTCTTACCTTGTTCAGTGTATAGATCCTGCAAGGACCTGGGTCAAATTTAGTACGATCTCCTTCAATACCCACCGGTATTGGATGGCGGGGATCCAAACTCTTTGATCCCCTCATATGTAAGCTACTATTAATACTTTAACCCGGCTACTTAGGACTGTATCCCTGCTGACTCGGACTACTTAGCCGAGGGTAACGTCACCTGAAAAGAGGGGCCTACCATAATATGCATTAATAACTTAGTTAATTATCTTTCAATATTCCGACCCTTTAGGATTGTATCCTTGCTGACTCAAACTACTGGGTTGAGGGTAACGTCACCTTCAAAAGAGGGGCCTACTACAATAACTAAGATAATCTCTTAAAAAGTGCAAAAGTGCGGAAATAATCAAAGGTTACACTAAACACGAGTCGGAGCCAAGTGATTCATCTTGTCTATCTGTTTTTACTTTTATTTTCTTTTTCAGCATTTTAGTTAGTTTTTATTTTTTTAGTTTAAAAACATTTTTCTAACTTTTGATTTGATTAGACGTTGAGGATAAACCGGTACTAAAAGCTCTTGTGTCCTTGGACGACCTCGGTATCTTGCCAACACTATACTACGCTCACGATGGGTGCACTTGCCCATATGTGTGTTTGGTGTTAGTAAAATATCGTGTTTTATAAATTTAGAACTTGGCTAAAAAGTGTTAAAAAGGGCTTAACATATACATTAAAAACTAATAACACTCACGCACATCAAGTTTTTGGCGCCGTTGCCGGGGACACAAGGATTTTAAGAAAGTTAGGAATCAATGGCCTAATCATTTTTTTCTAATTTTTCTGTTTTTTAGGATTTTCTTAGTTTTTCAGCTTCTGCAGAACTCAGCACGGGCCGTGCCCGCTGAACACGCCCCGTGCCTAATCATTGGAACCGGCAATCCTGTTTTAAGTCAGACAATAAGCTGAACATGGGGCCATGCCCACTCAACACGCCCCGTGCCCAAGTTTCAGTTACTGAAAACAGAACCGTAAGATCCCGACGGTTGGTAATTTCTGACACAAACATGAGTGATACTGATATTTTTTACTTTTGGCACTCTTATGGTTCGTGGTGTCAAATATGTGGTGGTTCCCATAAAGAATTAGAATGTTATTTTCTAAATTGTAAGCCGCACTATATAGACCCATCGTTTTCCCGTAGCCTTAAGAGGGGCGAAAGTAAAAATAATCCCTATCTCTCCCTCGAATGCTCTCAACCGGATCTTCTAGGAAAAATGCTTCTTGATGAACTATTTCAATTGAAAGATCTAATTCTTAATTGTTTAGAAGAACTTAAGATGGATTTCAATAATTTATCTCAAGACAATAACCAAGAAGAATTGTTGGAATCGCATTCAAATAAAAACAACTTCGTTGTTCCCGATGTTACCTCTAACTCTAGTGAGGACTTGAGCGATAGTCGTCCCTGTGTCGATTGTGCCGTGAAGGACTCCCCGTCAACTTCGTTCGATGCATACATAGACCTGAGCGATTCGGCATACACCTTCTTTAACGAGAGCCCGAGAAAGGGTTGGACTTGTCCACCTACACATAGCATAGGAATCAGCCTCACCGACAACCTCTTGCGTTCCCGTCTTAATCTAGAGAAATTAAGGTATCTTAGGCACTTTGGGGTTGTTCCATCTGTTTTGGTAAAAAATTACCTAAGCAATTAAGTGATCAAATTAGTTAAGTGAGGTAGTGTGCTAAAATTTATATGTGAAAAATGTGTTAACCAAATTAGTTGTGAAAACAGTTTGAGGATACGGCTCAGGATATAGAGCTGTATCTACAATCAAACAATGAAGCGAAAATGTAAAGGTTGACACGTGATGTACGAGGAAAGCCCTTGATCAATCTAGATCGCCGGCATAAAACCTCGGGAGCTGACAATCGCAGCTGCCTTGTTCTTCTATTGCTTCAAATATCAGGATACAGTGCAGGATGTGGTGCGGATCGACTATGTGTTACAATGTGATTCGAATACAAGTGTTGTGTGTAGTGTTTGCGATGAGCTAGAGAGAAAGTGTTTGAAAATGTGTAAGTTGAGTGCCTTAATCTGATCCGCCCCCATATATTTATAGTAAAACAAATGTAACTAACTATCCTACATAACCGGGATCCAACGAATATTCCTTAGTTGAACGTTGGAGACCTGGTCTTCTGGGCTCAACGTCTCTCCTTTAACAAATACGCCCGAGTCTTGAGGAGATGGAGTCCATTTGACCGTTGGCAAGTCCCAGTCTTTAACCTGCACGTGATTAATTCGATATACCTCAGGATATCACCCAGGATGTTAGCAATATCCCCGTCCAGTATCCTGATCACAGATAAACAATTAAAAAGCAGGATATAGTTCAAGATATGTATGCTTAAAAAATGAGCCATAACAATTGTCCCCAAATATATCGGTTGGTATACCAATCCAACGGATATATTTCAAAAGTCTTATCCCATAATTCAAGGCATTTAAAACGAAGCGACGGTCGAGATCACATCGTAACCTCCAACACGCTTTTTGCTCAATGGATATCCACAATGCCCCTATATCTTCTCTCTTCTTGTTTGAAAAGCAGATATCTTCAACAGAGCCTTCAGGTAATTCTCCATTTCTCATTTACTTTCTATCAATTTTTCTTGCCTTATTCGTAATGGATGCCGAAACCTTCACCCAGCAGAATCTCCTAAAAAATCCCAAAAAGGAGGTCTGTGCTTTTGACAACGCAGACATTGCGGCTTTGAGAGCTTCCGGCGCTTTCCCTGATAACACGGTCTTTAGACCGTTCGATCGGTCAATTCGATCGGATGTTTCTTCCACTGATTGGGTTTGCTTTCCAGCATATCCTTTTTCGCTAGGTCTTCGATACCCTTTTCCCGAATTCATGATGCAATTCTTCCGAACCATCGGCATCTCTTTTGCTCAAACCATGCCCATGGTTTGGAGAGTATTAATTGTACTTAACCAAATCAAAAACCTTCATTGCCCCGATCTCTGCATCGAGGATTTGCCTATTGCTTATCACCTCCAATCCCATGGCTCTAGCCGGTTCTTGCTTTTCTCGACCTCTAGCAAACCCCTTATTCTTAAAGCCACCAAGAACGAAGACGGATGGCAACGCAAGTTTTTCTTTGTCAAACGAGACTCCATTGCTGAGGGTGCCAACCTTCCGGTGGAGTGGTTAACCACCGGTAGGGTCATAAATATTCTCATGGACCGTTTGGTTTTTATCTTCTACTAATATCCTTCTTTTTGATCCTTATGCAGTGAATTTCAAGGAAGTAGCTCCCCCTACCGCTGAATCAGAAGAAAGAATCAACACTGTTTACCAATTACCTGCAATAGACAGGACTTTCACCACACACGTCCCGAGTTCCAGTCAATACTCGTCATCTGAAATGTCTGGTAAGGATTACTTTTTTAAAATAATTAGCTAACACAGTATAATAATAATAAAATAAAGAGTAATAATGATGTGAAACTTTTCCCTTTATGCAGCACCGGCCAAGATCCCTGAAGTCTTTGACCTTGACGAGTTGGACAGTTATTCTGATCAGGTTCAGGTCATGAAGGAACCTAATCCCAAGGCCACAGCCTCATCCAAACCCAGTAGTTCCAAAGCCATCATTATTCCCAAACCTTCACCGGCTACCAAGCCCCGGAGTTCAAGTTCCCGTAAAAGGAAAGAGCCTGATTCCCCTATCATGTCTGACACATTTCCTTATGAGAAGCACGGGTTCATTGAAGCTAGCGGGTTTATGACTTCCTTTCTTAACCAGGTTAGTATTCTCAAATTACATCCTGCAGCTTACATCGTTTACAAAGATTTATCAATATTAATACCTCTCCTCTTACTTTCGTAGGGTCTTGAGCGTCTGGTTCACCTATATCAAGAATGCTGCGGGCTTAACAAGATGCTTGAATCCAAGCTAAAGGAAGCAGAAGTCACAATCTCCGATCAAGGCATGATTGCAGCGGCCAAATCTCGTCATTACGAGGAGAAGTTCAAAGCTATGATTCAAGAACACCAGACTGCTCTCAACAAAGCTACTCTTCAAGCCCAAGCCGATCTTGAAGCTGCCCATGTGCAACATGAACGAGATATGGTCAGCTACCGGGAAAGCCTTAAGAGTTCCGTCGTCATTTCTCTCCTCCAAGCCAGGTTGAAGATGGCCCATGAAGCCAAAACATTAGGTTTTGAATGCCCTTCTTGGGACGTTGGTGCTTGGGAGACCAAGCTAAAGAACCTCGGCGGCACTTCTTCCAAACCAGCTGTCGATGAATCTTCCAAAGCAGTTGAAAAAGCAACCCATACTGAGAAGGATGCTGAGGCGGATCCTAAGACGGATGCTGCTGAAATCATTATGGACGAAGAAGACACTGCCCCCTAAAGCTTATTTCCTTTAAATTGTTTGAACAATTTTATGTTTTTATGAACAATTTTTATTTCTGCATCAAAACAATTCGATAGCCGAAGGTGGATGGGTCCTGGGTTTCAGGATGAAACCCTCGATTATCAACTAGTACTGAATGTTTCAAATAATTTCATCTTTCATATTTCTTGCTATTATCTTCCGTCTTTCTTAGTACAGATCTTAGTTTTTACAAAATTTCGTACAATTATCTTTCAAAAATATCCTGATCAATATGCTCAATGATATATAATAAAAACTTTTTATTAGATATAACTTCTAAACATTCCTTCAACTTTGTAGAAAGCTTTTTAAAGAGTGAAAAACAGTCCACTTTTCCAAAACCTGTTTTGATAATACCTAAATGATCAAAGTTCCAAACCAGTATTAATTTCAAATATTTTAATCAAATATTCTGTGAAGTATCTTGAAAATATATTTTGAGAATATATCAGGATATTTAACCTTTTACCAAACATAGTATTGTCAAAAACTTAAACAACGTTTACAAAGGAAAGATCATACCAGGAATAGGGTATAAACCTATTACCAAACTTCAATCCCTTTGCAACTCTTCCAATGAAGATGTCCCCTGTCTGAGACACTTAGTGCATTAGTTCTGAACCTTATCCTTCGAGCTTTACATCATTGCGTTGGTAGGAATGTCCCCTGTGTACAATGTCTTCAAATACTTAGACATCCTCTGGATATCAATCCCCGTTGTATAGACAATTTTTCATGTTACAGGGGTAAAACCCAGGAATGTTCTGGAAATAAATCCCTTGAATTCTGGGGGAAATCCCAAATTTTCGTGCGCTACAGGCGGGAGTGTTTAAACTCCAAGACTTAGAAAGGTGACAACCTTTAAACCTTAGAGAGTATGAAAATACCCTTTCGTGAGAGAGGGTGATCAATCCTCATATACCTTTAGGATTCAGGATATAGCCAACAGTAACGAAATTGTCAGCCACTTTTACATGTACTGGTCCCGCCACCTTGAACTATCCCTGAATAACTTGCGCTCCAGGCGGAGTGTTTAAACCCAATTCGGAAGAAAGGTGAATACCTTTAAACCTGTGAAGGGATCAGGATCCCTTGTACGTGAGAGAGGGGGCCAATCCTCTAATCTTCTGAAGTATCCTGAGTGAACATCCTGGAGCTATATCCCGAAGCATATACTGCAAAACATCCTTAAACTAAGGTGGGTGTTAGCTTGGCTAACACCCCTCCGATGCTTAAGTTAGTATTGGGTTTCAAAGAATAAATTAAACCAAACATATTTAAAAAAGATAGAATTCATACCATCCTGAGTTAGAAATTAAATTCTAAACTCACTTGAAATAAAGCTTAAGGTGTATAGCATTCCAAGATCTCGGTAGCATATCCCCTTTCATATTCTTGAGTCTATATGCTCCTTTCCCTGCTTCTGATTCAACTTCATATAGTCCTTCCCATTTTGGAGCTAGCTTGCCATCGGCAGGATTAGTGGTATTTTGAAAAGCCTTTCTTAACACCCAATCTCCAACCTTAAATCTTCTGGTCCTAATATTCATGTTATATGCTCTGGATATTCTTTGTTGATATGCTGCCATCCTTAGCCTTGCTGCATCTCTCTTTTCATCTATAGTATCCAAATCCTGACTCAAGGCTTTAGGATTCTGTTCAAGATCACTTAGGGTAGACCTTGCAGTAGGTATTGCCATTTCTGTTGGAATCATTGCTTCTGCTCCAAATACCAAGGAAAATGGGGTTTGGCCTGTTGCATTCTTTACCGTTGTCCTATCAGCCCACAAAACAAAGGGTAATTCTTCTGCCCATCTTCCTTTTTTGGCTCCAAGTCTCTTCTTTAAGTTATTGACAATTATCTTGTTTGAGGATTCTGCTTGTCCATTCGCTTGAGGATGTACCGGAGTAGATGTTATCATTTTGATTCCCCAACTCTTGCAAAAGTCAGTAGTTCTCTTGCTTATAAACTGAGAACCATTGTCACAGATTATCTCGGCTGGTACTCCGAATCTGGTCAGGATATTTCTCTTTATGAAGGATACTACTTCTTGATCCCTGAGTTGGACAAATGCCTCGGCTTCAACCCATTTGGAGAAATAATCTGCCATTGCCAACATAAAAACCTTCCCTCCTGGAGCCTTTGGAAGCTTTCCCACTATATCCATACCCCACTTCATAAATGGCCAAGGGGAAACAATAGGATATAATGGTTCAGCAGGCTGATGCAGTATGTTACTATGTCTTTGACATGCATCACATCTTCGAGCATATTCTGTGGCATCTTTTCTCATTGTTGGCCAATAATATCCTGTCCTTAATACTTTTGAGAATAACGACCTGCCCCCAGTATGGTTACCACAATCCCCTTCATGTATATCCTGAAGTACTTCTTTGGCTTCAGGATCCTCCAAGCACCTCAAATACGGTCCTGCAAGAGATTTCTTGTATAAAACATTATTTATAATAGTGAATCGTGATACCTTCATCCTAAATGCCTAAGGATTTTCATTTCCGGGGATGTGTCCTTCTTTGAGATATCTCATGATTGGAGCCGTCCAGGATTTAGGATCCTCTTCAGGATGCTCTGCTCCAGGATCCTGAATACCCGCTACTTCTTTATCCCGAGGATTCGTTGCAGGATATAAGACATGTAATATTGGTATTTGGGTTCCTTCTGGTATCCTGATCGATGATCCCAGAATTGCTAAGGCATCTGCTTCAGCATTATCCTCCCTTAGTACCTGTTCAAGTGCAAAAACATCGAAATATCCTGCTAATTTTTTGAGAATATCCAGGTATTCGATTAATTTCTCACCCTTGACTGCATAGGATCCATTAAAATGGTTAGTAATTAACAAGGAGTCAACATATACTTGCAAATTCTTGATACTCATATCCTTAGCCAATTCTAATCCTGCAATTAAAGCTTCATATTCTGCCTCATTATTAGTAGCAGGAAATTCACACCTAATAGCCTGGGGTAATATGTCCCCCTGTGGCGATTTTAGTAGTATACCTAAACCTACACCTCTTATATTGGATGCACCATCAGTATATAATGTCCAGGATCCTGAAGATTCTCCTAACTGTTGAACTTCTAGGTCTACCTCGTCCTGAATGTCACTACTGAAATCAGCCACAAAGTCAGCTAAAGCCTGAGACTTTATGGCATTTCTAGGTTCATATACTAAATCATAAGCACTTAACTTTACTGACCACTTGGCCATCCTGCCTAACATCTCTGGTTTCCTAAGCACATTCTTGACAGGATAATTCGTTTTAACATGGATCCTATGTGTCTCAAAAAAATGTCTAAGCTTTGTCGATGCCATGACTAGAGCTAATATTAATTTTTCTAAATGAAAATACCTAGTTTCAGCATCTAACAAACTTTTACTAACGTAATAAACAGGATATTGTTGACCTTCATGGTCTTTACAAGAACGGCACTTACAGCATTCCCTGATACAGCGAGGTATAGGGATAGTGGTTCACCATTTTCAGGCTTCATCAATAGAGGTGCAATTGAGAGATATCGCTTCAAATCCTGCAAGGCTATTTCATGCTTTGCTCCCCATTCAAATTTCTTATTCTTCTTGAGGATATCATAGAATTCCTTGCATTTTTCCGAGGATCTTGAAATAAATCTATTCAAAGCTGCTACTCGGCCTGTTAACCGTTGTACGTCCTTCATATTCGAGGGTGATTTTATATCCAGGATAGCTTTAATCATCTCCGGGCTTGCCTATCCCCCTTTTCGTCACCATATATCCAAGAAACTTTCCTGCCCCCACTCCGAAATGGCACTTAGCAGGATTCAACTTCATGTTATACTGATCCAGGATGTCAAATGCTCCCTTGATATCCTGGAGGTGATCCTCAGCCTTTTTAGATTTCACCACCATATCGTCAATATATACCTCCATGGTGTCCCCCAGCTTATCTTTGAACATCATGTTTACCAATCTCTGGTACGTTGCACCTGCATTTTTCAAACCGAAAGGCATAGCAGTATAACAATATATACCTGTTGGTGTCATGAAAGCAGTATCCTCCTGATCCGAAGGCTCCATTTGAATCTGCTGAAATCCTGAGGATGCGTCCATGAATGTTAACATTTCATGTCCAGCAGTAGCATCTACCATTGCATCGATATGAGGGAGAGGAAATGGATCTTTAGGACAAGCCTTGTTCAAGTCCGTGTAGTCTACACAGACTCTCCATTTCCCGTTTTTCTTCTGTACCACAACTACGTTTGCTAGCCATCTTGGAAACTTGACTTCTCTGACCATCCTGGACTTCAACAATCTTTCAACTTCCTCTTGGATAATCTTATTCCGCTCAGGAGCAAATTTTCTTCTTTTTTGCTGAACAGGCTTGAATGATTTGTCAATTCCAAGCTTGTGAGTGATAACGTCTTTGGATATGCCTGTCATATCCTCATGCTTCCATGCAAACGTTGACATCCTGCATTTCAAAAAGTTAGTTAACTGCTCTTCAATATCCTGAGGGATATTGGTTCCTACGAGCACCGAGATATCAGGATTATCCTGATCCAGGATAATTTTCTTCACATCCTGCTCCTTTAATTGGGCCCGCATCTTTAATTGCTATGCCTGATTAGGCTTGGTCGAAGATTTCATCGAGGACGAGTAGCATTCTTTCGCTTCCTGCTGATGACTTTCAACCTTGACAACTCCCCAAGGAGTAGGGATCTTGATGCATTGGTGATATGTTGATGGCACAGCCTTCATATCGTGAATCCATGGTCTCCCTAGTATGATGTTATAGCAGGATAAGGAGTCCATCACACAGAAACGTTGTATCGAGTTGACCCCTTCAACATATACCGGTAACTTTATCTCCCCTATGGTATTCCTAGCCTCTCCACTGAAACCAACGAGCACAGTGGACTTCGAAGTAATGTCCATCGGAGATACATTCATCCTCTTCAATGTTTCCAGTTGAATTATATTGACAGAACTACCGTTGTCTACCAGTATCCTGCGTACAAAATGGTTAGCCACATATAATGTTATTACCAAAGCATCATGGTGAGGATCCTGAACAGTATCCCTATCATCACTATCGAAAGTGATCACTTTATCAGTTGTGAGGGTAGTCATCCTGACTGGTCTGTCTCCCCTCTCACTCTTAGCTTCCTTTGCATGTCTCTTAGCCGCCGAATACGAAGTTCCACAAATATCGGATCCTCCTGAAATAAAATTAATTATCTTGGCATCTGCTGGGGGTGATTCTGCTCGTTCAGGATCCTTCTCGGGATCCTGACCTTTATTCTTCTTTTTTCCCAGCAAGTCCTTCAGACACCCTTTGCTTAACAGGTAACTTATTTCTTTCCTTAAAGCAATGCAATCCTCTGTCATATGTCTGAAGTCTTCGTGGAAGGCACACCATTTGGATTTATCCTTCCAATCAGCTTTCTGCTGGTTCTTTCGAGGCCACCTGGCTTTGTCCCCTAAACCCTGCATAGCATACATTAACTCAGGTATATTAACAGAAAAGCAGTATTCAGATAAGTCAGGATATTCCTCAGGATCCTCGTCTTCAACAGCATTCACTTTCTTGTTGTCATTTCTGCCATATGGCTTGGAGCGATATGGCTTATACGAGGTTTCTGATTTCCTGTTAGTTGATTCATAGGTTGAGGTAGGATTCATCCTCTCCTGCATCTTCTTGTCATCTTCCAAACGGATATATTTCAAAGCCCTGTTACGAGCTTCGTCGAGATTCCTGCAGGGATTCATTACAAGATCCTGATAAAACTGAGAATCCTTTTGTAACCCCATCTTAAAAGCTTGCACAGCTGTTGCAACATCAAGATGCGGGATATCCAAGGATTCTCGATTGAATTTGTTCACATAGTCCCTCAAGGATTCCTGAGGCCCTTGAGTTATCCTGTAAAGATCACTGGTTAGTTTCTCAAAACTCCGACTACAAGAAAATTGACTGTTAAATAAATTAACCAAATGAGCAAACGAAGTAATTGAGTGAGGAGGGACGTTTAACAGCCATTTTAAGGCTGATCCTGTCAGGGTAGAGCCGAATCCCTTGCATAAGCATGCTTCCTTGAGATCTGGAGGGATTGGATTGATTTCCATCTGTTCCCTATACTGGGCAATATGCTCCTCAGGATCCGTAGTCCCGTCATACAGTTTCATGTTGGGAGTCTGGAATATTTTTGGTATTTCAGCATCACAGATAGGATATGCAAAGCGAGATATCCTGTGGCTGTCTTGGGATACTTCCGGAATTGGCTGGACCACTCCAGGTACACTGGATATAATGTCCTTCAATTTTTGGAGCTCCCGGGTAAATGTTGACGTCATACCTGCATCCTGCAAAGAGCCATTGTTGTTAGTAGCAAGAATGTTATTATTTAACACATTACCGGTCTGAGGATTTTGGCCATATCCTGAAGCATATCCTGAACTCCTCACAGTCGACATCCTGACTGAAGAGGGTATCTCAGGGGTATGATTCTGAGAATGGCTTGGGACGATATTCCCCCTATTATCCTCAGTGTATTTCTCTTAACAGCATTTGGTTAGTCTCCTGTTGCTGCCTCATTTGTTCCTGCACACTTCCAAATAAAGTCAGAATTTCATCATTAGAGGCTAAAACGGGAGCAGATCCCTGGACACTCCGAGTAGGGATAACATCTTGAGATTGTGAAGAAAACGGCATCCTTGGAGGAGGTGGTGGAAGCACCGAACCAGTAGTCGCAGAGGTTGTAACAGACATAGTAGAGGAGCTCATGTTTGATCTTGAGGCCATTGTAAACAATGTGGCGAAAAGTTTTGAAAATAGAAAACCGATTAACGATTTCACAAAGATTTTTAGTAAAAGTAGCACCACTTGCCCCACGGTGGGCGCCAAATTGTTTTGGTCAAAAATTACCTAAGGAATTAAGTGATCAAATTAGTTAAGTGAGGTAGTGTGCTAAAATTTATATGTGAAAAATGTGTTAACCAAATTAGTTGTGAAAACAGTTTGAGGATACGGCTCAAGATATAGAGCTGTATCTACAATCAAACACTAAGCGAAAATGTAAAGGTTGACACGTGATGTACGAGGAAAGCCCTTGATCAGTCTAGATCGCCGGCATAAAACCTCGGGAGCTGACAATCGCAGCTGCCTTGTTCTTCTATTGCTTCAAATATCAGGATACAGTGCAGGATGTGGTGCGGATCGACTATGTCTTACAATGTGATTCGAATACAAGTGTTGTGTGTAGTGTTTGCGATGAGCTAGAGAGAAAGTGTTTGAAAATGTGTAAGTTGAGTGCCTTAATCTAATCCGCCCCCATCTATTTATAGTAAAACAAATGTAACTAACTATCCTACATAACCGGGATCCAACGAATATTCCTTAGTTGAACGTTGGAGACCTGGTCTTTCTGGCTCAACGTCTCTCCTTTAACAAATACGCCCGAGTCTTGAGGAGATGGAGTCCACTTGACCGTTGGCAAGTCCCAGTCTTTAACCTGCACGTGATTAATTCGATATACCTCAGGATATCACCCAGGATGTTAGCAATATCCCCGTCCAGTATCCTGATCACAGATAAACAATTAAAAAGCAGGATATAGTTCAAGATATGTATGCTTAAAAAATGAGCCATAACACCATCCAGTAAGGAACCGCCCAATCCGGATAAGTTCCCTAAAAATAGACAAACTTCATAAATCAGCCTTTCGACACGGGGCCGTGCCCGGGTCAACACGCCCCCGTGTCCCCCAAAAGATTCCTTTCTGACTTTTTGTCAGAATACGGACAAAATGTGTCAGGATCTTGCCTGCACACGGGGCCATGTCCAGCATGCTGTCGTTTTCTATAAATGCAGCCAAGAATCCTGCACATTTGGACCATCCAGGGACAGAGATTTGAAAGGACCTTCTCACCTACCATCCTAGGTATTTTCTAAAAGAAGGTTCTAACAACCATCTTGTCCTTTCCTCTTTTATCCATTGCCTTCTTCTTCATCTTTCTTGCTTCAACACCTCCATTGAAGCTTAAGATCACCATGATTCCATGTTTTGTTGTGATGTTTGTTGGGTTTTTGTTCAAGGAATCTTGTTAAAAATAAGTTTCATAACATTGTTTTAAGTTATTTCTGCTCAAAAATGCTTCATAAGTTGGTAAAATAATTTGAAACTCCAAGATTCCTTGTTCCGAAAATCAGCAGGAAGGTGAACACGGGGCCATGCTCATTGAGCACGGGGCCGTGTCCGGAGATACTGTTCCATTCAAATGAATTATTTTTGGTGTGTTTTCGTAGAATGTCTAGTCAAAACAGTGGAACCTCTTCTACGCACTCCAGAAACATTCGTAGGGAAAAAAGGTCATCAATTGAAGCAACTCTCGTACGCTACGTAATGGCATTACGTGAGGCTCTTGATGAGATGACGTCGGTTGAGGAGGTCCTAATAGACCGTATAAATTATCTTACGGTGGGGTCGGAAAACAGTTTTCAAGAAATCAACCTCTTGCACCAGTGGTTGAACATTCTTATGACACCTCCCATGGAACCAATCCTCCCTCAAGAGGATTGGAACTTAGCACTTGGAATCAACAATCCGACCGGATGGGACGACATTCCAGAGGAACCTCCTCTTGAAGATCTACAAGAAGTCCCGGTGGAGGTTACACCCCCTCAAACCAATGCCAATGAACCCGCCTTTCTTCTCCCTAGGGAGATAGAGGAGTGGCTCGCCGACGTGTGAGGAACCCATGCCCAGAGAAAGAAGTTTTTCAAGCCGCGTCCAACCGATGGAATTCTCTTTTCGGAAATTTTGCTAATAGAATAAGTATTAGGCTTGAACTTCTTGGTTTAGATTTCTTGTGTTTCTTTGACCTATTTATCTAGAATTTTGACTTTTTAGGATTATTATGTAATTCTCTCTATGACTTAATGAATGATGGTTTTAGTTAATTTGGTGTTTGGATAATGTTGAAATGGAATAAAACACACTCGGATGGTGAAGGATAACAAGGGAACTTGAACCAGCACCCCATGCACGAAAACAGGGCCATCCGACAAAATTTTCTTCATTACAGCAAGATCAGCACGGGCCGTACCCGCCCAACACGGCCCCGTGCTGCACAATCTGCAGAAAATGCCCAGTTCAGGTAACTGGACACGGGGCGTGCTCACTGAACACGCCCCCGTGCCCAGGCTTCTATTTCTTTTTACATATTTTGTTACTGGCGATCTGAACATGGGGCCGTGCCCGGACACCACGGGGCCGTGTCCAGACGCCCAGTAACATAAATTTTGCTTTTTCACACCTTTTTACACATTCAATCAACCTAAAAAATTATTTTTGGGACACATTGAGGACAATGTGTAATTTAAGTGTGGGGGGGTGCTAAAATCTTGAATCTTGCAAGTCCTAATTACAAGCCTTACACAAAACTCTATTGGAACCGCTACTCACCCCAAATTTTTTTCAAAAATTTTTCATTTTTCTTACTTGTCTAGGTTTAACTTGGGAATTTCAAATTCTAAAAAGGTTATATTTTTAAGAATTTACAACCGATAGCGTCGTGATAAAAAAGAACCAACATAAGAAAATTATGAAACGGCATGACAAGTTTAGTTAAAATTTGATTATATATACTTGATCACATAAAAACCCATTCCCACAAAAGTGAGTTTTGAGCCTTTATTGAGCATACAAATACATATCTTTAAACTAAATGCTCATTTTTCGTTTCTTGTGTGAATAGCCGCTTGGTCATTACGACTCTAGAACTTGCCACGACGATAAATTCCCGGTCCTTACCAACTTAGACCCGAGTAAGTAAATGATGGAGGCATTAGGACTAACCCTTTTTCATTTCTACACCATTATTTTTTTCTTTTTTTTACCACCTACCCAAAATCTCCCTAGTTAACCCCTTTGAGTCTAAACCTTTTCATTTCTTAACCCAAAAACAAACACCATTTCACCCACCAAAACCCTTTTTTTTAACCCTTTGTTTTAGTAACAAGCTCGGTTTTTCGTATGACTTTTCAAAAAAAATTGTTGATGAAGCAAAAGAAATAAACAAGCAAGTTCATCAAAAATAACTTTGTTTGAATAATGGCTTCATCAAAATAAAAATTGCAAAAGTAAAAAGTCTTACGAAAACCGATGTTTTTTTTACGCTTTTCGCCCTTTTCTACTAACCATTAACCCAACCACCAACCTTTAACCCAAGCCTAACCCTTCACCCAAAAGTCCTCTTGATATTTACAAAGGTATATAGTTAAAAAGGAGGAGGATTGATTGCTTGGCAAGCCTATGGTAGGAGTAAGTTCCATGCCGCTCTCGAGTGATTCACTAAAATACATCTTCGGCCGAGTGTTGAGTTATCCCCGTGAGGTATGTGTACTTGTATATAAATGGAATTTAAAAAAAAGGCATGTTATGCCCTAATAAGTAATTTATCTTATGTAATGTTTTAAATAAATCATGACGAATAGGATTGTAAATAAATAAAAATAAAACTTGATAAAGAATCTTGGAAATCCTGACACTCTATGACAAGCCCAAAAACCTTCTCTTCTACCCATTCCATTTGGGAGTGTAAAGCCACATTTTAAAGAGTTTTGCTTGAGGACAAGCAAAGATTCAAGTGTGGGGGTATTTGATGTGCACAAAATGCAACATATAAATTACATCAATTGTGGCATAAAACTAACCCTTTTTTAGTACTAATGTTGGAAAAAGTGTGCTTTTGTCTTCCTTTTGTATTTTCAGGATTAAATTAAATGAGCTCAAATTAACAAAAGAAGCAAAAAAGCAGCTAAATCTAACATAAATACAAGAAAAGGAACAAACGTGGCACGCCCAACCCCTCGACAGCATCTTCCCAAGCAAAATCAAGAAGACAGAAGACTGAACACGCCCCGTGCTCAGTGAACACGGGGGCGTGCCCAAGTGCCAGCATAAAAGACAAAGCTATAGAAGCTTCTATCACCCACCACGGGGGCGTGCCCAGCGGACACAGGGCCGTGGTCAACTCTAAGATTCGCAGAATCTGAGGAAATCTTGATAGTACAGATATACTTCTGCACACGGGGGCGTGCCCAGCGATCACGGGGCCGTGCCCAGCGAACACGGGGGCGTGGTCAACTAACGCAGACAAACTGCAATTAATGAAGAAAGAGAAGAGGATGGACACGGGGCCATGCCCAATGGACACGGGGCCGTGCCCGAGCTGCTGTTCAGGCTATAAATAGGGGTGCTTAGCTCATTTGCAAACCATCCCTTGGCACACCACCTCTCTCACACTTCACCCACCACCCACCACCATCACAACACCATCATCCACCACCATCATCCATTGTCCATCATAGAGTGTGTGAGTCGTCTCGGGATCCAAGATTGATCGTAAGAGTTCTTAACAATCAAAGGCCATGTTTGCCTAAGTCTCTTACATCACTTGGTGAAGACAAGTGTCTAGTGTAATACTTTTTATTTTTAATCTTTTCGCACTTTTTATTTGGTTATGTATTAATGACTTTAATAACTAGTTTCTTATGTTGAAGGTGATTCTTCCTTATCGTTTGTCCATGGTGTCTTGGCATTATTTTACTGTCTATATAAAATAAAAGATTTTCACCATTCATATCTCCACGGTCTATATGGAGGTATGTTGGCTACCCGGTCGGGGGTTAAGGGAACGGTTTGGTAAGAGTCTTGCCTTGTTCAGTGTATAGATCCTGCAAGGACCTGGGTCAAATTTAATAGGATCTCCTTCAATACCCGCCGGTATTGGATGGCGGGGATCCAAACTCTTTGATCCCCTCATATGTAAGCTACTATTAATACTTTAACCCGGCTACTTAGGACTGTATCCCTGCTGACTCAGACTACTTAGCTGAGGGTAACGTCACCTTCAAAAGAGGGGCCTACCATAATATGCATTAATAACTTAATTAATTATCTTTCAATAATCCAACCCTTTAGGATTGTATCCTTGCCGACTCAAACTACTGGGTTGAGGGTAACGTCACCTTCAAAAGAGGGGCCTACTACAATAACTAAGATAATCTCTTAAAAAGTGCAAAAGTGCGGAAATAATCAAAGGTTACACTAAACACGAGTCGGAGCCAAGTGATTCATCTTGTCTATCTGTTTTTACTTTTATTTTCTTTTTCAGCATATTAGTTAGTTTTTATTTTTTTAGTTTAAAAACATTTTTCTAACTTTTGATTTGATTAGACGTTGAGGATAAACCGATACTAAAAGCTCTTGTGTCCTTGGACGACCTCGGTATCTTGCCAACACTATACTACGCTCACGATGGGTGCACTTGCCCATATGTGTGTTTGGTGTTAGTAAAATATCGTGTTTTATAAATTTAAAACTTGGCTAAAAAAGTGTTAAAAAGGGCTTAACATATACATTAAAAACTAATAACACCCACGCACATCAGCATGTTTCACTAAACTCTCAAAGTATTGTGTTCTATGTGTAATTGTTTTTGTGTACCGTGTATAAAACACCATTTTAGCGTATGTTTGAAAACAAATTTTGACTTATTGTCTTTTGGCGACGGTTAGAGACCATATTTGAGTCTTAGGCGTTCGGTATATTTTCAAAGTCTTAATAGTCTAAGTCCCCAGAGAAAAGTGAGGTTAGAGCCAAGGTATCTCTACGGAAACCCTATTCGCAGTAACCTATAGTTCTGATACCAATCTGTCACACCCCAAAATTATCAGAGCGGGCGTGACCGAACTGGTATCTTCATTGCACAACGGAAGCAAATAAGCTAAGACTTCTAGAAAACGAACGCCCACTAAGTACTCGAAGCTCCAATGGTTCTCCTATTCCAACCGTGCCATAATTTGAGAAACTAACCTGAGAAAGAAACATGCGAAAAATCAACATAAAGTTGAGCGAGTTCATTGTTTGTTTGTAAAAGATTTGAAATAAATCTTTTTGAATAACCGGTTTTTGAAATATTGTTGAGAAAACGAATTTAAAATCATTTTCTTTGGCATGTTTTATGGAAACTTTGTATTCGTATAACTTTGTATTTATAACACGGTATGTTCGTAAAACCATGTATTTGTAAACTCTTTTGTTTGTAAAATTTGGGTAACCGTCAATGCCCATCCTGACTTTAACATCATGCCTACATAATCCTATGCTTTGAATTTGTATAAAACATGATATGTAATTTGTAAAGACGTATCCGAAACTGAGTTCTTTAAATGTAAGGAATACGAGATCGCTAATGGTTCGCGAGGCCTCTAACATATGTAACGACATAGGAAGCATCCAAACCATAGGCATTTTTACTTGTCGATTCACGACTAGAGACACAAAAGCACTGCTTGGTAAAAGTGTGGCCAAGAGTGTGGTTTCCTGAAACCCATTAGATCTAACCTTTTGTTCCGCGGTCTAGGAATGTAATTGATTAATGGTGCTTATGGCACCCTATTCGTCACATGATCTATGTGTCATTCCTTAGTTTTGTGTTCTACATACCATTTTACATGTATTTTCCCAAGGTTTAGAAAACTAGTAAGCATTGCATGCACTTTACAAAAAAATACGCTTGTTTGAAAAACCAGTATAGTTATCATAAACCTTTCGTAAACCATTTGTGTCAGTTAAAACTTGTTTGTAAAATGGTTTAGAAATATGTAATTCATGTTTATTGAAAACCTTGTATGCTTTGCAAAATGTGCTGTGTTTCCACCCCGAAAAAATTTATAAAAATGTAAAACCGTAAAAAGGTGGGGTTATGAACTCACCTCGACATTCTTGTTCAATGCTAGCTTAGCGTGATTCCGTAGTGTCTTTCCAAGAACGAATTGGCTAGCGTGCATCTATATTATTCCTAACAGGAATAACTTATCAGTTTCTAATTTTAAACGTAGTTAAACTACGTGTTTGAGCTCTACCGAGTCGTTAACAAAGCGACTTTATGAAGGAAGGTGTGAATATTTTGGTTGGAAGTAACCAAACTATTTTTAGTTGATCCCGTTTATGACCGGGATAAAACTAAGTCCCGAAAATGACTTAGTTTTCGAATGGTTTAGAATATATATATATATATATATATATATATATATATATATATATATTTGTATATTTAAATATAAATATACTTACGTCGTCGTGAATAGAAGGCGTAGATGAAATATTGTACGTATTCGAAACATCGTATATGATTCGGTAATATTCCGTTGTAGTTTTCGTTGGATGGAAACAAATAGATATATATCATATATGCATTCGAAAACTTAACCTTTGAAACGAATATAACAAATATGTTCATTTTATAAGAATATTCTGATCCAAAATAGTCGAAATAAATATAAACAATTATATTTATTTATATGATTTCCGAATATTAAGCGTTTGAAATAATCTAAAAGAAACTATATTTAGTTTGTAAGAAAGTTTTAAGTCGTCGTTTCAAAATAAATATAAGCGATTATATTTATTTTCTAAATTAACACAAAGTATAGATGTTCGAAATAAATATATGAAATTATATTTATTTTATAAAAGCGTTCGAAAATATCGATGTTTGATTAACTATAGATAATTATATTTATCTAAATAAGTGTCGGGTTTCGTTAAGTTGTAACTCACTTGTTGTCGAAATATTATAATTTCAGTTTATAAGTTATAAAACGACACAAAAACACATATACTTTTATATTTTGTTTTATAAGAACACTAGAGTTTCGATTGGTGTCGTTTTATATGATATAACTTCGTTTTGTAATGCGGGTTTTTACGAAAATCGGACAGAGTTTCCTCTGTTTTTGGACAATCCCGATAATCGAGTGTCGATATATTTTATCAAAATTCAACAATTTTCAACCGCAATTCAATAATATAATCAATCTATATAATTTCGTCGAGTATAATAAACGTAACCTAATCTCAAATTACGGTTCGCGTATCCAATTAAAAACTATATAAAAACAACGTATTCGTCGAACTTTGACCGGACCCGAACCAAACTCTACCACTATTGACCCGAACTGACCTGTTGACTGAAGTTTGACCGGACCCGAGACGTCACCCAAGGAACCTGAACATGAATCTGAGCTTACTTTTGGAACTGAAGTCGTGACCCGAACCGTGACTGACCCGCAATCCCGAATTTGACATGAGATTTCCAACCCCAACTCGAACTGGATATCATCAGCAACAACCAAATCATCATCAACTTCAGTTTTGCAGGAAATAAAGAGAATTGGAGGGTGTTTACCGGAAAACTCGTCGGATAATGACGCGGACCGCCGGACCGTGACGCCGACCGCCGGACCGAGGCACCGACCGCAGCTGTCGCCACCGCTCTCTCTCTCCTCGCCCTCTTTCTCTCTCCACCGCCACTGTTCCTCCTGCTTTTCCGTCTCTCGATTTCTCGGGCTAGCTGCCGCTCACCACCACCCAAAGGTGGTGGTCTTCTATTAACTGACGAAGGAGGGGGGTGTGTGACGTCGGAGAACAGTCGCCACCGGCCAGAGTTCGTCCGATCGCCGGCATATTTGAACGAAGGGGGAGAGGAGAACAAGAGAGGGTGTTTGGCTTTGAGTTATATGTGTGTGTTTTGAGAGTAAATGTAGGATCGAGAATCGATCTAAACGAGTCTATCAGAAGAGTTCTAATCCATATCAAAGGCGGAATTCAATGATACTGACTTGATTACAGCTAGATTCACTCTTTAACTGTCTTGTATATAGATTTAACACTGTTACAGATCAAATGACACGTCGGCAGCACTTCGGTACCGGAATCAGGAACTGTTAAAAATGAACTCTCAGCTCAGGTATTTGTAGGAAACTCATTTCGCACGGAATGAGCATGAACCATTTCGTGCGAAATGGTCAAGGTTCATTTCGTACGAAATGGCCTAGCCATTTCGTGCGAAATGGACTCTCACCTCTAAAACCCTAATTTCTCGAACTTTGAGCTTTGTTCCATCTAATCTATTCACAAGACTCGATACAAGACAAAGTCGACAGACATATGCACCAACAGACTCCCCCTTGGATGTCGACGAGTGTTCAGTGCGACAAAACTTCGGTATGTCACATCTTCAGTCTTGATCGGTCTTTGTACTCTCTTTCAAAGTATCTGACAGTGAAATCTCAATCTGGCTCTTTATCATTCAAACTCCCCCTTAAATGTTGATCTAACAATCTTCAGTCTCCTCTTTTCTTCACAGGTTCAGAATCGCAATCTGGCTCTTGAGCTTTCTAATTCTCTTGATCAGATCTCTTGATTGCTTTAGTTCTTTAGCATCAGCAATTGCACAAACCTGCACAGACTCTACCCAAAAATAAATTTCTCAAATTTAACAATTTAACAAATTTAATCACTGTAAACCACTTGTAAAAACAATCTCAAAATGATTTAACATTTAAAGTCCTTGATGACCACTTGTAAGAATATCACTCAAATTTGGTTTCAACTTAATGAACCATTTAATCATTTGAAAATCAATTCTCATTTCATACAAACTCTCCCAACCTGTTGTTCATCATGTTTAGCACTCGGAATTTTGAAAATCAGCTTTTCATCATCAGTTGTCGAAAATCTTTTTGTATTTTTCAAAAGTTTATGCTAAAACACTTCGAAAATATTTTTGAATTTTTTATTTTAATGAAATGCAATAAAGAAATATATACAAGCAATATTTTTGCGAGATTGAGTAAGAGGATCATATCAGTTTATGAGATAAATCACCAACACCGTTAAGCTTTAAACATTTTAAGTTCTAAACGATTCCCTTAGATTGTCAGTATACTGATCCACTTAAATTTTCACACGAAGTTCAACTGTTTCAAGATACAAGATTAGTGTTTTAAGTACTTAAACCTATTTGCGTGTCCCACCTCAGAATATACTCCCGTATCCAGACTCCTATATTCAGTCTTACAGGTGAATGTACACTAGTGATATCTGTAAAGGGGTAAATGCGAGACCATGAGAGCTCAGGCTATTGCTTCCGCAAAATCAGAGAGATGATGGTTCGACTTTCGGTGTGTTCCCTTTAGAGAATCTTTTATTTACAACAGCACATGATTAGCATTTTTTAATGATTCATCATTTTTTATGTTGAGGGCGAGCTTTAAGATTAAAGCAAAGCAAAGTATTATACGAGGACTAGGCTATTGCTCCCGCAAAATCAGAAGTCCAGGTATAATACCCCCGATACCACCACGTACAAAGACCTAGTATGTCAGAAATAGAAAGCCCTTCAAACAAGATTTCAGGGGTTACCTATATATCCGAGAGATGTTCCCCACGAAATAAGCAAGTTTGATATTTAGGTTTATATCTCGAACACAATCTACTAAGCGTGTAAAAACCTACCGGCATATCATCAGTGAGACCGTTTATCACATTTGACTTACCAATTCTTTAGCGTGCTGTGATAGTCCACTGATGTACTATCATTTCCTCTTTTTCACAACAAAACTCATTTTTGATTTTTTTCAAATGTTTTTGGATTTTTCAAATTTTCGAAATTTTTACTCCCCCTAAAATCAAAAATATGTTTCAATTTTTTATTTTCAAGAAAATTTGAATAACAAACTGTACAAGAAAAATGACAACTGTTGTGAATTGCTTCAAATCGCCATCCATTTGGCATAAACAATCAGAACTCCCCCTGACAACAAACTATTTTCCCATTATGATTTCAAAACACTTAAGTTTGTTTTAATCAAAATGGTTTTTCCGAAAATTAGTTTTGTTGAATTCACTTGTAAAATTGGGGTTATGATCATCCCATTGTTTTCCAAATACCACATGAATAAAAGTTAAATCAAGTTCAACTTAATGACCTTGATTAACCACTTGTAGGCGAAAACCCCTTTTTCCAACCACTTGTAAGGTTCGCTTATCAACCAATACCACTTGTAAATCGGAATATGACAATTTTAAAACTTACTACCACAAGTAGGTCTAAATCACTTTCGTGAATTTCTCAAGAAAGATGTTGATTCATGCTCCATGATTACCAACTAGGGAGCTCCGGCAAGTCAGGGTTTTTAAGTAGAAAATGTTGTCACCCAAGTCTGACCAGCCTTAGGTGATTGTGATTCATCTCTATCCCACCATCTTTTTTATTTATAAAAATCTTTCACACCCTTTACCTTCCCGTCAACCATCTTTCCAAAAATATATTTCACTTTTTCATTAAACGCCTTTTCAGCATCAAATTCTTCCTTACCAGAGAAGAATTAATCTGAAATTTCAACCTTTCCAACTTTTAACTTCAAGTTTTCTTTTAACAACGGTGGAAAGTTTTCCTCGTTCATTTCTGGAATGGAATTCTCATCACTTTTCACAACACATGACTCCTCTGACTTTGACGAGTCAGATTCATTGTCAGAACTAGTTTCAGATTTAACAACCCATTTTTGTTGGTTCAAATCGACTTTTCTTTTGTAAAAACGTTTCAAACTTTCACTAATTTCGAAAGTTGAATTTTTGAACTCTTTAAAAATTTATGTTGGTTATTCTGCTTTATAAACTCATTTCTTTTTCAAATCTGAGTTAGAAGTAACTCCCTGTTTTGTATGCGTGGACTTTGGGCAATTCCAAGCGATGTATCCAACTTCTTGGCATTTGAAACAGGTTCTTCGTTCAACTCTCTTCTCGGATTCTTTCAACATATTCTTCTTTATTTCAGCAAGAATCTCTTTGTTTGTCTGTCTCCAAAATTGTTTTTTTTTCTTCTTCTACTGAGCTTGTACCTGAAACAAATTTAGTTTTTTGTTTATAATTTTTCTCATTTTTATGATTTTCTGGGGGAATGAAACCCAACCCCTTCTTTTTGAAATTACTGTTATGGTTTGGTTTCTTTGGATAACCTGAACCAGAACTGTAACCTTTTTTCTTGTTCAATCTCTGTTGAACTCTTAAAGTGTATTTTTTAGGTTTTTCAGCAAGATTTAAATCTTTTATTTTAGAAATATTAATTTCCGTTAATTTGAAAACCTGTTTGATCATTTCAGTTTTGACACTTCTTATTGGAAATTCTTCATCAGAAAATAATTTGTCAGAATCATTCAAAGTATATGCTACTTTAAATATTTCATCTTTCAAATTATTTTCCGACATAAAAAATTCTTTATTGTAAACCCTTTTGACCGGTGAACTCGGACTCTTGTCTGATGAACTCGAACTTTCAGATTTAGACTACGACTTTGACTCTTCAACCATATCCAACACCTGATCGACCACTTTCTTTAATAACTCAGACTCATGATCAGTGTCAGACACTGTGAATGTGATGTCAATGTTGTCTGGTAACTCATCAATGGTTTCAGACTTTAACTTTATGTTGAGTGCCTTATTTAAACATTCCTCATTTGGCTTTCTGGGAGAATAACTTTCCCAGATCGGAGGCGGACACTTGTTATATTTGACATTTTGTTTCTTACCAGTATCCGTATCTTCCGACTTTTTATCTTGAAAAGCTTCAAGACCTACAACAGTAGGATAAACTCTATCAATCAAATAATCACAGGTTGTATAACTTAACAGTAATCTTTTGATTCTTTCATTTTCAATCTTTTCGAGTTCTAAATCCTGCTTTAGCTTAGCACAGTCTTCAATATACTCATTGATGACCTTCTGCTTCGTCATTAATGTTGAACTCATCATTGTTTGAGCAGCTCCCATTTCTAGGTTTGTCTTGTTCAAATTATCAACCGTTCTGTTTAGCACATCATACGATTCTTTTACATACTTCACATCAGACAACAATTTTTCTTTCAACTCTTCTAGTTCACGATATTTCTCATCTTTTTCCTCACAATCTTTGCATGGTTTTAAACATTTCAGGCAAGGTTTCGTGATTTCAACGATCTTTTCAACTTCAACTATTTTTTCAATTTCAATGATTTTTTCAACTTCGACTATTTTTTCAACTATTTTCTCCACTTCAACAATTTTCTCCACCACCTTCTCAATCACCTTTTCAACCATCGGTTCTTCATCAAATTCCACTTTTACCTTACACTCTTCATCTTCGATCTTTTTTGTCGAATTTTCTTCAGTTTTTGCTTCTTCAGTTTCCATTTTTGCCTTTTCTTCAGCAATCCTTCTTGCTTCCAAATCTCTCTTCATTCTAGTAGCTTTCTTCTCATTCAACATCTTGATCTTATCTGCAAAAACCAAATTAAAACTATAGGTATCCAGACCTTTTCTAGCTTTATTGATATACTCTTCTTCATCATCGGTGTCTGCATCACAACCTAGTTCCTTAAAAATCGGTATTCTTTTCGGCTTAGATTTGACTGACTCTTCTTCCATGATTTGAGCAACAAAAGCTGATTTTTCTAAGAATTCTTTATCTAGAATGTATTTATCCCAGCTAAATCCCTCTGCCAATTTTTCATTATCTTGATTTACAAGATAAGCTTTCTTCTTCCCATCTTCAATAGCACGGGATGATGACGATTGTTGAGCAATCTGATGATAAATTGATTTTCGATGATAATCGTTGTTTCCAAATGGATCTTGTCTTCCGATTGCTTCTTTATTTTTACATTCTCGTTTAAAATGCCCCTTTTCTTTGCAACGAAAACAAGTAACCTTTGATTTGTTAAACCCTAACGGAGATGTAGCAACACCACGAAGATCATCTCTACCGGTGATTTGTGTAAATTTTTCGGCTCTTCTTACAGCACTGGCTAAACACCACTTGATGTCCATCAACTCAAGTTCTTCAGCATCAATCTGGTCATAATCCTCTTTGGTGAGCATCGGATTTCCAATTCGTCCAGCAACTAAGCTTTCATACGACTCTAACATAGTAACCAGTGATTCTATGTGTTGCTTAGCTATTTCTGGAGAGAGATTTTGACCGTTTTGTATATTCAATGTAACATTACATTGCAGATTTGTTGAATTCTGTCGTTAAGGACTTGGTGTTGTGAAATTTGGATCAAAACTTGAATACGATGATGAATATCCACCACTCTGAGTTGTAGTGCTAACATTTGTTCCAGAAGAACCATCAGCACTGAAAGCAGTCTTAATCTTCGGACTCAGAGTAGTCTCAAATTTGCTTCCTCTGTAATATAGACTAACATCCTGTTGAGCATTTGGATTATTCATGATAGCAGTTTTCTGAACATCCAATTCATGTTCTTCAATCTTCTGAATGAACTTAGCCAAATTCATACTTTCAGATTTTCTCATATGCTTCAAGATCAACAAATATGTTCCCCATTTATGATGTGGTAGCGCATCAGCCAGCTTATCAACCCATTCATCATCTTCTTTCTTGATTTCCATCCTTCCCATCTCCTGGACAAGATGACAATATCTATCGATAGTAGTTTTTGTTGATTCACCTTCAAACGCTGTAAACATATCAAATGATTTCTTTAATAATGCACATTTATTTTTTATCATATCAGCACTTCCCTTAAACTTGTTAATCAACGCCAACCAAATTGATCTAGCAGTTTCTTCATGTTGAAGCAACACGAAAATATCTTCTTTTACGGATTGTTGGAGAAGACTAATCATCATTTTTTCACTGATGTATTTCAATTTCTCAACTGCTGAATAGTCACTTAAAGCTTTTTCAATCCCACGTTCTTTTTTTGGTTTAACGTAATCTACATCTAACGAACACCATGCATCAAATTTATAGGCTTGCACCCAGTTTTCAAAACGATTTTGCCACCCTTTAAAATCATCGATGTACATAAGCTTTGGAGGCTTTTGAGACGTTCCAGTTTCATTTTCGATTTCAATTGTTTCTGCAGCAGTGACTGGGGCAGCTGGAGTAGTAGCAAACGCGTTGTAAAACACTTCTTCCATGTTTCGGTTTTGAAAATTCACAAATTCACAAACTTCAAACGAAATGACAATTCAAACGAAATGACTTTGAAGCGAAATGGCTCTATTCAAACGAAATGGCACTGGTGAGAAATGACCTTTGGCGCGAAATGAAACTTTGGTGCGAAATGGGCAACATCAAGCGAAATGGAAGTTCCTTTCAAGCGAAATGGTAAATTTCAAACGGAATGGGTCATTTCGTGCGAAATGAATGTCTCAAAGTGTAATTCGTGCGAAATGGGTGATCTGATTCAAACGAAATGGACTATTTCGTGCGAAATGGTGCTGACGTCACAACGATCGGACAATTTTTCACAAAAAATGATCAAGATTTAGGTCGATTTTAGGTCCAATTCTTTCAAGGATTGTTAAAACAGTGTTTCGCTTATAGTGTGAGAAAATCAATCCATTTTAACCATAAAATCTTGTTTAATTTTGAAAAGAAGGTGTAGAATTCAGAATTTTGATGAAAACAAGCTGAATTCGGTAAGAACTCTTCCTCCTGAGCTCTAATACCACTTGTAGGATCGAGAATCGATCTAAACGAGTCTATCAGAAGAGTTCTAATCCATATCAAAGGCGGAATTCAATGATACAGACTTGATTACAGCTAGAGTCACTCTTTAACTATCTTGTATATAGATTTAACACTGTTACAGATCAAATGACATGTCGGCAGCACTTTGGTACCGGAATCAGGACCTGTTACAAATGAACTCTCAGCTCAGGTATTTATAGGAAACTCATTTCGCACGGAATGAGCATGAACCATTTCATGCGAAATGGTCAAGGTTCATTTCGTACCAAATGGCCTAGCCATTTCATGTGAAATGGACTCTCACCTCTAAAACCCTAATTTCTTAAACTTTGAGCTTTGCTCCATATAATCTATTCACAAGACTCGACACAAGACGAAGTCGACAAACATATGCACCAACAGTAAATGATGATGTGGAGTTGTCTGAGTTTGTTTTATGTTCGAGAAGATGAAGTTTGAAGTGTGTAGGTTTAGAGTATAAAGTTCAGACAAGAATTGAGAGGGAAAGGTGAATGGTAGAGGCTGTATCAAATGAGGTGTTAGGGTCTTAGCTTCTCTTATATAGGTAGGTTTAATCTAGTGGGCTTGGGCTTGGGCCCAAGGCCCACAAGCCCAATCGCGTGTTTTAAGTGACCCATAATTCCTACAAGGCCGGTTATCAAAACCCGAACGTCGTAAAAATGTCTTAAATCATTGTTTTAAAATATGAAGACGTAAAACAGTGTCGGTAGTCGCGTTTGACGCTCTGGCTCATCGCTTACGGTAAAAATCGTGTAAAATTGTGTCGTTGCCTTTTTAATCTGTTTTTCGGTCCGGTTTCGACTACGGATGTAAAAATTTAATTACAGAGCTAAAATATATCGTAAAAATTTAGTATTTGTCGGCGTTGTCAGTATTTCATATGGTTTCGTTTCGTTATCGTTTAATATTCAACAGTTTCTCTGTAGATCGCCATACACGCGCTGTAAAGTCGATTAGGCATTCCTAGACACTCCAAGGGCCTAGTTGAGTTTATTTACATCTTCAACGCTATTTATTATCGTCCTAAACATTTGTTAATCGTGTAATTAGAGCCGTAAATCACCGGTTGTCACAATTGAAACTTACATTCTTCACTTTTTAAAAAAATTATTAAATGTCATTTTTATTTCTCGTGTTTTATTTTGCTTATTATAATGTTCGTGTTGCTATAAATTTTAGTTATTTTACGTTTCGATTTATTTTTTTTAAATAAGTCGGCTCAAATATAATACGTTTTAATACTTATTTTTATGTACGTTTTTAGTTGGTCTATGTTTAGATGTAAATTTTGTCGTGTCGGTACAAATTCATGTTCATTTACGTTTCGACGTAAACTTTTTCCGGTATTGAGTCGTGTCGGGTCAAATATAATACGTTTTGTTGTGCATAATTGAGTGTCTACAATCAACTGGAAACATGTACATATCGTTTTGGTCATATAATGACTTTATTTTTTAGTTTTCTTTTGTAGTTTCTATACCAAGCATCGATACAATAACGAACCGAACCGGTACAAACCGAATTTCCGTCGCGTCACCGCCTTTCTATATACAATATTACTTTAACCCCCTCGACTTTCTAATACATATTGGTATAATTCGATTGTGTCTACGTTATATGTTACGTGAGTCACTTGCTGTTAGAAATTCGTGTTATGTTTACCGTTTTTCCCGATCGTCGATTTGTTGCTACCTAACATGGTTTTACGCCCTCCGCTCCGCAACGCGGAGGGCTTAAGACTAGTAATATATAAAGGGGTTATTAGGCTTAAATCTATTACCCACACATTTATGTTCTATTTATAGATAGTTTTGCTAGGAGAATAGTGGCAGATAGTCCTTTGGTATTGGACCCTACCTCGACAAACAAATAAAAAATCTGAGCGGGAATCCAATCTAATGTTTTAACCTCAAAAAATGAGTAAATTGCCATTTTAGTCCCTGAGTTTTTGTCTAAATTGCCATTTTAGTTCAAATATTTTTTTCTCCTCTGGGTCCTTGACTTTTCCTTTTTCTTACCATTTTGATCACATTGCCTAACTTAGTCTAAAAACCAGGTTATAATCAGGGGTATTTTTGGCTTTAAATTATTATGAGGTTTATAAATTATGTTGTAAACTACCCCTGGTTATCACTACATAACAGTTATGCCAAAAATAAATCTGCTTATAACCAGATTTTTAGACTAAGTTAGGCAATGTGATCAAAATGACAAGAAAAGGAAAAAGTCAGGAACGCAGAGGAAAAAAACTATTTGGACTAAAATGGCAATTTAGACCAAACCTTAGGGACTAAAATGGCAATTTACTCCCTCAAAAATAGTTGCGGATGACCAACGGGTTGTCCGTTGGGATCTTGTTCCATCCGAACATCATCATCGGTAATCTATTGGTAGCTATCTATTTGACGACAAGGTAGATCATCAATAATTATGAATAGTTTATTTTGATTTACAATTAAAAAAATATTATTTAGGTTTGTTGGTAATACTTCTTTATGTAGTAGTGTATTCCTATAATGAAAGATGTTATCACCGTTAAAGACTCTCATTCGTAGTAACTCAATTAGTTTAGTATTCATAAGTTTTATAAGGTAACTAGACTCAAAATACATTGTTTAGAATTGTTGGTTACTTGGTATTTTTAGAATAACCAACATATGTGTGTGAATAGATATTCTACATACCTTAATTACCGAACAGGTCTCTCCTCACATAAACATTGTTCCATTTTTACTATTTCTACTTCACATAGTACAAGTATCTATGTAGCAACTTTCACAACTAGATTCTCATTAAATCTCCATCGTCTGACTATGAAGGTCATCTTGAGTCGGTGTTTAATTAAATTTTCAAGTCTGGACCGCTTGAAAACCAACATCCAATGTGAATGACCGTTAGTTGAGGACTATAGGTCATGGACTATCCATGCATTTTACTTTAATATATTTATTTGTGTTTACTGGAATCTAGTGGAATATAGTGTAAACATAACAATAAGAGTCATACCTAATGGAATTTAGTGTAAACATATATAACCAAGTAGTTATACCTAATAAATAAGTAATTATTTGTTTCCACTTCTGTAAGCTAAAGATTATTTTTTTCATTTCTCTTATTTCTCTTCTTCGTATTCTATTTCTTAATATAGAAAAGGTAATTAAAAAACAACAATAAACATAATATATAAAGGGGTATTGTTATTAGGCTTAAATCTATTACCACCATATTTGTGTTCTATTCATAGATAGTTTTGCTAGGAGAGTAGTGGCAGATGGTCCTTTGGTATTGGACCCTACATCGACAAACAAATAAAAAATCTATGTGGGAATCCAATCTAAAGTTTTAACCTCAAAAATAGCTATGGATGACCAACGGGTTGTCCGTTGGGATCTTGTTCCATCCGAACATCATCATCGGTAATCTATTGGTAGCTATCTATTTGACGATAAGGTAGATCATCAATAATTATGAATAGTTTATTTTGATTTACAATTAAAAAATATTATTTAGATTCGTTGGTAATACTTATTTATGTAGTAGTGTATTCCTATAATGAAAGATGTTATCACCGTTAAAGACTCTCATTCGTAGTAACTCAATTAGTTTAGTATTCATAAGTTCTATAAGGATATTACTCAAAATACTTGTTTAGAATTGTCGGTTACTTGGTATTTTTAGAATAACCAACATATGTGTGTGAATAGATGTAGGACCGGTTTTGACTCCGAAACGATTGCGAAACGAACGTGAAACGTGCGGAATTCGTACACGAACGCGACCTAAACACACATGACGTAATATAAACGTGATTCTATTAGAAATCTGAAATTGTACAATCACTTGAATCACTTAGAGACTTCCTCTCTCTAGTTTCTCTCTCTAGAACTAGAGCTCTTCAAATCTCTAAAATGGCAAAAGTCTCTAATCTAAACATAACTCTCCTATTTATAGGCCTTGACTATTAATGAGATTTCTCATTAATTACAATATTGCCACCTTGCCTTTTGTCTAGATATTTCATCATAACGACTCGTTTTCTTCTGTTTCTCGCTACGGCTCGGATTGACGAAGGCTATAGACATAAATGCACTAACAGACTCCCCCTTGGATATTGCCGTAGTCAATCTCGATCATTGAGTCAAACTCGTAGCGTCTTCTTTTTCTCTCTTTCTTTGAATCTTCTTGAACAGAATCCCATTGGATCTGTCTTCAGCTTCAGCTTCAGCTTTTCCTCTTTTCTTCATCAGGCTCCCCCTTTCTTCAAGCTTCCGTGCTTTGGGATCGACACCTGCTTTTCGGATACAAGCTCCCCCTTGCTTTGAGCTCGTCTTCAGACTCCCCCTTAGACTCAGCTTCCGGGATCGTAATCTGGAATCTCATCTGCAATCACTCAAACATTTATAAGTAACATCATTTCAAATTTCAACTATCTAGGAATTGTAACCTGATTCACTCAAACATTCTAAACAAACAATTTTCATGAATTTGGCAGTTTCATCAAAACGAATCGGAAACTAGCTCTATAACAATATAAGCATCCAAATCCCTCACAGTTAATCATCCAACTCTAAACTAATGACCTTGGAGATATCACAAACTGTTTTTAAAATTTTTGATTTTAATTCAAGTTTCAATTTAATGAACTTGTTTTATTTCCAGAAACACAATCAGCTTACTTAGATTTTGAAACTCAGCACTCAGACATCGGTTATCGAAAATAAAGCAGAATCAAAAATCTTTTTGTATTTTCTGAAAATATAAAGCAGTAAAGAAATATGTACAAACATATTTACAGACAATATTTTTGTTTGAGTATGCGACAGAGGATCATATCAGTTTTCGACAAGTCACAAGTACCGTTGAGCTTAAAATCACATTATGCATTAAACAATTCACTTAGATTGTCGATATACTGATCCACTTAAATTTTCACACAAATTTCAACTGATTCATGATACGAATTAGGTGTATTAAGAACTTAAACCTATTCATGTGTCCCACCTCTTGAATATACTCCCGTATCCAGATCCCAATATTCAGTCTTACAGGTAAGTATACTACAATGATATCTGTATATAAATTAGGTATGCGAGGGCCGAGGGATCTCAGGTCGATACTTCCGTATACGCAAAGAGATATCAGCTTCGACTTTACGGTATGTCCCCTTTAGAGGATCCTTTTGCTTACAACAGCAGCGACTATCAATTTTATTGTTTCATCAGCATGCTGAGGGTTTAATGCTATGTTTCAAGCATTGCAGAAAGTATTATCCAAGGACTAGGTCAGAACTACCGTTCAGCAGAAGTCCCGGAATAATACCCCAGACATCATTGAGTATAAAGACCTAGTATATCAGATTATGAGACCTTTCAAACGAGATTTCAGGGGTTACCTATATATCCAAGTAGTGTTCCCCACGAAATAAGTAAGTTTGAATTTAGGTTTATATCCCGAAAAAGTTTACTAAATGTATAAAAATCTACCGACACATCCACGGTGAGATCGTTTAACACATTTAAACTTTCCAATTCTTTAGCATACTGTAACTGTCTACTGATGTACTATCATTTCCTCTTTTTACGCAAAACTCAAATTTTTGAATTTTATCATATTTTTTACTTTTTCAAATTTACAAATGTTTTTGGATTTTCTAACAATTTTTCTCCCCCTAAAATGCAAAACCATTTAAAGAAAATTTGACAACCAATACTGATAGCTTTATCTCGCCATCCATTTTCTGCTTCAAGTGTACTGATTTGCAGAAAATATAACGTACCCCCATGATTTACAACACATTGATTTTTACAGTTTGAAAACCGTTTTTCAATCTGATGAAAGTAATCATGTTTGTTCAGCCGTGAGGGTTTCGGCATATTCAATCAACACTCCCCCTTACAACAAACTATTTTCCCATAATGATTTCAAAACACTTAAGTTTGTTTTAATCAGAATGGTTTTTCCGGAAAAATTAGTTTGTTTACCCATCACTTGTGGGTTCGGGGTCATCTCATCACCTTGTTCTCTTTTAACCATTTTGAAAATTTAACATTATTAGATCAAACACCACTATCACTTGTAGAAAATCAAGTACAACTTAATGTCCTTGATTAACCACTTGTAAGACGAAATATCACAGTTACCATCCTGTGAATTTCTCAAGAATGATGCCGATACCTGCTTCACACTTACCAACCTGGAAGCTCCGGCAAGTCAGGAATTCAACCAACAGATTTTGACACCCAAGCCTGACCAGCCTTAGGCGCATTTTGAGCTTTTCTCTTTTCTTCATAAAACTCTCTCACTCCTTTTTCCTTACCATCAACCATCTTGCTAAAAATATGTTTAACATTGCTATTAAACATTTTTCCAGCATCAACACCTTTTGATTTTAGGTTTGCGGCTCGTAATGGTGGAAAGTTCTCATCATTCATTAACGGAACTGTCTCTTCCTTTTTTACCTCAACTTGTGGCTCATCTGATTTTGTGGAATCAGATTCATTGCCCGAACTTGACTTGTCTGACTTGGATAAGCCAGATTCATCGCCAATAACTTTCTTTTTCTTCTTGTTTGTCCTCAGATTTACATCTGAAGAATTCGATTTGCTTGACTTTGCCGTCGAGTGAATCAATTCATCAGAACTTTTATTCGAACCAACCGGTGAACCCGAAGACAAAATCTTCTCCAAATACTCTCTCGCTTTCTTCCTCTTCTTCCTCAATCTGTCTCTCTGCCCCTGTGAAAGCTTTACTTTCTTATCTTCCACTTTCTGTTCTTTGGGCTTGACAGTGACTGATTTCTTTACCCTTCTCTGAAATTCAACCCTTGATGTGCGATAAAGTGTTGTATATTTTAGGTGTATATTTTAAGCCCTTTTTAACACTTATTTTAGCCAAGTTTTAAATTTATAAAACACGATATTTCACTAACACTAAACACACATATGGGCAAGTGCACCCATCGTTGAGTGTAGTATAGCGTTGGTAAGATACCGAGGTCGTCCAAGGACACAAGAGCTTTTAGTACCGGTTTATCCTCAACGTCTAACCAAAATAAAAGTTTGGAAAAATGTTTTAAACAAAGAAAAATAAAAACTAACTAAAATGCTGAAAATAAAAATAAAATAAAAACAGATAGACAAGATGAATCACTTGGTTCCGACTCGTATCTAGTATAACCTTTGATTATTTCCGCACTTTTGCACATAATTAAGAGATTATCTTAGTTATTGTAGTAGGACCCTCTTTTGAAGGTGACGTTACCCTCACCCCAGTAGTTTGAGTCAGCAGGGATACAATCCTAAAGGGGTGGATTATTGGAAGATAATGAATTAAGTTATTAATGCAGTATTGTGGTAGGCCCCGCTTTTGGCGGTGACGTTACCCTCGACTAAGTAGTCTGAGTCAGCAGGGATACAGTCCTAAATAGCCGGGTTATAGTATTAATAGTAGTTAACTTATGAGGGGATCAAAGAGTTTGGACCCCCGCCATCCAATACCGTGAAGTATTGAAGGAGGTCCTACTAAATTTGACCCAGGTCCATTGCAGGACCTCTAAACGCTGAACAATGGCAAGACCTTTACCAAACCGTTCCCTTAACCCCCGACCAGGTAGCCAACATACCTCCATATAGACCGTGGAGATATGAATGGTGAAAATCCTTTATTTTATATAGACAGTAAAATAATGCCAAGACACCACGGACAAACGATAAGGAAAGATCACCTTCAACATAAGTAACTAGTTATTAAAGTCATTAATACAAAACCAAATAAAAAGTGCAAAAGATTAGAAATAAAAAGTATTATACTAGACACTTTGTCTTCACCAAGTGATGTAAGAGACTTAGGCAAACATGGCCTTGATTGTCAAGAACTCTTACGATCAATCTTGGATCCCGAGACGACTCACACACTCTATGATGGAGAATGGATGATGGTGGTGGATGATGGTGTTGTGATGGTGGTGGGTGGTGGATGAAGTGTGAGAGAGGTGGTGTGCCAAGGGATGAGTTGCAATGAAACCAAGCACTCCTATTTATAGGCTGAACAGAGGCCTGGGCACGGCCCCGTGTTCGCTGGGCACGGCCCCGTGCCTGTCTGACACTCTCTCTCTTCATTAATTGTAATTCGCAATTACAATTAATGCGCCTGCAGTACTTTCGGCACGCCCCCGTGTCCGCTGAGCACGGCCCGTGGTGGGCAATAGAAGCTTCTATAGGTTTGTCTTTTCTGCTGCTTCTTGGGCACGACCCCGTGCTGGATGAGCACGGGGCGTGTTCAGCCTTCTGTTTTCTCTATTTTGCTTTGGAAGGTGCCGTTGAGGGTTCGGGCAATCCTCTAATGTTCCTTTTCTTGTATTTATGTTGGATTTAGCTGTCTTTTTGCTTCTTTTGCATTTTTGAGCTCATTTAATCCTGAAAATACAAAAGGAAGACAAAAACACTCTTTTTCCAATATTAGTACTAAAAAAGGGTTAGTTTTATGCCTCATTTGATGTAATTTATATGTTGCATTTTACACACATCAAATACCCCCACACTTGAACTTTTGCTTGTCCTCAAGCAAAACTCTTTAATATTTGGCTTACACTCCCAAATGAAATAGGTAGAAGAGAAGGTTATGGGCTTGAAATAGAGTGTCGGGATTTCCAAGATCTTTTTGGGGTTTTATTTTTATTTATTTACACTCCTATTCGTAATGATTTATTTAGAACTGTTCATAAAAGAAATTACTTATTTGGGCATAACATGCCTTTTTAAAATTCTATTTATATACAAGTTCACATACCTCGCGGGGAAATCACTCACACTCGGCCGAAGGTGTATTTTTAGTGAATCACTCGAGAGCGGCATGGAACTTATTCCTACCATAGGCTTGCCAAGAAATCAATCCTCCACCTTTTTAACTTTTATACCTTTGTAGATATCAAGAGGACTTTGTGGGTTAAGGGTTGGCTAGGGTTAAAGGTAGGTGGTTGGGTTAGTGGTTAGTAGAAAAAGGGCTAAAAAGCGTAACAAGTCTCGGTTTTCGTATTTTTGCAACTTTTTATTTTTGATGAAGCTTTTATTCAAACAAAGTTATTTTTGATTACTTTGTTTGTTTATTTTCTCTTTGCTTCTTTTTTTTTTTTTTTTTTTTTCGAAGAACCGAACTTGTTACTAAAATAAAGGGTTAAAAATGAAAAAGGTTTTGGTGGGTGAAAGGGTTTTTGTTTTGGGTGATGAAACGAAAAGGTTTAGGCTCAAAGGGGCTAACTAGGGGGATTTTTTGGGTAGGTGGTGAAAAAAAAAAAGAAAAATAATGGTGTAGAAATGAAAAAGGGTTAGTCCTAATGCCTCCATCATGTACTTACTCGGGTTTAAGTTGATAAGGACCGGGAATGTATTGTCATGGCAAGTTCTAGAGTCGTAAGAACCAAGCGGCTATTCACACAAGAAACGAAAAATGAGCATTTAGTCAAATGGTATGAAATTGAGTGCTCAATAAAGTCTCAAAACTCACTTTTGTGGGAATGGGTTTTTATGTGATCAAGTATATATAATCAAATTTTAAATAAGTTTGTCATGCCTTTTCATAATTTTCTTATGTTGGTTCTTTTTATCACTACGCTATCGGTTGTAAATTTGTAAAAATATAACCTTTTTTGAGAGCTTGAATTTCCCGAGTTAAACCTAGACAAGTAAAAAAAATGAAATTTTTGAAAAAATTTGGGGTGATTAGCGGTTCCAATAGAGTTTTGTGTAAGGCTTGTATTTAGGACTTGCAAAATTCAAGGTTTTAGCATCCCCCCACACTTAAATTACACATTGTCCTCAATGTGTCCCAAAAATAAATTTTTAGGTTGATTAGATGTGTAAAATAGTGTTTAAAAAGCAAAAATTTGTGTTACTGGGCACTGAACACGGCCCCGTGTTGAGTGGGCACGACCCCGTGTTCAGGTGCCAGTAACAAGAACTTACAGAAGGTGGACACGGCCCCGTGTCCACTGGACACGGCCACGTGTCTGACAAAATTCTGCCGAACAGAAGCCAAACAGCAGGTCAGGGAGGTGAGCACGGGGGCGTGTTGGCTGGACACGTCCCCGTGTGGACAGTCTAGAAGCCTGAAAAACAGGTTTCGTCCTCCGGTTTTTCCATCCTAGCCTTATAGGTGCTGAGGCTTAACACCTTAAGCCTTGGTTTGTACCTGTTTGAACACTTAATACCACACCAAGCAATACCAACATCCTACGTTACCAAAGTTAATTGTTCCACGCATAAAGTAATAAAATGCAGAAAATAGTTAGGAAAAGTAAATTGTCTAACACTTGGCACGCAGGCCATCAATTGTTCAAGATTGCAAAGGGTTAACCTGGGGAGCCACCAATCAACCGCTTCCTCCTATGCTCCTCCCGCCTATTCCATGGCATCATCATCATCATCGTCACCCCCTCCATGGCGTGCAATGTGGTCTCGTATGTATCCGACGTCTTCTTGTATCTCGGATAGGTTTCTCTCGATAGCTCCGACCCGGTGGTAGGTGTTGCTCGCCATGTTATAGGTGTTCCGAGTACACATGAGGTTTTCCTGCAACAAATCATGCAAACTTTGAAAATTAGGAAAACTGCCTCCCGAGGAGGATGATTGGCCCGGATCACCGTGGGGTGGGTATTGGTACTGATGATGTTGCGGTGCTGGGAGGACAAGTGCTTCTTGCGGGTTCCATGCATGACCTTGCATCCTTTGAAAGGTTACCGTCCCATCTTCTGCCTCATAAACCAGGTTCATCGAGCGGCATATGTGAATATCCACCGTACCCGACCATGGGCTTCTCTCAAATGCCCTCGGAATGTGGGCGAAGTGCCTGAAGAGACGGTGCACCCACCCCCCGAAGAAAAGAGGAGTTGGTGCACTAGCAAGGCGGTTGTGATGCATGTTTCGGAGCATAAGGTACGGAACATCGATCGGCCTACGGTTGTGAATGCAATGGAGGACAAGCAAATCTCTTAACCCAACGACGCCACCACTGTCATGCCTTTGGCTAAGAGAGTAGCCGAGGAGCCTATGAATGTATCTGTAAAGCGGATCCCTCAGCTTGGTACTCTTAGTGCTGCTCGGATTGTAGAACCCTTCCCCAATCTGAGCCCACATGGCTTGGCGCTCGTTGTCTTCGATCTCTCTCAACCCCCCTGTATTTCCTTCGTTTCCCGCATCCTCCTCCGCATACAACCCGATAATCGACCCGAATTGTGCCATGGAAATCGAATACCTCGTTCCGCCACACCTGAATGACACCCCTTCTTCATCGAACGGCTCGCACCTTGACTTGAATGCAAAGGTGCTGTAGAATTCCAAGGTGCATTCATGAACAGAACGGAGTCGGGTTGTTAGTGCGACTCTGAGTGGTCCCGTGACAATGTTGTTGAAACGGTCAATTTGATTCACCAAGGTTAGTAGTTCTGTGCATGCCTGCCTCGGGTATTCCTCCGGCCTTGTTTGGAGAAGCTCGTATCGAGCTCTTGCATCTAGCTCATTGGCGTTGAATCTAGTAAACTTCCTGGCCATCTGCAAGAATACACCAAAAGTTAGCATGAAACAGAAATATTTTTGGACAAAACTGCAAACAGCGGGCTGGACACGACCCCGTGCCCAGCGGACACGGCCCCGTGTTCAGGGGTCTGTTACTCAAAAATCCCATTTTTCGACCCGGTTTCGAAAACTTGAAAATTTTTGAACCAATAGGTGCGGTTTCCCCCGAAAATGAAACCCTAAGTTCCGTTTTTCCCAAAATAACCCGTTTACCCTATCAATTTTATCTTTTTCGGTTCAAGAACAAGGGTTTGGGGTCTTTGCAAGAAATCGGGTGAATCTATGAACAATACAAGTGTATTTACTTCCCTTAACACTAATCTTACTAAATGCAAACAGATTTAGGCAAAAATTTTAGGCTCGACCCGAATGAACATCAAGAACCCTAGATTTCTCCCCAAATTTGTGGTGTATTAACTACATGCAAGTGACTAATCTAACTACTACGAGTGACAGAATCATACCTTGACGTTGTTAGATTGGTAAGAGACGTTGGAATCTCGCGGAAAATCGCCTGGAACCAGAGCTTTTGTGGGGAAACGGGGCGTGTGGAATGAAGAAACTGTTTTGAAAAAAAAAGGGTTTTATCCCGTCTGCAGCGCGAACACGGCCCCGTGTCCAGCGGACACGGCCTCGTGTCGAGCCTCTTTTTTTTTTTTTTTTTTTTTTTTTTTTAGTGCGCGTGTGAATGCCCCTTTCTCCTATAAGCTATGGTTTAGAAAACTTACCGCTTTATTTTGCTGCCTCAATCGTTCATAACTTACCAGGCATGATGTTTTTATTCTTCCACGGTTTGAAGCGAGATCTCTTCTTCCTCATCCTCAATAAATCCTTGATAGAGTTTCAGCCGTTGGCCATTGACTTTAAATGGTGACCCATTTCGAGGTTTAATTTCTACTGCACCGTGTGGAAAAATATGGGTGACGGAAAAAGGTCCTGACCACCTAGACTTTAATTTACCAGGAAACAATCGAAGTCGTGAATTAAACAAAAGAACCAAATCTCCTACCCGAAATTCATTAGGTTTAATATGTTTGTCATGCCAATATTTCATTCTTTCCTTATAAATTTCAGAGTTTGAGTATGCATAATTCCTAAGTTCGTCTAATTCATTTATTTGACAAAATCGATTTTTACCAGCAAATTCTAGATCTAAGTTTACATTTTTGATTGCCCAGTAGGCTTTGTGTGCAATTTCTACTGGCAAGTGGCAACTTTTTCCATAGACTAGCTTATATTGGGTTGTACCTATCGTTGTTTTATAAGCAGTTCGAAAAGCCCATAAAGCATCATCTAATTTATCAGCCCATTCCTTTCTATTTAACCCTACGGTTTTTTCAAGTATTCGTTTTAACCCTCTATTGGTCACTTCGGCTTGTCCGTTTGTTTGAGGGTGATAAGCTGTCGAAACCCGGTGATAGACCCCATATCTTGTTAAAAAAATTTCAAGTTGATGATTACAAAAATGGGTACCTCTATCACTTATTAAAGCTTTGGGTGTGCCAAAACGAGAGAATAATTTTTTCAGAAATCTTACCACTACTCTTCCATCATTTGTTGGAAGTGCTTCGGCCTCGGCCCATTTAGACAGGTAATCTACTGCCACAAGTATGTATTTGTTTCCTTTCGATGGTGGAAAAGGTCCCATAAAGTCGAGTCCCCACACATCAAAAATTTCACAAACAAGAATGCCATTTTGTGGCATTTCGTTTTTGGAAGAAATATTACCTGTTCTTTGGCAAGCATCACATGTCTTTACAAGATTTTGGGCATCTTTGTAAATGGTTGGCCAATAAAATCCTGAATCAAATACCTTTCGTGCGGTACTGGCAGCACCATGATGTCCTCCGTATGGACCTTCGTGACAATGGCGAAGAATTCTTCGGGCCTCACTACCATGTACGCATCGTCTGACGAGTTGGTCGGCACACATTTTGAAAAGATATGGATCTTCCCAAAAATAGTGTTTCACATTGGCAAAGAATTTTTTTCTTTGATGATGTGGCCATCCTTTTGCGACTATTCCACTAGCTAAGTAGTTGGCAAAGTCGGCGTACCATGGTTCTTCCTTAAATTCCACCATTTCCAGGGATTCAGTTGGGAATTTTTCGTTGATTTGCTCGCCCCTGGTCGCCTCCAAAGCTGGGTCTTCTAAGCGCGAAAGATGATCTGCTGCGGTATTTTCTGCTCCTCTTTTGTCTTTGATTTCAATGTCGAATTCTTGGAGGAGTAGAATCCACCTAATCAAACGTGGTTTTGCGTCTTGCTTCTTAAAGAGATATCGAATGGCTGCATGGTCTGTGTAGACTATAGTTTTAGAAAGAACAAGATAAGAGCGAAATTTATCAAAAGCAAATACCACAGCTAGTAACTCTTTTTCAGTTGTTGTGTAATTTTCTTGTGCATCGTTAAGTGTTTTACTAGCATAATATATTGGGTGGAAATGCTTTTCTTTTCTCTGTCCCAAGACAGCTCCAACTGCAAAGTCACTAGCATCGCACATGATTTCAAAAGGAAATTTCCAATCAGGTGCTATCATGATAGGTGCATTGACTAGCATTTCCTTCAGGGTTAGAAATGCTTGATTGCAATCCTTGTCAAAGATGAAAGGAGCATCTTTTTCAAGTAACTTTGTTAGAGGTCTTGAGATTTTTGAAAAGTCTTTGATAAACCTCCTATAAAATCCGGCATGCCCTAGGAAACTTCTAATCGCTCTTACGGAGGATGGAGGAGGTAACCTAGAAATGGTATCTATTTTGGCTCGATCCACCTCCATTCCTTCGCTTGAGATCTTGTGACCGAGTACTATTCCCTCCGTTACCATGAAATGGCATTTTTCCCAATTAAGGGCGAGGTTAGTTTCCTCACATCAGGATAGCATTCGTTCAAGGTTATCGAGGCATTGGTCGTATGAATCCCCAAAGATAGAAAAGTCGTCCATGAAGACTTCCATTGTCTTTTCTATCATGTCATGGAAAATGGCTACCATGCAACGTTGGAATGTTGCAGGGGCATTACATAGACCGAACGGCATGCGTCGATAAGCAAAAGTTCCATAGGGGCATGTGAATGTTGTCTTTTCTTGGTCTTCGGGTGCTATCGGGATTTGAAAGTAACCTGAAAAACCATCCAAGAAACAGTAAAATTTATGACCGGATAATCTTTCTAACATCTGATCAATGAAGGGTAAAGGAAAATGATCCTTTCTTGTTGCTTCATTTAATCGTCTATAATCTATACATACTCTCCATCCTGTGACGGTTCTTGTCGGTATTAATTCATTTTTTTCGTTAGTAATTACCGTCATACCTCCTTTCTTTGGAACTACTTGGACGGGACTTACCCAAGGACTATCGGAAATAGGATAGATAAGTCCTGCGTCAAGTAATTTGATGACTTCATTTTTAACCACTTCTTGAACATTTGGATTTACTCGACGTTGTGGTTGTATGACAGATTTGTAGTCATCGTTCATCAAAATTTTGTGTGTGCACATAGAAGGACTAATTCCTTTTATGTCAACAAGTTTCCAAGCTATTGCATTTTTGTGTTTTTTCAAAAGACTAACTAGTTTTTCTTTTTCTAGGTTATCTAATTTAGACGAAATAATTACAGGTAATTTACCATCTTTGTCTAGAAAAGCATATTCCAAACCTTTTGGAAGTTCTTTGAGCTCAAGTGGTGGGTCTTTAGGAGACTCCTTATTTGGTTGCTCGTTTCGATCAAGAACTTTAAAAGTTTGTTCTATGGCGACCTCTTCTTCAACAAAGTGGTCCGTCTCTTCACTTGTATCGGGTGGCTCATCTTCATCTTCAATTAGGGGGTCATTATTGCCGAATGGATATTTCATTGATCGTTCGAGATCGACACTTCTTTTAAATGCCCCTAATTGAAGAGGTAGATTATTGAACTTCCGGTTTTTCAAAGCTTCGTATGTCTTTACAAATGGTCGCCCCAACACTAGAGGAGCGTCATCGAGGATGACAAAGTCGGTTGGAACTACCATTTGATTTGTTTGAACCAAGACATCTTCAACTATACCGATTGATTTTATTACTTTCCGATTGGATAGAAAAATGGGTATTTGAAGTGGAGAAAAATCACTAATACTTAATTTTTCGAAAAGGTAGTTAGGCATTATGTTAACACAAAGATCTTTATCGATTGTGACATTACTAATAAACGAATTTTGAAAGAAACATGGAACCGGTGTGATGTTAATTTCAAATGGGTCTTCTTTTATTAGTGAAGTTTGATCATTAGTTAACTTAACACTTACCGTTTCTTCAATTTTAGTGTTAGTGTTTAACTCTTTTAGAAACTTAGCATGAGTGGGTACTAAACAATGATTTTCGAAAGAAGGTGACAAGAGATGAATTTCTTCAAAATTAGACTCTTCTTGGATTTTAACGTTGTCGGACTCACCTTTTTCGTTTTTTAACTCATGTGTCGGTTTTTCACTTATTTGTTCTTCCATTTTTTCATTTTTAGTTATCTCTTCCTTTTTTAATTCTTCTCTCGCGCGGGACTCCTCTTCCCTTGCGCGAGCTTCTTTTATACATCGATCGATAACTCTAATGTGCTCTAATATCCTATCGGTCACTTCGGTTATAGAAAAAGAATCATTATTTTCTAAGCTTGAATCCGGTTGTTCGACCCTTTGTTCCTCATAATACCCATATGAAGTTGATGGTTCGCACCATTGTTCTTCATTGTAAGCATATGATGGATAAGGTTCGTAATTTTGTTCTTCATAATACTCATATGAGGTGGGTTGTTCATGCCAAGGTTCCTCATAATAAGCATATGAAGGTGGTGGCTCATACCTTGGTTCCTCAAAGTATGAGTAAGAAGGCTCATACCTTGGTTCATCAAAATATGAGTATGAGGGAGGAGGTTCATACCTTTGGTCTTCATAGGATGTGTATGAAGTTGATGGTTCGTACCTGGGTTCCTCATAGTAAGTGTATGAATTGGATGGTTGGTACGAGTGGTTATCTTGAATTGAACGTGTATTACGACAATTTGTGCAATAATTACCCCTATAATCATCCTCATCATAGGTGTAGTTGTAACCTCCTGAGTATTGATCCATAAGAATCACTCAGCAGACCACAACCGAGTCTCGAGATCAGAAAACAAAAATAAAAACGGAAACAGAGGCTGGACACGGCCCCGTGTTGAGTGGACACGGCCCCGTGTTCAGAATCTGTATCTGGGCGTTTTAATTAAATTAACTGATCTAGTTGAGCACGGGGCGTGTTCAGTGAGCACGGCCCGTGTTCAAGCTACTGTTACTGGGCGTTTATGAAAAATCTGCAGCACGGCCCCGTGTTCAGTGAACACGGCCCCGTGTTCAGTGAACACGGCCCCGTGTACAGGATACTGTAAATGCAAAACTAAACTAAATGCAGAAAAATGTGCGCGCGTTTAAAAAGGTTTTGAAAAAAAAACTGATTAGGCCGTCGATTTTAAGCTTTCTTAAAATCCTTGTGTCCCCGGCAGCGGCGCCAAAAACTTGATGTGCGATAAAGTGTTGTATATTTTAGGTGTATATTTTAAGCCCTTTTTAACACTTATTTTAGCCAAGTTTTAAATTTATAAAACACGATATTTCACTAACACTAAACACACATATGGGCAAGTGCACCCATCGTTGAGTGTAGTATAGCATTGGTAAGATACCGAGGTCGTCCAAGGACACAAGAGCTTTTAGTACCGGTTTATCCTCAACGTCTAACCAAAATAAAAGTTTGGAAAAATGTTTTAAACTAAGAAAAATAAAAACTAACTAAAATGCTGAAAATAAAAATAAAATAAAAACAGATAGACAAGATGAATCACTTGGTTCCGACTCGTATCTAGTATAACCTTTGATTATTTCCGCACTTTTGCACATAATTAAGAGATTATCTTAGTTATTGTAGTAGGCCCCTCTTTTGAAGGTGACGTTACCCTCACCCCAGTAGTTTGAGTCAGCAGGGATACAATCCTAAAGGGGTGGATTATTGGAAGATAATGAATTAAGTTATTAATGCAGTATTGTGGTAGGCCCCGCTTTTAGCGGTGACGTTACCCTCGACTAAGTAGTCTGAGTCAGCAGGGATACAGTCCTAAATAGCCGGGTTATAGTATTAATAGTAGTTAACTTATGAGGGGATCAAAGAGTTTGGACCCCCGCCATCCAATACCGTGAAGTATTGAAGGAGGTCCTACTAAATTTGACCCAGGTCCATTGCAGGACCTCTAAACGCTGAACAATGGCAAGACCTTTACCAAACCGTTCCCTTAACCCCCGACCAGGTAGCCAACATACCTCCATATAGACCGTGGAGATATGAATGGTGAAAATCCTTTATTTTATATAGACAGTAAAATAATGCCAAGACACCACGGACAAACGATAAGGAAAGATCACCTTCAACATAAGTAACTAGTTATTAAAGTCATTAATACAAAACCAAATAAAAAGTGCAAAAGATTAGAAATAAAAAGTATTATACTAGACACTTTGTCTTCACCAAGTGATGTAAGAGACTTAGGCAAACATGGCCTTGATTGTCAAGAACTCTTACGATCAATCTTGGATCCCGAGACGACTCACACACTCTATGATGGAGAATGGATGATGGTGGTGGATGATGGTGTTGTGATGGTGGTGGGTGGTGGATGAAGTGTGAGAGAGGTGGTGTGCCAAGGGATGAGTTGCAATGAAACCAAGCACTCCTATTTATAGGCTGAACAGAGGCCTGGGCACGGCCCCGTGTTCGCTGGGCACGGCCCCGTGCCTGTCTGACACTCTCTCTCTTCATTAATTGTAATTCGCAATTACAATTAATGCGCCTGCAGTACTTTCGGCACGCCCCCGTGTCCGCTGAGCACGGCCCGTGGTGGGCAATAGAAGCTTCTATAGGTTTGTCTTTTCTGCTGCTTCTTGGGCACGACCCCGTGCTGGATGAGCACGGGGCGTGTTCAGCCTTCTGTTTTCTCTATTTTGCTTTGGAAGGTGCCGTTGAGGGTTCGGGCAATCCTCTAATGTTCCTTTTCTTGTATTTATGTTGGATTTAGCTGTCTTTTTGCTTCTTTTGCGTTTTTGAGCTCATTTAATCCTGAAAATACAAAAGGAAGACAAAAACACTCTTTTTCCAATATTAGTACTAAAAAAGGGTTAGTTTTATGCCTCATTTGATGTAATTTATATGTTGCATTTTACACACATCAACCCTCGATCTTCCCATCGATCTCCTTGGGCAATCTCTGGCAATATGTCCTCTGATATTACATTCAAAGCATCTTCTTGTCTCACAATACCAATTCTGGCAGTTAACAGCAATGTGTCCTCTCACACCACAGGTGTAGCACACTCTGTTATCGTACCATCCACTTCTATCAGTCCAAACCTTCAGATCATAACATTGTTTGGCTTGGTTATAATCATTTCTCCTCTTCAATGCTGGATTTGTCTTTTGAGCACTGTGGTCAAACCTGCACCACTTATTACCAACATTTTGTGAGTTTTCATTTTTAAATTTTTTTGATTTTTGATAATGATTGGATGACTTATCTGATGAGCTTTTATTTTCATTTTTAGGATTTTTCAAATTTTTATCTTTTTGTTTCTGTTCTATACTCTTCTTAACAGGTTTTTGTTTAGAACATTCACCTGTTTCAGTAGATTGCAAAACAGTATTTTTAAATTTTTCTTGTAAATCTAAAAATATTTTTCTTTTCTTTTTCATCATCAGATATTTCATCACAATCTTCAATTTTGACTTTGACTTTGTCAAAATTTGTGACATTGTCACTTATTGGAACAGAATTGATCGGTTTTGGACACTCATATGGTGCCGAAGTCACAAAACCTTTCAATTTAACTTCAAGCTCTTTGATTTTCATCCGAGCTTTTTCAGCTTCTTTTTCAAGCTGAATGATTTTAGCAAGATGAGAATTGATTTCAATTTGTTTTTCAAGATTATCTTTACCAAAAATATCTCGCTCATCTTCTAAAATCTTTATTTGACTTTTGAAATCATTTTCTAATTGTTTAAAATTTTTATTTTCTGATGACAAACTCTCAACATTCTTCAAAAGTTTGTCATTTTCAGATCTCAATTTTTCGCAGTTCAAGCGCAACTCCAGAATCTGTTCATCATTAGTTTTCTTCCCATCTTTCAAAGCTTTGTTTTCCAATGTCAAATTCTCCGCATCACTCAAGAATTTGGCATTGTCTGCTCCAAGTTTATCACATTTTGAGCACTTTTCATTCATCTTTTCAGCATTAGCTTCTTTCTTTGTTTCCATCCTGTATGTTCCTGCACAAAAAATTTTAACAAAATCAAGAGGATTCATATTTTCATCAATATAACAACCTCTCTTAATATCGTATTTCATAACCCTTTTTGCTGCAAGACACACAGAGAATCTTTTTCTCATTTCGATGATCACTTCCAAATTTATCTTTTCTAAATCCTTTTTCATTTCACTCATCAACTCTTCTTTTCTTTTTTCTTTATCAAACATATGCGATCTAAGCATATTGATGAATTCTCTTAAATGAAGCTTTGAGAAATTTTCTTTCTTTTTTAGTTCACTCAAAAATTCATCCCATTCTATTGGTAATGCTTCAGCAAATTTTAAGATTTTTTCAGCAGTTGAAACCCTTATCTCATATCTATCTAACCTATCAATCAAATCATCAAACCGTTTATCCAACTTTTCCAAAGATTCATTTTTCATGCAGAAAAAATTTTCGAATCTTTTATTCCAAATGTCCTTCTTATCTCTCTTATCAAACCAAGATCCAGAAGTCCAATCATTTAATTCTTTAAGATTCTCGTTTTCTTGTTCATCAAACGATTTGGCCATGATTTAAAATTCTTGAATAACCTGACAACAAACAAGCAAACAATCAGTTTAAACAAACGGAATACGTAAAAGTATACGTCTGATGAAATCAATCTAAGACTCGTTGTCGAATACTTGCGAATAAATGTTGTTTGGGTGAGTTATCTATCCAACTCTTTGACACAAGCCACTCGACAAAACTTTAGTTAATTGGTTGACACTTTGACTCTTTGACTTCGAGTGAGTTGTCACTTGTCTAACTGGATTACACGTTGACTTCTTTTACCTTAATGAATGAATCAACAAGCTCACTTGCAACAAGACAATACCCTTCACGTGAGAATCAGATTTTAATCAAGTAAAGTGATTAAATCTTTACAAATTTCAATATGTATAATGTCAGTTCACATGCAATCAAACAATTTAAAGCTAGCCGACAAACTTGATGTTATTTATCTAAATTCTCATTGAACCGATGATATAAGATGGACTGATAAAACTGATTTCACTACTAGCACATGGGTTGCAGATTCACTTTATCACATGGAAATCTTGAAGTTATTTCCGACAATTACAAATTTCAATTCATTGATTATCTCAAATGTATTAAATGGCCGACAACTTGTTCAATGTGATATGCTGATTGGACCGTAAATTTAGTCACATGTACACCGATGATATAGATCTGATCAAATCAATTGTATCACGTGAACTACTGACAGACTCTTTCAAACTGGAATCGTGTTTCAAACGGTCACCCCTCAAACTGTCACACCCTCAAACGGTCAGTTCAAACGGTCACCAATTTCAAACGGCCAGTCTAGTTTTCAAACGGTCAGGTGCTTTCAAACGATGGTTCAAACGGGACGGCCAGTTTCAAACGATAGTTCAAACGGGACGGCCAGTTTCAAACGATAGTTCAAACGGTAGTGTCAGTTTCAAACGGGAGGGTCACTTTCAAACGATGTCGGACACAAAAACTCAGATTTCTCCTAAACGTCTAGGAATTAGGATCTGAAACTTGGTAGGATTTTAAAACTAACAATTTCGCACACAATATCAAAAATTCAGACAAATCGGACCGTGAAAACACGTTCAATTTGACTAAAAACCGTGAAAAATGTAAGAAATAGGTAGAAGATGAAGAAATAGATGAAATCGGATCTGAATCGGCTCAAATCTGGTACGAAAACGATGTGTTTGATCAAGCAAACGAGCTCCTAGCTCTGATACCACTTGTAGGACCGGTTTTGACTCCGAAACGATTGCGAAACGAACGTGAAACGTGCGGAATTCGTACACGAACGCGACCTAAACACACATGACGTAATATAAACGTGATTCTATTAGAAATCTGAAATTGTACAATCACTTGAATCACTTAGAGACTTTCTCTCTCTAGTTTCTCTCTCTAGAACTAGAGCTCTTCAAATCTCTAAAATGGCAAAAGTCTCTAATCTAAACATAACTCTCCTATTTATAGGCCTTGACTATTAATGAGATTTCTCATTAATTACAATATTCCCACCTTGCCTTTTGTCTAGATATTTCATCATAACGACTCGTTTTCTTCTGTTTCTCGCTACGGCTCGGATTGACGAAGGCTATAGACATAAATGCACTAACAATAGATATTCTACATACCTTAATTACCGAACAGGTCTCTCCTCACATAAACATTGTTCCATTTTTACTATTTCTACTTCACATAGTACAAGTATCTATGTAGCAACTTTCAAAACTAGATTCTCATTAAATCTCCATCGTCTGACTATGAAGGTCATCTTGAGTCGGTGTTTAATTAAATTTTCAAGTCTGGACCGCTTGAAAACCAACATCTAATGTGGATGACCGTTAGTTGAGGACTATAGGTCATGGACTATCCATGTATTTTACTTTAATATATTTATTTGTGTTTACTGGAATCTAGTGGAATATAGTGTAAACATAACAATAAGAGTCATACCTAATGGAATTTAGTGTAAACATATATAACCAAGTAGTTATACCTAATAAATAAATAATTATTTGTTTCCACTTCTGTAAGCTAAAGATTATTTTTTCATTTCTCTTATTTCTCTTCTTCGTATTCTATTTCTTAATATAGAAAAGGTAATTAAAAAACAACAATAAACATATTATATAAAGGGGTATTGTTATTAGGCTTAAATCTATTACCACCATATTTGTGTTCTATTTATAGATAGTTTGGCAAGGAGAGTAGTGGCAGATGGTGCTTTAGTATTGGACCCTACATCGACAAACAAATAAAAAATCTATGTGGGAATCCAATCTAAAGTTTTAACCTCAAAAATAGCTATGGATGACCAACGGGTTGTCCGTTGGGATCTTGTTCCATCCGAACATCATCATCGTTAATCTATTGGTAGCTATCTATTTGACGATAAGGTAGATGATCAATAATTATGAATAGTTTATTTTGATTTACAATTAAAAAATATTATTTAGATTCGTTGGTAATACTTCTTTATGTAGTAGTGTATTCCTATAATGAAAGATGTTATCACCTTTAAAGACTCTCATTCCTAGTAACTCAATTAGTTTAGTATTCATAAGTTCTATAAGGATATTACTCAAAATACTTGTTTAGAATTGTCGGTTACTAGGTATTTTTAGAATAACCAACATATGTGTGTGAATAGATATTCTACATACCTTAATTTCCGAACAGGTCTCTCCTCACATAAACATTGTTCCATTTTTACTATTTCTACTTCACATAGTACAAGTATCTATGTAGCAACTGTCAAAACTAGATTCTCATTAAATCTCCATCGTCTGACTATGAAGGTCATCTTGAGTCGGTGTTTAATTAAATTTTCAAGTCTGGACCGCTTGAAAACCAACATCTAATGTGGATGACCGTTAGTTGAGGACTATAGGTCATGGACTATCCATGTATTTTACTTTAATATATTTATTTGTGTTTACTGGAATCTAGTGGAATATAGTGTAAACATAACAATAAGAGTCATACCTAATGGAATTTAGTGTAAACATATATAACCAAGTAGTTATACCTAATAAATAACTAATTATTTGTTTCCACTTCTGTAATCTAAAGATTATTTTTTCATTTCTCTTATTTCTCTTCTTCGTATTCTATTTCTTAATATAGAAAAGGTAATTAAAAAACAACAATAAACATATTATATAAAGGGGTATTGTTATTAGGCTTAAATCTATTACCACCATATTTGTGTTCTATTCATAGATAGTTTTGCTAGGAGAGTAGTGGCAGATGGTCCTTTGGTATTGGACCCTAAATCGACAAACAAATAAAAAATCTATGTGGGAATCCAATCTAAAGTTTTAACCTCAAAAATAGCTATGGATGACCAACGGGTTGTCCGTTGGGATCTTGTTCCATCCGAACATCATAATCGGTAATCTATTGGTAGCTATCTATTTGACGATGAGGTAGATCATCAATAATTATGAATAGTTTATTTTGATTTACAATTAAAAAATATTATTTAGATTCGTTGGTAATACTTCTTTATGTAGTAGTGTATTCCTATAATGAAAGATGTTATCACCTTTAAAGACTCTCATTCGTAGTAACTCAATTAGTTTAGTATTCATAAGTTCTATAAGGATATTACTCAAAATACTTGTTTAGAATTGTCGGTTACTAGGTATTTTTAGAATAACCAACATATGTGTGTGAATAGATATTCTACATACCTTAATTTCCGAACAGGTCTCTCCTCACATAAACATTGTTCCATTTTTACTATTTCTACTTCACATAGTACAAGTATCTATGTAGCAACTTTCAAAACTAGATTCTCATTAAATCTCCATCGTCTGACTATGAAGGTCATCTTGAGTCGGTGTTTAATTAAATTTTCAAGTCTGGACCGCTTGAAAACCAACATCTAATGTGGATGACCGTTAGTTGAGGACTATAGGTCATGGACTATCCATGTATTTTACTTTAATATATTTATTTGTGTTTACTGGAATCTAGTGGAATATAGTGTAAACATAACAATAAGAGTCATACCTAATGGAATTTAGTGTAAACATATATAACCAAGTAGTTATACCTAATAAATAACTAATTATTTGTTTCCACTTCTGTAATCTAAAGATTATTTTTTCATTTCTCTTATTTCTCTTCTTCGTATTCTATTTCTTAATATAGAAAAGGTAATTAAAAAACAACAATAAACATATTATATAAAGGGGTATTGTTATTAGGCTTAAATCTATTACCACCATATTTGTGTTCTATTTATAGATAGTTTGGCAAGGAGAGTAGTGGCAGATGGTGCTTTGGTATTGGACCCTACATCGACAAACAAATAAAAAATCTATGTGGGAATCCAATCTAAAGTTTTAACCTCAAAAATAGCTATGGATGACCAACGGGTTGTCCGTTGGGATCTTGTTCCATCCGAACATCATCATCGTTAATCTATTGGTAGCTATCTATTTGACGATAAGGTAGATGATCAATAATTATGAATAGTTTATTTTGATTTACAATTAAAAAATATTATTTAGATTCGTTGGTAATACTTCTTTATGTAGTAGTGTATTCCTATAATGAAAGATGTTATCACCGTTAAAGACTCTCATTCGTAGTAACTCAATTAGTTTAGTATTCATAAGTTCTATACGGATATTACTCAAAATACTTGTTTAGAATTGTCGGTTACTTGGTATTTTTAGAATAACCAACATATGTGTGTCAATAGATATTCTACATACCTTAATTACCGAACAGGTCTCTCCTCACATAAACATTGTTCCATTTTTACTATTTCTACTTCACATAGTACAAGTATCTATGTAGCAACTGTCAAAACTAGATTCTCATCAAATCTCCATCGTCTGACTATGAAGGTCATCTTGAGTCGGTGTTTAATTAAATTTTCAAGTCTGGACCGATTGAAAACCAACATCCAATGTGGATGACCGTTAGTTGAGGACTATAGGTCATGGACTATCCATGTATTTTACTTTAATATATTTATTTGTGTTTACTGGAATCTAGTGGAATATAGTGTAAACATAACAATAAGAGTCATACCTAATGGAATTTAGTGTAAACATATATAACCAAGTAGTTATACCTAATAAATAAGTAATTATTTGTTTCCACTTCTGTAAGCTAAAGATTATTTTTTCATTTCTCTTATTTCTCTTCTTCGTATTCTATTTCTTAATATAGAAAAGGTAATTAAAAAACAACAATAAACATAATATATAAAGGGGTATTGTTATTAGGCTTAAATCTATTACCACCATATTTGTGTTCTATTTATAGATAGTTTTGCTAGGAGAGTAGTGGCAGATGGTCCTTTGGTATTGGACCCTACATCGACAAACAAATAAAAAATCAATGAGGGAATCCAATCTAAAGTTTTAACCTCAAAAATAGCTATGGATGACCAACGGGTTGTCCGTTGGGATCTTGTTCCATCCGAACATCATCATCGGTAATCTATTGGTAGCTATAAGGTAGATGATCAATAATTATGAATAGTTTATTTTGATTTACAATTAAAAAATATTATTTAGATTCGTTGGCAATACTTCTTTATGTAGTAGTGTATTCCTATAATGAAAGATGTTATCACCTTTAAAGACTCTCATTCGTAGTAACTCAATTAGTTTAGTATTCATAAGTTCTATAAGGATATTACTCAAAATACTTGTTTAGAATTGTCGGTTACTTGGTATTTTTAGAATAACCAACATATGTGTGTGAATAGATATTCTACATACCTTAATTTCCGAACAGGTCTCTCCTCACATAAACATTGTTCCATTTTTACTATTTCTACTTCACATAGAACAAGTATCTATGTAGCAACTTTCACAACTAGATTCTCATTAAATCTCCATCGTCTGACTATGAAGGTCATCTTCAGTCGGTGTTTAATTAAATTTTCAAGTCTGGACCGCTTGAAAACCAACATCCAATGTGGATGACCGTTAGTTGAGGACTATAGGTCATGGACTATCCATGCATTTTACTTTAATATATTTATATTTGTGGTTACTGGAATCTAGTGGAATATAGTGTAAACATAACAATAAGAGTCATACCTAATGGAATTTAGTGTAAACATATATAACCAAGTAGTTATACCTAATAAATAAGTAATTATTTGTTTCCACTTCTGTAAGCTAAAGATTATTTTTTCATTTCTCTTATTTCTCTTCTTCGTATTCTATTTCTTAATATAGAAAAGGTAATTAAAAAACAACAATAAACATAATATATAAAGGGGTATTGTTATTAGGCTTAAATCTATTACCACCGTATTTGTGTTCTATTTATAGATAGTTTTGCTAGGAGAGTAGTGGCAGATGGTCCTTTGGTATTGGACCCTACATCGACAAACAAATAAAAAATCTATGTGGGAATCCAATCTAAAGTTTTAACCTCAAAAATAGCTATGGATGACCAACGGGTTGTCCGTTGGGATCTTGTTCCATCCGAACATCATCATCGGTAATCTATTGGTAGCTATCTATTTGACGATAAGGTAGATGATCAATAATTATGAATAGTTTATTTTGATTTACAATTAAAAAATATTATTTAGATTCGTTGGTAATACTTCTTTATGTAGTAGTGTATTCCTATAATGAAAGATGTTATCACCGTTAAAGACTCTCATTCGTAGTAACTCAATTAGTTTAGTATTCATAAGTTCTATAAGGATATTACTCAAAATACTTGTTTAGAATTGTCGGTTACTTGGTATTTTTAGAATAACCAACATATGTGTGTGAATAGATATTCTACATACCTTAATTTCCGAACAGGTCTCTCCTCACATAAACATTGTTCCATTTTTACTATTTCTACTTCACATAGTACAAGTATCTATGTAGCAACTTTCACAACTAGATTCTCATTAAATCTCCATCGTCTGACTATAAAGGTCATCTTCGGTCGGTGTTTAATTAAATTTTCAAGTCTGGACCGCTTGAAAACCAACATCCAATGTGGATGACCGTTAGTTGAGGACTATAGGTCATGGACTATCCATGCATTTTACTTTAATATATTTATATTTGTGGTTACTGGAATCTAGTGGAATATAGTGTAAACATAACAATAAGAGTCATACCTAATGGAATTTAGTGTAAACATATATAACCAAGTAGTTATACCTAATAAATAAGTAATTATTTGTTTCCACTTCTGTAAGCTAAAGATTATTTTTTCATTTCTCTTATTTCTCTTCTTCGTATTCTATTTCTTAATATAGAAAAGGTAATTAAAAAACAACAATAAACATAATATATAAAGGGGTATTGTTATTAGGCTTAAATCTATTACCACCATATTTGTGTTCTATTCATAGACAGTTTTGCTAGGAGATTAGTGGCAGATGGTCCTTTGGTATTGGACCCTACATCGACAAACAAATAAAAAATCTATGTGGGAATCCAATCTAAAGTTTTAACCTCAAAAATTGCTATGGATGACCAACGGGTTGTCCGTTGGGATCTTGTTCCATCCGAACATCATCATCGGTAATCTATTGGTAGCTATCTATTTGACGATGAGGTAGATCATCAATAATTATGAATAGTTTATTTTGATTTACAATTAAAAAATATTATTTAGATTCGTTGGTAATACTTCTTTATGTAGTAGTGTATTCCTATAATGAAAGATGTTATCACCGTTAAAGACTCTCATTCGTAGTAACTCAATTAGTTTAGTATTCATATGTTCTATAAGGATATTACTCAAAATACTTGTTTAGAATTGTAGGTTACTTGGTATTTTTAGAATAACCAACATATGTGTGTGAATAAATATTCTACATACCTTAATTTCCGAACAGGTCTCTCCTCACATAAACATTGTTCCATTTTTACTATTTCTACTTCACATAGTACAAGTATCTATGTAGCAACTTTCACAACTAGATTCTCATTAAATCTCCATCGTCTGACTATGAAGGTCATCTTGAGTCGGTGTTTAATTAAATTTTCAAGTCTGGACCGCTTAAAAACCAACATCCAATGTGGATGACCGTTAGTTCAGGACTATAGGTCATGGACTATCCATGCATTTTACTTTAATATATTTATATTTGTGGTTACTGGAATCTAGTGGAATATAGTGTAAACATAACAATAAGAGTCATACCTAATGGAATTTAGTGTAAACATATATAACCAAGTAGTTATACCTAATAAATAAGTAATTATTTGTTTCCACTTCTGTAAGCTAAAGATTATTTTTTCATTTCTCTTATTTCTCTTCTTCGTATTCTATTTCTTAATATAGAAAAGGTAATTAAAAAACAACAATAAACATAATATATAAAGGGGTATTGTTATTAGGCTTAAATCTATTACCACCATATTTGTGTTCTATTCATAGATAGTTTTGCTAGGAGAGTAGTGGCAGATGGTCCTTTGGTATTGGACCCTACATCGACAAACAAATAAAAAATCTATGTGGGAATCCAATCTAAAGTTTTAACCTCAAAAATAGCTATGGATGACCAACGGGTTGTCCGTTGGGATCTTGTTCCATCCGAACATCATCATCGGTAATCTATTGGTAGCTATCTATTTGACGATGAGGTAGATCATCAATAATTATGAACTGTTTATTTTGATTTACAATTAAAAAATTTTATTTAGATTCGTTGGTAATACTTCTTTATGTAGTAGTGTATTCCTATAATGAAAGATGTTATCACCGTTAAAGACTCTCATTCGTATTAACTCAATTAGTTTAGTATTCATAAGTTCTATAAGGATATTACTCAAAATACTTGTTTAGAATTGTCGGTTACTTTGTATTTTTAGAATAACCAACATATGTGTGTGAATAGATATTCTACATACCTTAATTTCCGAACAGGTCTCTCCTCACATAAACATTGTTCCATTTTTACTATTTCTACTTCACATAGTACAAGTATCTATGTAGCAACTTTCACAACTAGATTCTCATTAAATCTCCATCGTCTGACTATGAAGGTCATCTTGAGTCGGTGTTTAATTAAATTTTCAAGTCTGGACCGCTTGAAAACCAACATCCTAAGTGGATGACCGTTAGTTAAGGACTATAGGTCATGGACTATCCATGCATTTTACTTTAATATATTTATATTTGTGGTTACTGGAATCTAGTGGAATATAGTGTAAACATAACAATAAGACTCATACCTAATGGAATTTAGTGTAAACATATATAACCAAGTAGTTATACCTAATAAATAAGTAATTATTTGTTTCCACTTCTGTAAGCTAAAGATTATTTTTTCATTTCTCTTATGTCTCTTCTTCGTATTCTATTTCTTAATATAGAAAAGGTAATTAAAAAACAACAATAAACATAATATATAAAGGGGTATTGTTATTAGGCTTAAATCTATTACCACCATATTTGTGTTCTATTCATAGATAGTTTTGCTAGGAGAGTAGTGGCAGATGGTCCTTTGGTATTGGACCCTACATCGACAAACAAATAAAAAATCTATGTGGGAATCCAATCTAAAGTTTTAACCTCAAAAATTGCTATGGATGACCAACGGGTTGTCCGTTGGGATCTTGTTCCATCCGAACATCATCATCGGTAATCTATTGGTAGCTATCTATTTGACGATGAGGTAGATCATCAATAATTATGAATAGTTTATTTTGATTTACAATTAAAAAATATTATATAGATTCGTTGGTAATACTTCTTTATGTAGTAGTGTATTCCTATAATGAAAGATGTTATCACCGTTAAAGACTCTCATTCGTAGTAACTCAATTAGTTTAGTATTCATAAGTTCTATAAGGATATTACTCAAAATACTTGTTTAGAATTGTCGGTTACTTGGTATTTTTAGAATAACCAACATATGTATATGTGTGTGAATAGATATTCTACATACCTTAATTACCGAACAGGTCTCTCCTCACATAAACATTGTTCCATTTTTACTATTTCTACTTCACATAGTACAAGTATCTATGTAGCAACTTTCACAACTAGATTCTCATTAAATCTCCAACGTCTGACTATGAAGGTCATCTTGAGTCGGTGTTTAATTAAATTTTCAAGTCTGGACCGCTTGAAAACCAACATCCAATGTGGATGACCGTTAGTTGAGGACTATAGCTCATGGACTATCCATGCATTTTACTTTAATATATTTATTTGTGTTTACTGGAATCTAGTGGAATATAGTGTAAACATAACAATAAGAGTCATACCTAATGGAATTTAGTGTAAACATATATAACCAAGTAGTTATACCTAATAAATAAGTAATTATTTGTTTCCACTTCTGTAAGCTAAAGATTATTTTTTCATTTCTCTTATTTCTCTTCTTCGTATTCTATTTCTTAACATAGAAAAGGTAATTAAAAAACAACAATAAACATAATATATAAAGGGGTATTGTTATTAGGCTTAAATCTATTACCACCATATTTGTGTTCTATTCATAGATAGTTTTGCTAGGAGAGTAGTGGCAGATGGTCCTTTGGTATTGGACCCTACATCGACAAACAAATAAAAAATCTATGTGGGAATCCAATCTAAAGTTTTAACCTCAAAAATGGCTATGGATGACCAACGGGTTGTCCGTTGGGATCTTGTTCCATCCGAACATCATCATCGGTAATCTATTGGTAGCTATCTGTTTGACGATGAGGTAGATCATCAATAATTATGAATAGTTTATTTTGATTTACAATAAAAAAATATTATTTAGATTCGTTGGCAATACTTCTTTATGTAGTAGTGTATTCCTATAATGAAAGATGTTATCACCTTTAAAGACTCTCATTCGTAGTAACTCAATTAGTTTAGTATTCATAAGTTCTATAAGGATATTCCTCAAAATACTTGTTTAGAATTGTCAGTTACTTGGTATTTTTAGAATAACCAACATATGTGTGTGAATAGATATTCTACATACCTTAATTTCCGAACAGGTCTCTCCTCACATAAACATTGTTCCATTTTTACTATTTCTACTTCACATAGTACAAGTATCTATGTAGCAACTTTCACAACTAGATTCTCATTAAATCTCCATCGTCTGACTATGAAGGTCATCTTGAGTCGGTGTTTAATTAAATTTTCAAGTCTGGACCGCTTAAAAACCAACATCCAATGTGGATGACCGTTAGTTCAGGACTATAGGTCATGGACTATCCATGCATTTTACTTTAATATATTTATATTTGTGGTTACTGGAATCTAGTGGAATATAGTGTAAACATAACAATAAGAGTCATACCTAATGGAATTTAGTGTAAACATATATAACCAAGTAGTTATACCTAATAAATAAGTAATTATTTGTTTCCACTTCTGTAAACTAAAGATTATTTTTTTCATTTCTCTTATTTCTTTTCTTCGTATTCTATTTCTTAATATAGAAAAGGTAATTAAAAAACAACAATAAACATAATATATAAAGGGGTATTGTTATTAGGCTTAAATCTATTACCACCATATTTGTGTTCTATTCTTAGATAGTTTTGCTAGGAGAGTAGTGGCAGATGGTCCTTTGGTATTGGACCCTACATCGACAAACAAATAAAAAATCTATGTGGGAATCCAATCTAAAGTTTTAACCTCAAAAATAGCTATGGATGACCAACGGGTTGTCCGTTGGGATCTTGTTCCATCCGAACATCATCATCGGTAATCTATTGGTAGCTATCTATTTGACGATGAGGTAGATCATCAATATTTATGAATAGTTTATTTTGATTTACAATTAAAAAATATTATTTAGATTCGTTGGTAATACTTCTTTATGTAGTAGTGTATTCCTATAATGAAAGATGTTATCACCGTTAAAGACTCTCATTCCTAGTAACTCAATTAGTTTAGTATTCATAAGTTCTATAAGGATATTACTCAAAATACTTGTTTAGAATTGTCGGTTACTTGGTATTTTTAGAATAACCAACATATGTGGGTGAATAGATATTCTACATACCTTAATTACCGAACAGGTCTCTCCTCACATAAACATTGTTCCATTTTTACTATTTCTACTTCACATAGTACAAGTATCTATGTAGCAACTTTCACAACTAGATTCTCATTAAATCTCCATCGTCTGACTATGAAGGTCATCTTGAGTCGGTGTTTAATTAAATTTTCAAGTCTGGACCGCTTGAAAACCAACATCCAATGTGGATGACCGTTAGTTGAGGACTATAGGTCATGGACTATCCATGCATTTTACTTTAATATATTTATTTGTGTATACTGGAATCTAGTGGAATATAGTGTAAACATAACAATAAGAGTCATACCTAATGGAATTAGTGTAAACATATATAACCAAGTAGTTATACCTAATAAATAAGTAATTATTTGTTTCCACTTCTGTAAGCTAAAGATTATTTTTTCATTTCTCTTATTTCTCTTCTTCGTATTCTATTTCTTAGTATAGAAAAGGTAATTAAAAAACAACAATAAACATAATATATAAAGGGGTATTGTTATTAGGCTTAAATCTATTACCACCATATTTGTGTTCTATTCATAGATAGTTTTGCTAGGAGAGTAGTGGAAGATGGTCCTTTGGTATTGGACCCTAAATCGACAAACAAATAAAAAATCTATGTGGGAATCCAATCTAAAGTTTTAACCTCAAAAATAGCTATGGATGACCAACGGGTTGTCCGTTGGGATCTTGTTCCATCCGAACATCATCATCGGTAATCTATTGGTAGCTATCTATTTGACGATGAGGTAGATCATCAATAATTATGAATAGTTTATTTTGATTTACAATTAAAAAATATTATTTAGATTCGTTGGTAATACTTCTTTATGTAGTAGTGTATTCCTATAATGAAAGATGTTATCACCGTTAAAGACTCTCATTCCTAGTAACTCAATTAGTTTAGTATTCATAAGTTCTATAAGGATATTACTCAAAATACTTGTTTAGAATTGTAGGTTACTTGGTATTTTCAGAATAACCAACATATGTGTGTGAATAAATATTCTACATACCTTAATTTCCGAACAGGTCTCTCCTCACATAAACATTGTTCCATTTTTACTATTTCTACTTCACATAGTACAAGTATCTATGTAGCAACTTTCACAACTAGATTCTCATTAAATCTCCATCGTCTGACTATGAAGGTCATCTTGAGTCGGTGTTTAATTAAATTTTCAAGTCTGGACCGCTTGAAAACCAACATCCTAAGTGGATGACCGTTAGTTAAGGACTATAGGTCATGGACTATCCATGCATTTTACTTTAATATATTTATATTTGTGGTTACTGGAATCTAGTGGAATATAGTGTAAACATAACAATAAGAGTCATACCTAATGGAATTTAGTGTAAACATATATAACCAAGTAGTTATACCTAATAAATAAGTAGTTATTTGTTTCCACTTCTGTAAGCTAAAGATTATTTTTTCATTTCTCTTATGTCTCTTCTTCGTATTCTATTTCTTAATATAGAAAAGGTAATTAAAAAACAACAATAAACATAATATATAAAGGGGTATTGTTATTAGGCTTAAATCTATTACCACCATATTTGTGTTCTATTCATAGATAGTTTTGCTAGGAGAGTAGTGGCAGATGGTCCTTTGGTATTGGACCCTACATCGACAAACAAATAAAAAATCTATGTGGGAATCCAATCTAAAGTTTTAACCTCAAAAATAGCTATGGATGACCAACGGGTTGTCCGTTGGGATCTTGTTCCATCCGAACATCATCATCGGTAATCTATTGGTAGCTATCTATTTGACGATGAGGTAGATCATCAATAATTATGAATAGTTTATTTTGATTTACAATTAAAAAATATTATATAGATTCGTTGGTAATACTTCTTTATGTAGTAGTGTATTCCTATAATGAAAGATGTTATCACCGTTAAAGACTCTCATTCGTAGTAACTCAATTAGTTTAGTATTCATAAGTTCTATAAGGATATTACTCAAAATACTTGTTTAGAATTGTCGGTTACTTGGTATTTTTAGAATAACCAACATATGTATATGTGTGTGAATAGATATTCTACATACCTTAATTACCGAACAGGTCTCTCCTCACATAAACATTGTTCCATTTTTACTATTTCTACTTCACATAGTACAAGTATCTATGTAGCAACTTTCACAACTAGATTCTCATTAAATCTCCATCGTCTGACTATGAAGGTCATCTTGAGTTGGTGTTTAATTAAATTTTCAAGTCTGGACCGCTTGAAAACCAACATCCAATGTGGATGACCGTTAGTTGAGGACTATAGCTCATGGACTATCCATGCATTTTACTTTAATATATTTATTTGTGTTTACTGGAATCTAGTGGAATATAGTGTAAACATAACAATAAGAGTCATACCTAATGGAATTTAGTGTAAACATATATAACCAAGTAGTTATACCTAATAAATAAGTAATTATTTGTTTCCACTTCTGTAAGCTAAAGATTATTTTTTTCATTTCTCTTATTTCTCTTCTTCGTATTCTATTTCTTAATATAGAAAAGTAATTAAAAAACAACAATAAACATAATATATAAACGGGTATTGTTATTAGGCTTAAATCTATTACCACCATATTTGTGTTCTATTCATAGATAGTTTTGCTAGGAGAGTAGTGGCAGATGGTCCTTTGGTATTGGACCCTCCATCGACAAACAAATAAAAAATCTATGTGGGAATCCAATCTAAAGTTTTAACCTCAAAAATAGCTATGGATGACCAACGGGTTGTCCGTTGGGATCTTGTTCCATCCGAACATCATCATCGGTAATCTATTGGTAGCTATCTATTTGACGATGAGGTAGATCATCAATAATTATGAATAGTTTATTTTGATTTACAATTAAAAAATATTATTTAGATGCGTTGGTAATACTTCTTTATGTAGTAGTGTATTCCTATAATGAAAGATGTTTTCACCGTTAAAGACTCTCATTCGTAGTAACTCAATTAGTTTAGTATTCATAAGTTCTATAAGGATATTACTCAAAATACTTGTTTAAAATTGTCGGTTACTTGGTATTTTTAGAATAACCAACATATGTGTGTGAATAAATATTCTACATACCTTAATTTCCGAACAGGTCTCTCCTCAGATAAACATTGTTCCATTTTTACTATTTCTACTTCACATAGTACAAGTATCTATGTAGTAACTTTCACAACTAGATTCTCATTAAATCTCCATCGTCTGACTATGAAGGTCATCTTGAGTCGGTGTTTAATTAAATTTTCAAGTCTGGACCGCTTGAAAACCAACATCCAATGTGGATGACCGTTAGTTGAGGACTATAGGTCATGGACTATCCATGCATTTTACTTTAATATATTTATTTGTGTTTACTGGAATCTAGTGGAATATAGTGTAAACATAACAATAAGAGTCATACCCAATGGAATTTAGTGTAAACATATATAACCAAGTAGTTATACCTAATAAATAAGTAATTATTTGTTTCCACTTCTGTAAGCTAAAGATTATTTTTTTCATTTCTCTTATTTCTCTTCTTCGTATTCTATTTCTTAATATAGGAAAGGTAATTAAAAAACAACAATAAACATAATATATAAATGGGTATTGTTATTAGGCTTAAATCTATTACCACCATATTTGTGTTCTATTCATAGATAGTTTTGCTAGGAGAGTAGTGGCAGATGGTCCTTTGGTATTGGACCCTACATCGACAAACAAATAAAAAATCTATGTGGGAATCCAATCTAAATTTTTACCTCAAAAATAGCTATGGATGACCAACGGGTTGTCCGTTGGGATCTTGTTCCATCCGAACATCATCATCGGTAATCTATTGGTAGCTATCTATTTGACGATGAGGTAGATCATCAATAATTATGATTAGTTTATTTTGATTTACAATTAAAAAATATTATTTAGATTCGTTGGTAATACTTCTTTATGTAGTAGTGTATTCCTATAATGAAAGATGTTATCACCGTTAAAGACTCTCATTCGTAGTAACTCAATTAGTTTAGTATTCATAAGTTCTATAAGGATATTACTCAAAATACTTGTTTAGAATTGTCGGTTACTTGGTATTTTTAGAATAACCAACATATGTGTGTGAAAAAATATTCTACATACCTTAATTTCCGAACAGGTCTCTCCTCAGATAAACATTGTTCCATTTTTACTATTTCTACTTCACATAGTACAAGTATCTATGTAGTAACTTTCACAACTAGATTCTCATTAAATCTCCATCGTCTGACTATGAAGGTCATCTTGAGTCGGTGTTTAATTAAATTTTCAAGTCTGGACCGCTTGAAAACCAACAACCAATGTGGATGACCGTTAGTTGAGGACTATAGGTCATGGACTATCCATGCATTTTACTTTAATATATTTATTTGTGTTTACTGGAATCTAGTGGAATATAGTGTAAACATAACAATAAGACTCATACCTAATGGAATTTAGTGTAAACATATATAACCAAGTAGTTATACCTAATAAATAAGTAATTATTTGTTTCCACTTCTGTAAGCTAAAGATTATTTTTTTCATTTCTCTTATTTCTCTTCTTCGTATTCTGTTTCTTAATATAGGAAAGGTAATTAAAAAACAACAATAAACATAATATATAAATGGGTATTGTTATTAGGCTTAAATCTATTACCACCATATTTGTGTTCTATTCATAGATAGTTTTGCTAGGAGAGTAGTGGCAGATGGTCCTTTGGTATTGGACCCTTCATCGACAAACAAATAAAAAATCTATGTGGGAATCCAATCTAAATTTTTACCTCAAAAATAGCTATGGATGACCAACGGGTTGTCCGTTGGGATCTTGTTCCATCCGAACATCATCATCGGTAATCTATTGGTAGCTATCTATTTGACGATGAGGTAGATCATCAATAATTATGAATAGTTTATTTTGATTTACAATAAAAAAATATTATTTAGATTCGTTGGTAATACTTCTTTATGTAGTAGTGTATTCCTATAATGAAAGATGTTATCACCGTTAAAGACTCTCATTCGTAGTAACTCAATTAGTTTAGTATTCATAAGTTCTATAAGGATATTACTCAAAATACTTGTTTAGAATTGTCGGTTACTTGGTATTTTTAGAATAACCAACATTTGTGTGTGAATAAATATTCTACATACCTTAATTTCTGAACAGGTCTCTCCTCACATAAACATTGTTCCATTTTTACTATCTCTACTTCACATAGTACAAGTATCTATGTAGCAACTTTCACAACTAGATTCTCATTAAATCTCCATCGTCTGACTATGAAGGTCATCTTGAGTCGGTGTTTAATTAAATTTTCAAGTCTGGACCGCTTGAAAACCAACATCCAATGTGGATGACCGTTAGTTGAGGACTATAGGTCATGGACTATCCATGCATTTTACTTTAATATATTTATTTGTGTTTACTGGAATCTAGTGGAATATAGTGTAAACATAACAATAAGAGTCACACCTAATGGAATTTAGTGTAAACATATATAACCAAGTAGTTATACCTAATAAATAAGTAATTATTTGTTTCCACTTCTGTAAGCTAAAGATTATTTTTTCATTTCTCTTATTTCTCTTCTTCGTATTCTATTTCTTAAAATAGAAAAGGTAATTAAATAACATCAATAAACATAATATATAAAGGGGTATTGTTATTAGGCTTAAATCTATTACCACCATATTTGTGTTCTATTTATAGATAGTTTTGCTAGGAGAGTAGTGACAGATGGTCCTTTGGTATTGGACCCTACATCGATAAACAAATAAAAAATCTATGTGGGAATTCAATCTAAAGTTTTAACCTCAAAAATAGCTATGGATGACCAACGGGTTGTCCGTTGGGATCTTGTTCCATCCGAACATCATCATCGGTAATCTATTGGTAGCTATCTATTTGACGATGAGGTAGATCATCAATAATTATGAACAGTTTATTTTGATTTACAATTAAAAAATTTTATTTAGATTCGTTGGTAATACTTCTTTATGTAGTAGTGTATTCCTATAATGAAAGATGTTATCACCGTTAAAGACTCTCATTCGTATTAACTCAATTAGTTTAGTATTCATAAGTTCTATAAGGATATTACTCAAAATACTTGTTTAGAATTGTCGGTTACTTTGTATTTTTAGAATAACCAACATATGTGTGTGAATAGATATTCTACATACCTTAATTTCCGAACAGGTCTCTCCTCACATAAACATTGTTCCATTTTTACTATTTCTACTTCACATAGTACAAGTATCTATGTAGCAACTTTCCCAACTAGATTCTCATTAAATCTCCATCGTCTGACTATGGAGGTCATCTTGAGTCGGTGTTTAATTAAATTTTCAACTCTGGACCGCTTGAAAACCAACATCCAATGTGGATGACCGTTAGTTGAGGACTATAGGTCATGGACTATCCATGCATTTTACTTTAATATATTTATTTGTGTTTACTGGAATCTAGTGGAATATATTGTAAACATAACAATAAGAGTCATACCTAATGGAATTTAGTGTAAACATATATAACCAAGTAGTTATACCTAATAAATAAGTAATTATTTGTTTCCACTTCTGTAAGCTAAAGATTATTTTTTCATTTCTCTTATTTCTCTTCTTCGTATTCTATTTCTTAATATAGAAAAGGTAATTAAAAAACAACAATAAACATAATATATAAAGGGGTATTGTTATTAGGCTTAAATCTATTACCACCATATTTGTGTTATATTTATAGATAGTTTTGCTAGGAGAGTAGTGGCAGATGGTCCTTTGGTATTGGACCCCACATCGACAAACAATTAAAAAATCTATGTGGGAATCCAATCTAAAGTTTTAACCTCAAAAATAGCTATGGATGACCAACGGGTTGTCCGTTGGGATCTTGTTCCATCCGAACATCATCATCGGTAATCTATTGGTAGCTATCTATTTGACGATAAGGTAGATCATCAATAATTATGAATAGTTTATTTTGATTTACAATTAAAAAATATTATTTAGATTCGTTGGTAATACTTCATGTAGTAGTGTATTCCTATAATGAAAGATGTTATCACCGTTAAAGACTCTCATTCGTAGTATCTCAATTAGTTTAGTATTCATAAGTTCTATAAGGATATTACTCATTCGTAGTATCTCAATTAGTTTAGTAGTCATATTATTTACATACCTTAATTACCGAACAGGTCTCTCCTCACATAAAAAGTACAAGTGTCAATGTAGCAACTTTCACAACTAGATTCTCATTAATTCTCCATCGTCTGACTATGAAGGTCATCTTGAGTCGGTGTTTAATTAAATTTTCAAGTCTGGACCGCTTGAAAGCCAACATCCAATAAACACATGAGTGAATTGCTTAGATTTGTTGCCATTGACGAGGGCAATTACTCTTGCATAAACGTCGGTGTTGTTGTGGATGGGCCACTCATACTCTGTTGCAACATCCCATTGTTATAAGTCCGATACTTTTTCCTGTTTATTCAGTATTGTTAATATTGATTTTTCTGCAAGAAATAAACACCAGAGGTATTTATTATATCTATTATACTTAAATTACTTAATTAGTTGGTTAAAATTCTTGTTGATGTTCGTTGAGTTATAGTACAAAGGGGTTAATAAAAAAAAGGGTAAGAAGCAACCACAAAGTGACAAGTGTCCAAGAAGGGATAAATTGATATGGTAATTTTGTCTAAAGAGAAAATGCAAATGCCTAGAAACATACATACGCAAGTCACATGTTATTCCCCTATTTTTTAAGCGTCACTAACTTTTTATATGCTATATTTGAAAACTATAACCTGAAATTACGGGCACCAGAATCCTATGAAGTTTACGTTGAGGAAATGATTCTCACTATAGTTAATGATATGCGTAAATCAAGGCTTGGTTTTAGTCGTGTTCTTGCATGAATATAGTAAATAAGTTATTTATTTCATGACTTTTGATTTTCATTTCAAGAACAAATAGCCACAAAATAATAAAGATGGTGTTCCCATGCTAAAAATCAACTTACAAGAAAACTGACCAAGACACGCCCCCATGCTTTATCAGACACCACCCCTTCCCCCCGGGTGTGACAACATATACGAAGAAAAATACCTTATAGGGACAACATTTTTTCAGCTTATAGAGAGGACATGTTGTCTCTATAAGCCTTTTTCACATATAGAGACGACATATCGTCTCTAAAAAATTTGTCTCTACAGCCTCGTCCCTATAGGTCACAAAAGTCGTCCCTATAGGTGTCGTTGCTAAAGAAGAGTTTGTAGAGAGGACATGTCGTCCCTACAAGCTTGTGCAAAAAAAAATTAAAAATTAAACTTAATATTTACTAAATAAAAGAAATGTTTATTCCAATATTTTTAAAACCCTATAGAAAGGATATGTCGTCTCTATGTGTTCTGTTTAAAAAAAATTAAAAAAACATTTAAGCCCTATAGAGACGACTTGTCCTTTCTATACGTTTTTATTTATAAAAAAATAAAAAAAAAAGATTTTCCCCTATAGAGACGACATGTCGTCTCTATAGGTTCTCTTTAAAAAATAAAAATAAAAACATATTAACCATATAGAGACGACTTATTGTTTCTATAGGTTTTTCTTTATAAAAGATAAAAAAAAAGATTTTCACCTATAGAGACGACTTGTTGTCTCTGTAGGTTTTTCTGTATAAAGTAAAGAAAGATTTTCACCTATAGAGACCACTTGTTGTCTCTATAGGTTTTTCAAAAAAAAATCACCTATTGAGACGACTTGTTGTCTCTGTAGGTTTTCAAAAAAAGAAAAAAAAAGATTTTCACTAATTGAGACGATTTGTTGTCTCTACATATTTTCTTTTTAAAAAAAAATAAAATTCACCCATAGAGACGACATCACTACAAGAAGGCTTTTTTGTCGCTATTGCCTGTCGCTGCTATTACTGTTTTCGTCGCTAAAGCCCTTTTATTAATAGTGGCGACTAATGTCGTCGCTAAAAGTGTTTTTTAAGGTTTTTTTTTTCCTTTTATTCAGGTTTTTTTCATATCAAAACCTGCGAATTTCCGTTCACGACACACAAAAACTAGATAAACATAAAGCTACTTAACAATAAACGTCATAATTATACATCATCCGCTTCTTCGTTTTAATATAAGTTTTTAAACTAAAATAAGCTAGCTACCTACTGCATTCACTTATCTCGTCCACTGAAATTGGTATCTGCCCGGTTCTCAACATTTCCAACTCCTTGATAAACCGCAACGTCTCCTCAATTTCTACGCTTTTTTTCGAACTGCACAAATAGAACACATGTATTTATATTTAAACTTAATTATCGCCAATGACCAAAATAAAATATAATGTGATAAACTATGCAAAAACAAGAGTCGAATTTAATGGGCAGACACCTAATCCAACTGCACACCTAGAGGTTAGCACAATACAAAGCATTCGCCATGACCATCCTAACTGATTTTACCGAGATCAAGCCAGGGAAACAAAACTTGAGGGGAAAACTACCAGACCTAGCATGCTTCCAAAACCTAGTACGGTTGTCTCCGCCTAGTATGGTTGTCTTCACCAAGGTCTGACAACCGACCCTTTCGGCTCGTTTATTATTTTAGATAAATTTGTACACACACTCGACATAATGACCCAACCCGTTTACGCATAACCTGGTTTAGCCTATAAAAAAAGTTTGTAGTTAACCCACCCATTCTTACCTTCTTTTAACAGTATCAGCTAACAACATTTAGACGTTGACTGAGTTCATTTGTTCACTCAAAATATATTTTAAAAAATGGGAAAGCTGAATCAATGTAGTCTAGCACTCACATCTTTTGAGTCAAACAAATTAATACGTGAAAGATCCGAAGCAGCGGACTTGAACATCTGCAAAATAGGAAATTACAGATAAGATACAGAGGCTAATAATATTAAATTCTGACAATAAAAAACACACATAAAAACCCCCTGAGGCGCAACGTTTCTTAGCGCCTCAACCCTCTGAAGCGCACATACAAAAGAACCCCTGAGGCGCCGCCTCAGATTTTCGTTTTGTGGGCGTTTGGCCTTGAGGCGCACGCCTCAGCCGTTTTTTAAACCATGACCTAAATCACAATGACTAAAAGTACATGCTTTAAAAATAAACTTAATTTGAAAAGAACTGGTAGTCCGTTGGTAAAGAACATCGGTTATACTTTTGATGAAGATCTAGAAAGAGAATATATATTCAATGGGTGTGCTGATCATGTACTAGATGTTCTTATATTTTAAAATTGTAACCGAGAAGTAGTGAAAAAGAGGATTGTCTAATTGATAAGGTGAATTTACAAAGTCTTTTGTTTCTTTCGGAGTATTTTTCATACACTTGCTAGAATTTACCAAATATTGTTGTTTCAACTGTTACCAACCAAAAAATACAATTTTTGAGTATCTAAATTCAGCCTCCTTTATCACAATTTATGAGAATTATGTGAATACGCATGCCAATATCTTATGATTATACAAAGCATACCATAAAGAATCTGGACATGATATACATACATACATACACACACTCCTACATACAATGTTATACACGCACATAAATGTAAAGTAAAAAATAAACAGAAAAACGTAAAAATTACCCGTTTCGAGCTTTTTCTCGAGCCGATCTCAAGCAGATCGTGAGCCGCTCGACTCGTTTGCACCCCTCGTGTAAACAGAGAATACTCGCTAGTTGTGCAAGTATATATTAGAACATGGGCTGCTAGTATTTTTTGCATCGATTTCAACTTTAGACATTGACAACTTATAAGTGTGTGCTTCAAATAGCAGTGTCACATTGATGTTAGGTTTGTATAGTGTGAATTTAGTGTATAAGTGTGTGCTTCAAATAACCAACTATAGTTCTTACCTTGATCTTAGAAAACTCAATCTGGTCAATCTCAAAATTAAGTTCAGCATCCTCTGAAAAGCTATCTGAAACAGAAACGGGGCAGTCATCCTGGCCATAGTGCAATTCAAGCTTCGTTGGAATTCCTTCTAGCAGCCCTAATATCATCTTGCTCTTACCCAAGACCTGCCTTATTGGGTCGCCTTTGCCTATAACAAGCAGATAAAACAGTTTCAGTGGATAAAAAAACATAGAAATTTATAGGAAAAAAAAGAAATGTAAATTCACGAACACCGCCAAATTCTGAGCAAGTAGACTAAACAACCACCCCATCTAGCGTACGAGTAAGTCGTCGATATCTCTTTGTGTAGCAACTCTCGTTTCTCGCCAAATCTACAAAAGAAATAAATAGAAAAAACAAGTCAACATAACCACGGGTGCAAATGAGCCGAGCTACTCGCGAGCTCGGCTCATTTAACTAGGGGTGCAAATGAGCGGAGCTACTCGCGAGCTCGACTCGAAATGAGCCGAACTAAGACAAGCCCGAGCCCAAGCCTAAAAGTAACCTCATTTAGTAAAGGAGCCCGAACCCAAGCTTCGCTTATTGAGCTCGAGCCGGCTCGCAAGCCTAAACAAGCCCAAAATACTTGTTACAAATACCATCTTGTTGCATCGAAACATAAAAATGCCTATACGAGCTCACACTTGTTGAAGAGTCAGATTTAATTTTTTGGTATGATTACTTCCTTGCTGAGTTGGCCTATTCTTTAATATAGTTTGTCATTTGAGGTGGCCCACGTGGCAACTTCAGTCGATTTTTTTTTGGAATGTTTTAATTCAGTTTATATGTTATCTCTAACGGGTCAAAATGATAAAGTCAAAAAATAATAGGTTAAAATGAAACAGGTCAAAAGTCACCTAAGTATATGTCAATGCACTAAAATCTCATATACCATATTATTTAGAAAGCCGTATAATCAACGAAAAAAGTATAACTTTCATAAAGATATTAGACATGCTATCTATTAATAAAAAAAAAAGTTATCCACTCAGACCGTATTTTAAATAATGTGTGTGTGTATTATTATAAACTATCCAAACAAAGAGCATGTAGCATATACAAACCTGAATCAAGCAGCTGCCTGAAGCAACTCTCTTTCAGCGTGTTCCCTAATCCTCCTTTCGAGCTCAGGCCTAAAACAAAGCAACAAAATGAAAATACTTGTTTGGTGTAAACCTACTAATACTTGAGCCCAGTCCACAACTTCACATAGGTTCTCACAGTTGGCTCCAACATTATCTTGGTTTCCATATCTGAAATAATTTAAATAATCAATTTTGGTTGGGGAGATCCAGGTATGCTATCATCGCCTCATTTTAATAGATGAGTAACTTACGATAATCCAAAATTAGAGATGTCAAATTCCAGATGAGAAGACCACTCAGATTCAGAGGTATGGACTTTGTTCTTGACAAGCACATTGGACATTTTATCAAAAAAAATGCAGCAATTAACCTCTAATTTAACTCAAGTACAACACAACAACAACATAATATCCTGCTATACTACATTTAAAAGAAATTTGACATTTTAACTCAACAAATTTGAAAAGATAATACAAATTAGAGACTATCAAGCACAGCAAGAATACCTGGTGGTCCGGCGTACTGAAGAGGTGGTTCGGCGAGGTGATGCAGCGGCACAGAGGAGGTGGTCCGGCGTGATGTGTGGCGTCAGTCTAGGGTTTGGGGAAGTACCTGGTGCAGCAGACGTGGTGCGGCGAGCGACTGTGTCTGGGTTGAATCAATCGAAGGTGGACGCAGGTGAATTGGGCGGTGGATCGGAGGTGAGGTGGGAGGGAAGCTGCAATTTGGGGGAAAGAATTGGGGGGAATGAAAAATGAACGCGGGTTACTGATTTTAGGGCAAAAGAGATTAAATTAAAAGTACATTTTAGAGTTTTTTCCCAAACTAGTGTGGGTGGAAAAAATATTTACCAAAGTGGTGTTTCTTGAAAAATATTTACCAAAATGGTGTTTTTATCTCTTTTCTTATCTAATTGAATAAACTAAATTAGTAATTCTATTATTTATTTCAATTAACATTTATTTATTATTTTTTTCTTGATACCCAATAAAATTGAATTAGTAATTTTATTTTTATTTCTATTAACACTTTATATTCTTTTTGAAACCCAACGTAAGACTTGAGGTTACCATCGTGTCACCTAATATTGTCATATCTAATAATTTATATATGATTCACATAATTCACTTAATTTATGCTTATATTTAAATTTAATTTGAAATATATTTTGTTTTATTTAAGATTAAATAATATAACTGTTAAGTTAGTTGATTAAAGAAAAGATCAGACACTAAATTAGTTTAGTATATTTATTAATATAACATTACAAAAAAGAAAAAAAAGTAGGCCATAAAAATAAATCTGGAATTCGTTTTCTATAAATTGACAAGAATTTAAAGTAGTTTAATCGTTCAAAAATACATGATGTCATGATATAATATTAATTTAATTTAAAATAAAAAAGAACATATTAGCCTATATTAGATAAGAGCGATAAATATTTTTTATTGGGTTTCAAGAAAAAAATAACAAATAAAGTCATAATGTTTGTTTAAAAAAGTTAAACAAAAAAAATGTGACACGATGGTAACCTCAAGTCTTACGTTGGGTTTCAAAAAGAATATAAAGTGTTAATAGAAATAAAAATAAAATTACTAATTCAGTTTTATTGGGTATCAAGAAAAAAATAATAAATAAATGTTAATTGAAATAAATAATAGAATTACTAATTTAGTTTATTCAATTAGATAAGAAAAGAGACAAAAACACCATTTTGGTAAATATTTTTCAAGAAACACTACTTTGGTAAATACTTTTTCCACCCACGCTAGTTTGGGAAAAAACTCTACATTTTACACAATACACAATAGGGACGACATGTTCTTACTATATATTAAAAGATTTTTTTTTTTTAATTTTAAATCTTATAGAGACCACTTGTTGTTTCTATAAGGCTAAAATATACGTTTTTAATTCTTAATTAATAATAACTAGTAAAAACGAAAAATAAAAACACGATTTTTAACACCAAGTGACTCATGTTACGCAAAACGTAGATAAATTCAAATTTATAGCGACACGTATTAAAAAGTAAAGGGGTAAAACCTTCGTGGCAAATTATAAAATATCAAATTTTGTTAAAAAATTAAAATCATAATATTTACTATTAAAAAAGAAAAGGATAAAAAGAAAACATACAAAAGACAAAACTACTATTCATTAACATCTTATGAATTAATATGTATACATAATAGGTATTCTTATATTATATACATTAATATATAGAAGTGAAGATGGTTTTTAACTATTGTAAAAGAGTCGTAGTAATGACATGTCCTCTTTATAAGTGAATACTTTTATAATTTATTATCATTTACTAATAGATAATTAAAAATGTCAAAAAAATGTTTGTTTTTTAAACGTCTGTATAAGTTTTCTTAATAAAAGTAAAAAAAACATTTGAGTTTAATAGATACGACATATGTTGTTTTTATAAGTTTTCTTTAAAATCAAAAATAGAAAAAACATTTAAGCCTTATAAAGACGACATGTCATACACATACATATACACTAACGCTAACACACACGTAGTTGTACATACATACACATCCACACATACAAACAAACACACATATACGCACATCACACACGTACACTAACACATATACACACACATCAATGATAATTGACCTAAGACAATCAGAGAGCATCTTAGACGAATTTTCAAGTTAGTCATGTCAGTCTGTCAAGTCTATAGAGTCTAGTTTATGTAACTACAGTGTCTCGTGGGTTCGATACTCAGACTTACATAAGTTATACTACATTGACCGGTACACTTGTCGGTTTTGTGGTCTAGGTTAGAGAGTCTTAGTTTTATAAATTTAAAGCTTAGCGTGTCTGGTTTAGTGTTTAATTTAGTTAATTTATTTAGACCACTTTTAACACATCACAAACATACATACATACCTACCTACATATGTGCACACATACACTAACATATACACACGTACACATACATACCTGCCGAACATATTGAACATATCTGAAGTATCTTCATCATTACCTCATGATTGTCAGTCATGCTCAACCTCATGATTGAACATATCCGAAGTATCTTCATCGTTGCCTTTAACGGCGGTTCTACGATTACACAAATACTTATTTCCACAAAGGGTGTGCGGCTGCATTGGGAGAGTGTGTGTATTTAGGGTTTTATTTGAATAGAATGAGGGGTGGGGGATAAATATATATACACATACACACAAGCGTACAATAAGACATACACACACGTACACAATTACATATACACACACGCACACTAACACATACACACGCACATATATACAAGGGTTATTGGATTTTATCACCCCCCCCAACTATTGGCTATTACCCGCTCCCACCCTCAACTATCACTTTGACGTCCATCACCCCCAACGTAACACTTAGTGTGTTCTGTCACCACGTCGTTAACTAAGCACTAACTTTTGATCTTGCTACTATACTTTTAGAGTGTCCTAAGATCCCTAAATCCCAATGACACCCCCAAAAGTATAGTAACAAGATAAAAAGTTAGTGATCAGTTAACGACGTGGTGACAGAATACACTAAGTGTTAACTTGGGGGTGACGGGCGTCAAAGTGATAGTTGGGGGTGGTGGCGACAAATAGCGAATAGTTAGGGGTGATAAAATCCAATAATCCTATATACAAACACACAAACACGTACATGAGCCCGAGCCGGACAAAGCATGAGCTCAATTAACTTGTGAAAGCTCGAGCTCGGCTCGTTGGTAGTTTATCAAGCTCAATTAAGTATTTATAAAGAACAAACATTACACTAAGGCTCAAGAACGGGCCTGGCGAGCTTCACCTGTCAGGCTCGATAAATAAACGAGCTTTATTTTAGGCTCAGGCTCGACAAGACTCGACTCGACTCGTTTCGAGCTTTATCTCGAGCTAATCCTGTGCAGCTCGCGAGTCGCACGACTCGTTTGTACCCCTAGCACAAACACACAAACACACACACAAACATACATACATACACACATACACACATACATACGTACACATATATACACACATAATACACATACACGCCCACAACATCATACACACACACATACATACAAACACATACACACACAAACATACACTAACACACACATACACATATATGCGAACACATAACATATACACGTATCAATAGGAAGACGAGCGTTCACCGAATTTAGATTGCTCGTTTGATGGAATTAAATATCTTATTATGTTTGATATTACGTGTTTTTTATGTTTTAGTATGTAGGTCTTTTTAAGTTTATGTATTTTTTTAAAATTATATTTACGTAGTATTCATATATATATATATATAAAAGTTCAAATACATATAATAAACCAAATAAAATTAATTTTATTATAGAACCTAATTCTTTATTACTTGACAAAATGATAATTATATAATTGACTATTATTTTTTTTGGTAAAAATCATGAATAAAATAAGAAGCAGTTAATTTGGCTTATAGGGACGACATGTCGTCTCTATAGGTGAATATTTTTTTTAAATTAAATTATTTATTAATAAAAAATAAAAATCAAAACACAATTATTTTTACTTATAGTGAGGACATGTCCTTTCTATAGGTTAGTTAAATTTTTTTTTAAATTTTCATGGATTGGAGGGAAATTTTACCTCCTAAATGATTTTGTTTTACTTTCAAACCTTTTAGTGACGATATGTCCTTTCTATAGTTTAGTTTATTTGTTTTTTTTTTAATTTTTAATTCAGACATTTTAGAGACGATATGTCCTTTCTATAGGTTAATTTATTTATTTTTAAAATTTTTTATTTCAAACATTTTAGAAACGACATGTCGTCTATATAGGTGTAAATATATATTTTTAGTTAAAAAACAAGAATAAATTAATAAACTTAATTGGGTTTATAGGGACGACATGTCGTCTCTATATGCGAATAACATTTTTTTGTATTTTTAGTTATTTATTAACCAAAACTAAAAAACAAAACAAAATTATGTTTTCCTATAGAGACGATATGTCCTTTCTATATGTTAGTGTAATTATTTTTAAAATTTTTAATTTAGACATTTTAGAGACGATATGTCCTTTCTATAGGTTAGTTTATTTATTTTTATAATTTTTATTTCAAACACTTTAGAGACGACATGTCGTCTCTATAGGTTCAAATATATATTTTTTTGTTAAAAAAAGAATAAATTAATATACTTAATTGGGTTTATAGAGACGACATGTTGTCTCTATATGCGAATAACATTTTTTGTATTTTTTTTATTTATTAACCAAAACTAAAAAACAAAACAAAATTATGTTTCCCTATAGAGACGATATGTCATTTCTATAGGTTAATTTATTTATTTTAAAAAAAAATTATTTTAAACATTTTAGAGACGATATGTCCTTTCTATAGGTTAGCATTTTAGAGACGACATGTCGTCTCTATAGGTTTAAATATATATTTTTTAGTTAAAAAATAAGAATAAATAAACTTAATTGGGTTTATAGGGACGACATGTCGTCTCTATATGCGAATAACCTTTTTTCTAGAACAAATTTGGAATGGTGGGAAAATTTGCCGCCTAAATTAAAATTATTTTTTACTAGTCAAACTTGTTAGAGACGACATGTCGTCTCAATAAGTTAAACTTTATTTTTTTATTTTATTTTAATTTTCATGCATATTGATCATTAATAAAATTAAATTAAAAGAAAAATATTTCAAGTTTTAGAGACAACATGTCCTCTCTATAAGTTAAACCTTTTTTTCAAGTTTCCAATTCAACAAACTAGAGAATAAAAAAAAAAGCAAAAAAAATGTATTTTCACCTTATAGAGAGGATATGTCGTCCCTATAAGGTAACCTATCTTAAAAGGCACGAAAACCCTATAGAAACGACATGTCGTCTCTATAGGGTGATCTATAGAGAGGACTTGTGTTGTCACTATAGGTGTCGTCCCTATAGGGGTTTTTTCTTGTAGTGGGAAAAGGCAAATCATAATTCAAGACACGAGGTGGTTTCCAATAAAGCACCACCCTGTGCTTACATCTTTGGCAGAAAAGACAGAAAATAACAAGGCACGTGGTAGTGCCTAATCAAACATGCCCTCGTAAAGACAAAACAAAGTGGCCCCAACAAAGTTGACCATGGACGTGTGTCACCTAGCTAGATATGTCCGTGCATCATGCCTAAAATAAACTTTACAGCTGTCACAAATGAACAAAATGCAAAAACTCCATGACACGAGCCATGCCTCATCTTCTGTCCAGGCTATAAATTCAACTGAAAGCTCACAATTTAAATCATCCCATAATACCCATTACAACCATCAACCCACTTCCACACCACACCACACCTCCACGCCATTCTATTATGCACCCACCCACCATTGCACCACCTTTCTATCTTTTTTTTAATCATTTCGGTTTTCTATTAGTCCAAGTTTGTAAGAACTTTTTTTAACAATCATGCTTGTATGTTTATCTTTAATCAATCAAGTTTGATGATGTTCATTTTTATCTTCATGTGTTTCTAACTTCTTGCATCACTTGCGGAAAATGAACCCTTAATGGCTTCTTAACCCTCATGTTGTGGATAATCTTGTGTTAATGACTTTAAAAACTCATTAGATGGATACCCCTCTTATCCAAGATGGTTAGGTTTGAAATGGGTTGCAGTGGGTACCAATTAAGTAACATATCTTTCTTTCGATTGGGTTCATGAGCTCAATTAAGAAACTAGATATGTACCCCCTCTAGGTACCCTAATTGGGACGGGGTGTCAAGAGTATTGGTGATAGAAGAACAACACCTGATTTATATGTTTTCGTGCACTAATGTTTGATTACAGACCTTCATATTCTTCGTGTAGACTTTTATGCTTCGCTAATTCATCTTCGGTGAACGGAGAAAAATATGTGGGTCTATAATGAAATCAAATAATCACGTAATGGGTATTAAAAATCACGTAGTCATGTGTTGGGTATTCAAAATCACGTAATTATGTAATGGACTAATGTGTATTCAAAATCCTGTATTTTTTTAAGAAAACTATAGCCAAAGACTGTTGGAATTAAAGAGAATGGAATGATCGTTAATACGGCGTATATTTTTAAAAATAATATATTAACATATGAAAAAGTTTTAGCCGTTTGAAAATTAATTAAGGAAGTTGTCTTAAATGAGAAAGGACTAAATTACCCTTCAAGCCAATGACATTTGTCCTTAATTTCTTGTCTAGTAGGCTTTGTATAGAAAAATTGTCTTGTATGGGATCTTTTCTCTATTTTATAATGTGGCTGGGACAAAAGATGAAAAAATTAGAACGATTGACCCTTTCCAATGTTCACTTTAAATTTTTTGGTGAATCAAAGTTTACTTTCATGATTTTCCATATAATACGTTTTGAACAAGACCATAAAATATATCGTTCAAAAAGAAGCCATCGCCTGGACCATTTGACCAAGAATAGTCAAATGTTTATTTTGCATTATAAATATTTGAATTTTGATTGGTTTACTCACACACATTATTTCCTTCATTATTTTTCTTTCTAGTCTGACAATGGAATCTGCAGCCAAAACTCCAAAATCTCTGTCCTTACCCTGGACAACACGAATTACACTTTGGTTACTCGACATTGGACTCAACTTAATTATGCGGAAAGACGGCACAGTGAACCGCGGTCTTCTCAAACTCGTACCTCTGACACCGCCATCATCTGAACCGATCAACGGTGTCAAGACATATGATGTAGTGGTGGATCCAACTCGCAAACTCTGGTTCCGCGTATTTGTCCCCACACAGTACACTGTAGAAGATCTTCCGGTGATGGTGTTCTGTCATGGAAGTGGATATATTGTCGCCTCGGCAGACACACAGTTGTACGACGACTTTTGTCGCAAGTTCGCGAGAGAATTGCATGTGATAGTTGTTTCTGTTGACTATCGTCTTGCACCGGAGCATCGACATCCTGCTCAACATGAAGATGGGCTTGATGTACACAAGTTTCTAGACGTTGAAGAGAACAGGTCTAAATGGTTACCGGGCAATGCAAATATTTCACAATGCTTTATCGCGGGTGATAGCGCTGGCGGAAACATGGCTCATCATGTTGCTGTAAGAGCCTCCCAGTTCAACTTCCAACAACTCCAGGTACAGTACATCTTGACTATGTTTGAGACATCACCTAGATCATCGGTTGCTAAAGAAAGAATGGTCAAGTATTTTGTTGACCAGAAATTAATGGTCAATAATATGCAATTTGGAGTAAAATATATTCCTTTTCAAGAGAAAAAAAGGACCGGACTTATAGTATAATTAACCTAGGTTTATAATAACCAAAGAAGAAAAAAAGGGCCTCGAAATTTCATTTCGCCTCAGGCCTTCAAAAAGCTTGGAATGGCACTGGAGATTATATATCCAATTAAACAAAAACTTGAAACACCATAATTGAATTATGATAATCCCTTGCTGATGAAAAGTATAATGTTTTGAAGGTAGTTGGGCTGGTGTCGATTCAACCATTCTTTGGCGGGGAGGAGCGTACAGGTTCTGAGATACGGCTGAATGGAACCGCGCCTGTCCTGACACTGAAGCAGACAGATTGGTTCTGGAACGCATTCTTGCCGCTAGGTGAACCCTACAATCGGGACCATCCTGTGGTCAATGTTAGTGGTCGCTATGCCGTGGACATATCGAAAATGGATTTACCACCGACCATTGTGGTTGTCGCAGGGTTTGATATTCTACGGGACTGGCAAATAAGGTACTATCAGTGGCTCAAGAAATCCGGGAAAGAAGTGTACTTGGTGGACTACCCAAACATGTTTCACGGTTTCTGCCTCTTACCGGAGTTGCCGGAATCTGATCAACTTATATCGGAAGTGAAGGACTTCATTCACAATGTCTTAAACAAGGTATTCACAGCTCTGATACGTAATTTAAAACAGATGACACTAAGCGTATATCTTTTATAAACTTGAGAGCGTGACAAATATTATTCTACTCAGATGGGGGAGCATGTTTAACAATATGGGGTACGAGATTTAAAAAAAAATCATAAAAAGTTAAATTATTCCAAAAAACTTACATCATTAGATCATGCGTAACAGACATTATAGGGCGTAAAAGGCTTAATAGGAGTATGAAGAGTGAGAAGCGTTTTAGTATAACACCAAATAAGAAGAAAAAAATTGAAAAATGATGATTGAAAGGGATTAAAGGCGTTAAGTGTTACAAACTTCTTAAAAGGCTTTGTAATGCTGACATGACGGATAATGGCCTGTAAAAATAGTCTTTTGAAATTTTGTACTTACTATGTAGAGAGAGAGAGAGAGATAGAGAGAGAGACAGAGAGAGAGAGAGAGATAGAGACTCACATATTATAAATGACTAATCTGCTCACATAATTTTTATATTTAAAATTTTGATGAATTTTTTATACACATGTTGGTTTTTGTTTTTTTGTTTAAACCATTTCTTTTCGATACTTATTATGTGTGTTGATCCGTAACCTTACAGATTTAGAAGATGGAGATGGAAGCTTGAAACAATCGCCTGTATATTCTCTGTTTTCAATTTAAATTTTATGTTATTTTGTTTTATTCCTTCTTTGACTTAAAATGAATACAGTTATTGGTTTTAAGCTTAACTAGAAGATTGACCCACGCGTGTTTCGCCACGGCTAATGGAATTGACATGTTGTTGATCAGATTCATATTTACAATGTGTTAAAGATGTTTTTGTCGATTAAGTCTGTATTACTATCTTATACAAATAAGTAATTCACCAAATAAGCTCAATACAATTAATGGTATCATAATTACTACGCTACATGACTTCTATCCATATAAATTACCAATCGTATTAAGCTCCTCGCGTTGCGGCGGGGGCGTAAAAACCGTGACAAATAGCACCAATGCCACACCATAGCCAACGACCACCAACATTGAAGTTGCGGTGTGTTAACGTGGAAAAATTAGACCGACATGTAAAACATAGAAATTAATTAACTCGATTTAGGACTCGCACGGTGTGATGAACTTATTAAACATGAAAAAAATAGACGACGTAAACACACTAAACCACACACGTACGTTTCCCCATGTTAAATTGCAAAATTTAGAACGATACGTATAACAAAATGTAAAATAATTGAACCACACACACACATTTTGACGTGTTAAGTCGCAAAATATATATCTAATGTAAAACGAAAAATTTTGCAAAATATGAAAAATATAGGAGATCAAAGTTGAAAGTAAAAAGGTTGTGAGGTTAAATTGGAAAAACTAAAAACTTTTGAGTTAAAACTACAAAATCAAGTAGTTTTGGGTTTAAAGTGAAACATCAATTATTTATTTATTTATTTATTTTTGAAAAACCCCCCAAAACATGGGATACAACACCCCAATGCCTCAACTTGTTGTAAATTTATATTATGTAAATTGTTTGACTCCTATAGTACTAATACCCACGAATTTCACGGGTTTCACAAAATAATATGTTTTCGAAGTATTAACAAAAACATTAATGACGATCCAAGATTTCATGTTACAAAGTGATGAAGGTGGTAGCTCTATAGTTAAGATAAAAGAAATAAATAAACATTCAAGGTGGATCGAGTGAGGTGGCTCTTTGCCAACATCAACGAAGATTAAAAAAGTTAATTATGATTCAATATTAATAAAAATACATTCATCAAATTTGGTTTGCATTATAATAAGTAAACGAATTTTGATTGCTTTACTCACACCCTAAATTTTGACTCTCTCTTGCTTCAACAATGGAATCTGCAACTACAGCCAAAACTGAGAAATCTCTATCCCTACCCTGGAAAACACGAATTATATATTGGCTAATGGAAACTGCAATCGACCTAGTTACCCGTAAAGATGACACAGTGAACCGTCGTCTTCTCAAACTCGTAGACTTTCGGATCCCACCATCATCTAAACCAGTGAACGGCGTCAAGACATACGATGTAGTGGTGGATCCAACTCGCAATCTCTGGTTTCGCGATTTGTCCCCACACAGTACACTGTAAAATATCTCCCTGTTATGGTGTTCTTTCACGGTGGTGCTTATATTGTCCTCTCCCCGGACGTGAAGCCATACGACGATGTTTGCCGCGAGACAATTGCATGTGATAGTTGTTTCTGTGGATTATCGTCTTGCAACCTGTGCAACACAACGATGGGATATTTCACACGGCTTTATCGCGGGTGATAGCGCTGGCGGACGCATAGCTGATCATGTTGCTCTAAGAGCCTCCGAATTCAACTTCCAACAACTCCGGGTACCTTAACATCCATCGTCAACTTAACCAGGTGAATCTTTGGTTTTTAATGATATATTATCTTAATCTAGTTATTAAGTGTATATATAGAAACGGGATCAGGAGAAAACGGTTGGAAGTGTGAAAACAATGAGAATGGATCATGGTCGAACACGTGGTAGGGGCGCTAAATGATATGTAGGGGCAGGATTGTCATTGTTCACGTTCCCTCAATAAGTCGCGTTATAATTCAGTTTCCAACAAAATTCCAAAAATTTCGTATTAGCAATTACCTCCTCTCCAAGCTTCCGAGATCTATGGCGTTTAACGTGGATTCTGTTCTACAAAGTAATATTTGATGACGTTTTCATACGTGTTCAAGCAAATCATGCAACACATATGCAACAGATATGACGTTTTGTTCTTTATGCTTGTTTTAATGGCGTTTTTTTTTTGCAAAGTAATATTTGAAAATGGCGTTTATGTTTCAATGGCCATCTTCATATATCACTTTTTGTGTATAACATGTGATTTGGAAGGAACATAACAAACCATAGAAGATCACACACACATAAACGTCAAAGAAAAAAAAAACACGTTTCAGTAAATAAAATAGGTGAGGATAAACTCAATAAGATTTTGCTCAATGAAATGGACAAAATCCTCACTTAAGAATTTTGTCCAACAAATTGAGTGAAACTTTTTTTGAGAACAAAACTGAATCTCCAAGAAACGACGTTTTCCATGTGTGGTTTTACGTTCTAGCGTTTTAGTTGAATGGAATTTAGTAAAATATGGCGTTGTTTTTTGTGTGATCAATGGAAGGTCCTGAGACGTTGTTTATATAAGAAGTTTTTGGCGCATAGTTTAGGTGAGAATTTATTATAATAAATGTTAGTAATAAAGTTTCCGTCGTTTCGGTTACTGTTTGTAGTTATTGTTTATTCAGCTTTATCTATTAAAGCTGTAAGGCATCCCATCATTAAGTTTGGCGTTTTGTATGAATGACATTTTAGATAAAGATGACAAAATACAACTAATTAACTTTTGTAAGGCAAAAAAATGTTATGGTGTTTTGAAACATATATCACTTTTTGTGTATAACATGTGATTTGGAAGGTACATAACAAACCATAGAAGATCGTACACACACACATAAACGCCAAAGAAAAAGAACACTTTTCAGTAAATAAAATAGGTGAGGATAAACTCAATAAGATAAAGATGTAAGGCGTCTCATCATTAAGTTTGGCGTTTATTTGTTAAAGCTGTAAGGCGTCCCATCATTAAGTTTGGTGTTTTGTGTGAATGGCGTTTTATATAAAGATGGCAAAATACAACTAATTAACTTTTGTAAAGCAAAATAATGTTATGGTGTTTTAGATAAAGAAGGCAAAACACAACTAATTAACTTTTGGAGTTTAGCGTTTGTGGCATTTTGGCATTTTATATCTAATTAGAGAAATAAAGTATTTTATTAGCGGAAAAGTACATAACAAAGCACAGAAATGACACACAAAAAAAGGAAAAAAAGTTAAAACTCCTCGTCAGAAGGGATTTCGTCTGAGAAGTATCCATCACTTCCATTATCTTCTTCTTCAGATTCTTCATCCAATTTCTCATCCAAATCTTCACTTTTATGGTTCTCTTTTTCTTGAAGATTTTGAAACCTCCATATGAACATGTCATGCAACAATGCCAATTTTAGGGTCATGTCTGTGTTCAAACATGTTGCGTGGTTTAACTCCTTTGGGAACCCAAGGCTATGTTTGAGCATGATGTTTTCAACCATGTAGTCTTCCTGGTCCCCATTGTCACATACAACAGTCACTATGTCAGTGTCTTCATCAAATAGCCATGATTGGATGACTGGGTCCACATTTGGATTTGCATTGTCCGATCCAAAATTTCTAGTTAATCTTCGTATGACCGTCTGTGTTTTCTCACAGAGGTTATCAAGAGGAACGCCAAGTGCTAGGATCCCCCTATGTACTTCTTCTTCCAAGTTCATTATGGCTTTGATGGTTTTCATAAACACTCTTCTTCTGTTGTCAAAGAGGATTATGAATCTATTTATTCTAGTTTTGAATCTCCATGAAACGATGTTTTCCATTTGTCCTCTTTCAGACCTTTTTTTTTAAATTTTGCGTTTTGGTAGGAATGGCTTTTTGGTTAAAGATGGCATTTTTAGTATGATCAATAGAAGGGATGGTAATGTCATTTATATAATGATGTGTTTGGCGCGTAGTTTAGGAGGGAGTTTTTATAATAAATGTTAGATAATAAAGTTTTAGTTATTGTTTTTTCACCTTTATCTGTTAAAGCTGCAACGCGTTTCATCATGCGTTTTCTATGAATGGCGTTTTAGATAAAAATGGCACAAAACGGTCTTTTCATTGCAATGATTAGATTACGCTAGCGGGAAACTTTGGGTTGACAAATATAGTTGCGTGATAGTATTCCCATGTTAAGTTCTTAGTATTCGAATTTCGTCATGTGGATTTGTTTAAACTTTCATACATATGCTATTACATAAACTTTTATGCTCGCCAATACTTCTGTATTGAACTATACTTTTACGCGTATTGCAAGAATTTAATGAGAATGATGATGAATGAAATCTAGTACGAAGACTAGAAACGCACTTTAAATTTAGTACTTTGTTGTATTTTACTTTTGTTCAACATGTTGTAATTTGCTTCAAGACGATTGTACTTGTTTCTTAGCAGTGAAATGAAATTTACTTATTAAACATTGTCACCATTAGTGTTATGACGACTCTAGAAATCTCGTTTTTGTCCCGCCCCGATGTTTCCGCCATCAGTTGGAGTATGAAAGATTGGTATCAGAGTCATAACTATACGGAATTAGGAAAAATTGCCATGATTTGACCTAGTCTATAGTTTAAGTACCAAACTTGACTATTCTTGTTTCATGTTTAAAATACTTGAATTCTTCCACTTTGTTTCTGTCTATTCTTTTTGTCTTTACTTATACATGTCTTTCCCAAGACTAATACAATACACACATGAAGACGTGAAGACACTCTTATTTCACAAACGAAATGATTTTCACCAAGATAGGCTTAAAGGCCCATGATTTTTGGTGAAGTCCCTCAATCCGCGTATTCGATTTTTCCTGAAATTACACAGGAGAAGTAATGTCCTTACAATCAGATTCAAAAGCTGGAGAACGAGTATTATCACCTGAAGATGGTGGGATCGGAGATTGAAGCTTATAGGAAGCGCTCTCATGAGCTTACAAACATGTGCCCTAACCTATCAAACCTGCCCCACAAGAGGATCGAGCTGTATATCAATGGTTTGGCTACATGGATCAAGAGTATGGTTACTGTGGCGAACAACAAGGGGAACAACAATAACAACAACGCCGGGAATCATAGCAATAACAACGGTAACAATGGTGGAAATGGTGCTCGTGGGAGAGCATTCACTATCGGCGCGATGGCAACATCGTGACTGGTATGTTTTATGTGAACACTCTTTTTGACTCTATTTTTTTCGATTCTGGTGCCGATTGGAGTTACGTGTCCTTGAAATTCAGTAGGCTGTTAGGATTAACCCGGACACCTCTCGAAACCAAAAATATTGTAGAATTGGCTGATGGTATGCCAATTGAAGCGTCTCATGTTCACGAGGGATTCAAACTCGACCTTCTAGATCATAGATATTCTACATACCTTAATTTCCAAACAGGTCTCTCCTCACATAAACATTGCTCCTTTTTTACTATTTCCACTTCACATAGTACAAGTATCTATGCAACAACTTTCACAACTAGATTCTCATTAAAATCTCCATCCTCTGACTATGAAGGTCATCTTGAGTCGGTGTTTAATTAAATTTTGAAGTTTAGACCGCTTGAAAGCCAACATCCAATAAACACATGAGCGAATTGATTAGATTTGTTGCCGTTGACGAGGGCAATTACTCTTGCATAAACATCGGTGATGTAGCGGATGGGACACTCATACTCTGTTGCAACATCCCAGTTTTATAAGTCCAATATTTTTTCCAGTTAATTCCGTATTGTTAATATTGATTTTTCTGCAAGAAACTAACACCGGAGGTATTTATTATAACTATTATACTTAAATAATTTAATTAGTTGGTTAAAATTCTCGTTTATGTTTGTTGAGTTATAGTACAAAGGGGTTAATAAATAAGAAGGGTAAGAAGCAACCATGTTGGGATTGAACCCTACCAGAGGAACAGTTGATTAAAGCCAAAACCGGATCAGAGTAGTGGATCCAAAATAAGGAGATGTTATGTTTATATTCTCTCCCCTTGAAAGTGGTTTCAACATCTGATGACCTCCATCCACTGATCATTTACAACAACTGCTGACTAACAACTGCTAATCAAGTCAAAGACTGATGAAGACTAAAAGCCCTGTTGATCAATCTACTGCTATGGGTCAAGCACTACTGAAGATATCAAGTACTGCTGGAGTCACAACAGTGGAAGGATAAAGCAGTAGTTTAGTTCTTCTTATGTAATGTATTGTTATCAGTAGTTAGCATAGTAGTGTTTGTATTATATCAGTTGTTAGAGTTTGTTAGGAGGTTAGATGTCACTTTCATGGTGACGTCAGCAAAGATGCCACAGTGGTTTGTCCGTGCCTATAAATAGAACAGTACCCTTTCCTGTTCTATTAGCTCTTCATCACTTTTCTTCCTGTATGAACAAACACGGTGAGCTCAGGCTGAGGGGGAGTTTGTTACATGCATGCATAATGTAATCGGTGATTGGAATAAAGTCAAGCATTCGATTCAATATTAAACTTATGTGCTAAAAGCATTTCTCCTGTTTGATTGTGTGCAAAGTTTATTTCCATTTTAATTCCGCTGCATTACTTGTTCATTTTTCATCTTAATTCAAACGTAAAACACAATCAATCCAAACTCAGATCCTAACAATTGGTATCAGAGCTCGGACAGTCAAATTTGATTTAACCATCATTTTGACATAAATAGTTCAGCTCACAATCGTTGATACTGATAGTTGTTCGTTTTGTTGAAAAACAGAGTAAGGTTTAATCACGATCAAAGTTGATTAATCAGTACCTGTAAAACAACCAGGATGACGTCACAATCACAAGATGATAAGTATAACATCGGCTCACTTTTCAAACCACCCATGCTGAAACGAAATGAATACAACATCTGGGAGAGAAGGATGGGTCAGATCCTTGCTCAACAGAACACTGGATGTTGGAGATCAGTTGTTTTTGGGCCCCATGTTCCTATGGTGCCAAGTACTGAGGATTCAAAGAAATTCGAACCTAAAAAACCTGAAAACTATACTGAAACTGATTTTCAAAAGTTTGAATTGGATCCCAAAGCATTTAGCATCATTGCATCTACATTACCCAACGAAATCTATGCTGGGCTGTTACATTGTAACAGTGCTAAAGAATTATGGGATGCATTAAGGAACAATTCGGGGGAACGGAAGAAGTAATTGAAAATAATAGGGAAATTATGAATCAGCAGTATGAAACCTTTTGTCACATCAAGGGTGAATCATTGACTCAACAGTTTGAGCGATTCAGTTGTCTCATTAGTGAGCTAAGACTTGTTAAGGTTGTATTTCCTAATTCTACACAAAATAGCAGGTTTCTTAGATCACTACCTGAAAAATGGGATACAATTGCCTTTGTTACTAGAAACTCTGTTGAGTTCAAAGATCTGACACTGACTCAACTTCATGGTAGACTCCTGACATATGAAAGGGAGTTAAACCAGAAAAAGAGGTTGCAAGAGTCTGGTAAAGTTGCAGATGATTATTCATTTAGCATAACAGCTCTTCTGGGTCAAGATGAGTCTGGCAGCAGTAAGGATCAGAGTTATGATCATTTTATTGACATAACTGCTGGGGGTAATTTCAACTCTGATCCTTACTCATCCAATTTTGCTTTCTCAGCAAATGGAGAAAGCCAGATCTCTAATAATCTGTCTTTTGAACTCAATGATTTACAACACTTTGATCCCACTGACTTAGAAGAAATGGACATTTTGTATCAATTGGCATTGCTTAGTATAAGAACAAGAAAATTCTATAAAAGAACAGGGAGAAAATTCCCGGGGTTACATGGGAATTTAAAAGTGGGGTTGGATAAGTCAAAAATCAAGTGCTATAAGTGCAATAGGCTAGGTCATCTTGCTAGGGAATGAAGAAGTCAAACCACTGGTCTAATTATTACTCATCCCAGCTCAAACCCTAGACCACAACATCAAAACACTGTGCACTAGACCCAATATACCCCTGCATCCCATGTTAACACTTCTCACTATGCTGCAACCCCTGTGCATGTGCATTATGTTCAAACCACTGTTCCACAAATTCAGTATGTTCAAGCCCCTGTCCCTCACGCTCAAGTGCAACCTGTTGCACCTCAACAAACTGCTACAATAGTGGTTCAACCAGATCAACAAAGCTTTTTCACCCAAGGTTTTGTTGACTGGAGCAGTATGCCTGATGAGCTTGGTGATGAAAATTTTGCACTCTATGCTTCTAATGATACTTGTAATGATGAATTTTGTCTGATGGCATTAGTGTCAATACCAGAAGGGGTAGAAGCTGAAGGAGAACAGCTAAGTGATGAAACAGTGGATGAAGTGACTGAAGCAGTGGTTACTGCAGTTGCTGGTGAACTACTGCTGGGAGAAAATTCAGAAACCCTGATTGAACCACTATTTGACCCCTGGTCCAAAGAAGACAAAGAAGAAAAAGAAGAGAAGAAGGAAGGTGAGAAAGAAGACAGAGCTGATGAAGAAAGTGATCATCAATGTGATTGTGCCATGATGGCTGCTGCCAAGGGAGCTTCTGCATGCTTAGATAGTCTTTGGTATGTAGATAGTGGATGCTCCAAGCACATGACAGGATGTAGAGCCCTTCTCAAAGATTTCAAAACTCATGGAGGGGGTGATATATCCTTTGGCAATAATAGTAAAGGGAAGGTTCTGGGGTCTGGTACTGTGCAGTCCGGTAAAGTTAAGTTTGAAAATGTCAATCTAATAGACAATCTAAAATTCAACCTCTTAAGTGTCTCTCAAATGAGTGATAAGGGCTATGGCTCATTCTTTACAAAAGACTGTTGTAGGAATGTTGGACCAGAAATGGTTGAAAAGATTGAAGCAATAATCAAAAATGGAAAAACCCAACTTGTTGCTCAAAGAAGTGGCAATGTTTATGTGGTGGATATGTCAAAAGAGAGCCCCAGGACTGATGCCTGTCTGTTCTCAGCTGCCTCAAACAAAGAGACAGAATTATGGCAGAGGAGATTGGGGCACACAAATCTCTAGACAATCACTGCCATTTCAAAACAGGGGTTAGTAAGAGGTTTACCTCAAAAACTGTTCACCTGTTCTGGGCAATGTGTTTCCTGCTTAAAAGGAAAACAACATAAAAGCTCATTCAAATCAATTGAAGAGTCCAAAATAACCAAGTGCTTGCAAATGCTTCACATGGATCTGTTTGGCCCAGTTAAAGTCATGAGTCTTAGGAAGAAAAGATATTGTTTGGTTATTGTTGATGACTTTTCTAGGTTTACATGGACTTACTTTTTGCACTCAAAAGATGAGACTGCAGGCATTCTGCAAGACTTTGTGAAACAGGTTGAAAAGCAATTTGACCTGCTAGTAAAAATCTTCAGAAGTGATAATGGCACAGAGTTCAGGAACAAGGAGTTAGATGATTTCTGTGTGACAAAAGGAATTGTGAGGCAGTACAGCATTCCAAGGACACCAGAACAAAATGGGGTTGTTGAGAGAAAGAACAGAACTTTGATTGAGGCGGCCAAAACCATGCTTGCTGATTCAGGTTTGCCATTAACTTTTTGGGCAGAGGCAGTAAACACTGCTTGCTATGTCCAAAACAGAGTTTTAATCAACCCCAGGCATCAAAAGACTGCCTATGAACTGCGGTATAAAATAAAGCCATTGATCTCATATTTCAAAGTTTTTGGCTTCCCATGTTTCATTTTAAACTTAAAAGATTCTATCTCAAAGTTTGCAGCCAAAATAGATTGTGGTTATCATCTGGGATACTCAACCACTGCTAAGGCCTACAAAGTCTTTAACACAAGGACCAAAACAGTGGAAGAGACTTCAAATGTAAAGTTCAATGAACTTTCATCAATGAAAATCCCAGCAAATCCTGCAGAATTGTTTGATCTTGATAAATTTACTTTTGAAAATACTGCTGTCAAGACCAACAGTGCAGGTCCATCAGAGGATTCATCATCAGACTATGGGTATGAGGTCATCATTCCTCAACAAAAGTCTTTCTCAATGGGAAGAGCAGCAGATGTTCAAAACAGCTGTCAAAGCTCAACCACTGCTACCTCAATAGTTGTTGACCAAAGTAGCCCATTAACCCCTGCTTCCACATCATCAAACACTGTTGATAGTCCTCCACCAGTGGATAAAAGTCAGCATGTTTTCACACCAGTTCCACCTATTCCTCCACCTCCATTTGAAGCCACTGCTGGATCATCAAAGTCACCAGCAGTGGTTAGCTCAGATGATTCACATCTGCAGCTGTTTTGGTCAAAAATTACCGAAGTAATTAAGTGATCAAATTTGTTAAGTGAGGTAGTGTGCTAGAAGTAAATGTCAAAAATGTGTTAATAAAATTACTTGCAAAAACAATTTCAGGATACGGCTCGGGATATTGAGCTGTATCAACGATCAAACAATGAGCAATTAATGAGCAGAAAGTAAAGGAAGTGACACGAGATGTACGAGGAAAGCCCTTGATCAATCTAGATCGCCGGCATAAAACCTCGGGAGCTGACAATCGCAGCTGCCTTGTTCTTCAATTGCTTCAAAAATCAGGATACAGTGAAGGATGTGGTACGGATCGACTAAGTGTTACAACGAAAATGAAATACAAGTGTGGTGTTTGCAACTAGCTAGAATGTGATTGTGTTCGAGAGTGTAAGTGTGAAATGATGTGTTCTAAGTTGATCCGACCTCATCTATTTATAGTAAAGATAAGATAACTAACTATCCTAAACTCGCGGGATTCACCGAATATTCCTTCTTGGAACGTTGCAGACCTGGTCTTTCGGGCTCAACGTCTCTTTCTCAACAAATTCGTCCGAGTCTTGAGGAGAAGAAGTCCTTGTGACCGTTAGCAAGCCTCTGCCCTTAATCTGCACGTGATTAATTCAATAAGCTTCAGGATATCGCCCAAGATGTCAGCAATATCCTCTTCCAGCATCCTGATTACAAATAACCAAACAAAGGCAGGATATCGGTCAGGATACATATGTTAAGAAAATGACCCCTAACAATTGTCCCCAAATATATCAGTTGGGATACCAATCCAACGGATATATTTCAAAAACCTTATCCCACAACTCAAGGCATTTAAAATGAAACGACGGTCAAGATCACATCATAACTTCCAACGCGTTTTTTACTCCATGGAGATCCACAATGCCCCTATATCTTCTCTTTTCTTGTTTGAAAAGCAGATATCATCAACAGTCCCTTCAGGTAATTCTCCATTTTCGACTTTCTTCCTGTCAATTTACTTCACCTTTCTAGCAATGGCCGCCGAGACCTTCACCCAGCAGAATCTTCTCAAAAATCCCGAAAAGGATCTCTGTGCCTTTGACAACGCAGATATTGCAGCTTTAAGAGCCTCCGGCGCTTTCCCTGATAGCACAGTCTTCAGGCCATTTGATCGGTCAATCCGATCGGATGTTAGTTCTACCGAATGGATCTGTTTTCCAGCATATCCTTTTTCACTAGGCCTTCGATACCCCTTCCCAGAATTCATGATGCAATTCTTTCGTATCACTGGCATCTCTTTTGCCCAAACCATGCCCATGGTTTGGAGAGTATTAATTGTACTCAACCAAATCAAAAACCTCCACTGTTCTGACCTCTGCATCGAGGATCTACCTATTGCTTATCGCCTCCGATCCCACGGCTCTAGCCGGTTTTTGCTTTTTTCAACCTCCAGCAAACCCCTGATCCTTAAAGCCACCAAAAACGAAGACGGATGGCAACGCAAATTTTTCTTTGTCAAACGAGATTCCATTGCTGAGGGTGCTAACCTTCCGGTGGAGTGGTTAACCACCGGTAGGATCATAAATATCCTCATAGACGATTTGATTGTTATCCTCTATTAATATTTTTCTTTTTGATCTTTATGCAGTGAACTTCAAGGAAGTTGCTCCTCCTACCGCTGAGTCGGAAGAGAGAATCAACACCGTCTACCGGTTACCTGCAACAGACAGGACTTTTACCACACACGTTCCTAGTTCAAGTCAGTACTCGTCATCCGAGATGTCTGGTAAAAATTCCTTTCAGAATAATTAGTCAAAACAATATAATGATAAAGAGTTAAACTTTTCCCTTTACGCAGCACCAGCTAAGATCCCTGAAGTCTTTGATCTTGACGAACTGGATAGCTATTCTGACCAGATCCAGGTCAAGAAAGAATCCGGCTCCAAGACCACTGCTACATCCAAACCCAGCAGCTCCAGAGCCATAATCATTCCTAAACCTTCACCGGCTACCAAGCCCCGGAATTCAAGTTCCCGCAAAAGGAAAGAACCCGATTCCCCTGTTATTTCTGACACCTTTCCTTATGAAAAGCACGGATTCATTGAAGCCAGTGGTTTTATGACTTCTTTTCTCAACCAGGTTAGTATCTTTATATCATATCCTGCAATTCAAACTATTATCAAAGACTTAACAATATTGATCCCTGTCCTTTTACCTTTGTAGGGTCTTGAGCGTTTGGTTCACTTATATCAAGAATCCTGCAAACTCAACAAAACACTTGAATCTAAGCTAAAGGAAGCAGAAATCACAATCTCTGACCAAGGCATGATTGCGGCCACCAAGTCTCGTCATTACGAGGAGAAATACAAAGCTATGACCCAAGAACACCAACTTGCTCTCAACAAAGCTACTCTTCAAGCCCAGGCCGATCTGGAAGCTGCCCATGTGCAGCACGAACGGGATATGGTCAGTTACCGAGAAAGTATCAAAAGTTCCGTCGTCATTTCCCTTCTCCAGGCTAGGTTGAAGATGGCTCATGAAGCCAAAACATTAGGCTTCGAATGCCCTTCTTGGGACGTTGGTGCTTGGAAGACCAAGCTGAAGAATCTTGGCGGTACCTCTTCCAAATCTGCCGATGAACCTTCTAAAACAGTTGAAAAGGCAGTCGATGCTGACAAGGATGCTGAGGCGGATCCCAAGGTGGATGTTGCTGAAACCGCTTTGGACCAAGAAGGCGCTACCCCCTAGGGCTTATCTTTATTCGAACAATTTTATGTTTTTATGAACAATTTTCATTTCTGTTTCTAAACACTTTGATAACCGAAGGCGGATGGGTCTTGAGTTTCAGGACGAAACCTTCGGTTATCAACCAGTATTGATCGCTTTAAGAATAATTTCATCTTTTGACTTATTTTCCTGTTGCTTTGCATTATTTAGTGTAAGTTTTAGCTTTGCAAAAATTTCATACTGTTATTTCACAAAATATCCTGATTGGTATGCTCAGAAACATACTGCAAAAGCCTTTTATTAAATAGATCTTCCAGACATTCCTTTATCTTTATAAAAAGTTTTCTAGAAAGTAAAAAAAAATAGCTTATCTCTTCAAAACCAAGTTTTGATGATGATCAAAATTCCAAACCAATACTAGTTTTAAACATCCTAATCAAATATCCTTAAAAGGACTTCGAGGATATATGTCAAGATACTTAACATGATGTTACTAAAAATTTAAATGAGGCTCACAAAGGAAAAATCATACCAGACATAGGATTTAAACCTATTACCGAACTCCGATCCCTTTGCAACTCTTCCAAGGAAGATGTCCCCCGTGCAGGGTACTTAATGCATTAGTCGCAAACTTCATTAGTTTTATAGCACCATTTTGTCAAGGATGTCCCCTGTGTACAATGTCTTCAAGTATCTTAGAAATCTATTTAATGTCAGTTTGCATTGCATAAGCAATATTTTACATCTCAAGGGTAGAACCCAAGGATGTACTGGAGATAAATCCTTTGTAACCTGGGGAAAATCCCAATTTTTCATGCGCTACAGGCGGGAGTGTATAAACTCCAAGACTTAGAAAGGTGAAAACCTTTAAACCTTAGAGAGTATGAAAATACCCTTTCGTGAGAGAGGGTGATCAATCCTCATATACCGTTAGGATTCAGGATATAGCCAATGGTAACGAAATTGTCAGCCACTTTTACATGGACTGGTCCCGCCACCTTGAACTATCCCTGAATAACTTGCGCTCCAGGCGGGGTGTTTAAACCCAATTCGGAAGAAAGGTGAATACCTTTAAACCTGTGAAGGGATCAGTATCCCTTAAACGTGAGAGAGGGGGCCAATCCTCTAATCTTCTGAGTTATCCCGAGTGCATATTCTGGAGCTATATCCTGAAACATATCTTGCAAAACAAATGTAAACTAAGGTGGGTGTTAGCTTGGCTAACACCCCTCCGATGCTTAAGTCAGTATCAAGTTATAAAGAACAAATTACACCAAACACATTTAAAAGAAGTAAGAATTCATACCATCTCGAGTTAGAAATTAAATTCTAGACTCACTTGAAATAGAGCTTAAGGTGTATAGCATTCCAAGATCTCGGTAGCATATCTCCCTCCATATTCTTGAGTCTATACGCTCCTTTCCCTGCTTCTGACTCAACTTCATATGGTCCTTCCCATTTTGGAGCTAACTTGCCATCGGCAGGATTAGTAGTATTTTGGAAGGCCTTTCTTAATACCCAATCTCCAACCTTAAATCTTCTGGTTCTAATATTCTTGTTATATGCCCTGGATATTCTCTGTTGATATGCTGCCATCCTTAGCCTTGCCGCATCTCTCTTTTCATCTATAGTGTCTAAATCCTGACTCAAGGCTTCAGGATTCTTCTCAGGATCACTTAGGATAGATCTTGCAGTAGGTATTGTCATCTCCGTTGGAATCACTGCTTCTGCTCCAAACACCAACGAAAATGGGGTTTGACCTGTTGCATTCTTTATCGTTGTCCTGTCAGCCCATAAAACAAAGGGTAATTCTTCTGCCCATCTTCCTTTTTTGGCTCCAAGCCTTTTCTTTAAGTTGTTGACAATTATCTTGTTAGAGGATTCTGCTTGTCCATTTGCTTGAGGATGTACCGGAGTTGATGTGATCATTTTGATTCCCCAACTCTTGCAAAAGTCAGTAGTCCTCTTACTTATGAACTGAGAGCCATTGTCACAGATTATCTCAGATGGTACTCCGAATCTGGTCAGGATATTCCTCTTGATGAAGGATACTACTTCTTGGTCTCTTACTTGAACAAATGCTTCAGCTTCAACCCACTTAGAGAAGTAATCCGTCATTGCTAGCATAAAGACTTTTCCTCCCGGAGCTTTCGGTAACTTTCCTACTATATCCATCCCCCACTTCATGAATGGCCAAGGGGAAATTACAGGATATAGTGGTTCAGCTGGTTGATGTAGTATGTTACTATGCCTTTGACATGCATCGCATCTTCGAGCATATTCTGCAGCATCTTTCCTCATTGTTGGCCAAAAGTATCCTGTCCTCAATACTTTCGAGAATAATGATCTGCCCCCAGTATGATTACCACAGTCCCCTTCATGTATATCTTGAAGTACTTCTTTAGCTTCATGATCCTCCAAGCACCTTAAATATGGTCCTGCAAGAGATTTCTTGTATAAAATATTATCTATAATAGTGAACCGTGATACCTTCATCCTAAATGCCTTAGGATTTTCCTCTCCAGGAATGTGTCCTTCTTTGAGATATTTCATGATTGGAGCCGTCCAGGTTCTAGGATCCTCTTCAGGATATTCCGCCCCAGATCCTGAATACCAGCTACTTCTTTATCCCGAGGATTCGTTGCAGGATATAAGACATGTACTATTGGTATTTGTGTCCCTTTAGGTATCCTGACCGACGATCCCAGATTTGCTAAGGCGTCTGCTTCAGCATTATCTTCCCTTGGTACCTGTTCAAGTATAAAAACATCGAAATATCCTGCTAATTTTTTTAAGAATTTCGAGATATTCGATTAATTTCTCTCCCTTAACTGCATATGATCCATTAAAATGGTTAGTAATTAACAGAGAGTCGACATATACTTGCAAATTTTTGATACTCATGCTCTTAGCCAATTCTAACCCTGCAATTAAAGCTTCATATTCTGCCTCATTATTGGTAGCAGGAAATTCACACCTAATAGCCTGGGGTAATATGTCCCCCTGTGGCGATTTTAGTAGTATTCCTAATCCTACTCCTCTTACATTAGATGCACCATCAGTATATAATGTCCAGGATCCTGAGGATTCTCCTAGTTGTTGAACTTCTAGATCTACCTCATCCTGAATGTCACTACTAAAGTCAGCCACAAAGTCAGCTAAAGCCTGAGACTTTATGGCATTCCTAGGTTCATATACTAAATCATAAGCACTCAACTTTACTGACCACTTGGCCATCCTGCCTGACATCTCTGGTTTCCTAAGCACATTTTTAATAGGATAGTTTGTTTTAACATGAATCCTATGTGTCTCGAAATAATGCCTAAGTTTCGTTGATGCCATAATTAATGCTAGTATCAATTTTTCTAAATGAGAATACCTAGTTTCAGCATCTAACAAACTTTTACTAACATAATAAACAGGGTACTGCTGACCTTCATGGTCTTTTATAAGAACGGCACTTACAGAATTCCCTGATACAGCAAGGTACAGGGATAGTGGTTCACCATTTTCCGGCTTCATCAATAGAGGTGCGGTTGAGAGATACCGTTTCAAATCCTGTAGGGCTGCTTCATGCTTTTCCCCCCATTCGAATCTTTTGTTCTTCTTTAGGATATCATAGAAGTCTTTGCATTTCTCCGAGGATCTTGAGATAAATCTGTTTAGAGCTGCTACTCGGCCTGTTAATCTTTGTACATCCTTCATATTCGAGGGTGATTTTATATCCAGGATAGCTTTAATCTGCTCCGGGCTTGCCTCTATCCCCCTTTTCGTCACCATATACCCAAGAAACTTTCCTGCCCCCACTCCGAAATGGCACTTAGCAGGATTCAGCTTCATATTATACTGATCCAGGATATCAAATGCTCCTTTAATATCCTGGAGGTGATCCTGAGCTTTCTTTGACTTTACTACCATATCGTCAATGTATACTTCCATGGTGTCCCCCAGTTTGTCTTTGAACATCATGTTTACCAATCTTTGGTATGTTGCACCTGCATTTTTCAAACCAAAAGGCATAGCTGTATAACAATAAATACCTGTTGGCGTCATGAAAGCGGTATCCTCCTGGTCAGAAGGCTCCATTTGTATCTGTTGAAATCCTGAGGATGCGTCCATGAAAGTCAGCATTTCATGCCCAGCAGTGGCATCTACCATTGCATCAATATGGGGGAGAGGAAATGGGTCTTTAGGACAGGCTTTGTTCAAGTCTGTGTAGTCTACACAAACTCTCCATTTCCCATTCTTCTTCTGTACTACAACCACGTTTGCTAGCCACCTTGGGAACTTAACCTCTCTGATCATTCTTGACTTTAATAATCTCTCAACTTCCTCTTGGATAATCGTGTTCCGCTCAGGAGCAAACTTCCTTCTTTTTTGTTGCACAGGCTTGAACGACTTATCAATTCCAAGCTTGTGAGTGATGATATCTTTGGATATGCCAGTCATATCCTCATGTTTCCATGCAAATGTAGACATCCTGCATTTCAAAAAGTTAATTAATTGTTCCTCAATATCCTGAGGGATATTGGTCCCTACGAGCACCGAAATATCGGGGTTATCCTGGTCCAGGATAACTTTCTTCACATCCTGCTCCGGATCCTCCACGATATTCTGGGCCCGCGTCTTTAATTGCTATGCTGCACTAGTTCTGGCTGAGGATTTCATCGAGGAGGAGTAGCATTCTTTCGCCTCCTGCTGATCGCTATCAACTTTAACAACTCCCCAAGGGGTAGGTATCTTGATGCATTGGTGATATGTTGATGGCACGGCCTTCATATCGTGAATCCATGGTCTTCCCAGTATAATGTTATAGCAGGATAGAGAGTCCATCACACAGAAACGTTGTATCGAGTTGACTCCTTCAACGTATACCGGCAACTTTATCTCTCCCACTGTGTTTCTGGCCTCTCCACTGAACCCAACAAGCACGGTGGACTTCGAAGTGATATCCATTGGAGATACATTCATCCTTTTAAGTGTCTCTAGTTGGATTATGTTGACGGAGCTGCCATTATCAACCAATATCCTGCGTACAAAATGGTTAGCCACATATAACGTTATTACCAGAGCATCATGGTGAGGATCCTGGACAGTATCCCTGTCATCAGCATCAAATGTGATCACTTTGTCAGTTGTGAGTGTAGCCATCCTGACAGGTTTGTCTCCCCTTTCGGCTTTGGCTTCCTTTGCGTGTCTTTTTGCTGCCGAATACGAAGTTCCACAAATGTCGGATCCCCCCGAAATGAAGTTGATTATCTTGGCATCCGCGGGAGGTGATGCAGCTCGCTCAGGATCCTTCTCCGTATCCTGACCCTTATTCTTCTTTTTTCCTAAGAGATCTTTCAGATATCCCTTGCTTAGAAGATAGCTTATTTCTTTCCTTAAAGCAATGCAATCCTCAGTCATATGTCCGAAATCTTCGTGGAAAGCACACCATTTCGACTTATCTTTCCAGTCAGCCTTTTGTTGATTCTTTCGAGGCCATCTAGCCTTGTCTCCTAGACCCTGCATAGCATACATCAATTCAGGAATATTAACAGAAAAGCAATATTCAGACAACTCAGGATACTCTTCAGGATCCTCATCTTCGACAGCATTCACTCTCTTGTTTTCATTTCTACCATATGGCTTAGGCCGATATGACTTAAATGAGGATTCTGACTTCCTGTTAGTCGATTCATAAGTGTTGGATGAGTTCATCCTTTCTTGCATCTTCTTGTCATCTTCCAGACGGATATATCTCAAGGCCCTGTTACGAGCTTCATCGAGATTCCTGCAGGGATTCATTACAAGATCCTGATAAAACTGAGAATCCTTTTGTAATCCCATCTTAAAAGCTTGCACAGCTGTTGCAACATCAAGATGTGGGATATCCAAGGGTTCTCGACTAAACTTGTTCACATAATCCCTAAGGGATTCCTGAGGTCCTTGTGTTATCCTGTAGAGATCACTTGTTATTTTTTCAAAGCTCCTACTACAAGAAAACTGACTATTAAATAAATTTACTAAATGAGCAAAAGATGTAATTGAATGTGGAGGAACATTCAAGAGCCACTTCAAAGCTGATCCTGTCAAGGTTGAACCAAAACCCTTGCACAAGCATGCTTCCTTGAGATCCGGAGGGATAGGGTTGACCTCCATTCTTTCCCTATACTGAGCAATATGCTCCTCAGGATCCGTCGTTCCGTCGTAAAGCTTCATGTTGGGGGTTTGGAACCTCTTTGGAATCTCAGCATCACAGATAGGATATGCAAAACGAGATATCTTGTGGCTATCCTGGGACACTTCTGGGATCGGCTGGACCACCCCAGGTACACTAGATATCATGTCCTTCAACTTTTGAAGTTCCCTAGTAAGTGCTGATGTTACACCTGTATCCTGCAAAGATCCATTATTGTTAGTAGCATGAGTATTATTATTATTTGACACGTTACCCGTTGGAGGGTTTTGCCCATATCCTGAAGCATATCCTGAGCTCCTCATGGTTGACATCCTGATCGAGGAGGGTATTTCAGGAGTATGATTCTGAGGAAGACTGGGCACGATATTCCCCCTGTTATCCTCGGTATACACAGCTGAACTAAAGTTCAACGCTCTGGGGTGTAATGGAGTGACATTGTCCTCAGCAGATCTGCTCGAGCCAGACTTCAGGAGTTGTATTTCCCTTAAAAGCATTTGGTTCGTTTCCTGCTGCTGCCTCATTTGTTCCTGCACACTTCCAAACAAGGTTAAAATTTCGTCGTTAGATGCTAAAACAGGAGCAGATCCCTGGACACTCCGAGTTGGGATAACATCTTGAGATTGTGTAGAGGCTGGCATCCTTGGAGGAGGTGGTGGAAGCACCGAACCGGTAGTGGCAGAAGTCATAGCAGACACAGTAGAGGAACTCATGTTTGATCGTCAGGCCATTGTGGACAATGTAGCAAAAAGTTTTGAAAATAAAAAACCGATTAGCGATTTAACAAAAATTTTTAGTAAAGAGAGCACCACTTGCCCCACGGTGGGCGCCAAATTGTTTTGGTCAAAAATTACCGAAGTAATTAAGTGATCAAATTAGTTAAGTGAGGTAGTGTGCTAGAAGTAAATGTCAAAAATGTGTTAATAAAATTACTTGCAAAAACAATTTCAGGATACGGCTCGGGATATTGAGCTGTATCAACGATCAAACAATGAGCAATTAATGAGCAGAAAGTAAAGGAAGTGACACGAGATGTACGAGGAAAGCCCTTGATCAATCTAGATCGCCGGCATAAAACCTCGGGAGCTGACAATCGCAGCTGCCTTGTTCTTCAATTGCTTCAAAAATCAGGATACAGTGAAGGATGTGGTACGGATCGACTAAGTGTTACAACGAAAATGAAATACAAGTGTGGTGTTTGCAACTAGCTAGAATGTGATTGTGTTCGAGAGTGTAAGTGTGAAATGATGTGTTCTAAGTTGATCCGACCTCATCTATTTATAGTAAAGATAAGATAACTAACTATCCTAAACTCGCGGGATTCACCGAATATTCCTTCTTGGAACGTTGCAGACCTGGTCTTTCGGGCTCAACGTCTCTTTCTCAACAAATTCGTCCGAGTCTTGAGGAGAAGAAGTCCTTGTGACCGTTAGCAAGCCTCTGCCCTTAATCTGCACGTGATTAATTCAATAAGCTTCAGGATATCGCCCAAGATGTCAGCAATATCCTCTTCCAGCATCCTGATTACAAATAACCAAACAAAGGCAGGATATTGGTCAGGATACATATGTTAAGAAAATGACCCCTAACAGCAGCCTTCACCAAAAAATGCCATTGTTCCATACAAAGGAGATCTAATCTTCTTGAAGTCTCATCCACCTGACCAAATCATTGGCAACATCAGTGAAGGGGTACTCACAAGAAGCCAATCCCAAAACATCTGTCTTTTTGCTGGTTTCCTATCTTTCCATCAGCCAGTCAAGTACCAAGAGGCACTGAAAGACAACAGCTGGGTAAAAGCCATGCAAGAGGAGATCCAACAGTTCAAAAGACAACAAGTATGGGAACTTGTACCACTGCCAGAGGGTGTAAGTCCTATTGGCACAAAGTGGGTCTTCAAAAACAAAACTGATGAAAGGGGCATTGTTGTCAAGAATAAAGCCAGGCTTGTGGTTCAAGGGTTCTGACAGGAAGAGGGCATTGACTATGATGAAACATTTACCCCTGTAGCAAGACTTGAAGCTATCAAACTATTTCTGGCCTTTGCTGTCAACCACAACATCAAGGTGTATCAAATGGATATCAAATGTGCATTCCTCTATGGTAAGATTCAAGAAGAGGTTTATGTTTGTCAACCTCCAGGCTTTGAGGATCCATTTAATCCAAATCATGTCTACAAGCTAAATAAAGCTTTGTATGGCCTGAAACAAGCACCAAGAGCCTCGTATGAAACTCTTTCCACTTTCCTACTATCCATTGGATTCACAAGAGGTAAAATAGACAAAACATTGTTTTTGAAATGGAGAGGAAATGATTTGATGATTGTCCAGATTTATGTGGATGACATCATTTTTGGAAGCATATGTAATAAAATGTGTGAAGAGTTTAGGCAACTCATGACAGCTGAGTTTGAAATGAGTGTAATGGGTGAACTCCAGTGCTTTCTTGGTCTCCAAGTAAGGCAACTGCAAAATGGCACTTTTATCCATCAAGGCAAATATGCCAAAGAACTTTTAAAGAAATTTGAGATGGATGACTGTAAGCCATGTAGTACACCCATTGCTACCAATAAAATTGTCATGTCTGATGAAAAGGATGTTTTGGTTGATTAAACTCTATATAGAAGCATGATTGGGTCTTTATTGTACCTAACTGCATCTAGACCAGACATCATGTTTGCAACATGTGTTTGTGCAAGATCCCAATCAGCCCCTAGAAAGTCTAACCTTATTGCTGTAAAAAGAATATTCAGATACCTAAAAGGTGCTCCCACACTTGGTATCTGGTATCCAGCTGATGGAAATATCAAGCTTTCAGGATTCTCAGATAGTGACTTTGCTGGATGTGATAAGACAAGGAAGTCCACTTCAGGAGGGTGCCAATTCCTAGGCAACTTCTTAGTGTCTTGGAAAAGCAAAAAGCAAGCAGCTGTTTCCACATCCATTGCTGAGGGAGAGTATATAGCTGCTGCAAGCTGTATAGCCCAACTGCTTTGGCTTCAAAATCAATTGTTGGATTTTGGTATCACTGCCCTAAAGACACCCCTCATGTTGGACAATCAGGCAGCATGAAATATCATCAAAAATCCAGTCCTCCCATTCAACCACCAAGCACAGAGATATCAGACATCACTTTCTGAGGGATTGCTATGAAAAATGTTTGATTTCTCTGCACCATGTACCAACTAAGGATCAGCTGGCAGATGTGCTAACCAAAGCATTAGACACATCCACCTTTGAAAGCTTGATCTCTAGGATTGGCATGCTAAACATGGAATAACAAGCAAAATATTGTTTTTCTATGAATAAAAGCATTAAAATGTTTTCATAAAATCAAAAATTCATCCTTAAAAATAGTTAAAAACGAATCTTTCATTAAATCCTTAAAAGTCTGCCATAACCACTGTTTTGTTCAAACATCTGTTCCACTAAAAGTTGTCCACTGCTAAAAGTCAACCCCTGTTCTATCATTTCCTTGGTAATCACTGTTGTTCAAAACCAATGTTTTTTTATCCACTGATAGTACAAATCACCCACTGTTCTCATTGTTACCGTTACAACCACTGATATTGCTCCATCAGTGGTTTCATAAAACAACTGTCCTCCATTATTCATCAGGAGTTGGCACGTGGACAGTACATAGCGGTCAGATCTTTTGTAACCGCTGCCACGTCAGCATTCACTTTTTCCTCTATAAAACCCCCTTCAAAACCCCAAACAGGGTTTTTACACTGTCGAATTGAATTCTAGAATTCATTTCTCAAAGCAGTTTCCATCATTTTCTTTCAAAATCCATCTTCGTCTTCTTCATCTTACAAACCACTAATGTCTTCTTCTCCAAAATCACCATCTTCGTCTTCTCAAAAAGACACCCAAATGGCCCCCAAACCCATTGAAATTCCGTACAAAGCTCCTCACAACTATCTGGGTCTGTTGGATCGTTGTGCGACCTGAACGAGTCGATCAGAAGAGTTTTAATCCATATCAAAGGCGGAATCAATGATACGAACTTGATTACAGCTTGATTCTCCCTAATAATCTTGTTTTTATTGATTTCAATGCTTTACATATCAGTTGACAATTTGGCAGCACCTCGGCTCTAAAATCCTGAATCGTTTCAAATGACAACCATGCACCACTATATATAGAGGGTTCATTTCGTACGAAACAAGCAAAACTCATTTCGTGCGAAATAGGCTTGATCCATTTCGTACGAAATGCTTCTTTCCATTTCGTGCGAAATGACTCTTACACAAACAAAACCTAATTTATAACCTACTGAGCACTAGTTTATCCTATCTAGACATTAGCTCAATAAAGACGAAGTTATCAGACATTTATGCACCAACATACTCCCCCTTGGATGTTGACAAAGTCTTTGGCATCGAGTCTTCAGTCTTGATCAGTCTTTTCTTTCTTTCCAAATTGTTTGACACTGTAAGCATCCTTCAATCTCTATCAGCATCAGCATCTAGCACTCGAACTTGGTTTATACAATCTTCAAACTCCCCCTTGAATGTTGATCCAGAAACTTTTAGACTCCCCCTTTCAATATGCTGGGATCATATTCTGGTTCAAGTTTTGTTCAAACTTAGCTATGGGGATCTTGCTTTGCTGCTTTCACAGAATCAAACCTGTTCCCTACTTCTTAGAAATTTGACATTACAATCTATTCACATTTTGATGTCTCTTGTTGTTTTTATCAGTTTTTTTAATAATCCACTTAAGTATCTAGGTCCAAGTTAATGACCCTAGGCACTTAATTTGCCTACCAAGTCCAACTTAATGGCCTTGGTTGACTCGAGACAAAACAAAACTGACTTTTGTTCAACATTTTTCAAAACATTATTCTGAAAATTACAAGTTTCAATTTAATGAACTTGTTTTGACTTTTCATATTCATTGGTTTAACATGATAAGCTCGCAACTCTTCTGTCCAGCTCAGAAACTTCTTGCATCTTCTTCAAACTGCGAGTCTGAAGATCAGCTTTCCACTTTGGTTTGTCGGAAAAAATAAAGCAGAAATGTAAAATCTTTTTGGATTTTGAATAAAGTTTCTATACTAGAATGCTAAACAGAAATGAAATGCAGTAAATGTAAACTATTTACAAACATATTTTTGGTGAGCGTGTTAGGGAATCATATCAACTGTCAACAAGTCACAAGTACCGTTAAGCTTTGATTCCATATTCAGAATTAAACAATTCTCTTAGATTGCCGATATACTGATCCACTTAAGTTTTCACATAAATTTCGATCTGTTCAGGATACGAATTTAGTGTTTTAGAGACTTAGCTTATACGCGTGTACCACCTCAGAATATACTCTCGTATCCAGACTACTATAGTTAGTCTTACAGGTGAGTGCACACTAGTAATATCTGTAAGGGGTTAAGTGTTGAGGCCATGAGAGCTCAGGCTATTGCTTTCGCAAAATCAGAGAGATGATGGCTCAACTTTAGGTGGGTCCCCTTGGGGGATCTTCTTTTACAACATCACATTATTAGCATTTTTCAATGTTTCATCATTTTTTTATGCTGAGGGCGGGCTTTATGATTAAAGGCTGTGCAAAGTATTATACGAGGACTAGGCTATTACTCCCGCAAAATCAGAAGTCCAGGTATAATACCCCAGATATTACCACGTACAAAGACCTAGTATGTCAGAAATAGAGCCTTTCAAACAAGATTTCGGGGGTTATCCATATATTCGAGAGATGTTCCCCACGTAAAAAGCAAGTTGTAATTTAGGTTTATATCCCGAACAAACCTACTAAATGTGTAAAAACCTACCGGCATATCATCAGCGAGACTGTTTAACACTTTTTAAACTTTACATTTCTTTAGCATACCGTAACTGTCAAGCTGATGTACTATCATTTTCCCTTTTTACACAAGCTCTTTTTCGGTTTTCTATTGTTTTTGGATTTTGAAATATCTCATGTTTTTGGATTTTAAATTTTTTTACTGTTTTTGTATTTTCTGAAAATATAACTACCTCCCCCTAAATACCAAAACAAGTAAAAAATCGACAAACCATTGCAGATTGCTTTTCAACATCATCTACAGTGGTACCTTCATCTACGCCAAGAATCTCTTCCGACACCGATAAAAGCTTCATTCCATTCAATTTTAAAAGATATTGAAAACGAGTTTTATCAAACGCTTTGGTATGTAAATCAGCTTTTTGTTCGTCAGTGTGGATTTTCTCAATTCGTATCAACTTCTTCTCGAAACAGTCTCGGATGAAGTGATGACGAATTTCAATGTGTTTCGTTTTAGCGTGATGAACAGGATTTTTGGTAATGTTTATCGCTGCCTCATTATCAACAAAGATAGGGGTGTTAAGAAATTGCAAACCGTAGTCTCGCATCTGTTGCTTGATCCACAAGATCTGAGAGCAGCAACTGCTAGCAGATACATACTCGATTTCACATGTGGATAAAGCTACAGAGGTCTGCTTCTTACATTGCCAGGTAACCAACCGTGATCCGAAAAACTAGCACCCTGCTGTTGTTGACTTAGCGTTAACTTTGCAGCATCCGAAATCAGAATCAGAATACCCTTCGAGCGTGAAATCGCCTTCTCTTGGATACCACAACCCCAGTGATGGAGTTCCTTTTAGGTAGCGCAATATCCGTTTAACTATCACCATATGCGAAGCTCTTGGGCTAGACTGAAATCTTGCTACGAGGCAGGTTGGATACATGATATCGGGTCTTGAAGTTGTCAAGTACATCAGCGATCCGATCATGGAACGATATAACGTTTCATCCACCTTCTCTCCGGTGAGATCAAGGTTTATCCCATGGTTCGTCGCTAACGGGGTGGAAGCTGGAGTAGTCCCGGACATCCCAAATTTCTCTAAGATATCATGAACATACTTCGTCTGATGTATGAAAATTCCCTTGGACAATTGATCAACCTGAAGCCCCAAGAAGAATTTCATCTCACCCATCGATGACATTTCAAAATTTTTCTTCATAACTCTTTCAAAATCTTTGCACAGATTTTCATTTGTAGACCCAAATATGATATCATCAACGTATATTTGAACTATCAGAAGATGTCCGTCGACCTCTTTGGTGAAGAGAGTGGTATCCACTTTTCCACGGATGAAGCTGTTGGCAAGCAGATGTTGAGACAATGTTTCGTACCAGGCTCTCGGGGCATGGTGTAAACCATACAGCGCTTTATCCAGTAAATAGACCTTGTCTTTGTGGATTGGGTCGGTGAAGCCCGGTGGCTGTCCGACATATACCTCCTCTTTAACCTTCCCATAGAGAAACGCCAATTTAACATCTAGCTGATAAACTTTAAAACCTTTCCAAGATGCAAATGCTAGGAAGATTCTTATTGCTTCAAGTCTAGCCCTGCACTACAAGTCGAGCTTTATTACGAATAATAACCCCTCGATCATCCCTCTTGCACTTGAACACCCACTTGGTATTTATCTTCCTGTGACCATCAGGCAAGTCTACCAATTTCCACACTCCTAACTTCCCAAACTGACTCAGCTCCTCTTGCATCGCGTTGACCCAAGAATCTTCAGTTAGTGCTTCCTTATATGTTCGCGGTTCAATCTGCGAAATAAAACAACTAAGTGAAAACTCAGTTTGTAACGGAGCAACTGTAGAATAAATACAAGTAAGGCCTTGGTCAATTTGACGTCTAGTGCGGACGCCTGATTGTAATTCTCCAATAATCAGCTCTTCTAGATGGTACGAAAGAGTTCTCGGCATCACCTCGCCTGGAACATCTACCTCGCCTTCCAAATTTGTGACATTCTGATTTGCGCCTTGTTCACTGACTGGAATTGTTTGACTTAAAATCTGGATCTGCTCCCCCTCAGAATCTGAATCACCACGATCAAATATAGGTCTATTATCAGATTCTAGATTATCATTGACTACCGTCTGATTGTCAAGAGTTTGCTGAATATCATCATGTTCTCCAACATTACTAGGACCAACTTCATCGTCATTGGAAGCTCGATATTGACGTCTAGAAGACTCAGCTGGGAATCTTTCTTGTGATGCTTCATATTCTCTCAGAATATCCAACTCGTCAAAGAAATCTGGTTCTTCTTCTATGTCGAATGAATCCCACAGAGTATCATAATTGAAATGCCATGAGTTGCCGGGATTCTGAGGTGGCATGGTATAACTTTGACACTCAACATTATGTGCTTCGATAATCCTCTTCAAGCTTGGAATGAAAATTCTTTTCAATGGACTTGCATAACCCACGAAAATTCCTTCAATGCTCTTTGGACCAAATTTACCATAAGGTTCTAGAACTGTACAGGGAGACCCAAACGGTTCCAGATACTTCAGGTTAGGTTTGCGGTTATTAATCAGCTTGAAACATGTCTTGTTGAATTTCTTTACTGTAAGAACCCGGTTGAGTGTATAGCAAGCGGCTGACACTGCTTCTGCCCAAAAGTTGACTGGTAATTTCGAATCAGCAAGCATCGTCCTGGCCGTTTCAATTAGTGTCCTGTTCTTTCTTTCAGCTACTCCATTTTGTTGCGGAGTGTAAGGAGCACTTAATTCTTGCAATATACCTCTCTCATCACAATACTCATCCATTTTGTTGTTCTTAAACTCTGTACCATTGTCAGTCCTGATTCTTCTGATTCGAGTTTGGTACATGACGTGCTGTCGTAGTACACGAAAATTTAATCCAAATAACAACTAATAGATAGTGGTAAATGGGTATCGAACTCAGGGGGTATGTGGAAAATGTGTTGATTTTATAGCTTTGCGATTTAACTACAATTAACCTAATTTGCAGAAATTAAAGATCAATGATTTGGATAGTTGTTTAAGAAAACTAAATTACTAACTGATTGCAAAATCAAAATTTGTATATTTAACAGATTAGGAGAAAATGACCATCTTAGGTTCCGGTTTCCATTAACAATTGTGCGCGAATCCAACTAGAAAGAGTTACATAGACATAACTCATGCATAAACGTTTGTTGTGATAAAAGGGAACGAAGTACTCGGATTATGTAAACGCGAGGTTGTTACCCGATGATCAATTAACTAATATCCAACCCTAACCCTTCCCGTGATATCTCGATTATCAACGACACCAAGAACGTACGAATTAGATTAGGAACAAAACATCAATTAACAGTTTACAACCAAACATTCATGCATCATAATAAACATAGCAACATACCAAGTCTATTATTCTAGAAATAAAGATTCATCACACAAAAGTTATAAAGAAACCTTCACCTAAGATGATCACCGAAAGTTTAGCCGGACATTGTTTGGTGAATCATCATAACATCAAGATTGAAGTTCATATGAATCAAAGACAAACCGAATTGTTAGAAATTGTTCACAAGCACTTGCCAAAGCCAAAATTCGCTCTACCACTCCAGAGAAACGTCCAATGATGAGATAATCCCAAAAGACACCATAAAAACCGTTTTAATGAGCTGTTACGAGTTTGTTCATCATTTCCACCCTAAATTACGGTACCACCGTAAATTACGGTGGACCAAAAACTGTTACGGTGACATGCGCCTGTGTTACGGTGAGAATTTAATATGTTTCAGGGCCACCGTAAATTACGGTGGCCACCGTAATTTACGGTGGAGCCCTGAATGTTGGGTTTTGTTTCTTCTTTCATTCCTTGCACGACCCGTTCATCTCCAAACCGTCCAAAGCTGCGTTTTCTCCTCTTTTAGCTCCCAAAACATACCTAAAACATAAGCAACTGTAGTTATCTAATTCAAGATAATTACGCGATTAAGTGAAGGATAAACTCGTCTTTTAACATCATTAAGGGTTGTCCAATGGACCACCCGTCACATCCCCACACTTAACCGTTGCTTGTCCCAAGCAACTCATCAAAACGTTTTCAAAACAAGCGATCACATAAACCAAGCATAAACATGTAGTCCTTTTACTAACCCCTTCTTAACACCCAAAATAACGCACCCCTCGCGATGTCTCTCCTCTCGGTAACAAGTAAGCACTAGCAAATGCAAGCTAGACACACAAAGGCTAACGGCGGTTGCACAACTATAGGCTTGTACCTCAATCGACCCTTCTCCTAACAAGTGCCAAACATGAATGCAAATCAAAGGGGCTTTTAAGGTTGTAACGTGGCTAGGTGTACGGGTAGGAAATGGAATATATATGAAGTAGCGAAAATTTAACCCAGTCTTTTATTACACAAAGAAACAAACAAACAACTACCAAACTTAACTACTATATACAAGATAACTAAACATCACTTTTTTTTTCATTTTTCATTGCTTTTTCTCTTTTTTTCTCTCTCTTTTTTTTTTAACAAAGCAACATAACATCAAATAAAATAACATACTACTAAACAACCACTAACACTATAAGACCGGGTCAAATTGGGTAAATTTTTAGGTAACTAGCTAGGGGGGAACAAACGATAGGCTTTTAGGCACAAAATTGGGCAACTAAATGTCCAAACCCCCGCCCCTCTCGCAACCATGCTCATATATATAATTTATGAGGTCCAACCCCCCAAATCCCACACTCGCACACACTAATGATGAGGCTACCTAAATTCCCTTATCCTTTTCGCATTCATATCCAACTATGGACTCAAACCGTATCAAGGCACAAGTTCTAATGCACCCCCACCGTTGCCACTCTCATCAAAGACAAGTTTTATTTATTTACATGTGTGGCTTCAACTCTCACCAAGAATAAAGGGTATTAAGGGTTGCCGGTGCATTATTTGGGGTTAATCCAAAGTGTTCAAATTCTCACATTGTTTTGTTTGATTTAAAAATTTTTCAAAAATTTCCACCCCATCCCCACACTTGGGATACATTGACCCCAATGTATGGTTTTAGGAGGATTTGATCGCTAAACATCTTTCACATTACCCAAAAGCTCAACACTCAAACCACAAATTTCTTTTTGGATTTTTTTTATTTTATATTTTTCTTCTTTTAAAACATCACACCACCAACTTCCAACCCAAACAAAACATCACAAACATACATCACCCAACCACCCGACCGAAAACATAACAACTAAATAAATATTCACAAAATATACAAGGAAGGAACACGACCTGACTAGTAATAGCGTGACCAGCCTTTGGTGATTGTGAGTCATCTTCACTCCACCATCTTTTTTATTTATAAAACTCTTTCACGCCCTTTACCTTCCTGTTAACCATTTTTCCAAAAATATATTTCACTTTTCCATTAAACGCCATTTCAGCATCAAATTCTTCCTTACCAGAGAAGAATTGGTCTGAAATCTTAATCTTTCCAAGTTTTGATTTCAAATTATCTTTTGACATTGGCGGAAAGTTTTCATCGTTCATTTCTGGAACGGAATTCTCATCACTTTTCACAACAAATGACTCCTCTGACTTTGATGAGTCAGATTCATTGTCAGAACTAGTTTCAGATTTAACAACCTATTTTGTTTGTTCAAATCGACTCTTCTTTTGTAAAAACGTTTTGAACTTTCACCAAATTCGAAAGTCAAATTTTTGAACTCTTTAAACTTTTCTATTGGTTGTTCTGTTTTATCAACACATTTCTTTTTCAAATCTGAGTTAGAAGTAACTCCCTGTTTTGTATAAGTGGACTTGAAGCAATTCCAAGCAATGTGTCCAACTTCTTGATATTTGAAACAAATTCTTCTGTCAACTCGTGGTGCAGATTTTTTCAAAACATTCTTTTTCTTTTCTGCGAGAAACTCTTGATTTGACTGTTTTCTGAATAGTTTCTCCTTTTCTTCTTCTGAACTTGTACCTGAAACAAATTTAGTTTTTGGTTTATAATTTTTCTCATTTTTATAATTTTCAGGTGGAATAAAACCTAATCCCTTCTTTTTGAAATTACTGTTATGGTTTGGTTTCTTTCGATAACCCGAACCAGAACTGTAACCCTTTTTCTTGTTTAGCCTTTGTTGAACTATTGAGGTGTAAGGTTTAGGTTTTTCAGCAAGATTTACACATTTTATTTCAGAAATATTAATTTCTGTTAGTTTGAAAACCTTGTTAATCATTTCAGTTTTAACACATCTTATTGGAAATTCTTCACCAGAAAATAATTTGTCAGAATCATTCAAAGTATATGCTACTTTGAATGTTTCATCATTTAAATTATTTTTCGACATCAGAAATTCTTTATTGTAAACCCTTTTGACTGATGAACTCGGACTCTTGTCTGATGAACTCGAACTTTTAGATTTTGACTCCGACTTTGACTCTTCATCCATATCCAACACCTGATCGACCACTTTCTTTAATAACTCAGACTCATGATCAGTGTCAGATGCTGTGAATGTGACGTCAATGTTGTCTGGTAACTCATCAATGGTTTCAGACTTTAACTTTATATTGACTGCCTTTTTTAATTGTTCCTCATTTGGTTTTCTGGGAGAATAACTTTCCCAGATCGGAGGCGGACACTTGTTATATTTGACACCTTGTTTCTTACCAGTATCCGTAACTTCCGTCTTTTTATCTTTAAAAGCTTCAAGACCTGCAATAGTAGGATAAACTCTATCAATCAAATAATCACAAGCTGTATAACTCAGCAGCAATCGTTTGATTCTTTCATTTTCAATCTTTTCGGTTTCCAAATCCTGCTTCAGCTTTGCACACTCTTCAATATAGCTATTGATGACCTTTTGCTTAGTCATTAATGTTGAACTCATCATCGTTTCAGCAGCTCCGATTTCTAGGTTTGTTTTGTTCAAACTATCAACAGTTCTATTCAGCACATCATATGATTCTTTTACGTACTTCACATCAAACAACAATTTTTCCTTCAACTCGTCTAGCTCACTATACTTCCTGTCTTTTTCTTCACAATGTTTGAATGGTTCTAAACATTTCAGACAAGGTTTTATGACCTCAATAATCTTTTCAACTTCAATAATTTTTTCAACTTCGACTATTTTTTCGACAACCTTTTCAACCTCAATTATTTTTTCAACTTCGACTATTTTCTCCATCACCTTCTCAATCACCTTTTCAGATATCGGTTCTTCATCAAATTCTATTTTTACTTCACTCACTTCAACTTCGGCTTTCTCTGTTGGTTTTTCTTCAACCTTTGCTTTCTCAACTTCCATTTTTGTCTTTTCTTCAGCAATCCTTCTAGCTTCCAATTCTTCCAATTCTCTCTTCAGTCGAGCAGCCTTTTTCTCATTCAACATCTCGATCTTATCTGTAAAAAACAATTAAAACAAAATGAGTCTAAATTTTTTCTAGCATTATTAATATACTCTTCCTCATCATCAGTATCTTCATCACTTTCTGATGATTTGAAAATCTTCGTTCTTTTTGGCTTCGATTTGACTGCTTCTTCTTCCAATATTTGAGCAACAAATGCTGATTTTTCTGAATCAGCCGGAACGTATTTGTCCCAGCTAAATCCCTCTGCCAATCTTTCATCATCCTGATTAACTAGATACGCTTTCTTCTTTCCATCTTCAATAACACAGGATGATGACGATTGTTGTGCAAACTGATGATAAATTGTTTTTCGATGATAATCGTTGTTTCCAAACGGATCTTGTCTTCCGGTTGCTTCTCTGTTTGTACACTCTCGTTTAAAATGCCCCTTTTCTTGGCAACGAAAACAAGTAACCTTTGATTTGTCAAACCCTAACAGAGATGTAGCAGCATCACGAAGATCATCTCTACCAGTGATTTGTTTGAGTTTTTCTGCTCTTCTTATAGCACTGGCTAAACACCACTTGAGGTCCATTAACTCAAGTTCCTCAGAATCAATCTGATCATAATCCTCTTTGGTGAGCATCGGATTTCCAATTCTTCCAGAAACTAAGCTTTCATAAGACTCTAACATAGTAACAAGTGATGCCATGTGTTGCTTAGCCATTTCTGGAGAGAGATTTTGACCATTTTGTATGTTTAATGTCACATTGCATTGCAGATTGGTTGAACTCTGTCGTTGAGAACTTGGGGTTGAGAAATTCGGATCAATACTTGAATACGATGACGAATATCCACCACTCTGAGTTGTAGTGCTAACATTCGTTCCAGAAGTACCATCAGCACTGAACGCAGTCTGAATCTTCGGACTCGGAGTAGTCTCAACTCTGCTTCCTCTATAGTATAAACTATCATCTTGTTGAGCACTTGGATTATTCATGATAGCAGTTTTCTGAACGTCTAATTCATGTTCCTCAATCTTCTGAATGAACTTACACAAATTCATACTTTCAGATTTTCTCATATGTTTTAAAATCAACAGATATGTTCCCTATTTATCTTGTGGTAACGCATCAGATAGCTTATCAACCCATTCATCATCTTCTTTTGTTATCTCCAGTCTTTTCATTTCCTGTACAAGATGACAATATCTATCTATAGTCTTCTTAGTCGTTTCACCTTTACAAGCTGTAAACATATCAAAAGATTTCTTTAGTAATGCACGTTTATTTTTTTATCATATCAGCACTTCCCTTAAACTTTTGAAGCAATGCCAACCAAATTGATCTAGCAGTTTCCTCATGTTGCAGTAGAACAAAAATATCTTCTTTTACTACTTGTTGGAGAATGCTAATCATCATTTTCTCACTGGTGTATTTTAACTTCTCATTTGCTGAATAGTCACTTAAAGGTTTTTCATTTCCACGGTCATCTTTCTGTTTAACGTAATCTTTGTCCAACGAAACCCATGCATCAAACTTGTAAGCTTGCACCCAAGTTTCAAAACGGTTTTGCCATCCTTTAAAATCCTCGATGTACATAAGCTTTGGAGGCTTTTGAGACGTTCCCGTTTCATTTTCTATTTCAACAGTCTTGGAAACTGTAATTGGAGCAACTGGAGCGGTAGCAAACGCATTGTAAAACTCTTCTTCCATGTTTCGGTAAAAATTTCACAATATCTCAAAGTTCAAACGGATAGGGATACTTTGATGCGAATTGACCTTTTTCAAGCGAAATGAATTACTCTTGTGTGAACTGAGTTCAAACCGTGCGAAATGAAGGTTTCAAAGTTCAATTCGTGCAAATTGGAGATCAGGTCAAACGAACTGGGGTCATTTCGTGCGAATTGAGGTCACTTTCAAGCGAAATGGAAATCTAAATGACCATTTCGTGCGAAATGGAGGTTCCTTTCAAGCTAATTGGCACTTTTCAAGCGAACTGGGAGACCAATTCGTGCGAAATGATGCTGATGTCACACTATCAGACAGTTTTTGACAAAATTGAACAAGATTTAGGTCGATTTTAAGTCTAATTCTTTCAAGGATTGATTAAAACTATGTTTCGCACGTTATATATGAAAATCAGTCCATTTTAACCATAAAACTCCGTTAATTTTGAAAAATGTGAAGAAGAATGAGTAGAAGTCAGAAATTTTGGTGAAATCAAGCTGAAATGGTATGAACTCTTCCTCCTGAGCTCTGATACCACTTGTAGGATCGAGATTCGACCTATACGAGTCTATCAGAAGAGTTATAATACAAATCAAAAGCGGAATTCAATGATTCGGACTTGATTACAGCTTGATTCACACAAAAATTCACTTTAACTGTCTTGTTTATTGATTTTAAAGCTTTACAGATCATACGACACTTCAGGAGCTCCTCGGCTCTGGAATCACAACTATTACAAATGAATGAAAAGCTCAGGTATATATAGGTGTGACCATTTCTCACGGAATGGACATGATCCATTTCGTGCGAAATGGACAATGGCCATTTCGTACGAATTGGCTTCTGCCATTTCGTGCGAACTGGTTCATCACCTCTGAAATTCTATAATCTAGCCTACCGAGCTCCATTCTATCCAGTCTAGATACAAGACTCGATACAAGACGAAGTTGACAGACATATGCATCAACAACGTGAATGGTCAGGTCGCACGAAGTGGGTTGTCCAACTCGTGCGGTCTGGGTGTGTTATCCCGTGCGGTCTGGCAGGTCTATAAATAGGCTAGTAGTGTTCTTCATTTGTAACTTTCTGGAGAATTTTGTACCGAACTGCTGTCCGATTCTCTCTGTACCAAAACGTATTATGTGAATGAAGAACATGTATAAAGTGACTTTCTACTCTTCTACTCATGTTCTAACACTGATTGACGGTTTCTAGTCTGATTCCGCCTTTCTAGAAACTAGATCTGACTCTGATTGACTCGTTTGGACGATTCATCGATCCTACAGTTACCTATTGAATTTTTAAACAAATTTTAATATTACTATAGTAGGTATAAGTCATGAACTCAAATTTCCGAAAATGTCCTTAAAAGCATATGTGAAATGACCAAAATACCCTTTCGAGGCATAGCTTGGCCATAAATGGTAAACCTCACATATGTATGATATGTTACTGATGTAATGTGATAAAATAAATATTTTTACCCTTTCGAGGCATAGCTTGGCCATAAATGATAAAACCTCTTTTATAAAGGGTAAAATGACCAAAATGCCCCTACGGGACTTAAATTGGTTTAAAATACTTTTTGGACATATATGTTAACATCCTAGTAATGTATTAACACATTCTAACCATAATAACATATGGGATTTGTATATGGTTCATTTGGTTGCCCGTTACGCATTTACGCGTTCGGATCGGTTTATGTAACTAGTTTACGTAAGTTTGCCGAAACGGGTTTAACCTTATTGTTTTTATCTCAAAATCCAGAATGTGTTTAGTTTACCCATATTATACAAGTCTTCGTACTTGTTGGTTCTAAATAACATTCTATTCCGGTCATCACTTAATCCAGCGAATCGTACCGTATTAGAATCTTTAAGCTAGCTGGTCTAAGTCTACGACTTAAATAAGACCGTTAGCATTCTGAATTGGTTATATATTACCATCACTATAGACTAGAGCCACCTGGTAAAAGCTACCTGCATTTAGATAGATTGGATACGACTAAGTTATTTTGCTGTGAATCAAGTATTAGCGCAGGTAAATACTTTTAACTTATTTTCCCATATACGGGCTTGGGATATGGTATTATAATAATACCACTTGGTCGGGTATGAAATCATTTAATCGGATTGTGATTAATAAATTTACATAACCCGTTTTAATCTGTGTTGTTTGATAACATAAGCATTAGGGGTTAATACGACCGTGTCCTGGATATCCTCGGCTTATTTCATTTGAAAATGGCCACGACCTATGCATAGGGTGTAGGCATACACCTGATAGATGCAAATGCTAAAATATAAACCCACATGTTGGGGATAACTCCTTTGTGGGTTCTATAAGTGGTGAGTCGGTTAATCAAGACCGCTTCCAACCGGCCCCAATTGTATGACAACATATAAATCTGTATACAAGATAATCTTAAATAGTTGTCCCAAGTTTAAATGGTTTGTGCCTTGTGCATTTAAATCAATTTTCATAAACTCTTTTCAAATGAGTCGGTTAATTGTATTTACCATTGAAAACTTACATATTTTCAAAAGACTAAGTGGCAGGTAATACTCGTAATAGGCTGGGAGTTGCTTGGTGTCGAAAAAGAGGATCTTGCAAATCCTTAAAGATGCCATAAAGTCTGCTAAACTTCATTTTATTCATTCTGTGATGATCCACCTGTGGATTTGATATTACAGGCTCGTCTATAATAAATACTTTGATATTTTTAGACATTTGAGTTTGTAATAATATTTTAAATTCCAAGACTTTCACTGTGCTATTCTGTGTATGTTTGACCATGATGATATCAACTACGTCACGATACTCCCCACCGGGCCCACCGGTAATATGTGGAAATATCGGGGTGTGACAACTTTGACATCATGCCTGCATAATCCTATGCTTTGAATTTGTATAAAACATGGTTTGTAATTTGTAAAGACGTATCTGAAACTGAGTTCTGTAAATGTAAGGAATACGAGATCGCTAATGGTTCGCGAGGCCACTAACATATGTAACGACATAGGAAGCATCCAAACCATAGGCATTTTTACTTGTCGATTCACGACTAGAGACACAAAAGCACTACTTGGTAAAAGTGTGGCCAAGAGTGTGGTTGCCTGAAACCCATTAGATCTAAACTTTTGTTCCGCGATCTAGGTATGTAATTGATTAATGGTGCTTATGGCACCCTATTCATCACATGATCTATGTGTCATTCCTTAGTTTTGTGTTCTACATACCATTTTACATGTATTTTCCCAAGGTTTAGAAAACTAGTAAGCGTTATATGCACTTTACAAAAAAATACGCTTGTTTGAAAAACCGGTATAGTTATCATAAACCTTCCGTAAACCATTTTTGTCAGTTAAAACTTATTTGTAAAATGGTTTAGAAATATGTAATTCATGTTTATTAAAAACCTTGTATGCTTTGCAAAATGTGCATGGCTTTCCACCCCGAAAACATTTATAAAAATGTAAAACCGTAAAAAGGTGGGGTTATGAACTCACCTCGACATTCTTGTTCAATGCTAGCTTAGCATGATTCCGTAGTGTTGTTCCAAGAACGAATTGGCTAGCGTGCATCTATATTATTCCTAACAGGGAATAACTTATCAGTTTCTAATTTTAAACGTAGTTAAACTACGTGTCCGAGCTCTACCGAGTCGTTAACAAAGCGACTCTATGAAGGATGGTGTGAGTATTTTGGTTGGAAGTAACCAAACTATTTTTAGTTGATCCCGTTTATGACTGGGATAAAACTAAGTCTCGAAAACGACTTAGTTTTCGAATGGTTTAGAATATGTATATATATATATATATATATATATATTTGTAAATTTAAATATAAATATACTTACGTCGTCGTGTTAGTTGTCGCGAATAGAAGGCGTATATGAAATATTGTACGTATTCGAAACATGGTATATGATTCGGTAATATTCCGTTGTAGTTTTCGTTGGATGGAAACAAATAGATATATATCATATATGCATTCGAAAACTTGACCTTTGAAACAAATATAACAAATATAAACAATTATATTTATATAAGAATATTCGGATCCGAAATAGTCGAAATAAATATAAACAATTATATTTATTTATATGATTTCCGAATATTAAGCATTTGAAATAATCTAAGAGAAACTATATTTATTTTTTAAGAAAGTTTTAAGTCGTCGTTTCAAAATAAATATAAGCGGTTATATTTATTTTATAAATTAACACAAAGTATCGACGTTCGAAATAAATATAAGCAATTATATTTATTTTATAAAAGCGTTCGAAAATATCGATGTTTGATTAATTATAGATAATTATATTTATCTAAATAAGTGTCGGGTTTCGTTAAGTTGTAACGTACTTGTTGTCGAGATATTATAATTTCAGTTTATAAGTTATAATACGACACTAAAACACATATACTTTTTTACTTAGATTTATAAGAACACTAGAGTTTCGATTTGTGTCGTTTATATGATATAACTTCGTTTTGTAATGCGGATTTTTATGAAAATCGGACAGAGTTTCCTCTGTTTTTGGACAATCCCGACAATCGAGTGTCGATATATTTTATCAAAATTCAACAATTTTCAACCGCAATTCAATAATATAATCAATCTATATAATTTTCGTCGAGTATAATAAACGTAACCTAATCTCAAATTAAATCGGTTCGAGCTCGGTTCGCGTATCCAATTAGAAACTATATAAAAACAACGTATTCGCCGTTAAAACTTTACCATCTCTCATGCCGAATCATCGAACCGCTTGACTGAGTTGACTCGGTTTGACCATGTTGACCGAGTGGACTCGGGTTTGACCGAGTCGACTCGCTGAGTTGACCGAGTGAATCTGACCCGTCCGATCTGCGCTTGACCCAAACCAAACTCGACCACTGTTGACCCGAGCCGTTGACCCGAACTGACCTGTTGACTGAAGTTTGACCGGACCCGAGACGTCACCCGCGGAACCCGAACATGAATCTGAGCTTACTTTTAGAACTAAAGTCGTGACCCGAACCGTGACTGACCCGCAATCCCGAATTCGACATGAGATTTCCGACCCCAACTGGATAACATCAGCAACAACCAAATCATCATTAACTTCAGTTTTGCAGGAAATACAGAGAATTGGAAGGTGTTTACTGGAAAACTCGTCGGATAATGACGCGGACAGCCGGACCAAGACACCGACCGCCAGACCGAGGCACCGACCGCCGCTGTCGCCGCCGCTCTCTCTCTCCTCGACCTCTTTCTCTCTCCACCGCCACTGTTCCTCCTGCTTTTCCGTCTCTCGATTTCTCGGGCTAGCCGTCGCTCACCACCACCTGAAGGTGGTGGTCTTCTATTAACTGACAAAGGAGGGGGGTGTGTGACGTCGGAGAACAGTCGCCACCGGCCGGAGTTCCTCCAATCGCCGGCAGATATGAACGAAGGGGGAGAGGAGAACAAGAGAGGGTGTTTGGCTTTGAGTTATGTGTGTGTGTTTTGAGAGTAAATGATGTGGAGGTGTCTGAGTTTCTTTTATGTTTGAGAAGATGAAGTTTGGAGTGTGTAGGTTTAGAGTATAAAGTGCAGACAAGAATTGAGAGGGAAAGGTGAATGGTAGCGGCTGTATCAAATGAGGTGTTAGGATCTTAGCTTCTCTTATATAGGTAGGTTTAATCTAGTGGGCTTGGGCTTGGGCTTGGCCCAAGGCCCACAAGCCCAATCGCGTGTTTTAAGTGACCCGTAATGCCTACAAGGCCAGTTATCAAAACCCGAATGTCGTAAATCATTGTTTTAAAATATGAAGACGTAAAACAGTGTCGGTAGTCGCGTTTGACGCTCTCGCTCGTCGCTAACGGTGAAAATCGTTTAAAATTGTGTCGTTGCCGTTTTAATCTGTTTCTCAATCCGGTTTCGACTACGGATGTAAAAATGTAATTACGGAGCTAAAATATATCGTAAAAATTTCATATTTGTCGCCGTTGTCAATATTTCGTATGGTTTCGTTTCATTATCGTTTAATATTCAACGGTTTCTCCGCAGATCGCCATACACGCGCTTTAAAGTCGATTAGGCGTTCCTAGACACTCCAAGGGCCTAGTTCAGTTTATTTACGTCTTCAACGTTGTTTATTATCGTCCTAAACATTTGTTAATCGTGTAATTAGAGTCGTAAATCACCGGTTGTCACATTCTCCCCCTGTTAATAAAATTTCGTCCTCGAAATTTGGACTACGTTAACTCCATAGAGTTACGTTATGCGTAGGCATATACGAATAATTCCAAAGTGAATGGCCATGAAATCGAATCAAGAATTATTCGAATTATGTGAATTAAAGGACATACTGCAACAATAAGAACCCAATGGTTTAGAGAAATGTGTTTCAGAAAGTGATGTCAAAGGAAACGAGACAAACTGATACAGTCACCAGTGTGACTAAGTTAACAGGGGTCCAATAAAAGAGGAATTTTGAGCAATAGAATTCCAAACGAACATTCACAATATGCAAATGAATTCTAGAAACGATAACATCCACTAATTGGAACTTAGAATCAACAAGTTCAATGAAATAGTTTTGCATGAAACACTCGATCATGATCAGCCCAAGCTAAAAGTTCCATCGATGCCACAAGGTGTCGCAGTGATCAAAATAAATCAATAATAGCGGTGACCGAACAAGTTCATCGTGTTTGAAATCAAATGAAAGCGCAATGAAACAAATCTGAAAATTTGTTTCGAACGACATCATAGGAATTTCAATTGAAAATGAAATATCAAAGAAATAATGTTTTCGATCGAAGATGAAAAGCAATGAATATCGCAAAACATTCGATCGATAATGAAAGAACTGTTAGTAGGTACACCGAAATATAAAAATGAATTTGTGTAACATTGTCTTAACACACGATTGTGTTAAGACTGCTTTAATATAATAATTCAATGTGGATTTAAAACAAATCAATAAATAAATAATTAAATCCGTGCATGATATGTGTGAACGAGATTAGCGCAATCTTCAATTTAGTGAAAACACCACCACAAGGTGTTGAAATCAACAAACGACTTAATGGAGTCGTAGACCAAACAAGACTACTAGGACTCGGAACAGATGAAATGCATGTTAAAACGAATTTGAATATGATGTCTTCAATACATCATATGATGTCTTGAATTGAATATGTGAAATGGACAAGTTCAAACAATTGAACTTGGTTTTGGCGCAATCTGAACAATAAATACACGTATCGACAAGGAAATTTCGGCATGGTTACGACGAAAAACTATGTATATAACTTGAAAAGAAAGAGAAGTTTTCAAGAAAGTTTGTTGACTCGATATCAAGGAGTCAACACTTACAATAATGCGGGTCATTTGAATCACAAAGCAATAATTGGATACAGCGAAACAATATTTGAAATTTTGATGAAAATGATCTTTCGAAGTGAAACCACATGCGTAACAAATGGTGCATGTGTAACATGATTTTTTCAAGAAATGAAGCAGATGAGGGTTCGCTATAATGAAAGAAAATTGTCGTGATACAATGACCTTTAAGAGGAGTAGAGATGTAAAAATCTACTCACTAGATGCAAAAGTCGGAATTTCAATAAAAGAAATTTTAAGGACTTTACCTGGGGTTGCATGTGATGACCGGTTGTTAGGTGACAGTACCATGGAATGTCGAACATAGCGTATTCGTCATTAATGCAATAGGGGGAATGCGGAGACATGCATATTCTCCTTAGCGTCACCCGTGTCGTTGCAGGACCGCGTGCCGAAGCGCGGCTTCCTGATTGATAGCTTTCATGCTGACAGGATTAGTATCGTCGCTGAAATGCTTCATCGTGTTTTCTCAAGGACATCGCCTTGAAATTCGTATGTGACGTACTTCAACCTCCGTTGATGTATAAATTAAGTTTCGTGAACTCTTGCACGCCCATGCTTCGTTTTGCGTAAGTTACCTGCTCGGTTAAATAAGATAGCATAGACGACATAAAAATGGCGTTTGCCCGAGTTAGTATTCGCGCCTCCTACGTGAGGACCTTTAATGAATTTCAATATAAGTCTCAAAAGGTACTAATGCATGTGATGTGCACAAAATGCAACATATAAATTACATCAATTGTGGCATAAAACTAACCCTTTTTTAGTACTAATGTTGGAAAAAGTGTGTTTTTGTCTTCCTTTTGTATTTTCAGGATTAAATGAGCTCATATTAACAAAAGAAGCAAAAAGGCAGCTAAATCTAACGTAAATACAAGAAAAGGAACAAACATGGAATGCCCAACCCCCCGACAGCAACTTCCCAAGAAAAATCAAGAAGGCAGAAGACTGAACACGCCCCGTGCTCAGTGAACACGGGGGCTCGCCCAAGTGCCAGCATAAAAGACAAAGCTATAGAAGCTTCCATCACCCACCACGGGGCTGTGCCCAATGGACACGTGGCCGTGGTCAACTCTAAGATTCGCAGAATCTGAGGAAATCTTGATAGTACAGATATGCTTCTGCACACGGGGGCGTGCCCAGCGAACACGGGGGCGTGGTCAACTAATGCAGACAAACTGCAATTAATGAAGGAAGAGAAGAGGATGGACACGGGGCCGTGCCCAATGGACACTGGGCCGTGCCCGAGCTGTTGTTCTGGCTATAAATAGGGGTGCTTGGCTCATTTGCAAACCATCCCTTGGCACACCACCTCTCTCACACTTCACCCACCACCCACCACCATCACAACACCATCATCCACCACCATCATCCATTGTCCATCATAGAGTGTGTGAGTCGTCTCGGGATCCAAGATTGATCGTAAGAGTTCTTGACAATCAAAGGCCATGTTTGCCTAAGTCTCTTACATCACTTGGTGAAGACAAGTGTCTAGTGTAATACTTTTTATTTTTAATCTTTTCGCACTTTTTACTTGGTTATGTATTAATGACTTTAATAACTAGTTTCTTATGTTGAAGGTGATTCTTCCTTATCGTTTATCCGGGGTGTCTTGGCATTATTTTACTGTCTATATAAAATAAAAGATTTTCACCATTCATATCTCCACGGTCTATATGGAGGTATGTTGGCTATCTGGTCGGGGGTTAAGGGAACGGTTTGGTAAGAGTCTTGCCTTGTTCAGTGTATAGATCCTGCAAGGACCTGGGTCAAATTTAGTACGATCTCCTTCAATACCCACCGGTATTGGATGGCGGGGATCCAAACTCTTTGATCCCCTCATATGTAAGCTACTATTAATACTTTAACCCGGCTACTTAGGACTGTATCCCTGCTGACTCAGACTACTTAGCCGAGGGTAACGTCACCTGAAAAAAGGGGCCTACCATAATATGCATTAATAACTTAATTAATTATTTTTCAATATTCCGACCCTTTAGGATTGTATCCTTGCTGACTCAAACTACTGGGTTGAGGGTAACGTCACCTTCAAAAGAGGGGCCTACTACAATAACTAAGATAATCTCTTAAAAAGTGCAAAAGTGCGGAAATAATCAAAGGTTACACTAAACACGAGTCGGAGCCAAGTGATTCATCTTGTCTATCTGTTTTTACTTTTATTTTCTTTTTCAGCATTTTAGTTAGTTTTTATTTTTTTAGTTTAAAAACATTTTTCTAACTTTTGATTTGATTAGACGTTGAGGATAAACCGGTACTAAAAGCTCTTGTGTCCTTGGACGACCTCGGTATCTTGCCAACACTATACTACGTTCACGATGGGTGCACTTGCCCATATGTGTGTTTGGTGTTAGTAAAATATCGTGTTTTATAAATTTAAAACTTAGCTAAAAAGTGTTAAAAAGGGCTTAACATATACATTAAAAACTAATAACACTCACGCACATCAAGTTTTTGGCGCCGTTGTCGGGGATACAAGGATTTTAAGAAAGTTAGGAATCAACGGCCTAATCATTTTTTTCTAATTTTTCCGTTTTTTTAGGATTTTCTTAGTTTTTCAGCTTCTGCAGAACTCAGCATGGGCCGTGCCCGCTGAACACGCCCCGTGCCTAATCATTGGAACCGGCAATCCTGTTTTAAGTCAGACAGTAAGCTGAACATGGGGCCGTGCCCACTCAACACGCCCCGTGCCCAAGTTTCAGTTACTGAAAACAGAACCGTAAGATCCCGACGGTTGGTAATTTCTGACACAAACATGAGTGATACTGATATTTTTTACTTTCGGCACTCTTATGGTTCGTGGTGTCAAATATGTGGTGGTTTCCATAAAGAATTAGAATGTTATTTTCTAAATTATAAGCCGCACTATATAGACCCATCGTTTTCCCATAGCCTTAAGAGGGGCGAAAGTAAAAATAATCCTTATCTCTCCCTCGAATGCTCTCAACCGGATCTTCTAGGAGAAATGCTTCTTGATGAACTATTTCAATTGGAAGATCTAATTCTTAATTGTTTAGAAGAAATTAAGATGGATTTCAATAATTTATCTCAAGACAATAACCAAGAAGAATTGTTGGAATCGCATTCAAATAAAAACAACTTCGTTGTTCCCGATGTTACCTCTAACTCTAGTGAGGACTTGAGCGATAGTCGTCCCTGTGTCGATTGTGCCGTGAAGGACTCCCCATCGACTTCGTTCGATGCATACATAGACCTGAGCGATTCGGCATACACCTTCTTTAACGAGAGCCCGGGAAAGGGTTGGACTTGTCCACCTACACATAGCATAGGAATCAGCCTCACCGACAACCTCTTGCGTTCCCGTCTTAATCTAGAGAAATTAAGGTATCTTAGGCACTTTGGGGTTGTTCCATCCAGTAAGGAACCGCCCAATCCGGATAAGTTCCTTAAAAATAGACAAACTTCATAAATCAGCCTTTCGACACGGGGTCGTGCCCAGGTCAACACGCCCCCGTGTCCCCCAAAAGATTCCTTTCTGACTTTTTGTCAGAATACGGACAAAATGTGTCAGGATCTTGCCTGCACATGGGGCCGTGTCCAGTCGACACGGGGCCGTGTCCAGCATGCTGTCGTTTTCTATAAATGCAGCCAAGAATCCTGCACATTTGGACCATCCAAGGATAGAGATTTGAAAGGACCTTCTCACCTACCATCCTAGGTATTTTCTAAAAGAAGGTTCTAACAACCATCTTGTCCTTTCCTCTTTTATCCATTGCCTTCTTCTTCATCTTTCTTGCTTCAACACCTCCATTGAAGCTTAAGATCACCATGATTCCATGTTTTGTTGTGATGTTTGTTGGGTTTTTGTACAAGGAATCTTGTTAAAAATAAGTTGTGTAACATTGTTTTAAGTTATTTCTGCTCAAAAATGCTTCATAAGTTGGTAAAATAATTTGAAACTCCAAGATTCCTTGTTCCGAAAATCAGCAGGAAGGTGAACACGGGGTCGTGCTCATTGAGCATGGGGCCGTGTCCGGAGATACTGTTCCATTCAAATGAATTATTTTTTGTGTGTTTTCGTAGAATGTCTAGTCAAAACAGTGGAACCTCTTATGCGCACTCTAGAAACATTCGTAGGGAAAGAAGGTCATCAATTAAAGCAACTCTCGTACGCTACGTAATGGCATTACGTGAGGCTCTTGATGAGATGACGTCGGTTGAGGAGGTCCTAATAGACCGTATAAATTATCTTACGGTGGGGTCGAAAAACAGTTTTCAAGAAATCAACCTCTTGCACCAGAGGTTGAACATTCTTATGACACCTCCCATGGAACCAATCCTCCCTCAAGAGGATTGGAACTTAGCACTTGGAATCAACAACCCGACCGGATGGGACGACATTCCAGACGAACCTCCTCTTGAAGATCTACAAGAAGTCCCGGTGGAGGTTACACCCCCTCAAACCAATGCCAATGAACCCGCCTTTCTTCTCCCTAGGGAGATAGAGGAGTGGCTCGCCGACGTGTGAGGAACCCATGCCCGGAGAAAGAAGTTTTTCAAGCCGCGTCCAACCGATGGAATTATCTTTTCGAAAATTTTGCTAATAGAATAAGTATTAGGCTTGAACTTCTTGGTTTAGATTTCTTGTGTTTCTTTGACCTATTTATCTAGAATTTTGACTTTTTAGGATTATTATGTAATTCTCTCTATGACTTAATGAATGATGGTTTTAGTTAATTTGGTGTTTGGATAATGTTGAAATGGAATAAAAACACTCGGATGGTGAAGGATAACAAGGGAACTTGAACCAGCACCCCATGCACGAAAACAGGGCCATCCGACAAAATTTTCTTCATTACAGCAAGAACAGCACGGGCCGTGCCCGCCCAACACGGCCCCGTGCTGCACAATCTGCAGAAAATGCCCAGTTCAGGTAACTGGACACGGGGCGTGCTCACTGAACACGCCCCCGTGCCCAGGCTTCTTTTTCTTTTTACATATTTTGTTACTGGCGATCTGAAAATGGGGCCGTGCCCGGACACCACGGGGCCGTGTCCAGACGCCCAGTAACATAAATTTTGCTTTTTCACACCTTTTTACACATTCAATCAACCTAAAAACTTATTTTTGGGACACATTGAGGACAATGTGTAATTTAAGTGTGGGGGGATGCTAAAATCTTGAATCTTGCAAGTCCTAATTACAAGCCTTACACAAAACTCTATTGGAACCGCTAATCACCCCAATTTTTTTTCAAAAATTTTTCATTTTTCTTACTTGTCTAGGTTTAACTTGGGAATTTCAAATTCTAAAAAGGTTATATTTTTAAGAATTTACAACCGATAGCGTCGTGATAAAAAAGAACCAACATAAGAAAATTATGAAACGGCATGACAAGTTTAGTTAAAATTTGATTATATATACTTGATCACATAAAAACCCATTCCCACAAAAGTGAGTTTTGAGCCTTTATTGAGCATACAAATACATATCTTTAAACTAAATGCTCATTTTTCGTTTCTTGTGTGAATAGCCGCTTGGTCATTACGACTCTAGAACTTGCCACGACGATACATTCCCGGTCCTTACCAACTTAGACCCGAGTAAGTAAATGATGGAGGCATTAGGACTAACCCTTTTTTCATTTCTACACTATTATTTTTTTCTTTTTTTTACCACCTACCCAAAATCTCCCTAGTTAACCCCTTTGAGTCTAAACCTTTTCATTTCTTAACCCAAAAACAAACACCATTTCACCCACCAAAATCCTTTTTATTTTTAACCCTTTGTTTTAGTAACAAGCTCGGTTTTTCGTATGACTTTTCAAAAAAAAATTGTTGATGAAGCAAAAGAAATAAACAAGCAAGTTCATCAAAAATAACTTTGTTTGAATAATGGCTTCATCAAAATAAAAATTGCAAAAATAAAAAGTCTTACGAAAACCGATGTTTTTTTACGCTTTTCGCCCTTTTCTACTAACCATTAACCCAACCACCTACCTTTAACCCAAGCCTAACCCTTCACCCAAAAGTCCTCTTGATATTTACAAAGGTATATAGTTAAAAAGGAGGAGGATTGATTGCTTGGCAAGCCTATGGTAGGAGTAAGTTCCATTCCGCTCTAGAGTGATTCAGTAAAATACATCTTCGGCCGAGTGTTGAGTTATCCCCGTGAGGTATGTGTACTTGTATATAAATGGAATTTAAAAAAAAGGCATGTTATGCCCTAATAAGTAATTTATCTTATGTAATGTTTTAAATAAATCATGACGAATAGGATTGTAAATAAATAACAATAAAACTTGATAAAGAATCTTGGAAATCCCGACACTCTATGACAAGCCCAAAAACCTTCTCTTCTACCCATTCCATTTGGGAGTGTAAAGCCACATTTTAAAGAGTTTTGCTTGAGGACAGGCAAAGATTCAAGTGTGGGGGTATTTGATGTGCACAAAATGCAACATATAAATTACATCAATTGTGGCATAAAACTAACCCCTTTTTTAGTACTAATGTTGGAAAAAGTGTGCTTTTGTCTTCCTTTTGTATTTTCAGGATTAAAATAAATGAGCTCAAATTAACAAAAGAAGCAAAAAAGCAGCTAAATCTAACATAAATACAAGAAAAGGAACAAACGTGGCACGCCCGACCCCTCGACAGCATCTTCCCAAGCAAAATCAAGAAGACAGAAGACTGAACACGCCCCGTGCTCAGTGAACACGGGGGCGTGCCCAAGTGCCAGCATAAAAGACAAAGCTTTAGAAGCTTCTATCACCCACCACGGGGGCGTGCCCAGCGGACACGGGGCCGTGGTCAACTCTAAGATTCGCAGAATCTGAGGAAATCTTGATAGTACAGATATGCTTCTGCACACGGGGGCGTGCCCAGCGATCACGGGGGCGTGCCCAGCGAACACGGGGGCGTGGTCAACTAACGCAGACAAACTGCAATTAATGAAGAAAGAGAAGAGGATGGACACGGGGCCATGCCCAAATGACACGGGGCCGTGCCCGAGCTGCTGTTCAGGCTATAAATAGGAGTGCTTAGCTCATTTGAAAACCATCCCTTGGCACACCACCTCTCTCACACTTCACCCACCACCCACCACCATCACAACACCATCATCCACCACCATCATCCATTGTCCATCATAGAGTGTGTGAGTCGTCTCAGGATCCAAGATTGATCGTAAGAGTTCTTGACAATCAAAGGCCATGTTTGCCTAAGTCTCTTACATCACTTGGTGAAGACAAGTGTCTAGTGTAATACTTTTTATTTTTAATCTTTTTGCACTTTATACTTGGTTATGTATTAATGACTTTAATAACTAGTTTCTTATGTTGAAGGTGATTCTTCCTTATCGTTTGTCCGTGGTGTCTTGGCATTATTTTACTGTCTATATAAAATAAAAGATTTTCACCATTCATATCTCCACGGTCTATATGGAGGTATGTTGGCTACCTGGTCGGAGGTTAAGGGAACGGTTTGGTAAGAGTCTTGCCTTGTTCAGTGTATAGATCCTGCAAGGACCTGGGTCAAATTTAGTAGGATCTCCTTCAATACCCGCCGGTATTGGATGGCGGGGATCTAAACTCTTTGATCCACTCATATGTAAGCTACTATTAATACTTTAACCCGGCTACTTAGGACTGTATCCCTGCTGACTCAGACTACTTAGCCGAGGGTAACGTCACCTTCAAAAGAGGGGCCTACCATAATATGCATTAATAACTTAATTAATTATCTTTCAATAATCCAACCCTTTAGGATTGTATCCTTGCCGACTCAAACTACTGGGTTGAGGGTAACGTCGCCTTCAAAAGAGGGGCCTACTACAATAACTAAGATAATCTCTTAAAAAGTGCAAAAGTGCGGAAATAATCAAAGGTTACACTAAACACGAGTCGGAGCCAAGTGATTCATCTTGTCTATCTGTTTTTACTTTTATTTTCTTTTTCAGCATTTTAGTTAGTTTTTATTTTTTTAGTTTAAAAACATTTTTCTAACTTTTGATTTGATTAGACGTTGAGGATAAACCGATACTAAAAGCTCTTGTGTCCTTGGACGACCTCGGTATATTGCCAACACTATACTACGCTCACGATGGGTGCACTTGCCCATATGTGTGTTTGGTGTTAGTAAAATATCGTGTTTTATAAATTTAAAACTTGGCTAAAAAAGTGTTAAAAAGGGCTTAACATATACATTAAAAACTAATAACACTCACGCACATCAGCATGTTTCACTAAACTCTCAAAGTATTGTGTTCTATGTGTAATTGTTTTTGTGTACCGTGTATAAAACACCATTTTAGCGTATTTTTGAAAACAAATTTTGACTTATTGTCTTTTGGCGACGGTTAGAGACCATATTTGAGTCTTAGGCGTTCGGTATATTTTCAAAGTCTTAATAGTCTAAGTCCCCAGAGAAAAGTGAGGTTAGAGCCAAGGTATCTCTACGGAAACCCTATTCGCAGTAACCTATAGTTCTGATACCAATCTGTCACACCCCAAAATTATCAGAGCTGGCGTGACCGAACTGGTATCTTCATTGCACAACGGAAGCAAATAAGCTAAGACTTCTAGAAAACGAACGCCCACTAAGTACTCGAAGCTCCAATGGTTCTCCTATTCCAACCGTGCCATAATTTGAGAAACTAACCTGAGAAAGAAACATGCGAAAAATCAACATAAAGTTGAGCGAGTTCATTGTTTGTTTGTAAAAGATTTGAAATAAATCTTTTTGAATAACCGGTTTTTGAAATATTGTTGAGAAAACGAATTTAAAATCATTTTCTTTGGCATGTTTTATGGAAACTTTGTATTCGTATAACTTTGTATTTATAACACGGTATGTTCGTAAAACCATGTATTTGTAAAATTTGTGTAACCGTCAATGCCCATCCTGACTTTAACATCATGCCTACATAATCCTATGCTTTGAATTTGTATAAAACATGATATGTAATTTGTAAAGACGTATCCGAAACTGAGTTCTTTAAATGTAAGGAATACGAGATCGCTAATGGTTCGTGAGGCCACTAACATATGTAACGACATAGGAAGCATCCAAACCATAGGCATTTTTACTTGTCGATTCACGACTAGAGACACAAATGCACTGCTTGGTAAAAGTGTGGCCAAGAGTGTGGTTTCCTGAAACCCATTAGATCTAACCTTTTGTTCCGCGGTCTAGGAATGTAATTGATTAATGGTGCTTATGGCACCCTATTCGTCACATGATCTATGTGTCATTCCTTAGTTTTGTGTTCTACATACCATTTTACATGTATTTTCCCAAGTATTTGAAAACTAGTAAGCATTGCATGCACTTTACAAAAAAATACGCTTGTTTGAAAAACCAGTATAGTTATTATAAACCTTTCGTAAACCATTTGTGTCAGTTAATACTTGTTTGTAAAATGATTTAGAAATATGTAATTCATGTTTATTGAAAACCTTGTATGCTTTGCAAAATGTGCATGTGTTTCCACCCCGAAAAAATTTATAAAAATGTAAAACCGTAAAAAGGTGGGGTTATGAACTCACCTCGACATTCTTGTTCAATGCTAGCTTAGCGTGATTCCGTAGTGTCTTTCCAAGAACGAATTAGCTAGCGTGCATCTATATTATTCCTAACAGGGAATAACTTATCATTTCTAATTTTAAACGTAGTTAAACTACGTGTTTGAGCTCTACCGAGTCGTTAACAAAGCGACTTTAAGAAGGAAGGTGTGAATATTTTGGTTGGAAGTAACCAAACTATTTTTAGTTGATCCCGTTTATGACCGGGATAAAACTATGTCCCGAAAACGACTTAGTTTTCGAATGGTTTAGAATATATATATATATATATATATATATATATATATTTGTATATTTAAATGTAAATATACTTACGTCGTCGTGAATAGAAGGCGTAGATGAAATATTGTACGTATTCGAAACATCGTATATGATTCGGTAATATTCCGTTGTAGTTTTCGTTGGATGGAAACAAATAGATATATATCATATATGCATTCGAAAACTTGACCTTTGAAACGAATATAACAAATATGTTCATTTTATAAGAATATTCTAATCCAAAATAGTCGAAATAAATATAAACAATTATATTTATTTATATGATTTCCGAATATTAAGCGTTTGAAATAATCTAAAAGAAACTATATTTAGTTTGTAAGAAAGTTTTAAGTCGTCGTTTCAAAATAAATATAAGCGATTATATTTATTTTCTAAATTAACACAAAGTATCGATGTTCGAAATAAATATATGAAATTATATTTATTTTATAAAAGCGTTCGAAAATATCGATGTTTGATTAACTATAGATAATTATATTTATCTAAATAAGTGTCGGGTTTCGTTAAGTTGTAACTCACTTGTTGTCGAAATATTATAATTTCAGTTTATAAGTTATAAAACGACACAAAAACACATATACTTTTATATTTTGTTTTATAAGAACACTAGAGTTTCGATTGGTGTCGTTTTATATGATATAACTTCGTTTTGTAATGCGGGTTTTTACGAAAATCGGACAGAGTTTCCTCTGTTTTTGGACAATCCCGATAATCGAGTGTCGATATATTTTATCAAAATTCAACAATTTTCAACCGCAATTCAATAATATAATCAATCTATATAATTTCGTCGAGTATAATAAACGTAACCTAATCTCAAATTACGGTTCGCGTATCCAATTAAAAACTATATAAAAACAACGTATTCGTCGTTAAAACTTTACCATCTCTCGTGCCGAATCATCGAACCGCTTGACTGAGTTGACCGAGTTGACTCGGGTTTGACCGAGTTGACTCGCTGAGTTGACCGAGTGAATCTGACCCGTCCGATCCGCGCTTGACCCGAACCAAACTCGACCACTATTGACCCGAACTGACATGTTGACTGAAGTTTGACCGGACCCGAGATGTCACCCAAGGAACCTGAACATGAATCTGAGCTTACTTTTGGAACTGAAGTCGTGACCCGAACCGTGACTGACCCGCAATCCCGAATTTGACATGAGATTTCCAACCCCAACTCGAACTGGATATCATCAGCAACAACCAAATCATCATCAACTTCAGTTTTGCAGGAAATAAAGAGAATTGGAGGGTGTTTACCGGAAAACTCGTCGGATAATGACGCGGACCGCCGGACCGTGACGCCGACCGCCGGACCGAGGCACCGACCGTAGCTGTCGCCACCGCTCTCTCTCTCCTCGCCCTCTTTCTCTCTCCACCGCCACTGTTCCTCCTGCTTTTCCGTCTCTCGATTTCTCGGGCTGGCCGCCGCTCACCACCACCCAAAGGTGGTGGTCTTCTATTAACTGACGAAGGAGGGGGGGTGTGACGTCGGAGAACAGTCGCCACCGGCCAGAGTTCCACCGATCACCGGCATATTTGAACGAAGGGGGAGAGGAGAACAAGAGAGGGTGTTTGGCTTTGAGTTATATGTGTGTGTTTTGAGAGTAAATGTAGGATCGAGAATCGATCTAAACGAGTCTATCAGAAGAGTTCTAATCCATATCAAAGGCGGAATTCAATGATACAGACTTGATTACAGCTAGATTCACTCTTTAACTGTCTTGTATATAGATTTAACACTGTTACAGATCAAATGACACGTCGGCAGCACTTCGGTACTGGAATCAGGAACTGTTAAAAATGAACTCTCAGCTCAGGTATTTATAGGAAACTCATTTCGCACGGAATGAGCATGAACCATTTCGTGCGAAATGGTCAAGGTTCATTTCGTACGAAATGGCCTAGCCATTTCGTGCGAAATGGACTCTCACCTCTAAAACCCTAATTTCTCGAACTTTGAGCTTTGTTCCATCTAATCTATTCACAAGACTCGATACAAGACGAAGTCGACAGACATATGCACCAACAGACTCCCCCTTGGATGTCGACGAGTGTTTAGTGCAACAAAACTTCGGTATTTCACATCTTCAGTCTTGATCGGTCTTTGTACTCTCTTTCAAAGTATCTGACAGTGAAATCTCAATCTGGCTCTTTATCATTCAAACTCCCCCTTGAATGTCGATCTAACAATCTTCAGTCTCCTCTTTTCTTCACAGGTTCAGAATCGCAATCTGGCTCTTGAGCTTTCTAATTCTCTTGATCAGATCTCTTGATTGCTTTAGTTCTTTAGCATCAGCAATTGCACAAACCTGCACAGACTCTACCCAAAAATAAATTTCTCAAATTTAACAATTTAACAAATTTAATCACTGTAAACCACTTGTAAAAACAATCTCAAAATGATTTAACATTTAAAGTTCTTGATGACCACTTGTAAGAATATCACTCAAATTTGGTTTCAACTTAATGAACCATTTAATCATTTCAAAATCAATTCTCATTTCATACAAACTCTCCCAACCTGTTGTTCATCATGTTTAGCACTCGGAATTTTGAAAATCAGCTTTTCATCATCAGTTGTCGAAAATCTTTTTGTATTTTTCAAAAGTTTATGCTAAAACACTTCGAAAATCTTTTTGAATTTTTTATTTTAATGAAATGCAATAAAGAAATATATACAAGCAATATTTTTGCGAGATTGAGTAAGAGGATCATATCAGTTTATGAGATAAATCACCAACACCGTTAAGCTTTAAACATTTTAAGTTCTAAACGATTCACTTAGATTGTCAGTATACTGATCCACTTAAATTTTCACACGAAGTTCAACTGTTTCGAGATACGAGATTAGTGTTTTAAGTACTTAAACCTATTTACGTGTCCCACCTCAGAATATACTCCCGTATCCAGACTCCTATATTCAGTCTTACAGGTGAATGTACACTAGTGATATCTGTAAAGGGGTAAATGCGAGACCATGAGAGCTCAGGCTATTGCTTCCGCAAAATCAGAGAGATGATGGTTCGACTTTCGGTGTGTTCCCTTTAGAGAATCTTTTATTTACAACAGCACATGATTAGCATTTTTCAATGATTCATCATTTTTTATGTTGAGGGCGAGCTTTAAGATTAAAGCAAAGCAAAGTATTATACGAGGACTAGGCTATTGCTCCCGCAAAATCAGAAGTCCAGGTATAATACCCCCGATATCACCACGTACAAAGACCTAGTATGTCAGAAATAGAAAGCCCTTCAAACAAGATTTCAGGGGTTACCTATATATCCGAGAGATGTTCCCCACGAAATAAGCAGGTTTGATATTTAGGTTTATATCTCGAACACAATCTACTAAGCGTGTAAAAACCTACCGGCATATCATCAGTGAGACCGTTTATCACATTTGACTTACCAATTCTTTAGCGTGCTGTGATAGTCCACTGATGTACTATCATTTCCTCTTTTTCACAACAAAACTCATTTTTGATTTTTTCAAATGTTTTTGGATTTTTCAAATTTTCGAAATTTTTACTCCCTCTAAAATCAAAAATATGTTTCAATTTTTTATTTTCAAGAAAATTTGAAAAACAAACTGTACAAGAAAAATGACAACTGTTGTGAATTGCTTCAAATCGCCATCCATTTGGCATAAACAATCAGAACTCCCCCTGACAACAAACTATTTTCCCATTATGATTTCAAAACACTTAAGTTTGTTTTAATCAAAATGGTTTTTACGAAAATTAGTTTTGTTGAATTCACTTGTAAAATTGGGGTTATGATCATCACATTGTTTTCCAAATACCACATGAATAAAAGTTAAATCAAGTTCAACTTAATGACCCTGATTAACCACTTGTAGGCGAAAACCCCTTTTTCCAACCACTTGTAAGGTTCGCTTATCAACCAATACCACTTGTAAATCGGAATATGACAATTTTAAAACTTACTACCACAAGTAGGTCGAAATCACTTTCGTGAATTTCTCAAGAAAGATGTTGATTCATGCTCCACGATTACCAACTAGGGAGCTCCGGCAAGTCAGGGTTTTTAAGTAGAAAATGCTGTCACCCAAGCCTGACCAGCCTTAGGTGATTGTGATTCATCTCTATCCCACTATCTTTTTGATTTATAAAAATCTTTCACACCCTTTACCTTCCCGTCAACCATCTTTCCAAAAATATATTTCACTTTTTCATTAAACGCCTTTTCAGCATCAAATTCTTCCTTACCAGAGAAGAATTAATCTGAAATTTCAACCTTTCCAACTTTTAACTTCAAGTTTTCTTTTAACAACGGTGGAAAGTTTTCCTCGTTCATTTCTGGAACGGAATTCTCATCACTTTTCACAACACATGACTCCTCTGACTTTGACGAGTCAGATTCATTGTCAGAACTAGTTTCAGATTTAACAACCCATTTTTGTTAGTTCAAATCGACTTTTCTTTTGTAAAAACGTTTCAAACTTTCACTAATTTCGAAAGTTGAATTTTTGAACTCTTTAAAAATTTATGTTGGTTGTTCTGCTTTATAAACTCATTTCTTTTTCAAATCTGAGTTAGAAGTAACTCCCTGTTTTGTATGCGTGGACTTTGGGCAATTCCAAGCGATGTATCCAACTTCTTGGCATTTGAAACAGGTTCTTCGTTCAACTCTCTTCTCAGATTCTTTCAACATATTCTTCTTTATTTCAGCAAGAATCTCTTTGTTTGTCTGTCTCCAAAATTGTTTTTTTTCTTCTTCTACTGAGCTTGTACCTGAAACAAATTTAGTTTTTTGTTTATAATTTTTCTTATTTTTATGATTTTCTGGGGGAATGAAACCCAACCCCTTCTTTTTGAAATTACTGTTATGGTTTGGTTTCTTTGGATAACCTGAACCAGAACTGTAACCTTTTTTCTTGTTCAATCTCTGTTGAACTCTTAAAGTGTATTTTTTAGGTTTTTCAGCAAGATTTAAATCTTTTGTTTTAGAAATATTAATTTCCGTTAATTTGAAAACCTGTTTGATCATTTCAGTTTTGACACTTCTTATTGTAAATTCTTCATCAGAAAATAATTTGTCAGAATCATTCAAAATATATGCTACTTTAAATATTTCATCTTTCAAATTATTTTTCGACATAAAAAATTATTTATTGTAAACCCTTTTGACCGGTGAACTCGGACTCTTGTCTGATGAACTCGAACTTTCAGATTTAGACTCTGACTTTGACTCTTCAACCATATCCAACACCTGATCGACCACTTTCTTTAATAACTCAGACTCATGATCAGTGTCAGACGCTGTGAATGTGATGTCAATGTTGTCTGGTAACTCATCAATGGTTTCAGACTTTAACTTTATGTTGAGTGCCTTATTTAAACGTTCCTCATTTGGCTTTCTGGGAGAATAACTTTCCCAGATCGGAGGCGGACACTTGTTATATTTGACATTTTGTTTCTTACCAGTATCCGTATCTTTCGACTTTTTATCTTGAAAAGCTTCAAGACCTACAACAGTAGGATAAACTCTATCAATCAAATAATCACAGGTTGTATAACTTAACAGTAATCTTTTGATTCTTTCATTTTCAATCTTTTCGAGTTCTAAATCCTGCTTTAGCTTAGCACAGTCTTCAATATACTCATTGATGACCTTCTGCTTCGTCATTAATGTTGAACTCATCATTGTTTGAGCAGCTCCCATTTCTAGGTTTGTCTTGTTCAAATTATCAACCGTTCTGTTCAGCACATCATACGATTCTTTTACATACTTCACATCAGACAACAATTTTTCTTTCAACTCTTCTAGTTCACGATATTTTCATCTTTTTCCTCACAATCTTTGCATGGTTTTAAACATTTCAGGCAAGGTTTCGTGATTTCAACGATCTTTTCAACTTCAACTATTTTTTCAATTTCAACGATTTTTTCAACTTCGACTATTTTTTCAACTATTTTCTCCACTTCAACAATTTTCTCCACCACCTTCTCAATCACCTTTTCAACCATCGGTTCTTCATCAAATTCCACTTTTACCTTACACTCTTCATCTTCGATCTTTTTTGTCGAATTTTCTTCGGTTTTTGCTTCTTCAGTTTCCATTTTTGCCTTTTCTTCAGCAATCCTTCTTGCTTCCAAATCTCTCTTCATTCTAGTAGCTTTCTTCTCATTCAACATCTTGATCTTATCTGCAAAAACCAAATTAAAACTATAGGTATCCAGACCTTTTCTAGCTTTATTGATATACTCTTCTTCATCATCGGTGTCTGCATCACATCCCAGTTCCTTAAAAATCAGTATTCTTTTCGGCTTAGATTTGACTGACTCTTCTTCCATGATTTGAGCAACAAAAGCTGATTTTTCTAAGAATTCTTTATCTAGAATGTATTTATCCCAGCTAAATCCCTCTGCCAATTTTTCATCATCTTGATTTACAAGATAAGCTTTCTTCTTCCCATCTTCAATAGCACGGGATGATGACGATTGTTGAGCAATCTGATGATAAATTGATTTTCGATGATAATCGTTGTTTCCAAATGGATCTTGTCTTCCGATTGCTTCTTTATTTTAACATTCTCGTTTAAAATGCCCATTTTCTTTGCAACGAAAACAAGTAACCTTTGATTTGTTAAACCCTAACGGAGATGTAGCAACACCACGAAGATCATCTCTACCGGTGATTTGTGTAAATTTTTCGGCTCTTCTTACAGCACTGGCTAAACACCACTTGATGTCCATCAACTCAAGTTCTTCAGCATCAATCTGGTCATAATCCTCTTTGGTGAGCATCGGATTTCCAATTCTTCCAGCAACTAAGCTTTCATACGACTCTAACATAGTAACCAGTGATGCAATGTGTTGCTTAGCTATTTCTGGAGAGAGATTTTGACCGTTTTGTATATTCAATGTAACATTACATTGCAGATTTGTTGAATTCTGTCGTTGAGGACTTGGTGTTGTGAAATTTGGATCAAAACTTGAATACGATGATGAATATCCACCACTCTGAGTTGTAGTGCTAACATTTGTTCCAGAAGAACCATCAGCACTGAAAGCAGTCTTAATCTTCGGACTCGGAGTAGTCTCAAATTTTCTTCCTCTGTAATATAGACTAACATCCTGTTGAGCATTTGGATTATTCATGATAGCAGTTTTCTGAACATCCAATTCATGTTCTTCAATCTTCTGAATGAACTTAGCCAAATTCATACTTTCAGATTTTCTCATATGCTTCAAGATCAACAAATATGTTCCCCATTTATGCTGTGGTAGCGCATCAGCCAGCTTATCAACCCATTCATCATCTTCTTTCTTGATTTCCATCCTTCTCATCTCCTGGACAAGATGACAATATCTATCGATAGTAGTTTTTGTTGATTCACCTTCAAACGCTGTAAACATATCAAATGATTTCTTTAATAATGCACATTTATTTTTTATCATATCAGCACTTCCCTTAAACTTGTTAATCAACGCCAACCAAATTGATCTAGCAGTTTCTTCATGTTGAAGCAACACGAAAATATCTTCTTTTACGGATTGTTGGAGAAGACTAATCATCATTTTTTCACTGATGTATTTCAATTTCTCAACTGTTGAATAGTCACTTAAAGCTTTTTCAATCCCACGTTCATTTTTTGGTTTAACGTAATCTACATCTAACGAACACCATGCATCAAATTTATAGGCTTGCACCCAGTTTTCAAAACGATTTTGCCACCCTTTAAAATCCTCGATGTACATAAGCTTTGGAGGCTTTTGAGACGTTCCAGTTTCATTTTCGATTTCAATTGTTTCTGCAGCAGTGACTGGGGCAGCTGGAGTAGTAGCAAACGCGTTGTAAAACTCTTCTTCCATGTTTCGGTTTTGAAAATTCACAAACTTCAAACGAAATGACTTTGAAGCGAAATGGCTCTATTCAAACGAAATGGCACTGGTGAGAAATGACCTTTGGCGCGAAATGAAACTTTGGTGCGAAATGGGCAACATCAAGCGAAATGGAAGTTCCTTTCAAGAGAAATGGTAAATTTCAAACCGAATGGGTCATTTCGTGCGAAATGAATGTCTCAAAGTGTAATTCATGCAAAATGGGTGATCTGATTCAAACGAAATGGACTATTTCGTGCGAAATGGTGCTGACGTCACAACGATCGGACAGTTTTTCACAAAAAATGATGAAGATTTAGGTCGATTTTAGGTCCAATTCTTTCAAGGATTGTTAAAACAGTGTTTCGCTTATAGTGTGAGAAAATCAATCCATTTTAACCATAAAATCTTGTTTAATTTTGAAAAGAAGGTGTAGAATTCAGAATTTTGATGAAAACAAGCTGAATTCGGTAAGAACTCTTCCTCCTGAGCTCTAATACCACTTGTAGGATCGAGAATCGATCTAAACGAGTCTATCAGAAGAGTTCTAATCCATATCAAAGGCGGAATTCAATGATACAGACTTGATTACAGCTAGATTCACTCTTTAACTATCTTGTATATAGATTTAACACTGTTACAGATCAAATGACACGTCGGCAGCACTTCGGTACCGGAATCAGGAACTGTTACAAATGAACTCTCAGCTCAAGTATTTATAGGAAACTCATTTCGCACGGAATGAGCATGAACCATTTCGTGCGAAATGGTCAAGGTTCATTTCGTACCAAATGGCCTAGCCATTTCATGTGAAATGGACTCTCACCTCTAAAACCCTAATTTCTCGAACTTTGAGCTTTGCTCCATATAATCTATTCACAAGACTTGATACAAGACGAAGTCGACAGACATATGCACCAACAGTAAATGATGATGTGGAGTTGTCTGAGTTTGTTTTATGTTCGAGAAGATGAAGTTTGGAGTGTGTAGGTTTAGAGTATAAAGTTCAGACAAGAATTGAGAGGGAAAGGTGAATGGTAGAGGCTGTATCAAATGAGGTGTTAGGGTCTTAGCTTCTCTTATATAGGTAGGTTTAATCTAGTGGGCTTGGGCTTGGGCCCAAGGCCCACAAGCCCAATCGCGTGTTTTAAGTGACCCATAATTCCTACAAGGCCGGTTATCAAAACCCGAACGTCGTAAAAATGTCTTAAATCATTGTTTTAAAATATGAAGACGTAAAACAGTGTCGGTAGTCGTGTTTGACGCTCTGGCTCATCGCTTACGGTAAAAATCGTGTAAAATTGTGTCGTTGCCTTTTTAATCTGTTTTTCGATCCGGTTTCGACTACGGATGTAAAAATTTAATTACAGAGCAAAAATATATCGTAAAAATTTAGTATTTGTCGGCGTTGTCAGTATTTCATATGGTTTCGTTTCGTTATCGTTTAATATTCAACGGTTTCTCCGTAGATCGCCATACACGCGCTGTAAAGTCGATTAGGCGTTCCTAGACACTCCAAGGGCCTAGTTGAGTTTATTTACATCTTCAACGCTATTTATTATCGTCCTAAACATTTGTTAATCGTGTAATAAGAGCCGTAAATCACCGGTTGTCACAATTGAAACTTACATTCTTAACTTTTTAAAAAAATTATTAAATGTCATTTTTATCTCTCGTGTTTTATTTTGCTTATTATAATGTTCGTGTTGCTATAAATTTTAGTTATTTTACGTTTCGATTTTTTTTTTAAATAAGTCGGCTCAAATATAATACGTTTTAATACTTATTTTTATGTACGTTTTCAGTTGGTCTATGTTTAGATGTAAATTTTGTCGTGTCGGTACAAATTCATGTTCATTTACGTTTCGACGTAAACTTTTTCCGGTATTGAGTCGTGTCGGGTCAAATATAATACGTTTTGTTGTGCATAATTGAGTGTCTACAATCAACTGGAAACATGTACATATCGTTTTGGTCATATAATGACTTTATTTTTTTAGTTTTCTTTTGTGGTTTCTATACCAAGCATCGATACAATAACGAACCGAACCGGTACAAACCGAATTTCCGTCGCGTCACCGCCTTTCTATATACAATATTACTTTAACCCCCTCGACTTTCTAATACATATTGGTATAATTCGATTGTGTCTACGTTATATGTTACGTGAGTCACTTGCTGTTAGAAATTCGTGTTTTGTTTACCGTTTTTCCCGATCGTTGATTTGTTGCTACCTAACATGGTTTTACGCCCTCCGCTCCGCAACGCGGAGGGCTTAAGACTAGTAATATATAAAGGGGTTATTAGGCTTAAATCTATTACCCACACATTTGTGTTCTATTTATAGATAGTTTTGCTAGGAGAATAGTGGCAGATGGTCCTTTGGTATTGGACCCTACCTCGACAAACAAATAAAAAATATGAGCGGGAATCCAATCTAATGTTTTAACCTCAAAAAATGAGTAAATTGCCATTTTAGTTCAAATATTTTTTTCTCCTCTGGGTCCTTGACTTTTCCTTTTTCTTACCATTTTGATCACATTGCCTAACTTAGTCTAAAAACCAGGTTATAATCAGGGGTATTTTGGCTTTAAATTATTATGAGGTTTATAAATTACATAACAGTTATGCCAAAAATAAATCTGCTTATAACCAGATTTTTAGACTAAGTTAGGCAATGTGATCAAAATGACAAGAAAATGAAAAAGTCAGGGACGCAGAAGAAAAAAAAACTATTTGCACTAAAATGGCAATTTAGACCAAACCTTAGGGACTAAAATGGCAATTTACTCCCTCAAAAATAGTTGTGGATGACTAACGGGTTGTCCGTTGGGATCTTGTTCCATCCGAACATCATCATCGGTAATCTATTGGTAGCTATCTATTTGACGACAAGGTAGATCATCAATAATTATGAATAGTTTATTTTGATTTACAATTAAAAAAATATTATTTAGGTTTGTTGGTAATACTTCTTTATGTAGTAGTGTATTCCTATAATGAAAGATGTTATCACTGTTAAAGACTCTCATTCGTAGTAACTCAATTAGTTTAGTATTCATAAGTTTTATAAGGTAACTAGACTCAAAATACATTGTTTAGAATTGTTGGTTACTTGGTATTTTTAGAATAACCAACATATGTGTGTGAATAGATATTCTACATACCTTAATTACCGAACAGGTCTCTCCTCACATAAACATTGTTCCATTTTTACTATTTCTACTTCACATAGTACAAGTATCTATGTAGCAACTTTCACAACTAGATTCTCATTAAATCTCCATCGTATGACTATGAAGGTCATCTTGAGTCGGTGTTTAATTAAATTTTCAAGTCTGGACCGCTTGAAAACCAACATCCAATGTGGATGACCGTTAGTTGAGGACTATAGGTCATGGACTATCCATGCATTTTACTTTAATATATTTATTTGTGTTTACTGGAATCTAGTGAAATATAGTGTAAACATAACAATAAGAGTCATACCTAATGGAATTTAGTGTAAACATATATAACCAAGTAGTTATACCTAATAAATAAGTAATTATTTGTTTCCACTTCTGTAAGCTAAAGATTATTTTTTCATTTCTCTTATTTCTCTTCTTCGTATTCTATTTCTTAATATAGAAAAGGTAATTAAAAAACAACAATAAACATAATATATAAAGGGGTATTGTTATTAGGCTTAAATCTATTGCCACCATATTTGTGTTCTATTTATAGATAGTTTTGCTAGGAGAGTAGTGGCAGATGGTCCTTTGGTATTGGACCCTACATCGACAAACAAATAAAAAATCTATGTGGGAATCCAATCTAAAGTTTTAACCTCAAAAATAGCTATGGATGACCAAGGGGTTGTCCGTTGGGATCTTGTTCCATCCGAACATCATCATCGGTAATCTATTGGTAGCTATCTATTTGACGATAAGGTAGATCATCAATAATTATGAATAGTTTATTTTGATTTACAATTAAAAACTATTATTTAGATTCGTTGGTAATACTTCTTTATGTAGTAGTGTATTCCTATAACGAAAGATGTTATCACCGTTAAAGACTCTCATTCGTAGTAACTCAATTAGTTTAGTATTCATAAGTTCTATAAGGATATTACTCAAAATACTTGTTTAGAATTGTCGGTTACTTGGTATTTTTAGAATAACCAACATATGTGTGTGAATAGATATTCTACATATCTTAATTACCGAACATGTCTCTCCTCACATAAACATTGTTCCATTTTTACTATTTCTACTTCACATAGTACAAGTATCTATGTAGCAACTTTCACAACTAGATTCTCGTTAAATCTACATCGTCTGACTATGAAGGTCATCTTGAGTCGGTGTTTAATTAAATTTTCAAGTCTGGACCGCTTGAAAACCAACATCCAATGTGGATGACCGTTAGTTGAGGACTATAGGTCATGGACTATCCATGCATTTTACTTTAATATATTTATTTGTGTTTACTGGAATCTAGTGGAATATAGTGTAAACATAACAATAAGAGTCATACCTAATGGAATTTAGTGTAAACATATATAACCAAGTAGTTATACCTAATAAATAAGTAATTATTTGTTTCCGCTTGTAAGCTAAAGATTATTTTTTCATTTCTCTTATTTCTCTTCTTTGTATTCTATTTCTTAATATAGAAAAGGTAATTAAAAAAAACAATAAACATAATATATAAAGGGGTATTGTTATTAAGCTTAAATCTATTACCACCATATTTGTGTTCTATTTATAGATAGTTTTGCTAGGAGAGTAGTGGCAGATGGTCCTTTGGTATTGGACCCTACATCGACAAACAAATAAAAAATCTATGTGAGAATCCAATCTAAAGTTTTAACCTCAAAAATAGCTATGGATGACCCACGGGTTGTCCGTTGGGATCTTGTTCCATCCGAACATCATCATCGGTAATCTATTGGTAGCTATCTATTTGACGATAAGGTAGATCATCAATAATTATGAATAGTTTATTTTGATTTACAATTAAACAATATTATTTAGATTCGTTGGTAATACTTCTTTATGTAGTAGTGTATTCCTATAATGAAAGATGTTATCACCGTTAAAGACTCTCATTCGTAGTAACTCAATTAGTTTAGTATTCATAAGTTCTATAAGGATATTACTCAAAATACTTGTTTAGAATTGTCGGTTACTTGGTATTTTTAGAATAACCAACATATGTGTGTGAATAGATATTCTACATACCTTAATTACCGAACAGGTCTCTCCTCACATAAACATTGTTCCATTTTTACTATTTCTACTTCACATAGTACAAGTATCTATGTAGCAACTTTCAAAACTAGATTCTCATTAAATCTCCATCGTCTGACTATGAAGGTCATCTTGAGTCGGTGTTTAATTAAATTTTCAAGTCAGGACCGCTTGAAAACCAACATCCAATGTGGATGACCGTTAGTTGAGGACTATAGGTCATGGACTATCCATGCATTTTACTTTAATATATTTATTTGTGTTTACTGGAATCTAGTGGAATATAGTGTAAACATAACAATAAGAGTCATACCTAATGGAATTTAGTGTAAACATATATAACCAAGTAGTTATACCTAATAAATAAGTAATTATTTGTTTCCACTTCTGTAAGCTAAAGATTATTTTTTCATTTCTCTTATTTCTCTTCTTCGTATTCTATTTCTTAATATAGAAAAGGTAATTAAAAAACAACCATAAACATAATATATAAAGGGGTATTGTTATTAGGCTTAAATCTATTACCACCATATTTGTGTTCTATTTATAGATAGTTTTGCTAGGAGAGTAGTGGAAGATGGTCCTTTGGTATTGGACCCTACATCGACAAACAAATAAAAATTCTATGTGGGAATCCAATCTAAAGTTTTAACCTCAAAAATAGCTATGGATGACCAACGGGTTGTCCGTTGGGATCTTGTTCCATCCGAACATCATCATCGGTAATCTATGGTAGCTATCTATTTGATGATAAGGTAGATCATCAATAATTATGAATAGTTTATTTTGATTTACAATTAAAAAGTATTATTTAGATTCGTTGGTAATACTTCTTTATGTAGTAGTGTATTCCTATAATGAAAGATGTTATCACTGTTAAAGACTCTCATTCGTAGTAACTCAATTAGTTTAGTATTCATAAGTTCTATAAGGATATTACTCAAAATACTTGTTTAGAATTGTCGGTTACTTGGTATTTTTAGAATAACCAACATATGTGTGTGAATAGATATTCTACATACCTTAATTTCCGAATAGGTCTCTTCTCACATAAACATTGTTCCATTTTTACTATTTGTACTTCACATAGTACAAGTATCTATGTAGCAACTTTCACAACTAGATTCTCATTAAATCTTCATCGTCTGACTATGAAGGTCATCTTGAGTCGGTGTTTAATTAAATTTTCAAGTCTGGACCGCTTGAAAACCAACATCCAATGTGGATGACCGTTAGTTGAGGACTATACGTCATGGACTATCCATGCATTTTACTTTAATATATTTATTTGTGTTTACTGGAAACTAGTGGAATATAGTGTAAACATAACAATAAGAGTCATACCTAATGGAATTTAGTGTAAACATATATAACCAAGTAGTTATACCTAATAAATAAGTAATTATTTGTTTCCACTTCTGTAAGCTAAAGATTATTTTTTCATTTCTCTTATTTCTCTTCTTCGTATTCTATTTCTTAATATAGAAAAGGTAATTAAAAAACAACAATAAACATAATATATAAAGGGGTATTGTTATTAGCCTTAAATCTATTACCACCATATTTGTGTTCTATTCATAGATAGTTTTGCTAGGAGAGTAGTGGCAGATGGTCCTTTGGTATTGGACCCTACATCGACAAACAAATAAAAAATCTATGTGGGAATCCAATCTAAAGTTTTAACCTCAAAAATAGCTATGGATGACCAACGGGTTGTCCGTTGGGATCTTGTTCCATCTGAACATCATCATCGGTAATCTATTGGTAGCTATCTATTTGACGATGAGGTAGATCATCAATAATTATGAATAGTTTATTTTGATTTACAATTAAAAAATATTATTTAGATTCGTTGGTAATACTTCTTTATGTAGTAGTGTATTCCTATAATGAAAGATGTTATCACCTTTAAAGACTCTCATTCGTATTAACTCAATTAGTTTAGTATTCATAAGTTCTATAAGGATATTACTCAAAATACTTGTTTAGAATTGTCGGGTACTTGGTATTTTTAGAATAACCAACATATGTGTGTGAATAGATATTCTACATACCTTAATTTCCGAACAGGTCTCTCCTCACATAAACATTGTTCCATTTTTACTATTTCTAATTCACATAGTACAAGTATCTATGTAGCAACTTTCCCAACTAGATTCTCATTAAATCTCCATCGTCTGACTATGAAGGTCATCTTGAGTCGGTGTTTATTTAAATTTTCAAGTCTGGACCGCTTGAAAACCAACATCCAATGTGGATGACCGTTAGTTGAGGACTATAGGTCATGGACTATCCATGCATTTTACTTTAATATATTTATTTGTGTTTACTGGAATCTAGTGGAATATAGTGTAAACATAACAATAAGAGTCGTACCTAATGGAATTTAGTGTAAACATATATAACCAAGTAGTTATACCTAATAAATAAGTAATTATTTGTTTCCACTTCTGTAAGCTAAAGATTATTTTTTCATTTCTCTTATTTCTCTTCTTCGTATTCTATTTCTTAATATAGAAAAGGTAATTAAAAAACAACAATAAACATAATATATAAAGGGGTATTGTTATTAGGCTTAAATCTATTACCACCATATTTGTGTTATATTTATAGATAGTTTTGCTAGGAGAGTAGTAGCAGATGGTCCTTTGGTATTGGACCCTACATCGACAAACAAATAAAAAATTTATGTGGGAATCCAATCTAAAGATTTAACCTCAAAAATAGCTATGGATGACCAACGGGTTGTCCGTTGGGATCTTGTTCCATCCGAACATCATCATCGGTAATCTATTGGTAGCTATCTATTTGACGATAAGGTAGATCATCAATAATTATGAATAGTTTATTTTGATTTACAATTAAAAAATATTATTTAGATTCGTTGGTAATACTTCTTTATGTAGTAGTGTATTCCTATAATGAAAGATGTTATCACCGTTAAAGACTCTCATTCTTAGTAACTCAATTAGTTTAGTATTCATAAGTTCTATAAGGATATTACTCAAAATACTTGTTTAGAATTGTCGGTTACTTGGTATTTTTAGAATAACCAACATATGTGTGTGAATAGATATTCTACATACCTTAATTACCGAAAAAGTACAAGTGTCAATGTAGCAACTTTCACAACTAGATTCTCATTAATTCTCCATCGTCTGACTATGAAGGTCATCTTGAGTTGGTGTTTAATTAAATTTTCAAGTCTGGACCGCTTGAAAGCCAACATCCAATAAACACATGAGTGAATTGCTTAGATTTGTTGCCATTGACGAGGGCAATTACTCTTGCATAAACGTCGGTGTTGTTGCGGATGGGCCACTCATACTCTGTTGCAACATCCCATTGTTATAAGTCCGATACTTTTTCCTGTTTATTCAGTATTGTTAATATTGATTTTTCTGCAAGAAATAAACACCAGAGGTATTTATTATATCTATTATACTTAAATTACTTAATTAGTTGGTTAAAATTCTTGTTGATGTTCGTTGAGTTATAGTACAAAGGGGTTAATAAAAAAAAGGGTAAGAAGCAACCACAAAGTGACAAGTGTCCAAGAAGGGATAAAGTGATATGGTAATTTTGTCTAAAGAGAAAATGCAAATGCCTAGAAACATTCATACGCAAGTCACATGTTATTCCCCTATTTTTTAAGCGTCAGTAACTTTTTATATGCTATATTTGAAAACTATAACCTGAAATTACGGGCACTAGAATCCTATGAAGTTTACGTTGAGGAAATGATTCTCACTATAGTTAATGATATGCGTAAATCAAGGCTTGGTTTTAGTCGTTTTCTTGCATGAATATAGTAAATAAGTTATTTATTTCATGACTTTTGATTTTCATTTCAAGAACAAATAGCCACAAAATAATAAAGATGGTGTTCCCATGCTAAAAATCAACTTACAAGAAAACTGACCAAGACACGCCCCCATGCTTTATCAGACACCACCCCTTCCCCCCGGGTGTGACAACATATACGGAAAAGGCAAATCATAATTCAAGACACGAGGTGGTTTCCAATAAAGCACCACCCTCTGCTTACATCTTTGGCAGAAAAGACAAAAAAATAACAAGGCACGTGGTAGTGCCTAATCAAACATGCCCTCGTAAAGACAAAACAAAGTGGCCCCAACAAAGTTGACCATGGACGTGTGTCACCTAGCTAGATATGTCCGTGCATCATGCCTAAAATAAACTTTACAGCTGTCACAAATGAACAAAATGCAAAAACTCCATGACACGAGCCATGCCTCATCTTCTGTCCAGGCTATAAATTCAACTGAAAGCTCACAATTTAAATCATCCCATAATACCCATTACAACCATCAACCCACTTCCACACCACACCACACCTCCACGCCATTCTATTATGCACCCACCCACCATTGCACCACCTTTCTATCTTTTTTTTAATCATTTCGGTTTTCTATTAGTCCAAGTTTGTAAGAACTTTTTTTAACAATCATGCTTGTATGTTTATCTTTAATCAATCAAGTTTGATGATGTTCATTTTTATCTTCATGTGTTTCTAACTTCTTGCATCACTTGCGGAAAATGAACCCTTAATGGCTTCTTAACCCTCATGTTGTGGATAATCTTGTGTTAATGACTTTAAAAACTCATTAGATGGATACCCCTCTTATCCAAGATGGTTAGGTTTGAAATGGGTTGCAGTGGGTACCAATTAAGTAACATATCTTTCTTTCGATTGGGTTCATGAGCTCAATTAAGAAACTAGATATGTACCCCCTCTAGGTACCCTAATTGGGACGGGGTGTCAAGAGTATTGGTGATAGAAGAACAACACCTGATTTATATGTTTTCGTGCACTAATGTTTGATTACAGACCTTCATATTCTTCGTGTAGACTTTTATGCTTCGCTAATTCATCTTCGGTGAACGGAGAAAAATATGTGGGTCTATAATGAAATCAAATAATCACGTAATGGGTATTAAAAATCACGTAGTCATGTGTTGGGTATTCAAAATCACGTAATTATGTAATGGACTAATCTGTATTCAAAATCCTGTATTTTTTTAAGAAAACTATAGCCAAAGACTGTTGGAATTAAAGAGAATGGAACGATCGTTAATACGGCGTATATTTTAAAAAAAAATATATTAACATATGAAAAAGTTTTAGCCGTTTGAAAATTAATTAAGGAAGTTGTCTTAAATGAGAAAGGACTAAATTACCCTTCAAGCCAATGACATTTGTCCTTAATTTCTTGTCTAGTAGGCTTTGTATAGAAAAATTGTCTTGTATGGGATCTTTTCTCTATTTTATAATGTGGCTGGGACAAAAGATGAAAAAATTAGAACGATTGACCCTTTCCAATGTTCACTTTAAATTTTTTGGTGAATCAAAGTTTACTTTCATGATTTTCCATATAATACGTTTTGAACAAGACCATAAAATATATCGTTCAAAAAGAAGCCATCGCCTGGACCATTTGACCAAGAATAGTCAAATGTTTATTTTGCATTATAAATATTTGAATTTTGATTGGTTTACTCACACACATTATTTCCTTCATTATTTTTCTTTCTAGTCTGACAATGGAATCTGCAGCCAAAACTCCAAAATCTCTGTCCTTACCCTGGACAACACGAATTACACTTTGGTTACTCGACATTGGACTCAACTTAATTATGCGGAAAGACGGCACAGTGAACCGCGGTCTTCTCAAACTCGTACCTCTGACACCGCCATCATCTGAACCGATCAACGGTGTCAAGACATATGATGTAGTGGTGGATCCAACTCGCAAACTCTGGTTCCGCGTATTTGTCCCCACACAGTACACTGTAGAAGATCTTCCGGTGATGGTGTTCTGTCATGGAAGTGGATATATTGTCGCCTCGGCAGACACACAGTTGTACGACGACTTTTGTCGCAAGTTCGCGAGAGAATTGCATGTGATAGTTGTTTCTGTTGACTATCGTCTTGCACCGGAGCATCGACATCCTGCTCAACATGAAGATGGGCTTGATGTACTCAAGTTTCTAGACGTTGAAGAGAACAGGTCTAAATGGTTACCGGGCAATGCAAATATTTCACAATGCTTTATCGCGGGTGATAGCGCTGGCGGAAACATGGCTCATCATGTTGCTGTAAGAGCCTCCCAGTTCAACTTCCAACAACTCCAGGTACAGTACATCTTGACTATGTTTGAGACATCACCTAGATCATCGGTTGCTAAAGAAAGAATGGTCAAGTATTTTGTTGACCAGAAATTAATGGTCAATAATATGCAATTTGGAGTAAAATATATTCCTTTTCAAGAGAAAAAAAGGACCGGACTTATAGTATAATTAACCTAGGTTTATAATAACCAAAGAAGAAAAAAAGGGCCTCGAAATTTCATTTCGCCTCAGGCCTTCAAAAAGCTTGGAATGGCACTGGAGATTATATATCCAATTAAACAAAAACTTGAAACACCATAATTGAATTATGATAATCCCTTGCTGATGAAAAGTATAATGTTTTGAAGGTAGTTGGGCTGGTGTCGATTCAACCATTCTTTGGCGGGGAGGAGCGTACAGGTTCTGAGATACGGCTGAATGGAACCGCGCCTGTCCTGACACTGAAGCAGACAGATTGGTTCTGGAACGCATTCTTGCCGCTAGGTGAACCCTACAATCGGGACCATCCTGTGGTCAATGTTAGTGGTCGCTATGCCGTGGACATATCGAAAATGGATTTACCACCGACCATTGTGGTTGTCGCAGGGTTTGATATTCTACGGGACTGGCAAATAAGGTACTATCAGTGGCTCAAGAAATCCGGGAAAGAAGTGTACTTGGTGGACTACCCAAACATGTTTCACGGTTTCTGCCTCTTACCGGAGTTGCCGGAATCTGATCAACTTATATCGAAAGTGAAGGACTTCATTCACAATGTCTTAAACAAGGTATTCACAGCTCTGATACGTAATTTAAAACAGATGACACTAAGCGTACATCTTTTATAAACTTGAGAGCGTGACAAATATTATTCTGCTCAGATGGGGGAGCATGTTTAACAATATGGGGTACGAGATTTAAAAAAAATCATAAAAAGTTAAATTATTCCAAAAAACTTACATCATTAGATCATGCGTAACAGACATTATAGGGCGTAAAAGGCTTAATAGGAGTATGAAGAGTGAGAAGTGTTTTAGTATAACACCAAATAAGAAGAAAAAAATTGAAAAATGATGATTGAAAGGGATTAAAGGCGTTAAGTGTTACAAACTTCTTAAAAGGCTTTGTAATGCTGACATGACGGATAATGGCCTGTAAAAATAGTCTTTTGAAATTTTGTACTTACTATGTAGAGAGAGAGAGAGAGATAGAGAGAGAGAGAGAGAGAGAGAGAGAGAGATAGAGACTCACATATTATAAATGACTAATCTGCTCACATAATTTTTATATTTAAAATTTTGATGAATTTTTTATACACATGTTGGTTTTTGTTTTTGTGTTTAAATCACATCTTTTCGATACTTATTATGTGTGTTGATCCGTAACCTTACAGATTTAGAAGATGGAGATGGAAGCTTGAAACAATCGCCTGTATATTCTCTGTTTTCAATTTAAATTTTATGTTATTTTGTTTTATTCCTTCTTTGACTTAAAATGAATACAGTTATTGGTTTTAAGCTTAACTAGAAGATTGACCCACGCGTGTTTCGCCACGGCTAATGGAATTGACATGCTGTTGATCAGATTCATATTTACAATGTGTTAAAGTTGTTTTTGTCGGTTAAGTCTGTATTACTATCTTATACAAATAAGTAATTCACCAAATAAGCTCAATACAATTAATGGTATCATAATTACTACGCTACATGACTTCTATCCATATAAATTACCAATCGTATTAAGCTCCTCGCGTTGCGGCGGGGTCGTAAAAACCGTGACAAATAGCACCAATGCCACACCATAGCCAACGACCACCAACATTGAAGTTGCGGTGTGTTAACGTGGAAAAATTAGACCGACATGTAAAACATAGAAATTAATTAACTCGATTTAGGACTCGCACGGTGTGATGAACTTATTAAACAGGAAAAAAATAGACGACGTAAACACACTAAACCACACACGTACGTTTCCCCATGTTAAATTGCAAAATTTAGAACGATACGTATAACAAAATGTAAAATAATTGAACCACACACACATTTTGACGTGTTAAGTCGCAAAATATATATCTAACGTAAAACGAAAAATTTTGCAAAATATGAAAAATATAGGAGATCAAAGTTGAAAGTAAAAATGTTGTGAGGTTAAATTGGAAAAACTAAAAACTTTTGAGTTAAAACTACAAAATCAAGTAGTTTTGGGTTTAAAGTGAAACATCAATTATTTATTTATTTTTGAAAAACCCCCCAAAACATGGGATACAACACCCCAATGCCTCAACTTGTTGTAAATTTATATTATGTAAATTGTTTGACTCCTATAGTACTAATACCCACGAATTTCACGGGTTTCACAAAATAATATGTTTTCGAAGTATTAACAAAAACATTAATGACGATCCAAGATTTGATGTTACAAAGTGATGAAGGTGGTAGCTCTATAGTTAAGATAAAAGAAATAAATAAACATTCAAGGTGGATCGAGTGAGGTGGCTCTTTGCCAACATCAACGAAGATTAAAAAAGTTAATTATGATTCAATATTAATAAAAATACATTCATCAAATTTGGTTTGCATTATAATAAGTAAACGAATTTTGATTGCTTTACTCACACCCTAAATTTTGACTCTCTCTTGCTTCAACAATGGAATCTGCAACTACAGCCAAAACTGAGAAATCTCAATCCCTACCCTGGAAAACACGAATTATATATTGGCTAATGGAAACTGCAATCGACCTAGTTACTCGTAAAGATGACACAGTGAACCGTCGTCTTCTCAAACTCGTAGACTTTCGGATCCCACCATCATCTAAACCAGTGAACGGCGTCAAGACATACGATGTAGTGGTGGATCCAACTCGCAATCTCTGGTTTCGCGATTTGTCCCCACACAGTACACTGTAGAATATCTCCCTGTTATGGTGTTCTTTCACGGTGGTGCTTATATTGTCCTCTCCCCGGACGTGAAGCCATACGACGATGTTTGCCGCGAGATAATTGCATGTGATAGTTGTTTCTGTGGATTATCGTCTTGCAACCTGTGCAACACAACGATGGGATATTTCACACGGCTTTATCGCGGGTGATAGCGCTGGCGGACGCATAGCTGATCATGTTGCTCTAAGAGCCTCCGAATTCAACTTCCAACAACTCCGGGTACCTTAACATCCATCGTCAACTTAACCAGGTGAATCTTTGGTTTTTAATGATATATTATCTTAATCTAGTTATTAAGTGTATATATAGAAACGGGATCAGGAGAAAACGGTTGGAAGTGTGAAAACGATGAGAATGGATCATGGTCGAACACGTGGTAGGGGCGCTAAATGATATGTAGGGGCAGGATTGTCATTGTTCACGTTCCCTCAATAAGTCGCGTTATAATTCAGTTTCCAACAAAATTCCAAAAATTTCGTATTAGCAATTACCTCCTCTCCAAGCTTCCGAGATCTATGGCGTTTAACGTGGATTCTGTTCTACAAAGTAATATTTGATGACGTTTTCATAGGTGTTCAAGCAAATCATGCAACACATATGCAACAGATATGACGTTTTGTTCTTTATGCTTGTTTTAATGGCGTTTTTTTTTGCAAAGTAATATTTGAAAATGGCGTTTATGTTTCAATGGCCATCTTCATATATCACTTTTTGTGTATAACATGTGATTTGGAAGGAACATAACAAACCATAGAAGATCACACACACATAAACGTCAAAGAAAAAAAAAACACGTTTCAGTAAATAAAATAGGTGAGGATAAACTCAATAAGATTTTGCTCAATGAAATGGACAAAATCCTCACTTAAGAATTTTGTCCAACAAATTGAGTGAAACTTTTTTTGAGAACAAAACTGAATCTCCAAGAAACGACGTTTTCCATGTGTGGTTTTACTTTCTAGCGTTTTAGTTGAATGGAATTTAGTAAAATATGGCGTTGTTTTTTGTGTGATCAATGGAAGGTCCTGAGACGTTGTTTATATAAGAAGTTTTTGGCGCATAGTTTAGGTGAGAATTTATTATAATAAATGTTAGTAATAAAGTTTCCATCGTTTCGGTTACTGTTTGTAGTTATTGTTTATTCAGCTTTATCTATTAAAGCTGTAAGGCATCCCATCATTAAGTTTGGCGTTTTGTATGAATGACATTTTAGATAAAGATGACAAAATACAACTAATTAACTTTTGTAAGGCAAAAAAATGTTATGGTGTTTTGAAACATATATCACTTTTTGTGTATAACATGTGATTTGGAAGGTACATAACAAACCATAGAAGATCGTACACACACACACATAAACGCCAAAGAAAAAGAACACTTTTCAGTAAATAAAATAGGTGAGGATAAACTCAATAAGATAAAGATGTAAGGCGTCTCATCATTAAGTTTGGCGTTTATCTGTTAAAGCTGTAAGGCGTCCCATCATTAAGTTTGGTGTTTTGTATGAATGGCGTTTTATATAAAGATGGCAAAATACAACTAATTAACTTTTGTAAGGCAAAATAATGTTATGGTGTTTTAGATAAAGAAGGCAAAACACAACTAATTAACTTTTGGAGTTTAGCGTTTGTGGCATTTTGGCATTTTATATCTAATTAGAGAAATAAAGTATTTTATTAGCGGAAAAGTACATAACAAAGCACAGAAATGACACACACAAAAAGGAAAAAAAGTTAAAACTCCTCGTCAGAAGGGATTTCGTCTGAGAAGTATCCATCACTTCCATCATCTTCTTCTTCAGATTCTTCATCCAATTTCTCATCCAAATCTTCACTTTTATGGTTCTCTTTTTCTTGAAGATTTTGAAACCTCCATATGAACATGTCATGCAACAATGCCAATTTTAGGGTCATGTCTGTGTTCAAACATGTTGCGTGGTTTAACTCCTTTGGGAACCCAAGGCTATGTTTGATCATGATGTTTTCAACCATGTAGTCTTCCTGGTCCCCATTGTCACATACAACAGTCACTATGTCAGTGTCTTCATCAAATAGCCATGATTGGATGACTGGGTCCACATTTGGATTTGCATTGTTCGATCCAAAATTTCTAGTTAATCTTCGTATGACCGTCTGTGTTTTCTCACAGAGGTTATCAAGAGGAACGCCAAGTGCTAGGATCCCCCTATGTACTTCTTCTTCCAAGTTCATTATGGCTTTGATGGTTTTCATAAACACTCTTCTTCTGTTGTCAAAGAGGATTATGAATCTATTTATTCTAGTTTTGAATCTCCATGAAACGATGTTTTCCATTTGTCCTCTTTCAGACCTTTTTTTTTTGAAATTTTGCGTTTTGGTAGGAATGGCTTTTTGGTTAAAGATGGCATTTTTAGTATGATCAATAGAAGGGATGGTAATGTCATTTATATAATGATGTGTTTGGCGCGTAGTTTAGGAGGGAGTTTTTATAATAAATGTTAGATAATAAAGTTTTAGTTATTGTTTGTTCACCTTTATCTGTTAAAGCTGCAACGTGTTTCATCATGCGTTTTCTATGAATGGCGTTTTAGATAAAAATGGCACAAAACGGTCTTTTCATTGCAATGATTAGATTACGCTAGCGGGAAACTTTGGGTTGACAAATATAGTTGCGTGATAGTATTCCCATGTTAAGTTCTTAGTATTCGAATTTCGTCATGTGGATTTGTTTAAACTTTCATACATATGCTATTACATAAACTTGTATGCTCGCCAATACTTCTGTATTGAACTATACTTTTACGCGTATTGCAAGAATTTAATGAGAATGATGATGAATGAAATCTAGTACGAAGACTAGAAACGCACTTTAAATTTAGTACTTTGTTGTATTTTACTTTTGTTCAACATGTTGTAATTTGCTTCAAGACGATTGTACTTGTTTCTTAGCAGTGAAATGAAATTTACTTATTAAACATTGTCACCATTAGTGTTATGACGACTCTAGAAATCTCGTTTTTGTCCCGCCCCGATGTTTCCGCCATCAGTTGGAGTATGAAAGATTGGTATCAGAGTCATAACTATACGGAATTAGGAAAAATTGCCATGATTTGACCTAGTCTATAGTTTAAGTACCAAACTTGACTATTCTTGTTTCATGTTTAAAATATTTGAATTCTTCCACTTTGTTTCTATCTATTCTTTTTGTCTTTACTTATACATGTCTTTCCCAAGACTAATACAATACACACATGAAGACGTGAAGACACTCTTATTTCACAAACGAAATGATTTTCACCAAGATAGGCTTAAAGGCCCATGATTTTTGGTGAAGTCCCTCAATCCGCGTATTCGATTTTTCCTGAAATTACACAGGAGAAGTAATGTCCTTACGATCAGATTCAAAAGCTGGAGAACGAGTATTATCACCTGAAGATGGTGGGATCGGAGATTGAAGCTTATAGGAAGCGCTCTCATGAGCTTACAAACATGTGCCCTAACCTATCAAACCCACCCCACAAGAGGATCGAGCTGTATATCAATGGTTTGGCTCCATGGATCAAGAGTATGGTTACTGTGGTGAACAACAAGGGGAACAACAATAACAACAACGCCGGGAATCATAGCAATAACAACGGTAACAATGGTGGAAATGGTGCTCGTGGGAGAGCATTCACTATCGGCGCGATGGCAACATGGTGACTGGTATGTTTTATGTGAACACTCTTTTTGACTCTGTTTTTTTCGATTCTGGTGCCGATTGGAGTTACGTGTCCTCGAAATTCAGTAGGCTGTTAGGATTAACCCGAACACCTCTCGAAACCAAAAATATTGTAGAATTGGCTGATGGTATGCCAATTGAAGCGTCTCATGTTCACGAGGGATTCAAACTCGACCTTCTAGATCATAGATATTCTACATACCTTAATTACCAAACAGGTCTCTCCTCACATAAACATTGCTCCTTTTTTACTATTTCCACTTCACATAGTACAAGTATCTATGCAACAACTTTCACAACTAGATTCTCATTAAAATCTCCATCCTCTGACTATGAAGGTCATCTTGAGTCGGTGTTTAATTAAATTTTGAAGTTTAGACCGCTTGAAAGCCAACATCCAATAAACACATGAGCGAATTGATTAGATTTGTTGCCGTTGACGAGGGCAATTACTCTTGCATAAACATCGGTGATGTAGCGGATGGGACACTCATACTCTGTTGCAACATCCCAGTTTTATAAGTCCAATATTTTTTCCTGTTAATTCCGTAGTGTTAATATTGATTTTTCTGCAAGAAACTAACACCGGAGGTATTTATTATAACTATTATACTTAAATAGTTTAATTAGTTGGTTAAAATTAGCGTTTATGTTTGTTGAGTTATAGTACAAAGGGGTTAATAAATAAGAAGGGTAAGAAGCAACCATGTTGGGATTGAACCCTACCAGAGGAACAGTTGATTAAAGCCAAAACCGGATCAGAGTAGTGGATCCAAAATAAGCAGATGTTATGTTTATATTCTCTCCCCTTGAAAGTGGTTTCAACATCTGATGACCTCCATCCATTGATCATTTACAACAACTGCTGACTTACAACTGCTAATCAAGTCAAAGACTGATGAAGACTAAAAGCCCTGTTGATCAATCTACTGCTATGGGTCAAGCACTGCTGAAGATATCAAGTACTGCTGGAGTCACAACAGTGGAAGGATAAAGCAGTAGTTTAGTTCTTCTTATGTAATGTATTGTTATCAGTAGTTAGCATAGCAGCGTTTGTATTAGATCAGTTATTAGAGTTTGTTAGGAGGTTAGATGTCACTTTCATGGTGACGTCAGCAAAGATGCCACAGTGGTTTGTCCGTGCCTATAAATAGAATAGTACCCTTTACTGTTCTATTAGCTCTTCATCACTTTTCTTCCTGTATGAACAAACACGGTGAGCTCAGGCTGAGGGGGAGTTTGTTACATGCATGCATAATGTAATCGGTGATTGGAATAAAGTCAAGCATTCGATTCAATGTTAAACTTGTGTGTTAAAAGCATTTCTCCTGTTTGATTTTGTGCAAAGTTTATTTCCATTTTAATTCCGCTGCATTACTTGTTCATTTTTAATCTTAATTCCAACGTAAAACACAATCAATCCAAACTCAGATCCTAACAATTGGTATCAGAGCTCGGACAGTCGAATTTGATTTAACCATCATTTTGACATAAATAGTTCAGCTCACAATCGTTGATACTGATAGTTGTTCGTTTTGTTGAAAAACAGAGTAAGGTTTAATCACGATCAAAGTTGATTAATCAATACCTGTAAAACAACCAGGATGACGTCACAATCACAAGATGATAAGTATAAAATCGGCTCACTTTTCAAACCACCCATGCTGAAACGAAATGAATACAACATCTGGGAGAGAAGGATGGGTCACATCCTTGCTCAACAGAACACTGGATGTTGGAGATCAGTTTTTTTGGGCCCCATGTTCCTATGGTGCCAAGTACTGAGGATTCAAAGAAATTCGAACCTAAAAAACCTGAAAACTATACTGAAACTGATTTTCAAAAGTTCGAATTGGATGCCAAAGCATTTAGCATCATTGCATCTACATTACCCAACGAAATCTATGCTGGGCTGTTACATTGTAACAGTGCTAAAGAATTATGGGATGCACTTAAGGAACAATTCGGGGGAACGGAAGAAGTAATTGAAAATAATAGGGAAATTCTGAATCAGCAATATGAAACCTTTTGTCACATCAAGGGTGAATCATTGACTCAACAGTTTGAGCAATTCAGTTGTCTCATTAGTGAGCTAAGACTTGTTAAGGTTGTATTTCCTAATTCTACACAAAATAGCAGGTTTCTTAGATCACTACCTGAAAAATGGGATACAATTGCCTTTGTTACTAGAAACTCTGTTGAGTTCAAAGATCTGACACTGACTCAACTTCATGGTAGACTCCTGACATATGAAAGGGAGTTAAACCAGAAAAAGAGGTTGCAAGAGTCTGGAAAAGTTGCAGATGATTATTCATTTAGCAGAACAGCTCTTCTGGGTCAAGATGAGTCTGGCAGCAGTAAGGATCAGAGTTATGATCATTTTATTGACATAACTGCTGGGGGTAATTTCAACTCTGATCCTTACTCATCCAATTTTGCTTTCTCAGCAAATGGAGAAAGCCAGATCTCTGATAATCTGTCTTTTGAACTCAATGATTTACAACACTTTGATCCCACTGACTTAGAAGAAATGGACATTTTGTATCAATTGGCATTGCTTAGTATAAGAACAAGAAAATTCTATAAAAGAACAGGGAGAAAATTCCCGGGGTTACATGGGAATTTAAAAGAGGGGTTGGATAAGTCAAAAATCAAGTGCTATAAGTGCAATAGGCTAGGTCATTTTGCTAGGGAATGCAGAAGTCAAACCACTGGTCCAATTATTACTCATCCCAGCTCAAACCCTAGACCACAACATCAAAACACTATGCACTATACCCAATATACCCCTGCATCCCATGTTAACACTTCTCACTATGCTGCAACCCCTGTGCCTGTGCATTATGTTCAAACCACTGTTCCACAAATTCAGTATGTTCAAGCCCCTGTCCCTCACGCTCAAGTGCAACCTGTTGCACCTCAACAAACTGCTACAATAGTGGTTCAACCAGATCAAAAAAACTTTTTCACCCAAGGTTTTGTTGACTGGAGCAGTATGCCTGATGAGCTTGGTGATGAAAATTTTGCACTCTATGCTTCCAATGATACTTTTAATGATGAATTTTGTCTGATGGCATTAGTGTCAATACCAGAAGGGGTAGAAGCTGAAGGAGAACAGCTAAGTGATGAAACAGTGGATGAAGTGACTGAAGCAGTGGTTACTGCAGTTGCTGGTGAACTACTGCTAGGAGAAAATTCAGAAACCCTGATTGAACCACTATTTGAACCCTGGTCCAAAGAAGACAAAGAAGAAAAAGAAGAGAAGAAGGAAGGTGAGAAAGAAGACAGAGCTGATGAACAAAGTGATCATCAATGTGATTGTGCCATGATGGCTGCTGCCAAGGGAGCTTCTGCATGCTTAGATAGTCTTTGGTATGTAGATAGTGGATGCTCCAGGCACATGACAGGATGTAGAGCCCTTCTCAAAGATTTCAAAACTCATGGAGGGGGTGATATATCCTTTGGCAATAATAGTAAAGGGAAGGTTCTGGGGTCTGGTACTGTGCAGTCCGGTAAAGTTAAGTTTGAAAATGTCAATCTAATAGACAATCTAAAATTCAACCTCTTAAGTGTCTCTCAAATGAGTGATAAGGGCTATGGCTCATTCTTTACAAAAGACTGTTGTAGGATTGTTGGACCAGAAATGGTTGAAAAGATTGAAGCAATAATCAAAAATGGAAAAACCCAACTTGTTGCTCAAAGAAGTGGCAATGTTTATGTGGTGGATATGTCAAAAGAGAGCCCCAGGACTGATGCCTGTCTGTTCTCAGCTGCCTCAAACAAAGAGACAGAATTATGGCAGAGGAGATTGGGGCACACAAATCTCTAGACAATCACTGCCATTTCAAAACAGGGGTTAGTAAGAGGTTTACCCCAAAAACTGTTCACCTGTTCTGGGCATTGTGTTTCCTGCTTAAAAGGAAAACAACATAAAAGCTCATTCAAATCAATTGAAGAGTCCAAAACAACAAAGTGCTTACAAATGCTTCACATGGATCTGTTTGGCCTAGTTAAAGTCATGAGTCTTAGGAATAAAAGATATTGTTTGGTTATTGTTGATGAGTTTTCTAGGTTTACATGGACTTACTTTTTGCACTCAAAAGATGAGACTGCAGGCATTCTGCAAGACTTTGTGAAACAGGTTGAAAAGCAATTTGACCTGCCAGTAAAAATCTTCAGAAGTGATAATGGCACAGAGTTCAGGAACAAGGAGTTAGATGATTTCTGTGTGACAAAAGGAATTGTGAGGCAGTACAGCATTCCAAGGACACCAGAACAAAATGGGGTTGTTGAGAGAAAGAACAGAACTTTGATTGAGGCGGCCAAAACCATGCTTGCTGATTCAGGTTTGCCATTAACTTTTTGGGCAGAGGTAGTAAACATTGCTTGTTATGTCCAAAACAGAGTTTTAATCAACCCCAGGCATCAAAAGACTGCCTATGAACTGCTGTATAAAATAAAGCCATTGATCTCATATTTCAAAGTTTTTGGCTGCCCATGTTTCATTTTAAACTTAAAAGATTCTATCTCAAAGTTTGCAGCCAAAATAGATTGTGGTTATCATCTGGGATACTCAACCACTGCTAAGGCCTACAAAGTGTTTAACACAAGGACCAAAACAGTGGAAGAGACTTTGAATGTAAAGTTCAATGAACTTTCATCAATGAAAATCCCAGCAAATCCTGCAGAATTGTTTGATCTTGATAAATTTACTTTTGAAAATACTGCTGTCAAGACTAACAGTGCAGGTCCATCAGAGGATTCATCATCAGACTATGGGTATGAGGTCATCATTCCTCAACAAAAGTCTTTCTCAATGGGAAGAGCAGCAGATGTTCAAAACATCTGTCAAAGCTCAACCACTGCTACCTCAATAGTTGTTGACCAAAGTAGCCCATTAACCCCTGCTTCCACATCATCAAACACTGTTGATATCCTCCATCAGTGGATAAAAGTCAGCATGTTTTCACACCAGTTCCACCTATTCCTCCACCTCCATTTGAAGCCACTGCTGGATCATCAAAGTCACCAGCAGTGGTTAGCTCAGATGATTCACATCTGCAGCCTTCACCAAAAAATGCCATTGTTCCATACAAAGGAGATCTAATCTTCTTGAAGTCTCATCCACCTGACCAAATCATTGGCAACATCAGTGAAGGGGTGCTCACAAGAAGCCAATCCCAAAACATCCGTCTTTTTGCTGGTTTCCTATCTCTCCATCAGCCAGTCAAGTACCAAGAGGCACTGAAAGACAACAGCTGGGTAGAATCCATGCAAGAGGAGATCCAACAGTTCAAAAGACAACAAGTATGGGAACTTATACCACTGCCAGAGGGTGTAGGTCCTATTGGCACAAAGTGGGTCTTCAAAAACAAAACTGATGAAAGGGGAATTGTTGTCAAGAATAAAGCCAGGCTTGTGGTTCAAGGGTTCTGACAGGAAGAGGGCATTGACAATGATGAAACATTTTCCCCTGTAGCAAGACTTGAAGCTATCAAACTATTTCTGGCCTTTGCTGTCAACCACAACATCAAGGTGTATCAAATGGATATCAAATGTGCATTCCTCTATGGTAAGATTCAAGAAGAGGTTTATGTTTGTCAACCTCCAGGCTTTGAGGATCCATTTAATCCAAATCATGTCTACAAGCTAAATAAAGCTTTGTATGGCCTGAAACAAGCACCAAGAGCCTCGTATGAAACTCTTTCCACTTTCCTACTATCCATTGGATTCATAAGAGGTAAAATAGACAAAACATTGTTTTTAAAATGGAGAGGAAATGATTTGATGATTGTCCAGATTTATGTGGATGACATCATTTTTGGAAGCATATGTAATAAAATGTGTGAAGAGTTTAGGCAACTCATGACAGCTGAGTTTGAAATGAGTGCAATGGGTGAACTCCAGTGCTTTCTTGGTCTCCAAGTAAGGCGACTGAAAAATGGCACTTTTATCCATCAAGGAAAATATGCCAAAGAACTTTTAAAGAAATTTGAGATGGATGACTGTAAGCCATGTAGTACACCCATTGCTACCAATAAAATTGTCATGTCTGATGAAAAGGATGATTTGGTTGATCAAACTCTATATAGAAGCATGATTGGGTCTTTATTGTACCTAACTGCATCTAGACCAGACATCATGTTTGCAACATGTGTTGGTGCAAGATCCCAATCAGCCCCTAGAAAGTCTAACCTTATTGCTGTAAAAAGGATATTCAGATACCTAAAAGGTGCTCCCACACTTGGTATCTGGTATCCAGCTGATGGAAATATCAAGCTTTCAGGATTCTCAGATAGTGACTTTGCTGGATGTGATAAGACAAGGAAGTCCACTTCAGGAGGGTGCCAATTCCTAGGCAACTTCTTAGTGTCTTGGAAAAGCAAAAAACAAGCAGCTGTTTCCACATCCATTGCTGAGGGAGAGTATATAGCTGCTGCAAGCTGTACAGCCCAACTGCTTTGGCTTCAAAATCAATTGTTGGATTTTGGTATCACTGCCCTAAAGACACCCCTCATGTTGGACAATCAGGCAGCAGGAAATATCATCAAAAATCCAGTCCTCCCATTCAACCACCAAGCACAGAGATATCAGACATCACTTTCTGAGGGATTGCTATGAAAAAGGTTTGATTTCTCTGCACCATGTACCAACTAAGGATCAGCTGGCAGATGTGCTAACCAAAGCATTAGACACATCCACCTTTGAAAGCTTGATCTCTAGGATTGGCATGCTAAACATGGAATAACAAGCAAAATATTGTTTTTCTATGAATAAAAGCATTAAAATGTTTTCATAAAATCAAAAATTTATCCTTAAAAATATTTAAAAACGAGTCTTTCATTAAATCCTTAAAAGTCTGCCATAACCACTGTTTTGTTCAAACATCTGTTCCACTAAAAGTTGTCCACTGCTGAAAGTCAACCCCTGTTCTATCATTTCCTTGGTAATCACTGTTGTTCAAAACCAGTGTTTTTTTATCCATTGATAGTAAAAATCACCCACTGTTCTCATTGTTACCGTTACAACCACTGATATTGCTCCATCAGTGGTTTCATAAAACAACTGTCCTCCATTATTCATCAGGAGTTGGCACGTGGACAGTACATAGCGGTCAGATCTTTTGTAACCGCTGCCACGTCAGCATTCACTTTTTCCTCTATAAAACCCCCTTCAAAACCCCAAACAGGGTTTTTACACTGTCGAATTGAATTCTACAATTCATTTCTCAAAGCAGTTTCCATCATTTTCTTTCAAAATCCATCTTCGTCTTCTTCATCTTACAAACCACTAATGTCTTCTTCTCCAAAATCACCATCTTCGTCTTCTCAAGAAGACACCCAAATGGCCCCCAAACCCATTGAAATTCCGTACAAAGCTCCTCACAACTATCTGGGTCTGTTGGATCGTTGTGCGACCTGAACGAGTCGATCATAAGAGTTTTAATCCATATCAAAGGCGGAATCAATGATACGAACTTGATTACAGCTTGATTCTCCCTAATTATCTTGTTTTTATTGATTTCAATGCTTTACATATCAGTTGACAATTTGGCAGCACCTCGGCTCTGAAATCCTGAATCGTTTCAAATGACAACCATGCTCCACTATATATAGAGGGTTCATTTCGTACGAAACAAGCAAAACTCATTTCGGGCGAAATAGGCTTGATCCATTTCGTACGAAATGCTTCTTGCCATTTCGTGCGAAATGACTCTTACACAAACAAAACCTAATTTATAACCTACTGAGCACTAGTTTATCCTATCTAGACATTAGACTCGATAAAGACGAAGTTATCAGACATTTATGCACCAACAGACTCCCCCTTGGATGTTGACGAAGTCTTTGGCATCGAGTCTTCAGTCTTGATCAGTCTTTTCTTTCTTTCCAAATTGTTTGACACTATAAGCATCCTTCAATCTCTATCAGCATCAGCATCTAGCACTCGAACCTGGTTTATACAATCTTCAAACTCCCCCTTGAATGTTGATCCAGAAACTTTTAGACTCCCCCTTTCAATATGCTGGGATCATATTCTGGTTCAAGTTTTGTTCAAACTTAGCTATGGGGATCTTGCTTTGCTGCTTTCACAGAATCAAACCTGTTCCCGACTTCTTAGAAATTTGACATTACAATCTATTCACATTTTGATGTCTCTTGTTGTTTTTATCAGTTTTTTTTAATAATCCACTTAAGTATCTAGGTCCAAGTTAATGACCCTAGGCACTTAATTTGCCTACCAAGTCCAACTTAATGGCCTTGGTTGACTCGAGACAAAACAAAACTGACTTTTGTTCAACATTTTTCAAAACATTATTCTGATAATTACACGTTTCAATTTAATGAACTTGTTTTGACTTTTCATATTCATTGGTTTAACATGATAAGCTCGCAACTCTTCTGTCCAGCTCAGAAACTTCTTGCATCTTCTTCAAACTGCGAGTTTGAAGATCAGCTTTCCACTTTGGTTTGTCGGAAAAAATAAAGCAGAAATGCAAAATCTTTTTGGATTTTGAATAAAGTTTCTATACTAGAATGCTAAACAGAAATGAAATGCAGTAAATGTTAACTATTTACAAACATATTTTTGGTGAGCGTGTTAGGGAATCATATCAACTGTCAACAAGTCACAAGTACCGTTAAGCTTTGATTCCATATTTAGAATAAAACAATTCGCTTAGATTGCCGATATACTGATCCACTTAAGTTCTCACACAGATTTCGATCTGTTCAGGATACGAATTTAGTGTTTTAGAGACTTAGCTTATACGCGTGTACCACCTCAGAATATACTCTCGTATCCAGACTACTATATTTAGTCTTACAGGTGAGTGCACACTAGTAATATCTGTAAGGGGTTAAGTGTTGAGGCCATGAGAGCTCAGGCTATTGCTTTCGCAAAATCAGAGAGATGATGGCTCAACTTTAGGTGGGTCCCCTTTGGGGATCTTCTTTTACAACAGCACATGATTAGCATTTTTCAATGTTTCATCATTTTTTTATGCTGAGGGCGGGCTTTATGATTAAAGGCTGTGCAAAGTATTATACGAGGACTAGGCTATTACTCCCGCAAAATCAGAAGTCCAGGTATAATACCCCAGATATTACCACGTACAAAGACCTAGTATGTCAGAAATAGAGCCTTTCAAACAAGATTTCGGGGGTTATCCATATATCCGAGAGATGTTCCCCACGTAAAAAGCAAGTTGTAATTTAGGTTTATATCCCGAACAAACCTACTAAATGTGTAAAAACCTACCGGCATATCATCAGCGAGACTGTTTAACACTTTTTAAACTTTACATTTCTTTAGCATACCGTAACTGTCAAGCTGATGTACTATCATTTTCCCTTTTTACACAAGCTCTTTTTCGGTTTTCTATTGTTTTTGGATTTTGAAATATCTCATGTTTTTGGATTTTAAATTTTTTTACTGTTTTTGTATTTTCTGAAAATATAACTACCTCCCCCTAAATACCAAAACAAGTAAAAAATCGACAAACCATTGCAGATTGCTTTTCAACATCATCTACAGTGGTACCTTCATCTAATCCTAGAATCTCTTCCGACACCAATAAAAGCTTCATTCCGTTCAATTTTAAAAGATATTGAAAACGAGTTTTATCAAACGCTTTGGTATGTAAATCAGCTTTTTGTTCGTCAGTGTGGATTTTCTCAATTCGTATCAACTTCTTCTCGAAACAGTCTCGGATGAAGTGATGACGAATTTCAATGTGTTTCGTTTTAGCGTGATGAACAGGATTTTTTGTAATGTTTATCGCTGCCTCGTTATCAACAAAGATAGGGGTGTTAAGAAATTGCAAACCGTAGTCTCGCATCTGTTGCTTGATCCACAAGATCTGAGAGCAGCAACTGCTAGCAGATACATACTCGATTTCACATGTGGATAAAGCTACAGAGGTCTGCTTCTTACATTGCCAGGTAACCAATCGTGATCCGAATAACTAGCACCCTGCTGTTGTTGACTTAGCGTTAACTTTGCAGCATCCGAAATCAGAATCAGAATACCCTTCGAGCGTGAAATCGCCTTCTCTTGGATACCACAACCCTAGTGATGGAGTTCCTTTTAGGTAGCGCAATATCCGTTTAACTATCACCATATGCGAAGCTCTTGGGCTAGACTGAAATCTTGCTACGAGGCAGGTTGGATACATGATATCGGGTCTTGAAGTTGTCAAGTACATCAGCGATCCGATCATGGAACGATATAACGTTTCATCCACCTTCTCTCCGGTGAGATCAGGGTTTATCCCATGGTTCGTCGCTAACGGGGTGGAAGCTGGAGTAGTCCCGGACATCCCAAATTTCTCTAAGATATCATGAACATACTTCGTCTGATGTATGAAAATTCCCTTGGACAATTGATCTACCTGAAGCCCCAAGAAGAATTTCATCTCACCCATCGATGACATTTCAAATTTTTGCTTCATAACTCTTTCAAAATCATTGCACAGATTTTCATTTGTAGACCCAAATATGATATCATCAACGTATATTTGAACTATCAGAAGATGTCCGTCGACCTCTTTGGTGAAGAGAGTGGTATCCACTTTTCCACGGATGAAGCTGTTGGCAAGCAGATGTTGAGACAATGTTTTGTACCACGCTCTCGGGGCGTGGTGTAAACCATACAGCGCTTTATCCAGTAAATAGACCTTGTCTTTGTGGATTGGGTCGGTGAAGCCCGGTGGCTGTCCGACATATAACTCCTCTTTAACCTTCCCATAGAGAAACGCCGATTTAACATCTAGCTGATAAACTTTAAAACCTTTCCAAGATGCAAATGCTAGGAAGATTCTTATTGCTTCAAGTCTAGTAACCGGAGCATACACTTCAGTGAAATCTATACCCTCCTGCTGACTAAAGCCCTGGACTACAAGTCGAGCTTTATTACGAATAATAACCCCTTGATCATCCCTCTTGCACTTGAACACCCACTTGGTATTTATCTTCCTGTGACCATCAGGCAAGTCTACCAATTTCCACACTCCTAACTTCTCAAACTGACTCAGCTCCTCTTGCATCGCGTTGACCCAAGAATCTTCAGTTAGTGCTTCCTTATATGTTCGCGGTTCAATCTGCGAAATAAAACAACTAAGTGAAAACTCAGTTTGTAACGGAGCAACTGTAGAATAAATACAAGTAAGGCCTTGGTCAATTTGACGTCTAGTGCGGACGCCTGATTGTAATTATCCAATAATCAGCTCTTTTGGATGGTACGAAAGAGTTCTCGGCATCACCTCGCCTGGAACATCTACCTCACCTTCCAAATTTGTGACATTCTGATTTGCGCCTTGTTCAGTGACTGGAATTGTTTGACTTAAAATCTGGATCTGCTCCCCCTCAGAATCTGAATCACCAGGATCGAATATAGGTTTATTATCAGATTCTAGATTATCATTGACTACCGTCTGATTGTCAAGAGTTTGCTGAATATCATCATGTTCTCCAGCATTACTAGGACCAACTTCATCGTCATTGGAAGCTCGATATTGACGTCTAGAAGACTCAGCTGGGAATCTTTCTTGTGATGCTTCATATTCTCTCAGAATATCCAACTCGTCAAAGAAATCTGGTTCTTCTTCTATGTCGAATGAATCCCACAGAGTATCATAATTGAAACGCTATGAGTTGCCGGGATTCTGAGGTGGCATGGTATAACTTTGACACTCAACATTATGTGCTTCGATAATCCTCTTCAAGCTTGCAACGAAAATTCTTTTCAATGGACTTGCATAACCCATGAAAATTCCTTCAATGCTCTTTGGACCAAATTTACCATAAGGTTCTAGAACTGTACAGAGAGACCCAAACGGTTCCAGATACTTCAGGTTAGGTTTGCGGTTATTAATCAGCTTGAAACATGTCTTGTTGAATTTCTTTACTGTAAGAACCCGGTTGAGTGTATAGCAAGCGGCTGACACTGCTTCTGCCCAAAAGTTGACTGGTAATTTCGAATCAGCAAGCATCGTCCTGGCCGTTTCAATTAGTGTCCTGTTCTTTCTTTCAGCTACTCCATTTTGTTGCGGAGTGTAAGGAGCACTAAATTCTTGCAATATACCTCTCTCATCACAATACTCATCCATTTTGTTGTTCTTAAACTCTGTACCATTGTCAGTCCTGATTCTTCTGATTCGAGTTTGGTACATGACGTGCTGTCGTAGTACACGCAAATTTAATCCAAATAACAACTAATAGATAGTGGTAAATGGGTATCGAACTCAGGGGGTATGTGGAAAATGTGTTGATTTTATAGCTTTGTGATTTAACTACAATTAACCTAATTTGCAGAAATTAAAGATCAATGATTTGGATAGTTGTTTAAGAAAACTAAATTACTAACTGATTGCAAAATCAAAATTTGTATATTTAACAGATTAGGAGAAAATGACCATCTTAGGTTCCGGTTTCCATTAACAATTGTGCGCGAATCCAACTAGAAAGAGTTACATAGACATAACTCATGCATAAACGTTTGTTGTGATAAAAGGGAACGAAGTACTCGGATTATGTAAACGCGAGGTTGTTACCCAATGATCAATTAACTAATATCCAACCCTAACCCTTCCCGTGATATCTCGATTATCAACGACACCAAGAACGTACGAATTAGATTAGGAACAAAACATCAATTAACAGTTTACAACCAAACATTCATGCATCATAATAAACATAGCAACATACCAAGTCTATTATTCTAGAAATAAAGATTCATCACACAAAAGTTATAAAGAACCTTCACCTAAGATGATCACCGAAAGTTTAGCCGGGCATTGTTTGGTGAATCATCATAACATCAAGATTGAAGTTCATATGAATCAAAGACAAACCGAATTGTTAGAAATTGTTCACAAGCACTTGCCAAAGCCAAAATTCGCTCTACCACTCCAGAGAAACGTCCAATGATGAGATAATCCCAAAAGACACCATAAAAACCGTTTTAATGAGCAGTTACGAGTTTGTTCGTCATTTCCACCGTAAATTACGGTACCACCGTAAATTACGGTGGACCAAAAACTGTTACGGTGACATGCGCCTGTGTTACGGTGAGAATTTAATATGTTTCAGGGCCACCGTAAATGGTGGCCACTGTAATTTACGGTGGAGCCCTGAATGTTGGGTTTGGTTTCTTCTTTCATTCCTTGCACGACCCGTTCATCTCCAAACCGTCCAAAGCTGCGTTTTCTCCTCTTTTAGCTCCCAAAACATACCTGAAACATAAGCAACTGTAGTTATCTAATTCAAGATAATTACGCGATTAAGTGAAGGATAAACTCGTCTTTTAACATCATTAAGGGTTGTCCAATGGACCACCCGTCACATCCCCACACTTAACCGTTGCTTGTCCCAAGCAACTCTTCAAAACGTTTTCAAAACAAGCGATCACATAAACCAAGCATAAACATGTAGTCCTTTTACTAACCCCTTCTTAACACCCAAAATAACGCACCCCTCGCGATGTCTCTCCTCTCGGTAACAAGTAAGCACTAGCAAATGCAAGCTAGACACACAAAGGCTAACGGCGGTTGCACAACTATAGGCTTGTACCTCAATCGATCCTTCTCCTAACAAGTGCCAAACATGAATGCAAATCAAAGGGGCTTTTAAGGTTGTAACGTGGCTAGGTGTACGGGTAGGAAATGGAATATATATGAAGTAGCGAAAATTTAACCCAGTCTTTTATTACACAAAGAAACAAACAAACAACTACCAAACTTAACTACTATATACAAGATAACTAAACATCACTTTTTTTTTTTCATTTTTCATTGCTTTTTCTCTTTTTTCTCTTTTTTCTCTCTCTCTCTCTTTTTTTTTTTTTTTTTTTTTTAACAAAGCAACATAACATCAAATAAAATAACATACTACTAAACAACCACTAACACTATAAGACCAGGTCAAATTGGGTAAATTTTTAGGTAACTAGCCAGGGGGGAACAAACGATAGGCTTTTAGGCACAAAATTGGGCAACTAAATGTCCAAACCCCCGCCCCTCTCGCAACCATGCTCATATATATAATTTATGAGGTCCAACCCCCCAAATCCCACACTCGCACACACTAATGATGAGGCTACCTAAATTCCCTTATCCTTTTCGCATTCATATCCAACTAAGGACTCAAACCGTATCAAGGCACAAGTTCTAATGCACCCCCACCGTTGCCACTCTCATCAAAGACAAGTTTTATTTATTTACATGTGTGGCTTCAACTCTCACCAAGAATAAAGGGTATTAAGGGTTGCCGGTGCATTATTTGGGGTTAATCCAAAGTGTTCAAATTCTCACATAGTTTAGCTTGATTTAATTTTTTTTCAAAATCTTCAAAAATTTCCCCCCATCCCCACACTTGGGATACATTGACCCCAATGTATGGTTTTAGGAGGATTTGATCGCTAAACATCTTTCACATTACCCAAAAGCTCAACACTCAAACCACAAATTTCTTTTTGGATTTCTTTTTATTTTTCTTCTTTTAAAACATCACACCGCCAACTTCCAACCCAAACAAAACATCACAAACATACATCACCCAACCACCCGACCGAAAACATAACAACTAAATAAATATTCACAAAATATACAAGGAAGGAACACGACCTGACTAGTAATAGCGTGGCTGTGGAGGCCCAAAAATGGAAGACATCATGTCATTCCATTCTCCAAAAGCGAATGCACCGCTACTACTCCCACCTTGTTGCAGAGCTCCTTCTTGTTGTCGCGTGTCGATCCATTGTGAATGATGGAGCGGCGGGTCGGATACGATACACTACCATCATAAGGTGGTAGAGACGCATAATCCACATGTTGTGGATCCACAACCACCGGCCGCCCGGCGTGCCAATCTGCATGCATTCTTCTTTCTTGGTCATCATGGTATCGATTATTCATTTCCAATTCATGTGAATACGCGTGTGTGCGATTCCACGCCTCTTGATGATCGAAGTTATGCTTCAAAGACCGCTCCATGCTTGCACTCATCATCGTGTGTTGATCAAATAACGTCCGCTCCGAACCCGACCATGACTCAAAAATGGGTGTCGGAGGACGTTGGTTCTCAATAACCTCTTGTATAGTGCCATTGTAAGCCCAATTTGGCTCATAGGACCGCTCCGTGTAATCATAAAAGGCACCACCATAACCCCTACCTAGGCCCCCTTGGCCTACATTCACATTCTCACCACCATTCGGCTCATCCGCATAATCATCATCACCACTTGGAGCTTCCGCATCACTTTTCGGCTCATCCTCTTCACCCGGTAGAAGGTCTCTTGCACCCACTTTCAATGCTCTCCATCTCTGCCCCTCCGACTTGAGCTTATGATACCTTTCCGATTGTGTATAAGTCCAACCAATCCCCATATTTTGTAAAGTAAAAGGCTGATGCCTTTTTGCTGCTCCTTTATCCTCTGACGTGATTGCCTTTTGCTGCTTCATCAATCCCGTGAAAATTCGGCAATACGGGATAATATCTCTCCCTAACTTGTTTCGGCAAATCCATAGATGGTTCATGATCAAATATCGGATTGGAAAACGCGAAGACGCATTGAGTAGCGAATAGAGGACGGGTACTTCCGGGTACCTCACTTGCTCCTTATCCCCTCTTCTCGGAATAACATTCAAAATGCAAATCGCTAGCAACAACTTTGCTTGTATCTTCAAATTCCTCCGGTACAAAATTCCACTATACGTACCGGGCAAAAACAGAGCCGCCAACATATCATTCCAACGAGGATGCTTCTCCGGTTTTATCAAAAGATCATCAAGAGTAGGAATCATATAATCACGGGCGTGTAAACTGTCATACTTCCCCAATTTCTTTAGCGTGTCAAACGACATCTCTACTGGAATCCCATTCACCACACCCATTAACTTCATTTGCGACGGCCTATCGTACTTGTTACACTTCAACGTCGCCATCCATTCTTGAATCTCGGTCATGAACAGATTCTTGCTATCTTTAACGTAACAATTAAGCGTCGACTCCCATCCTAGAGCGCGGAATTTGGCAAACACACCAAACGGCCCAAACTCAACTTCAAGAACTTCCCTCTTGCAAATGAACGCGGCAGCCCTGTTTTTCAATCGATTCATACTGTCGTGAAAGAGTGTCGGTTGCCAATGTTCCGGTTGGTCATCTAAAGGACCCGACTCCCATCTTGGCTTTTCAGCCGGGTCCAACTCCATTTCTTCATCCTCGCTTTCACTTTCATCAACTCGACCCAAATATTGCCTCTTTTTCGGTTGTTGTTCCGGTTGCTTGCCCTTGTCTTTAGACGAAGAAGACGAACTTGCTCCGGCTCTTTCCTTCGTTCGTACCATTTTTCTACACACACAACAAAGCAAACAACACAACCAAACACAAAAATTAGACCCTTCTCTCCCAAAATATCCCCACACTTGCTTGTTACTATGGTTGTAGATGCTAGTGAACCAAGAATTTATAAATCTTTTTCAAAAATTGGGCATGGTGTCTCTATAATGTAGAGATTCCCAAAAAGTTCACTACTTTACCATCAACCCTACATCTACAAACCATAACAATGTTCAAGTAACCATTATTATGACAAACTCTAAGAACAAGCAAGTGGGTATGAACAAATAACACAAATAACCTTACTTTTCACAATGCATCATCAAAACATAACAAATAAACTTCCATACCTTGATTTGAAGATGCTAAAACACTTGTGAAACACAAACTTCAAAAATCCCCAAAATTTTTCGGACCTAGGGTTTGGAATTTGAACCAGAAAACTTCATTTTTTCGCAAATCTCTTCTCAAAATCAGCAAGTTCGTGAAAAATTAGTCCAGTTAGACCTAAATTTCACTTGATTTGGCTAAGAATTGAAAGAGATATGAAGCATGGAAGGTTATGGAGTTTGGGGATTTTGTGGGTCTTAGAAAGTGATAGATGAGAATAGAAGAATGAAGGAGAATGAGTGCATGGGGTTTAGTTCACGTGACCTGACTGTTATTATTATTTTTTTTAATGCTGCACCCGGAACGATCTTTACACTCCCCAGGTCCACCGTAAATTACGGTGTAGACCGTAAATTACGGTGGATGCTGGCATCATATTTTCACCGTAAAACAGGAGGTTTGCACCGTAAATCCCAACTTTTTTCATCCTCCACCGTAAATTACGGTACCACCGTAAATTACGGTGGTACCTGGGCCTTTTTACTTCGCCAAAAAGTGTGATTTTTGAGTACCTTTTTTAGATTTTTTTCAGTTTTTTCCAATTTTTTTTTTGTGTTTTTAAAATTTTTCAAAAACATGTAAGAATTACCCTACCCCCTCGAAAGTCCCGTGTTGTCCTCAGCACATTGTTAGAGCAATTCGTGACCTGAATGTCCCCACAGTTGTTTCAAACACAAGATTCAAGCGAGTACGATAAATATGCAAACTATACAAAACAAAATAAGCAAAATGCTAACTATTTACACTACCAAACCTGGGCCTCTTAATGTTGTTCATCATCTACCGGGCGTAAGATGTTGCCCGCTTTATCAAGCTCCAAGTTGTTGATGTCGTTTCCCTCCAAGTATGGCTTCAACCTATGGCCATTCACCGTTTGTTGTTTATTTGTTTGCTCATCTTGGATATCTACATCACCAAACCTCCCAACTCGCCGAACGACATACGGGCCCATCCATTTGCTTTTAAGCTTGCCCGCAAACATCTTGAGTCTTGAATTGTACAACCAAACCTTTTGACCCACTTCAAAGGTTTTCTTCCTCAACTTTGCATCGTGTACCTTCTTGAGCTTGTCTTTGTAAGCCGATGCACACTCATACGCCTCGTCTCTAATCTCTTCTATCTCGCTCAATTGCAACTTCCTCATCTTCCCCGCCTCATCATAATCCGCATTTACCGTCTTGATTGCCCAATGTGCCCGATGCGCTAACTCCATTGGCAAGTGGCAACCCTTTTCCATACACCATCCGGTAAGGTGTTGTGCCAATTGGAGTCTTGTAGGCCGTTCGGTATGCCCACAACGCATCATCCAACTTGCTCGACCAATCCTTCCTATCCGTTCTAACCGTCTTCATGAGGATTTCTTTGATTTGACGGTTGGACACTTCGACTTGTCCACTCGTTAGCGGATGGTAAGGTGTGGCAATCCGGTGATTCACGTTATACCTCTTCAATAGTTTCCCGAAATTAAAGTTCTTGAAATGCGAACCACCATCACTTATAATAATACGCGGCATACCAAAACGAGAAAAGATGTTGGATTGAACAAATTTACAAACAACCGAATGGTCGTTTGTTCGTGTTACAATAGCTTCAATCCACTTTGAGACGTAATCCACCGTTACCAAAATATATAGGAAGCCATTCGAATTCGGGAAGGGACCCATAAAGTCAATACCCCATACATCAAATATTTCTACAACCAAGATTGGTTGTAATGGCATCTTGTCCCTCTTTGAAATGCTTCCCATATTTTGACAATTTATACAATTTCTTGCAAACTCACACACATCTTTGAAAATTGTGGGCCAGTAAAACCCACATGAGAGAACCCGGTAGCCCGTTTTATGCCCACTAAAGTGACCTCCACAAGCGGATGAGTGGGCATGAGTCAAGATTTCCAATACCTCTGTTTCGGGCACACACCTCCTAATGACTTGATCCGGCCCGATCTTGAAAAGGTCCGGTTCATCCCAAATGTATTGCTTCACTTGGACCATAAATTGTTGTCGTCGCTTCTTGGTCCAATGACTTGGAATGGCACCAGTGGCTAAGTAATTTACGTAATGACCATACCACGGTGCAACAAAGGTGGAAACGGCTAGGAGTTGCGCATCGGGGAATCTTTCATTTATTTCACTCACGTCATCAATCCCTTCTACCGGAATCCGAGACAAGTGATCTGCCACTACGTTCTCACTTCCCTTTTTGTCTCGAATTTCTAAGTCAAACTCTTGTAACAACAATACCCGCCGAATCAAACGAGGCTTCGCATCCTTCTTCTCCATCAAATATCGGACGACACTATGATCCGAATAAACCACCTCCTTGCTCCCCCAAATATACGAACGAAACTTATCCAAAGCATACACCACCGCTAATAACTCCTTTTCGGTTGTGGTGTAATTCAGTTGCGCTTTGGATAAAGTCTTGCTTGCATAGTAAATCACCACCGGCTTTTTATCAACCCGTTGACCCAAAACTGCACCAATAGTAGTGCCGCTTGCATCACACATGATCTCGAACGGCTTTGACCAATCCGGTGGTTGCAAAATAGGAGCTTTGACCAAGTGTTCCTCCAGTAGGTTCGGATTCAATCGCCTTTGAGATTCTCGTGTTGGTTTTGCATCTTCGGTGGTGATTATCTTGTGCATGACGATTGATGAACTAATTCCTTTGAGATCGGCAATCGTCCATCCAATAGCTCCTTTATTCGCCTTCAACACTTCCAATAATGCTTGCTCTTGCGCCAACTCTAGATTAGAGGCAATAATGACCAGTAAAGTGTCATTATTCCCTAAGAAAGCATACTTCAAATGGCTCGGCAAGTCTTTGAGTTCCAACTTCGATGGTTCTTCTAATGATGGTTTTGTACCCGAGCTAATTTCCACCGGTAAGCCTTCGAATTGGTGAGTCCATGGTGGTCGACCTTCCTTCAAGGCCATAGCATCCTGTTTTTCCTCTTCAACCCGTAGTGCATAAGCATGTACCTGCTCAGAAAAATCACACAAGCAAACATCCATACCATCCTCCTCATACTCATGCGGGTTGCATCCGTCAACTAAATCTGCCATGAAACACTCATCAACACCATTAGCATTAGAATTGTTAATAAAAACATTTAAGCGCATTTTTCGATTCCCAAAAGTCATATCGACTGTACCAAATCTACAATCGATCACAGCATGCGCGGTGCTCAAAAATGGCCGACCCAAAATTACATTTTGTTGCTGTTTTGGGTCCGCGGATGAGTAGTCCAAGACAAAAAAGTCAACCGGGTAATAGAACTCATCAATTTTAACAATCACATTTTGAACCATCCCCCGAGGTAGCTTATGAGACAAATCGGCTAAAACAACCGTTGTCTCCACCCTTGCTAACGGACCAAAGTCGTATTGGTCATATAAGCCCCCCGGTAAAATGCTCACCCCGGCTCCAAGATCTAGTAACGCCTTTGCCATTTGAAAGTTACCAACTTGTATGTTAATTAATGGTGTGCCCGGATCTTGGAGATAAGGAGGAAGCTCCCCATTCAAAACTGCACTTACTTGCCCGGTTAAGTCCACCCGCTTAGGCATTTTCTTCTTTTGTTGCCTCTTTTGTGTACATAATTCTTTTAAAAATTTTGTATAGGCGGGTACTTGTTTTGTTGCATCAAGGAGTGGAAGGTTAATTTTGAGTTGTTTAAACATGTCCCACAACTCTTCTTTTTGGGGACCTCTTGATGCAATAAAATTTTTCTTTCCCGAGTCAAGTAAAGCCGATGGAAACGGGACTTGACTCGGTTCACCCTCAACTTTTTCACTTTTTTCATTTTCACCCAACCCCGGTTTTTTAACATTTGATTCTTTAGGTTTAACCGGTGAAACTTCATCATCGTCACTTTCATTAACCGTGACATCCTCAACTACCCCTTCAACCAAATCGGGTGACAAATTGGCTTTAAATTCTTTGCCACTTCTTAAAACACTAACATGATGAACATTAACATTACCTCGTGACGAACCATGTGAAGGATTTACCTTGGTATCGCTAGGAAGTTGACCCTTGCTTTTCTTCAATTCTGCCACATCGGTTGCCAATTGACCCATTTGGGTTGTTAGTGATTGAATGCTCTTGTCACGAACCTCATCCTTTTGCATCCGGACTTCGTCGAGTTGATTCTGCTTTTGCATATCTTGTTGCATAGCCCGAAGCATATCCATGACTTCATTCCCGCATGACGAAGGTTGACCCAAACCACTTTGACCCGTTTGTTGAAATTGCCTTTGGTACCCATAATTGTTTCCACCCCGATAATTGCCTTGATTATATTGTTGACGAGGTACAAAGTTACATTGAGCTCCTTGAAAGTTTGGGTTAGCTTGGTTCGCCGCATTCCCGTAACGGAAATTAGGATGGTTTCGTAACCCGGGGTGGTATGTGTTGGAGTTCATATTGAAATTTCGACCACCCCCTCCTTGAATTGCATTCACTTCCTCTACTTGCTCATCAACCACTCCCACTACACAAACTTCCGCCGTGTGGCCTATTTCGTTGCAATTAGTGCACACATTGTACACTTGATTCGTAGTTTGAACATTACCACTCTCTACTCCATGTACTTGCGGCCTTTGTATAACATGCCTTGCCCTTCTTGAAGATTGAGCCTTCCTCTTGGAATTCACCGCCATTTGTTTTAAAAATGCCCAATCAACATGTTCATAATTCGTATCGAATGTACCATTAGTGATCGACATCAAATCTCGTGCATCCTCCGAACTCAACCCTTCGTGAAATGCGTTCAACAACTCCCATAATTGGATCCCATGATGAGGGAAATTCCGCAACATCATATTAAACCTTTCGAAGGCTTCATGAAACATCTCCCCCGATTGTTGTTGGAAGCTTCGCAAACCTCTCCTTGCATCATTAGTCTTTTGAGAGGTGTAATATTCATCCAAGAATATTTGTTGCATGTCGGCCCATGTAAAGATCGATGCGGAGGGTAGGGTGTGAAACCATCTCTTTGCCTTGTCTTCCAAAGAAAATTGGAAGAGAACCAACTTGACATCATCTGAAGAAAAACCTTGACCTCCAATGGTATTGCAAATAGAATCATATGTCTCCAAATGAAAATAGGGTTCTTCCGTTGCTAACCCCTTGAACTTTGGTAGACTTTGGAGAGCGGTTGTTCTAACTTCAAAAGTTCTTCCATCCGCATGATGAGGAATCACTACCGGCGAAGGATTGTTAGTGATAATGGGCCGGAAGTGAGCTTCAATTCCCCGTACAACCTCCCGATGATGTCTTTGAGGGGCACCCAATGGTGCTCTTGGTTGACCCATTTGCATAGGCCCTTGAGGTGCAAAGGGTGGTTGGTATTGATATTGATGAATTGGTGGTTGTTGTTGAATCGGTCTTTGAAATTGTGGTTGCATATTTTGAGGACGCGCTTGATTTAACGGTGTAGGGCATTGCAATTGCGGCCCTTGCGGTCTAATGTGTTGTACCCAAACTGGTAGTCTACTCATATCTTGAAATTGTTGGATCGGTTGACTTTGTTGACCCACTCCTCCTTGCGGTCCCAAGTAGCCTCCATCACCCCCATAGTAAAAACCTTCCTCTTCATACCCTCTAAACTCCTCATCGTAACCATCATCATATCCATCCCCTTGAATACCCGAGGATTGCCCAAAGGGAAGAGTTGAGTATTGGAAACCCGATTGGTTCGATGGTCTAAATGTTGAAGTAGCATGGATAATGGTTGAATTTGGTGGTATTGAATAGTGGGAAGATGCTTGACCCGTAGTTGGGGGAAAGAAGTGTGATAATGGTGGGATTGTGGCCGAAGGGCTAAAGGTAAGATTGGGTTCAACTTGAGTAGTAATCGGTTGTGTGGTGTTGGTTGGTGTAGTGTCATGAGGTGGAGTAGGAATTGTAGTGGAATTTGGGATGGTTGTGTTTGGTGATGGTTGTGTGGAAGTAGGTATGAAAGATGAGGTCGTTTGACCAGTTGTGGGTGGTATTTGAGATTCTTGAATGATGTTTCGTGGTGTGAAGGGTGATGTAGGTGAACCAATAATCTTGTTTTCTCTTACTAAAACTCTGTTTTGCCTTAGCGTTCTTTCGATCTCTGGATCAAATGACAATGGTGACGACTTGTGAGAGCCTCTAGTATGCATGCACCTGTAGAACCTGCACACTAAACACACCAGTGTAAACCCGAAAATAACAAAGCAAAACTAACAAACTGACACACGTTGCGCACAACTCCCCGGCAACGGCGCCAAAATTTGACGTGCTGTCGTAGTACACGCAAATTTAATCCAAATAACAACTAATAGATAGTGGTAAATGGGTATCGAACTCAGGGAGTATGTGGAAAATGTGTTGATTTTATAGCTTTGCGATTTAACTACAATTAACCTAATTTGCAGAAATTAAAGATCAATGATTTGGATAGTTGTTTAAGAAAACTAAATTACTAACTTATTGCAAAATCAAAATTTGGGTATTTAACAGATTAGGAGAAAATGACCATCTTAGGTTCCGGTTTCCATTAACAATTGTGTGCGAATCCAACTAGAAAGAGTTACATAGACATAACTCATGCATAAACGTTTGTTGTGATAAAAGGGAACGAAGTACTCGGATTATGTAAACGCGAGGTTGTTACCCGATGATCAATTAACTAATATCCAACCCTAACCCTTCCGTGATATCTCGATTATCAACGACACCAAGAACGTACGAATTAGATTAGGAACAAAACATCAATTAACAGTTTACAACCAAACATTCATGCATCATAATAAACATAGCAACATACCAAGTCTATTATTCTAGAAATAAAGATTCATCACACAAAAGTTATAAAGAAACCTTCACCTAAGATGATCACCGAAAGTTTAGCCGGACATTGTTTGGTGAATCATCATAACATCAAGATTGAAGTTCATATGAATCAAAGACAAACCGAATTGTTAGAAATTGTTCACAAACACTTGCCAAAGCCAAAATTCGCTCTACCACTCCAGAGAAACGTCCAATGATGAGATAATCCCAAAAGACACCATAAAAACCGTTTTAATGAGCAGTTACGAGTTTGTCCATCATTTCCACCGTAAATTACGGTACCACCGTAAATTACGGTGGACCAAAAACTGTTACGGTGACATGAGCCTGTGTTACGGTGAGAATTTAATATGTTTCAGGGCGACCGTAAATTACGGTGGCCACCGTAATTTACCGTGGAGCCCTGAATGTTGGGTTTTGTTTCTTCTTTCATTCCTTGCACGACCCGTTCATCTCCAAATCGTCCAAAGCTGCGTTTTCTCCTCTTTTAGCTCCCAAAACATACCTGAAACATAAGGAACTGTAGTTATCTAATTCAAGATAATTACGCGATTAAATGAAGGATAAACTCGTCTTTTAACATCATTAAGGGTTGTCCAATGGACCACCCGTCAGTACAAGTTTTCAATTTTTCTGAACAACGTCATCAAACTTTCAAATGTCTCATCTTTTGACTTCAGAAATGATACCCACGAAAATCTCGAGTAATCGTCTGTTACTACTAGACAGTAGAGATCACCAGTTATGCTTTTGACATTTACTGGACCAAACAAATCCATATGGAGTCTCTCCAACGGTCTTGAAACTGAGTTAACCTTCTTCCCAGGGTGAGATTTCTTCTTTCGCTTGCCTTTGATACAGCTAATGCACTCCCCCTCAAGATAGAAACCTTTCACATGAACACCAATTACTAAGTCGTTATGCACCAGGTAATTCATTTTTCGCAGGTAAATATGGCCCATTTTTCGATGCCACAATTGTGATTCTTTTTCCGTTGCTCTTGACATAAAACAGTGAGCCTGACCCGTGGTAGTAGTTGCTACACTCATGTCCAACACGTACAGATCATTGACTCTAGGTGCTCTCATGATAACCCATTCTTCGGGAACAACAAGCCCTGGTTTCAGAATCAAACATTCCTTATCCGTAAAGTGCGTTGTATACATGCGATCACAGATCTGAGAAATGCTCAGAAGATTGTTTTCAAGCTCGGTGATGTAGTTTACTCTTTCAAACGTGACAATTCCATTAGATAGAGTTCCTTCACCAACTATTCGACCACCTTGATTTCCTGCAAATCCCACATATCCTCCATTAAACCCTCGAACATCGTACTGTAGGGTTTTCTTCCCCGTCATGTGCCGAGAAGCTCCACTATCCATAATCCAACGTGAAATGGATCTTGGAAGCTCCTTCACATATCACAAACACTTAGTTAGATTTTGATGCCACCCAAGCCTCTTTTGACTCAGGTAGCTTGACTTTGAGGTGAGTTTTTGCAGTGTAAAGTGGCGGAAAATTTTTGTCATTCATCTTTAAGCTCTCTTCAGACCCAATCTCAACCTCTTTGTATAGAAAGAAATCATTTTTAGGAGGTTGATCAGATGATTGGTCTTTCTTTGGTATATCCTTCTTTTCAGAAGTAGTAGGCTTTTGTTTCTCAAGTTTCTCATAGTAATCAAAAGGAACATTCATCTTTACCGGAGAGGTAGAGGATGATTGTTTTTTAATCTCAGAAACCTTTGGTTTTGGAGAACTTAATTTCCTTTCAACTGATTTTGGTTTCCATGCTTGTTGAGGCGAAGCAACCCGTTTGTAAAATTTGTCAGTTTTAGTTACCACATTCTTTATGGGTTCAGTTTTGAATTTAGTGTTATCATTTTTCATAACTTTCTTCTCAACAATCATAGGAGCTTTGCCTTTTGCATCAACTTTCCTTTTCTGACTCTCAACAACTTCAGACTTAGGCTTTAAGTTGGTGCACTTTCCTGCAATGTGTCCAACTTTGTTGCACTTGAAGCATGTACGGGTATCAACTTCCCGACTTGTGACTTCGGTCTGAGGCTGTGAGGCCTTTTCTTCAAAAAAACTCTTCATTTGATTTTGAAATTCTTGCTTGGAATGAGAACTCGAGCTTTTTAGAAACACCTTTTTCTCAACAAACTTCTTGTTTTGAAAGTTCCTTCTTTGATAATTCTTACCACCCTTACAACCACCCAACCATTTGTTTTGATTGTTGTTAGAAAAACACGGCGGTACAACAGGTTTTTTGTAGTAAGCTTTATCTTTTTCAAAGTTTAATTGCCTTTTGGAATGTTTCAAACCTTCGATTTCACAGAAATCAATCTCAACCAATTTAAAAACAGTTTTCAATTTATCGACATTCACATTCTCCAATGGAAATTCAAGATCCGAATACAACTTATCTGATCCCGACATCTTGTACATCACAAGATTAGGTTCTTCACTTAAGTTGTTTTTGGATGTTGATTTCGGAATATATTTGTCCAAAAAACATTCTTCATCCTCAGTTGAGTCACTTTCAGATTTCAAAACACTTTCAACCATGCTTTTAACAACTTCGGACTGAACACTGTCTTCATCGAATGATGAAGTGAATGTGACGTCGATTGATTCTGGAAGTTTAACCTCATTTGTTTCATTATCATTAACCAACCCGGACTTTTTCTTTGAAAAATTATTCAATACTGGCGGTGGAACCTGATGATACCCAACCCCAGTTTCGTCCGAATAAACATCTTCGCCAGCTTTGTTCCTCCCGATTGGTTTAGGAACGATATGTTGAAGAACAAAACTCGCGGAGTTGTAACTGTTGAGTTTCAGATTGATGCGTTCATTTTCAATCTTAGCTTCCTGAAACTGAAGCTTCAGATTAGCAATCTCATCCAACTGTTGGTTGATTTGCCTCTCTTTCGACTGAAGTACTCCTGTCAGTTGGATATTTTCCTTAAATGTTTTATCATTTCTTTCATCGGAATCTTTTACCGTTCTTTTTAACTTCTCATAATTTTCAAAAAATTAACGGTTTTCAAGAATTAACTTTTTGTTTTCTTTCCTGATTTATTCTACGTCAATTTTATCTTTTTTCAAGTTTATCAGTTAATTCTTTTAATCTGTCATTTGAAGCTTTTATCAATTTGTCATGACTTAAGATCTGATTTTCAACTTCTTTGACTCTTTCTGTCAGCTCTTCAGTCTTTTTACCACTGAGGTAAGCAGGTGTGCTACAAACCTTGCAGTCTTTCATGCAATTTTTGCAATCACTTTCACTTTTGGCTTTATCAGTCTTACCTGACTCATTGGTGGAATCATTAGAACTGACCTTGCTTTTTGACTCAGTTCTGGACTTAGACTCTACCTCTAACTCTTTTGCTGCAGGAACTTTATCAGCCATTTTTCTTCAAATTTTCTGCTTTGAATTCTTTCGTCGTGTCAATTATCCCATCATCGACTTTTTTCGACTGTAGCTCTTTTTCTTTCTCTCCATCACTTCCCCACCACAATCTTTGATTTGCTTCTTCCTCTTCTGTAATTTGCTCAATCAGAGTCTCGACTAGAAGTGTTGATGGTTCCACAAGTATATTTCCCTTAGGATCCAAATAGCATTCTTTGTCAGCGTCCCACCTCTTCGCGCTTTTTGCTTATTTCCATGCACGAAAATGTCTATCTTTCATTGTTAGAGCTAAACTCTTCGTGTTTACATATTTTACTTCCTCTGATCGTGTATCTTTCCAAGGAACAATTTTTGCCGTGAAGGCATATCCCACTGCGTCTTCTTCTGGTAACACATCACTCCAATTATAGCCTTCATCGTCATGGATAACAGCTAATGCTCTCGACTTTTCTTTGGGAGCATCTTCTATCTGCTTCATTCTGGGAGATTCTGCTTTGTTTTGATGATAGATGGCTCTTTTGTAATAATCTTCACGGAAAGGGTTGGCTGTTTCATCAGCGGCTGCATTTCGACATTCTCGTTTAAAGTGCCCTTTTTTATTGCATTTAAAGCATGTAACCTTCGATTTATCAAAACCTAGCTTTGTTGAAGGTCCGCCAATGGAATGTCTGCCTGTTATCTCCATGAATCTTTGAGCCCTTCTAACCGCACTTGCCATACACCATCTTATATCAATTAACTCCATCTCTTCAGGGTCTATTTGATCATAATCTTCCTTGGTGAGATTGGTGTTTCCGATCTTTCCAGCAACAAGGCTTTCATATGATTCCAAGATAGATGCCAAAAACACCATTTGCTGCTTGGCGGTTTCTTCACCGAAATTTTGTGCATTTTTTTGGTCAACAGCAATATTGCACTGGAACAAATTTTTCGGAACTGATTGACTTGGAGAAGTTGAAGATGATCCTCCATGATAACCACTGCTTGGACTTTCTTGATTTGACATGTTTGAATTTTTTGCTGAGAAGGCAGTTTTCGGGGACACAGTTTTAGGAATCATACTTCCTCGATAATATAAGTCAACATTTTGCTGATACGAGGAATTATTGACTTTGTTCGTTTTTCTGATCTCCAATTCATGACTCTCCAACCTTTCGATTAGTAAATCAACTGTCAGATCAGTCGACTTCACTGTGTTCTTTATCATTAAAGCAAAGTACTGCCAGTCTTTCTCATCAGGCAGTGAGTCAAACAGCTTATCAACCAATTCTTCCTGAGAATACACAATATCATATCTTGCAAGTTCCAGCTTTAAGTGACCAAATCTTTCTATCATCTTTGACACACTCTCATTTTTCAAACACCCAAACAGATCGAATTCTTTTCTCAACAGCTTTTTCTTGTTTTTAACAATTTCAGCACCACCCACACACTTCATCTTTAATTTCTCCCATAGATCTCTAGAATCTTTGTATTCAATCAATGATATAATATCATCTCTCACTGATTGATGAAGTAAAGCGATGCATTTTTGTTCTGCAATGAAATTCTCTTGTGGAGTATCAGTTAAATTTTCATAGTCAGTTCTTCCGATGTCAAAACCAGTTTTCAAGCTCTTCCAACTTAGGTATGCAAATGCCTGTAGCCATTCTTCAAATCTACTAGCCCATCTGTTGTACTCCTCTATGGCCATTAGCTTGGGTGGTTTGTTGTAGGTGCCATAGGCATTATCAACACTCAAAGAATCAGCAATGGTTTTCTTCGGACTCGGGTTTGGTGCATTTTCATTTGTGTTGCTGGTTGTGCCATCTCCTGAACTGCTAGTGTAAGCAAACACGTTACTGAAAGGATTAAGAAAATCGTCCTCCATCTTGACGTACCTGAAACAATCAACAAACACTTAGAAAAAAATTTGTGATTTGCGAAACGATTTCAAACGAAATGGATCCAAGCGAAATGGATCAATCTTCAAGCGAAATGAGTCCTCAAACAGAATGAATTTCATGCGAAATGAACTTCAAGCGAGATGAACTTTCATACGGAATGGAGCTTTCACACGAAATGGTCTCTTTTCACGCGAAATGGTCTTCACACGAAAAGGTCTTCAAACTAAATGCACTTTGGTACGAAACGGATGACTATTTCGTACGAAATGAAGTCTACAAGGTTGATTCCGTGCGAAATGAGATTTTCAATGTCGATTCCGTGCGAAATGAACTTCACCAGGTTGATTTCGTGCGAAATGAAGATCCAAACAATCTATTCCGTACGAAATGAGGATCCAGATGTTGATTTTGTGCGAAATGAATTCCACAAAGATGATTCCGTGCGAAATGATATGTTGATTTCGTACAGAATGATGATGACGTCACACTGTCGGCCAAGATTTTGTCAAATTGATCCGGTTTTACGTCGAATTTAGGTCCAATTCGTTCAAGGATTCGTTAAAACTGTGTTTTACGTGATATATGTGAAATTCAAGCCATTTTAACCGTTAAATTTTGAAAAATGTGAAGAAGAATGAGTAGAAGTTAGAAATTCCGGTGAAAACAAGCTGAATCAGTATGAACTCTTCCTCCTTAGCTCTGATACCACTTGTTGGATCGTTGTGCGACCTGAACGAGTCGATCAGAAGAGTTTTAATCCATATCAAAGGCGGAATCAATGATACGAACTTGATTACAGCTTGATTCTCCCTAATTATCTTGTTTTTATTGATTTCAAAGCTTTACAGATCAGTTGACAATTTGGCAGCACCTCGGCTCTGAAATCCTGAATCATTTCAAATGACAACCACTATATATAGAGGGTTCATTTCGTACGAAACAAGCAAAACTCATTTCGTGCGAAATAGGCTTGATCCATTTCGTACGAAATGCTTCTTGCCATTTTGTGCGAAATGACTCTTACACAAACAAAACCTAATTTATAACCTACTGAGCACTAGTTTATCCTATCTAGACATTAGACTCGATAAAGACAAAGTTATCAGACATTTATGCACCAACAGGGTCTACTCACAAAACCCGGTACCATCGATATCTACGATTCCATTATTGATACTATGGCATCTTCAAAGTACAAAACTTTGTTGACTGCTGATGCTCCGATCTTCCTGGCAACCCAGAGAGAATTTTGGAAGAATGTCTCCCTTGAACTTCAAGGTAAAACTGCCATAGCCATCAATTACTCAATAGAGGGTAAACCAGTCAAAATCACACCACAATCCATTTCCGAAGTGTTTGAACTCGATGATCAGCAAGGTAAAACTTCTTTTCCCAAAATCGATTATCAAACTGATTTTATTGAAAGGGGGTATGCAGAGGAAATGAAAAAGGATACCTTACAAAACGGTAGTTTTCCTCCTACAACAAGATTTTTATTTCATACCCTCTTGATGTGTGTTTCAAATAAAACAACTGTTTTTAATGAAATCCCATTAAAGATCCAATACCTGGGTTATGATATTCTACAAAAACAAAATTTCAACTACTCCCAGGAGATCTTTAATGATTTGGTTAAAAATGTTGATAAAAAACCATTCCTACTATTTCCAAGATTTCTAAGTTTTTACTTTCAAAAGAAATTTGGAAAGGAGGATGCTCATGTGCTTCAACAAGGTGAATCTTTTAAAATAAACAGCTTAACAGCTGAAACCTTTACAAGATTATAAACACCTTCCAAAACAAAAGCAGGGGTCCCTGAGCAGATTTTAGCAGCTACCACTGCTCCTCAGGTATCTGCTGCTGAGCCCACTGCTCAAGGTGATCACAGCAGCAAAACAACTACTGTGAAACCCACACCTAAAACCACCAGAAAGCCACGACAAAAGAAAACTCAAAAATCCCCCCAAACCCAAATCAAAGGCAACTCTGGAGGATGAGATACCAGAGCAACTGCCAGTGATAGCACAAAAGTCACAAGAAACCACTACTGCTACTTCCTCACAGCAGATGGTAGAAATATCTCAACCCATGCCTAAACTCCTCCTGCTTCTTCTCAACAAGAACAGGTTGTACACATAGGGACACCACAATATGATGCTCTGGAATCACTCGAATCCATCATCCACAGCCCAATGCCCGGGTTAAATTCTCTTTCTACACCCAACCTCACCTCCACAATTCCCCCACAAACAAAATTATTGTTGGACGCTCTTGATTTGAACCAGACATAAACCAGTCCTTCTCAATCGCCTGTTCATGAGAATATGCCTCAACAAGTGACTGGGTCTGATGTATCAATCATTGCTAACCCACCAACAAGACCTGAGGAGGTTACACCCCTTGAGTTACACGTAACTCTTGGTGGTAGTTCAAGTGAAGCAGCCACTACAAGTGCTGAACCCATTGGTTTGCATTTGGACAGTGGTTTCATCAATCAGACTTCCTTGAAGGCAATTCCTTTTCTGGGAACATTTGTGTATCCGGTTTATACTGGTTCACTAAAAAGTGTTTCTCAATTTGAAGGAAGAGGTCCCCAGTACCAAGACAAAGGGGCATCAGTGGATGATTTCTGGGATACATTTCCTGGGTTAACCACTGTTACAACCACTCCTAGTGGGAAATCAGATGATCCCATTAAGTTGGGTGATGGTTTAATGTATCGAGAATTGACGGCCAGAGTTGACAAACTGGATACATCTGTTGTAGAAATCAAAGAAATGTTGCAACAATTGTTGAAAGTTCAAAAGGTACCAACCACTACTGCTCCAGCTCAAGCACTTGCACCACCACCTGCACCTGCTGTAAATGAGCTCTGGAATCTGTTTCAACAATTGCTTATCCATCAAAGACAATTAGCTGATCAGCAACATGAGATTCAGATTCAAAAGATCAGAAATGCCATGGATGCAAGGTTTTTAGATACTCAAGCAGACATTAAAGCTATCAAGACTCACCTATTGAAAACCACTGGCACTACACCTCCCTCTATTATTCTGGTAGATGAACCACCCCCAGCTGATGCTAAAAAGGGGGAGAAAATAAAGCAGTGGAAGAAAAAGGGTTATGATGATGGTCTTTACATTGCACCAGATAATTCTTGCATGCTTGCAGACATACCCTTGCCAGATGGTTCTAAGAAAATTGATGTCACCACTGATGCAATTGCTAAGGCAAAAGCTGATGTGAAAAAGGATAAGGACATAAAGCAAGATTTGCACAGGAGAAGAGAGCTTTTATAGAGCTGAATGAGCAGGGTACTTCTAAGCCTAAGGCTGATCAGGGAAGTCCAAAACCTGAAAATCCTGAGCCCAAAAAGAAGCAGCCCACTAGAAAAGTGAGGCAACCCAAACACACACCATCCAGACCCACAAAGCACACTCCCAAATCTTCCAAAAGCTCCAAAAAATCCATCTCCCAAACCAGCAGTTGTTAAGACTCTTGCTGTATCAACAACTGTTGATACTTCAGTGGTTTCAACAACTGCTAGCCAAACAACTACCACCATTTCAACACACACCACAACCACTGCCTTACCACCACCACCAAAAATCAACTCACCACCAAAAACATCAGTATCACCACCATCACCTCCTGCTAAAAAGCAGAAGACATCAGATGTCAACATCTGTTGTAATGACAACAGTGGTTGAAACACCAGTTGTTTCAACAATTGTTAGTCAACCACCTTCCACTACAATAACCACCACTCAAATCACCACCACTGAATCAACCAAAACACCACCAACCTCTCCTAAACTAAAAAGGAGAAGGGTAATTTTGAATGATGATGATTCTCCACCAACACCATCAACTTCACAACCTTTGTCACTTGTTACTATACCAAATCCTGTTCCACTCTCATCTGCACAAGTCATTATCCCAACCACTGCCATTGTATCTGCAGCTGTTCAGTATCCTTTAGAACTAGCAGCTGTCAGAGAAGAAATAAAGTCTTTTTACTCAGAAGATGATCCTGATAAAAGGAGTTTGCCATCTGTTGAGGGATATCCAAGGCCTAAGAATATTGAAGAATATTTGAAAGTGAAATGCCAACAAGCAGAGGATATCTCCAAACAAAATTCAAAGGGTAAATATGACAAGGAAATCCAAAGACATTACCAGTTTTTTCTTACCCAAGTCAATACTTTGGAAAGGTTTTCAAAGAACTTATGTCAGCAATTGTTAGAGAGAGCAGATGAGACCCTAAGAAAAGACTACATTGAGCACATCTTAGCCTTCAAAAAGTACAAGGGTGACAAAGCTCAATATAAAGAATGGACAGTTGGTGAACTCAAAGAGGAGTTGGCAAGAATTGAGAAAATGAATAAAGACAAGGTCAAGCATACTCCTCCTATCTGGGCAAATTATAAGAAGAATGTGCCTGATAAAGTGTTAAAGCTAAAAAGAATGAAAGAGGAACTCATTACTGCTGACTTTGGGTCTAGAAATCAAGTGATGAGGTGGAATGAAGAAAAGGTGATTGATTCTTACAAAAGGCTGGAAGAACTAAGGAAGAAAAATCATAAAATTCCACAAAATCCAGACTATCCTGAAACAGTGGTTTCAGCTGAACCACAAAAGCAACAATCCAAGAGATCCACTGCTCCACCTGCTGCCATCCTTTACTAAAGAAGGAAGCAACAACAGATGGATAAAGAAACAGCAGCAGATAAAGAAGCAGGGGATTATGTTGTTAAAGAAGGGCTTAAACGAATGATTGAAGAAAGACTTGAGTCTGCACAAGCTTCAAACACTGCTCAGTCAGTTATTGCCAGGCCACAATCTCCAAATTCCGCATCTAATAAAAATCTCCCAAGAAACCCAATGGACTCAAAAGTACTAAAGTGGAAAACTGATAAACAGACCCATGTACTGACTGTGATCAAGTCCAGTGGAGAAGTGAAGAAAATATCAAGGGAACAAGCACTAGGCCTGAGTGTTGAAGATCTGAAGGATCTCCTTGATCTTATACTTTGCAGGGATGAAGATGACACAGATGCCTTAGACTTTGAGTTACAACTCAAAGGGAAATAAGGGAACTGTTGATGAGGCAATAAAGTTCCACAATAATGAAGGGTTTTGGCATCATCTGTTCCAGGGGGAGATTGTTGGGATTGAACCCTACCAGAGGAACAGTTGATTAAAGCCAAAACCGGATCAAAGCACTGGATCCAAAATAAGCAGATGCTATGTTTATATTCTCTCCCCTTGAAAGTGGTTTCAACATCTGATGACCTCCATCCACTGATCATTTACAACAACTACTGACTTACAACTACTGATCAAGTCAAACACTGATAAAGACTAAAAGCCATGTTGATCAATCTACTGCTATAGGTCAAGCACTGCTGAAGATATCAAGTACTGCTGGAGTCACACCAGTGGAAGGATAAAGCAGTAGTTTAGTTCTTCTTATGTAATGTATTGTAATCAGTAGTTAGCATAGCAGTGTTTGTATTAGATCAGTTGTTAGAGTTTGTTAGGAGGTTAGATGTCACTTTCATGGTGACATCAGCAAAGATGCCACAGTGGTTTGTCCGTGCCTATAAATAGAACAGTACCTTGTACTGTTCTATTAGCTCTTCATCACTTTTCTTCCTATACGAACAAACACTGTGAGCTCAGGCTGAGGGGGAGTTTGTTACATGCATGCATATTGTAATCGGTGATTGGAATAAATTCAAGCATTCGATTCAATGTTAAACTTGTGTGTTAAAAGCATATCTCCTGTTTGATTGTGTGCAAAGTTTATTTCCATTTTAATTCCGCTGCATTACTTGTTCATTTTTCATCTTAATTCAAACGTAAAACACAATCAATCCAAACTCAGATCCTAACAAACCATAAAGTGACAAGTGTCCAAGAAGGGATCAAGTGATCTGGTAAATTTTGTCTAAGAGAAAAAAAAAGTTAATTCAAATGCCTAGAAACATGCACAAGCCAGTCCATGTTATTCCCCTATTTTTTAAGCGTCAAGAACTTTTTATGAGCTATATTTGAAAACTATAACCTGAAATTACGGGAACCAGAATCCTATGAAGTTTACGTTGGGGAAATGATTTTCACTTTAGTTAATGATATACGTAAAACTGCACGATATAATTTGCATCATTCAAGGTTTGGTTTTAGTCGTTTTCTTCCATGAATATAGTAAATAAGTTATTTATTTCTTTACTTTTGGATTTTCATTTCAAAATGCACAACTGTCACAAATGAACAAAATGCAAAAACTCCATGACACAAGCCATGCCTCATCTTCTGTCCAGCCTATAAATTCAACCCAATGCTCACTATTTGAACCATCTCATAAAACCCATTACAACCATCAACCCACTTCTACACCACACCTCCACACCATTTTACTATGCACCCACCCACCCACCCACCATTGCCCACCTTTCTATCTTGGTTTTTTTAATCATTTAGGTTTTTAATGTGTCCAAGGTTGTAAGAAGTTTTTTAACAATCATGCTTGTATGTTTATGTTTAATCAATCAAGTTTGATGATGTTCATTTTTATATTCATATGTTGCTAACTTCTTTCATCACTTGTTAAAAGAACAACACCAAATTTATACGTTTTCGTGCACTAATGTTTGATTAGAGACCTTCATATTCTTCATGTAGACTTTTATGCTTCACTAATTCATCATCGGTGAACGAAGAAAAATATTTGGGTCTATATTGAAATCACGTATTCTTGTGCTGGGTATTCAAAATCACGTAATTACGTAATGGACTAAAGTTTATTCAAAATCCCGTATACTTTTTTTTTTGAGCCTCTATGATTGACCCTTTCCAATGTTCATTTTAAATTTTTTGGTGAATCAAAGTTTACTTTCATGATTTTCCATATAATACGTTTTGAGCAAGATCATAAAATATATCGTTCAAAGAGACGCCATCGCATGGACCATTTGACCAAGAATAGTCAATCGTTTATTTTGCATTATAAATATTTGAATTTTGATTGGTTTACTCACACACATAATTACCTTCATTATTTTTCTCTCTAGTCTGACAATGGGATCTGCAGCCAAAACTCCAAAATCTCTGTCCTTACCCTGGACAACACGAATTAAACTTTGGTTACTCGACATCGGACTCAACTTAATTATGCGGAAAGACGGCACAGTGAACCGCGGTCTTCTCAAACTTGTACCTCTGACACCGCCATCATCAGAACCGATCAACGGTGTTAAGACATACGATGTAGTGGTGGATCCAACTCGCAAACTCTGGTTCCGCGTATTTCTCCCCACACAGTACACTGTAGAAGATCTTCCGGTGATGGTGTTCTGTCATGGAAGTGGATATATTGTCGCCTCCGCGGACACACAGTTGTACGACGATTTTTGTCGCAAGTTCGCGAGAGAATTGCATGTGATAGTTGTTTCTGTTGATTATCGTCTTGCACCGGAGCATCGACACCCGGCTCAACATGAAGATGGGCTTGATGTACTCAAGTTTCTAGACGTTGAAGAGAACAGGTCAAAATGGTTACCAGGCAATGCAAATATTTCAAAATGCTTTATCGCGGGTGATAGCGCTGGTGGAAACATGGCTCATCATGTTGCTGTAAGAGCCTCCCAGTTCAACTTCCAACAACTCCAGGTACAGTACATCTTGACTTTGTTTGAGACATCACCTAGATCATCGGTTGCAAAATAAAGAATGGTCAATTATTTTGTTGACCAGAAATTAATGGTCAATAATATGCAATTTGGAGTAAAATATATTCGTGTTCAAGAGAAAGAAAAAAGTACCAGACTTATAATTTGGGCATAGAGCCTCTAGAAAAATAGACTGGCAAATAAGGTACTATCAGTGGCTCAAGAAATCCGGGAAAGAAGTGTACTTGGTGGACTACCCAGACATGTTTCATGGTTTCAACCTTACCGGAGTTGCCGGAATCTGATCAACTTATATCGGAAGTGAAGGACTTCATTCACAATGTCTTAAATAAGGTATTCGCAGCTCTGATACGTAATTTAAAACAGATGACGCTAAGCTTACCTCTTTTATAAACTTGAGAGCGTGACCAATATTATTCTGCTCAGATGAGGGAGTATGTTTAGTAATATGGGGTATGGGATAGGACCCTTTTTAAAGGTATAAAACAAAGGAGATTTAAAAAAAAAAACTACATTAACATGCATTTATCTTCAAAATATTTTACAACTTTAAAATTATAAAAAGTTAAATTATTATAAAAAACTTACATTATTAGATCATGCGTAACAGACATTATTGGGCGTAAGAGGCTTAATAGGAGCATGAAGAGTGAGAGGCGTTTTAGTATAACGCTAAATAAGAAGAAAAAAATTGGAAAATGATGATTGAAATGGATTAAAGGCGTTCACTGTTGCATGCTTCTTAAAAGGTTTAATGATGCTGACATGACCGATAATAGTGTGTAAAAATAGTCTTTTGAAACTTTGTACTTACTATGTAGATAGATAGAGAGAGAGAGAGTGAGCAATAGAGCCACATATTATAAATGATTTGCTCACATAATTATTATATTTAAAATTTTGATGAATTTTTTATACACATGTTGGTTTTTGTTTTTGTGTTCTAAACCATTTCTTTTCGATACTTATTACGTGTGTTGATCGGTAACCTTACAGATTTAGAAGATGGAGATGGAAGCTTGAAACAATCGCCTATATATGTTATTTCGTTTGATTTCTTCTTTTTTTTTAATTAAATTTTATGTTATTTTGTTTTATTCCTTCTTTGACTTAAAATGAATAGAGTTATTGCTTTTTAAGCTTAATAATTATTTTGTTTCATTTTTTTCTCACACTAGCTCTTTCTTCTATTATGCAATTATAACTAATTTAATTATATGTTAATTTGTTAGATTAGATAATTATGTTATGTAAGTTTTAGGTAATGCAATTATAAATAATTATTAAATATTCACTAGTTTCAATATTATTTATTCGGTATAAATGTAATTTATCCTATACTATTGCTAATACCCACGAACTTCGTGGGTTTTACAAAGTAATATATTTTCAAAGTATTAACAAAAAACATTGACGATCCAAGATTTCGCGTGACAAAGCGATGAAGATGGTAGCTCTAAATAAATAAGTAAATAAACATTCAAGGTGGATTGATTGAGGTGGCTCTTTGCCAACGTCAATGAAGATTAAAAGAGTTAATTATGATTCAATATTAATAAAAATGCATTCATCAAATTTGGTTTGCATTATAAGTATACGAATTTTGATTGCTTTACTCACACCCTAAATTTTGACTCTTTCTCTTGCTTCAACAATGAATCTGCAACTACAGCCAAAACTCGGAAATCTCTTTCCCTACCCAGGAAAACACAAATTATATATTGGCTAATGGAAACTATAATCGACCGAGTTACCCGTAAAGACGGCACAGTGAACCGTCGTCTTCTCAAACTCGTATACTTCTTGATCCCACCATCATCCAAACCAGTGAACGACGTCAAGACATACGATGTAGCGGTAGATTCAACTCACAATCTCTGGTTCCACGATTTATCCCCACACAGTACACTATAGAAGATCTCCCCGTAATGGTGTTCTTTCACGGTGGTGCTTATATTGTCCTCTCCCCGGAGGTGAAGCCATACAACGATGTTTGCCGCGAGACAATTACATGTGATAGTTGTTTTTGTTGATTATCGTCTTGCACCCTGCGTAACATGACGATGGGATATTTCACGCTGCTTTATCGCGGGTGATAGCGCTAGCGGACGCATAGCTAATCATGTTGCTCTAAGAGCCTCCGAATTTAACTTCCAACAACTCCGAGTACGTTAACATCCATTGTCAACTAAACCAAGTGAATCTTTTCTTTTTAACGATATATTATCTTAATCTAGTTATTAAGTATATATATAGAAATGAGATCAGGAGAAAACGGTTGGAAGTGTGAAAACGGTGAGAACGGATCCTGGTCGAACACGTGGCAGGGGCGCTAAATGATATGCAGGGGCATGATTGTCATTGTTCACGTTCCCCTTAATAAGTCGTGTTATAATTCATTTTCAAACAAAATTCCAAAAATTTCATATTACCAGTTACCTCCTCTCCAAGCTTCAAAGATCTATGGCGTTTAACGTGGATTCCGTTCTATAAAGTAAGAAGTTTTCATATGTATTCCAGCAAATCATGCAACACAAATGCAACAAATATGACGTTTTGTTCTTTATGCTTGTTTCAATCGCTTTTTTTTTCAAAGTAATAATTGAAAATGACATTTATGTTTCAATGGCCTCTTCATATATCAGTTTTTGTGCATAACATGTGATTTGGAAGGTACATAACAAACCATAGAAGATCGCACACACACATAAACGCCAAAGAAAAAGAACACTTTTCAGTAAATAAAATATGTGAGGATAAACTCGATAAGATTTTGCTCAATGAGATGGAAAAAATCCTCACATAAGAATTTTGTCCAACACATTGAGTGAAACTTTATTAAGAACAAAACTGAATCTCCAAGAAACGACGCTTGCCATGTGTGGTTTTTGAACTTTCTAGCATTTTAGTTGAATGGTATTTAGTAAGATATGCGTTGTTTTTGGTGTGATCAATGGAAGGTCCTAAGACGTTGTTTATATCAGATGTTTTTGGCGCGTAGTTTAGGCGGGAATTTATTATAATAAATGTTAGTAATAAAGTTTCCGTCGTTTCAGTTACTGTTTGTTCAGCTTTATCTGTTAAGTTATAAGGCGTCCTATCATTAAGTTTGGCATTTTGTATGAATGGCGTTTTAGATAAAGATGGCAAAATACAACTAATTACCTTTTTGTAACGCAAAATAATGTTATGATGTTTTGAAACATATATCACTTTTTGTGCATAACATGTGATTTGGAAGGTACATAACAAACTGTAGAATATCGCACACACACATAAACGCCAAAGAAAAAGAACACTTTTCAATAAATAAAATAGGTGAGGATAAACTCAATAAGATAAAGATGTAAGGCGTCCCATCATTAAGTTTGGTGTTTATCTGTTAAAACTGTAAGGCGTCCCGTCATTAAGTTTGGTGTTTTGTATGAATGGCGTTTTAGATAAAGATGGCAAAATACAACTAATTAACTTTTGCAAGGCAAAATAATGTTATGGTGTTTTAGATAAAGAAGGAAAAATACAACTCATTAACTTTTGGTGTTTGCCGTTTGTGGCATTTTGGCATTTTATATCTAATTAGAGAAATAAAGTATTTTGTTAGTGAAAAAGTACATAACAAAGCACAGAAATGACACTTAACAAAAGGAAAAAAAATTAAAACTCCTCGTCAGAAGGGATTTCGTCTGAGAAGTACCCATCGCTTCCATCATCTTTTTCTTCGGATTCTTCATCCAAATCTTCACTTTCATGGGTCTCTTTTTCTTGATGATTCTAAAACCTCCGTATGAACATGTCATGCAACAACGCCAATTTTAGAGTCATGTCTGTGTTCAAACATGTTGTGTTGTTTAACTCCTTTAGGAACCCAAGACTCTGTTTGATCATGATGTTTTCAACCGTGTAGTCTTCCTAGTCTCCATTGTCACAAACTAGTGTCACTATGTCAATGTCTTCATCAAAATGCCTTGATTGGATGTCTTAGTCCACATTTGGATTTTCATTGTTCGATCCAAATTTTTTGGTTAATCTTCGTATAACCATCTGTGTTTTCTCACAGAGGTTATCAATAGGAACGCCAAGTGCTAGGATCCCCCTATGTACTTCTTCGTCCAAGTTCCTTATGGTTTTGATGGTTTTCACAAACATTCTTCTTCTGTTGTCAAAGAGGATTACAAATCTATTTATTCTAGTTTTAAATCTCCATGAAACGATGTTTCCCATTTGTCCTCTTTCAGAGTTTTTGTTTTTCAACATTTGGCATTTTGATAGGAATGGCGTTTTGGTTAAAGATGGCATCTTTAGTATGATCAATGGAAGGGATGGTAACGTCATTTATATAATGATGTGTTTGGTGCATAGTTTAGGAGGGAATTTTTATAATAAATGTTAGTAACAAAGTTTCAGTTACTGTTTGTTCATCTTTATCTGTTAAAGCTGCAACACGTTTCATCATTAAGTTTGGCGTTTTCTATGAACGACGTTTTAGATAAAGATGGCACAAAACGGTCTTTTCATTGCTATGATTAGATTACGCTAGCGGGAAACTTTGGGTTGAAAAATATAGTTGCATGATAGTATTGCAATGTTAAGTTCTTAGTATTCGAATTTCGCCATGTGGATTTGTTTAAACTTTCATACATATGCTATTACCTAAACTTGTATTCTCGCCAATACTTTTGTATTGTACTATACTTTAACGCGTATTGCAGGAATTTGATGAGGATGATAATGAATGAAATTCGGTAGGAAGACTAGAAACGCACTTTAAATTTAGTACTCTATTGTATTTTACTTTTGTTCAACATGTTGTAATTTGCTTCAAGACGATTGTACTTGTTTCTTAAAAGTGAAATGAAATTTACTTTATTAAATTTTGTCACTATTAGTGTTATGACAACTCTAGCAATCTTGTTTTTGTCCAGCCCCAATGTTTCTGCCATCAGTTGGAGTGTGACAGATTTGTATCAGAGTCATAACTATAGGGAATTAGGAAAAATTGCCATGATTTGACCTAGTCTATAGTTTAGGTACCAAATTTGACCATTCTTGTTTCATGCCTGTCACACCCCGAATTTCCACGTATCACCGGTGGGCCCGGTGGGGAGTTTCGTGACGTAGTTGATATCATCATAGTCAAACAACACAATTTATAAATGCACAGCGGAAGCAAAAGATAAATATATTACAATCCGAAATAGTGTAACATCAAAGTATTACAACGGAAGTAAAGGATCCACAGGCGGATCGAAAATAAAAATATAACACTGTTCAACAGACTTTAGGCATCTAAGCTTGCGAGACTCTTTATTGATGCTAGGAGTAGCCAGCCTATTCCGATTAGTACCTGCACTCAGCCTTTTTGGGAAAATACGTCAGTTTACACTGGTAAATACAATCAACCGACTCATTTTGAAAAGGGTTTAAAAAGATGATTGATTTGAGTGCACATGGCACAAATAATATTTTGAAAAGGGTTTAAAAAGATGATTGATTTGAGACACACCACATTATGTATATGAGACACTGACAGGTGTACGCCTACACCTGTGTGCTAAGGTCGTGGCCATTTCGTAAAATGATGCCAGGGATATCCGGGACATGGTCATTAACCCCCCCAAAGGCTTTAAGCAAACAAAACAATTTAAACGGTCATCTCGATAATACTTAACCCCCAAAACGATTAAGGTCGAATGCCCGACCAAGCGGTATTTTATATACCGTACCCCAAGCCCGTATAAGGGAAAATAAGTTAAAAGTATTTACCTGAGCTAAATATAAATTCAATCCCAGCCGTATCAAATCAGCAAGTACAGATAGCTTTTATTGGGCTCCTATATCTGGAACGAAGGTTTTTAATAACCTATTAGAATCCTAACAGGTCTTTAATTAAGCCTTGACTTAGACCGATTAGTTTTCAAGAGAAAGATACGGTTCCTACGCACGATTAAGCGAAGACCGGATAGAATGTGATTTACACCCGACAAGTTTGAAGACTTGCTTAATATGGGTATATTATACACATTCTGGATTTTGAGATAAACCGATAAGGTTTGACCCGTTTCGGCTAATTTATATAAACTAGTTACATAAACCGAACCGAACGCGCATGAAGCGTAACGAGTACCCATAAGAGTCCTAAACAGGTTTCCTAAGTTAACATGCCTTAAATATGTTGTGATATCAGTAGGATACCTTCCATTATGCCCAAAACGAGTTTAATCTCATATTAAGCCCCTTAGGGGTATTTTGGTCATTTTAAAGATTATAAAAGGGATCAATTAAGCTTCTGTGATCTGGGTCTGAATAAATCAGTAAAATAGTTTATTTTAACATGGTATATCAGTTGGTGTTAACTCCTATGTGGCAAAATGGTTTTAAACCCTTACTATGCGCTTAATACGCGTATAAGGTCATTTTAAGCGATTTACGGGTTAAAATAGTATTCTGAGTTTCCAGGTCAGTTTATAAAGTTCAAAACACTTCATTTATTATTTAAAATCAGTAGCAATTGGATTGGTAGCAAAAGGACTTGTAAAACTCATTTTATGGCCGAAAAGGGTATAATCGGTATTTACCGAATCAAGGTACTAATCCTAGCTTATGATCAGTTTAAAATAATTAAAAATCTTCAAAAATCCCAAAATATTATATTACATCAGTGGGTAAAAGGTTTGGTGTCAAAAATTGGGTTTAGATAGGCTTTACGCTAATGACGCCGTTTAATTACTAAGAAGCGTTCTAATTACGTCATTAAGCATAACTCCTAATCTAGACCTCCAACTGATGTGAAAATTTAGGGACATGTTTGATAATCAGTAACTAAGATTATTGTACTTTCATATTTCCAAAATTCTCGTTTTATGGTCATAAGGGCATTATGGTCCATATTTAAGCATTTAACGGAAACGTCGGACAATCGAGGTTTTAAGTGGTATAAACGCAGAGGGTTATACAAACATGTAACTAGGTCCTAATGGAACTTTAAGGCATGTCTAAACCTATCTCAACCGGGTCAGAACCGAAGTCAAAGCAAAAGTCAAACTTTTGCGTCTTTCGGTTCCGAATCGGTTCAAAACAGAAAGTTGTCGAATCAAACAAGCTTAGATAAGTTATTATACTTATTATAAGGTTATATGAATGATAAAACAGGTTACACGCCTTCTATATCGCTAATTACGCGTTTAATGGTTCTGTTGACTTTTTCGGACAACGTTTGACTCGACAAACGACCTAGCTAGGATGGGAATCAGTGAGAAGGGTTAATTGCCCACATAATTACCAACTTATAACAACTTTCATTTCGACAAAACACTGGACCATTTGTGTTTTACCGTTAAGTCAAACCGTAGTTACGACGGTTTGACTTTTAAGCTATAAACTAATCAAAACTTAATTAAGAAGGGTCAAGGGTACTTACACGTGTCTAATGGATGATTAGGAAGGTCTTGGTTCTGCTCCTTTGCTCCTCAAATGACCAGAAGTTGAAGTGTGGTTGCATGTTGCAACATAAACCTTTTATAGTGACTTTGATCTTCCTAGATTGTTGCCAAATGGGTCTACAATTGATCATGGATCTTTACATGTGTCCTCTATAGTCTAAATACCATCTTAGGCAGCCCATAGAATCAGAAAAATGCAATTGGAGTCGGTTAAAACATCAACAGGCAGCTGCCTGTTTGTTTTGTCGCTGGTACCTGTCACGCGGCCCGCGTAAGATATGGTTAAGTCTTACGCGGCCCGCCTGGACCTCCGGTTCAGGTTTTCCAATTTTCCTTTATTGCACTTTTGGCCCTTAGTCCCCCGAAAGGTCATTTTCACATGGTTTCTTGCATTAAGGGGCTTTTAATTTGACATAAAGAGGCCTTAAGGCTTATACCATCTTTGTCAAGTCCTCGGGTAACTTTGTGATCACCCGAAAAACCCTAATTTTCAATGTTGACGATTTTAACCCTCACACACGAATTTTATCATAACTTTCTCATACGATAACGAAACTTGGTGAAATTTTTATGGTGCATTCTAGTGAGCATAATTAATTGTTACAAGGCTTCGGGTTTGCTAAAAGGTCACTCAGAGGTATATCTTTAAACATGTTGACACATTTAACCTCTGTAGTTTGAAATCTCTCACTTTCTTCTATATTTAGCTTCGTATGATCCATGATTCATTCGTTTGAAGGTACGAGCATCATGTGGGGTTAATGTACAATATATTTATTCATTGTTGACACTTTGAACCCTTATATTTACATAGTTTCTTTGTTTGTCAACCTTAGTCCTTCTAAAGTATTCTTTCACACGTTCAAAGCTTATGACACGTGTCAACACATTATAGGACGTGAATTTTCGAGGTGTTACATCCTCACCCCCTTAAAAGAAATCTCGACCTCGAGATTTGTTAAAATGCTGGAAGTACTCTTTGTCGCATAATGGACTTAAATTTTATAGCATATCTGGAGTCTTTCCAAGCTCCCAAAATGACTCCTATATTAGGTATATGTATCCTCTTAGAGCTTCTTAACCTGTCGATCCTCAATCGATACAGGATGCTCATCACATCTTAAATCTGCATATCATTATGTGATAGTGCTTCTTGACTTATTGGCGGAACACATCCTTCGGTCACTAGTGTGCAATGTATTGCGAGCTCCGTCAAACTCCTTAAATAGGTTTTAGCTTATAAGCTACTTGATCTTGATACATTCGATTTCCTTCGAATGATTCTATATATTCAGAGCTTAACTAGCCTGATAATTTTAACAAATTTGGCACACTTTTCCTGGGTGATAACTTTTGTTGAACCTTATTCCTTAACAAGAATTTAGAAGGTTTTGCTATTTTCATTAATCCTTGATTTTCTGCCGAATACTGGCATCTTACTGAAGGTTATGAATCTGCGTGAACTTATTTGTTGTTTCTAATACAACTTTCAGATCCTGTTAATTGGATTTACCAATCTATTGTCCTAACAATAGATGTGTAACATTCCATCTATACAAGGTCTCCTAAGGAGCAGCCTTGATGCTTATATATCAACTATTATAGAAAAACTCATCTTAAGGTGAGATGGTTATTCCAACCACTGCTTAACTAATTTTAAGGAATAGCTAATCCTTGCCGTTAGTCGAACAGATCGACGATCCTAGGCAGCTGATGGTAATTCTTAATTATTGCCTAATTAAGGTTGCGGTAATAATGTATAAGCAAAATGAACCGTCTTTCTTAATCAATAACACAAAACCCTCAGAGTATTGAGTCAGGCTATATGAGCCTATGTCTTAAAACCTACTTAATCAGGGTTTCGATTATTCCATAATCAACATGGAGTTTTCACAATACTCCAGCCCACAGCGGGATGTTAATCTTAACTCTACCTGCCTCTCAGGAGGTAAGCAGGGAAAACTTATGAGAAGATACTTAGGTAGAAGGAGGTTACAGAGATTTTTACAAATCTCAGGCTTCAATTCATCCACCATTGTTTGTGTCAATTAAGTGACACATTTACGTTACGAGTCCACGAACTCCTTGATCTGGATCATTTACCTGGACAATTCCATTCTGGATATCTACTTTGAATACCATTAGTTGACTTTAGTACCATATGACCATTGGGGTGTCTTTGTGGTTCCATGCATTAAACCTCCATACTGATCAGGCATGGGAGCAATCTATGGGACATATTAAGATACACAAATCCTCACACGGTGCTTTTATCATACCATCGGGTATTCACAATCGATAGAGATTAAAGAGATATCTACTATGCACACTGTCGCACTTCCTTTTTGAAAAAGGATACTTCTAAAATTCTACGACTGAAGGTTTCTGATGCCTGAAGGTTCTACCTTACAATTAACATCTGGGGTTCTTTCAAAAAAAAAAAATTTCTAAAAGTTTGCTAAGTTTATGGTCTTATGAGAGACTTAACAGCACCCGAAACCACATGTAATTTCTAGCAATAAATTCACAAATAAGGATTTATCTGGTGACATTCCTAATGTGAGCTGCCTCTAATCATTCAACAGGAGGGTTAAACGCCTCCATTCTTAATCCTTCTAAACTTAGCTGTAAAATCTTAGATAACTTTAGGGCAGTCTCAGCTTTGACTGATTACTTCTTAATCATTATAACGTGGGTAGCTGAGGTAGATCCATAATGGATTTTTAATGAGTAGGTTTTGAAACCTTAGTGTGCCCTCTTATTGCCAATGCTAACCACTAATAATTATGTGCTTTAAGATTAGATTTTTGGGTATACTGAATAGGGTACTATCTCAGCCAATGAATTAAAATTTGCGACATACTGTCGACAGTCTAGAACTTTTATGGCGAGAGTCAGAAAATTCTTATTCCGTCTTTTCCCTTTTCGCGAAACGGATACTAGGTTTTTCTAATAAGGTCCTTAAAACTTGGACCATTCCACAATGTATAAGAGGATCCTTCTTGAGGATTTCATTAATGTCCTTACTAATTAAGAGTATTGCCATCGAATAACTGTGATGTATACCTTACCATGTCCTTTCTAGCATAACCACTGATATACTTAATGGTTTCTACTTCATCCTTTCTAGTGTTTAGTCAACATAAGCAAGCCAAGATTAACTAAAACATAGAGGTAAAATCTTGGATTCTAATACTTAGTCAACAAAAGGAGGATAAGTAGGTGACTTATAGAAAGAAGTAAGGAAGTCATTGTACATGTGCTTATATTTAATCAAAATGGAAATTTCACAAACTAGGCACCTAGCTCGGTTGGCTAGGCGCGCGAAAGGGTGTGGCCTAGACCCAGGTTCGATTCCGGGGACGGCCGATTCCACCATTTTTTTGGTATGTAAGGTATAATTTATATATTTTTTAATATTAATTAATCGTACGGATACATGTAATTATGAGGGTTGTCTCATAGGAGTCTTGATAATTAATTGCTTCTTATCACCCACAATATGGGCTTGGTCACAAGACGACCAATCCATTCCTAATACTATATCGAGTCCTCTCTATTAACGAAACAAGGACAGCGGAGAAGGTTAATTCCTAATGGATATAAAACATCCATTTAATATTGCTGGAGTAGTCTCTGAGGTATTATCAGTCAATTTTACTTTACATTTAACGCTTAGAGTTTTAGCAGGCAGATTTAATGATTTATAAAATCTATTGTCTACGAAAGACTTATCTGAACCTGAATCAAATAATACTCTAACATGAGCGTTATTGATATAGAAAGTACCTGTTGTGACCTTGTCATCTTGGATAGCCTCTTGAGTATCCATTTGAGAGTTTTCGATTTTGGTCTTCTTAGCCTCGCCAGACTTCTTGGTTTTATTAGGGCAATTAGTTTTGATGTGCCCTATTTCATTGCAACCATGGCAGGTTGCGTCCTCCATCTTCTTGCAGTCCAAGGTCTTATGCCTCTTGGACTTGCATATCCCGCATGCAAAAGTTCTTGATTTTGTATGCGAGTTCGATTCATACCTGCACTTCCCGAAGTGCTGTTTCTTGCAGATTTTACATTTGGGTTTTTCACCTGACTGTTGGTTGTTCTTCAAGTCCTTGCATTCATGTGTCTTGTGATCCATCTCTTTACAGATGACACATCCCCTGGTCTGATCATAGAAACATTTTCCGAAGTGTTTCTTCCCGCATGTTTTACATTCGGGTTTTGCCTCCTTTGGTTTGGACTGGTTATAGCTTGAACCGGTCTTACCCGTTTTGTAACCCTTATTCGGGGTATTATCGTACTTTCGCTTATGATCCCTTAACGCTCGGTTCACGGCCTTGTTTACAGCTGTATCTAACATAGCCTGTAACTCGACGCCCGTTAAATTCAGTCTTGTATCATCATTCTGATCAACTGGATGATTGTGAGCTTCAGAGGAGTCAGCCATGGTGAAGCTTTGAAGGCTACTAACCAAGTAGAAACAATTTGTTTAATCATATAGCGAATTGTCGAATTTTGATGAATAAATAGCCATGGTGCAATTAAACCATATAGGCCAATAGATAGTATTTAATTTATTTGATTATGTTTTGCCTAAGTTTTTAAATAAACCATCTTTGGCGTTTAAGCGGAATATAATCCTTCATATTTATTAGACAGGGGACATAAGTCAGGACTGCCAATGTCATACTAACATCTTTTATATATAGCACAAGGGCTTGTTCCAAAGGACTTATGATGGCTCAGAGGCCTTGTCACTAGGGAAATTTTAAAACATAATCGATGATTCCTTTGGGTCGGAAAATTTCATAGTTCATTGTCTTGACAAGAAGTTATGAAATAAAACTATCTATTTCATGTATTCATCTTTACCTGTATGTATACATCCCAAATGGATGTTTTGGTGCGTACATCATTTTCGACGTTTACCAGCCATGATTCCTATTGATCATTTATGCTAAATAAGGGATTTGGAAAAATTCCTAATATAAGGATGACAAGTGTGATTTTTATCGCATCACGATTGTCGGGAGTGTTAACACATTTTCAGATGTTAACAAGGATCTGAATCTCTTTCTAAACAGGTTTTACCATCTTAGCTAGGTCTTCAATGACATTTAAGCTAGGTCAAACCTTTTAAGATTCTCTTTTAATATCTATATTGGCAGGAAAGGAATGATATTTATTTTATTCAGGATTTTTATCATGAATCCTAATTTATAAGTTAGTAATAGCACAAATGGCCTAGTCGCGTAGACAAGTTTAATTTATAAGCCATGATTTCAGAGAATCAAAGCATGAAGGTATACTGGCACAACAGGCCTAGTCACAAGGACATTTATAAATTATAAGCTATGATTTCAGAGAATCAAAGCATGAAGGTTTGAACCTAGTTCATTACCTTTATTTGACAGGGAGTCATCGCTACCACTGTCTTTTGGTTCATATGGAAATGAGCAGGGCCTGTAGGCGCTATATTACCACGTATGGTCAAAATATGATCATCTCAAGTGATGATCTAAACCCATGATTCAGAGATCATTACATTGGGTTAGGAATCTTTTGAAGAATCCAATAATAAGAATGACGTGTGTGATTTTAATGAATCACGTCTGCCAGGAGTGTTAACATATTTTCAGATGTTAACTGGGATTTGAATCCTTGAATAGGTCCTACCATCTTGGCCTCGTCATATAGGCTAGGTTTACCTTTAAGATTCATTTTTAATAATAAATGCAGAACAATCCTAACTCAGGATGTTAATAAGGATCTGAATCTAGTTGAGGAACTACCATCTTGGCCCTGTCTCAAAATAATGCGTGGCTAGGTCTTGTCCTTTTTAGATTTTGCCATTTTATATAAAGGTAGATCATATAAAAGGAATGTTATTTCCCATTTATTTCATATTTCATGTTTAGAATGAAAACTTAAATTTAATCAATCCACTATATGAAAATAACAGTACAGAGTTGCCCTAAGCGGGACTTGAAAGAAATAATGTTGTCCTAGAAGGGACTGAAAAATAAATATGTCCTTAGAAGGACTATTAAGGAAACGATCTTTAGCAAAAGGAGTTTCTTCTTCATTTTATTTCCGAATGCCTTCTCCTTGGTTGCACGTTTCATCCTAGCCGCTGTACGAAGGTCAGCAATTTAAGGCTCCGGGTGTGGAGAATTCCTATTACGGCTTCTTCGCTTGGCGACGTATCCGATATATAAAAATTGGAAGCAAAATTTCCAGATGAGGATTGAGAATATTCCTATGTTAAGTCTAGACTCAGAAGGTCAAGGAATGTGCTAATATGTCATTGAGATTAAACACAAAAAGATAGTGTTTAATTCACTCAATGTTGGCTCTGATACCAACCTGTCACACCCCGAATTTCCACGTATCACCGGTGGGCCCGGTGGGAAGTTTCGTGACGTAGTTGATATCATCATAGTCAAACAACACAATATATAAATGCACAGCAGAAGCAAAAGATAAATATATTACAATCCGAAATAGTGTAACATCAAAGTATTACAACGGAAGTAAAGGATCCACAGGCGGATAGAAAATAAAAATATAACACTGTTCAACAATCTTTAGGCATCTAAGCTTGCGAGACTCTTTATTGATGCTAGGAGTAGCCAGCCTATTCCGATTAGTACATGCACTCAGCCTTTTTGGGAAAATACGTCAGTTTACACTGGTAAATACAATCAACCGACTCATTTTGAAAAGGGTTTAAAAAGATGATTGATTTGAGTGCACATGGCACAAATAATATTTTATAACTTGGGATAATTATTTTAATATAATACTCGTAAAAGATTTACAAGTTTCTTATGTGTTCAGTAGCCCGGTTCGTGCCGGGTTAAAGATCAATAGACACACCAAATTATGTATATGAGACACTGACAGGTGTACGCCTACACCTGTGTGCTAAGGTCGTGGCCATTTCGTAAAATGATGCCAGGGATATCCGGGACATGGTCATTAACCCCCCCAAAGGCTTTAAGCAAACAAAACAATTTAAACGGTCATCTCGATAATACTTAACCCCCAAAACGATTAAGGTCGAATGCCCGACCAAGCGGTATTTTATATACCGTACCCCAAGCCCGTATAAGGGAAAATAAGTTAAAAGTATTTACCTGAGCTAAATATAAATTCAATCCCAGCCGTATCAAATCAGCAAGTACAGATAGCTTTTACTGGGCTCCTATATCTGGAACGAAGGTTTTTAATAACCTATTAGAATCCTAACAGGTCTTTAATTAAGCCTTGACTTAGACCGATTAGTTTTCAAGAGAAAGATACGGTTCGTACGCGCGATTAAGCGAAGACCGGATAGAATGTGATTTAGACCCGACAAGTTTGAAGACTTGCTTAATATGGGTATATTATACACATTCTAGATTTTGAGATAAAACCGATAAGGTTTGACCCGTTTCGGCTAATTTATATAAACTAGTTACATAAACCGAACCGAACGCGCATGAAACGTAACGGGTACCCATAAGAGTCCTAAACAGGTTTCCTAAGTTAACATGCCTTAAATATGTTGTGATATCAGTAGGATACCTTCCATTATGCCCAAAACGAGTTTAGTCTCATATTAAGCCCCTTAGGGGTATTTTGGTCATTTTAAAGATTATAAAAGGGATCAATTAAGCTTCTGTGATCCGGGTCTGAATAAATCAGTAAAATAGTTTATTTTAACTTGGTATATCAGTTGGTGTTAAGTCCTATGTGGCAAAATGGTTTTAAACCCTTACTATGCGCTTAATACGCGTATAACGTCATTTTAAGCGATTTATGGGTTAAAATAGTATTCTGAGTTTCCAGGTCAGTTTATAAAGTTCAAAACACTTCATTTATTATTTAAAATCAGTAGCAATTGGATTGGTAGCAAAAGGACTTGTAAAACTCATTTTATGGCCGAAAAGGGTATAATCGGTATTTACCGAATCAAGGTACTAATCCTAGCTTATGATCAGTTTAAAAATAATTAAAAATCTTCAAAAATCCCAAAATATTATATTACATCAGTGGGTAAAAGGTTTGGTGTCAAAAATTGGGTTTAGATAGGCTTTACGCTAATGACGCCGTTTAATTACTAAGAAGCGTTCTAATTACGTCATTAAGCATAACTCCTAATCTAGACCTCCAACTGATGTGAAAATTTAGGGACATGTTTAATAATCAGTAACTAAGATTATTGTACTTTCATATTTCCAAAATTCTCGTTTTATGGTCATAAGGGCATTATGGTCCATATTTAAGCATTTAACGGAAACGTCGGACAATCGAGGTTTTAAGTGGTATAAACGCAGAGGGTTATACAAACATGTAACTAGGTCCTAATGGAACTTTAAGGCATGTCTAAACCTATCTAAACCGGGTCAGAACCGAAGTCAAAGCAAAAGTCAAACTTTTGCATCTTTCGGTTCCGAATCGGTTCAAAACAGAAAGTTGTCGAATCAAACAAGATTAGATAAGTTATTATACTTATTATAAGGTTATATGAATGATAAAACAGGTTACACGCCTTCTATATCGCTAATTACGCGTTTAATGGTTCTGTTGACTTTTTCGGACAACGTTTGACTCGACAAACAACCTAGCTAGGATGGGAATCAGTGAGTACCCTTTTAAGGGTTAATTGCCCACATAATTACCAACTTATAACAACTTTCATTTCAACAAAACACTGGACCGTTTGTGTTTTATCGTTAAGTCAAACCGTAGTTACGACGATTTGACTTTTAAGCTATAAACTAATCAAAACTTAATTAAGAAGGGTCAAGGGTACTTACACGTGTCTAATGGATGATTAGGAAGGTCTTGGTTCTGCTCCTTTGCTCCTCAAATGACCAGAAGTTGAAGTGTGGTTGCATGTTGCAACATAAACCTTTTATAGTGACTTTGATCTTCCTAGATTGTTGCCAAATGGGTCTACTGATGTGTGTAAAATGCAACATATAAATTACATCAAATAAGGCATAAAACTAACCCTTTTTTAGTACTAATATTGGAAAAAGAGTGTTTTTGTCTTCCTTTTGTATTTTCAGGATTAAATGAGCTCAAAAACGCAAAAGAAGCAAAAAGACAGCTAAATCCAACATAAATACAAGAAAAGGAACAATAGTGGACTGCCCGAACCCTCAACGGCACCTTCCAAAGCAAAATAGAGAAAACAGAAGGCTGAACACGCCCCGTGCTCAGCCAGCACGGGGCCGTGCCCAAGAAGCAGCAGAAAAGACAAACCTATAGAAGCTTCTATTGCCCACCACGGGCCGTGCTCAGCAGACACGGGGGCGTGCCGAAAGTACTGCAGGCGCATTAATTGTAATTGCGAATTACAATTAATGAAGAGAGAGAGTGTCAGACGGGCACGGGGCCGTGCCCAGCGAACACGGGGCCGTGCCCAGGCTTCTGTTCAGCCTATAAATAGGAGTGCTTGGTTTCATTGCAACTCATCCCTTGGCACACCACCTCTCTCACACTTCATCCACCACCCACCACCATCACAACACCATCATCCACCACCATCATCCATTGTCCATCATAGAGTGTGTGGGTCGTCTCGGGATCCAAGATTGATCGTAAGAGTTCTTGACAATCAAGGCCATGTTTGCCTAAGTCTCTTACATCACTTGGTGAAGACAAAATGTCTAGTATAATACTTTTTGTTTCTAATCTTTTGCACTTTTTATTTGGTTTTGTATTAATGACTTTAATAACTAGTTACTTATGTTGAAGGTGATCTTTCCTTATCGTTTGTCCGTGGTGTCTTGGCATTATTTTACTGTCTATATAAAATAAAGGATTTTCACCATTCATATCTCCACGGTCTATATGGAGGTATGTTGGCTACCTGGTAGGGGGTTAAGGGAACGGTTTGGTAAAGGTCTTGCCATTGTTCAGCGTTTAGAGGTCCTGCAATGGACCTGGGTCAAATTTAGTAGGACCTCCTTCAATACTTCACGGTATTGGATGGCGGGGGTCCAAACTCTTTGATCCCCTCATAAGTTAACTACTATTAATACTATAACCCGGCTATTTAGGACTGTATCCCTGCTGACTCAGACTACTTAGCCGAGGGTAACGTCACCGCCAAAAGCGGGGCCTACCACAATACTGCATTAATAACTTAATTCATTATCTTCCAATAATCCACCCTTTTAGGATTATATCCCTGCTGACTCAAACTACTGGGGTGAGGGTAACGTCGCCTTCAAAAGAGGGGCCTACTACAATAACTAAGATAATCTCTTAATTATGTGCAAAAGTGCGGAAATAATCAAAGGTTATACTAGATACGAGTCGGAACCAAGTGATTCATCTTGTCTATCTGTTTTTCTTTTATTTTTATTTTCAGCATTTTAGTTAGTTTTATTTTTCTTAGTTTAAAAACATTTTTCTAAACTTTTGTATTGGTTAGACGTTGAGGATAAACCGGTACTAAAAGCTCTTGTGTCCTTGGACGACCTCGGTATCTTACCAACGCTATACTACACTCAACGATGGGTGCACTTGCCCATATGTGTGTTTAGTGTTAGTGAAATATCGTGTTTTATAAATTTAAAACTTGGCTAAAATAAGTGTTAAAAAGGGCTTAAAATATACACCTAATATATACGACACTTACCGCACATCAAGTTTTTGGCGCCGTTGCCGGGGACACAAGGATTTTAAGAAAGTTAGGAATCAACGGCCTAATCATCTTTTATTATTTTTTTTATTTTTTTAGGATTTTCTTAGTTTTTCAGCTTCTGCAGAGCTCAGCACGGGCCGTGCCCGCTGAACACGCCCCCGTGCTCAATCATTGGAACTGGCAATCCTGTTTTACATCAGACAGTAAGCTGAACACGGGGCCGTGTCCACTCAACACGCCCCCGTGCCCAAGTTTCAGTTACTGAAAACAGAACTGTTAGATCCCGACGGTTGGTAATTTCTGACATAAACATGAGTGATAGTAATTATTTTTACTTTCGGCACTCTTATGGTAAGTGGTGTCAATTATGTGGTGGCGAACATGAAGAAGTAAAATGCTACTTTCTAAATTATAGGCCCCACTACATGGACCCACCATCTTCTCACAACCTTAAGAGGGGCGAAAGTAAAAATAAGCACTATTTCTCCCTCGAATGCGCCCAGCCAGATAATCTAGGGGAAATGCTCCTTAGCGAGTTATTTCAACTGGAAGAGCTAATTCTGAAATGGATAGAAGAGCTTGGGAAGGATTTTATTGATCCACCCCAAGACGATACCCATGAAGAAATGTTGGAACCGCATTCCGACAACCTCGTTGCTCCCGAAAATACCTTCGTACCTAGCAAAGACTTGGACGATAGTCGTCCCTGTGTCGATTGTGCCGTGAAGGACTCACCATCGACTTCGTTCGGTGCATACATAGACCTGAGCGATTCGGCATATACCTTCTTTAACAAGAGCTCGGAAAAGGGTTGGACTTGTCCACCTAGAATGAAAATAGGAATTACCCTCACCGACAACCTCTTGCGTTCTCGCCTTAGTCTAGGACAATTAAGGTATATTAGGCACTTTGGGGTTGTTCCAACCAGTCAGGAGCCACCCGATACTAACAAGTTCCTTAAAAAACTAGACAACTTCATAAAACAGTCCCTAGACACGGGGCCGTGCCCAGCCAACACGCCCCCGTGTCCATCGAAAGATTCCATTCTGATCAGTACGTCAGAATACGGACAAACTGTGTCAGAACTCCACCTGCACACGGGCCGTGTCCACTGAACACGGGGCCGTGTCCAGGTTGCTGTCGTTTTCTATAAATGCAGCCAAGAATTCTGCACATTTGGACCAACTTGGGGCAGAGATTTGCAGGAATCTTCTCTCAAACTATCCTAGGTAAGTCTAAAAGAAGGTTCCAACAACCCATCTTGTCCTTTCCTCTTTTAGCTATTTCCTTCTTCTTCATCTTTCTCCAAGAGCTACCATTGAAATTTTGGAATTCCTCCAACTCTATGGTAGGGATAAATGAGTTTTGTTCAAAGAATCTTGGTAAAAACATGTTATGAAACATTGTTTTAAGTTATTAGTACCTAAAAAGGCCCCACAACATTCAGAAAATAACTTAAAAATCCAAGTTTTCTTGTTACAAAACTCTGCAGAAAGATGAACACGGGGCCGTGCTCAGTGAGCACGGGGCCGTGTCCGGTTACTGTTTCATTAGATAAACTATTTTTAGTTTATTTTTCGTAGGATGACGAGTGAAAACAGCGAAACATCTCCTGTGCATTCGCCAAACAGCCGTAGAGGAAGAAGACCCTCCATTGAAGCTACACTTGTACACTATGTGATATCATTAAGGGAGGCTCTCGACGAAATGACTTCAGTAGAGGAGGTCCTAATCGACCGTATTAACGATCTAACGATGGGACTTGAAAGCAGCTTTCAAGAAATTAACCTCTTGCACCAGAGGTTAAATATTCTTGTTGCACCTCCAATGGAACCAGTCCTTCCTCAACAGGATTGGAACCTGGCACTCGGAATCAACAACCCTACCGGGTGGGAAGACTTTCCGGCGGAACCTCCCATGGAACACCAACAAGAGATCCCGGTGGAAGTTGAAACTCCTCAAACTAATGCCAATGAGCCTTCTTTTCTCCTTCCAAGGGAGGTGGAAGAATGGCTCGCCGACATTTGAGGAGAACCGCACTCGGAAGAAGGAGTTCAAAAAGGCCTTGTTTAACCAAGATTGATTACTTCTTGGAAATTTTGCTAAATTAAAATAAAGTAAAGGCTAGGACTCCATGGTTTGTTATTTCTTTGTTTTATCTAGTTTAATTTAGGATTATGTAAGTTCTCTCTATGATGAAATGAAATGATGGTTTTAAGGTTTGGATGGTTTAAAATGAGTAAAACACACTCATGGTGGTAAAGGATGAAAAGGGGAACGAGCAAAATGATCCTATGCACAAGAACGAGGCAACCCGACAATTTTCTCCATTTCAGAAGGTTCAACACGGGTCGTGCCCAACCAACACGGCCCCGTGTCGAACCACCTGCAGAAAAACGCCCAGTACAGGTACCTGGACACGGGCCGTGTTCACCCAACACGCCCCCGTGTCCAGACTTCTGTTTCCCTTATTTCAATTTTGTTACTGGCACTTGAACACGGGGCCGTGCCCGGATAACACGGGGCCGTGTTCAGTGCCCAGTAACACAAATTTTTGCTTTTTAAACACTATTTTACACATCTAATCAACCTAAAAATTTATTTTTGGGACACATTGAGGACAATGTGTAATTTAAGTGTGGGGGGGATGCTAAAACCTTGAATTTTGCAAGTCCTAAATACAAGCCTTACACAAAACTCTATTGGAACCGCTAATCACCCCAAATTTTTTAAAAAATTTCAATTTTTTTCTTGTCTAGGTTTAACTCGGGAAATTCAAGTTCTCAAAAAGGTTATATTTTTACAAATTTACAACCGATAGCGTAGTGATAAAAAGAACCAACATAAGAAAATTATGAAAAGGCATGACAAACTTATTTAAAATTTGATTATATATACTTGATCACATAAAAACCCATTCCCACAAAAGTGAGTTTTGAGCCTTTATTGAGCACACAATTTCATATTATTTGACTAAATGCTCATTTTTCGTTTCTTGTGTGAATAGCCGCTTGGTTCTTACGACTCTAGAACTTGCCATGACAATACATTCCCGGTCCTTATCAACTTAAACCCGAGTAAGTAAATGATGGAGGCATTAGGACTAACCTTTTTCATTTCTACACCATTATTTTTCTTTTTCTTTTACCACCTACCCAAAAATCCCCCTAGTTAGCCCCTTTGAGCCTAAACCTTTTCGTTTCATCACCCAAAACAAAAACCCTTTCACCCACCAAAACCTTTTTCATTTTTAACCCTTTATTTTAGTAACAAGTTCGGTTCTTCGTGAAAAAAAAAATGTGAAGCAAAAAGAAAATAAACAAACAAAGTAATCAAAAATAACTTTGTTTGAATAAAAGCTTCATCAAAAATAAAAAGTTGCAAAAATACGAAAACCGACACTTGTTACGCTTTTTAGCCCTTTTTCTACTAACCACTAACCCAACCACCTACCTTTAACCCTAGCCAACCCTTAACCCACAAAGTCCTCTTGATATCTACAAAGGTATAAAAGTTAAAAAGGAGGAGGATTGATTTCTTGGCAAGCCTATGGTAGGAATAAGTTCCGTGCCGCTCTCGAGTGGTTCACTAAAAATACACCTTCGGCCGAGTGTGAGTGATTTCCCCACGAGGTATGTGAACTTGTATATAAATAGAATTTTAAAAAAAAGGCATGTTATGCCCAAATAAGTAATTTCTTTTATGAACAGTTCTAAATAAATCATTACGAATAGGAGTGTAAATAAATAAAAATAAAACCCAAAAAGATCTTGGAAATCCCGACACTCTATGACAAGCCCAAAACCTTCTCTTCTACCTATTCCATTTGGGAGTGTAAGCCACATATTAAAGAGTTTTGCTTGAGGACAAGCAAAAGTTCAAGTGTGGGGGTATTTGATGTGTGTAAAATGCAACATATAAATTACATCAAATAAGGCATAAAACTAACCCTTTTTTAGTACTAATATTGGAAAAAGAGTGTTTTTGTCTTCCTTTTGTATTTTCAGGATTAAATGAGCTCAAAAACGCAAAAGAAGCAAAAAGACAGCTAAATCCAACATAAATACAAGAAAAGGAACAATAGTGGACTGCCCGAACCCTCAACGGCACCTTCCAAAGCAAAATAGAGAAAACAGAAGGCTGAACACGCCCCGTGCTCAGCCAGCACGGGGCCGTGCCCAAGAAGCAGCAGAAAAGACAAACCTATAGAAGCTTCTATTGCCCACCACGGGCCGTGCTCAGCAGACACGGGGGCGTGCCGAAAGTACTGTAGGCGCATTAATTGTAATTGCGAATTACAATTAATGAAGAGAGAGAGTGTCAGACGGGCACGGGGCCGTGCCTAGCGAACACGGGGCCGTGCCCAGGCTTCTGTTCAGCCTATAAATAGGAGTGCTTGGTTTCATTGCAACTCATCCCTTGGCACACCACCTCTCTCACACTTCATCCACCACCCACCACCATCACAACACCATCATCCACCACCATCATCCATTGTCCATCATAGAGTGTGTGGGTCGTCTCGGGATCCAAGATTGATCGTAAGAGTTCTTGACAATCAAGGCCATGTTTGCCTAAGTCTCTTACATCACTTGGTGAAGACAAAGTGTCTAGTATAATACTTTTTATTTCTAATCTTTTGCACTTTTTATTTGGTTTTGTATTAATGACTTTAATAACTAGTTACTTATGTTGAAGGTGATCTTTCCTTATCGTTTGTCCGTGGTGTCTTGGCATTATTTTACTGTCTATATAAAATAAAGGATTTTCACCATTCATATCTCCACGGTCTATATGGAGGTATGTTGGCTACCTGGTAGGGGGTTAAGGGAACGGTTTGGTAAAGGTCTTGCCATTGTTCAGCGTTTAGAGGTCCTGCAATGGACCTAGGTCAAATTTAGTAGGACCTCCTTCAATACTTCACGGTATTGGATGGCGGGGGTCCAAACTCTTTGATCCCCTCATAAGTTAACTACTATTAATACTATAACCCGGCTATTTAGGACTGTATCCCTGCTGACTCAGACTACTTAGCCGAGGGTAACGTCACCGCCAAAAGCGGGGCCTACCACAATACTGCATTAATAACTTAATTCATTATCTTCCAATAATCCACCCTTTTAGGATTGTATCCCTGCTGACTCAAACTAGTGGGGTGAGGGTAACGTCGCCTTCAAAAGAGGGGCCTACTACAATAACTAAGATAATCTCTTAATTATGTGCAAAAGTGCGGAAATAATCAAAGGTTATACTAGATACGAGTCGGAACCAAGTGATTCATCTTGTCTATCTGTTTTTCTTTTATTTTTATTTTCAGCATTTTAGTTAGTTTTATTTTTCTTAGTTTAAAAACATTTTTCTAAACTTTTGTATTGGTTAGACGTTGAGGATAAACCGGTACTAAAAGCTCTTGTGTCCTTGGATGACCTCGGTATCTTACCAACGCTATACTACACTCAACGATGGGTGCACTTGCCCATATGTGTGTTTAGTGTTAGTGAAATATCGTGTTTTATAAATTTAAAACTTGGCTAAAATAAGTGTTAAAAATGGCTTAAAATATACACCTAATATATACGACACTTACCGCACATCATCTACAATTGATCATGGATCTTTACATGTGTCCTCTATAGTCTAAATACCATCTTAGGCAGCCCATAGAATCAGAGAAATGCAATTGGAGTCGGTTAAAACATCAACAGGCAGCTGCCTGTTTGTTTTGTCGCTGGTACCTGTCACGCGGCCCGCGTAAGAAATGGTTAAGTCTTACGCGGCCCGCCTGGACCTCCGTTTCAGGTTTTCCAATTTTCCTTTATTGCACTTTTGGCCCTTAGTCCCCCGAAAGGTCATTTTCACATGGTTTCTTGCATTAAGGGGCTTTTAATTTGACATAAAGGGGCCTTAAGGCTTATACCATCTTTGTCAAGTCCTCGGGTAACTTTGTGATCACCCGAAAAACCCTAATTTTCAATGTTGACGATTTTAACCCTCACACACGAATTTTATCATAACTTTCTCATACGATAACGAAACTTGGTGAAATTTTTATGGTGCATTCTAGTGAGCATAATTAATTGTTACAAGGCTTCGGGTTTGCTAAAAGGTCACTCAGAGGTATATCTTTAAACATGTTGACACATTTAACCTCTGTAGTTTGAAATCTCTCACTTTCTTCTATATTTAGCTTCGTATGATCCATGATTCATTCGTTTGAAGGTACGAGCATCATGTAGGGTTAATGTACAATATATTTATTCATTGTTGACACTTTGAACCCTTATATTTACATAGTTTCTTTGTTTGTCAACTTTAGTCCTTCTAAAGTATTCTTTCACACGTTCAAAGCTTATGACACGTGTCAACACATTATAGGACGTGAATTTTCGAGGTGTTACAGCTTAAAATACTTAAATTCTTCCACTTTGCTTCTATCTATTCTTTTTATCTTTAGTTATACATGGCTTTCCCAAGACTAACACAATACCCGCATGAAGAGGTGAAGACACTCTTAGTTCACAAACGAGATGATTTTCACCAAGATAGGCTTAAAGGCCCACGATTTTTGGTGAAGTCCCTCAATCCGCGTATTCGATTTTTCACGAATTACGCCATCAAGTTGGGAGTGATATCCATATCTTGATGGAAAATTTTCATTTTATACTCTAGTGGACCCTTACCAACGAGTAGGAATTTGCTCCTCCTTTCGTTTAGGGAATGGAATTATCAAGTTAGGAGTGATATCCACATCTTGATAGCTAGTGTCCCACTCGATTTAAAATCTTACTAAAGTCTCGAATTTTTGATTGACTAGGGACATGCAGTAACTGGAAGGGTGAATATTATTAGTGTCAGACCCCAACTGATGGCGGGAAACATCGGGATGAGACGAACAAATTGCTCAAAACATCATAACACTATGTGACAATATAGTTTAAAGAGTTAATTGCCAAAATCGTCCCTGAGGTTTGGGCACGTTTGCTATTTTCGTCCAAAATGACACTTTTGTACCAAATTGCCCCCAACGTTTGTAACTTTTTGTCATTTTCATCCAAACCATTGACTTAGTTTTTTTTTTTTTTTGTTAAGTTGAGGATATTTGGATGAAACTAGCAAATATAAAACCACAGGGATGATTTTGGCAATTTACTCAAACCCTTTTTAATTTATTTTATTTAATTATTTTTGTTACATATATAATAAAAAAGAATATACATGGAGTTTTTAGAAAAAAAAATTAATAGTTTTGTCACATAATTTTTATAAATTTTCATCCAAATCACTAACTCAGTTTTTTTTTTTGTTAAGGTGAAGGATGTTTTAAATTTTATAAATTAAGACAGAAATTAATTTACAGCTTCTTTATATAACTCAGTTTTATAAAGAGAAAACGTCATTGGTGTCCAACACATAACAATCGATTACAACTTTTAGTATTTATCAGTTGTAGAGATAGAAAAAATTGTAAAACGTTACATGTTTTTTAAATGTGTTGAGCATCTAGGAAATATGTTGGTAGAAATAAAATATTTATTTAATTAAGATTATAAAGGTAACTAACTAATTCTTATTCTGAGTGGCTTGAGTAAAGAAACTTTTGGTTCATAGGATTATAATTACAATTTGGTGGGTAATTTTAAGGTTTAACGATATGTTGTTTGATTGGGGGGGGGGGGGGGGCACTGGCTTTTGATTGTCCTTAGGAGCGAATTTAAAATAGTAGAAAATGAATTACAAACTTGATACATATGATAAGATTTTTTTCTTTAACCTTTTTCAATAAGGTCACCAGCATTTTAGTTTTATAAAATTTAGAGGTTTAAGTAGATTTTATTTTTATAAAACTAATCTATAATAAAATTAGAAATTAATTTCTATCTTAGTTTATAAATATCCTTCGCCTTGATAGAAAAATTAACTTAGTTAGTGGTTGGATGAAAATTTATAAAAATTATGTGACAAAGCTATTATTTTTTTCATATAAAAATTGCATGTATATTCTTTTTTTATTATATATGTAAGAAAATTAATTAAATAAAAGAAATTTAAAAGAGTTTGAGTAATTGCCAAAATCGTCCCTGTGGTTTTATATTTGCCAGTTTCATCCATATATCCTTAACTTAACAGAAAAAATAAACTAAGTTAGTGGTTTGGATGAAAGTGGCAAAAAGTTACAAACGTTGGGGGCAATTTGGTACAAAAGTGTCATTTTGGATGAAAATGGCAAACGTGCCCAAACCTCAGGGACGATTTTGGTAACTAACTCTAGTTTAAATTAAATTTCATTGCATATACTAAAAATGTCATACAAGGATCGGATAAAGACAACATTGTTTCAAACATAACATTGAAATAATAGTTTAATCTAAGCGTGTATCTAAGTCCACCTAAATCTTGTTTCTTCACTTAGCATCATCTTGTCTATCAAACCTGCAACATGTATTAAAATACAATTAACAAAAGTTGGCCAGTATACAAATTTTTATACATAGCATAATATAGATTAAAATAGTTTAACGGCTCATATCCAACATGAATAACAATATGCAAGTTACTAGTATGTTGAAACGGTGTAAGCTATATGTTCAAACCCAAGAATCTAATGCGTTAATATAGCCTATCCCAAAGAATAACGGGAGGTTAACATGTTTAACTTAACATTACCCCAAGACTTGTGGGCGTTGCATTACTTCTATAGCGCTATAATTGTTAAGGTAGGCTTGTACGAAGTTAATGAGCATATAGACACGAAAAATTTACATAACATACAGTGGCGGACCCAGGAATTTTTTCCTGGTGGTGCGGAATATTTTCAAAGATTTTAGGCCCCTAGCTGTATAAAAATATCGGTTCACAGCGGGTCGGGTCAGATCATGTAAGACAAAAGAACATCAAACTAAAATTTATAGATCATCAAAAACACGTCATTACAAATTACAAAAGTATTTAAAATTGTGCCCTACAGGTTTTTTTTTTTTTTGAAATATATCCAAAATATCATCTAAAGATACTAAACACGGCATAAGTTCATTACATTCTTACTCATTATTCCTAACACATATAATTTGCTCCATAAGTTCATAAAGCAACACTAAACACTTCAACAAAATAAACAATAATGTTCAACCATAGCCCATAACTTTCAATTATATTTTTAAACATTCAAGCGCTAATATTAAATGTTGATTACTTGTAACTAATCATTTAAACAAACAAAGCTATAAATAAAACAACAAAATCATTTTACTACAAGTCTAGAACAACAAAAAATTCAAAAAAATATAAAAAGATTAAACCCTTACACATCTATATTTTCTCCTAATAATCACATAAAAAAATTAAATAAATAAATAAACCATACTAGTTCTATATTGGAATTCTGACGTAATATGGGTCGGTACAACCGGAATTTTGGTTTTTCCGGTAAAAAAAGCCACCAGGTCGTGAGCAGTGGCGTCAAGTCGCTGGAAGTTTTTTTGGGGGCTGGATTTGGAAATGGAATGGGAGGATGGATTTGGGTTATTTTATTTAGTTCAAATTTCTTTAGGTTGGGTTTGAGCTTGTGTTGATAAAAATTGATTGCAGATTAGGCTTTGGTTGGATTAAATAATTAAGTGAATAAGTGGTTAATAATTATTTTTTTTCTAAGTGGGGCGGTTGAAAATTTTCAAGGGGTGCGGGTGAAAAATTCCAATGGGTGCGGTCGGGATTTCCGGCGAAAAATAACACTAAATTTTTTTTTTCATGGGGTGCGCCCTCCAACCCTTGGCTTAAGGTGGGTACGCCCCTGATAACATACAAGATTAACAAGCATCATATAGTTCATGTTCAACATGGATAGAGAGCGATTCAAATAGTTTCAAGTGTTTCGTGTGTTTATATAGAATACATGTTGCACCCAAAAGTGTTAAAAGTACAATGCGTTCGAGTATACTCACAAAATTACATATGCTTTCCGATTATCCATTGTGACGAAATTGTCGAGACTATACGGTTGATTGAGTTCTATTTGTAGTTTAAGGGATGCTTATATTCTGGTTTAAGGATTCGGGGTTTAACATGTATGAAAGTAGACATATGAGGAAAATAATCATCTAGCATACATGATACTTGTTCTTGACACTATGAAATTCAGAAGAGTTTAAATGCTTTCATGGGACAAAAACCCATTAGAATCGTGACAAGTTATCAAGGTCTAAGATAATGGAACCTACTATCTTGACAAATGACCATTAGTTCGTCATCCAGAGTTTGGTTATTTGAATTGTATATAAGTTACATATTGATATTATAATTTCATATAGGTCAAGCATGAGGTAGAAGGATGAATCCTCCATTTAGGAACCTCTTGTGTAATTCATACAAGTCATGCATTAGGTAGGAAGAACAAATCTCCCATTTAGGTACCTCTAGGGTGTTCACCACTACACTTGTTGTTATAAACAATCAAGGAGGGTCATGTAGATAAAAATAAAGAATGAATAAGTACTAATAATCTAAGGAAAACATCAAGTAATGTGTGGATTTTTAATTAGGATAGCCCAAGCTAGTCCTATAATCACACAAACTACAAGCTTTAAGCTTGTACACTACTTGTGGGTTAAACCCTAACCAAAATAGAAAGTTTATGAGGTTTTAACCTTTGATTTTAAGTGTCACAACCTTGTTTTTAAGCCCAACAAACCATTCAATTAATTATGAGCATAAGGACATAGGAATGTGTATGAGATAACTCAAGTTTAAGCAAGATTAATAAAGTTTGAATCACAACAGAAAGTTTCAGTCCACTTTGGAGCCTTTCTGGTGATGTTCCAGACTTTAGTTTTCCATGAAAAACCTGTGTAATCATCCCTTAGGTTGTTCCAAGTGATTGAGAAAATGAATCAAGGGAAAAGACTAAGAGATGAGTGAGTTATGCTCATTTAAACAACTTCTGATGATTCTGATTACACTTCTGATTAACAGCAGATTTTAGAGAGATTTGAGAGTGTTTTATGAGTGTTGTAAAGTGAAAAATGTGTGGAATATGTTTGGGTTTTATAGGGAAGTGTTAGTGTAGGTTGTAGTTGAGTATTTAATGTGAAAACAAGTTTAAACAAGTTATGCTCACCAAAAACCACCAAGGAAACAGGCCTGATTAAGTTATCTGCGAGTTGACGGGCTCGCGGTCCGCGAAGATGGTGAGGTCGGCGAGTCGCGGCCCGTGAGGGCTCCTGGCTGAGGTTTAAGTTTGAGTTTTTGACACTTTACACCCCTATAGTTTCATTTAGGCATAAATTAAGGTATTTCCAAGGTATTTTATGCATAAAGAACATGTTTAGGGGTATGTAATGAAATATAATCATAAAACAAATGTGGACAAGTATAATTAAGCATTTTGTCGAGATTTAGTATAAAGTTTGCATAAATTGAGCATAATAGTCACATGTTTGCAAGTTTGGCGCATTTTGCACATGTATGAATAAAGATTCACGTGTTTAGTTGATGCGTGTGTAGTGTGATTATTTTTATGTATATTTTTTAGCCATTTTTACACTTTAGTCAAGTTTTAAATTTATAAAACACTATATTTTACTAACACTAAACACACATATGGGAAAGTGCACCCATTGTGAGCATAGTATAGCGTTGGTAAGATACGGAGGTCGTCTAAGGACACAAGAGCTTTTAATACTGGTTTATCCTCAACGTCTAATCAAATCAAAATTTTAGAAAAAGGTTTTTAAACAAGAAAATAAAACTAACTAAAAATGCTGAAAAATAAAATAAAAATAAAAACAGATAGACAAGATGAATCACTTGGATCCGACTCGCCTTTAGTGTAACCTTTGATTATTTCCGCACTTTTGCACTTTTTAAGAGATTTTCTTAGTTATAGTAGTAGGCCCCTCTATTGAAGGTGACGTTACCCTCAACCCAGTAGTTTGAGTAAGCAAGGATACAATCCTAAATGGTTGGATTATTGAAAGATAATTAATTAAGTTATTAATGCGTAATGTGGTAGGCCCCTCTTTTGAAGGTGACATTACTGTGACACCCCGTCGAAACGCTCTCACTCATAACTAGCTTGACAGTGGCTGCCTTAACTTTCGGGACGAAAGTTCCTAAAACTTGGGGATAATGTGACACTCTGGATTTTTCCTGAACAACCTTCTTGTTTCAATATTGCGTGTACCTAATTATTAAATGAAAGGTGTGGAATATCTTAATTGTACTATGTGTTGTATGTACGTATGTTAATATATGAACATAAATGAACCGAGACCACCATGGACCCGACTCGAGACCACCCGGTCTCGAGTGAACCAAATCAGTTGGGCCGTGCACTCCCTTAGCCCACTTGGAAACCCACTAAGGATGCATCACCTTCTATATAAACCCAAAACCCTCACACGCTCTCCTTTTCACTCTCTCTCATTTCATCCTCACTCTCCCTCTCTCTAGAAAACCCTTAAACACAACCTCTCCTCTCCTTCTCTCCCGGATCAAACCGGCGGCAACCAAGGGACTCTCGGATTAGCTCGAGACCATCACTCGGAATTTAGTTCATCAATCCTTCATACCCTTTCATCTAACCGGTTAGTATCTTGTAGTTGTTGGTTAAAAATGAATGATAGTCATGAGTTTATATCAACCGGTTAGTGTTATTAGATGCTCACTAGGTGCTTATGTGAACAATGGTACTACTTGCTTTGAATGATTAAAATATGAGAACTCTTGTATGATAATGAGTTGCTAAGATATTTGAATAATGAATGTATGAGATGCTTATGATCATCCGATTTATGTTAGAAGTTATAGGACAAATGTTGTTTTGATAATAATATGCAAGGTAGTCATGATATATAGATTGTATGAATACATATTCCTGTTTTGAGTTGAACGCATGCTAGATTCAAGAGTTAAATGATCATGTTTGCAAAATGATGAAAACCCTAGATGAAGAACTTGTTGAATGTGATATGAATATTTGAAATTTGCTATGTTTGATCCAATTGATTAAGGTGTTAGACAAGAAAACATGTTGATGCATTTCGATTGGATAGTACACGGTTACATGAACATGAAATTCTATTGGATAGTACAATGTAGGCAAATGTTCTAGAAGCAGCAGGTGATGGGAGTCGAGACCCCTGGTCTCGACTCGAGACCATCGCACTACAACTCAAAATCGCGGTGATTGCGACTCGAGACCACATAGTGACAACTCGAGACCATATAGTGACAACCCGAGACAGACTTCAGGGACTCAAGACCATCAAGGTCTCGACTCGAGACCCCATGATCTCGACTCGAGATTGGACTCGAGACCTCTGAGATTGCGTCTCATACCTGCACAACTCGAGACCAGAAGTCCATGACTCGAGACCTCCTGGTTACGACTTGAGACCGTGTGTTCTCAAGTCGAGACCACCTTCTCTCGACTGGACTGCTTACTTCAGTTATTGGGCCACAATGTGAATTGTTTGGGCTGCCTGTTTGACCGAACCATGTGTTATCCATAACTGTTTAACTGGTAGGATAGGCCCAATGACGTGATATGTATGCTATGTGTTAGTTATGTGTAAAACTTACGTGACTTACTTATATCCGAGCCTGACCCATACTGGTAACCGTATTAGGACGTGGTGACCAGCATATTTAACCAAGTAAACTAAACTGCCGAGCAACCCAAGGTGAGTTCACACACTAAAAGCATGCGTCCCAGGGAGGGACACGAACAAAATCAAGAGTAACTTTTAAACTACTATTTCCGGGGGAAAAATGCGTTTGGGTATTATTTATAAATCACAACTAGCAAAACTAAACGAATCTCTATCATCCAAAGTCCCTGCTTACAGTACCGATTAATCGCCGGGGGCGAACGGGTTATTAGTTGATAGCGCTATTAGCTTTGACAACCTCACACCGTGACCGGGGGAGATCGGGCGTGAACTAGTAGACCTTGCATCTTGGTCAATGACGATAGACATTGACCTGGGGCATAAAAATCTTCGCGTCAATAGTTTCGGTAACTTCAGTTTAGTAGCTTTCATATGGGGTAGCTCCCCATGCCGTGATTGTAAATGCTTCATCTAAACAACCTACGTTTTCGAAAAGATAGAACTGGACACCTCGTGAACTCGCCAACATTTTTGTTGACACCCTACTGCATGCTTTGCAGGTACCCAGTGACTCAAGAGCTTGCGGCTTGGGGGAAGTGTAGTGGTCATCTAAACCCGTGTGTTGGGTTTTAAATAATCTTGAACTACGAACTTTGTTTTGAAACTGTTTGGTTTATGCTTCCACTGCTTACTTAAACTATTATTCGAACTTAAACTTTTAAATCTTTAAACTATGATGTTTACTAACTATTGTGGTTGGTGAATATTTTTACTATTAATCATTGCTCAGTATAACACGGTGGCTGGATCCTGGTCAGTCACGCCTCCAAGCGGTGGTACTCCGCAGGTGGATTTTGGGGGTGTGACCGATTGGTATCAGAGCTATTGGTTATAGTGAACTTGGTTTTAAAAAGAAAGTCTTTTTGAGAAAAACCAGACTATAACCCGTGACTCATGACGACACCACACTCCAAGGGCAAGACTCAGTTTATTAGACTTCATAGCTCGGACTTGTGTTTACTTGCTTGTTTACTTTGTATTATTGTTCTACTATACGTACTAGTGTGCCTAATCAGATAGATACACATCCCTCTTCTATCTCATTCTCGCTATGTTACGACATCACACTCATACTGTGTTTTCTGGCTGTGAAGACAATGAGTGGACGCGGAAGAGGAAACGTTAACATGACTCAGGCTCAGTTCGCTAACTTGCTCAACACGGTGGCTGCAGCTTTCGCAGCTCACCCTGGAGGTAAACTCGTTACTTTAGGACGTTTAGATCCTACCCCCGCATCGTCTTTTCACCTCTAAGCCTATTCGTTTCGCTTCTCACAACAGGTCAGCAAGCGCCTGCGCAACCACGTGTTTGTACTTTCAAAACCTTCATGGATTGCAAGTCTCTCGCTTTCAACGGCACTGAAGGTGCCATAGGCCTTCTGCACTGGATTGAAAAAGGCCGAAGCTGTTTTTGCTGTCTGCGAGTGTCCCCCTGCTAATTGGGTAAAGTTTGCGACTGGTACGCTTGAAGGAAACGCACTTTCATGGTGGAAGTCACAGATTCAGATGCTTGGTTTGGAGACTGCGAATGCTACTGCATAGGAAGATTTCAAGGACATGATCAAGGAAGAGTACTGTCACAGGGATGACATCCACAAACTCGAAAACGAGTACTATGAGCTCAAGATGGTTGGATCAGAGATCGAGACCTACACCAAACAGTCCAATGACTATGCTGCTCTCTGCCCAAACATGTCTCGACCTATGTATCGAAGGATCGAATTGTACATCAAAGGTTTAGCCCCAGAAATCCGGAGCCATGTGACCTCAGCCAACCTCAATACCATTCAGCCAGTGGTCCGTCTTGCTCACAAACTCACTGATCAGGCTGTGGAAGAGGGCAAGTTGCCCAAAAGGATAAATGCTACAGTCGGAAATTCTAGTGACAACAAACAAAAGTGGGATGGAAATCAGAGTAAGGATGCTAACCCTACTCAGACCCCGGCCCAGCAAAGGAAAACTGAAAGCAACAAGGGCCCTCAGCAGCAGGGCGGCTACCAGGGCGATCTCCCCAAGTGTAACAAGTGCAATCGACATCATAATGGGCCCTGTGCGAAGAACAAGTGTCAGCGATGCAACAACATGGGGCATGAGGCCAAGGATTGTAGGAGCCCTCACCCCGCAAGACAGAACCAGCCTCAGCAGCAACAGCACCATGGGAACATCAAGGGTTGTTTCCAGTGCGGAGCCGAGGGGCACATTAAGAAGAATTGTCCCCAGTTAAACTAGAACAACCACAACCTGGGTGCGGGAAATAACAACAACAACACCAACAATGCTGGAAATGGTGCAAGAGGAAGGGCCTTTGTGATTGGAGCTGGAGAAGCGAGGAATGACCCCAACGTTGTAGCGGGTAAGTTCCTACTTAACGATCGTTATGTTTCCATATTGTTTGATTCTGGAGCAGATGCTAGTTATGTATGTCACACCCCCAAAATCCACCTGCGGAATACCACTGCTTGGAGGCGTGACTGACCAGGATCCAGCCACCAATCATATTGAACAAGCATATAAGTAGTTATAAAATCCACCCAATACAATTGGTGTTCAAACAAAACATAGTTAAGTTGCAAGCGGAAGCATAAGTCTTAAATCAAAACATAAGTTTAATTGTTTCATAGTTTAACATGGCACACAGTCGTCCATGTCCCACAACGATCCTCCTCCATGCAAGCTCCAGCTTAAGAACCTAAGGACCTGCAAAGCATGTAGTAACGAGTCAACAACGAGTTGAGTGAGTTCACGGTTGGGTGTTCGTTTTAAGTTGTTTCGAAAACAGTTTCCTTTAGCTGGCATCCTGCCGTGGGGGTTACCCCATAGTTAAAAACGTGACTTGGTTGTTCCCGGTTACTCTGGCAATCCTGCCGTGGGGGCTACCCCATGTTAGTTATCTGGCATTTCGGCCGTGGGGGCTACCCCATGTATACACTAGACTCGTTACCATATCGACTGCTGACTGTAGTCATGTTTATGTGCCCTGAAACTGTCAATGTCTATCATCATTGACGTGCCCCAGATCCATTAGTTCACGCCCGTCCTCTGCGGCACGGTGTGAGGCTTGTCAGACCTAAATAGCGCTATCTAACTAATGACCCGCTCGCCATTGGCCCGGCGATTAAGTCGATATAAAAAGGAGGGACTTCGTGATAGAGTTTTGGTCTAGTACGAGTTATCTGTCCGTGAGGATGAGGAATTACATTCCTGAACCTTTGCTGTCCTACCCAAGGAGGACGAGGAACCCAGTTCCTTAACCCCATTCCCAACCCAGGGAATCCCATGCTTTGTAGAGGGTGTGAACTCACCTTGGTTTGCTCGGTAGATACACAGAAAAGTCAATCAAGCAATATTGTGGCTACTCACGTCCTATCATAGTTGTATCATACCAATCAGGTTCGTATTCAAGTAGTGCACGTATGGCATACACGTATAATAGCAAGTAGCATGCAGGTATAATTTATGGCATACACTCATAACCATACGGTTCACAAGGACACTTATGAGTTCAGTATACAAGCGAACAAGGCCCAATAGTCCGGCCCAAACACTTCGGCCCGTAACAGTGAGAGCCCAAATAGTGTGTACATGCACATGGGCTCGAGTCGCAACCGGACTCGCAACCACGGTTTCGGTTCGTGCTGTTTTGGTTACGAGTCGCAACCGGACTCGCAACTGTGGTTTCGAGTCACCAGATTGGTGTGCTGATCATGTGTGGTTTCGAGTCGCAACCAGGTGTTTGCGACTCGCAACCTGTGTCGCAACCGGGGATTTCGACTCATCATGCGTTGGTTTCGAGTCGTAATCAGTGGTTTCGGCTGGGAACATTTGCTGAATTCCATATTGTACTTGGCCAATTAGATTTCACTGTTGTGATTTTGTGTACTATCCAATAACACTACACTAACATGTTTAATTGTCTAACACATGACCAAAATAGATCAAACATGGCAATTTCAAATATCCAAATCATGTTCATATTATGTTCATCATGTTCTTCAAGTATTCAAGTAGTTCATCATCATTCATATGAACCTAGGTCTAACAAAATCATGAACAACAATCAAACTCTTGAACATATTCATCTAACCCACATATACACATCCGATTTCCACATATAAGTAGCCATAAATCAAGCATTTGATTTGTAACATAGGGGTATGCAATCCGATTTCATGAATATTAACAACTAGTGGTTTAGACTACATTTAAACACAAGACATCATGAGTTCATCGTGCCACATATCCGAAATCAAAGCATGTTCCGATTATCAACATCATACATACGATTCACAAGCACATCATCATTGTACAAACGGTTCTAGTTCAATCATGTTGTCCATAATCATCAAACTAACAAACATCATAAGCACTAACAAACATCATAAACACTAACAAACATCATAAACACTAACAAACATCATAAACACTAACCGGTTGTGAGGTGGTGAAAGATGAAGCTTTGTTTGGTGTGAACAAGCAAATCCGAGAGAAGGAGAAGAAGTATGATGCTTGGTGTCTAGGGTTTTAGTGAGAGAGTGGAGAGTGTGTGTGTAGAGGAGAGTAGGAGTGTTGTTGCCCAAAAATGACAAGTATGGCTAACATGAGGATTATATACTAGTCCTAAGTAGTGCACCCTAATGGACTCGGATGAGGTGCACGGCCCAACCGGCCCATATGTCACACTAGTTCACTCGAGACCACATGGTCTCGAGTCGGGTTCATGGCTTTCGGCTCAAATACATACTCGAATACATACACACAAGCATACATGTAACATAACACATAATCATATAAGTTCACATGTATTCATTTGTCATTAATCACATAAGTTTAACTAGTCGCACGTTTGAGCATACAACGAAAGGTTCTAAATTTCGAGTTGTCACATCATCCCCAAGTTGAAAGAAATTTCGTCCCGAAATTTGGTAGGCACTCACTGAGGAAGCTAGTTAAGTTGTATGGTTTTCCCGGTTTTCCTGGGGTGTCACATCCACCCCCCGTTGATCTGGAATTTCGTCCCGAAATTCCGTAGCTTCGGCCTCAGTAGTGGGTGTACTGTTTGCGAACAGTTGGGGATACTTTTGTTTCATCTGATCTTCGCGCTCCCAGGTGAACTCTGGGCCGCGACGTGAGTTCCAACGAACTCGAACGAGAGGTATTCTGGTGCTCTTGAGGACCTTAACATCCCGGTCCGTGATTTCGACTGGTTCCTCGACGAATCGTAACTGTTCGTCGATAGTGAGTTCCTTCAGAGGAACTACGTGGGTCTCATCTGACGGACACTGCTTCAGATTCGACACGTGAAAAACGTTGTGAACTGCACCGAGTTCCGCTGGTAAGTTTAATCTGTAGGCCACCCTGCCTATTTTCTCAATGACCTCGAAAGGTCCAACGTATCGTGGGTTAAGTTTACCGCGTTTACCAAAACGAACCACACCCTTCCAGGGTGAAACTTTGAGTAGTACCCGCTCCCCAGCCTGGAGCTCAAGTGGTTTCCTGCCCATGTCAGCGTAAACTTTCTGACGTTCGCGAGCGGCCGTCATGCGTTTTCGTATCTGAGCGATCTGCTCGGTTGTATCTACCACATATTCTGGACCAGTGATCTGACTTTCTCCCACCTCTGCCCAGCAAAGAGGAGACCGGCATTTACGTCCGTACAATGCCTCAAACGGAGCAGCTCCAATCCTGGTGTGGTAGCTGTTATTGTACGAGAATTCCACAAGTGGCAGGTGCTTTTCCCAGCGGTTGCCAAAGTCGATTACACATGCACGAAGCATGTCTTCTAAGGTTTGAATAGTGCGCTCGGACTGCCCGTCCGTCTGAGGATGGTACGCTGTGCTCATGTCTAGTCGTGAGCCGAAGGATTTGTGCATTGCTTGCCACAGCTCTGAAGTGAAACGTGCATCTCGGTCCGAGATGATAGAGGTGGGCACCCCGTGCCTCGAAACAATTTCTTTGATGTATATTTCTGCAAGAGTGGAGAACTTATCCGTCTCCTTGATAGCCAAGAAGTGTGCAGATTTTGTGAGTCGATCCACGATCACCAAAATAGTATCGTTCCCGCGCTGGGATCTAGGTAGGCCAGTGACAAAATCCATGGAAATTTGCTCCCATTTCCATTGAGGTATCTCTGGTTGTTGGAGTAGGCCTGATGGTTTCTGGTATTCCGACTTGACCCTTGCACAAGTCAAACACTTGCTGACGTAGGTCGCTATGTGGGCCTTCATGCTAGGCCACCAGTACGTAGTCTTGATGTCGTGGTACATTTTATCCGATCCAGGATGCACCGAGTAGCGAGACTTATGTGCTTCGTCCATCACAAGTTCTCGTAGGTTGCCATAGAGTGGGACCCAAATGCGTCCCGTTACGTAGTAAGCACCGTCTTCCTTTTGTTCTAATCGTTGCCTCGATCCGCGTAGGGCTTCTGCCCGGACGTTTTCTGGTCTCAGTGCTTCTATCTGAGCTGCTCGTATCTGGGAAGGGAGGCTAGAGTGGATCGTGAGTTGTAAAGCTCGTACGCGCTTAGGCGCAGTGTCCTTTCGGCTAAGGGCGTCAGCCACCACATTGGCTTTGCCCGGGTGATACCTGATCGAGCACTCGTAGTCATTCAGTAGTTCGACCCATCGTCGTTGCCGCATATTCAGTTCCTTCTGCTTGAAGATATGCTCGAGGCTCCTGTGGTCGGTGTAGATGGCGCACTTGGTACCATACAGGTAATGCCGCCATAACTTAAGTGCAAAAACAACAGCTCCCAGCTCTAAGTCGTGCGTCGTGTAGTTCTTTTCATGAACCTTGAGTTGGCGTGAGGCGTAGGCTATAACTTTGTCTCGTTGCATCAACACGCAACCAAGACCCTGAATTGATGCGTCGCAATAGACCACAAAATCGTCTGTGCCTTCCGGCAAGGAAAGGATAGGTGCGCTACAAAGTCTATCCTTTAGGTGCTGAAATGCCAACTCCTGTGCGTTCCCCCAGCGATAAACAACGCCCTTCTGCGTTAGTGAGGTGAGGGGCTGTGCAATCTTGGAAAAGTCCTTTATGAATCTCCGGTAGTATCCCGCCAAACCCAAGAATTGGCGAATTTCCTTTGGTGTACGAGGTGCAGGCCAGTTCTTAATCGAGTCTACCTTGGATGGATCAACGTGAATCCCATCCTTGTTCACCACGTGGCCTAGGAAATGGACTTCTCGAAGCCAGAAGTCGCATTTCGAGAACTTTGCGTAAAGCTGTTCTGTTCGAAGGAGTTCCAGAATAAGTCGCAGATGCTGCTCGTGTTCCTCCCGACTCTTGGAATAGATCAGGATGTCGTCGATGAAGACTATAACGAACTTGTCCAGGTAAGGCTTGCACACTCGGTTCATCAAGTCCATGAAAACCGCAGGTGCGTTTGTCATCCCAAAAGGCATGAGCAAAAACTCATAGTGCCCGTATCGAGTTCTGAAAGCTGTTTTGGAGACGTCCTCTTCCCGGACTCTCAGCTGGTGATAACCCGATCTCAAATCGATCTTCGAATAGTAGCTCGATCCCTGCAACTGGTCGAACAAGTCGTCGATACGCGGTAGAGGATAACGATTCTTCACCGTCACCTTGTTGAGTTCTCGGTAGTCGATGCACATTCTGAAAGTACCGTCTTTCTTCTTTACAAATAGTACTGGAGCTCCCCAGGGCGATGAGCTTGGACGAATAAAACCCTTATCCAGGAGCTCTTGTAGTTGCGTGGAGAGTTCTTTCAACTCTGATGGAGCCAATCGATAAGGTGCACGGGCTATAGGTGCAGCTCCAGGAGCTAATTCAATCTGAAACTCGACTTGGCGGTGAGGCGGAAGACCAGGTAATTCCTCAGGAAACACCTCTGGATAATCGCGTACAACTGGAAAATCTTCTATCTTCTTCTCTTTTTCTGAGGTGTCAGTAACGAGAGCCAAAATAGCAGTGTGGCCCTTTCGCAAGCACTTTTGGGCCTTAAGGAGAGAAATGACGTTCTCAACAGCGCTCCTCTTGTCGCCATGAATCATGAGAGGTTCACCATCGGGACCTGGAATACGGACAACCTTCTCGTTACAAAGAATCTCTGCTCGGTGTTGGGATAACCAATCCATCCCAATGACAACGTCGAAACTACCCAAGACAATAGGAATGAGGTCGATAGAGAAGGTCTGGTCAGCGAGAATAAGTTTACAACCCTTGACTAGGTGTGTGGCTTCTAAACTCTTACCATTTGCTAGCTCTACAGTGTGCTTGTTGTTCAAAGGTGTTGGAATACGCTTAAGCATTCGACTAACTTCTAGTGACACGTAGCTAGTATCGGCACCCGAATCAAATAAAACTGAAACATAAAAGTCGTCGAGAAGGAACTTACCCGCCACAACATTGGGGTCATTCCTTGCTTCACCTTGGCCAATCACAAACATTCGCCCCCTGGCGCCATTGTTGTTGTTGTTCCCATTGTTACCATTCCCCTGATTGTTGTTATTGTTGTTGTTGTTGTTCTGGTTCCTGTTCAGTTGGGGACAGTCTCTCTTGAAGTGGCCCTCAGCTCCACACTGAAAGCACCCTTTGTTATCACCTTGCTGCTGCTGCTGGCGCTGGTTCTGTTGAGCTTGCTGACGATTCTGATTGGCGGGGTATAAGCTCCTGCAATCCTTTGCAGCGTGACCAGGCTTGTTGCACCGATGACAGTTGCCCCTGGTGCATGGCCCGCTGTGGTGCAGGCTGCAGCGATTGCATTTGGGGTGATTTCCTTTGTACCCACCATGACTTTGACCACCAGACGATTGCTGACTAGGGCTCTTGTAGTCGTCAGTCTTTCTCTGCTGAGACTGGGACTGAACAGAAGTCGAACCCTTACTTGAAGTTCCATCCCATTTCCGTTTGTTGTCACTAGAGGTACCAGAAGTAGTTGCAGCGCCTATGCGTTTTGGTAACTTGTTCTGCTCCACCGCCTGATCCGTGAGACGGTGAGCCAACTGGACAGTTTGCTGGTAGGTGGTGAGGTTCGCTGAAGTCACATGACTCTGGATTTCCGGCACTAAGCCCTGAAGAAATAGTTCGATGCGTTTGATGGGAGGATCCACCATAGTAGGGCACAGAATTGCCAGTTCGTTCGACCTTTTCACATAAGCTTCAATTTCGGACCCCGTCATCTTGAGGTTGAAGAACTCCACTTCTAGTTTGTGAATCTCATCACGACTGCAGTACTCTTCTTTGATCATTTCCTTAAAAGTTTCCCATGGGGTGGCGTTGGCAGCAACCAACCCTAGCATCTGAACTTGAGCGTTCCACCATGTGAGGGCTAAACCCTCGAGAGTACCAGTAGCATACTTCACCCTGCGCGCCTCAGGGCATTCGCACATTTCGAACACAGATTCTAGCTTCTCAAACCAGTGTAGGAGACCTACTGCTCCTTCAGTGCCGCTGAAAGTAGTTGGTCGGCAGTCCATGAAAGTCTTAAAAGTGCACACGGGTGGTTGAACGTGCTGACCTATCGTAGGTGAAAGAAAAGACAGAGTTTAACACAAAGGTTGGTTCACGAGAGTAGGATCCTAAAGATCCTAGAATGAGTTCGGTCTGCAGGATATACCTCCTGCGTGTGCAGCTGCAAGCGCTGCGGCAACTCGTTCGTTAATCAGAGCCGTCAACTGGGCTTGTGTCATGTTAACGCGTCCAGACATGATCTTCATACCAAGAAGAACGTGAGTGAGAGGGGTTTCGCGAAAGTACAATGATAGGATAGAGTAAGCACGCACGTGTTCAAGCAACAGTAGTTATACTAACCAAGCATACCATAAGCAATGTACTTCGTAACTAACAAGCAGTCAATATATACACAGATCATATCACCTAGAATGTCGAGCCTTGCATGTGGAGTGAAGCATCGTTGTGGATCGTTGAGCACTGTACAGGTTATAGTCTGGTTTTAACAAAAACGTTTTCCCCTTTATTAAAACCAAGTTCTCTATAACCAATGGCTCTGATACCAATCTGTCACACCCCCAAAATCCACCTGCGGAATACCACCGCTTGGAGGCGTGACTGACCAGGATCCAGCCACCAATCATATTGAACAAGCATATAAGTAGTTATAAAATCCACCCAATACAATTGGTGTTCAAACAAAACATAGTTAAATTGCAAGCGGAAGCATAAGTCTTAAATCAAAACATAAGTTTAATTGTTTCATAGTTTAACATGGCACACAGTCGTCCATGTCCCACAACGATCCTCCTCCATGCAAGCTCCAGCTTAAGAACCTAAGGACCTGCAAAGCATGTAGTAACGAGTCAACAACGAGTTGAGTGAGTTCACGGTTGGGTGTTCGTTTTAAGTTGTTTCGAAAACAGTTTCCTTTAGCTGGCATCCTGCCGTGGGGGTTACCCCATAGTTAAAAACGTGACTTGGTTGTTCCCGGTTACTCTGGCAATCCTGCCGTGGGGGCTACCCCATGTTAGTTATCTGGCATTTCGGCCGTGGGGGCTACCCCATGTATACACTAGACTCGTTACCATATCGACTGCTGACTGTAGTCATGTTTATGTGCCCTGAAACTGTCAATGTCTATCATCATTGACGTGCCCCAGATCCATTAGTTCACGCCCGTCCTCTGCGGCACGGTGTGAGGCTTGTCAGACCTAAATAGCGCTATCTAACTAATGACCCGCTCGCCATTGGCCCGGCGATTAAGTCGATATAAAAAGGAGGGACTTCGTGATAGAGTTTTGGTCTAGTACGAGTTATCTGTCCGTGAGGACGAGGAATTACATTCCTGAACCTTTGCTGTCCTACCCAAGGAGGACGAGGAACCCAGTTCCTTAACCCCATTCCCAACCCAGGGAATCCCATGCTTTGTAGAGGGTGTGAACTCACCTTGGTTTGCTCGGTAGATACACAGAAAAGTCAATCAAGCAATATTGTGGCTACTCACGTCCTATCATAGTTGTATCATACCAATCAGGTTCGTATTCAAGTAGTGCACGTATGGCATACACGTATAATAGCAAGTAGCATGCAGGTATAATTTATGGCATACACTCATAACCATACGGTTCACAAGGACACTTATGAGTTCAGTATACAAGCGAACAAGGCCCAATAGTCCGGCCCAAACACTTCGGCCCGTAACAGTGAGAGCCCAAATAGTGTGTACATGCACATGGGCTCGAGTCGCAACCGGACTCGCAACCACGGTTTCGGTTCGTGCTGTTTTGGTTACGAGTCGCAACCGGACTCGCAACTGTGGTTTCGAGTCACCAGATTGGTGTGCTGATCATGTGTGGTTTCGAGTCGCAACCAGGTGTTTGCGACTCGCAACCTGTGTCGCAACCGGGGATTTCGACTCATCATGCGTTGGTTTCGAGTCGTAATCAGTGGTTTCGGCTGGGAACATTTGCTGAATTCCATATTGTACTTGGCCAATTAGATTTCACTGTTGTGATTTTGTGTACTATCCAATAACACTACACTAACATGTTTAATTGTCTAACACATGACCAAAATAGATCAAACATGGCAATTTCAAATATCCAAATCATGTTCATATTATGTTCATCATGTTCTTCAAGTATTCAAGTAGTTCATCATCATTCATATGAACCTAGGTCTAACAAAATCATGAACAACAATCAAACTCTTGAACATATTCATCTAACCCACATATACACATCCGATTTCCACATATAAGTAGCCATAAATCAAGCATTTGATTTGTAACATAGGGGTATGCAATCCGATTTCATGAATATTAACAACTAGTGGTTTAGACTACATTTAAACACAAGACATCATGAGTTCATCGTGCCACATATCCGAAATCAAAGCATGTTCCGATTATCAACATCATACATACGATTCACAAGCACATCATCATTGTACAAACGGTTCTAGTTCAATCATGTTGTCCATAATCATCAAACTAACAAACATCATAAGCACTAACAAACATCATAAACACTAACAAACATCATAAACACTAACAAACATCATAAACACTAACCGGTTGTGAGGTGGTGAAAGATGAAGCTTTGTTTGGTGTGAACAAGCAAATCCGAGAGAAGGAGAAGAAGTATGATGCTTGGTGTCTAGGGTTTTAGTGAGAGAGTGGAGAGTGTGTGTGTAGAGGAGAGTAGGAGTGTTGTTGCCCAAAAATGACAAGTATGGCTAACATGAGGATTATATACTAGTCCTAAGTAGTGCACCCTAATGGACTCGGATGAGGTGCACGGCCCAACCGGCCCATATGTCACACTAGTTCACTCGAGACCACATGGTCTCGAGTCGGGTTCATGGCTTTCGGCTCAAATACATACTCGAATACATACACACAAGCATACATGTAACATAACACATAATCATATAAGTTCACATGTATTCATTTGTCATTAATCACATAAGTTTAACTAGTCGCACGTTTGAGCATACAACGAAAGGTTCTAAATTTCGAGTTGTCACATCATCCCCAAGTTGAAAGAAATTTCGTCCCGAAATTTGGTAGGCACTCACTGAGGAAGCTAGTTAAGTTGTATGGTTTTCCCGGTTTTCCTGGGGTGTCACATCCACCCCCCGTTGATCTGGAATTTCGTCCCGAAATTCCGTAGCTTCGGCCTCAGTAGTGGGTGTACTGTTTGCGAACAGTTGGGGATACTTTTGTTTCATCTGATCTTCGCGCTCCCAGGTGAACTCTGGGCCGCGACGTGAGTTCCAACGAACTCGAACGAGAGGTATTCTGGTGCTCTTGAGGACCTTAACATCCCGGTCCGTGATTTCGACTGGTTCCTCGACGAATCGTAACTGTTCGTCGATAGTGAGTTCCTTCAGAGGAACTACGTGGGTCTCATCTGACGGACACTGCTTCAGATTCGACACGTGAAAAACGTTGTGAACTGCACCGAGTTCCGCTGGTAAGTTTAATCTGTAGGCCACCCTGCCTATTTTCTCAATGACCTCGAAAGGTCCAACGTATCGTGGGTTAAGTTTACCGCGTTTACCAAAACGAACCACACCCTTCCAGGGTGAAACTTTGAGTAGTACCCGCTCCCCAGCCTGGAGCTCAAGTGGTTTCCTGCCCATGTCAGCGTAAACTTTCTGACGTTCGCGAGCGGCCGTCATGCGTTTTCGTATCTGAGCGATCTGCTCGGTTGTATCTACCACATATTCTGGACCAGTGATCTGACTTTCTCCCACCTCTGCCCAGCAAAGAGGAGACCGGCATTTACGTCCGTACAATGCCTCAAACGGAGCAGCTCCAATCCTGGTGTGGTAGCTGTTATTGTACGAGAATTCCACAAGTGGCAGGTGCTTTTCCCAGCGGTTGCCAAAGTCGATTACACATGCACGAAGCATGTCTTCTAAGGTTTGAATAGTGCGCTCGGACTGCCCGTCCGTCTGAGGATGGTACGCTGTGCTCATGTCTAGTCGTGAGCCGAAGGATTTGTGCATTGCTTGCCACAGCTCTGAAGTGAAACGTGCATCTCGGTCCGAGATGATAGAGGTGGGCACCCCGTGCCTCGAAACAATTTCTTTGATGTATATTTCTGCAAGAGTGGAGAACTTATCCGTCTCCTTGATAGCCAAGAAGTGTGCAGATTTTGTGAGTCGATCCACGATCACCCAAATAGTATCGTTCCCGCGCTGGGATCTAGGTAGGCCAGTGACAAAATCCATGGAAATTTGCTCCCATTTCCATTGAGGTATCTCTGGTTGTTGGAGTAGGCCTGATGGTTTCTGGTATTCCGACTTGACCCTTGCACAAGTCAAACACTTGCTGACGTAGGTCGCTATGTGGGCCTTCATGCTAGGCCACCAGTACGTAGTCTTGATGTCGTGGTACATTTTATCCGATCCAGGATGCACCGAGTAGCGAGACTTATGTGCTTCGTCCATCACAAGTTCTCGTAGGTTGCCATAGAGTGGGACCCAAATGCGTCCCGTTACGTAGTAAGCACCGTCTTCCTTTTGTTCTAATCGTTGCCTCGATCCGCGTAGGGCTTCTGCCCGGACGTTTTCTGGTCTCAGTGCTTCTATCTGAGCTGCTCGTATCTGGGAAGGGAGGCTAGAGTGGATCGTGAGTTGTAAAGCTCGTACGCGCTTAGGCGCAGTGTCCTTTCGGCTAAGGGCGTCAGCCACCACATTGGCTTTGCCCGGGTGATACCTGATCGAGCACTCGTAGTCATTCAGTAGTTCGACCCATCGTCGTTGCCGCATATTCAGTTCCTTCTGCTTGAAGATATGCTCGAGGCTCCTGTGGTCGGTGTAGATGGCGCACTTGGTACCATACAGGTAATGCCGCCATAACTTAAGTGCAAAAACAACAGCTCCCAGCTCTAAGTCGTGCGTCGTGTAGTTCTTTTCATGAACCTTGAGTTGGCGTGAGGCGTAGGCTATAACTTTGTCTCGTTGCATCAACACGCAACCAAGACCCTGAATTGATGCGTCGCAATAGACCACAAAATCGTCTGTGCCTTCCGGCAAGGAAAGGATAGGTGCGCTACAAAGTCTATCCTTTAGGTGCTGAAATGCCAACTCCTGTGCGTTCCCCCAGCGATAAACAACGCCCTTCTGCGTTAGTGAGGTGAGGGGCTGTGCAATCTTGGAAAAGTCCTTTATGAATCTCCGGTAGTATCCCGCCAAACCCAAGAATTGGCGAATTTCCTTTGGTGTACGAGGTGCAGGCCAGTTCTTAATCGAGTCTACCTTGGATGGATCAACGTGAATCCCATCCTTGTTCACCACGTGGCCTAGGAAATGGACTTCTCGAAGCCAGAAGTCGCATTTCGAGAACTTTGCGTAAAGCTGTTCTGTTCGAAGGAGTTCCAGAATAAGTCGCAGATGCTGCTCGTGTTCCTCCCGACTCTTGGAATAGATCAGGATGTCGTCGATGAAGACTATAACGAACTTGTCCAGGTAAGGCTTGCACACTCGGTTCATCAAGTCCATGAAAACCGCAGGTGCGTTTGTCATCCCAAAAGGCATGAGCAAAAACTCATAGTGCCCGTATCGAGTTCTGAAAGCTGTTTTGGAGACGTCCTCTTCCCGGACTCTCAGCTGGTGATAACCCGATCTCAAATCGATCTTCGAATAGTAGCTCGATCCCTGCAACTGGTCGAACAAGTCGTCGATACGCGGTAGAGGATAACGATTCTTCACCGTCACCTTGTTGAGTTCTCGGTAGTCGATGCACATTCTGAAAGTACCGTCTTTCTTCTTTACAAATAGTACTGGAGCTCCCCAGGGCGATGAGCTTGGACGAATAAAACCCTTATCCAGGAGCTCTTGTAGTTGCGTGGAGAGTTCTTTCAACTCTGATGGAGCCAATCGATAAGGTGCACGGGCTATAGGTGCAGCTCCAGGAGCTAATTCAATCTGAAACTCGACTTGGCGGTGAGGCGGAAGACCAGGTAATTCCTCAGGAAACACCTCTGGATAATCGCGTACAACTGGAAAATCTTCTATCTTCTTCTCTTTTTCTGAGGTGTCAGTAACGAGAGCCAAAATAGCAGTGTGGCCCTTTCGCAAGCACTTTTGGGCCTTAAGGAGAGAAATGACGTTCTCAACAGCGCTCCTCTTGTTGCCATGAATCATGAGAGGTTCACCATCGGGACCTGGAATACGGACAACCTTCTCGTTACAAAGAATCTCTGCTCGGTGTTGGCATAACCAATCCATCCCAATGACAACGTCGAAACTACCCAAGACAATAGGAATGAGGTCGATAGAGAAGGTCTGGTCAGCGAGAATAAGTTTACAACCCTTGACTAGGTGTGTGGCTTCTAAACTCTTACCATTTGCTAGCTCTACAGTGTGCTTGTTGTTCAAAGGTGTTGGAATACGCTTAAGCATTCGACTAACTTCTAGTGACACGTAGCTAGTATCGGCACCCGAATCAAATAAAACTGAAACATAAAAGTCGTCGAGAAGGAACTTACCCGCCACAACATTGGGGTCATTCCTTGCTTCACCTTGGCCAATCACAAACATTCGCCCCCTGGCGCCATTGTTGTTGTTGTTCCCATTGTTACCATTCCCCTGATTGTTGTTATTGTTGTTGTTGTTGTTCTGGTTCCTGTTCAGTTGGGGACAGTCTCTCTTGAAGTGGCCCTCAGCTCCACACTGAAAGCACCCTTTGTTATCACCTTGCTGCTGCTGCTGGCGCTGGTTCTGTTGAGCTTGCTGACGATTCTGATTGGCGGGGTATAAGCTCCTGCAATCCTTTGCAGCGTGACCAGGCTTGTTGCACCGATGACAGTTGCCCCTGGTGCATGGCCCGCTGTGGTGCAGGCTGCAGCGATTGCATTTGGGGTGATTTCCTTTGTACCCACCATGACTTTGACCACCAGACGATTGCTGACTAGGGCTCTTGTAGTCGTCAGTCTTTCTCTGCTGAGACTGGGACTGAACAGAAGTCGAACCCTTACTTGAAGTTCCATCCCATTTCCGTTTGTTGTCACTAGAGGTACCAGAAGTAGTTGCAGCGCCTATGCGTTTTGGTAACTTGTTCTGCTCCACCGCCTGATCCGTGAGACGGTGAGCCAACTGGACAGTTTGCTGGTAGGTGGTGAGGTTCGCTGAAGTCACATGACTCTGGATTTCCGGCACTAAGCCCTGAAGAAATAGTTCGATGCGTTTGATGGGAGGATCCACCATAGTAGGGCACAGAATTGCCAGTTCGTTCGACCTTTTCACATAAGCTTCAATTTCGGACCCCGTCATCTTGAGGTTGAAGAACTCCACTTCTAGTTTGTGAATCTCATCACGACTGCAGTACTCTTCTTTGATCATTTCCTTAAAAGTTTCCCATGGGGTGGCGTTGGCAGCAACCAACCCTAGCATCTGAACTTGAGCGTTCCACCATGTGAGGGCTAAACCCTCGAGAGTACCAGTAGCATACTTCACCCTGCGCGCCTCAGGGCATTCGCACATTTCGAACACAGATTCTAGCTTCTCAAACCAGTGTAGGAGACCTACTGCTCCTTCAGTGCCGCTGAAAGTAGTTGGTCGGCAGTCCATGAAAGTCTTAAAAGTGCACACGGGTGGTTGAACGTGCTGACCTATCGTAGGTGAAAGAAAAGACAGAGTTTAACACAAAGGTTGGTTCACGAGAGTAGGATCCTAAAGATCCTAGAATGAGTTCGGTCTGCAGGATATACCTCCTGCGTGTGCAGCTGCAAGCGCTGCGGCAACTCGTTCGTTAATCAGAGCCGTCAACTGGGCTTGTGTCATGTTAACGCGTCCAGACATGATCTTCATACCAAGAAGAACGTGAGTGAGAGGGGTTTCGCGAAAGTACAATGATAGGATAGAGTAAGCACGCACGTGTTCAAGCAACAGTAGTTATACTAACCAAGCATACCATAAGCAATGTACTTCGTAACTAACAAGCAGTCAATATATACACAGATCATATCACCTAGAATGTCGAGCCTTGCATGTGGAGTGAAGCATCGTTGTGGATCGTTGAGCACTGTACAGGTTATAGTCTGGTTTTAACAAAAACGTTTTCCCCTTTATTAAAACCAAGTTCTCTATAACCAATGGCTCTGATACCAATCTGTCACACCCCCAAAATCCACCTGCGGAATACCACCGCTTGGAGGCGTGACTGACCAGGATCCAGCCACCAATCATATTGAACAAGCATATAAGTAGTTATAAAATCCACCCAATACAATTGGTGTTCAAACAAAACATAGTTAAATTGCAAGCGGAAGCATAAGTCTTAAATCAAAACATAAGTTTAATTGTTTCATAGTTTAACATGGCACACAGTCGTCCATGTCCCACAACGATCCTCCTCCATGCAAGCTCCAGCTTAAGAACCTAAGGACCTGCAAAGCATGTAGTAACGAGTCAACAACGAGTTGAGTGAGTTCACGGTTGGGTGTTCGTTTTAAGTTGTTTCGAAAACAGTTTCCTTTAGCTGGCATCCTGCCGTGGGGGTTACCCCATAGTTAAAAACGTGACTTGGTTGTTCCCGGTTACTCTGGCAATCCTGCCGTGGGGGCTACCCCATGTTAGTTATCTGGCATTTCGGCCGTGGGGGCTACCCCATGTATACACTAGACTCGTTACCATATCGACTGCTGACTGTAGTCATGTTTATGTGCCCTGAAACTGTCAAAGTCTATCATCATTGACGTGCCCCAGATCCATTAGTTCACGCCCGTCCTCTGCGGCACGGTGTGAGGCTTGTCAGACCTAAATAGCGCTATCTAACTAATGACCCGCTCGCCATTGGCCCGGCGATTAAGTCGATATAAAAAGGAGGGACTTCGTGATAGAGTTTTGGTCTAGTACGAGTTATCTGTCCGTGAGGACGAGCAATTACATTCCTGAACCTTTGCTGTCCTACCCAAGGAGGACGAGGAACCCAGTTCTTTAACCCCATTCCCAACCCAGGGAATCCCATGCTTTGTAGAGGGTGTGAACTCACCTTGGTTTGCTCGGTAGATACACAGAAAAGTCAATCAAGCAATATTGTGGCTACTCACATCCTATCATAGTTGTATCATACCAATCAGGTTCGTATTCAAGTAGTGCACGTATGGCATACACGTATAATAGCAAGCAGCATGCAGGTATAATTTATGGCATACACTCATAACCATACGGTTCACAAGGACACTTATGAGTTCAGTATACAAGCGAACAAGGCCCAATAGTCCGGCCCAAACACTTCGGCCCGTAACAGTGAGAGCCCAAATAGTGTGTACATGCACATGGGCTCGAGTCGCAACCGGACTCGCAACCACGGTTTCGGTTCGTGCTGTTTTGGTTACGAGTCGCAACCGGACTCGCAACTGTGGTTTCGAGTCACCAGATTGGTGTGCTGATCATGTGTGGTTTCGAGTCGCAACCAGGTGTTTGCGACTCGCAACCTGTGTCGCAACCGGGGATTTCGACTCATCATGCGTTGGTTTCGAGTCGTAATCAGTGGTTTCGGCTGGGAACATTTGCTGAATTCCATATTGTACTTGGCCAATCAGATTTCACTGTTGTGATTTTGTGTACTATCCAATAACACTACACTAACATGTTTAATTGTCTAACACATGACCAAAATAGATCAAACATGGCAATTTCAAATATCCAAATCATGTTCATATTATGTTCATCATGTTCTTCAAGTATTCAAGTAGTTCATCATCATTCATATGAACCTAGGTCTAACAAAATCATGAACAACAATCAAACTCTTGAACATATTCATCTAACCCACATATACACATCCGATTTCCACATATAAGTAGCCATAAATCAAGCATTTGATTTGTAACATAGGGGTATGCAATCCGATTTCATGAATATTAACAACTAGTGGTTTAGACTACATTTAAACACAAGACATCATGAGTTCATCGTGCCACATATCCGAAATCAAAGCATGTTCCGATTATCAACATCATACATACGATTCACAAGCACATCATCATTGTACAAACGGTTCTAGTTCAATCATGTTGTCCATAATCATCAAACTAACAAACATCATAAGCACTAACAAACATCATAAACACTAACAAACATCATAAACACTAACAAACATCATAAACACTAACCGGTTGTGAGGTGGTGAAAGATGAAGCTTTGTTTGGTGTGAACAAGCAAATCCGAGAGAAGGAGAAGAAGTATGATGCTTGGTGTCTAGGGTTTTAGTGAGAGAGTGGAGAGTGTGTGTGTAAAGGAGAGTAGGAGTGTTGTTGCCCAAAAATGACAAGTATGGCTAACATGAGGATTATATACTAGTCCTAAGTAGTGCACCCTAATGGACTCGGATGAGGTGCACGGCCCAACCGGCCCATATGTCACACTAGTTCACTCGAGACCACATGGTCTCGAGTCGGGTTCATGGCTTTCGGCTCAAATACATACTCGAATACATACACACAAGCATACATGTAACATAACACATAATCATATAAGTTCACATGTATTCATTTGTCATTAATCACATAAGTTTAACTAGTCGCACGTTTGAGCATACAACGGAAGGTTCTAAATTTCGAGTTGTCACAATGTATCCCTACGTATTAGTAAGAAGCTTAAGTCCACTCTTACGCCGCTAAGCTCTAAGCACATCGTTGAATTAGCTAATGGTAGAAACCTTGAGACCTCACACGTTATTCGTAACTGCAAACTAGAATTGTCTGGTCAGACCTTCCGTATCGATCTCTTCCCCATCATTCTTGGAAGCTTCGACGTCGTCATTGGTATGGATTGGTTATCCAAGCATCGAGCTGAAATCCTCTGCCAAGAGAAAGCTATTCGAATTCCCCGTCCTCCTGGCAAACCCCTTATCGTCCAAGGCGACAAAAGCGGAGAAGTCACAGGCATCATTTCATTCTTAAAAGCCCAGAAGTGTTTACGAAAGGGGCACACCGCTATCTTAGCACTTGTTGCCGACACGCGGAAAAAGGAAACCGGATTGAAGATTTTCCTGTTGTACGCGACTATCCTGAGGTATTTCCTGAAGAACTACCTGGACTCCCTCCTCACCGTCAGGTTGAATTTCAAATCGAGCTAGCTCCCGGAGCAACACCTATAGCTCGTGCACCTTATCGTCTAGCTCCCGCAGAACTCCAGGAACTTTCTACTCAACTACAAGAACTTCTGGACAAAGGTTTTATCCGTCCAAGCTCATCTCCCTGGGGAGCCCCAGTGCTCTTTGTCAAAAAGAAGGATGGCACATTCCGAATGTGCATTGATTACCGCGAGCTGAACAAAAGTCTCCAACACATAATGGAACAAAAGGAGTTGAATATGCGGCAACGCCGATGGGTCGAACTCCTAAACAATTACGAGTGTGCAATTAAATATCATCCAGGCAAGGCTAATGTGGTAGCAGATGCCCTCAGCAGGAAGGAAACCAAACCTAAGCGTGTTCGCGCCTTACAGCTCACCATCCACTCGAACCTCCCTAAGCAAATCCGAAGTGCTCAGGTTGAAGCTTTGAAAGTCGAGAACGTCAGGGCTGAGTCCCTGCGAGGATCAAGGAAACGGCTAGAACAAAAAGAAGATGGTGCTTACTACATAAACGGGCGTATATGGGTCCCACTTTATGGGAATTTGCGCGAGCTAGTAATGGATGAAGCCCATAAGTCCCGTTACTCAGTACATCCTGGTTCAGATAAGATGTACCACGAGTTAAGGACTACATACTGGTGGCCTAGCATGAAAGCCCACATAGCAACCTATATCAGAAAATGTTTGACTTGTGCAAGAGTCAAGGCTGAGTATCAGAAACCATCGGGCCTCCTCCAACAACCAGAGATCCCGCAGTGGAAATGAGAGCAAATTTCAATGGATTTTGTTACTGGCTTGCCTAGGTCTCAACGTGGAAATGACACCATTTGGGTGATAGTGGATCGATTAACTAAATCTGCCCACTTTTTGGCTATTAAAGAAACAGACAAGTTCTCTACCTTAGCAGAGGTGTACTTAAAGGAAGTGGTTTCGAAGCACGGAGTGCCAACCTCTATTATTTCCGATCGAGACGCTCGTTTTACTTCTGAGTTGTGGTAAGCTATGCACAAATCCTTTGGCTCACGTTTAGACATGAGCACCGCTTATCATCCACAAACGGATGGGCAGTCTGAACGCACCATCCAAACCCTTGAAGACATGCTTAGGGCATGTGTGATCGATTTTGGCAAGAATTGGGAGAAGCACCTACCGTTAGTAGAATTCTCCTACAACAACAGCTACCACACCAGCATTCAGGCAGCACCCTTTGAGGCATTGTACGGTCGTAAATGTCGATCGCCTCTTTGCTGGGTGGAAATTGGTGACAGCCAGATCACAGGTCCAGAACTGGTGGTAGACACTACGGAAAAGATTGCCCAGATTAGGCAACGCATGGCGGCAGCTCGTGACCGTCAGAAGAGTTACGCTGATAAGGATAGGAAACCTCTAGAGTTCCAGGTTGGTGACCGGGCTCTACTCAAGGTCTCACCCTGGAAGGGTGTAGTTCGTTTTGGAAAGAGGGGCAAGCTTAATCCGCGATATGTCGGACCATTCGAAATTATCGAAAAGATCGGTAAGGTTGCTTACAGATTGAATCTGCCTGAAGAATTGAGTGCTGTGCACAACGTCTTTCACGTGTCTAATCTGAAAAAGTGTCTGTCAGATGAAACACTCATCATTCCTTTCAAGGAACTTACTATCGATGAACATCTACACTTTACTGAGGAACCGATTGAGATCACGGATCGAGAAGTCAAAACCCTCAAACGTAGCCAGATACCTCTCGTGCGAGTTCGTTGGAACTCGCGACGTGGCCCAGAGTTTACCTGGGAGCAGGAGGACCAGATGAAGCGCAAGTATCCCCAGCTGTTCCCAAATGAAACTCCCAGCACTGAAGCTACAACCGAATTTCGGGACGAAATTCCAAACTAACGGGGGGATGATGTGACACCCCGTCGAAACGCTCTCACTCATAACTAGCTTGACAGTGGCTGCCTTAACTTTCGGGACGAAAGTTCCTAAAACTTGGGGATAATGTGACACTCTGGATTTTTCCTGAACAACCTTCTTGTTTCAATATTGCGTGTACCTAATTATTAAATGAAAGGTGTGGAATATCTTAATTGTGCTATGTGTTGTATGTACGTATGTTAATATATGAACATAAGTGAACCGAGACCACCATGGACCCGACTCGAGACCACCCGGTCTCGAGTGAACCAAATCAGTTGGGCCGTGCATTCCCTTAGCCCACTCGGAAACCCACTAAGGATGCATCACCTTCTATATAAACCCAAAACCCTCACACGCTCTCCTTTTCACTCTCTCTCATTTCATCCTCACTCTCCCTCTCTCTAGAAAACCCTTAAACACAACCTCTCCTCTCCTTCTCTCTCAGATCAAACCGGCGGCAACCAAGGGACTCTCGGATTAGCTCGAGACCATCACTTGGAATTTAGTTCATCAATCCTTCATACCCTTTCATCTAACCGGTTAGTATCTTGTAGTTGTTGGTTAAAAATGAATGATAGTCATGAGTTTATATCAACCGGTTAGTGTTATTAGATGCTCACTAGGTGCTTATGTGAACAATGGTACTACTTGCTTTGAATGATTAAAATATGAGAACTCTTGTATGATAATGAGTTGCTAAGATATTTGAATAATGAATGTATGAGATGCTTATGATCATCCGATTTATGTTAGAAGTTATAGGATAAATGTTGTTTTGATAATAATATGTAAGGTAGTCATGATATATAGATTGTATGAATACATATTCCTGTTTTGAGTTGAACGCATGCTAGATTTAAGAGTTAAATGATCATGTTTGCAAAATGATGAAAACCCTAGATGAAGAACTTGTTGAATGTGATATGAATATTTGAAATTTGCTATGTTTGATCCAATTGATTAAGGTGTTAGACAAGAAAACATGTTGATGCATTTCGATTGGATAGTACACGGTTACATGAACATGAAATTCTATTGGATAGTACAATGTAGGCAAATGTTCTAGAACCAGCAGGTTATGGGAGTCGAGACCCCTGGTCTCGACTCGAGACCATCGCACTACAACTCGAAATCGCGATGATTGCGACTCGAGACCACATAGTGACAACCCGAGACAGACTTCAGGGACTCAAGACCATCAAGGTCTCGACTCGAGACCCCATGTTCTCGACTCGAGATTGGACTCGAGACCTCTGAGATTGCGACTCATACCTGCACAACTCGAGACCAGAAGTCCATGACTCGAGACCTCCTGGTTACGACTCGAGACCGCGTGTTCTCGAGTCGAGACCACCTTGTCTCGACTGGACTGCTTACTTCAGTTATTGGGCCATAATGTGAATTGTTTGGGCTGCCTGTTTGACCGAACCATGTGTTATCCATAACTGTTTAACTGGTAGGATAGGCCCAATGACGTGATATGTATGCTATGTGTTAGTTATGTGTAAAACTTACGTGACTTACTTATATCCGAGCCTGACCCATACTGGTAACCGTATTAGGACGTGGTGACCAGCATATTTAACCAAGTAAACTAAACTGCCGAGCAACCCAAGGTGAGTTCACACACTAAAAGCATGCGTCCTAGGGAGGGACACGAACAAAATCAAGAGTAACTTTTAAACTACTATTTCCGGGGGAAAAATGCGTTTGGGTATTATTTATAAATCATAACTAGCAAAACTAAACGAATCTCTATCATCCAAAGTCCCTGCTTAAAGTACCGATTAATCGCCGGGGGCGAACGGGTTATTAGTTGATAGCGCTATTAGGTTTGACAACCTCACACCGTGACCGGGGGAGATCGGGCGTGAACTAGTAGACCTTGCATCTTGGTCAATGACGATAGACATTGACCTGGGGCATAAAAATCTTCTCGTCAATAGTTTTGGTAACTTCAGTTTAGTAGATTTCATATGGGGTAGCTCCCCATGCCGTGATTGTAAATGCTTTATCTAAACAACCTACGTTTTCGAAAAGATAGAACTGGACACCTCGTGAACTCGCCAACATTTTTGTTGACACCCTACTGCATGCTTTGCAGGTACCCAGTGACTCAAGAGCTTGCGGCTTGGGGGAAGTGTAGTGGTCGTCTAAACCCGTGTGTTGGGTTTTAAATAATCTTGAACTATGAACTTTGTTTTGAAACTGTTTGGTTTATACTTCCGCTGCTTACTTAAACTATTATTCGAACTTAAACTTTTAAATCTTTAAACTATGATGTTTACTAACTATTGTGGTTGGTGAATATTTTTACTATTAATCATTGCTCAGTATAACACGGTGGCTGGATCCTGGTCAGTCACGCCTCCAAGCGGTGGTACTCCGCAGGTGGATTTTGGGGGTGTGACAATTACCCTCGGCTAAGTAGTTTGAGTCAGCAGGGATACAATCCTAAATAGCCAGGTTAAAGTTTTAATAGTAGTTTACATATGAGGGGATCAAGGAGTTCAAACCCCCGCCATCCAATACCAGTAGGTATTGAAAGAGGTCCTACTAAACTTGACCCAGCTCCTTGCAGGATCTATACACTGAACAAGGCAAGACGCTTACCAAACCATTATTTAACCCCCAACCAGGTAGCCAACATATCTCCATATAGACCGTGGAGATATGAATGGTGTAAATCTTTTATTTTATATAGATAGTAAAATAACGCCAAGACACCACGGACAAATGATAAGTAAGTTTCACCTTCAACATAAGAAACTAGTTATTAAAGTCATTAATACATAACCAAATAAAAAGTGCGAAAAGATTAAAAATAAAAAAGTATTACACTAAATGCTTGTCTTCACCAAGTGATGTAAGAGACTTAGGCAAACATGGCCTTTGATTGTCAAGAACTCTTACGATCAATCTTGGATCCCGAGACTACTCACACACTATATGATGGATGATGGTGGTGGATGTGGGTTGTGATGGTGGTGGTGGGTGGGTGTAGTGTGAGAGAGGTGGTTTGCCAAGGGATGATTTGCAAGTGAGCCAAGCACCCCTATTTATAGCCTGCACAGAATCCCGGACACGGCCCCGTGTCCACCCATCTTCTCTTTCTTCATTAATTGCAGTTTGTCTGCATTAGTTGACCACGCCCCCGTGTCCACTGGGCACGACCCCATGTGCAGAAGCGTATCTGTACTATCAAGATTTTCCTAGATTTTGCGAATCTTAGCGTTGACCACGGCCCCGTGTCCGCTGGCCACGCCCCCGTGTTTGGAAATAGAAGCTTCTACAACTGTCTTTTCTGCAGTCACTTGGGCACGCCCCCGTGTTCATTGAGCACGGGGCGTGTTCAGCCTTCTGATGTCTTGTTTTTGCTTGGGAAGATGTTGTCGAGAGGTCGGGCATGCAATTTTTACTCCTTTTCTTGTATTATTGTTAGATTTGGCTGCATTTTTTGCTTCTTTTGTTCATTTAAGCTCATTTAACCCTGAAAATACAAAAGGAAGACAAAAACACACTTTTTCCAACATTAGTACTAAAAAAGGGTTAGTTTTATGCTTCATTTGGTGTAATTTATATGTTGCATTTTGCACACATCAAATACCCCCACATTTGAATCTTTGCTTGTCCTCAAGCAAAACTCTTTATTTTGTGGCTTACACACCCAAATGGAATGGGTAGAAGAGAAGGTTTTGGGCTTGTCATAGAGTGTCGGGATTCCAAGATTCTTTATTAGGTTCTATTTTTATTTTATTTACAATCCTATTCGTTATGATTTATTTAAAACATTACATAAGAGAAATTATTCATTTGGGCATAACATGCCTCTTTAAAATTCCATTTATATACAAGTTCACATACCTCACGGGAGATCACTCAACACTCGGCCGAAGATGTATTTCTGTGAAATACTCGAGTGTGGCATGGAACTTACTTCTACCATATGCTTGTCAAGCCTTCAATCCTCCTCCTTTTTAACTATAAACCTTTGCAAGTATCAAGAGGACTTTGGGGAAGGGTTAGGCTTGGGTTAAAGGTAGGTGGTTGGGTTAGTGGTTAGTAGAAAAGGGCGAAAGGCTTAAAAAGCGTCGGTTTTCGTAAAACATTTTGTTTTTGTGACTTTTTATTCTAATGAAGCATTATTCAAACAAGCCTTCTTTTGATGAGCTTTGTTTGTTTATTGCTAACTTCATTTTTCTTTTCTTCGCTATATATATATATATATATATATATATATATATATATATACATTTTATAAGGAAGGTCACATGAAAAACGGCTTTTTATTAAAATAAAGGGTTTAAAATAAAAAAAAGGGGTTTTGGTGGGTAAAGGGTGTTTGTTTTGTGGGTTAAGAAGCGAAAAGGTTTAGGCTCAAAGGGGTTAACTAGGGGGATTTTGGGTAGGTGGTAAAAAAAAAGAAAATATTGGTGTTGAAAGAAAAAGGGTTAGTCCTAATGCCTCCATCATTTACTTATTTGGGTTTAAGTTGGTAAGGACCGGGAATGTATCGTCATGGCAAGTTCTAGAGTCGTAAGAAACCAAGCGGCTATTCATACAAGAAACGAAAAATGAGTATTTAGTTTAAAGATGTGTATTTGTATGCTCAATAAAGGCTCAAAACTCACTTTTTGTGGGAATGGGTTTTTATGTGATCAAGTATATATAATCAAATTTTAACTAGATTTGTCATGCCGTTTCATAATTTTCTTATGTTTGTTCTTTTTATTACGACGCTATCGGTTGTAAATTTGTAAAAATATAACCTTTTTAGAACTTGTAATTCCCAAATTAAACCAAGACAAGTAAAAAAATGAAAAGTTTTTGAAAAAAATTTGGGGTGTTTAGCAGTTCCAATAGAGTTTTGTGTAAGGCTTGTAATTAGGACTTGCAAAATTCAAGGTTTTAGCATCCCCCCCCCCCCACACTTAAATTACACATTGTCTTCAATGTGTCCCAAAAATATGTTTTTAGGTTGATTGAATGTGTAAAAGGTGTGTAAAAACAAAAATGTATGTTACTGGTCGTCTGGACACGGCCCCGTGGTCAGATTGCCAGTAATGAGAACTTATAGAAGGTGGACACAGGGGCGTGTTGGGTGAACACGACCCCGTGTCTGGCGAAAGTCTGCATAATTTCAACAAATAGCAGGTCTGGGCGATGGGCACGGGGGCGTGTCGGCTGAGCACGACCCCGTGTGGACAAACTGCAAAAGTGTAAAACAGGTTTCTGGTTTCGGTTTTGCTGTCCCGGCTTTAGTAGCACTAATGTTTAGTGCTCTAAGCCTCGTATGTACCTGTTTAACTAATAAATACCACACCAAACATAACAAACATCGTAAATTACCAACGTTCATCATCCACGTCACAAGTTAAAAAGAAAAAGAAATGCAGAAATTAAAAAAATGTTAGAGAAAGTAAATTGTTCAACAAATGGCACGCAGGCCATGCAATTGTTTGTGAGAGATAAGGGTTAACCTGATAGACCTTCAACCGGGTGATCCAACCTCCAACTTCTCCGCTCAATCCATGTCCTCTTCTTTATCATCATCACCTCCTCCGTGGCCCGCCATATACTCCCGGATGTTCCCAATGTCATCCTGCATGTCGGAGATGTTTCTCTCTATTGCTCCGACCCGGGCGTTTGTGTTGCTGGCCATATTGTAGGTGTTCCTGGTGCACATAAGGTTTTCCTGGTGCACATAAGGTTTTCCTGCAATAAATTATGTAAGCTTTGAAAGTTAGGAAAACCGCCTCCTCGAGAGGAGGATTGGCCTGGATCTCCCTGGTGCTGGTAGTGGTACTGAGGAGGAGGATGGATATGTGGAGCGTGTAAGACGAGTGCTTCGTGCGGGTTCCATGCATGCCCTTGAACTCTTTGAAAACTGATCGTCCCATCTTCTGCTTCGTAAATCAAGTTCATGGAGCGGCAAATGACCATGTCCACTCTCCCCGACCATGGCCCCTTACGGAAGGACCTTGGCATATTCACGAAGTGTTTGAAGAGGCGGTATATCCACCCTCCAAAGAAGAGAGGATTCGGGGGAGTAGCAAGCTGGTTCCAGTGCATGTTTCGGAGCAGGAGGTATGGAACATCTAGGTTGACCCGGTTATGGATGCAATGGAGGACTAGTAGATCCCGCAAACCTACAACACCGCTGCTGTCGTGCCTTTGACTAAGAGAGTAGGTGAGGACCCTGTGGATGTAGCGGTAAAGAGGGTCTCTCAACTGGGTGCTCTTAGTTCGGCTCGGGTTATAGTTGCCTTCTCCTATTTGAGCCCAAGCAGCTTGGCAGTCATTTTCTCTGATCTCGCGTAGATCGCCGGTGTTTTCTTCCTCTCCAGCATCTTCATCCACGTACAACCCAACTATTGCCCCAAACTGTGCGATCGAGATCGAATACTTAGTTCCCCCACAACGGAACTCTAACCCTCGTTATCAAACGGATCAGCCTTGTCTTGAAGGCAAACGTGGTGTAGAATTCCATGTTGTATTCATGCACGGAGTGAAGCCTAGTGCAAAGGGCAACTCGCAGTGGTCCGGTGACAATGTTGTTGAAGCGGTCTATCTGGTTCACTGCTCCTAAAAGCTCCATGCATACTTGTCGTGGGTACTCCTCGGGCCTAGTTCTTAGCACCTCATATCTTGCTTGAGCATCCAACTCATTTGCATTGAAACGAGTGAATTTCTTGGCCATCTAAAAGAAAACACCAAACAATTAGCAAGAAACAGTGAAAATTTCGAAGAAAACCGAAAACAGTCAGCTGAACGCGGCCCCGTGTTCAGCGGACACGCCCCGAGTTCATCTGGATTTGGCTGGACACGCCCCTGTGCTCAGCGAGCACGACCCCGTGTCAAGACGTCTGTTTCACAAAATCCCATGTTTCGACCCGGTCCCGAAAACTTGAAAATTTTTGGTCCAGTAGGGGCGGTTTTCCCCGAAAATGAAACCCCAAGTGCCGTTTTTCTCAAAACAAACTGTTTACCCCTTCAATTTTATCTTTTTCGGTTCAAAAACAAGGGTTTGGGGGGTTTTGTGAGAGATCGGGCAAATCTACAAACAATACAAGTTGATTTACTTCCAATAACATGTATTTTTACTAATGCTAACAGATCTAAGCAAAAATTTGAGGTTCGATCCGGTTGAAGTTCAAGAACCCTAGATTTTTCCCCAAATTTTTGATGTTATACTACATGCAAGTGCTTAATCTAACTACTTATGATGATAGAGTCATACCTTGATGTTGTTAGAAGTAGAGGAAACGTCGAAATCTTGCAGAAAAATCGCCGGAACCAGAGAGTTTTCGGGGAAACGTGGCGTGTGGAATGAAGAAACTGAATGAAAATGGGGGTTTTATCCCGACAGTTGCGTGGACACGGCCCCGTGCTCGCTGAGCACGGCCCTGTGGGTGGGCAATTTTGAATTTTTTTTAAGTGCCCGTGTGAGTGCCCTGTTCCCGAAACTTTGGTTTTAGAAATCTTACCGATTCAGATGTTTTCCCGATTGTTCGTAACTTACCAGGTATAATGTTGATGCTTTCACTCTCTGACCGTTTGAAGCAAGATTTCTTCCTCCTCATCCTCAATAAATCCTTGATAAAGCTTTAGCCGTTGGCCATTGACTTTGAATGGAATTTCATTCCAAGATTTAATTTCGACTGCACCGTGTGGGAAAATATGGGTGATGGAAAAAGGTCCTGACCACCTAGACTTCAATTTACCAGGAAATAATTGAAGTCGTGAAGTAAACCATAGTACTTGATCTCCTACCCGAAATTCATTAGGTTTAATGTGTTTATCTTGCAAATTTTTCATTCTTTCCTTATAAATTTCGGAGTTAGAGTATGCATAATTCCTTAATTCGTCTAATTCATTTAATTGACAAAATCGATTTTTACCGGCAACCTCTAAGTCTAAGTTTACATTTTTAATTGCCTAGTAGGCCTTGTGTACTATTTCTACTGGCAAATGACAACTTTTTCCGTAGACTAGCTTATGTGGGGTTGTACCTATTGTTGTTTTATAAGCAGCTCGAAAAGCCCATAAAGCATCGTCTAATTTATCCGCCCATTCTTTTTTATTTAACTCTACGGTTTTTTCAAGTATTCTTTTTAAGCCTCTATTAGTCACTTCATCCTGTCCGTTTGTTTGAGGGTGATATGTCGTTGAGACTCGGTGATAGACCCCATATCTTGTTAAAAAAAATTCAAGTTGATGGTTACAAAAATGGGTACCTCTATCACTTATTAATGGTTTTGGTGTTCCAAAACGAGAGAATAATCTTTTAAGAAATCTTACCACGACTCTCCCATCGTTTGTTGGAAGTGCCTCGGCCTCGACCCATTTAGACAAGTAATCTACCGCCACAAGTATATATTTGTTTCCTTTTGACGGTGGGAAAGGTCCCATAAAGTTGAGTCCCCACACATAAAAAATTTCACAAACAAGAATGCCATTTTGTGGCATTTCGTTTTTGGAAGAAATATTACCTGATCTTTGGCAAGCGTCACATGTCTTGACAAGACTTTGGGCGTCTTTGTAAATGGTTGGCCAGTAAAATCCTGAATCAAATACCTTTCGTGCGGTACTAGCGGCACCATGATGTCCTCCGTATGGACCTTCATGACAATGGCGGAGAATTCTCCTTGCTTCACCACCATGTATGCATCGGCGGATGAGTTGATTGGCACACATTTTGAAAAGATAAGGATATTCCCAAAAATAATGCTTTACATCGGCAAAGAATTTCTTTCTTTGATGATGTAGCCATCCTTTCGCGACTATACCGCTAGCTAGGTAGTTAGCATAGTCGGCGTACCATGGTTCTTCTTGGTATTCCACCATTTCTAGGGACTCCGTTGGGTACTTTTCATTTATTTGCTCATCCCTGGTTGCCTCCAAAGCTGGGTCTTCTAAGCGCGAAAGATGATCTGCTGCGGTGTTTTCTGCTCCTCTTTTGTCTTTGATTTTAATGTCAAATTCTTGGAGGAGTAGAATCCACCGAATCAAACGTGGTTTAGCATCCTGTTTCTTGAAGAGATATCAAATGGCTGCATGACCTGTATAGACTATTGTTTTAGAAAGAACAAGATAAGAACGAAATTTATCAAAAGCAAATACCACGGATAGTAACTCTTTTTCTGTTGTTGTGTAATTTTCTTGTGCATCGTTAAGTGTTTTACTAGCATAATAAATTGGGTGAAAATGCTTATCTTTTCTTTGTCCCAAGACTGCTCCAACTGCAAAGTCACTTGCATCACACATGATTTCGAAAGGTAATTTCCAATCAGGTGCTATCATGATTGGTGCATTGATGAGCATTTCTTTTAGGGTTAGAAATGCTTGATTGCAATCCTTGTCAAAGATGAAAGGGGCATCTTTTTCAAGTAATTTTGTTAGAGGCCTTGAGATTTTGGAAAAGTCCTTGATAAATCGTATATAAAATCCGGCATGCCCTAGGAAACTTCTGATAGCTCTAACGGAGGATGGGGGTGGTAACCGAGAAATAGTGTCTATTTTGGCTCGATCTACCTCCATTCCTTCGCTTGAGATTTTGTGACCAAGTACTATTCCCTCCGTTACCATGAAATGGCATTTTTCCAGTTAAGGGCGAGGTTAGTTTCCTCACATCGGGATAGCATTCGTTCAAGGTTATCGAGGCATTGGTTGTATGAATCTCCAAAGATAGAAAAGTCGTCCATGAAGACTTCCATTGTCTTTTCTATCATAACATGGAAGATAGCCACCATGCAACGTTGAAAGGTTGCGGGGGCATTACATAGACCAAAGGGCATGCGTCGATAAGCAAAAGTTCCATAGGGACATGTGAATGTTGTCTTTTCTTGGCCTTCGGGTGCTATCGGGATTTGAAAGTAACCTGAAAAACCATCTAAGAAACAATAAAATTTGTGACCGGATAATCTTTCTAACATTTGATCAATAAAAGGTAAAGGAAAGTGATCTTTCCTTGTCGCTTCATTTAATCGATGATAATCTATACATACCCTCCATCCTGTGACGGTTCTCATTGGTATTAATTCATTTTTTTCATTAGTTATTACCGTCATACCTCCTTTCTTTGGAACTACTTGGACAAGATCCCAAGGGCTATCGGAGATAGGGTAAATAAGTCCGACGTCAAGTAATTTGATGACTTCATTTTTAACCACTTCTTGCATATTTGGATTTACTCTACATTGTGGTTGTATTACCGATTTATAGTCATCATTCATTAAAATTTTGTGTGTGCACATGGAAGGACTTATGCCATTGATATCTACAAGCTTCCAAGCGATTGCATTTTTGTGTTTTTTCAAAAGCGTGATTAATTTTTCTTTCTCTAAACTACTTAGTTTTGACGAAATAATTACAGGTGATTTACCATCTTTGTCTAGAAAAGCATATTCCAAACCTTTTGGGAGTTCTTTGAGCTCAAGAGGTGGGTCTTTAGGAGACTCCTTATTTGGTTGCTCATTTCGATCAAGAACCACCAAAGTTTGTTCTATGGTGACCTCTTCTTCGACAAAGTGGTCAATTTATTTTCTTGTATCGGGTGGTTCATCTTCATCTTCAATTACAGGGTCATTATTGCCGAATGGGTATTTCATTGAACGCTCAAGATCGACACTCTTTTTAAATGCCCCTAATTGAATAGATAGATTGTTGTACTTCCGGTTTTTCAAAGCTTCGTGGGTTTTTACAAAAGGTCGTCCCAACACTAAAGGAGCGTCATCAAGGATGACGAAGTCGGTTGGGATTACCATTTGATTTGTTTGGACCAAGACATCCTCAACTACCCCTATTGACCTTATTACTTTCCGATTGGATAGAAAAATGGGTATTTGAAGTGGAGAAAAATCACTAATACTTAATTTTTCAAAAATATAGTTTGGCATTATATTAACACAAAAATCTTTATCGATTGTGATATTACTAATAAAGGAATTTCGAAAAAAACATGGAACCAGTGTAATGTTAATTTCAAATGGGTCTTCTTTTATTAGCGAAGTTTGATCATTAGTTAACTTAATGCTTATCGTTTCGTCAATTTTAGTGTTAGTGTTTAACTCTTTTAAAAACTTAGCATGTGTGGGAACTAAACAATGATTTTCGAAAGAAGGTGACAAGAGATTAATTTCTTCAAATTAGATTCTTCTTGGGTTTTAACGTTATCGGACTCACCTTTCTCGTTGTTTAACTCATGTGTTGGCTTTTCGCTTATTTGTTCTTCCATTTTTACGTTTTCAACTATCTCTTCTACATTTAATTCTTCTCTTGCGCGGGACTCCTCTTCCCTAGCGCGAGATTCTTTTATGCATCGTTCGATAGTTTTGATGTGTTCTATTATCCTATCGGCTATGTCGGTGATAGAGTAAGGTTCGGGATCCTCAAAGCTTGAATCCGGATGTTCGATCCTTTGTTCTTCATAATACTCATAGGAAGTAGATGGTTCACACCATTGTTCTTCATTGTAAGTATATGATGGATAAGGGTCGCAATTTTGTTCTTCATAATACTCATATGAGGTGGGTTGTTCACGCCATGGTTCCTTATAATAAGCATATGAAGGTGGAGGCTCATACCTTGGTTCCTCAAAGTATGAGTATGAAGGCTCATACCTTGGTTCGTCAAAATATGAGTATGAGGGAGAAGGTTCATACCTTGGATCTTCATAGGATGTGTATAAAGTTGATGGGTCGTACCTGGGCTCCTCATAATAGGTGTATGAAGTGGATGGTTGAAAAAGGTCACAATATTGTACCGAGTGAGGTTCATCACAAATGGTGCAATAGTCTTCCCTATAATCATCCTCCTCATAGGTGTAGTTGTAATCTCCTGAGTATTGATCCATAAGAATCACTCAGCAGACCACAACAGAGTCTCGCGACCAAAAAACAAAAATAAAAACGAAAACAGAGGCTGGACACGGCCCCATGTTCAGTGAGCACGGCCCGTGTTCAGTGAGCACGGCCCGTGTTCAGATTCTGTATCTGGGCGTTTCAATAAAAGTTACTGGTTTTATGGAGCACGGGGCGTGTTCAGTGAGCACGGCCACGTGTTCAGGCTACTGTAAATGCAAAAACTAACTAAAATGCAGAAAAATGAGCGCGTTTTAAAAAGGTTTTGAAAAACTGATTAGGCTGTTGATTCTAAGCTTTCTTAAAATCCTTGTGTCCCCGGCAGCGGCGTAAAAAACTTGATGCGTGTGTAGTGTGATTATTTTTATGTATATTTTTAGCCCTTTTTACACTTTAGTTAAGTTTTAAATTTATAAAACACGATATTTTACTAACACTAAACACACATATGGGCAAGTGCACCCATCGTGAGTGTAGTATAGCGTTGGTAAGATACCGAGGTCGTCCAAGGACACAAGAGCTTTTAATACCGGTTTATCCTCAACGTCTAATCAAATCAAAATTTTAGAAAAAAGGTTTTTAAACAAGAAAATAAAACTAACTAAAAATGCTGAAAAATAAAATAAAAATAGATAGACAAGATGAATCACTTGGATCCGACTCGCCTTTAGTGTAACCTTTGATTATTTCCGTACTTTTGCACTTTTTAAGAGATTATCTTAGTTATAGTAGTAGGCCCCTCTTTTGAAGGTGACGTTACCCTCAACCCAGTAGTTTGAGTCAGCAAGGATACAATCCTAAAGGGTTGGATTATTGAAAGATAATTAATTAAGTTATTAATGCGTAATGTGGTAGGCCCCTCTTTTGAAGGTGACGTTACCCTCGGCTAAGTAGTTTGAGTCAGCAGGGATACAATCCTAAATAGCCGGGTTAATGTTTTAATAGTAGTTCACATATGAGGGGATCAAGGAGTTCGGACCCCCGTTATCCAATACCAGTGGGTATTGAAGGAGGTCCTACTAAACTTGACCCATGTCCTTGCAGGATCTATACACTGAACAAGGCAAGACGCTTGCTTACCAAACCATTCCCTTAACCCCCGACCAAGTAGCCAACATATCTCCATATAGACCGTGGAGATATGAATGGTGTAAATCTTTTATTTTATATAGATAGTAAAATAACGCCAAGACACCACGGACAAATGATAAGGAAGTTTCACCTTCAACATAAGAAACTAGTTATTAAAGTCATTAATACATAACCAAATAAAAAGTGTGAAAAGATTAAAAATAAAAAGTAGTACACTAAATACTTGTCTTCACCAAGTGATGTAAGAGACTTAGGCAAACATGGCCTTTGATTGTCAAGAACTCTTACGATTAATCTTGGATCCCGAGACTACTCACACACTCTATGATGGATGATGGTGGTGGATGTGGGTTGTGATGGTGGTGGTGGGTGGGTGAAGTGTGAGAGAGGTGGTTTGCCAAGGGATGATTTGCAAGTGAGCCAAGCACCCCTATTTATAGCCTGCACAGAAGCCCGGACACGGCCCTGTGTCCATTGGGCATGGCCCTGTGTCCACCCATCTTCTCTTTCTTCATTAATTGCAATTTGTCTGCATTAGTTGACCACGCCCCCGTGTCCGCTGGGCACGACCCCGTGTGCAGAATCGTATCTGTACTATCAAGATTTGCCTAGATTCTGCGAATCTTAGCGTTGACCACGACCCCGTGTCCGCTGGCCACGCCCCCGTGCTGGGAAATAGAAGCTTCTACAACTTTGTCTTTTCTACAGTCACTTGGGCACGCCCCCCGTGTTCATTGAGCATGGGGCATGTTCAGCCTTCTGATGTCTTGTTTTTGCTTGGGAAGATGCTGTCGAGGGGTCGGGCATGTCACGTTTACTCATTTTCTTGTATTATTGTTAGATTTAGCTGCATTTTTGCTTCTTTTGTTAATTTAAGCTCATTTAACCCCGAAAATACAAAAGGAAGACAAAAACACACTTTTTCCAACATTAGTACTAAAAAAGGGTTAGTTTTATGCCTCATTTGATGTAATTTATATGTTGCATTTTGCACACATCATTAGTAATTCCAAGTGTATGAATAACTAGCAAACGTGTATAACATGGGTATGAAGAATATATTAATTTCATTATGATCCAAGTCTCGGATCTTACAATGATTACAACGAAAAGTCGAATACAAGAATACAAAGTTTCCAAAAATTGAATTACAAGCAACGAATTATGTAACACCTGTGCCTCCACGGCCATCAAACAAATGCCAAACCAATGAAATATTGTATTTCATACTTGGGATTTGTAAAAATATGTGTATCATTTGCACATATCAATTCTTGTTCAATTTCAAACTCTAAATCGCTTTCTGGAAGGTTATACGCGCACCGATGCGTAAATATAACCAGTTTAATGCAACAAACACTCCGGAACAGTGACATAGGCTTAACATACCTTAAATAACCTTTACATAACTTAGAGATAAGTTTTGAAGGCTTTGGTATGGCTAAAAACAAGTTAAATCGCTTACAGGGACTAAAGTTGACAAACTGCGAAAGTATGGCAATTTGAACTGTAACAGACATTCCGGAACATGACCATAAGTTAAACATACCATAAATATCCTTTACATAGCTTAGAAATAAGCTTTGAGGTGTTCGGTGTGCTAAAATAAACTTTTGGGTCATTCAGGGACTAAAAGTGTCAAAAATTGCACAAGTTTGCACTTTCGCGCATAACTTACGTTCTGAATACATCCGGACATCCAAAAATTTATATAAGCATGACTATATTATATTTTAGTGTTCGCCATAAGAAAAATCCATTCGTCGCGTCATTTGGATCGTTTTTCGCGCTTATGCGCATTCCGTCGTAATTAGCCGAACAACGCAACTGTACGGCTAAACGAACCGACATCCGAGATATTTTTGAGAACATTTTAAGTTCCCTTTACTTTAACTTCATTTTAGAGCTTTGAAATGGGTTTAACGGGCCTTAAACGCGTCGGAAAAGGCCTTATTACACTACAGGGACCAAATCTTCCATTTTTGAAACTTTCTGTGAAGAAACATTGAATCTGGTCTATACCACCTTTGCACATGGTTTTGGGCAATACTAGGGGCTATTTTGATGTGCACATGGTTTTGGGAAATACAATGGGCTCACATGGTTTTGTAAAACCATTATCTTGAGGTGTAAGGCCAAGATCAAAGCACGGTTTCCAAGAAACGATCTTAACGGTGGACCTTTTACTATAAATACCCCATCACCCCAACCTCATTTCTTACAAGAATTCTGATTTGAGAGCTCTAAGTTGAAACCATTGTTTCATACCTGAGTTCTTGGATCGGGATTAGCATTCGGGGACCCTTCGTAAGTATTCTTTCGTTCTTTTATTGCTTTTCGAGTCTTTCGAGTCTGAAAGTCAAACTTTGTTTGACTTTCTACATTGACCAGTTATGGTCAATGCGAAGTTCGTTTGAACTTCGCAACGTGAGTGTAATCACGTTGGTTATAGTCCCTTGGGACTATGCCTACTGATTACCACGTTGTCTAGGGTCGTAGGGTAAGCGATCTAATAAATCGCTTATACCTCGAACCCGACCCATTTGGTCGATCATTAGGATCCGACCAAATACATTAGGTGACCATAGTAGGTAGGGAATAACCTTCCGAGGTTACACCCTATGGTCACATCGTTTGAGTAGTTGTATGATAGGTAGTTTATATGCCTTAGGTAAATTACCAGAATACCCTTTTCATGTATAATTGGTAATTAAGCATATGTAACCTAAACCTTTGTCACATAACTGATTTTGTAACCTGTTTAGGCATATTCTACTTGTCATAGGACTAGTTAGGCGGTCCGAATGCGTTTCACGCACACGACGCGTTAAAGTAGCATAAGCTACCTTAATGGGTCGCGATGGGTCGAAAGCACTTAGGTTTGGTTTCATTGTAGTATGTAGGCCTTGTTAAAACCATATCATATGAGTTCCAATACTCATTTGGTTTACCAAGCCTCATCCTATCCGATCTCCCGATTCAAGTCCGGTTTATTTATATAGTTTTAGATTGCCGACTGATTCCGTGCTCTCTCTAGCTTTGTTTGGTTGTTGTTCAAGACCTCTAAGCATTCTCAGGCGAGTACATTATTCCCCTATTTTACTGCTTTCAATTGTTTCGGGGTGACTCATATGTGCTAAATGTTTTCAAGGCTTTAACGATGATAACAAAACGATTTTCGATGTTATAACAATAGTTTCAAAAACGATTAAGACGATTTATACAAAACTAATAACGATTTCGATAATGTGAACAAACTTGTTGGTTGGGTTACATAACAAATGACATTCATTAGCAATGATCAAGCCGACCAGTATTAGGTTATGGTACCATAGGATCTGACAAATCCCGTTGTTTACTACACCCGTAGTTATGTGTGGGTGTTGTGGGTAGCGACTGAATCTGTAATTGTTAATTTACTCTTTGGTAAGGGTTTATTAATGCGAGATGTTAATCTATCCTTTGGTAAGGGTTTATTAATGCGAATTGTTAATCTATCCTTTGGTAAGGGTTTATTAATGCGAGTCAAGAAGGTTTGAATGTTATTAGCGAGACGACCATATAAGTAGTTTCACGACCTAAAACGAATTTAACGATTGGGTAAACGATTGGCTTCAAAGCGATATACGATTGGGTTTTGGTTATACATATTACATGATTTACATTGGGCATGAACATTACTTTGGTGGTTTGGTTTGACTAAGTGATTAAGTAACAATGCGTGTGGAATATGATACAAGCATGGTGGATACGCCGCTGGTACTTCCTATATATAAGTGTTTGTATGGTATTGCATATTGTAGCGTTATTTGAATCATTTCAGTTTGAGACATAGAACATTTTATACAAGTAACATACTTTTCACAAGACAATTATTTACAAACAACTTATCTTATACAAACTCATTTTACATGGTTATTCATTTAATCATGCATTATTCTCTTATTTATACATATCACTTGAACTTATTATTTTTCAAATGATTTACAAAGACAAAGCAAATTACAAGGTTCATGACTAAACATTTTCTTAAAACAGAAGTCATGAATCTTATTTTCACAAAACCTATGTACTCGCCAGCATTTCTTTGCTGACCTCGTTTTCACATATGTTTCAGGTATTGTTGAAAGATATCGATTGATAGGATGCATGCTCACATAGGACTGGAAAAGGCCTTAGTGACTCAATAACAATGATAGACTATGTTTAAATTGTGTATTTAGATTTCCAGACAATGTAATTATTCAATGTTTAATAAAACGAAACACTTTTGGTATCCATGGTTATGAAACATTAATTCTGTTGCAACACTCCCCGACGTTTCTGCCACGTTTGGTTGTCCTACGTGGTCGGGGTGTGACAGAAAAGTGGTATCAGAGCCAATGGTTATAGGGAATTAGGTTATTAGTAATGCTTTGACCTAGTCTATAACCTATCTTAGGACCCTAACGCGAGTTTACTTGCGTTTAGTCATAAAACAATACCGTCACCTATCCTTAGGCGACGACCACAACAAGAACATAAATTTCAAAACCGCTTTGAAAACTAATCATCTGTTCTAGGATGATTGATTACTAGGTTTTGAACTCTCTATTATATGGTTTTGAACCCCTTTGAGTTTTCAAAACTTCGTCAAGGTTTTGGGTTTTAAATGATGTGAACACGTGCAAACTGGAAGGGTGAATGCCTGTATTCTGGGTTTTCTGTCTAGGCAAGCACTTCGTATACATCTCATCAGACGCGAGACCAGTTGTGCTTACCTGGGAATTCTTGGGGTGAGTGTTCACTTATAGGCGAGCATGTCTTCGCGATACATTATTTTTGACCCATTTACTTTGATTAGTCACCGTCTCATTTGTTTGCCTTAGGTAACAAACAAATGATCGCAATTTTCATGCGTTATCATTCTGTTTTGGATTGTCCAATAATCTTTCACCTGTTTCTCCTTATGCCTTTCTTTTCTTCAAGAATGTCTCTTCATCACGGTGACGCCCAGATATCTGAGCAAGCAGCCAAATTCGCTCAGCGAATAGGCGAAGTAGTCCTGAAGACTGTTGAATTAGCTACTGCCATGTATCATCTCCAGGATGAAGCCACTCAAGAGTCACCAAGACAGGCAGGACCTAGTCAAGCGACAACACCACCAGCCAAGAAACCAATCGAGGAATCAAAGACCATGGATGAACGATCCCCTAAGAAGTCAAAGAAGCGAAAGGCTTCTCAGAACTTCGCCATGATCGCTCATGATTCCCTCGAAAATTTTAAGTACTCGTTTCATGCTAAGATACGAAGTACAGAAAATGAAGTGACATTATGAGTAATCATGCTTCAGCACATCATTACCTTTAAATCCTTGGTTAGATAACTAAGGGTATTTTCAAATCTTATACCCATTACGTTTTGATTTTCAACATACACAGTACAAGTATTTCAACACAATCTTCATGATCTCAAAATATTTCATATAGTCTGAAGACAATATTAACACAATACATTTTCTTATCAAGTGCATGATTTCGAAAAGCATCATTCATGTCTTTCAAAAACCTTATACATAGTTTCAAACTTTCATCTCGCATGATTTTAAAACATTTTTGTAAATATATCTACCTAACACACCTACTTTATGATTTCAAAAAGTATTATGTATAAAGTTTCAAAAACGTTAAACACATTTTTCTTAAAAGAACCCCATGCTTAGTTTTCAATAATATTTTTCTCATACATTGACTTAACCTTCAAAATTCTGCTTCATATGTCGCCTTGACATATCAAGCATCTCAACTTCATAAGCATTTTACATCATGTTTTGACCTAAGCACATCCAGTGCAAAGTTTTAAAACATCTTCAACTTCAAAAATTCATATGGGATCTTTTTATCTTCACAATTAGATCCTTGTGGATGATTATCATTCAAATCAGAGTCCTTAATTGGATTCCTTATGTACCTTAATTCGAACACTTCGGTTTCTAATAATCGAAATCGAATTTTCTTTTTGAATCTTTCTATCTTTATAGTTGGATTCTTGATAACGTTTAAAGTACCAAATGAAATCCACGGAATGGATTCCTAGTGTGCTTTAAATGCATGTACGCAATTTACAAGACAAATTAACGAACAATTTTGTGGTTATGTGATATGTGTTTATGTGTTCTCCTCTATGATTTTGTGTGATCCGATTTTCAAATCCTCATAGAATCTTTCATGTTTTCATATGAGGGATTCATAGTAGGATATTCAAAAGGTACTACCTTAAATCCTTATGGGCTTCTACCTGGTAGTTAAGACCCTTGGGTTATATAGTACCATTCCATGATTCGATGAGAGACCCTATAGTGGTCTAGTCAAAAGGATTGACTCACAATTTGGTTAAAGAACGACATCTAGTGATGTAGCTGAACAGACTCCTTGATAGTCTATTTAGATCATTTATTGATTTAATTTAAAGGACTCTATGGCGGTCTAGTCACGCTCATCACAGGTTCATTCATTTAGTTTTACCCTACACATTATAAAATAGACTGTGTGAACTGTGCAAGGAATTGTCTAATTATGGACGCGTACATAATTATGAAATTTAGTGCACAGAAACCCAGTAAGATTTATTATGTGTAAGAACCGATAGTGACAAAAATAACGAAATGAGAACGATGTAATGGAGGTACGGTGGACGCACCAATGACGCTTCATATACTTGTATATAAGTATCCCTCTTACATTGCAAGCATAATGTTATTAAGGTTACTAGAAGTTCAGAACCCTAACCAATGTTGTTCGATCTTTTCAACTTCATGTTTTAAACTCTCACAAGTTTCCTCTAAATAAATTTCGGGACGAAATTTCCTAAAGTAGGGGAGACTGTAACACCTGTGCCTCCACGGCCATCAAACAAATGCCAAACCAATGAAATATTGTATTTCATACTTGGGATTTGTAAAAATATGTGTATCATTTGCACATATCAATTCTTGTTCAATTTCAAACTCTAAATCGCTTTCTGGAAGGTTATACGCGCACCGATGCGTAAATATAACCAGTTTAATGCAACAAACACTCCGGAACAGTGACATAGGCTTAACATACCTTAAATAACCTTTACATAACTTAGAGATAAGTTTTGAAGGCTTTGGTATGGCTAAAAACAAGTTAAATCGCTTACAGGGACTAAAGTTGACAAACTGCGAAAGTATGCCAATTTGAACTGTAACAGACATTCCGGAACATGACCATAAGTTAAACATACCATAAATATCCTTTACATAGCTTAGAAATAAGCTTTGAGGTGTTCGGTGTGCTAAAATAAACTTTTGGGTCATTCAGGGACTAAAAGTGTCAAAAAGTGCACAAGTTTGCACTTTCGCGCATAACTTACGTTCTGAATACATCCGGACATCCAAAAATTTATATAAGCATGACTATATTATATTTTAGTGTTCGCCATAAGAAAAATCCATTCGTCGCGTCATTTGGATCGTTTTTCGCGCTTATGCGCATTCCGTCGTAATTAGCCGAACAACGCAAGTGTACGGCTAAACGAACCGACATCCGAGATATTTTTGAGAACATTTTAAGTTCCCTTTACTTTAACTTCATTTTAGAGCTTTGAAATGGGTTTAACGGGCCTTAAACGCGTCGGAAAAGGCCTTATGACACTACAGGGACCAAATCTGCCATTTTTGAAACTTTCTATGAAGAAACATTGAATCTGGTCTATACCACCTTTGCACATGGTTTTGGGCAATACTAGGGGCTATTTTGATGTGCACATGGTTTTGGGAAATACCATGGGCTCACATGGTTTTGTAAAACCATTATCTTGAGGTGTAAGGCCAAGATCAAAGCACGGTTTCCAAGAAACGATCTTAACGGTGGACCTTTTACTATAAATACCCCATCACCCCAACCTCATTTCTTACAAGAATTCTGATTTGAGAGCTCTAAGTTGAAACCATTGTTTCATACCCGAGTTCTTGGATCGGGATTAGCATTCGGGGACCCTTCGTAAGTATTCTTTCGTTCTTTTATTGCTTTTCGAGTCTTTCGAGTCTGAAAGTCAAACTTTGTTTGACTTTCTACATTGACCAGTTATGGTCAATACGAAGTTCGTTTGAACTTCGCAACGTGAGTGTAATCACGTTGGTTATAGTCCCTTGGGACTATGCCTACTGATTACCACGTTGTCTAGGGTCGTAGGGTAAGCGATCTAATAAATCGCTTATACCTCGAACCCGACCCATTTGGTCGATCATTAGGATCCGACCAAATACATTAGGTGACCATAGTAGGTAGGGAATAACCTTCCGAGGTTATACCCTATGGTCACATCGTTTGAGTAGTTGTATGATAGGTAGTTTATATGCCTTAGGTAAATTACCAGAATACCCTTTTCATGTATAATTGGTAATTAAGCATATGTAACCTAAACCTTTGTCACATAACTGATTTTGTAACCTGTTTAGGCATATTCTACTTGTCATAGGACTAGTTAGGCGGTCCGAACGCGTTTCACGCACACGACGCGTTAAAGTAGCATAAGCTACCTTAATGGGTCGCGATGGGTCGAAAGCACTTAGGTTTGGTTTCATTGTAGTATGTAGGCCTTGTTAAAACCATATCATATGAGTTCCAATACTCATTTGGTTTACCAAGCCTCATCCTATCCGATCTCCCGATTCAAGTCCGGTTTATTTATATAGTTTTAGATTGCCGACTGATTCCGTGCTCTCTCTAGCTTTGTTTGGTTGTTGTTCAAGACCTCTAAGCATTCTCAGGCGAGTACATTATTCACCTATTTTACTGCTTTCAATTGTTTTGGGGTGACTCATATGTGCTAAATGTTTTCAAGGCTTTAACGATGATAACAAAACGATTTTCGATGTTATAACAATAGTTTCAAAAACGATTAAGACGATTTATACAAAACTAATAACGATTTCGATAATGTGAACAAACTTGTTGGTTGGGTTACATAACAAATGACATTCATTAGCAATGATCAAGCCGACCAGTATTAGGTTATGGTACCATAGGATCTGACAAATCCCGTTGTTTACTACACCCGTAGTTATGTGTGGGTGTTGTGGGTAGCGACTGAATCTGTAATTGTTAATTTACTCTTTGGTAAGGGTTTATTAATGCGAGATGTTAATCTATCCTTTGGTAAGGGTTTATTAATGCGAATTGTTAATCTATCCTTTGGTAAGGGTTTATTAATGCGAGTCAAGAAGGTTTGAATGTTATTAGCGAGACGACCATATAAGTAGTTTCACGACCTAAAACGAATTTAACGATTGGGTAAACGATTGGCTTCAAAGCGATATACGATTGGGTTTTGGTTATACATATTACATGATTTACATTGGGCATGAACATTACTTTGGTGGTTTGGTTTGACTAAGTGATTAAGTAACAATGCGTGTGGAATATGATACAAGCATGGTGGATACGCCGCTGGTACTTCCTATATATAAGTGTTTGTATGGTATTGCATATTGTAGCGTTATTTGAATCATTTCAGTTTGAGACATAGAACATTTTATACAAGTAACATACTTTTCACAAGACAATTATTTACAAACAACTTATCTTATACAAACTCATTTTACATGGTTATTCATTTAATCATGCATTATTCTCTTATTTATACATATCACTTGAACTTATTATTTTTCAAATGATTTACAAAGACAAAGCAAATTACAAGGTTCATGACTAAACATTTTCTTAAAACAGAAGTCATGAATCTTATTTTCACAAAACCTATGTACTCGCCAGCATTTCTTTGCTGACCTCGTTTTCACATATGTTTCAGGTATTGTTGAAAGATATCGATTGATAGGATGCATGCTCACATAGGACTGGAAAAGGCCTTAGTGACTCAATAACAATGATAGACTATGTTTAAATTGTGTATTTAGATTTCCAGACAATGTAATTATTCAATGTTTAATAAAACGAAACACTTTTGGTATCCATGGTTATGAAACATTAATTCTGTTGCAACACTCCCCGACGTTTCCGCCACGTTTGGTTGTCCTACGTGGTCGGGGTGTGACAAATTATAAATATGGAAATTATTAAAAAGCAGGGCGTTACAGTCTCTCCTCCTTTAGAAATTATGTCCCTAAATTTATTCAATGAGGAAGACCTTGGAGGAAAAGCATTTTGGCTAAAAGCATCGAGACTTGGGAGTTTTGAAACGTTTAAAAAAGTATGAAATTTTGAAGAACGAAGAGATAGGTTTGTAAAAGAGTTCGTTTGTCTAAGAATGATTTGAGGCATCAAGCATAAGTGAAAACGTGTACATGCATGTATAGGCAAAACGAGCTTAAACAGTTTTGAATAACTCAAATTGGATATTTAAAAATGTGTCATATTTAAGAAGGAAATTTTTTTGTATGAAACGGTTTGTATTTGATGAAAAGTGAGGTAGTTTGCATGGAAAGTTTAAAGGATAGTACCAAATCGCATATTTGTAGAAAATTGTTTTATTGAGGGGGAATGAGAAGGTTTGACGTTTTACATAAAACGGTTTTGGGGATAACGACCGACTACGGGTGTTTGCACATGAATACGGAATAAAAGGTCGTTTTTAAAAGTAAGGAGGTAGGTTAGGATTCGAACGTTTAAACCTATTTATTGTAAACGAGGTTTGTATAAATGACAAGATTGGAGAATGATGGAGGTATTAGAGTGTATGATAGATCTAATAGATGAATACGAGTATAAGGATGGTATAAGTATTGGATAAAAGAAAGCGAGGTGTTAAGAATGAAATCTTGTCGTGGATAATCGAATATAATGCGTTTGTGAGTTGTCTAAAGTTTGTAACTGGTCCAAAAGGTCTGCAAAACACTGAATTTCTCATGGCATGTTTCACGAAAGTTTAGTAATATGGTGAAAACACTTATATATAGGATGTACCAGCGGCATATCCACCATGTTTTAACCACGTTACGTCCGATTCGTTATTCGGTGCAATGTTACGTTCTGTGTCTTACCATACATAGTAGTACACTCTATGGTTCTCATGTGCTTAACACTATAATCCCGTGTGCACCCGCGATTATACCGATCGTTGCATGATCCGCATAGCTTGTCCTAGTTGCATATGAATTAAGGTATACATAAATTTTGAAAATAAGATAGCGCGTGTATAGAAATGTAGCATATAAGCATGTTTGTGTTCCAAATAGTATAAGACCAGCGTAAGCGAATCCCTTGGGTTTCGCTCGCGTACAAGTGAGAATGTATAAATTTTGAGTATGAATAAAAGCATGAGCATAGTATAAGTTTAAATATAAATACGCATGTGAGCATAAAACAAACACATGAATAAGAGTACGATTACAAGTATAAGCATAACGTGTATGAAAAATGAGTATAAATATGAGTACAAATTTGAGCATAAACGAATGAACATGAGCATAAACACAAGTCGTATAAATGAGAGTATATATATTAATATGAGTATAACATAAATCGTATAAATGTGAGTATAAATGTGAGTATGAGTATAACATAAATCGTATGAAGGTGAGTATAAATATGAGTATAAAATGTATTGCGATGAGTACGAGTATGAATATAAGTTTAGCCATGAAATGTACGAGTATGAGCGTAACTATGAGTATAAGTATAAATTGTATTGTTGCGAGTATGAGTACAAACATGAGTATAAGTATAAACACAAAATGTGTGAGTATGAATACGGGTATAAGTGTAAACATAAGATGCATGAGCATGAATATGAACGTAAATATAAGTGTAAAACATGAATGTTTAAGTGTGAATAAAATGTATGAGTATGAATATAAGTTTAAGCATAATTGTATAGGTATGTGTATAAGTAAGATTTATGAGTATAAACATGAATATGAATATTAGTGTAAACATAAATGTATAAGTATAAGCAAAATGTATGAGTATGGATATGAATATGAGTGTAAAGTGCATGTATAAGCATGTAATATGTGAATACGAATGTGAATATAAGTATAAACGTAAATGAGGAGGTGTGAATATAAGTGTAAACGTATAATGTATGAATGTATATATGAGTTATGAATATAGGTACAAACATAATTGTATAAACGTAAAACGTATGAATATGAATATGAATTTAAATAAAAACGTGGATGAATGAATATAAATATCTCGTAAATGTGTAATTGTGAGTAAGAGTATAAACGTAAAATGTATGAATATGAATTATAAATATGCTTATGACCATAAATGTGTAAGTATGAATATAAGTGTAGGCATAAAATGTATAAGTAAGAATATGAAAATGAGTGTAGAAAATAATGATTTTGTATATGGAATTAATCGAAATATACGAATTTAGGCACATAAAAGATCAAGGAGTTTTGAGTACGAAAGAAAAGTAAACAAGTGATATGCGTGAGATTGACGCGTTCTATTGACTAAAACGTGTAAGATGGTATACATGTGTAGTTGTTTGAGCAAAACGTGGAGTTTATTGAATCAAAATAGGTTGAGTTGATATAGAATGTAGAATCTAGTTTGTGGATATAAGGAGAGTATAAAACATCTATTTGTTATTGGTGTTGTACTTTGTGAAAGAATGGAAATGCTACTATGGTTTTAAAAGAATTTACATAATTGAAAATTGTCGGTCCCTATGAAGTTTTCTTGCCCACGTGTTTTTTAGTGATGTTTGAAAAGGTTCCAGAAGTTAGTAAGTTTGTATCGCTTTAAATGACCTTGTATTAAAGAAGAAATTTGAAGTTTAGAGGTTCTTGTGAAAATGTTGATCCTTAGAGAAGAAATTTGGTATGTGAAACTAGTGATTGTTGAAAAAATGTTCTTAGTAAAATATTTTATTGATTTTGATTTGTAATATTTTGTAGGTGTGTACGAAAAGTTGGTTTGATTCCCAATTGAAAATAAAGGAGTCCTTAGTATAATGACATGAGATGAGGGTGTTTTAATAATTATGTTGAATACGAAATTTTTATGGGCAATGATTTTATTAGACTGACTAAGTTGATGAGTAGCATTTCGTAAGATGTTGAAGATCGAGTAACAAGTGTTTACGGTATGATTAAGAATTTCGTGTATGCGAGTTATGTGGAAATAGATTGTAGGATAAGAAATACGTTTGAATAAACAATGCATGTAGAAATAAATAGGGATTTTGAAGAAAGATAAACGATTTAGGTATAAACATGATCGTGTTTACGTACTATAGTCTATTAAAAGAAAGTCTTGGTAACGATCACCTAAGTAAGGGAATCACCCCTAACATGTCGGTGAGGTCGCTGTTAGATGAGCAAAAGAAGCAGAGTTAATCATCAAGGTAAGGAAATCACTCCTATCTTGATGATATGTCTCCATTTGGTGTTACGAGGAATGTAGATAAAATTATGTGAAATCATACATGTGAGATAATGTATATGTGTGTGAAGGGTTTTAGTATGATGAGTGTGTAAAAAAAGAATACATTCAAGGATCATTCGAATGTGAAAAGAGAGGATTGTATCAAATAGAGTTGATAATGGTAAAACGTAGGTTCGATTAAAACTTGGATGGTTCCAAAATAGAACATTGACTAACCAAAGTGGTCGAAAAGTCTTTTGAATTTGTGAAGCATGCTTTGGCCTAATAGGTGAAATACTCTCGCCGACATGTCGGTTAACGGTATTCACCATTCCGGTTACTACATGTTCCAATTCAATCGAAAATTCGAGACTTGGCGGGATTTATGAAAATCAAGGAGTGGTACTAGTCAACAAGATGCGGGTTTCACCCCTAACTTGACGACGTTGCACCCTAAGTGTTGTTGGTACTCGTCGGATCAAAATTTGATTTCCACACGTTGACGAGGGTCCACTAGAATTTGAGATTTGAAATTTGAAATTACCATTAAGATGTGGATTTCACTCCTAACTTAATGGTGTAATTTCGGGCAAAAATAGAGTTAAGCGGAATGAGAGTCGTTCACCAAATTGTTGGTTTCACGCCTATTTTGGTGAAATCATCTCGTTTGTATAATGCGAGTATTTTCAAGTTTAATAAAATCGTGTAAATGCATTAGGAAAGGTGAATGTTAAGGAATAAACAAACAAGTATAACACATAAGAAAGCATGTCTAGAAGTAGCACATAAAGATAAAACAACATATATGCTTAAAAGGCTCAAGAGAATAAATAAGAACAAATAAAGTAGCATGCATGTAGTTTCAATTAAAACACGAGAATGAGGCTCTTAAACTATAGACTAGGTAAAAACATTCCTACTTTTCCTAATTCCCTATAGTTATGGCTCTGATACCAATCTGTCACACCCCAACCGATGGCGGAAACATCGGGATGAGACGAACAAATTGCTCAAAACATCATGACACAATGTGAGAATATAGTTTAAATTAAATTTCATTGCATATACTAAAAATGTCATACAAGGATTCGGATAAAGACAACATTGTTTCAAACATAACATCGAAATAATAGTTTAATCTAAGTGTGTATCTAAGTCCACCTAAATCTTGTTTCTTCACTTAGCATCATCTTGTCTATCAAACCTGCAACATGTATTAAAATACACTCAACAAAAGTTGGCGAGTATACAAGTTTTTATACATAGCATAACATAGATTAAAATAATTTAACGGCTCATATCCAACATGAATAACAATATGCAAGTTACTAGTATGTTGAAACGGTGTAAGCTATATGTTCAAACCCAAGAATCCAATGCGTTAATATAGCCAATCCCAAAGAATAACGGGAGGTTAACATGTTTAACTTAACAATACCCCAAGACTCGTGGGCGGTGCATTACTCCTATAGCTCTATAATTGTTAAGGTAGGCTTGTATGAAGTTAATGAGCATAGAGACAAGAAAAGTTTACATAACATACGAGATTAACAAGCATCATATAGTTTCATGTTCAACATGGATAGAGAGTGATTCATATAGTTTCAAGTGTTTCATGTGTTTATATAGAATACATGTTGCACCCAAAAGTGTTAAAAGTAAAATGGGTTCGAGTATACTCACAAAACTGCATATGCTTTCCGATTATCCATTGTGACGAAATTGTCGAGACTATTCGGTTGATTGAGTTCTATTTGGAGTTTAAGGGATGCTTATATTCTGGTTTAAGGATTCGGGGTTTAACATGTATGAAAGTAGACATATGAGGAAAATAATCATCTAGCATACATGATACTTGTTCTTGACACTATGAAACTCGGAAGAGTTTAAATGCTTTCATGGGATAAAAACCCATTAGAATCGTGACAAGTTATCAAGGTCTAAGATGATGGAACCTACTATCTTGACAAATAACCATTAGTTCATCATCAAGAGTTTGGTTATTTGAATGGTATATAAGTTACATATAGATATTATAATTTCATATAGGTCAAGCATGAGGTAGAAGGATGAATCCTCCATTTAGGAACCTCTTGTGTAATTCATACAAGTCATGCATTAGGTAAAAAGAACAAGTCTCCCATTTAGGTACCTCTTGGGTGTTCACCACTACACTTGTTGTTATAAACAATCAAGGAGGGTCATGAACATACAAATAAAGAATGAATAAGTACTACTAATCTAAGGAAAACATCAAGTAATGTGTGGATTTTCAATTAGGATAGCCCAAGCTAGTCCTATAATCACACAAACTACAAGCTTTAAGCTTGTACACTACTTGTGGGTTAAATCCTAACCAAAATAGAAAGTTTATGAGGTTTTAACCTCTGATTTTAAGTGTCACAACCTTGTTTTTAAACCCAACTAAACATTCAATTGATTATGAGCATAAGGACATAGGAATGTGTATGAGATAACTCAAGTTTTAGCAAGATTAACAAAGTTTGAATCACAACAGAAAGTTTCAGTCCACTTTGAAGCCTTTTTGGTGATGTTCCAGACTTTGGTTTTCCATGAAAAACCTGTGGAATCATCCCTTAGGTTGTTCCAAGTGATTGAGAGAAAGAATCAAGGGAAAAGACTAAGAGATGAGTGAGTTATGCTCACTTAAACAACTTGTGATGATTCTGATTACACTTCTGATTAACAACAGATTTGAGAGAGATTTGAGAGTGTTTTGTGAGTGTTGTAAAGTGAAAAATGTGTGGAATATGTTTGGGATTCATAGGGAAGTGTTATTATAGGTTGTAGTTGAGTATTTAATGTGAAAACAAGTTTAAACTTCAAACAATTCTCCAAAACCCGCCAAGGAAACAGGCCTGATTAAGTTTTCTGTGAGTTGACGGGCTCGCGGCCCGCGAAGTTGTTGAGGCCGGCGAGTCGCAGCCCGTGAGGGCTCCGGGCTGAGGTTTAAGTTTGAGTTTTTGACACTTTACACCCCTATAGTTTCATTTACGCATGAATTAAGGTATTTCCAAGGTATTTTATGTCACACCCCGAAATATCAGAGCATGGCGTGACTGGACTGGTATCTTCATTGCACAGCGGAAGCAAATAAACTAAGATTTCTAGAAAACGAACACCATAAATACCCGACTCCACATGGTTCTCCTATTCCAACCGCGCCATGATTTGAAAAAGTAACCTGAGAAAGAAACATGCGAAAAATCAACATAAAGTTTAGCGAGTTCATAGTTTGTTTTAGAAAGATTTTAAACAAATCCTTTTGTTTACCGGTTTAAAAGTTGTGGAGAAAAATTTAGTAAAATCATTTTCTCGGCATGTTATATGAAAACTGTGAGTCTAGCCCACGAGAGTCCTCGTAATCAGGACCATCCCGTCCTCTTACTTATACATAAGTTGAAAAGCGATAACAAAATTTGTAAATCCATGTATTTGCGAGTTATCATCAATTCAATCTTAAAAGCATTTGAAAATTCGAGTATCAAAAACTAGTATGTAGCGTCTATGAACAGATCATTAATGTTTTGCAAGGACATTCATATGTGTGGTGGCGTAGGAAGTGCTCAAACCCAGCGAATTTCCTCCGGTCCACCTGGCTAGAACGACATATTCACTACATGCGGCCACACAAGGACCCATGAGTGGGGCTCGCTAAACCCGATAGATCTACCACTCCTGCCCCTCGGTCTTAACAAGATTAATGGCCTTAAGAGTGCGCCTACCCATCCACATGACCTAACAGTTAATTCCTTAGCTAAACCATTCCATCGAGAACTTGTATCCCCCGCATCCAGAGTTATAAATCCGAAAAAATTTAAGAGAGAAGGGGGACTTGAAATCACTGGGTGTCCCGTTCTTCAAATACAGACCAACCCAGTCCCATTGTTATAACTAGGACGATCCCGTCCCTAGTCATGAAAATCATTCACGTTTCGAAAATATGCATTTGTTTTGTAAAACCGATATATTTAGTATAAATCGTTCGTAAACCATTTGAGTTCCTTGAAATCCATTCGTAACATGTTTTAAAAACATGAGTTTTCGTTTATCGAAAATTGTTTACTTTTGCAAAACTTGCATGTCTTTCCATCCCCGAAAACATTTATAAAAATGTAAAACCGTAAAAAGTAGGGGTTATGAACTCGTCTGGATTGCCTTGTGCAAAGCTAGCTAAATACGACTTCGTGATGTCGTTTCCAAGACATGACTCGCTAGCGTGCATTCTATAATATCCCTAACACGGAATATTTTATAAGTTTCTAAATAAAAGTAGTAACTAAACTATGTGTCACAAAATTAAACTCATAAATGTAAAATATTCGTAGAAAATCCATATTTGTCAGCGTTGTCAGTATTTCGTATGGTTTCGATCCATTATCGCTTAATATTCAACGGTTTCTCCGCAGATCCTCATACACGCGCTGTAAGGTCGATTAGGTGTTCCTAGGCACTCCAAAGGCCTAATAAAGTTAATTTACGTCATAAACACTATTTATTATCGTCCAAATTCTTGTTTAGCGCGTGATTAGAAGACGTAAATTACGGGTTGTCACATTCTCCCCCCTTTAATAAAATTTCATCCTCGAAATTTAGACTACGTTAACTCCTTAGAGTTATGTTAAGCGTAGGTAAATATAAATACTATCAAATTGAATGATCATGAAAGCGAATCAAGACTTATTCGAATGATGTGAATTCAAGGACGTATCTCAACAATAAGAACCCAATGGTTAAGAGGAATATGTTTCCAAATTTGATGTCAAGGGAAAATAAGACGTAATGAAACAGTCACCAGCGTGACTAAGTTAACAGGAGTCCAACAAAGAAAAGGAATTTCGACCAATCGAATTCCAAATGAACGTTTACAATATGCAAATGAGTTCTAGAAACAATAACATCCGCTAGATGAAGCTTAGAATCATCAAACTTAAATGAATTAGTTTTGCATGATACGCTCGATCATGATTAGCACAAGCTGCAAGGTTTACTAACACCACAGGTGTCGTAGTGATCGAAATAGCTCAACAATAGCAGTGACCGAACAAGTTCACCGTGTTTGAAATCAAATGAAAACGCAATGAAGCAAATCTGAAAATTTGATTTAAACGACATCATAAGATTTTCAATTGAATATGGAACGTCAAAGAAATACTGTTTTTGATCGAAGATGAAAAGGCAATGAATATCGCAAAATATTCGATCGATAATGAAAGAACCGTTAGTAGGTACACCAGAATATGCAATGAATTTGTGTACCATTATCTTAACACACGATTGTATTAAGATTGATTTAATACGATAAATCAAAGTGGATTTAAAATAATTGTATTAATAAATAATTAAATCCGTGCATGAGATGCGTAAACGAGATTAGCGCAAGCTTCAAAGTAGAGAAAAACCATCACATGGTGTCGAAATCAACAAACAACTTAATGGAGTCGTAGACCAAACAAGTCTGCTATGACTCGGAACAAATGAAACGCTTGTTAAAACGAATTTGAATATGATGTTTCCAATACATCATATGGTGTCTTGAATTGAATCTGTGTAATGGACAAGTTCAAACAATCGAACTTGGCTTCAGCGCAATCCGACAATAAATACATGTATCGACAAGGAAATTTCGGCATGGTTACAAAGATAAACCATGTATGTAACTCGAAAGAAAAGAAATTTCAAGGAGGTTTTGTTGACTCGATATCAAGGAATCAAGACTTACAAGAATGCGGATCATCCAGATCACGAAGCAATAATTTAGATATAGCGAAATAATATCTGAATTTTTTTTATGAAAACGATAATTCAAAGTGAAACTACATGCGTAACAAACGATGTATGTCTAACGTATGATTTTTTTAGGAAATGAAGCAAATGAGTGTTCGCCATAATGAAAGAAATTATCATGATGCAATGACCATTACGAGGAGTAGAGTTGTGAAAATCTACTCACTAGATGCAAAAGTCGGAATTTCAATAAAAGAAATTTAAGGACTTACCTGGGGTTTCATGTGATGACCGGTTGTTAGGTGACATTACCATGGAATGTCGAACATAGCGTATTCGTCGTTAATGAGAAAGAGGGAATGCGGAGACATGCGTCTTCTCCTTGGCATAATTCGTGTCGTTTGTAGGACCATGTGACAAATCGTCGCATCCTGATCGATCGTTCCCCTGTTGACGGAATCTAGCGTCGTCGTTGAATTTCGCTATCGTGTCTTTTCAAAGGCCTCGCCTCGATGGTCGTGTGTGACGTACTTCAACCTCCGTTGATGTATAGATTGAGTTTCGTGTAATTTGCACGCCTGTGCTTTGCTTTGCGTAGGTTACCTGCTCCGTTAGATAAAATGGCATGTAGGACATAATAATGATGTTTGCCCGAGTTAATAGACGTGGTTCCTACGTGATGACCTTTAATAAACTTCGACATAAGTTTCCAAAGGTCCTAAGTGCGTGTTTTCTAAACTCTCAGAGTTTTTTTTACTGTATGTAACTGTTTTTTTGTATCGTGTATAAAACACCACATTAGCGTATGTTTAAAAACAAAGTTTTGACTCATTGTTTCCGGCAACGGTTGGAGACCATATTCAAGTCTTAGGCGTTCGGTATATTTTCAAAGTCTTAATAATCTAAGTCCCAGAGAAAGGTGAGGTTAGAGCCTAAGTATTCCTACAGAAAACCCTATTCGTTGTAACCAAAAGCACTGATACCATTCTGTCACACCCCGAAATATCAGAGCATGGCGTGACTGGACTGGTATCTTCATTACTGCGGAAGCAAATAAGCTAAGACTTCCAGAAAAAGAAACAGCACTAAGTACTCGACTCCACATGGTTCTCCTATTCCAACCGCGCCATGATTTGAAAAAGTAAGCTGAGAAAGAAACATGCGAAAAATTAACATAAAGTTGAGCGAGTTCATAGTTTGTTTTAGAAAGATTTTAAACAAATCTTTTTGTTTACCGGTTTAAAAGTTGTAGAGAAAAATTTAGTAAAATCATTTTCTCGGCATGTTATATGAAAACTGTGAGTCTAAGCCACGAGAGTCTTTGTAAGCAGGACCATCCCATCCTCTTACTTATACATAAGTTGAAAAGCGTTACCAAAATTCGTAAATCCATGTATTTGTGAGTTATCATCAATTGAATCTTAAAAGCATTTGAAAATTCAAGTATCGAAACTAGTATGTAGCGTCTATGAATAGATCATTAATGTTTTGCAAGGACATTAATATGTGTGGTGGCGTAGGAAGTGCTCAAACCTAGCGAATTTCCTCTGGTCCACCCGGCTGGAACGACATAGTCACTACATGCGGCCACACAAGGACCCATGAGTGGGGCTCGCTACACCCGATAGATCTACCACTCCTGCCCCTCGGTTTTAACAAGATTAATGTACTTAAGAGTGCGCCTACCCATCCACATGACCTAACAGTTCATTCCTTAGCTAAACCATACCATCGAGAACTTGTATTCCCCCCAGAGTTATAAATCCGGAAACATTTAAGAGAGAAGGGGGACTTGAAATCACTTGGTGTCCCGTTCTTTAAACGCAGACCAACCCAGTCCCGTTGTTATAACTAGGACGATCCCATCCCTAGTTATGAAAATCATTCACGTTTCAAAAATACGCATTTGTTTTGTAAAACCGGTATATTAAGTATAAATCGTTCGTAAACCATTTGAGTTCCTTGAAATCCATTCGTAACATGGTTTAAAAACATGAGTTTTCGTTTATCGAAAAATTGTTTACTTTTGCAAAACTTTCATGTCTTTTCACCCCCGAAAACATTTATAAAAATGTAAAACCGTAAAAAGTGGGGGTTATGAACTCACCTGGATTGCCTTGTGCAAAGCTAGCTAAATACGACTTCGTGATGTCGTTTCCAAGACGTGACTCACTAGCGTGCATTCTATAATATCCCTAACACGGAATATTTTATAAGTTTCTAAATAAAAGTGGTAACTAAACTACATGTCACCGAGCTTTATCGAATTATTAACCCAAAGATTCTACGGTAAGTTGTTAACTTAATGAAAACGATTAAGTTATACTTGTTAGTTCGTTTAACGTCGTTAATGATTAACAAGTCTTGGGAAGACTTAGTTTTCATGAGATTTAAAATATGTAAATATTTATATAAAATAATATAAATGTAACGATAGAATCCCATTAATCGACTCGGGAAATTGTACGTGTATGTAAAGAATACTTACAGGAAAGTATATATAACAAACTCGTGTTGTGTATCGCGTCTCGTATGATAAGTATCAAAATATGTGTATATGCCGTTTAAGCATTTGAAATAAATATAAAAAGTTATTTTTATTTAATAGAGTTTTCGTGTTGATGTCGTATAAAATAAATATAATAGTCGTATTTATTTCTACAGAAAGAATCGTCAAGTTGTCATGTTTGAAAATAAATATATAACTATATTTCTTTTTATAATAGAATTCGTGTTGTGGTTGTTTGAAATAAATATAATAGCTATATTTATTTTATAAAAGGATCTAGTCGTTTGATGTTTAAAATAAATATATAAACTATATTTATTTTATAAAAGAGTTAGCGTTGTTTGATATTTAAAATAAATATATAAACTATATTTATTTTAATAAAAGAATCGTCGTTTTGTTTGATATCCGAAATAAATATATAAACTATATTTATTTTTATAAAAGAAGTCGTGTTGTTTGTTATCGGGAATAAATATATAAAACTATATTTATTTATGAAAGGATTCGTTTTGTTTGTTATTGGAAATAAATATATAACTATATTTATTTTTATAAAACGAATTCATGTTGGATATTTGAAATAAATATATAAATTATATTTATTTTTATAAAACAATTGTCGAGATTTCTAAATTTAGAATAAATATAATGACTATTATTATTGTCATAAATAATGTTCCGAATCATAGTTTTCGTATGTCGTAAAGTGTTATAAAAAATATAATACGCTTGCATTTAATTGTAAAAGATCATTCGAATCCGATAGTTGTTTTATTATAAAACGCGTTTTGGTTTTAAGGATTTTCTGGAAAAACGGGTAGAGTTTACTTTGTTTTTGGACGCCCCCGACAACACAAGTTGTCGTTATTTTTCAAAATTCAACAAGATTCAATCATTATATATCAAAACGGACCAAAACGGACCCGGAAAACTGAACCAAAACGGACCCGGAAAACTGAACCGGGCCGAGTCTCCTGTTACCTAGCTTTGAACAGTCAACAACCGAACATCAATTTTTCAGAAAAAAAAATAAAAGAAATGGGAAAGAGTTTTTCCGTGACACTCGTTAGACAGAAGCAAAGATCGCCGCTGACCGAGTTCCAAACCGAAATCGAAGCTCTTCTGTCAGAAATCCCATTGCCGCCGTTGGAAGGTCATTATCCCAAAACCGCCACCTCTGCCGTCGTGCACGGCGGCACTGACGCCGACAAGAGGGCGTTGGCCCTCTCCTCTTCGCCGCTCACCCTCTCTATCTTTGTTCTCCTTCGATATCAGTTCTCTCTCTTTCTCTAATCCAGGCGGGTGTGGGTGAGGGTAAGTGGAAGGTGAACGGTGGACAATCGGAGGCCAGTAAGTCAGTCGGCAGCCAACTGACGTGGTTGCCGACAAGGAGACCGAGAGGGAAAGGAAGGAGGTAGGAGGTTAGGTACATGTTTGAGAATATGAGTTTCTTAGTTGTTTGTAGGTTAGGCTAAATTGCAGAGAATGAAGGAGGGAAAAGGAGTTGTATGCGGCCGTGTGTTCTTTTTTAGTTGAAGATAGGGTTTGACAAATGAAAGAGATAAGGTTATACTTCTCTTATATATGTCTAGGGTTTCTTTAGGTGGGCTTTGTGTCACACCCTGATATTTCCACGTATTACCGGTGGGCCCGGTGGGGAGTATCGTGACGTAGTTGATATCATCATAGTCAAACAACACAAGTAATAAATGCACAGCGGAAGCAAAAGGTAAGAATCACATTACAAACCGAATAATTAGTAATATCAAAGTATTACAACGGACTGTAAAAGATTCACAGGCGGATCAAAATATAAATAAGATCATTGTTCAACAGACTTTAACATCTAGAGCTTGCAAGACTTGATTGTTGATGCCTGGAGTAGCCAGCCTATTTCGTATAGTACCTGCACTTAACCTTTTTTGAGAAAATACGCCAGTTTACACTGGTAAATACAACTAACTGACTCATTTTGAAAAGAGTTTAAGAAAATTAGTTTGAATGCACATGGCACAAAAATATCTTTTATAACTTGGGATAATTATTTTAAAAATAAACTTGTATACAGTTATACATGTTTGTCGTCCATTTAGGACCCGGTTAGAAGAGCCGGTTTAATAAGCTTAATAGACACACCACATGGTATAACACCCACAAGAAGATACCCTTCTTGTAGACTACCTTTTTACATACGCAGCTGTCAGGTGTATGCCTACACCTCGTGCTTAAGTCGTGGCCATTTCTAAATGAATGAGCCGAGGATATCCAGGACACGGTCATTAAACCCCCAAAGGCATTACATCAAACATAACAGAATAAAACGGGTTATCCATCTTTTTAATCAATATCTGATTGTACGACTTCATACCCGACCAAGCGGTATTCTTTTATAATACCGTACCCAAGCCCGTATAGGGAAAATAAGTTAAAAGTATTTACCTTAGCAAATATTCAAATTTATCTCAACCGTATTCAATCAGCAAGTGCAGATAGCTTTTACTGGTCTCCTAAATCTGGAACGAAGGTTTTAATAACCTATTAGATTCCTAACGGGTCTTAATTAAGCCTAAACTTAGACCGGTTAGTTTTAAAGAAAAGTGTATGGTTCAAAACGCAAGATTAAGCGGAGACCGGATTAGAATGTGATTTAGTCCCGACAAGTTTGAAGACTTGTATAATATGGGTAAACTAAACACATTATGGATTTTGAGGAGAAAAATGATAAGGGTTGACCCGTTTCGGTCAATTTATGCAAACTAGTTACATAAACTGAACTGGACGCGAATAACGCATAACGGGTAACCAAAAGAGTCATGAACAGGTTTCCTATGTTAATATTCTTTAAATATGTTGTGATATCAGTAGGATACCTTCCAATATGCCCAAAACAAGTTTAATCTCAATTTAAGCCCCGTAGGGGTATTTTGGTCATTTTAAAGACTATAAAAGAGATTAAATATAATTCTGAGATTCGGGTCTGAAATAATCAGTAAAACTATTTAATTTAATAAATTATATCAGTTGGTGATAAGTCTTATATGACAAGAATGGTTTTATCCTAAACTATACGTTTAAAACGCGTAAAAGGTCGTTTTAAGCGATCTCCGGTTTAAAATAGGAAATCTGAATTTCCTGATCAGTTTTCTAAGTTCAAAATACTTCATTTATTATATAAATTCAGTAGCAAAATGATTGGTGTCAAAATGTCATGTAAAACTCATTTTTATAACCAAAAAGGGTATAATCGGCAATTACCGAATTCAGGCAATAACCCTATGTTATGATTAGTTTAAAAATAATTAAAAATCTTCAAAAATATCAAAATATGATATTACATTAGTGGGTAAAAGGTTTGGTGTCAAAAATTGGGTTTAGATAGGCTTTATGCTAATTACGCCGTTTAATTTATGAAAGTCCTTCTAATTACGCTATTGACCATAACTCCTAATCTAGACCTCCAACTGATGTGAAATTTTAGGGACATGTTTATTAATCAGTAACAAAGATTTTTGTCCTCTCACGTTTCCAAAATTCTCGTTTTACGGTCAAAAGGGCATTATGGTCAACATTAAGCAATTAACGGAAACGTGTAAATGAATCGGACAATCAACGAGTCAATCACAGAGGGTTATACTATCATGTAACCCGGTTCTAATGAAGCTCTAAGGCATTTCTAAATTATGCTAATATGGGTCAGAAATGAAAGTCAAAGTAGTGGTCAAAGTATGTGACTTTCGGTCCCGAACAGGTCCTAAACTGAAAATTGTCGTCGGACATGCTTAGACATGTTCTTGCATTGATTACCAAGTTATATGAGTGGTAAAACAGGTTACATGTCTTCTACATTGCTAATTATGTGTTAATTCGAAAATTAAGTTTCTGTTGACTTTTTCGGATTAAGTTTGACCCGACATTTGACCTAGTTAGAGCGGGAATCATAGGGTGCCCTTTTAAGGGTTTATTGCCCACCTAACTACCAACTTATAACTACTTTCAATTTGGCTAATCACCAGACCATTAGTGATTAATCGATAAGTCAAACCTTAATTACGACGGTTTGACTTTAAGCTAATTAACTAAGTGAAACATGATTAAGGAAGGTTAAGGAAGCTTACCAAGGTCCTATGCAAGACTAATGATGCTTAGGAAAAGCTCTTGTGCTCCAGGAAGTTCCATAAATGAAGCTAGAATGAATGATCAAAAATTGCCACAATGTGGGTCTTTATTTAGTGATCATGATTGATTAAGATGATGCCAAACAACTCTAGGATTGATCCCTGATCAATTACAAGTGTCCCTAGAGCCTAAAAACAAGTTTGTACAGCACATGGTATTGAAAACTAGCAATGTAAGTCGGTTAAACGGGCTGGACAGACACCTGTGATGTTTCTAATGCTGGGACTGTCTTACGGACCGTAAGCAGGAAGACTTGCGGACCGTAAGAGCCTCTTACGGACCGTAAGACCTTGTCTTACAGACCCCGGATTAAACTTGCCCAGTTGCTATCTTACGGACCGTAAGGTGGATCCTTTGCGGTCCGTAAGCCTTCATCAGAAACAAAAATTTTGTAACTTTCAAGCTTTGATCAAGCAACTTTATAACTTTGAATATTATGTGTTTTCCTTGTAGAGGGGACCATGTATCAGGCTGGCATACCTTTACATGTGCTACCATGCATGATGAGGTTCTTGGATGCATTATGAATTCTTTTGAAGGAATTTGTCGTAAGGAATATAGGATCCATTTCTTGTGTCAATTTGAATTATACATTATCAAAATAATCGGACTTGAATGTATCAGATGTTTATAATATAGATTTGGGTCTTGGGATTTATAACGAGGTCGTTCAGAGGTATAAATTAACATGTCGACACTTTTAAATCCTGCCATACATCTTTAACTTGATCCGAGTTTATGACACATTTATCTTATGTGACACGTGTCTTTATTTTATGGGACATAAATTTTCAAGGTGTTAGATCCTCACCCCCTTAAAAGAAATCTCGACCTCGAGATTTACTGAAATAAATGAGGGTATTTCTCTTTCATTGTGGACTTAACCTCCCACGTGTACTCGGGACCTCTACGAGCATCCCATCTTACTTTTACGATCGGTACACGCTTCCTTCGAAGCTTCTTAACCTATCGATCCTCGATCGACACAGGTTTTTCAAAAAACTTCAAGCTCTCTTCTATGTGCACATCTGTATGTGGTATGACTAGTGATTCATCAGCTAGATATTTCTTCAGATTGCAGATGTGGAATACATTGTGAATACCACTAAGCTCCTCAGGTAAGTTTAACTTATAAGCAACTGATCCGACACATTCGATGATCTCGAATGGTCCTATGTACCTCGGGCTTAACTTGCCTTTCTTACCGAATCGCATCACTCCCTTCCAGGGTGATACTTTAAGCAACACCTTGTCACCTACCTCGAATTTCAGAGGTTTACGCTTTAAGTCTGCATAGCTTTTCTGCCTATCTCTGGCAGCTTTCAGGCGGTCACGAATCTAGATAATCTTGCCCGTCGTTTCAAAGACTATATCAGGTCCTGATAATTGAACTTCTCCTACTTCTGCCCAACAAATAGGCGTTCTGCGTTTTCTACCATATAATGCCTCGAAAGGCGCAGCCTTAATGCTCGTATGGTAGCTATTCTTATAGGAGAACTCGATCAATGGCAGGTGGTTATCCCAACTACCACCTAAGTCAATCACACATGCACGAAGCATGTCTTCCAAAGTTTGGATGGTACGCTCACTCTGCCCTTCCGTCTGAGGATGGTAAGTCGTACTAAAATTTAAGCGCGTGCCCAAAGACTGTTGGAAACTTTTCCAAAAATGTGATGTATATCTAGTATCTCTGTCAGAGATAATAGACACTGGTACGCCATGCAGAGACACAATCTTGTCTACGTACAATTGGGCTAACATGTCGGAGCTATAAGTCTCCTTAATGGGTAGGAAATGTGCTGACTTAGTCAGTCTATCTACTATCACCCATATGGTATCATTTCCTTTCTTTGTCTTTGGTAACTTAGTGATAAAATCCATAGTTACCATTTCCCATTTCCAAGTGGGAAGTTCAGGCTGTTGTAGCAAACCTGACGGCTTCTAATGTTCGGCTTTGACTTGCGCACACGTCAAACATTTAGCTACATAGGTAGCTATAGACTTTTTCAAGCCTATCCACCAGAAATTTGCTTTCAGATCCTGGTACATCTTGTCAGCTCCAGGATGAACGGAGTATTTAGAAATGTGGGCTTCCTGGAGGATAACATCCCGAAGTCCTCCATAAACTGGAACCCACATTCGTCCATTTAACTTCAGAATCCCGTCCTTGCCATAGGATAACTGTTCTTCAGTTACTCCTAGCTTTTCATCAGGATAGTTAGCTTCTAGCACAGCTTCCTTCTGCACAGCTAACAACCTCTCACTCAAACCATTCTTTATCTCAATGCTCTTGGCATTGATTCTTATAGGCTTTACTCTTTCCTTTCGACTTAAGGCATCGGCGACTACATTCGCCTTGCAAGGATGGTATCTTATTTCACAATAATAATCATTCAGAGTTTCCATCCAACGTCGCTGCCTCATGTTCAAGTCCCTCTGATTGAACAGATGTTGAAGGCTCTTGTGATCGGAATAGATCACACACTTAGTCCCATACAAGTAGTGCCTCCACAGTTTTAGTGCAAATACAACGGCACCCAACTCCAAGTCATGGGTGGTGTAGTTCTTTTCGTGCACCTTTAACTGTCGAGAAGCATAGGAAATAACCTTGCCTTTCTGCATAAGCACACATCCCATACCTGTGTGCGATGCATCACAATATACTACAAATTCTTCAATCCATTTAGGCAATGTCAACACTGGTGCATTGCTTAGCTTCTGTTTAAGGATGTCAAAGGATTCTTGTTGCTTCGGCCCCCAGTCAAACTTAATATTCTTCCTAGTCAAAGAAGTTAGGGGTGCAGCAATACTTGAAAAATTTTCAATGAAACGCCTGTAATATCCTGCCAATCCCAAGAAACTGCGAATCTCTGTGGGCGTCTTCGACTCTTTCCAATTCATGATAGCTTCAACCTTAGCGGGATCTACCTGGATTCCACGTTCACTAACCACATGTCCAAGAAATTGGACTTTACGAAGCCAAAATTCACACTTAGAGAATTTGGCGTAGAGCTTTTCTCGATGAAGCAGTTTCAGAATGCAATGGAGGTGCTTCTCATGGTCAGCTTGACTCTTCGAGTAAATAAGAATATCATCGATGAATACGATGACAATTTTATCCAAGTAGGGTTTACAGACGTGGTTCATGAGATCCATGAATGCGGCTGGTGCAATAGTGAGTCCAAAAGGCATCACTAAGAACTCGTAATGACCATAACGAGTCCTAAATGCAGTCTTATGTACATCTTCATCCTTGACCTTCAGTTGATGATATCCCAACCTTAAGTCGATCTTGGAAAAGTAACTTGCTCCTTGAAGCTGATCGAACAAGTCGTCGATCCTGGGCAATGGATACCGATTCTTGATAGTGACCTTATTAAGCTCACGGTAATCAATGCATAGACGCATTGATCCATCCTTATTCTTCACAAACAAGATCGGCGCTCCCCAAGGAGACGAGCTAGGTCTAATAAAACCCTTGGCTAACAAATTATCCAATTGAGTTCTCAACTCTTTCATCTCCGTTGGTGCCAATCTGTAGGGCGCTCTTGCAACAGGTGCTGTTCCAGGAATAATGTCAATCCTGAACTCCACTTGCCTATCTGGGGGTAAACCATGTAGTTCTTCAGGGAATACTTCTGGATATTCAGAAATAATCGGTATGTCGTCGATCTTAGGATTTGGTTCATCAACAGTTACTTGCGCCATGTAGATAACACAACCCTTCGTCATACACCTTGATGCCTTGAGCATGGACACTTGCTCAGGCATTCCGTACTTAGTATCACCTTGGATTGTTAAAGGCTCGCCACGAGGAGTTCTGACAACGACTTGTTTCTTAGCACAAGCGATCTGGGCTTGGTTGCGAGACAACCAGTCCATGCCTATTACTATATCGAAACCAGCTAACTTCAAAGGGAGTAAGGATAACGGAAAAGAGTGGTTCCTAATGGATATGAAACATCCATCTAACACGGTTGAGGCGGTTTCTAAGGTACCATCAGCTAGTTCCACTTCATATTTCACACTTAGGGTTTTAACAGGTAAATTCTGCAACTTACAAAACTTATTATCTATAAATGACTTATCTGCCCCTGAATCAAACAATACCCTCGCATAAACATCATTTATAAGAAAGGTACCTGTTATCACGTTATCATCCTGCACTGCCTCCTTAGCATCCATTCTGAAGACCCTAGCGTTGGTCTTTTTACCTTCTTCTGGTTTCTTGGCATATTTTGGGCAGTTCGACTTAATGTGCCCTTTCTCGTTGCAGTTGTAGCAGGTCGCATCCTTCAACTTTTTGCAATCTAAAGTCTTGTGTTCCTTGGATTTGCAGATCCCACATCCAAAAGTCCTTGATTGTGTCTGTGAGTTCGATTCCAATCTACACTTTCCAAAGTGATGTTTCCGACAAACTTTGCATCTGGGTTTCTCACCCGACTGCTGGTTACCTTTGTTGAACCCTGAACTCTTCTTGTTCTCATGGTTCCCTTTGTGTTTCTTGTCTGAATGACGTGAGTTATCATCCTCACGCTTCCTCTTACCTTCTTCAGAACTCTTTAGCGATCTCAACCTGACCGCATCTAAGGTAAGATACAAAGATAGATCAACTGCTGATCTAAAAGTAGCAGGTCTTGAAGCCTTAACACTGGCTTTGATTTCTGGGGCTAAACCCCCAATGAAACGAGCAATCCTTTTGGGTTCTGGTGTCACAAGGTAAGGAACCAATCTTGACATCGTGTTGAAGTTTGTAAGATAAGCTTGGCAATCTAGGTTTTTCATAACCAATGATAAGAATTCTGACTCAATTCTTTCAACCTCATGCTGAGGGCAGTAATTCTCCTTAATAAGAGCAACAAACTGATCCCATGTCAGATTGTAGAGTGGGATCTTTCCAGCTGCTTGAATGAGAGACTTCCACCATGCTAATGCCTCTCCCTTGAATGATTGGGATACATACTTCACTACATCCCTCTCAGCACAACCGCTGATATCGACCACGGTGTCCATTTCATCTAACCAAGTCATACAGTCAATTTCCCCCTTCTCTCCAGTGAAATCCCGGGGTTTGCAGGAAACAAAGTACTTATAAGTACAGGACTTGGTACGTGGCTTATCATCAAATACTACCCTCCTGGATGGAACACTGTTTTGGTTTGAGGAATGTCGATCATCATCTTTCTTAGAGGGCAGCTTGCTGTGAGCTTCTGAATGAGTCTTTGGCTTGGAATGCGGTGCGGATAGGGTCCTACTTCGAGTCCCGCTAGATTCATTATACTGGCGCTCTATAGCTTTTGTAATAGCATTGTCTATTAATGCTTGCAGTTCTGAACCCGCTATGTTAATTCGAGTATTATCATGATCCTCCCTTGGGTGACTGTTGATCTCATCCGAGTCAGCCATGTAGTTTGAACTGTTACATAAGATATTGACAATAATTTATTTGGGAGTTTATTATGGAATTGTCTTTTATGGCAATTCATTAACCATGGTAAATATAGACCATATTTGGTTAATTTGTTAATCATATTCATTTAGGATTTTTATTATAATTTATCCTAATTATAAAGCAATAACAGTATTATTAGTGGCACAAAAGGCCTAGTCGCAAGGACATTTTTTAATTTATAAGCCATGATTTCAGAGAATCCAGGCATTAAGGTTTGAACATAGTTCTTTACCTTTTCCTGACAGGGAGTCGTGGACTACAACTGTCTTTTGTCTTATATGACAATGAGTATGGCCCGTAGGTACTACATCACCAATGGATGTCTAATATATGATCACCTTAATTGATGATTTAAACCTATGATTTATAGATCATCAGGTTTGGATAGGAATCTTTTGAAGAATTCCTACTATAAGATTGACATGTGTGATTTTAACGAATCACGTCTGCCAGGAGCGTTAACATGTTTTCAGATGTTAACAAGGATTTGAATCTTTTTAAACAGGTCTTACTATCTTGGCCCAGTCTTATAATGACATGCAGGCTAGGTTATACCTTTAAGATTCTTATTTAATATTTAAATAGGCAAATTATTTTAAGAGAAACGATTTTTCATTTATTTATTTCATGTATAATATATTTATCCATAAAATGACAAAAATGAAATTTTTAAATTTAACATTCCATTAAACATTAAAAGGAGTACACATTGCCCTAAACGGGACTTTTAACATAAATAACTTGCCCACGCAGGGGCTAAACTGATAATACAAGTCCTCGCAGGGACTGATTTCTAAGATAGGTGTCCACGCAGGGACTAAAAAGACAAGTCCACGCAGGGACTAAGGAAAGACAAGTCCACGCAGGGACTAAGTACATAGATAAATGTCCACGCAGGGACTTGATTTAAATAAGGAAATACAACAATACATATAGGGATTCAATGGTCCCTCTTCTTCTTTCCTTTTAACAAGCTTGCTAGGCCCTTGAGAAATCCGCGGTTGTTCCTACGCTCTTCTTGAAATTCTTGTTCCACCCTGTTTAGCCTGTGGAGGATTTCCTCCTGTTCCGGTGGGGAAAACCGTGGTGGCTGCGACTGGTGCTGAACCGAAGGTCGAGCATATACTTAATACCCATGAGTTGGATATCCCACTCCCCAGGGAGCTCCATATGGTCCTTCAGGATGAAGGGCATTGTAGTTTGCCGCTACCAGGTATGGGTCGGCTTCAGCATAGTTGTAGTGAGTGTGAGCCGGCTGCTCAAATGGATTGTACGTCGTTGAACCGGCGTATGTAGGAATCGGGTTTCCAAAACCCAATGGTGGCGGTGGTGGTGCAACTGGTGCAGAATTCACCTCTGAACTGGGTTTGAAGGCCCACCCATTTGTGGGTCTTCATGCAGTGGCGGATAGTGACTGCCACTTGAGTGTTGGGGGGTGCTAAAGTGAAAACCCCTTTCTCGTACAGACATTCGTGCGCCTGTTCTTCTACGCCTTGGTGGTTCTGGAGGTGCTAGCTGTACTGGCGGCGGTGGTGGCGGTGGCGTGACTGCCACGAAACGCGAATCCTCTGAGGGATCCTGCTGCTGCTGCTCGTGAGGCGATGAATGGTGAGAGGGTGTAAAATACCATTCATACTGGTTGAACCTTGCTTGGTAGCTGTCAGGGCCACGGTAAGGTGATCCGTGGAAGGATGACCCATCCGAAATCTCGATGGGGTGAGTAGGTGTCCCAGAAGGTGGTTCAACAGGATCTGTGTCTTCATCTATATCCATTCCCTGAGCTTCGGGGAAATGGTCTTCAGGGCCCAATGGGTTAAAACCCACTGGTTCTTGAATGTAGTTTGCCGGGTTGAACCGGCCTTGGAAGACAGGAGTGGGGTCGCCAAAGGAATGGTGCGACATGGATCGCTGTAACGGCAAGAAGGAGTGGTGTGAATCTTCAGGCTCGTTCTTTGATTGCGGTCCAAAGGAATGGCGGTAAGGAGGCGTTGAGCTGAACGAGGCAGATCGCCTAGCGGGCTCCGAATAGATCCTCCAGTCTCCTTGAGGATCGGCACTTATGGTAGTAGAAGGAGTTCGCCGGTGTGAAGGCCCGGCTTCGTGATCGTTAGGGGTGGTGATTGGCCCCTTTCCTCGTCCTCCTCTTCGGAACCTCGGTGGCATATTTCCTGTCAAACAATTAAAGATACAACAAAGAAATATAAAGGGCAAAGTTAGAATTAAAAACAATTTGGATTAGTCCTAAGTTCTTTGTCTAGAATCGAAAATATAGGAATGTGCAACTGTGTAACTGAGATTAAACACAAAAGGCTAGTGTCTAATTCACTCAGTGTTGGCTCTGATACCAACCTGTCACACCCTGATATTTCCATGTATTACCGGTGGGGAGTATCGTGACGTAGTTGATATCATCATAGTCAAACAACACAAGTAATAAATGCACAGCGGAAGCAAAAGGTAAGAATCACATTACAAACCGAATACTTAGTAATATCAAAGTATTACAACGGACTGTAAAAGATTCACAGGCGGATCAAAATATACATAAGATCATTGTTCAACAGACTTTAACATCTAGAGCTTGCAAGACTTGATTATTGATGCCTGGAGTAGCCAGCCTATTTCGTATAGTACCTGCACTTAACCTTTTTTTGGGAAAATACGTCAGTTTACACTGGTAAATACAATTAACTGACTAATTTTGAAAAGAGTTTAAGATAATTAGTTTGAATGCACATGGCACAAAAATATCTTTTATAACTTGGGATAATTATTTTAAGAGTAAACTGTAATTTTACCCCCTGAGGTTAGGGGTCATTGGCACCCTTACCCCCCCTAACGAAATAATTGCAATTTTACCCCCCACTGTTTGCTGTTATGTCACAACCTTACCCCCTAAGCTCAATTTTGTTGACTGATCTGTTGACTTGGTGGTGAAATGACTATTATACCCTTTTATTTTACCCCCTGTGTTTTGTTTACTTTGTAATATTACCCCCTGCCACCACTGCCACCGCCATAACCACCACAACCACCACTGCCACCTCCAGCCATCACCCTCAACCACCACTACCACCGCCATTCACCACCACAACCACCACTGCCACCGCCATTCACCACCACAACCACCACTGCCATCTTCTTCCTCCCCCTCTCTCTCTCTCTCTAAAAAAATTTAAAAAAACCCACCACCCGCCTTCATCTTCAACAATCACCACCGTCATCTCCACACCCCAGCCTCCAATCATACACATACATACAACCAAACCATTCATAATCACCACCTGCAACTTCTCCGTAACAATAACCACACACATATTCACATGTATGAATATATGATGTATATACATAATCAAATGAAACACCTACTTTGAAGCATTGACCACAAACCCACAAAAAAGATCCAATCTTTACACTAAATTTGCACACCCATTGACCATTTAAACCATTCAACACACAATCTATTCAACATAAATTAAAATCTAAGCTCCCATAAAATTGGGGATAATTCAAAGCCCACTTCAAGTAGAAATGGCTCAAGTGAACTGATGTAAGAAACAGAGCAACAAAACTAACAAGGAAATATATACATATAATGAAAAACTCATCTCTCTGTAATCAATTAAGGGGATTTCTAAGCTCAAGTGATGAGGTTGTTGTAACCATGTGAACTGATGTAAGAAACAGAGCAATAATAATAATAAGAAACAGAGCAACAAAACTAACTTGGAAATATATACATATAATGAAAATATTATTATTTACCTTTTCTTTTAGTTCTGGTTGAAGGATTGGCACCTACTAGATCATCATTACCTCCACATCTTGCAAACTCAACGAGCATTGAACCTTGGTTCCACAAACACTGCAGATCCTCAGAATCACAGTCATTTCTCCCTCAAACACCATTCGCCACCAGCCACCACCATTTCTCCCTCAAACATCACCTTCATTCTTCACAGATTTGTTGGCCAGATAGAGAGAGAGAGAGTGGAGATGTAGACAGTGCCGATTTGGTGGTTATTCCGACGCCCGGTGGCGGTGGAGATGTAGACGGTGGTAGCCAAAGCTGTGGTGGTGCTCTCTGCGGTGGGGGGAGTGAAAAAGAAGGATTGGGTGGAAACTTAGGGGGTAAGGTTGATATAGAAGGTTATATTTAGGGGTTATTATAATATATAAGGTACTAATTTTGGTGAAATTACAAGATTACCCTTTGACCCTTCCATAGTTTAGTTGACCGGTCAACAAATTTGAGGCCGAGGGGTAAGGTTGCGACATAACAGCGAACGTTGGGGGTAAAATTGCAATTATTTCGTTAGGGGGGGGGGGGGTTAAGGGTGCCAATGACCCCTAACCTTAGGGGGTAAAATTGCAGTTTACTCTTATTTTAAAAATAAACTTGTATACAGTTTTACATGTTTGTCGTCCATTTAGGACCCGGTTAGAAGAGCCGGTTTAATAAGCTTAATAGACAGACCACATGGTATAACACCCACAAGAAGATACCCTTCTTGTAGACTACCTTTTTACATACGCAGCTGTCAGGTGTATGCCTACACCTCGTGCTTAAGTCGTGGCCATTTCTAAATGAATGAGCCGAGGATATCCAGGACACGGTCATTAAACCCCCAAAGGCATTGCATCAAACAAAACAGAATAAAATGGGTTATGCATATTTTTAATCAATATCTGATTGCACGACTTCATACCCGACCAAGCGGTATTTTTTTATAATACCGTACCCCAAGCCCGTATAGGGAAAATAAGTTAAAAGTATTTACCTGAGCAAATATTCAAATTTATCTCAACCGTATTCAATCAGCAAGTGCAGATAGCTTTTACTGGTCTCCTAAATCTGGAACAAAGGTTTTAATAACCTATTAGATTGCTAACGGGTCTTAATTAAGCCTGAACTTAGACCGGTTAGTTTTAAAGAAAAGTGTATGGTTCAAAACGCAAGATTAAGCGGAGACCGGATTAGAATGTGATTTAGTCCCGACAAGTTTGAAGACTTGTATAATATGGGTAAACTAAACACATTCTGGATTTTGAGGAGAAAAATGATAAGGGTTGACCCGTTTCGGTCAATTTATGCAAACTAGTTACATAAACCGAACTGGACGCGAATAACGCATAACGGGTAACCAAAAGAGTCATGAACAGGTTTCCTATGTTAATATGCTTTAAATATGTTGTGATATCAGTAGGATACCTTCCATTATGCCCAAAACAAGTTTAATCTCAATTTAAGCCCCGTAGGGGTATTTTGGTCATTTTAAAGACTATAAAAGAGATAAAATATAATTATGAGATTCGGGTCTCAAATAATCAATAAAAATATTTAATTTAATAAATTATATCAGTTGGTGATAAGTCTTATATGACAAGAATGGTTTTATCCCAAACTATACGTTTAAAACGCGTAAAAGGTCGTTTTAAGCGATCTCCGGTTTAAAATAGGAAATCTGAATTTCCTGATCAGTTTACTAAGTTCAAAATACTTCATTTATTATATGAATTCAGTAGCAAAAGGATTGGTGTCAAAATGTCACGTAAAACTCATTTTTATAACCAAAAAGGGTATAATCGGTAATTACCGAATTAAGGCAATAACCCTATGTTATGATTAGTTTAAAAATAATTAAAAATCTTCAAAAATCTCAAAATATTATATTACATCAGTGGGTAAAAGGTTTGGTGTCAAAAATTGGGTTTAGATAGGCTTTATGCTAATTACGCCGTTTAATTTATAAAAGTCCTTCTAATTACGCTATTGAGCATAACTCCTAATCTAGACCTCCAACTGATGTGAAATTTTAGGGATATGTTTATTAATCAGTAACAAAGATTTTTGTCCTCTCACATTTCCAAAATTCCCGTTTTACGGTCAAAAGGGCATTATGGTCAACATTAAGCAATTAACGGAAACGTGTAAATGAATCGGACAATCAACGAGCCAATCACAGAGGGTTATACTATCATGTAACCTGGTCCTAATGAAGCTCTAAGGCATTTCTAAATTATGCTAATATGGGTCAGAACTGAAAGTCATAGCAGTGGTCAAAGTATGCGACTTTCGGTTCCGAACCGGTCCTAAACTGAAAATTGTCGGGTCGGACATGCTTAGACATGTTCTTGCATTGATTACCAAGTTATATGAGTGGTAAAACAGGTTACATGTCTTCTACATTGCTAATTATGTGTTAATTCAAAAATTAAGTTTCTGTTGACATTTTCGGATTAAGTTTGACCCGACATTTGACCTAGTTAGAGCGTGAATCATAGGGTGCCCTTTTAAGGGTTTATTGCCCACCTAACTACCAACTTATAACTACTTTCAATTTGGCTAATAACCAGACCATTAGTGATTAACCGATAAGTCAAACCTTAATTACGATGGTTTGACTTTAAGCTAATTAACTAAGTAAAACACGATTAAGGAAGGTTAAGGAAGCTTACCAAGGTCCTATGCAAGACTAATGATGCTTAGGAAAAGCTCTTATGCTCCAGGAAGTTCCACAAATGAAGCTAGAATGAATGATCAAAAATTGTCACAATGTGGGTCTTTATATAGTGATCATGATTGATCAAGATGATTCCTAACAACTCTAGGATTGATCCCTGATCAATTACAAGTGTCCCCAGAGCCTAAAAACAAGTTTGTACAGCACATGGTATTGAAAACTAGCAATGTAAGTCGGTTAAACGGGCTAGACAGACACCTGTGATGTTTCTGATGCTGGGACTGTCTTACGGACCGTAAGCAGGAAGACTTGCGGACCGTAAGTAGGAAGACTTGCGGACCGTAAGAGCCTCTTACGGACCGTAAGACCTTGTCTTTGCGGTCCGTAACAGACCCCGGATTAAACTTGCCCAGTTGCTATCTTACGGACTGTAAGGTGGATCCTTTGCGGTCCATAAGCCTTCACCAGAAACAAAAATTTTGTAACTTTCAACCTTTGATCAAGCAACTTTATAACTTTGAATCTTATGTCTTTTCCTTGTAGAGGGGACCATGTATCATGCTGGCATACCTTTACATGTGCTGCCATGCATGATGAGGTTCTTGGATGCATTTTGAATTCTTTTGAAGGAATTTGTCGTAAGGAACATAGGATCCATTTCTTGTGTCAATTTGAATTATACATTATCAAAATAATCGGACTTGAATGTATCAGATGTTTATAATATAGATTTGGGTCTTAGGATTTATAACGAGGTCGTTCAGAGGTATAAATTAACATGTCGACACTTTTAAATCCTGCCATACATCTTTAACTTGATCCGAGTTTATGACACATTTATCTTATGTGACACGTGTCTTTATTTTATGTGACATAATTTTTCGAGGTGTTACACTTTGGGCTTGGGTCCATGGCCCACAAGCCCAGTCCCCGAGTTTAAGTGGCCCGTAATTCCTACGAGACCCGTTATCAAAACCCGAACTCTCCGTAACATAATAAATTAAAATTTTAGATTTAAAACTATGTAAAATATTGTCGGTATTCATCGTTGTCGCGTTTGACCGTTGGTTGCGCTAAATCGCGTAAAACACGTCGTTCGCCGTTTTACTCTGTTTTCTGATCCGGTTTCAACTATGGATATTATAATTTAATCTCAAAGCTAAATATATCGTAAAATTTCAGTTTTGAAGGTACTACGAGTGTCTGATGCTTCCGTTTCGTTGCCGGTGCGTTCCTGCGGTCGCGTTTTCGTTCACATTGCGTTTTGTGACGTACGAAAGCAAAAAATAAATTCACAAAATTAAATTCATAAATATAAAATATTCGTAGAAAATCCATATTTGTCAGTGTTGTCAGTATTTCGTATGGTTTTGATCCGTTATCGCTTAATATTCAACGGTTTCTCCGCAGATCGTCAAACACGCGACGTAACGTAGATTAGGCGTTCCTAGTCACTCCAAAGGCCTAATTAAGTTAATTTGCTTCGTAAACACTTATTTATTATCGTCCTAATTCTTGTTTAGCGTGTGATTAGAAGCCGTAAATTACGGGTTGTCACATTTTATGCATAAAGAACATGTTTAGGGGTATGTAATGAAATATTATCATAAAACAAATGTGGACAAGTATAATTAAGCATGTTTGTCGAGATTTAGTATCAAGTTTGCATAAATTGAGCATAATAGTCACATGTTTGCAAGTTTGGCGTCTTTTGCATAGAGTATGAATAAAGATTCACACGTTTAGTAATTTTAAGTGTATGAATAATTAGCAAACGTGTATAACATGGGTATGAAGAATATACGAATTTCATTATGATCCAAGTCTTGGATCTTACAATGATTACAATGAAAAGACGAATACAAGAATACAAAGTTTCCAAAAATAGAATTACAAGCAACGATTTCTAAATATGGAAACTATGAAAAAAGCAGGGCGTTACAGTCTCCCCTCCTTTAGGAAATTTCGTCCCGAAATTTATTCAAGAGGAAGACCTTGGAGGAAAAGCATTTTGGCTAAAAGCATCGAGACTTGGGAGTTTTGAAACGTTTAAAAAAGTACGAAATTTTGAAGAATGAAGAGATAGGTTTGTAAAAGAGTTCGTTTGTCTAAGAATGATTTGAGGCATCAAACATAAGTGAAAACGTGTACGTGCGTGTATAGGCAAAACGGGCTTAAACAATTTTGAATAACTCAAATTGGAGATTTAAAAATGTGTCATATTTAAGAAGGGAATTTTTTTTGTATGTAATGGTTTGCATTTGATGAAAAGTGAGGTAGTTTGCATGGAAAGTTTAAAGGATAGTACCAAATCGCATATTTGTAGAAAATTGTTTTATTGAGGGGGAATGAGAAGGTTTGACGTTTTACATAAAATGGTTTTGGGGATAACGACCGACTACGGGTGTTTGCACATGAATATGGAATAGAAAGGTAGTTTTTAAAAGTAAGGAGGTAGGTTAGGATTCGAACGTTTAAACCTATTTATTGTAAACGAGGTTTGTATAAATGACAAGATTGGAGAATGATGGAGATATAAGAGTGAATGATAGATCTAATAGACGAATACGAGTATAAGGATGGTATAAGTATTGGATAAACAAAAGCGAGGTGTTGAGAATGAAGTCTTGTCGTGGATAATCGGATATAATGCGTTTGTGAGTTGTCTAAAGTTTGTAACTGGTCCAAAAGGTCTGCAAAACACTGAATTTTCATGGCACGTTTCACGAAAGTTTAGTAATATGGTGAAAACACTTATATATAGGATGTACCAGCGGCATATCCTCCATGTTTTAACCACGTTACGTCCGTTTCATATCGGTGCAATGTTACGTTCCGTGTCTTACCATACACAGTAGTACACTCTATGGTTCTCATGTGCTTAACACTATAATCCGGTATACATAAATTTTGAAAATAAGATTGCGTGTGTATAGAAATGTAGCATATAAGCATATTTGTGTTCCAAATAGTATAAGAACAACATAAGCGAATCCCTCGAGTTTCGCTTGCGTATAGGTGCGAATGTATAAATTTTGAGTATGAATAAAAGCATGAGCATATTATAAGTTTAAATATGAATACGCATGTGAGCATAACACAAACGCATGAATAAGAGTACGATTACAAGTATAAGCATAACGTGTATGAAAAATTAGTATAATTGTGAGTACAAATTTGAGCATAAACGAATGAACATGAGCACAAAAACAAGTCGTATAAATGAGAGTATATATATGAATATGAGTATAACATAAATCGTATAAATGTGAGTACGAGTATAACATAAATCGTATGAATGTGAGTATACATATGAGTATAAAATGTATTGCAATGAGTACGAATATGAATATAAGTTTAGCCATGAAATGTACGAGTATGAGCATAACTATGAGTATAAGTATAAATAGTATTGTTGCGAGTATGAGTACAGACATGTGTATAAGTATAAACACAAAATGTGTGAGTATGAATTTGGGTATAAGTATATGTGTAAACAAAAGATGCATGAGCATGAATATGAACGTGAATATAAGTGTAAAACATGAATGTTTAAGTGTGAATAAAATGTATGAGTATGAATATAAGTTTAAGCATAATTCTATAGGTATGAGTATATGTAGGATGTATGACTATAAACATGAATATGAATATTAGTGTAAATATGAATATGAATATGAATATGAGTGTAAAGTGCATGTATAAGTATGTAATATGTGAATATGAATGTGAACATAAGTATAAACGTAAATGAGGAGTGAATATAAGTGTAAACGTATAATGTATGAATGTATATATGAGTTATGAATATAGGTACAAACGTAATTGTATTAACGTAAAACGTATAAATATGAATATGAATATGAATGTAAATAAAAACGTGGATGAATGAATATAACTATCTCGTAAATGTGTAATTGTGAGTATGAGTATAAAGGTAAAAATGTATGAATATGAATTATGAATATGCTTATGACCATAAATGTGTAAGTATGAATATAAGTGTAGGCATAAAATGCATAAGTATGAATATGAAAATGAGTGTAGAAAATACTGATTTTCTATATGGAATTAATCGAAATATACGAACTTAGGCACCTAAAAGATTGAGGAGTTTTGAGTACGAAAGAAAAGTAAACGAGTGATATGCGTGAGATTGATGTGTTATATTGACTAAAATGTGTAAGATGGTATGCATATGTAGTTCTTTGAGCAAAATGTGGAGTTTATTGAATCAAAATAGGTTGAGTTGATATAGAATGTAGAATCTAGTTTGTGGATGTAAGGAGGGTATAAAACATCTATTTGTTATTGGTGTTGTACTTTGTGAAAGAATGGAAATGCTACTATGGTTTTAAAAGAATTTACATAGTTGAAAATTATCGGTCCTTATGAAGTTTTCTTGCCCACGTGTTTTTGAGTTCAATTGACGTATTTGAGTGATGTTGAAAAGGTTCCAGAAGTTAGTAAGTTTGTATCGCTTTAAATGACCTTGTATTAAAGAAGAAATTTGAAGTTTAGAGGTTCTTGTGAAAATGTTGATCCTTAGAGAAGAAATTTGGTATGTGAAACTAGTGATTGTTGAAAAAATGTTCTTAATAAAATGTTTTATTGATTTTGTAAAGGGTTTTAGTGAAAGATCGAACGATATTTGTAATATTTTGTAGGTGTGTACGAAAATTTGGTTTGATTCCCAATTGAAAATAAAGGAGTCTTTTGTATAATGACATGAGATGAGCGTGTTTTAATAATTACGTTGAATACGAAATTTTTATGGGCAATGGATTTATTAGACCGACTAAGTTGATGAGTAGCATTTCGTAAGATGTTGAAGATCGAGGAACAAGTGTTTACAGTATGATTAAGAATTTCGTGTATGCGAGTTATGTGGAAATAGATTGTAGGATAAGAAATACGTTTGAATAAACAATGCTTGTTGAAATAAATAGGGATTTTGACGAAAGATAAACGATTTAGGTATAAACATGATCGTGTTTATGTAATATAATCTATTAAAAGAAAGTCTTGATAACGATCACCTAGGTAAGGGAATCACCCCTAACACGTTGGTGAGGTCGCTGTAAGATGAGGAAAAGAAGAGGAGTTAATCATCAAGGTAAGGAAATCACTCCTATCTTGATGATATGTCTCCATTTGGTGTTACGAGGAATGTAGATAAAATTATGTGAAATCATGCATGTGAGATAATGTATATGTGTATGAAGGGTTTTAGTATGATGAGTGTGTAAAAAAGAATAAATTCAAGGATAATTCGAATGTGAAAAGAGAGGATTGTATCAAATAGAGTTGATAATGGTAAAACGTAGGTTCGATTAAAACTTGGATGGTTCCAAAATGGAACGTTGACTAACCAAAGTGGTCGAAAAGTATTTTGAATTTGTGAAGCATGCTTTGGCCTAATAGGTGAAATACTCTCACCGACATGTCGGTTAACGGTATTCACCCTTCCGGTTACTACATGTTCCAATTCAATCGAAAATTCGAGACTTGGCAGGATTTATGAAAATCAAGGAGTGAGACTAGTCAACAAGATGCGGGTTTCACCCCTAACTTGACGACCTTGCACCATAAGTGTTGTTGGTACTCGTCGGGTCAAAATTTGATTTCCACACGTTGACGAGGGTCCACTAGAATTTGAGATTTGAAATTTGAAATTATCATTAAGATGTGGATTTCACTCCTTACTTAATGGTGTAATTTCGTGCAAAAATAGAGTTAAGCGGAATGAGAGTCGTTCACCAAATTGTGTGTTTCACGCCTATTTTGCTGAAATCGTCTCGTTTATATAATGCGAGTGTTTTCGAGTTTAATAAAATCGTGTAAAATGCATTAGGAAAGGTGTATGTTAAGGAATAAACAAACATGTATAACACATAAGAAAGCATGTCAAGAAGTAACACATAAAGATAAAACAACATATATGCTTAAAAGGCTCAATAGAATAAATAAGAACAAATAAAGTAGCATGCAAGTAGTTTCAAGCAAAACACGAGAATGAGGCTCTTAAACTATAGACTAGGTAAAAGCATTCCTACTTTTCCTAATTCCCTATAGTTATGGCTCTGATACCAATCTGTCACACCCCAACCGATGGCGGAAATATCGAGTGAGACGAACAAATTGCTCAAAACATCATAACACTATGTGATAATATAGTTTAAATTAAATTTCATTGCGTATACTAAAAATGTCATACAACGAATCGGATAAAGACAACATTGTTTCAAACATAACATCGAAATAATAGTTTAATCTAAATGTGTATATAAGTCCACCTAAATCTTGTTTCTTCACTTAGCATCATCTTGTCTATCAAACCTGCAACATGTATTCAAATACAATCAACAAAAGTTGGCGAGTACACAAGTTTTTATACATAGCATAATATAGATTAAAGTAGTTTAACGGCTCATATCCAACAAGAATAACAATATGCAAGTTACTAGTATGTTGAAACGGTGTAAGCTATATGTTCAAACCCAAGAATCCAATGCGTTAATATAGCCTATCCCAAAGAATAACGGGAGGTTAACATGTTTAACTTAACAATACCCCAAGACTCGTGGGTGGTGCATTCCTCCTATAGCGTTATAATATTTAAGGTAGGCTTGTACAAAGTTAATGAGCATATAGACACGAAAAGTTTACATAACATACTAGATTAACAAGCATCATATAGTTTCATGTTCAACATGGATAGAGAGTGATTCATATAGTTTCAAGTGTTTCGTGTGTTTATATAGAATACATGTTGCACCTAAAAGTGTTAAAAGTAAAATGGGTTCGAGTATACTCACAAAATTGCATATGCTTTCCGATTATCCATTGTTAGGAAATTGTCGAGGCTAGAAGGTTGATTGAGTTCTATTTGGATTTTAAGGGATGCTTATATTCGGTTTTAAAGGTTCGGGGTATAAAATGTATGAAAGTAGACATATGAGGAAAATAATCATCTAGAACACATGATACTTGTTCTTGACACTATGAAACTCGGAAGAGTTTAAATGCTTTCATGGGACAAAAACCCATTAGAATCGTGACAAGTTATCAAGGTCTAAGATGATGGAACCTACTATCTTGACAAATGACCATTAGTTCATCATCAAGAGTTTTGATATTTGAATGGTATATAAGTTACATATAGATATTATAATTTCATATAGGTCAATCATGAGGTAGAAGGATGAATCCTCCATTTAGGAACCTCTTGTGTAATTCATACAAGTCATGTATGAGGTAGGAAGAACAAGTCTCCCATTTAGGTACCTCTTGGGTGTTCACCACTACACTTGTTGTCATAAACAATCAAGGAGGGTCATGAACATACAAATAAAGAATGAATAAGTACTACTAATCTAAGGAAAACATCAAGTAATGTGTGGATTTTCAAGTAGGATAGCCCAAGCTAGTCCTATAATCACACAAACTCCAAGCTTTAAGCTTGTACACTACTTATAGGTTAAACCCTAACCAAAACAGAAATTTTATGAAGTTTTAAACTCTGATTTTAAGTGTCACAACCTTGTTTTTAAGCCCAACTAAACATTCAATTGATTATGAGCATAAGGACATAGGAATGTGTATGAGATAACTCAAGTTTAAGCAAGATTAACAAAGTTTAAATCACAAAAGAAAGTTTCAGTCCACTTTGGAGCCTTTTTGGTGATGTTCTAGACTTTGGTTTTCTACGGAAAACCTGTGTGTGACAACTCGAGTTTCCAAGGTTTCTCCTCTATGTGTTACTTGTTTCATACAGTGTTTTGTGATTCGTTGCATTGAAACTGTGCACTATGAATTGTTTGTAAGGTGTTCATGCTTGATATATGTTTAGGGTATTAAACTATATGAATTGAATAATAGTTGTGCACTGTTTGTTATATAGGGGTGATCACCATTGTTAATGTTATTATATAATATTATGAAAGTGACGAAATCACAAAGGGATTTCGCCACAACCTGTTCGACGAAATCCAAAGGGATTTCGCCATATCCCCTCGACGAAATCAAATGGGCTTTAGGCCTAGTAGTGGATCAGTTATATATTATTCCCAACCTGTATGTGAAAGTTTTAATCGGCAAACCCTAACTCTCACTCTCAAGTCGACGGCAGCCCTCCTCTTATTCGAAGTCAGATATCTCTTGTTTGATCATTCTGAGTTCGGTGTGTGATTTACACGTTTAGTTGTTTTCAGATCTAAATATATAGTTATGTTGTTGGATGTGTTCTTGAAAGAATAATATATGATCAATCTGTTACATAACTCTATGCGAAACATGATATTAATTTAGGGTTCTAGGATTGATATGATTGAATGCATGATTTTGAATGATATTGATGTGATCAAAGCCTGGAAGCATGCTAGCATACTAATGATGTTTGGTTATCTAATGTGTCATGTTGTTTGGTTCGATATACACATAATCTAGGATTCATGCTAGTTTGTTAGATGGTGTTATGATAATTAGCAATGATTGATTATTGTAATTGATTGATGATTGTTTAGTTTTTGTGCAAGATGAAACGGCCGATGTTAATTAGGGTTTCTGTATGTTTGCTGAATTGTTGATGCTGATGATGTACCAGACAAAAACACTTAAGTGTTTTCGCCAAACCATGAGTTCGAAGAAAACCCTTGGGTTTTCGTCAATTGTGATTTCGCCAGTAAGGGATTTCGCCTAAAGGGTTTTCGCCATAAAGTGTTTTCGCCACATATAGGATTTCGTCACATTAAACCTGTTAAGTTGTTAACTCTGTTAAGTTATGTATGTAACTCTGTTAAGTATGTAACCTTGTTAATTTATTAACTCTATTAGTTTGTTAACTCTGTTAGTTAATTAACTCTGATAGTTTATTATTCCTGTTAAGTATGTTGATTCTGTTAAGCCTGTTAACCCTGTCAAGTATGTTAATGAATATCCATGTTGGAATAAACTGTGAAAGACACTTGTGTGAAGCATGAATTACATGAAATTGGTTAACTGCTTACGTGATACATGATGTTAACTGCCAAGCGCTATGTGACATTAGAAATGCATGTGAAACTTTACGAACTTGAACTGATTGAGTATACGTGCCTACTATAGGACTTGACTGATTACTTGTGAGCACATAGTTTAGCATACCGAGAAAACCAAGGTGAGTTCACACTTTTTACAAGGCATGGGATTCCCAGGGGTTGGGAATGGGTTAAAGAACTAAAACGGAAACTACATATTCTCCTTGGGTAGGATATGTACGGCCATCCTCCATGGGTAGGATGCCAAGATTAAACCTCGCGTATTCTCCTTGGGTAGAATACGTACGTTCGTCCTCCTTGGGTAGGACAACAAGATTAAACACACTGGACCAAAATTCTATCATGAAGTCCCTCATTTTATATCGACTTAATCGCCGAGGCCGATGGCGAGCGGGTCATTAGTTGATAGCGCTATTAGGTTTAACAAACCTCACACCGTGTCGTTCGAACGGGCGTGTACTAATGGACTAAAGGCAAAGGGTCAATGATGATAGACATTGACTTAGGGCACAACTTATTTTCGTAGTAGTCGATATGGTACGGTCTGGTAACCCACATGGGAAGCCCCCACTAAATATCGTAAAGGTTTGGGAAACAAGGATACTGGTTAAAACATGGTTATGAAACAAACTTACGATTTCTAGAACGAACTCAATAACTGAACAATCAACTGTGAACTCGCTCAACTTTGTTGTTGACTCGTTGTTACATGCCTTGCAGGTCGTTAGGTACCCATGGAGCTTGCACTGGGAGGCGCGATCGTTGTGGGACATGGATAGTGTGTGCCATGTTAAAACATTACATCATTTCGAATTTAATACTTATGTTGGGTTTTTACACTTATGCTTCCGCTAAACATTTAACTATGCTTTTGTTTTGAACACCTTTCATATTGTTTGGTTGAATTTTATTTATTTACTTACAATGTTCAATATGATTGGTGGCCCGATCCTGGCCAGTCACGCCTCCAAGCGGTGATACTCCGCATATGGATTTTGGGGATGTGATAGATTGGTATCAGAGCCAGGTTTATAGTGAACTTGGTTTTAATATGGGAAAAGTTTTTGTTAAAACCAGACTATAACCTGTACAGTGCTCAACGATCCACAACGACGCTTCGCTCCACGTGCAAGGCTCAACACTATAGGTGATATGGTTTATGTTTATATTACCTACTTGCTAGTTACATAGAACTTTGCTTATGGTATGCTTAGATGAACGTAACAACTATTGTTTAAAAACACATGTGTGCTTACTCTCTTCTGTCATCGCACTTTCGCGAACCTTTCTCACCTATGTCTCCTTTGATATGAAGATCATGAGTGGACGCGTTAACCTAACTCAAGCCCAGTTGACAGCTTTGATCAACGAACAAGTTGCTGCGGCACTTGCAGCCGCTCGAGCAGGAGGTATACCCTGCAGTCGCAACTCACTCTAGGATCTTTAGATCCTACCCTCAAAAACTAACTCTTGTGAATTAAATTTGTCCTGTTCTTATATACGCAACAGGTCAGCATGCTCAGCCGCCTGTGTGCACGTTTAAGACTTTTATGGACTGTCGTCCTAGTACTTTCAGTGGCACTGAAGGGGCCGTTGGACTCCTCCACTGGTTTGAGAAGCTCGAGTCTGTCTTCGAGATGTGTGAATGCCCTGAGGCTCGCAGGGTAAAGTATGCTACTGGAACTCTTGAAGGCACTGCGATGACTTGGTGGAACGCGCAAGTTCAGATGCTGGGGTTGGCGGCTGCTAATGCCACCCCGTCGAACGACTTCAAGGAACTGATCAAGAGAGAATATTGTAATCGTGATGACATCCACAAGCTGGAAGTGGAGTTCTTTAACCTGAAGATGACGGGGTCAGAGATAGAGGCGTATACGAAGCGATCCAACGAACTGGCAGTTTTATGTCCAACTATGGTGGATCCTCCCATCAAGCGCATCAAGTTGTATCTCAGAGGCTTAGTACCAGAGATTCAAAGCCATGTGACTTCGGCTAATCTTGCTACCATCCAGGATGTTTTTCGTCTTGCTCATCGTCTCAGAACTACTACTACTACTGCTACTGCTACTGCTACTGCTACTGCTACTGCTACTGCTACTGCTACTGCTACTGCTACTGCTACTGCTACTGCTACTGCTACTGCTATCCCCAGTGACAACAAACGAAAATGGGATGGAGCCTCCAGCAAGGGTTTGACTTCAGTTCAGTCCCAGGCACATCAGCGAAAGACTGATGACTACCAGAGTCCTGGTCAGCAATCTTCTGGTAGTCAGGGGCAGGGTGGATATCGAGGAAACCACCCAAAGTGCAACAAATGAAACAGACACCATAGTGGTCAGTGCAACAAGGGTCGTTGTCAGAGGTGTCTCAAGATAGGTCATGAAGCTAAGGATTGCAGGAGCTCACGGCCTGCAAATCAGAATCATCAGCAGCAATAGCAAGCACCGCAGAATCAGCAACAGGGTAACAGGGGATGCTTTCAGTGTGGTGCTGAAGGCCACTTCAAGAGAAACTACCCCCAGTTGAACCAGAATCAGAATAACAACAACAACAATCAGGGAAACGGAAACAACAATGGGGGTAACAACGGGGGAAACAATGGAAACAATGGCGCCCGGGGCCGTGCGTTCGTGATTGGTCAGGGTGATGCAAGGAATGATCCCAACGTCGTGATGGGTAAGTTTCTAATGGATGACTTTTATGTTAATGTTTTATTTGATTCGGGTGCCGATACCAATTATGTGTCTCTAAAAGTTAGTCAAATGCTTAAACGTACCCCAACACTTTTGAACACCAAGCACATGGTAGAGCTAGCAAACGGTAAAAGTCTTGAAGCCACACACATAGTTAGGGGTTGTAATCTCATCTTAGCTGGTCAAACCTTTTCTATCGACCTCATTCCTATCGTTTTGGGTAGTTTTGACATTTTTATTGGTATGGATTGGTTATCGCAACATCGAGCAGAAATCCTGTGCAAGGAGAAGGTCATCCGCATTCCTCGTTCAGATGGAGAGCCTTTAGTGATTCATGGCGACAAGAGTGGTGCCGTGGTGGGCATCATTTCTTTTCTCAAGGCCCAGAAGTGTTTGCGAAATGGCCACACTACTATTTTAGCCCTCGTTACTGACACCTCGACGAAAGAGAAGAAAATAGAGGATATTCCAGTAGTACGCGACTTTCCTCAAGTGTTTCATGAGGATTTACCTGGTCTTCCACCTCATCGCCAGGTCGAATTCCAAATCGAGCTAGCTCCTGGAGCAGCGCCCATAGCCCGAGCACCTTATCGTTTAGCTCCATCGGAACTCGAAGAACTGTCCACGCAATTGCCAGAGCTCTTGAGCAAGGGTTTCATATGTCCTAGCTCTTCACCCTGGGGAGCTCCAATTTTGTTTGTAAAGAAGAAAGACGGTACCTTCCGTATGTGCATAGATTACCGCGAACTCAACAAGGTGACCGTGAAGAATCGCTATCCTCTCCCGCGCATCGATGACTTATTCGACCAGTTGCAAGGGTCGAGCTACTATTCGAAGATTGACCTAAGGTCAGGCTACCATCAACTGAGAGTCCGAGACGAGAATATCTCTAAGACAGCGTTCAGGACTCGTTATGGGCATTACGAGTTCTTGGTTATGCCTTTTTGAGTGACAAACGCACCCGCAGTCTTCATGGATCTTATGAACAGAGTGTGCAAGCCCTAGCTGGATAAGTTTGTTATAGTATTCATCGACGACATCCTGATCTACTCTAAGAGTCGGGAGGAACACGAGCAACATATGCGGATTATTTTGGAATTGCTTCGAACAGATCAACTTTATGCTAAGTTTTCGAAATGCGACTTCTGGCTTCGTGAAGTCCATTTCCTAGGCCACGTGGTAAACAAGGATGGGATTCACGTTGATCCATCCAAAGTCGACTCGATCAAGAACTGGCATGCACCGCGTACACCAACAGAAATCCGCCAATTCTTGGGTTTGGCGGGCTACTACAGAAGGTTCATCAAAGACTTTTCCAAGATTGCGCAGCCTCTTACTTTGCTAACTCAGAAGGGTGTCACCTATCGTTGGGGTGATGCTCAAGAATCAGCGTTCCAACATTTGAAGAGTAGACTTTGTAGCGAACCTATTCTCTCATTGCCCGAGGGCACAGACGATTTCGTGGTTTATTGTGACGCGTCAATTCAGGGTCTTGGTTGTGTATTGATGCAACGGGATAAAGTCATTGCTTACGCCTCGCGCCAACTTAAGATTCACGAAAGGAATTACACTACACACGATTTGGAGCTGGGAGCTGTTGTTTTCGCACTTAAGATATGGAGACATTACCTGTACGGTACCAAGTGCACCATCTACACCGATCACAGGAGTCTCGAGCATATCTTCAAGCAAAAGGAGTTGAACATGCGACAACGTCGATGGGTCGAGCTATTGAATGATTACGAACGTGCGATCAAGTACCATCCAGGCAAAGCCAATGTTGTGGCCGACGCCCTCAGTCGAAAAGATACTACACTTAAACGCGTGCGTACATTACAACTTACCATCCAATCAGATACGAGATGCTCAGGTTGAAGCATTAAAAGTAGAGAACGTCAGGGCGGAGTCCCTACGTGGATCAAGGAAACAGTTAGAACAAAAGGAAGACGACGCTTACTACGTTACAGGGCGCATCTGGGTCCCACTTTATGGAAACTTACGCGAGCTGGTGATGGATGAAGCACATAAGTCTCGCTACTCAGTACATCCTGGTTCGGATAAGATGTACCACGACTTGAAGACTACATACTGGTGGCCTAGCATGAAAGCCCACATAGCCACCTACGTTGGCAAATGTTTGACTTGTGCGAGAGTCAAGACTGAATACTAGAAACCATCGGGCCTACTCCAACAACCAGAGATACCACAATGGAAATGGGAGCAAATTTCCATGGATTTCGTTACTGCCCTACCTAGATCTCAACGTGGAAATGACACTATTTGGGTGATAGTGGATCGATTAACTAAGTCTGCACACTTTTTGCCTATCAAAGAAACAGACAAGTTCTCTACTTTAGCAGATGTTTACTTAAAGGAAGTGGTTTCGAGGCACGGGGTGCCAACCTCCATTATTTCCGATCGTGATGCGCGTTTTACTTCTGAACTGTGGCAGGCAATGCACAAGTCCTTTGGCTCACGTTTAGACATGAGCACCGCCTATCATCCACAGACGGATGGGCAGTCTGAGCGCACCATCCAAACCCTTGAAGACATGCTTAGGGCATGTGTGATTGATTTTGGCAACGGCTGGGAAAAACATCTCCCATTGGTGGAGTTTTCGTATAATAATAGTTACCACACCAGTATTCAGGCCGCTCCATTTGAGGCATTGTACGGACGTAAATGCCGATCACCTCTTTGTTGGGCAGAAGTTGGTGACAGCCAAATCACTGGCCCAGAACTTGTGGTAGACACGACTGAGAAGATTGCTCAGATACGACAACGAATGGCGGCAGCTCGCGACCGTCAGAAAAGCTACGCTGATAAGCGCAGGAAACCACTCGAGTTCCAGGTTGGGGATCGAGTGCTACTCACAGTCTCACCCTGGAAGGGTGTGGTTCGTTTTGGCAAACGAGGTAAACTCAATCCGCTTTATGTCGGACCGTTCAAAATCATTGAGAAAGTTGGTAAAGTCGCTTACAAGTTGAATCTACCTGAAGAACTCAGTGGAGTTCACAACGTATTCCACGTGTCAAATCTAAAGAAGTGTCTGTCAGATGAGACCCTCATAGTTCCTTTGAAGGAGCTCACAGTCGACAATCAGTTGCGATTCATCGAGGAACCACTTGAAATCACGGACCGGGACGTTAAGGTCCTCAAGCGCACCATAATCCCTCTTGTTCGAGTTCGTTGGAACTCCCATCGTGGCCTAGAGTTCACCTGGGAACGAGAAGACCAAACGAAACTCAAGTATCCCCAGTTGTTCAAGAACAGTGCAACCACCACTGAGGCCGAAGCTACTGCGGAATTTCGGGACGAAATTCCAAACCAACTGGGGGATGATGTGACACCCTAGGGAAACCAGGAAACGACGCAACACAACTAGCTTCCTCAGTAACCATGTGCTAAATTTCGGGACGAAATTTCTTTCAAGTTGGGGACAATGTGACAACTGGAGTTTCCAAGGTTTCTCCTCTATGCGTTACTTGTTTCATACAGTGTTTTGTGATTCGTTGCATTGAAACTGTGCACTATGAATTGTTTGTAAGGTGTTCATGCTTGATATATGTTTAGGGTATTAAACTATATGAATTGTATAATAGTTGTGCACTGTTTGTTATATAGGGGTGATCACCATTGTTAATGTTATTATATAATATTATGAAAGTGACGAAATCACAAAGGGATTTCGCCACAACCTGTTCGACGAAATCCAAAGGGATTTTGCCATTTCCCCTCGAAAAAATCAATTGGGCTTTAGGCCCAGTAGTGGATCAGTTATATATTATTCCCAACCTGTACGTGAAAGTTTTAATCGGCAAACCCTAACTCTCACTCTCAAGTCGACGGCAGCCCTCCTCTTATTCGAAGTCAGATCTCTCTTGTTTGATCATTCTGAGTTCGGTTAGTGATTTACATGTTTAGTTGTTTTCAGATATAAATATATAGTTATGTTGTTGGATGTGTTCTTGAAAGAATAATATATGATCAATCTGTTACATAACTCTATGCGAAACATGATATTAATTTAGGGTTCTAGGACTGATATGATTGAATGCATGATTTTGAATGATATTGATGTGATCAAAGACTGGAAGAATGCTAGCATACTAATGATGTTCGGTTATGTAATGTGTCATGTTGTTTGGTTCGATATACACATAATCTAGGATTCATGCTAGTTTGTTAGATGGTGTTATGATGATTAGCAATGATTGATTATTGTAATTGATTGATGATTGTTTAGTTTTTGTGCAAGATGAAACGACCGATGTTAATTAGGGTTTCTGTATGTTTGCTAAATTGTTGATGCTGATGATGTACCAGACGAAAACACTTAAGTGTTTTCGCCAAACCATGAGTTCGACGAAAACCCTTGGGTTTTCGTCAAATGTGATTTCGCCAATAAGGGATTTCGCCTAAAGGGTTTTCGCCATAAAGTGTTTTCGCCACATATAGGATTTCGTCACATTAAACCTGTTAAGTTGTTAACTCTGTTAAGTTATGTATGTAACTCTGTTAAGTATGTAACCCTGTTAGTTTATTAACTCTATTAGTTTGTTAACTCTGTTAGTTAATTAACTCTGATAGTTTATTATTCCTGTTAAGTATGTTGATTCTGTTAAGCCTGTTAACCCTGTCAAGTATGTTAATGAATATCCATGTTGGAATAAACTGTGAAAGACACTTGTGTGAAGCATGAATTACATGAAATTGGTTAACTGCTTACGTGATACATGATGTTAACTGCCAAGCGCTATGTGACATTAGAATTGCATGTGAAACTTTACGAACTTGAACTGATTGAGTATACGTGCCTACTATAGGACTTGACTGATTACTTGTGAGCACATAGTTTAGCATACCGAGCAAACCAAGGTGAGTTCACACTTTTTACAACGCATGGGATTCCCAGGGGTTGGGAATGGGTTAAAGAACTAAAACGGAAACTACATATTCTCCTTGGGTAGGATATGTACGGCCATCCTCCATGGGTAGGATGCCAAGATTAAACCTCGCGTATTCTCCTTGGGTAGAATACGTACGTTCGTCCTCCTTGGGTAGGACAACAAGATTAAACACACTGGACCAAAACTCTATCATGAAGTCCCTCATTTTATATCGACTTAATCGCCGAGGCCGATGGCGAGCGGGTCATTAGTTGATAGTGCTATTAGGTTTAATAAACCTCACACCGTGTCGTTCGAACGGGCGTGTACTAATGGACTAAAGGCAAAGGGTCAATGATGATAGGCATTGACTTAGGGCACAACTTATTTTCGTAGTAGTCGATATGGTACGGTCTGGTAACGCACATGGGAAGCCCCCACTAAATATCATAAAGGTTTGGGAAACAAGGATACTGGTTAAAACATGGTTATGAAACAAACTTACGATTTCTAAAATGAACTCAATAACTGAACAATCAACTGTGAACTCGCTCAACCTTGTTGTTGACTCGTTGTTAGATGCCTTGCAGGTCGTTAGGTACTCATGGAGCTTGCATTGGGAGGCGCGATCGTTGTGGGACATGGACAGTGTGTGCCATGTTAAAACATTACAACATTTCGAACTTAATACTTATTTCGGGTTTTTACACTTATGCTTCAGCTAAACATTTAACGATGCTTTTGTTTTGAACACATTTCATATTGTGTGGTTGAATTTTATTTATTTACTTACAATATTCAATATGATTGGTGGCCCGATCCTGGTCAGTCATGCCTCCAAGCGGTGATACTCCGCATGTGGATTTTGGGGGTGTGACACTGTGGAATCATCCCTTAGGTTGTTCCAAGTGATTGAGAAAAATAATCAAGGGAAAAGACTAAGAGATGAGTGAGTTATGCTCACTTAAACAACTTGTCATGATTCTGATTACACTTCTAATTAACAGCAGATTTGAGAGAGATTTGAGAGTGTTTTGTGAGTGTTGTAAAGTGAAAAATGTGTGGAATATTGACGCGTGTGTGGGGTTATATATTTTATGTATATTTTTAGCCCTTTTTACACTTTAGTCAAGTTTTGAATTTATAAAACACGATATTTTACTAACACCAAACACACATATGGGCAAGTGTACCCATCGTGAGCGTAGTATAGTGTTGGTAAGATACCGAGGTCGTCCAAGGACACAAGAGCTTTTAATACCGGTTTATCCTCAACATCTAAGCAAATCAAAAGTTTAGAAAAAAGGTTTTAAACTAGAAAATAAAAACTAAAAATGCTAAAAAATAAATATAAAAATAAAAACAGATAGACAAGATGAATCACTTGGATCCGACTCGCCTTTAGTGTAACCTTTGATTATTTTCGCACTTGCGCACTTTTTAAGAGATTATCTTAGTTATAGTAGTAGGCCCCTCTTTTGAAGGTGACGTTACCCTCAACCCAGTAGTTTGAGGCAGCAAGGATACAATCCTAAAGGGTTGGATTATTGAAAGATAATTAACTAAGTTATTAATGCATAATGTGGTAGGCCCCTCCTTTGAAGGTGACGTTACCCTCGGCTAAGTAGTTTGAGTCAGCAGGGATATAATCCTAAATAGTCGGGTTAAAGTTTTAATAGTAGTTTACATATGAGGGGGTCAAGGAGTTCGGACCCCCGCCATCTAATACCAGTGGGTATTGAAGGAGGTCCTACTAAACTTGACCCAGGTCCTTGCAAGATCTATACACTGAACAAGGCAAGACTCTTACCAAACCATTCCCTTAACCCCCGACCAGGTAGCCAACATATCTCCATATAGACCGTGGAGATATGAATGGTATAAATCTTTTATTTTATATAGACAGTAAAATAACGCCAAGACACCACAGACAAATGATAAGGAATATTCACCTTCTAACATAAGAAACTAGTTATTAAAGTCATTAATACATAACCAAATAAAAAGTGCGAAAAGATTAAAAATAAATAGTATTACACTAAACACTTGTCTTCACCAAGTGATGTAAGAGACTTAGGCAAACATGGCCTTTGATTATCAAGAACTCTTACGATCAATCTTGGATCCCGAGACTACTCATACACTCTATGATGGATGTGGGTTGTGATGGTGGTGGTGGGTAGGTGAAGTGTGAGAGAGGTGGTTTGCCAAGGGATGGTTTGCAAGTGAGCCAATCACCCCTATTTATAGCCTGCACAGAAGCCCGGACACGGCCCCATGTCCACCCATCTTCTCTTTCTTCATTAATGCAGTTTGTCTGTATTAGTTGACCACACCCCCGTGTCCGCTGGGCACGACCCCGTGTGCAGAAGCGTATCTGTACTATCAAGATTTGCCTAGATTCTGCGAATCTTAGCGTTGATCACGACCCCGTGTCCGCTGGGCACGCCCCCGTGGTGGGTGATAGAAGCTTCTACAACTTTGTCTTTTCTGCAGACACTTGGGCACGCCCCCGTGCTTAGTGAGCACGGGGCGTGTTCATCCTTCTGTTCTCTTGTTTTTGCTTGGGGAGATGCTGTCGAGGGGTCGGGCATGCAACGTTTTTTCCTTTTCTTGTATTATTGTTAGATTTAGCTGCATTTTTGCTTCTTTTGTCCATTTAAGCTCTTTTAATCCTGAAAATACAAAAGGAAGACAAAAACACACTTTTTCCAACATTAGTACTAAAAAAGGGTTAGTTTTATGCCACATTTGATGTAATTTATATGTTGCATTTTGCACACATCAAATACCCCCACACTTGAATTTTTGCTTGTCCTCAAGCAAAACTCTTTACAATGTGGCTTACACTCCCAAATGGAATGGGTAGAAGAGAAGGTTTTTGGTCTTGTCATAGAGTGTCGGGATTCCAAGATTCTTTATTAGGTTTTATTTTTATTTTATTTAATTTACAATCCTATTTGTCATGATTTATTTAGAATATTACATAAGATAAATTACTTATTAGGGCATAACATGCCTCTTTAAAATTCCATTTATATACAAGTTCACATACCTCACGGGGGATCACTCAACACTCGGCCGAAGATGTATTTTTGTGAAACACTCGAGAGCGGCATGGAACTTACTCCTACCATAAGCTTGCCAAGCAATCAATCCTCCTACTTTTTAACTATAAACCTTTGTAAATATCAAGAGGACTTTTGGGGGAAGGGTTAGGCTTGGGTTAAAGGTAGGTGGTTGGGTTAGTGGTTAGTAGAAAAGGGCGAAAGGTGTAAAAAGCGTCGGTTTTCGTAAAACATTTTGTTTTTGTGACTTTTTATTCCAATGAAGCATTATTCAAACAAGCCTTCTTTTGATGAGCTTTATTTGTTTATTGCTAACTTCATTTTTCTTTTCTTCTCTATAAAATTATTATCATTTTTTTTATAAGGAAGTCACAAGAAAACCGAGCTTTTTTACTAAAATAAAGGGTTTAAAATGAAAAAGGGTTTTGGTGGGTAAAAAAGCGTGTTTGATTTGAGATAAGAAATGAAAAGGTTTAAGCTCAAAGGGGTTAACTAGGGGGATTTTGGGTAGGTGGTAAAAAAAATAAAAATAATGGTGTTGAAATAAAAAGGGTTAGTCCTAATGCCTCCATCATTTACTTACTTGGGTTTAAGTTGGTAAGGACCGGGAATGTATTGTCGTGGCAAGTTCTAGAGTCGTAAGAACCAAGCGGCTATTCACACAAGAAACGAAAAATGAGCATTTAGTTTAAAGATGTGTATTTATGCCCAATAAAGGCTCAAAACTCACTTTTTGTGGGAATGGGTTTTTATGTGATCAAGTATATATAATCAAATTTTAACTAGATTTGTCATGCCGTTTCATAATTTTCTTATATCGGTTCTTTTTATCACGACGCTATCGGTTGTAAATTTGTAAAAACATAACCTTTTTAGAACTTGTAATTCCCAAATTAAACCAAGACAAATAAAAAAAAATTAAAAAGATTTTGAAAAAAATTTGGGGTGTTTAGCGGTTCCAATAGAGTTTTGTGTAAGGCTTGTAATTAGGACTTGCAAAATTCAAGGTTTTAGCATCCCCCCCCCCCCACACTTAAATTACACATTGTCCTCAATGTGTCCCAAAAATAAGTTTTTAGGTTCATTGAATGTGTAAAATTGTATTTAAAAACAAATTTTTATGTTACTGGGCATCTGGACACGGGCCCGTGTTGTCCGGGCACCGCCTCGTGTTCAGGTTGCTAGTAACAAAAATTAGTAAAAAGTAACAGAAGCCTGGGCACGGAGGCGTGTTCAGCGAACACGCCCCGTGTCCAGTTACCTAAACTGGGCAATTTTCTGCAGATGGTTCAGCACGGGGCCGTGTTGACTGGACACAACCCGTGCCGAACTTGCTGTAATGAAGAAAAATTTGCGGGGGGCTCTGTTTTTGTACATGGGGCGCTGGTTCAAGTTTCCCTTGGTATCCTTCACCATCCCGAGTGTATTTTATTCCTGAAAATTAAAATTAAACTAGAAAACATAAAAGTTAATCTAAACTAAACTAAGGATAGTTCCGCGGAATGCCTCCGTGGTGCGCCACGTTTATAAGGGTCCTTGGCTAGACCCAAAGCCAGTCATATGTTACCCAAGTGGGATGTTTTGCATCCCATGTTGCACCGTCGGAGAGCACCATCCAAACTTGAGTCTATGACCTTCATGTAATTGACCAGGTCATCATCTTCTACTCTCTTACCAACTCCGAACTTCATTTCCTTGTCCCCAACCCTCAATGTTAGTGTTCCACCATTCATGTCTACCACTGCGTGGGCCGTAGCTAGGAATGGCCTCCCTAAGATGAGTGGTACTTCGGTATCTTCCTCCATATCTAGTATGACAAAGTCGGCCGGGAAGACAAATTCTCCGACTTTAACCAATAGATTTTCGGCGACACCTTGTGGATATTTAACGGACCTATCGGCGAGTTGTATGCTCATTTTTCTATGGCTTGTTTTCCCTAGGCCGAGTCGGTCGAACATTGGCGCGGGCATGAGGTTGATGCTAGCCCCAAGGTCGGCTAGTGCATTGCGTATGGATGATTCCCCAATCGAACAAGGGATGGTGAAGCTTCCAGGATCGATCTTCTTTTGCGGGAGTTTATTGAGTAGCAGGGCAGAGAATTCTTCACTTAAATTAACTAATTGAAATGATTCATGTTTCCTTTTATGAGTGAGGAAGTCCCTCATAAATTTTGAATATTTTGGCATTTGAGTTAGGACTTCAACAAATGGAATATTAACATGCAATTGTTTTAGTAAATTTACGAACTTTGTGAATTGCTCATCGGTCTTTTGGCGAATTAACCGACTGGGGTACGGAACCGGAGGATTCTTGGGTGGCTCTTGATTTGGTGTAGGAGCTGTCTCTTGTTGGGGCGTTGGTGGAGTTGTGGTTTGGCTAGATCGGCTCTCCTCAGCTAGAGGTAATGGAGCCTCCTCGGGACCCACGGTACGGTTTCTCAACGTGATGAGATGTAGTTGCGCCTTTGGGTTGGTTTCGGTATTGCTTGGTAACGCGCCTTGTGGTCTCTCGGAGATATTTTGAGCTAGTTGATTTATTTGTTTTTCAATTTTTTGAATACTAGCTTGTTGATTTCTAAAATTCGATTCCAGTTGTTGAAATCGATCCGAGTTTTTCTTTTCGGTGTCAGAGATGAGGCGTGATACGGTATCTTCAAGCCTTTCTCGTCCCCCTTGTTGTTGAGAGAAATTTTGTGACTCGTTTCTTGGTTGTTGAAAGTTTGTTCGTTGGTTTAGATTTTGTTGGTTACTACTATTGCTGGGTTCTCTCTAACCAAGGTTAGGGTGGTTACGCCATCCTTGGTTGTAGGTACCCGTTGGGGGACCTGACGGCCTAGGTCTATTATCAATGTAGTTTACCGATTCTGTTTGATTATCCATTTCTTTCATACAACTCCAATTTTCATGTGGCCCACCACACCCCTCGCAAGCCATAACCGAAGCCGTTTTTGCCATTTCTAACTTTTTTATTTTTGAAGAAAGGGCTTCGATTTGGGCTTGCAAGGAAGTGCTCTCATCAACCTTATGGGCGCCTGGGGCAATAGATTTCGTGCCTCGGGGAGTGTGCCACTGAAATTTGGTTTAAGCAATTTCCTCAATTTGATTATAAATTTCATTTGGGCGGCGATTACCTAAAAGTCCCCCGGAGCTAGAGTCGAGTCTTTGTTTTGTGTGTGGCAACAACCCATTATAGAAAGTGGATACTTGTTGCCACACCGCAAGACAATGATGAGGACACTTTCTTAGTAGCTCCTTGAACCTTTCCCAAGTTTCATATAAGGATTCCCCGTCCTCTTGTGAATATGTGTTAATTTCAGTCATTAATTTAGCCGTTTTAGCAGGAGGGAAATACTTATATAGAAACTTTTGGGCTAGTTCATCCTAGGTGTTTACCGAGCCAACTGGGAGGGTATTAAGCCAAGCCTTAGCTCGGTCTTTTAGTGAAAACGGAAACATTAGAAGGCGGACGGAGTCATTTGATGCTTCGTTGATCCGAAAAGTATCACATATCTCCAAGAAGTTAGTGATATGTAAATGGGGATCTTCGTCCGCAAGCCCATGGAAGGTTGCGGAGTTTTGGAGCATTTGTATCAAATGCGGCCGAAGTTCAAAGTTGTTGGCCTCGACATTCGGTGTGTTGATAGCGGTGCCGAGATTACCTACGTGGGTCGTAGGTAATCCATGAGGGTACGTTGATCCGCCATTGGAAGTGGGTCCCCCAAAACTTTCTCTTGGTTTTTAGCTTTAAGTCTTTTTCTTAGAAAGTGTTCGGGTTCGTCTAGAGGTTCTTTTATGTCTCTGCTAGAACTGGAGCTCATACACTACGTAGAAAGTTCGGATGTGGCGCCTGTGTTCCAAGTCCTGCAATAAAAACAAAAAGAACGTTGATCAGAAGTTTCACCACGGCCCCGTGTTCAACTGAACACGGCCCGTGGTCGGAGACACAGTAGTTGTTTTCCGGATCCTTGTTACTGGGGAGCTCGACACGGCCCCGTGTTGCACCGACACGGCCCCGTGCTCAACTCTTTGTAACTCGGAAAATAAAAACTGCCAGTGGCAATGTTGGGCACGGTCCGTGTCCGACCAGGCACGGCCCGTGCTGAGCTCTGCAGAAACTGAAAATTTATAAAAAAAATCCTAAAAAATAGAAAAATAAGAAAAAACGATTAGGCCGTTGATTCCTAACTTTCTTAAAATCCTTATTTCCCCGGCAACGGCGCCAAAAACTTGATGCGTGTGTGGTGGTTTTATATTTTTTGTATATTTTTAGCCCTTTTTACACTTTAGTCAAGTTTTAAATTTATAAAACACGATATTTAACTAACACCAAACACACATATGGGCAAGTGCACCTATCGTGAGCGTAGTATAGTGTTGGTAAGATACCGAGGTCGTCCAAGGACACAAGAGCTTTTAATACCGGTTTATCCTGAACGTCTAATCAAATCAAAAGTTTAGAAAAAGGTTTTAAACTAGAAAATAAAAACTAAAAAAGCTGAAAAAAAAACAGATAGACAAGATGAATCACTTGGATCCGACTCGCCTTTGGTGTAACCTTTGATTATTTTCGCACTTTTGCACTTTTTAAGAGATTATCTTAGTTATAGTAGTAGGCCCCTCTTTTGAAGGTGACATTACCCTCAACCCTGTAGTTTGAGTCAGCAAGGATACAATCCTAAAGGGTTGGATTATTGAAAGATAATTAATTAAGTTATTAATGCATAATGTGGTAGGTCCCTCTTTTGAAGGTGACGTTACCCTCGGCTAAGTAGTTTGAGTCAGCAGGGATACAATCCTAAATAACCGGGTTAAAGTTTTAATAGTAGTTTACATATGAGGGGGTCAAGGTGTTTGGACCCCCGCCATCCAATACCAGTGGGTATTGAAGGAGGTCCTACTAAACTTGACCCAGGTCCTTGCAGGATCTATACACTGAACAAGGCAAGACTCTTACCAAACCATTCCCTTAACCCCCCGACCAGGTAGCCAACATATCTCCATATAGACCGTGGAGATATGAATGGTGTAAATCTTTTATTTTATATAGACAGTAAAATAACGCCAAGACACCACGGACATAAGAAACTAGTTATTAAAGTCATTAATACATAACCAAATAAAAACTGCGAAAATATTAAAAATAAAAAAGTATTACACTAAACACTTATCTTCACCAAGTGATGTAAGAGACTTAGGCAAACATGGCCTTTGATTGTCAAGAACTCTTACGATCAATCTTGGATCCCGAGACTACTCACACACTCTATGATGGATGATGGATGATGGTGGTGGATGTGGGTTGTGATGGTGGTGGTGGGTGGGTGAAGTGTGAGAAAGGTGGTTTGCAAGGGATGGTTTGCAAGTGAGCCAAGCACCCCTATTTATAGCCTGCACAGAAGCCCGGACACGGCCCCGTGTCCATTGGGCACGGCCCCGTGTCCACCCATCTTCTCTTTCTTCATTAAATGCAGTTTGTCTGTATTAGTTGACCACACCCCCGTGTCCGCTCGGCACGACCCCGTGTGCAGAAGCGTATCTGTACTATCAAGATTTACCTAGATTCTACGAATCTTAGCGTTGATCATGGCCCCGTGTCCGCTGGGCACGCCCCCGTGGTGGGTGATAGAAGCTTCTACAACTTTGTCTTTTCTGCAGACACTTGGGCACGCCCTCGTGCTTAGTGAGCACGGGGCGTGTTCAGCCTTCTGTTCTCTTATTTTTGCTGGGGAGATGCTGTCGAGGGGTCGGGCATGCCACGTTTATTCCTTTTCTTGTATTATTATTAGGTTTAGCTGCATTTTTGCTTCTTTTGTCCATTTAAGCTCTTTTAATCCTGAAACTACAAAAGGAAGACAAAAACACCTTTTTTCCAACATTAGTACTAAAAAGGGTTAGTTTTATGCCACATTTGATGTAATTTATATGTTGCATTTTGCACACATCAAATATGTTTGGGTTTTATAGGGAAGTGTTAGTGTAGGTTGTAGTTGAGTATTTAATGTGAAAACAAGTTTAAACTTCAAACAATTCACCAAAACCCGCCAACGAAACAGGCCTCATTAAGTTTTCTTCGAGTTGACGGGCTCGCGGGTCGCGAAGATGGTGAGGCCGGCGAGTCACGGCCCGTGAGGGCTCCGGGCTGAGGTTTAAGTTTGAGTTTTTCACACTTTACACCCCTATAGTTTCATTTAGGCATGAATTAAGGTATTTCCAAGGTATTTTATGCATAAAGAATATGTTTAGGGGTATGTAATGAAATATAATCATAAAACAAATCTGGACAAGTATAATTAAGCATGTTTATCGAGATTTAGTATCAATTTTGCATAAATTGAGCATAATAGTCACATGTTTGCAAGTTTGGTGCATTTTACACAAAGTATGAATAAAGATTCATGTGTTTAGTAATTCTAAGTGTATGAATAATTAGCAAAAGATGAATACAAGAATACAAAGTTTCCAAAAATAGAATTACAAGCAACGGTTTCTAAATATGGAAAGTGTTAGGGGAGGATTTTCCAAAGATCAGTGATCCTCAATTACTGTTGGGCTTAGGGATCCTCAATTCTGTTTGAATTAGTGATCCTCAGAGAGTATTATAGGATCAGGATCCAGGATCATCCTAGTGATCCTTACACTAACGATTGTCTGCTTTGAATATGAAGTTGTTTTGCAGGAGTACGTGCTTGTACTTGGTCTTGGCGATATTCCGGGAGCATATTCTCTTTTTATGGAGTTCGTGGAAGACTTGCATGAAATGCGGATAGTTAGTTAGCTTAGATATTTTCCAAATTTATAAGGGGATAGCGAGCTAAATTAGAACACTTAGCTATTTTTGGCTAAACACACACACTCGTAACTGCTCTCATCTGCTCTCGACAGTTTGCTTGGCAATTACCCACTTTTTTGCACATTACACTCTAGTGATCCTTGTAACAAGCTCACTATCATCCAAAGTTGTAATACATTTTCTATTTAATCTGAGTTGGTGATCGGTAGTTTCCATCACCCGAGGTTTTTTATGCCGGAGATCAACTCTTGATCAAGGGCTTTTTCCTCGTACAAATCATTGTGTCACTTGTTCATTACATTTCTGAGTGATCCTTAATATTGTTCATTGATTCAAGCATCACACCTCACAACAGAAAGTTTGGTTGCATTATCTTTGCTTGATTTTTGACCAAAACAGTTTGGCGCCCACCGTGGGGCAATTGGTGCTTCATTCCTAAGAAGATTCATATTTTTGTGGTCGTTTCGGTTCGTTACAACCAAGCAGATGGCTTCCTCAACAAAGAACACATCAAGCTCTATGCCGGCAATCAGTTATTCACAAGGAGTTCCACCTTTGCCTCCACCACCTTCTGGATCCTAGAAGAATGCTGAAAATGCTGCGAAGAGACAAACCCCCATTTTCTCAAAACCACCAACTTCTTCTGTTTCCTCTAATCCTACTACTAATGATCTTTTTACTCTGATTTTGCAGATGAGAGATCGCATGCAAGAGCAGGACAAAACCAATGAAAGGATTCTCCAGGAGATTGGTGATATCAAGAAACAGAGGAAATCAGTGGAGGATCACTCTCCTCTGATACCAAGGTCATTGGATTTCGATACTCCAGTTGTAACTACCTTACAATCGGCAGTTCCGGGCATCCAGTATCAAAGTGGTCCATCAGAAAGGCGTTATGGAACAGCAACTATGAGTCAAGCATTTGGCTCTCACTTCCAGCCTCAAGGATCCAGTTTTCAGCCATCGGGACCCTCTTTTCAGCATCAGGGATCCTTCGCCAGCTCAGGAGGATATTTGGGAATGCACACAGTTCAAGGATCCCCCCTGGTCCAAGGATCCTCCCAGGTCCAAGGATCCTCCCAGGTCCAAGGATCATCCCAAGTCCAAGGATCCTCTATGGTTCCAGGATCCTTTCAGGTTCAACGATCCTCTCAGCTTCAAGGATCCAACATCTCTCAGGATCAAGGATTCTTAAGAAGTATGCAGCCCCCAAGCACCGATGTTCATCAAGGAGACTTCATACCAATGCAGACCATTGCTTCCTCTGGTCCTTCAATCATACCGGAACCCCGTCAATATGGATTCATATCAGCAATTCCAAACTTGAATCCCATGGGAGGTAACACTTTTAATAATTCATATAACACTAACCATGGCTCTATGCAGGATATAGGTATCAATCAAGCTATGGCTAGGGAGTTACAGAAGCTTAAGGATATGATATCCAGTGTACCAGGAGTGGTTAAACCCATTCCTGAAATTGCAGATGGTAGCCATAGGATATCTCGCTTTGCACCACCTATTTGCGATGCTGAGATACCCAAGAGGTTCCAGATACCATCCATGAAGCTGTATGATGGTTTAACGGATCCAGAGGAGCATATAGCTCAATACAGGGAGAGGATGGAGATCAATCCAATTCCTGAGAGGTTAAAAGAAGCATGTCTACACAAGGGATTTGGATCCACACTCACAGGATCTGCTCTTAAATGGCTGCTAAGTCCTCCCCCTTACTCTATTAGTTCATTTGCTAATCTAGTTAATCTGTTTAATAGTCAATTCTCTTGTAGTAGAAAATTTGAACGATTAACTAGTGATCTATATAGGGTAACACAAGGTCAAAATGAATCACTTAGAGATTACATCACTAAGTTTAGTAAAGAATCCTTAGACATTCCTAACCTGGATATTGCTACGGCTGTAGAAGCCTTTAAAATGGGATTGCTTAGGGATTCATTATTCTATGATGATCTTGTCATGACCCCTTGCAGGAATCTTGATGAAGTAAGAACCAGGGCCCTTAGATTCATCCGATTACAGGATGATAAAAGGATCCAGGAAAGACTGACAGGATCCTCAAAACAGGAAAAACAAGGATCCTACTTCAGGAACAACAAATCAAAGTCCTACAATAAATCTGATAACCAGAACGTGCATGCAGTGGAACAGGAAGAGGATGATGGGGATTATCCTCCCATTTCTGAATACTGTTTTTCTGTTGATAACAATGAACTAATTCTTGCAATGCAGAATTTAGGTGAGAAAGCTAGGTGGCCGAAAAAAAGTGATAAACCAGCTGCTATAAAGGATAAATCCAAGTGGTGTGCATATCATGAGGATTTTGGGCATCTCACTGAAGAGTGTATTGCACTTAGAAAGGATATCGGTTACTTGTTAATCAAGGGGCATTTGAAGGAGCTTTTGGGACGAAAGAAGTCAAGGATCCAGGATCCTGAAAGGATCCCGGAAAGGGCTCCTGCCCCTCCAGCAGACGCACAAGTTATAAACTTCATATTTGGTGGATCGGACATTTGTGGTACCTCCTTCTCAGCAGCCAAAAGATATGCCAAGGAAACCAAGATGGATAATGGAGACAGACCCATCCGAACCTCCATTGTTACCCAGGATAAAGTCATAACCTTTGATGAGGTTGATCGTGTTGATGTCCAGGATCATCATCATGATGGTCTTGTTATTACCTTATTTATATTTAACCACTTTGTTCGCAGGATCCTAATCGATGGAGGAAGTTCTGTGAACATCATTCAGCTTGATGTCCTCAAGAAGATGAATATCCCGGAGTCTGATATTGTCCCAAGATCCTCAGTCCTTGTGGGATTCAGTGGAGAAACCAAGAACACATTGGGGGACATCAAACTTCCCATCTACATTGAAGGACTCCATTCTTATCAAAAATTTTGTGTTATAGATTGCTTATCATGTTGTAATGTTATCCTTGGCAGGCCGTGGATACATGACATGAAGGCACTCCCATCCACATATCATCAATGCGTAACGCTTCCTAGTCCATGGGGAGTGGTGAAAATTGAGAGTGATCAACAAGAAGCTAAGAATTGCTATACCTCATCAATGAAGCCATCCTCAAGACCAAGGGAGCAATAGCAATTAAAGTATCCTTCAAGAGATGTCTTGGAGGCAAGAGAGCAGGATGTAAAAGAAATCCTCATGGATCCTCATGATCCTGAATCCAAGATCTTCATAGGATCAGGGATCCTTAGCGACATTGAACAGGATCTAATATCCTTCCTTAAAAGAAGGAAAACTACCTTTGCCTGGAAGCATGAAGACATGACAGGTATATCTAAAGATATAATTACTCATAAACTCGGCATTGACAGGTCATTCAAGCCAATTCATCAAAAAAGAAGGAAGTTTGCACCTGAAAGGAATGCTATTATCCAGGAGGAGGTAGATAAACTACTCCGGGCAGGTATGATAAGAGAGGTTAAGTATCCAAGGTGGCTAGCCAATGTGGTTGTTGTTCAAAAGAAAAATGGAAAGTGGAGGGTATGTGTCGATTTTACTGATTTAAACAAGGCATGTCCCAAGGATCCTTTCCCATTACCCCACATTGACTCCATGGTGGATGCTACCGCGGGTCATGAGCTGTTGACTTTTATGGATGCTTCATCTGGATTTCAACAAATTCAGATGGAACCATCTGATCAAGAGGATACAGCCTTTATGACCCTAACTGGTATATATTGTTATATTGCTATGCCATTTTGACTAAGGAATGCAAGTGCTACTTATCAAACGCTAGTCAATATGATGTTTAAGGAAAAAATTGGACACACTATGGAAGTCTATATAGATGACATGGTGGTTAAGTCCAAGAAAGCTGAGGATCACCTTAAAGACTTGGAGGAAGCATTCAATATCCTTGATAAATTTAATATGAAACTAAATCCTTCCAAGTGTCATTTTGGTGTTAAAGCAGGTAAATTCTTAGGCTATATGGTGACAAAGAGGGGCATTGAAGCAAGTCCAGAGCAGATTAAGGCTATTGTGAATATCAAATCCTGCCAATGCCAAGGATGTGCAAAGATTGACAGGCAAGATCACAGCCTTGAACAGGTTCATATCCAAGTCCTCAGAAAAGTGCAAGGAATTCTATGACATCCTGAGGAAGAATAAGAAATTTGAATGGACTGAGAAGCATGAAAGTGCCCTCAAAGCTCTTAAGGATTACCTATCCTCAGCCCCCGCCTTGATGAAACCAGAAAAGGGGGATATACTATCCTTATACCTAGCAGTATCCTCAAAAGCAGTAAGTGCGGTCCTTTTTAAGGATCACCAAGGTACACAACGTCATGTTTATTATGTAAGTAAGAGTTTACTTGATGCTAAATCTAGGTATTCACACTTAGAGAAACTTATCCTTGCATTAATTATGGCATCTACTAAATTAAGACATTAATTTGAGACTCATGCCATTATTGTTAAGACTAATTTTCCAATTAAGAATGTTCTCAGGAAACCTGAAATGTCAGGAAGGATGGCTAAGTGGGCAGTGAAGCTTAGTGCATATGATATAAGATATGAGCCTAGGACTGCCATAAAATCCCAAGCCTTAGCTGACTTTGTGGCAGATTTTAGTAGTGACTTGCAAAAGGAAGCTGAGTTGGAAGTCCAACAGCTAGAAGAAACTAAGGATCCTTGGATACTCTTCACTGATGGTGCTTCTAATGTCAAAGGAACAGGGCTTGGAATACTACTAAAATCGCCACAGGGGGACATAATACCCCACTCCATAGCTTGTGAATTTCAAACTACCAACAATGAGGCTGAGTATGAAGCCTTGATAGCTGGTTTGCAAATTGCCAAGCATATGAGGATCAGGTATCTTGAGGTACATGTAGATTCATTATTAATCACTAATCACTTTAACGCATCCTATGCTGTTAAAGGTGAGAAGCTAATCAAATATTTAGAGATAGTCAAAGAATTGGCACTCTCTTTTGTTTCCTTTAGTTTGACACAGGTACCAAGGGAAGAGAATGCAGAGGTTGATGCATTAGCCAATCTAGGATCATCCTTGAAGATCCCGGAGGATATCAAGATCCCTATTATCCACATCCTGACCCCTGCTATCGAGGATCATGTAGCCATGGAGATAGGAGAGGATTCCGCAATCATCCCTAGTGATGATACTCAATCTCATTCAGGATCATGGATCGATCCAATCATGAGATACATACAACATGGAGAGATTCCTACAGGAGAAAACCCTAGGGCTTTCAAAATCAAGGTATCTCAATTTACAATATTGAATAATATGTTGTATAAACGATCTCTTGCAGGACCATATCTAAGATGCATTGAGGATCCTGAAATCCAAGAAGTCCTAAAGGATTTTCATGAAGGAGATTGTGGAACCACACTGGGGGCAGGGCATTATTCTCAAGGATCCTGAGGATAGGATACTATTGGCCTACTATGAAGAAGGATGCTGTGGAATATGCCAAGAAGTGTGATCCTTGTCAGAGACATAGTAATAGTAATATCCTTCACCAACCGGCAGAACTTTTGCATCCTATATCCTCCTCTTGGCCATTTATGAGATGGTGAATGGATATAGTTGGTAAGCTTCCTAAGGCACCTGGTGGAAAAGTATTCATGCTTGCTAAGACTGATTACTTCTCCAAGTGGATAGAGGCTGAAGCCTTTGCTCAAGTCAGAGAAAAAGAAGTGATATCCTTTATCAAGAGAAATATTATTACTAGATTTGGGATCCCTTCTGAAATTGTTTGTGATAATGGATCCCAATTTATTGGGAGTAGAACTACTAACTTTTGTGATAGCTGGGGGATTAAGATGATAACATCAACACCAGTCCACCCACAAGCTAATGGTCAGGCAGAATCATCCAACAAGATCATCATCAACAATTTGAAGAAAAAACTTGGATCCAAGAAAGGAAAGTGGGCAGAAGAACTACCTTATGTACTATGGGCTGATAGGACAACTCCCAAGAATGCCACTGGCCAAACTCCATTTTCTTTTGTATTTGGGGCAGAATCAGTGATCCCTACAGAGATGGTGGTTCCTACTGCAAGAACAAGCATTCGTGATCCTGAAGAAAATGTTGAAAACTTGGTTCAAGATTTGGATACTATAGAAGAACTCAGGGATTTGGCAAGGATAAGGATGGCCAGTTATCAACAAAGGATGGCTGGAGCTTACAACAAAAATGTCAGGATCAGGAAATTCCAAGTTGGTGATATGGTGTTAAGGAAAGCATTTCAGAATACCACCAATCCTACTGATGGAAAGTTGGCACCAAAGTGGGAAGGCCCTTACTTGATCGAAGCTGAGGCAGGAAAGGGGGCATATCGATTGCTAACAATGGAAGGTGATTTGCTACCAAGAGCTTGGAATGCTGTCCACTTGAAGAAATACTTCATGTAACAAGGATCCATGATCCTTAGCTAACGAGTATCCTTGAAGGATCCTTGCAAGACAGAAGATCCTCATTTTGGTAATGATCTGATCTTAAACTATTTCATTTTTTAGTTATCCTATATATAAGGATAAGGATCCTGGATCCTTTATCCTCTTTTCACTTGAATCTGAGTTTTGCTGAAGGTTTAGGTATCCTTAACAAAGGATTGAGTATCCACAGAAGTATCCAGTTATTTGGGCTTGACCCCAGTTATTTGGGCTTGACCCCAGTTTTTGGGCTTGTCCCCAGCTTTTGGGCCTGTCCCCAGTTTTGCCAGCAGCGCACGATGATCCTGGTACAGTTCATGGCAATGGGACCAGTACTCGCTTTAGGGGCTGACAATTTCGTTGTACTGGCTGTATTCAGGATCCTACGTATAATGGTAGACGTACCATACATCTGTTCCTAAGGTTTCTAACGTTTTCACGTTAGCTAAGGTTTTGGCATTTTCATGTCACTAAGTTTGGATAGTCGCCAGTGAGGGCCATACTCCAGTTTACACACGATCCTTTGGGCTTGTCCCCAGTTATCCTTTGGGCTTGTTCCCAGTTACTAACTCTTCTCTTATATTTGGCTTAGTCCCAAGTTATGTTCTGTTTTAGGGTTGTGAAGTTATTCAGCCAAGGATCCTTGATCCTTACCTTTTACTAAGGTTTGTCTTTTGGTTATCCTGATTATGAATGTTAAAGGGTTAGGATCCTAACTTGGATTCTCAGGTATGATCCTTAATTACTTTGATTTTATTCATTATTCATCTTAGTGACCCTTATCCTTTGACAACTGAACTTATGATCCTTAAACCACACTACTTTTCAGAATTTGTTGACTATAGGCTATGTGATCCTTGATCATATCGTAAACTTTTTGAGGATATTTATTAAATTTTTTCTTCTTTACTTAATAAATTCAGACAAAATATATATCACAACAATTGAAAAGTAAAGTATTCACAAGGATAACAACATGGGAAATAGCCAAAAAGTTAAGGTTTTATTTATTCACAAAAGTTAACCCTTCAAAGGTTGTCAAAATTACCTACCCCAAGCATCTACCAGCAATACGTGGCCCGTCCGCTGGGGTAGGTAAAGGGTGTCCATTGTTAATAGGTCTTTCAAGTGCAGGAAATAAAAGATGGCAGGATAACAAGTGGCTTCATCCCCCAAACAGAGGATCCATCCACCAACCATTATCCTACCTATTGTCTAAGGATCCATGATCCATAATCCTAAAAACTGTTGTTCAAAGTACAACCTGTTTTGGTCAAAAAATCTGTTGAGGATATTGCAACCAAACTCTATGTTATGGGGGGTATGATGCTGATTATGTAATAGCGATGAGGATCACTTCAATGTAGGTTTGCACAAACAACACAAGGATTTATATGGGGAAAAAGCCCTTGATCAAGAGTTGATCTCCGGCACAAAAAACCCCGGGTGATGGAAACTACCGATCACCAAGCTGAAATAAATGGTTCAATGTTTACAACTTCGGATAGTAACGAGCTAGGTACAAGGATCACTACGGTGAAATGTGTAAAAAGTGTATGAGATTGCTAAGTGTTTGAACGAGAGCTTGTATGAGCGTTTGTACGAGTGTGTGCAACTGAGAAATGACTAAGTGTTTTCTCCTAGCTCGTTACTCCCTTTTTTTAAAATAGAAATAACCACCTAAACTAATTATCCGACTTTCGTGCCAAGCCTCCACGTTCTCCACAACGTCCATTTTTAGCTAAGCACGTGCATAATAGTTTGGGAATATTCTCTAGGAATTTCGCCAAGACTTGGTCAAGCTTGTTATACCTGCGAGATGCTATAAAACATAAGTAAACAATCGTCAGTACGAGGATCCTTAAAGTGATCCATGATCCTGATCCTAAAGCCCTTCTGAGGATCACCACCTGTCACAGAAGTAAGGATCACTAATTAGGATAACGAATAAGGATCACTAATTGTTAGAAAATCCTCCCCTAACAATTGCCCCCAAAATATAAGGAGTAAAGTTGTAAATGTGTGAGTTATATTTTCTGATCTTATCCGCAACAAACTAACGGATATATAGCCGTTAAAATAGAACTAGCCGTTGCAATGATGATGTCACGGAAGTGACAATCCTGCAGAATCATAATTATAAATAGAGATAGAGATAGGATCATTATGCATTCAAATTCGAAAGAAACTCCCTTTAAATTCTCAGCCGACGATCGATCAGGTATTTCTTTCTCCTCTTTCTTCCTCTCTTACTCTGTTTTTCTTTCTTTATCTCCGCCACTTCGAAAATGTTGCTCCGAAGTTCACCAGCCAAGGATCACCCAAAGAACAGTCCTCCGAAAAGCCAGGGGATTATTGAAGACTCCATTAAAGAGCGCTGTCTCTTCAATGATGCTCAGATAGATAGGATCCGCCACTGCTTCCCGGCAAACACCGAATTCAGGCCTTTTGACCCCAATGCCTTGAGCGATCATATCTCCGATAAGTGGGTTGCTTTCCCCGTCACTCCTTTCGCCATAGGCTATACATATCCTTTTCCAGCCTTCACCCAATCTTTCTTTTCCCTAACCGGCATCTCTTATATCCAAGCCATGCCGATGATTTGGAGGGTTTTGTACACCCTTGAAAGGATCATCGATCAGGAGGGAATAGATCTAGGAATGACAGAGCTGGGAGAACTGTATGATCTTACCACCTTTGGCTCTCACCGTTATTTATTCAAACGTAAACCTGGCGAGGAACACCCGATGTTCAAAGCCACCAAGAATGATGCTAATTGGAAACGGCGCTTCTTTTTTATCAAGAGAGATTCCATCCAGGATGGAAAGGATCTTCCTAAAAAATGGGCTACCCATGGTAGGATGGAGGATCCTGATAAGGATCACCAGGAACTTTCTTTTGATGTAAGGATAACTTATATTTTTGTTTTCTTTTTATGCAGCTATCACCGTCTCACACCTCAAACTGTCCCCTGCTGCTAAGGAAAGGCTCCTCGCTTTCAAGAAACTTGATCCTGATACAAGAACTTTCAAGACAACAACCCAAGATTCACAGGAGGTATCTTCAGGCTCTGTCAGAATGTCAAGTAAGTATCCTTGTTTAAAATTTAAATAAATAGTGAAATATGGATTAAGAAAAGATACTTATCTTGTTTTGATTGTGTAGGCGCTGGAAAATCCACCAAGTCTGCTTCCAAGTTCAACGTCGCTGATCTCACCACTGTCAGATCTTCCAAGAGGAAAGCTCCTACCAGTCCGACAGCTTCGGTCCCCAAGGCACCCCTCAAAGGGAAGGCAATCAAGAAGAGAAAAGCCTCTGAAGCTGGGGATCTGCAGGGTCTGCCTCTGATCCGTCATCAATTTCTTGAGTACTTTAACGATGTGAGGATCACTGTCTTTACTCGTATATCCTGTTAACATATCCTGCTGGTATATCCTGCTTATTACTTGATCCTGACCTTATCCTTTTTACAGAAATTCGCTGAGATTGAGGACTATGTGGGCCACGTTGAGGATCAAGATAGGAAGATCGCTGATCTCCAGCAGGTTACGGTGTTGAAGGATCTCACAATTGCTGATCTTCAGAAGGAAGTCCGGGATACCAAACAGCAGATGGCCAAGGTGCTGGTTAATGTTGACTATGAGAAGAGTGAGATCACCGAGGATGCCAAAATCTCTGCCGCCATTACAATGTACAAGACCAAGCTTCAAATGGCCTTAGAAGCTCAGGATCCTGCTTTTGACAAAAGCACCTGGGATATTGAAGGTTGGAAGGCAAGGCTTGCTGAACTGGACGATGAAGAGGCTGAGGAGGTTGAAGAGATCCTGACCATCGAAGCTGGAGGCAAAGGTGAAGGTGGTGAAACAAGTGGAGCTGGAGGTGACAATGCAGTGAAGGCTTAGGCTGCATGATTGGGCGATGAAGGACATTTCTAGACGTAGCCGGAGCCCAATTTTTAAATCTGGTGGTAGTCTGTTTTTTGTGGTTGTGATGTTTAAAACAATTTCATGGTTTGTACTTAAACAATAGGTTTTAGGATTAAGGATCATGTATGATCCTCTGGACAATAGGCAGGATTGCATATGGTGGAGGGATCCTCTGTTTGGGGGATGAAGCCATTGTGATCCTGCCGCCTTTATATTCCTGCACTACTTTTGAACTCATTATCATGGACACCCTTTACCTACCCCAGCGGACGGGCCACGTTTTGCTGGTAGAAGCTCGGGTAGGTAATTTTGACAACCTTTAAAGGGTTAGCCTTATGTTAATAAATAAAAACTTAACCTTTTGTCGCTTATCTTGTGTTGTTATCCTTTTTAGTATGTTACTTTCCAACTGTTGTAATGTTCATTCTGTTTATATTTATCAAGCCTTGAAAAATTAGAAAAGATATCCAGAAAGTTTAGGATATGATCAAGGATCACATATCCCATAACCGATAAGTTCTAAAAAGTGATATAGTTTAAGAAACACAAGTTCAGTTGTCAAGTATAGGGGTTATTTAGAAGAATAATGAATAAAATCAAAAGAGTTAAGGATCATACCTGAGGATCCAAGTTAGAATCCTAACCATAATAAGGATAACTATAAGATAAACCTTAGAGTGAAATAAGGATCAAGGATCCCTAGCTGCCTATCTTCAAGGACCTGAAATAGAGCATAACTTGGGACTAAGCCGATATAAGAAAAGAGTTAGCAACTGGGGACAAGCCCAAGGATAACTGGGGACAAGCCCAAGGATAACTGGGGACAAGCCCAAGGATCGTATGTAAACTGGAGTATGGCCCTAACTGGCGACTATCCAAACTTGGTGACATGAAGATGCCAAAACCTTAGCTAACGTGAAAACGTTAGAAACCTTAGCTAACGTGAAAACGTTAGAAACCTTATGAACGGATGTATGGTACGTCTACCATTATACGTAGGATCCTAAGCATAGCCAGAACAATGGAATTATCAGCCCCTAGAACGAGTACTGGTCCCAAAGCCTTGAACTACACCAGGATCATCGTGCGCTACAGGCGGAATATGGGGACAAGCCCAAATAACTGGGGTTAAACCCAAAAGACGGATTGCTTCTGTGGATAACCAACGTTGTGCTAAAGATACCTGAACTTTCAAAACTTGAACTCACGTGAGAGATGGATAAAGGATACATGATCCTTATCCTTATATGAGAAAATAAAGAAATGAAATAGTTCAAGATTAGGATATTACCTGAGTAAGGATCACCGATACTTTGAGGATCCTTTAAGGATATCCCTATCGTGAGGATCACCTATGCCATAAGGATCCTGCTTACATGAAATATTTCTTCAAGTGGACAGCATTCCAAGCTCTTGGTAGCAAATCACCTTCCATGGTTAGCAATCTATATGCCCCCTTTCCTGCTTCAGCTTCAATCAAATAAGGGCCTTCCCATTTTGGAGCCAATTTTCCATCAGCAGGATTGGTGGTATTCTGAAATGCTTTCCTTAACACCATATCTCCAACTTGAAACCTCCTGATCCTGACATTTTTGTTGTAAGCACCAGCCATTCTTTGTTGATAACTGGCCATCCTTATCCTAGCCATATCCCTGATTTCTTCAATAGTATCCAGGTCTTGAGCCAAGTTCTTATCATTTTCCTCAGGATCACGGGTACTTGTTCTAGCAGTAGGAACCACCATTTCTGTTGGGATCACTGATTCTGCCCCAAACACCAAAGAGAATGTTGTTTGACCAGTAGCATTCTTGGGGGTTGTCCTATCAGCCCAAAGCACATAGGGTAGTTCTTCTGCCCATTTCCCTTTCTTGGATCCAAGCTTTTTCTTCAAATTGTTGATGATGATCTTGTTGGATGATTCTGCTTGGCCATTAGCTTGTGGGTGGACTGGTGTTGAAGTTATCATCTTAATCCCCCAGCTGTCACAAAAGTTAGTGGTTCTGCCCCCAATAAATTGGGAACCATTATCACATATAATCTCAGAAGGGATACCAAATCTAGTTATAATATTTCTTTTAATGAAGGATATAACTTCCTTTTCTCTGACTTGGGCAAAAGCTTCAGCCTCTATCCACTTGGAGAAGTAATCAGTCATAGCAAGCATGAATACTTTTCCACCAGGTGCCTTAGGGAGCTTACCAACTATATCCATACCCCATCTCATGAATGGCCAAGAGGAGGATATAGGATGCAATAATTCAGCTGGTTGATGAAGGATATTGCTGTGTCTCTGGCAAGGATCACATCTTCTGGCATACTCCACAGCATCTTTCTTCATGGTTGGCCAGTAGTATCCTGTCCTCAGGATCCTTGAGAATAAAGCCCTGCCCCCAGTGTGGTTTCCGCAATCTCCTTCATGGAAGTCTTTTAAAACTTCTTGAACTTCAGGATCCTCAATGCATCTCAAGTATGGTCCTGCAAGAGATTGTCTATACAATATATTATTTATAATTGTGAATTGAGATACCTTAGATTTGAAAGCCCTAGGGTTTTCTCCTGTAGGAATCTCTCCATGTTGTAAGTATCTCATAATTGGTGAGATCCATGATCCTGATCCTGAATAGGATTGAGTATCCTCACTAGGGATAACTGCAGAATCATTTCCTATCTCCATAGTCTGGTGATCCTCGATAGCCGGGGTCAGGATATGGATAATAGGAATCTTGATATCCTCTGGGATCTTCAAAGATGATCCTAAGTTAGCCAATGCATCAGGTTCTGTATTTTCTTCCCTTGGTACCTGTGACAAACTAAAGGAAACAAAAGAGAGTGCCAAACTTTTGACTATCTCCAAATACTTGGTTAGCTTTTCACCTTTAACAGAATATGATCCATTAAAGTGGTTTGTAATCAACAAAGAATCTACGTGTACCTCAAGATACCTGATCCCCATATGCTTTGCAATTTGTAAACCAGCAATTAGGGCTTCATATTCAGCCTCATTGTTAGTGGTTTGGAATTCACAAGCTATAGAATGGGGTATTATGTCCCCCTGTGGCGATTTTAGTAGTATTCCAAGTCCTGTGCCTTTGATATTTGAGGATCCATCAGTATAAAGTATCCAAGGATCCTTGGTCTCTTCTAGCTGCTGGACTTCTAGCTCAGCTTCTTCTTGTAAATCACTACTGAAATCAGCCACAAAGTCAGCTAATGCTTGGGATTTGATGGCTGTCCTAGGCTCATATCTTATATCATATGCACTTAGCTTCACTGCCCACTTAGCCATCCTTCCTGACATCTCTGGTTTCCTGAGGACATTCTTAATTGGGAAATTAGTTTTAACAATGATAACATGAGTTTCAAAATAATGTCTTAACTTTGTAGATGCCATAATTAATGCAAGAATAAGCTTTTCAAGGTGTGAGTACCTGGATTCGGCATCAAGTAAACTTTTACTTACATAATAGACAGGATGTTGTGTACCTTGATGATTCTTAACAAGGACCGCACTTACTGCTTTTGAGGATACTGCAAGATACAAGGATAACACATCACCTTTTTCCGGTTTCATCAAAGCCGGAGCCGAGGATAGGTAATCTTTGAGGGCTTTTAAAGCATTTTCATGCTTCTCCGTCCACTCAAATTTCTTATTCTTCCTTAGGATATCATAGAATTCTTTACACCTCTCGGAGGACTTGGATATAAATATGTTCAAGGCTGCTATCCTTCCTGTTAGCCTTTGAACATCCTTAGCATTGACCGGAGATTTGATATTCACTATTGCTTTGATTTGTTCCGGGCTAGCTTCAATGCCTCTCTTTGTCACCATATATCCTAAGAATTTACCTGCTTTAACACCAAAGTGACATTTTGAAGGATTAAGTTTCATGTTATATTTGTCAAGGATATCGAATGCTTCCTCCAAGTCTCTTAGGTGATCCTCAGCTTTTAAGGATTTTACCACCATATCATCTATGTAAACCTCCATAGTTTGTCCAATCTGATCCTTGAACATCATATTCACCAGCCTTTGGTATGTTGCACCTGCATTTCTTAATCCGAACGGCATAGCAATATAGCAGTATATACCAGTTGGAGTCATGAAGGCTGTATCCTCTTGGTCGGATGGTTCCATTTGGATTTGTTGAAATCCAGATGAAGCATCCATAAAAGTTAACAGTTCATGACCCGCGGTTGCATCCACCATGGAGTCAATGTGGGGTAAAGGGAAAGGATCCTTGGGACATGCCTTATTTAAATCGGTAAAATCGACACATACCCTCCACTTTCCGTTTTTCTTTTGAACAACAACCACATTGGCCAACCATCTTGGATACTTGACCTCTCTAATCATACCTGCCCGGAGCAATTTCTCTACCTCTTCCTGGATAATGGCATTCCTTTCTGGTGCAAACTTCCTTCTCCTTTGATGGATTGGTTTGAAGGATCTGTCGATGCCGAGCTTGTGAGTGATAACATCTTTGGATATACCAGTCATATCTTCGTGTTTCCATGCAAAGGTAGTCTTTCTCCTTTTGAGGAAGGATATGAGGTCTTCTTTCATTTCGCCAAGGATCCCTGATCCGATATAGATTTTGGATTCAGGATCACCAGGATCCATGAGGATTTCTACCACATCCTGCTCTTTTGCCTCCAAGACATCCCTTGGAGGATACTTTGATTGCTATTGCTCCCTGGATTTCGAGGCTGGTTTCATCGATGAAGTATAGCAATTCTTAGCCTCCTGCTGATCACTATCAATCTTTACTATCCCCCAAGGACTAGGGAGCTTCACACATTGATGGTAAGTGGATGGGACTGCTTTCATTTCGTGTATCCAGGGCCTGCCAAGGATAACATTACAACAAGATAAATAGTCAATAACACAAAATTTTTGATAAGAGTGTAAGCCTTCAATATATATTGGGAGTTTAATGTCCCCCAGGGTGTTCTTAGTTTCGCCACTAAATCCCACGAGCACGGAGGATCTTGGTATGATCTCTGATTCAGGGATACCCGTCTTCTTTAGAACATCAAGCTGGATAATGTTCACTGAACTTCCTCCGTCTATTAGGATCCTGCGGACAAAATGGTTAGATATGAAAAGAGTAATAACTAAACCATCGTGATGAGGATCCTGGATATCAACACGATCCTCTTCATCAAAGGTTATGACTTTTCCTTCGGAGACACTTAATGTTCGAACTGGTCTTTCTCCATTATCCATTTTAGTTTCCTTTGCATGCCTCTTAGCTGCTGAGAAGGATGTGCCACAAATGTCGGATCCTCCAGAAATAAAGTTTATCACTTGTGCATCTGCTGGAGGAGCTGGAGCCTTCTCAGGGATCCTTTCAGGATCCTGAGTCCTTGACTTTTTTCTTCCCAACAACTCTTTTAGATGCCCTTTGCTCAACAAGTATCCAATTTCCTTTCTTAATGCAATGCATTCTTCTGTGAGGTGCCCAAAATCTTCATGATATGCACACCACTTTGATTTATCCTTAGTTGCAGCCGGCCTATCATTCTTTCTTGGCCATCTAGCTTTATCACCTAGGTTCTGCATGGCAAGGATTAGTTCATTGTTATCAACACTAAAGCAATATTCAGAAATTGGAGGATAATCCTCATCATCCTCTTCTTGATCAATAGAATGCACGTTCTGATTATCAGATCTGTTGTAGGATCTGAACTTGTTGTTCCTGAATGAGGATCCTTGCTTATCCTGCTTTGAGGATCCTGTTAACCTCTCCTGGATCCTCTTATCATCCTCTAGCCGGATGAACCTGAGGGCCCGGGTTCTTACCTCATCTAGGTTCCTGCATGGTGTCATAACAAGATCATCATAAAATAACGAATCCCTAAGCAATCCCATTTTGAAGGCCTCAACAGCCGTGGCTATATCTAAATTGGGAATGTCTAAGGATTCTTTACTGAATTTGGTAATGTAATCCCTTAATGATTCATTATGACCCTGGGTTATCCTATATAAATCACTAGTTAATCGTTCAAATTTTCTACTACAAGAAAACTGATTATTAAACAAGTTAACTAGGTTAGCAAATGAGGTAATAGAATAAGGAGGAAGACTTAGCAGCCATTTGAGAGCTGATCCAGTAAGAGTGGATCCGAATCCCTTGCACAAGCATGCTTCTTTTAACCTTTCTGGAATTGGATTGATTTCCATCCTTTCCCTATATTGTGCTATGTGTTCTTCAGGATCAGTCGAACCATCATACAGCTTCATTGTAGGCACATGGAACCTCTTGGGTATCTCAGCATCACAGATTGGTGGTGCAAAACGAGATATCTTGTGGCTCCCATCTGCAATCTCTGGGATAGGTTTGACCACTCCCGGAACACTTGATATCATATCCTTTAGCTTTTGCAATTCTCTGGCCATGGCATGATTGATACCTGGATCCTGCATAAGACCATGGTTAGTAGTATGAGAATTATTAAAAGTGTTACCTCCCATTGGATTCAAGTTAGGAAGAATAGATGTTAATCCGTATTGTTGAGGCTCTGGAATGATCGAGGGACCAGTAGAGGCATTGGTCTGCATTGGAATAAAATCTCCTTGATGGACATCTGAACTTCCTGTTTGCAAACTCCTCAAGGATCCTGGCATCTGGAAGGATCCCTGAAACTGAGACGATCCTGGAACGAAGGAGGATCCTTGAACCTGGGATGATCCTGGAACAAAGGAGGATCCTTGAACCTGGGATGATCCTGGAACGAAGGAGGATCCTTGAACCTGGGATGATCCTGGAACGAAGGAGGATCCTTGAACCTGGGATGATCCTGGAACGAAGGAGGATCCTTGAACCTGGGATGATCCTGGAACGAAGGAGGATCCTTGAAACTGGGATGATCCTGGAACAAAGGAGGATCCTTGAACCTGGGATGATCCTGGAACGAAGGAGGATCCTTGAAACTGCTGTATTCCTGAATATCCTCCTGAACTCGTGAGGGATCCCATATGCTGAGGATAGGATCCCGCTGGCTGGAAATATGAACCTGATGCCTGGGTCATTGTCGTTGTTCCGTAGTGCACTCCTTTTGGTCCACCCACATATTGAACGTCTGGGACCACTGATGGCTGAGAAGTAATCACCGGAGTATCAAAATTCAAAGATCTGGGCATCAGTGGGGAACGATCCTCTGCCGTTTTCTTCTGTTTCTTAATTTCGTCAATCTCCCGGAGGATCCTTTCGTTGGTCTTATCCTGTTCTTGTGCATGATTCCTCATCTGCAAAATCAAGGCATAGAGATCATTAGTAGTAGGATTAGTTGAAACAGAAGAAGTAGGTGGTTTTGAGAAAATGGGAGTTGGTTTCTTCGCGGCATTCTCGGTATTCTTCTGGGATCCAGAAGGTGGTGGAGGCAAAGGAGGGACGCCTTGTGAAGAAGTGAATGAAGGCATCAAGTTTGAAGTATTTTTCGCTGAGGAAGCCATTTGGTTGGTTGTAGTGAACCGGAATGAGCACAAAAAAGCGAATTCTTCTAAGGACAAAACACCAATTTCCCCACGGTGGGCGCCAAACTGTTTTGGTCAAAAAATCTGTTGAGGATATTGCAACCAAACTCTATGTTATGGGGGGTATGATGCTGATTATGTAATAGCGATGAGGATCACTTCAATGTAGGTTTGCACAAACAACACAAGGATTTATACGGGGAAAAAGCCCTTGATCAAGAGTTGATCTCCGGCACAAAAAACCCCGGGTGATGGAAACTACCGATCACCAAGCTGAAATAAATGGTTAAATGTTTACAACTTCGGATAGTAACGAGCTAGGTACAAGGATCACTACGGTGAAATGTGTAAAAAGTGTATGAGATTGCTAAGTGTTTGAACGAGAGCTTGTATGAGCGTTTGTACGAGTGTGTGCAACTGAGAAAAGACTAAGTGTTTTCTCCTAGCTCGTTACTCCCTTTTTTTAAAATAGAAATAACCACCTAAACTAATTATCCGACTTTCGTGCCAAGCCTCCACGTTCTCCACAACGTCCAATTTTAGCTAAGCACGTGCATAATAGTTTGGGAATATTCTCCAGGAATGTCGCCAAGACTTGGTCAAGCTTGTTATACCTGCGAGATGCTATAAAACATAAGTAAACAATCGTCAGTACGAGGATCCTTAAAGTGATCCATGATCCTGATCCTAAAGCCCTTCTGAGGATCACCACCTGTCACAGAAGTAAGGATCACTAATTAGGATAACGAATAAGGATCACTAATTGTTAGAAAATCCTCCCCTAACACAACCCAACATTGTTTAAAACAACATAACCAAAAAACCATTACCAAGTCCTAAAAAATGGGCTCCGGCCGCGTCTAGAAATGTCCATCATCGCCCATTCCTGCAGCTTACACCTTTGCTGCATCACCATCACCTTCACCAGCTCCTCCAGCTCCGGCATCACCCGCATGATCCTTAACCCCACTGCTGCCAGCCTCGATTGCTAGGACCTCACCAGCCTCTTCTTCGTCATCCAGCTCAGCTAACCTAGCCTTCCAGCCCTCTATGTCCCAGTTGCTCTTGTCAAAGTTAGGATCCTGAGCTTCTTGGGCCATCTGCAACTTGGTTTTGTACATAGCAATGGCAGCGGAGACTTTAGCATCATTTGTGATTTCAGCCTTCTCCTGATCAGCAGTGATATGAGCCAGGACAAGTTCCCTCTTCACCAGATTGACATCGTTTTCGAGGGAGGCAATCTTCTGATCCTTAGCCAGCATGATCTTTTGGAGGTCCAAACACTTTTGCTCAACCTCTTCATTACTCCCTACGTAATCTTGGATTTCAGCAAATTTCTGCAAAAGAAAGGATACAATTCAGGACCCCTTACCCTCAATATGGAAGGATCATGTACAAGAATCGCATTTAAGGATCAGTTATTCTTACCTCAGCAACGTATTCCTCGAACTGATGCTGGATCAGAGGCAGACCTTCAAGGGTATCAGCAGTCTTCCTTTTCTTTCCGCCCTTTCCCTTAGAAGTGGTTGCCTTGGGGATCGTGACGGATGGACTAGCAGCGGGCTTCTTCTTTGTGGATCAGACAACATCGAGATCAGTGACACTGAAACGAGTAGCAGACTTCGATGATTTTCCAGCACCTACACATCCAAAACAAATAAGTATCCTTATTTCATTTTAATTTAAACATTAGTTATGCACAAAATAGGATACTTACTTGACTATTTCTAAGTACTCGATTAGTATTTCACCTTTAATAGCATAAGAACCATTAAAGTAGTTAGTAATTAATAGGGAATCTACGAATACTTGAAGATACCTGATCCTCATATTGTTAGCTAATTGCAAACCTGCTATCAAGGCCTCCTACTCTGCCTCATGATTAGTGGTTTGGAATTCACATGCAATGGATTGGGGTATAATGTCCCCCTGTGGCGATTTTAGTAGTGTGCCTTGTCAAGTTCCTTTAACATTTGAAGCTCCATCCGTGAAGAGTGTCCAAGGATCCTTTGTCTTCTCAAGTTGTTGAACTTCTAATTCAGCTTTCCTTTGTAGATCACTACTGAAATCAGCCACAAAGTCAGCTAAGGCTTGGGACTTGATGGCAGTCTTGGGTTCATACTCAATGCTTGACTATCCACTTTGCCATTCTACCTGCCATTTCAGTTTTTCTGGGAACATTCTTAATAGGAAAGTTAGCTTTCATAATAATAGTGTGAGTTTCTAAATAATGTCTATGTTTAGCAGAAGCCATAATTAAATCAAGAATTAATTTCTCTAAATGAGAATACCTGGCCTCAGCATCAAGTAGAATTTTACTTACATAGTATACCGGATGTTGAGAGCCTTCATGATCCTTAACCAGGATCACACTTACTGCTTTAACTGAAATAGCTAAGTATAAGGATAACGATTCTCCATTTTCTGGTTTCATCAGGGCTGGTGCTGAGGATAGATAATCCTTAAGAACCTTGAGTGCAGCTTCATGCTTATCAGTCCACTCAAACTTGCCTTGAGCAATTTGTCTACCTCTTCTTGGACAATGACATTCCTTTCAAGTGTAAACTTTCTCCTTTTTTGGGGTATTGGCTTGAAAGACCTGTCAATACCAAGTTTGTGAGTAATAACATTCTTAGATATACCTGTCATATCTTCATGTTTCCAAGCAAAGGTAGATTTTCTTCTTTCCAAGAAGGATACTAAATCCTGCTCAATACTGTCTAGGATCCCGGATCCTATAAAAATTTTGGATTCAGGATCCTCTGGGTTCAACAGAATATCCTTGACGTCTTGCTCTCTTGCCTCCATGATGTCTTGCTCCTTGGAGGCTGGCTTCATTGAAGAAGTGTAACAGTTCTTTGCCTCCTGCTGATCACTTTCTATCTTTACCATATCTCATAGAGTTGGGACCTTGACACATTGATGATATGTTGAGAGGGATTGCCTTCATATCGTGTATCCATGGCCTGCCAAAGATAACATTACAGCATGATAAGCAATCAATAACATAGAATTTTTTTAACATAATTCACTCCCTCTATGTAGATAGGAAGTTTGGTGTCCCCCAATGTAATCTTTGTCTCTCCACTGAATCCCACAAGGACAGATGATCTTTGGACAATATCGGATTCAAGGATGTCCATTCTATTGAGGACATCCAACTGGATTATGTTCACTGAGCTTTTCCCATCAATGAGAATCCTGTGAACAAAATGGTTAGATATAAATAATGTAATAACTACACCATCGTGATGAGGATCCTGAATGTCCGCACAGTTATCCTCATCATATGATATCACTTTCTGCTGGGTAAGGATGGAGGTCCGAACAGGTTTGCCCCCATTCTCCATCTTTGTTTCCTTTGCACGTCTCTTAGCTGCTGAGAACCTCCGGAGATGAAATGGATGATTTGAGCATCGGATGGTGGAGGAGGAGCTTTTTCAGGAACTTTCTCAGGATACTTGATCCTTGACTTTTTCCTTCCAAGCAATTCCTTCAAGTATCCTTTGCTCAAAAGATAACCTATCTCCTTCCTTAATGCTATGCACTCATCTGTGAGATTACCAGAATCCCCATAGTAAGCACACCATTTTGATTCGTCTTTGGTGGTAGGCGGTTTGTCATTCTTCCTTGGCCACCTATCCTTGTCACCTAAACTCTGCATAGAAAGGATTAGTTCATTATTATCAGCAGAAAAACAATATTCAGAAATAGGAGGATAATCCTGATCATCTTCCTCTTGTTCCACAACATGCACACTCTGGTTGTCATGCTTGGAGTATTGCTTGGATCAGTTATCCTTGAGATAGGATCCTTATTTGTCTTGCTTTGAGGATCCTGACAATCTCTCGTGGATCCTTTTGTCATCCTCTAAACGGATGGACCTAAGGGCCCTGTTTCTTTTTTCATCTAAGTTCCTGCAAGGGGTCATGACAAGATCATCATAGAACATTGAATCCCTAAGCAAACCCATTTTAAAGGCTTCTAGAGCTGTAGCAATATCTAAGTTAGGGATTTCTAAGGATTGTTTACTAAATCTAGTGATATAATCTCTAAGTGATTCATTTTGACCTTGTGTTACCCTATATAGATCACTAGTTAATCGTTCAAATTTTCTACTGCATGAGAATTGGCTATTAAACAAATTAACTAGATTAGCAAATGAAGTAATAGAGTAAGGAGGAAGACTTAGCAGCCATTTTAACGATGATCCGGTAAGTGTGGATCCAAAGCCCTTGCACAAGCAACCAGATTTGGTGTTTGAAACCTCTTCGGTATCTCTGCATCACAAATAGGTGGTGCAAAACGAGATATCTTGTGGCTTTCATCAGGAATTTCAGGAATGGGCTTAACCACTCCTGGAACGTTGGATATTATATCCCTATGTTTCTGCAATTCCTTAGCCATAGCTTGGTTGATACCTGTATCCTGCACAAATCCATGGTTAGCATTGCAAAAATTGCTCAAAGTGTTACCTCCTGAATGATTCAAATTTGGAATTCCTGATGTGAATCCATGTTGGCGGGATTCTGGCATAACCGAGGGACCAGAGGAAGCAATGGTCTGCATTGGTATGAAGTCTCCTAGATAAACATCTGAACTTCCGGGTTGCACACTCCTTAAGTATCTTTAATCCTGGAAGATGTTGGATCCTTGAAGTGCTGTGAATGTAGGTCTTGGAGGATAATCCATGGATCCGGAAACCTGAGATGAAGATCCTTGAACCTGGAAGGAGGAACCTTGAACCTGAGAGGATCCTTGAACCTGAGAGGATCCTTTAACCTGGGAGGATCCTTGAACCTGAGAGGATCCTTGAACCTGTGAGGATCCTTGAACCTGGGAGGATCCTTGAACCTGGGAGGATCCTTAAACCTGCGAGGATCCTTAAACCTGCGAGAATCCTTGAACCTGAGAGGATCCTTGAACCTAAAAGGATCCTTGAACCTGAGAGGATCCTTAAACCTGCGAGGATCCTTGAACTTAAGAGGATCCTTGAACCTGAGAGGATCCTTGAACCTGAGAGGATCCTTGAATTGGCTGCGTCCCCATGCATTCTCCTAAACTGGTGAAGAATCCCTGATGCTGAAATGAGGATCCTGAAGGCTGGAAAGAGGATCCTCGAGCCTGAGACATTACCGATGATCCAGAACGTATTCCTGTTGATCCACCCTGGTATTGGACATGTGAAGCTGCAAAGTGCTGGGAAGTTATGGCCGGAGTGTCGAAATTCAGCGACCTCGACATCAAAGGGGAGTGATCCTCTGCTGATTTTATCAATTTCGCGAAGGATCCTGCCATTAGTTTTGACCTGCTGCATGTAATCCTCCATCTGCACAATCAAAGCATAAAAATTACTGTTAGTAAGTGTAGAGGAAGAAACAACAGTTGGTTTTGTGAAAACGGGGGTTGTCTTCTTCGGAGAATTCTCAGCATTCTTCTGGAATGCAAGGGGGAGATGATGCAAAGGCGGAAGGCCCTGTGAAAAAGTGACCGCCGACATAGAACTTGGAGTAGTTTTCCCTGAGAAGCCATGTGGTTGAAGGTAATGAACCGAAATGAATGAAATGAACAAAATTTCTCAGAATTGAAGCACCAATTGCCCCACGGTGGGCGCCAAACTGTTTTGGTCAAAAATCACACAAGGATAATGCAACCAAATCTGATTTTGTGAGGAATGATGCTTGGTTAATTGTATGAACAACAAGTATATGAAATCAACGATGAACACCGAGATTTATACGAGGAAAAAGCCCTTGATCTTTAGAAGATCTCCGGCATAAAAAACCTCGGGTGATGGAAACTACCGATCACCAACTATATTGCAAAAACAGCAGTGATCCTTGTACAACTTCGGAAGAAAACAAGCTCAATACAATGAATTTATAGTGTAAGTGTGTGTTTTCGCTAAGTGTTTGCAGAGAATTCGTGTATTGTGTTTTTGGTGTGGTATGTACGACTTGTGCCTTCATTGAGCTCGTTTTCCCCTTAAAATGATAAGAAAAATCAAGTAACTAACTTCCCGAAAAAGGTGGAAGTCACCCATGACCACCACTAACGGTTATTTCTTCAATATGCACGTGCCTAAAAGCATATTCCACGAGATTCCAGCAAAGAAGTGGTCCACTACGTCCATTACCTGCATTTACACATTAAAAACGTGCAAAATATAAAGGATCCTGATCCTCAGACTCGTGATCCTCAGACGCGTGATCCTCAGACTCTGGATCCTCAGACTCTGGATCCTCAGACTCTCTGCATCAGCCATTAAGCATCCGTGATCCATGCCTAGTCTCAGGATAGATGATCCTTAGCATAAAATTCATGCCCTAACAGTAACAGAGCCTGAGGATACTTCTTGAGAATCCTGGGTATTTGCTTGAAATGATCTTATTGCAGGATCAAGCCTCCGGAAAGCGGCAAGCCTTTCCTTCGTTGCAGGTGTTGTAATAATGCGTGAAACAGTAATAGCTGCAAAATAGAAACAAAGGGGTCAGTGATCCTCAGCGGGGACAGGGTATCCTATGATCCTTCTATAAGGATCCTCTATCCTACCATGAGTAACCCATTTTCTTGGAAGATCCTTCCCATCAGGGATGGAATCCCTTCTGACAAAGAAGAATCGCCTTTTCCAGTTGTTGTCATTCTTAGTAGTTTTGAAGAGGGGGTGTTCTTCACCGGGTTTGTGTTTGAGAAGATATCGATGAGATCCATGGCTCATAAGTGTTAGGGGAGGATTTTCTAACAATTAGTGATCCTTATTCGTTATCCTAATTAGTGATCCTTACTTCTGTGACAGGTGGTGATCCTCAGAAGGGCTTTAGGATCAGGATCATGGATCACTTTAAGGATCCTCGTACTGACGATTGTTTACTTATGTTTTATAGCATCTCGCAGGTATAACAAGCTTGTCCAAGTCTTGGCGACATTCCTGGAGAATATTCCCAAACTATTATGCACGTGCTTAGCTAAAAATGGACGTTGTGGAGAACGTGGAGGCTTGGCACGAAAGTCGGATAATTAGTTTAGGTGGTTATTTCTATTTTAAAAAAAGGGAGTAACGAGCTAGTAGAAAACACTTAGTCATTTCTCAGTTGCACACACTCGTACAAACGCTCATACAAGCTCTCGTTCAAACACTTAGCAATCTCATACACTTTTTACACATTTCACCGTAGTGATCCTTGTACCTAGCTCATTACTATCCGAAGTTGTAAACATTTAACCATTTATTTCAGCTTGGTGATCGGTAGTTTCCATCACCCGGGGTTTTTTGTGCCGGAGATCAACTCTTGATCAAGGGCTTTTTCCCCGTATAAATCCTTGTGTTGTTTGTGCAAACCTACATTGAAGTGATCCTCATCGCTATTACATAATCAGCATCATACCCCCCATAACATAGAGTTTGGTTGCAATATCCTCAACAGATTTTTTGACCAAAACAGTTTGGCGCCCACCGTGGGGCAATTGGTGTTTTGTCCTTAGAAGAATTCGCATTTTTGTGCTCATTCCGGTTCACTACAACCAAGCAAATGGCTTCCTCAGCGAAAATACTTCAAACTTGATGCCTTCATTCACTTCTTCACAAGGCGTCCCTCCTTTGCCTCCACCACCTTCTGGAACCCAGAAGAATACCGAGAATGCCGCGAAGAAACCAACTCCCATTTTCTCAAAACCACCTACTTCTTCTGTTTCAACTAATCCTACTACTAATGATCTCTATGCCTTGATTTTGCAGATGAGGAATCATGCACAAGAACAGGATAAGACCAACGAAAGGATCCTCCGGGAGATTGACGAAATTAAGAAACAGAAGAAAACGGCAGAGGATCGTTCCCCACTGATGCCCAGATCTTTGAATTTTGATACTCCGGTGATTACTTCTCAGCCATCAGTGGTCCCAGACGTTCAATATGTGGGTGGACCAAAAGGAGTGCACTACGGAACAACGACAATGACCCAGGCATCAGGTTCATATTTCCAGCCAGCGGGATCCTATCCTCAGCATATGGGATCCCTCACGAGTTCAGGAGGATATTCAGGAATACAGCAGTTTCAAGGATCCTCCTTCGTTCCAGGATCATCCCAGGTTCAAGGATCCTCCTTTGTTCCAGGATCATCCCAGTTTCAAGGATCCTCCTTCGTTCCAGGATCATCCCAGGTTCAAGGATCCTCCTTCGTTCCAGGATCATCCCAGGTTCAAGGATCCTCCTTCGTTCCAGGATCATCCCAGGTTCAAGGATCCTCCTTTGTTCCAGGATCATCCCAGGTTCAAGGATCCTCCTTTGTTCCAGGATCATCCCAGGTTCAAGGATCCTCCTTCGTTCCAGGATCGTCTCAGTTTCAGGGATCCTTCCAGATGCCAGGATCCTTGAGGAGTTTGCAAACAGGAAGTTCAGATGTCCATCAAGGAGATTTTATTCCAATGCAGACCAATGCCTCTACTGGTCCCTCGATCATTCCAGAGCCTCAACAATACGGATTAACATCTATTCTTCCTAACTTGAATCCAATGGGAGGTAACACTTTTAATAATTCTCATACTACTAACCATGGTCTTATGCAGGATCCAGGTATCAATCATGCCATGGCCAGAGAATTGCAAAAGCTAAAGGATATGATATCAAGTGTTCCGGGAGTGGTCAAACCTATCCCAGAGATTGCAGATGGGAGCCACAAGATATCTCGTTTTGCACCACCAATCTGTGATGCTGAGATACCCAAGAGGTTCCATGTGCCTACAATGAAGCTGTATGATGGTTCGACTGATCCTGAAGAACACATAGCACAATATAGGGAAAGGATGGAAATCAATCCAATTCCAGAAAGGTTAAAAGAAGCATGCCTGTGCAAGGGATTCGGATTCACTCTTACTGGATCAGCTCTCAAATGGCTGCTAAGTCTTCCTCCTTATTCTATTACCTCATTTGCTAACCTAGTTAACTTGTTTAATAATCAGTTTTCTTGTAGTAGAAAATTTGAACGATTAACTAGTGATTTATATAGGATAACCCAGGGTCATAATGAATCATTAAGGGATTACATTACCAAATTCAGTAAAGAATCCTTAGACATTCCCAATTTAGATATAGCCACGGCTGTTGAGGCCTTCAAAATGGGATTGCTTAGGGATTCGTTATTTTATGATGATCTTGTTATGACACCATGCAGGAACCTAGATGAGGTAAGAACCCGGGCCCTCAGGTTCATCCGGCTAGAGGATGATAAGAGGATCCAGGAGAGGTTAACAGGATCCTCAAAGCAGGATAAGCAAGGATCCTCATTCAGGAACAACAAGTTCAGATCCTACAACAGATCTGATAATCAGAACGTGCATTCTATTGATCAAGAAGAGGATGATGAGGATTATCCTCCAATTTCTGAATATTGCTTTAGTGTTGATAACAATGAACTAATCCTTGCCATGCAGAACCTAGGTGATAAAGCTAGATGGCCAAGAAAGAATGATAGGCCGGCTGCAACTAAGGATAAATCAAAGTGGTGTGCATATCATGAAGATTTTGGGCACCTCACAGAAGAATGCATTGCATTAAGAAAGGAAATTGGATACTTGTTGAGCAAAGGGCATCTAAAAGAGTTGTTGGGAAGAAAAAAGTCAAGGACTCAGGATCCTGAAAGGATCCCTGAGAAGGCTCCAGCTCCTCCAGCAGATGCACAAGTGATAAACTTTATTTCTGGAGGATCCGACATTTGTGGCACATCCTTCTCAGCAGCTAAGAGGCATGCAAAGGAAACTAAAATGGATAATGGAGAAAGACCAGTTCGAACATCAAGTGTCTCCGAAGGAAAAGTCATAACCTTTGATGAAGAGGATCGTGTTGATATCCAGGATCCTCATCACGATGGTTTAGTTATTACTCTTTTCATATCTAACCATTTTGTCCGCAGGATCCTAATAGACGGAGGAAGTTCAGTGAACATTATCCAGCTTGATGTTCTAAAGAAGACGGGTATCCCTGAATCAGAGATCATACCAAGATCCTCCGTGCTCGTGGGATTTAGTGGCGAAACTAAGAACACCCTGGGGGACATTAAACTCCCAATATATATTGAAGGCTTACACTCTTATCAAAAATTTTGTGTTATTGACTGTTTATCTTGTTGTAATGTTATCCTTGGCAGGCCCTGGATACACGAAATGAAAGCAGTCCCATCCACTTACCATCAATGTGTGAAGCTCCCTAGTCCTTGGGGGATAGTAAAGATTGATAGTGATCAGCAGGAGGCTAAGAATTGCTATACTTCATCGATGAAACCAGCCTCGAAATCCAGGGAGCAATAGCAATCAAAGTATCCTCCAAGGGATGTCTTGGAGGCAAAAGAGCAGGATGTGGTAGAAATCCTCATGGATCCTGATGATCCTGAATCCAAAATCTATATCGGATCAGGGATCCTTGGCGAAATGAAAGAAGACCTCATATCCTTCCTCAAAAGGAGAAAGACTACCTTTGCATGGAAACACGAAGATATGACTGGTATATCCAAAGATGTTATCACTCACAAGCTCGGCATCGACAGATCCTTCAAACCAATCCATCAAAGGAGAAGGAAGTTTGCACCAGAAAGGAATGCCATTATCCAGGAAGAGGTAGAGAAATTGCTCCGGGCAGGTGTGATTAGAGAGGTCAAGTATCCAAGATGGTTGGCCAATGTGGTTGTTGTTCAAAAGAAAAACGGAAAGTGGAGGGTATGTGTCGATTTTACCGATTTAAATAAGGCATGTCCCAAGGATCCTTTCCCTTTACCCCACATTGACTCCATGGTGGATGCAACCGCGGGTCATGAACTGTTAACTTTTATGGATGCTTCATCTGGATTTCAACAAATCCAAATGGAACCATCCGACCAAGAGGATACAGCCTTCATGACTCCAACTGGTATATACTGCTATATTGCTATGCCGTTCGGATTAAGAAATGCAGGTGCAACATACCAAAGGCTGGTGAATATGATGTTCAAGGATCAGATTGGACAAACTATGGAGGTTTACATAGATGATATGGTGGTAAAATCCTTAAAAGCTGAGGATCACCTAAGAGACTTGGAGGAAGCATTCGATATCCTTGACAAATATAACATGAAACTTAATCCTTCAAAATGTCACTTTGGTGTTAAAGCAGGTAAATTCTTAGGATATATGGTGATAAAGAGAGGCATTGAAGCTAGCCCGGAACAAATCAAAGCAATAGTGAATATCAAATCTCCGGTCAATGCTAAGGATGTTCAAAGGCTAACAGGAAGGATAGCAGCCTTGAACAGATTTATATCCAAGTCCTCCGAGAGGTGTAAAGAATTCTATGATATCCTAAGGAAGAATAAGAAATTTGAGTGGACGGAGAAGCATGAAAATGCTTTAAAAGCCCTCAAAGATTACCTATCCTCGGCCCCGGCTTTGATGAAACCGGAAAAAGGTGATGTGTTATCCTTGTATCTTGCAGTATCCTCAAAAGCAGTAAGTGCGGTCCTTGTTAAGAATCATCAAGGTACACAACATCCTGTCTATTATGTAAGTAAAAGTTTACTTGATGCCGAATCCAGGTACTCACACCTTGAAAAGCTTATTCTTGCATTAATTATGGCATCTACAAAGTTAAGACATTATTTTGAAACTCATGTTATCATTGTTAAAACTAATTTCCCAACTAAGAATGTCCTCAGGAAACCAGAGATGTCAGGAAGGATGGCTAAGTGGGCAGTGAAGCTAAGTGCATATGATATAAGATATGAGCCTAGGACAGCCATCAAATCCCAAGCATTAGCTGACTTTGTGGCTGATTTCAGTAGTGATTTACAAGAAGAAGCTGAGCTAGAAGCCCAGCAGCTAGAAGAGACCAAGGATCCTTGGATACTTTATACTGATGGATCCTCAAATATCAAAGGCACAGGACTTGGAATACTACTAAAATCGCCACAGGGGGACATAATACCCCATTCTATAGCTTGTGAATTCCAAACCACTAACAATGAGGCTGAATATGAAGCCCTAATTGCTGGTTTACAAATTGCAAAGCATATGGGGATCAGGTATCTTGAGGTACACATAGATTCTTTGTTGATTACAAACCACTTTAATGGATCATATTCTGTTAAAGGTGAAAAGCTAACCAAGTATTTGGAGATAGTCAAAAGTTTGGCACTCTCTTTTGTTTCCTTTAGTTTGTCACAGGTACCAAGGGAAGAAAATACAGAAGCTGATGCATTGGCTAACTTAGGATCATCTTTGAAGATCCCAGAGGATATCAAGATTCCTATTATCCATATCCTGACCCCGGCTATCGAGGATCACCAGACTATGGAGATAGGAAATGATTCTGCAGTTATCCCTAGTGAGGATACTCAATCCTATTCAGGATCAGGATCATGGATCTCACCAATTATGAGATACTTACAACATGGAGAGATTCCTACAGGAGAAAACCCTAGGGCTTTCAAATCTAAGGTATCTCAATTCACAATTATAAATAATATGTTGTATAGACGATCTCTTGCAGGACCATACTTGAGATGCATTGAGGATCCTGAAGTTCAAGAAGTTTTAAAAGACTTCCATGAAGGAGATTGCGGAAACCACACTGGGGGCAGGGCTTTATTCTCAAGGATCCTGAGGACAGGATACTACTGGCCAACCATGAAGAAAGATGCTGTGGAGTATGCCAGAAGATGTGATCCTTGCCAGAGACACAGCAATATCCTTCATCAACCAGCTGAATTATTGCATCCTATATCCTCCTCTTGGCCATTCATGAGATGGGGTATGGATATAGTTGGTAAGCTCCCTAAGGCACCTGGTGGAAAAGTATTCATGCTTGCTATGACTGATTACTTCTCCAAGTGGATAGAGGCTGAAGCTTTTGCCCAAGTCAGAGAAAAGGAAGTTATATCCTTCATTAAAAGAAATATTATAACTAGATTTGGTATCCCTTCTGAGATTATATGTGATAATGGTTCCCAATTTATTGGGGGCAGAACCACTAACTTTTGTGACAGCTGGGGGATTAAGATGATAACTTCAACACCAGCCACCCACAAGCTAATGGCCAAGCAGAATCATCCAACAAGATCATCATCAACAATTTGAAGAAAAAGCTTGGATCCAAGAAAGGGAAATGGGCAGAAGAACTACCCTATGTGCTTTGGGCTGATAGGACAACCCCCAAGAATGCTACTGGTCAAACACCATTCTCTTTGGTGTTTGGGGCAGAATCAGTGATCCCAACAGAAATGGTGGTTCCTACTGCTAGAACAAGTACCCGTGATCCTGAGGAAAATGATAAGAACTTGGCTCAAGACCTGGATACTATTGAAGAAATCAGGGATATGGCTAGGATAAGGATGGCCAGTTATCAACAAAGAATGGCTGGTGCTTACAACAAAAATGTCAGGATCAGGAGGTTTCAAGTTAGAGATATGGTGTTAAGGAAAGCATTTCAGAATACCACCAATCCTGCTGATGGAAAATTGGCTCCAAAATGGGAAGGCCCTTATTTGATTGAAGCTGAAGCAGGAAAGGGGGCATATAGATTGCTAACCATGGAAGGTGATTTGCTACCAAGAGCTTGGAATGCTGTCCACTTGAAGAAATATTTCATGTAAGCAGGATCCTTATGGCATAGGTGATCCTCACGATAGGGATATCCTTAAAGGATCCTCAAAGTATCGGTGATCCTTACTCAGGTAATATCCTAATCTTGAACTATTTCATTTCTTTATTTTCTCATATAAGGATAAGGATCATGTATCCTTTATCCATCTCTCACGTGAGTTCAAGTTTTGAAAGTTCAGGTATCTTTAGCACAACGTTGGTTATCCACATAAGCAATCCGTCTTTTGGGTTTAACCCCAGTTATTTGGGCTTGTCCCCAGATTCCGCCTGTAGCGCACGATGATCCTGGTGTAGTTCAAGGCTTTGGGACCAGTACTCGTTCTAGGGGCTGATAATTCCATTGTTCTGGCTATGCTTAGGATCCTACGTATAATGGTAGATGTACCATACATCCGTTCATAAGGTTTCTAACGTTTTCACGTTAGCTAAGGTTTCTAACGTTTTCACGTTAGCTAAGGTTTTGGCATCTTCATGTCACCAAGTTTGGATAGTCGCCAGTTAGGGCCATACTCCAGTTTACATACGATCCTTGGGCTTGTCCCCAGTTATCCTTGGGCTTGTCCCCAGTTATCCTTGGGCTTGTCCCCAGTTATCCTTGGGCTTGTCCCCAGTTGCTAACTCTTTTCTTATATCGGCTTAGTCCCAAGTTATGCTCTATTTCAGGTCCTTGAAGATAGGCAGCTAGGGATCCTTGATCCTTATTTCACTCTAAGGTTTATCTTATAGTTATCCTTATTATGGTTAGGATTCTAACTTGGATCCTCAGGTATGATCCTTAACTCTTTTGATTTTATTCATTATTCTTCTAAATAACCCCTATACTTGACAACTGAACTTGTGTTTCTTAAACTATATCACTTTTTAGAACTTATCGGTTATGGGATATGTGATCCTTGATCATATCCTAAACTTTCTGGATATCTTTTCTAATTTTTCAAGGCTTGATAAATATAAACAGAATGAACATTACAACAGTTGGAAAGTAACATACTAAAAAGGATAACAACACAAGATAAGCGACAAAAGGTTAAGTTTTTATTTATTAACATAAGGCTAACCCTTTAAAGGTTGTCAAAATTACCTACCCGAGCTTCTACCAGCAAAACGTGGCCCGTCCGCTGGGGTAGGTAAAGGGTGTCCATGATAATGAGTTCAAAAGTAGTGCAGGAATATAAAGGCGGCAGGATCACAATGGCTTCATCCCCCAAACAGAGGATCCCTCCACCATATGCAATCTTGCCTATTGTCCAGAGGATCATACATGATCCTTAATCCTAAAACCTATTGTTTAAGTACAAACCATGAAATTGTTTTAAACATCACAACCACAAAAAACAGACTACCACCAGATTTAAAAATTGGGCTCCGGCTACGTCTAGAAATGTCCTTCATCGCCCAATCATGCAGCCTAAGCCTTCGCTGCATTGTCACCTCCAGCTCCACTTGTTTCACCACCTTCACCTTTGCCTCCAGCTTCGATGGTCAGGATCTCTTCAACCTCCTCAGCCTCTTCATCGTCCAGTTCAGCAAGCCTTGCCTTCCAACCTTCAATATCCCAGGTGCTTTTGTCAAAAGCAGGATCCTGAGCTTCCAAGGCCATTTGAAGCTTGGTCTTGTACATTGTAATGGCGGCAGAGATTTTGGCATCCTCGGTGATCTCACTCTTCTCATAGTCAACATTAACCAGCACCTTGGCCATCTGCTGTTTGGTATCCCGGACTTCCTTCTGAAGATCAGCAATTGTGAGATCCTTCAACACCGTAACCTGCTGGAGATCAGCGATCTTCCTATCTTGATCCTCAACGTGGCCCACATAGTCCTCAATCTCAGCGAATTTCTGTAAAAAGGATAAGGTCAGGATCAAGTAATAAGCAGGATATACCAGCAGGATATACCAGCAGGATATGTTAACAGGATATACGAGTAAAGACAGTGATCCTCACATCGTTAAAGTACTCAAGAAATTGATGACGGATCAGAGGCAGACCCTGCAGATCCCCAGCTTCAGAGGCTTTTCTCTTCTTGATTGCCTTCCCTTTGAGGGGTGCCTTGGGGACCGAAGCTGTCGGACTGGTAGGAGCTTTCCTCTTGGAAGATCTGACAGTGGTGAGATCAGCGACGTTGAACTTGGAAGCAGACTTGGTGGATTTTCCAGCGCCTACACAATCAAAACAAGATAAGTATCTTTTCTTAATCCATATTTCACTGTTTATTTAAATTTTAAACAAGGATACTTACTTGACATTGTGACAGAGCCTGAGGATACCTCCTGTGAATCTTGGGTTGTTGTCTTGAAAGTTCTTGTATCAGGATCAAGTTTCTTGAAAGCGAGGAGCCTTTCCTTAGCAGCAGGGGACAGTTTGAGGTGTGAGACGGTGATAGCTGCATAAAAAGAAAACAAAAATATAAGTTATCCTTACATCAAAAGAAAGTTCCTGGTGATCCTTATCAGGATCCTCCATCCTACCATGGGTAGCCCATTTTTTAGGAAGATCCTTTCCATCCTGGATGGAATCTCTCTTGATAAAAAAGAAGCGCCGTTTCCAATTAGCATCATTCTTGGTGGCTTTGAAGATCGGGTGTTCCTCGCCGGGTTTACGTTTGAATAAATAACGGTGAGAGCCAAAGGTGGTAAGATCATACAGTTCTCCCAGCTCTGCCATTCCTAGATCTATTCCCTCCTGATCGATGATCCTTTCAAGGGTGTACAAAACCCTCCAAATCATCGGCATGGCTTGGATGTAAGAGATGCCGGTTAGGGAAAAGAAAGATTGGGTGAAGGCTGGAAAAGGATATGTATAGCCTATGGCGAAAGGAGTGACGGGGAAAGCAACCCACTTATCGGAGATATGATCGCTCAAGGCATTGGGGTCAAAAGGCCTGAATTCGGTGTTTGCCGGGAAGCAGTGGCGGATCCTATCTATCTGAGCATCATTGAAGAGACAGCGCTCTTTAATGGAGTCTTCAATACTCCCCTGGCTTTTCGGAGGACTGTTCTTTGGGTGATCCTTGGCTGGTGAACTTCGGAGCAACATTTTCGAAGTGGCGGAGATAAAGAAAGAAAAACAGAGTAAGAGAGGAAGAAAGAGGAGAAAGAAATACCTGATCGATCGTCGGCTGAGAATTTAAAGGGAGTTTCTTTCGAATTTGAATGCATAATGATCCTATCTCTATCTCTATTTATAATTATGATTCTGCAGGATTGTCACTTCCGTGACATCATCATCGCAACGGCTAGTTCTATTTTAACGGCTATATATCCGTTAGTTTGTTGCGGATAAGATCAGAAAATATAACTCACACATTTACAACTTTACTCCTTATATTTTGGGGGCAATTGTTAGGGGAGGATTTTCTAACAATTAGTGATCCTTATTCGTTATCCTAATTAGTGATCCTTACTTCTGTGACAGGTGGTGATCCTCAGAAGGGCTTTAGGATCAGGATCATGGATCACTTTAAGGATCCTCGTACTGACGATTGTTTACTTATGTTTTATAGCATCTCGCAGGTATAACAAGCTTGACCAAGTCTTGGCGACATTCCTGGAGAATATTCCCAAACTATTATGCACGTGCTTAGCTAAAAATGGACGTTGTGGAGAACGTGGAGGCTTGGCACGAAAGTCGGATAATTAGTTTAGGTGGTTATTTCTATTTTAAAAAAAGGGAGTAACGAGCTAGTAGAAAACACTTAGTCATTTCTCAGTTGCACACACTCGTACAAACGCTCATACAAGCTCTCGTTCAAACACTTAGCAATCTCATACACTTTTTACACATTTCACCGTAGTGATCCTTGTACCTAGCTCGTTACTATCCGAAGTTGTAAACATTTAACCATTTATTTCAGCTTGGTGATCGGTAGTTTCCATCACCCGGGGTTTTTTGTGCCCGAGATCAACTCTTGATCAAGGGCTTTTTCCCCGTATAAATCCTTGTGTTGTTTGTGCAAACCTACATTGAAGTGATCCTCATCGCTATTACATAATCAGCATCATACCCCCCATAACATAGAGTTTGGTTGCAATATCCTCAACAGATTTTTTGACCAAAACAACAAGGTCGTACATTTCTGCTAACTCCGACATTCCCAGATCAATACCTTCATGCTCAATGATTCTTTCAAGGGTATACAAGACCCTCCACATCATTGGCATCGCTTAGATGTAGGAGATGCCGGTGAGAGAGAAGAAAGATTGGGTGAAATCAGGAAAAGGATACGAGTATCCTATTGTAAATGGGGTGACCGGAAAAGCTACCCAGGTTTTAGAAACAAAGTCGCTTAGGACGGTGGGGTCAAAAGCTTTAAAAACGGTGTTCGCCGGAAAACAATGGCGAATCCTATCTATCTGCGGATCAGTAAAGCAGCATTGTTCCTTCGCAGAGCCTTCGATGATCCCTTGGCTCTTCAAGGGACTGTCCTTTTTGTGATCCTTAGCCGGTGAGGATCTTAGCATCATCTTGGTCATGATGATGGTGAAGAAGAAGAAACAGAATGAGAATATGAAGAGAGAAAGGAAAGAGAAGTACCTGATCAGATCTTCGAATGAGGATTTAAAGGATGAAACACACGAATTTAAATGCTTCCTAACCCTTATCTCTAACTTCAATTTATAATCATGATTTTGCAGGATAGTCATTTCAATGATGTCAGATTGGCAACGGCTAGTCAGAATGCAACGGCTATATATCCGTTGGTTTGTTACGGATAAGAACGAGAAAATATAACTCGTTTATTTACACTTTACTCCTTATATTTTGGGGGCAATTGTTAGGGGAGGATTTTCCAAAGATCAGTGATCCTCAATTACTGTTGGGCTTAGAGATCCTCAATTCTATTTGAATTAGTGATCCTCGGAGAGTATTGTAGGATTAGGATCCAGGATCATCCTAGTGATCCTTACACTAACGATTGTCTGCTTTGAATATGGAGTTGTTTTGCAGGAGTACGTGCTTGTACTTGGTCTTGGCGATATTCCTGGAGCATATTCTCTTTTTATTCCGCACGTGCTTGACTAATATGGACGTTATGGAGTTTGTGGAAGACTTGCATGAAATGCGGATAGTTAGTTAGCTTAGATATTTTCCAAATTTATAAGGGGATAGCGAGCTAAATTAGAACACTTAGGTATTTTTGGCTAAACACACACACTCGTAACTGCTCTCATCAGCTCTCGACAGTTTGCTTGGCAATTACCCACTTTTTTGCACACTACACTCTAGTGATCCTTGTAACAAGCTCGCTATCATCCAAAGTTGTAATACATTTTCTATTTAATCTGAGTTAGTGATCGATAGTTTCCATCACCCGAGGTTTTTTATGCCGGAGATCAACTCTTGATTAAGGGCTTTTTCCTCGTACAAATCATTGTGTCACTTGTTCATTACATTTCTGAGTGATCCTTAATATTGTTCATGGATTCAAGCATCACACCTCACAACAGAAAGTTTGGTTGCATTATCTTTACTTGATTTTTGACCAAAACAGAAAGTATGAAAAAGCAGGGCATTACAGTTAGACGCTCCTTGGTGAGAGTATTCTACCTATTAGGCCAAAGCATGTTTCCCTAACTCGAAAGAAGTTTCAATTCACTTTGGAACAGTCTTAGTTTTGTTCCGAGACACTACAAGTTTTACATCGAATCTCTTTTATGTTATATCCATTTCTATGTGTTTTACATTTGATACGTTTATCATTTCAAGTTGAAGGCTCGAATCACACGTTATTCGCAATCTAATGCAATACTAATAATCATGAACAAACTAAATTTACATTCTTTATAGTCTTCATACGTGATTGTACCAAATGCATACATGTTATACTTGTGCAAACTATGTGAAACTTACGTGATACGTGTTATATTTTATGCCCATTCATGCAAACAAACTTTATTCTATAAACACATTATGATTAAGTCTTATCCTCTTCCCTGATATCAAACTTTTAGACGTCTTCCAACCGTAGCTCGAACACAAGGAGGAACTCCAAGTCCAACTCCAATGCCGATTCGATGTCTAAGAAGGACATGATGAAGTTCATGGCCAACCAAATGGCCAAAGTCATCCTCGACATTGTTAGTAAGATCCAACCAACCCCCAACAACATCGAATTCCCCCATGCATCGGTCGAACCCATAGTCAACCTTAAACAATTCAACTCGTGTAGTGTAATGCCGTTTACGGGTGAAGTGGGAGCGACAAAGATGCTCCAATGGTTTGACTCCATCGAGGTCACCTTGCTTCATAGTGGGTGCCCCGAGCATCTTCGCACCACCAACGCCATCGGCTTCTTCTGATCGAGAGCCCTTAATTGGTGGACCACCGAACGTAACGCACACGGAGATGATGCCGCTTATGAGTTAACTTGGACCGAGCTTAAGAAGCTCATGAATGACGAGTGTTGTCCTCCCCATGAGCTGCAACAACTCAAAATGAGTTTTGGAATCTCAAGCAAGTTGGGAGTGACAATACCGGCCTCACCACTAGGTTCAAAAAACTTAGTGCCCTTTACCCTGGCCAAGTCGATTCTAACGACAATGCCATTGCCAAATACATCCGAGCCCTACCTTCCTCCGTCTACAATTTTGTTGAGTCCGCTCAACCCAAAACCCTTGAGGACACCTACCGCTTTGCTACCAAATTCAACCATAACCGAATTTTGGATGGAACCTTCGAATCAAAGGGTTCTACCAAAACAGTTCACCAAGCAAACAATGGTCGCATCAGCTACAAATGTGGTGACCCAAAGCACCTGAGCAACGCCTGCCCTTAGAGCAACAACCAACAAAAAGCTCCTTGTGGACGAGCTTTCGTCATCACTACCTCTCAAGCCCAGAACAACAACGACGTCATCAACGGTACGCTTCTCGTAAACGATGTTTATGCTTCTTGTTTATTTGATACTGGCGCGAATAAAAGTTTTGTATCCGTTGAATTTGAACCATTTCTTAAGTGTAGATGCTCTAGGTTGCCGAAATCTTTCGCCGTCGAAATAACTAATGGAAATCTATCACCGTTGGTTTTGTCCTTCTTACTTGTTCTCTTAAGCTCAATGATCACAAGTTCTCGATTGATCTCATACTCATGCAATTAGGTAGTTTCGACATCATAGTAGGCATGGATTGGCTTCCAAGAGTCCGTGCCGAAGTTGTTTGCTTCAAGAAATTCATTTGTCCCCCCCTTCCATCTGGTGATTCATTACACGTCTATGGTGAGAAAAAATCAAAAGGTCTCAAGCTCATACCATGTACTCAAGCGAACAAGTACTTGCGCAAAGAGTACTTTGCCTTTCTTGCTCACGTTGTGGAAAAGAAGGATAAAGGAAAAAGTGTGAGTGATGTTTTTTGTCGTTTTTTATTTCCCCGACGTCTTTCCCGAAGACCTACCTGGTCCTCCTCCTCGTTCTGTTGACTTTCACATAGACCTTATCCCTGGCGCTACACCTGTTGCTAAATCTCCTTACCGTCTCACACCCTCGTAAATGCAAGAGCTATCGAGCCAACTTCAGGAATTACTTGATAAAGGCTTTATACACCCTAGTACTTCTCCTTAGGGCGCTCGGGTCCTCTTTGTCAAAAAGAAAGATGGATCATTCCGCATGTGCATCGATTATCAAGAACTCAAAAAACTCACCGTCAAGAACCGTTACCCACTTCCTCGCATCGACGATCTATTCGATCAACTCCAAGGCGCAACCTGTTTCACCAAAATCGACCTTTTTCTGGCTACCATCAACTTCGAGTCTTCGAAGAGGACATTCCTAAAACCGCTTTTCGCACTAGATACGGTCACTACGAATTCATAGTCATGCATTTCGGTTTAACTAATCCACTCGCGATTTTCATGGATTTGATGAACCGCGTTTAATGCCTTTATATTTATGTATCTGTTTTCGTTTGAACGACTTAGTAATGCTTTTAAATTATTAATTGAATTATATAATTAGTTACTGTATGTAATATAACCTCATAATTAGAAGTAATTGAATAATGAAAAACATTTTTTGTAAAATATTTTTAAAACGGTATATTTCTTTTTTAAAACAGTCATAAACTCATACAAAAACCACTTTTTAAAAAAACGGTTGTTTTGATTTTTTAAAACACTTGTAAATCTGTTAAAACAATTGACTTGTATTTTTAAAATAATAATAAACTCATGCAAGACCACTTTTTAAACGGTTGTTTTGTTTTTTAAAACACTCATAATATCAAAAGACACCACTTTTAAAATGGTTGTATTGTTTTTTAAAACACTCATAATCTCCACAAACACTTGTAAACGTGATTTTTTGTGCAAGCCTTTTAAAATGGTTGCGTCTTAAAACGGTCCATTACCTTTTAAAACATATGAATTTAAAATGGTTGTCCACCTGTTTTAAAATGTCTAGATCACCATTTTAAAAAGGGTTATTTTTGTACTAGTGTAAGATACTTTTATTTTAACTGTTTTTAAACATTTTTCTATATTTTTAGTTTTTGATTTTTTTTTTATTAAAAATACTTCTACATGTATTTATAAGGAAATTAAAAAAATGATTTTTAACAGGTTAAGAGTGTTCCCCGGTTCACCATTTTTTAGTGTTATCTAATGAACCTCACTCTCTCGCTCTATATATATATGAGTGAATTACAAGTTTTGTCCTTTATGTTTGTACCAAATTGCAGGCGGTATCCTTTGCCTTTAAATTTGATGAGTTTTGTTCTTAACGTTTCAAAATCCTGCACATTATGTTCTTTAGCCCTAACCCAGTCAGTTTTTTTGTTAAATATAATCATGTAACTTGCACATGAGGGCATATTTGTCTTTTCACAATTACATGGACCATTGTGTAAATACTTAATGACTAGGGACTATTATGTAACATAGAAAAAATATATAATTAAAAAGACCTGTATCTCTCTCCCTCTCCATCCTACACAGTCTCTCTCTAACATTCGGAGCACCACCACCACCCTGTCACCGGTCACCCCTCCTCCGCACCTAGGGTTTCGTCAGCCGCCACCGGATAAACGCACCTACCTCCTACTCCCGTCGCCGCCGCCAGACAAACACACCTACCTCAGCACCTAGGGTTTCTTCAGTCGTTTGGGGATGATACTTAAGATTTTGATAACAAAATTGAGAGATTGATGAACTGTTGAAGATTATCAGTGACTTTATGTCTGAATCCAGAGGGAGGACCGATCTGCCACTCTGTAAGCTCCTTCTGAAGTCTATTAGTGGCAATTTTGCTTAAAACCTAAACAATTAGTATCTTTTTCTAGAAGAACATGTAAGATTTTTGAAAGAAGTGTATCTTTTTTGTGTGAATATTTCAATTTTCAGACCCACTTTTATTATCTATCATTTGAACTATATAGGGTTTTTTTCCCTTAATTAAATGATTGTTCTGTTAGAACTGAAACTACTTGCAACTGGGTCAATGTAATTGCAGCTGAAACTGCTTGCAACTGAAACTACTCAGAACTGGTAATATCTTATACATCGGTCATTCGTTTTGAATGCGAGAACAATCCTCCTTTATTTTAGTTTCTGTGATAACTTAGTCTGTGTTGATTTGGGTGGTGGCGGTGAAGGTTGTGGGGTGGTGGTCGGAGGTGGTGGGTTAAGAGAGATGGTGGTGTGGCGGGTTCAGATATAAAAGAGATAGAGGAGTTTATATTTATTTTTATTTTTCATTTTTATACAATTAGTCCTTGAATGATAATTCTTTACAAAATAGTCCCGGACTGTGAAATGACAAGAATGCCCTCATTTATCAAAAAAAATCTAAGTGGGTTTGGCCTAAAGGGCATAACATGCAGGATTTTGAAACGTTAAGGACAAAACCAGACAATTTTAAAGTTAAAGGACACCGCCTGTAAGTTGGTACATACATAAAGGACAAAACTTATAATTTACTCTATATATATAGGGCTGCAAATGAACCAAACGTTCGATGAATAGTTCGTGAACCGTTCGGCGGGAAGTTCGTTTGTGTTTGTTCGTTTATTAAACAAACGAACACGAACAAGAAATTTCATTCGTTTAGTTAAATGAACAAACATGAACAGAGGTCGTGTTCGTTCGTTTATGTTTGTGAACGTTCGGTAACATGTTCGATTGTTTATTAGTGTTTTTGGTTTTTGTATGTATTTATACACTTTAAATTTCCGATAAATTAAATATCTAATAAGTGTTAGTGTATTGTATATTCTACTTATGAACGATTGCTTGTGTTAGTTTGATTCCATTTGTATTCATGAACAATAGTTTGTGCTTACGTTTGTTCGTCAACGTCTGTTTTTGTTCGTTGCCTAAAATTAACAAACAAACACAAACGAACATGAACAAGTTCATTTCCTTACAAACGAACATGAACATAAAATCTCGTTCAATAAGTGTTCGTGAACGGTTCGCGAACACATACATTTCTTAACAAACGAACACGAACAAGGTCTTGTTCGTGTTTGTTTGGCTCGTTTACAGCCCTATATATATATATAGGGGAAGGTTCAAATGAAAACCACTAGTTATTGTGAAAACTCGAAAACTAATTAAAAAAAGCCAAAAAGCATACAAAATTTTTTTTTTTTGCAAACCAATTTTCGCAGGTTTTATTATATAAAAAAAATTTTAAAAAAAAAATTGTGTAGTGCAGATGTGTAATACTACACATGTGCAGCACTACACAAAATTTTTTTTTTTTTTTTTTTGAAAAAAAGTTTTTTTTTATACATAAAAAGCAGCGATTTTTATAAAAAAATTTTGAAAAAAAATTTTTTTGTGTCTTTTTTAAGCTTTTTTTAGTTAGTTTTCGAGTTTTCACAATAAAAGTGGTTTTCATTTGAACCATCCCTTATATATATATATATATATATATATATATATATATATATATATATATATATATATATATATATATAGTAGGAGTTGGGTAGAAAGTGTGTTTTTCCTAGAAAGTCTAGGAAGCAATAAGAACGCGACATGTGGCATTGAAGATTTTTAACTAAAAGGGCAATTGTGTAATTTGAATATTATTTTAATTATGGATTATTTTATTAGGATAACTAAAATTATGGAAACTAAATATCCCATTTAATTCAAATTGACAGTTTCAATTTAAATCATACAATCCATACAACATATTCACAGGAATTCGTAAAAAAAGATTTTAGAACATTGCTGGACGATTATTGACATTGTGTTTTAACAACAAGCATATTTCTTGACGCTATTGTTTTGGTCAAAAATTACCGAAGCAATTAAGTGATCAAATTAGTAATGTGAGGTAGTGTGCTAGAAAGTGTATAGAAAATATGCTTGTTGAGTTATTTAGAAAATCAGTATTCAGGATACGGCTCAGGATATTGAGTTGTATCTATGATCAAACTATGAGCAAAAGTAAAGTAAATGACACGAGATGTACGAGGAAAGCCCTTGATCAATCTAGATCGCCGGCATAAAACCTCGGGAGCTGACAATCGCAGCTGCCTTGTTCTTCTTATTACTTCAAACGTCAGGATACAGTGCAGGATATAGACCAGATCGCTAAGTGTTACAATGCCTTTGTATGAAAGTGAGAATTGCTCGAGAGCAAGTGTTAGAGTGTAGCGAGTGTGAATGTGATGTCCTATTCGATCTGGTATACCCACCTATTTATAGTAACGAATTACAAACAATAATCCCTACAAATATGGGGTACTCCGAATATTCCATTGTGAACGTTATAGACCGAGTAATACGGCTTCAACGTCTTCATTTGAACGACTTGGACCGAGTCTTCCGCGGAATGAGTCTTTGTGAACGTTGATAGCTTCTAACCCACGTACCTGCACACAATCCGTTAGTAATCCTGAGGATACCATTCAGGATGTTACCAATATCCTGAATCAGCATCCCGGATGTAAACAGATACCATATAACCAAGATATATGTCAAGATACTTTCCAGGATATGGGCTCAGAATTTCACCCATAACAATTGTCCCAAAAAATGTTACCGTTTGATATCCTGCACTAACGGTTACATTTTTCACGGTGGCCGAGGTAATTAATAGATAAGACTAATGATGTGACCGTTTTCAACTACCCAACCTATATTTACTCATCATGCCCCATATCTTCTCATCCTCGTCTCCTTTTTTAATCATAATCGACAAGGAAAAAGGTAATATTCTCTCCCTCGTCTTCATATTCATCTTTATCATCTTTCTCCGGCGAAAATTCAGGCGACCAAATGCCTAGGCAAACAAGGTCCAGTTCAGGTGACTCGGCTCCCACATTCATCCACCAGGACCTTCTCCAAGAACCAGAGAAGGAAGCATGTACCTTCGATAGTGCCCACCTGTCGGCCTTGAAATCCTCCGGCATCTTTCCGGTAGGAACCGTATTTAGACCCTTTGACCGGGAAATCCGGTCAGATATGGTTTCCAGTGAGTGGATATGCTTCAGTGCTTTCCCTTTTACCCTAGGGCTACAATTCCCCTTTCCGGATTTCATCACCGAATTCTTTAATATCACCAAAATCTCTTTCAGCCAAACCATGCCAATGCTCTGGCGTATTTTGTCTGTCCATGATCTGCCCCTAGCTTACAAACTTAGATGCCATGGATCATGCAGATTTCTGTTTTACTCTACTTCCGGTGACCCATTGATACTTCGTGCCACCAGGAACGAGGATGGTTGGCAATCCAAGTATTTCTTTGTAAAAAGGGATTCAATCCCTGGTGGAACGGATTATCCGATGAGATGGTTGAAGAAGGGTAGGATTTAGGGTTTAAAGATGATCCTGCCTCTTATCCTGCTTTATATCCTGAACTGACCAATTTTATTTTCTCTGTATGCAGCTGATTTTAGGAAAATTGCACCTCCTCTTGCTGATTCTCAAAAAAGAATAGACGCCATCAGACTGCTTTCTGAAGCAGAGAGAAGCTTTAACCCATCTTCACCAACTCCAAGTCCTCTTTCAAGCGCAAACATGTCTGGTAAGGATCCTGCAAGATATCCTGTACATATATGTTTTTATCTGATATTTTTAGGAGAGATTCTGAATTTTACTCCCTGTTTGCAGATTCCAGCAAAGTTCCAGTCTATCTAGACCTTGATGAACTCGACAGTTATCCAACCCCAGCCACAGTCAAGAAAGAAACTCCTGCTGCAACTAGCTCCAAGCCACTCCCGGCTCCCAAGGCCAATCCAAGAACTCGTGCTTCCACAGCAAAAAAGAGGAAAGGTCTTGAAGTCACTGCTCCAGGTTCAGAAGGGTTCTCCTATGACGAACTCAGCTTCTCTGATTCCTTAGAGCCAATGACATCCTTTCTCAACAAGGTAATATCCTAACTCATATCCTGCACGTATATCCTGCACGTATATTCTAATAGGATATCCTGACAGGATATCCTGGTCAATATATATTCTAACTTATACCTGAAATTGATGTGCAGGGCCTCCAGCATTTGCTCCACTTGTACAATGATGCTTGTGGTATTGTGGCACTCCACGAAGCCAGGATCAAACAGCTTGAAAGCACCGTCGCTGACCAAGGTGCCATTACCGAAGCGAAGACCCGACACTACGAAAGCCTGCTGAAGAAGGTCACCCAGGACGCTGAGCTCAAACTTGCCACCGTTCAAATGGATCATGATCAAGCCTTGGTCAATTTCCGGGAGGGAATCAAGGCTTCTGCCATCGTCTCCTTGTTACAAGCACGCATCAAGATGGCCTACGAGGCCAAGGAGACGGGCCTTGTTTGTCCATCTTGGCCAGTTGAATCCTGGGTGGCCAAGTTAAAGGAGCTCGGAGGCAAAGCTGTGCCACTTCCTCCTGAAGCCGGTGAGTCTTCTAAGTCAGCAGAGGTGGTGATCCAGGCTGGATACAAGAAGGATGCTGGAGCAGATGTTGGGATGGACATTGGCGAAGATGCTGCTCAAGATGCTGGTCAGGATGCTGGTGCTGAGAAATCTGAGAAGGTTGGAGGAGATGCCGCTGTGTGAGGGCATTTAGGTGGGCGATGACGGATATATGTGCCGAGGCCAGAGCCCACCTTTTTAAATTTGAATGTTGGTCTGTAGTCCCTTAAACAATTTACTTTTCTGCACTTTACTTCCCTGCACCTGAACAATTTACATTTCCTGCATGCTTTTTGAACAATACAACAGTTGAAGGTGGATGGGTCTCGGTTTGAGATGAAACCTTCAACTGTTGGGTAAATATGGTAATGAACTATTAGTGCTCTTAGTGGATGGGCCTTGTTTTGAGGTGAAACTAAGAGCACATCTTTTGGTACGTTAATAATATAACTTCTCTTTTGACTTTATTATTGTTGTCATTGATATGAAAATCGTATTTGTGAAAACTGTTTGGTTTGTACATTTTTAGGAATATATATTATAAATGTATCCTGGAAGGTATCCTGAAAGATATCTTGATAAGGATATTAGAATACAACCTATAAATTGTCCAAATAAAAAGGAGAGATCATACCAGAGATTCTTACGGAATCAATTTTAATCCTCCATTATAAGTTTTGTCCCCAGTGCATACTTATGAACTTGGATCCATCCTTTGAACAGTATAATGTATGTCCCCTGTGTTTGACACAGAAACGCAAATGCATTTATACTTTGACTTAAATAAATTCCGAATACCCTGGGGCAAAACCCATGATATCCTAAAATGAATCCTTAGCATACTCGGGATAAACCTTTAATACCCTGGGGATAAACCCTGATATCTGGGGATAAACCCTAAATTTCATGCGCTACAGGCGAGAGTGTACAAACTCCAATTCTTAGAAAGGTGAAAACCTTTAAACCTTTGAGAGTATGAAAATACTCTTTCGTGAGAGAGGGTGATCAATCCTCATATACTTTTAGGATCCAGGATATAGCCAACAGTAACGAAATTGTCAGCCACTTTTACATGAACTGGTCCCGCTACCTTGAACTATACCTAGATAACTTGCGCTCCAGGCGAGGTGTTTAAACCCAATTCGAAAGAAAGGTGAATACCTTTAAACCTTTGAAGGGACCAGGATCCCTTAAACGTGAGAGAGTGGGCCAATCCTCTAATCTTTCGACTTATCCTGAGTATATATCCTGGAGCTATATCTTGAAACATATCCTACAAAACAATTGTAAACTAAGGTGGGTGTTAGCTTGGCTAACACCCCTCTGATGCTTAAGTCAGTATTGGGTTCAAGACACTAAACAAATATATTTAAAAATAGAATACATACCATTCCGAGATAGAAAATAAATTCTACTCTTACTTGAAATAGAGCTTTAAATGTATTGCATTCCAGGATCTTGGTAGCATATCCCCTTCCATATTTTTGAGTCGATATGCTCCTTTCCCTGCTTCTGACTCGACTTCATAAGGTCCTTCCCATTTCGGAGCTAGCTTGCCATCGGCAGGATTAGTGGTATTTTGAAAAGCCTTTCTTAACACCCAATCACCAACTCGAAATCTTCTAGTCCTTATATTCTTATTATATGCTCTGGATATTCTTTGTTGATATGCTGCCATCCTTAGCCTTGCTGCATCTCTTTTTTCGTCTATAGTATCCAAATCCTGACATAAGACTTCAGGATTCTGTTCAGGATCCTGTAGCATAGATCTTGCAGTAGGTATCGTCATTTCTGTTGGAATCATTGCCTCCGCTCCAAATACCAAGGAAAACGGGGTTTGGCCGGTTGCATTCTTTACCGTTGTCCTATCAGCCCACAAAACAAAGGGTAACTCTTCCGCCCATCTTCCTTTTTTGGCTCCAAGTCTCTTCTTTAAGTTATTGACTATTATTTTGTTTGAAGATTCAGCTTGTCCGTTCGCTTGAGGATGTACTGGAGTGGATGTGATTATTTTGATTCCCCAACTTTTGCAAAAGTCAGTAGTCCTTTTGCTTATAAACTGGGACCCATTATCACAAATGATCTCAGCTGGTACCCCAAACCTAGTCAGGATATTCCTCTTTATGAAGGATACTACTTCTTGGTCTCTAACTTGGACAAATGCTTCAGCCTCAACCCACTTGGAGAAATAATCCGTCATAGCTAACATAAAGACTTTTCCTCCCGGAGCTTTTGGTAACTTCCCTACTATATCCATCCCCCACTTCATGAATGGCCAAGGGGAAACTACAGGATATAATGGTTCAGCTGGTTGATGTAGTATGTTACTATGTCTTTGACATGTATCACATCTTCGAGCATATTCTGCAGCATCTTTCCTCATTGTTGGCCAATAATATCCTGTCCTTAATACTTTCGAGAACAATGATCTACCCCCGGTGTGATTACCACAATCCACTTCATGTATATCCTGAAGTACTTCTTTGGCTTCAGGATCCTCCAAGCATCTTAAATACGGTCCTGCAACAGATTTCTTGTATAAAACGTTATTTATAATAGTGAATCGTGATACCTTCATCCTAAACGCCTTAGGATTTTCATTTCCGGGGATGTGTCCTTCTTTGAGATATTTCACAATTGGAGCCGTCCAGGATTTAGGATCCTGTTTAGGATATTCCGCTTCAGGATCCTGAATACCCGCTACTTCTTTATCCTGAGGATTCATTGCAGGATATAAGACATGTAATACTGGTATTTGGGTCCCTTCCGGTATCCTGATTGATGATCCCAGATTTGCTAAGGCATCCGCTTCAGCATTATCCTCCCTTGGTACCTGTTCAAGTGTAAAAACATCGAAATATCCTGCTAGTTTTTTAAGAATATCGAGGTATTCGATTAACTTCTCACCCTTAACTGCATAGGATCCATTAAAATGGTTAGTAATTAACAATGAGTCAACATATACTTGTAAATTTTTTATACTCATGCTCTTGGCCAACTCTAATCCTGCAATTAAAGCCTCATACTCTGCTTCATTATTAGTAGCAGGAAATTCACACCTAATAGCCTGGGGTAATATGTCCCCCTGTGGCGATTTTAGTAGTATTCCTAATCCTACTCCTCTTATATTAGATGCACCATCAGTATATAATGTCCAGGATCCTGAGGATTCTCCTAACTGTTGAACTTCTAAGTCTACCTCATCCTGAATGTCACTACTAAAATCAGCCACAAAGTCAGCTAAAGCCTGAGACTTTATGGCATTCCTAGGTTCATATACTAAATCATAAGCACTCAACTTTACCGACCACTTAGCCATCCTACCTGACATTTCTGGTTTCCTAAGTACATTTTTAACAGGATAATTTGTTTTAACATGAATCCTATGTGTCTCAAAGTAATGTCTAAGTTTCGTTGATGCCATGACTAATGCTAGTATCAATTTTTCTAAATGAGAATATCTAGTTTCAGCATCTAACAAGCTTTTACTAACATAATAAACAGGATATTGCTAACCTTCATGGTCCTTTACAAGGACGGCACTTACAGCATTCCCTGATACCGCGAGGTATAGGGATAATGGTTCACCATTCTCGGGCTTCATCAGTAGAGGTGCGGTTAAAAGATATTGCTTTAAATCCCGTAGGGCCGCTTCATGCTTCTCACCCCATTCGAATTTCTTGTTCTTCTTCAGGATATCATAAAAGTCTTTGCATTTTCTGAGGATCTTGAGATAAATCTATTTAATGCTGCCACTCGCCCTGTTAATCGTTGAACATCCTTCATATTTGAGGGCGATTTAATATCCAAGATGGCTTTAATCTGCTCCGGGCTTGCTTCTATTCCTCTTTTGGTCACCATATATCCTAGGAATTTTCCTGCCCCTACTCCAAAATGGCACTTAGCAGGATTCAGCTTCATGTTATACTGATCCAGGATATCAAACGCTCCTTTAATATCCTGGAGGTGATCCTGAGCTTTCTTTGACTTTACCACCATATCGTCGATGTACACCTCCATGGTGTCCCCCAGTTTGTCTTTGAACATCATGTTTACCAATCTTTGGTATGTTGCACCTGCATTTTTCAAACCAAAAGGCATAGCTGTATAACAATAAATACCTGTTGGTGTCATGAAGGCAGTATCCTCCTGGTCAGAAGGCTCCATTTGGATCTGTTGAAATCCTGAGGATGCGTCCATGAAGGTCAGCATTTCATGCCCGGCAGTGGCATCTACCATTGCATCAATGTGGGGAAGAGGAAATGGGTCTTTAGGACAAGCTTTGTTCAAGTCTGTGTAGTCTACACAAACTCTCCATTTCCCGTTTTTCTTCTGTACCACAACCACGTTTGCTAGCCACCTTGGGAACTTAACCTCTCTGATCATCCTGGACTTCAATAATCTCTCAACTTCCTCTTGAATAATCCTATTCCGCTCAGGAGCAAACTTCCTTCTTTTTTGTTGAACAGGCTTGAATGATTTATCAATTCCAAGCTTGTGAGTGATGACGTCTTTGGATATGCCTGTCATATCCTCATGCTTCCATGCAAACGTTGACATCCTGCATTTCAAAAAGTTAATTAACTGTTCTTCAATATCCTGAGGGATATTGGTTCCTACGAGCACCGAAATATCGGGGTTATCCTGGTCCAAGATAATTTTCTTTACATCCTGCTCCGGATCCTCCATGATATCCTGGGCCCGCGTCTTTAATTGCTATGCCGCACTAGGCTTGGTTGAGGATTTCATCGAGGATGAGTAGCATTCTTTCGCCTCCTGCTGATCACTATCAACTTTGACAACCCCCCAAGGGGTAGGTATCTTGATGCATTGGTGATATGTCGATGGCACAGCTTTCATATCGTGAATCCACGGTCTTCCCAGTATGATGTTATAGCAGGATAGAGAATCCATCACACAGAAACGTTGTATCGAGTTGACTCCTTCAACGTACACTGGCAACTTTATCTCTCCCACTGTGTTTCTAGCCTCTCCACTGAACCCAACACGCACGGTAGACTTTGAAGTGATATCCATTGGAGATACATTCATTCTTTTCAGCGTCTCTAGTTGGATTATGTTGATGGAGCTGCCATTATCAACCAATATCCTGCGTACAAAATGGTTAGCCACATATAAAGTTATTACCAGAGCATCATGGTGAGGATCCTGGACAGTATCCCTGTCATCAGCGTCAAATGTGATCACTTTGTCAGTTGTGAGGGTAGTCATCCTGACAGGTTTATCTCCCCTTTCGGCCTTAGCTTCTTTTGCATGTCTCTTTGCTGCCGAATACGAAGTCCCACAAATGTCGGATCCTCCCGAAATGAAGTTGATTATCTTGGCATCCGCGGGAGGTGATGCTGCTCGCTCAGGATCCTTCTCAGTATCCTGACTCTTATTCTTCTTTCTTCCTAAGAGATCTTTCAAATATCCCTTGCTTAGAAGATAGCTTATTTCTTTCCTTAGAGCGATGCAATCCTCAGTCATATGTCTGAAATCTTCGTGGAAAGCACACCATTTTGATTTGTCTTTCCAATCGGCTTTTTGTTGACTCTTTCGAGGCCATCTAGCCTTGTCTCGTAGACCCTGCATGGCATACATCAATTCAGGAATGTTAACAGAAAAGCAATATTCAGATAATTCAGGATACTCTTCAGGATCCTCGTCTTCGACAACATTCACTCTCTTGTTTTCACTTCTACCATATGGCTTAGGGCGATATGACTTGAATGAGGATTCTGACTTCCTGTTAGTTGACTCATAAGTGTTAGATGAGTTCATCCTTTCTTGCATCTTTCTGTCATCCTCCAACCGAATATATCTTAGGGCCCTGTTCCGAGCTTCATCCAAGTTCCTGCATGGGTTCATTACAAGGTCTTGATAAAATTGAGAATCTTTTTGCAGCCCCATCTTGAAAGCTTGCACAGCTGTTGCAACATCAAGATGAGGAATGTCTAGGGATTCCCAGCTGAACTTGTTCACATAATCCCTAAGGGATTCCTGAGGCCCCTGTGTTATCCTGTAGAGATCACTTGTTAATTTTTCAAAGCTTCTACTACAAGAAAACTGACTATTAAATAAATTTACTAAGTGAGCAAAAGATATAATCGAATGTGGAGGAACATTCAAGAGCCATTTCAAGGCTGATCCTGTCAAGGTTGAACCAAAACCCTTGCACAAGCATGCTTCCTTGAGATCCGGAGGGATAGGGTTAATCTCCATCCTTTCCCTATACTGAGCAATATGCTCCTCAGGATCCGTAGTTCCGTCGTAAAGCTTCATGTTGGGGGTTTGGAATCTCTTTGGGATCTCAGCATCACAGATAGGATATGCAAAACGAGATATCTTGTGGCTGTCTTGGGACACTTCCGGGATCGGCTGGACCACCCCGGGTACACTAGATATCATGTCCTTCAACTTCTGAAGTTCCCTAGTAAGCGCTGATGTCACACCTGTATCCTGCAAAGATCCACTATTGTTAGTAGCATGAGTATTATTATTATTTGACACGTTACCCGTTGGAGGATTTTGCCCATATCCTGAAGAATATCCTGAGCTCCTTATGGTCGACATCCTGACCGAGGAGGGTATTTCAGGAGTATGATTCTGAGGAAGGCTGGGCACAATATTCCCCCTGTTATCCTCAGTATACACAGCTGAACTGAAGTTCAACGTTCTGGGATGTAATGGAGTGCCAATATCCTCAGCAGATCTGCTCGAGCCAGACTTCAGGAGTTGTATTTCCCTTAAAAGCATTTGGTTTGTTTCCTGTTGCTGCCTCATTTGTTCCTGCACACTTCCAAATAAGGTTAAAATTTCATCGTTAGAAGCTAAAACGGGAACAGATTCCTGAACACTACGGGTAGGGATAATATCCTGAGGTCGTGTAGAGGCTGGCATCCTTGGAGGAGGTGGTGGAAGCACCGAACCGGTAGTAGCAGAAGTCATAGCAGACACAGTAGAGGAACTCATGTTTGATCTTGAGGCCATTATGGACAATGTGGCAAAAAGTTTTGAAAATAGAAAACCGATTAGCGATTTGACAAAAATTTTTAGTAAAGAGAGCACCACTTGCCCCACGGTGGGCGCCAAATTGTTTTGGTAAAAAATTACCGAAGCAATTAAGTGATCAAATTAGTAATGTGAGGTAGTGTGCTAGAAAGTGTATAGAAAATATGCTTGTTGAGTTATTTAGAAAATCAGTATTCAGGATACGGCTCAGGATATTGAGCTGTATCTATGATCAAACTATGAGCAAAAGTAAAGTAAATGACACGAGATGTACGAGGAAAGCCCTTGATCAATCTAGATCGCCGGCATAAAACCTCGGGAGCTGACAATCGCAGCTGCCTTGTTCTTCTTATTACTTCAAACGCCAGGATACAGTGCAGGATATAGACGAGATCGCTAAGTGTTACAATGCCTTTGTATGAAAGTGAGAATTGCTCGAGAGCAAGTCTTAGAGTGTAGCGAGTGTGAATGTGATGTCCTATTCGATCTGGTATACCCACCTATTTATAGTAACGAATTACAAACTATAATCCCTACAAATATGGGGTACTCCGAATATTCCATTGTGAACGTTATAGACCGAGTAATACGGCTTCAACGTCTTCATTTGAACGACTTGGACCGAGTCTTCCGCGGAATGAGTCTTTGTGAACGTTGATAGCTTCTAACCCACGTACCTGCACACAATCCGTTAGTAATCCTGAGGATACCATTCAGGATGTTACCAATATCCTGAATCAGCATCCCGGATGTAAACAGATACCATGTAACCAAGATATACGTCAAGATACTTTCCAGGATATGGGCTCAGAATTTCACCCATAACAGCTATGTTTTAACAGCAAACAGATTTGCTGGAGGATTCTTGACATTGTGTTTTAACAGCAAGCAGATTTCTTGACATTGTGTTTTAACAGCAATCAGATTTCTTGACGCTGTGTTTTAACAGCAAGCAGATTGCAAGCAGATTGCTGGCCATTGTGTTTTAACAGCAAGCAGATTTCTTGACGCTGTGTTTTAACAGCAAGCAGATTTCTTGACGCTGTGTTTTAACAGTAGGCAGATTGCTGGAGGATTCTTGACATTGTGTTTTAACAGCAAACAGATTTCTTGACATTGTGTTTTAACAGCAAGCAGATTTCCTTGACACTGTGTTTCAACAACAAGCAGATTGCTGGACATTGTGTTTTAACAGCAAGCAGATTTCTTGGCGCTGTGTTTTAACAGCAAGCAGATTGCTGGAGGATTCTTGACATTGTGTTTTAACAGCAAGCAGATTTCTTGACGCTGTGTTTTAACAGCAAGCAGATTTCTTGACGCCGTGTTTTACCATCCATGCTGGCACGAAAGAAACAAGACAATACAACTCGTAGACCTCTCTACAATCATCAATTAAAACAGCAAAAACGCAGCCAAGTTACAAGCAGATTACGACCGAAAACGTATATGCACTTCAAGAACTTTAATCACAACACAAGATATGAATACCTAGTGAAGAAAAGGGGTATGAACAAGCCTTGGAACCGAAATCTGAATGCTCTTGGGGTCTTGTTTTGCGTCACTAGCAGCAAGGGGAAAGAGATCGGTTTAGGGATTCGTTATTGATATGGCAGTTTCTTGACTTATTTAAAACACTTCCAATTACCAAAATACCCTCACTATATTAAAAGTCTCTAATTATATAACTCAGGTATTACGAAAATGCCATCCATTTGATCTAAGCCATTAAACACACCAATCGGATGGCCCAGATCGCTTCCTAGACTTTCTAGGAAAAACACACTTTCCGCAGGAACCCTACTCTCTCTCTATATTTATATATCAAAAAATACTTGTAGTTAATATAGATTAACTAATAAATAATAAAGCCGATCTTAGACCCGAGCTTAGTTGAGCAGCTCAGCACGTTTGTACGCCTAGTTTTATGTCGTGATAGACACTATTGCCCCTGGTTTTATGCATGTTTAAACTTTATCTTAAGATTGATTTATTCTTTCTTTTGAAATAATATGAACTCTTTTATTGGACGATAACAATTGAAAATCCAAAACATAAACGTTTTAAGTATTTTAAATCAGATTATAACTAGGGGAGAGTTCAAGTGAAAACTCATTTTATCGCGAGAACTTGAGAACTAACTAAAAAAGCCTAAAAACATACCAATTTTTGTTTTACAATTTTTAATTAAAAATCGCTATGTTTTATATATAAAAAAAACTGTTTTTCCAAAAAGAAACTTTTTTCCAAATTTTTTTTTATTTTTGTACATGTGTATTATTACACATGTGCACTACAATTTTTTTTTTTTAAAAAAGTTTTTGTATTTTACACAAAAACTAGCGAAAATTCATAAAAAAATTGGTATGTTTTTTAGGCTTTTTTTAGTTAGTTCTCGAGTTCTCGCGTTAACTAATGATTTTCATTTGAACTTTCACCGATTATTACTATTTATTTATTTATTTATTTATCAAAGTATGAATATTCTAATCAAGTTATTGCAGTCATCTATGGTGTTTAAGACTAGTGGGTATGGGGAGGCTCATCCTCATGAGGATGAGCGGCCACGTAGGCGCCACATCACCGTCTCATGGAGGATGGGCCTCCTCCCAATTTGAGGGGGGTGGATGATGGGGCTACCCCACATAATTTTTTAATGTTTAATTTTTATTGTTTAACTTTTTTATTTGTTTTACTTTTTTATTTGTTTAACTTTATAAAAACAATTCAATATTTAAAAATACGACATAAAATCCATTACATAACATAAATAAAAATTACATAACCTAAAAAAAATTACACCACCTAAAATTTATAAAAAAAGACAACATTTAAAAATTTAAAAAATACTACACTACTCGTCTTCGTCACCGTCCCCGTCGTTTGCGTTGTTCCATATACGTTCTACCAAATCCTGTTGAAGGTTTGCATGCGCGTAGTCGTTGGTTAGCGCCAACGAGTTTAAATCCTGTTGCGCCGGCTCTACCGGGACAGTATTCCCGTAAGATGCATTCTCATCAAACTCACTAATCGCCCGACCTTCGTCTTCAATAATCATGTTATGGAGCAAAAGGCAAGCGTACATACAAAGGCACAACCTCTTCGGTGTGAACGCACGTGTCGGTTGTTGAATGATGGCCCATTTTTTTTAAACACCAAAACAACGTTCGATGTCTTTTCTTGCAGCTTCTTGACGCTTGGCGAATTTTTTCCTTTTTTCGTCCTCGGGAAATGGAATAGTCTTGACAATTGTAGACCAAGACGGATATATTCCGTCAGCAAGATAATACCCGCGTCTATACTCAACCCCAGAAACTGTAAAATGGGTGTCCTGACCGGTTCCATTAACGACATTGCTAAAGATCGCCGATTGGTATAGCACGTTGAGGTCGTTGAGTGAACCTGGGAGACCAAAGAAAGAATGCCAGATCCACAAATCTTGTTACGCCACGGCCTCAAGTATTAAGGTTGGATGGCCGTGATCACCTCGCGTGTATTGGCCGCGCCACGCAGTCGGGCAGTTATGCCACGCCCAATGCATACAATCAATGCTACCAAGCATTCCCGGAAACCCGTGCCGTGCTTCATGAGCTTGGTACAATTGTTGAACATCATACGTGTTTGGTTTCCGCAAATATTTTTTGCTATACAATTTCACCACATTATGGCAAAACGGATACAAACATTCCCGCGTAGTTCTTGCCGACATCTGTAAGTACTCGTCCAAAGCGTCGGCCACTGTCTCGTACGCCAGTTGACGAATGGACGCAGTATACTTTTGTAATGTGGTGAACCCTTCATAATTCCGAGCATCGGGTCATTGCATGAAAAACGGGTCTACCCCCGCCAAATCATCAGCAATCCGTGTGAATAACCGGCGACTCATTTGGAACCTTCGTCTAAAAATGTCGGCGTTGTAAAGGGGTGCATCCGAAAAATAATCGTTCACCAATTTCTCGTGCGCTCCTGTCGTAAAAAATATATAAATACGAGTAAATAAGGAATAAGGATAATAAAATTTATTAATGACAGCCCTTCGCGGTCTCTGTTAACCCGTATTCGTCTGGTAATAACGCTTTCAGACGAGTCGTCTTCCTCTTCCTCCTCCATAAGAATCTGCGCCGCCATTACCACAGTGTTTGCGAAAATCATCTCCTTTTCGTCCGAAGAACCCGAGGACCACCAAGAATTAGATGCCATTGTGGATGAAAAGATAGTTTTTTTATAAAATAGTGGTATAAAAATGAGGGTGTTTTGGGATGAAAGTGGGGAGAAAGTGATGAAAAATGGTATAAAATGGAATGGTTTTATAGAAAATTTTTTTTTATTAAATACATATAGCCTCATGGCCCGTCTTCCCCGTCTTCAGCATGCCGGTTTTAACATCACAAGCCAAGGGGGGCGGTGTGGGGGACCGGCGACGGCCTTCGCCGGGCCTTAGCCGGCGGCCCCCATACCCCTTGGTCTAACTATGTTGTATATATTTGACATGACTTTTGTAATTTTAATGGTTTGTTACCAGGTCATTTTCATTTAAAAATATGGTGTAAAAATTATAATAATAATGATTAAAAAATAATATTTACAGTCAAAAAGGGGCATCAATTACTGGATGATAATAATTGAAAATCCAAAACATAAACGTTTTAAGTATTTTATTAGCGGAAAAGTATATAACAAAGCACAGAAATGACACAAAAAAAGGGAAAAAAAATAAAACTCCTTGTTAGAAAGGATTTCGTATGAGAAGTATCCATCGCTCCCATCATCTTCTTCTTCGGATTCTTCATCCAATTTCTCATCCAAATCTTCACTTTTATCAATATACTACGTTCGCGATGGTTGCACTTGCCCTAACGTGTGTGTAGAGTGATAGTATTATATCGTGTTTTATAAATTTAAAACTTGAACTTGCGAGTAAAAAGGGCTAAAATATATCTAAAAAATATACACACACACACGCACATCAAGTTTTTAGCGCCGTTGTCGGGGACACAAGGATTTTGAGAAATCTTAAAATTAGCGGCCTAATCAAATTCTAACATTTTTCAAAACTGCGCGCCCGTTTTCAAAACTTTAATTTTACAGTAGGTTTAACAGGGGGCCGTATTACTTGAACACGCCCCCGTGCTGCAAATTTCTTAAAAACTTTTTCAAACGCCCAGATACAGACCTCCCCACGGATCCGTGCCAGTTCAGCACGGAGCCGTGGTCAACAATCTGTTAAATTTTAATCGTCTATTTTCTGATCCCGAGGCTCGTTATTCTTTTGGGTTTCTTCCAAATCAATGGATTACTACTCAGAAGACTACACCTACTACATTGAGGATGATTATGAGGAACCTTATTGTACCATTTGCGGTGAATCCCATTCGGTACAACATTGTTACCTTTTCAAACTATCAACCTCAAACACCACTTATGAAGAACCAAGTTTGTGCTCCCAAAGTCAGACCTTGACTGGGATACTAATCCGTTTGAAACCTACGACACGCCACCAACAATTAATCCCGAAGCCGAAAGCCTATTACAAAGTCACAAAAATCTAGAACTCTTAAGTAAGAGATCTCGTGAAAAGGAAGAGGCCATTTTTACTAAAAAGGTAATAATCGAAGAGGTAAAAATATAAGAGCAACAAAATGAAAAACTCGCGCATGAAATGTCGCAACCCCCGTCCTCTATCCATCCCGGGAACGGGCGGCCGCGAGACCAGTTTTGGTGGTATCAGTGTATATCATTTTGGCAGCGGAAATTACATCAGGACCGTAGTTAGGAAATATTTTATCAGAGTAAATACCACACTTTATATAAATATATTGGGATAAAACCCAAATTTCATTACAAACTGTTTTATAGGGATAAACCCCATTTTATTTAAATAAAACATCTTCTTTTATTTAGGTAACTTTTATAGCCACTTTTCCAAGCCTTCAGTGCTGTCCAGCTGACATCTAGTTGGCTTTCACATTTTGTTACCTGAAACGCGTTTAAAAATATTTTGTCAGTGGGAAATACTGGTGAGTGAATCCCAGTTTAATCAAGAAGAGTTTTATCTTTTAACAGTATTGAGAGATATTACAATGTTTATTTCTACACAATTACTCATTCAGTATTGTCAATCCTGACTGGTGGGTCATATTACACATTGGCTAACTCTTTGTCCAATGGTAACGTGTTCCACATTTTGTATACAAAACCCCAACAAAAACAGTTTACAAAAAAGAGATTACTCACATTGCTGTCTTAGGTTTTCCTTTAGGGATTTCTTGGTGATTATCTATTAATTACACAAATGTACGTGCGTTAGTATAATAACCCAATATTTATATTAGTAATACCCTCCCTGAGACGACATTCCAATGACTACGTCGGGCAGAACCACGACAGTCATTACGGAACCCTGGATCAATCGGGCAGCGTATCTAATACGTAACCGGGGTTATAATACTTACATCGGGGCAGAACTTCGTTAATTAGGGGGGGTATTATACCCGGAGATTATGCCTACTATGTGAAATTTTGAGAGAAAAAAAAATTGAGCGAGTTCGACTGAAGACTGAAGGCCTCTATTTATAGGTGATGTAGGATCGTTGAAACGACCAAATGAGTCGATCAGAAGAGTTCTTGATCAAAACGAGAGGCGGAAGCAAACGTTTTGATGTTGAATCAGCTTGATTTGCACAAAGTAGTAGTTTAATTGTCTTTTGTATTGATTTGACAAGTTTACAGACCGTTTGACACCTCGACAGAGCTTCGCTACCGGAATTGCAAAAGTTCCAAATGAAATGACCAAGGCACATATTTATAGGGAACCCAATTCGCATGGAATGGCTCACACGAATTGGCCACTGCCATTTCGTACGAAATGGCAATACCATTTCGTGCGAAATGGCTATATCCTACAAGTTTCTCGTTTTTCTCGTTCTACGTGACTTGATCTATCATTCTAGTTACAAGACTCGATACAAGACGAAGTCAACAGACATATGCACCAACAGACTCCCCCTTGGATGTTGACGAAGTCTTTGGTACAAGTCTTCAGCATGTCGACTCTTCAGTCTTGATCAGTCTTCTCGCTCTTTCCAAAATATTTTCCATTGTAAGTATCCTCATTCTCTATCTTCTCTCTCTCTCTCTCTTTCTCTTCCAGAATAGCAACCTGGCTCTAACCTCTCTTGATCAGGTCTCTTGATTCTATAAATTCTTCAGCATTAACAGCTTCTGTCTTGAGTATTGTTCCAGGATCTAAATCTGGCTCTAACATCTTCAGACTCCCCCTATCGATAAGCTGGGATCGCAGTCTGGAATTCGCTATCGCCTTAAGATCGTATCCTGGCTCAAACTCTACTCAGGTTTTCACAGGATCTGAAACATCTCCTGGCTCTTCATAGCAACAGGATCAAAAACCTGTCTTTAACCTGCACAATCCTCTACCATTTGTATGATAAACAATTTTGACATTGATAAGCTTCTTGAATTTGTAACATTCAAAAAAATTGATTCAAATTAATGAACCATTTAAACATTTCAAAATCATTTCTCATCTCAAACAAACTCTCTCAATCCAATGTCGTTCATTATGTTTAGCACTTGGAATTTTGAAAATCAGCTTTCCAACATCAGTTGTCGAAAATAAGATGAAATAAAATCTTTTTGGATTTTTCAAAATTTTAAGCTAAAACACATTATTTTTGGATTTTTGTCTTTAATGAAAAGCAGTAAAGAAATATTTACAGACAACATTTTTGCGAGTTTGTGTAAGAGGATCATATCAGTTTTTTAGACAAATCACTAGCACCGTTGACCTTTTTTAGACTTTAAGTTCTAAACGATTCACATAGATTGACGATATTGTTGTCCTCTTAAACTCAATCTAAAAACTTTCGAAATGCTTACCGATACGTTAAGATATATTAATTTTGCACTAAAATCTTATGGACCCCACGATCTCCGCATATCCCCTCATCATGCAATACATTGACTCAAGTAATGCCTTTAAACTTTCATCAACTGTGATATGTGCGAAAACAACGCAGAATGTTTAAACATTAACAATCAGGTCGATCTTTCGATACACAGAGAAAGTCCAATGTTTAAACCACCAGTTCGATATTCACATATACGCAGAGGTGATCCAAGATTTAAATGAAACACCAAGAAAAATAAAGCAGAACGTTCAGGCACTAACATCCAGTTCGATACACACGTATACGCAGAGGATGTCCAATGCTTAAACAAAATAAAGAAATCAAACAAGTTTAAATCTTTGCAAAATAAAATGCACAATCACAGTGACTTTTTCAGCAAGTTGTGAAAGTTCACAAACTGACCGGTTTTTATGCTCTTTTAGCATTCAGCGATTACTGAGTAGGTACACAGTCACGAAGGATAAAACTAAGTACTATGCTTTCAACCTCGTTTCCCACTAGAACTAGGCTTTTTTATTTAAGTTTGTATCGTTATCGCAAATCTATTAGTCTAGCTGAGCCTATCGTAACATCTTTAGTGAGGCCGTTTATCACATTTTAACTTTCCATTTCTTTAGCGTACTGTGACAGTCTAACTGATGTACTATCATTTCCTCTTTTTCACAACAAAACTCATTTTTGATTTTTCGATGTTTTTGACCTTTTAGATTTTATCATATTTTTGTATTTTTCAAATTTTCAAAATTTCTAAATTTTCTTACTCCCCCTGAAATCATAATATGTTTCAATTTTGATTTTCTGGGAAAATTTGAAAATGAAAGTAATAAACTGTACAAATAACATGACAACATGATGTGAATTACTTCGATTCGCCATCCACTTGGCATAAACAATCAGAACTCCCCCTGACAACAAACTATTTTCCCATTATGATTTCAAAACACTTAAGTTTGTTTTAATCAAAATGGTTTTTCCGGAAAAATTAGTTTTGTTGAATTCACACACACGGGGTTCATTCATCACCTTGTTCTTTCATCCACTTGTAAAAATTATCATTTTTAAGAATAAAACCACTTGTAAGAAAGTTAAATCAAATGCAACTTAATGCCCTTGATTAACCACTTGTAGGTTCTTCACAAACGCATTTACCAAGAATGATGTCGATTCCTGCTCCACAATTACCAACTTGGGAGCTCCGGCAAGTCAGGATTTTTAAGCAAAGAATACAGACACCCAAGCCTGACAAGCTTTGGGTGTAACCTGTTCAACATTACTTTTTGATTCATAGAATTCTTTTACCCCTTTTACCTTTCCCTCAACCATCTTTCCAAAAATATTTTTCACTTTTCCATTGAAAGCCGTTTTTACATCAAATTCCTTCTTTTCAGAATAAAATTGATTCGAAATCTCAACATTTCCAACTTTTTGTTTTAAGTTTTCAGCCCGCAATGGTGGAAAGTTTACGTCATCCATTGGCGGTACTAAATTTTCACTTTTGAGCTCAACTTGTGGCTCCTCTGACTTTGACGAGTCAGATTCATCGCCAGAACTAACTTCTGGTGTCTTAACAACCCATTTTTGTTTGTTTAAGTTTGCTCTTCTTTTGTAAAACTGTTTCGAACTTTCACCAACTTCGAAAGTCGAATTTTCAAACACTCTAAATTTTCCTGTTGGTTGTTTCATTTTATTAACACATTTTTCTTTCAGTTTAGAAGACACTTCCTGTTTTGTGTTGGTTGCCTTTGGACAGTTCCATGCAATGTGACCAACTTCATAGCATCGGTAACATGTTCTTAACTACTTCTTCTTATCAGCTTCATTCTTCATTCCCTCTTGCTTCTTAGCAAGGAATTCTCTGTTCGTCTGCTTTTCGAATGAGCTCTTTTTCTCTTCTTCAGAGCTTGACCCTGAAACAAACACAGTTTTTGGTTTAAAATTTTTCATATTTTTATGATTTTCTGCATCAAAACCCAAACCTTTCTTTTTGAAATTTCCGTTATGGTTTGGTTTCTTTCGATAACCTGAACCAGAACAGTAACCCTTTTTCTTGTTCAATCTTTGTTGAACTCTTGAAGTGTATTTTTTAGGTTTTTCATTAAGATTTACATCTTTTATTTCAGAAATATTGATTTCTGTTAATTTGAAAAACTTTTTAATCTTTTCAGTTTGTACACTTCTTATTGGAAATTCGTCATCAGAAAATAATTTGTCAGAATCATTCAAAGTATATGCCACTTTGAATGTCTGGTCATTTAAATTATTTTTAGATGTCAGAAATTCATTATTGTAAACCTTTTTAACCGTTTTGAAATCAGAGTTATCACTTTCTTCATCCAACACTTGGTCAACAACAGTTTTAATCACTTGTGACTCCTTGTCAGTGTCAGATGGAGAGAATGTAACATCAATGTTTTCCGGTAACTCATTATCTACAGTTCTCAACTTGAGATTCAAAGCTGCTTCCACCCCATCTGGATATTTCTGTGTATAATGATTCCACATTGGGGGTGGAACATTGTTGAAAGCAGGTTTAGCATCAGGTAGTTGAGGAACAATTTGATCAATCACATAAGATGAAGCAATATAACTTATCAATTTCTTATCAACTCTTTCTTTTTCAATACGCATCAATTCAAGTTCCTTTTGCAAAGATGCGATTGTGTCCAGATAAATGTTAATCTCCATCTGCTTTTCCATGACAGTTTCTTTGAACAACTTAGTAGCTTTATCATTTTCTATACTATCCTTTTGAATCGTTTTGATTGAACGTGATAAAGTGTCATAAGCTTCTTTCACATCATTAAGATCAAATTTTACGTTGTCAGTATATTTCTTCAATTCTTGAAACTGTTTGTCTTTTTCAAGACAATCCATGCAGGGTTTTAAACAGTTTTCACATGGTGTTTCAGAAATTTGATCAATTTTTTCAAAAACCTTTTCATCTTTATCAGTTTTAATTTCTGGTTTACCAAACCCTTCAGACTCAGACTCTGATTTTTCTCCTGGTTTGATCTCCGCATTTTCTGATTCCTCATCGGACTCCTTTTTGACTGACTCCTTTTCAACTGACTCCTTTTCAACAGACACATTTTCAACTAACTCTGTTTCGACAGACACTGACTCTTTAGATTGTTCTACCTCTTGCGGCTTGACCATGAGCGCTCTGTCTGCCATTTATTTTAAAGTTTCTTCATTCATCTCTTTTGAAACATCGATGATTTCTTGAACCGGAATTTTGTCAACTTCATACTGTGGACAGAAACCCGTAGTTGGTTCACTGAAGAATCCTACAAAAGAATCAAACACGTTAGCAGGTATTATGGATTTAAAAGAATTAGCAATAATCTCTTGTTCAGATTGATAATAATAAACTGCTGCTGCTTCTTCTTCAAGATCTGTAAAACTTTCTTCACTCTATTCATGCTTCCCTTCCTGAGCAACATTTTCACATTTTATCTCATTCTTTTCTTTTGCTGCTCGTCTCTCCTTTAGCTTCTCCAATTTATCTACAAAATAAAATTTGAAACTTTCAGGAGATAATTCTCTTTGATAATTTTCAAGTTTTCGAATTTCTTCAATATCATTATCACTCTCTTCATCTGATGAGTGATCAAAGATCGGTGCTTTTTCTGCAGCTTTCTTTGTTGAAACTAATACTTCTTCGTTCTTTTTGGGACTGTATTGCTGAGATTCGTAATAATAAACATATGCCATTTCTTCTTCATAATCCATGTTTCGGTTTTAAAACTTCACAATGACAAAATCTTCAAACGAACTAGACGTTTATCAATCCGTATGAACTGAAATCCTTTCAATCTGTGCAAACTGGAACCAAACCTTGCGAATTGAGCTTAAGTCCAAATGACCTGGACCACTTCTTGTGAAGTGGGATCAGATTTAAACCGTGTGAAACAGAGTTCACTTCGTGTGAACTGATAAAATATCAAACCACCTGAAAAAGTTCAACTCGTGTGAACTCAAACGAACTGACTTGTGCTGACAGGGTTAATTCTCAAACAATCTCGTGTAAATCGAATAATCTGGTGTGATTTTAAATCAAAGTATATGAAAACTGACATTGTCACATGCTATTATCAAATAAATCATGTGTCAACAAAAATTGATGATAGTCAAATGCTGATTGGACCGAATTGTTTTAATGAATCTGTTAACAATTGATTGGGCCGACAAACCCCGAACTATGCAAACCTTGGGCTGAGATAATCACGTGACAACAATTAAGTATGATTAATGAAGCTGAGAACTTGTTGACAGACACTTTGATATTAATGATGCTGACACCCGTAATGAAGATCACATGCAACAATTTCAATGGCCGACAATTTTAAATCTCAATTTAATCCTATTGGACCGATACTCTAGTATGAATTCACGTGGGCAGTTGTCAATTAAATGCTTATCCAAATTGGGCCGACAACATCAATTGTCAAACGAATATGATTGGGCCGATATTCAAGCAATTTCTATCACATGCAAACTGCTATTATAAAAAAAACACTTTGCCGACAACTTTAATTCAAAAACTCAGTTTCATTTGGCCGCACTATGAATTCACATGCAATATATGAAAATTGTTTTAAAAACACACCGATTGCAATTAATAATTCACTTAATACTGCTGATAAAGTTGATTAAATGGCCCGATTAAAACGATGCAACCTGACTAAACCGTACGATCTGAAATTCAATTTCAAACGACTTGGACACCTCGGTGCGACCACTCCGTACGAAATGGATTGTTCAATCCACGCGACCTGATATAATGTTTCAATCCGTGAGAAATGGAGTCTATTTCATGCGAAGTGGAGGTCCAATTCGTGCGAATTGATGAAATTGACGAATGATCGAGTGGTTTTATTGACAAATTGAACAAGTTTTAAGTAGAATTAAGGTCTGATATGTTCAAGGATTGAATAAAACCATGTTTCGCATGTAATATGTGAAAATCAGTTCATTTTAACCATAAAATCTCGATTAATTTTGAAAAAAATATGAAGAAAGTGAGTAGAAGTGAGATTTTCGGATGAAATCAAGCTGAATCGGTAAGAACTCTTCCTCCTGAGCTCTGATACCACTTGTAGGATCGTTGAAATGACCAAATGAGTCGATCAGAAGAGTTCTTGATCAAAACAAGAGGCAGAAACAAACGTTTTGATGTTGAATCAGCTTGATTTGCACAAAGAAGTAGTTTAATTGTCTTCTGTATTGATTTGACAAGTTTACAGACCGTTTGACACCTCGGCAGAGCTTCGCTACCGGAATTGCAAAAGTTCCAAATGAAATGACCAAGGCACATATTTACAGGGAATCCAATTCGCATGGAATGGCTCACACGAATTGGCCAGTGCCATTTCGTACGAAATGGCAATACCATTTTGTGCGAAATGGCTATATCCTACAAGTTTCTCGTTTTTCTCATTCTACGTGACTTGATCTATCACTCTAGTTACAAGACTCGATACAAGACGAAGTCAACAGACATATGCACCAACAGGTGACCTTTCGACTTCCATCGCGACCCGCGTAGACTACACAGGGGTCCTTCACGGCCAGCGAAGTAGGTGTGTAGGGCTTAGCTTCATTGATTCAACAAACTAGCTTCTCCAGGTGGCCTGCCACGTGGCAGGCTAGGGTTTCGTCTGGTGGCACTAGGTCGCGGCCCGTGTAGGAAGTTGCCAAAGGCTAAGCGCCCCGCGACAGCCCTTTAAAATTTGTCTTTATTTAATTTAAATAAAATTAAAGATATTCGGGGTCCGTTTTCGCATACGGGGTATAATTTAGGACATATAGGGACATTTTAGAATATATTAGGGTGTCGGAATATTTTGGAGGGTTGTTATATCCTCCCCACCTTGTTTTAGAGCTCGTCCTCAAGATCTACTGGAACAAGTGCGGATATTTCCTTTGCATTTCTGATTCAAGCTCCCATGTGTATTCTGGTCCTCTTTTGGGGTTCCATTTCACTTTGACCAGAACTAGTCTCTTGTTCTTGAGATTCTTGATTTTCCTGTCTTCAATCTTTAGAGGCTTCTCTAAAAACTTAAGTTGTTCATTTCCCTCTATATCCTTAAGAGGTACTACCAGTGACTCATCAGCTAAGCATTTCTTGAGATTGCTTACATGAAATACATCATGTATCCCTGCCATTTCCTCTGGCAGTTGTAACTGATAGGCTACATGTCCTACTCTTCTAATAATTTCAAAAGGTCCAACGTACCTGGGACTTAACTTTCCCCTTTTGATGAATCTTACCACTCCTTTCCAAGGAGAGACTTTCAATAACACTTTATCTCCTACCTGAAATTCCAATGGCTTTCGTCTGTTATCAGCATAACTCTTTTGTCGATCACGTGATGCTTTTAGTCGTTCCTTGACTTGAATGATCTTGTCTGTTGTTTCTTGTACTATCTCAGGTCCAGATAGTTGCTTTTCTCCAATTTATGCCCAACAGAATGGCGTTCGGCGCTTTCGTCCATAAAGTGCTTCGAATGGTGCAGCATTGATACTTGTGTGATAACTGTTATTATAAGAAAATTCTATCAATGGTAAGTGATCGTCCCAGTTACGTCCGAAATCAATTACACAAGATCTAAGCATGTCCTCCATTGTCTGAATTGTCCTTTCACTTTGTCCGTCCGTTTGAGGATGATAAGCGGTGCTTAGATTCAACTTGGTTCCCATTGCTTTTTGGAAACTTGTCCAAAAGTGAGAGGTAAAACGACTATCTCTGTCAGAAACAATTGATAAAGGAATTCCATGTAATAAAACTATTTCATTTACATATAATTTAGCTAATTGTTCCATACTTAAAGTTTCCTTCTTTGGTAGGAAATGAGCTGACTTAGTTAGCCTGTCTACAATCACCCAGATTGTATCATTTCCTTTTCTTGTTTTGGGTAATTTAGTAACAAAATCCATTGTTATCAATTCCCATTTCCAAACTGGCATTTCTAATTGTTGCAACAATCCTGAGGGTTTCTGATGTTCAGCTTTGACTTGTGAACAGGTTAAACATTTTGCAACATATCCTGCTATATCCTTTTTCATTCCTATCCACCAAAAAATCTTTCTTAAGTCCTGATACATCTTATCACTTCCAGGATGCATCGCATACTTAGACTTATGGACTTCTTCTAATATACGGTGGCGTAGGTTTCCTAATTTAGGTATCCACATTCTTTTCTTATGGAATCTCCAAATTCCTTCTGTTCCTTGTTCTAATTCCTTAATCATTCCTTTCAATTTTTCAGTATCATCCTTGATTACTGATTCTTGTGCCTTTCTAATCTGTTCATTTAAATCTACTTGCATATTTAGTTTAAGTGAACGTACTCTTTTTGGTTTTTCATGATACTTTCGACTTAAAGCATCAGCTACTACGTTTGCCTTTCCTGCATGATACTGGATATTACAATCATAATCACTAAGTATCTCCATCCAGCGTCTTTGTCTCATATTCAATTCTTTTTGCCCAAAAACAAATCTTAAACTCTTATGGTTGGTGAAAATGGTAAACTTACTACCGTAAAGGTAATGTCTCCAAATTTTAAGGGCAAAAATTATAGCTCCTAATTCTAGATCATGGGTTGAATAATTCTCTTAATGATTCTTAAGTTGTCTAGAGGCGTAAGCTATAACCTTTTGACGTTGCATCAATACACATCCATAGCCTAACTTAGAAGCGTCACAATAGACTACAAAGTCTTTAGTTCCTTCTGGTAATGCTAGTATGGGTGCATTGGTTAGTCTTTGCTTAAGAATTCTAAAGGCTTCTTTTTGTTTTGGTCCCCATTCAAACTTAACAGATTTACAGGTTAGCTTAGTTAAGGGAATGGCTATTCTAGAAAAATCTTGAATAAATCTTCTATAATAACCGGCCAATCCTAAGAAACTTCTAACCTCGGTTGGTGATTCAGGGGTTTTCCATTTGGTAATCGCCTCGATCTTGGTGGGATCCACATGAATTCCTTCATGATTGACTAAATGTCCAAGAAATTGTACCAGTTCTAACCAAAACTCACACTTCGAAAACTTTGCATAAAGCTTTTCTTTTCTTAATAAACTTAGAAGTGCGTGCAGACGCTTTGCATGTTCTTATTTTCTCTTAGAATAAATAAGAATATCATCTATAAAGACAATTATAAATTTATCCAAATATGGCTTACATATTCGGTTCATCATGTCCATAAATGCAGCTGGGGCATTGGTTAAACCAAATGGCATGAAAGTAAATTCATAATGGCCATACCTTGTTCTAAAAGCGGTCTTAGGAATATCCTCTTCCTGTACCTTTAATTGATGATATCCTGATCGTAAATCGATTTTAGAGAAAAATCGAGCTCCTTGCAGCTGGTCGAACCAATCATCGATTCTCGCTAATGGATACCAATTCTTAATTGTGACCTTGTTCAATTCACGGTAGTCAATGCACATACGCATTGATCTGTCCTTCTTTTTAACGAATAAAATCGGTGCTCCCCATGGTGATGAGCTTGACTGTATGAATCCCTTTTCCAATAATTCATCTAACTGTTTCTTCAGTTCCTGTATTTCTGCGGGTGCCAAACGTTAAGTTGCTTTGGCAATTGGTGCTGTTCCAGGTATCAACTGGATTCTGAATTTAACTTCTCTGTCTGGAGGTTGCCCTGGTAACTCTTCTGGAAATACATCTGAAAAATGGGATACTACTTGAATATCTTTTAATTCTTTTCCTTTAGTGTTAATGATTATGGAAATCAAATACACTAATGACCCTTTTCTTATATAACTTGTTGTTTTCATTACAGAGATGAATTTTGTGGATCTAGAGGGTTTATTTCCTTTAATTGTGATCTTTTCACCCCTTGGTGAATTTACTTGGATTGACTTTCGATCACATAGTATATTGGCTTTATTGGCTATTAACCAATCCATTCCTAACACAACATCAAATCCTGCCATATTCATTGGGTAAAGATTTGAAATAAATCTTTGATTTAGAAATTCTATTCTTGCTCCCTGCAAGATTTCAGAAATCTTAATGGTTTCCCCATTTGCTGTCTCTACTAGACATTCTTGTGGAAGTTTAGTTAATGGTTTATTGAGAAGTTTGCAAAATGAAGTATTAATAAAACTTTTGTTCGCACCAGAGTCAAATAATACTTTAGCAAATACATCATTAACTAAAAACTTACCGGTGATCACATCCGGGATCATCTTTGCTTCTTCTACAGTCAGAACAAATGCTCTAGCTTTTTTAGTATTCTTGGTGTTCGTGGCTGGAGCTAGTTTTGGACAGTTCGGCTTGATATGACCTTGTTCTCCACAGTTGTAGCATATCCTGTTGTTAGGCTTCTTCCTGCAGTCTTCCTCCTTGTGTCCAGATATTTTGCATAAGTTACAGTATATGGAGCATCTTCCAGAATGCTTCCTTTTGCAATACTTGCAATAATGTGCAGAAGTAGAACCTACATTTTTCCCATGATTAGAATTTCCAGAACGGAATTCTTGGGTAAGCTTCTGGGCTAGGTTCCTCCGCTGATCCTCTTCTCGTGTACGGACTAATTCATCTGTCAAGGTGTTTGCTAGTTCTACAACTTCTTCTATGGTTTGAGGTCTAGCTGCCTTGACTACATGCCTAATTTCACTGATTAATCCCCAAATGTAACGGGAGATTAATACTGGTTCAGGTGATGCAAGGGTTGGCACTATTCTAGCATATTCAAAGAATAATGTAGTATAACCCTTACTATCTACCCCAGTCATCTTAAGGTTTAGGCACTTGTTTGCTATCTGTTCCTTTTCATTGGGAGGGCAGAATTTTCTTTCTACCATGTTTTTAAATTCCTCCCATTCCATATTGTAAACCCTCTCACTTCCCCTAGACTGGAGGATAGTGTTCCACCATTTGAGTGCTGAATTCTTAAACAGATTGGAAGCAAACATTATCTTATCCTCTCCCGTGCATTTGCTTATTCTTAAGACTGCCTCAGTCTTTTCTATCCAGTGTAGAGATGCAACGGCCCCTTCATTGCCCGAGAATTCCATTAGTTTACAAGACCAGAATTCTTTATAAGAACAACCATAAGACATGGTTCTTCTTCTTTTGGGAATGGGTACTTGAAGTATGGGTCCAGTGTTTACGCTGTGTTCAGGTTCAGTGGGTCATTTACTATCACATTTACTTTTATTTTCTGCTTCCTTAACCGTTTTGCTAATATATGGCATCGCATCTATTATCCCTTGTGCCACTATGTGTTGCATAACAATGTTATCCACTTGGTTTCCATTATTGTTGTTGTTCGGGTTTTCGTTATCCGGGTTATTGTTACTCTGGTTGTCATTATTCTGGTTTTGCTGGTTCACTTCGTTGTCCATCTGAATTTTAAACATTTGCCAATTATTAATATCACAAAATAATATTTAAGGCAAACATTCACACAACACACATATTGGTCAAAAGCGTCGAGCATTGCGACTTACTATTTCTTATAGTATGCATCTATTACAAACTAAAACTGGAATTTAAAATTACAATACTATTATGCATCACTAACCACACAGTGGTCTATGCTACAATAGATTTATTATTATTATTATTATAATTTTTTTTCATACACACATTATATATATATTATTATATTATTATTATTATCACCGTCACTGATATGGGTTCATCCAGAACTCCATATTACGCTCGTCGTACTTCCAGACGAGTCGTTCTCCAACCTGCCTCATTCTCTCGCTACTTTCTAAAATCTCTTCTCCGAAAGTTCGGAGCTCTTGCACATTTTTTGCACTCATTGGGGGTGCAGGTGCTGGTACTGGTTCTGGGTACTATGACATGGGTTCTTCCTGAGGATACGGATTCTCTAAGATTTCCCAAATTTATTCATCATTATCGTAGTAGGGATCTAGAGGTTCCAGACCTGGGTAGGCTGCTAGGTTCGGCATGGGTTTGTCGGTTAGGTGGTAGCGTTGTACATAATCCCTATGATCATCAAACCACGGATCGTAGTCTGGATCTAAGGGATTAGGTGCTGGTATCCTAGGTATCTCCTCTGGGTTAAAATCATGCATTTGGATTTGGTTTTCTGGGTTGTTTTCAATCTCCATTGGTTAGGTGGGAAACAAGGGTAATGGTTGAGGGGCTACTAGTTGTTCCAGGTTTGGGTCGGTAGCTGTGGATGCTAAAATATGGAAGTTTGCTAAACTCCTATTAATCATGTCTTGGGTGTGGGCATCGGTTTCTCTTTTAGCGGCTGCTAGAACTCGCTGCTGTTGTAACTTTTTCATTATTTTTCTACGCTTGTGTGCTCCCCTACTGAACCATCCTCTCTTTTTTAGGAGGGAATGGCTTTTCAGACTGAGCCTTAAACATGAATATCCCATCTTCATTTTCAGCTGAATACCCTGAGAGGGCAGGCTGTGAAGAGGTGCCTTCGCTTCTAGGTGAGCCGGACAACTGACGATAAGCGTTGGAGGGTCCTTGATCGCTCATACTGTAAACTAACAAATAGTCAAATAACACACAACAATAAAATGCAGATATGCACGTATTCCTGTAATTAATTTCCTAACAATTTGAATAATATGTTGGTGTCAGCAAAACACTTCTGTGGCTGAATCAGTGGCTTAGCTCTGATACCACCTTTTGTCGCAACCCCCATCCCCTATCTGTCCCAGGAACGGGCGGCCGCGAGACCAGTTTTGGTGGTATCAGTGTTTATCATTTTGGCAGTGGAAATTACATCAAGATCGTAGTTAGGAAATATTTTATCAAAGTAAATACCACACTTTATATAAATATATTGGGATAAAACCCAAGTTTCATTACAAATTGTTTTATAGGGATAAACCCCATTTTATTTAAATAAAACATCTTCTTTTTTTAGGTAACTTTTATAGCCACTTTTTCCAAGCCTTCAGTGCTGTACAGCTGGCTTCTAGTTGGCTTTCACATTTTGTTACCTGAAACGCGTTTAAAAATATTTTGTAAGTGGGAAATACTGGTGAGTGAATCCCAGTTTAATCAAGAAGAGTTTTATCTTTTAACAGTATTGAGAGATATTACAATGTTTATTTCTACACAATTACTCATTCAGTACTGTCAATCCCGACTTGTGGGTCATATTACACATTGGCTAACTCTTTGTCCAATGGTAACGTGTTCCACATTTTGTATACAAAACCCTAACATACCGGCAGTAATTGAAGAACTACAAAGACTCAATCACTACTTAATCGCATTGTAAAATATTTAAGGTTTTGTAAAAACAGTTTACAAAAAGGATATTACTCACATTGCTGTCTTAGGTTTGCCTTTAGGGATTTCGTGGTGATTATCTATTAATTACACAAATGTACGTGCGTTAGTATAATAACCCAATATTTATATTAGTAATACCCTCCCCGAGATGGCATTCCAATGACTACGTCGGGCAGAACCACGACAGCCATTACGGAACCCTGGATCAATCGGGCAGCGTATCTAATACGTAACCGGGGTTATAATACTTACATCAGGGCAGAACTTCGTTAATTATGGGGGTATTATACCCGGATATTATGCCTATCATGTGAAATTTCGAGAGAGAAAAAGAAATTGAGCGAGTTCGACTGAAGACTAAAGGCCTCTATTTATAGGTGACCTTTCAACTTCGCTTGCGGCCCGCGTAGACTACACAGGGGTCCTTCGCGGCCCGCGTAGTAGGTGTGTAGGGCTTAGCTTCGTCGATTCAACAAACTAGCTTCTCCGGGTGGTCTGCCACGTGGCGGGCTAGGGTTTCGTCTGGTGGCACTAGGTCGCGGCTCGCGTAGGAAGTAGCCAAAGGCTACGCGCCCCGCGACAGCCCTTTAAAATTTGTTTTTATTTAATTTAAATAAAATTAAAGATATTCGGGTCCGTTTTCGCATACGGGGTATAATTTAGGACATATAGGGACATTTTAGAATATATTAGGGTGTCAGAATATTTTGGAGGGTTGTTATATGAACCAAACCAAGAAGAAGGTAAGTCTAAAACTATCGATTTTAAACTAGAAACAAATTTTCAAGAAATTCACGTTTTGCAACCTTCTTTTGAAAATCATTGTTTGGTATCTTCCATGCCAAGTTTTTAAAAGAATTAAATACTACTACTAAAATCGAAGAGTTAGTAAGCATCACGTTAACAAATGATCAAACTTCGCTAATAAAAGATGAATACCATGAACTAAACATAAAACCGGTACCATGTTTTTTTCAAAACATCTTTGTTAGTTACGTGCTAATTGATAAAGATCTTTGTGTCAACATAATGCCAAACTATATTTTTCAAAAAATTGGGTAATAGTGATTTTTCTCCTCTTAAAATTCCTATTTTTCTCTCTAACCAAAAAACGATTAATGCCACGGGAATGATTGAGGATGTCTTAATTCAAACAAGCCAAGGCGGTAGTACCAACCGACTTTATCATCCTAGGTGATACCCCCCTCGTGTTAGGACAACCATATCAAAAATCCCATCAAACCTTGACCCAACAGAAGCAAAACAACCTACCACTTCAATTAGGGGCCGACAAAAGGTACGTCAATCTTGACCAATCATTGAAATACCCAATTTGTGATGACGACCCCCTAATTGAAGATGATGCGGAGCCACCCGATACGGAAGAAATCGAACAACAATTCGTCGAAGAGGAAGACACCATCGAACAAACCTTTTCGGCCATCGATCTTAATAAAGAAGAAAATAAGCGGTCTCTTGCAGACCCATCGCCACTCGAACTCAAGGAACTACCAAAAGGTCTAGAATACACATTCTTGGACAAACATGGTAAGCTCCCCGTCATCATTTCTTCTAAACCAACACTTTTTGAAAAAGAGAAATTAATAAAACTTTTGAAAAAACATTAAAATTCCATCGCATGGAAGCTCATGGATATGAAAGACATCAATCCTTCCATCTGCACCCACAAAATTTTGATGGAAGATGACTATAAAACGGTAATACAACCACAAAGAAGAGTAAATCCAAACGTGCAAAAAGTGGTTAAAAATGAAGTCAACAAGCTACTAGATGCCGGACTTATCTATCCTATCTCCGATAGCCCATGGGTAAGTCCCGTCCTAGTAGTACCAAAGAAAGGAGGTATGACGGTAATAACTAATGATAAAAATGAACTTATACTAATGAGAACCGTCACCGGATGGAGGGTTTGTATCGACTATCGTAAGTTAAATGAAGCAACAGGGAAAGATCACTTTCCTTTACCATTCATCGATCAAATGTTAGAAAGACTATCCGGTCATAAATTCTATTGTTTTCTGGATGGTTTCTCCGGGTATTTTCAAATTCCCATAGCACCGGAGGACCAAGAAAAAAAAACTTTTACATGTCCCTACAGAACCTTCGTTTATCGACGCATACCTTTTGGTCTATGCAATGCCCCCACTACGTTTCAATGTTGCATGGTGGCTATCTTCCATGATATGATAGAAAAAAACCATGGAAGTTTTCATGGATGATTTTTCTATCTTTAGAGATATATTTGACCAATGTCTCGATAACCTTGAACGAATGCTATTCCGATGTGAGGAAACTAACATCGCCCTTAATTGGGAAAAATGCCATTTCATGGTAACTGAAGGAATAGTACTCGGTCGTAAAATCCCAAACGAAGGAATGGAAGTGGATCGGGCAAAAATAGATAATATTTCCTGATTACCTCCACCGTCCTCCATTCGAGCCATTCGAAGTTTCCTAGGATATGCCAGATTTTATAGGCGATTTATCAAAGACTTTTCAAAAATCTTTAGACCTCTAACAAAATTACTTGAAAAAGATGGACCATTCATCTTCGACAAGGAATGCAATTAAGTTTTTCTTACATTAAAAGAAATGCTAGTCAATGCACCAATCATGATAGCACCCGATTGGAAACTACCTTTGAAATCATGTGCGACGCAAGCAACTTTGCAGTTGGGGCTGTTGCAGCCCCCTACCCTACCCTGGGAGCGGGTGCCGCGAGTCTGACTGATGGTATCGGTGTTTATAAATTTTGCAGCGGAATTAAAACATGTGGATCGTAGTTAGGAAATAATTTCAGAGTTTGCAAAACACCAAACTTTTTATATTAAACAAATGGGCTAAAACCCATATTCCATTTATAATGTATTTATAGGGATAAACCCTAGTTACCGAAAACATAAATTTATTCTTTTATTTAGGTAACTTATAGCCACTTTCTTTAAGCCTTCGGTGCTCCATAGCTGGCTTCTAATAGCTTCACATCAAGTTACCTGAAATGCGTTTTAAAATTCTTTTATCAGCAAGAAATACTGGCGAGTACATTCCATTTTATAAAAAGACACATTGTTTTAACTTTACAGCATCAAAGGTTTTTACATTTGTTTATATATACCAATAACTTATTCACTATTTGTCACGTTGGCAGTTACAATGACGGTGGTTATATTACTATTGGCTAACTCTTTGTCCAATAGCAACGCTTGAATAGTAGTGTATACAAAACCCCACATACTGTCAGAAATTGTAGAATATAAAAACTTAATCAGTGTAAGTATAACTGATAAACATTTAGGGTTTTGAAAAGCATTTTAATTATAACTGTATCACAAAAATGTGATAAAAAGGAGAATGACTCACGTTGTAAACTAATGTTTTACTATAAGCTTCTTGGAAATATTTTCTGATAATTTTCTTGAGTTCCTATTAAAAATATACAATGGACGCATGTTACTATAATAACCCAATTCAACTTTATCAATACGTTACGAGATCAGAATCCCAATGTAGTTTACAAAGTATAGCCTTTATCAGGTAGCGCTTTGGCATCTGTTGTTGGGTTCAAGATCGATCGGACAGGGTATCGAATTAGTGATCAGAGGTTAAAACACTTACAACGAGGCAGAGCTTTGTGATTTTGGGGTATTATTTTCATTCTTATATGTTGAGAGAAAGAAAGAATTGAGCGAATTTGAATTTGCCGTGACTGCTCTATTTATACGTGATTTCTAGTTCCGTCGCACCCCGTGAAGCTCAAGGGCTAAGCCCGTCACGGGCCGCCATAGCCCTATAGCTAGCCTTAGCTTTGACTAGTCATGGATGTAGGCTGACACGTGGACAACACGTGTCCCTAAACCTGTCCGGATAGATACAAGGCTGCCGTGACCCGCATAGGGTTTTCTTAAGTCTGTCGCGGGCGACGAAAGACACTAAGGTATTATTTTTTTTCATCTTTTCAACTTGAATAATGATACACGAGTTCGGTTTTTCGATTACGGAGTGTTTTAGGTCATTTTTGAGGGTTGTTATATCCTCCCTATCTTGTTTTAAATCTCGTCCTCGAGATTCACTGGAAAAGGTAAGGATACTTCCTTTTCATTTCAGATTCTAGCTCCCATGTGTATTCTGGTCTTCTCTTCGAATCCCGTTTACTTTAACCAGAACTAATCTCTTGTTTTTGAGATTCTTGATCTTTCTATCTTCAATTTATATTTGTTTTTCCACAAACTTAAGCTTTTCATTTACCTTTATGTCTTGAAGAGGTATCACCAATGATTCTTCTGCTAAGCATTTCTTTAGGTTACATACATGAAATACATCATGTACTCCTGCCATTTCTTCAGGTAATTGTAGCTGATAAGCTACTAATCCAATTCGTTTGATAATTTTAAAGGTCCAACATACCTTGGGCTTAGCTTTCCTCTCTTACCAAATCTTACGACTCCTCTTCATGGCGATACTTTTAAAAAGTACTTTGTCTCCAACTTGAAACTCTAGTGGATTGCGTCAGTTATCTACATAACTCTTTTGACGACCTCGTGTTGTTTTTAGTATTTCCTTGACTTGAATGATTTTATTCGTCATTTCTTGTACAATTTTAGGACCAGACAGTTGCTTTTCTCCAATTTCTGCCTAACATACTGATGTTTGGCATTTCCGTCCATAGAGTGCTTCAAATGGTGCAACATTGATGCTTTTATGATAGCTATTGTTGTAAGAAAATTCTATTAAAGGTAAGTTGTTATCCCAACTTCCTCCAAAACCTATCACACAGTTTCTAAGCATATCTTCCATAGTTTGAATTGTCCTTTCACTTTGTCCATCTGTTTGAGGATGATAAGCTGTACTTAGATTTAATCGGGTTCCCATTGCCTTTTGGAAACTTTTACAAAAATGAGAAGTAAAAGGACTATCTCTGTCAGATACAATAGATAGAGCAATCCCATGTAATGAAACTATTTCATTCACATACAACTTAGATAATTGTTCCATACTGGGTAGATTTAGTCAATCTGTCTACAGTCACCCAGATTGTATCATTATCTTTTCGTGTCTTGGGTAATTTGGTAACAAAGTCCATTGTTATCAATTCCCATTTCCAAATCGGCATTTCCAATTGTTGAAGTAATCCTGAAGGCTTCTGATGTTCAGCTTTAACTTATGAGCAGGTTAAACATTTAGCAACATAATTTGCTATATCCTTTTTCAATCCTATCCACCAAAAGTTCTTTCTCAAATCTTGGTACATCTTGTCACTTCTAGGATGCATCGTATATTTGGATTTATGGGTTTCTTCTAGAATTTGGCTTCGTAGGTTCCCTCGAATAGGTACCCATATCCTTTTCTTATGAAATCTCCAAATTCCATATGCTCCTTTTTATAATTCTTTAATCATTCCTTTTAAACCTTCAGCATCATCCTTGATTGTTGTTTTTTTTATCTTTTTCAATTTTTTATTTAAATCTACTTGTGGGTTTAATCTGAGAGCACGTATCCTTTTTGGCTTCTCATGGTATTTTTGACTTAAAGCATCAGCCACTACATTAGCTTTTCCTGCATGATATTGGATATCACAATCATAATCGCTAAGGATTTCCATCCAACGTCTTTGACTCATGTTTAATTCCTTTTGCCCAAAAACATACCTTAAACTTTTATGATCTGTGAAGATGATGAACTTACTACTGTAAAAATAGTGTCTCCAAATTTTAAGGGCAAAAATTAACGCTCCTAACTCTAGATCATGTGTTGTATAATTTTCTTCATGCTTCTTTAGTTGTCTAGAGGCATAAACAATTACCTTGTGACCTTGCATCAACACACACCCAAATCCTAACTTGGATGCATCACAATAGACTACAAAGTCTTCTGTTCCTTCTGGCAAAGCAAGTATTGGTGCGTTAGTTAATCTTTGTTTCAAAATCTTGAATGCTTCTTCCTGCTTCGGTCCCCATTCAAACTTAACTGATTTGCAAGTTAGTTTGGTTAATGGAATGGCTATTCTAGAGAAATCTTGAATGGAACGTCTATAATATCTTGCCAATCCAAGAAAACTTCTTACTTCTGTTGGTGATTCAGGAACTTTCCATTTGGTAATAGCTTCGATCTTTGTAGGATCCACGTGAATTCCTTCATGATTAACTAAGTGTCCAAGAAATTGCATTTCTTACAACCAGAATTCACTTTTTGAGAATTTAGCATAAAGCTTCTCCTTTCTCAATAATGTCAGAAGTAGGTGTAAATGTTCCGCACGCTCTTCTTTACTTCTGGAGTAAATTAGCATATCATCTATAAAAAGAATTATGAATTTATCCAGGTATGGTTTGCATATCCTATTCATCGTGTCCATAAATACGACTGGGGCATTGATTAGATAAATGGCATGACTGTAAATTCATAATGTCCTCTTCCTGTACTTTTAGTTGATGATATCCTGAGCATAAGTCTATCTTGGAAAAGAATCAGGGCTCCCTGAAGTTGATCGAATAGATCATCGATTCTCGGTAGTGGGTACCGATTTTTAATCATAACCTTATTCAATTCTCTGTAATCAATACACATCCTCATTGATCCATCTTTCTTCTTGACAAATAACACCGGTGCTCCCCTGATGAACTAGGTTGTATAATACCTTTTTCTAATAATTCGTCTAACTGTTTCTTTAACTCTTACATTTCCATTGGTGCTAGACGATAGGGTGCTTTGGCAATTGGTGTCGTTCCTAGAATTAGGTGAATTCTAAATTCAACCTCGCGATCTGGCGGTAATCCCGGTAGTTCTTCTAGGAAGACGTCTGAAAATTGAGATACTACTGGAATATCTTTTAACTCTTTTCCTTTAGTATTAATGATTACTAAAATCATATACACCATTCCTCCTTTTCATGTGTAGCTTGCAACTTTCATCACAGAGGTGAACTTTGTTGATCTTGTCGGCTTGTCTCCCTTAATTGTGATCCTTTCATCATTTGGCGTAAAAACTTCTACATAATTTTGATCACACAAAATGTCACACCCCAATCGATGGCGAAAACATCGGGATGAGACGAACAAATCTCTCAAAGCATCATAACACTAATTGTGGCAATATAATTTAATAAAATTTCATAAATGCTAAACATCTCATACAAGATACAAAACATGACCAAATTGTATCAAACAAACAAAATTAAAATATTGTTTATTTCTAACGTGTGTTTCTATGTTCACCCTAGCTTGTTTCTTCGTCATCTTGTCCATCAACCTGCAACATATATAAAATAATGATCAACAATAATGTTGGCGAGTATACAAGTTTTGATATATAGCATAACAAGAATAAAAAAAGTTTAACATGCTCATATCCAACATGAATAATGCGTACAAGTTACAAGTATGCTGGACTAAGTTAACTATATGTCAAACCCAAGTTTCCAACGCAATCGTGCCTTCCCTACATCGTCGCAACGAAGAGGGGGTTAACATGTTTTACTTAAAAATACCCCAAGACTCAAGGGTGGTGCGTTAATCCTATAACACTATAATTTTCAAGGTAGGCTAGCAAAGTTAATGAGTATATAGATACAAGTGTACACATAGCATATAAGACTAACAAGTATCACATGTTTTCATGTTAAATGTCGATAGAGTGTGATTAAAATAAGTTTCAAGTGTCGTGTGTTTTATATATTGTACATGTTGCACCTAAAGTGTCTAAAACGAAAATGGGATCGACTATACTCATAGTTTTGCGCAGATTTCCACGAAAACCGAGAGTGGGGTTGATGGAGTCTCGAGATTATGCTGAAATAGTTAAACATGAGTATAAGTATATTGTTGTGGAAGAGCGTCGGATCAGAATGTTAAAATATAGAAATTAAACGAAATAGAACGAGTAACAGGTTGATTGGCACGGATGGACAGAGTGCATTCGTGCGGATCGACCTTTCCAATAAAAACGGATCGACTAATACGGTTTGATTCAACTGATTAGATTGTACAACAGTTCAAAATAGTAAATAAAACGATTAAATAATGATGGACATGTGTGAAAACAGAAATAAAAGTCAAAGCAGAAAACGTAAAAGGTTGTCCGTTCGTTCGGATGGACATTGTCCGTTCGCTCGGATGGACATTGTCCGTACTATGTTCGCGCGGATAGACATAGTCCGTTTGCGCGGATGGACATAGTCCGTTCGCGCGGATGGACATAGTCCTTTCGTGCGAACCTACTATTCTTGTTAAAACTTGTGTTTGATCTATTGAACGGATCATTTCTTAATGGAAATTAACCCTAATGCAGGACCTTAACTATGAAATGAGTTGAGGGTCTGACGGGTTCCAGATTCCGTCAAGATCGTATGATTTTCGAAAAGAAAACTATAATTCAATTGTAGAATGTTTTAGGTTTTCGTAACTTGATCCATTCTCGTATGAGTGATGCTCCACAGCAGTTTGCCTAGGAAAAACGAGTGGGAACCATCTTCGAGATGGGTTGAATCAAAGGGTCTTATAAAAAGTTAAAGAAATTACAAGAAAACGAAAGGGAATGTATTGGAAGTGAGGGAAATACTCTTACAGTAGATTCTGGTCGCCAATGAGGGCTTGAGAATATTTGCAAAGAGTTGGGTGAGTTTAGGAGTGTAGTAGTGTGCCTATTTATAGGATTTGGGAGAAAGTATGGTTTCCGAATAATTCGGACGGATGAGCTTAGCATGGATGGACTTAGCGAAGATGGACTTAGCGCTAATGGACTTAGCACAAATGGATTTATTTCAATACTTTATTTTCCAATTTTGATTATTTTACGTGTTTTAATCGATTTTTCGAGTGTCAAACATCAAAGTGTAACTAGGAACCAAGAATCATGTATAACATACCGTTCAAAATATGAATTACGGTTACAAGTTTTCTCATAAGTCTAACATGAATAGCATAAAGACGATAAAAAAAATAATTGCATTTTCATTATGATCAACTATCTCAGATTACAAATTGAAACGAAATAGAATACAACGAGAGTACAAGTGTCTAAAAATGAAAAGTACAACATGGCTTGCTAAAACAGGAAAGTACAAACATGCGAAGCGTTACACAAAATTCGTGCACAAGTGGCTACCAACCAATCCATTCCTAATACCACGTCGAATCCGGCTAGATCCATTAGTAACAGGTTAGCAGTAAATTTATAACTTAAAATTTCTATCTTTCCTTTCTGAAGGATTTCACTTATTATGATAGAATTTCCATTTTCCATCTGCATCATACAGTCTTGGCGAAGTTTAGTTAATGGTTGATTGAGAAATTTATAGAAAGACGTCTTTATAAAACTTTGGTTTGCACCAGAGTCAAATAATACTTTAGCATAAGCATCATTAACTAAAAACGTACCGACAATTACATCAGGAATCATCTTAGCTTCTTCGGCTGTCAGTACGAATGCCCTGGCATTCTTCTTGGGTCCTTCTGTTGCCTGAGAATTCTATTGTTATGCATGATAAGAATTCTTTGTAAGAACAACCATATGAGATGGTTCTCTTTCTTGTTGGAATTGGGGCTTTGATGAGAAGTGTGTTATCTCCATTCACACTGTGACTTGGCTCATCATGAGTACGTTTACTAACTATTATGGTATTATTATTTTCTGCCTTTTTATTAAGAGTGTCTGTCACACCCCCAAAATACCACATGCGGAATCACCGCGGGGCGTGTGACGAACCAGGATCCAAGCCACCAATCACATTGAACTACGAATAATGTTTAAATAAAACATCCCATTAGTTTCAAAAATATAAATCCAAGACATAAGTTAAACCAAAGTAGTTGTTCAGCGGAAGCATAATGTAAACTGTAAACCAATAGTTTCAAAACAAGGGTTCATAATCAACGAAGCAAGTATCCAAGAGTCTCGACCCATGACCACTCCAGCACTCCCAGATAGCAAGTCCATATAAAGAATCTAGCGACCTGCAAGCATGCAGACAAGTGTATCAGACGACGCTGGTGAGTTCAAAGTTTTTGTTAACATGTTTAGATACCAGTTACCAGATTAAAACGTTTCACAGATTTGATTTGATGTTGTTAACTCGAATACCGCAGATGGCTACAAGATGTTTTTGCCCAACCCCAATGCCTCTATCAAAACATTGGTCTAGTGGTCAAGTTAATTAGTTCACGCCCGTCCTCCCCGGTATGGTGTGAGGGTGCCAAACCTAATAGCGCTATCAACTAAAGACCTCGTTGCCTCCCCGGAAACTATCGGTAGATGTAAGGGGTCTTATATGATAGAACTGAGTGTAATAACAAACATCCCAATAACCGGATGTTCCTCCCCGTAACAATTACCAGATATCCCTCCCTGGGATGCATGCTTGGAAAAAGAGCAGTGAACTCACCTTGGTTTGCTCAGTTTGTTTAGTTACTTATTCACACTCAAACAGTCACAGCCTATGGTATTTACGTATGCGATGTCAGTTTACATTCACAAGGTACACATATAATTAATAGTATGCACTTCAAACAGTGATTCCCGTATGGCACATAGTAGTTACATAACTCATTCGAATCCATAGTTCACGTATATGTTCCGTAATAATGCTTAACAGTTATGTGTACTATACTAGGTGCATGAACCAAATTATGTCACTTGATCATAAGTAAACCTCATTAACAGTAAACCTCATTAACAGTAAACATCATTAACAGTAAACATCATTAATAGTAGGCATCATCAACAGTAGGTATCATTGACAGTAGACATCATGGTTTTATTAAGATAATCATAATCATTCATCACAAAAGTCAACCCAGTTCCCGGTGTTCATTTGCCCTCTCAATGAAACACACCCATTGACGAAACATCCATGTTCTCGTTAATGCATATGCTACGAAACCTTATGGCCTTTCATCGAGGGTATGGATGACGAAACTTCAGGGAGTTTCGTTGATGTATAGATGACGAAACTTCAGGGAGTTTCGTTGATGAGTGAGTGACGAAACACCAAGATGTTTCGTCAATGGTCATGACAGTTTCCCAATTTTTCCTAACAGCTTTCATGTTTCAAAACCCTAGTCGCATCATCGATCATTTGCAATCATTACTATAATCATAAGCATCTTAACAATCATCACAGATAATTTCATGAATCTCGCTTATTCAATAATTGATTACACAGATAACGCCATATGAATATGGAAACAGGATCAAACACGGGGCAGGGTGTATGACTGCGTACAAGACATCAGGAATCCTAATAGTGAATCAATCAATATACAATCGAACACACAATTCTTACAGATCATACGGTCTAGATCATCACAAAACATATCAATCCACATACACATGCATATCTATGACTAACCTAGTTTTTTCATCAGTCATGGATCAACAAGTAGGTCATACGTACTGTAACAAGGGTGAACGAACTAACTGAACGACTGCGTATACTCGGAGGTATGCTAAGATGAACGAGAGAAGGAACTTCACAAATGCTGCCGTAAGTTTAGAGAGAGAGGATAGGGTTGCCGACATTTACAATTGGAAATAAGGGTCTAGGGTTAAGCGGTTTACGTTAAATAACGAAGGTAACTTGTTTGGGCCAAAGCCCATTACGACGAAACACCTTCCCACGAAACTCCTAGTGTTTCGTCGGTTGGGTGATGATGACGAAAGTCTACACTTTCGTCGTGGACCATAAGTGATACATGCAACACTCAACTTTAATCACAAGTAATATAACAATCACAAGTCACATTCGTTAATCACATAATAGGCATGCACTGTTACAACACAACTAATTAAGAAAAACACGCGTCGAGAAAAACCTTGGGAAGTCGGGTTGTCACATCATCCCCAACTTGAAAGAAATTTCGTCCCGAAATTTGATAAACAATCCAAAACAGCAAGACGTTAACTCAGGCTGACTGTAGATTTTTCGCAGGTACCACATCATCCCCAAGTTGAATGGGAATTTCGTCCCGAAATTCACTATTTGCATTAGATTTCGATTTGGCAGTCCTCGACTTGTCATCTGGGAATAAATGTGGGTACCTGAGCTTCATCTGATCCTCGCGTTCCCACGTGAACTGCGGTCCACGTCTTGAGTTCCAACGAACTCTCACAATCGGAATACGGCTGTGCTTACGGACCTTGACCTCCCGGTCCATAATTTCTATTGGTTCTTCGACAAACTGCAACTTGTCATCAATTTTCAGCTCTTGTAACGGTACGACCAATGTTTCATCAGACAAACACTTCTTAAACTGGGAGACATGGAAGACATCATGGACGTTACCTAACTCAGCAGGTAACTCTAACTTGTAGGCCACTTTACCAATTCACTACAGAATTTTTAATGGCCCTACATAACGAGGGTTAAGCTTCCCGCGTTTTCCAAAACGCACCACACCCTTCCAGGGTGAGACCTTCAACATGACACGATCATTAACTTCGAATTCCAAAGGTTTCCTACGCTTATCAGCGTAACTTTTCTGACGGTCGCGCGCTGCTGCCATCCGATTTCTGATCTGAATAATTTTCTCGGAGGTTTTGAGTACAAGTTCTGGGCCTGTAACCTGGTTGTCACCCACCTCAGCCCAACAGAGAGGTGAACGACATTTCCGCCCATACAGTGCTTCCAATGGAGCTGCCTGAATACTGGTATGGTAGCTATTGTTGTAAGAAAACTCTATCAACGGCAAGTGTTTCTCCCAACCCTTGCCAAAATCAATCCCGCATGCTCGTAACATATCATCAAGTGTCAGGATGGTTCGCTCACTTTGACCATCTGTCTGCGGGTGATAAGCAGTGCTCATATCAAGACGCGAACCGAATGATTTGTGCATCGACTGCCACAAATCTGAGATGAAATGCGGGTCACGATCTAAGATAATAGAAGTTGGCACCCCGTGCCTAGAAACCACCTCCTTGAGGTATACAGCAGCTAATTTTGAGAACTTGTCCGTTTCCTTGATTGCTAGGAAGTGCGCTGACTTCGTGAGACGATCAACGATCACCCAAATGGTATCGTTTCCGTTTTGAATTCTAGGCAAACCTGTGACAAAATCCATTGCGATTTGCTCCCACTTCCACATGGGTATTTCTGGTTGTTGGAGCAGTCTAGACGGTTTCTGGTATTCCACTTTAACTTTCGAGCAGGTTAAACATTTACTCACATAAGTCGCGATGTGAGCTTTCATCTTTGGCCACCAATACATGACTTTGAGGTCCTGATACATCTTATCCAAACTTGGGTGTACAGAGTATCGAGCCTTGTGCGCTTCGTCCATCATAAGTTCTGTAAGGTTACTAAACAACGGAATCCATATCCGCTCCATAAAATAGTAAATACCAACTGATCTCTTCTCCAGTCGTTTCTCCATACCCCGTAAATACTTAGCTTCATAGTTTTCTTCCTTCAACGCCTCGGCCTGAGCCGAACGGATCTGATCAGGCAGGTTAGAATGAATGGTGAGCTGAAAAGCGCGAACACGTTTGGGTTTCGATTCCTTTCTACTAAGAGCGTCAGCTACAACGTTGCCCTTACCCGGATGATACTTGATTGCACAGTCGTAGTCATTTAAAAGTTCTACCCAGCGACGCTGTCGCATATTCAAATCCTTCTGGTCGAAAATGTGCTGAAGGCTCCTGTTGTCGGTATAAATAGTGCATTTAGTACCGTACAGATAATGCCTCCAGATTTTGAGCGCAAATACTACGGCTCCCAACTCCAAGTCATGTGTCGTATAATTCTTCTCGTGAACCTTCAACTGTCGAGAAGCATAAGCTATCACATTGTTGCGTTGCATCAGCACGCATCCAAGACCCTAAATAGAAGCATCACAATATACCACAAAATCTTTTGTACCTTCAGGTAGAGACAAAATCGGTGTACTGCAGAGTTTCTGTTTTAATAACTGGAAAGCCTCTTCTTGTTTCGTTCCCCAAGAGTATACTACGCCCTTTTGTGTCAACGAGGTGAGGGGTTGGGCGATCTTTGAAAAGTCTTTAATAAATCTTCGATAATAACCAGCGAGACCAAGAAATTGTCGCACCTCCGAAGGATTCCTTGGTGTCGCCCAATTTCTAACAGCATCAACCTTTGCAGGATCTACGTGTATCCCCAATTCATTAACAATGTGCCCAAGAAAGTGTACCTCCCGAATCCAGAAGTCACACTTAGAAAACTTTACATAAAGTTGCTCCTTTCTCTGGAGTTCCAAAATAAGACTCAGGTGCTGCCCGTGATCTTCCTTGCTCTTTGAGTAGATCAAAATGTCATCGATGAATACTATAACGAAATCGTCAAGATACGGTTTGCATACACGGTTCATAAGATCCATGAAGACCGATGGCGCGTTCGTCAACCCAAACGGCATAAATAAAAACTCATAGTGCCCATACCGCGTTCGAAAAGCCGTTTTTGGAACATCCTCCTCTTGGACTCTCACCTGATGATAGCCCGATCTTAAGTCGATCTTCGAATAAAAACTTGACCCTTGCAGCTGGTCAAACAAGTCGTCGATGCGTGGCAATGGATAACGGTTCTTGATAGTCACCTTGATGAGTTCTCGATAATCAATGCACATGCGAAAGGACCCGTCTTTCTTCTTTACAAACAAAACTAGGGCTCCTCAAGGCGAAGAGTTGGGTCAAATAAAGCCCCTATCCAGTAACTCTTGCAGTAACTCCTGCAATTCTCCAGGTGCTAAACGGTAAGGAGCACGAGCTATCGGGGCTGCTCCTGGTGCAAGATCAATCTGAAATTCCACTTGATGACGAGGAGGTAAACCAGGAAGTTCCTCAGGAAATACATCGGCAAATTCACGTACAACTGGCAGATCCTTGATCTTTCTTTCTTCAGATGGAGTATCAGTAACTAGTGCCAGAATTGCAGGATACCCCTTTCGTAGACACTTCTGCGCCTGCATAGCCGAGATAATACCAACCATCTTCCCACTACGATGCCCTTGAACCGATAATGATTCTCCACTAGGGAGAGGACTACGTACAATCTTCTCTTTACACAGAATCTTAGCTTGGTGTTTAGACAGCCAATCCATACCAACCACTATATCAAAACTACCGAGGGTAACAGGAAGGAGATCAATATCAAACACTTGACCTACAGGATCTAACTTACACCCAAAAGGACATGCGAAGCTTCAATCGTTTTGCCATCGGCTAACTCTATCACATGCTTAACTTCTAATGGCGTTGGAGTTAACCCTAATCGTTGACTAAACTCTAGGGACACAAAACTCCAATCGGCACCGGAATCAAATAATACAAAAGCAAAAAGATCGATCACAGAAAACGTACCAGTCACGACATTGCCGTCGTTCCTAGCATCACCAGTACCAATCGTAAACACCCTTCTACGAGCACCATTGCCTCCGTTGTTGCCGTTATTGTTGTTGTTTCCAGCATTGTTGTTGTTCTGGCAGTTGTTGTTGTCATTAACATTCTGATTCAACTGAGGGCAATCCCGCTTAATGTGGCCCTCATCCCCGCACTAGAAACACCCCTTCTTAAAGCCCTGGTTCTGATGGGGTTGTTGCCTTTGCTGTCGCTGATACTGCTGATTTTGCTGTTGTTGCTTCTTTGGTTGCGGGGCTCTACAATCTTTGGCCTCATGGACCACCTTTTCACACCTACGGCAAGTCCAGACACACTGCCCATAATGATGATAACCACACTTGTCGCACTGTGGCTTCTTCCCAACATAGGAGCCCTGATTTTGATTGCTGCCCTGGACTTGGTTAATTGAGGACGACTGATTGAAGCTACGGTTATTGCCGTTGTCAGGCCTTTTCTGAGATTGCCTGGCACTGGTTGCCTTGTCAGTGTCATTCCATTTGCTCTTGTTATCACTAGCAGGTGTGGTAGCTGTAGTAGTAGAGGTAGTAGCAGATTTACGAGGCGGCAATGAGCCACGCTCGACCTCTCGGTCAGTAATCTTATGTGCCAAACGGATGATCTAGGGTAGATTGTTATGGTTTGCAGCAGTGATATATCCCTTTACAGCTGGTGCTAGGCCCTTGAGGTACAACTCAATTCTTTGAGATGCAGGTCGAGACAGTTGGGGCACAAGATTGCTAGTTCATGAGAACGTTTTGTGTAAGCCTCGATCTCGGACCCTTCCATATTCAAATCGTAATACTCATTTTCCAGTTTCTGAATCTCATCACGAGGATAGTACTCCTCCCGCATTAACTCCTTGAATTCATTCCAAGTAGTGGCGTTAGCCATCTCGATACCCAGCATTTGCACCTGGGCATTCCACCAAGTTAAGGCACCATCCTCCAAAGTTCTTGTAGCATACTTCACACGGTCCCCCTCGGGACAGTTACACATGGCGAATACCGACTCAGCCTTCTCGAACCAACGTAGTAACCCCACAGCCCCTTCATTCCCACTGAATGTCGGTGGCTTACAATCGATAAACGTCTTGAAAGTGCATGCAGGCGGGTGATGACCAGCTTGATAGGCTGCTAATGCCTCAGCCACACGGGTGTTGATTAAGTTCGTCAGCTCAGCTTGGGTCATCGCGACGTGACCACGTCCATGACCTCGTCCACTCATGATTCTATATAAGGAGAGGGAACAAATTTAAAGATCGAGATAAGGCAGGAGTCAAATATCACGTTGACATCTACAAACTACATAGTTTACACCAAACAATATGGCAGAACCCTTCTCACACTCGTTAAGCCTCACTGGGACTCACATGCACCCCAGATTATTATTATGTGTGCACCCATAATAATAAAGCAGTTTGCATGCTCATCTCAGTGTCTCTTAACTTGCGCTAGAAGTTTCCCCCACATTCAAATAGCATACGAAGGCATTATAGAATTTCGAATCACTAAAGTAGAAGAGTAGTGTCACGCTATCAAATCACCACAGTATCTAATATATTGCTTCATGCAAGCTGTGAGTGTGCGTCTACTAAACAAGTAATGCATAAAGTAAGCAGAAGACGAACCTTACAATCTGGAGCTGAGTGTCATGGTCGATTTTTGAAGTTGTTCGGTTATAGTCTGGTTTTATAAAAACGTTTTAAAACCTAGTTCACTATAACCAGTGGCTCTGATACCAAACTGTCACACCCCCAAAATACCACATGCGGAATCACTGCGGGGCGTGTGACGTACCAGGATCCAAGTCACCAATCACATTGAACTACGAATAATGATTAAATAAAACATTCCATTAATTTCAAAAATATAAATCCAAGACATAAGTTAAACCAAAGTAGTCGTTCAGCGGAAGCATAATGTAAACTGTAAACCAATAGTTTAAAAACAAGTGTTCATAATCAACGAAGCAAGTATCCAAGAGTCTCAACCCATGACCACTCCAGCACTCCCAGATAGCAAGTCCATATAAAGAATCTAGCGACCTGCATGCATGCAGACAAGTGTGTCAGACGACGCTGGTGAGTTCAAATTTTTTGTTAACATGTTTAGATACTAGTTACAAGATTAAAATGTTTCACAGATTCGATTTGATGTTGTTATTAACTTGAATACCGCAGATGGCTACAAGATGTTTTTGCCCAACCCCAATGCCTCTATCAAAACATTGGTCTAGTGGTCAAGGTAATTAGTTCACGCCCGTCCTCCCCGGTACAGTGTGAGGGTGCCAAACCTAATAGCGCTATCAACTAAATACCTCGTTGCCTCCCCGGCAACTATCGGTAGATGTAAGGGGTCTTATATGATAGAACTGAGTGTAATACCAAACATCCCAATAACCCGAAGTTCCTCCCCAGAACAATTACCAGATATCCCTCCCCGGGATGCATGCTTGGAAAAGGAGCAGTGAACTCACCTTGGTTTGCTCGGTTTGTTTAGTTACTTGTTCACACTCAAACAGTCACAGCCTATGGTATTTACGTATGCGATGTCAGTTTACATTCACAAGGTACACATATAATTAACATTATGCACTTCAAACAGTGATTCCCATATGGCACATAGTAGTGACATAACTCATTCGAATCCACAGTTCACGTTTATGTTCCGTAATAATGCTTAACAGTTATGTGTACTATACTAGGTTCATGAACCAAATTATGTCACTTGATCATAAGTAAACCTCATTAACAGTAAACCTCATTAACAGTAAACATCATTAACAGTAAACATCATTAACAGTAGGCATCATCAACAGTAGGTATCATTGACAGTAGACATCGTGGTTTTATTAACATAATCATAATCATTCATCATAAAAGTCAACCCAGTTCCCGGTGTTCGTTTGCCCTCTCAACGAAACACACCCATTGCCGAAACATCCATGTTCTCGTCAATGCATATACTACGAAACCTTATGGCCTTTCGTCGAGCGTATGGATGACAAAACTTCAGGGAGTTTCGTTGATGTATAGATGACGAAACTTCAGGGAGTTTCGTCGATGAGTGAGTGACGAAACACCAAGATGTTTCGTCAATGGTCATGACAGTTTCCCAATTTTTCCTAACAGCTTTCATGTTTCAAAACCCTAGTCGCATCATCAATCATTTGCAATCATTACTATAATCATAAGCCTCTTAACAATCATCACAGATAATGTCACAAGATAACGCTATATGCATATGGCAACAGGATCAAACACAGGGCAGGGTGTATAACTGCATACAAGACATTAGGAATCCTAATAGTGAATCAATCAATATACAATCGAACACACAGTTCTTACGCATCATACGGTCTAGATCATCACAAAACATATCAATCCACATACACATGCATATCTATGACTAACCTAGTTTGTTCATCAGTCATGGATCAACAAGTAGGTCACACGTATTGTAACAAGGGTGAACGAACTAACCGAACGACTGCGTATACTCGGAGGTATGCTAAGATGAACGAGAGAAGGAACTTCACAAATGCTGCCGTAAATTTAGAGAGAGAGGATAGGGTTGCCGACGTTTACAATTGGAAATAAGGGTCTAGCATTAAGCGGTTTACGTTAAATAATGAAGGCAGCTTGTTTGGGCTTTGTTTGGGCCAAATCCCATTACGGCGAAACACCTTCCCACGAAACTCCTAGTGTTTCGTCGGTTGGGTGATGATGACGAAAGTCTACACTTTCGTCATGGACCATAAGTGATACATGCAACACTCAACTTTAATCACAAGTAATATAACAATCACAAGTCACATTCATTAATCACATAATAGGCATGCACTGTTACAACATAACTAATTAAGAAAAACACGCGTCGAGAAAAACCTTGGGAAGTCGGGTTGTCACATCATCCCCAACTTGAAAGAAATTTCGTCCCGAAATTTGATAAGCAATCCAAAACAGCAAGACGTTAACTCAGGCTGACTGTGGATTTTCCGCGGGTACCACAGTGTCGATAATAAATGGCATGGCATCTATGATTCCTTGAGCTACTATGTGTTCTATAGCACTTTTATCCACTTGGTTCCCGTTATCATTATTATTCTGGAATTCCTGATTTACTTCGTTTGACATCTGAATTGTAAACATTATCAGGTGTTAATATCACAGAATAAATTAAATAACAGATACTCAAGCATATTGAACCAAAATCGTTGAACATTGTGACGTCCTACTCTTTTTCATATATATATATATATATATATATATATATGTTATGCATCAAGTACAAACAACTGAAATTTTAAACGTTAGTAATTATGCATTGATACATGTATATACATATATATATATATGTGTGTGTGTGTGTGTGATATATATTATATATATATTTTTAGTGGATTTTATAAATATATATTGTAGATATATTTTTTATCCAATTAAAATAAAAGTACGTGTATATATATATATATATATATATATAGTATAGAGTAAATTACAAGTTTTGTCCTTTATATTTACATCAAATTGCAGGCGCTGTCCTTTTGGCCAAAAGTTGACAGGCGGTGTCCTTAACCTTTTAAAATCTTGCACGTTTTGTCCTTTAGAACAAACCTAGTTAGAAATCTCAGTTAAAAAGTGTCATGTACAATGCACATAAGGGAAAAATGGTAATTTCCCTCTCAACCCTTTAAAAAATAAAATATTTTAAATGCATTAAAATCCAATGGTTACAAAAGTGCAAGTGGCATAACTTATGAGGAAAAAAAACCTCCCCTTTTAAATTCCAACAGTCAGGCGGTATGCTTGTGAATGTCGAATTGGATTCTAGGAGAACGAACCGGGTTATGTAAGGGTAGACTTCTTTCCATCGGATTGTCAGCATGTCGATTTCGTTGTTGAATAAGACCGCCTCAAACACTCGTTGAGGGTATTCGCGTACGGTCCAGCCGTGGAGCTTGCAGAGAATGGACATAGACACGTTTTCGTTATAGTAATGAGGGATTGGAATGAAGGGTTTAGGGGGTGATTGCCATATGGGTCTTAAAAGTATGTGAGTTTCTGTCCATGAAAGTATATACTCATGGACATGAAAGTATACACTCATGAACACAGTTGGAATAATCACAAATAATATTATAATTGTTCTAAAATCAAGACTTTGAATCATGCATCTGATTCTTGACATCCTGATTACTTCCTGCATACAAACAAATAATTAAATCAAATTAATAACTAAAGGTTAAACCTTTTCATAGATAATCATACTAAAAATCCCAAATTTGGGGAAAAATTCTTAAAACCCTAGAAAACAGAGGTGCGGGAAAATGCAAAATTGGGGAAAAATTAACAATCTTGGTGAATCAAACGGTTCTAGGATTAAAGGGGTTTCGATTTTAGCACCAAATCGAAGCGCATTCTCATCAATTCGTCAAAATTCCCAAAATGAAAAGAAAATTGTTATGAACACTATAAAACCCTAATTGGATAAGTTACATACCTGACCACAAATATCTTCATAGATATCATCTCGCTTCTTGTAAGTAGAATAAACATTACCCATCACGAACACTAAATTCACCAATCGAAGAACAATCACAGCTTATATCAACATAAAATATTCAAGATTCAAAAACCCCCAAATTCAGGGGTTTAACCCTCTGTTATAATTAGCAGAAACCGAGAAAGAAACCCATGAATTAAACGAAAAAACACTGAATTCTTCCATAATAACGTTGGGTTTTCGAATTCTAGTCGTTTAGTTGTTTCAATGGCTCTGTATCTGAAACACAGGAATGGTGTGTAGATACAGATTGTGTATGTATATATACATGTAGAGGTTTATCTATATGGAGAAATTGAAAAGCCAAGGTTAATCCTGCTTTTCATCATATCTTTTTATCATAAAAATTGGAACACAAAGTTAAAATTTTCAAGAGTAACTGAAGAATCTTAAAAGGGGAGATTTTTTTCCTCAGAAGTTATGCTAGGTGCACATTTGTAACCATTGGATTTTAATGCATTTAAAATATCTTTGTTTTTAAAGGGTTGAGAGGGAAATTACCATTTTACCCTCATGTGCATTGCACATGACAGTTTTTAACTGAGATTTCTAATTAGGTTTGGCTTAAAGGACAAAACGTGCAAGATTTTGAAAGGTTAAGGACACCGCCTGTCAACTTTTGGCCAAAGGACAGCGCCTGCAATTTGATGTAAACATAAAGGACAAAACTTGTAATTTACTTTATAGTATATTAGGCAGTGGTTCTTTAGTATTTCATTTCTCTCTCGTCGTATTTCCAGATGAGATTCTCTCCTATGCAGCGTATCCTGTTTCCTTCCTGAATCAAATCTTCACCATAGTGACGAAGTTCTGCTACGTTTTTGTGACTCATGGGTGGCATTTGGGCTGGTATGGGTTCGTTGTAAGCTGATCCGGGTTCTCCGTTTGGCATGTAGGGATAGGGGTCATTCATCAGATCTTGAAATAATCAGTCATTTTTCCTCATTGTTCTAGAGGGTTTGGCGTTGGTAACCTGGGTATTTCAAGCTGGTATTGGCAATGGGTTTTCTTGATTTGGTTCTGGGTACATTGGTATGGGTGCTATGTGTTACTCGGGGTATAAAGGTAATAGCTGTGGTTCTGGTGCTGCTACACGGTGAAGGTCAAGCTCATTTTCTGTTGTTCTGAATATATCAAGATTGGCTAGTCTCCTATCTGTTTTTTTCCCACAAATGTCTAGCTACTGGAATCTGGGCAGTTCACTCAGCTATGGTTATTGTGGATTGTTGGTTTCTCCTTTTTCTCCTCTTTTCCCTTTTATCTTTTTTAAACAATCCCATTTTCTTAGGTGGAAAGGCTTCCTCAGATTTGGCTCTAAAAACAAAAGGTTCTTTGGAATCAGTTACGTATCCGGAGGTTGGCTCGGATGGTCCCTCATCCATTGGAGAGTGGGACAGGTGACGATAGGCGTCAGATGTATTTTGATCACTCATACCGTTAACTCAAAAATTATCAAAATAACATAAAATCATAATATACACATTAAGATTTATTTACAAAGAAGAACACATAAATTATTTACATAATTTCCTAACAAAATTGCTAAAATTTAGGTATTAAGAGAACACCTAAATGGCTTAAACCAGTGGCTCTGATACCACATTCTGTCGCAGCCCCCGACCCTACCCTGGGAGGGGGTGCCGCGAGCCTGACTGATGGTATCGGTGTTTATAAATTTTGCAGCGGAATTAAAACATCAGGATCATAGTTAGGAAATAATTTCAGATTTTGCAAAACACCAACTTTTTATATTAAACAAATGGGCTAAAACCCATATTCCATTTATAATGTATTTATAGGGACAAACCCTAGTTGCTGAAAACATAAATTTCTTCTTTATTTAGGTAACTTATAGCCACTTTCTTTAAGCCTTCAGTGCTCCGTAGCTAGCTTCTAATAGCTTCACATCAAATTACCTGAAATGCGTTATAAAATTATTTTATCAGCAAGAAATACTGAAATACTTGCGAGTACATTCCATTTTACAAAAAGACACATTGTTATAACTTTACAGCATCAAGGGTTTTTACAGTTGTTTATATATACCAATAACTTATTCAGTATTTGTCACGTTGGCAGTTACAATTACGGTGGTCATATTACTATTAGCTAACTCTCTGTCCAATAGTAATGCTTGAATAGTATTGTATATAAAACCCCACATACTGGCAGAAATTGTAGAATACAAAAACTTAATTATTGTAAGTATAACTGATAAACATTTAGGGTTTTGAAAAGCATTTTAAATATAACTGTATTAAAAAAAATGTGATTAAAAGGAGAATGACTCACATTATAAACTTATGTTTTACTATAAGCTTCCTAGAAATGTTTTCTGATAATTTTCTTGAGTTCCTATTAAAAATATACAATGCACGCGTATTACTATAATAACCTAATTCAGCTTTATCAATATGTCACGAGATCAGAACCCCAACTGTCGCAACCCCCGCCCCCTATCTGTCCCGGGAACGGGCGGCCGCGAGACTAGTTTTGGTGGTATCGTTTGTTTATCAATTTGGCAGCGGAATTTTCATCAGGACTGTAGTTAGGAAATATTTATCAGAGTAAATACCACACTTTTATAATATTAAACAAATTGGGATAAAACCAAAGTTTTCATTACAACTGATTTATAGAGATAATCTCCATTTTATTGAATAAAACATCTTATTTTATTTAGGTAACTTTTATAGCCACTTTTTCCAAGCCTTCAGTGCTGTCTAGCTGGCTTCTAGTTGGCTTTCACATTTTGTAACCTGAAACGCGTTTAAAAACATTTTGTCAATGGGAAATACTGGTCAGTGAATCCCAGTTTAATCAAGAAGAGTTTTATCAATTAACACAGTATTGAGAGCTATTACAATGTTTATGTCTACACAATTACTCATTCAGTACTTGCCACTCGACCGTATCTGTGGCTATGGTCATATCACACATTGGCTAACCCATTGTCCAATTGTGAAGATTATCAAGTAGTGTATACAAAACCCCATAATACCGGCAGTAATTGAATAACTACAAAGACTCAATCATTGCTTAATCACATTGTAAAACATTTAAGGTTTTGTAAAAATAATTTACAAAAAAGGAGATTACTCACATTTATGTCTTAGATTTCTTCTAAGGTTTCCTGGTGATTATCTATAATTTACACAATGCACACGCGTTAGTATAATAACCCTTTATATTTACATTAGTAATACCCTCCCCGAGACGGTATTCCAATGACTACGTCGGGCAGAACCTCGACAGCCGTTACGGAACCCTAGATCAATCGGGCAGCGTATCTAATACATAACTGGGGTTATAATACTTACAACGGAGCAGAACTTCGTTAATTAGGGGGTATTATGCCCGAAAATTATGTTATCTATGCAGGAATTGAGAGAGAGATCGAAGAATTGAGCGACGGAAACTGAAGGCTGAGGACCTCTATATATATGCGACCCTTCAACTTCCCTCGCGGCCCGCTTAAGATTAAGCTAAGGCTTACGCGGCCCCCGACATAGAGTAATAGGGCGTAGGCTTGCTGATTCGTCGAGTTTAGGGTTGACACGATGATGACACGTGGCACGCTAGGGTTTCATCTGAGTTTGGAGCTGTTGCGCCCCGCGTAGACCCTGGTGTGGTATTACGCGGCCCGCGAGCGACACAAAAACTGTGTTTTTATTTAATTTTTAAATGTTACATTGTATTTTGGGCTCGGTTTTCACATACGGGGGGTATTTTAGGACATATAGGAATATTTTAATATATATTAGAGTGTCAGAAAAATATTTTGTGAGGGTTGTTATATCCTCCCCACCTTGTTTTAGAGCTCGTCCTCGAGATCTATTGGAACAGGTGTGGATATTTCCTTTGCATTTCTGATTCAAGCTCCCATGTGTATTCTGGTCCTCTTTTGGAATCCCATTTCACTTTGACCAGAACTAATCTCTTGTGCTTGAGGTTCTTTACTTTCCTGTCTTCAATCTGTAGAGGCTTCTCTACAAACTTTAACTACTCATTTACCTCTATATCCTTAAAAGGTACTACCAGTGATTCATCAGCTAAGCATTTCTTGAGATTAGATACATGAAACACATCATGTATTCCTGCCATTTCCTCTGGCAGTTGTAGCTGATAGGCTACAGGTCCTATTCTTCTAATAATCTCAAAAGGTCCAACATACCTGGGACTTAGCTTTCCCCTTTTGATGAATCTTACCACTCCTTTCCAAGGAGAGACTTTTAATAACACTTTATCTCCTACCTGAATTCCAATGGCTTCCGTCTTTTATCAGCATAACTCTTTTGTCGATCACGTGCTGCTTTCAGTCGTTCCTTGACTTGAATGATCTTGTCTGTTATTTCTTGTACTATCTCAGGTCCAGATAGTTGTGTTTCTCCAATTTCTGCCCAACAGACTGGCGTTCGGCACTTTCGTCCATAAAGTGCTTCAAAAGGTGCAACATTGATACTTGTATGATAACTGTTATTATAAGAAAATTCTATCAATGGTAAATGATCATCCCAATTACCTCCGAAATCAATTACACAAGCTCTAAGCATGTCCTCCATTGTCTGAATTGTCCTTTCGTTTTGTCCGTCCGTTTGAGGATGATAAGCGGTGCTTAGATTCAACTTGGTTCCCATTGCTTTTTGGAAACTTGTCCAAAAATGAGAGGTAAAGCGACTATCTCTGTCATAAACAATTGATAGAGGAATTCCATGTAATGAAACTATTTCATTTACATATAATTTAGCTAACTGTTCCATACTGAAAGTTTCTTTCATTGGTAGGAAATGAGCTGACTTGGTTAGCATGTCTACAATCACCCAGATTGTATCATTACCTTTTCTTGTTTTGGGTAATTTAGTAACAAAATCCATTGTTATCAATTCCCATTTCCATACAGGCACTTCTAACTGTTGAAGTAAACCTGAGGGTTTCTGATGTTCAGCTTTGACTTGTGAACAGGTTAAACACTTTGCAATATATGCTGCTATATCCTTTTTCATTCCTATCCACCAAAAATTCTTTCTTAAGTCCTGATACATCTTATCACTTCCAGGATGCATCGTATACTTAGACTTATGGGCTTCTTCTAATATACGGTGGTGTAGGTTTCCTAATTTAGGTATCCACATTCTTTTCTTATGGAATCTCCAAATTCCAGCTGTTTCTTGTTCTAATTCCTTAATCATTCCTTTTACCTTCTCAGTATCATCCTTGATTACTGATTCTTGTGCCTTTCTAATTTGTTCATTTAAATCTACTTGTATATTTAACTTAAGAGAACATACTCTTTTTGGCTTTTTGTGATACTTTCGGCTTAAAGCATCAGCTACTACGTTTGCCTTTCCTGCCTGATACTGGATATTACAATCATAATTACTAAGTATCTCCATCCAGCGTATTTGTCTTATATTCAATTCCTTTTGCCCAAAAACATACCTTAAACTCTTATGGTCGGTGAAAATGGTAAACTTACTACCGTATAGGTAATGTCTCCAAATTTTAAGGGCAAAAATTATAGCTTCTAATTCTAAATCATGGGTTGAATAATTATCTTCATGATTCTTAAGTTGTCTAGAGGCGTAAGCTATAAACTTTTGACGTTGCATTAACACACATCCATAACCTAACTTAGAAGCGTCACAATAGATTACAAAATCTTCAGTTCCTTCTGGTAATGCTAGTATGGGTGCGTGGGTTAATCTTTGCTTAAGAATTCTAAAGGCTTCTTCTTGTTTTGGTCCCCATTCGAATTTAACAGATTTACAGGTTTACTTAGTTAAGGGAATGGCTATTCTAGAAAAATCTCGAATAAATCTTCTATAATAACCGACCAATCCTAAGAAACTTCTAACCTCGGTTGGTGACTCAGGGGTTTTCCATTTAGTAATTGCCTCGATCTTGGTGGGATCTACATGAATTCCTTTATGATCAACTAGATGTCCAAGAAATTGTACCTGTTCTAACCAAAACTCACACTTTGAAAACTTAGCATAAAGCTTTTCTTTTCTTAATAAACTTAGAAGTGCGTGCAGATGCGCTGCATGTTCCTCTTTGCTTTTAGAATAAATAAGAATATCATCTATAAAGACAATTATGAATTTATCCAAATATGGCTTACATATTCGGTTCATCATGTCCAGCTGGGGCATTGGTTATACCAAATGGCATGATAGTAAATTCATAATGGCCATACCTTGTTCTGAAAGAGGTCTTAGGAATGTCCTCTTCCTGTACCTTTAATTGATGATATCATGACCTTAAATCGATTTTTGAGAAAAATCGCGCTCGTTGTAGCTGGTCAAACAGATCATCTATTCTTGGTAATGGATACTGATTCTTAATCGTAACCTTCTTCAATTCACGGTAGTCAATGCACATACGCATTAATCGTCCTTCTTTTTAACGAATAAAATCGGTGCTCCCCATGGCGATGAGCTTGGCTGTATGAATCCTTTCTCCAACAATTCGTCTAATTGTTTCTTTAGTTCTTGCATTTCTGCGGGTGACAAACGGTAAGGTGCTTTGGCAATTGGTGCGGTACCTGGTATCAAATGGATTCTGAATTCAACTTCCCTGTCTGGAGGTTTCCCTGGTAGCTCTTCTGGAAATACATCTGAATACTGGGATACTACTGGAATATCCTTTAATTCTTTTCCTTTAGTGTTAGTGATTGTAGAAATCAAATACACTAATGACCCTTTTCTGATATAACTTGTTGTTTTCATCACAGAGATGAACTTAGTGGATCTAGAGGTTTTATTTCCTTTAATTGTGATCTTTTCACCTCTTGGTGAATTTACTTGAATTAACTTTTGATCACATAAAATACTAGCTTTATTGGCTATTAACCAATCCATTCCTAACACAACATCTGAATACTGGGATACTACTGGAATATCCTTTAATTCTTTTCCTTTAGTGTTAGTGATTGTAGAAATCAAATACACTAATGACCCTTTTCTGATATAACTTGTTGTTTTCATCACAGAGATGAACTTAGTGGATCTAGAGGTTTTATTTCCTTTAATTGTGATCTTTTCACCCCTTGGTGAATTTACTTGAATTAACTTTTGATCACATAAAATACTAGCTTTATTGGCTATTAACCAATCCATTCCTAACACAACATCGAATCCTGCCAGATTCATGGGGTAAAGGTTTGCAATAAATTTCTGATTTAGAATTTCTATTCTTGCTCCCTGCAAGATCTCAGAAATCTTGATGGTTTCCCCATTTGCTGTCTCTACTAGACATTCTTGTGGGAGTTTAGTTAATGATTGATTAAGAAGTTTGCAAAATGAAGTATTAATAAAACTTTGGTTCGCACCAGAGTCAAATAATACTTTAGCAAAAAAATCATTAACTAAAAACGTATCGGTGATCACATCTGGGATCATCTTTGCTTCTTCTGCAGTAAGAACAAATGTTCTAGCATTTTTAGTATTCTTGGTGTTTGTGGCTGGAGCTATCTTTGGACAATTAGGATTGATATGACCTTGTTCTCCACAGTTGAAGCATATCCTGTTGTTGGGTTTCTTCCTGCAATCTTCCTCCTTGTGTCCAGACATTTTGCAGAAGTTACAGTATATGGAGCATCTTCCTGAATGCTTCCTTTTGCAATACTTACAGTAGGGTGCAGAGGTAGAACCTATATTTTTCCCACGGTTAGAATTTCCAGAACGGAATTCTTGGGTAAGCTTCTGGGTTAGGTTCCTCCTTTGATCCTCTTCTCGTGTGCGGACTAATTCATCTGTCAAGGTGTTTGCTAGTTCTACAGCTTCTTCTATGGTTTGAGGTCTAGCTGCCTTGACTACATGCCTTATCTCCCCAATTAATCCCTAGATGTAACGAGAGATTAATACTGGTTCAGGTGAAGCAAGGGTTGGTACTATTCGAGCATATTCAAAGAATAATGTAGTATAACCCTTACTATCTACCCCAATCATCCTAAGGTTTAGGAATTTGTTTGCTATCTATTCCTTTTCATTGGGAGGGCAGAATTTCCTTTCCACCATAATTTTAAATTCCTCCCATTCCATATTGTAAGTTCTATCACTTCCTCTAGACTGGAGGATAGTGTTCCACCATTCTAGTGCTGAGTTCTTAAACAGATTGGAAGCAAACATGATCTTATCCTCTTCCACACATTTACTTATTCTTAAGACTGCCTCGGTCTATTCTATTCAATGTAGAGATGCAACGGCCCCTTCATTGCCCGAGAATTCCATTGGTTTACAAGACCAGAATTCTTTATAAGAACAACCGTAAGACACGGTTCGTCTTCTTTTGGGAATGGGCACTTGAAGTACGGGTCCATTGTTCACGTTGTTTTCAGGTTTAGAAGGTCGTTTGCTATCATGTTTACTTTTATTTTCTGCTTCCCTAACCGTTTTGATAATATATGGCATTGCATTTATTATCCCTTGTGCCACTATATGTTGCATGGCATTATTATCCACTTGGTTTCCATTATTGTTGTTCGGGTTTTCATTATCCGGGTTATTGTTACTCTGGTTATCGTTATTCTGGTTTTCCTGGTTTACTTCGTCGTCCATCTGAATTTTAAACACTTATCAATTATTAATATTATCAAATAATTAATAATTTAGGCATCAATCACACAATACACATATTGGTCAAAAGCGTCGAGCATTGCGACTTACTCTTTTCTATTATAGTATGCGTCAAATACACACTAAGACTGGAATTAAAATTACAATACTATTATGCATCACTAACCACGAAGTGGTCTATACTACAACGTATATTATTATTATTACACATATATTTATTTATTTATTTTTCATACAAACATATTATATATTATTTTATTATTATTATTATTACCAACTCTACCATAACCATCACTTATATGGATTCATCCAGTAATCCATATTGCGCTCGTCGTACTTCCAGAATCGGTTTGAATCCACTAAGCTTGAGTACCAAAATCGGTTTGAAATTCTGCAAGCTAGGCATGATGCTCTCGTCACTGGTCCTCTCCGCATCTTCTTAGAGACTCGGCTCTGATCAATCCATCAGTATAATTTGGAGTTTTTGGGCACACTGACTTTCAGAAAGACTGAGCCGGACCTCTTTGATTCTAATGCAATGCAATTCAGGTGTGGGGGTGAATGGTACATGTGAGTGCATATGTCTATCACTTGCGTCAATCACGTATTGTAGCTAAAACAAATGAGACAAGACGGGTGCTGAATAAATCAAAGTATGAAGATCATGTGGGAAATGGAAGCTTCGTACGAAGCTGGGTTCGTACGAAGGCAATGTTCAGCAGCTTCGTACGAAGGCTTAGCAGCCTTGTGCGATCCCATGCCTCTATATATAGGTAGTTGGTCTTTGTCATTTGTAATCTTTGAGCATTCTTGAGGCAAAGCTCTGCCGATTTGTTTTCACGGTGTAAACGTTGTCAAATCAGTAAAGAACCAGTTATAATTACTTTCTCGTGTTCTCATCCACACACGTGATTAGATTCCGCACATATCACGTGTCGGTACGCATTTATCGGTTGAAGATTCGATCCAGGGTTCGAATTCACAAGTGGTATCAGAGCGGGTGATTGTTTGCAAGGATTAGAGACACGAAGATTAAAGTTTCTACACCAGAATCAGAGCAAAATCATCATTTTCTACTCATATCTTCTTCTACACTTCTTCTACATTTTTTTCAAACTTTAAACTCAGATCTACACAGTTTTAATGGTTAAAATCGGCTGATTTTTGAATATGTTATGTGAAAAACATTTTTAAACAACCCTACAAAGTTTCAGATCAAAATTCCAATGAAATCGTATTCGAATCAGTGAAAAACCTTGAAAAATGTAACCATGTTCTACGCAGAGTACCTTCGTACGAAGCCACATACTAGCATCGTACGAAGGCAGTGTAATATTTTGTGACTTGTTGAAAGGCTTAGCTTCGTATGAACTCACCTTCGTACGAACCCAGCAGTATAGCTTCGTACATCTCAGCCTCTTATAAACACAGGGTTTTTGGTGTTTGATATTCAGATTTAATCAAGTGATGATTGTGTATTGCAGGTTATTATGGCCGAAGAGTTCTATAATACGTTTTACAAAGCTTATACTTCAGAGTCTTCGGAAACATCAACTGTTGCACCAAAAAACATTTCTAAAGCTATAACTGAAAATATTAATCATGATAATTTTTATGGAACTAACTCAAAACCACCAAAACTTGATAGTATTGAAGATTACACTTGGTGGAAAGAAAGGTTTATTAACTGGGCTAAAGCATAAGCACGTGAGAGTTGGTTTTGTATGGAATTTGGGTGTAGCAGGCCGATAAATGATAAAAATGAAGAAATTCCACTTAAAAGTCTATTAGTTGAAGACAAAAAGAATTTTTCTTATGAACAAAGAATGATTGCTTTAATCCAACAATCGATCAGAGATGACATTTTTGCTTTGCTTAATCACGATGGTTCATCAAAATCTGTGTGGGAAGCATTAAGAGTGAAAGCTGAGGGTGGAAAACAGATTAAAAAGAATAAAATATCATTGCTTAAAAGAGAGTTTGATTTATTTGATGGGATAAAAGGTGAATCTATGAGACAAATGATTGAAAGATTTTGTCACCTTAAAATTGAGCTTGACAGGTTTGGAATAGTAAAAACACGTGAAGAAATTATTGACAAAATCATTGAAGCTTTACCACGTGCTGATCAGTGGCAGACATTTGTGTAACGCTCGCGTCCCTAAACTTTTAGATATTGTCAATTTTAGTCCCTAAACTATGTGGTCATTGATACTTTTAATACTTGGTAAATTTTATGCTATATACTAGATACTTGGAATGTCGAAATCTAAATACTTGGAATGTCTAATTCTAAATACCTGGAGTGTCTAATTCTAGATACTTGGAATGTCTAATTCTAGATACTTGAAATGTCTAAATACTCGATACTTTGGTGCTTGACTCTTGAGGCTCGTGAAACTTGGACGAGGGACTAGAGTCTTGTCACTGGCAGAAACTATGAAACTTTGAAATCTTTTGTGTTATTGCTATGATCCAGTTATACTGTTACCCAACAATACGCAATGCTTAATCTAACTCGCAAATCGAACCAAAGACGGGAACGTAGAAAAGATGGGATTGACCGAGTGGCAATCCGATCGGATGACCATCTGATCCGAGTGCACACCGCCTTCATTACTTCTCACACTATAAATAGGCCTGTCACATCACCATTTTCACTGATGTGATAGCCTCACTCGACCAGACGCACGCACTCCTATTCTCTTCCATTTCTTGGCGATTTCGGTACGTTTTACACTAGATTCTTGTACAACTTTAATCTGCACGTCATTCTCTACAAGATTCTCTCTTGAAATCTCACTTTTCACCATGAAATCTCTAGGATTCAAGCTCTTGAAGGTGATGTCATCATGGCAGTTTGTACCAAGCTATTGTGTGATGTTATCCTAGTCAAGATATAGCTCAGATCTAAGGAATTTCATGTGTTTTACACTAAATCTATGCTAGATCTAAACTTTTCAAGCTAAAACCTATGTTTATCTTCATCTTTTTCTTAGAACTTTTACTCAAAGGGTGAGATCCGGATCTAAACGGACTGTAGACTTGATTATTAGTCTGGGGGGGTTTGGAGAAGGATTGTTGCCGGGGAAGATGACCGGAGTATAAATTCTGACATAAGCATCATCATGAAGAGACAACTGAACGGACTGGGGTGATTCCAATCCGACCAGATCGGCTGTACATTGATGTGTTTACCATTGTCTCAATGTGTACCAAGATGTCGTTGTTTAAACAGAAACTTAGAGTTTTTACAAGTTTAGGAGTGGGACATGGGTAACCCGATCGAGTGGCAATCCGATCGGATAGCCATTTGATCCAACAGCCACCCTATCAAGTAACACTTGCCCCTTAACTTTAAACACTTTAAACTTTGAGGCCATGATCGACGAATGGCAACTCGATCGGATAGCCATCCGATCGAACTGCCATCCGATCAGACAACATACCTCTTGAAGTCTTTGAAAACTTGGAACATTGGATAGAGTGGCAACCTGATCGGACAGCCATCCGATCGGACAACCATCTGATCAAGGAAACCTGAGCTAAACACTTGACTTGATATTTTGGGAACTTGACAGTTGGATCGGATGCCCATTCGATCGAATGGCCATCCGTCCCATGCACACACATGCCATCTCAATCGAATGGCAATCCGATCAGATGGCCATCCGATCGGACAACCATCCGATCAAGATGACTGATCCGACACTTTGTTGAATCTCGATATTCTGCCCGACTCTTATCTGTTGTAATCTAATCAGGCTAATTCTAAAGAGCTCCCTTTGATCCAATAACAGTTAAACTGTTGATCAATCACTGTGAGTATACTCGATCCCCTTTTGTTTTACACTTTGGGATGTAACATGTATTCTATTAAACTATGATACTTGAGGCTTTTGCAAACTAAACTCTATCCTATGTGTATGTGAAAATTGTGATACTTGTATTCTATTTGTGTTATGTGCACGTTTAATCCAGGGTGTGTAGTTCCGCCTTAACAATAGTAGCGCTATAGGAGATGCACCTCCCCATTATTCTCGGGGGTATTGTTAGGAGGATTCTAGTTTTCCTTGAGACTTGGGAAAACAGAAAAGCATCGGGATACCTGGGCTATCACTTGTTGGACTACGAATACTAACATGGCTGAAACTATTTTATCATATACATGATGGATATGAGTTGTTTTAAACTATTATGCTATTACTCAAACTTGTATACTCGCCAGTACATTTTGTACTGACTCTATTTTAATACATGTTGAAGGCTGATAGGATGTTGAATCATGGAAATCAAGCTAGGGCTGATGCTTAGAAACCCACCTAGTTTAAATCTAGACTTTGAACGATGTTTAATGGTTGTATTCTGAATCTTTTGTTGGTGATGCTGTTTTAGACAACTTATGCATGAAACTTATTTAATCTTTAAATTATTAGTGTTATGGAATCTCATGAGCAATCTGAACGCTTAGTGCTCGCACCCCAATGTTTCTGCCATCGGTTGGGGTGTGACAGATTGTTGGTTCATAAATGTCTGTTAACTTCGTCTTTATCGAGTCTAATGTCTAGATAGGATAAACCAGTGCTCAGTAGGTTAGAAATTAGGTTTTGTTTGTATAAGAGTCATTTCGCACGAAATGAGTTTTGCTTGTTTCGTACGAAATGAACCATCTATATATAGGAGAGCATGGTTCATCATTTGTAACGATCCGGATTTCAGAGCCCAGGTGCTGCCAATTTGTCAACTGATCTGTAAAGTTTGAAATCAATAAAAGCAAGATAATTAGGGAGAATCAAGCTGTAATCAAGTTCGTATCATTGATTCCGCCTTTGATATGGATTAAAACTCTTCTGAACGACTCGTTTAGGTCGCACAACGATCCAACAAGTGGTATCAGAGCTCAGGAGGAAGAGTTCATACCGATTCAGCTTGTTTTCACCAGATTTTCTCACTTATACTCATTATTCTTCACAATTTTCAAAATTTAACGGTTTATATGGCTTGAATTTCACATATATCACGTAAAACACAGTTTTAATGAATCCTTGAAAGAATTGGATCTAAAATCGACCTTAAACGAGATCAATTTGACAAAATTCTGACCGATATGATGATGTCAGCATCATTTCGTACGAATTGAGAAGTTCATTTCGCACGGAATCATTTTGGATAACTTCATTTCGCACGAAATCAACATCAAGATCTTCATTTCGCACGAAATCAACATCAGGATCTTCATTTCGCATGGAATTAACCTTGTGGATTTCATTTCACACGAAATAGACTTCCATTTCGTATCAGAGGACTATTTCGCTTGAAGAGTGTGATTTCGTTTGACTATTCCACACGAAATAGTCATTTCGCTTGAAAATTTACCATTTCGCACCAAATTGGCATTTCGATTGAAAGTCATTTCGCGTGAAGATCATTTTGCTTGAGACTCATTTCATTTGAAGATTGATTCATTTCGCTTGAATCCATTTCGTTTGAAATTGTTTCTCAAATCACAAAATTTTTCTAAGTGTGTGTTGATTGTTTCAAGTACTTGAAGATGGATGATTTTCTGAGTCCGTTCACTGACGCTTTTGCTTACACTGGAAGCACAGGAGATGATACAACAAACAACACAAATGAAAATGCACCAAATCCGAGTCCGAAGAAAACCAATGCTGATTCTTTGAGTGTTGATAATGCCTATGGCACCTACAACAAACCGCCCAAGCTAATGGCCATAGAGGATTACAACAGATGGGATAGTAGATTTGAGGAATGGCTACAGGCATTTGCATATCTAAGTTGGAAGAGCATAAAAAGTGGTTTTAACATTGGAAGAACTGACTACGAAAATTTAATTGATACTCCACAAGAGACTTTCATTGCAGAACAAAAATGCATTGCTTTACTTCATCAATCAGTGAGAGATGATATTATATCATTGATTGAATACAAAGATTCCAGAGATCTATGGGAGAAATTAAAGATGAAATGTGTGGGTGGTGCTGAAATTGTTAAAAACAAGAAAAATTGTTAAGAAAAGAATTCGATCTGTTTGGGTGTTTGAAAAATGAGAGTGTGTCAAAGATGATAGAAAGATTTGGTTACTTAAAGCTGGAACTTGCAAGATATGATATTGTGTATTCTCAGGAAGAATTGGTTGATAAGCTATTTGACTCACTGCCTGATGAGAAAGACTGGCAGTACTTTGCTTTAATGATAAAGAACATAGTGAAGTCGACTGATCTGACAGTTGATTTACTAATCGAAAGGTTGGAGAGTCATGAATTGGAGATCAGGAAAACGAACAAAGTCAACAATTCCTCGTATCAGCAAAATGTTGACTTATATTATCGAGGAAGTTTGACTCCTAAAACTGTGTCCCCGAAGACTGCCTTCTCAGCAGAAAATTCAAACATGTCAAATCAAGAAAGTCAAAGCAGTGGTTATCATGGAGGATCATCTTCAACTTCTCCAAGTCAATCAGTTCCGAAAAATTTGTTCCAGTGCAATATTGCTGTTGACATAAAAAATGCACAAAACTTCAGTGAAGAATCCGCCAAGCAGCAAATGGTGTTTTTAGCATCTGTCTTGGAATCATATGAAAGCCTTGTTGCTGGAAAGATCGGAAACACAAACCTCACCAAGGAAGATTATGATCAAATTGACCCTGAGGAGATGGAGTTGATTGATATCAGATGGTGTATGGCAAGTGCGGTCAGAAGGGCTCAAAGATTCATGGAGATAACAGGCAGACATTCCATTGGCAGACCTTCAACAAAGCTAGGTTTTGACAAATCGAAGGTTACCTGTTTCAAGTGCAAGCAAAAAGGGCACTTTAAACGAGAATGTCGAAATGCAGCTGCTGATGAATCGGCCAACCCTTTCCGTGAAGATGATTACAAAAGAGCCATCTATCATCAAAACAAAGCAGAATCTCCCAGAATGAAGCAGATAGAAGATGCTCCCAAAGAAAAGTCGAGAGCATTAGCTGTTATCCATGATGATGAGGGATATGATTGGAGTGATGTGTTGCCAGAAGAAGACGCAGTGGGATATGCCTTTACGGCAAAAATTGTTCCTTGGAAAGATACCCGATCAGAGGAAGTAAAATATGTAAACAGGAAGATGTTAGCCCTAACAATGAAAGATAGACATTTTCATGCATGGAAAGAAGCAAAAAGCGCGAAGAGATGGGACGCTGACAGAGAATGCTATTTGGATCCTAAGGGAAATATACTTGTGGAACCATCAACACTTCTAGTCGAGACTCTGATCGAGCAAATAGCAGAAGAGGAAGAAGCAAATCAAAGATTGTGGTGGGGAAGTAAAGAAGAAGAGAAAGAAAAGGAGCTACAGTAAAAAAAGATCGATGATGGGATAATAGACACGACGAAAGAATTCACAGCAGACAATCTGAAGAAAATGGCTGACAAAGTTCTTACAGCGAAAGAGTTAGAGGTAGATACTAAGTCCAGAACTGAGTCAAAGAGCAAGGTCAGTTATAATGATTCAACACATGAGTCAGGTAAGACTGATAAAGCCAAAAGTGAAAGTGACTGCAAAAATTGCATGAAAGAATGCAAGGTTTGTAGCACACATGCTTACCTCAGTGGTAAAAAGACTGAAGAACTGACAGAACGAGTCAGAGAAGTTGAAAATCAGATCTTAAGTCGTGACTAATTGGTAAAAGCTTCAAATGATCGAATAAAAGAATTAACTGATAAACTTGAAAATGATAAAATTGACGTAGAACGAATCAGGAAAGAAAATGAAAAACTAATTCATGAAAACCGTCAACTTTTGGAAAATTATAAGAAGCTAAAAAGAACGACAAAAGATTCTGATGAAAGAAATGATAAAACAATCAAAGAAAATCTCCAACTGACAGGAGTACTTCAGTCGAAAGAGAGGCAAATCAACCAACAGTTGGATGAGATTGCTAATCTGAAGCTTCAGGTTCAGGAAGCTAAGATTGAAAATGAACGCATCAATCTAAAATTCAACAGTTACAACTCCGCAAGTTTTGTTCTTCAATATATCGTTCCTAAACCAATCGGGAAGAACAAAGCTGGCGAAGATGTTTATTCGGACGGAACTGGGGTTGGGTATCATCAGGTTCCACCGCCAGTATTAAATAATTTCTCAAAGAAAAAGTCTGGGTTGGTTAATGATAATGAAACAAATGAGGCTAAACTTCCAGAATCAATTGACATCACATTCACTTCATCATCCGATGAAGACAGTGTTCAGTCCGAAGTTGTTAAAAGCATGGTTGAAAGTGTTTTGAAATCTGAAAGTGACTCAACTGAGGATGAAGAATGTTTCTTGGACAAATATATTCCGAAATCAACATCCAAAAACAACTTAAGTGAAGAACCTAATCTTGTGATGTACAAGATGTCGAGATCGGATAAGTTGTATTCGGATCTTGAATTTCCGTTGGAAAAAGTGAATGTTGACAAATTGAAAAATGTTTTTAAGCTGGTTGAGATTGATGTATCTGAAATTGAAGGTTTGAAATGTTCCAAAAGGCAATTAAACTTTGAAAAAGATAAAGCTTACTACAAAAAACTTGTTGTACCGCCGCGTTTTTCTAACAACAATCAAAACAAATGGTCGGGTGGTTATAAGGGTGGTAAGAATTATCAAAGAAGGAATTTTCAAAACAAGAAGTTTGTTGAGAAAAAGGTGTTTGTAAAAAGCTCGAGTTCTCATTCCGAGCAAGAATCTGAGATTTTTTCAAAATCAAATGAATAGTTTTTTGAAAAGAAGGCCTCACAGCCTCAGACCGAAGGCACAAGTCGGGTAGCTGACACCCGAACATGCTTCAAGTGTAACAAAGTTGGACACATTGCACGAAAGTGCACCAACTTAAAGCCTAAGTCTGAAGTTGTTGAGAGTCAGAAAAAAAAAGTTGATGCAAAAGGCAAAGCTCCAATGATTGTTGAGAAGAAAGTTTTGAAAAATGATAACACAAAATTCAAAACTGAATCCGTAAAGAATGTGGTAACTAAAACTGACAAATTTTACAAATGGGTTGCTTCGCCTCAACAAGCATGGAAGCCAAAATCAGTTGAAAAGAAATCAATTTCTCCAAAATCAAAGGTTTCTGAGACAGAAAAACAATCATCCTCTACCACTCCGGTAAAGATGAATGTTCCTTTGGATCACTATGAGAAACTTGAGAAACCAAAGTCTAGTGCTTCTGAGAAGAAGTATGTACCAAAGAAAGACCAATCATCTGGTCAACCTCCTAAAACTGATTTCTTTTTATACAAAGAGGTTGAGATTGGGTCTGACGAGAAATTAAAGATGAATGACAAAAATTTTCCGCCATTATACACTGCAAAAACTCACCTCAATGTCAAGATACCTGAGTCAAAAGAGGCTTGGGTGGCATCAAAATCTAACTAAGTGTTTATGATATGTGCAGGAGCTTCCAAGATCCGTTTCACGTTGGATTATGGATAGTGGAGCTTCTCGGCACATGACGGGGAAGAAGACCCTACTGTACGATGTTCGAGGGTTTAATGGAGGATATGTGGGATTTGCAGGCAATCAAGGTGGTCGAATAGTTGGTGAAGGAACTCTATCTAATGGTATTGTCACGTTTGAAAGAGTAAACTACATCGCCGAGCTTGAAAACAATCTTCTGAGCATTTCTCAGATCTGTGATCGTATGTATACAACGCACTTTACAGATAAGGAATGTTTGATATTGAAACCAGGATTTGTTGTTCCCGAAGAGTGGATTATCATGAGAGCACCTAGAGTCAATGATCTGTACATGTTGGACATGAGTGTAGCAACTACAACCACGGGTCAGGCTCACTGCTTTATGTCAAGAGCAACGGAAAAAGAATCACAATTATGGCATCGAAAGATGGGCCATATTCACCTGCGAAAAATGAATCACCTAGTGCATAACGACTAAGTAACTGGTGTTCATGTGAAAGGTTTTCATATTGAGGGGGAGTGCATTAATTGCATCAAAGGGAAGCAAAAGAAGAAATCACATCCTCAAAAGAAGGTTAACTCGATCTCGAGACCGTTAGAGAGACTTCATATGGATCTTTTTGGTCCAGTGAACGTCAAAAGCATAACTGGTGATCTCTACTGTCTAGTAGTAACCGACGATTACTCGAGATTTTCATGGGTATCATTTCTGAAGTGAAAGGATGAGACATTTGAAAGTTTGACGACGTTGTTCAGAAAAATTGAAAACTTGTACCAAACTCGAATCAGAAGAATCAGGAGTGACAACGGTACAGAGTTCAAGAACAACAAAATGGAAGAGTATTGTGATGAGAGAGGTATTTTGCAAGAATTTAGTGCTCCTTACACTCCGCAACAAAATGGAGTAGTAAAAAGAAAAAAACAGGACGCTAATTGAAACGGCTAGGACGATGCTTGCTGATTCGAAATTACCAGTCAACTTTTGGGCAGAAGCAGTGTCAGCCGCTTGCTATACACTCAACCAGGTTCTTACAGTGAAGAAATTCAACAAGACATGTTTCGAGCTGATCAACAACCGCAAACCTAACCTGAAGTATCTGGAACCGTTTGGGTCTCCCTGTACAGTTCTAGAACCTTATGGCAAATTTGGTGCAAAGAGCATTGAAGGAATTTTCGTGGGTTATGCAAGTCCATTAAAAAGAGTCTTTGTTCCAAGCTTGAAGTGGATCATCGAAGCACATAATGTTGAGTGTCAAAGTTATACCATGCCACCTCAGAATCCTGGCGACTCATGGTGTTTTAATTACGATACTCTGTGGGATTCGTTTGACATAGAAGAAGAACCAGATTTCTTTGACGAGTTGGATATTCTAAGAGAATATGAAGCATCCCAAGAAAGATTTCCAGCTGAGTCATCGAGTCGACAATTTCGAGCTTCCAATGATGATGAAGCTGGTCCTAGTAATGCTGGAGAACATGATGATATTCAGCAAACTCTTGACAATCAGACGGCATTCAACGATAATTTAGAATCTGATGATAGGCTTATATTCGATTATGGTGATTCAGATTCTGAGGGGGAGCAGATCCAGATTTCAAGTCAAACAATTCCAGTCAGTGAACAAGGTGCAAATCAGAATGTCACAAATTTGGAAGGCGGGGTAGATGTTCCAGGCGAAGTGATGCCGAGAACTCTTTCATACCATCCCGAAGAGCTGATTATTGGAGAATTACAATCAGGCATTAGCACAAGACGAAAAATTGACCAAGGCCTTACTTGTTTTTATTCTGCAGTTGCTCCTTTACAAACAGAGTTTTCACTTAGTTGTTTTATTTCGCAGATTGAACCGAGAACGTATAAGGAAGCACTAACTGAAGATTCTTGGGTCAACGCGATGCAAGAGGAGCTGAGTCAGTTTGAGAAGTTGGGAGTGTGGAAATTGGTAGACTTGCCTGATGGTCACAGGAAGATAAACACCAAGAGGGTGTTCAAGTGCAAGAGAGATGATCGAGGGGTTATTATTCGTAACAAAGCTCGACTCGTAGTCCAGGGCTTTAGTCAGCAGGAGGGTATAGATTTCACTGAAGTGTATGCTCCGGTTGCTAGACTTGAAGCAATCAGAATCTTCCTAGCATTTGCATCTTGGAAAGGATTTAAAGTTTATCAGCTAGATGTTAAATCGGCTTTTCTCTATGGGAAGGTAAAAGAGGAGGTATATGTAGGACAGCCACCGGGCTTCACCGACCCAATCCACAAAGACAAGGTCTATTTACTGGATAAAGCACTGTATGGTTTACACCAGGCCCCGAGGGCCTGGTACGAGACATTGTCTCAACATCTGCTGGCCAACAGCTTCATCCGTGGAAAAGTGGATGCCACTCTTTTCACTAAAGAAGTCGACAGACATCTTCTAATAGTTCAAATATACGTGGACGACATCATATTTGGGTCAACAAATGAAAATCTGTGCAAAGATTTTGAAAGAGTTATGAAGCAAAAATTTGAAATGTCATCGATGGGTGAGATGAAATTCTTCATGGGACTTCAGGTTGATCAACTGCCTAAGGGAATTTTCATACATCAGACGAAGTATGTTCATGATATCTTAGAGAAATTTGGGATGTCTGGGACTACTCCAGCTTCCACCCCGTTAGCGACAAACCATGGGATAAACCCTGATCTCACTGGAGAGAAGGTAGATGAAACGTTATATCGTTCCATGATCGGATCGCTGATGTACTTGACAGCTTCAAGACCCGATATCATGTATCCAACATGCCTCGCAGCGCGGTTTCAGTCAAGCCCCAGAGCTTCGCATATGGTAATTGTGAAACGGATATTACGCTACCTGAAAGGAACTCCATCACTGGGGTTGTGGTATCCAAGTGAAGGCGATTTCACGCTCGAAGGGTATTCGGATTCTGATTTCGGATGCTGCAAAGTTAACGCTAAGTCAACAATAGCGGGGTGCCAGTTTTTCGGACAACGATTGGTCACCTGACAATGCAAGAAGCAGACCTCTGTCGCTTTATCCACATGTGAAGCCGAGTATGTATCTGCTAGCAGCTGCTGCTCTCAGATCTTGTGGATCCAGCAACAGATGCGAGACTACGGTTTGCAATTTCTTAACACCCCTATCTTTGTTGATAATGAGGCAGCTATAAACATTACAAAAAATCATGTTCATCACGCTAAAACGAAACACATTGAAATTCGTCATCACTTCATCTGAGACTGTTTCGAGAAGAAGTTGATACGAATTGAAAAAATCCACACTGACGAACAAAAAGCTGATTTACATACCAAAGCGTTTGATAAAACTCGTTTTCAATATCTTTTAAAACTAAACGGTATGAAGCTTTTGTCGGTGTTGGAGGAGATTCTTGGCGTAGATGAAGGTACCACTGTAGATGACGTTAAAAAGCAATCTGCAATGGTTTGTCGATTTTTTACTTGTTTTGGTATTTAGGGGGAGGTAGGTTATATTTTCAGAAAATACAAAAACAATAAAAAATTTTCAAAAATCCAAAAACATGAGATATTTCAAAATCTTAAAACAATAGAAAACCGAAAAAGAGTTTGTGTAAAAAGGGAAAATGATAGTACATCAGCTTGACAGTTGCGGTATGCTAAAGAAATGTAAAGTTTAAAAGTATTAAGCAGTCTCGCTGATGATATGCCGGTAGGTTTTTACACATTTAGTAGGTTTGTTCGGGATATAAACCTAAATCATTACTTGCTTATTTCGTGGGGAACACTACTTGGATATATAGGTAACCCCTGAAATCTCGTTTGAAGGACCCCTCTTTCTGAAATACTAGGTCTTTATGCTCAGTGATATATCTGGGGTACTATCCCGGGACTTCTGATAATGCGGAAGCAATGGCCTAGTCCCCGTATAATACTTTACTACTGCTTGAAATAAAAGTCCGCCCTCAGCATAGAAAATGATAAAAAATTGAAAAGATTAAATCATGTGCTGTTGTAAAAAAGATCCTCTAAAGGGGACACACCAAAAGTCGAGCCTTCAACTCAGCAAAAAATATGAGCTCTCAAGGTTTCGCAATTAACCCCTTACAGATATCATCTGTGGTATACTCACCTGTAAGACTGAATATTGGGATCTGGATACGGGAGTATATTCAAGAGGTGGGACACATGAATGAGTTTAAGTTCTTAATACACCTAATTCGTATCCTGGACAGATTGAAATTTGTGTGAGAACTTACGAGGATCAGTATATCGGCAATCTAAGCGAATTGTTTAATTCTATGTATGAAATCAAAGCTTAACGGTACTTGTGATTTGTCGACAGCTGATATGATTCTCTAACACGCTCACCAAAAATATGTTTGTAAATAGTTTACATTTACTGCATTTCATTTCTGTTTAGCATTCTAGTATAGAAACTTTATTCAAAATCCAAAAAGATTTTACATTTCTGCTTTATTTTTCAACAAACCAAAGTAGAAAGCTAATCTTCAGACTCGCAGTTTGAAGAAAAATGCAGGAAGTTTTTGAGCTGGACAGAAGAGTTGGGAGCTTAATATGTTAAACTTGTGAAATATGAAAAGTCAAAACAAGTTCATTAAGTTGAAATTTGTAATTTTCAGAATAATGTTTTGAAAAATGTTGAACAAGAGTCAGTTTTTGTTTTGTCTCGAGTCAACCAAGGTCATTAAGTTGGACTTGGTAGACAAAATTAAGTGCCTAAGGTCATTAACTTGGACCTAGATACTTAAGTGGATTATTAAAAACTGATAAAAAAACAACAAATGAAGTAAAAACGGAGAATAGATTGTAATGTCAAATTTCTGAGAAGCAGGAAACAGGTTTGATCTTGTGAAAGCAGCAAAGCGAGATCCCCGTGGCTAAGTTTGAACAAAGCTTGAATCAGAATTCTATCCCAATTTATTGAAAGGGGGAGTCTAACAGATTCTGGATCAACATTCGAGGGGGAGTTTAAAGTTTGTCAAAGTCAAGTTCGAGTGCTAGCTGCTGATGCTGATAGAGATTGGAGGATGCTTACAGTGTCAAACAATTTGGAAAGAAAGAAAAGACTGAAAGACTTGATGCCAAAGACTTCTTCAACATCCAAGGGGGAGTCTGTTGGTGCATAAATGTCTGTTAACTTCGTCTTTATCGAGTCTAATGTCTAGATAGGATAAACCAGTGCTCAGTAGGTTAGAAATTAGGTTTTGTTTGTATAAGAGTCATTTCGCACGAAATGGCAAGAAGCATTTCGTACAAAATGGATCAAGCCCATTTCACACGAAATGAGTTTTGCTTGTTTAGTATGAAATGAACCATCTATATATAGGAGAGCATGGTTCATCATTTGTAACGATCCGGATTTCAGAGCCGAGGTGCTGCCAATTTGTCAACTGATCTGTAAAGCTTTGAAATTAATAAAAACAAGATAATTAGGGAGAATCAAGATGTAATCAAGTTCGTATCATTGATTCCGCCTTTGATATGGATTAAAACTCTTCTGAACGACTCGTTTAGGTCGCACAATGATCCAACACAAATTGGTATCAGAGCCATAACTATAGGGAATTAGGATAAGTAGGAATACTTGCCCTAGTCTATAGTTCTAGGAAACTTGACTATTATTTGTTGTTTAAGACTTATACATTCTACCGTATCTGGTTCCTAGCAGCACATTTTCCTGCTAAACTTACATGCCTTTCCTAAGGCTACACAAAATACACTTGATACTTGAGAACACTGCTAACCAGTGTTTGTATTTTGCACGAAATTTCCCACAAGTCAGGAGTGACATCCAAACCTTTATGGGAAATTTCCTGATTATAATCTAGTAGGTCTTATCTGCTGATTAGTACCAACGCTAATAGGGTACGATGTTGTCAAGATAGAGGTGAAACTCAGACCTTGATAACTAGTCCCACTCTTTGATGTTTTCATGATCTCGCCAAAGTCTCGAAACTTCCAATCAATTAGGAATGTGAAATGACCGAAAGGACGAATATCGTAGGCCTAACATCGATGACGTATTTGCCTAAGTTAGTCAAGACACGTTGCCTCAATTCAAAAGGAGTTCAAATCACTTTGGTTAGTCGTTGTTCCTCTACCCGGAGCAATCTATGTTTTATGAGCCTATCTTTTATGTTACCTCGATCTTTATGTGTGGTTTTAAACTTGATTCTCCATTTATATTGAGGCTTTTCACTCAATTCGTACACACGTCCGCAATCTAAAGCCATAATCCTAAACTCAGAATCAAACTAAATTTATGAAGCTTTACTCTATCATGATAGCCTCTGTGGGAATCTTAATCGACGACGATATTACGTGAACCTATCTGATGAATCTATGCGTTAATGTGGTTGTAAAATACTAAACGGAACATGGCATAGAAATACGAGACAGAAGTGACGTGTCTGAAAAATGGTGGATACGCCGCTGGTACTTCCTATATATAAGTGTTTCAGGTATGTTACCAAACTTTCGTACTAAGTGCCATGCGAAACTTAGCGTTTTGCAGGCCGGTGATGAGGTTGTTAAATTCTGAAACTATAGGAAACTGCTTGTGTAATCTAAGTGCAATCTAAGCGGAAACTATGTGTAAGCTATGTGTACTCTAGCATAATCTAGGTGTAAATGTAGGTCCCGTAATCCGTGCGGATCGTAACAGAATCGTCGATCTAACCTAGAGTGCGGAATCCCCTAGATCAGATTTCACAGAAAACGTGTAGAAACAGAAATCACTATAAACCCGATCTTTATTGATTATCTTCAAACGATTACAATCAATCAAGATCTCCAATTCGTCCAAGCCTTTCTCTTTTACGAATTCTCTCCAAAAGCTAATTAGGTGATTAGATCATTAACCTAAACCCTAATGCTAAGCTTTGTTTATATAGGACAAAGCTTTACAAATGGGCTAGGTCATGGGCAAGGCCCATTTCGCAAACCATCCCCCATATGTGGGTTTGGTTTGGCTTAATCACTCTTGATTAACTATTTACAAAGCTAAACCCGCTAACTGTTTATCGTTTTACTAATTACAAGATATCCAAAGACCAAATCTAAGCTGTTGTCACAAATATGCACCAACAAACTCCCCCTTGACAATAGCTCGCAAAGGTAACTTCAGTCTTCAGAATCTCACAACCTTTTGGTCTTTGGATAGCTTCAGCTTTAACAGCTTCTGTCAGCAACAGACTCCCCCTAAGCTGATGCATCCAATCACCAAATCTTCAAAACGTTAGCACTTGAGTAAACTCCAGTTCAGCATTTGTATAACACTCTTCAACTCTTCAACTTTGTCTGCAGTGTAGAAAGGAGGGTCTACCATGCATCCAATCAAACTCTCATCTTCACAGTAACATCTCAGCAACACACTACTTCAATCTATTTACTATAAAACAAACATCTCGAGAAACCATAAGAATTTTTCAACATAAGTTAAACAAATTATCATTATTCAAGAGATTAGTTAAACTGTATCACAGATTAAGAACTTTTCCATTCAACACCAACACACACAAATTTTAAAGAAACACCTTATAACCTGCATGAGATTAAAAATTTTGAACCCACTTTCTAACACTGTCTCCCCCTATCGGTAACAACTCCTCCAAGAATAACAGTTTTCCGTACATTAAGAATTTTAACAGAAAAAGACACTATTTTTGTATTTTTGTATTTTCTGAAAACAAATAAAAACGAAAAGCAATAAACACTCTATTTTTGTGAGAATCACCGGTAAGAAGATCATATCAGCACAATCAAACTGTTTCACACCATTAGTTAATTCTTTATGTGATTTTCGTGAAAAGCAGTTCAAGACGATTACCAGTATGTTTGTCCACCTAAACAAAATGCATGAACATTTCAAGTATGATACGTTAAGGTAATATTATTCTGAAATATTAGTGTGTCCTACAACAGGATATACCCCCGCGATCAAGGTATGCACAAAGATTCATCGTAGTAGGTGAGTATACTGAATTCATCCATTTTGTTTTTCAACGTTTAGATAATTGGTGAACAGGTCAGTACTTCCGTATAGCAAAGAGACCAAAATATCTAACGAGGGCTATGACAAATACCATTTTTGGTACGATTTATGCTTTTTGCACTTTTAAATGACTCTCTATGAGAGCTTCTTCATTTTCAGGGTTTTGGCATTTTTAGCTCTTTTAAGATATCCTGGTTGTGTCTAGGTCAGCATGTATCTGGATGCAGCAGAAGGACAACCATGATATCCCCAGATGAAATAACAGTATAAAGACCCAAAACTTCAGATTTTGGCAATCTATCAACGCAAGAATTAAGGTCATTAAACCATACACCACTGATGTGTTCCCCACTCATACTCAGTGCATTTATGTTTATATCACTTTGGTAAGTTGATTATTTCATGCTTTTGCCTACTGGTACATCATATGATGAAGCTGCTATCACACTTAAGCATTTTAATTCAGTTTGAGTGTGACAGTCTAACTTGCTGATATACTATCATTTCTTCTTTTTCACACAGTGAAAACTCATTTTTGATTTTCTAATTAATGTTTTTTATGTTTTTGATTTTTCAGTGTTTTTATATATTTGATTTTTAAGAAAGCAGTAAACTATTTACAAAATTCTTATGAAAAACCAGTTATTCAGGATTCCTCATCCCGTTGAGTTCGACTAAGTGTTCAAAGCGAGCTCGATCAAAAGCTTTAGTGTAAAGATCAGCAAGGTTATCTAGTGTGTCGACTCGGTGTAATTCAATGAGTCGCTTTTCAGCACAATCCCATATAAAGTGATGACGTATGTCAATATGTTTAGTTCTACTGTGGTTTACGAGATTGTTTGTGATTGAAATAGTGGCATTATTATCTATCATAATAGGAGTATGAGTGAAATCCAAACCGTAATCGCGCATCTGCTGTTGAATCCAGAGAACCTGAGAGCAACAGCTACCCGCATCAATATATTCAGCTTCACACGTAGATGTAGACACACAGGATTGCTTCTTGCATTGCCAAGACACGATCCTGCCTCCTAAGAACTGACACCCACCTGTTGTAGACTTTCTGTTTGATTTGCATCCTCCAAAGTCTGAATCAGTGTAAGCAACGAACCTCAAATCACTATCAGCTGGATACCACAACCCAAGTTTAGGTTTCCCCTTCAAGTAACGAAGAATACGCTTCACTACTTTCATGTGTGACTCTTTCGGATTCGCCTGATATCTGGTACATAAGCATACGGCAAACATGATGTCAGGTCTTGAAGCAGTCAAGTACATTAGAGAACCAATCATCGCCCTGTATTGAGTTGGATCAACATTTTCAGTGCTTTCATGATCTGGGCCAAGATTGTGATTTTCGCAAATGGGTGTGTTGAAAGTAGAGCAATCATTCATTTTGAACCGATCCAAAATGTCATACACATACTTCGTTTGATGAATAAACATCCCATCCTCCTTCTGATCAACCTGTAATCCCAGAAAGTAAGACAACTCACCCATAGCACTCATTTCAAACTTGCTCTTCATCACCTGTTCAAACTCCTTACACATGTTCTCATCAGATGACCCAAAGATGATGTCATCCACGTATACCTGTACCAGCAGAAAATCTTCCTTCTTCCACTTTATGAACAGTGTACTGTCAATCTGACCTCTTTCAAAACCATTCTTGATTAGATATGTAGACAGTGTCTCGTACCACGCCCTGGGAGCTTGATGTAACCCATACAAAGCCTTATCAAGTTTGTAAACTCGATCTAGATAGTCTGGATCAACGAACCCATCTGGTTGTGAGAGATACACCACTTCTTGGACTTTCCCGTAAAGAAATGCACTCTTCACGTCTAGTTGAAAAACTTTAAAGCCCTTGAATGAAGCGAAAGCCACAAACAAACGAATTGCCTCCAACCTTGCCACTGGTGCAAACACCTCATTGTAATATATTCCTTCTTGCTGATTGAACCCTGTAACCACTAACCGAGCCTTGTTGCGCATGACAATACCTCTTTCATCCTTCTTGCACCTAAATACCCATTTAGTGCCAATCTCTCTTTCACCTTTAGGAAGGTCCACTAACTCCCATACTTTCAACTTTGTAAATTGGGCTAATTCTTCTTGCATAGCTTCAACCCATGAATTGTCTTTAAGAGCCATAAGAATGTTCTTCAGCTCCTCTTGGGAAATAAAGCAACTATACAAGAACTCATTCACTATCCCAGTCTTCTCAATCGAAACAAATAACCCAGAATTCGCTGTTATGCTTCTTCTCGTCTGAACACCTGCAGTAGGATCTCCAAGTATCATGTCAACCGGATGATCTCTATTTGCTCGTGTAGTAGCAACGGCATCGACTTCAAGATTATCACCCAGGTTTGATCCAACCTCCCCCTGAATATTCTGATTTGCAAACAGATTAATGAACTCCTCCCCCTGAATAGGTTCAGAGTCACTATCGCTTGAATCAGGATCAGCAGCACCTTGGGAAGTTTCCAGAGCATCTGACATATCAATATTCGATCTAGGCATAAACTCGCCTTCATCGTCTTCACATACCACTGTTTGAATCAGCTGAGAATCATCTGCATCAAAAACCTCAGGAATATTAAATGATTTAAACACACTTTCATAATCATATAATATAGCAGGACCACTCGTTGATTGTTGAGGTTTGTATGTAGTAATTTCAACATTATAAACAACCTCAATTTTACCAGTTCTTAGATTAAAAACCCTTTTATTCGGTGTGCCAGGCACGTAACCTAGAAAGTAGCCTTCGTCAGCCACCTCACCGAATTTTTGTTTATCTTTGTTTCTGTAACACCCCAAAAACCCGAATATTTATATTCGTTAAATATTATGATATGGTACATCAAGAAATAAATGACTAGGTTATTTAACCTAGTTATGAGTATGGTAGAAACAACTAAAGGATGAGAGTTGTGGCAATTATAATGAGTGGCAAACTTGAGGGACCAAAATGGGGAAAGATGAAACTTGAATTAATATATGAAAAATACACCCACAAACACACATAATCGTGTGTTCTAGAAAGAGCAGGAACTCTTATGGAGCCAAAACCCTAATCATGGAAAATCACCAAATTGAAAGGCTAAACTAAGCTTAAATTCACAACCGAGCATGGATTAATGATCACCTTCACGAGGGGATCATAAGGTATGTCTTAAAAGATAGATTGGTGATTATGCACGAAGTGGGTTATGTTATAAATCGCGAATTGGTATGAAATTGTTCATGTATAAGGGTTAGAATCATCATATAGAACATAGGTTATGTATGGTTTGTGTTAATTTGATGATTAGTGGTGAAACCCATTAGTTATGGTGATGATGATGACTTGAATGGTCACCCATGTCCAATTCTTGCTTAATATTGATGTATTTTGATGTGTATGATAGATTCTTGTTAGAGGAATTGAAAGATATGTGATACTAGTATGTTTGATGTTTATGCATGAATGATTCATGTTGATTAGAAGGAGGAATTTGATGAATTATGTATGAGATTAGGAGATTGTGCATGAATTAGTTGTACTTTATGTTTAAAAGGTAGTACATACACCAAGGGTATGATGAAATTAGAGATAATTGAGTTTAGATCACTAGTAAGTGATTAATAATGAAGTTATGAAGTGGGTTTTAGATAATGTGATGTAAATGGATGATTTACTTATGTTAATGATGTTTGGAATCATACTTGGGTGTGAATGTTTAAAGAAATCGGATAAGAAATGATAAATTAGCATGTTATAAGGTTAAATGATAAATTCCATATAAAATCCGTGTAATGAAAAGGTTGTGATGAATGATGAATAAGCTAACTATCTTGAGAATGATATATGATAGATGATGCTTGATAAGCGACATGGAAGCTTGGGAAAGAAGCGGGTCAAATGGAACTTATGTGCACGGGAAGCGTACTCGGATGCAAGGTAAGTAAGCTTACACCCTTTTTGTGGAATATTTATTCGTTGTATTGATTACGAACATGGTAAGTAAACATGTGAAGTATGATGTTCCGAAAAGTATTTGATACGGGTCGGAATATGTGGGTATGATAAGGAAATTAAAGTTGATGTTTAAAAATGGTAAAATGGACATTTGGAACTAACGGGTCAAATGGTGGAGATGTCACCATTTGGCATTATCGACTAATGAATGGTTTTGTCAAGTATTATGAATTTACAGATCTAATAGCAAAAGGATCTCGTTGTTATCATCTAACAATTTGGTGGATGAAGTATTAAACGGATCTTAGCTTTGATCCGAGCAAGGTATGTGTGTTTAAAGTTGTAGTTAAGTGATAGGGATGGTTGAATGTGCAATGAAGTCCTTTGTTGTAAAGGATGGAGCGAAGTTGACAAAAATGCCCTTGATAGGTATATCGGGCAAACGACTTAAAAAGGTTGTTTAGAAACAAGCCATTAGATTAAATGATTACTTTGGACATGTATGAAAGCGAAAAGTATGATCTTTGCGAGTCAAAGTCCTTAAAATTGTGTAAATACCCTTAACCGGTCAAAATAACATTTAAGTGGAAATGGGTTGGGATGTTGTAAGAAACCCGTGATTGGGACCTTATATGATAGACGACGTTGAAATTATAAGGTTCATGAGGAATTTAGGTCAAACAATCAAGTTATGTTAATAAATGCATGAACGGGTCAAAATTTGGTAAAAGAGTAATAAGCCGAAGGCTTAAAAGTCATAAAATTCGGTAGTCCAAATATTGGATTTTTCACTCCATGTGATGGAGAATTAAATTACGGTCGCGTAGGAAAAAGAATCAAGTAAAACGGATAAACGGTTTGAAAGTTACGGCCGTTTTCGTAAAAAAAATAAGCCGAAAACGTATAAGTTAAGAATTTCCTTAACCCGGATGTTAAATTTCAAGTTCACATGATAGAATGTTAATTTACGATCATGTAGGAAGAAGCGGGAGGTAAAACGGATAAACGGTTTGAAAGTTACGGCCGTTTTCGTAAAAAGGATTAAACCGGTAAATCTGTAGCTGGGCTGCAGCGTAACCTACGGCTCAGCCGTAGGCTACGGTACTGGATGGGTTGTTTTGTTGATTAATCTGTAGCTGGGCTGCAGCGTAACCTACGGCTCAGCCGTAGGCTACGGTACTGGAGGGGCTGTTTTGTGGATTATTAATGGACTGTAAGCTACGGTCTGTAGACGTAGCCTACGACAGGATTGATAAAATTGTTATATGTTGTTGTTTGATGGTGTATGAGGTAAATTATGATATTTAACAACTTTTTACACTTATAATACTAACATTTAAAGTTTTTTTAAATGTGGTTTGGGTCTCTAAGTATAGGGAACTCATTCTAATCAATTTCTAAAGCCTTATAAACAATGTTAAGATAAATTTGATATTAAGAAAGATAAGGGAAGGCATGTATATTTATGAAAGGATGAGCATGTAAATCATTGTGATAAAAGATTATGATCTACACGATACGGTATGATCGTCAACGACGATGATGTATAAAGGATGCATTATAAAGTGAATGTAATATGCTAACATGAGTTCCAATATGATGAAGAGATGTGAAAAGTCAAGGAGGAAACTTATTTATGTTTATAATGTGTGCTAACATTATGAATGTATGTGGTGAGCGCAGGTTGATCGGGTCACGGAGGATTAACAAGGGACAGAGATCATGGACCGAGTCACATGAAGGATTGTACGGGGTTGTCTGAGAATGTAACTTGTTATACATAAGTTATGTTTTATTCTATAAATGAGTTAGATTGATGTATTCAATATAAAAGAGTTGTTTTAAAAATGAACTTTCAAGTAAGACATAAGGTTTATAATAAAAGAAATTTTATGACACGAATATTCCGCTGCGACTTTTTTGTCAAATACGAACTAGGGTCTTACAAGTTGGTATCAGAGCCCTGGTTTGAGAGAATATTATTACTTGAACTCAAACATGTGTGCTCTTGTGATAAGGAACCCGTACAATCCTTGACTCGATCAAGATCTAAAGGTAGAAATGGAATGAAATCATGTATGTATACATTCATATAAAGAAACTAACGGTTTCGTATGTGCCAGGTAAGCTTAAAAGTTTGAAGAGGATGATCCGTGAATACAGTCTAAGATGGACGCTAAGGCAGGCAATGATGCGAATGGACAGACAGACCCCAGGTACACAATGTAAATATGTATGGGTACCGTTGTTAAAAGAAAAAGGAAGAAGTCTCCTTGGGAGGGTAAGTACTAACTGGAAGACAACGATATTGTCTTGGTAAGATTGTAAAAATGTAGCACGAACTCAGACCCACTAATGCGGACATAAGGCAATGATTACCTGAAGGCACGAAATTAGTATGTGAATTGCGCACCTGGCCAGTACGCAAGTAGCATATGACGTTCGTGAGACCGTGGTAATTATCGCAGGTATGTCCGTTAGAATTGGGTAGCAGGTGGGCGTGCGGGTGAAGTGGGTAGTAAGACTCTCAGGAAATTGAGAGTACTATGTAGGAATGAAAAACATGAATGATAAGAATGATGAATGTTGAATCCGTAAGAGAGTACGGATCAACAAGATATGAATGAAATGATTTAATCCGCGAGACGGATTCAAGGAATGAAAGGTATGAATGAAATGTTTGAATCCGCGAGACGGATTCAAAGAATGAAAGGTGCGAATGCAATGTTCGAAACCGCTAGACGGATTCAAGGTATGAAATGCATGAAGGGAATGTTCGAAACCGCTAGACGGATTCAAAACATAGAAATAATGAAAGGTATGGATGCTACGATTGTGTCCGCAGGACGAGTTTAAAATATAGAAATGATGAAAATAGCCCACATCGCAATGTGTCAATAGTTTGACCGTGGTTGTGCCAAACGAATCATGTGAGTAAATGTAAAGTAACTGAATGAAAGAATGATCATGATTGGCACGCAAACCTAAATTTAAATTTTAAAACGAAAGAAAGAAGTTTTGAATAAGTTATGTGTTAAATGTGCTGGTAATCGACTATTAGGAGTCAAAATGAATGACGGGCTAATGCCCGGACAATGATTTAAGTACGCACAAGAAGGAACCTAGAGGTGATGAAACCCATCGATTTGGTGGGAGGTTGTGCACGAGCGAAGACACCTTACATGGATAAATGAAATCTGGCCTGGTATGGCTAGTACTAGTGAAGAAGCGGATAGATCTGGTTTGCGGACCGTTGAATTATGCAAAGAAACTGAGGTTAGTAAAATGTGTAATTCATGTTGGATAGGTATGAATTGGTAGGTTGAGAAAGACCTACGAAATGACTGATAAGATATGTATGGTATGGCATGGAATGTTTAATTTTTAACAATTGACATAAAAAGAAAGTATGTCATAAAAAAAAAGTAAATTTCAAAAGTTTGAGTGGGAAATTTTGAGTATTTATTAAACTTTCGTATGATGAATTTGCACGACATGTTTACTTAGGTAGATTAAGTAATGCAGGAATTGAGAGTAATGGTAATGTAAAAGGTAATGGGATGATTTGAAGGTAACGTGAGAGTATGTACAATACTAATAACTATAGGAAACATAGAATGATGTTAACGTTGGAGTTAAAGCATGTATATGTGACTATGAAATAATAGTTTTGTTGCGATAACAAAATGAGAACTAAATGTTATATGGTAAATGTATAAAATATAATCTAAGATGTGGGATGAAAGTATTAGATCCGTTATAAAAGATCATACGAATGTAAGTACGATAATAAGTGTAAAGAAGTATGTATATTGCCCCACTACAAACGGGCCAAGGAAATGAGAATGTATGTAAAGGTAAAGTATGAAAAGTATGGACTTGTTCGAAAAAATGTCAATTATATGAATGGTTATGAATCGAGAATGGATAGCTACTTAGCATTATGACGTACCTATCAAAGTTAAACATAGAGGTGTATGTATAAATTTCGAAGTAAGAGCGTAACGTCGATAAAAATAATATGAATATTGGAAATGAACAAAAAGGGATGTTATTAATAGGACGCTGGAATTGTTTCAAGAAAACAAAACGATATATATTGCACATGATATACAAGTAATAGAATGATGAATGAACCATTAGCTAAGAAGTACGTTAGAAGCTAGCGCTATTTAGTGAAAGTGACACTAATAAGAACTCTGGGACGGGTTCTTGAAGATAGAAGGTCGTCATTAGATGGGCACGTGGTCTTGTTGATGGGCCGGGAAAGAAAAGATAGTTAATGTTAGATGAAGTGAGAAAGGTTTCGGGGACGAAACCTCTTTTAAGGGGGTAGACTTGTAACACCCCAAAAACCCGAATATTTATATTCGTTAAATATTATGATATGGTACATCAAGAAATAAATGACTAGGTTATTTAACCTAGTTATGAGTATGGTAGAAACAACTAAAGGATGAGAGTTGTGGCAATTATAATGAGTGGCAAACTTGAGGGACCAAAATGGGGAAAGATGAAACTTGAATTAATATATGAAAAATACACCCACAAACACACATAATCGTGTGTTCTAGAAAGAGCAGGAACTCTTATGGAGCCAAAACCCTAATCATGGAAAATCACCAAATTGAAAGGCTAAACTAAGCTTAAATTCACAACCGAGCATGGATTAATGATCACCTTCACGAGGGGATCATAAGGTATGTCTTAAAAGATATATTGGTGATTATGCACGAAGTGGGTTATGTTATAAATCGCAAATTGGTATGAAATTGATCATGTATAAGGGTTAGAATCATCATATAGAACATAGGTTATGTATGGTTTGTGTTAATTTGATGATTAGTGGTGAAACCCATTAGTTATGGTGATGATGATGACTTGAATGGTCACCCATGTCCAATTCTTGCTTAATATTGATGTATTTTGATGTGTATGATAGATTCTTGTTAGAGGAATTGAAAGATATGTGATACTAGTATGTTTGATGTTTATGCATGAATGATTCATGTTGATTAGAAGGAGGAATTTGATGAATTATGTATGAGATTAGGAGATTGTGCATGAATTAGTTGTACTTTATGTTTAAAAGGTAGTACATACACCAAGGGTATTGTCACACCCCCAAAATCCACCATGCGGAGTATCACCGCTTGGGGGCGTGACATGACCAGGATCGAGCCACCAATCATATTGAACATCGTAATTAAGTAAATAAGACCAACCACAATACGATTGGTGACCAAAGCTAGTTAACCAAGTTTTAATTTAGACAGCGGAAGCATAAACGTAAAGTTCAAAACATAAGTTCGCAGTTCATAAGTTTAAAGTCCAACACTTAGGTTTAATAAGTTCATGATGTTTTAAATATTAAACACTGGACATAACCGTCCGTACACCACAACGACTCCTTCCTCGTGCAAGCTCCAAGTGTTTAGCGACCTGTAAGGCATGTAACAACTAGTCAACCACAAAGTTGAGTGAGTTCACGTTTGGTTGTTTAGTTTTAAGTTGTTTCTGAAAAACGTGGTTTGACTTTCGTTGGCTTATTTTCCGTGGGGGTTACCCCGTAGTTGAAAGTATGTTTAACCATTTCAATTTTCTTTACCCAATCCATAACCATGATCAGTGGGGGTTTTCCCCGTTTGAACTACTAGACGGTATGATATCGACTGCTACGCAAATAAGTTGTGCCCTATATCAGTGTCTATCATCACTGACAATCTGCCATAGTCCATTAGTACACACCCGTCCGACTGGCACGGTGTGAGGTTTGTTAAACCTAATAGCGCTATTAACTAATGACCCGCTCGCCATTGGCCTCGGCGATTAAGTCGATATAAATTGAGGGACTTCATGATAGAGTTTTGTCTAGCTAGTTTTAAGGTTGTTGTCCTACCCAAGGAGGACGAACGTACGTATTCTGCACCAGGAGAATTCGTAGGTTTAATAATGGCATCCTACCTATGGAGGATGGCCGTACATATCCTACCCAAGGAGGATATGTAGATTCCAATTTTAATTTCTTAACCCATTCCCAAACCACCGGGAATCCCATGCCTTGTAGAAAGTGTGTGAACTCACCTCGGTTTGCTCGGTTAGATTCTCAAATATAGCTAACAGTCAAGGTCGATCAATCGCGTCCTAATAAGGTACGGATAACAATCAGTTTCTCATGCATAACACGTATCCTACGTACGGTTTATTTGCACATTACTTCTACCACATAACAGGTACACACTTTAACGATTTATGCCCATATATACTTCCCATCCATTCCCCACTCATAAGCAAACATACAATAATGCATATAACACATATAACATGTTAGATCATTCACAGATGGCATACTCGACATTTAGACGCGCAAATCACAACTTATGTCATTTCAGCATTAATATTCAAAACCGGCTGTTTTCGGACATTTTAATAAAATAGTTAAACTATTCTAAAAATTCCCAAATTTTTACAGGACGTCTTAAACGTTCCATATTTTATTGTGTAAAAATATAGGGGTCCGGTTCATTACCAATATTTTATAAAAATTCATATTCCGGACTGAACTCAGATTTATGTATTTCTGACCACAGTCCACGGAACAATTTATTAAAAATTCATCGAGTGTCCGATTTACGAAATTCCCATGGGGTAATTACAAATACATCGGTTTTCATCTACTGTACAAATTTCATGGTCTGATTCATCACAAAACTCAGGTTATGACTGAAAGTATGACACCCATTTATTGCTGTCAAAATTCAGCTTAAGTTGCTGTTACAAATTAACACTTTAAAAATAGTAAACGGAGTCCAAAAATTACGATTCCGGTGCCATTAGAACCGTATTTCATAATAACATATTTTAGATTCAAAATATCGGTTTTTCGTTGAGTTTAAGACCTGTTTACAGCCTGTGAAAGGCGGCTGAAAATACACATCAGCAAGCTGTTTTCAGTCTAAAGGCTACTAAAACGCACACATATGATTACCATTCATTCTAATAATGATTTACAACAGGTTATAAGTTATTTACAGCAGACTAATACTCATATATTTCAGATTCATCTTGTATTACCATGTTTCATCATTATTTACTCTTTAACCAACAAGTTCATCACTCTAGCAAGACTTTTTAGTTTTGATTTTATATGTTCATAATTTTTAACCGACAAATCTCTTATTAACCACTTTAGAATAGATGAAGAAGATGTTTAGAGTCACTTACTACTAGCTCGAGGCTAGGGAAGATCAAAGGCGTAAAAGTGGTGGATAAAAGAAACGTAGTGAGGTCCTTGAGATTCCGAGTGCACCGAGATTCCTTATGTGATCCCTTGCACCTTTGTATGTAAGAAAATGGCTTGTAGGAGGTTTGAAGGTGGTGGTATGGTGGATGGTTGTGGCTGCCGATTTCAAAGAAAGAGAGGAGAGGGAGAGTGCAATTTTTGGTTAAGTGTTGGTGAATGAGAAGTTCTTGTCTTAGGGTCTTATTTATAAACCACTAAATGTGTTTAACCACTAGATAATGTGTCATCTAGACATAAGACCAAGAGATTAAAAAAAATATAAAGGGTGAAAGTATGTCCCCCCATGTGGGGAAATTCGGTCAAGGGGGGTTAAGGGGTATAGTTTGGTTTGAACTAATAGTTAGAGTTTAGTTAGTTAATTTAGGAGTTTAATCTAACTACTAGTGTGTTGTGTTTTGTAGCGAGTGTTAGGGTGTTCGGGGACCCTAACTAGCTTAGAAAAAGAAAAACAATGTCATTGACAATATTTTTGTGTTCCGGGTAAAGTCCGGTTGTTTGGTTTGACACTGTTCCGTTTAAAGTGCTTAATTAATCCGTAGAGCGTCCTATATATATATTTTTGCAACGTTTTTAATTTTTAACACTCAGGAAGTCATAACAGACTATTTAATGACTTTTCTGTATACTACAAGTGTGTCAACATGCACATGTAAATATAACACAGATATCAGAAAGCAGTTACGTAATTCCACACAGTCGTCAAGCACATTAATTATTATTAATAAATTTTACGGAATACATGTAAATTTGAGGGTTGTCACAGGTATGATGAAATTAGAGATAATTGAGTTTAGATCACTACGAAGTGATTAATAATGAAGTTATGAAGTGGGTTTTAGATAATGTGATGTAAATGGATGATTTACTTATGTTAATGATGTTTGGAATCATACTTGGGTGTGAATGTTTAAAGAAATCGGATAAGAAATGATAAATTAGCATGTTATAAGGTTGAATGATAAATTCCATATAAAATTCGTGTAATGAAAAGGTTGTGATGAATGATGAATAAGCTAACTATCTTGAGAATGATATATGATAGATGATGCTTGATAAGCGACATGGAAGCTTGGGAAAGAAGCGGGTCAAATGGAACTTATGTGCACGGGAAGCGTACTCGGATGCAAGGTAAGTAAGCTTACACCCTTTTTGTGGAATATTTATTCGTTGTATTGATTACGAACATGGTAAGTAAACATGTGAAGTATGATGTTCCGAAAAGTATTTGATACGGGTCGGAATATGTGGGTATGATAAGGAAATTAAAGTTGATGTTTAAAAATGGTAAAATGGACATTTGGAACTAACGGGTCAAATGGTGGAGATGTCACCATTTGGCATTATCGACTAATGAATGGTTTTGTCAAGTATTATGAATTTACAGATCTAATAGCGAAAGGATCTCGTTGTTATCATCTAACAATTTGGTGGATGAAGTATTAAACGGATCTTAGCTTTGATCCGAGCAAGGTATGTGTGTTTAAAGTTGTAGTTAAGTGATAGGAATGGTTGAATGTGGAATGAAGTCCTTTGTTGTAAAGGATGGAGCGAAGTTGACAAAAATGCCCTTGATAGGTATATCGGGCAAACGACTTAAAAAGGTTGTTTAGAAACAAGCCATTAGATTAAATGATTACTTTGGACATGTATGAAAGCGAAAAGTATGATCTTTGCGAGTCAAAGTCCTTAAAATTGCGTAAATACCCTTAACGGGTCAAAATAACATTTAAGTGGAAATGGGTTGGGATGTTGTAAGAAACCCGTGATTGGGACCTTATATGATAGACGACGTTGAAATTATAAGGTTCATGAGGAATTTAGGTTAAACAATCAAGTTATGTTGATAAATGCATGAACGGGTCAAAATTTGGTAAAAGAGTAATAAGCCGAAGGCTTAAAAGTCATAAAATTCGGTAGTCCAAATATTGGATTTTTCACTCCATGTGATGGAGAATTAAATTACGGTCGCGTAGGAAAAAGAATCAAATAAAACGGATAAACGGTTTGAAAGTTACGGCCGTTTTCGTAAAAAAAATAAGCCGAAAACGTATAAGTTAAGAATTTCCTTAACCCGAATGTTAAATTTCAAGTTCACATGATAGAATGTTAATTTACGATCATGTAGGAAGAAACGGGAGGTAAAACGGACAAACAGTTTGAAAGTTACGGCCGTTTTCGTAAAAAGGATTAAACCGGTAAATCTGTAGCTGGGCTGCAGCGTAACCTACGGCTCAGCCGTAGGCTACGGTACTGGAAGGGTTGTTTTGTTGATTAATCTGTAGCTGGGCTGCAGCGTAACCTACGGCTCAGCCGTAGGCTACGGTACTGGAGGGGCTGTTTTGTGGATTATTAATGGACTGTAGGCTACGGTCTGTAGACTGTAGCCTACGACAGGATTGATAAAATTGTTATATGTTGTTGTTTGATGGTGTATGAGGTAAATTATGATATTTAACAACTTTTTACACTTATAATACTAACATTTAAAGTTTTTTTAAATGTGGTTTGGGTCTCTAAGTATAGGGAACTCATTCTAATCAATTTCTAAAGCCTTATAAACAATGTTAAGATAAATTTGATATTAAGAAAGATAAGGGAAGGCATGTATATTTATGAAAGGATGAGCATGTAAATCGTTGTGATAAAAGATTATGATCTACACGATACGGTATGATCGTCAACGACGATGATGTATAAAGGATGCATTATAAAGTGAATGTAATATGCTAACATGAGTTCCAATATGATGAAGAGATGTGAAAAGTCAAGGAGGAAACTTATTTATGTTTATAATGTGTGCTAACGTTATGAATGTATGTGGTGAGCGCAGGTTGATCGGGTCACGGAGGATTAACAAGGGACAGAGATCATGGACCGAGTCACATGAAGGATTGTACGGGGTTGTCTGAGAATGTAACTTGTTATACATAAGTTATGTTTTATTCTATAAATGAGTTAGATTGATGTATTCAATATAAAAGAGTTGTTTTAAAAATGAACTTTCAAGTAAGACATAAGGTTTATAATAAAAGAAATTTTATGACACGAATATTCCGCTGCGACTTTTTTGTCAAATACGAACTAGGGTCTTACAGTTTCGCACAATAGTGCAGGGTAATCCAAATGGTTCAAAGCCTGTTAAGTTCGGTTTTTCGTTAAACATAAGTTCATGACATGTTTTGTTAAAACGTTTAACAGTTAAAACTATGTTTAGGACGTAGCAAGCTGTATTCACGTGTAAATGGTGCACTTGGTACCGTACAGGTAATGTCTCCATATCTTAAGCGCGAAAACAACTGCTCCCAGCTCCAGATCGTGAGTAGTGTAATTTCTTTCGTGAACCTTGAGTTGGCGTGATGCGTAGGCAATGACCTTGTCACGTTGCATCAACACGCAACCAAGTCCTTGGATGGAAGCGTCGCAATAAACCACGAAATCATCGGTGCCTTCAGGCAATGAGAGGATAGGCGCGCTGCAAAGTCTATCCTTTAGGTGTTGAAATGCAGACTCCTGTGCATCACCCCAACGATAGATGACACCCTTCTGAGTCAGTGAAGTGAGAGGTTGCGCAATCTTGGAGAAATCTTTTATAAACCTTCTGTAATATCCGGCCAAACCCAAGAATTGGCGGATTTATGTTGGTGTGCGGGGTGCAGGCCAGTTCTTGATCGATTCAACCTTAGATGGATCCACATAAATTCCATCCTTGTTTACCACATGGCCTAGAAAGTGGACTTCGCGAAGCCAGAAGTCACATTTCGAAAACTTGGCATACAACTGCTCTTTTTGAAGAAGTTCCAGCATAAGTCGTAGATGCTGCTCGTGTTCCTCCTGACTCTTAGAATAGATCAGGATATCGTCGATGAACACAATAACGAACTTATCCAGGTAAGGCTTGCACACTCGGTTCATGAGATCCATGAAGACCGCTGGTGCATTCGTCAACCCGAATGGCATAACCAGAAACTCGTAATGGCCGTAACGAGTTCTGAATGCGGTTTTAGAGACGTCCTCATCTCGGACTCTCAGCTGATGGTATCCCGATCTTAAATCAATCTTGGAGTAATAGCTCGACCCTTGCAGTTGGTCGAATAGGTCGTCAATACGTGGAAGAGGATAACGATTCTTCACCGTCACCTTGTTAAGTTCGCGATAGTCAATACACATCCTGAAGGTACCGTCTTTCTTCTTCACGAACAAGACTGGAGCTCCCCAGGGCGAAGAGCTAGGACGTATAAAACCCTTTTCCAAGAGTTCTTGTAGTTGTGTGGACAGTTCTTCGAGTTCTGATGGAGCTAGAAGATATGGTGCTCGAGCTACTGGCGCTGCTCCAGGAGCTAGCTCGATTTGAAACTCAAATTGGCGATGAGGCGGAAGACCAGGTAATTCCTCAGGAAATACCTCAGGAAAGTCGCGCACTATAGGAATGTCTTTAATTCTCTTCTCTTCCATTGATGTGTCAGTAACGAGTGCTAAAATGGCAGTGTGGCCCTTTCGCAAACACTTCTGGGCCTTAAGGAAAGAGATGATGCCTTCGACAACACCACTCTTGTCGCCACGAATCATGAGAGGTTCTTCACCAGAACGAGGAATGCGGACGATTTTCTCCTTGCAAACAATCTCCGCTTGATGATGAGATAGCCAATCCATCCCAATAACGACGTCGAAACTACCCAGTGTGATAGGAATAAGATCGATAGAGAAAGTCTGACCAGCTAAGACGAGGTTACAACCTTTAACTACATGTGTGGCTTCAAGACTTTTACCGTTAGCTAGCTCTACCGCGTGTTTGGTGTTCAAAAGTGTTAGAGTGCGCTTAAGCATTTGGCTAACTTTTAAGGACACATAACTAGTATCGGCACCCGAATCGAATAAATCAGTAACAAAGAAGTCATCCAAAAGAAACTTACCCATCACAACGTTGGGATCGTTCCTTGCTTCTCCCTGACCAATCACGAACACACGACCCCTTGCTCCATTACCATTGTTGTTTCCCCCATTGCCGCCTCCATTGTTGCCTCCATTGTTGTTCCCATTGTGGTTCCCATTTCCTTGGTTGTTGTTGTTCTGATTCCGGTTCAGTTGGGGGCAGTTTCTCTTAAAGTGGCCTTCAGCGCCACACTGAAAGCATCCTTTATTGCCCTGTTTTTGTTGCTGCTGGTGGGTCTGTGGAGCTTGTTGCTGTTGGCGATTCTGATTCACAGGACGCGGGCTCCTGCAATCCTTAGCTTCATGACCCAACTTTTGACATCTCTGACAGCGGCCTTTGTTGCACTGCCCGCTGTGATGCTTGTTGCACCGGTTGCACTTGGGGTGGTTTCCTCGGTATCCACCCTGTCCTTGGTTACCAGAAGATTGCTTACCAGGACTCTGGTAGTCATCAGTCTTTCGCTGCTGAGACTGAACTGAAGTAGAACCCTTTCCGGAGTTCCCATCCCATTTTCGCTTGTTATCGGTAGGTGCATCAGAAGTAGCTGTGGCACTGATATGTTTGGGTAGCCTGTTTTGCTCCACCGCCTGGTCGGTGAGACGATGAGCCAACTTGATAATTTGCTGAATGGTACCCAGGTTGGCTGAAGTTACGTGACTTTGAATCTCTGGTACAAGGCCCTTGAGGTACAACTCAATACGTTTGATGGGAGGGTCCACCATGGTAGGGCACAAGATGGCCAGCTCATTTGACCTTTTAGTATACGCCTCAATCTCAGATCCCGTCATCTTCAGATTGAAAAATTCCACCTCTAGTTTGTGGATGTCATCCCGACTGCAGTACTCCTCTTTAATCAGCTCTTTGAAACCATTCCAGGGGGTGGCATTAGCAACTGCCAGTCCTAGTAGTTGAACCTGTGCCTTCCACCAGGTTAACGCAGCTCCTTCAAGTGTTCCGGTAGCATATTTCACCCTACGGTCTTCGGGGCATTCGCACATCTCGAAAACTGACTCAAGCTTTTCAAACCAGTGAAGAAGGCCCACTGCTCCTTCGGTGCCACTGAAAGTGGTAGGTCGGCAGTCCATGAACGTCTTGAATGTGCACACAGGAGTTTGAGCATGTTGACCTGTTGCGCGAGAATAAAAGACAAGTTTAAGCTCAAGGGTTGGTTTGCGAAGGTAGGATCTAAACGTCCTAAGGTGGGTTGATATGGCAGGTTATACCTCCTGCAGGGTTAGCTGCAAGTGCCTCCGCAACTCGTTCGTTGATCAAAGTTGTCAACTAGGCTTGAGTGAGGTTGATACGTCCTTCGCGTCCACTCATGATCTTCATAACGAAGCAACGAAAGTGAGGAAAGTGTCGCGAAAGTGCGTTAGTGTGGGACGACATTAGAGTGTAAGCACACAAGGTTCAAATAGCAATTATCACATTATCTAATGCACAGTGAGAACTATCTAACCGACAATATAACATAAATCATACCACTTATGGTGTTGAGTCTTGCACGTGGAGCGAAGCGTCGTTGTGGATCGTTGAGCACTGTACAGGTTATAGTCTGGTTTTATCAAAAAGCCTTTCCCTTTTTTTTAAAACCAAGTTCACTATAACCAATGGCTCTGATACCAATCTGTCACACCCCCAAAATCCACCATGCGGAGTATCACCGCTTGGGGGCGTGACATGACCAGGATCGAGCCACCAATCATATTGAACATCGTAATTAAGTAAATAAGACCAACCACAATACGATTGGTGACCAAAGCTAGTTAACCAAGTTTTAATTTAGACAGCGGAAGCATAAACGTAAAGTTCAAAACATAAGTTCGCAGTTCATAAGTTTAAAGTCCAACACTTAGGTTTAATAAGTTCATGATGTTTTAAATATTAAACACTGGACATAACCGTCCGTACACCACAACGACTCCTTCCGCGTGCAAGCTCCAAGTGTTTAGCGACCTGTAAGGCATGTAACAACTAGTCAACAACAAAGTTGAGTGAGTTCACGTTTGGTTGTTTAGTTTTAAGTTGTTTGTGAAAAACGTGGTTTGACTTTCGTTGGCTTATTTGCCGTGGGGGTTACCCCATAGTTGAAAGTATGTTTAACCATTTCCATTTTCTTTACCCAATCCATAACCATGATCAGTGGGGGTTTTCCCCGTTTGAACTACTAGACGGTATGATATCGACTGCTACGCAAATAAGTTGTGCCCTATATCAGTGTCTATCATCACTGACAATCTGCCATAGTCCATTAGTACACGCCCATCCGAATGGCACGGTGTGAGGTTTGTTAAACCTAATAGAGCTATTAACTAATGACCCGCTCGCCATTAGCCTCGGCGATTAAGTCGATATAAATTGAGGGACTTCATGATAGAGTTTTGTCTAGCTAGTTTTAAGGTTGTTGTCCTACCCAAGGAGGACGAACGTACGTATTCTGCACCAGGAGAATTCGTAGGTTTAATAATGGCATCCTACCTATGGAGGATGGCCGTACATATCCTACCCAAGGAGGATATGTAGATTCCAATTTTAATTTCTTAACCCATTCCCAAACCACCGGGAATCCCATGCCTTGTAGAAAGTGTGTGAACTCACCTCGGTTTGCTCGGTTAGATTCTCAAATATAGCTAACAGTCAAGGTCGGTCAATCGCGTCCTAATAAGGTACGGATAACAATCAGTTTCTCATGCATAACACGTATCCTACGTACGGTTTATTTGCACATTACTTCTACCACATAACAGGTACACACTTTAACGATTTATGCCCATATATACTTCCCATCCATTCCCCACTCATAAGCAAACATACAATAATGCATATAACACATATAACATGTTAGATCATTCACAGATGGCATACTCGACATTTAGACGCGCAAATCACAACTTATGTCATTTCAGCATTAATATTCAAAACCGGCTGTTTTCGGACATTTTAATAAAATAGTTAAATTGTTCTAAAAATTCCCAATTTTTTACAGGATGTCTTAAACTTTCCATATTTTATTGTGTAAAAATACCGGGGTCCGGTTCATTACCAATATTTTATAAATATTCATATTCCGGACTGAACTCAGATTTATGTATTTCTGACCACAGTCAACGGAACAATTTATTAAAAATTCATCGAGTGTCCGATTTACGAAATTCCAGTGGGGTAATTACAAATACATCGGTTTTCATCTATTGTACAAATTTCATGGTCTGATTCATCACAAAACTCAGGTTATGACTGAAAGTATGACACCCATTTATTGCTGTCAAAATTCAGCTTAAGTTGCTGTTACAAATTAACACTTTAAAAATAGTAAACGGAGTCCAAAAATTACGATTCCGGTGCCATTAGAACCGTATTTCATAATAACATATTTTAGATTCAAAATATCGGTTTTTCGTTGAGTTTAAGACCTGTTTACAGCCTGTGAAAGGCGGCTGAAAATACACATCAGCAAGCTGTTTTCAGTCTAAAGGCTACTAAAACGCACACATATGATTACCATTCATTCTAATAATGATTTACAACAGGTTATAAGTTATTTACAGCAGACTAATACTCATATATTTCAGATTCATCTTGTATTACCATGTTTCATCATTATTTACTCTTTAACCAACAAGTTCATCACTCTAGCAAGACTTTTTAGTTTTGATTTTATATGTTCATAATTTTTAACCGACAAATCTCTTATTAACCACTTTAGAATAGATGAAGAAGATGTTTAGAGTCACTTACTACTAGCTCGAGGCTAGGGAAGATCAAAGGCGTAAAAGTGGTGGATAAAAGAAACGTAGTGAGGTCCTTGAGATTCCGAGTGCACCGAGCTTCCTTATGTGATCCCTTGCACCTTTGTATGTAAGAAAATGGCTTGTAGGAGGCTTGAAGGTGGTGGTATGGTGGATGGTTGTGGCTGCCGATTTCAAAGAAAGAGAGGAGAGTGCAATTTTTGGTTAAGTGTTGGTGAATGAGAAGTTCTTGTCTTAGGGTCTTATTTATAAACCACTAAATGTGTTTAACCACTAGATAATGTGTCATCTAGATATAAGACCAAGAGATTAAAAAAAATATAAAGGGTGAAAGTATGTCCCCCCATGTGGGGAAATTCGGTCAAGGGGGGGTTAAGGGGTATAGTTTGGTTTGAACTAATAGTTAGAGTTTAGTTAGTTAATTTAGGAGTTTAATCTAACTACTAGTGTGTTGTGTTTTGTAGCGAGTGTTAGGGTGTTCGGGGACCCTAACTAGCTCAGAAAAAGAAAAACAATGTCATTGACAATATTTTTGTGTTCCGGGTAAAGTCCGGTTGTTTGGTTTGACACTGTTCCGTTTAAAGTGCTTAATTAATCCGTAGAGCGTCCTATATATATATTTTTGCAACGTTTTTAATTTTTAACACTCAGGAAGTCATAACAGACTATTTAATGACTTTTCTGTATACTACTAGTGTGTCAACATGCACATGTAAATATAACACAGATATCAGAAAGCAGTTACGTAATTCCACACAGTCGTCAAGCACATTAATTATTATTAATAAATTGTACGGAATACATGTAAATTTGAGGGTTGTCACAGGTATGATGAAATTAGAGATAATTGAGTTTAGATCACTAGTAAGTGATTAATAATGAAGTTATGAAGTGGGTTTTAGATAATGTGATGTAAATGGATGATTTACTTATGTTAATGATGTTTGGAATCATACTTGGGTGTGAATGTTTAAAGAAATCGGATAAGAAATGATAAATTAGCATGTTATAAGGTTGAATGATAAATTCCATATAAAATCCGTGTAATGAAAAGGTTGTGATGAATGATGAATAAGCTAACTATCTTGAGAATGATATATGATAGATGATGCTTGATAAGCGACATGGAAGCTTGGGAAAGAAGCGGGTCAAATGGAACTTATGTGCACGGGAAGCGTACTCGGATGCAAGGTAAGTAAGCTTACATCCTTTTTGTGGAATATTTATTCGTTGTATTGATTACGAACATGGTAAGTAAACATGTGAAGTATGATGTTCCGAAAAGTATTTGATACGGGTCGGAATATGTGGGTATGATAAGGAAATTAAAGTTGATGTTTAAAAATGGTAAAATGGACATTTGGAACTAACGGGTCAAATGGCGGAGATGTCACCATTTGGCATTATCGACTAATGAATGGTTTTGTCAAGTATTATGAATTTACAGATCTAATAGCGAAAGGATCTCGTTGTTATCATCTAACAATTTGGTGGATGAAGTATTAAACGGATCTTAGCTTTGATCCGAGCAAGGTATGTGTGTTTAAAGTTGTAGTTAAGTGATAGGGATGGTTGAATGTGCAATGAAGTCCTTTGTTGTAAAGGATGGAGCGAAGTTGACAAAAATGCCCTTGATAGGTATATCGGGCAAACAACTTAAAAAGGTTGTTTAGAAACAAGCCATTAGATTAAATGATTACTTTGGACATGTATGAAAGCGAAAAGTATGATCTTTGCGAGTCAAAGTCCTTAAAATTGCGTAAATACCCTTAACGGGTCAAAATAACATTTAAGTGGAAATGGGTTGGGATGTTGTAAGAAACTCGTGATTGGGACCTTATATGATAGACGACGTTGAAATTATAAGGTTCATGAGGAATTTAGGTTAATCAATCAAGTTATGTTGATAAATGCATGAACGGGTCAAAATTTGGTAAAAGAGTAATAAGCCGAAGGCTTAAAAGTCATAAAATTCGGTAGTCCAAATATTGGATTTTTCACTCCATGTGATGGAGAATTAAATTACGGTCGCGTAGGAAAAAGAATCAAGTAAAACGGATAAACGGTTTGAAAGTTACGGCCGTTTTCGTAAAAAAAATAAGCCGAAAACGTATAAGTTAAGAATTTCCTTAACCCGAATGTTAAATTTCAAGTTCACATGATATAATGTTAATTTACGATCATGTAGGAAGAAACGAGAGGTAAAACGGATAAACGGTTTGAAAGTTACGGCCGTTTTCGTAAAAAGGATTAAACCGGTAAATCTGTAGCTGGGCTGCAGCGTAACCTACGGCTCAGCCGTAGGCTACGGTATTGGAAGGGTTGTTTTGTTGATTAATCTGTAGCTGGGCTGCAGCGTAACCTACGGCTCAGCCGTAGGCTACGGTACTGGAGGGGCTGTTTTGTGGATTATTAATGGACTGTAAGCTACGGTCTGTAGACTGTAGCCTACGACAGGATTGATAAAATTGTTATATGTTGTTGTTTGATGGTGTATGAGGTAAATTATGATATTTAACAACTTTTTACACTTATAATACTAACATTTAAAGTTTTTTTAAATGTGGTTTGGGTCTCTAAGTATAGGGAACTCATTCTAATCAATTTCTAAAGCCTTATAAACAATGTTAAGATAAATTTGATATTAAGAAAGATAAGGGAAGGCATGTATATTTATGAAAGGATGAGCATGTAAATCGTTGTGATAAAAGATTATGATCTACACGATACGGTATGATCGTCAACGACGATGATGTATAAAGGATGCATTATAAAGTGAATGTAATATGCTAACATGAGTTCCAATATGATGAAGAGATGTGAAAAGTCAAGGAGGAAACTTATTTATGTTTATAATGTGTGCTAACGTTATGAATGTATGTGGTGAGCGCAGGTTGATCGGGTCACGGAGGATTAACAAGGGACAGAGATCATGGACCGAGTCACATGAAGGATTGTACGGGGTTGTCTGAGAATGTAACTTGTTATACATAAGTTATGTTTTATTCTATAAATGAGTTAGATTGATGTATTCAATATAAAAGAGTTGTTTTAAAAATGAACTTTCAAGTAAGATATAAGGTTTATAATAAAAGAAATTTTATGACACGAATATTCCGTTGCGACTTTTTTGTCAAATACGAACTAGGGTCTTACAGTTTCGCACAATAGTGCAGGGTAATCCAAATGGTTCAAAGCCTGTTAAGTTCGGTTTTTCGTTAAACATAAGTTCATGACATGTTTTGTTAAAACATTTAACAGTTAAAACTATGTTTAGGACGTAGCAAGCTGTATTCACAGCTTCTCCCCAGAAAAAAACTGGTAGCTTTGAATCTGAAAGCATAGTCCTAGCGGCTTCAATCAACGTCCTGTTTTTTCTCTTAGCAACTCCATTCTGTTGAGGAGTATAAGGAGCAGAATATTGATGTTCTATTCCCTTTCGAAGACAATAGAGATCCAGAATCCGATTCTTGAACTCCGTGCCATTATCACTCCTTATCCTCTTGATCCTTGCATCATGGACGTTTTCCAATTTCGTAAAAAGATCTATTAACATCTCTGCAGTCTCATCTTTTGTACCTAAAAAGAAAACCCATGAATAACGTGAGTAATCATCAGTGACAACTAGACAGTAGTACTTTCCACATATGCTCCTCACGTTCACTGGACCGAATAAATCCATGTGAAGTAATTCATAAGGGGCATTAATGGAATTTACTGTTTTAGACTTATGAGGTTTCTTGTGTTGTTTTCCCTTTTGACATGGAAGACATTTATCTTCCACGTGAAACCTCTGCAATGGAACCCCTTTCAGTAGCTCGTTTTTGATGATATAATTCATTTTACGGTAGTGAATATGGGCCATGCGTCTGTGCCACAACATAGATTCAGCTTCAGATGCTTTTGACAGCAAACACGCCACCGCTGCAGTCGGATCCTTGGCACCCATGTCCATGACATAAGTATCATTTTTCCTTGGTGCACGCATTACTATCCAATCGTCCGGAATGACCAAACCCGGTTTCAACACTAATGCCTCAGATTTTGTAAAGTGGACCGAGTGACCCTTATCGCAAACTTGTGACACGCTCATCAGATTGTGTTTAAGCTGCTCAACATAGTTCACTTTGTCAAAAGTGATATTCCCATTCATCACTTTTCCTCGTCCGGTAATCCTACCACCTTTAGCACCAGCAAAATTAACATGTCCACCATCATATTCTTCGAATTCAGAAAAAAACCTCGCATCCCCTGTCATGTGCCTGGAGCAGCCACTATCAACATACCATAAGTTGATAATCCTCCTTAGCAGCTCCTGCACACACCAACCAAAAGATTAGTTAGATTGGTGGACCCAAGCCGTAATGGTCTTGGGTCGTCCAAATTCACCAACTACAGGAACATCCATCCAATATCCATCACTCCTAACTGGAGTCTTGGATCTTGGACCTGTTGGGCATGATTTCCATAAGGTCTCTGGTCCTGAGGGCTCCTATATGGGTTTGGACTATGTGACCTTTGAAATCTTGAGTTTTGATTCCAAGAAGCTTGATTGTTGTAATTTCTAAAGCCATTGTTATAAAAAGTTCGACCACCATTATTTTGGTATCGATTTTGATATTGACCTTGACTTCTGAAATTATTTGAATTTTGATTGTTCATTCTCGGTGAACTACTTCTAGGTCTCTCATATCTGCCTGATGTAGATTCAGGCTGAAATCTTGGTTGATTTCTTTGAAAACGAGGAACCTGTGGAGTTCCTTTTTCAGCCATATCTACACCACTAGCAACATTCTCTGGTTGCTTAGGAGCAGATTTCTTTGGAGAATTTGAGACTTTCTCCTCATTTTCACCTTTCTTCTCTGGTGATTTCCCTCTTTGTTTCTCACTAACTTGTGCTTCAACCTTTTTGTTAGGACAGCAGCTAGCTACATGTCCCTTTGTGTGACATTTGAAGCACGATCTCTTTTTCGAAGACTTCTCAACTGAAGCCTTTGAACTAGATTCTGGCTTTGATGATGATGCCTTAGAAGGATTTGGTTCAGTTTGCTTAGTTCCAAGATTTTCTATGTTTTTGTTTTTAGCAAACTCTACATTTGATTCATTTTCAATAACAGCTGTTTCATTTTTCATGTCACTTCCTTGAACAAAATTAACCTTTCTAACAAAAGTTGGATTTTTATTCGTAGGATTGGAATTTTTCCTTTTCAAAACAGGTTTGCTGTTATTATCCTTCTTGGCATCATTATTTTCAGACACATCACCTTGACTGGATGTGAAACTACTTGGTGATGTTGACAGAAAGTCTGTGAACTCATCTTCATCAGGTAAGAAAGAATAGTCATAACTAAGAGGAGGTGGGACTTCATTAAAGCCCTTGAATCCCACACTGGTCTTGTCATTACTCTTCTTTAACCCACCCATCATGTGTTTCATAACAAAAGTAGAATCCCTGAATTGACCTAATTTCTTTTCAAGTTCAACAATTTTGAGTTGTGCATCTGACAACTCTTTGCACTTATCAGAAATCTCTTTTGTTTTCTCAGCCATCATGTCATGAGCTAAGTCTATGACTTGAAGTTTTTCATTTAGTTTGCAAGTTAAAGCTTCAATTTCAGCTTCATAGCCTTTTATCTTTTTCAAATACAACGACTCGTTTCTTTTTGCAAAAAAGTTTGATTCTTTTATGTTAGACATCTCATTCACCAGACTTTGATTTTGTGTTGACAACCTGTCAACCTCACCCTATAATTCATGACATTTTAAACAAACAGAAGTAGCTGAGTTACTTACCTCTCCTGTTGATTTGTCTGAGTTGGCCATAAGAGCAGCAAGTTGAGCTTCCATTCTTTTGTATTTTGCATCTCTCTCTTCGGCTTCCCTTTCACGGTCAGACTTTGGCTTTTCCTCTTCAGCTTCAGCAGTCTGATCAGCCTTTTCTACCTTAGCTTCACTTTCTTTCTCAACATCTGTTGTCTGATCAGCGTTATCTACCTCAGCTTCACCAGACACGTTAGCTTCAGCTTCATCAACGGGTACAATCTCTGCCATGAATGCTTGAGTGACATTCTCATCATTTTCCAGATGAACACTCCAGTCATATGAACATTCTCGTGCAGTAGAGATAAACGCCCTTGAGTTAGAGTTGTTTGATGCATTCCTATTGTTTGAACTCTGACTCGAAGTCTCATGCTTTTGTTTTTGGCATTCCCTAGCGAAATGACCATAACTCTGACAGTTAAAGCACCTGACTTTTGCCTTGTCAAAACCAACGTTCTTTCCTACAAAATTCCTTCCTGTTCTGTTCATGAACCTCTTCACACGTCTCGAAATCATGGCCATCTGCCATTGCAAATCCATCTCTTGTAGATCATCAGGGTCAATCTGATCATAATCTTCATCTAAAGTAGCAGGATCAGATATCTTCCCCTGAATGTAGTTCTCATAAGAAGCAACAAAGGATGCAAGTAGAGCAAGATGTTCTTCAGCAGACTTCACACTCATAGGCATCGACTTTGCACTACTACTATGCTTAGAAGCTGATGTTCTCTTGGCTCCTGTTGATCCTCCTGCAGCAGCTACAAAACACACATCACCATCTTCATTCACAGTGACCTGCTCATTTTCACATGAAAGAAAAGCAGTAGCAGAGTCGCTAGAAGCATCATGAGATGAAGAAGATGTAAGCCCGTTGTAGATCCCTGGATCTTGAACCTGATCATATCTAGTGTCCTTCTTCTTCATACTGAGCTCATAAGCTCTTAGCTTTCCAACTACTTCTTCAAGTTCCTTTGTCTCATAATCTGCTTCCCCCTTGATCATGAGAGTGTAGATATCCCATTTAGCAGGTAAAACATCTAGCAGCTTGTCATTTTTCTCTATGTCAGTATAGCAATCTACATCATAATTGTCCAATTCTGACATCAGATGGTAGTATCGAGTGATGATGTCCTCAAGTGACTCATTTTTCATGAACATGAATACAGCAAACTGCTTCTTCAGTAGATCAACTTTGTTCTTCTTCACATCAGTATTTCCCTCATATCTTTTCTCTAGTGCATCCCACATTTCCTTTGAAGTAGTGTACTTCTTAAAGGTATGTTTGATGCTATCAGGTAGAGACATCTTAAAGGTATCTTTTCTCTCTTTTCAGCCTCATACATCTTTTTATCATTCTCTTGCATGTTCACATAGGCTGTGACATGTGGTCTGCCCTCAAAGTCATGTGTCGGGTTTGTGTAACCATCTACAATGCAAATCCACATGCGTGTGTCCTGATATTCAATGAAGGATTGAAACATGTCCTTCCATGTCAAGTAGTTCTCCACCTTCATCATCTTAGGTGGTTTGTTGGTTGTGCCAACCTCGTGTTCCATCCTTAACAGTTCGTTCAATTTAGTCATGTTCGACATTTTAACTTAAGCAGACTGGTAAAACCGTACAAATTTTGTCCGAAACCTGTTTTTACCAAATTAAATCGTTAGATTCGTCTCGAGATTACGATTTCAATGATATATAATCTTGAGATTACCATTTCAATGATATATAATATCTCGGAAACCTGTTTTTTTTTTTGTCCTAAAAATCCAAGGAGTTCAACGGTGCGAACGATTTCTTGAGATTAGTTACGGATGATTTCCTAAACTCGAAACGGTGAAATTTTTCTTACGCAACCAACGAAAAAGTCCACCCCTTCCGAAATGAATAGAAATGGTCCGAAATGGTTATCTGAAAGGTTCTTTATCCGAAATGAGCACTTAATGACCCGAAATGAGCAACCCATAATCCGAAATGATCCGAATCCTTTTGATTTATCCGAAATGCAACTTGTTCTGGTCCGAAATGCAGCCTATTGATCCTAGATGATCCGAAATCAAAGGTTCCTGGTCCGAAATGCTTGCTTTTAATCCGAAATGGATTCGAAATGCAAGATTTGTATCCGAAATGATGCTGATTAATCCGAAATGGCTGATTTCTTGTCCGAAATGCTTGTTTCTGGTCCGAAATTGATCCGAAATCCTTGACTTCTATCAGAAATGGTCCGAAATTGATGTTGTTTTGTCCGAAATCCAAGCGGTTTATCCGAAATAACCAGCAGAACACGAACACAGCCTCCAAAAATGTCCAAAAACGCCGATTTCTGCAGAAACGATTCTGAACCAAGCAAATCAAGAGCCTAATGCTCTGATACCAATTGTAGGTCCCGTAATCCGTGCGGATCGTAACAGAATCGTCGATCTAACCTAGAGTGTGGAATCTCCTAGATCAGATTCCACAGAAAACGTGTAGAAACAGAAATCACTATAAACCCGATCTTTATTGATTATCTTCAAACGATTACAATCAATCAAGATCTCCAATTCGTCCAAGCCTTTCTCTTTTACGAATTCTCTCCAAAAGCTAATTAGGTGATTAGATCATTAACCTAAACCCTAATGCTAAGCTTTGTTTATATAGGACAAAGCTTTACATATGGGCTAGGTCATGGGCAAGGCCCATTTCGCAAACCATCCCCCATATGTGGGTTTGGTTTGGCCCAATCACTCTTAATTAACTATTTACAAAGCTAAACCCGCTAAATGTTTATCGTTTTACTAATTACAAGATTTCCAAAGACCAAATCTAAGTTGTTGTCACAAATATGCACCATGTGTAAACTAAGTAGGTGTTGTTTGAGAAACAAAATACGAAACGTAGCCTAGCGCCGAAGACGAGGCGGACGTGACATGTCCGAAGCATGGTGGATACGCCGCTGGTACTTCCTATATATAAGTGTTTCTGGCATGTTACCGAGTCCTTGTACCACGCGCTAAGTGAAGTTCGTAGTTTTGTAGGCTTGTGTGGAAGATGTTGAATCTATTTGGTTAGTCTATGTTGAATCTATTTGGTTAATCTATGTTTTGAAAAGTGGTGGAATCTAATGTTGTGGTTAACGAAGCGTGAAACCGGTGATGAGGAGGACGTGGCAAGATTGAAGCATAGTGGATACGCCACTGGTACTTCCTATATATAAGTGCTTCCATCATGTTGCCGAACTTTCGTAGCACGTGCCATGCCGGGTTTCGTTGTTGTGGATTGTCAACACTATATAAGTGCTTCCATCATGTTGCCGAACTTTCGTAGCACGTGCCATGCCGGGTTTCGTTGTTGTGGATTGTCAACACTAATCTATGTGAAACTATTTGAAGTCTATGGAAGTCTATTGAATCTATGGAAGTCTATTGAAGTCTATGGGGATCTATTGGATCTATTGAAGTCTATGTGAAACTATGAAAACGATGATGAGTGTGTGTTGCGACACGTAGTATGACACCGAGTACGAGGCAGAAGCGATTTTGCCCGAAGCGTGGTGGATACGCCGCAGGTACTTCCTATATATAAGCGTTTCTGACACATTGCCAAGCTTCATACAACATGCCATGTGAAGGTCGTGGATTCTGTGGAGTTGAGTCTATTGAAATCTATGTCAAACTTGAGTCTTTAATCTATGTAAATCTTGTTGAATCTTGAGTCTTTAAATATATCGTGTGTGAATCTATATTGTGAAACCTTGTGAACCTAGACTTATACGATCCACTTGTTGGATCATTTAGATGTCTTCTCGAAGGCACTCCGACACTCTCAAGAGATCCATGGAAAAGTCTTAGAAAAAAGATGATGTCCTTCATGGCCGATCAGATCACTGGAGTCGTGCCAAAGATCGTCTCTGAGATCCAAGGATCAAACACTCTGCCCTCTTCTGTTGACTCTAAGACAGAGAAAGAGAAGTCTACAAAGTTCAATTATAAACATTTTGTCTCTTGCAACCCTAAGTCTTTCACGGGAAATGATGGATGACTGCTATGCTCGAGTGGTTTGACAGCATCGAAGTTACCTTCATTAACAGTGAATGCCCAGATCATCTAAGACTAGGAGCGCGACTGGAGTGTTTCAAGGCAGAGCGCTGGAGTGGTGGACAAATGAGAGAAACATCCATTCGAATGAAGAAGCCTATGCTCTCCCATGGGAGGAGGTGCGAGAATTGATGATGCTTGAATTCTGCCCTCCTCATGAACAATTGAAGCTTGAAGAAGAGTTTTGGCACTTGAAGCAGGTTGGTGATGACAACTTGGCTTATACTACCCGTTTCAAGCAGCTCAGTTTGATCGTTCCTCATTTGGTCTCTACTCCTAAACGAATGATAACTAAGTACATCAATGGTCTACCTCTTGCAATGCGTGATTCTATTGAAGCAGCTCAACTCGGAACTATTGAGAAAGTCTACCATCTCGCAGCTAGTCTCAACAACAATCGTGTTTGTGATAAGCAGTTTGCTAACCCTGCCTCTTCTAAATCTGCACATCAAGTTACTCAGCAGCCAAGCGGCAGCAAGAACAAGAGGCGAAAGTCATAGGGTTCAGGATGCAATGCTATTGTGCCTGCTGCGAATCCTGGTGCTAAGCCTGCTGCTACTGTTCAGAACCCTGCTACACCTGAAGTCAAGAAGTAGTACTCTGGGTCTTACCCCAAGTGTACACTTGTAACTTTCATCATCCTGTTGCTTCTGCATGTCGTTTGTGCACCAACTGCAATCGCTATGGTCACACAACTCCCTACTGTCATCGAGCTAATCCTACTCAACCCACTCAGAAAGCTCCAGCTCAGGCAGCTTTACCAGCTCTCCCAGCTCCTCCGCAGAATCCTAAGCCAGTCAACGCTGTTCGTGCATGCTACAAATCAGCCCACTTTCTTCCTATTCGTTATGGGCACTACGAGTTCCTGGTCAAGCCTTTTGGATTGACCAATGCACCTGCTATGTTCATGGACCTAATGAATCGTGTTTATAAACCCTATTTGGATCGTTTTGTGATAGTCTTTATTGATGATATTCTCATTTATTCTAAAACTAAAGCTGATCATGCTCGACACTTATGATTGATGCTTGAACTCTTATGTCGTGAACGGTTGTATGCTAAATTTTCTAAGTGTGAGTTTTGGATTAATGAAGTGCAATTTCTTGGTCACGTCGTTAGTAAGCAAGGTATTCATGTTGACCCGTCTAAAATCGAAGCTGTGAAGAATTGGAGTACGCCTAAATCTGCATCTGAGATTCGTTTCTTCTTAGGATTGGCGGGCTATTACCGCCGATTCATTTTGGATTTCTCTAAGACCGCTGTTCCCCTTACTTCATTGACTTAGAAAGAGAGACCTTTTGCTTGGGGTCCCGAGCAAGAGGAATCTTTTCAGACTCTTTTGTGTAACGCTCCTGTTCTTACTCTCCCTGATGGGAATGATGATTTCGTGGAATATTGTGATGCCTCGAACCGTGCTTTGGGCTGTGTGCTTATGCAGTGGGACAAGGTTATTGCTTATGCCACTCGTCAACTCAAAGTACATGAGAAAAACTATACTACTCATGATCTGGAGCTTGGTGCAGTTGTGTTTGTGTTAAAGATATGGCGACACTACTTGTATGGTACTAAGTGTTTGGTTTTCACTGACCATAGAAGCCTTCAACATATCTTTGACCAAAAAGAACTGAACATGCGACAGAGACGTTGGGTGGAATTGCTTGACGACTACGACTGCGAAATTCGCTATCATCCAGGCAAGGCAAATGTAGTGGCCGATGCTCTTAGTCAGAAAACTCATGTGAATGCTATTCCTATCTCTAATGACCTCCATGCGTGTATTCGTGATGCTCAGTATTCGTCAGCAAATGAAGGAAGTCTAGAAGTGGAAATCCAAGGCGCCAAGATTGAACAGCTTGAAACTAAACATAATGGACTCCAATACTACCTAAACCGCATATGGGTACTGGATCGCGATAATCTCCGTGAGCTTATTATGAATGAGGCTAAAAAATCTCATTACTCTATCCATCCGGGCGCTGATAAGATGTACCATGATTTGCGTGCAACTTATTGGTCGCCTGGCATGAAAAGGGACATTGCTGTATATGTTTCTAAATGCCTTACTTGTACGAAAGTTAAGGCTGAGCATCAACGTCCTTTAGGACTCCTAGAACAACCCGAAATCCCAGTTTGCAAATGGGATAGCATTGCTATGGACTTTATTACCAAACTACCTCGAACACCTTCTGGTCACGATAGTATCTGGGTGATAATTGATCGTTTGACCAAATCAGCCCACTTTCTTCCTATTCGTGAAGATTATAAAGTGGAGAAACTTGCTCGAATCTATATAGATGAGATCATATGTCGTCATGGCATACCTCTTGACATAATCTCAGACCGTGATGGTCGTTTTACTTCACGTATTTGGCAAACTTTTCAATCCGCCATGGGTACTCATCTGAATCTTAGCACGGCCTTTCATCCTCAGACAGATGGACAGACCGAGTGAACTATTCAGACCTTGGAGGATATGCTCCGTTCTTGTGTGATCGACTTTGGTGATAAATGGGATGTACATTTACCATTGATTGAGTTCTCGTACAACAACAGCTATCATTCCAGTATTCAGATGCCTGCTTTCAAAGCTTTGTATGGCCGCAAGTGCCGATCTCCCCTCAGCTGGCATGAGATTGGTGACAAGCAGTTTGCTGGCCCTGAAATCATTCAAGAGACAACGGATAAGATCCTTCAAATTCGTGATAACTTGATCAAGGCTAGGATCAGGCAAAATAGCTATGCTGATAATAGGCGTAAGCCTCTGGAATTTGATGTTGGTGACGAGTTCTTCTCAAGGTATCTCCCTGGAAGGGAGTAGTTCGTTTTGGTAAGAAGAGAAAGCTCGCTCCTCGCTATGTGGGTCCTTTCAAGATACTAGAAAGGATTGGCAAGGTGGCGTACAGACTCGACCTGCCACAGGAACTAAACAATGTGCATCCAGTGTTCCACGTATCCAACCTACGTAAATGCCTAGCTAACGGGGAACTACAGGTTCCCCTTGAAGACTTGCAAATATATGAAGCTGTACACTTTATGGAGAAACCGGTTGAAATCAGGGAATAGGGCGTCAAGCGACTGAGGCGCAGAAAAATTCCCACAGTTAAGGTTCGATGGGAAGGAAAGCGTGGTGCCGAATTCACTTGGGAACTAAAAAGTGAGATGAAGGCCAAGTATCCGCAGCTCTTTGAGCAGTCTTCTTCCTAGATTTCGGGGACGAAATCTCCTAAAGGAGGGGAGACTGTAACGCCCGCGTCCCTAAACTTTTAGATATTGTCAATTTTAGTCCCTAAACTATGTGGTCATTGATACTTTTGATACTTGGTAAAATTTATGCTATATACTAGATACTTGGAATGTCTAAATCTAAATACTTGGAAGGTCTAATTCGAAATACCTGGAGTGTCTAATTCTAGATACTTGGAATGTCTAATTCTAGATACTTGGAATGTCTAAATACTTGATACTTTGGTGCTTAACTCTTGAGGCTCGTGAACCTTGAGACTTGGTTAAACGAGGGACTGGAGTCTTGTCACTGGAAGAAACTTTGAAATCTTTTGTGTTATTGTTATGATCCAGTTATACTTTTACCCAATAGTACGCACTGCTTAATCTAACTCGCAAATCGAATCAAAGACGGGAACGCGGAAAAGATGGGATTGACCGAGTGGCAATCCGATCGGATGACTATCCGATCGGATAGCTATCCGATCGGATGACCAACCGATCGGATGGCCACTCGATCGAACCACCATCCGATCCGAGTGCACACCGCCTACATTCCTTCTCACACTATAAATAGGCCTGTCACATCACCATTTTCACTTATGTGACAGCCTCACTCAACTAGACGCACGCACTCCTATTTTCTTCCATTTCTCGGTGATTTCGGTACGTTTTACACTAGATTCTTATACAACTTTAACCTACACGTCATTCTCTACAAGATTCTCCCTTGAAATCTCACTTTTCACCATGAAATCTCTAGGATTCGAGCTCTTGAAGGTGATGTCATCATGGCAGTTTGTACCAAGCTGTTGTGTGATGTCATCCTAGTCAAGATATAGTTCAGATCTAAGGAATTTCATGTGTTTTACACTAAATATATGCTAGATCTAAACTTTTCAAGCTAAAACCTATGTTTATCTTCATCTTTTTCTTAGAACTTTTACTAAAACAAGGAGATCCGGATCTAAACAGACTATAGACTTGATTATTAGTCTGGAGTCAGTTTGGAGAAGGATTGTTGCCGGGGAGATGACCGGAGTATGAATTCTGACATAAGCATCATCACGAACAGACAACTGAACGGACTGGGGTGATTCCCATCCGACCAGATCGGCTGTACATTGACGTGTTTACCATTGTCTCAATGTGTACCAAGCTGTCGTTGTTTAAACAGAAACTTAGAGTTTTTACAAGTTTAGGAACGGGACAAGGGTAACCCGATCGAGTGGCAATCCGATCGGATAGCCATCCGATCGAACAACCACCCGATCAAGTAACACTTGCCCCTTAACTTTAAACACTTTTAACCTTGAGGTCATGATCATCGAATGGCAACTCGATCGAATTGCCATCCGATCAGACAACATACCTCTTGAAGTCTTTGAAAACTTGGAACTTTGGATCGAGTGGCAACCCGATCGGACAGCCATCCGATCGGACAACCATCTGATCAAGGAAACCTGAGCTAAACACTTGACTTGACATTTTGGGAACTTGACACTTGGATCGGATGACCATTTGATCGAATGGCCAGCCGTCCCATGCACACACATGCCATCTCAATCGAATGGCAAACCGATCGGATGGTCATCCGATCGGACAGCCATCCGATCAAGATGACTGATGTGAATCTTTGTTGAATCTCGATATTCTGCCCGACTCTTATCTGTTGTAATCTAATCAGGCTAATTCTAAAGAGCTCCCTTTGATCCAATAACAGTTAAACTGTTGATCAATCACTGTGAGTAAACTCGATCCCCTTTTGTTTTAAACTTTGGGATGTAACATGTATTCTATTAAACTACGATACTTGAGGCTTTTGGAAATTAAACTCTATCCTATGTGTATGTGAAAATTGTGATACTTGAATTCTATTTGTGCTAAGTGGACATTTAATCCAGGGTGTGTAGTTCCGCCTTAACAATAGTAGCGCTATAGGTGATGCGCCTCCCCGTTATTCTCAGGGGTACGTATTGTTAGGAGGATTCTAGTTTTCCTTGAGACTTGGGAAAACAGCAAAGCATCGGGATACTTGGGTTATCACTTGTTGGACTGCGAATACTAGCACGGCTGAAACTATTATATCATATACACGATGGATATGAGTTGTTTTAAACTAATATGCTATTACTCAAACTTGTATACTCGCCGGTACATTTTGTACTGACTCTATTTTAATACATGATGCAGGCTGATAGGATGCTGAATCATGGAAATCAAGCTAGGGCTGATGCTTAGAAACCCACCTAGTTTAAATCTAGACTTTGAACGATGTTTAATGGTTGTATTCTGAATCTTTTGTTGGTGATGCTGTTTTAGACAACTTATGCATGAAACTTATTTAATCTTTAATGAAATTATTAGTGTTATGCAATCTCATGAGCAATCTGAATGCTTAGTGCTCGCACCACGATGTTTCCGCCATCGGTTGGGGTGTGACAGAGTGGTATCAGAGCCATAACTATAGGGAATTAGGATAAGTATGAATACTTGCCCTAGTCTATAGTTCTAGGAAACTTGACTCTTATTTGTTGTTTAAGACTTATGCATTCTACCGTATCTGCTTCCTAGCAGCACATTTTCCTGCTAAACTTACAAGCCTTTCCTAAGGCTGACACAAAATACACTTGATACTTGAGAACACTTCTAACCAGTGTTTTTATTTTGCACGAAATAGCCCACAAGTCAGGAGTGATATCCAAACCTTGATGGGAAATTTCCTGATTATAATCTTGTAGGTCTTATCTGATGATAAGTACCAACGCTAATAGGGTACGATGTTGTCAAGATAGAGGTGAAACTTAGACCTTGATAACTAGTCCCACTCTTTGATGATTTCAAGATCTCACCAAAGTCTCGAAACTTCCAATCAATTAGGAACGTGAAATGACCGAAAGGACGAATATCGTAGGCCTAACATCGATAACGTATTTGCCTAAGTAAGTCAAGACACGTTGCCTCAATTTGAAAGGAGTTCGAATCACTTTGGTTAGTTGCCGTTCCTCTACCCGGAGCAATCTATGTTTTATGAGCCTATCTTTTATGTTACCTCGATCTTTATGTGTGGTTTTTAACTTGATTCTCCGTTTATTTTGAGGCTTTTCACTCAATTCGTACATACGTCCGCAATCAAAAGCCATAATCCTAAACTCATAATCAAACTAAATTTATGAAGCTTTACTCTATCATGATAGCCTATGTGGGAATCTTAATCGACTACAATATTATGGAACCTATCTGATGAATCTATGCGTTAATGTGGTTGTAAAACACTAAACGGAACATGGCATAGAAATACGAGACAGAAGTGACGTGTCTGAAACATGGTGGATACGCCCCTGGTACTTCCTATATATAAGTGTTTCAGGCATGTTACCAAACTTTCGTACTAAGTGCCATGCGAACCTTAGCGTTTTGCAGGCCGGTGATGAGGTTGTTAAATTCTGAAACTATGGGAAACTGCTTGTGTAATCTAAGTGCAATCTAAGCGTAAACTTTGTGTAAGCTAGCATAATCTATGTGTAAACTAAGTTTGTGTTGTTTGAGAAACAAAATACGAAACGTAGCCTAGCGCCGAAGATGAGGCGGACGTGACATGTCCGAAGCATGGTGGATACGCCGCTGGTACTCCCTATATATAAGTGTTTCTGGCATGTTACCGACTCCTCGTACCACGCGCTAAGTGAAGTTCGTAGTTTTGTAGGCTCGGGTTGAAGATGTTGAATCTATTTGGTTAGTCTATGTTGAATCTATTTGGTTAATCAATGTTGTGAAAAGTGGTGGAATCTAATGTTATGGTTAACGAAGCGTGACACCGGTGACGAGGGGGACGTGGCATGATTAAAGCATGGTGGATACGCCACTGGTACTTCCTATATATAAGTGCTTCCATCATGTTGCCGAACTTTCGTAGCACGTGCCATGCCGGGTTTCGTTGTTGTGGATTGTCAACACTAATCTATGTGAAACTATTTGAAGTCTATGGAAGTCTATTGAATCTATGGAGTCTATTGAAGTCTATGGGGATCTATTGGATCTATTGAAGTCTATGTGAAACTATGAAAACGATGATGAGTGTGTGTTGCGACACGTAGCATGACACCGAGTACGAGGCAGAAGCGACTTTGCCCGAAGCGTGGTGGATACGCCGCTGGTACTTCCTATATATAAGCGTTTCTGACACATTGCCAAGCTTCGTACAACGTGCCATGTGAAGGTCGTGGATTCTGTGGAGTTGAGTCTATTGAAGTCTATGTCAAACTTGAGTCTTTAATCTATGTAAATCTTGTTGAATCTTGAGTCGTTAAATATATCGTGTGTGAATCTATATTGTGAAACCTTGTGAACCTAGACTTATACGATCCACTTGTTGGATCATTTGGATGTCTTCTCGAAGGCACTCCGACACTCTCAAGAGATCCATGGAAAAGTCTCAGAAAAAAGATGATGTCCTTCATGGCCGATCAGATCACTGGAGTCATGCCAAAGATCGTCTCTGAGATCCAAGGATCGAACACTCCGCCCTCTTCTGTTGACTCTAAGACAGAGAAAGAGAAGTCTACAAAGTTCAATTATAAAAATTTTGTCTCTTGCAACCCTAAGTCTTTCACGGGCAATGACGGGTGACTACTATGCTCGAGTGGTTTGACAGCATCGAAGTTACCTTCATTAACAGTGAATGCCCAGATCATCTAAGACTAGGAGCGCGACTGGAATCTTTCAAGGCAGAGCGCTGGAGTGGTGGACAAATGAGAGAAACATCCATTCGATTGAAGAAGCCTATGCTCTCCCATGGGCGGAGGTGCAAGAATTGATGATGCTTGAATTCTGCCCTCCTCATGAACAATTGAAACTTGAAGAAGAGTTTTGGCACTTGAAGCAGGTTGGTGATGACAACTTGGCTTATACTACCCGTTTCAAGCAGCTCAGTTTGATCGTTCCTCATTTGGTCTCTACTCCTAAGTGAATGATAACTAAGTACATCAATGGTCTACCTCCTGCAATGCGTGATTCTATTGAAGCAGCTCAACTCGGAACTATTGAGGAAGTCTACCATCTCGCAGCTAGTCTTAACAACAATCGTGTTTGTGATAAGCAGTTTGCTAACCCTGCATATTCTAAATCTGCACATCAAGTTACTCAGCAGCCAAGCGGCAGCAAGAACAAGAGGCGAAAGTCACAGGGTTCAGGATGCAATGCTATTGTGCCTGCTGCTAAGCCTGCTACTCCTGCTGCTACTGTTCAGAACCCTGCTACACCTGAAGTCAAGAAGTAGTACTCTGGGTCTTACCCCAAGTGTACCACTTGTAACTTTCATCATCATGTTGCTTCTGCATGTCGTTTGTGCACCAACTGCAATCGCTATGGTCACACAACTCCCTACTGTCATCGAGCTAATCCTACTCAACCCACTCAGAAAGCTCCAGCTCAGGCAGCTTTACCAGCTCTCCCAGCTCCTCCGCAGAATCCTAAGCCAGTCAACGCTGTTCGTGCATGCTACAAATGTGGAGATACTACTCATCTTCGTAACCAGTGTCCTCAGCTAAACCAGGATCAACAGCCAGCCGCTCGTGGACAGGCGTTCAATCTTAATGCTAATCAGGTTCGTAACGACAATGATGTCGTTAATGGTACGTTTCTCGTGAATAACCTTTATGCTTCGATACTATTTGATACTGGTGCCGACAGAAGCTTTGTGTCCGTAGAATTTGAATCTTTGTTAAACTGTGCATGCTCTATGTTACCTAAGTCGTTCTCGGTAGAGATTGCCGATGGAAAGTCTATTCTAGTTAATTCTATTCTCCGTGGTTATTCCTTGATTCTTAACGACCACGTGTTTACTATTGATCTAATACCCATGCAATTGGGTAGTTTTGATGTCATTATCCATATGGATTGGTTGCGTACGATCCCTGCCGAGATTGCTTGTCACGAGAAGTTTGTTCGTCTACCGCTACCGTCTGGTGATATCTTGCATGTCTATGGAGACCGACCTTCGGAAGGGCTGAGGCTAATGTCATGCACACAAGCAAGCAGGTGCTTACGTAAACAGAACCTTGCCTTCTTGGCCCACGTGGTGGAACAAAAGAGCAAGGGGAAGAACATAAGCGATGTTCCGGTGGTGTGTGATTTCCCCGATGTCATTCCTGAAGATCTACCTGGTCTTCCACCTCCTAGAACCGTCGATTTTCGTATTGATCTCATACCTGCTGCGACACCTGTCGCCAAGGCCCCGTATTGTCTTGCACCTTCCGAAATGCAAGAACTATCTAGTCAGCTTCAGGAACTACTAGACAAGGGATTTATTCATCCAAGTACCTCCCCGTGGGGTGCTCCCTTGCTGTTCGTCAAGAAGAAAGATGGTTCGTTCCATATGTGTATCGACTACCATGAACTTAATAAGCTTACCATTAAGAATCGTTATCCCCTTCCCCGTATCGATGATTTATTTGACCAACTACAAGGCGCGTCCTGTTTCTAGAAAATCGACCTCCGTTCTGGTTATCATCAGCTTCGAGTTTTCGAAGATGATGTACCCAGAACCGCATTTCGTACTCGTTATGGGCACTACGAGTTCCTGGTCAAGCCTTTTGGATTGACCAACGCACCTACTGTGTTCATGGAACTAATGAATCATGTTTATAAACCCTATTTGGATCGTTTTGTGATAGTCTTTATTGATGATATTCTCATTTATTCTAAAACTAAAGCTGATCATGCTCGACACTTATGCTTGATGCTTGAACTCTTACGTGGTGAACGGTTGTATGCTAAATTTTCTAAGTGTGAGTTTTGGATTAATGAAGTGCAATTTCTTGGTCACATCGTTAGTAAGCAAGGTATTCATGTTGACCCGTCTAAAATCGAAGCTGTGAAGAATTGGAGTACGCCTAAATCTGCATCTGAGATTCGTTCCTTCTTAAGATTGGCTGGCTATTACCGCTGATTCATTTCGGATTTCTCTAAGACCGCCGTTCCCCTTACTTCGTTGACTTAGAAAGAGAGACCTTATGCTTGGGGTCCCGAGCAAGAGGAATCTTTTCAGACTCTTAAGACTCTTTAGTGCAACGCTCATGTTCTTACTCTCCCTGGTGGGAATGATGATTTCGTGGTATATTGTCGTGCCTCGAACCATGCTTTGGGTTGTGTGCTCATGCAGTGGGACAAGGTTATCGCTTATGCCACTCGTCAACTCAAAGTACATGAGAAAAACTATACTACTCACGATCTGGAGCTTGGTGCAATTGTGTTTGCGTTAAAGATATGGTGACACTACTTGTATGGTACTAAGTGTTTGGTTTTCACTGACCATAGAAGCCTTCAACATATCTTTGACCAAAAAGAACTAAACATGCGACAGAGACGTTGGGTGGAATTGCATGACGACTACGACTGTGAAATTCGCTATCATCCTGGCAAAGCAAATGTAGTGGCCGATGCTATTAGTCATAAAACTCATGTGAATGTTATTCGTATCTCTAATGACCTGCATGCGTGTATTCATGATGCTCAGTATTCGTCAGCAAATGAAGGAAGTCTAGAAGTGGAAATCCAAGGCGCCAAGATCGAACAACTTGGAACTAAACGTAATGGACTCCAATACTACCTAAACCGCATATGGGTACTGGATCGCGATAATCTCTGTGAGCTTATTATAAATGAGGCTAAAAAATCCCATTACTCTATTCATCCGGGCGCTGATAAGATGTACCATGATTTGCGTGCAACTTATTGGTGGCCTGGCATGAAAAGGGACATTGTTGTATATGCTTCTAAATTCCTTACTTGTACGAAAGTTAAGGCTGAACATCAACGTCCTTCAGGACTCCTAGAACAACCCGAAATCCCAGTTTGGAAATGGGATAGCATCGCTATGGACTTTATTACCAAACTACCTCGAACACCTTCTGGTCACGATAGTATCTGGGTGATAATTGATCGTTTGACCAAATCAGCCCACTTTCTTCCTATTCGTGAAGATTATAAAGTGGAGAAACTTGCTCGAATCTATATAGATGAGATCATATGTTGTCATGGCATACCTCTTGACATAATCTCAGACCGTGATGGTCGTTTTACTTCACGTCTTTGGCAAACTTTTCAATCCGCCATGGGTACTCATCTGAATCTTAGCACGGCCTTTCATCCTCAGACAGATAGACAGACCGATCGAACTATTCAGACCCTGGAGGATATGCTCCGTTCTTGTGTCATCGACTTTGGTGATAACTGGGATGTACATTTACCATTGATTGAGTTCTCGTACAATATCAACTATCATTCCAGTATTCAGATGCCTCCTTTCGAAGCTTTGTATGGTCGCAAGTGCCGATCTCCCCTCAACTGGCATGAGATTGGTGATAAGCAGTTTGCTGGCCCTGAAATCATTCAAGAGACAACGGATAAGATCCTTCAAATCCGTGATAACTTGATCAAGGCTAGGATTAGGCAAAAGAGCTATGCTGATAATAGGCGTAAGCCTCTGGAATTTGATGTTGGTGACCGAGTTCTTCTCAAGGTAACTCCCTGGAAGGGAGTAGTTCGTTTTGGTAAGAAGGGAAACCTCGCTCCTCGCTATGTGGGTCCTTTCAAGATACTAGAAAGGATTGGCAAGGTGGCGTACAGACTCGACCTGCCACAGGAACTAAACAATGTGCATCCAGTGTTCCACGTATCCAACCTACGTAAATGCCTAGCTAACGGGGAACTACAGGTTCCCCTTGAAGACTTGCAAATATATAAAGATGTACACTTTGTGGAGAAACCGGTTGAAATCATGGATTAGGGCATCAAGCGACTGAGGCGCAGAAAAATTCCCATAGTCAAGGTTCGATGGGAAGGAAAGCGTAGTGCCGAATTCACTTGGGAACTAAAAAGTGAGATGAAGGCCAAGTATCCGCAGATCGTCGAGCAGTCTTCTTCCTAGATTTCGGGGATGAAATCTCCTAAAGGAGGGGAGACTGTAACGCCCGCGTCCCTAAACTTTTAGATATTGTCAATCATAGTCCCTAAACTGTGTGGTCATTGATACTTTTGATACTTGGTAAAATTTATGCTATATACTAGATACTTGGAATGTCTAAATCTAAATACTTGGAAGGTCTAATTCGAAATACCTGGAGTGTCTAATTCTAGATACTTGGAATGTCTAATTCTAGATACTTGGAATGTCTAAATACTTGATACTTTGGTGCTTGACTCTTGAGGCTCGTGAAACTTGAGACTTGGTTGAACGAGGGACTGGAGTCTTGTCACTGGCAGAAACTTTGAAATCTTTTGTGTTATTGTTATGATCCAGTTATACTTTTACCCAATAATACGCACTGCTTAATCTAACTCGCAAATCGAATCAAAGACGGGAACGCGGAAAAGATGAGATTGACCGAGTGGCATTCCGATCGGATGACCATCCGATCGGATGGCCACTCGATCGAACCGCCATCCGATCTGAGTGCGCACCGCCTTCATTCCTTCTCACAATATAAATAGGCCTGTCACATCACCATTTTCACTTATGTGACAGCCTCACTCGACTAGACACACGCACTCCTATTTTCTTCCATTTCTCGGTGATTTCGGTACGTGTTACACTAGATTCTTGTACAACTTTAATCTACACGTCATTCTCAACAAGATTCTCCCTTGAAATCTCACTTTTCACCATGAAATCTCTAGGATTCGAGCTCTTAAAGGTGATGTCATCATGGCAGTTTGTACCAAGCTGTTGTGTGATGTCATCCTAGTCAAGATATAGCTCAGATCTAAGGAATTTCATGTGTTTTACACTAAATCTATGCTAGATCTAAACTTTTCAAGCTAAAACCTATGTTTATCTTCATCTTTTTCTTTGAACTTTTACTAAAACAAGGAGATCCGGATCTAAACAGACTGTAGACTTGATTATTAGTCTGGAGTCAGTTTGGAGAAGGATTGTTGCCGGGGAAGATGACCGGAGTATGAATTCTGACATAAGCATCATCATGAACAGACGACTGAACGGACCGGGGTGATTCCCATCCGACCAGATCGGCTGTACATTGATGTGTTTACCATTGTCTCAATGCGTACCAAGCTGCCGTTGTTTAAACAGAAACTTAGAGTTTTTACAAGTTTAGGAACGAGACAAGGGTAACCCGATCGAGTGGCAATCCGATCGGATAGCCATCCGATCGAACAACCACCCGATCAAGTAACACTTGCCCCTTAACTTTAAACACTTTTAACCTTGAGGTCATGATGGATATGAGTTGTTCTAAATTAATATGCTATTTCTAAAGAGCTCCCTTTGATCCAATAACAGTTAAACTGTTGATCAATCACTGTGAGTATACTCGATCCCCTTTTGTTTTAAACTTGGGGATGTAACATGTATTCAATTAAACTACGATACTTGAGGCTTTTGCAAACTAAACTCTATCCTATGTGTATGTGAAAATTGTGATACTTGAAGTCTATTTGTGCTATGTGGACATTTAATCCACGGTGTGTAGTTCCGCCTTAACAATAGTAGCGCTATAGGCGATGCACCTCCCCATTATTCTCGGGGGTATTGTTAGGAGGATTCTAGTTTTCCTTGATACTTGAGAAAACAGCAAAGCATCGGGATACTTGGGTTATCACTTGTTGGACTGCAAATACTAGCATGGCTGAAACTATTTTATCATATACACGATGGATATGAGTTGTTCTAAATTAATATGCTATTCCTCAAACTTGTATACTCGCCGGTACATTTTGTACTGACTCTATTTTAATACATGTTGCAGGCTGATAGGATGCTGAATCATGGAAATCAAGCTAGGGTTGATGCTTAGAAACCCACCTAGTTTAAATCTAGACTTTGAACGATGTTTAATGGTTGTATTCTGAATCTTTTTTTGGTGATGCTGTTTTAGACAACTTATGCATGAAACTTATTTAATCTTTAATGAAATTATTAGTGTTATGGAATCTCATGAGCAATCTGAACGCTTAGTGCTCGCACCCCGATGTTTCCGCCATCGGTTGGGGTGTGACAGAGTGGTATCAGAGCCATAACTATAGGGAATTAGGATAAGTAGGAATACTTGCCCTAGTCTATAGTTCTAGGAAACTTGACTCTTATTTGTTGTTTAAGACTTATGCATTCTACCGTATCTGCTTCCTAGCAGCACATTTTCCTGCTAAACTTACATGTCTTTCCTAAGGCTGACACAAAATACACTTGATACTTGAGAACACTTCTAACCAGTGTTTGTATTTTACACGAAATTGCCCACAAGTCAGGAGTGATATCCAAACCTTGATGGGAAATTTCCTGATTATAATCTAGTAGGTCTTATCTGATCATAAGTACCAACGCTAATAGGGTACGATGTTGTCAAGATAGAGGTGAAACTTAGACCTTGATAACTAGTCCCACTCTTTGATGATTTCAAGATCTCACCAAAGTCTCGAAACTCCCAATCAATTAGGAACGTGAAATGACCGAAAGGAGGAATATCGTAGGCCTAACATTGATGACGTATTTGCCTAAGTAAGTCAAGACACGTTGCCTCAATTCGAAAGGAGTTCGAATCACTTTGGGTAGTCGCCCTTCCTCTACCCGGAGCAATCTATGTTTTATGAGCCTATCTTTTATGTTACCTCAATCTTTATGTGTGGTTTTTAACTTGATTCTCCGTTTATTTTGAGGCTTTTCACTCAATTCGCACATACGTCCGCAATCTAAAGCCATAATCCTAAACTCAGAATCAAACTAAATTTATGAAGCTTTACTCTATCATGATAGCCTATGTGGGAATCTTAATCGACTACGATATTATGTGAACCTATCTGATGAATCTATGCGTTAATGTGGTTGTAAAACACTAAACGGAACATGGCATAGAAATACGAGACAGAAGTGACGTGTCTGAAACATGGTGGATACGCCACTGGTATTCCTATACATAAGTGTTTCAGGCATGTTACCAAACTTTCGTACTAAGTGCCATGCGAAACTTAGCGTTTTGCAGGTCGGTGATGAGGTTGTTAAATTCTGAAACTATGGGAAACTGCTTGTGTAATCTAAGTGCAATCTAAGCGTAAACTATGTGTACTCTAGCATAATCTATGTGTAAACTAAGTTGGTGTTGTTTGAGAAACAAAATACGAAACGTAGCCTAGCGCCGAAGACGAGGCGGACGTGACATGTCCGAAGGATGGTGGATACGCCGCTGGTACTTCCTATATATAAGTGTTTCTAGCATGTTACCGAGTCCTCGTACCACGCGCTAAGTGAAGTTCGTAGTTTTGTAGGCTCGGGTTGAAGATGTTGAATCTATTTGGTTAGTCTATGTTGAATCTATTTGGTTAGTCTATGTTGAATCTATTTGGTTAATTTATGTTGTGAAAAGTGGTGGAATCTAATGTTATGGTTAACGAAGCGTAACACTGGTGACGAGGGGGACGTGGCATGATTGAAGTATGGTGGATACGCCGCTGGTACTTCCTATATATAAGTGCTTCCGTCATGTTGCCGAACTTTCGTAGCACGTGCCATGCTGGGTTTCGTTGTTGTGGATTGTCAACACTAATCTATGTGAAACTATTTGAAGTCTATGGAAGTCTATTGAATCTATGGAAGTCTATTGAAGTCTATGGGGATCTATTGGATCTATTGAAGTCTATGTGAAACTATGAAAAATGATGTGTTGTTTGATGAGATTAGTTTGGATGGTTTGATTGAGAAAATTGAGAGTCATGATCTTGAATTGCCAAAACAGAGCAAAATGAGCAGCTCTTCTTATAAGCAAAATGTGGGTCTTTATTACAGAGGAAATGTACCTTCAGTGCAGACTAGCCAGTCACCAAAAATCAGTCAACTTTCAGTGTCGAAACATCGACAGACTCACAAAAAAGTTCTCCAAGTTATAATCCAGAGTATCATTCGTCTTCAAGAGCTTCAAACCCAGAAGAACCTGATGAGATTCTCTGCAACATTGCTTTAAAGCTGAAAAATTCTCCAACAATGAGCATCAATGCAGCTAAACAACAAATGAGTTTTCTTGCATCGGTTCTGGAATCGTACGAGAGTCTGGTAGCAGGGAGAATTGGAAATCCCAAGTTAGCAAAAGAAGATTATGACCAGATAGATCCAGAGGAGATGGAACTGACTGATATTAGATGGTGTTTAGCGAGCGGTATTAGAAGGGCACAGCGGTTTATGGAGATAACAGGAAGACAGGATCTGGGAGGGTTGCTAAGCACAAAGCTTGGGTTTGGCAAGTCTAAAGTCACATGTTTTCGATGTAAGCAGAAGGGTCACTTCAAAAGGGAGTGTGTTAACTGAGAAGTAGCTGATCATGGTAATTCTTTCCATGATGACTACTATAAAAAGACAATTTATCATAAAACCGGTGAGCATACTTCTGGAGAAAGTCTAAAGCGAATCGCTGGAAGTTCATCAAAAGAGAAATCACAAGCGATGTTAACAATTCGTGATGGTAGTTCTAAACCCAGGGCGGTTCATGATGCTGAAGGTTTTGATTGGAGCAAATATATACAGGAAGATGATAAAATAGCATTGATTGCTAAAGTGAAAGAGAATGCTTTAGTTGCTGAAGGAAAGAACAAAAGAAAAGATTCTGAAAGAGAAAACATACAGAGAAAGATGTATTGTAGATTACAGAATCGAAGAAATGGATCAAGAGTATGAAGAAGCTAGGAATTATCGAAGATGGGTCAAGAAACACGAGTGTTACATCAATAGCAAAGGAGAACCGGTTGTCCATCCAAGTAAAGTGGTGTATAATGATGCTCTAGCAGTAATTCCTCTATCCAGCGAATACCATTCAAATGTCGAAAAAGATAAAAATTATGTTAAAAAGCTGGATAAGATAATCAGGGATGTCATGACAGCGAGCCTGAGACAGAGAGATGAAGAGAGAATGTAGAAGAATGTTGAAAATCTGGTGAATAATTTGAAGAAGGATGTAGAAGAAAAAGATGAAGAGGTGATAGAAGAATTCAGAACAAGAGCCGAGGCTGGTGAAGTTGTTGCTGAGGATCCGTAGAAGAAAGAAACTGATCAGAAGCAGACAGCAGAAAAAGCCGAGGCGCCAACTACTGAGGCAAATATTTCATCTAAATCTTCTGATGTGTTAAATAAAACTATTGAACAGTGCAAGAAATGCATGGAAACGTGTAGTGCTTGTATTGCAAAATATGAAAAATTCAAAACAAGAGATATTGAATTTTCTAAAATTGAAAGAGTTTTCAAAGATAAATGTAAAGAAATGTTTGAAAATGAAAAAGGTTTTGATCGATAATAATGAAAAGCTGACACAAAAATGTAAAGTCTTAGAAAAAGAAAATGAGATTTTGAAACAAAAGTGTTCAGCAATGACTGAAGAGTGTTTTAAAAAAGAAAATGTAGTTCAAGAAATGAAAAAAGAATATGATTCAATAAAACTTGCATATCATATTACAAAAGAGTCATATGAAGATGTGAAAAGTCAAATGAAACTTGTTCAATCGAGATTAAAACATTGTTCTGAAACATCAAAAGAGTCATATTGTGACACCCATGACGAAACCAGGTACACCCTAAACGGTCCAAAACTGTAAAGCACACTTAACACTTTAATTGCGCGAAAACCCTAACAACATGTGTGACTTATGTGCTTGCTTGAACGATATCTGTTATGTTTCAGAGGAATCCGAGAACATGTTATGAATGACATGACACTAATAAGGACCCATGATGTGAAATTGGTATCCTTAGACTTTAAACACGTGTTAAACCGGAGCTTTCCGTTTAACAGCGCATTAAACCTTTGACATTGATTATTAGGTTATCGGTAGCATCATTTAAGATTTCGAGTTCCAGGAACAACTTAGTTTGGTGCCTTAGACTGTGACATAAGGTTTGAAGCCAATAAGAGATCGGGCACGCAAAACGAAGCAGCTTCCCGGTTAGGGAAACGCCTTCGTCTCAGGCATAACATATGGCAATCAAACGTGCAAGGAACGATCAATCAAGCTTAAAAGCACTTAAACCACCCTAATACGAGTCTTTTATGATTAAAACGTAACTGGGTTCAGATTTCAAGACGGTTATGCATGATTTTTAAAACCGATTTTTGGTGAATTTTCTACGATTTTTGGTGAATTTTTGACTTTTTTACAAAAAGAATTCTGGAAAAAATACCAAACGGATTCAATAAATCACCAAATTTTACAGAGACACTAAGGAACATACGTGGAATGTTCTGGGAAAATTCGGAGTCCATTGGTTGAGTTTTGATTTGGGTTAAAATGGGGAATTTTGGGATTAAAAATGGGTTATTTTAAATCAATTTCAGCAATTTACCGTGTAACGAACCTGCCGGAACTGGGAACTGACCCAACCCAACAAATACTATAATTGGAACACGGGGAATATTCTGGGAGATTCCAGGGCGGAGTGGACACTTGGGGTGTGTCCAATACCAGTTCGGGAAAATCCCCGACGGTGGAAACGGAAACTCAAAATTGGGCAACCTGGACTCCCCAAACACCCAAACTCCCTTAATGAGAAGTTAATAATTCTTAAATAACAACGTGTTGGCACTATTGGTATTCCCGTACCATTATCCGAACACGTTAAACTACTGACATTGGCTGGCTGGCGAACCGGTGCCCGGAAGCCAAACTGAAAACTAATACTACCCTGACCTCCATCACCATATCCGTGTCCTATAGACTCAATCCGGGGTGAAAACTCCTGACCGAATCCAAGTTATAACCATTACCGACTTAGATACTGATTTGAGTCCTTACTTGCATGTGTGCTATTAATGTCACACCCCGAAATTATCAGAGCTGGCGTGACTGGACTGGTATCTTCATTGCACAGCGGAAGCAAAAGAGCTAAGTCTTTTAGAAAATGAACGCCCACTAAGTACTCGAGTCCTCATGGTTCTCCTATTCCAACCGTGCCTTTACTTCGAAATGCAACCTGAAAAAGAAACATGCGAAAAAGTCAACATAAAGTTGAGCGAGTTCATAGTTTGTTTGTAAAAGATTTGAAATAAATCTTTTGAGTTATGAAAGATTTGAAATAAATCTTTGGAATAACCAGTTTTTGAAATAGTATTGAGAAAACGAATCAAAAGTCATTTTCTTGCCAAGTTATATGGAAACGTTGTGTTTGTAACACAATATGTTCATAAAAACCATGTATTTGTAAAGTCTTGTATTTGTAATGTTCGTATAACCGTCAATGCCCACCCTGACTTTGACTCCATACCCGCATAATCCTGTGCTTTGAATTTTGTATAAAACATGGTATTTAATTTGTATGAACAAGTAGTTTCGTAAGTATATATGTCCCTGGTATGTAGCAAATAAGGAAAAAGAGATCACCAATGGTTTGCAAAGCCAATGGTATGTGTGAAGTGCAAGTAGGAAGACTCAAACCTAGCAGATTTATGCGTCGGGCACAAAGTCACCTCGAGGTCCGTTCTGTTTGGCCTGGGGCTGGGCTCGCTACACCCAGATAGATCTACCGCTCCTGTCCCTCAGTCCTACAATGAGGATTAATGATCCCAAGTTGCGCCTACCCACTCACATGATCTGTACGTTCTAACCCTCCTTAAGCTAACCATAACATGTATAAAAATGTATGTAATCATTGTACATGTACTTTACCCCAGTCTCTAAGACTGATCCTCCCTCAGTCTCTAAGACTGATCCTTCCTCAAAACGCATCATACTTGGTACTCGTTCTCACCAAGAGTGCTTCTTGTATTTACCCGTAGTTTAGAAAACTAGAATTCGTGGGTATGCATATTCCGAAAGATACGTTTGTTTGAAAACCGGTATGTTTAGTATAAACCTTTCGTAAATCATTTGAGTTCCTCGAAATCACTTCGTAATATGATTTAGAAATACGAGTTTTGCATTTGTTCAGAACTTTGTATGTTTTTGCAAAACGTGCATGTCTTTCCACCCCGAAAACATTTACAAAAATGTAAACAGTGAAAAGTGGGGGTTATGAACTCACCTGAATATCCATGTGCAACGCTAGCTAATTACGACTCCGTGATGTCGTTTCCAAAATGAGACTCGCTAGCGTGCATTCTACAATATTCCTAACACGGAATATCTAATAAGTTTCTAAATAAAAGTGGTAACTAGTCTACGTGTCACCGAGCTCTACCGAATCGTTAGCCGAACGATTCGACAGTAAGTTGTTAACTTGAAAGAAGCAAAGAAGTTATGCTTGCGTAATTCGTTTATTCGTCGGTATTTAAGAAGTCTCGAAAAGACTTAGTTCTCGTGAGAATTAAAATATATGAATATTTATATAAAAGTATATAAATATATTGATATAATCGCGTTAGTTGTCTCGAGAAATCGTACGTGTATGTACAAAAGTTTGTATGAAAATAACGTATAACCAATTCGTATCATATATACGTCTCGTATGATATTTATCAAAGTGTATGTCTATGCCATTTAGGCGTTTGATGTGAATATAAAAAGTCATATTCATGAAAGAATCGTCGGATTGTCGTGTTTGAAAATAAATATATAACTATATTTATTTTTATAAAAGAATGTGTGTTCGGCGTTTGAAACAATATAAATAATTATATTGACTTTATAAAGGAGTTGTCGAAATTCCGAAGTTTATAATAAATATAATAATTATATTTATTTGTTGTAAATAATTTCCGAATCTTTGATATCGAAAGTTGTAAGTTGTTGTTGAAAGAGATTTTATATTCGTATTTGTTTATAAAAGCTCTTCGGATAACAAGTTTCGTCTCATAATAAAACGTGTTTTGTTTACGGGTTTTCTCGAAAAACGGGCAGAGTTTCCTCTGTTTTTAGGATAACCCGACAAGTCAAGTTGTCGATATTTGCCAAAACACAACATTTTCAAAACTCTACAATTTAATGTAACGGCAATATTAATATTTCCATCAAATATTCCAAAAATACCAATTCCTTTTTATCCGTAAAAAAAATCTAACATATAAATAGCTATTATGTCACGTGTCGGTTCGCTTTTTAACTATTATATGAAATTTTGTATACACACGTTTGGATACAAGTTCAAGTAGTTAGTAGTTCGCTAGTATAATATTTGTCGTTTTCATTAGTCGGGTCGGTTTGAGCTCGGTTTCGCGTCAAATTAGTATTTATATAAATAATATAACAAAATTCGCATCGTTTAAATTTTACCGAGCCTCGTGTTGACTGAGTTGACTGCGTTGACCAGCAGTTGACTGAGTTTGACCAGCTTTGACCACGTTTGACCCGTGTTGACCAGGGTTGACCGGAACCGAAACTGAACCGAGGCACTAAAAATGACCCAAAACTGCCTCTTGACCCGTGTTTGACCTGTTGACCGCGTTGACCCGAGCCCGAGGGCGTCCCGAACTTAAATTTTCACCAGAGACGAAAGTGTTTCGTATGGACTCTACGGGTCACTAGGAGCCCAAAAATATAATTTTCGTCGAAAACGGACGGCCGGAACCTCACCAAAACCATGTCAGAAGTCGGAATTTCTCCGGAGAATAAAGTTTCTTGAAAATTTACAGAAATGCTCCTCAAGTCCCGATCTAAGCATCTGCAAAGTCAAAAGTTCAAAACGGACTCGCCGGAATTTGACCGGAATTTTGCCGGAAGATAGAAAGTCTTGAAAACTTGCAGAATAGTCCCTAATGGCCCGATCTAAACATGCACGGAAGAAAAAGTTTAAAACGTGATCGCCGGAATCTTGACCGGAACTTCGCCGGAGTTGCGCGTGAGCCCAAACGACTCAGAATCTCCAAAATCGGACACCGCCATCGTGTCGGGAGCGTTTGGTTTAGTGGGGGTAGGGTGTTAGCTCGAAAAGAGGTTGCCGGAAAACCACCGCCGCCGCCACATGCGGCGGCGCCGCCGCTGTTCCGCCGCAGCCGGTCGCCGGTCTCCTCCGCCTGGCTTGCTGCTGGACTTGTTCTAGAGAGAGAGAGAGTTGTGAGAATTTTTGGTGTTAGAGAGAGAAAGGAAAGGAGAAAATGAGGGATGAGTAGGTTAAAACTCTTTATATAGTGAGAGTTTTGTGGGCTTGGGCCCAAGGCCCACAAGCCTGTTTCTAGCATTTTGAACCGTCCGATCTCGTTTCTAAAGCCCGTTTTGCACCCCGAACGTCGTGTAATGTCGTACAATGTCATTTTAGGATCAAGGATATGTAAAATAGAGTCGGAAGTTGACGGTTGACGTGTTCGTTCGTCGGTTGCGTTAAAATCGCGAAATTTGCTCAAGATGTCGTTTCTAAACCGTTTTTCGATCCGATTTCGACTGTAGCTACTAAAATTTCATTATAGAGCTAAATATAGCGTAAAATGTAAGTTCTGAAGGTGACAAGTGCCTCCGTCGCTTCCCTTTCGTTGCCGATGCGTTTCCTGCTATCGCGTTTTTAGTTCCCGTTTGCGTTTGTGTCGCACGGAAGCCCAATAAATTCACAAAAATTTAACTCATAAATATAAAATACTTGTAGAAAATCCGTATTTGTCAGCGTTGTCAGTATTTCGTACGGTTTCGTTTCGTTATTGCTTAACGTTTAGCATGTTTCTCCGCAAATCACCATTCTCGCACTGTAAAGTCGGATAGACGTTCCTAGGCACTCCAAAGGCCTAATTAAGTTAAGTTGTGCTGTAAACACTATTTATTATCGCGTTAATTACTTGTTAATCATGTAATTAGGTGCCGTAAATCACGGGTTGTCACAATTAAAGCTGATTTCGTTGATTAAACACTCTTTAGCCGAGACTACTATTTGCACTGTGAGTTCCCTTCCCCCACTTTTAAACTGTTTTCCTGTTTTCTAGGGTGAATTGCATGTTACCAACTGTGTTAATTGCTCAAATTGTATGATGTGAATTATCTAGCACACGATATTAGCCCCGATACAAGTGATTAACGTAAGCCGTGGGCAGTGGATAGTACTATTGGTCTGACAAACCCAGTTGCCGCCGGACAGGTGCGGCCAGCAGCCAGGCAACTGCACACGTCCTAACCAGGTTATGTTGGTAGACATAACTACCCAAGGGCATTGAACTTCATGTGATGCAGGTGGTGCGATTAAATGTCTGTGTGACACAGTACGATTAAAACTGTCTAAGTTTCACTTGTGACACTCGTGTAATTCCATCTATGAACTGTGATATGTGCAATTAAACATGTTGATTCATTTTGAAACAAAACAACCAAACCAGTGGAACTCGCCAGCATCGTTTAGGTGACCTTTTTAAAAACTAACATGCATTTCAGGTAAAATGAAACAGGAATGAACATGTGCGTATGGAAGGATCTAGTAGGCGGACGTAGCATAATAAAAGCTATAATGGCTTGTAGTGCCGCTTTTAATATATGGTTGGTAATGTGATAGTTCGATGATGTTGTAACCGATGCTCCTGTTTTATGTAATGTAATGTTTTTAAATTACGAGGAGTGCCATGTGTCTGCCGCACCCCGCGATTGTCTTCCCTTGCGAGTCGGGGTGTGACAGAAGATGGTATCAGAGCCATCGGTTATAGCGATTTAGGTATCCCTAAGAGAACCCAGACTATAATCCTGAGTTAACTCCTCACCCTGAGAACCTCTAGAGACCGAGTGGCGTGGCTAGTACCGGGATGGCCTTGTTAGGCAATTAAATTATTGTGGTCCGGAACACAATAATTTATCTGCTGGTACTTGGGCATTCCGGAAACGTCACGGAGAGAGAGGAGAGAGCAGAAATGTAAACGCTAACTTAACAGTTGTGGAAAAGTTTTTAAAATTAAAAATAAAGGTTGTGTGCAATACGTGCTTATGTGTACCTATGTGGGTTGGTTACTTTCGGTTATGTCAGTCGATAGAAGGGGTGTTAGATGTTGTTTTCCTTTACAGGTACTATGTCGAGTCATTCGAGTCGCCAGACGACTTCTCATATGGAGACCGATCCTGAGGAAGATCCACAGATGCCTCTGTTGTCCCCGGGCTACTCGCCGGATGAGTCCGGGTACTATTGTGCTGGTTATCCCCCAAGACCCCCTACTAGGCACGTGGGGGAGGCCTCGAGCGCCTACCGTTCCCCATCTCACCACCTGACTAGCTCCTCGGAGCATAGTCGTACCCCGGATGTCGTTATCCCAGTAGAACCTATTCCTAGGAGCCCTACTCCCGCCACGGGGCATTGGGAGTGGGAGCCTGTAGCCCCTAGGTTACCAACACCCGAGACTCCCCCCGACCCTTATACCTCTTCCACTCCTAGTACTTATACCCCCTCTTCATCTAGTTCTCAGGAGGTACCCCTTGTCCGCCTCCGACAGACGGCTCGTCGGAGGGTACCTGTCCCTGGGCCTGTTTTTACCCCACCTATTTCCCCTGTTCGCTTGATACCCACACCCATAGGGACCTAGCAGTACTTTACTGCTCGTTTTCTTACCCCACCTAGGGAGGACCCTTCCCCTTTCCACACTTATGAGCATGGTGGCCCTTCCCAGCCATTCAAAGAGCCTTCCCCACCTGTTTGGGGCATACTAGTTCCTCCTCAGAAGGTGCCTGCTCCCATCACTGAGAGCAGCCTGATGGGGTTCCTGTTTGAGCATATTTCGTTATTGAGGATGGCACGCGATGAGGACGAGCAGCAGCAGAGGTCTATGGGAGATTACTTGACCGTCTTGCAGCTGGCGATCATGGCCTTACAGCAGGGTATGGGATACGTCCATCATGAGCAGGATCATTTTCGAGCTTTAGTGTATGGATGTACTGGCGCTATTGTAGGTTTGGTAGCAGGTTTTGCAGGGTTTACGTGGTGGATGTAGCGTTCCTAGTATGGTTTTCTTTCTAGTATAGATAGATATGATGTGCCTTTTGTACATCCTACCAAGCACTAGGTTATGCCTATGTCGAGGTAGGGATGTAGCCGTAGTATTTCGACTCTCGTAGTTTGTGTCGTGTGGTATGATACATGTATGTCACTTTAGTGACCAGTTTTGACTGCACATTTAAGCACTGACCCTTTTGGGTTAAGTCTATGTGCAAATTTTGACGATTGTATGACGATGATATTATATATATATACATGACGATGCTTTTGACTATATGTGTCGTGGATCTATGGGTGTAATGAAATTATGTGATGTGTAATGGAATTGTGTGGTATGTGGTAACCGAAAATGTGATAAGTGATGATTAACTATGTGACATTGATACATACATATCTATTGGTTATAATAGAATGGCCCCGAAACGTGTACCTTAAATGACAGAGGCAGAAATTGTCCAACTGATAGCACAACAACTTCAAGCCGTTATCCTCACTATCGTGGCGCAGGTTAACGCCGACATCAATACGAACCCGCAATCGAACCCGCTACTAGAGCCGGCAGGAAACAAGCGAGGAGCCACGGAAGGTAGTCAAGCAGGGGCAGTAGCAACGAAGAGAGGGAAGGCACCCACTCAGAACTACGCCCTGACTATCCCGACGAGTAACGAGGAGAGCCACAGGGGAAAGGCCCCAAAGTGCGACAAGTGCACTTTCTACCATTCGGGTCCCTGCCGAACAGTGATATGCTCGAGGTGTCGTACAAATGGGCATTTTTCCAGAAACTGCAAGATATCCCTGGAACCACAGTCCAGACCAACTCGTTCCCAACTTTTAAGGCGTCGACCCCTGCAACAACGACCTCAACTTCCTACGCAGCAAGTTACTTATCCCCGTGCATGCTATGGATGCGGCAGTACGGAGCACTTCTTAAGAAATTACTCGCAGTTGGCACAACCGACAGCAGAAAGGAATGTGCAGAGCCAAGCTTCTACCTCAAATGTAGCTCGAGGTCGTGCCTTTATACTTGGGTCTGGTGACACACGGCAGGATCCAAATCTGGTGACAGGTACCTTTCTCATTTCCGATCACTATGCTTCAGTATTGTTTGATACGGGCGCAGATAGGAGCTACGTTTCCATAAATTTCTTACCCCTATTAAATATGCCGGCTATTGAATTAACAAGTCCCTATTCCATAGAACTTGCTAACAGTAAACCTATAACGAGTCACCAAATCGTTCGTGATTGTCCTTTAATTCTTAACGACCACCAATTTCTTATTGACCTACTACCGATAGAGCTCGGAAGTTTCGATATAGTAGTGGGAATGGACTAGTTGTCCAAGTACAAGGCGGAGATTATATGTGAGCAAAAGATTGTTAGGACCCCTTTTCCTAATGATGAAGTTATTATGGTATAGGGAGAGAAGTCTGGTACCATATGAAACCTTATATCCCACCTTAAAGGGTTGGATCTGTAGCGTACCGACTGAAATTACCCGATGAACTGAGCACAATTCACGATGTCTTCCACGTATCTAACTTAAAGAAATGTCTCACTGATGAAGCAGCTATTATACCGTTAGATGATGTGCACATTGATGACAAACTCCACTTTGTGGAGGAACCGGTAGAAATAGTAGACGGGAAGACAAAACAACTACGTTATAACAAAATCTCGCTGGTGAAAGTCCGGTGGAACTCGAAGCAAGGACCGGAGTATACCTGGGAACGGAAGGATGAGTTCCGTAAAAAATACCCACATCTTTTCCCTAACTAGACGAATTGAATTTCGGGGACGAAATTTCTAAACCAGGGGAGACTGTGACACCCATGACGAAACCAGGTACACCCTAAACGGTCCAAAACTGTAAAGCACACTTAACACTTTAATTGCGCGAAAACCCTAACAACATGTGTGACTTATGTGCTTGCTTGAACGATATCTATTATGTCTCGGAGGAATCCGAGAACACGTTATGAATGCCATGACACTAATAAGGACCCATGATGTGAAATTGGTATCCTTAGACTTTAAACACGTGTTAAGCCGGAGCTTTCCTTTTAACAGCGCACTAAACCTTTGACATTGATTATTAGGTTATTGGTAGCATCATTTAAGATTTCGAGTTCCAGGAACAACTTAGTTTAGTGCCTTAGACTGTGACATAAGGTTTGAAGCCAATCAGAGATCGGGCACGCAAAACGAAGCAGCTTCTCGGTTAGGGAAACGCCTTCATCTCAGGCATAACATAAAGCAATCAAACGTGCAAGGAACGATCAATCAAGCTTAAAAACACTTAAACCACCCTAATACGAGTCTTTTATGATTAAAACGTAACTGGGTTCGGATTTCAAGACGGTTATGCATGATTTTTAAAACCGAGTCTTTTGACACTAATTACGCGCGAAACGGAGTCCGTCGTGCAAATCGAGAACTCGTGCGGGACCCGTAAACGAACCTAAACACTCAACGGAAGATAAACATCATCTTTAAGCGCTCAAAACAAAGAACGAGGTGTCCCTTGGGGGACCCACACCCAAACCGCCCCCACCCCCTTATTTAATCAAAAAAATCATTTTTTTTTTCTCATTTCATTTTAACACAAAATCCTTTCAAAAATCTGGTTTCTCTCAAGAACAACTAGCTGAATTCACAAGAAACTTCAACAAATCAAAGGTATTAACTCAAATCCATAAGGTTTTAAGCATGGTTTCTTGATTAAACATGGTTTAGGCCATGAAAACCCTTTTTAATCCATGATTTTTGGGAGTTTAAACATGTTTATGGGCAGAATATGAATACCATTTGGATACCCTGGTGTTATATGGCAGCCATGGTTATAACTCTTTGGGTTTTGATACCCTAATCAACACCTATTCGACAGAAATCGCTTAACTAGTCGATTAACCGAAAAAAAATGAAATAAGGCTTGATTGATCTAAGTTCTAGCATATTTGGATTGTACTTGATGTGTAGGTACTGAATATAGCCCACACGTGCTTCTGGACTCACAAGGAACGCTTGGAATCGAAGCTTGCGCTAGGTATAACATCCGAAAACCGAATCTAGGATAGGCAGAATTTTGTTTTGACTATAACATGGTCCGTGATACTTGGATTGAGCTGAAATTTGGTGTGGTGATGAAGGGTAGTGTCAGGAAGGTCCACGTAAATGTTTAGAATTTTTGAAAGTTTCTATGATTTTTGGTGAATTTTTTACTTTTTTAAGAAAAGAATTCTGGAAAAAATACCAAACGGATTCAATAAATCACCATATTTTACAGAGACACTAAGGAGCATATGTGGAATTTTCTGGGTAAATTCGGAGTCCATTGGTTGAGTTTTGATTTGGGTTAAAAATCCGCGTTTTTTGCGAATTTTCGGTAGCCGGAAACGCACCGAAACGAAATCAGAAAAATCTTAAAATTTTTGGAGATATTTCTGGAAACATAAGGGATGTCCAGGGTTTTTTGGGAATTTTTGGATCACAGATGGTAATTAATGTTAATTATGTGGTTAAATATGATTTTATAAATAATTTATTTAGACAAGTAAAATGCCAAAATAAATTCCCATAAATTTTTCCCATATTCTACAGATTTTAACTGAGTTATTTAAAAATTTTCAGAATTTTATTCAAATTATAGATAAAATGGGAAATTTTGGGATTAAAAATGGGTTATTTTAATTCAATTTCGGCAATTTACCGTGTAACGAACCTGCCGGAACTGGGAACTGACCCAACCCGAAAAATACTATAATTGGAACACGGTGAATATTCTGGGAGATTCCAGGCCGGAGTGGACACTTGGGGTGTGTCCAATACCAGTTCGGGAAAATCCCCGACGGTGGAAACGGAAACTCAAAATTGGGCAACCTGGACTCCCCAAACTCCCTTAATGAGAAGTTAATAATTCTTAAATAACAACATGTTGGCACTATTGGTATTCCCGTACCATTATCCGAACACGTTAAACAACTGACATTAGCTGGCATGCGAACCGGTGCCCGGAAGCCAAACTGAAAACTAATACTACCCTGACCTCCATCACCATATCCGTGTCCTATAAACTCAATCCGGGGTGAAAACTCTAGACCAAATCCAAGTTATAACCATTATCGACTTAGATACTGATTTGAGTCCTTACTTGCATGTGTGCTATTAAAGCTGATTTCGTTGATTAAACACTCTTTAGCCGAGACTACTATTTGCACTGTGAGTTCCCTTCCCCGACTTTTAAACTGTTTTCCTATTTTCTGGGTTGAATTGCATGTTACCAACTGTGTTAATTGCTCAAATTGTATGATGTGAATTATCTAACACACGATATTAGCCCCGATACAAGTGATTAACGTAAGCCGTGGGCAGTGGATAGTACTATTGGTCTGACAAACCCAGTTGCCGCCGGACAGGTGCGGCCGGCAGCCAGGAAACTACACGCGTCCTAACCAGGTTATGTTGTTAGACGTAACTACCAGAGGGCATTGAACTTCATGTGATGCAGGTGGTGCGATTAAATGTCTGTGTGACACAGTACGATTAAAACAGTCTAAGTTTCACTTGTGACACTCGTGTAATTCCATCTATGAACTGTGATATGTGCAATTAAACATGTTGATACATTTTGAAACAAAACAACCAAACCAGTGGAACTCACCTGCATCGTTTAGGTGACCTTTTTAAAAACTAACATGCATTTCAGGTAAAATGAAACAGGAGTGAACATGTGCGTATGGAAGGATCTAGTAGGCGGACGTAGCATAATAAAAGCTATAATGGCTTGTAGTACCGCTTTTAATATACGGTTGGTAATGTGATAGTTCGAAGACGTTGTAACCGATGCTCCTGTTTTATGTAATGTAATGTTTTTAAATTATGAGGAGTGCCATGTGTCTGCCGCACCCCGCGATTGTCTTCCGCTGCGAGTCGGGGTGTGACATATATATATATATATATATATATATATATATATATATATATATATATATATAATTATATTGGTTTGGTTGTTTTGTCAAATAATTATTTTCTATAATTTAAGGTTCCCAAATAGAAGAACCCAATTTCCTAAAATTAATATATTCGTTCAAGTATTTCGTTATTTAGAATCTTGGTTATATTTATTCTAGGGTGATTTAGTCAATTGTTATACCTCGTGTACTCGTGCGATAAATCTCGTGGATTAACTCTTCGCAACCTGTGAGTAATTTCTTCCATTCCCCCTTTTTTAACCTTTTATAAATTTTGGGGTGCATCATGTTACACTTTTTAATTTATTTAACATGCGATGATCAAGTGTTATTATGTGAACATCTTATGTGTATTCTCTTAATCTATATGCTATCTGATGTCGAGTCTATTACATGCTATTGTGTCTAGTGGATCCACGGCTGACAAGGTTCCCCACAGCCATGGGTTGTAGCCTAGCATCGCCAACGGTATTAGACTCGCTCCTCGGGCTTGAGCCTAATGCACGCTATTATCAGGAGTCTATTTATTTTGGTTGTTTGTGTTGTTATTTGATTGTGTATTCTTGTTTGGTAAATTTGGATTTATGGATATGTTGACTTTGTTGATGATATGAGACCATTTACATACTAACCTTGAGGTGCATGTTAAAAATATTTTTTTAAAGAAATAAATATAAAACTGTTTTCTATAAAACGGAGGAAATTATTCACCAACATATTTGTTGACCCAAAAATATATTTTTCTAACGTGGTGCAGGTTTTCAAAGTTGATGATCAAGTGATATGGACACGTAGCATGGGCCTTAGGAAATTAAATTGAAATCTTGATATGTTTGTTTTAAACAATGTATGAACAATTTGGATTATTATATGTTATGTGACTATTTAGATGGATATGCTTTAAATATTGAAACAATAATTAGTCGTCATGAGCTATGGGCAATCATCGTGCCCCGTACCTTTCCGCTGCGAGTCGGGGTGTGACACCTCTGACACGAACTCAAATAAAAATATTGTCTGTAATCTGATTTATATTTCAGAAAAATACAAAAAGATTTTGATTCTACTTTAATTTTTGACATCCGATGTCTAAGAGTTGAGTTTCAAAATCTAAAGTATGTTGAATGTGTTTCTGAAAAATAAATAAGTTCATTAATTTGAAACTTGAAGTTTTTAAATGAAAAAACAAAAACAGTTTGTGAAATTTCCAAGGTCATTAGTTTGGACTTGGATGTTTATGTTGATAAACATTTTGGATGCTTTAAATTGTAAAATTTTATAAAGGCATTTGATAGGGGGAATAGAGTTGGACTATCCTAGACAAATACATATTGTTATACTCAGAGCCAGATTCTCGATCCTAGGATATATTAGAGTTTTAAATGACAGATTTTTGATGCATGGAGTCAGGTTATGATGTTAATCTAATATTGTCAAATTCATATGTGATTAAAAGCCAGGTCATCGACTCTGGAAAAACAAAAATCTTTAACTGTTAAATATAAAATCCAAATTTCTGTGAACAAACGATGTCATGTGTAGTCACATATTTGAAATGCTCCAGCTTATTCACGATAAATGTTTAGAGCTAACTTTTTGAGATTTTGCAGATGATTGGCAAGACTATGATCCCGATAGCTGAGCTTAGGGGGGGAGTCTGAAGACAGAGTTAAAGCCAGGTGTCGATCCTAGAAGCTAAAAGCACGAAAGCTTAAAGAAATGGGGAGCCTGAAGGAGGAGTTAAACGAAAGGGAGAGAAGCTAAAGCTGAAGATAGAAGCAAATTTGGGATTATGTTTGAGATTGGGGAGTCTGTGTTGCTGACATTGTCAACATTTCTAAAAGACTAAGAGAGAGACAGAAGCTACGAGATTGACTGCAGCAATATCGAAGGGGGAGTCTGTGAGTGCATATGTCTATCGCTTGCGTCAATCACGTAATGTAGTTGAAACAAATGAGACAAGACGGGTACTGAATAAATCAAAGTATGAAAGATCATGTGGGAAATGGCAGCTTCGTACGAAGCTGGCTTCGTACGAAGGCAATGTTCAGCAGATTCGTACGAAGGCTTAGCAGCCTTGTGAGATCCCATGCCTCTATATATAGGTGGTTGGTCTTTGTCATTTGTAATCTTTGAGCATTCTTGAGGTGAAGCTCTATCCACACACGTGATTCTACACATATCACGTGTCGGTACGCATTCATCGGTTGAAGATTCGATCCCGGATTTGAATTAACAGTTTAGCATATCTGTCGCCCAATTCGGTATTAACATTGGGCTTTATACCGAGGAAGATACTGCTGAACCCGAATTCACTGACGCTATCCGAGAACTACCAGACAACCTGAGACAAGATGCATGGGCAACGATCGGAGATGGCCCCTACAACCCGAGCTCTACAAAAGCACCAAAATCAGGGACCCGCTTATCCATTACATCCATCGGGTCCTTAGCGGTGCTTTATGCCAAAGGAAAGATAGCAGTGGGGTGGTGCTCCTTCGCGAGCTTACTTGCCTTTATTGCCTCGTAACCCACCAACCCATCGACGTCGCCCACACGTTGCTGAGAAACATGGCCGCCAACGCCACTGCAGATACCCGCACACCCATCTTTTACAAAGGATGGATCGCCAAGCTATTCAAAAACTACATTAGGAAAACTCCGACGGTGTTTCACAAGGATGTAGGTATAACGAAAGGTGATATTTCGGTGTGCCGAAGTATGAATCTAATCATCGATTGCAACGATGGGTCTATGCGCTTTGAGGATGCAAGAGGCCGGGTTTGGAACCCAAATGTCCCAGATAAGATCCTAGCAATCGAAGATATCCCGAATAGTCCTCGCCCTGGACCATTTTCGAGCTCCTCCTCCCAAGGCGGGGGTGATTTTCCTAACCTCTATAATTTGAATAATATCATACAGGAAACCCTCCAAGTCTCAAAGAACGCCTATAGCTTGGGTCAAAGCTCAAGTTCCCAGATTGGAAGCATGGAGCGCGACATCATCACCATGCAAAACGACATTACATACATCCGAGACAACATGGTGCTTCGAGGCGAGGAGGAGGAGGGACAGGATATGGATTCAGACTAGGTGGTGGTGGCAGCAAGCGACGTGGTTGTCTTTTATGTTATCTTTCCCTGACTTTTGAACTAACTCTTATTTCCCAGGCTGTGTCTCGTTGAACAATTTACTTTCCTGAACTATTTACTTTTCTGCATTTGTTTTTATTTTCTTTTGTGATGTGGTGGTGGAAGAACAACTTGAAACGATGGTAATTTTGGTTGTACTATGGTTGTGTTGTATTGTGTTGGATTGCGGTAGTATTGTAGCTCACAAGTACCATGGGAGGCTTGGACACACTAAGCATAGTGGTCCCCAAGCCCGGAAAACAGAAGCCAATCGACAAAACCAAAACCTTTTCCTGAAACAGACAAGCGCTACGGGGCCGTGCTCACCAGACACACCCCCGTGCCCAGTCCACTGATGCCAAAAAAATTTCCACAGAAAGTGACACGAGACGTGTCCACCAGGCACAACCCCGTGCTCACTCCACTGTAAGTTTTCTGAAAACACAGTTTACTGGCACTTTGACCACGGGTCGTGTTCATCCGACATGCCCCCATGCCCAGTGCCTAGTAACTGTAAATTTTTGTTATTTTTATACACTTTTTACACATTTAATCAAAATAAATCCTATTTGGGGACACATTGAGAGTAATGTGTAATTTAAGTGTGGAGAGGATGATAAAACCTTTAATCGTTTGTCCTAAAAACACTAACCACCCCAAACTTTTTTTCAAAAAAAAAATTAGTTTCTTTTACTTATCTTGGTTTAGTTGGGTAAAATAAGTTCTAAAAATTTTGCTTTTACTAATTTACACCCGATAGTGTCGTGATAAAAAGAACCAATTAAGAAAATTATAAAAACATGCATAACAATTCATTGAAAAAAATTGATTATATATACATTTTTACACTATAACCCCTTTTTCCTACAAAAGTGAGTTTTGAGCCTTTACCGAGCATATAAATACACATATATACTAATTGCTCAATTTTCGTTTCTTGTGTGAGTAGCCCGTTTGGTTCTTACAAATCTAGAACTTGCCAAAGCAATATGTTTCGAGTCCTTATCGTCACAAATCCAAGTAAGTAAATGACAGAGGCATTAGAACTAAACCCGTTTTTCGTTTAAAACCTTTATTTTTCTTTCTTTTCCAAAAACATTCCCCTAGATAAACCCTGTTGAGCTTTGAAACCTTTCATTTCTAAAACCCGCAAAAACATATTTTTGCAAAAACACAACCACCCGTAACTGTTATTTTCACCCCTTATTTTCAGTAAATGTGGCACTTTTGAAAATCTAAAAAAAGTGACTTATCTAAAAAAAAATTTAGCTACTCAAAATAAATAAGCAAAAATTATTGCTTATAAGTATGTAGCTTTTAACTAAGTCACAAGCAAATTAATTTTCAAAAGAAAAAAGCCGACATTTTACAATTTTAGCCAGTTTCAATAAAATACGCCTACCTGAGCTACAACCTACCCTTTTAAAAGTCCTCTCGATACTTATAAGGATTAAAATGTCAAAAAGGAGAAGGTTTGATTGCTTGTCAAGCCTATAGTAGGAGTAATTTCCAACCGGGTTGTGCTAAGGTAACACGGGGCGTGGTCAACTCTATTCGCAGAATCTGAGATAGTACAACAAGTACATTGGCCACGGGCTGTGCCGTTGACACACGGGGCAGTGTTAGTACGAGGTCTGACACTGCAGTTAATGAAGAGGAGAGAGATTGGAGCTCACGGGGCCGTGTCAGGCGGGCACAGGCCGTGTTGGACGTCTGATTTCAGCTATAAATAGGGGTGCTTGGTTTCATTCCAATCCATCCCTTGGCAAACTACTTCTCTCACACTTTCCACCACTACAACACCATCATCCACCTCCATTATCCATCTCCATTATCCATCTTCCATCATTTAGAGTGTGTAGTAGTCTCGGGATCCAAGATCGATCGTAAGAGTTCTTATCAAACAAAAGTCTTGCTTGGCTAAACTCTTACATCACTTGGTAAAGACAAATCTTTTATGTATTACTTTTTGATTTCCAATTTTTGGCTCCTTTTTAATTGGGTATGTATTAATGACTTTAATAACTAGTTTTTTTATATTGAAGTCGAATTTATCTAACCATTCTTCATATGTTGTTGATTCACATATTCGTGTCTTTACGGTCTATATAAAGCGCGTTAACTACTTGGAAAGGGTTAGAAGGGTGGTTGGGTAATTCTATGTCTCGTTCAGTGTATAGATCCTGCGAGAACCTGGTTCAAGCTTAGTACTACTTCACGGTTTGGGCGGTACTGTTAGCCCCAGAAGAAAGTAGGAAACTGCTTTAATCCTTATCTATAAACTACTATTAAAACTTTAAACCACCCCTGCGAGGATTGTATCCCTGCTAACTCAGACCAAAGGGTTGAGGTTAACGTTGCCTGGAAGGGGGCCTACCACTTTTCCCATTAATAACTTACTTAATTATCTTTAAATAAACCGACCTTGCGGGACTGTATCCCTGCTAACTCAGACCAATAGGTTGAGGGTAACACTGCCTGGAAGGGGGCCTACTACTATAGCTTAAAGATGATCTCTTAAAATGCCCAAAGTGCATAAATCATTAAAGGATACATAAAAGAGGAGTTGGAACCAAGTGGTCCTTCTTGTCTATTTGTTTTTCTTATATTTTATTTTTGCTTTTTAGTTTATCTTTTTATAACTTTAAAACCTTTTCATCAAAATTTGGTTAGATTAGACATTAATGATAAGCCGGTAACTAAAAGCTCTTGTGTTCTTGGACGACCTCGTTATTTTGCCATCACTATACTACGTCCGCGATGGGTGCACTTGCCCTAACGTGTGTGTACAGTGATTGTATTATATTGTGTTTTACAAATTTAAAACTTGAATTTACGAGTAAAAAGAGCTAAAATATATCTAAAAAATGAATACACACGCACGCATGTCATCCTCTTTCAGAGTTGTTTTTTTTTTTTTTTTTTTTGAAATTTGGCATTTTGGTAGGAACGGCGTTTTGGTTAAATATGGCGTTTTTAGTACGATCACTGGATGGGATGGTAACGTCATTTATATAATGATGTGTTTGGTGCATAATTTAGGAGGAAATTTTTATAATAAATGTTAGTAATAAAGTTTAAGTTACTGTTTGTTCACCTTTATCTGTTAAAGCTGCAACGCGTTTCATCATTAAGTTTGGCGTTTTGTATGAATGTCGTTTTAGATAAAGATGGCACAAAACGGTCTTTTCATTGCTATGATTAGATTATGCTAGCGGGGAACTTTGGGACTTGACAAATATAGTTGCATGATAGTATTGCCATGTTAAGTTCTTAGTATTCGCATTTCGCCATCTGGATTTGTTTAAACTTTCATGCAAATGCTATTACCTAAACTTGTATGTTCGCCAATACTTTTGTATTGAACTATATTTTAACGCGTATTGCAAGAATTGATGATGAATGAAATCTAGTACAAAGACTAGAAACGCACTTTAAATTTAGTACTTTGTTGTATTTTACTTTTTTTCAACATATTGTAATTTGTTTCAAGACGATTGTACTTGTTTCTTAGAAGTGAAGTGAAATGAAATTTACTTTATTAAATATTATCACCATTAGTGTTATGACGACTCTAGCAATCTCGTTTTCGTCCCGCCCCGATGTTTCCGCCATCAGTTGGAGTGTGACAGATTGGTATCAGAGCTATAACTATAGGGAATTAGGAAAAATTGCCATGATTTGACCTAGTCTATAATTTAAGTACCAAACTTAACCATTCTTGTTTCATGCTTAAAATACTTGAATTCTTCCACTTTGCTTCTATCTATTCTTTTTGTCTTTAATTATACATGTCTTTCCAAAGACTAACACAATACACATATGAAGACGTGAAGACACTCTTATTTCACAAACAAGATGATTTTCACCAAGATAGGCTTAAAGGCCCATGATTTTTGGTGAAGTCCCTAAATCTGCGTATTCGATTTTTCATGAAATTACGCTATTAACTTAGAAGTGATATCCATATCTTGATGGAAAATTTCCATTTCATACTCTAGTGGACCCTTACCAACAAGTCGGAATTTGCTCCTCGTTTCGTTTAGGGAACAAAATTTTCAAGTTAGGAGTGATATCCACATCTTGATAACTAGTCCCACTCCTCGATTTTCAATCCTGCCAAAGTCTCAAATTTTCGATTGACTAGGGACATGAAGTAATCGGAAGGGTGAATACCGTTAGCCACTCCTCGGTGAGAGTATTCTACCTATTAGGCCAAAGCATGTTTCCCTAACTCGAAAGAAGTTTCGATTCACTTTGGAACAGTCTTAGTTTCGTTCCGAGACACTCCAAGTTTTACATCGAATCTCTTTTATGTTATATCCATTTCTATGTGTTTTACATTTGATACGTTTATCATTTCAAGTCGAAGGCATGAATCACACGTTATTCGCAATCTAATGCAATAATAATAATTGTGAACAAGCTAAATTTACATTCTTTACAGTCTTCATACGTGATACCAAATGCATACATGTTATACTTGTGCAAACTATGTGAAACTTACGTGATACGTGTTATATTTTATGTCCATTCATGCAAACAAACTTTATTTTATAAACACATTATGCTTAAGTCTTATCCTCTCCCCTTATTTCAAACTTTTAAATGTCTTCCAACTATAACTCGAACACAAGGAGGAACTCCAAGTCCAACTCCAACGCCGATTCGATGTCCAAGAAGGACATGATGAAGTTCATGGCCAAGCAAATGGCCAAAGTAATCCCCAACATCGTTAGTAAGATCCAACCAAGCCCCAACAACGTTGAATCCCCTCATGCATCGGTCGAATCCAAGTTCGACCTTAAACAATTCAATTCGTGTAGTCCAGTATCGTTTACGGGTGAAAAGGGAGCGACGAAGATACTCCCATGGTTTGACTCCATCGAGGTCACCTTGCGTCAAAGTGGGTGCCCTGAGTATCTGCGCACCACCAACGCCATCGGCATCTTCTGATCAAGAGCCCTTGATTGGTGGACCACCGAACGTAATGCACGCGGAGATGATGCCGCTTATGCGTTAACTTAGGCCGAGCTTAAGAAGCTCATGAACGACGAGTGCTGCCCTCCCCACGAGCTCCAACAACTCGAAAACGAGTTTTGGAGTCTCAAGCAAGTTGGGAGCGACAATATCTGCCTCACCACTAGGTTCAAATAATTACCATGGCCATGTCAATTGTACCGACAAGGCCATTGCCAAATACATCCGAGCCGTACCTTCTTCCGTCTCCGATTTTGTTAAGTCCGCTCAACCCAAAACCATCAAATTCAACCATAACCGAATTTTGGGTGGAACCTTCGAAACAAAGGGTTCTACCAAACGTTTCACCAAGCCACCACCGAACCTATCGCCGAACCATCCAAAACCTCACCCAAACCCAACACCAATGGTAAGAAGCGAAAGGCTTTAAACCGAAACCGTGCGGTTGTTACTCTGCGAAACCCTCCACAACAACAACTCACCTTGACCCAAACCCCCGAACCGACCAAGCGAGCATACTCTGGGATACTTCCCAAGTGCGTAACTTGCACCTACCATCACCCAACAGCCACACGGTAACCAAACTCAACCACCTGCCTAGAACCAAACCCAACCGGAGCAAAAACATGGTCACACCTATTACAAATGTGGCGACCCAAACCACCTGAGCAACGCCTGCTCTCAGCGCAAAAACCAACAACAATCTCCTTGTGGACGAGCTTTCGTCATCACTTCCGCTCAAGCCTATAACAACAACGACATCATCAACGGTACGCTTCTCGTAAATGATGTTTATACTTCTTGTTTTTTTTATACTGGTGCGGATAAAAGTTTTGTATCCGTTGAATTTGAACCATTGCTTAAGTGTAGATGCTCTAGGTTGCCAAAATCTTTCGCCGTCGAAGTCGCTAACGGAAAATCTATCACCATCGATTATGTCCTTCTTAATTGTTCTCTTAACCTTAATAATCACAAGTTCTCAATTGATCTCATACCCATGCAATTGGGTAGTTTCGACATCATAGTAGGCATGGATTGGCTTCCAAGAATCCATGCCGAAGCTGTTTGCTCTGAGAAATTCATTCGTTTTCCCCATCCATCTGGTGATTCGTTACACATCTATGGTGAGAAACCTTCAAAAGGTCTCAAGCTCATACCGTGTACTCAAGCGAACAAGTACTTGTGCAAAGAGTACTTTGCCTTTCTTGCCCACGTTGTGGAAAATAAGGATAAAGGAAAAAGTGTGAGTGATGTTTTTTGTCGTTTGTGATTTCCCCAACGTCTTTCCCGAAGACCTACTTGGTCCCCCTCCTTCTCCTCATTCTAATGACTTATGCATCGTGTGACATCTGTGCCTCCATGGCCATCAAACAAATACCAAATCAATGAAATATTGTATTTCATACTTGAGATTTGTATAAATATGTGTATCATTGCACATATCAATTCTTGTTCGATTTCGAGCTTTCTAGAAAGTTATACGCGAACTGATGCGTAAACGTAATCAGTTTAACGCGAAAAACACTCTGGAATAGTGAAATAGGCTTAACATACCTTAAATAACCTTTACATAACTTAGAAATAAGTTTTGGAAGGTTTGGTGTGTCGAAATCAAGTTTATTCGCTTACAGGGACTAATTTCGACAAACTGCGAAAGTAGGCCGATTCGTACTATAACGAACATTCTGGAATATGATCATAAGTTAAATATGCCCTAAATATCCTTTACATAGCTTAGAAATAGGCTTTGAGGTGTTTGGTTCGCAAAAATAAACTTATTTGATCAACAGGGACTAAAAGCATCAAAAAGTGCATAAGTTTGCATTTTCGTGCATATCTTACGTTCTGAATATATCCGGACATCCAAAAATTTATGTAATAATTAAAATATTTTATTTTAGTGATTGGCATGATAAAATTCCATTCGTCGTGTAGTTTGGATCGCTTTTCACGTCCGTTCGAGTTTCGTCTTAATTAACCGAACAACGCAATCGTACGACTAAACGAACCGACATCCAAAATATTTTTGAGCATATTTTAAGTTCCCTATGCTTTAACTTCATTGTAGAGCCTTGAAATGGGGTTAACGGGGCTGAAACGTGTCAAAAATCAAGTTTTTAGCATGCATGGGTCTGTTTTGCCAAATTTTAAAATTCTGATCTGAGGGTATGGTGGGACGCGATAGCCTAGGTTGTTTCCGTCGTGGGTAGCCAAAACCCTATCTGGCAGAAACATTGAATCTGGACTTCCAGCCTGTTTTTGATGGTTTTAGCCACTGATTTGGGATTCCATCTGCCTGTTTTGATGGTATTTCATGTCCCCCTAGTATTGTTAAACCATGTGCCCACTTGGATGGCCAAGATCGAAGCCCCTTTTGCAAGAAACGATCCTAATGGTTTACCGAAAACTATATATACCCATGCTCTCATTCCATTTTCTGCACCCTTGATCTGATTAATACTCTACGTTGAAGCCTTTGCTTCATACCTGAGTGTTATAGATCAAGTTCTCCCTAGCTTGGACCCTTTGTAAGCTTCTTTCATGCTTTTATTGCTTTTTAAGCGTGAAAGTCAGACAGTGTTTGACTTTCTGCTTTGACCAGTCTTTGGTCAACAGAAAGTTTGTTTGAACTTTGCAACGTGAGCGTAATCACGATGGTTGTAGTCCCCTGTGACTATACCTACTGATTACCACGTTGATTAGGCATAGTGACGAGTCGTAGTTTCGGTCAAAATGCGTATTTATGCGTATTTTGCAACTAAACTATTCTTGGATATCAAAACCTGTTTTCTAACTTAGTTAAACATGTTTTAACATGTTTAGCTCGTCACTTTTAGTTTAGTGCTTGTATAGAGTCGTAAGTCAAGTGGTCAAAACCACCGCTTAGCCTTTCGAACTCGACCCGTTTGGTCGATCATTAGGATCCGACCAAGCGTGTTTAGTGACCATAGTTGTATAGGGAGTAACCTTCTGAGGTTATACCTTATGGTCACCTAGTTTAAGTAGTTATCTGATAGGTAATTTATATGCCTTAGGAAAATGACCAAAATGCCCTTTTCATGCATAATTGGATTTTAAGCATATGTAACTTAAACTTTTGTCACTTACCTGATTATGCAACATGTTTAGGCATATAATACTTGTCATAGGACTAGTTAGACGTCTCGAACGCGCATTTGCGCGAACGACGCGTTAAAGTAGCGTAAGATACCTTAATGGGTCGTAACGGGTCGAAAGCACTTAGGATAGGTTTCGATTTAGAATGTAGGTTTTGTTAAACCATATCATATGAGTTCCAATACTCATTTGGTTTACAAGACCTCATTCTATCCGATCTTCCGATTTAGGTCCGATTTATTAACGTAGTTACTTATATTAGGTGCCGATTTATTTCCATGACCCATTTAGCTTTGCTTGGTTGTTATTCAAGACTTCTAAGCATTCTCATGTGAGTACATAGTTCCCCTATTTTACTGTTTTTGATTGTTTTGGGGTGATTCATATGTGTTAAATGATTTCTATGTTTTTTAACGATGGTTTCGAAAATGATTAAAATGGTTTATATTAAATTAATAACGATTTCGATAATGTGAACAAAACTTGTTTCTTGTAATTTCATAACAAATAACATTCATTAATTTTGGCCGAACCGACCAGTATTAGGTTATGGTACCATTGGATCTGACAAATCCCGTTATCGGACTGCACCCATGGTTATGTGTGGGTTGTGTGGGTAGCGACCGAATCTGTGATTGTTAATTTACCCTTTGGTGGTTTATTAATACGAGATTGGCGATAGGCGAGTCGTGAAGGTTTAGATGTTATTAGCGAGACGACCAAAAGTGGTTTTTCACAATTAAAACGAGAATGATTTAAACAAGTTAAATGAATTGAACAAACGATTGGTTTTTGGTTAGTGTTTAGATAACGGGACGGGTGTAATGTGATGAAAACATGGTAGATACGCCGATGGTACTTCTTGTATATAAGTGTTTTCATCATATTACATACCGTGGCGTTATTTAGTTCACTTGAGTAAACGATTTTGAAACGATGTCACACAACGATGTTTTCTAAATAATATAAACCATACGAGTTTTATTAACAAGATGATTTACAATTTGATTTTCTTAAATAAATGTTTTTGGGTTAAGAATCATGGCTACGAGATTTTATAAATTATGACCAACTTGATTTGAGTTGGTTAGTTATGTTGCAATAATATACACTTTTCAAAACGAGGTTTGTAACTTTTGACTCTTGTAGTCTAATGAGGTACTGCAACATGTAAACGAGCCATGAATCCGATACTCTCATAAAACCTATGTGCTCGCCAGCATTTCTTTGCTGACTTTGTTTTTACATATGTTTCAGGTGTTGTTGAAAGATGTTGATTGCTAGGATGCATGCTCACTTATGACTGGACGAGGCCTTAGTGACTTAATAACAAAGATAGACTATGTTTAACTTGTTTGTTTAAATTTTAAGACAATGTAAATGGTTAATCTTTAAATAAAACAAAACTTCAAATTTCCGTGTGTTATGAAACAATGATTCTGTTACAACAGTCCCCGATGTTTCCGCCGTGATTTGTTGTTTTACGTGGTCGGGGTGTGACAGAAAAGTTGGTATCAGAGCTCATGGTTATAGGGAATTAGGGAATTAGGTTATTAGTAATGCTTTGACCTAGTCTATAAACTTCCTAGGACCCTAACATAAGATTCTTGTGTTTAGATCTTAAAACAATACCGTCAACTATCCTTAGGTGACAACCACAACAAGAACATAAATTTCGAATCCGCTTTGAAAACCAATCATCTATTCTAGGATGATTTATTATAAGGTTTTGAACCTTCAAAGTTTTCAAAATCTCGTCAAAGTTGGGTCTTATAATGTGAACACGTGCAATCTGGAAGGGTGGATGCCTGTACTCTGAGTTTTATGTCTAAGGCTAGAGAGTTCGTACAAATCCACATAATCGGACCAGTCACTCTTACCTGGGAACTCTTGGGGTGAGTGTCCACTTATAGTCTAAATCATGTCTTCGCGATACATTAATATGACCCGCTTACTTTGATTAGTCACCGTCTCTTTTGTTTGCCTTAGGTAACAAACAAATGATCACAATTTTTATGCGTCGTCATTCTGTTTTGATTATACGAAAACATTTCACTCGTTTCTTCCTAAGTCTTCCATTTCCTCTAGAATGTATCTTCATCGCAGCGACGCTCAGATGTCCGAACAGGCTACCAAATTTGCCCAGCGAATAGGTGAAGTAATCCAGAAGACTGCTGAGTTAGCTGTTGCCATGTCCTGTCTCCAGGATGAAGTCACCCGAGAAGCATCAAAGGAAGCAGAAGCTAAGCCTTCGAAAAGGTCAAAGAAGCGTAAAACCTCAAAGAATCCTCCAGCCGTTGCACCAAATCAAGCAGGACCTGGTCAGGTGGCAACACCACCAGCCAAGAAGCCGTACTTAGGAACTGCTCCTTTCTACAATCAATGCAATGGTCATCATCCAAATCAAACACCATGTTTCAAATGTACCCACTGCGGACGATGGGGACATTTGGTTAACATGTGTCGCTTTATCATCCAAAACAAAGTAGTTACAGGTCCTACTACTGCTCGAGCACCATACAAAGGAACAGCCCCTTTGTGCAATCAGTGTAACCTCCATCACCATGCCAGTGTCAAATACCGAAAATGTTTCAACTATGGACATGTTGGTCATACGGCAAGAGTCTGTCGTTCAGTCGCTGTGTTAAACCAAACTATTCAGAACCCTGTTCAGCTTCAAGCAGATCCAGCACAAGCTCGTTTTCCTCCTCGTACTTGCTACTTCTATGACGAGACGAGTCATTTCAGGGACGAATACCCAAAGTTTGTCAATGCAAATCTGACCCGCGGATGAGCATTTGGCTGATTAGAAGATGCTGCTGCTTTGAATAATTTGAAACTTATGCTTTTGTTTCTTTTGTTGAACTCTGAAACAATCTGTTTGGTTTATAAATAAAATCGTTGTTCATAATTCTGATATACAAGTGTAGTTACATGTGTGTATGGCATTCCCCTACGATACCTACACCAAAGAACTATGTTCTTTACAAACTACTCTTGTAGTTCTCCCATTCATGTGATCACTCATGATTTTTTCAAAAATTCAAAGTACTCGTTTCATTCTAAGAAACGAAGTACAGAAAATAAGTGACATTTTGAGTAATCACTTTAAATCCTTGGTTAGATAACTAAGGGTATTTTTCGATCTTATACCCAATTTCCAAATTCTGCTTCATATGTCGCCTTGGTATATCTAGCACCTCAACTTCATGAGGATTCTACCTTGTGTGTCGACTTAAGCACGTCTAGTGCAAGGTTTTGAAGCGTATCCTGCTATTCGAATTCCAAAATCCATATAGGATCTTCTTATCTTCACAATTAGATCCTTGAGGATGATTATCGCTCAAATCGGAGCCCTTGATTGGATTCTTTGTACGTTTTAATACATACATTACGATCCAATAAGGACAAAGCCGAATTCCTATTAAGATCTTCCTATCTTCATAGTTAGATTCTTGATATGTTTAAAGTGCCAATGAAATCCATGGATTGGATTCCTGGTGTGCTTTAAATACCCTTGTCCAAAGATAACAAATTGAAGGTCAAAATTAAACTATTATGCGATTATGAGATTATGTTTTTATGTGTTTTCTTTTGTGTTTTTGTGTGATCCGATTTTTCGTTATCCAAATCCTCGTAGAATCTTCCATATCTTCATATGAGGGATTCATAGTAGGATATCCAAAGGTACTACCTTAAATCCTTAATGGGATCTACGTAATAGTTAAGACCCTTGGATTATATAGTACCATTCCATAATTCGAAAGAGACCCCTTGAGTGGTCTAGTTTAAAAGATTGATTCAAAATCTGGTTGAGAATGTCATGTGATGATATAGCTGAAAAGACTCCTTGGTGGTCTATTTAAAAAGATCATTTATTGATTTAATTTAAAGGACCCTATGGTGGTCTAGTCACACTCATCACAGGTTTGTTCATTGGGTTTTCCCCTACACATTATCAAATGCACTGTGTGGACTATGCAAGGAATTACGTAATTATGGATGCATACATAATTATGAAATTCAGTTCAGGGAAACCACAGTAAGATTTATCATGTGTAAGAACCGATAGTGACAACAATAACGAAACGTGAACAATTTAATGGAGGTACGGTGGACGCACCAATGGTGCTTCATATACTTGTATATAAGTGTCCCTCTTACATTGCAAGCATGATGTTATTTAAAGTTACTAGAAGTTCAGAACCCTAACCGGTGTTGTCTTATCTTTTCGACTTCATGTTTCGAGCTCTCACAAGTTTCCTCTAAATAAATTTCGGGACGAAATTTCCTGAAGTAGGGGAGACTGTGACATCTGTGCCTCCACGGCCATCAAACAAATTCCAAATCAATGAAATATTGTATTTCATATTTGGGATTTGTATAAATATGTGTATCATTTACACATATCAATTCTTTTTCGATTTCGAGCTCTAAATCGCTTTCTAGAAAGTTATACGCGAACTGATGCGTAAACGTAATCAGTTTAACGCGAAAAACACTCCGGAATAGTGACATAGGCTTAACATACCTTAAATAACCATTACATAACTTAGAAATAAGTTTTGTAAGGTTTGGTGTGTCAAAATCAAGTTTATTCGCTTACAGGGACTAATTTCGACAAACTGCAAAAGTATGCCGATTCGTACTGTAACGAACATTCCGGAATATGATCATAAGTTAAACATGCCCTAAATATCCTTTACATAGTTTAGAAATAGGCTTTGAGGTGTTTGGTGCGCAAAAATAAACTTATTTGATCAACAGGGACTAAAGTTTGCATTTTCGCGCATATCTTACGTTCTGAATATATTCGGACATCCAAAAATTTATGTAATCATTAAAATATTTTATTTTAGTGATTGGCATGATAAAATTCTATTCTTCGTGTAGTTTGGATCGTTTTTCGCGTCCGTTCGAGTTTCGTCGTAATTAATCGAACAACGCAACCGTACGACTAAACGAACCGACATCCGAGATATTTTTGAGCATATTTTAAGTTCTATATACTTTAACTTCATTGTAGAGCCTTGAAATGGGGTTAACGGGGCTGAAACGAGTCAAAAATCAAGTTTTTAGCATGCAGGGGCCTGTTTTGCCAAATTTGAAAATTCTGATCTGAGGGTATGGCGGGGCGCGATAGCCTAGGCTGTTTCCGTCGCGGGAAGCCAAAACCCGATTTGGGATACCATCTGCCTGTTTTGATGGTATTTCATGTCCCCCTAGTATTGTTAAACCATGTGCCCACTTGGATGGCCAAGATCGAAGCCCCTTTTGCAAGAAACGATCCTAACGGTTTACCGAAAACTATATATACCCATGCCCTCATTCCATTTTCTGCACCCTTGATCTGATTAATACTCTAAGTTGAAGCCTTTGCTTCATACCTGAGTGTTATAGATCAAGTTCTCCCTAGCTTAGACCCTTTGTAAGCTTCTTTCGTGCTTTTATTGCTTTTCGAGCGTGAAAGTCAAACAGTGTTTGACTTTCTTCTTTGACTAGTCTTTGGTCAACACAAAGTTCGTTTGAACTTTGCAACGTGAGCGTAATCACGATGGTTATAGTCCCTTGTGACTATACCTACTGATTACCACGTTGATTAGGCGTAGTGACGAGTCGTAGTTTCGGTCAAAATGCGTATTTATGCGTATTTTGCAACCAAACTATTCTTGGGTGTCAAAACCCTTTGTTTTGATATCAAAACCTGTTTTCTAACTTAGGTAAACATTTTTTAACATGTTTTAACATGTTTAGCTCGTCACTTTTAATTTAGTGCTTGTATAGAGTCGTAAGTCAAGCGGTCTAAACCACCGCTTAGACTTTCGAACTCAACCCGTTTGGTCGATCATTAGCATCCGACCAAGCATGTTTAGTGACCATAGTTGTATAGGGAATAACCTTTCGATGTTATACCTTATGGTCACCTAGTTTAAGTAGTTGTATGATAGGTAATTTATATGCCTTAGGAAAATGACCAAAATGCCCTTTTCATGCATAATTGAATTTTAAGCATATGTAACTTACACTTTTGTCACTTAACTGATTATGCAACATGTTTAGGCATATAATACTTGTCATAGGACTAGTTAGACGTCTCGAATGCGCATTTGCGCGAACGACGCGTTAAAGTAACGTAAGATACCTAAATGGGTCGCAACGGGTCGAAAGCACTTAGGATAGGTTTCGATTTAGAATGTAGGTTTTGTTAAACCATATCATATGAGTTCCAATACTCATTTGGTTTACAAGACCTCATTCTATCCAATCTTCCGATTTAGGTCCGGTTTATTAACGTAGTTACTTATATTAGGTGTCGATTTATTTCCGTGATCCCTTTAGCTTTGCTTGGTTGTTATTCAAGACTTCTAAGCATTCTCATGTGAGTACATAGTTCCCCTATTTTACTGTTTTCGATTGTTTTGGGGTGATTCATATGTGTTAAATGATTTCGATGTTTTTTAACGATGGTTTCGAAAATGATTAAAATGGTCTATATTAAATTAATAACGATTTCGATAATGTGAACAAAACTTGTTGGTTGTAATTACATAACAAATAACATTCATTAATTTTGGCCGAACCGACCAGTATTAGGTTATGGTACCATAGGATCTGACAAATCCCGTTATCAGACTGCACCCATGGTTATGTGTGGGTTGTGTGAGTAACGACCGAATCTGTGATTGTTAATTTACCCTTTGGTGGTTTATTAATGCGAGATTGGCGATAGGCGAGTCGCGAAGGTTTGGATGTTATTAGCGAGACGACCAAAAGTAGTTTTTCACAATTAAAACGAGAATGATTTAAACAGGTTAAACTAATTGAACAAACGATTGGTTTTTGGTTAGTGTTAGATAACGGGACGGGTGTAATGTGATGAAAACATGGTAGATACGCCGCTGGTACTTCTTATATATAAGTGTTTTCATCATATTACATACCGTGGCGTTATTTAGTTCACTTGAGTAAACGATTTTGAAACGATGTCAGACAACGATGTTTTCTAAATAATATAAACCATACGAGTTTTATTAACGAGATGATTTACAATTTGATTTTCTTAAATAAATGTTTTTGGGTTAAGAATCATGGCTACGAAATTTTACAAATTATGACCAACTTGATTTGAGTTGGTTCGTTATGTTGCAATACTATACACTTTTCAAAACGAGGTTTGTAACTTTTGACTCTTGTAGTCTAATGAGGTACTGCAACATGTAAACGAGCCATGAATCCGATACTCTGATAAAACCTATGTGCTCGCCAGCATTTCTTTGCTGACTTTGTTTTTACATATATTTCAGGTGTTGTTGAATGTTGTTGATTGCTAGGATGCATGCTCACTTAGGACTGGACGAGGCCTTAGTGACTTAATAACAAAGATAGACTATGTTTAACTTGTTTGATTAAATTTCAAGACAATGTAAATGGTTAATCTTTAAATAAAACAAAACTTCAAATTTCCGTGTGTTATGAAACAATGATTATGTTACAACACTCCCCGACGTTTCCGCCGCGATTTGTTGTTTTACGCGGTCGGGGTGTGACACATCGACCTTATCCTGGCACTACACCTGTTGCTAAATCTTCTTACCGTCTCACACCCTCGGAAATGCAAGAGCTGTCGAGCCAACTTCAAGAATTACTTGATAAAGGCTTTATACGCCCTAGTACCTCTCCTTGGGGCGCTCCGGTCCTCTTTGTCAAAGAGAAAGATGGATCATTCCGCATGTGCATCGACTATCGTGAACTCAACAAACTCACTGTCAAGAACCGTTACCCACTTCCTCGCATTGACAATCTCTTCGATGAACTCCAAGGCGCAACCTGTTTCTCCAAAATTGAACTTCGTTCTGGCTACCATCAACTTCGAGTCCACGAAGAGAACATTCTGTCGCAACCCACGCCCCCTATCTGTCCCGGGAACAGGCAACCGCGAGACCAGTTTTGGTGGTATCGGTATTTATCAATTTGGCAGCGGAAATTTCATCAGGACCGTAGTTAGGAAATATTTATCAGAGTAAATACCACTCTTTTATAATATTAAACACATTGGGATAAAACCCAAGTTTTCATTACAAACATTTTTATAGGGAAAATCCCTATTTTATTGAATAAAACATCTTCTTTTATTTAGGTAACTTTTATAGCCACTTTTTCCAAGCCTTCAGTGCTGTCCAGCTGGCTTCTAGTTGGCTTTCACATTTTGTTACCTGAAACGCGTTTAAAAACATTTTGTCAGTGGGAAATACTGGTGAGTGAATCCTAGTTTAATCAAGAAGAGTTTTATCCTTTAACAGTATTGAGAGCTATTACAATGTTTATTTCTACACAATTACTCATTCAGTATTGTCAATCCTGACTGGTGGGTCATATTACACATTGGCTAACTCTTTGTCCAATGGTAACGTGTTCCACATTTTGTATACAAAACCCCAACATACCGGCAGTAATTGAAGAACTACAAAGACTCAATCACAGCTTAATCGCTGATTTCAGGTTTCTCGCGGCCCGCGTAGACCTAAGGGTCGTCTTACGCGGCCCGCGTAGTAGGGGTGGTAGGGCCTAGCTTGTCCGGGTCAGCACCATAGCTTCGACACGATGACGACACGTGGCGGCCTGGGGACTCGCCTGAGATTGGAGCTGTCGCGGCCCGCGTAGGTCAAGGGGGTGGCTTACGCACCCCGCGAGAGACCTTAAAATTCGTTTTTATTTAATTTTTATAAAAATAAGGTATTCAGGGTCCGTTTTCGCATACGGGGTGTATTTTAGGACATATAGGGATATTTTAAAATATATTAGGGTGTCAGAAAAATATTTTGGAGGGTTGTTATACATTCCTAAAACCGCTTTTCGCACTAGATACGGTCACTACAAATTCGTAGTCATGCCTTTCGGTTTAACCAATGCACTCGCGGTTTTCATGGATTTGATGAACCGTGTGTAATGCCTTTATATTTATGTATCTATTTTCGTTTGAATGGCTTAGTAATGCTTTTAAATTATTAATTAAATTATATAATTAGTTACTGTATATAATATAACTTCATGATTGGAAGCAATTGAATGATGAAAAACTTTTTTTAAAACATTTTTAAAACGGTATATATCTTTTTTAAAACAGTCATAAACTCAAAAAACCACTTTTTTAAAACAACCTAAAACGGTTGTTTTGATTTTCTAAAACACTCGTAAACTCTTTTAAAACGGTTGATTTGTATTTTTAAAACACTCATAAACTCTAAACTCATGCAAGACCACTTTTTAAAACGGTTGTATTGTTTTTTAAAACACTAATAATCTCAAAATGCAAGCCTTTTAAAACGGTTACGTCTTAATTAAAACAGTCCATTACCTTTTAAAACACATGAATTTAAAATGGTTGTCCAACCGTTTTAAAATGTCTAGATCACCGTTTTAAAAAGCGTTATTTTTGTACTAGTGTAAGATATTTTTATTTTAACTGTTTTTTAAACATTTTTCTATATTTTTAGTTTTTGATTTTTTTATTAAAAATGCTTCTACATGTATTTATAAGGAAATTAAAAACAATGATTTTCAATATATTAAGTCCAGTTCACCTTTTTTTAGTGTTACTTAATGAACCCCTCTCTCTCTCTCTCTCTCTCTCTATATATATATATATATATATATATAGGGAGGAGATCATGCGAGAACCACCATATTGTGATAACCGCGAGAACCAATGTGAACACAACCTAAAATAGCTAAAAAAACCTAACCCCCACCCCCCACCCCCCCCCCCCAAAAAAAACCTAAACCCCCCTCCCCCACCCCCTAAAAACCTAACCCCCCCCCCCCAAAACCCCACCCCCCAAGCTAAAATGCTAAAAACTAAACCCCAAAAAACCTAAAAAAATCTAAAAAAATCTAAAAAAAAAAAAAATTTAATATTTTTTATGCTCAAATCGCTACTTTTAGTGGCCAAAAAAAATTTTTTTTTTTTTTTGCTTCGAAAAGTAGCGATTTTTATATAAAAAATATTTAAAAAAAATTGTGTGATTTTTAGCTATTTTTAGGCATTTTTTGTTGTGTTCACATTGGTTCTCGCGGTTCTCGCAATAAGAGGTGGTTCTCGCATGATCTTCTCCCTATATATATATATATATATATATATATATATTAGAAAATACTTGAAGTTAATATAGATTAACTAATAAATAATAAAACCGATCTTAGACCCGAGCGTAGTCGAGCAGCTCAACTTGTTTGTACGCCTAGTTTAATGTTGTGTTAGACACTATTGCCCCTGGTTTTATGCATATTCAAACTATATCTTAAGATTGATTTATTATTTCTTATGGAATAATATGAACTCTTTTATTGGACGATAACAATTGAAAATCCAAAACATATACGTTTTATTTTAAATCAGATTATAGCTATTTACTTATTTATCGAAGTACGAATATTCTAATCAAGTTATTGCGGTCATCTATGGTGTTAAAGGTGGTGTTTGTTTTTTGGCGAGAAGCACTTCTGGCCACTTATGTCTGCGTCGCGCAGACGTTTGAAGTCTGCAGCTTGTTTGTGTTCCGGAAGCACTTCTCACCAAAAAGGTCTTCTCCACATCTTCCCCACACAGACCTGTTCTTATGTCTGCAAACCTCTTCAGAACCTCTTCTCTCTACCATTCAAAACACAGACCTCTGCATCACCTCCACCACCACATCTTCGCCACCACCTCCACCACCACATCTCCGCCACCACCTCCACCACCACTCTCCACAGACAAAACCCCCAAATCGGAACACAAAACCCAGATCGGATTAAACCCAAAACAAAAAGATTAAACCCAGAAAAATGGCACAATCAAGAACACAAAACCCAGATCGGATCTTCAACTTACCGTAACCGTCAATCTTCAGCTTCTTTCTCTGCGTCTCTTTCTCTCCGACGTCTCCCTCTCTCTGTTTCTCTCTCCTGCGTCTCTCTCTATCTCTCTCTGTGGTGTAGTGGTGACGGTGGTGTAGTGGTGACGGTGGTGGCGGTGGTGTAGTGGTGACGGTGGTGGTAGATGAAGCAGAGAGAGAGATGGGTGTTCTATGGGTGTTGTGTGTGTTGTGTGTGTGAGAAGGGGTTTTGTGGAAGTAAAAAAAACAAACCCTCTTCTCCTTGCAGACTGCAGACCTTTGGTCCACCTCTTCTCCTGCAGATGCCTGCAGATGTGGTCCGCAGACTGCAGACCTTTTGCAGCTGAAAAACAAACACCACCTAAGTATATTTATTTATTTATTTATCAAAGTATGAATATTCTTGCGGTCATCTATGGTGTTTAACTATGTTGTATATATTTGACATGACTTTTGTAATTTTAAGGTTTGTTACCAGGTCATTTTCGTTTAAAAATACAGTGTACAAATTATAATAATAATGATTAAAAAATAATATTTACAGTAAAAAATGGGCATCAATTATGACGATAACAATTGAAAATCCAAAACACAAACGTTTTAAGTATTTTAAATCAGATTATAACTATTTATTTAATAAAATATGAATATTCTAATCAAGTTATTGTGGTCATCTATGGCGTTTAAGTGTGTGGTATATATTTAACATGACTTTTGTAATTTAAAAGTTTGTTACCTGATCATTTGCATTTAAAAATACGGTGTAAAAATTATAATAATGTTTAAAAAATAATATTCGTAGTAAAAAATGGGCATCAATTATTATTTACAATAAAAGAATGAGTTTTTTTCCCAAACTAGTGTTGATAGAAAAACTATTTGAAAAAATAGTGTTCATTAAAAAATATTTACCAAAATTGTGTTTATTCCTTATTTTGTACTAAGATTTCATGTTTTAAACAACATCTTACGCTTCTTATTTATATTGTATTCTATCAATCCGTTATATGTATTATTTTTCTTAGTGTTTGTGAACATAAAATATTTAAAATTTTTGACTTCATTTGAAAATGTATTCGTGAGATGTATGGGATATAATTTTTTCAAGAGCTGAACATGTGCAGATGATATTATTATTTTAAAAATTAATTAGTTTAAGTTTCATATATTAATAATATTTAGTTCGTTTTGTCTTAAAATACCTATGAAACATATATTAATAGTGAATTAATATCAATAATAAATAAATTTGAATAAATTTGATTTATTGAATTGAATATAAGCGAATAAACAAATGATGTGTTCATGTTCGCTCGGCTACTTAGATTAACAAAAAGTTGTGTTCATGTTCATTCGTTTATTAAAGTACAAATATAAGTTGGGTAAAAATCTTTAATGAGTTGACGAAGAAAGAAATAAACAATATTTCGTTGAATTGATAGAATAAAAACAAAAAAAAAGTATAATAAAGAAAAAAAACAGATAATGGATAGAATAGAAGTATAAATAGGAAGTTTAATATGCTTGTTAAAACATGAAACCTAAGTACAAAATAAGTGATAAACACTATTTTGGAAATAATTTTCAAGGAACACTATTTTGGTAAATAATTTTTCCACCAATACTACTTTAGAAAAAAAAAAAAAAAAAAAAAAAACCCTCATAAAAAGAACGCTAATGCTGGAAGGTTTTGAAATTCTTTGCATTAATAGAACTTACATAAGACGTCAGCAAGAACGTGAAAATGATCGAAAATAATCATTGATTAAACTCATTTGATTAAAATAAATATTTGAAGCGTCTAAATTAAGGGAATGCACAAAAATTTTATTCGCTTCAGAACCTGACACTTTTATCACAAACATCTAAAAGTAGACTCCTAATGTTGAGGGTGTTATGATAACGAAGAACAAATCACGTTGATTCTGTGAGTACCCATGATGATCTTCCCCAACCCCCAAAGTTCAACCCAATGGGCAGAGAATTTGAAGTGAAAAGTGATTAAACTCGAAATTGATTTCTGACCATTGGAATTACAAGAGCAAGACATAAATAGAGACTAAAATTCGAAATGGGCCACAAAAAGGCCATGGGCCAAACACAAGCCCAAAAACAAAATGTATAAAACACCGAAAAACATAAAAAGTGTCCAAAACTCCCATTAGAATGTGTTTTCTGGGGCGAAACTTGGACAAGGCCGACGTGCTCCTCGTTTCAAGCTTCGATTTGACTGGTCGAACGCCTAAAACGGAGACCCGTAGTCAAAGTTATGCTCGTTTTCGTAAATCACCATTGGAAGCTCGATCATGGGCCTCCAGAAATGTCATGGCCCGATCCTCTACACTTGGGCCTGCAACAACTCCTTTTTTTTAAGACAAACAAATTTTATTAGAATCCAATGCCTGGCAAGACTCCTTTTTTAACGACCAATATATTTTAAAGACTTCGTATAAGCCTATAAGTTTGATATTGTATCGTATAGTATAGTGTAGTATAGGTTACATATAGGCCTCATATAGGCATATAGGTGTAGTATCATATAATATAGGTACTGTATAGGGCTCGTATAGAAGTATAGATCTAGTATGGTATCGTATCGTATAACGTAGTATAACTTAAGTCTCGTATATGTGTAGTATAGTAGGAATATACGATACGATAGTATAAGATACGATACAATATCGGTATAGGCCTATAGGTATAGTATAGGTCTCGTATAGGACTAAAGGTGTGGTTTAGGTCCTGTATAGGCCTATAGATATATACAAGACCTATAGAGGACCTATATGAGACTTATACTATACCCTATACGATACGATACGATGCAATGCGATACGATGCAATACTATAGGATACGATACAACACCCATATAGACCTATAGGTGTAGTATAGGTCCCGTATAGGACTATAGGTGTGGTTTAGGTATCTTATAGGCCTATAGGCCAATACAAGACCTATAAGGGACCTATAAGAGACTTATACTACACTATACGATACGATAGGATACAATACGATACGATACTATAGGATACGATACAACACCCGAATAGGCCTATAGGTGTAGTATAGGTCCCTTATAGGACTATAAGTGTAGTTTAGGTCTCGTATAGGCCTATACAAGACCTATAGGGGACCTATACGAGACTTATACTACACTATACGATACGATACGATAAGATACAATACAATACGATACGATATTATAGGATACGATACGACCCCCGTATAGGCCTATAGGTCCCTTATATGACTATAAGTGTAGTTTAGGTCCTGTATAGGCCTATAGGCCTATATAAGACCTATAATTGACCTATAAGAGGCTTATACTACACTATACGATACGATACGATACGATAAGATACAATACGATACGATACTATAGGATACCATACAACACCCGTATAGGCCTATAGGTTTAGTATAGGTCCCTAATAGGACTATAAGTGTAGTTTAGGTCTCGTATAGGCCTATAGGCATATACAAGACCTATACGAGACTTATACTACACTATTCGATTTGATAGGATATGATAGCATGCTACACCTATATGCCTATACGAGACTTATACTACACTATATGATACGATACTGCATCCATAGACCTATACGAGGGCTATACGAGACCTATACGAGATGTATATTATACGATACTTAACAATGTTTTTTATTTATTTATTTTGTTAAAGTAATTATTATAGAACTTTTCTAAAACGATAAATAATGTATAAAAAATTTTCCTAAAAAACCCTCCTTTTATATACGCCGTTTTTCATAAGAAACATTTTTATACACTATTTATTGCTTTTGCAAAGTTCTATAATAAGTACTTTAAAAAATAAATAAATAAAAAAATTGTTAAATATCGTATCTTATAGTATAAGTCTCGTATTGGTCTCGTATAAGCCTATGGATCTAGTATCGTATCATATAGTGTACTATAAGTCTCGTATAAGCCTACAGGTGTAGTATAGTATCATATCTTATCGTATCGTCTAGTTTGGTATCGTGTCATATAGTGTAGTATAAGTCTCGGGTGTTGTGTCGTATCCTATAGTAACGTATCGTATTGTATTGTATTGTATTGTATAGTATCGTATCATATAGTGTAGTATAAGTCTCGTATAGGTCTATACAGGACCTAAACTACACCAATAGTCCTATATGAGACCTATACACACCTATCGGCCTATACGGTTGTTATATCGTATCCTATAATATCGAATCGTATAGTTTGGTATTGTATCATATATTGTAGTATAAGTGTTGTATAGGTTTCTTAAATGTCTTGTATATGCCTATAGGCCTATACGGGACTTAAACTACACCTATAATGCTATATAGGACCTATATGATACTACATTTATAGGACTATACGAGACCTATAAGCCTATATGGAACATATACAAGACTTATACTACACCAGATGATACTATATTATACGATACTACACATATAGGCCTATACGAGACGATACTACACATATATGCTTATAGAGGACCTATGCTACACTATACGATATGATAGGATATTATATTATACTACACTACACTTATAGGGCTATACAAGACTTATACTATACTATATGATACGATACGATACTACATTCATAGGCCTATACAAAACCTATTTTATACTATACGATAGAATACTTAACAATGTTTTTATTTATTTTTTAAAAAGAGTTACTTATTATAAAAGTTTGCTAAAACAATAAATATTATATAAAAATGTTTGCAGAAAAAACCCACCCTTTATATATGACGCATATAGACCTATACGTGACGTATATAAAGTGACTAGATGATGTGAATCAGAGGTTCTCTTGGAATTACACATATACGGGACCTAAACTACACCTATAGTATTATATTAGATGATGTGAATCAGAGATTCTCTTTATATATGGCAGTGATACGCCACGTGTAGATCTATACGTGGTGTATATAAAGATAGGGTTTGAGGTACAAATAGTCATTTTAGTATGCAAATATGTACACCCGTAAATAAACATTCAAGGTGGATCGAGGTGACTCTTTTTGCCAACATCAACGAAGATTTAAAAAAAAATAATGATTCAATATATCTATAACTAAAAAAAAAAAAAAAAATGATTCACAATATCTATAACAAATCAATAAAATACATTTATCAAAATTTGGTTTGCATCATAAAAAAAGTTAATAATGATTCAATAAATCGATCTCTCTGTTATGGTGTTCTTTCACGGTGGTGCATATATTTTCCTCTCCCCGGACGTGAAGCCATACGACGACGTTTGCCGCAAGTGCGGGAGAGAATTGCATGTGATAGTTGTTTCTGTTGGTTATCGTCTTGCACCTGAGCAAAGACACCCTGCGCAACATGACGATGGGATTGATGTGCTGAAGTTTTTGGACGTTGAAGAGAATAGGTCGAAAAGGTTAACAGAGAATTCGAATATTTCACGCTGCTTTATCGCGGTTGATAGCGCTAGGCGGACACATAGCTCATCATGTTGCTGTAAGAGCCTCCAAATTCAACTTCCAACAACTCCGGGTACGTTAACATCCATTGTCAACTTAACCAGCTGGATCTTTGGTTTTCAACGATATATTATCTTAATCTAGTTAAGTATATTTATACTTCATTTCATCGGTTGAAAACATCAACAACTATTTTTAATGAAATTATTGGCAAAGAATGATTCCATCTTATCGCTATAGCATATTTAACTCAGACATCGTAATTTGTGATGGATCCCATTTGTATTTAATCGCTCAAATGGTTATTAAATGATACATAACATTTTCATATTCATGATAAACCTCAAAAACTATTATGTTACTCACCCGACACGCAAGGGCGGATCCAGGAGAGTTTTGGGGGTTCCCGGGAACCCCCTCGATTTAGAAAAAAATAGTGGAAAGTTTGTATGATTTGGAAAAAATTACTAAGAATTACTGAAAATAAATTAAAAGGAACACTGTGCAAAAAGTTCTTGAATCCGCCACTGCCGACACGGACCAAAAATTCGGACTTCGAGTTAAGAAATATTAGAGAAAAGAAAAAAATGTGGACCTGGTTGCTGATGAGCTGCATGATGTTTTGAAGGTAATTGGGCTGGTGGCGCTCCAGACATTCTTTGGAGGTGAGGAGCGAACAGATTCTGAAATAAGGCTGGAAGGAACACCCATTGTATCCATTAAGCGGAATGATTGGTTGTGGAACGCATTCATGCCGCTAGGTGAACCCTACAACCGAGACCATCCTATCATCAATGTTAGTGGCCCCAATGGTGTGGACATATCAAAATGGATTTTCCAGCGACCATGGTGGTTGTGGCTGGTTTTGATGTTACTCGGGACTGGCAGATAAGGTACTGGTTGCTTAAGAAGTCCGGGAAAGAAGCGTACTTGATGGACTACACAAGTACATGTCATGGACTACACAAATACATGTCTAAACAATTTATTTCGGATGTAAAGGAGTTCATTCACAAGGTCTTAAGTAAGGTATGATGGGTCTAATTATGAAGTTTTTTTTGTGTTTTAAAGCATTTATTTATTTATTTTTTTTTTGTACTTATTGCAGGTGTTGATTTCCTATAGATTTAGAAGATGAAGATTATAGCTTAATAAGAAGGATACGAAAATCGACTTTATGTGTTATTTTGTTTGGTTCTTATTTTATTATTAATTGAATACAACTAAGAATTTTCTAATGAATTAGACCGTGTGTACAGAGATACGCGTAACGAATTAGATCTCGAATTTCTTATTAAATTGCTAAACCTTGCAATGTTTAAGAATTTATATAATTGTGTTTCTTATTGAGGAAGAGTTACGAGCACCTAAAAAACGCTTATGGGGGACGGACATTCTATGTGTAATACTTTACTCATTTACGATAAATAATAAAGAAAAAAGTCATTCCATTTCGACAAAAGACCCACACCCAAGTTCCATAGATTTTGGTCTGTTATCCCAATCATGATTTTCATACCTCTAGAGGGAAAGGCATCTATAAATTGACATGACATCCCACTCTTTGTTGGGGTGTAACATTATATATAATATTAAGAGTTAAATGTCATTTTAGTTCCTGTAGTTTGAGCTATTTTGCTAGTTTAGTCCAATGGTTTGAAATGTTGTCATTTTAGTACAAATAGTTTCAGACGTTGCCATTTTAGTACACTAGGTTAACTCCATCTCTTTGTTATGTTAACTAGAAGGGCATCTCGGTCATTTTATATGTAATTATGTTAACTATAAGAGCAATTCGACCATATAAAATGGTCGGATTATCCTTTTAGCTAACAGAAAAAATGGATGGAGTTAACCCAGTGGACTAAAATGACAACGCTTAAAACTATTTGGACTAAAATGGCAATGTTTCAAACCTTTGAACTAAACTGGTAAAATGGCCCAAACCAAGGACTAAAATGACATTTAACTCTAATATTAATAAGGAAAATTTTGGGAACAATTTTGGATTAAAAAAAATATAAAATGTATACAAAAAGGTTTTAGAAAATATGGGTGTTACAATGTTGCTATTAGAACATCCGCTTAAGAGAACTAACTATTCTGGTGTGAATGCTTAGACTTAAACCATTATGCTTAAGATATGTTGGGTGATGCGTCGATATAAGCCTAGCTTGGGTGGAAACCAAAGATACCAAATTGTCTAGTTAGTTTCTAAGGTGTTGTGCATGATGAGAGCTTTTATAAAGTACATTGCGTGATTTATACGTCTAATGTACAATGTGAACTAAATTTCCTCATCTCTACATGTGTGCACAAAATCCGATGTCTAGACACGTCATCATCATACTTAGTAAATCCCATCAATAGCAAAGCTAAATTATGGTATGAAAAGAGTAACATGTAGACAGCTTAATTGATTACCATGAGCAACGCTGCCAACGCATACAAATAAAATATCTTAACATGTGTGTGCACAGAAGAATACACACACGTGGGATACCAACATTGGGTACATGCCATCCCTTAATTAAATTTTCACACCTATATGATATGCACCAGTGACATAGTATTTAAATTTCGAAAATGCTCGTTCCAAAAAACTTGCTAACAATTCTTTCTAAATACCGTGACAAACAACAATCTTGCAAACCAGTCACCATACCATTTCACTAATCAGGCCAATTCCAGAACCAGACAACATTATAACTGGTTTGAAAATATAAAACACACAAAGAAATCCAAATGTGTTTTTTAAGTAATAAGCATATAAAAACAAGTTTAAAAAATTGTAATTTAATTCATCCATCATGTAATATAAAGTAGAGTGTTCCATGAGCGAGCACTGTATTTTAATATATTGAGTAAAATGCACGGATAGTCTATGTGGTTTGTCAAAGTAACAATTATAGTCCCCAGCTTTTCAAAATTACACTCATGGTCCTTGTGGTTTAACAAGTTGTTACTCATATAGTCCCTAAAGTGTATGGTCGCTCTTCTTCTTCTTCTTCTTATATAGTGTAGGCCCCACCCCCTTTTCTTCACTGCCGGCCACCATTTGTCGACAACCACCCCCGGACCACCACCATCACAACATGAGAACCACCACCACCTAGTCCACCTACATCACACCATTAACCAAAACAAAACCTGCAACAATCTCAAAGCAAATTGCAATCACCAATCATCTTCTTTCTAATTGAATCTCTTCGTCGAAAATAATCCGATCCAAACCTGATTTTAAACAATCTTTGTCCAACTTTTTAGTTCTCTTATCAGATGAAACCCGTAACTAATCCCGTCGGTAGAGAAATCATCAACCAGAACTCGTCTCTAGTATGAAATTTCGCTTTCGGTAGTTAAGACGGTATTTAGGAAGGTGGGGTTTCATGTCGGGGGGAATTGGGGGGTTAGATTGCAGGTGGTGGTTGATGGAATCCAATACTGGTGGTTGACGATAGGGGCTTTTGGGTTGTTGGGTCGGGTTGGGGGAGGATGATAATGGTTGAGGTTAGTTGTATCTGTTGGTTGTTAGAGTAGATGTTGGATCTGAGGTGAACATCGAATGGATAGTAGTGGGTCGTGGAGGTTGTGGATGTTGCAGGTGGATGGAGAAGAAGGGTAGGGTAGGGTGGGGTGGGTGGGGGTGGGGTGGTTTTATATATTAAAATAAAAAAAGTGGGCCCCACTTATAACTCTTTTAACTCCAATATTTTTAATGTTTTCTCTTTTAGCAAGGGTAATTGCGTCATTTCATACCCACTTGACTGAGATAACTAACGGTCATCCGCTCTAGGGATCATCCGAGTAACAACATGTTAAACCACAGGGAGCACGAGTGTAATTTTAAAAAGTTAGGGAGTATAGGTATTACTTTGACAAACCACATGGAATATTCATGCATTTTACTCTAATATATTTATTTGTGTTTAGTGGAATCTAATGGAATATAGTGTAAACATAACAATAAGAGTCATACCTAATGGAATGATAAATAAGTAATTATTTGTTTACACTTCTATGAGCTAAAGATTTTGTTTTCATTTCTCTTATTTCTCTTCTTCGTATTCTATTTCTTAATATAGAAAAGTTAATTAAAAAACAACAATAATAAAATATAAGGGTGAGCGGAGTGGTGCGGTAAACACCTCGGTAAAGCGGGTTACCGATCGGTAACACCGCCGCCGATGGTGTTTACCGATCGGTGAGGTTGGTTGAGCGGTGAAGGTTTACCGATGAGGGGAAGGGGTGTTTGTCATCTTTTGCCTCCTATTTTTATTTATTATGTTTTTTTAAATAATAGTTTACCTAATCCAAGATAGGCAAACCACCGCCAACGTTTTTGAGCATTAGGTAAACAAAATAGGTAAATTGACGTGGCACTCTCTGATTGGGTGAATGGAGAGTTTACATATTCCAAATAGTTAACCACTCCCTCCACCCTAATATATAAAGGGGTTATTGTTATTAGGCTTAAAGCTATTACCACCACATTTGTGTTTCTATTTATAGATAGTTTTGCTAGGAGAGTAGTGGCAGATGGTCCTATGGTATTGGACCCTACCTTGGCAAACAAATAAAAAATCTAACCAGGAATCCAATCTAAAGTTTTAACTTCAAAAAACAGTTATGGATCACCAACGGGTTGTCCGTTGAGATCTTGTTCCATTCGAACATCATCATCGGTAATCTATTTGTAACACCCCAAAAACTCGAATTATTTAGTTGCTAATATGTTATCACGTTTAAAAGAAGGAAATGTAATAACTAGGTTATTAAACCTAGTTAAATGCTTGGTTAAAACAAATAAGAATATGAAGTTGGGTAAATTATGAACAAGTGTCAAACATGAGGGGTTGATATGGAATAAATGGAAAGATAAAATATAAAATAAAAATTAAAACCCTCAAACACACACCTGGGCATGTGTGTTCGATCAGAGGAGAAGAAGAAAGGGGGAAACCCCTCTCAAACCCTAATCGCCGAATTGGATGGGATTCGGGCTGAATTCGAACTTGCATGAGCCTAAATAGTGATTATCTAAGCAAGCTTTAGCCAAGGTATATCTTAATTCTCAATTTTGATGAACAACCATGAAGTGGGTTTTGATGAAAACGTGAGTTTGATCTAAATTAGGATGAAAGCTTGCTAATGTTATCATATTTAAGTTGAATCTTGGCTAAATTTTAGTTATCTTAGTGATTTAGAATGAAACCCATGTTTATGAGTATGAGAATGATTATGATGAACATGTGTATGTTGTTGATTTTGATTATGTTGATGCATATGTTATGTGCTAGGTTTTGATAGTAACATGATGTAGATGATAATGTGATCTTGTTTGAATGAAATGATTCATGAGGTGAATATGGGAAGAATATGCTTAAATTACTTATACATTATGCTTAGATGTTAGTACGCACGCCAAGTGTTTGATGAAATGACTAGGTGAAGTTAGGAATGAGAGATATTTAGAAAAAATTTGATGAAATCTAAATCTGTCCATAAAGTTACAGCTGAATGTAATCAGCTGTAACTGCGTCAAATCTTGGCAAAAACTGATGTTTATTGAGTTTGTGATGAAATCCCAGGAAAAACCTTTAAACCCAACTGGAATTGCATTTTTTCGACGAAAAACCAACGTCTTATGAATTTTTCTGTATCGAAGGTTCAGGCTGCGTTTTCTGGCAGAATTTGCAGCCCATTACGAATGTCATAACTTAATTTAGGAATTGAGTTATGATCTCAAATGTTTACTGTAGGTAGCTTCAGGTGATTACAAAAATCTCCAACTGGAATTTCGTCAATCGGATAAACGAGGAATTTTAAATGAATTTTTCCGTAAGCTATAGTCAGAAGTGACGAATCTGATTGCAGCTTAGTAAATGAATTTTTATAAATTTTTGGAAGAGAGTTAGACTCTAAAAATTTAACACAAGGATAACCCATCCGAGGGGCACATCACATAAAAAGATTGTAATTTTTTCAAGCTCGTAAATATAGTAAACGGACGCCCCAAAGCAGCCTATTATGATGTCATGAGTATATGAGATTAAGCTTGATGTCATGAGTATATGAGATTAAGCTGAAAGTTAAAATGATAAATCGTTGACTATGAAAGTCAACTACGCATAAGGAACATGACTAGACTTGTTGTTGTGATTATAAGATTATAGATAATCGTATGGTACATGGTATATAAATATGTGATAAATGGAATGACATGATGGATTATATGGGTTTGAAAGGATGTGAAATCGGGTACATGTCGTATGTTTGTTAGGGATGATTAATGAAAGTTGAATATGAAATTATGCAAATGTATGCTCGTTATCAAGTACAACAATGTATGCTAACAAGAATGTGTTGATGATAACCTGAAAGCGTAGGAGCCATGTCAACATAGACACGAGCATGGAAGGGCAATGGGTCAAAGGTAAATACGGAAGCTATGCACGAACTCGGACGCGTGAGTTAGATGATTTCCGGAATCACTTCTTAGTTTGTTTAAGTAAGATAGCGTCTAGTTAATTAAGCAGGGTGACAATTGAAGTTAAATATAGTTTTGAATGTATGATATCGGTGACTTTAGCTAAGTAGACCGAACGGGTCAAAATAAGGTTGTGTTGATATGACAGAATGATGTCTAAGTAATGGCATCGTAACCGGGTATTGGGTAGAATTGCATATAAGTGCGCTAACCGAGAAACAGGGACTTGGGTTAATGGTCAAAAGATTTAGCCTTTGACTTTAAACAAAAGAGTTGTTTGACAATAATACGAACGGATCGAATAAATGTGCACAAGCTTTGTAATAATAATGAAGCACGTAAAGATTAAGGACTCGGGGTAAAGATTTCTAGTTAATAATTTAAAACTATGTTTTACGGACAAATAGAAATAAGTTTTGAGCAAATTGGTTGTGGTATGTCCTAAATATGCGAGTTTTAGTAATAAAAATATGAATTGGTCAAATAGTTGAAAACAAGCATGTAAAACCGAAGGCTTTAAGTTAAGATTGTTCTTAGTCCGGATGTTATATTACAAGCTCATATGATAGAAATTAAATTTTACGATTGCGTAGGAAAAAAGAACCACGAAAAACGGACTTGTAGGTAAAAAGTTATGACCAATTAATGTTTGATTATTGGAAAAATTGGAGCTGGGCGAATATCCAGGTCCAGAGAGTGGACCTGCTGGAAAAATGTCTCCCCCGTACCACACGACGGGGTGTTGTGGATCTGGCGCGACACGCGGGGTCGCTCGCGACCCGCGAACGGTTTGAATGAGTCTCTCGCGTGGCGCGAGAGACCTAGTTCCAGAAATTTATTTTTGTTCTCATCAGTTTGATATTAGAACGAGGTTATACTAGTTTATGTGTTATCAAAACCAACTTTTAGAATAAGTTTAATAAAAAAAAAAGTGGTAATCAAGAGCTCGTAAGTATATATATGAATGTAGGGATGCATGTATGTATGTTGTAAGTTGCTATGAATGTAAGTGAGAACGGCTTCAATGCGTTTGAGTATTGACGAATACTAATGATTTCTCTTGAGGTTGGAATGTAGTGCATGAATGAGAACATCGGGTTCATGAGGAATTAAAGTCGAACTCGGAACAAGAGAATTCAAGAGGATGATCAAATGGATTATGTTTATATTGTTGAATGTTATACGATTTTTTTTAATTATATGATAATAGTGTTGTATGATGTTGTCGATGACTAATGGTTAAGTTGTAAATGATGTCCACAGAAACTACACGAATTTTCTTTATTGCTAACGGGGATAAGCTGGCATAGATCGAGTCAAAGAGCAAGGATTGTACGGGAAGAACAGTCACCTAACTTGGATTATGTAACACTTGTAGTATTATTTTATCATGAATGTTGTTAATTCTTTTAGTAAATGTTAAACATTTTGTAACTGGGTCTTTATGTAAGCAATGTAATTAGTAAAATAGAATTTTTTTTTTAGGCTCGAATTCCGCTCCGTCGTTTTAAAGTTATTACGTGTTAGGGTGTTTCACTATTGGGAGCTATCGATTTGACGACAAGGTAGAACATCAATAGTTACGAATAGTTTATTTTTATTTACAATTAAAAAATATTATTTAGTTTCGTTGGTAATACTTCTTTATTTAGTAGTGTATTCCTATAATGAAAGATGTTATCACCGTTAAAGACTCTCATTCGTATAGTAACTCAATTAGTTTAGTATTCATAAGTTCTACAAGGTTATTAGACTCAAAATACATTGTTTAGAATTGTCGGTTACTTGGTATTTTTAGAATAATCAACATATGTGTGTGAATAGATATTCTACATACCTTAATTACCAAACAGGTCTATCCTCACATAAACATTGTTCCTTTTTTACTATTTCTACTGCACATAGTACAAGTATCTATGCAGCAACTTACACAACTAGATTCTCATTAAATCTCCATTGTCTGACTATGAAGGTCATCTTAGTCGGTGTTTAATTAAATTTTCAAGTCTGGACCACTTAAAAGCCAACATCCAATAAACACATGAGTGAATCGCTCAGATTTGTTGTCGTTGACGAGGGCAATTACTCTTGCATAAACGTCGGTGTTGTAGGGGATGGGCCACTCATACTCTGTTGCAACATCTCAGTTTTATAAGTCCAATATTTTTTCCTGTTTATTCAGTATTGTTAAAATTGATTTTTCCGCTAGAAACAAAACACCGGAGGTATTTATTATAACTATTATACTTAAATAACTTAATTAGTTGGTTAAAGTTCTTGTTTACGTTCGTTGAGCTATAGTCCAAAGGGGTTAATAAATAAGAAATGTAAGAAGCAACCATAGAGTGATAAGTGTCTAAGAAAGGATAAAGTGAGATGGTAATTTTGTCTAAGAGAAAAAAAAGTTAATGCAAATGCCTAGAAACATGCATACGCAAGTCACATGTTATTCCACTATTTTTTAAGCGTCTGTAATTTTTTATACGCTATATTTGAAAACTATAACCTGAAATTACGGGAACCAGAATCTATGAAGTTTACGTTGAAGAAATGATTCATACTATAGTTAATGACATGCGTAAAACGGCATGATATAATTTGCATCATTCAAGGCTTGGTTTTAGTCGTTTTCTTGCATGAATATAGTATATAAGTTATTTATTTCTTTACTTTTGATTTTCATTTCAAGAACAAATGGCCACAAAATAATAAAGATGGTGTTCCCATGCTAAAAATCAAGATACAAGAAAACTGACCAAAACACACCCCATGCTTTATCAGACACCACACCTCCCCCCCCCCCCCCCCCCCCGGGTGTGACAACATATACGGAAAAGGCAAATCATAATTTAAGACACGAGGCCGTTTCCCATGAAGCGCCACCCCGTGCTTACATCTTTGGCAGAAAAGACAAAGAAAATAACAAGGCACGAGGTAGTGCCTAATCAAACACACACTCGTGCCCGCAACCCCAAATGAAGACAAAACAAGTTGTGGACCCAACAAAGTTGACCACGGACATGTGTCACCTAGCTAGATATGTTCGTGCGTCATGCCTAAAATAAACTTTACAGCTGTCATAAATGAACAAAATGCAAAAACTCCATGACACGAGCCATGCCTCATCTTTTGTCCAGCCTATAAATTCAACCCAATACTCACTATTTGAACCATCCCATAAAACCCATTACAACCATCAACCCACTTCCACACCACACCTCCATACCATTCTACTATGCACCCACCCACCATTGCACCACTTTTCTATCTTGGTTTTTTTTTAATCATTTCGGTTTTTAAGTAGTCCAAGGTTGTAAGAACTTTTATTAACAATCATGCTTGTATGTTTATCTTTAATCAATCAAGTTTGATGATGTTCATTTTTATATTCATGTGTTGCTAACTTCTTGCATTACTTGCGGAAAATGAACCCTTAATGGCTTCTTAACCCTCATGTTATGGATAACCTTGTGTTAATGACTTAATTTAAACAACTCATTAGATGGATACCCCTCTTTTCCAAGATGGTTAGGGTTGAAATGGATTGAAGTGGGTTCAAATGAGGTAACATATCTTCCTTTCGGTTGGGTTCATGAGCTCAATTAAGAAACTAGATATGTACCCCCTCTAGGTACCCTAATTGGGACAGGGTGTTAAGAGTATTGGTGATAAAAGAACAACACCAGATTTATATGTTTTCGTGCACTAATGTTTGATTAGAGACCTTCATATTCTTCGTGTAGACTTTTATGCTTCACAAATTCATCTTCGGTGAATGGAGAAAAATATGTGGGTCTATAATGAAATCCCGTAATCATGTTCTGGGTATTCAAAATCACGTAATTACGTAATGGATTAATGTGTATTCAAAATCATGTATACTTTTTTTTCAAGAAAACTATAGCAAAAGGTTGTTGGAATTAAAAAGAATGGAATGCTCGTTAATACGGTGTAATTTTTTTTTTAAAATACCAACGTTTGAAAAAGTTATAGGCGTTTGAAAATTGTTTTAAGTGAGAAAAGACTAAATTACCCTTTAAGCCAATGTCACTTATCCTGAATTTCTTGTCTCGTAGGCTTTGTATGGAAAATTGTCTTGTATGAGATCCTATCTCTATTTTATAATGTGGCTGTGACAAGAGATGAAAAAAAATAAAACGATAACAGGTAGCCTATACATGTCAAGTTGTGCACGCTCTATTTTTTTTATTTTTTTTTTATTTTTTTTTTTTTGAGCCTCTATGATTGACCCTTTCCAATGTTCATTTTAAATTTTTTGGTGAATCAAAAAGTTTACTTTCATGATTTTCCATATAATACGTTTTGAACAAGAACATAAAATATATCGTTCAAAACGAAGCCATCGCATGAACCATTTGACCAAGAATAGTCAATTGTTCATTTTGCACTATAAATATTTGGATTTTGATTGGTTTACTCACACACATAATTACTTTCATTATTTTTCTCTCTAGTCTGACAATGGAATCTGCAGCCAAAACTCCAAAATCTCTGTCCTTACCCTGGACAACACGAATTACACTTTGGTTACTCGACATCGGACTCAACTTAATTATGCGGAAAGACGGCACAGTGAACCGCGGTCTTCTCAAACTCGTACCCCTGACACCGCCGTCATCTGAACCGATCAATGGTGTCAAGACATACGATGTAGTGGTGGATCCAACTCGCAAACTCTGGTTCCGCGTATTTGTCCCCACACAGTACACTGTAGAAGATCTTCCGGTGATGGTGTTCTGTCATGGAAGTGGATATATTGTCGCCTCCGCGGACACACAGTTGTACGACGATTTTTGTCGCAAGTTCGCGAGAGAATTGCATGTGATAGTTGTTTCTATTGATTATCGTCTTGCACCGGAGCATCGACACCCTGCTCAACATGAAGATGGGCTTGATGTACTCAAGTTTCTAGACGTTGAAGAGAACAGGTCAAAATGGTTACCGGGCAATGCAAATATTTCAAAATGCTTTATCGCGGGTGATAGCGCTGGCGGAAACATGGCTCATCATGTTGCTGTAAGAGCCTCCCAGTTCAACTTCCAACAACTCCAGGTACAGTACATCTTGACTTTGTTTGAGACATCACCTAGATCATCGGTTGCTAAAGAAAGAATGGTCAATTATTTTGTTGACCAGAAATTAATGGTCAATAATATGCAATTTGGAGTAAAATATATTCCTGTTCAAGACAAAAAAAAAAAAAAAAAAAAAAAAAAAAATCGGTCCCAACGACCATCGCTAACTTGACCAGCTAGATGTTCAATTTTGGAGATTATTAGGACCGGGTCGGACCTATAGTATAATCCATCGCTAACTTGACCAGCTAGATGTTCAATTATGGAGATTATCAGGACCGAACTTATAGTAAAATTAACCTAGGTTTGGGCCTAGGGCATCCTGAAAAATAGGGTGATCTCCACTTAAAAGAAAATTAATATGCTAACTATTAATATTAGTGTAAACTTATTGTTTAAGATTTGTTTGATTCCTTGTACAAGCAAACCACTATGTCTTATAATTGTGTTAGATTTTTGTTTAGTTACAAACACGGATAAAAGAGTATTGTTTATAATAACCAAAGAAGAAAAAAGGGCATCGAAATTTCATTTCGCCTTAGGCCTTTAAAAAGCTTAGAACAGCCCTGGAGATTATATATCCAATTAAACAAAAACTTGAAACACTGTAAGTGAATTATGATAATCCCTTGCTGATGAAAAGTATAATGTTTTGAAGGTAGTTGGGCTGGTGTCGATTCAACCATTCTTTGGTGGGGAGGAGCGTACAGGTTCTGAGATACGGCTGAATGGAACCGCGCCTGTCTTGACGCTGAAGCAGACAGATTGGTTCTGGAACGCATTCTTGCCGCTAGGTGAACCCTACAATCGGGACCATCCTGTGGTCAATGTTAGTGGTCACTATGCTGTGGACATATCGAAAATGGATTTACCACCGACCATTGTGGTTGTGGCAGGGTTTGATATTCTACGAGACTGGCAAATAAGGTACTATCAGTGGCTCAAGAAATCCGGGAAAGAAGTGTACTTGGTGGACTACCCAAACATGTTTCACGGTTTCTGCCTCTTACCGGAGTTGCCGGAATCTGATCAACTTATATCGGAAGTGAAGGACTTCATTCACAATGTCTTAAAGAAGGTATTCGCAGCTCTGATACGTAATTTAAAACCGATGACACTAAGCGTACCTCTCTTATAAACTTGAGAGCGTGACCAATATTATTCTGCTCAGATGGGGCAGTATGTTTAGTAATATGGGGTACGGGATAGCACTCTTTTCAAACAGAAAAGATTTAAAAAAACACTACATTCACATGCATTTATCTTAAAACTATTTTATAACTTTAAGATTATAAAAAACTTACATCATTAGATCATGCGTAACATATATTAGAGGGCGTAAGAGGGCTTAATAGGAGCATGAAGAGTAAGAGGCGTTTTAGTATAACACCAAATAAGAAGAAAAAATTGGAAAATGATGATTGAAAGGGATTAAAGGCGTTAAGTGTTACACACTTCTTAAAAGGTTTTATGATGCTGACATGCGGATAATAGCCTGTAAAAATAGTCTTGTGAAACTTTGTACTTACTATACAGAGAGAGAGAGAAAGAGAGCGATAGAGACTCACATATTAAAAATGACTAAGCTGCTCACATAATTTTTATATTTAAAATTTTGATGAATTTTTTATACACGTTTTGGTTTTTGTTTTTGTGTTTTAAACCATTTCTTTTCAATACTTAATACGTGTGTTGATCGGTAACCTTACAGATTTAGAAGATGGATATGGAAGCTTGAAACAATTTATTACGTGTGTTGATCGGTAACCTTACATATTTAGAAGATGGATATGGAAGCTGGAAACAAGCGCCTGTATATGTTATTGATTTCTTCTTTGGTTTAATTTAAATTTTATGTTATTTGTTTGATTCCTTCTTTGACTTAAAATGAATACAGTTATTGCTTTTAATCTTAATTGTTTTGTTTGATTTCTTCTGTTATGCAATTATAACTAATTTAGTTGTATGTTAATGGGAAATTGGTTTTTAATAAACCAACCTTTGCCCCATTGGTAAATAATAATCCTACCTACAGAATTTGTAATTAATAATACTACGTTTCAATATGTTGGTACTCAATGGACCTCCGTTAGTTTTTTTTAACTGAAGTTAGTTTTTAAGTTTTATTTATTACACAAACAGTCCCTGTAGTTATAATTTACTAGTTTTAAGTTTTATTTATTACACAAACAGTCCCTTTAGTTATAAAAAAATTCATAAAAATAAAAAAAAATTCTAAAAAATCAAAAAAATTCTAAAAAATTCTAAAAAAATCAAAAAAATCATAAAAAATCATAAAAATTCAAAAAAATCAAAAAAATTCTAAAAAATTCTAAAAAAATCAAAAAAATCATAAAAAATCATAAAAATTCAAAAAAATCAAAAAAACTCTAAAAAATCATAAAAATTCTAAAAAACATAAAAATCCTAAAAAAATCAAAAAAACTCTAAAAAATTCAAAAAAAGCAAACGTTTCGACGCGAACCGTTTCGACCCGGACCGTTTCGACCCGAACCGTTTCGACCCGTACCGTTTCGACCCGTACCGTTTAGACCCGGACCGTTTTCGACCCGGACCGTTTTCGACGCGTACCGTTTAGACCCGGACCGTTTCGACGCGTACCGTTTAGACCCGGACCGTTTCGACGCGTACCACCACCACCACCGCACCGCCACCACCACCACCACCACCACAGCACCGCCACCACCACCACCACCACCACCGCACCGCCGCCACCACCACCACCACCACAGCACCGCCACCACCATCACCGGACCGTTTCGAAAACGGTGGTGGTGGTGGCGGTGCTGTGGTGGTGGTGGCGGTGCTGTGGTGGTGGTGGTGGTGGTGGCGGTGCGGTGGTGGTGGTGGTGGTGGTGGCGGTGCTGTGGTGGTGGTGGCGGTGCGGTGGTGGTTGTGGTGGTACGCGTCGAAACGGTCCGGGTCTAAACGGTACGCGTCGAAACGGTCCGGGTCGAAAACGGTACGGGTCGAAACGGTACGGGTCGAAACGGTCCGGGTCGAAACGGTTCGCGTCGAAACGTTTGCTTTTTTTGAATTTTTTTTTATTTTTTAGAGGTTTTTTGATTTTTTAGAGTTTTTTTGATTTTTTTAGGATTTTTATGTTTTTTAGAATTTTTATGATTTTTTAGAGTTTTTTTTATTTTTTTTGAATTTTTATGATTTTTTATGATTTTTTTTATTTTTTTAGAATTTTTTTGATTTTTTTAGAATTTTTTTGAATTTTTAGATTTTTTTATTTTTATGAATTGTTTTATAACTACAGGGACTGTTTGTGTAATAAATAAAACTTAAAAACTAACTTAAGTTAAAAAAAAACTAACGGAGGTCCATTGAGTACCAACATATTGAAACGTAGTATTATTAATTACCAATTCTGTAGGTATGATTATTATTTACCAATGGGGCAAATGTTGGTTTATTAAAAACCAATTTCCCTATGTTAATTTGTTAGATTCGTTAATTATGTTATGTAAGTTTTAGGTAATGCCATTATAACTAATTATTAGATATTCTATTGTTTCAATATCATTTATTCAGTACAAATGTAATTTATCCTATACTAGTGCTAATATCTGGAAACTTCACGGGCTTTACAAAATAATATGTTTTCAAACTATTAAAAGAAAAATATTATACGTTTATGATGATTATAATAAAATTCTTAAAAAGAAATTATTATGGAACCTTGAGGTTCATAAAGAAATTTTATGTTATTTTGTTTGATTCCTTAGTTGACTTTAAATGAATACAATTATTGCTTTTAAGCTTAATTGTTTTGTTTGATTCCTTCTCACACTAGCTCTTTCTTATGTTATGCAATTATAACTAATTTAATTATATGTTAATTTGTTAGATTCGTTAATTATGTTATGTAAGTTTTAGGTAATGCAATTATAGCTAATTATTAAACATTCTCTGGTTTCAATATCATTTATTCGGTATAAGTGTAATTTATCCTATACTGCTAATACTCACGAACTTCACGGGTTTCACAAAATAATATGTTTTCAAAGCATTAACAAAAACAATCCAATATTTTGTGTGACAAAGCGATGAAGGTGGTAGCACTATAGTTATGATAAAAGAAATAAATACATAACTAAACATTCAAGACATGGGCGGAGCTTTTAAGGGGCGGGAGGGAGCGGCCGACCCCCTTAACTTTTCGCTCAGTAGTGGAGAGTATGTAGTTTTCGTATAAATTTTTTTTAGTATATACGTTCCCCCTCACCCTCACCCTCCCCCTCCCCTCCCCCTGGGGTCGGAAATCTTAAAGTTCGCCACTGATTCAAGGTGGATGGATGGAGGTGGCTCTTTGCCAACAGATTAAAAAAGTTAATTATGATTTAACATTAATAAAATACATTCATCAAATTTGGTTTGCATTATAAGTATACGAATTTTGACTCTCTCTCTCTCTCTCATGCTTCAACAATGGAATCTACAACTACAGCCAAAACTCGGAAATCTCTATTCCTACCCTGGAAAAAACGAATTATATATTGGCTAATGGAAACTGCAATCGACCTAGTTACCCGTAAAGACGGCACAGTGAACCGTCGTCTTCTCAAATTCGTAGACTTCCGGATCCCACCATCATCCAAACCAGTGAACGGTGTCAAGACATACGATGTAGTGGTGGATCCAACTCGCAATCTCTGGTTCCGTGTATTTGTCCCCACCCAGTACACTGTAGTAGATCTCCCTATTATGGTGTTCTTTCACGGTGGGGCTTATGTTTTCCTCTCCCCGGACGTGAAGCCATACGACGATGTCTGCCGCAAGTTCGCGAGAGAATTGCATGTGATAGTTGTTTCTGTTGATTATCGTCTTGCACCCGAGCATCGACACCCTGCGCAACATGAGGACGGGTTTGATGTGCTCAAGTTTCTGGACGTTGAAGAGAATAGGTCGAAATGGTTACCAGAGAATCCGAATATTTCACACTGCTTTATCGCAGGTGATAGCGCTGGCGGACACATAGCTCATCATGTTGCTGTAAGAGCCTCCGAATTCAACTTCCAACAACTCCGGGTACGTTAACATCCATTGTCAACTTAACCTGGTGAATCTTTGGTTTTCAAAGATATATTATCTTAATCTAGTTATTAAGTGTGTGTGTATATATATATACACATACATATAATCAACAACTATTTTTAATGAAATTATTGGCAAAGAATGATTCAATCTTATCGCTATAGTATATTTAAGTCAAACATCATAATTTGTGATGGATCCCATTTGTATTTAATAGCTCAAATGGTTATTAAATGATACATACATTTTCATATTCATGATAACCTCAAAAACTATTATGTTACTCACCCGACACGGACCAAAAATTCGGACTTTTAGTTAAGAAATATTCGAGAAAAGAAAAAAATGTGGACCCGGTTGCTGATGAGCTGCATGATGTTTTGAAGGTAATTGGGCTGGTGGCGATCCAGCCATTCTTTGGAGGTGAGGAGCGACTAGATTCTGAAATAAGGCTGGAAGGAACACCCATTGTGTCCATTAAGCGGAATGATTGGTTCTGGAACGCTTTCATGCCGCTAGGTGAACCCTACAACCGAGACCATCAATCATTAATGTTAGTGGCCCCAATGGTGTGGACATATCTAAAATGGATTTTCCAGCAACCATGGTGGTTGTGGCTGGTTTTGATGCAATTCGAGACTGGCAGATAAGGTACTACTGGTGGCTTAAGAAGTCCGGGAAAGAAGCGTACTTGAAAGACTACATAAATACGTGTCATGGTTCTACCACTTCCTAGATATGCCGGAATCTGAACAATTTATTTCGGATGTGAGGGACTTCATTCAAAAGGTCTTAAGTAAGGTATGATCTATTATAATATATAAATTAGAGTATATATTGTGCATTTATTTAAATATATTGTGTGGTAGGAAAGTCAATAACCGTATCCTAAATTGTATCCGTGATTGTAGCTTTCTCCTCCCTATATGAGGAGGGTTCAGTTGTACACATTATTCATTCAATAAATACACAATTACCTTTATGGTATCAGAGCGCCATAGTCTCTGAACCCTAGCCGCCTATTTTTTTCCCATCAGATTTCACCTTCGATCTCTCTCTTTCCCACTGCCATACATGACTATCACTCCGTCTTCCCTATCTGGTTCAACCACAGCTGAAATCAAACCCTTGCACCCTGTGTACTTGGTTGCTAACATCCAAAACAAGATCCGAATCCTTGATGGTGTCAAAGTAACCTACTCTTCGTGGGTTAAGTTATTCAAACTCCATGCTCGAGGTTACGATGTTTTGCACCATATTGATGAAACTCCGGCACCGAAAAAGACTAACGTGGATTACGATTCTTGGGTAAAGATCGACGCCATTGTCTTGCGATGGATTTATGGCACGTTATCTGATGACATTTTGGCAAGAGTCTTAGATCTGGAAGTCACGGCTCACCAAGCATGGACAAGAATCCAGGAGATTTTTCTGAACAACAAAAGCTCAGACGCTGCCTCTCTCGAACATAACTTCACTACTTTGACACTTGTTGCATGCTCTTCGATTGAAGAATATTGCCAGAAATTGAAAGATCTAGCAGAACAGCTAAAGGATGTGGATCATCTAGTCTCCGAATCTCGCTTTGTGCTTCAGATGGTACGTGGTCTTCCTCAAGAGTATGAGACAACTGCTTCGTTTATTAAACAGTCCAAAACCACATGGGATCAAACCATCGACATGGTTCACTTGGAACATCAGCACCATTCTGCTCGTCAGAACTCTTGTTCTGCATATGTTGCCAATTGGGTCAACCCTTAAAGCGGATCGGGCGCGAGTCAGCAGCAGGTTTCACACCCACCCAACGACCAAGCTTCGGAACCTTTTGATGCTCGCCAGGTGTCTAGGGGACGGGGTCGTGGTCGAAACAATCAGTGTGGGGCTCGTGGACGTGGCAAGTACTCCGGAAATCGCCACAACTTTCAACCGCAATCTGTCTCGCAACAGCAGGGATACGGGGCCTGGCCTTGGTGGAATGGGCCACTCCCTTGTCCTTATCTGGCCTAACATACTTGGTCCAGTCCATGGAATGCCAGGCCCAATAATGCATCTTCTAACGCGCCCACTCAGGCCTCATCCAATGCACATCAGGCCTTGCCCGCTCAGCCTTCTTCAGCCCATGCTGCCTTCGGCCCAAATGACTTTGTGGGTGGACCAATAGCCGGCCAAAACTCACCACAGCAACCAGTTGATCTTTTGTGCCCAACCGAACCCGGACATGCTCTTTCAGCAGTCACCTTGAACACCCTAGACCAGGCTTGGTATATGGACTCGGGAGCTTCATCTTATTTCACCTTGAAACCGGGCAAGATCTCCACTCCCTCGACTAAATCCTTTAGTGATAATATATTCGTTGGTAATGGCCATAAATTGTCAATAACAGGCTCGGGTAACGGTTCCATTAACACACCCAATCACACTATTAAGCTGAACAATATACAACTTGCATCGAACATTGTCAAAAACCTTTTATCCGTTCGAAAACTCACACGTGATAATCTTGTTTCGATTCAATTTGAACCATATGGTTTTTTCTTGAAGGATCTCAAAACTGGAACGATTCTTTCACGCCATAATAGTAGCGGTGATCTCTATCCATTCACGTCTCCGCAGTTTGCTATGCTTGCTTCGTCAACAAATAAGTGGCATGATCGTCTTGGACATCCCGGCCACCAAGTGTTAAATTTTCTTTCTAGTCGTTCGTTTATTTCATGTAATAAGGATTCAACAACCAATTTGTGTCATTCGTGTAATGTCTCTAATAGCAAACAACTACCGTTTTCTATTCACTTTCATTTACTGTTGCACCATTTGATATCCTTCATTGTGATTTATGGACTTCTCCAATTCTAAAGCAAAGTTGGATATAAGTATTATATGGTTTTGATAGATAACTTTACACAATATGTGTGGGTCTACCCAATCAAATATAAATCTGAGGCTTTCACTACCTTTGCAAAATTTCACAAATTAATTCAAACCAAATTTCACACTAAAATTAAAACATTTCAATGTGATTTAGAGGGAGAATTTGACAATCGTGAATTTCACAACTTTGCCTCGTCTCATGGTCTTGTTTTTTGTTACTCATGTCCACAAACGTCACCTCAAAACAGCAAAGCCGAAAGAATGATTTGTCGTCTAAATGATATTATTCGTACCCTCCTAATACATGCTTGTCTTCCTCTGATTTTTTTGGTAGAAACCTTGCACACCGCGACGTATTTACAAAACATTCTTCCCTTAAAGTGTCTTAATTTTCACACTCCATGTTATGCCTTATACCAACGACACCCGACATATGATCATTTACGTGTTTTCGGGTGGGCTTGCTACCCAAACATGTCCGCCACACAGCCACATAAACTCCCCCTCATTCCACAAGATGCATATTCCTAGGCTATCCATCTAACTTTAGAGGATACCGTTGCCTAGATCCGGGCACGAGTCGGGTTCACATATCACGACATGTAGTCTTTGATGAAAATAGCTTTCCTTTTGCCAATCCTTTAACTAGTCAAGCCTGTCAATTTCTAGATGAAACTTCACTGCCCAACACACATTTCAACTTCCCTTCACCACCTGTGCACACTACACCCATTACTACTCCCATGCACCATCCTTCTTCTCATCACACCAACCCCACCCCAAAATTAGTCAACACACCTCCATCTATACCCTCTGACCAACCCATCATCCTCACCGAACAAGCCCAGCACAGCGGTCCACTCAGGCCCAGCCAACCCGTGCCACAAAACACCTCTTCCACCACCTCAGCACACACTTTCGCCATAACCAACACTCACTCCACGACCACCTCAGCTCCGCAATCCCTCCTTAACTCGCACTCGATGACCACCCGCATTAAAGCCGATATCTCTAAACCCAATCCCAAATTGACCCTATCCACCCACACCTTACCCACGGTCTCACCCATACCTTCATCTCAAATTAAAGTCCTATCTGACCCTAATTAGCAAATGGCTACGCTTACCGAATATAATCCATTAATTGATAATAGCACATGGGAGTTGGTACCGTGCCCGGATTCACATCCGGTTATCAGGTGTATGTGGTTATTTAAACATAAATTCAAGGCTGATGGTAGCCTAGACTGGTACAAGGCACGGTTAGTGATAAACTGGAAACCTCAAACTGCGGGCATTGACTGCCTCGACATCTTCAGTCTGGTAGTAAAACAGGCAACTATCCGAATAGTTTATCGATTGCTCTCTCACGAAATTGGCATATCAACCAACTGAATGTGAAGAATGCATTTTTACATGGTAATTGTCACAGCCCCCGACCCCACCCAGGGAGCGAGAGCTGTGAACCAGCCAGATTGTATCAGTGTTTATTAATTACGCAGCGGAAAATTTTTCATCAGGATCGTAGTTAGGAAATAATTTCAGAGTTTGTAAAACACCGAACTTTTAATATTAACAAATGGGCTAAAACCCATATTTAATTCAATTGTTTTTATAGGGATAAACCTAAATAAATAAAACATAATTTCCTCTTTTATTCAGGTATTTATAGCCACTTTATTTAAGCCTTCAGTGCTCCATAGCTGGCTACTATTATCTTTACAGCAAATTACCTTAAACACGTTTTGAAAATATTTTATCAGTAATAAATACTGGCGAGTTCATTCCATTTTTATAAATATATTGTTATACTTTACAGCATTAAGGTTTTTATATTTGTTTTTATTTACCCAAAAACTCAATCAGTATTTGTCACATGGTAGTTCCGATGTGACGGTGGTCACATCACTCATTGGCTAACTTTCGTCCAATAGTGAAGTTTATCAATTAATATATATTATATCTTACCACTATTTAAAGGTATTTGTCACTAGGAGATTCCCGTGACGATGGTCAAATCACTGTTGATCATTCTTTCAACTAGTGACTGGATTGTATCACTGTTGATCGTTCTCTCAACTAGTGACTCGAGTCATATCACTGTTGATCATTCTCTCAACTAGTGACTTTGGTCATATTTCTGGTCGTATCACTGTTGATCATTCTTTCAACTAGTGACTGGGGTCGTATCACTGTTGATCATTCTTTCAACTAGTGACTCTGTTCATATCACTGTTGATCATTCTCTCAACTAGTGACTTTGGTCATATTTCTGGTCATATCACTGTTGATCATTCTCTCAACTAGTGACTTTGGTCTTAGTAATGTCCCATAACATTACTTTTTCAAATATATTTTTTATGGCATAAAACCAATTAGCCAAGAAAATGAAATATATCATTTTCTGTCAAATTAATAGCTATAACTTTATCAAATATAATATATTAATTAAATAATTATGATATGATTACTTAATATATTAACGGGACTAAGATTTAAAATATAATTCCCGATGTATATCTTAGTTAAATATATAGTTGACATATATAGTTAAATTTTAAATATAATGTCTCAGGAGCACTTATATCTTTATAATTATTTAATATTAATACATTTTGATATACAAATCATCACCTAAAAATGAAACTAAACTACATGCCTCCTAAGCTTCTAATTGAATTATACATTTGTATATAGTATGACCATTTAATGATACGTTATAGAATTTATCCAATAATATCTTTTATATATTTTATTAATGAAAACATTTTAGTAATATATTATCATTTTTTTTCTATATTAAATTTTACCTCAAAAGTTAAAGAAAACATGACACACTAGAGGCTAGTGAGTTCCATTATAAAACATTTTAAATTTTTATATATTATAAATATTAAGGGTTATAATATACTATTTTAAATATTAAATATAATCTTTAAACCATCCTCAGACAGATGGACAGAGCGAACGTACAATTTAAACTTTGGAAGACATGCTTCGAGCGTGTGTTATTGATTTGGGAGGTAGTTGGGATGACCACCTACCTTTGATTGAGTTTTCCTATAAGAATAGGTATCATACTAGCATTCAGGCTGCGCCTTTTGAGGCATTGTATGGAAGGAAATGTAGAACACCTGTTTGTTGGGCAGAAGTAGCTAGAGAAGCTCAGTTATCAGGACCTGATATAGTCCTTGAAACGACGGACAAGATTGTCCAGATTCGTGATCGCCTGAAAGCTGCCAGGGATAGGCAGAAGAGTTATGCTGACAAGAGGTGAAAACCTCTAAAATTTGAAGTAGGCGATAAAGTCTTACTGAATGTATCACCTTGGAAAGGAGTGATGTGTTATGGTAAGAAGGGCAAGTTGAGCCCGAGATATATTGGACCATTCGAGATTATCGAATGTGTCGGGAGTGTAGCTTATAAGCTAAACTTGCCTGAAGAGCTAAGTGGAATTCACAATGTGTTCCACATCTGTAACTTAAAGAAATGTCTAGCTGATGAATCGCTAGCTATATCTCATAAAAACGTACAGATTGATGAAAGCCTGAGGTTTATTGAAAGACCTATATCGATCGAGGATCGTCAGCTTAAAAAGCTCCGAAGGAAGCACGTGCCTATAGTAAAAGTTAAATGGGATGCCCGTAGAGGTCCCGAATATACGTGGGAAGTTGAGTCCACTATGCGACAGAAGTACCCTCACTTATTCCAGTAAATCTCTGGGTCGAGATTTCTTTTAAGGGGGTGAGGATGTAACACCACGTAAAAACGTGTCAAATTATGTAAAGACACGTGTCCAAAACTATATATATGTGAAAGTTCGAGTTTGAAGTACTAAAGTCGTCAAACAGTGGAAATATGAAACCACAGGGACTAAATGTGGCAACATGCCAAACTTGTGCCTCTGAATGATCATATACGATGAATATATTCTTAAACGAGTGATTAATTGGATATAAGAAGCCGATTATGAAAATAATCGGAAGATTATAAATTACAGGGGTTAAACGTGTCAACATGTTAATTCTTACGTCTGAGTGACCTTTTAACGAACCCGAGGCTTCAAAATATTCAAATATACTCTCAAGAATAAGTGGTATAAATTTCACATGGTTTCGAGATCGTTATACAAGTTTTCAAGACTTTGGGTGAAAAGTGTCAACATGATGAAACTCGTGTTTATAGTGATATTTAACGAAACCGGACTTAACGGAGTTTGGTTATACTCCCTTGAAACCTTACAAACTAACTACATGGGCCTTATATGCCAAAAGTTAGGTTAAATAAGGTTTATAATGACCAGGGACTGAAACTGCCATTTCTGAAACATTTTTAACCTGAACAACAGGTTTACGCGGGCGGCGTGAACCTTCTTCTGATCCTACGCGGGCCGCGACAAACACCCAGATCTGCAAAAACTTGACACCTGCATGTTTCAGCCTGTTCCACTGCTTTAGATGCCTGAATTTCGATACTTGGGGCTTGTTGTCGGTTTTAGAATATCACTAGGACACCTGGGGTGATCCTTGGAGCCTCCATTACAGCTGCAAATGATCCAAATGCTTGGAAATTAGTATATAAGGAACCTTAGTCTAAATGTTCATATGCACTTTCATTTGCAACAACATTCAAAACTCACCTCTGGAGCTAGCAAGCATTAGGAGAAGATTTTCAAGTGTAGAAAAGATAGCAAGGACCTTAAGTAAGAGTTTTAATCCCTGCTTAGTCCTTTTAATTAGCTTAAAAACCGAAAAGTCAAACATATCGTAATTAAGCTTTGACTTTCGGTTTAATCATAAATGGTCCAGCCACTGATCGAAACGAAAGTGGTTATGGAACCATATTAAGATAGGTGATTAACCCTTAAAAGCGCACCTCCTAATTATTATTTTTGACTAGTTAATTGTCGGGTCAAACTAGTTAGTCAAAAAGTCAAACTGGACAGAAAGTTTAAAAATGATTTAAACTAATAAAACAAAGGTTCTAAATTATATTTTAACATTCTAATGACTTGGTATTTAGTATTAGAACATGTTTAATCAGGTCTAACCCGACAATTATTAGTCTAAGGTCAGTTTATAACCAAAAGTCGCAAAAGCTTGACTTTTGCTTTGACTTTCAGTTCTGACCCGTTTAAGCTTAATTCTTCCATGTTTTAAGCTTCCATTAGGACCATTTTATATAGTAGTGTAACCTCATTTGGGAGGTAGTTGGGATGACCACCTACCCTTGATTGAGTTCTCCTATAACAATAGCTATCATACTAGCATTCAGGCTGCGCCTTTTGAGGCATTGTATGGAAGGAAATGTAGAACACCTATTTGTTGGGCAGAAGTAGGAGAAGCTCAGTTATCAGGACCTGATATAGTCCTTGAAACGACGGACAAGATTGTCCAGATTCGTGATCGCCTGAAAGCTGCCAAGGATAGGCAGAAGAGTTATGCTGACAAGAGGCGAAAACCTCTAAAATTTGAAGTAGGCGATAAAGTCTTACTGAAAGTATCACCCTGGAAAGGAGTGATGCATTTTGGTAAGAAGGGAAAGTTGAGCCCGAGATATATTGGACCATTCGAGATTATCGAATGTGTCGCCAGTATAGCTTATAAGTTAACTTGCCTGAAGAGCTAAGTGGAATTCACAATGTGTTCCACATCTGTAACTTAAAGAAATGTCTAGCTGATGAATCGCTAACTATATCTCATAAAGACGTACAGATTGATGAAAGCCTAAGATTTATTGAAAGACCTATATCGATCGAGGATCGTCAGGTTAAAAAGCTCCGAAGGAAGCACGTGCCTATAGTAAAGGTTAAATGGGATGCCCGTAGAGGTCCCGAATATACGTAGGAAGTTGAGTCCACTATGCGACAGAAGTACCCTCACTTATTCCAGTAAATCTCGGGGTTGAGATTTCTTTTAAGGGGGTGAGGATGTAACACCACGTAAAAACGTGTCCAATTATGTAAAGACACGTGTCCCAAACTCTATATATGTGAAAGTTCGAGTTTGAAGGAATAAAGTCGTCAAACAGTGGAAATATGAAACCACAGGGACTAAAAGTGTCAACATGCCAAACTTGTGCCTCTGAATGATCATATACGATGAATATATTCTTAAACGAGTGATTAATTGGATATAAGAAGCTGTTTATGAAAATAATCGGAAGATTATAAATTACAGGGGTTAAACGTGTCAACATGTTAATTCTTACCTCTGAGTGACCTTTTAACGAACCCGAGTGTAACACCTCGAAAATTGGTGTTCAGTAAAATAGCGACACGTGTCATACAAGACAAAAGTGTTAGAAACCGGACCTAGCCAAAGATGTATGGTAGGATTTAAAGCGTCGACATGTTAATTAAATACCTCTGAACAACCTAATTATAAATCCCAAGACCCTAAAAAGTATATTGTAAACATCTGATATACTCAAATCCAGTAAATGCTAGCAATGATTGAGTCATGTTCGTAAGAATGGGATCCTACGAGGATATGCACGACAACCTTCATTTACGGCACTTTCAAAAGGATCCAAGGAAACTTTATATCATACCAAGGTGGTGTAAAATGTTCATGACCCAAACAAGAGGCCCCATACTGAAAAAAATGGCCCAAAATCGTATTACACTAGTTACCCGTTCGAAGCTTGAAAATCCAAAAGATTTTTGCCTTCTGGAACAAGCTTACGGACCGTAAGGGTCAAGCCTTACGGTCCGTAAGGCCTGCACAGCGACAGAAAGATGGTTGTTGGCTGTTATAAACGTTGCAACCGACTTAAAAACGATTTTCCTCTTCCATGGGCGACCCCTACATGCTTTTAGGCCTTAGGGGCACTTGTTATTGATCAGGATCATCCCTTAGACTTAGTTGTCATCATCATAATGGATCAAGAACACTATAAAAGGCCCTCATGTTTGTAACATTTCTTGCATTCATTCCATCTGCATTTGTGGGACTCTCTGGAGCTTAAGATCAGTCCTCAATCATCCCTAATCGTGCATAGGACTTCTGTAAGTACCCTTGACCTTCCTTGATTAAGTTTTGCTTAGTTATTAGCCTAAAAGTCAAACCGTCGTAATTAGCGTTTGACTTAGCGATTAATAATAAATGGTCCAGTGATTAGTCGAATTGAAGGTAGTTATAAGTTGGTAATTATGTGAGCAATAAACCCTTAAAAGGGCACCCTCTGATTCCCACTCTAACTAGACCATTTGTCGGGTCAAAGTTGATTAGAAAAAGTCAACAGAAACTTAATTTGCGAATTTACATGTAATTAGCAATGTAGAAGGCGTGTAACCTATTTTACCACTCATATAACTTAGTAATAAATGTAAGAACATGTCTAAGCTTGTTCGACCCGACAATTTTCTGTTTAGACCCGGTTCGGAACCGAAAGTCGCAAAACTTTGACTTTTGCTTTGACTTCAGTTCTGACCCGATTTAGTATGATTTAGAAATGCCTTAACACTTCCCTAGGACCAGGTTACATGTCAGTATAACCCTCTGTGGTTGGTCGGTTCGTTGATTATCTGATTCGTTTACACGTTTTCGTTAATTACTTAATGTTGACCATAATGCCCTTTTGACCATAAAACGAGAATTTTAGAAATGTGAAAGGACAATAATCTTTGCTACTAATTTATAAACATGTCCCTAAAATTTCACATCAGTTGGAGGTCTAGATTAGGAGTTATGCTCATTAGCGTAATTATAACGCCTTTTAGTAATTAAACGGCGCAATTAGCATAAAGCCTATCTAAACCCAATTTTTGACACCAAACCTTTTACCCACTGATGTAATATAACATTTTGGGATTTTTAAAGATTTTTAATTATTTTTAACCTGCTCATAACCTAAGGTTATGGCATTGATTCGGTAAATACCGATTATACCCTTTTTGTTTATAAAAAGAGTTCTACATAGTATTTTGACACCAATCCAATTGCTACTGATTTTATTTAGTAAATGAAGTATTTTAAACTTTATAACCTGATCAGAAAACTCAGATTTCCTGTATAACCCGGAAATCGCTTAAAACGACTTTTTACGCGTATTAAACGCCTAGTATGGGTTTAAAACCATTTTGTCATTTGAGACCTATTACCAACTGATATGACCTAACAAAATAAGTTATATTACTGATGTATTCGGACCCGAATCTCAGAATTTCAAATAACCCCTTTTATAATCTTTAAAATGACCAAAATACCCCTTCGGGGCTTAAATTGAGATTTAAACTCGTTTTGAGCATAATGGAAGGTATCCTAGTGATATCACAACATATTTAAGGAATATTAACTTAGGAAACCTGTATATGACTCTTATGGTTACTCGTTATGCGCTTGTCGCGTTCGGATCGGCTTATGTGACTAGTTTGCATAAATTAGCCGAAACGGGTCAAACCATATCTTTTTGGTCTCAAAATCCAGAATGTGTTTAAGTTACCCATATTAAACAAGCATACAAGCTTATCGGGTCAAAACCACATTCTAAACCGGTCTTCGCCTTATCATGCGTTTGAACCGTATCTTCCTCTTTAAAACTAACCGGTCTAAGCATAGGCTTAATTAAAGACCCGTTAGGAATCTAATAGGTTATTAAAAACCTTCGTTCCAGATTAAGAGCCCCAGTAGAAGTACTTGTGCTTGCTGATTTGAATATACGGCTGAGTATAAATTGCATTGCTAGCTCAGGTAAATACTCTTAACTTATTGTCCCTATACGGGCTTGGGATACGGTATTATAATAATACCGCTTGGTCGGGTATTGAATGTTTAGTCGTATTGTGATTAAATTATTGAGGTAACCCGCTTTAATCTGTATTGTTTGAAATAAAAGCCTTTAGGGGTTAATGACCATGTCCCGGATATCCTTGACATCATTGTATTATAAAATGGCCACGACTTATGCACGGGGTGTAGGCATACACCTGACAGTGCATAAGGGAAACGGTATCTCACTCTCTTGTGGGCCTATATTTGTGGTGTGTCTGTTAATTTTGACTCGGTTTCTACATCGGGCCCTGAACGTACAACGAACATGTAAATCTGTATACAAGATTAATTTTATATAATTGTCCCAAGTTATAAAAGATATGTTGTGCCTTGTGCATCCAAATCAATTTTATTAAACCTTTTCAAATGAGTCGGTTAATTGTATTTACCAGTGTAAACTGACGTATTTTCCAAAAAGGTTAAATGACAGGTACTGAACGTAATTGGCTGGAAGCTCAGGGCGTTAATAAGGAATCTTGCAAGTTCTAGGCGTCTAAAGTTTGTTGAACAATGTTTAAGTTTTAAGATCCGCCTGTGGATCCTTTACTTTCCGTTGTAATACTTGATATTACTTTATATTCGGATTGTAATATATTTATCTTTTGCTTCCGCTGTGCATTTATATATTGTGTTGTTTGACTATGATGATATCAACTACGTTACGATACTCCCCTACCGGGCCCACCGGTGAAACGTGGAAATATCGGGGTGTGACAGGTTGGTATCAGAGCCAACACTGAGTGAATTAAACGCTTGCCTTTTGTGTTTAATCTCAGTTACACAGTTGCACATTCTTGAGTCTAGACAAGAGCATAGGACAAATCCTAATTCGTTTTATTTTGTCCTTATTTGGTTCCTTCGTTATTTTCTTATTAGCCCTTGCATGGGCAAGTCATTTCCTGTTTGAAGTCCCGTTTAGGACAACCATATACTTGTTTAAATTTTAATAGAACGATTATATTTAAAATATCATTCCTATATTATAAGATCTACCATTATAATAAAATGGCAAAATTTAAAAAGGACAAGACCTAGCCATATGTCACCTTAAGACAGGGCCAAGATGGTAGTTCCACAATTAGATTCAGATCCTTGTTAACATTTCAATTTAGGATTGTTCTGCGTTAAATATTAAAAGAATCTTAAAGGTAAAACCTAGCCTAAATGTCATTGTAGACATGGCCAAGACGGTAAAACTTATCTAAAAGATTCCAATCCCTGTTAACATCTGTAAGTATGTTAACATTTTTGGCAAACTGTGAATCGTTAAAGTCACACAGGCCATCTTTAAAAAGGGGGTTAATCTAAATTCCCTTATTTGAAATAATCATCCCTTAAGGATGAAGTGCCTACGGGCTATAATTAACGTCCTCTGAGACTAAATACAGTAGTAGTCTTTGACTCTCTGTCCAGAAAAGGTACTGAAATATGTTCAAACCTTAATGCCTCGATTCTCTGAAATCATGGCTTGTAAATTTAAAACTGTCCTTGTGACTAGGCCCTTTGCGCCACCTTAATATCCTTAATGTTTTATAACTAGGATAAATTATAATGAAAATACTAATTAAATATAACTGAAAAATTAACAAATATGGTTTATATTACCATGGTTGATGAATCGTCAAAAGTGATGAATCCATAATAACCTCTGAATGAATCATCGTCAATATTTATGTAGCAATCAAGCTACATGGCTGGATCGGATGAGGTCAACAGCCACCTGAGGGAAAATAATGATGCTCCCAGAATTAATATAACTGGTGCGGAACTGCAGGCATTAATAGATAAAGCCGTTACAGGAGCCCTCGACAGACAGTATGATGAATCAAGGGATACACACTCTAAGACTCTATCTGTGGCTCGTAGTAAGCCCCCTTCTAAATCACATGAGTCAAAGGAAGACGATGTTCATAACTCGTCAAACCAGAGGAGTGTTCCGTCTAGACAGGTTGTGCTTCATCAAGAGGCACCAGTTAAGACCTGCTCATATAAATATTTTGTCTCCTGCAAGCCCAGAGACTTTACAGGAGGAGAAGGAGCCATCGATTGCATGACATGGCTCGAGGAGATGGGCACTGTTGTTGACATCAGCGGTCGTGCGGAACAAGATGTTGTGAAATTTGTTTCACAATCTTTTAAAGGGGAAGCTCTAGCTTGGTGGAGGTCCCTGATCCAAGCTACGGGGAAGATCCCTTTGTACAACATGACTTGGGATCAGTGCGCTGCTCTTATCAAAGAAAATTACTGTCCTCAACATGAAGTTGAGAAAATTGAGACTGAATTCTTGACATTAGTCATGGAGAACTTAGATTGTCAAGCATACCTTACAAGTTTCAATACCATGTCTCGATTGGTTCCTTACTTGATCACACCGGAACCAAAGCGAATAGCTCGCTTTATTGGGGGTCTAGCCCCAGAAATAAAGGCCAGTGTGAAAGCATCGAGACCTACTACATTCAGGTCAGCGGCAGATCTGTCGCTATCTCTCACACTCGATTTGGTCAGAAACAAGGCTGCCAAAGCCTCTGAAGATGGAAAGCGTAAAAGGGAGGATGAGAATTCTCATCGCTCCGATAGGAAGACAAAGAGGAACTCTGAGGATAAGGAGAGTTCCGGGTTTAAGAAAGACAGCCAGCAGTCGGGTGAGAAGACCAGGTGCAAAACCTGTCGGAAATACCACCTCGGGAAATGCAGATTTGAATCCCAGCCTCTACCTTGTGGGATTTGCAAGTCTAAGGAACATAAAACCTTGGATTGCAAGAAGTTGAAAGACGCAACCTGTTATGGTTGCAACGAGAAGGGGCATATCAGGACCAACTGCCCTAGGAATCAGAAGAAGCCCGAAGAGGCCAAGAAAACAAACGCATGAGTCTTCCAGACGAACGCCCAGGAGATGCTGCAGAATGATAACTATATAGCAGGTACCTTTCCTTGTCAAGCAGTTTATGCAGAAATTTATTTGATACTGGCACATATGATTCTATAATAAGCGATAAATGCTGAGAACTGTTGTCTCCGCCTGATTTGGACTCCGGCCATTTAATGCAAGGTAGAAATTGGCCGATGATAATTTAGAAAATGCTCCAACAAATCTTAGATTGATATTTTATATCTATTAGGAATCACTCTTTTCTGATACCCTTATGACAAGCTTTCAAGCTATCCAAATTCATCAATTTAATAAAGACAGATATGACATGTTGATCCCCTGTCAAAAAGATGATGGAATAGGTCCAAAACCTTAAATGCCATTGATGGTCTTTCGTGACCTAGGCTAAACATAATAAATATATATTAAATAACATCCATTAAGAATGTTCGTACTATATTAGCCTGTATGGTCTATTGATACCATGGTTAGTATATGTTAAGGCCATCAGGATGATAAATAGCAGTTGTTGGATTGCAACTAAGAAATCGTTTTATTGGTGTTAGCAACCAATATCGAGTATGGCAAACACAGATAAGTCAGCCGTTGATCGTGTTATGGATAATGCGACACATGCCAATGATGCTGCAATTGTGAACCTTAGAAATTCCAAAGATGTTCTTCAAACTATGATAGACTCAGCTGTTGGAAAAGCTGTGAAGAAGGCTGTGAAAAAGTTCAAGAAGCCCCATGCTACTCGCTCCAAATTTTATCAAGGACCACATTTCCTTACTCATAAGGAAGATCTTATTCACGCCTCAAATGCAAAAGATGAGCTAAAAAGAAAAAGGGAGGAAGATAACTCCCAGAGCTCTAAAAAGAAGAACAAACAAAAGTCCAACGAGAAACCTGTATGCAAGACATGCAAGAAGCGCCATTATGGGAAGTGCAGGTTCGAATCAAAATCCCAGTCGCGGCCTAGGGCTTGTGGGATCTGCAAATCTAGTGAGCATAAAACATTGGAATGCCAGGAGATAGGAGATGCGACTTGTTACAACTGTAACGAGAAAGGACATATCAAATGAAATTGCCCAAAATATGCTAAGAAGCTTAAAGGAGATAAGAAGACCAACGCTAAGGTCTCTCAGATGGATGCAAAAGAGGTCATACAAGATGACAATATTATAACCGGTACGTCCTCATCCATGATGTATATGCAAGGGTAATGTTTGATTCAGGTGCAGATAAGTCATTGTGGAATAAATTTTGTTAGTTATTAAATCTGCCTGTTAGAACCCTAAGCACAAAAATATGAAGTAGAATAAAACGCTAAGAATTCTGCTTTGAATCGAATACCAATCAATCCTTCAAAAATTATAAGTATATTAGACTTTTAAAAATCTATCATAAGAATCCTAGACATTAAGTGTAAGGTAAACTTACAGATAAAAAATTCATAGGAACCATTTCTTCTACTCCTGTCAGAAATCTTCAATCATAAAGTCCTAATGTACCCTCTCTCCAGATAAAGTACATCATCATATGAAATTGATATTTCTTTGATCTCTATTGATTACGAATACCAAATGGTATGACGAAAGCGCCATATGAGGATCGGTGTATCTTAATATGTTCCATAGATTGCTTCCATGCCTGATCAGTATGGAGGTTTAATGCATGGAACCACAAAGATATCCTAATGATCATATGGTACTAAAGTCAGCTAATGGTATTCAAAGAAGATACCTAAAAATAGAATTGTCCAAGTAAATGTTCCCAATCAAGGAATTCGTGGAATTGTAACATAAATGTGTCACTTATTTGGCACAAGCAATGGTGGATGAACTGGAGCCTGAGATTTGGAAAATCTCAGTAACCTCCTTGTATCTTAATTATCTTCTCCTAAGGCTACCCTGTTTACCTCCCGAGAGGCAAGTAGCGTTAAGATTTATATCCCATTTAGGGCTGCATTATTATGAAATCTCCAAGACAGCTAGTACCATTATTGGAAGAATCGAAAACCCTGGTTAAGTAAGTTTTAAGATATAGATTCATAAAGCCTAACTCAATATCCTGAGAATTCGGTATAGTAAATTATGAAAGACGGTTCATTTTGCTTATGCATTGTTTACCGCAACCCTAATTAAGCAACGATTAAGAATCGCCATCAGTTGCCCAGGATCGTCGATTAGTTCGACTAACGACAAAGATTAGCTATTCCTTAAAATTAGTTAAGCAGTTGTTAGAATAACCATCTCACCTTAAGATAAGCTTTTCTATAATAGTTTATATATAAGCGTCAAGGCTGCTCCTTTGGAGACCTTGTATAGATGGAATGTTAAACATCTATTGTTGGGACAATAGATTGGTAAGTCCACTTATCAGGATCTGAAAGTTGCATTGGAAACAACGAATAAGATCATTCAAATCCCTAATTATCTGTATGTTTCCATTATTCGACAGAAAATCAAGGATTAATGAAAATAGCAAACCTCCTAAATTCTTGTTAAGGAATAAGGTTCAACAATAGATATCACCCAGGAAGGGTGTGCCAAATTGTTAAATTATGAGGCTAGTCAGGCTCTGAGTATATAGAATCATTCGAAGGAAATCGAATGTATCAAGATCAAGTAGCTTATAAGCTAAAACCTATTTAGGGAGCTTGGCGGAGCTCGCAATACATTGCACACTAGTGACTGAAGGATGTGTTTCGCCAATAAGTCAAGAAACACTATCACATAATGATATGCAGAATTATGATGAGATGAGCATCCTGTATCGATTGAGGATCGACAGGTTAAGAAGCTCCAAAAAGATACATGTACCTAATATAGGGGTCACTTTGAGAGCTTGGAAAGACTCCAGATATGTTATAGAAGTTAGGTCCATTATGCGACAAAAAGTACTTCCAGCATTTTAACAAATCTCGAGGTCGATATTTCTTTTAAGGGGGTGAGGATGTAACACCTCGAAAATTCGTGTTCAATAAAATAGCGACACGTGTCATACAAGACAAAAGTGTTAGAAACCGGATCTAGTCAAAGATGTATGGTAGGATTTAAAGCGTCGACATGTTAATTAAATACCTCTGAACGACCTAATTATAAATCCCAAGACCCTAAAAAGTATATTGTAAACATCTGATATACTCAAATCCGGTAAATGCTAGCAATGATTGAGTCATGTTCGCAAGAATGGGATCCTACGAGGATATGCACGACAACCTTCATTTACGGCACTTTCAAAAGGATCCAAGGAAACTTTATATCATACCAAGGTGGTGTAAAATGTTCATGACCCAAACAAGAGGCCCCATACTGAAAATAATGGCCCAAAATCGTATTACACTAGTTACCCGTTCGAAGCTTGAAAAGCCAAAAGATTTTTGCCTTCTAGAACAAGCTTACGGACCGTAAGGGTCAAGCCTTACGGTCCGTAAGGCCTGCACAGCGACAGAAAGATGGCTGTTGGCTGTTATAAACATTGCAACCGACTTAAAAACGTTTTTCCTCTTCCATGGGCGACCCCTACATGCTTTTAGGCCTTAGGGGCACTTGTTATTGATCAGGATCATCCCTTAGACTTAGTTGTCATCATCATAATGGATCAAGAACACTATAAAAGGCCCTCATGTTTGCAACATTTCTTGCATTCATTCCATCTGCATTTGTGGGACTCTCTGGAGCTTAAGATCAGTCCTCAATCATCCCTAATCGTGCATAGGACTTCTGTAAGTACCCTTGACCTTCCTTGATTAAGTTTTGCTTAGTTATTAGCCTAAAAGTCAAACCGTCGTAATTAGCGTTTGACTTAGCGATTAATCATCAATGGTCCAGTGGTTAGTCGAATTGAAGGTAGTTATAAGTTGGTAATTATGTGAGCAATAAACCCTTAAAAGGGTACCCTCTGATTCCCACTCCAACTAGACCATTTGTCGGGTCAAAGTTGATTAGAAAAAGTCAACAGAAACTTAATTTGCGAATTTACATGTAATTAGCAATGTAGAAGGCGTGTAACCTATTTTACCACTCATATAACTTAGTAATAAATGTAAGAACATGTCTAAGCATGTTCGACCTGACAATTTTCTGTTTAGACCCGGTTTGGAACCGAAAGTCGCAAAACTTTGACTTTTGCTTTGACTTCAATTCTGACCCGATTTAGTATGATTTAGAAATGCCTTAGGACTTCCCTAGGACCAGGTTACATGTCAGTATAACCCTCTGTGGTTGGTTCGTTGATTGTCCGATTCGTTTACACGTTTTCGTTAATTGCTTAATGTTGACCATAATGCCATTTTGACCATAAAAAGAGAATTTTAGAAATGTGAAAGGACAATAATCTTTGCTACTGATTTATAAACATGTCCCTAAAATTTCACATCAGTTGGAGGTCTAGATTAGGAGTTATGCTCATTAGCGTAATTATAACGCCTTTTAGTAATTAAACGGCGCAATTAGCATAAAGCCTATCTAAACCCAATTTTTTATCACACCCCGAAATTATCAGAGCATTGGCGTGACTGGACTGGTATCTTCATTGCACAGCGGAAGCAAATAAGCTAAGTCTTTTAGGAAATGAACGCCACTAAGTACTCGACTCCACATGGTTCTCCTATTCCAACCGTGCCTTGTCTTAGAAATACAACCTGAGAAAGAAACATGCGAAAAAGTCAACATAAAGTTAAGCGAGTTCATAGTTTGTTTGTAAAAGATTTGAAATAAATCTTTTTGAATAACCGGTTTTTGAAGTATTGTTGAGAAAACGAATTTAAAATCATTTTCTTGTCATGTTATACAGAAACTTTGTATTTGTAACGCATTTTGTATGTGAACTCTTGTATTTGTTAAAAAAGTATTTCTGTATGTATCATGTATAAATCAAGTATTTATGTATGTATCTTGTATAAATCAAGTATTTCTGTATGTATCTTGTTTAAATCAAGTATTTATGTATGTATCTTGTTGTTAATGGGTTGCAAGGCCATTAACATGTGACACGACATAGGAAGTCACCAAACCATAGGCATTTTTCTAGTAGTCGATTCAAGACTGAGACACAAAAACACTACTCGGTACTAGTTGTCACCAAGAGTGGGGCTGCCCTGACACCCGTTAGATCTAACCTTTTGTTCTGCGGTCTAAGTATGTACACGATTAATGGTGCTTATGGTACCCTATTCGTGACACGATTTCTCGTATCATTCCTCAAACGCATCCTACTTGGTACTAGTTATCACCAAGGGCGCTTCTTGTTTTTGTATTCATCATATCAAGTATCAATTTTCAGTTCTTGTATTCTTTATGTCAAGTATCAATTCTCATGTGTTTGTATACTCTTGTATTTGTATTTTCTCGTAGTTTAGAAAACTAGAATTTGTGTGTATGCATATTTCGAAAAATTCGCTTGTTTGAAAAACCGGTATAAAACATAAGCTTTTCGTAAACCATTTGTGTCTGTTAAAACTTGCTTGTAAAATGGTTTATGAATATGTAATTCTTGTATGCTTTGCAAAAAGTGCATGTCTTTCCACCCCGAAAACATTTAGAAAAATGTAAAACCGTAAAAGGTGGGGTTATGAACTCGCCTGAATATTCCTGTGCAAAGCTAGCTATATACGACTTCGTGATGTCGTTTCCAAGACGAGACTCGCTAGCGTGCATTCTACAATATTCCTAACACGGAATATCTTATAAGTTTCTAAATAAACGCAGTAACTAAACTACGTGTCATCGAGCTCTACCGAATCGTTGACCGAACGATTCGACGGTTTGTTGATAACTTAATAGTAATGATTAAGTTATACTCGTTAAGTCTCGCTTAATGTCGTTGATAGTTTACTAAGCCTAGAAAGTACTTAGTTTTCGAGAATTTCAAATATATAAATATTTATACAAAAATATCAATATATCGACAAAATAATGTTAGTCGCTCCGAGAAGTCGTACGCGTATAAAAAGATTGTTTATATGAAAATATCATATAACAAGCTCGTATTATGTATCGCGTCTTGTATATATTTGCCATAATATGCCGCTTCAGCGTTTGTAATAAATATAAAAAGTTATATTTATTTTGCGAAAGTATCAACGAGTCGTTGAATAGATAAACTATATCTAGTTTGTAAAAGAATTCGTGTTGTACGATTTTTGAAATAAATATAAAGACTATATTTATTTTTATAAAACGAATTCGTGTTATGCGATGTTTGAAATAAATATATATACTATATTTATTTATAAAAGAATTCAAGTTTACGTTTGAAATAAATATTTAAATTATATTTATTTTTATAAAAGGATTCGTCGAATTTCTGAAGTTCAAAACAACTATGTTTGTTGTTGTAAATAGTTTCCGAATCGTTGTTTTCGTTATATAATAAAACGCGTGTTGTTTTTACGGATTTTCTCGAAAAACGGGCAGAGTTTCCTCTGTTTTTGGACGCCCCCGACGACACAAATCGTCGTAATCTTGTCAAAATTCAATCAACATATGTATTTTTCGTAAAAAAAAATGACATAATTATAAACTAACACTAAATTAAATCGGTTCGAGCTCGTTCACGTAAGATTAATTCTATATAAAACACAAATATTAAACGCGTCATCAATTTTTACCAAGTCTTCACGCCGAAATGTCGAACCGCCTGACTGAGCTGACCGGGTCAGCTGAGTTGACCGAGTCAGCTCTTGTTGACTGAGTTGAGGCGAGATGAACCGAGTCGAACCGAGTTGGACCGAGTCAAGCTGAGTCGGACCGAGTTGAGCCGTATAGAACTGAGTCGAGCCTGAATCTGATGGATTTGTCCTGAGACTCCATAAAAAACCCAATCTGAGGTGAATCAGAAACAAAATCTGTTCATACCTGAACCGGACCGAGTCTGATTCGAAACTGAACCACACTTTTAAATCAAAACTGAACCACCACTTGAACCGGAGCTCGTCGGACCAAGAGGACCACCGTCGCCGTAGACGGTCGCCGGAGCTCCTTCGCCGGGACTTGTCGGCTGCCGTACTATCGCCAGCTCCTCTTTTGCTTCGTTACCTCTTTCTCTCTCTCGAAGCCGCACCACCACCGGTTCTCTCTCCTGTCTCTCTCTCGTTCTTCGTGTCACGCCAGTCATCGAGGAGGGGAAGGGAGTGGAGGTTGATTGACGGAGGGGGGGTCTTCTGACAAAACGAACCCCCGGCAGTCGTCGGAGTTCCTTGGGCTTCACCGGTTTTCCGGTCAACGACCATGGAGAGAGGAGATGAGTGAGATCGAGAGGTGTGGGTGAGGGAGGATAAGGTGTGTGGTTTGCCAATGTTATATTTAGAGTGTTTTAGGGTTCTTCAAAATAAAGAAGATGAAGGAGAAGAGGGGAAAGCAGACTTTAAAGTCTGTGTTTTCTTTAGTTTGTGAGAATATGGAATGAGGAGGTGAAGTTCCGGAAATGGGTTCTTTATAGATCTGTTAAGATCTTGTAGTGATCTTGTGTTTCTAATTTAGAGACCAAAAATATTTTGTATAGATTTCATGAGATCTTTGGAAAGATTTACAAGCAAAATCTTGTAGTAAAGATTTAATATATTAGGTGTAGGCTTAGGCTTGTGGGTTTTGGGCTTGGGCCCAGGGCCCACAAGCCCATTTCATGTGTAAGTGGCCCGTAATTCCTACGAGACCTGATATCGCAACCCAAACTTCATAAGCATAAATATATTCGTGTAATACCCATATTTGTCGGTGTCGTCAGTATTTCGTACGGTTTCAGATCGTCATCGTTTACCGTTTAGCAGGCTCTCTGTAGACCGTCATGCGCGTACTGTAAAGTCGATCGGGCGTTCCTAGGCACTCCAAAGGTCTAATTAAATCAATTTGCGCTGTAAACACTAATTATCATCGCGTTAATCACCTGTTAATCACGTAATTTGGAGCCGTAAATTACCGGTTGTCACATTTTTGACACTAAACCTTTTACCCACTGATGTAATATAACATTTTGGGATTTTTAAAGATTTTTAATTATTTTTAACCTGCTCATAACCTAAGGTTGTGGCATTGATTCGGTAAATACCGATTATACCCTTTTTGTTTATAAAAAGAGTTCTACATAGTATTTTGACACCAATCTAATTGCTACTGATTTTATTTAGTAAATGAAGTATTTTAAACTTTATAACCTGATCAGAAAACTCAGATTTCCTGTATAACCCGGAAATCGCTTAAAACGACTTTTTACGCGTATTAAACGCCTAGTATGGGTTTAAAACCATTTTGTCATATGAGACCTATTACCAACTGATATGACCTAATAAAATAAGTTATATTACTGATGTATTCGGACCCGAATCTCAGAATTTCAAATAACCCCTTTTATAATCTTTAAAATGACCAAAATACCTCTTCGGGGCTTAAATTGAGATTTAAACTCGTTTTGGGCATAATGGAAGGTATCCTACTGATATCACAACATATTTAAGGCATATTAACTTAGGAAACCTGTATATGACTCTTATGGTTACTCGTTACGCGCTTGTCGCGTTCGGATCGGCTTATGTGACTAGTTTGCATAAATTAGCCGAAACGGGTGAAACCATATCTTTTTGGTCTCAAAATCCAGAATGTGTTTAAGTTACCCATATTAAACAAGCATACAAGCTTGTCGGGTCAAAACCACATTCTAAACCGGTCTTCGCCTTATCATGCGTTTGAACCGTATCTCCCTCTTTAAAACTAACCGGTCTAAGCATAGGCTTAATTAAAGACCCGTTAGGAATCTAATAGGTTATTAAAAACCTTCGTTCCAGATTAAGAGCCCCAGTAGAAGTACTTGTGCTTGCTGATTTGAATATACGGCTGAGTATAAATTGCATTGCTAGCTCAGGTAAATACTCTTAACTTATTTTCCCTATACGGGCTTGGGATACGGTATTATTATAATACCGCTTGGTCGGGTATTGAATGTTTAGTCGTATTGTGATTAAATTATTGAGGTAACCCGCTTTAATCTGTATTGTTTGAAATAAAAGCCTTTAGGGGTTAATGACCATGTCCCGGATATCCTTGACATCATTGTATTATAAAATGGCCACGACTTATGCACGGGGTGTAGGCATACACCTGACAGTGCATAAGGGAAACGGTATCTCACTCTCTTGTGGGCCTATACTTGTGGTGTGTCTGTTAATTTTGACTCGGTTTCTACATCGGGCCCTGAACGTACAACGAACATGTAAATATGTATACAAGATTAATTTTATATAATTGTCCCAAGTTATAAAAGATATGTTGTGCCTTGTGCATCCAAATCAATTTTATTAAACCTTTTCAAATGAGTCGTTAATTGTATTTACCAGTATAAACTGACGTATTTTCCAAAAAGGTTAAATGACAGGTACTGAACGTAATTGGCTGGAAGCTCAGGGCGTTAATAAGGAATCTTGCAAGTTCTAGGCGTCTAAAGTCTGTTGAACAATGTTTAAGTTTTAAGATCCGCATGTGGATCCTTTACTTTCCGTTGTAATACTTGATATTACTTTATATTCGGATTGTAATATATTTATCTTTTGCTTCCGCTGTACATTTATATATTGTGTTGTTTGACTATGATGATATCAACTACGTTACGATACTCCCCTACCGGGGCCACCGGTGAAACGTGGAAATATCGGGGTGTGACAGGTTGGTATCAGAGCCAACACTGAGTGAATTAAACGCTAGCCTTTTGTGTTTAATCTCAGTTACACAGTTGCACATTCTTGAGTCTAGACAAGAGCATAGGACAAATCCTAATTCGTTTTATTTTGTCCTTATTTGGTTCCTTCGTTATTTTCTGATTAGCCCTTGCATGGGCAAGTCATTTCCTGTTTGAAGTCCCGTTTAGGACAACCATATACTTGTTTAAATTTTAATGGAACGATTATATTTAAAATATCATTCCTATATTATAAGATCTACCATTATAATAAAATGGCAAAATTTAAAAAGGACAAGACCTAGCCATATGTCACCTTAAGACAGGGCCAAGATGGTAGTTCCACAATTAGATTCAGATCCTTGTTAACATTTCAATTTAGGATTGTTCTGCGTTAAATATTAAAAGAATCTTAAAGGTAAAACCTTGCCTAAATGTCATTGTAGACATGGCCAAGACGGTAAAACTTATCTAAAAGATTCCAATCCCTGTTAACATCTGTAAGTATGTTAACATTTTTGGCAAACTGTGAATCGTTAAAGTCACACAGGCCATCTTTAAAAAGGGGGTTAATCTAAATTCCCTTATTTGAAATAATCATCCCTTAAGGATGAAGTGCCTACGGGCTATAATTAACGTCCTCTGAGACTAAATACAGTAGTAGTCTTTGACTCTCTGTCCAGAAAAGGTACTGAAATATGTTCAAACCTTAATGTCTCGATTCTCTGAAATCATGGCTTGTAAATTTAAAACTGTCCTTGTGACTAGGCCCTTTGCGCCACCTTAATATCCTTAATGTTTTATAACTAGGATAAATTATAATGAAAATACTAATTAAATATAACTGAAAAATTAACCAATATGGTTTATATTACCATGGTTGATGAATCGTCAAAAGTGATGAATCCATAATAACCTCTGAATGAATCATCGTCAATATTTATGTAGCAATCAAGCTACATGGCTGGATCGGATGAGGTCAACAGCCACCCGAGGGAAAATAATGATGCTCCCAGAATTAATATAACTGGTGCGGAACTGCAGGCATTAATAGATAATGCCGTTACACGAGCCCTCGACAGACACTATGATGAATCAAGGGATACACACTCTAAGACTCTATCTGTGGCTCGTAGTAAGCCCCCTTCTAAATCACATGAGTCAAAGGAAGACGATGTTCATAACTCGTCAAACCAGAGGAGTGTTTCGTCTAGACAGGTTGTGCTTCATCAAGAGGCACCAGTTGTCACAACCCAACCGATGGCGGAAACATCGGGATGAGACGAACAAATCGCTCAAAAGCATCATAACACTAATTGTGACAATATAGATTATATCAAATTTCATAAATGACTAAATTTCAATACATTGTTTCAAATAAAGACAAATTACAACAAACATGGTTTATTATTAAAATGGGTATCTAGTCCATCCTAACTTGATTCCTTCATCATCTTGACTATCAACCTGCAACATGTATTAAAATAAAATCAACAAAAAAATGTTGGCGAGTATACAAGTTTGATACATAGTATAGTAGAATAAAATAGTTTAACGTGCTCATATCCAACGTAAATGACATGATGCAAGTTACTAATACGTTGGGCTAGTGTCACTATATGTTCAAACCCTAGAATACAATGCGTTAAAATAGCCTAATCCCAAGAGTATAGCGGGGTGGTAGAATAGTTTAACTTAACAATACCCTCGAATACAAAAGGGGCGGTGCATTACTCCTATAGCGCTATAATTGTTAAGGTGGGCTTGTACGAAGTTAATGAGCATATAGACACTAATAGTTTACATAGCATGTGAGATTAACAAGCATCAAATCGTTCATAGACAAACTCCCAATAGACTAGCGGGAGGTGAACATGTTTACATGTGGATAGAATATGATTCAAAAAGTTTCAAGTGTTTAGTGTTTTTACATAGAATACATGTTGCACCCAAAAGTGTTTAAAAAGTAAAATGGGTTCGAGTATACTCACATAATCGCTAAGTCTTCCGATTATCCAATTGTTGACGAGTGTATGAGATTAGGAGGATTGGAACACCGAGGTCTCGAGATTATGAGTTGTTACGATTGCGAATCCTAGTAAAATAACGCACGAGTAAAGATTGAGAACCCGAATGAACGAGCGCGATTATACTAGATATGAAACTACCACACGTGAAAACGATTTAGTTATTTAAGTGTATAATCCTATTACTTATACTCCACAATTTAATAATATAGTTTAATGTTTTGCCATATGAAAGAAAAGTAGATTAGATAAAATCATTTTTTAAATACTTTTATTGTTAACAGTTTAAAAAAAATCAAGGAATAAAATTAAATAATTAACATATATAGTGATAACAAAATAAAATAAAATAAAAAACAATACATTTATTTAGTTTTTTAATTGAGGTTGTAGTCATCTTCTTCTTTATGTTAATATAAAGATAAGTACTACGACAGGACATGATTTGATAAGAGCTAACTTAATCCCAAAATCAAACTACATTTTATGATTTAACATTATCAGAACTAGACTTAATCCAAACAAAAAAAAATTCATAATTCAACTTATGATTACGAAGATATTCATCGGCTCAAAAGAACAAGATTTGACTTACATAAAGTCGATCAGCCATAGACAGGGGAAGGCGACCACTCTTGAACCCGCGGAACCAAAAGACGAGAGCCTGACCCGATAACCCGAGGCAAAACAGCGCCGTTGACCTGAGACCCGAACCAAAATCCACCGCGCCCAAACTGAAAACAGAACCCAAACTCGAACAAGACTCGTCTCGAATCGAACCACATACCTGAACCGAACGGGATATAACTCGAGCCAAACGACTGAACCGAGCACAAACTAGGCTTAAACTGACCCGAGAAGGAAACCACCTTTACCGCCGCCGTTGCCGGCGCGGTTGTCGTTGCCGGTGACCGGTGCGGTTGCCGCCGCTGCCGTTCCTCTCTCTCTCATCTCGCTTTCTCTCTTCGATACCGTTGCCATATGCCGCCGCCATAGATATGGCTGGTCGTTCATTTAGAGAGGGGAAACAGGTGAGTGTGGGTATGAAGATGATGATGTTTGTTTATGTTTTATTTATCTATGGCTTTTGTGTGTCTGTTGCTTTTGAGTTGCAAACAAAAGGAAACAGGGGGGAGTGGGTTGTTTGGCTCTAATGAGATGTGTGTGTGGATTGAGAGATGGAGGGTAGATGTATTGTGCAGACAAAGAGAGGTGAAAGGGACAAGGGGGTAAGAGCATTCACATCGAAGGCATCATATTCTGAGTGTGGGGTTTTTAAAATTTAAAGAGTATAAAAAGTGGTTGTGAGTGAAGGAGAGGGAAAATATTACTGTTCTTCTGTATATTTGGGGGGACACTGTTCACCCACTATAATTTTTTAATATATATTGAAAGTGGTTGTGAGTGAAGGAGAGAGAAAAATGTAATATATATTGAAAAGGAGAGAGAAAAAGTATTTGTTTTTAGTGAAAATATATTGATATATGAGTTGTTTTTTAGTGGAATGTATGTATATTTTTAGTGGATTGGATGTGAATGCTCTTAGCGGCTGTAATACAAGAAAGGGTATTAGGGTTTTCAACTCTTTAATAGGTAGGGTTTAGTTAGTGGGTTGGGTTTAGGTTAGATTTAACGAGGGTTTAGATGAATTAAGAGGCGGGATATGCTTGATGTCAAGACCCAGCTCAGCTGGTTTGTGTGCGCGTGTGCGAGGCGGGTGACCCGGGTTCGAGTCCCGCGGTCAGCAACCTTTTTATGATTTAAAAATTCAGTAATTTACTCAAACACCCCTTGACTTTAATTAAAACTTATATTTACCTTTTTAAAACAAGAAACTAACTTTACAATTTAACTAACTAAGTTAGTTTATAATAATAGCTTTAAAATTTAATGAGACTAACTAGATTATTATAAAAATAAACTTTTAAAAAGTAAAATTAATTAAACCATGAATCAATACCCATTTGTTATAACAAATTAAATTTAAGATAAAGATTTTTCGACGATTATAACGAAACGACTAATACAAGGATCCAAAGTTTCCAAAAATAGGAATATGAACAATGTTTTCTAAATATGGAAAGTTATGAAAACGCGGAGCGTTACACCAGTTAAGACCTGCTCATATAAATATTTTGTCTCCTGCAAGCCCAGAGACTTTACAGGAGAAGAAGGAGTCATCGATTGCATGACATGGCTCGAGGAGATGGGCACTGTTGTTGACATCAGCGGTCGTGCGGAACAAGATGTTGTGAAATTTGTTTCACAATCTTTTAAAGGGGAAGCTCTAGCTTGGTGGAGGTCACTGATCCAAGCTACGGGGAAGATCCCTTTGTACAACATGACTTGGGATCAGTGCGCTGCTCTTATCAAAGAAAATTACTGTCCTCAACATGAAGTTGAGAAAATTGAGACTGAATTCTCGACATTAGTCATGGAGAACTTAGATTGTCAAGCATATCTTACAAGTTTCAATACCATGTCTCGATTGGTTCCTTACTTGATCACACCGGAACCAAAGCGAATAGCTCGCTTTATTGGGGGTCTAGCCCCAGAAATAAAGACCAGTGTGAAAGCATCGAGACCTACTACATTCAGGTCAGCGGCAGATCTGTCGCTATCTCTCACACTAGATGTGGTCAGAAATAAGGCTGCCAAAGCCTCTGAAGATGGAAAGCGTAAAAGGGAGGATGAGAATTCTCATCGCTCCGATAGGAAGACAAAGAGGAACTCTGAGGATAAGGAGAGTTCCGGGTTTAAGAAAGACAGCCAGCAGTCGGGTGAGAAGACCAGGTGCAAAACCTGTCGGAAATACCACCTCGGGAAATGCAGATTTGAATCCCAGCCTCTACCTTGTGGGATTTGCAAGTCTAAGGAACATAAAACCTTGGATTGCAAGAAGTTGAAAGACGCAACCTGTTATGGCCATGACCTATGCACGGGGTGTATGCATACACCTGACAGATGCAAATGCTAAAATATAAACCCACATGTTGGGGATAACTCCTTTGTGGGTTCTATAAGTGGTGAGTCGGTTAATCATGACCGGCTTCCAACCGGCCCCAATTGTATGACAAACATATAAATATGTATACAAGATTATCTTTAAATAATTGTCCCAAGTTATAAATGATTTGTGCCTTGTGCACCTAAATCAATTTTCATAAATACTTTTCAAATGAGTCAGTTAATTGTGTTTACCAGTGTAAACTGACGTATTTTCTAAAGATTGATTGACATGTACTTCTCGTAAATAGGCTGGAACTACTAGGTGTCATATAAGAGGATCTTGCAAATCCCTAGATACCTGGAGTCTGTTATTTTCCGTTTCTTGTATTTTATTTATGATCCGCCTGTGGATCTTATTACAATCCAGTCTGTATATTCTTTCGTCGAACACTCAGACATTATGGTTTCTAATAGTTATTTCACCAAGCCTTCCGCTGTGCTATTATATTGTGTATATTGACTATGATGATATCAACTACGTCACGATACTCCCCGCCGGGCCCACCGGTAATATGTGAAAATATCGGGGTGTGACAACATTAAATATAATACCATTTTTAAATAACAAAGCCTTAAATAAAGGTTTAAATATATTATTTTAAATATTAATATATGGCATTGGCTGTTTATACCTCTGCTAAACCATATTAAACCATATTTGTGCTACTATTTGCTAATTCTTTGGCTAATAGTAACGAGGGTCAACTAATGTATAAAACCCCACATACTGGCAGCTATTTTAGAATACAAAAATTTAATCACTGTAGGTATAACTGATAAATATTTAGGATTTTGGAAAGCATTTTTAAATATAATTGTATCACAAAAAGGTGATAAAAAAGAAGAATGACTCACAAACTGTGAGAAAAGAGAATGGACTCACTTTGTAACTTTAGGATTCAACTAGAAAGCCTCCTGTTATAAATCTTGGGTATAACTCCCGAGCTATTTTAAAAATATATATCTAATGCACTAGTGTTAAGTATAGTAACCATAATTCAACCTTATCCCTACGTCACGAGACAGAACCCCAACGAACTTAGTCGGGCAGAGCCTTGATATGCGTTATGGGGCTCCAGATCAATCGGAAAGGGTATAAGTGATCGGGAGTTAAAACACTTAAAACGGGGCAGAGCTTTATTATTATTATGGGGTGAAATAAAAAATATAGATTTTTAGAGAGAGAGAGAGAGAAACTTAGCGAGATCTAGAGAGAAGGCAATAAGCAATTGTTTTGAAAGAAAATTCCCTATTTATAAAAACTTTCCAAATTTCTTGGAAAGTCCTTATGTCTACACGTATACTGGCAAACATACACGTCCGCATGCACATTAATTCATATGTTACACCTAATTGAAATTTTCATAAGTACCATTCACAGGTACACGTAGACAACATTAGTATTTATTGTTGATTTGTTTTATTATTTTATTTATATATTATAATAATTAATTCAGTTGATTCACTTATTTGGCGCTTATAACTTCTAAAATATTGCGTTTTATAAAACAATGAATATGTCATTAAAACGAGAATATTTGTGTCTATATTTTGAACCAAGTTTCATTAAAAACGGAGTAGGTTCAAATATAATGTATTTTTATAATTTAATTATTAAACGGTTCCTAGGCCCGTCTAAGCACTTCATATTTCTAACATTCAGCTTACCCGTAATCTACCTGTCTAATAATATAAGTTTTTATATACTTTATTTTAATATAGAAAAATAGAAATGTCACACATATATAAGTTAATTAATTAGTATAACATTCCAACCAAATAAAATAGTTTTTTTTTAAACTATATGGGTTGAATAATTATATTAAAAATAAAACTAGTTACTAATGGTGAATAAATTTAAACAACCTATATTTCTTATATGATAAAAAAAATGGAAATGTTACATCCTCCCCACCTTGTTTTAAATCTCATCCTCGAGATTTGGGCTAGGATGTCTCTTTTAGAGTTATGTCACGTCTTAGTCAATAAGAACAGTATTAAGGTAAATGACACAGAATTAAGACATGTTCAAATTTTGTGGATATGAGTTTTGCAATAATTAGGACTCAATGGTTCAACTGAATTAGTTTCAGAAATCGATGTCAAATGAACTAGATGAAATGATATAATTTCCAAGGTACCTATGTTCAAGCCAAAAGAGATTTATGATCAATAGATGTCTTAATCGAATGTTTACAAGTTGTGAATGACCTCTAGAATCTAATAGAATTCACTGTCAAAAGAAAACTTACTTTGATTGTCAACTGAGGAAGACTCAGAATTAACAAGCTCAAAATGAAATAGAAGCTCGAAAATGATTTGTCAACTATCAAACCATGATATGAGAAAAGTCAATGTATTGATATTATTGAATTGCAAGGATACACTGAAAGTATAATATAGTTAGTGTATCATTGTCTTAATACATAATTGCATTAAGACTATTTTTAAATGATGAGTCAAACGAATGACAAACGTGCTTTTGCATGAATTGTATGATTATGATTAGCCTAAGCTACAAGTTTATATCGACGCCGCAAGGTGTCGTAATGATTGAAATAGTTCAATAATTATGGTGACCGAACAATTTCACCATTTTCGTAATTAACTGAAAGTTTTAATGAAATAAATTTGGATATTCATTTCAAATAAGTATTATAGGATTTTCAATTGATAATGAAAGACCAAATGAATATCATAGAATTTTCGATTAATAATGAAAGAATCTTTAGAGGTACACCGGAATATAATACGAATTTGTGTACTCTTATCTTAACACATAATTGTATTAAGACCGTTTAAGATAATGAACCAACAGAAATTAAAATCCGTACATCAGGAGTGAAAATGAGATTAGCTCAAGCTTCAAATTAAAGAAAACGCCACCACAAGGTGTCGTAACCAAATAAATGATTCAAGGAAAGTGAAGACCAAACAAGTCTATTATGGTTCTGAATAGATGAAGTATTTGACAGAATGCATTTATTTATAAACTTTTATTTGTACTAGGGTCAAATAATAACTTAACTTAGATGTTACATATCGGTGATTACGTCTGGAATCATTTATGCTTCTTGCGTAGTAAGTGCGAATGCTCGCGCGTTCTTCTTAGCTCCGTCCGTTGTTTTTGCCTTGTTGTCGAGTGCTTTGGTCAATTTCGGGCAATATGGTTTGATGTGTCCTGTTTCTTCGCAATTGTAACAGATATTAGTTTTCTTTCTACATTCTTCCTCTAAATGCTCGGTCATCTTGCAGAAGTTACAGTAGGGAGTTCTCCTAAAATGACATCTTCCTGAATGTTTTTTTGTTACATCTTCTGCAGATAGGTTGCTCCAATGACGGTTCAGTTCCTGTCTTCTTGAATTCTTAGGAAATTTTCTTGGCTAACTCTTTCTTCTTGTTTTCTTCTCTTGTGCGGATTAGTCCATCTGTCAGGATGTTTGCTAGTTTAACCGTTTCTTCAATAGTCTGTGGTCTAGCGGCCTTAACCATGTCTCGGATTTCACTCACTAATCCCCAAATATAACGAGAAATTAGTACGGGTTCTGGCAAAGCCAGAGTTGGTACCAGTCTTGCATATTCGAAGAACGTTGTCGTATATTCACGACAATTCGCATCTATCATTTTATGATTTAGGAACTCGTTAGCCATTCGTTCCTTTTCATAAGGGGGGGGGGGGGGGGGGCAAAATTCCCTTTCTGCAATTTCCTTGAATTTTTCCCAATTCATGGCATAAGCCATGTCACTTCCTTTTGCCTGAAGAACTGTATTCCACCATTCTAAGGCTTCTTCTTTAAAGAGGTTGGAAGCATACATCACCTTATCTTCTTCGGCACATTTGCTGATTTTAAGAACAGCTTATGTCTTTTCCAACCATCGCAGAGCAGTCGTGGCTCCTTCACTGCCTGCGAACTCAGTTGGTTTACAAGCTATAAATTCTTTGTAGGTACACCCGAGAGTCATCGCCTTCTTTTCCTGGGGAAATGGGGTTTTGATAATATTATCATTGCCTCCATTGACACTATGGCTAAAACTATCGTCACGAGTATGCTTGCTACTCGCAGCTTTGGTGTGTTCTACGGGGTTTTTAACAACTTTAATTATTAAAGGTATAGCATTAGCTATTCCTTGGGCTATTATATTTTCTATAGTATTTTTATCCAAAGGATTTTCATTATTAACATGAACTTCTTGATTATGTGATACTTCATTCGACATCTGAATTGCAAACATTTTCAATTATTAATATCACAAAATAATTAAAACAAAACAATACTTCCAGGAATTATATGTGCATATATATAGATATATATATACATATATTCAAATTTACAAAAATAACACATAGATTACTTTGTATTAATTTCCTAACTTTATTGTTTAAGTTTAGGTTTTAAAAGAACACCTAAATAGCTTAAACAAGTGGCACTGATACCACCTTCAGTCACAACCCCCGACCCCACCCTGGGAGCGAGAGCCGTGAACCAGCCAGATGGTATCGGTGTTTATTAATTACGCAGCGGAAAATTTTTCATCAGGATCGAAGTTAGGAAATGATTTCAGAGTTTGTAAAACACTGAACTTTTAATATTAACAGATGGGCTAAAACCCATATTTAATTCAATTGTTTTTATAGGGATAAACCCAAATAAATAAAACATAATTTCTTCTTTTATTCAGGTATTTATAGCCACTTTATTTAAGCCTTCAGTGCTCCATAGCTGACTACTATTATCTTTACAGCAAATTACCTAAAACACGTTTTGAAAATATTTTATCAGTAATAAATACTGGCGAGTTCATTCCATTTTTTATAAATATATTGTTATACTTTACAGCATTAAGGTTTTTATATTTGTTTTTATTTACCCAAAAACTCAATCAGTATTTGTCACATGGTAGTTCCGATGTGACGGTGGTCATATCACTCATTGGCTAATTTTCGTCCAATAGTGAAGTTTATCAATTAATATATATTATATCTTACCACTATTTAAAGGTATTTGTCACTAGGTGATTCCCGTGACGATGGTCAAATCACTGTTGATCATTCTTTCAACTAGTGACTGGAGTTGTATCACTGTTGATCGTTCTCTCAACTAGTGACTCGGGTCATATCACTGTTGATCATTCTCTCAACTAGTGACTTTGGTCATATTTCTGGTCATATCACTGTTGATCATTCTTTCAACTAATGACTGGGGTCGTATCACTGTTGATCATTCTCTCAACTAGTGACTTTGGTCTTAGTAGTGTCCCATGACATTACTTTGTCAAATATATTTTTTTATGGCATAAAACCAATTAGCCTAGAAAATGAAATATATCATTTTCTGTCAAATTAATAGCTATAACTTTATCAAATATAATATATTAATTAAATAATTATGATATGATTACTTAATATATTAACGGGACTAAGATTTAAAATATAATTCCCGATGTATATCTTAGTTAAATATATAGTTGACATACATAGTTAAATTTTAAATATAATGTCTCAGGAGCACTTATATCTTTATAATTATTTAATTTTAATACATTTTGATATACAAATCATCACCTAAAAATGATACTAAACTACATGCCTCCTAAGCTTCTAATTGAATTATACATTTGTATATAGTATGACCCTTTAATGATACGTTATTGAATGTATCAAATAATATCTTTTATATATTTTATTAATGAAAGCATTTTAGTAATATATTATCATTTTTTTCTATATTAAATTTTACCTCAAAAGTTAAAGAAAACATGATACACTAGAGGCTAGTGAGTTCCATTATAAAACATTTTAAATTTTTATATATTATAAATATTAAAGGTTATAATATACTATTTTAAATATTAAATATAATCTTTAAACCATATTTAAACATTAAATATAATACTATTTTTAAATAACAAAGCCTTAAATAAATGTTTAAATATATTATTTTAAATATTAATATATGGCATTGGTTGTTTATGCCTCTGCTAAACCATATTAAACCATATTTGTGCTACTATTGGCTAATTCTTTGGCCAATAGTAACGAGTGTCAAGTAATGTATAAAACCTAACATACGGTCAGCTATTGCAGAATACAAAAACTTAATCACTGTAGGTATAACTGATAAACATTTAGGATTTTGGAAAGCATTTTTAAATATAATTGTATCACAAAAAGGTGATAAAAAGAAGAATGACTCATAAACTGTGAGAAAAGAGAATCGACTCACTTTGTAACTTTAGGATTCAACTAGAGAGCTTCCTGGTATAAATCTTGGGTATAACTCCCGAGCTATTATAAAAAAAATATATATATAATGCACTCGTGTTAAGTATAGTAACCCTAATTCAACCTTATCCCTACGTCACGAGACAGAACCCAACGAACTTAGTCGGGCAGAGCCTTGACATGCGTTATGGGGCTCCAGATCAATCGGAAAGGGTATAAGTGATCGGGAGTTAAAACACTTAAAACGGGGCAGGGTTTTATTATTATTATTGGGTGAAATAAAAAAAAATATAGATTTTTAGAGAGAGAGAAACTTAGCGAGATCTAGAGAGAAACTTTCCAAATTTCTTGGAAAGTCGTTATGTCTACATGTATACTAGCAAACATACACGTCTGCATGCACATTAATTCATATGTTACACCTAATTGAAATTTTCATAATTACCATGCACATGTACACGTAGAAAACATTAGTATTTAGTGTTGATTTGTTTTATTATTTTATTTATATATTATAATAATTAATTCAGCTGCTTCACTTATTTGGCGCTTATAACTTCTAAAATATAGCGTTTTATAAAACAATGAATATGTCATTAGAACGAGAATATTTGTGTCTATATTTTGAACCAAGTTTCATTAAAAACGGAGTAGATTCAAATATAATGTATTTTATAATTTAATTATTAAACGGTTCCTAGGCCAGTCTAGGCACTTCATATTTCTAACATTCAACTTACCCGTAATCTACCCGTCTAATAATATAAGTTTTTATATACTTTATTTTAATATAGAAAATAGAAATGTCACACATATCTAAGTTAGTTAATTAGTATAACATTCCAACCAGATAAAATAGTTTTTTTAAAACTATATGGGTTGAATAATTATATTAAAAATAAAACTAGTTACTAATGGTGAATAAATTTAAACAAGCTATAATTCTTCGATGAAAAAAAAATGGAAATGTTATAGTAATCTGCAAAGAAACTGTTTTCATGCATTAGCCTCCTCGTTTTGTTGACCCCAATGCCCCGAATCATGTGTGCAGACTTCGACGCTCTTTATACGGCCTAAAATAGGCACCACAGGCATGGTTCATCCGCTTTTCTACATTTGTTATCACACTTGGGTTCAGTGGGAGTTCATGTGATAGTTCGCTATTTGTTTACACCAAGGGGCATGTTGCGGCTTATTTGGTCCTCTATGTTGATGATATTATACTCACGGCTTCCACGCCGTCTCTTCCTCAACACATCATTCAGTCTTTGTCAGGGGAGTTGGCTATGACAAATTTGGGGTCTTTACATCATTTTCTTAGCATACAAGTCACCAGAGGTAGTTCTAGTAAGTTCTTCTCTCAGTCTCTGTACGCCAAAGACATTTTGCAATGGGCTAATATGACAACCTGTAAACCGTGTGCTACACTGATGGATACGACCTCCAAACTTAGTGCCACAGACGGCGTCCCCTTTCCTGATGGCACCCTATACCGTAGCATTGTAGGAGCTCTTCAGTACCTCACTTTTACCAGACCCGACATTTCATATGTGGTTCAACAGGTCTGCTTATTTATGCATGCCCCTAAAGAGACCCACTTTCAGTTCATGAAGCGCATACTACAGTATATTCAAGGTACACTTGACTATGGGATATGACTCTCTTCTTCCTCCATCGGCTCCCTTATAGCCTACTCTGATGCGGACTAGGGGGATCCCGGACCCCCGACGTTCAACGTCTGGCTACTGTGTTTTCATGGGTAATAATTTGATCTATTGTCGGCCAAACAGTAACCCACTATTTCTAGGTCCAGCGCAGAAGCTGAATATAGAGTTGTGGCTAATGCGGTTGCTGAAACATCGTGGCTTCGCAATTTACTTCTCGAACTTCATATTCCCATTCGGCGTGCCACCATTGTTTACTGTGATAACATGTCAGTCATGTACTTGTCGGAGAACCCAATTCAGCACCAACGCACCAAGCATGTTGAGATCGACATTCACTTTGTTCGGGAAAAGGTCCGTCTTCGTCACATTCGTGTCTCCATGTCCCTTCAGCTTTTCAGTTTGCTGATATATTCACTAAAGGGTTGTCCAGACAGTTATTCCAGACATTTTGAGAGAGCCTGAACGTCCGTTTCATCTCTCATTCACACTGAGGGGGGAGTATTAGAGTATATAAATTAGCGTATATATTGTGCATTTATTTAAATATATTGTATAGTAGGAAAGTCAATAACCGTATCCTAAATTATATTCGTGATTGTAGCTTTCTCCTCCCTATAAGAGGAGGATTCGGTTGTACATATTATTCATTCAATCAATACACAATTACCTTTATGATGGGTATAATTATGAAGTTTTTTTTTTGTGTTTTAAAGTATTTATTATTATTTTTTTGTACTTATTGCACGTGTTGATTTCCTATAGATTTAGAAGATGAAGATTATAGCTCAATAAGAAGGATACGAAAATCGACTTTATGTGTTATTTTGTTTGGTTCTTATTTTATTTTTAATTGAAGAATTCTGTAATGAATTAGACCGTGTGTACAAATGCATACATGTAATGAATTAGATCTCGTATTTCCTATGAAATTGCTAAACCTTAGACCATGTGTAGTGGTTTAGCCAAATAATGCCCCCACCATGGAGCATTATTCGACACGTGGCAGTCCAGTCAGCATGGGGCGTTATTGCAAAAGTGGAGTACTGGGAATAATGCCCAAATAATGCCCCTTCCAATCATTAAACAAAAAACAACAAAAACAAACTAGTTTCTCATTGGCCAGTCAAACCCAGTCAACCCTTCTACAATCCATTTTAGGCGTTTTCTTAATCACGCCAATACAATTTTTTTTTCAAAAATAACCCCCAAAACGCCCTATGTAATGGAGGGGGGGCGTTTTTTTTTTAAATAATGCCCAAAAGCCGCCCCACTACGGGTGGTCTTATAATGTTTAATAATGTATGTAATTGTGTTTCTTATTGAGTGTGTACAAATGCATACATCAGGGGTGTACCCAATGCTTTAGCAGTCGTAGCACGGGCTATGACTCAAGTGCATATTCGTGATGAATTTTTTTTTTATTTTTTCGGTTTTATACCAAGGATACTCCTAACATAATATAAGGATACCCATAATCAACCTAAACTTTTAGAATAAGAGAGCTCAATCGAAACAGTGGCCTAATTGCTCTAATTATTAATAATATGATTGGAATTATGGCCCAATTAGTTAGATATTTGTTTTACTTTATTAATTTATTGTTGTTTTTCTATATTGTATGATTGCAAGGCAGCCCTGAGGGTGGGCAGCGAAGACCACCGGTCAGGGCCCGATATTTCGAAGGACACGTTTTTTTTTTTTAAAAAAAACCCGATATGTATATGTAAAAGAAAAAAAATTTAATAGGGTACAGAATATACAGTTTACAATCAACTCTCAACTCACCTGCAGATCAACTACACGATGATCTGCACTCTTTGATACATACTACGAACGAAGATCTCAACACAACACAAGACCAAACAGTATGATCTATCAAACCCTAAGTGAGAGCAGAAAAGGAACCAGAGATGATTCTGGAACTTGATACGTGCAACTAATATCTGATGTCAACACATGGGTTCTTTTAACAACCCCACTTGAAGATACCCATACAAACACCAACATAGACCCATTTACAAAATTATTCTTATGGTTTAGATTAGTTATTAGTCAATTGTCATTAGGTTTAGACCTTTAGTGAGCCCAATACCGAATTTCGTTAAGGCCTAAGGGCATGTTTTTTCGAGCTCGAACAGGGTACACGAATTCTCAGGACCGACCTTGTATGATTACATGGTAAAAAAAAATGGGATACTCCTGATTTAATTGGCTAGTTCCGCCACTGACATATATGTAATGAATTAGATTTCACATTTCCTAATAAATTGCTAAACCTTATAATGTTTAAGAATTTATGTAATTGTGTTTCTTACTGAAGAAGAATTACGAGTGTGTAAAACAAAACAAAAAAATACATTGATGGGGACGGGTATGCTGTGTGTAATGTTTCACTCATTTACAATAAATAATAAAGAAAAAGGTCATTCTATTTCGACAAAAGACCCACACCTAAATTCCATAATTTTTGACCCACTATCCCAATCATGATTTTCCTACCCAGAGAGAAAGGCCCCTGTAAAGGTTGACTCTATAAGGTAATATGTCATCCCATTCTTTGTTGGGGTGTAACATCATGTATAATTACGGAAATATTGTGATCAATTTTTGAGAAATATTATAAAATGAATACAAAAAGGTTTTAGAAAATATGGGTCTTACAGTGTTGCTATTAGAACATTGGCTTAAGAGAACTAGCTATTCTGATGTGAATGCTTAGACTTAAACCATTATGCTTAAGATATGTTGGGTAATGAGTTCGATAAGGCTATAGCTTGGGTGGAAACCAAAGATACCAAATTGTCTAGTTAAAAGTAGGGGTGTTCACCGAATCGAATATCGAATTTTTGAATTATTCGAATAATTTTTATTTTTCTTGAATTCGTATTCGATTCGAATTCGATTAAAACTTACCGAATTCGATTCGAATTCGTATTCGAATAAAAAAAACCCAATTCGTATTCGATTAAAAATTCGAATTCGAATCGAATTCGAACAAATTCGATTTGATTTAGATTCTTTAAAAACATGTAAATAATTATCGAAATGAAACATAAATTTTAAAGCAGCCATAAAGCACGATATCACATTAAAAAGTTCCAAATAAAGTACTATAAGTCTAAAATTCAAAACGAGAAGTCGGGAATAACCACTTCACATTACAAGTTAATATTTAGGGTTAGAAATCTATTGATAGATTTGTTACTTAGGTTTTAGTTATGTGACATGTAGTGGGTTTGGCAATGAGTAATTTTAATACTTGGAATAAATTTGAAAATAATTTATAGTATATCCTAATAAAAGTTATATATGTATTATATATAAAAATAATTATTAAAAATGTATAATTTTTATTCGAATTCCGAATCGAATCGAATTTGAAATTATAAATTCGTATTCGATTCGTATTCGATTTACTTGACTCGAATTGAATCGAATTCAAATTCAAAATTCTTATAATCGAAACGAATTCTTGATAATCAAATCGAATATAAACGAATTTCGAATTTTTCGAATTCGAAACGAATTCTGAACACCCCTAGGTAAGGGGTGTTTGGTTCGCAGAATGATTTGGACCTGAAATTTGTATAGGAATTAGAATTTAAAGGAATTGGATTTGGAATCTAAACATTCCAATTGGAATTGGAAATTGTTGGAATTGGAATCTCAATTCCATTTTTGTTGTGTTTAGTTGTCAAATGAATTGGAATCCATCAACCTGGAACCCACAACCACTGGTACGTGTCAAAACGGTTCGCGTCGAAGCGGTTCGATTCGAAACAGTACGGGTCGAAACGGTACGGGTCGAAACGGTACGGGTCGAAACGGTACCGGTCGAAACGGTTCGGGTCGAAATGGCGCGTCAAAACGGTTCGATTCGAAACGGTACGGATCGAAACGGTTCGATTCGAACGGTACGGGTCAAAACGGTTCTATTAAACGGTTATTTCTATTGTCACAAGTCTCAATAGTTTCATGGGTGCTAGCAACTCCTTAGGATGTGTAGTGGGGTTTAGAAGGATTGATAAGATCAATCGTGCTTGTTTTTGCCTGTCAAGATTGAAAATCGAGTAACACAAATTGAGGATTATAAGCTAGTAGGTCGTCGTGATTTAGGGGTGTTCATTATTCGGTTATAAACCCGATTATACCACAACCGGAAAAAAATGAACCGAATTCTTATTCGGTACGGGTTGTAACCGTAACCAGATTCTTGATTTTGGAGGCCTGAATTATGTCGTTTACAGCTTTACAGTGATTAAAAAATTTAGTTGCAACTTCTTTTCACAAGATAATGAAAGGGTGTGTTGAATCTGGTTTATTGTTTATATATATTATATATATCATGTGATTGTTGACGGGTCAACAAGTTTTGATTGGGTCAGGCAGAACGTTACGGGTCGAAACCGTTCGCGTTGAAACGGAACGGTACGAGTCGAAACCGTTCGCGTCGAAACGGTTCGGATCGAAACGTTACGGGTTGAAACGGTGTGGGTCGACACGATCGAAGATTCCAATGAATTTACTTTAATTCCTTCACATATATGAAAGGATTTTGAATTCCTTTAGTTAAAGGAATTCATGCCTAATTCAAATTCCAATTCCATTGTCAACCAAACACACGAAGATTGGAAATTGGAATTCCAATTCCATCAAATTCTGTTAATCAAACATGTTAAGAGATGGAATTCAAATTCGAATTCCCTTAAATTCCATTGAATTCATGTGAACCAAACGCCCCCTTAGTTTCTGAACGTGTTGTACATGATGAGAGCTTATATACAATGTGAACTAAAATAATAAATTTCCTCGTCATCTCTACATGTGTGTCCACAAAACCCGATGTCTAGACACATGCAACACATAATACAAAAACAAACTACGATCATATATGAACCCACAAGTCCTAATTGATTGCCATGAGCAACGCATACAAATAAAATATCTTTACATATGTGTGTATAGAAAAATACATACGTGGGATGCCAACATTAGGTATATGCCGCTCCTTAATTACATTTTCACACCTCTATGATATATACCAATGACAGGGTATTTAAATTTCGAAAACGCTCATTCCAGCAAACCTGCTAACAATGGTCTGCCACATTAACTCTTTCTAAATACCATGACAAGCAACAATCTTGCAAACCAGTCATTAAGACCACCCGTAGTGTTACAAATTTTGGGCGTTTTTTCACAAAAGCACGCCCCCAAACGCCCCTATGACCGCCCCCGTGGCCGTTGTTGAGGCAAATTTGGTCTCCAGCATTCTTTAATCCACGTCCAACTTCCAATTCTTTGGCCAATCACATGCATTCTTGTTTTCTTGCTCAATCACATGCATTCTTCCTTTTAACATAATGCCCACATCCTCACTACACTCATTTTAGAAAAACGCCCCATAAAACCCCCTTGATGACTGGACCGCCACATGGCGCAAAATGCCCAAGGTTGGGGTGTATTCCACTACACATGGTCTAAATTGGTCACTTACCAATTCATTGATCATGCCAATTTCAGAACCAGACAACATTATAATTGGTTTGAAAATATATAATCTATCTATCTTTACTATCTATTAAAAGAAATATGAGCATGTCATCACAATGCTGACGTGGCAACCATATAGGCTATCTAACAATGTCTTTTTTATGTCATTTTTGCATCATTAAATTATATATTATATATCTTTTTCAAATTATATATATCCTTTTCAAATTATAATTATATTTCCCACCTAAATTCAAATTTTGAATTCACTTTGTTAGGATCTGAGTTTACTTGTTTGTGTTTGTTTTTAAGAAATGTAAGATAATGGAGATAAACAGATGATAAATTTGCAGCAGAAATGAAAGGAAAACTTTATAATACAAACAAGGAAAGAATATCTTTCATCATGTATGCTTTTAATCAAAAGATTGTTTTACACAATGATTGATATGCATGCATGAACACTATCTCTCCCTCAGCCTTAGTTCACAAGTGCTAGTTCGTACAAAATGCAAATGTGTGAAAAGAGCTAATAGAACGGTACAAGCACTGTCTATTTATAGTACAATCCTAAACACTGTAGCATCTTGGCTGACGTCACCTAGACAGTGACAGCTAACAGTCTTAACAAACTCTAAACACTGCTAAATACAAACACTGTTACATTAAACAATGATTAACTAACTACTAATGAATGATATCCGCTGATGGGCTCAACCACTGATAAAGCTTGAGCAGTGCTTTCCATAAAGGTTGACCAGGCCTTTGACTTCTAGCAGTTCTTTGACTTCAACAGAGGATTGATCTTCAACTGACTTTATACATCAGCAGATCTTTGTACATAACAGACTTTAGATAGCAGCAGACTTTAGAGATCATCAGATGTTGGATGCCACTGCCATTGGAGGGAATATAGTTCAAAACACTGTTATTCAGGATCAGTTGTTGTAGATTAGTTTTGGCTTTGTATCATCTGTTCTTCAGGAAGGATCACATGAGCCAACAATCTCCCCCTAGAACAGATGATGCCAAAACTCTTCATTATCTCTGATCTTTATTTCCTCATCAACATTCCCGGGACCAAGGAATCTGTGACTTCTTCATCCCTTTGTAGTTGAAGGTTCATTAAATCTTGAAGGTCATCTGCATTCAGACCATATGCATCCTTCCTTGATAGTTATTCAACTTTACCATCTAATCTGAGCAGAGTGAATACGTGGGTGTCTTTGTCAGACTTCCACTTTAGTATTTTTGGATCAGATGGCTTTTTAGGGATGAGATTTATTTGAGAAGAGTTTGGGGATTGAAGTCTGCTTGCCAACTTTTTTATTGTTTCAGCAATTTGAGCAGCAAGTAGGTTAGCAGCATCATCATCTCCACATTGAAGTTGGTTTCTGATGGCCTCTTTTCTGTGTTCAGCATACCTCTCTTCATCTTACTCATCCATCTATTTTGGCCTTTTTAGTTGATTTAAGGCACTGATGGGTAAAGTAGATGATGAGAACAACTTTTTAGGGGCATGGGTCTGTTGAGGCCTATCAACAGTGGTTTCAGTATATACTGGCTTCTGAGGAACTTTTGGGTCTTTCTTTCTGAGCTCTTCTAGCCTTCTATAGGTCTCATCAACATTCTGCTTTGACCATCTTGCAATTGATCTTGCAGACCCATATCCTGCAGCAACAAGCTCTGCTCTTCTTCTTTTGTACCTTAATGCCTCATATTGATCAACCAGCTTGCATTTGTTCCAATTAGGTGTAGCTCTTTTCATCTGAGGATCTTTGTTCATCATTTCAATTCTGTTAACTTCCTCTTTGAGAGCATCTAAAGGCCAATCTTTGAATTGAGACTTGTTAGCTTTGTAGGGCTTGTCTTTCATTATGAGATCCAAATAATCAACCCTTAATTCCTGTTGAAGCTCAACCTTTGGTGGCAACTCTGACATGGATTTACTCAAGTCTCTAGCAAAATCTTCAAGTTTCCTGACTTTGCTAAGCTCATGTTGATATAGACTTTGGTATCTCCTGTCCCCTAACCCTTTACTCTCTTCTTTGGCTATATTTTGTGCTTGATTGGCTTTCAACTTTAAGCATTCATCGAGATTCTGAGGTGTTCTGAAGCCATATAAAGATGGGAAGTTTCTTTTAGATGGATCCTTTATCTTGTAAAATTGTTCCATTTCAGATTGGACTATGATCAGTTCCAGAGGATATTGAGTTTCCAATGGGATGACACATGGCATGTAACCAATGCGTAGATGTTTGATTGGGTTAGTTTTTGGAGATGAGGGTGGAATGAATGTAGAAGGAGCAGATGATAAAGGAATTGGTGATGGAATTTCTTTTTCTTCTTCAAGCACAACAAAAGGTGTGTCAAAATGAATGGAGGAGGAGGAGTTTCTAATGGAAAAGGTGGTTTAGGTGAAAAGGTTGATTGTGAGGGGAATCTTTAGAGTGTTGGTGGTAGTTGTGTTGGCGTGTCAAAATGAATGGAGGAGGCAATTGTTTGGCTAACTGCTGCTGAAACTACTGGTGTTTCAACAACTGTTGGTCTAACATCTGCTGATGCTTTTGTAGCATCACCATCTGTTGGTTTTGTGGAAGATGGTGGTGGTGAAGCTGTTTTCTGCTTCTTTTGAGGTTGTTTTTGTGGTGATGGTTTTTGAGGTGAAGGTTTGGTTGCAGCAGTGGTTTAAGGCTTTTTAGAAGCAGCAGTTCTTTTGGGGATGTGTCTAATGGTGGTCTGTTGTTTCTGAAAGATTTTCTTCTATCAGAAGTGTGAGGACCGTGATCGCCTTCAATATGCGCTCCGACCGGACCGATTATCTACAAGCAACGTGTGGAATCCGTGCTAGTGATTGACATAAGAATCATGCATACACCGTTAAGATTGCTTCTCATTGATAATTTGCAAAGTTATAGAACCTGAGAGAATTTTGGCAGAGCTTCGCATTGTCTCACCAAAAATTACAATTTCTAAGAACCCAAGACCCATAATTATAGACCTCTCATGCCTTCGTACGAAGGCCCTGTCGCTTTGTACGAAGCCAGGTCTTGCTTCTAAACAAACAAACTTGCTAAATATGTGTCCCTTCGTACGAAGGCAACACTTCATGACAAAATCAAACAAGTTAAACACAAATGCATACATAGACTCAATACTTGACGAAAGCTACAGACATACTGCATTCACAGACTCCCCCTTGGATGTAGCTGTAGTCGTCTTGTATAGTCTTCATTCAGCTTTGCTTTTCTTGTCCCATCTTCTTTCCAAATACTTTTGTCTCCTTTCTTTAGCTCGTTCAGCTAACATTCTCTGTCGCTTGTGCCTTCCTTCACTAATCCACCATTCACATAGCATGTGTATCCCATCCGCATCCACAATCCCTTTGCTAATCTTTCTGATACATGTATCAGATCTTTATCCTCATCTTGAAACTCTAAAACCCTCCTCACATCCTCAACTTTAAACTTCACTTCAATATCTATGTCTTTATTATTCTCGTCCTTGATCTTCGACGTAGAAACTATCTTTTTTGAATCATCTTCATATATAGCGTTGCTCCAAAACCTTTCTATGTGAGATCGGTAACACTTGTGTTTGTCTGTCATTGCCTTTTTGATCCTGCTGCGGTCTATAAAATCAACCACGTCCTTGAAAGGTTCCATTCTCGGTAAATTCTTATCCAGCAAGCAACAGATGTTGTGCCGAGCATCAAAGTTTGTACTCTTAGGCTGTACACAACATAAAAACAGTTAGTGATCATTGCAAGATTAACGAGAAAGTATAACACTTGAACACTTAGAGAAAATTTTCAACACTTAGAATTTTTTTTCAATTTTTGATTTACTCTTGCCTTCGTACGAAGCCAGGTATACCACCCTACTTGTACGAGGCTACCTATCAACGAAGGCACAATTCCACAAAGCCATAGATATACGAAACCACTGCTGAGATTAGAAAATTATAACACATATCTATCAAAATAGTTAACAAAATCAACAGTTTTATAATGAATCAAGACCTAACCCGCTGGCTTCGTACGAAGCTAGTGGCTTCCGACCAGCAGAAACAAGAACAACAATGAACAGTTCACAAATCATCATATAAAATCAGTTATGAAATCATCAAATTGAACATACCAACACATCATAAATACGCCGATTATTAGATTTCTGGTTTCAATTTCAATTTTTAACTGTTAAACATGAAAAAATCTAAGCATTAAGGGCCGACAGTTCTTGAAACACAAAAATTGAATGATTAAGGATGAAATTCAGAGATGTGTACCTTTCCCATTGATAGTAATGTGCTAGCCAACACTACAATGTAAAATCACGGAAAAAATTTGGCAGAGTGACGGCTAGGTTTAAGAGAAAAATCACGAAGGCACTGTTGAAGTTATGAGCCTTTGTTCGAAGGCACAATTTATATATGAAGGGGTGTGTGGCTTCATACGAAGCCACGAGAAAACCTTGAATGCCTTTTGTTAGAAGGTACTATTCTGGCCTCGTTCGAACCCACTCATTTGTGCTTCTAACTTTGAATTTTCAAACACTTGTTCAATTTTTGTCTGTTTTAAATCCACTCGGGTATCCAGGTCCAAGTTAATGACCCCGATAACTCGATTTATCAACCAAGTCCAAGTTAATGACCTTGGATGACCCGATTCATGAACCGTCTAACATTTTTGTTCAAAACTTCAATTTTTCAAGAAATTTACAAGTTTTAAATTAATGAACTTGTTTAACTTTTCAAGTTTCCCTTCAGATTAGCTCCCACCCAATCATTCAGGATCTTTCACTACATCTGAGATTTCGAAGATCAGCTTTCCAACACTAGTTGTCAAAAAATAACGCAGAAACAAAATCTTTTGTATTTTAGAAACTTTATGCTAAAACACACTGAAAATCTTTTTGGGTTTAAATCTGAAATGAAACATCAAGAAACTATTTACAAACATATTTTTGTGAGTTGTGTTAGAGGATCATATCAGCTGCCGACAAGTCACTAGCACCGTTGAGCTTATAACACACTAAGTTTTAAACGATTCACCTAGAATTTCCGTATACTGATCCACTTAAATTCTCACACAGAGTTCAACTGATTCAAGATACGGTATTAATGTTTTAAGCACTTAACTTATTCGCGTGTCCCACCTCAGAATATACTCTCGTATCCAGATTCCCCATATTCAGTCTTACAGGTGAATATACTATAATGATATATGTTCTCTAGGTAGTGCGAGGCCATGAGAGCTCAAGTTAGAACTTTCGTTCAATCAGAGAGATGATGGCTCGACTTTAGGTGTGTCCCACTTAGGGATCTTCTTTACAACAGCACTTGATTTGTATCTTTCGATATTTTATCAATTTTTATGTTGAGGGAAAGCTTTTATTAAAGCACATAAAGTATTATACGAGGACTAGGACATTGCTGACGCAAAATCAGAAGTCCTGGTATAATACCCCAGATATCACTAAGAATAAAGACCTAGTATCTCATAATCAGGCAATCTTTCAAACAAGATTTCGGGGGTTACCCATATATCTGAGAGATGTTCCCCACGAGATAAGCAGGATATAGTATTTAGGTTTATATATCAAATTCAGTCTACTAAACGTGTAAAAATATACCGACACATCGTTAGTGAGATCGTTTAACACTTTAAATCTTTCCAAATCTTTAGCGTACCATGACAGTCTAGCTGATGTACTATCATTTTCTCTTTTTACACTAAGTCTTTTTGTCTTTTTTTATGTTTTTTACATTTTTGAATTTTTTATTGTTTTTGTATTTTTACATTTTTTAATGTTTTTGTATTTTCTACAACATTTTCTCCCCCTAAATACCAAAACATTTAAAAATGTGACAAACCAATACAGATTGCTTCCCAACGTCCTCTGCACTGGATTTCTCATCAATGCCAATAATATCTCCCCCTGACGACAAAAGCCTCATACCGTTTAGTTTCAAAAGATATTGAAAACGTGTTTTATCAAATGGTTTAGTGTGAAGGTCAGCCTTTTGTTCGTCGGTGTGGATTTTTTCAATTCGAATCAACTTCTTCTCATAGCAATCACGGATGAAGTGATGTCGAATCTCAATATGTTTGGTTTTAGCGTGATGTACTGGGTTTTTAGTTATATTTATTGCTATCTTGTTATCTACAAAAATAGGCAAAGTAAGTAATTGCAAACCATAGTCCCTCATTTGTTGCTGAATCCACAGAATCTGTGAACAACAACTGCTAGCCGAGAAGTACCAAGAAATTGCAAACCATAGTCCCTCATTTGTTGAGAACGCGACTGTGGTTTGTTTCTTACATTGCCAAGTTACCAGTCGTGGACCGAAGATTTGGCATCCTGCAGTTGTAGAATTTGAATTGATTTTGCAGCAACCGAAATCTGAATCTGAGTAGCCCTTCAGTCTGAAATCGCCATCTTTGGGGTACCACAAGCCTAAGCTTGGAGTTCCTTTCAGGTAGCGCAAGATCCTTTTCACGATCGTGAGATGAGAAGCTCTCGAACTGGACTGATATCGGCTCGCGAGGCAGGTTGGGTACATTGTATCAGGTCTTGATGCTGTTAAGTACATAAGCGAACCAATCATCGAGCGGTATAAGGTTTCATCAACCTTCTCTCCCGTGAGATCTAGATTGATACCGTGGTTAGTCGCTAATGGGGTTGACATTGTAGCAATTCCTGACATGTTGAATTTCTCCAACACATCATGAACGTACTTTGTTTGATGAATAAAGATCCCCTCTGGCAGTTGATCGACCTGCAAGCCGAGGAAGAACTTTATTTCGCCCATTGAACTCATTTCAAACTTCGGCTTCATAACTTTCTCAAATTCTTTGCAGAGCTCGTCATTGGTAGACCCGAAAATAATGTCATCAACATAAATTTGTACGATCAGAAGATGACCACCAGCTTCTTTTGTGAAGAGAGTTGCATCTACCTTCCCTCGCGTGAAGCCATTGGATAACAGGTGCTGAGAAAGCGTCTGGTACCAGGCTCTCGGGGTCCGGTGCAACCCGTACAAGGCTTTGTCAAGAAGATAAACCTTATCTTTGTGGATAGGGTCGGTAAAGCCCGGTGCCTGACCGACATACACCTCTCCTTTCACCTTACCATATAAGAACGCTGATTTGACATCTAGCTGATATACTTTACACCCTTTCCAGGATGCTAATGCGAGAAAGATTCGAATAGCCTCATGTCGAGCAAGGGAGTATACACTTCGGTGAAATCTATCCCTTCTTGCTGACTGAAGCCCTGAACAACTAGGCGAGCTTTATTACGCACCACCACTCCTCGATCGTCTCTTTTACATTTAAACACCCATTTGGTATTGATCTTTTGATGTCTGTCTGGCAAATCTACAAGCTTCCAAACACCAAGTTTCTCAAATTGATTGAGCTCTTCTTGCATTGCCTTCACCCACAACTCTTCAGTCAGCGCCTCTTTGTAAGTCCTTGGTTCAACCTGCGAAATGAAGCAACTGAGAGAAAAATCATTTTGTAACAGAGCAATTTTTGTATAAAAACAAGAAAAGCCTTGGTCAATTTGGTGTCTATTTCTGACTCCTGGTTATAGCTCTCCGATGATATATTCTTCGGGGTGATAAGATACCGTCCATGGCAGTACCTCCGTAGGAACTATCACCTCACTTTCCAAATTTGTAACATTCTTTTCAGCACTCTACTCATCGACTTGGTTTATCTGGCCTTCAGATTAGACTTGCTCCTCCTCAGATTCTGAATCTCCTCTATCAAAGGTTGGACTATCTGAGTCAGATCCTGATTCGTCAAACACCGTTGCTTGAGTTTCCTGAACAGGTTCACCTTCTTCTGCAGTCGTCTGAGTTATTGAGTTTCTGCATCATCTTGTTGAGTGTGACTTAGACCAGCATCATGATCATTAGGACTTTGTTACCTTTTGGAAGTCGTGGTCGGACCTTTGTTCAACTGAGAAGATTCATACTCCTGATATAACCTTATCTGATCTACAAATGATGGTTCTTCAGCTTCTCATAGTTGAATAACCACGAGTCACCAGGTTTTTCAACAGGCATAGTGTAACCTTAATTGGCACTCCACATGCTGAGCTTCAATTACTCTGTTGAGACTTGGAAGATACACACGTCTTAACGGAGTAGCATATCCCACAAAGAATCCTACCAAAGATTTTGTACCGAATTTTCCATCAGGATCTATCACCGTGCAGGGTAACCCAAATGGTTCAATATACTCCAGGTTCGGCTTTCGATTGTTTAACAGCTCGAAACATGTCTTGTTATATGGTTTGACAGTCAACACTTGATTTAAGGTATAGCAAGCAGAAGACACGGCTTCAGCCCAAAAATTCACAGGAAGTTTTGAATCAGCCAACATAGTGCGCGCCGCTTCAATCAGTGTCCGATTTTTTCTTTCTGCCACCCCATTTTGTTGCGGAGTGTACGGAGCACTGAATTCTTGCAAAATACCTATTCTATCGCAGAACTCTGTCATTTGGCTGTTCTTGAATTTTGTACCATTGTCACTTCGAATTTGACAAATAGGCCGATGGTACAAATTCTCTAACTTTCGGAATAACCTCAACAAACTCAGGAATGTTTCATCTTTGGTCTTCAGAAAAGATACCCTCGAAAACCTCGAATAATCATCTGTCACAACGAGGTAGTACAATTCTCCAGTAAGAGTCTCCACGTTAACAGGACCAGACAGATCCATGAGTAGCCTCTCCAGTGGTTTAGTGATCGAATTCTGAAACTTCCTTGGGTGCGATTTCTTAGTCTGTTTTCCTTTCTTGCAACTAATGCACTCACCATCTAAGTGGAAACTCTTCAGATTGACACCCCTCACCAGATCGTTGGGGACGAGATAATTCATCTTTCGTAAGTGGATATGACCCATTTTTCGGTAGCCTTAGATACGAAGCACTGAGGTTGACCATTGGTTGTAGTTGCCATGTTAATGTCAAGAACATACAAGTTGTTCTCTCTCGGTGCTCACGTTATGATCCACTCCTCAGGGACAACAAATCCTGGCTTCAGGATCAGACATTCTTTATCGGTGAAATGAGTAGTGTACTTCCTGTCACAGATTTGAGAAATGCTAAGTAGATTGTTCTCTAGCTCTGGAATGTAGTTAACTCTTTCAAAAGACATTAGACCGTTTGATAACGTCCCTTCCCCGATTATTCTACCTCCCTGGTTTCCAGCAAAACCCACATAACCGCCATTAAAACCTTGAATGTCGTACAACAGCGTTTTTTCTCCCTGTCATGTGCCTGGATGCTCCACTATCCATTATCCATTTAGAGATTCATCTCGGGAGCTCCTGCACGTTTCAGACGCAATCAGTTAATTGAAGCAACCCAAGCCTCTTTTGACTCGGGTAGCTTGATGTTTAGACGAGTTGTGGTTGCGTAAAGAGCTGGGAAATTCTTATCATTTACTTCCAAATCTTTTTCTGTTCCAACCTCAACCTCCTTGTATAAGAAAAATTCCTTTTTGGTTGGTTGAACAGATTTGGGAACATACTTCTTGACCTGAGGGGTCGAAGAGGTTTGTTTCTCCAAGTCATAATAGAAATCCATAGGAACATTCTTCTCAACCAGTTTGGTTGGAGGAGCTTGTTTCTCTTTTGGTTCACTAACAGAAACCTTTGGTTTTGATTCAACTGATGCTTTGGCTTGAAATTTTGGCTTCCAAGTTTGTTGTTTTGGAATAAATCGTTTCGAAGATTCACCAGTTTTCTTAACAGGTTGTCGGGTTACAACAAGAAATTCAAATACAACATAATTCGATACAATAAAGCAAAATACATCATAGCATAGAATAAAATACAACAATTAAAATCTAAGATTTCTAGGTGTGTATATAAGGCATCGTTGCTACGTCCAGTTTAATATCATCATCATCCTGCAATATGTTAAAAATACATGGTTCAATACAATGTATTGGCGAGTATACAAGTTTTGATACACAGCATAAGTAATAAAGTTTAAACGAATACACATGGCAAGCTAGCTATTCAGCATAAACATTAAACTGGCATGTGAACAATCAAGTCAACCCAAGGTTTAACGCAAGTAAAAGACTTAACATAACCTCATGTTCACGCGTGGTGCATTACTCTGATGTGCGTGAAGTGTGTTATGGTTTTAATGTTTATTTTAAGCCCTTTTACACTTTCTTTAGCCAAGTTTTAAATTTATAAAACACGATATTTACTAACACTAAACACACATATGGGCAAGTGCACCCATCGTGAGCGTAGTATAGTGTTGGTAAGATACCGAGGTCGTCCAAGGACACAAGAGCTTTTAGTACCGGTTTATCCTCAACGTCTAATCAAATCAAAAAGTTTAGAAAAATGTTTTAAGCTAAGAAAAATAAAAACTAAATAAAATGCTGAAAAATAAAAATAAAAATAAAAACAGATAGACAAGATGAATCACTTGGCTCCGACTCGTGTATAGTGTAACCTTTGATTATTTCCGCACTTTTGCACTTATTTAAGAGATTATCTTAGTTATTGTAGTAGGCCCCTCTTTTGAAGGTGACGTTACCCTCAACCCAGTAGTTTGAGTCAGCAAGGATACAATCCTAAAGGGTCGGATTATTGAAAGATAATGAATTAAGTTATTAATGCAAATTATGGTAGGCCCCTCTTTTGGAGGTGACGTTACCCTCGACTAAGTAGTCTGAGTCAGCAAGGATACAGTCCTAAATAGCCGGGTTATAGTATTAATAGTAGTTAACTTATGAGGGGATCAAAGAGTTTGGACCCCCGCCATCCAATACCGTTAAGTATTGAAGGAGGTCCTACTAAATTTGACCCAGGTCCATTGCAGGACCACTAAACGCTGAACAATGGCAAGACTCTTACCAAACCGTTCCCTTAACCCCCGACCAGGTAGCCAACATACCTCCATATAGACCGTGGAGATATGAATGGTGAAAATCTTTTATTTTATATAGACAGTAAAATAATGCCAAGACACCACGGACAAACGATAAGGAAGAATCACCTTCAACATAAGAAACTAGTTATTAAAGTCATTAATACAAAACCAAGTAAAAAGTGCGAAAAGATTAGAAATAAAAAGTATTACACTAGACACTTGTCTTCACCAAGTGATGTAAGAGACTTAGGCAAACATGGCCTTGATTGTCAAGAACTCTTACGATCAATCTTGGATCCCGAGACGACTCACACACTCTATGATGGACAATGGATGATGGTGGTGGATGATGGTGTTATGGTGGTGGTGGGTGAAGTGTGAGAGAGGTGGTGTGCCAAGGGATGGTTTGAGCTTGAGCCAAACACTCCTATTTATAGGCTGAACAGAAGCTCGGGCACGGCCCCGTGTCCAGTGGGCACGACCCCGTGTCCACATCCTTCTCTTTCTTCATTTAATGCAGCTTGTCTTATTAGTTGACCACGCCCCCGTGTCCGCTGAGCACGACCCCGTGTGCAGAAGAATCTTTGTACTATGAAGATTTGCCTGGATTGTGCGAATCTTATAGTTGAACACGGCCCCGTGTCTGCTGAGCACGGCCCCGTGGTGGGCAATAGAAGCTTCTACCACTTTGTCTTTTCTGCTGACACTTGGGCACGCCCCCGTGCTGGCTGAGCACGGGGCGTGTTCAGTCTTTTGTCTTCTTGTTTTGCTTGGGAAGATGCTGTCGTGGGGTCGGGCATGTCACGTCTTGTTCCTTTTCTTGTATTTATGTTAGATTTTGATGTCTTTTTGCTTCTTTTGTTAATTTGAGCTCATTTAATCCTGAAAATACAAAGGAAGATAAAAGCACACTTTTTCCAATATTAGTACTAAAAAATGGTTAGTTTTATGCCACAATTGATGTAATTTATATGTTGCATTTTGCACACATCAAATACCCCCACACTTGAATCTTTACTTGTCCTCAAGCAAAACTCTTTAATACGTGGCTATTACACTCCCAAATGGAATGGGTAGAAAAGAAGGTTTTGGGCTTGTCATAGAGTGCGGGATTTCCAAGATTCTTTATTTAGTTTTATTTTTATTTATTTACAATCCTATTCGTCATGATTTATTTAAAACTTTTCATAAGATAAATTACTTATTAGGGCATAACATGCATCTTTAAAATTCTATTTATATACAAGTTCACATACCTCACGGGGATCACTCAACACTCGGCCGAAAATGTATTTTTGTGGATCACTCGAGAGCGGCATGGAACTTACTCCTACCATAGGCTTGCCAAGCAGTCAATCCTCTTTCTTTTTAACTTATATACCTTTGTAAATATCAAGAGGACTTTTTGGGTGAAGGGTTAGGCTTGGGTTAAAGGTAGGTGGTTGGGTTAGTGGTTAGTAGTTAGTAGAAAAAGGTCGAAAAGCATAACAAGTATCGGTTTCCGTAAGACTTTCTATTTTTCAACTTTTATTTTGATGAAGCTATTATTCAAACAAAGTCATTTTTGATAAACTTGTTTGTTTATTTGCTTTTGCTTCATCATCAACAATTTTTTTTTTTTGAAAGTCATATGAGAAACCGAACTTGTTACTAAAACAAAGGGTTAAAAATGAAAAAGGTTTTGGTGGGTGAAAGGGTGTTTGTTTGGGTTATGAAATGAAAAGGTTTAGGCTCAAAGGGGCTAACTAGGGGGATTTTGGGTAGGTGGTAAAAAATAAATAATGGTGTAGAAATAAAAAAAAGGGTTAGTCCTAATGCCTCCGTCATTTACTTACTCGGGTTTAAGTTGGTAAGGACCGGGAATGTATCGTCGTGGCAAGTTCTAGAGTCGTAAGAACCAAGCGGCTATTCACACAAGAAACGAAAAATGAGCATTTAGTTTAAAGATATATATTTGTATGCTCAATAAGGGCTCAAAACTCACTTTTGTGGGAATGGGTTTTTATGTGATCAAGTATATATAATTAAATTTTCACTAAGCTTGTCATGCCTTTTCATAATTCTCTTATGTTGGTTCTTTTTATCACGACGCTATCGGTTGTAAATTCATAAAAATATAACCTTTTTAGAACTTGAAATTCCCAAGTTAAACCTAGATAAGTAAAAAATGAAAAATTTTTGAAAAAAATTTGGGGTGATTAGCGGTTCCAATAGAGTTTTGTGTAAGGCTTGTAATTAGGATTTGCAAGATTCAAGGTTTTAGCATCCCCCCCACACTTTAATTACACATTGTCCTCAATGTGTCCCAAAAATAAGTTTTTAGGTTGATTGAATGTGTAAAAAGGTGTAAAAAGCAAAAATTTGGTGTTACTGGGCACTGGACACGACCCCATGCCTGGTGGGCACGACCCCGTGTTCAGGTGCCAGTAACGAAAACTTACAGAAGGTGGACACAGGGCGTGTTGGGTGGACACGTCCCCGTGTCTGTCAAAGTCTGCAGAATTAAAACAAACAGCAGGTTCAGGGGAGTGGGCACGGGGGCGTGTTGGCTGGACACGGCCCCGTGTGGACAATCTGCAAGGTTGAAAAACAGGTTTCTTTCTTCGGTTTTCCTGTCCCGGCTTTAGTAGCACTAATGCTTAGTACTCTAAGCCTCGTATGTACCTGCTTAATCAATAAACACTATACCACACCATAGCAAACATCCTAATTTTACCAAATTCAACATCCATGTCAACAAAGTTAAAAGAAAAATAAATGCAGAAAATAAAAGAAGTTAGGGAAAGTAAATTGTTCAACACTTGGCACGCATGCCTTAAATTGTTCAAGATTAGAAAAGGTTAACCTGGGGAATCACCAACCAACCACTTCTTCCTCCGCTCATCCCGCCTAATCCATGTCCTCGTCTTCATCATCATCCCCTCCATGGCCAGCCATGTATTCCCGGATATTTCCAAGATCATCTTGGATATCGGATAGGTTTCTCTCGATAGCCCCAACCCGGTGGTACGTGTTGCTTGCCATATTGTAGGTGTTCCTGGTGCACATGAGGTTTTCCTGCAACAAATCATGTAAACTTTGAAAGTTAGGAAAACCGCCTCCTGAGGAGGATTGGCCCGGATCACCATGGGGTTGGTATTGGTACTGATGATGTTGAGGAGCGTGGAGAACAAGTGCTTCTTGCGGGTTCCGTGCATGACCTTGCATCCTTTGAAAGCTCACCGTCCCGTCTTCAGCCTCATAGATTAGGTTCATTGAGCGGCATATGTGTATATCCACCCTACCCGACCATGGGCTCCTTCCGAATGACCTAGGTATGTTGGTGAAGTGCTTGAAGAGACGGTACACCCATCCTCCAAAGAAGATGGGTGTTGGTGCAGAAGCAAGGCGGTTATGATGCATGTTTCGGAGCATGAGGAACGGAACATCAAGCGGCCTCGGTTATGGATACAATGGAGGACAACAAGATCTCTTAACCCAACGACGCCGCCGCTATCATGCCTTTGACTAAGAGAGTAGCCGAGGAGCCTATGGATGTATCGGTAGAGCTGATCCCTCAACTTCGTGCTCTTAGTGCTGCTCGGATTGTAGTACCCTTCACCAATCTGAGCCCACGTAGCTTGGTGATCGTTTTCGTCTATCTCTCGCATCCCTCCGGTATTTTCCTCGTTTCCCGCATCCTCTTCCGCGTACAACCCGACAATCGACCCAAATTGTGCCATAGAGATCGAATACCTAGTTCCGCCACATCGGAATGCTACCCCATCATTGTCGAATGGGTCGCACCGTGAGTTGAATGTGAAGGTGCTATAGAATTCCAAAGTTCATTGGTGGACGGAACAGAGTCGAGTTGTTAAAGCGACTCTTAGTGGTCCCGTGACAAGGTTGTTGAAACGGTCGAGTTGGTTCACCAATGTTAACAAATTCATACATGCTTGCCTTGGGTATTCCTCCGGCCTTGTTTGAAGTATTTCGTATCTAGCTCTAGCATCGAGCTCATTGACGTTAAACCTCGTGAACTTCCTTGCCATCTGAAAGAATACACCAAAAGTTAGCACGAAACATTAGGATTTTCGGACAAAACTACAAACAGTGGGCTGGACACGACCCCGTGTTCAGCAGACACGGCCCCGTGTCCAGGTGTCTGTTACACAAAAATTCCATTTTTCGACCCAGTTTCGAAAACTTGAAAATTTTTGGTCCAATAGATGCGGTTTCCCCCGAAAATGAAACCCTAAGTGCCGTTTTTCCCAAAACAACCCGTTTACCCATTCAGTTTTAGCTTTTTCGGTTCAAGAACAAGGGTTTGGGGTTTTTGTGAGAAATCGGGCGAATCTATGAACAATACAAGTGTATTTACTTCCTATAACACTAATCTAACTAAATGCTAACAGATCTAAACAAAAATTTGAGGTTCGATCCGGATGAACTTCAAGAACCCTAGATTTTTCCCCAAATTTTTGGTGTTTTAACTACATGCAAGTAACTAATCTAACTAAGAATAGTGATAGAATCATACCTTGATGTTGTTAGAATGATAGGAGACGTTGAAAATCTGTGGAAAATCGCCTGGAACCAGAGCGTTTTCGGGGAAACGGGGCGTGTGGAATGGTGTATCTGTTATGAAAAAGGGGATATATCCCGACTGCAGCGCGGACACGGCCCCGTGTCCAGCGGACACGGCCTCGTGCCGGGCACAGTTTTTTTTTTAGTGCTCGTGTGAGTGCCCTTGTTTCCCATAAACTTTGGTTAGAAAACTTACCGCTTTAGATGTCGTCCCAATCATTCGTAACTTACCAGGTATGACGTTAATGCTTTCATTCTTCGATCGTTTGAAGCGAGATCTCCTCCTCTTCATCCTCAATGAATCCTTGATAGAGTTTCAGCCGTTGGCCATTGACTTTGAATGGAGGTCCATTCCGAGATTTAATTTCTATTGCACCGTGTGGGAAAATATGGATGATGGAAAAAGGTCGTGACCTCCTAGACTTTAATTTACCAGGAAACAATCGAAGTCGTGAATTAAACAAAAGAACTAGATCTCCTACTCGAAATTCATTAGGTTTAATATGTTTGTCATGCAAATTTTTCATTCTTTCCTTATAAATTTCGGAGTTTGAGTATGCATAATTCCTAAGTTCGTCTAATTCATTTAATTGACAAAATCGATTTTTACCAGCAAATTCTAAATCTAAGTTTACATTTTTGATTGCCCAATAGGCTTTGTGTGCAATTTCTACTGGCAAGTGACAACTTTTTCCATAGACTAGCTTATATGGGGTTGTACCTATTGTTGTTTTATAAGCAGTTCGAAAATCCCATAAAGAATCATCTAATTTATCTGCCCATTCCTTTTTATTTAACCCTACGGTTTTTTCGAGTATTCGTTTTAAACCTCTATTAGTCACTTCGGCTTATCCGTTTGTTTGAGGGTGATATGCTGTTGAGGCCCGGTGATAGACCCCATATCTTGTTAAAAAAATTTCAAGGTGATGGTTGCAAAAATGGGTACCTCTATCACTTATTAATGCTTTAGGTGTGCCAAAACGAGAGAATAGTTTTTTCAGAAATCTTACCACGACTCTTCCATCATTCGTTGGAAGTGCCTCGGCCTCAGCCCATTTAGACAAGTAGTCTACTGCCACAAGTATATATTTGTTTCCTTTCGACAGTGGGAAGGTCCCATAAAGTCGAGTCCCCACACATCAAAAATTTCACAAACAAGAATGCCATTTTGTGGCATTTCGTTTTTGGAAGAAATATTACCTGTTCTTTGGCAAGCATCACATGTTTTGACAAGACTTTGGGCGTCTTTGTAAATGTTGGCCAATAAAATCCTGAATCAAATACCTTTCGTGCGGTACTGGTGGCACCATGATGCCCTCCGTATGGACCTTCATGACAATGGCGGAGAATTCTTCGTGCTTCGCTACCATGTACGCATCGTCGGACGAGTTGGTCGGCACACATTTTGAAAAGATATGGATCTTCCCAAAAATAGTGTTTCACATTGGCAAAGAATTTTTTTCTTTGATGATGTGGCCAACCTTTTGCGACTATACCGCTAGCTAGGTAGTTAGCATAGTCGGCGTATCATGGTTCTTCCTTATATTCCACCATTTCCAGGGACTCAGTTGGAAATTTTTCGTTGATTTGCTCGTCCCTGGTTGCCTCCAAAGCTGGGTCTTCTAAGCGCGAAAGATGATCTGCTGCGGTATTTTCTGCTCCTCTTTTATCTTTGATTTCGATATCAAATTCTTGGAGGAGTAGAATCCACCGAATCAAACGTGGTTTTGCGTCCTGCTTTTTGAAGAGATATCGAATGGTTGCATGATCTGTATAGACTATAGTTTTAGAAAGAACAAGATAAGAACGAAATTTATCAAAAGCAAATACCACAGCTAGTAATTCTTTTTCAGTTGTTGTGTAATTTTCTTGTGCGTCGTTAAGTGTTTTACTAGCATAATAAATGGGGTGGAAATGCTTTTCTTTTCTTTGTCCTAAGACGGCTCCAACTGCAAAGTCACTAGCATCACACATGATTTCGAAAGGAAATTTCCAATCAGGCGCTATCATGATAGGTGCATTGACTAACATTTCCTTTAGGGTTAGAAATGCTTGATTGCAATCCTTGTCAAAGATGAAAGGGGCATCTTTTTCAAGGAATTTTGTTAGAGGCCTTGAAATTTTAGAAAAGTCTTTGATAAACCGCCTATAAAATCCGGCATGCCCTAGGAAACTTCTGATAGCTCGTACGGAGGATGGAGGTGGTAATCTAGAAATGCTATCTATTTTGGCTCGATCCACCTCCATTCCATCGCTTGAGATCTTGTGACCGAGTACTATTCCCTCCGTTACCATGAAATGGCATTTTTCCCAATTAAGGGCGAGGTTAGTTTCCTCACATCGGGATAGCATTCGTTCAAGGTTATCGAGGCATTGGTCATATGAATCCCCAAAGATAGAAAAGTCATCCATAAAGACTTCCATTGTCTTTTCTATCATGTCGTGGAAAATGGCTACCATGCAACGTTGGAATGTTGCGGGGGCATTACATAGACCAAACGGCATGCGTCGATAAGCAAAAGTTCCATAGGGACATGTGAAAGTTGTCTTTTCTTGGTCTTCGGGTGCTATCGGGATTTGAAAGTAACCTGAAAAACCATCCAAAAAACAATAAAATTTATGACCTGATAATCTTTCTAACATTTGATCAATGAATGGTAAAGGAAAGTGATCTTTTCTTGTTGCTTCATTTAATCGTCTATAATCTATACATACTCTCCATCCTGTGACGGTTCTCGTGGGTATTAATTCATTTTTTTCATTAGTTATCACCGTGATACCTCCTTTCTTTGGAACTACTTGGACGGGACTCACCCAAGGACTATCAGAGATAGAATAGATAAGTCCGGCGTCAAGTAATTTGATGACTTCGTTTTTAACCACTTCTTGAACATTTGGGTTAACTCGACGTTGTGGTTGTATCACCGATTTGTAGTCATCATTCATTAAAATTTTGTGTGTACACATGGAAGGACTAATTCCTTTTATGTCTACAAGTTTCCAAGCGATCGCGTTTTTGTGTTTTTTTCAAAAGGCTAATTAATTTTTCTTTTTCTAAGCTATCTAATTTAGACGAAATAATTACAGGTAAATTACCATCTTTGTCTAGAAAAGCATATTCCAAACCTTTTGGAAGTTCTTTGAGCTCAAGAGGTGGGTCTTTAGGAGACTCCTTATTTGGTTGCTCATTTCGATCAAGAACTTTAAAAGTTTGTTCTATGGCGACCTCTTCTTCAACAAAGTGGTCAATCTTTTCACTTGTATCGGGTGGTTCATCTTCATCTTCAATTAGGGGGTCATTATTGCCGAATGGATATTTCATTGACCGTTCAAGATCGACACTTCTTTTAAATGCCCCTAATTGAAGAGGTAGATTGTTGAACTTCCGGTTTCTCAAAGCTTCGTGAGTTTTTACAAATGGTCGTCCCAACACTAGAGGAGCGTCATCGAGGATGACAAAGTCGGTTGGGATTACCATTTGATTTGTTTGAACCAAGACATCTTCAACTATACCGATTGATTTTATTACTTTCCGATTGGATAGAAAAATGGGTATTTGAAGTGGAGAAAAATCACTAATACTTAATTTTTCGAAAATGTACTTAGGCATTATGTTAACACAAAGATCTTTATCAATTGTGACATTACTAATAAACGAATTTTGAAAGAAACATGGAACCGGTGTAATGTTAATTTCAAATGGGTCTTCTTTTATTAGCGAGGTTTGATCATTAGTTAACTTAACACTTACCGTTTCGTCAATTTTAGTGTTAGTGTTTAACTCTTTTAAAAACTTAGCATGAGTGGGTACTAAACAATGATTTTCGAAAGAAGGTGACAAGAGATTAATTTCTTCAAAATTAGACTCTTCTTGAATTTTAACGTTGTCGGACTCACCTTTTTCGTTGTTTAACTCATGTGTCGGCTTTTCACTTATTTGTTCTTCCATTTTTACACTTTCGGTTATCTCATCCTTTTTTAATTCTTCTCTTGCGCGGGATTCCTCTTCCCTTGCGCGAGATTCTTTTATATAGAGATCGATAACTCTAAGGTGTTCTAATATCCTATCGGTCACTTCGGTTATAGAAAAAGAATCGGGATTTTCAAAGCTTGAATCCGGTTGTTCGATCCTTTGTTCCTCATAATACCCATGTGAAGTAGATGGTTCACACCATTGTTCTTCATTGTAAGCATATGATGGATAAGGGTCGTAATTTTGTTCTTCATAATACTCATATGAGGTGGGTTGTTCACGCCATGGTTCCTCATAATAAACGTACGAAGGTGGTGGCTCATATCTTGGTTCCTCAAAGTATGAATATGAAGGCTCATACCTTGGTTCATCAAAATATGAGTATGAGAGAGGAGGTTCATACCTTTCGTCTTCATAGGATGTGTATGAGGTCGATGGCTCGTACCTGGGCTCCTCATAGTAGGTGTATGAATTGGATGGTTGATATGAGTGACAATATTGAACCGAGTGTGGGTTTCTACAATTAGTGCAATAGTTACTCCTATAATCATCCTCCTCATAGGTGTAGTTGTAACCTCCTGAGTATTGATCCATAAGAATCACTCAGCAGACCACAAACAAGTCTCGAGATCAGAAAACAAAAATAAAAACGGAAACAGAGGCTGGACACGGCCCCGTATTCAGTGGACACGACCCCGTGTACAGAATCTGTATCTGGGCGTTTTAATTAAATTTACTGATTTCGATGAGCACGGGGCGTGTTCAGCTTCTGTTACTGGGTGTTTTAAGAAAAATGTGCAGCACGGCCCCGTGTTCAGCGAGCACGGCCCGTGTTCAGGTCACTGTAAATGCAAAACTAAACTAAAATGCAGAAAAATGTGCGCGCGTTTTGAAAAGGTTTTGAAAAACTGATTGGGCCGTCGATTTTAAGCTTTCCTAAAATCCTTGTGTCCCCGGCAACGGCGCCAAAAACTTGATGTGCGTGAAGTGTGTTATGGTTTTAATGTTTATTTTAAGCCCTTTTACACTTTCTTTAGCCAAGTTTTAAATTTATAAAACACGATATTTACTAACACTAAACACACATATGGGCAAGTGCACCCATCGTGAGCGTAGTATAGTGTTGGTAAGATACCGAGGTCGTCCAAGGACACAAGAGCTTTTAGTACCGGTTTATCCTCAACGTCTAATCAAATCAAAAAGTTTAGAAAAATGTTTTAAGCTAAGAAAAATAAAAACTAAATAAAATGCTGAAAAATAAAAATAAAAACAGATAGACAAGATGAATCACTTGGCTCCGACTCGTGTATAGTGTAACCTTTGATTATTTCCGCACTTATTTAAGAGATTATCTTAGTTATTGTAGTAGGCCCCACTTTTGAAGGTGACGTTACCCTCAACCCAGTAGTTTGAGTCAGCAAGGATACAATCCTAAAGGGTCGGATTATTGAAAGATAATGAATTAAGTTATTAATGCAAATTATGGTAGGCCCCTCTTTTGGAGGTGACGTTACCCTCGACTAAGTAGTCTGAGTCAGCAAGGATACAGTCCTAAATAGCCGGGTTATAGTATTAATAGTAGTTAACTTATGAGGGGATCAAAGAGTTTGGACCCCCGCCATCCAATACCGTTAAGTATTGAAGGAGATCCTACTAAATTTGACCTAGGTCCATTGCAGGACCTCTAAACGCTGAACAATGGCAAGACTCTTACCAAACCGTTCCCTTAACCCCCGACCAGGTAGCCAACATACCTCCATATAGACCGTGGAGATATGAATGGTGAAAATCTTTTATTTTATATAGACAATAAAATAATGCCAAGACACCACGGACAAACGATAAGGAAGAATCACCTTCAACATAAGAAACTAGTTATTAAAGTCATTAAAACAAAACCAAGTAAAAAGTGCGAAAAGATTAGAAATAAAAAGTATTACACTAGACACTTGTCTTCACCAAGTGATGTAAGAGACTTAGGCAAACATGGCCTTGATTGTCAAGAACTCCTACGATCAATCTTGGATCCCGAGACGACTCACACACTCTATGATGGACAATGGATGATGGTGGTGGATGATGGTGTTATGGTGGTGGTGGGTGAAGTGTGAGAGAGGTGGTGTGCCAAGGGATGGTTTGAGCTTGAGCCAAGCACTCCTATTTATAGGCTGAACAGAAGCTCGGGCACGGCCCCGTGTCTAGTGGGAACGGCCCCGTGTCCACATCTTTCTCTTTCTTCATTTAATGCAGCTTGTCTTATTAGTTGACCACGCCCCCGTGTCCGCTGAGCACGACCCCGTGTGCAGAAGAATCTTTGTACTATGAAGATTTGCCTGGATTGTGCGAATCTTATAGTTGACCACGGCCCCGTGTCTGCTGAGCACGGCCCCGTGGTGGGCAATAGAAGCTTCTACCACTTTGTCTTTTCTGCTGACACTTGGGCACGCCCTCGTGCTGGCTGAGCACGGGGCGTGTTCGGTCTTCTGTCTTCTTGTTTTGCTTGGGAAGATGCTGTCGTGGGGTCGGGCATGTCACGTCTTGTTTCTTTTCTTGTATTTATGTTAGATTTTGATGTCTTTTTGCTTCTTTTGTTAATTTGAGCTCATTTAATCCTGAAAATACAAAAGGAAGACAAAAGCACACTTTTTCCAACATTAGTACTAAAAAAAGGTTAGTTTTATGCCACAATTGATGTAATTTATATGTTGCATTTTGCACACATCAACTCGTACGAAGTTAATGACAAGTTTAACACAAAACGTACAAACTCAAATTAAAGTATCAAGTATAACGTATGCAAGCATGTATTGAATTATTTGTGCATTTGTATAAAAGTCTAAGTGTAACTGTGTAGGTTTATAGATAAACATATTGCACCCAAAGTGTTAAAATGAAAAGGGGTGATCAAGTATACTCACGGTTTTGCTAAATCTTCAGTAGATATCCCGTGAGCGTAGTTCTGGCAGGAGTAGGTGGACGAAGTATAGGAACGCTAAGGTTATTCTACCTGGCGAGCAAAGCGATGTCAGAATTAGTAAAGGAACACCAAGGTCATCCTACAGGGTAAACGAAGGCGTAAGTCGGAGTTGGAGGATTAAGTTATTACATTTTAAGGTACTTAATATAATACGAAAGTAGTAAATAAAATAAACAGAAAGTGTATTTTGTTTGCGCACTTGTCCCGACACTAATCTTTCTGTGGTTTTACGGGTCCAAGCTTGCCTGACAGAATCAGTGACAAGCAACACGGAAATCAGAATAACGAGACAGAAATACGAACAGTTCGTACGAGGGAGTCTGGGACGAAGGGACTGTTTGGCAGACAGAATCTCGTTTTGAACTTTTTAAATATTAAACAGTTATGTCCGTGATTTATGTTAAGTTGCTTAGTTATAATAATAGTATGCTAGTAGTCCACAATATTCATAAGTCTCGTAGAAGTCATGCATTGAGGTTTCAACCTCATTATTGATCACCAAAGAACAAATCAGTTAATTTAGTTAACTGACCGGTTGGTCATGATTACAAAAATGAAATAACAGAATGTAAAGTTAACCAAACAACCGAACAATGTATAACCTAGGTGTGCCAACACGACATAGAAAATAAGTGTCGGAGGCTGGACGGGGTTCACTCGTTCTAGGTCTAGGAAGTTGCCTGGGTGTTCGTTTCACAAGTTTAAGTGAGGTGGTGGATCTAGATTGGAAACCAAGGTTCCCACAGAACACACACTAATGTTCCGAAATCAACTATATTAACAATAGAGATCCGGTTCATCATTCAGCACTTAGAGTTGTCTAAACTTGGGGAAACAGTCGCATTCGTACGAACTGGAAGTCCCTTTCGTACGAGAGGAACGTGCCTCTCGGACGAGTGAGCCTGTCTTTTGAATGAACTGGACAGTTTCTAGGTAATATCAGTTCGGTTTGGTTTGAACTGATTACCTACTCGGTTGGAATTGGTTCAAACTTGAATCCACAACTACTGACTTAGCTTGTGAGCTCGAAAAATCTCAAATTCAGCCGAGTTTGAAGTTAGAAAGTTTGATTAAAATGGTTTTTTAAAATTACTTCACCTTCAACTTGGTCCATAACTGATTTTGAGAGTTTATACAGTTGCCATAGCAGATCTAGAAAACCAAGTGAAGATTCGTGAAGAATCTTGTAAAAGGTTTTGGTAAAACAGAAGAAAATGTAGAAGAAGATGATTAAATCAGTTGTTTGTGAGCTAAGACTCACTTAGAACGACTGAGACAAGCTCCGAATGATTCTACTCAATATTGGTTCGAGAGAGAATCTCAGGTGTTGAAGGTTTGGAAGTTAAAAAATGAGCTGATATTTATAGAGTAGAGGTGGCATTTTGGTGTGGATGCACATTCAGACAAACTGGGCCATGCCCATTTGCACGAAAGTGACAGGCCCAAAGACCCAAAGTCCAATTTTGTTAGATTTCGACGGTTTTAAGCGTATAAGTGCAATATATAAGTGTTGTGCATAAATAAAGGAATGTAAAAATGTATTTTGTATGTATAATAAGTATGAATACGCATGAATTTGCATGTAAATGGTATCAAGTATGTATGTAACACGAATAATCATCAAGTATTTACGAATAATGCATAACACAAGTATATAAAAGATAGGATTCTCATTATGATTCAAGTCTCGGATTACAATGTTTGAAACGAAATACGAATATACGGGAAAACAAGTTTACATAAATGGAAAGTACAAGCAAACTTGCTAAATTAGGAAAGTTACAAAAAGCGAGGCGTTACATAGATTTCCATTGGTGATACTTCTTTATTTAGTAGTGTATTCCAATAACGAAAGATGTTATCACCGCTAAAGACACTCATTCGTAGTAAATCAATTAGTTTTGTATTCAGAATTTCTATAAGGTAAGACTCAAAATACCTTGTTTAGAATTGTCAGTTATTTGGTATTTTTAGAATAGCCGACATATGTGTGTGAATAGATATTCTACATACCCTGATTACTAAACAGGTCTCTCCTCACATAAGCCTAAACCCCTACCCCGAATACCTAAATACAAAAACCTAAATCCACCCTCCCACCAAAAGCCTAAACCCCTACCCCGAATAAAACTTAAACCCCCTCACCCCACCCCTCAAAAAATCTAACCCCCCCCCCCCCCACCCCTTTCTCCCCAAAAACCTAAACCCTCCTCCTCTCACACCCAAAAACCTAATGCTAATTCTAAACCTTCAAAAAACCTAACCCTAAAAGCAAAAATAAACTCAAAAGCTAATTTTAAGCATATAATGCACATGTGCAGTGCAGTTTTTTTTTTTGAAAAAAAGTTTTTTTATACATAAAAAGTAGCGAATTTTTATAAAAAAATTGCCTTGTTTTTTAGGCTTTTTTAATTAGTTTTTTTGTTTTCTCATTTATATGTAGTTTTCTCATAACTCTCTCCCTATATTAATAATTATATTAATTGTGAATAAGAAATGATACCGCCTAAACTTAATCACAATCTCATATTAAACAATAAAAATTAACAGTTAAACTATAAAATAAGGGTGTGCATATTCACACACACGATTGCCTATTTTCACACCCTTCAAGACGCTTCGTATAGGCCTATACGAGGCGTCTAGGGCTACTTTATCCGACCAACCACTGAACCTCATACGATGTCAAATCAGTCACATCAGACGGGGTGTCTAGGCATGTACGAGGAAGCAATACGATGGACTAACACGCCTCGTCTAGGGCTATACGGGGCGTCTTGAGGACTGATGTGACTAAGTGTCTGGCACGCGACATAAAGCAATATTTGACGTCTAGAGCTATACGAGGCGTCTATGTTTCAAATAAATAGTAACATGCAACCTGTAATTCATCCACCCGAGTATAGTCCTTATGTTTCTTCTATTTCTTCGAAATAAATTTTCTTGTTTGCATTCGTGTTTATCATTGTGAAGTGCTGAAATGTCATCATACTGGGACGGCAACTATGTCTTTGGGCAGTATTCTGGCGACTCATGTGTGCCGAAAACGTTCCGGTAACAGTTATTAGCTTGTTTTAATTACTTGTTTTAATTAATTATTTACTAAGACCACCCGTAGTGGGGCGTGGTTTTAAAAAAAAAAGTAAAAAAAAAAACGCCGGATAACGCCCCCCCCCCCCCCCATTACACCCGGCGTTTCCGGGCGTTATTTTCGAAAAAAATTGAGTTTGGCGTTTTATTTAAAACGCTGAAATTGTATAGAGGGGCGAGAATGGACCGTTGCCAATGGTCAAATGTGTTTAATTTTTTTTTAATTCAAAAATTTACCCACTATATATATATCAACCCACTTTCTCCTATTTTTTATAAAAAAACTCTTACTTTCTCTCCTACTTTCTCCTATTTTTTTTATAAAAAAAACCCACTTTCTCCTATTTTTTATACAATCATGCATCCATTCCGACCCACTTTTGGTGTCCCCGCAAGACCCACGAACCCGAACACAACCCAACCGCAACACCCGTATAACGTTCAAGACATGGACCCGAGCTTTTTAACGTACGCGGCTTACTTGAGTGGCGCCACTCCGTTCGTGCCTCCCACCTTTGGCTATGGTCAAGCCGGCGGGTCGCAACCGTCACAACAACAAGCCGAATCCGAACCCGATGTCGATGTCGTGCCGGAGACGCAACCCGAACCGGTGCAAGAGAAATCGAAACTCGGCAGAAGGTCGAATAAGAAGAAGGAAAATGACGAACCTCGACGTACAAAAACTACCATTAAATGGACGAAGGACGAGGAATTCACGTTGACTCGGGCGTGGCTCGACATTTCGGAGGACCACGAAACTGGTAACTTTTATATTTTTTTAGTTATTTTTTACTTATATTTTTACTTTTATTTTTAACATACAACTTATATTTTTACTTTTTTTTAATTTGTAGCAAACTTTCAAACGGGCCCTGTTTTTTGGGATACGGTTCGTTCACTATTTTTTAGCACGTGGGGTCAAGGCGAACATCGGGACAAAGATTCCATTTCTAGCAAATGGACCGACATCAACAACAAGTGTCATGCGTTCCAAGAAGTGTACCAACGTAACTTCGATAATCGCGGGAGCGGTGAAGGTGACGTCGGGGTTTTAACGAAGACTTTGGACGAGTTCGAGAGAACGAAATGCCCTTTCCCGTACTATAAGTGTTGGGATCTACTACGAAAAAGTCCAAAGTGTTGACGAGGAACTTGAAGAAGAGTTGACACGACCGCCAGGTAGAAGAAAGGATAAGCGAACCGGGAAAAAAACGGACGAGTCGTCTTCCGATCTCGAGTTAAAGGAAGATTTCGAGGAGATGAACCGTCGTCTCCAAGACATTCGCGACCTCGGGCACCAACGTTATGAGATTATGAAAGAACGAGTGGCCGAAACCAAAAAGTTTAACGGGATGCAAGAGGCGAGGCAAATGGAAAAGGACATTGAGTTTTTGTCCAAACCTATCGACCACCTCCAAGGCGATGCGTTGATCCTTGCGCAAATGCGTCGCCAAAAAATTCGAGAAAAATATGGACTCTAGATCATCTTCTTTTTTTTTTTACTTTTTTTTTCCGGTTTTTTTTATTTTCTGTTTTTTTCTGGTTTTTTTTTTATTTCAAGTAATGTAATTTTTATTTTAAATTAATGAAGATTTTTATGTTTTATATTAAAAAAAAAAAATTGTGAAATGATTACTTGGGCGTTATTGGAATAATACCCCACTACACCACTTTTGCAATAATGCCCCATGCTGACTAGGATGACACGTGTCGAATAATGCCCTATGGTGGGGGCATTATTTTGATTTACCACTACACATGGTCTAATGATGATACCGTTTTTTGAAGGAGTCTGGCGTTCCCGATTCTAATGAGCAAGAGAAGGTTGACTGGGATGACACGTGTCGAATAATGCCCTATGGTGGGGGCATTATTTTGATTTACCACTACACATGGTCTAATGATGATACCGTTTTTTGAAGGAGTCTGGCGTTCCCGATTCTAATGAGCAAGAGAAGGTTGTGTCTAGTGTACAAGGAAAACAAAACAGACCGTGTCTAGATTTGAACACGCATCTCCCTGTGCCTAACATTCCCTGTAGACCCCCTTGAATTCTGTGCCTAGACGCCTCGTATAGGGGCACCAAAAATGTCCAAATAGGTAGTTTGAGCCTAAAATAAATAATCCGGTTAACATCGGATTATAATTATAATTATAATCTAAAACGATGAATTTTTCACGAATGCAAGTTGCAAGTCAGTTTTCATGTGTTGTGAGTTAAACTAGTATTTTTGAACCATGGAGTATAAAACCCTTTTTTGTTTATATTTCCCTCCAAATACACCGAGAGAGTGAGAGAAAGAGAACGAGAGAGGAGCTTTTGACGAGGTTTCGACGTTACTTATTTTCATGGTTTCATGTCTTGCCGCAACTCAACACAGGGTCCTCACACTAGTTAAATGATAATGAAACAATATAATAGAATATTAAAATTTCAATTATAATTCCCATTACATACAACTTAAAAAACATAACAAAAGAATGAGATAGTGAATGATACATAATATCGTAGACATAAGCTTAAAAGCAATAACTGTATATATTTGACCTCCCATCTCCATCTTCTAAATCTGTAAATAATCATCACATATAACATGTATCTACATAAGTATCTAAACTAAATGTTTTAAAACACAAAGACCAACGTATACAAAAACTTGATCAATACATACAAATTATGTGAGAGCTGATTAACTTTTTAATATGTTGGTGTTGTTTATCTTTGTTTTTATTCCAATGTAAAACACACACATAAGTAAATCTATTAAAGCAAAGTTACAAAATATTAAGATAAATGCATGTGAATGTAGTGTTTTTCATTCTCTTATGTAGGTATCTATCGAAGCTTATCAGCATACCTTACTTAAGACCTTGTGAATGAAGTCTTTCACTTCCAATATAAGTTGGTCAGATTCCGACAACTCCGGGTAGAGGTGGAAGCAGTGAAACATGTTCGGGTAGTTCACCAAGTACACTTCTTTCCCGGACTTCTTGAGCCACTCGTAGTACCTTATCTGCCAATCCCGTAGAATATCCAACCCAGCCACAACCACCATCGTGGGTGGTAAATCGATTTTCGATATGTCCACAGCATTGGGGCCACTAACATTAATGATAGAATGATCCCGATTGTAGGGTTCACCTAGTGGCATGAACGCGTTCCAGAACCAATCAGTTTGCTTCAATGACAAGCTAGGCGCGGTTCCATCCAGTCGTATCTCTGAATCTGTTCGCTCCTCCCCACCAAAGAACGGATTGATCGCCACCAGCCCAATTACCTTAAGTTGTTGAAAGTTGAATTGGGAGGCTCTTAGAGCAACATGATGAGTTATGTGTCCGCCAGCGCTATCACCCGCGATAAAACATCGTGAAATATTCGCATTCTCTGGTAACCATTTCGACCTGTTTACTTCAGTGTCCAGAAATTTCAGCACATCAAGCCCATCTTCATGTTGCGAAGGGTGTCGATGCTCTGGTGCAAGACGATAACCAACAGAAACAACTATGGCAGGCAATTCTCTTGCGAGCTTGTGGCAAAAATTGTGGTGGATCTTGGAGTCAGGAGAGAGGACAATATATCCACCTCCGTGAAATAACACAATCACTGGAAGATCTTGAGCCACGTATTGTGTGGGGAGAAAAACGCGGAACCAGAGCTTGCGAGTTGAATCCACCACGACATCGTATGTCTTGACACCCTTGACCGGTTTGGAACAAGGCCGGATCCGCAAGTCTCCGAGTTTGAGAAGACTGCGGTTCACAGTGCCGTCTTTCCGGAGAATTAGATCGAGTCCAGTGTCGAGTACCCAAAGTGTAATTCGTGTTTTCCAGGGCAAAGATAGAGATTTCGGAGTTTTGGCTGTAGATTCCATTGAAAGCTGAGAGAAAAATAATCAAAGTTGAGATATTTATAATGCAAAATAAAAAAGGTTATATGAATATCACACCACTCTTGGTTGTTTCAGCTTGGTCGATGTTGTCAAAGAGTCACTGCCACCAATATGGACGGTTAATCTTAAGAATGTTGGTTTACATCTTATTCCCAACCCACCCATTTTGTTTAAACTCATCTTCTGACCAAAAGTATGTTTATAAGGGTGTTAGGAGTGGTTAAACACTTCAGAGTGGCAAACTAAAAAATCAACCAATAAGAGTGTGCCACGTCAATAAGTGAAAAGTGTTTAAACTTTGCTGAAAAGTGTTGGCAATGGTTAGACACTTAGTGAAGTGGTAAACTTTTTTAAAAAAAGGAAAAAAGTGTGATTGGTTGAGAGATGGCATGGACCCCACCCCACACTACCCTCTCTCTCTCATACCCTCCCTCTCTCTCTCCTCCGATCAATTCCCCGCAACGGCAACCATTCCCCACATCGGCAACTTCACCGAGCGGCAAAACCCACCGGCGGCGGTGTTACCGTGCGGCAAAGGCGGTTTGCCGAGTGGGTTTGCCGCCCACTCCTAACACCCTAAGTTTATTCCAGTTTTGGCACTAGAATGTTTGACATGCAAGTGCTACTAGGAACATTGACCAATTAACCTTAAGGTGTTTAACACATAGTGTCAAGTTTGGCAGTTTTGTCTTTTGCTTTAGCGTGGGTATCAACTAACTTTGGTTGTTGTTACTTCAATAATTTAAATAGCAATTAAGATTTAGGACCATGTGCCTCTATCATTTACTCAATTTGGAAAAACAATGTGTACTCTCTATGATATTTGTTAAGTGATACCCTTAGTATTAAATTCTCAAAGTTCGGCAACTTCTCAAGTTCCTACAGCAACTTATACCAATGAATACGACAATTTCATCATTTTGTGACATTTTTTATAATAGTCAAATTTTACCTTAGTGGTCACTCCAAGACCAATTCTTATAATCGTAAATAGTAGACATGCTCCATAAGTTACATGCATGCGTCAGATAAGTTCGAAGTTTAGAAAAAGGTTTAAAATCGTGTTTTGGAAATCTTTTACTCGTTGACTCGACAACACCAGTTTCAACACTTCAATCACTAATTCGTGGTTCTTTAGCTTGAAAAATATCTATATATATTAATAAATGAGATGATTTGGGCCATGTGTTATTGAATGATGAAGCTATTTTGCTTATGTGGATCTTATGGTTAAGTAGAAGGTGATTTTGGGAGGGAAGACACAAGACATTAGCACTGTGTTCCCGAGTTTCATTAAATGAGATAAAAGAAAAGATTTGGAAGGAAATAATTTTTAGTTGTGTTCCAGAGTTTCATTAAAGGAGAGAAGAGAAGAGAAAATGAAAGGTTTTTGCCTAAATTTAATCTTTCCAATTTGGAAAGAAACGGAGAGAAGAGAAAAGAAAATGAGAGAATCATTTCTTTTCTCCCCTTAACTTAACTCGGGAACACAGCGTAGATGTTTTGAGAATTGGACACGGGATCCAGAAACAACTGGGTCGGACTTTGGGTCACTAATGATCCAAACGGATCCTTTATATCCTTTTTACTCCTTCTTTCTCACGCTCTTTGACATTCTCCACAGACCCTAGAAACCAAAGTCACTAATGATCCAAACGGATCCTTTATATCCTTTTTACTCCTTCTTTCTCACGCTCTTTGACATTCTCCACAGACCCTAGAAACCAAAGTTGTTCATGTGCCATCTTCTTCTTCCCCTGAATTGATCCAATTTCTTTGTGGAATTTCATATGATTTCATATGTTCATCACCTTCTCTCTTCTTTGCAGACCATTTCTTTCGCTCTGGAAACCTCTCACATTATTTTATTTCGTGCGTGTTATACAGACGGTGACGACAAGTCAAGGACAAATTCGCCGGTGAATGGTGGCATCGTGTATTTCCTACCACAAATTTTAAAATATTATTATTATCATCATTCAAAAATTTCAAATCGACTATTAGAACTGTAAATCTGTTCATCTGGTTCAATTTTATCTCACTGTTCGCAACACAGATCGATTGAGGTAAATTGTGTTCTTATTTGTTCAATTTATCCTTTATTTTAATTTACTGGTTATGTATTGATATTCTATATGAAATTCAGATAAACAGATGTATGTACGTTCGTGAATTCGTGATTGTCCGTGCCCTAATTTCTCTAAATTTGAACATATATAGCATTTATTTGTAGAATAATTATAGGATTTATTAGTAGATTGTGAATTTCGCAACGTTCGTTTTGGTTGAATGATATGGAACTAATTTTCTATTCATGGGGGAAATGCCTTATTTAACTGGCTTATAATTGTGACGTTGTCATGGTAGTTGATGAGTATTAATGTTCTGATGGTTTTCTAAGTAGACAACCATTTTCTATAAATGGTGCTTTCATCATGGTGGTTGGTAAATATATTTAATTTGAATGATGTGCTTACCCCCAGATAACAATTGATGAAAAAAGAATCTCAAGAAAATGTAGTTTTGTGGAGGTTGTGCACTTGTGCATGTGAATGGAAAACCATGGTCTGCAAGAACCGAGGAACCAGTGACAGGTTCATATATATTTGTGTGCGCTCATAACATTCCATAAAAGATGTGGTGTTTGTGGACCAATTTTAATAGAGAAATTCAATGAGGAGATTGGAGTGGGGATTGAAGGATGAGGTTTTTGTCGGTGATTGCTCGCATGTTGGGAGCCACAAGCATGCAGGGACCCTGATTATATATAGCAAGATTTAATGCGAAAGTTGCTGGACACTGGTAAGAGAATTTGCTACTGTGTTTTATTATTTGTTTTTAAGTTTGTTTTCACCAGTCAGTTTAACATATGTATGTTCTTATGTTATTGTTGCCTTATAGGTATAGATTTAGGGGCATTTTTTTCTGTTTTCACAACTTTAGATGTGATGGAAGTTTTAAGTTTTATTATAAATGCATTGATTTTATTATAACATATATTACATATAGTTGTTTTTCATAATTTACAGGTTGAAGAGATTGTTAGCGAAAGTATATATTGAAGCTTCATTGGGGGAAATAGATGGTCAAAACACAATCAAATATTGAGTTAATTGGTGAGTGGTCGACGGTCAAAAGAAAACGCTAGATGTTTACAGAAGCATATTATGTGGAGTCATGATTCAAGAAGCATGTTAAACTCGAATGGGTTAAATTAGTGTTAGCTTGGCATCATATAATTTCCATTGGGCTGAGAGATAAACGTGTTGATAGAGGTGCACAAAAAAATGCAGGTACGAATCCATTGATATGGCAGATGGAAAGATGGAAATAATTGTGACAATAACAATTTATTAATCAAAATACGTAACTATCTATCTAACAAGCATGCATTTTTTGTTGTTTTTGTGTGAAAAAGAAAGGCGGCATGGCACATGATGCAGGTAATTTGATTGATGAAGCTGAAGATGAGTTGGAACCTGGAGTTTGACGAAGAACAGTCACAAGATGAAGAATTACATAAAGACGCAGTTTCTAAGAAAAGGAAAGCCTCCACACATCTTTCGAACTTAAAGTAAGACGTATAGTGTGTACCCTCATTTTGTTATAAAATTATTTAATAAATAACAAACTTATACCCTATTTTTTAATGTTTTATAATTGGTTAAACTGGTCAGAGGCGTCTTGGAAGCAAAGCTGGATCCAGGTGGGCCTGCTAATGTTTATAAATGGAGTAGGATTGTTGATCCGAAAGTGAATTGCTTCGCTTGGCGTGTCTCGAGCGGTAGCATCCCTACGACTATCGTTTGTAAGGAATGTGGCTTATGGTGATGCTCTCTATTTGAAGAATAGGTTTGTTATTACATTATTCCGGATCGTTAAAAAATGACAGTTTCTGTATTCTTGAATTCTTTTTGGATCATGGATTATGATACTCTGTTTATTATTTTATGTAATTATAAAACTTGATTAATAAAATTTGAATTATTCGCTTTATAAGTTCTTGAAACTTGGAACGCAAAATGTATTATTGTGCTTTTTTGGCAGATCAGGAGCACTTCTATACGAGAAAACATGCTTTAGCGATTTAGAAAGATGATTATTTCTAAGCTGAGTAGCTTAATTTGATTAATAGTCTCATTATGCTTTTCTTGCATACTGATCCTCTCAAATGTTTAAGTATGCTTTGAACAATTAATGACGAAAAGGTTACTATTTTGAATGAACATTTCGATGTGGTAAGCTTAAAAAAGTCTAATCTTTACTTTACTTAACATTATTAAAAACAAGTCTTGATCATAAAACAATTAGTAGGTATGTGTCTACTTTACAGGGTGTTTTATCCATGGATGAGAACACTATGGCTCCTGCACTAATTCAGGTAGTGTGCCTTGCTTTTATAGCACAGTTACTGTTGTTTTCTGTATATCTTATTGGATGTTAATGTTGGCTTTCTTACTACATTTATTCACACATCCAAGACCAAAAAGGTGCGCCACACATTGCTGATTTGTAACGGTTGTTATGTCTTGAACGGTGAACTCATAGATTATAATTATTAGGTAGGTTTGATTTTAGAATGATTAAAAGATGCATTATTTTATCTGTAGATTATACACAGACACTTAAGTTTATGCTTTTTGACCTGAAAGTTACATGGCTGTCGGATCATAACGAAAGAATGATTGACAATTGCACATAAGTCATAGCACAAAACTTAGAAAGGTAAACTCTCCTTCATTAGATCATAACAGTTATTATGAGTTGATTAAGGTTATTGTTCTTCTCAAATGGGTCAAATAAATAAACCAAGATCATAACAGATTAATATTGCGTCAAGATCTGGTGGTAGGAAAATATTCATGTGAGCATGAAAATGGATCGTTTGAGGAAGGGTTATTAGGGAACAGTCACAGTCGCTTTTAGAATTACAAGTTACTAAAATATGTGTTTTGTACTTTAAATATATTGTCTTAAATATTAGTATTATTAGTCAACTGCTTCCTATTACTCCAATTATGAAGTAGTCATTATGATTCGTTCACATATAAATGGGTTGTGTTCTATCTATAATGGGTCAAATAGGTTAAGCTCAAAGAAATACGGGTTAAATGGATTAAAAGTTGAATGTCATCTTAAGTGTATTTGATTGTATATTGAGGTGACCAGAAGTCAAGGTCTTTATTCTTTTATCAGATACGATCACCTGCCATAAAGGAGTAATGCCTTTTGACTTCCGTTGTGTCGGTAAAAGTCGAAACGTGTCGGTAAAAGTCGAAACCCTGAGTCTCAAGAGTCTTGCGATTGTGCGTTAACTGGAATATGGCGTCATATGAAAAGGCACCAACCGATGATGTTGAAGTTGGGGAGAGGATATTCAAAACCAAGTGTTCTCAGTGCCACACCGTCGAGATAGGCGCCAACCACAAACAAGGTTTCTACCTCCGTGTTATTGTTCTTTTTGTGTTTCATCAGATTGTATAATTACACTCTTATTTTAGCCATCAGTTCCTGTTATAATGTTATTCGACGGATGTTAATTGTTAGTTTGTTATGCATTTTGATACCGTTAGCTATATCAATACATCTTAATCATACAAGTATGTTAATTGGTATGACATTGTGTACTCTTCGCGTAAAATACAAAGATGAGTGTTTACTTAAGTATTTGTTCGATTAGTTTTAGAAACAAAGAGAAAGATAGGTTCTGTTCGTCATGCTCCATTATCTGACATGATATTTGAAGCCTTAAAGAACATAGTTTTTATTCCAAAATTAGAGTTCAGATCGAAGTTAAACTTCAGTATTTTTTTGATACATGCCATAACCATGCAAATATCCATGCTCATGTGTAGGTGGAAGAGTGTAACTGACAGCTTATGAAAGAAATACGCCAGGCCTTATTTTACGTGGAATTGAGTCTCGACCAATCTAGGTACATTCCTACCTATTTCATTGTATTTCTTTTAATTTGAAACATTTTATAACTCTTGGTATCAGCAGGAGGGACTGCGAAGATTGTGGTGAATGGGTCAACCGGGTTTCAGCAAAATCTGGGAAGCTATGAACGTATGTTTTCTTGCTTGGGTTATTTTGGTTTGGGTTAGAACGGGTTCGAGTCAAAATCACATATAATAATCAATTAGTCTCTCGATCTTCCGATTTGTGTTTTTGTACCGGCGATGGGTACAGATCCACCTGCACCGACACCTTCATCTCGCAAAAAACTCACAAAATCATCCAAAAAGGTCTCACCACCACTTCTAATCTTTAATATTCTTTCATCGTTCACTATATTTTAATATCGGATCTGAATCGAAATCTATCTTATAAATTATAATATTCAATTTTACAGCCGAAATTCACCCCCAAACCACCGGTTCAGAGGAGACGAACTCTTATCTTACCTAAAAGGTATTTTTCTACTTTTAAATTTGTAATTTGAGTGTTGAATATGAGTGTTTGTTGTAGATCTGTAATTGTGATTTTGATTTTGTTCAGTGACAGTAGTGATGATGATTCTGAAACCGAGCAAGAATTACTCCGCACAGTCATTGTAAATATTCCTCTCTTTTGTTTTTTTTTACTTTTTATTGTGATATCTTTATAATATTATGATAGATCTGTGGCTTGGTAGCTTTTGACTTATGCATTGGAAAGTAGCTTTTGACTTATGCGTCAAAACGAGGTCAGTTTGTAACAGCTTATGTTTTAGTAAGGTCAAAATCCTCAAACCACTTTTTGTTCATAATAATTAATGATTACTAATGATTACAAAAATAATATTGTTATAATTATAATATGAATATATCTGTTATGATTGTAACCTGAATATATTTGAATAAAAATGACATAGGAGGTCGATGCATCAATAATGGATTTGATAAAAAAACGATTTAACGGGCTTTATTCAATTGAAATGCAATATGAGAATAATGAACTATTAACAAGCAACTCAAGTTAAACTAATGAGGAAATTAACAAGAATGATAAAAAGCATAGTAATCATGTCCCATTTATTTCCACTATTTTCCTTTTTTACACGTGTTGGATACTTGGATCCATATTTGCATGGGTTTAGGTTCAGTTTTCCCACTTTTGCTTTTACTTAGCTCTGTCATTTGGTCTTATAGGTTAATAGGTACATGTTGTGAACTAGGGTTTTGGTTCAGCATTTTCGTTGGGGATTTGGGGGTTTGGATTATAACTTTGCGATTGAGGTTTGATTGGCGTGTCGTTGTCTTTTTAGCTGTAGTTTCTGCATTCAACTCTGCGTTTGTCGTATTGTTATACAGGTATGTTTTCTTCTTTTGATTTTAATGTCTGCATTTTTATTTGTGTTTGTTATGTTTTTGAGGTTGTTTGATTTCAGTTCGTATTAGCCACCACCTCTAATTCAGGCCATTTTGAGTGTTCGGATCCATATTGTGTCATTGATTCGCACAGTTGCGACCGCGTTGGATGTGTTTCCGATGAGTGAGGTTAACGTGTCGTGTGAGGTGAAAGAACTGGTGGAGATGGTGGCGAAACAAGCAGGAAAAGTGAGAATTGAAGTAAATCCAGATGATGAATACGCGACGAAGCGAGTTTTGTTGATTTTGAACCAGTTTGAGAACAGGTTTGAGCCAGATTCGATTATGATTAAGCGCGTGTTGTATTTTTTGAGGATTGATAGTTGGAGTGAGTGACATAAGGAGATTAGGTTTTTAGATGAACAGATTTCGTTAGAATTGGATGACAATAATGAACGGGAGTTGCATTTGTTGAATACTTTAGCTGGATTTATGAGGTATTGTAGAGGAGTTTTGTTTGAAAACTCTGCTTTAGATGTTGTTAATGATGAACAATTGGTTACTGGAAGACCTAATTTGGAGATCCTCAGTTGTTTAAACCCTGAGGATTTCCGGTGCCCGATTTCGTTTGAATTGATGACCGATCCGGTGACTGTTTCTACAGGCAGACACGATCGGTTATCGATTCAGAAATGGCTGAAATCGGGCAACTTCATATGCCCAAAAACAGGGGGAAAGTTAGCAACAACAAAGCTGGTACCCAATTTGAACCTTAGGAAGGTTATTCGTCATTATAGTGTTGATCATGGGGTACAAATTTCGAAGTTTCAATCGCAGAGTCGTGATATTTCGTCCATGATTATCCCTGGTAGGATTTTCACCATTCAATATCTAACAATGGGTTTGTTTTAGCTGGCTCATACAAAAAGGATTCATTATTAGCATATATCTGACATAAAAATGAGATAAGATAAACTGAGCGGGTCGGGTAACACGTCATGACCCGTTAATATTTTATATTTTTTTGAATTTTATATTTTGTTTTGAATTTTATATAACCAATTTATGAAAGTTAACATTTAAAAACTGTTATTTATTGCTAAAACTGTGTATATGGTCAACCCGATTCAAACCTGTTATAAATTCAGAATGAAACAACTCACATCCAGCTATATTCAGGTTAATGAGCCAACGGTTCAATGTCGTGCCATATGCACTCGAGCTCGGCTCTTTATGGATTGAGGGACATGCCGGATTATGTAGTGAACCATGAGCTTATACCGAAGACAAAAGAATACTTGCAATGTGTGACTTCTGTTGAGCCATAGTGGTTAGTTGAACTGGGACATACCAATGTGATTGATCCTCATGTCTTAATTTTTAAGATTATCCTCCATGTTTGTGTGGTATGCATACCAATGTTTATTTTTATTTTTTTGGATCACTGAAATTTCAACTTCCTTTCATTGTTTATTATACATTTGAATATTTTTGTGTTGCTTTATTTACAAAAACTTTACTACAAAGAAAATTATAAATAACTATACCATTAATACTTCATATTCTTATTCTTTAGGACGTAATGATGACTTATGTGGTGTAGGGAGTTGTGTAGTCAAGTAAATAAATGTTGTTAGTATCTTTAAACTTTTGTATTGTTTGGGTTTAAGGTTTAGATTGGATTACGAACATATCTTTCATCGGGAGGTTAGTTACTTTGTGATGTTATTTAATGTTTGCCTTTTTTTTGCAGATCTAAGTGATGGCCGTAGCCAGAAGTTCTAGATGGCTTAGAGAAACAGTAAATGTTGTTTGTCGGGGGACACCTTAATCCTTAATAAAAGTAAAAAAATATATAATGTTTTATACTTCTATGCATTTTAACTGTATTTTCACTTTGTCAATAAGTAATTTATGTAATAAATATGTAACTTTGTTTGTATTTATATTATTTGTACACTTTGTGATAATGTATATTAATTTTTCCGACCCGCGAAGTTCGCGGGTGATAACCTAGTTAACATATATTTAAGAACTTTACAAAAATATAGTTGATCAAATTGACCAACAATTTATGAGAACAAAGGCTAAATAACCATATTCTTATCCATGTAGACCAATGTTGGGATTGCTTATTTAACTCCAAAAGTGTTTTTTGTCAAAAGTGTTTTTTTGTCAAAAGTGTTTTTTTGACTTAGACCATGCGTAGTGGTTTAGTTAATAATGCCTCTACCCTCCGCCGTTTTACGCTATTTGGCAGTGTAGTCAGCAAGGGAGCATTATTGGCGTTTTTACAAAAAGGGCGTAGTGGGATAATGCCCAATAATGCCCCGTCAATCATTACACAATTATTAAATTTTTTAATTAAAACTAATTAAATTTCATTTAAATAAAAAACATTACATTCTTAAAAAAAATTCAAAAGTTAAATAGAAAACATTACATATCTAAACCACAAGGAACAAAATTCAAAAGTTCAAAAGTTAAATTTAAAACCATATTTAAACCACAGGGACCAAAGTTGTCAAAACTTAAAACTTTTTAAACCTTTTTTGCATTTCATCTTCTTCTTCTTCTTCTTCTTCGTTTTTATACAGACTTTTCCGGCAACAATTCCGGCTAACCACAAAACCCATTCTGACTGGAATTCGTCCCATTCCGGCAAAAATTCCAGCTATCTCCATCTCTCTCTTTAAACCCACCTGGTCTTATCTGATTGGCCAAAAATTTGCCATTTTAGCGTGATTCAAAGCACGCCGGTAGGGGTTTTTTGCGAAAAACGTCGGATCACGCCGGAGGGGGTGGGGGAGGGCGTTTTCAGGCGTGATTTGGGGGGGGGGGGGGGGGAACGCCCAGGATCTTGCCCACTACGCATGGTCTTATAACTTTTTCCAAAATAAGTTTTAAAAAAGAGTGATCTACAATTTGTGTCCCTTGCGGCGGTAACACCAAATAGCACTTTGAGTTTCTATTTTGCAAAAATGAACAATTTGGTTATGGGGTTGTCGATTGGAATCAATAAGGTCCTTGCTGTATGTAAATGGACGTTTAAATTTCTATGAAAAGGCCAAAATACCTCATAGTTTATTTACCATATGAGTCCCTCATGTAAAATTGATATATTCCCTCCAAATTTAAATCTTGTAACTATTTTAGTAATTAACAACCAAAATCAACAAATTGATATATTCCCTACAAAATCATCTAACTAACACCTCCAATAAAAAACTGATCTATTCCCTCCAAAGTCATCAAACATCAAACTGTGTAATAGATAGTGTATTCAATTGACTGTGCAGTTGACTAATGTTTAGTCAAATAAACTTCCTAATGATCCTACAACATGATCCTTATATTAACATCAAAGTGTGTAATAGATAGTGTATTCAATTGACTGTGCAGTTGACTAATGATTAGTCTAACATCAAACTTCCTAATGATCCAACATGATCCTCATATTAACATCAAACATGCAATTGACTATGTAGTTGACTAATGATCATGCAACATGATCCTCATATTAGCATCAAACAGACTATATGCAACATGATCCTGCAACTAATATGTAGATACCATTATACTCTTCTACTTTGATTATAATTAGGAATTAATACTATGTACAAAAAACCACCCACTTCAACTTAATCCACTCGATCACCGTCACGTCCCATGTCAAACCTCACCTTCACATTTGCACCGCCCAGAAACTACATCACAATACGGATTTGCAAACGGAGACAACGAGTAGTGGCTTACACCCTGAATCCCGCTACCATTTCACGTAAAATGAACCGCATTTCAGATTTACTACATGACCCGTATCACATATACATGATTTTTAAGTGAAATTGAAGTAATGTCATACCTATAACATGCTTGGTGTGAATGATCACGCCAAACTACAGCATTTTGAGTATGATCGAAGAAGATTGGAGTTGGCCGGAGAAGACTCTTAACAACGGCGGTGAGTTTTTGAGTAAAGAGGGAGTAGAATGATTCTTAATGAGGATGCTTGGGGATTTATATGGTGTGAGGGTGTGACTTTTGGGTGAAATGAGCAAATAACCTTTCACGCCATTATCTATTGTAAAGGTACTCTGACGGATATTAGAGGTAAGGACCTTATTGATTCAAATCGACAACCCCAGAGACTAGATTGTTCAATTTTACAAAATAGGGACTGAAAGTGTCATTTGATGTTAACCACGGGGACTCAAATTGTTGTTCACTGATGTAATGTAAATTACATCGATTTCCATGTATAGTTTGTATAATAATTCGAGTCGTTTTGTATGTGTCGTTTTACCATTAGTTTTGTATATTATTGTGTCTTGGAAGTAAAAAAAAAAACGAGCCAAAACGTTAAAGAAATGAGCACCCAGGAGAAGGTTTGGGCTTAGTGAAGGATTCTCATGGAATGGAAATGGATATTAAAGAAAATAAGATGATAGAGAATTAAATTACGAAGACGTAGGCGAAAATGGTTTTCTCAGTACGGATGCTCGTCGTGTCACACGAGGAGGAAACCAGATCATGCCCGTCACTACAAGAAAAGAATACTATTAGCGGCGACACCATTAGCGGCGACAGGCCAGGTGTCGCCGCTATTGGTCGATCCGCGTCAACACCAAACCCCAGCCGTTGATCATTATTCTGATCTAACGGTTGGGGATTAAAAAGGCAATAGCGGCGACAATTAAGGATCAATAGCGGCGACAGGCTTTCTCCGCTAAAGGTAGGTGTCCCACTTTAATCCCCAGCCACACATATCTTATCCTGGTTAACCCTGGATAACCTAATAGCGGCGACGAACTAATCAGTAGCGGCGACAGCCCGTCGCCGGTAATACTCTTTCCGTAAAAGCCTATACAGCGCCATTTCTTCCCTCCTCCTTCACTTTTCCCCCCAAATCTCTTCATCTTACCGCCGGAGAACCGCTAATTTTCACCAAATCGGTTAGTTTAACTTATTTTTTGTTAAATCTCTTCTCTATTTTGTTATTTACATGTTATAGACTTTAATTTTTGCTCGTTTTTGTGTATATTTATGTTTATGGAAGAAAACTAGGATCACCACCATCACCTCTCCGGTCACCACCATCACTTCTCCGGAAACCACCTCGTCTCCGCGGTCTACATCTACTTGAAAGCTTGAAATTACGGTTAGTTTTATATTAATTTTTTCAAAGTTTTGAAATTGTATAATTTTTTGTTTAGCTATGTAAATGTATATGTAAGAATGTATGTTTGTATGTAAATGTTTGTGAAAATGTATAATGTAGGTGTATTTGGTGAAAATGAGTATATGTAGGTGTATGTATTTGTGTATGTAGGTGTATGTAAGGTGTATTTGGTGAAAATGAGTATATGTAGGTGTATGTATTTGTGTAGGTAGGTGTATGTATGTGTATGTAGGTTTATGTAAGGATGTATAATGTAGGTGTAATTGGTGAAAATGAGTATATGTAAATGTTTGTATGTTTGTGAAAATGTATAATGTAGGTGTAATTGGTGAAAATGAGTATATGTAGGTGTAGGTGTAATTGGTGAAAATGTATAATGTAGGTGTATTTGGTGAAAATGAGTATGTAGGTGTATGTAAGCATGTATGTGGGTATGTAAGTCTATGATTGAATGTATGTATGTAGGTGTATGTAAATGATGAATAATTGTGCATGTAAATGTTTGCAATTGGTGAAAAATGTGTATGTTGGTATGTATGTTTGTATAAAGTATGCAAATGTGTATGTATAAATTTTGTGGTTTTGATCAAAATATGTGTTTGTAAGTATGTATGTGTATGTGTAAGTATGTACATGTGTTTTATAAGTATGTATGTGTGTTGGTAGTATGTTAATATGTGTGTATAAAGTATGTAAATTTATATTTAACTTTGAAAGATATATATTAGTTAGGAAATACCCTCCTTGAATTAAAATTATCATTTAAAACATAACGAACATAGAAAATACCCGCCAAAATTGAAATCATCATTTAAAACAAAAGGAGCTAAGAAAATACCCGCCAAAATTTAAACCATCATGAAGAACATTACATATTTAAAAAATCGTGCCCGTGTTTGAATTAATCATTTTAAAACAAAAGGAGCTAAGAAAATACCCGCCAAAATACCCAATCGAAATTGAAATCATGATTTAAAACATAACGTTCCGCCCAAAATTTAAAACAATCATTAAGAATATAACAAGCTTAAAAAACTGTGCCCGTGTTTGAATTAATCATTTTAAACATAACGAGCTTAGAAATACCCGCCCGAAATTGATTTAGAAATTAATTTCGGGTTGTCCCCGTTTATCTTGGGACTGCTTTTTGAATACTTTATCTCATTTAGGATGTGAATGTGTATTACATGATTGTTTGTTTAAGAAGGATTCGGTTATCATTTTCTCTTTGCTCCTCGGGTATATATATCATTACATATATACTTGGGAGCTAAGAGGAAATGCTGCCGAATTTTTCTTAAACAAACAATCATGTAATACACATTCACATGTGAGATAAAGTATTCAAAAAGTGGGTTTAGCAGCCTACCCTTGTCTTGTTAATCCTAAATTAGATTTTCTTTCAGTTGCATAATGCCTATCGATAAAAGTTGGATTGATTCCCCACATCATTCACCTCACTACAAGCAAGGACTCAAGTCATTTATCGAGATGTGTGAAAGAGTGATAAAAAACCACGATGAAGTTAGATGTCCGTGTACCCAATGTGAAAATTTTGGCTTAAAAAATATGGCAGAAATGAAATACCATTTGCGTATTAACAGTTTTTGGAAGGAATACACGAAGTGGACCTATCACGGGGACACGACTCCAATTGCAGAAGTAAACGATGTTGCGCCACAAGACGGTATGGGAAACGTTATTGAAGACATTAGGGGGGAGCGTATGGAAGAAGATACATACCTTAACCAAGAGAACACGAATGGAGATAGTAGTGGTGTTGATGATTTTGAAGACCTAGTAAAGGAAGTTGAAACAGAATTATATCCTGGTTGTACCAAGTATTCTTCTATCGACTTTTTAGCAAAGCTTTTGAATATAAAGGATATGTACCATTTGCCTATTGAAGCAGTAGATCAAATCCTCTCGTTGTTGCGAGAGTCAATGCCAGAAGGCAACAAGATTCCCCTTTCGTATTATGTAGCTAAGAAGACATTTAAGAAGATTGGTTTGGCATATGAGATGATAGATGTGTACACAAATGATTGTGCTCTCTTTTGGAAAGAAAACGAGTCCTTACAAAATTGTCCCGATTGTAATGAGAGTCGATGGGTCGATAAAGACACAAAATGTGACAACTGGCACGAAACTGGTAATTTCCGTACAATTTAATTATTATTTAATATCTGCAAATATGTGCTTAAATGTCAACATTGCCTGATTACATGCTATACATGTGAATTCATGCACGTTTTATACTTCAAATATTGCTTTATGCATTACTGTTAGCGTTGCGTCAGAAAGACTAGTAAACTCATCGGTAAGACACACTGTGTCAGCAACTCTGCAGAAAGCAGTCAGATAATGGAATTAGGACCTAGGAGTTGGTCCAACGTCTACAAATCATTAAAACCCAAGTATGGATACAAAGGTTAACATATAGACTTTCCGGAAGCTAAAATATGCACTAAAAAGCACCCGAAACACACTTTAAATGCTGAATTTTATATATTTCAGCAATAATTCAGCTCTAATCAGCATTTTAACACAAAAATATCATGCAGAATTTATGTTTTATTGTCCAAATTAACTTACAAAGTGTCGGGAATTAAAAGTGTCACAAAAGGGTACATGATGAACACTAAACAGTATAGCTTGATACTTTAACGAATCAGTATACAACCGAACAACCGGACACTACCCGAAACACTAAAATTTTACTAGAAGCATTGTTTTATTATTTCTGAGCTAGTTATGATCCCCGAACACCTTAACACACTATATAACACATAATACACTTAACACCTAACTATTATGTTTAGAATCTAACTAAATATCTTAACTATCCATCACAAACCAACCAAGACCCCCCCTTCCTATGGACAGTCACAAGTGGGTCCCCCACTTGTGATTTCTTTTGATTTCATAAGATTGAGATCTTGGATTTGTTATGTACTTAGTACACACATTAACCTTTGGTTAATCACTAAACATGAATATAAGATGAACATGTTAGATCAAGACCTTCAAATCTTTCACCCACAAACACACACTACACTCTCTTCCTCCCTCTCCTTGGCTCTCGATCGAACTACATCCACCACACCACACCACCATCATCTTCAATTCCTTTTCATCCATTTCCAAGTGCACTCAAGGTGTATGAAGCAAGATTAGGGAGCTTGGTGGTCTTGGAGATTGAAGGACCTCCTTCATTTGCTATTATCCATCACATTTATCACCTCCATCATCTTGTGTTCATCCCTAGCCATAGAGCTAGTAGTAAGGCCCTTATAATCTCTTGTTACTTCATATTTCGATGGTTAAAAGATGATGAACATTGTTAATCTTGAAGAACACTAAAGAACATAATCATGAATCTTTAACATAAGCTTATTAGCATATGAATACATGATGATTAGAGTTGATTCGCTTCTTGATGATTGATTATTTATGTTAGTGATGTTAGACATCATAAGAAACCTACTAGATTGTGATTAAACACATGATCTAGTAAGTTAAGGTGGTGATCTTGTAAAAGACCAAGATCATCATGCTTTATGTTTTAATGAACTTGAAATATGGAAATGATTTTATGAATAATAAAGCATGTAACATGATTACTAGTCATAAACTTGGATGATTTCAAAACTAGTTCTCTCAAGATACTAAAGATATACACAAGATTTACAAAGTCATGGTTTCAAAGTAAACTAATCATATTTTTAGTGTTTAAACAAGACTAGAAACATGTTTGTAACAAGAAAAATACCAAAGAATTATTTTTGGAAAAATCATCTTACAAGTTGTAAATGACTAAATCTTCTAATAATATGATTTACAAACAAATAACCATGTTTTTAAGGATAACTAAACCTACTAAGCACACTACCAAGATACTACAAGTTTTTGTGAAAGTTCAAGTTCATGATTGTTATGTAAATAGCATTGTTTTGGCACTTGGTAAGTGTAAGTTGCTTAGGGTAGATTGTTGATTGTTTGTGATGATTTTAAAAAGAAAATAAACACATGTTTTAAAAACATGGGAAACCTCCATTTTTTAGGGGAAACTATGTCAAAATTTCTATAAAATTTTGACACTTAGAAAAATATAAGTTTTGGTGAAACTTATTCCCTAAAAATTCACCTAAAAATATTTACCAAGGTTTCCCTAATTTTTGTGTAAATTTCAAGTTAAGAAATGATGATTTCTTCAAGATAAAAATTGATGTTAAGTATGTATATTTTTTAGGAAAATATATATATTTATTGATCACCAAATTTTGTGCTAAGTGTATGTGATATGTATTATATGTAATAGTGTATTAGGACATGAAAAATACACTAAATACTCCTAAGGAGTAAAAATACAAAAAAATACACATACAACATGCATAGACAAATACAAGAGAATATATTTATGAAAATATATTTCTTAATAGATTATGTAACTTGGACAAGTTATGAACTTAAAATGTATTCTTGGACGAAAATATATAACTCGGGTGAAAAATACAAGATACTTATATTTATTTTTGGGAAAATAATATAAGTAAGATACATAGTTAAAAATATAAATTATTTTTAACAACAAAGAACACATACATAAAAGATGGTGACTTGTACTTGTGCGATACAAGTCTAGTGACTAACGTTAATAAAACACGTATAGGTCACGACGCTATAAAACCAACCGGTGAAGTTTACGACGCAGGATACGCAAAGTTGTGAGTTCATGTCCCCACTTTTAAACTTTTACTTGTTTTCTAAACTTGGTGAAAATACATGTGCTATGGTATGTTTATTACAAAAACTAAGGAATGATACTATAGATCATGTCACGAATAGGGTGCCATAAGCACCATTAATCAGTTACATACCAAGACCGCAGAACAAAAGGTTAGATCTAATGGGTTTCAGGCAGCCACACTCTTGGTCACTCTAGTACCAAGCAGTGCTTTTGTGTCTCTAGTCATGAATCGACAGTCGTGGATTCGACAGCTAAAAATGCCTATGGTTTGGATGCTTCCTATGTCGTGTCACATGTTAATGGCCTTGCAAACCATTAGCGATCTCGATTTCCTTATATTTACAGAAATACTTGTTTCATACAAATTACATACCATGTTTTCATTCAAGTATACAAACGTTTAATACAAAAACTGCATGAATTCACACCAACATTATGTTGATGATTTTCCAAAAACTGACATGTATTTCAGGTAACTAAAGTGGATGTGCGCGCGGTCTTACTCTTGCTCTTGGATGTTGTTTATGTTTTTAGCAATCTTGTGTCAAGACTCCGATGCCTGTTTTTGTGGGAATTGGTTATTATATTTCATCCTATGTGGGATATAAGAACCAAGTTCTCAATGTTCGTCTTTAAATAAAGTTGCAAACTTTTCAGACAATATGTTGTCTTGTGATGTAAACAGTTAACTTATGTTATGTTTTAATTATGCAATGATAATGGCATTTGGAGTTACTTTATGAGCATGTAGTATGTTTACCTTTCGTATGCAATGAGAACCTTTCCAGATCACACCTCGTGCTTTCGCCTTAGAAAGGGGTGTGACAGATTGGTATCAGAGCTGCGATTGTAGTGAACCAGGATTCCTTCTCGAGTCTAGACTACAATCCTTAGGATCCTCTCACGAAAACAATTTTTCAAAAGCTTTCATTGCATAAAACTTTCCGCGACATCCACTGCCTGAAACAGTTTTCAAGGAGTCAAGTAAGGACACTACGAGACTTAGGGTGCACTGGAGTAGCACTTGACTTTGACTAGAAATTACTTGCAACTATCTGTGATAATTAATATATACATATGCTAGAAATAGAATACCTTAGGTACACGTATCTTCATCTGAAAGCAGTGGCCTATCTGAAGGAAGTAATCCGATGATGAAACGAACTGTGCGGACTGTGCAAGGAATTGCGTAATTATGGATGCATACATAATTATGGAATTCAGTGCATAGAAACCACAGCAAGTCTTGTCACGTATCAAACGAGATTCCTTCAGTGCAAGAGAAGGTCAAACATGAACACCCTCACCCCTCCCCCAGCCCATTAAATACTCTATTGGAGTAATGTTTTAGGGTATAAAGACAAGAACCGCCAATGTGAAGAAAGATATTTTGTCCTTTACATGTGATAAACTTGTACTATGGGGTGATGTAACCCTTATGCATTTTGTTTACTTCGCAAACAGTGATGCAACAAGTTGCCCTGATATGTATAAAGACTCGGTGAATATCTTATGACACATCAGTATTTATCTATTTATGCATGCTTGTGGCTGTATGAATTGATTTATACGTTTGGCGGATTGTTTGATGTCCCTTACGTGGGTATATGCCTGTGTATATACTACTACTGTCTCGTATGACGATATCAAACAAATGTCTAACCCTGTTGTGTTATGTTCCGACAGAACATGGCACCTAGGAGAGCTGTGAACAATCAGGATTCTGATCAACCCCATCCTCCTCTTCTGCCGAGGACTGCTGAAGAACCGAACGCCCTACTGGAAGAAAGGATCTCCGCAGCTATCACCCAATACGAGGCGAACCGCACCGAACAAAGTGGAGGACCAAGCAATGCTAGACGTATTGGGCAGGGAGATTCATATGGAGGAAACACCATTCAAGGCTGCACCTTCAAGCAGTTTCTCGACTGCAAACCACTGAACTACGACGGCACTGGAGGTGCAGTGGCATTTGTACGTTGGACGGAGAAGACTGATTCCACTATCCGTATGAGTAAGTGTACCGCGGATCAGCAAGTCACTTTTGTTACTGAGTTATTCGTTGATGAGGTTTTGACTTGGTGGAATTTGCAAGTCCAGACTCTCGGTGATGATGATGCGTACGGCATGACGTGGGATGAACTAAAGGAACGAATGAGAGAGAAGTATTGCTCTCGTGCTGAACTCCAAAGGTTGGAGACTGAGTTCTGGCACTTGACCATGGAAGGTGCAGACATTACTGGTTATACCCGAAGGTTCCATGATTTGTCAAGAGTGATCCCCTATATGGTGACTCCCGAATTTAAGCGCGTTGAGCGCTACATCTGGGGATTGGCTCCAGAGTTTCACAGCATGGTAACTTCGGCTAAACCTGAAACGTTCACTCAGGTTGTAACTCTGGCTGTCAGCCTTACTGAAGATGCTATTCGTATGAAGAAGTTATCACTGAACCCAACTAAAAAGACCGAGACGCATGCTGAGTCGTCTGGTGACAAGAAAAGGAAGCATGCGAGCCTGAATCAAGCGACACGTAACAACAAGGGTTCCAACAATAAGAAGCGCGACCCTAAGGCTGGCAAATCGTGTCTTAACAGGTTTAACAGGTTTTTGACGGCGCGCACAACATAAGTTTCAAACATGATTACGACTCGTTTAACTACTTTCTACCTCATGTTTATAAAACAGTTTTATGTTTTACGTACAAAGATGAATAAATGATAGATCCTAACATTGTAATTTTAATTATTTTAAAAATTAAAAAAGTCAAAGGGTGTATTTTTCAGTCAAACAGGTCTAATCGTGTCTTAACAGGTACCCAATTGCCAGCCCTACGCGACCCCAATCCACCACAGGAGGCGAGAACTCTTGCAACCATGAATGGCGCTCCTGCCAGGGGATACAAGGGCACTCTGCCCATCTGCAACCCATGCAAGCGTCATCACGAAGGAATTTGTCGCATCCCAAAATGCGACAAGTGTGGAAAACTGGGTCACCATACTGAGAACTATTGAGGAAAAGGGAATGGAAGTGGTAATAGGAACGGGAATGGAAACCGCAACGGTGCTGGTAATAGAAACGGTGGTGGAAATGGCTATGGCAAAGGTAACCGGAATGATAACGGAGCTGGGCAGAACCAAGGATGCTTTGGTTGTGGAAGCAAGGACCATTTCAAGAAAGATTGCCCAAGGGAGAACAATGCTCAGGCTCGAGCATTCGTGATTGGAGCAAGGAACGCACGCGAGGACCCTAATGTGGTCACCGGTACATTTCTCGTTAACAATCACTTTGCATCCATACTATTTGACACTGGTACCGATTATAGTTTCATGTCTGTGGAATTTAAACGTATGCTTGGAGTAGAATCTAGTAGATTAGATATTCCTTATTCCATAGAACTAGCTGATGGTAAACTTGTTGAATCGGGCGAAGTTGTTAGGGGTTGCACATTAGAACTTGGTGAGTGAAGATTTAGCATCGACCTCTTACCTATTCAATTGGGTAGCTTCGATGTAGTGGTCGGAATGGACTGGTTATCCAAGAATAAGGCTGAACTTGTTTGCCATGAGAAAATCATTCGCATCCCTCTTGCGAATGATGAAACTCTCATCATGCATGGAGAAAAACGAGACGCGCCTCTGCGAATCATCAATTGTATGAAGGCGCAGAAGTGCTTAAGGAAAGGATGCGTTGCTTTCCTGGCGCATGCTGTAGATAAGAAGGCTGAGGAGCCGAAACTCGAAGACATTCCTGTGGTGAAGGAATTCCCTGATGTTTTTCCCGAAGACCTGCCAGGACTACCTCCGCAATGACAAGTCGAATTCCATATAGACTTGGTTCCAGGAGCCGCTCTTGTAGCCAAGGCACCCTATCGGCTTGCACCATCCGAGATGCAAGAATTATCTACACAACTTCAGGAGTTGTTGGATAAAGGAATCATAAGGCCAAGCTTCTCGCCTTGGGGAGCTCCAGTATTGTTCGTGAAGAAGACGGATGGAACACTGCGAATGTGTATCGATTATAGAGAACTGAACAAGCTCACTGTCAAGAATCGGTACCCACTACCGAGGATTGATGACTTATTTGATCAGTTGCAAGGATCGAGCTACTATTCCAAGATCGACCTTCGATCTGGATACCATCAGTTAAGGATCCAAGAGGAGAGCGTACCAAAGACTGCATTCAGAACACGTTATGGGCATTACGAGTTCCTTGTGATGTCGTTCGGACTGACGAACGCACCAGCGGTATTTATGGATCTGATGAATCGCGTTTGCAAACCATATCTCGATAAATTCGTGATTGTATTTATCGATGATATCCTGATTTACTCGCGAACAAGAGAAGAGCACGAGCAACACCTCAGGACCATTTTGGAACTACTGAAGAAAGAGAAACTTTATGCAAAGTTCTCAAAGTGCGAATTCTGGATTCGCAAAGTACAGTTCCTTGGTCACGTTGTGAACGAGAAGGGCATTCATGTAGACCCATCCAAGATAGAAGCAATAAAGAATTGGGAAGCCCCCAAAACCCCAACTGAAGTTCGACAATTTTTGGGCTTAGCGGGCTATTACCGGCGTTTTATCGAGAATTTCTCCAAGATAGCTCAACCACTGACTACCCTTACACAGAAAGACAAGAAGTATGACTGGGGTGATAAGCAGGAAGAAGCCTTCCAACTGCTCAAAAATAAGCTATGCGATGCACCGATACTATCCTTACCCGAAGGCACTGAAGACTTCGTGGTATACTGTGACGCTTCACGTCAAGGTTTGGGTTGCGTGCTCATGCAACGATAAAAAGTCATCGCTTACGCTTCAAGACAGTTAAAGGTGCATGAAAGGAATTACACCACGCACGACTTGGAGCTAGGCGCGGTGGTATTCGCCTTGAAGATCTGGCGACACTATTTATATGGTACTCGATATACAATCTTCACAGATCATAAAAGCCTACAACACATATTTGATCAGAAGGAATTAAACATGCGTCAGCGACGGTGGGTTGAGTTGCTGAACGATTATGACTGTGAGATTAAGTACCATCCTGGAAAGGCAAACGTTGTAGCAGACGCGTTAAGTCGAAAAGAAATGGGTTAAGACCCTAAGAGTTCGAGCATTAGAAATGACTATTCGGACGAACCTCACTGCACGCATTCGTGACGCACAACAAGAATCCCTTAAGGGAGAAAATCGTAGAGCTGAATACCTCCGAGGTATGTTGAAGAATTTGGTGCCAAACAAAGAGGGAACCTTATACTTTAAGGGGCATATTTGGGTTCCGCTCTATGGCGGTATTCGAGAAGTCATCCTTAATGAAGCTCACAAGTCGAGATACTCGATCCATCCAGGATTGGACAAAATGTATCAAGACTTGAAGGAATACTATTGGTGGCCAAGGCTTAAAAGCGATGTTACTGTCTATGCTGGAAAGTGCCTAACCTGTGCTAAGGTTAAGGCTGAATACCAGAAATCGTCTGGTCTACTGCAACAACCCGAGATACCCATGTGGAAGTGGGAGAAAATCTCGATGGACTTCATAACGAAATTACCCAGGGCCCCGAGAGGGCATTATATGATATGGGTGATAGTTGATCGATTGACAAAATCTGCGCATTTCCCCCCAATCCGAGAGAAGGATAGCACTGGAAAGCTTGCTGAGCTGTACCTTAAGGAAATTGTGGCACGTCATGGAGTGCCTATCTCAATTATTTCAGACAGAGATGGACATTTTGTCTCGAGGATCTGGCAATCCTTCAAGGAAGCCTTTGGATCTCAACTAGATCTAAGCACGGCCTTCCATCCGCAAACAGACGGCCAGAGCGAACGAACCATACAAACGCTGGAGGATATGCTTCGCGCATGTGTTATGGACCTAGGCGGCAGCTGGGATACTCACCTACCTTTAGTTGAGTTTTCCTACAATAATAGTTACCATACGAGCATAAAAGCTGCACCGTTCGAAGCTCTATATGGCCGCAAGTTCCGCTCGCCTTTATGTTGGGCAGACGCTGGAGACAAACGTATGGTTGGTCCTGAACTTGTTCAAGAGACAACCGACAAAATCATGCAGATCCGAGAGCGCATTAAGGCGGCTCGAGATTGACAAACGAGCTACGCTGATCGAAGACGAAAACCTTTAGAATTCGAGGTGCGAGACAAAGTTTTATTGTAGGTCTCACCTTGGAAGGGCGTGGTAAGATTCGGAAAACGTGGAAAGCTGAATCCACGATACATCGGACCATTCAAGATCTTGGAAAGAATTGGTACCGTGGCGTACAAGTTGGAATTACCGGAAGAACTTAACGAAGTACATGATACGTTTCATGTGTCCAACCTCAAGAAGAGTCCAACCCAAGAAACAGTGATCATCCCTGCGGATGAAGTGCATATTGACGACACACTCCGATTTACAGAACAACCCGTTGAGGTTACAGACTGGAAAGTCAACAAGACCCGGAGGAGTAGTGTCAAACTTGTCAAAGTACGTTGGAACTCTAAGCACGGACCCGAGTACACGTGGGAACGTGAAGACCAGCTTAAAGCCAAGTACCCCCATCTGTTCAAGAAAGCTCCTGTGGGAGATAACTCAGCTTGAATTTCGGGACGAAATTCTTTTAACGGGGGGAGACTGTCACAACTGGCACGAAACCGGTAATTTCCGTACAATTTAATTATTATTTAATATCTGCAAATATGTGCTTAAATGTCAACATTGTCTGATTACATGCTATACATGTGAATTCATGCACGTTTTATACTTCAAATATTGCTTTATGCATTACTGTTAGCGTTGCGTCAGAAAGACTAGTAAACTCACCGGTAAGACACACTGTGTCAGCAACTCTACAGAAAGCAGTCAGATAATGGAATTAGGACCTAGGAGTAGGTCCAACGTCTACAAATCATTAAAACCCAAGTATGGATACAAAGGTTAACATATATACTTTCCGGAGGCTAAAATATGCACTAAAAAGCACCCGAAACACACTTTAAATGCTAAATTTTATATATTTCAGCAATAATTCAGCTCTAATCAGCATTTTAACACAAAAATATCATGCAAATTTTATGTTTTATTGTCCAAATTAACTTACAAAGTGTCGGGAATTAAAAGTGTCACAAAAGGGTAAATAATGAACACTAAACGGTATAGTTTGATACTTTAACGAATCAGTATACAACCGAACAACCGGACACTACCCGAAACACTAAAATTTTACTAGAAGCATTGTTTTATTATTTCTGAGCTAGTTATGATCCCCGAACACCTTAACACACTATATAACACATAATACACTTAACACCTAACTATTATGTTTAGAATCTAACTAAATATCTTAACTATCCATCACAAACCAACCAAGACCCCCCCCCCCTTTCCTATGGACGGTCACAAGTGGGTTCCCTACTTGTGATTTCTTTTGATTTCATAAGATTGAGATCTTGGATTTGTTGTGTACTTAGTAGACACATTAACCTTTGGTTAATCACTAAACATGAATATAAGATGAACATGTTAGATCAAGACCTTCATATCTTTCACCCACAAACACACACTACACTTTCTTCCTCCCTCTCCTTGGCTCTCGGCCGAACTACATCCACCACACCACCATCATCTTCAATTCCTTTTCATCCATTTCCAAGTGCACTCAAGGTGTATGAAGCAAGATTAGGGAGCTTGGTGGTCTTGGAGATTGAAGGACCTCCTTCATTTGCTATTATCCATCACATTTATCTCCTCCATCATCTAGTGTTCATCCCTAGCCATAGAGCTAGTAGTAAGGCCCTTATAATCTCTTGTTACTTCATATTTCGATGGTTAAAAGATGATGAACATTGTTAATCTTGAAGAATACTAAAGAACATAATCATGAATCTTTAACATAAGCTTATTAACATATGAATACATGATGATTAGAGTTGATTCGCTTCTTGATGATTGATTATTTATGTTAGTGATGTTAGACATCATAAGAAACCTACTAGATTGTGATTAAACACATGATCTAGTAAGTTAAGGTGGTGATCTTGTGAAAGACCAAGATCATCATGCTTTATGTTTTCATGAACTTGAAATATGGAAATGATTTTATGAATAATAAAGCATGTAACATGATTACTAGTCATAAACTTGAATGATTTCAAAACTAGTTCTCTCAAGAAACTAAAGATATACACAAGATTTACAAAGTCATGGTTTCAAAGTAAACTAATCATATTTTTAGTGTTTAAACAAGACTAGAAACATGTTTGTAACAAGAAAAATACCAAAGAATTATTTTTGGAAAAATCATCTTACAAGTTGTAAATGACTAAATCTTTTAATAATATGATTTACAAACAAATAACCATGTTTTTAAGGATAACTAAACCTACTAAGCACACTACCAAGATACTACAAGTTTTTATGAAAGTTCAAGTTCATGATTGTTATGTAAATAGCATTGTTTTGGCACTTGGTAAGTGTAAGTTGCTTGGGGTAGATTGTTGATTGTTTGTGATGATTTTAAAAAGAAAATAAACACATGTTTTAAAAACATGGGAAACCTCCATTTTTTAGGGGAAACTATGTCAAAATTTCTATAAAATTTTGACACTTAGAAAAATATAAGTTTTGGGGAAACTTATTCCCTAAAAAATCACCTAAAAATATTTACCAAGGTTTCCCTAATTTTTGTGTAAATTTCAAGTTAAGAAATGATGATTTCTTCAAGATAAAAATTGATGTTAAGTATGTATATTTTTGAGGAAATATATATATTTATTGATCACCAAATTTTGTGCTAAGTGTATGTGATATGTATTATATGTAATAGTGTATTAGGACATGAAAAATACACTAAATACTCCTAAGGAGTAAAAATACAAAAAAAATACACATACAACATGCATAGACAAATACAAGAGAATATATTTATGAAAATATATTTCTTAATAGATTATGTAACTTGGACAAGTTATGAACTTAAAATGTATTCTTGGACGAAAATATATAACTCGGGTAAAAATACAAGATACTTATATTTATTTTTGGGAAAATAATATAAGTAAGATACATAGTTAAAAATATAAATTATTTTTAACAACAAAGAACACATACATAAAAGATGGTGACTTGTACTTGTGTGATACAAGTCTAGTGACTAACGTTAATAAAACACGTATAGGTCACGATGCTATAAAACCAACCGGTGAAGTTTACGGCGCAGGATACGCAAAGTTGTGAGTTCATGTCCCCACTTTTAAACTTTTACTTGTTTTCTAAACTTGGGGAAAATACATGTGCTATGGTATGTTTATTACAAAAAATAAGGAATGATACTATAGATCATGTCGCGAATAGGGTGCCATAAGCACCATTAATCAGTTACATACCAAGACCGCGGAACAAAAGGTTAGATCTAATAGGTTTCAGGCAGCCACACTCTTGGTCACTCTAGTACCAAGCAGTGCTTTTGTGTCTCTAGTCGTGAATCGACAGTCATGGATTCGACAGCTAAAAATGCCTATGGTTTGGATGCTTCCTATGTCGTGTCACATGTTAATGGCCTTGCAAACCATTAGCGATCTCGATTTCCTTATATTTACAGAAATACTTGTTTCATACAAATTACATACCATGTTTTCATTCAAGTATACAAACGTTCAATACAAAAACTGCATGAATTCACACCAACATTATGTTGATGATTTTCCAAAAACTGACATGTATTTCAGGTAACTAAAGTGGATGTGCGCGCGGTCTTACTCTTGCTCTTGGATGTTGTTTATGTTTTTAGCAATCTTGTGTCAAGACTCCGATGCCTGTTTTTGTGGGAATTGGTTATTATATTTCATCCTATGTGGGATATAAGAACCAAGTTCTCAATGTTCGTCTTTAAATAAAGTTGCAAACTTTTTAGACAATATGTTGTCTTGTGATGTAAACACTTAACTTATGTTATGTTTTAATTATGCAATGATAATGGCATTTGGAGTTACTTTACGAGCATGTAGTATGTTTACCTTTCGTATGCAATGAGAACCTTTCCATATCACACCTCGTGCTTCCGCCTTAGAAAGGGGTGTGACACAAAAGGCACGAAGGTGGCTCGTAAGGTGTTACGATACATTCCTTTGACGCCTAGACTACAACGTTTGTATTGTTCAAGGCACACAGCGAAAGATATGATATGGCAGACGATCGGAAGATGGGACTATGTGTCATCCAGTTGATGGATCTGCATGGCAAGACTTTGATAAAAAGTACCCAAACTTCGCGATGGAGCCACGAAATGTTCGCTTAGGGCTTGCAGCTGACGGTTTTAATCCCTTTAACAACGGTAGTGGATCCTCAACTCATAGCACGTGGCCGGTTATACTCACCACATATAATCTGCCTCCCTGGCTATGCATGCGAGAGTCCACATTCATGTTGACCTTGTTGATTCCTGGCCCTAAATCACCTGGGAAAGACATGGACGTTTTCCTTAGACCGTTAGTGGATGAGCTTAAGCAATTATGGCAGACAGGTGTACGTACTAAAGATGCAGCAACAAACACATACCTCACAATGAAGGTGGCGTTGTTATGGACCATAAATGACTTTCCAGCCCATAGTAGTCTATCAGGTTGGAGCGGACAAGGCTACATGGCATGCCCAACTTGTAACCAAGACACTCCTTCAATACGTGTAACTGGTAAATGTGCTTATGTTGGTCATCGCCGGTTCTTAGATGCCAACCATCCTTGGAGAACAAGTCTCGACTTTAACAGGAGACCCGAGACACGAGACCCTCCGAGACAGTTTAGCCCAGCTGACATAGAAGCTCAACTCGGTCGTTTAATTAATCGTCTACCAGGCAAGCATCCAGCTTTTGGAGGTGGGAGGATAACCCTGTCAGATTTCAAGTTGAACTGGTCCAAAAGAAGCATATTTTTTGACCTTGAGTATTGGTCTTCTCTGCAGCTGAAACATAACTTAGATGTAATGCATATAGAGAAAAATGTGTGCGACAGCTTGCTCGGTACTCTTCTAATGAACGATAAGAGAAAAGACACGCCAAATGCGCGGTCCGAATTGGAAAAACTAAACATTCGGCCGACACAATGGCTAAAATAATCGGGTGGCAAGTTCTTAAGTCCCCACCCAAAGTACTCATTCAAGTCCGATGATCGAAAACTTTTTTGTCAGTTTATAAAAAATGTTAAATTACCAGATGGGTTTGGATCTAATATCAGTAAGAGGGTGACAGATAACAATGCTAACATTACCGGGTTGAAATCTCATGACTGTCATATCCTCATGCAACGTTTGATACCGATTGGGCTTAGAGGGCTTTTGACTAAAGATACATCTACACCAATAGTAGACCTTTGTATGTTCTTTAAGCAACTTTGCTCTAGAACACTATCGGTGGATGATATGAAGAAAGCAAAGGATGACATTGTTACCATCTTATGCAAGTTAGAGATGATCTATCCACCTGCGTTTTTTGACATTATGGTTCATTTACTTGTGCATTTACCTGCTGAAGCTATTGCGGGAGGTCCAGTGGCTTTTAGATGGATGTATCCATTTCAATGATACGGTTCATACGCACGATTAACCGAAGACCGGATAGAATGTGATTTAGACCCGAAAAGTTCAGAGACTTGCTTAATATGGGTATTTCATACACACTCTGGATTTTGAGATAAAACCGATAAGGTTTGACCCGTTTAGGCTAATTTATGTAAACTAGTTACATAAACCGAACCGAACGCGTAATAAGCGTAACGGGTATTCATATGAGCCATTTACAGGTTTCCTAAGTTAATATGCTTCAAAAATGTTGTGACATCAGTAAGATGTCTTTTATTATGCCCGAAACGAAATTAAACACAAACTATGCCCCATAGGGGTAGTTTGGTCATTTAAAAGGTTATAAAAGAGTTTAAGTATTTACCTGAGTTACAGGTCTGACGTAATCAGCAAAAAAAATACTTATTTTACTAAGTTATAACAGTAGGGTAAAGTATATATGTGAAATTTATCAATTTTAACCAAACTATGCACCGTAGGGGCACTTTGGTAATTTCACATAAGCCGTAAAGCTCAAAACTGAAGTCTGAGTTAAACAACTTTTTCTTACTGTTAAAATATTATAATTTGCCTAAAATATCAGTAGGTATCAACCCTTGTATGTTTAAAATAGTTTTAGTACATACTATGCGTTAAAAACGCTTAATAAGGCGATTAGAAGCCATTTCCGGGTTCGATACATAAAGCTGATATTTTTATTATTCCAGAAGGCTTAAAATAATTTATTTATCATATAGGATCAGTAGCAAAAGGTTTGGAGTCGATTAGATATGTAAAACTCATTTTATGGCCCGTAAGGGCAAAACCGACAATTACCGGATTAAGCCTACGACTATGAGTTATGCTCAGCCTAAAATTAATTAAAAATCTTCAAAAATCCCAAAATAATATATTACATCAGTGGGTAATAAGTTTGATATCAAAAAGTAGGCTTAACTAGTCTATACGCTAATTACGCCGTTTAATTAACATAAAGCTTCTTAATTACGCTAATGAGCATAACTCTCAATCTACACCTCAAACTGATGTCAAACTTTGCATACAAGTTTATATATCAGTAACTAAGGTTTCTACACTTTTACATTTTCACAAATCACGTTTTAAAGTGAAAAGGGCATAATGGTCAACATATGAGCAATTAACGGAATCATGCGTATTAATTGGTTAACTAATGAACCATGGTGTATAATCATAGAGGGTTATACTAGCATGTAACCTGGTCCAAATAAGGCTCTAAGGTATTCCTAATTAATCATACCAAAACGGGTCAGAACTGAAGTCAAAGCAAAAGAAAAAGCTTTGCGACTTTCGGTTCCGAACCGGGTCTAAACAGTAAATTGTTGGGTTGAACATGTTTAGACATGTTCTTACATTCATTACCAAGTTATATTAATGATCAAACAGGTTGTATGTGTTCTACATTGCTACTTATGCATAAATTAGAATTTAAGTATCCTGTTGACTTTTTCTTAGCAAGTTTGACCCGACATTTGACCTAGTTAGAGTGGGAATCAGGGGGAACCCTTTTGAGGGTTTATTACCCACATAATTACCAACTTATAACTACTTTTGATTCGACTAATCACTGGACCATTAGTGATTAATCTTAAAGTCAACCGTTAATTACGACGGTTTGACTTCTAAGCTATAACTAAGCTAAAACTTAATTAAGAAAGGTTAAGTAAACTTACAAGAGTCCTATGCACGAATTATGAGCACTTGAGTCTGCTTTGGATCTCCAAGAATGATCAGAAGTGCAAGAGAATGGTGTGAAGAACTTGTTGCAACAAGGGTCCTTTATATAGTGATTTAATCACCACAAAATGTTGACACACAAGTCTACCACTGACCATGAATCATCAACACATGTCCCTAAGGTTCTAGGAGGCATTTAGGGGTCGCCCATTATGTGGAAAAATCGGATAAAAGTCGAGTAGAAAGCACTTAGCAGGCAAAAACCCAAGAAAATCGGATCAGACAGACCCTCGCGTGACGCGAAGGTCCCCCCCCCCTTGGGCTTCGCATGGCGCGAGGCCCTCCTGCAGCAAATCAGAACTTTAGATTTTTTATGTTTTGATCCTTGGCTCTTCAAACTTTGTTTAGACTTCATTTTCTTGCATCTTGAACCCTCCAAATTGGTTTATAAGGGCTTTAAAACATATACCCACTTTGTTAAGTCCCCGGTTAACTTATTGTTACCCGAAAAGTCCTAACTTTCAACGTTGACCCTTTAACCCTTCACATACGAATTTCATCATAACTTTCTCATACGATAACGGAACTTTATGAAATTTATATCGTGCATTCTAGTGAGCATAATTAACAGTTACAAAGCTTTGGGTTTTTCAAAAGGTCACTCAGAGGTATAACTTAAACATGTTGACACATTTAACCCCTGTAGTTTGTAATCTCTCACTTTTAGCTTCGCATGATCCATGATTTATTCATTTGATGCTATAAACATTATGTAGGGTTAATGTACAATATATTTATTCACTGTTGACATTTAGAACTCGTATATTCACATACTTTCCATGATTGTCAACTTTAATCCTGTCATAACATTCTTTCACACGTTCAAACATATGACACGTGTCAACACATTACAGGACGTGAATTTTCGAGGTGTTACATCCACACCCCCTTAAAATAAATCTCGACCCGAGATTTACTGAAATAAATAAGGGTACATTTCTTTCATCGTGGACTCAACCTCCCACGTGTATTCGGGACCTCTACGGGCATCCCATTTGACCTTTACAATAGGCACATGCTTCCTTCGAAGCTTTTTAACCTGTCGATCTTCAATCGACAATGGTTTTTCCACAAATTTTAAGCTCTCATCTATATGCACATCTGTATGTGGTATAACCAGTGATTCATCAGCGAAGCACTTCTTCAGATTGCAGATGTGGAACACATTGTGAATTCCACTGAGCTCTTCAGGTAAGTTTAACTTATAGGCAACTGACCCGACACGTTCGATAACCTCGAAAGGTCCTATGTATCTCGGGCTTAGCTTGCCTTTCTTACCAAATCGCATCACTCCCTTCCAGGGTGATACTTTAAGCAATACTTTGTCACCTACTTCGAAGTGAAAAGATTTACGCTTTGGATCAGCGTAGCTCTTCTGCCTATCTCGGGCAGCTTTGAGACGGTCACGAATCTGGACAATCTTGTCCGTCGTTTCAAAGACTATCTCTGGTCCTGATAATTGGACATCTCCAACTTCCGCCCAACAAACGGGTGTTCTACACTTTCTACCATATAAGGCCTCAAAAGGCGCAGCCTTTATGCTGGTGTGGTAGCTATTGTTGTAGGAGAATTCAATTAGTGGTAGGTGGTTATCCCAACTTCCACCTAAATCAATTACACATGCACGTAGCATGTCTTCCAATGTTTGGATGGTACGCTCACTCTGTCCGTCAGTCTGAGGGTGGTAAGCCGTACTGAAATTCAAACGCGTGCCCAAAGATTGTTGGAAACTCTTCGAGAAATGTGACGTGTATCTAGTATCTCTGTCAGAGATAATAGACACATGTATGCCATGTAAGGCTACAATCTTATCCACGTATAACTGGGATAACATGTCGGAGCTATAAGTCTCCTTGATGGGTAAGAAATGTGTTGACTTAGTCAGTCTATCAACTATAACCCATATTGTATCATTTCCTTTCCTTGTCTTAGGTAACTTGGTGATAAAATCCATGGTTACCATTTCCCACTTCCACGTAGGAAGTTCAGGCTGTTGTAGTAAACCTGGCGGTTTCTGATGCTCGGCTTTGACTTGCGCACATGTCAAGCATTTAGCTACATAGGTGGCTACAGACTTTTTCAAGCCTATCCACCAATAATTTGCCCTTAGATCCTGGTACATCTTATCAGCTCCAGGATGAATGGAATATTTGGAGCTATGGGCTTCCTGAAGGATAACATCTCGAAGCCCTCCATAAATTGGAACCCATATTCTTCCATTCAATTTCAGAATTCCGTCTTTGCCAAGAGATAACTGCTCCTCAGTTACTCCTAGCTTTTCGTTAGGATAGTTAGCTTCCAACACAGCTTCCTTCTGTGCAGCTAACAACCTTTCAGTCAAACTGTTCTTTATCTCCATGCGCTTGGCATTGATTCGGATGGGTTTCACCCTTTCCTTTCGACTCAAGGCATCAGCGACTACATTCGCCTTGCCGGGATGATATCTGATTTCACAATCATAATCATTTAAAGTCTCCATCCACCGGCGTTGCCTCATGTTTAAATCCTTCTGGTTAAACAGATGTTGAAGGCTCTTGTGATCAGAATAGATCACACACTTGATACCATACAAATAATGCCTCCACAGTTTTAGTGCGAATACAACGGCACCCAACTCTAAGTCATGGGTGGTGTAATTCTTTTCATGCACCTTTAACTGTCGTGATGCCTAGGCAATAACCTTGCCTTTCTGCATAAGTACACACCCCATGCCAGTGTGAGATGCATCGCAGTAAACTACGAATTCTTCGATTCCATCAGGTAACGTCAATACAGGAGCATTGCTCAACTTCTGTTTAAGGATATCAAAGGACTCTTGCTTCTTAGGGCCCTAAACGAACTTTACTTTCTTCTTAGTCAAGGAAGTTAGGGGTGCAGCAATCCTTGAAAAATTTTCGATAAAACGACTGTAATATCCTGCCAATCCCAGGAAGCTACGAATCTCTGTAGGCGTCTTTGGCTCTTGCCAGTTCATAACAGCTTCGACCTTAGCGGGGTCCACTTGGATACCACGCTCACTCACCACATGTCCAAGGAATTGGACTTCTCGAAGCCAAAACTCACACTTAGAGAATTTGGCATAAAGTTTCTCACGATGCAGGAGTTTGAGAATACAGTGAAGGTGTTTCTCATGGTCAGCTTGGTTCTTAGAATAAATGAGAATGTCGTCGATGAAAACGATGACGAATTTATCTAAGTAAGGCTTGCAAACGCGATTCATGAGATCCATGAACGCGGCCGGTGCATTAGTGAGCCCAAAAGGCATCACTAGGAACTCGTAATGACCATAACTAGGGGTGTTCAAAACTATCCGTATCCGAAAATCCGATCCGAAATATCCGATATCCGAATCCGAAATATCCGAAAAATCGGATATCCGAATTTTTCGGATTCGGATAGTGATTTTCAAAATTTTCGGATATCCGAAATATCCGAAAATTTAATTTTCATTTTTTTCGGATATCCGAATATCTGAAAATATCCGAAGTATCCGAAAAATATCCGAAAATATCCGAAAAATATCCGAAAAATATCCGAAAATATCCGAAAACTTATATTCGGATATCCGAAACTATCCAAAATATCCGTTTCCGAATATGAAAAAAATAATAAAAAGATAAAAATTAAATAAAAAGTTGGATTTTCGGATATCCGATTAACTATCCGAATCCGTATCCGAAATTTCGGATATCCGAATTCCGGATATCCGAAATTTCGGATACGGATTCGGATAGTGAAATCTGGAATCCGAAAATTTCGGATATCCGAAATTTGGATATCCGAATTTTCGGATATCTGGTTTTGAACACCCCTAACCGTAACGAGTCCTAAATGCAGTTTTATGTACGTCTTCATCTCTAACCTTCAGTTGGTGGTAGCCTGACCTTAAGTCAATCTTCGAGAAATAACTTGCCCCTTGCAATTGATCGAACAAATCGTCGATCCTGGGCAAAGGATACCTATTCTTTATAGTGACCTTGTTAAGCTCACGGTAATCGATGCACAGACGCATCGATCCGTCCTTCATCTTGACAAACAGGACTGGTGCTCCCCAAGGAGACGAACTAGGTTTTATGAAACATTTAGCTAGCAATTCATCCAGTTGTGTTCTTAATTCCTTCATTTCCGTTGGCGCCAACCTATAGGGTGCTCTAGCAACTGGTGCTGCTCCGGGGATGATATCAATCCTGAATTCCACTTGCCTATCTGGTGGCAAACCAGGTAGTTCTTCCGGAAAAACTTCTGGGTATTCAGAAATGACGGGGATGTCTTCTATCTTCGGTTTAGGCTCATCAATAATCACTTGTGCCATGTAGATGACACAACCCTTCTTTAAACACTTGGAAGCCTTGAGCATAGTCACTTGCTCAGGCAGCCCATACTGGGTATCTCCCCGAATGGTAAGTGATTCACCAGACGGAGTCTTTATCACCACTTGCTTTTTATTGCAGACAATTTGGGCCTGGTTATGAGATAACCAGTCCATACCCAAAACTATGTCAAAATCGGCCAACTTAAAGGGAAGTAGAGACAGAGGAAAAGAGTGGTTCTTAATGGATATAACACATCCATCTAACACAGTAGAGACGGTTTCTAGTGTGCCATCTGCTAACTCCACCTCATAATTCACACTTAAGGTTTTGACATGTAATTTCAACAGTTCACAAAACTTATTATCTACGAAAGACTTATCAGCGCCTGAATCAAAAAGTACTCTTGCATAGACATCATTTACAAGGAAAGTACCTGTAATCACATTGTCGTCTAGAACCGCTTCTTTGGCATCCATTCTGAAGACTCTAGCATTTGTCTTCTTGGCCTCTTCCGGCTTCTTGGCGTATTTAGGGCAGTTGGTTTTAATGTGCCCTTTCTCATTACAGCTGTAGCAAGTTGCATCTTTCAGCTTTTTGCAATCCAAGGTCTTATGATCCTTGGACTTGCAGATCCCGCAAGCAAAAGTTCTTTGCGAGTTTGATTCGAGTCTGCACTTTCCAAAGTGCTGTTTCTTGCAAATCTTGCACTTGGGCTTCTCACCAGACTGATGCCCATCTTTCCTTGACTCAGATCCTTTCTTGTTGTCACCGTTTCCACGGTGCTTCTTGCTCGACCTCCGTGAATTATCATCTTCACGTTTTCTCTTCTCAGCATCTTTGTTCCTCAGCGATCTTTGCCTGACCGCATCCAGAGTGAGGGACAAAGATATGTCAGCTACAGATCTAAAAGTAGCTGGCCGAGAAGCCTTTACGCTTGCCTTAATTTCCGGGGCTAAACCACCGATAAAACGAGCTATTCTTTTTGGTTCCGGGGTTACCAAATACGGAACCAACCGGGACATCGTGTTGAAGCTCGTGAGGTAAGCTTGACAGTCAAGGTTTGTCATAACCAATGATAGAAATTCAGACTCTATCTTCTCAACCTCATGCTGGGGGCAGTAATTCTCCCTGATGAGGGCAATGAATTGTTCCCAAGACATATTGTACAATGGGATTTTCCCGGTGGCTTGAATCAGTGATCTCCACCAGGCTAAAGCTTCGCCCTTAAAAGATTGCGACACAAACTTGACTACATCCCTCTCAGCGCATCCGCTGATATCCACAACCGTGTCCATCTCATCCAGCCACATCATACAGTCAATGGCTCCTTTCTCCCCAGTGAAATCCCGGGGTTTGCAGGAAACAAAATATTTATAAGAGCAACCCTTGTCACGGGGTCCTTGATTTAGTACAACCTGCTGAGATGGAGCGTTGTGGTGGTTCGAGGAGAGTCGATCATCATCTTTCTTCAGTTCTTCCTTCTTGGAAGGTAGCTTCGAATGCGGAGTAGATAGGGTCCTACTCCGAGTCCCACTATACTCTTCGTACTGCCGCTCCAATGCCTTTGTAACTGCGTCGTCTACCAACGCTTTCAATTCAGCACCCGTTAAATTAATCCGGGCGTTATCAATATTCTCCACTGGATGGCTATTAATTTCGTCTGAGTTAGCCATTTTAATTGAACTGTTACAGAAAACAAGGACAATAGTTTATTTAGGAGTTTATTATGGAATTGCCCCTTAGGGTAATTCATTAACCATGGTAAACAGAGATCATATTTGGTTGATTTATTAATCATATTTATTTAGGATTTCTCTCATAATTTATCCTAATTATAAAACAATAACAGTTTTATTTGTGGCACAAAAGGCCTAGTCACATGGACATTTTAATTTATAAGCTATGATTTCAGAGAATCAAAACATGAAGGTATACTGGCACAATAGGCCTAGTCACAAGGACATTTATAAATTATAAGCTATGATTTCAGAGAATCAAAGCATGAAGGTTCGAACCTAGTTCATTACCTTTATCTGACAGGGAGTCATCGCTACCACTGTCTTTTGGCTCATATGGAAATGAGCAGGGCCCGTAGGCACTATATTACCACGTATGGTCAAAATATGATCACCTCAATTGATGATCTAACCCCATGATTCAGAGATCATTAAATTGGGTTAGGAATCTTTTAAAGAATCCAATAATAAGAATGACGTGTGTGATTTTAATGAATCACGTCTGCCAGGAGTGTTAATAGATTTTCAGATGTTAACAGGGATACGAATCTTTTAAACAGGTCTTACCATCATGGCCCGGTCTTCATAATGACACTCAGGCTAGGTTTCACACTTAAGATTCTTATTCAATATTTAAATAGGCAGATTATTATCAAAAAGGAATGATTTTGATTTATTTATTTCACGTAATATATTTATGCATATAATGGCAAAATGAAATTTATAAACATAACATTCCATTAATTTATTAAAAGGTTACACGTCGCCCTAAACGGGACTTTTTAAATAAACAAACTTACCCACGCAGGGGTTTAAACAACAAACATCATAATAGTCCACGCAGGGACTTACACAAATAACATAATAGTCCACGCAGGGACTTAAACAATAACATAATAGTCCACGCATGGACTTAAATAATAACATACCCACGTAGGGGTTAACAGAAAGATAGACCCACGCAGGGGTCAAAACAAACAAGCATACCCACGCAGGGGTTTATACAGCAAGACTGGCCCACGCAGGGGCTCAACAACAATTGGAAGGATTTAGTGGTCCTTCTTGCTCTTCCCTTTGATCAAGCTTGTCAATCCTTGGAAGAAGCTTTTTCTCTCCCTGCGGTCGCGGTGAAACTCTCGTTCAACCTGATCCAGTCTCTGAAGAATTTCCTCCCGTTCTGGGGGAGAAAATCGTGGCGGCTGCGATTGCGTCCGTATAATAGGTCTGGCAGGTATCTGGTACCCATGAGTTGGGTACCCTACTCCCCATGGGCCTCCATACGGTCCTTGGGTGTTATAGTTAGCCGCTACCAAGTATGGGTCGGCTTCGGCGTAGTTGTAGTTGGTGTGCACTGGCTGTTCAAACGGGTTATACGCCATGGAACCCGTGTATGCCGGAATTGGGTTATCAAAACCCATCGGAGGTTGTTGCTGTGCAACTAGTTGCGAAGGTCCACCCATCTGTGGGTCTTCCTGAAGTGGCGGGTAATGGCTGCCACTTGATTGGCATGGGGAGCTAAAATGGAAATCCCCCGCTCGCGCAGGCATACGTGCGCCTGTCCTCCTACGCCTTGGCGGTTGAGGAGGTGCCGGTTGAACTGGTGGCGGAGGAGGTGGTGGCGTGACTGCCACAAACCGTGAATCCACAGAGGGATCCTGCTGCTGCTGAGGTGGTGAATGGCGAGGAGGTGTATAATACCATTCGTGCCTGGTAAACATAGCTTGAAAGCTGTCTGGACCACCATAGGGTGATCCATGGAAAGAAGATCCATCCGAGATCTCGATGGGATGGTTCGGCGTACCACTCGCTGGCTCGACGGGGTCCGTGTCCTCGTCCATATCAATAGCGTTGTCTCCCGAGAAGTGGTCCTTCGGTCCCAATGGGTTAAAACCCACTGGTTCTTGTATAAAATTTGTCGGGTTAAACCGACCCCTAAAAACTGGTGCAGGGTCACCAAAAGAATTATGCGATAAGGATCGTTGTAGGGGTATGTAGGAAGGTTGAGGGTTATTGGGCTCGTTTTCCGAGTGTGGCCCATAAGAGTTATGAACAGGAGGTGTTTAACTGTGCGAAACCGACCGTCTAGCCGGCTCGAAGAGGTTCCTCCGGTTTTGTCGGGGATCGTCACTCTCGGTGGTCGAAGGAGCTCGCACATGCGATGGTCCTGCTTCATTATCATTGGGGGCGGTGATTGGCCCCTTTCCTCATCCTCTTCTTCCGAAGAATCTTGGCGGCATTTTTAATCCTGTCAAGATAGCATGAGATAACAATAACAATATATTTAAAATAAAGGACAAAACAAAAACCAAACAAGGTAGAATTTGTCCTATGTTATTTGTCTAGACTCGAAAGTTTAGATATGTGCAATTGTGTTATTGAGATTAAACACAAAAGGCTAGTGTTTAATTCACTCAATGTTGGCTCTGATACCAACCTGTCACACCCCGAATTCCATGTGTCACTGGTGGGCCCGGTGGGGAGTATCGTGACGTGGTTGGCAACATAATAGTCAAACAACACAATATTTAATATGCACAGCGGAAGCAATTGAAAGATATAATTCAATCGAATATAAAATTGTAATATCAAATGTCACAACTGTCGATTGTTTATCCACAGACGGATCGTAAAATAATATGGAAACAATAGTTCAACAGACTTTAGGCATCTTAAGCTTGCGAGACTTCTAACGATGCTAAGGAGAAATCCCAGCCAATTACGCTTAGTACCTGCATTTAATCTTTTTGGGAAAATACGTCAGTTTACAATGGTAAATACAATCAACTGACTCATTTTAAAAATGATTAAAAATTGGTTTGGATGCACGTGGCATAAACATTTTATAACTTGGGATAATTATTTAAATATATAATCTTGTGAACGAATTACATGTTCCTTATGCGTTCAGTAGCCCGGACGTACCGGGTTAAAGATCAATAGACACACCACATCAACTATTTATGCACTGACGAGTGTACGCCTACACTCCGCGCTTAGGTCGTGGCCATTTCGTAAAATGATGCCAAGGATATCCGAGACATGGTCATTAACCCCCCAAAGGCTTTTAAGTAAACAAAACTGTTTAAACGGGCCAATTAAATTATTCAATTAACCACCAAACGATGGAAGATTTAATGCCCGACCAAGCGATATTTTATATACCGTAACCCAAGCCCGTATAGGGGAAATAAGTTAAAAGTATTTACCTGAGCAAAGTATAAATCACAATAAGCAAACGCAAGTAGCTTTTACTGGTACTCCTAATCTGGAACGAAGGTTTATAATAACCTATTAGAATCCTAACGGGTCTTTAATTAAGCTTAAGCTTAGACCGGTTAGTTTCAATGATACGGTTCATACGCACGATTAAGCGAAGACCGGATAGAATGTGATTTAGACCCGACAAGTTCAGAGACTTGCTTAATATGGGTATTTCATACACACTCTGGATTTTGAGATAAAACCGATAAGGTTTGACCCGTTTTGGCTAATTTATGTAAACTAGTTACATAAACCGAACCGAACGCGTAATAAGCGTAACGGGTATTCATATGAGCCATTTACAGGTTTCCTAAGTTAATATGCTTCAAATATGTTGTGACATCAGTAAGATGTCTTTTATTATGCCCGAAACGAAATTAAACACAAACTATGCCCCGTAGGGGTAGTTTGGTCATTTAAAAGGTTATAAAAGAGTTTAAGTATTTACCTGAGTTATAGGTCTGATGTAATCAGCAAAAAAAATACTTATTTTACTAAGTTATAACAGTAGGGTAAAGTATATATGTGAAATTTATCAATTCTAACCAAACTATGCACCGTAGGGGCATTTTGGTAATTTCACATAAGCCGTAAAGCTCAAAACTGAAGTCTGAGTTAAACAACTTTTGATTACTATTAAAATATTATAATTTGCCTAAAATATCAGTAGGTATCAACCCTTGTATGTTTAAAATAGTTTTAGTACATACTATGCGTTAAAAACGCTTAATAAGGCGATTAGAAGCCATTTCCGGGTTCGATACATAAAGCTGATATTTTTATTATTCCAGAAGGCTTAAAATAATTTATTTATCATATAGGATCAGTAGCAAAAGGTTTGGAGTCGATTTGATATGTAAAACTCATTTTATGGCCCGTAAGGGCAAAACCGACAATTACCGGATTAAGCCTACGACTATGAGTTATGCTCAGCCTAAAATTAATTAAAAATCTTCAAAAATCACAAAATAATATATTACATCAGTGGGTAATAAGTTTGATATCAAAAAGTAGGCTTAACTAGGCTATACGCTAATTACGCCGTTTAATTAACATAAAGCTTCTTAATTACGCTAATGAGCATAACTCTCAATCTACACCTCAAACTGATGTCAAACTTTGCATACAAGTTTATATATCAGTAACTAAGGTTTCTACACTTTTACATTTTCACAAATCACGTTTTAAAGTGAAAAGGGCATAATGGTCAACATATGAGCAATTAACGGAATCATGCGTATTAATTGGTTAACTAATGAACCATGGTGTATAATCATAGAGGGTTATACTAGCATGTAACCTGGTCCAAATAAGGCTCTAAGGTATTCCTAATTAATCATACCAAAAGGGTCAGAACTGAAGTCAAAGCAAAAGTCAAAGCTTTGCGACTTTCGGTTCCGAACCGGGTCTAAACAGTAAATTGTTGGGTTGAACATGTTTAGACATGTTCTTACATTCATTACCAAGTTATATTAATGATCAAACAGGTTGTATGTGTTCTACATTGCTACTTATGCATAAATTAGAATCTAAGTATCCTGTTGACTTTTTCTTAGCAAGTTTGACCCGACATTTGACCTAGTTAGAGTGGGAATCAGGGGGAACCCTTTTGAGGGTTTATTACCCACATAATTACCAACTTATAACTACTTTTGATTCGACTAATCACTGGACCATTAGTGATTAATCTTAAAGTCAACCGTTAATTACGACGGTTTGACTTCTAAGCTATAACTAAGCTAAAACTTAATTAAGAAAGGTTAAGTAAACTTACAAGAGTCCTATGCACGAATTATGAGCACTTGAGTCTGCTTTGGAGCTCCAAGAATGATCAGAAGTGCAAGAGAATGGTGTGAAGAACTTGTTGCAACAAGGGTCCTTTATATAGTGATTTAATCACCACAAAATGTTGACACACAAGTCTACCACTGACCATGAATCATCAACACATGTCCCTAAGGTTCTAGGAGGCATTTAGGGGTCGCCCATTATGTGGAAAAATCGGATAAAAGTCGAGTAGAAAGCACTTAGCAGGCAAAAACCCAAGAAAATCGGATCAGACAGACCCTCGCGTGACGCGAAGGACCCCCCCTTGGGCTTCGCGTGGCGCGAGGCCCTCCTGCAGCAAATCAGAACTTTAGATTTTTTATGTTTTGATCCTTGGCTCTTCAAACTTTGTTTAGACTTCATTTTCTTGCATCTTGAACCCTCCAAATTGGTTTATAAGGGCTTTAAAACATATACCCACTTTGTTAAGTCCCCGGTTAACTTTATTGTTACCCGAAAAGTCCTAACTTTCAACGTTGACCCTTTAACCCTTCGCATACGAATTTGATCATAACTTTCTCATACGATAACGAAACTTTATGAAATTTATATCGTGCATTCTAGTGAGCATAATTAACAGTTACAAAGCTTTGGGTTTGTCAAAAGGTCACTCAGAGGTATAACTTAAACATGTTGACACATTTAACCCCTTTAGTTTGTAATCTCTCACTTTTAGCTTCGCATGATCCATGATTTATTCGTTTGATGCTATAAACATTATGTAGGGTTAATGTACAATATATTTATTCACTGTTGACATTTAGAACTCGTATATTCACATACTTTCCATGATTATCAACTTTAATCCTGTCATAACATTCTTTCACACGTTCAAACATATGACACGTGTCAACACATTACAGGACGTGAATTTTCGAGGTGTTACATGTTGGCGCAACAAAGAACAAATATCTATCATTCATCGAAAAAAGCAAGATGGAATGGTTTGTCCTCGAAAACTGCGCAGAAGTTAGGGAGTACATGAAGTGAGTGTTTCTATCTTTAACTTTTCATAATCTGTTAATTGGTATTTTTCATTCCTTTCTTATATTTGTGATCAATGTAGTGAATTCAGACATACACATCCCCAAGATGATCTTAAAACCAAATTTCCGGGATGGTTTCTCCATATGGTATAATACATATATAACACTCATTACTCTACACTTGCTAGGTAATACATATATAACAAACATTATTACTCTATATTTGTTAGGTCCATTCGATGAAAACACAAAATTCTCCAGAATTCCACCCGGAGTTGTATGCTCTTTCAATTTGTGCGAAAATGACTGCTACACTTACACTGCTTGCATAGTCAACGGTGTTAGGTTTAAGACACTTGAAGGTGATGCAAAATGCGCAATGCAAAACTCTGGGATGGAAGTGGTTGGAGAGAACGGTGCGAAATTTTATGGCCAATTAGAAGAAATTATTGAGTTGCGTTATACAAATGATTATTCCACTGTCCTATTTCGGTGCAAGTGGTTTGATACTCGAAGGGGGGTAAACCATGACAATAATATCACCAGTATAAGCACTGAACATGAATGGGACAAAGACGATCAACTCATATTTGCTTCGCAAGCCAAACAAGTGTTCTTCATCCAAGAAACGTCTCGAAACCAAAAAAATAAACATAGGTGGGTAGTCGAAAATGTTAATCATCGAAAAATTTAGGATCGGCCATTAAGTGATGACCGCGTCAATAAGGTTCAAAATGTTGACAAAGGCTTAGAAGATATTGACGTTGTCAACAACAACTCTTCATCTGACTGTCCACTTGTCATTGACTTGACCCAATACTTTCAAATTGGATCTTCTCATGTTACTGCGGGTGAGCCTTCAATTGAAGTTGATCCCCCAACGGCTACCGTCGATGAAGTGTTTGAGGTCGAGACTGATTGTGATGAGGTCGAGGCTGATTGTGATGAGGATGATCCTGATTATGTGGAGTCTGACTAAAAGAAAAGTTATTGTAATTTATATTGATTTGTATTTGATAAACACTTGTTTGAAATATTTATTTGAATTTGAGTTACACTTGTTATACTTTCCCTTAATTTCTATTAGATACACATGCTGTAACATTTGTAACTTTATAGGTATTATGTTTTCGGTATTGCTTATATTCGCTTATCTGATGGCGAATGTGGCCCCATGGGGACATGGGGGTGACGGCGCTGGTGATCCACCGCCTCCTGGTGGATTTCGTGGCACGCACGAGACTGACGGTAAGTCTTTTACTAAATTATTTTGTAGTCCTTATATTTTATATATTATAAATGTTGTTACTAATTATTTTTGTTTTAATTACAGCGGTTCCCCCGAAGAGGGTTAGGGGAAAGCCAAAAACGAGAAACTACGACGTCTGGTAAAAGCGGGGGGGGGGGCTGTATCGCTTACTTTTGACAGACAGGTCACGTATACCCCTGTTGGTAAATCAAGAGATCTGTTTTCAAGGGAGGCCGGCCTGTATATGTGGCGGATCATCCCGTTCGATAAAATTGGATGGGATAACGTTTTACAATCGCACAAGGATGCCCTCATGAACCACTTCCGGGTAAATAAGTTATATGCATAAAATTTTATCAAATATTTAAGCACATACAAATCTAATTTATATATGATATTTTAACTTTTTTATTTAATTTGTAGGAAAATTTCAATTTTGATGAAGTGGAACGTGATTTAGAGGCGAGAAACTTGACGGGTGGTATTAGGACTGTGCTTATTAAGCGGTACTCTGACCGCAAGTACGAAGCTAAAAAATTATTTAAGAGCCAGGGAGGTTACAATGATATTGAGAGGGCAAGGGCATACCATCCCGCGGATATGCCCTATGATAACTGGTTGAGAACCATCGAAGGTTTCCGGGACTCAAAATATATTAAAAGAAGCGAGGCCAACAAACTAGTACGCGAGAAACAACAATTCCCATACCGCGGGGGGACATCGCCGTACGGTAGCACCGCCTATAAAAATGTAATGTTTTATGTATGTGTGCGTGTGTGTAAGCTTTTGTTTATTTAATGTCTAATCTAAGTTTAATATTAAACAGGATATGGATTGGGTACCTACGTATGCTAAAACCCACACGGACAATCAAGGGAATTGGGTTGATCCGGTTGCTGAACAAAATTACGTAAGTATTTCTTTTAAGTATTATTTTCTATAACAAATATATATATATATATACACATATATATTTAATCATCTTCGTAAAATACAGCGGAACATACAACAGGCCACAAATGAATGGAGCGGTGATGGTCCTCCAATTGCCCCGTATCAGGAAGCGTTGGGAGAGCGGCGAGGATGGTACCGCGGGATGGGGCATAAACCTTCTTCCAACACGTCCTCGAACATGTCGTCTTCGCAAGCTCGGACGCAAGAACCCTTTTCCGAGGTAAACTACGCAATTTATAAAATGACAAACGAACGCATGTTTCCTTGTTAAATATATGTTGGTAGCGTTAATTAATATGCTAATATACGTTTTGATATCTATTATTGTAGGATTTTGTTAACAGCTTGTTCCAAACACCGTCCTTTTTTAACCAACTTAACAACTATCTTGCTTCAAAAGGAAAAGGAAAAGGAAAGTCAAACGACTACGATTCCTATGACTTATTCGATAATGATTCCGACGACGAGTGACTTGTTGTTTTTAATGTATGATTTAATTAAACGTTGTAGGATTATAATGTACGACTTAAACGTAGTTTTTAATTATATTACCTTTAGTATATGTTCATGGCGTATGTTTGCGTTGTTTGAAATAGGCAGGTTCTGTTTTTTCAGCCGTAAAACTGGCTGGGTGCTGTATATACAGCTGCTGTATTAAAAAAAAAGTGTCGCCACTATTGCCTTACAACCCTTTACCGGCCATAAGTAATATCGGCGACCCTTTAGCGACGACAACTGTCGTCGCTAAAGGTCTAAGATCAATACCGGCGACAACTACCTTTAGCGGCGACAACAGGCCAATAGCGGCCGATCAATACCGGCGACCCTTTATCGGCGACATGTCGCCGGTAAGAGTCAATAGCGGCGACAAATGTCATCAATACCGGTGACAGCTGTCGCCGCTATAGGTGGTCCATTCTTGTAGTGTGTGCGACGCGAGGATGAGCCTGTTCAGCGCAAAAAAAAATCAGTTTTGACCCTATTTAAGCTCTTAATAAACCCTAATAAGAACCCAGACAACCCTAGACGAACTAAGAAGCTAAAACGAAGATTTTAAGATCAAGAGAGCTCGGGAGTGAAGAATTGAAGAGTGGGATCGAATCTTTTGGGTGTTAAGCATCTTATTACTCGGTTCTTTCATTTATATTCGTTTTAGCATGTTTGCTAAACTCTTGAAAATGATTGTTTTGTTTTTAAGACTATGTTAGGCTAATTTCCTAATCACTACTTAGGTTAAAAGATGAATACATATGTTTGACATTGTTTCTATTCGATTTTGGACATGAATTGCAGAATTGATTAGTAAAGTATTAAACTTTGGCTTCAATGCTCTAATGTATATGCATGCTTAAGCTTAATTAAATCGATTAATTGAATCTTTATCATGTGTTTCACTTGTGTTCTTGTGCATGCCTTTCATGTATGAAAGCTTGTTAGGTCCTGGATTGTGTGTTAGCGACTAGTTTACGGTTAATAGTATACGATTTCCCGTAGAAACTGTGATTAGGGTTTGAAGAGGATTAAGTGTTCTACCAATCTCAATGGTCGTGAGGTGAGAGGTTGTTGGCTAATCTCGAGTGATTAGGTTTCTAGGTTAGTTTCTTTGTGAGAAGATCTCCTAGTTCAGGATCTCTGTTTGCTAGCTAAGTTAGAGTATAAACCATAGTTTCCCTAGATTTTCGTGTTATGAGGAAGAGTGTTTAAGGGTGCCCTGTCATCACATTAGGAGAGCGTGTGGAGGAGCCCTTTAAACCTGTGGAGGAGCCCTTGTTTTTAATACATGGACAAACGAGAGCAAACCATGGATACATTCATCGGTCAAATGTCTTCGCGTCTTAACAATCAAGACTTCCTAATTCTAATTATGGACGGCTCAACTATTGACCCAGTAGCACAAGCAAAGCAAGAGAAGTTGTGCAAGATGGTCAGAAATCGTCATGGCAGAAAATAATTATTATTTAGGTTTTCGTATGTTTTTTACTATTAAGCAAATGTTGTATGTTTTTTAAATTTTCACTTTAAGTGTGTTTGATTTAAATGTTATATGTTTTTTTCTTAATTTAATTTTAAGGTGTGCTTTTCTATTAATTAATTTAATTTTAAGGTGTGTTTTTCTATTAATTGTTTGAGTTTTTTTAGTCTTATGTGTTTTTTTACTATCCAATTTTTAGTTTATTCTATTCAATATCATTTAATATATACGAATATAAAAAATCATTTATTATAAAAGAAAAATATTGGGTATAGATTAATAAAAGGGAAAAGTATGTGATGAGATAGATGTTAGGGTGGAATTTTGGAATGGTTTGTTGTCAGAGAAAAAAATCAAGGTTTTAAAATGTTGGTTTGAAATCTAGGGTGGAGATACAATAGGAAGTTTATTTGAAGCCTATGAAGTGATTTTGATCATCCATTTAGTTAATCAATGGCTAAGATTAAATGATGAAAATTGAAGGGAAGAAAAGAGGCGCGTGAGTTTGTTTAGGGGTATTCTAGTCAATGCAAGGCAATAGTTTCTCTCTCCTCCAATTCCCCCCCATTTTTAAACGTTAATAACTCTTTCATACGACATTATTTTTTTATAAAAATTGCACCAAAAAACGAGCGTTTTTTTTATCTTTAAAACGAGTATACTATTGCTATATTTTCAAAAAAAAAATTAAAAACCCAGTTGCGTAAAACGCAATAGAAAAACCCCCAGTTACGTAAAACGCAATGAAAAAAAAAACCTAAAAAATGACATTTTTCTAAAACGCAATGCACCAAAAACACAAAGAAATGTCTTATTTGTAAAACGCAATGGCCAGAAAACACAAAGAAATGTCTTATTTCTAAAACGCAATAACTTAAAAACTCAAAAGAAAATGTACTTTCTAAAACGCAATGGACTAAAAACACATAAAAATGTGTTTTACCTAAAACGCAATGCACCAAAAACACATACAAATGTCTTATTTCTAAAACGCAATGGCCAGAAAACACTTAAAATGTGTGTTTTCTAGAACGCAATGGACTGAAAACACATAAAAAAGTGTTTTACCAAAAACGCAATGCACCAAAAACACAAAAAAAAATGTCTTATTTGTAAAACGCAATGGCCAGAAAAAACTTAAAAATGACTCATTCTAAAACGCAATTGCCTAAAAAACAAAAGAAACTAAAAACAACTAAAAAGGTGTTATACCTAAAACGCAATGCACCAAAAACACTTCAAGAATGTGTTTTTCTAAAACGCAATGGCCAGAAAACACATAAAAATGTTTTAGTTCTAAAACGCAATTGCCTAAAAACACCAAAGAAAGTGTTCTCTCTAAAACCCATTGAACCATGACAATAGTTTTGTCTGTGCTGTGAATTGTCTGTGATGTGAACTGTCTGAACCAATGCAGTTTACGAATGCAGTTTCCAGAGGCAATTTACAGAAAATTAATTTTTCTGATGCATTTTTATTACAGCAATTTACAGAAAATTAATTTTTCCTGATGCATTTTTTTTTCAGAGGCAATTTACGAATGCAGCTCAACCCCAGCCAGGGGCTCTGCCCCTTGGACCCCGCCAGGGGCGCTGCCCCTAGACCCCCGCCAAAATCGTAAAACGCAATGACTAAATCAAAAACCCAGATCGTAAAAATGAAATTAAAGAATTTCTTACATGGATCGAAGTGATTTCTTCAACAATTGACGAATTTTGAATGATTGAAACACTTATCAGCACTCGAATCGAATGGATCGAGTGATTATCTTCAAAATCACCGGAAAAAACAAGATTTTGTATGAAATTAAACTGGGCTTTCTTCAAAAAAGCTGAAGAACACGTTGATCGGGTGTTTGAATCATTGATTGGTGATGAAAATCGCACTATAATGTAGTGATTATTGAGATAGAAAGTGAAGAAATGGTTGAAGATGGTGGGTTTTGAAAATGGTGGGTTTTGAAGTTACTGTGTTTTGAAAAGGAAGAAGAAAGGGTTGGATTGACTAAAATACCATTTTTTCTTTATTTTAAATGTTGCCACATGTCCTAATCCTATTGCTTCCTACACTTCCTAGCCAAAATAAACTTCCTATTTGATCATTTCCCTTGAAATATAACGTAACATGCTAAGGTTGCGGTTTTTGGATGTTTGAAAATCTTATCATTAGAGATACTCTTATAGTACGGATACCATAATGAACCGGATAGACATCGGATGGTTATCTTTTTTTTGGGAAGGCAAAATTCATTAACACCAAGGAACCGGCTTATCTCCAAGAAGGAGAAAGGCCGCCAAAGAACAAGCTACATCAGGCCTGAAACAAAAATTACACCAACGTTTCCAATCGACCGAACCCTCCTTACATCTACTCTTGTACCATAAATACCCCAAAGATTTGACGTCAGCCACAATCTTAATCATGTCCGTGTCTATGTTAGAGAATACTATATCGTTCCTAGCCTTCCACACACGCCAACATGTCAGAATGAGAATACCATACACAGCGTCTTTCTTGACCTCCGAGAACTGCATGTAATCGACCATTTGCAAAACGTCCTTAATAGAAAAAACGAAGAAGGCAGCGATGTTGCACCAGTTGGAAATACCACTCCATACTCCCGCCAGTTGGAAATACCACTCCATACATCGGACGGTTATCTACCTTATAGAATCCCACTTAACTAGAATTGATTTCTATTTCTAGAGTAGTGACACTATATACTATGTTGAGTTCGGTGCTACAATAACGCTTATATTTTTGTTATTATTAGTCACTTATATAAAAGAGTTAAAAAATATTTATTTTGAAAAAAAAAAATAATACAAACACACACCGAAATTACAATGTATATAAATTTGGGTTGTTTTTTAGATTTCTTACTTAAATTACACGGATCTTAGGAGGTGTTTATAAAAGTTTAGAAGAACAAATTAAATAATATTTTTCTGAAAGGAGACCAAATTAAATAACGTAACTAGAAGAGTTAATTACATAGTTAGTCCATGTGGTTTGCACAAAATAACATACTTAGGTACTAATAGTTTAAAATCACCTTATAGGGTATTAACTTTTCATTTTGTAACGTTTGGATGTATTAACTTCTAAGGTAGTAACATAGGTAGTCCCTGTGGTTTGCACAAAATAACATACTTAGGTACTAACAGAATGTGATTTTAAGCCTACAAATAAGCTTAATACCCCCAAACGTTACAAAATGAAAAGTTAATACCCTAGAATGTTATTTTAAACTATTAGTACCTAAGTATGTTAGTTTGTGCAAACCACAGGGACTAACTATGTAATTAACTCTAACTAGAACTAATAGGAACTTATGTCAGTAATTAAAACTAACACAAAATAAGACGTAACTAACTAATAAAAAGATGATATAAAGACACGAATACTATGATTACGACTTTTAAAAACTTGCAAAAAAAAAATATTGTTTGCGTAAGACCATTTTTAGTAAAATATAGACCCAATCAAATTCTGGTAGGAAGCAAATGGTTGTTGACATAAAAGAATAAAGAATGCATAACAAGGTAGTTGAAGCAAAATAAAAAAACAAACGTAACTTAACTTCAAGGCAATGGAGACCCTGCAACCAACATACCATCCCCATCAGAAAACTACAACCCCCCCCCCCCCCCCCCCCCCCCTCTCCCCTTCTATTAAAAGGAACTCTTAACGTTGCTACCTTCACTATCCTAATCCTCTCTGTGTTGTGTTCTGCACCATGCAAGCCAGTGCCGGTCTAGTAGCCGGTTCTCACAACCGCAATGAGCTCGTCGTCATCCACGGCCATGAAGAGGTACATTACTACTACTTATTTCCGTGTAAAACTAGAAACGAGCGCGTTTGGTATTAATCTTTTAACTGGCATTTGATGTTTTGACAGCCGAAGCCTTTAAAGGATATGACATGTCAAGTTTGTGAAATATGTGGTGACGAAATCGGCCTCACAGTGGATGGAGATTTGTTTGTAGCATGTAACGAGTGCGGCTTTCCAGTATGCCGAACATGCTACGAGTATGAACGAAGAGAAGGCAGCCACAACTGCCCACAATGCAAAACCAGATACAAACGTCTAAGAGGTATGTGAGTGAGATTAACATAATGCAATAGAATGTGATGAAATATTCATATGTGACAACTTATTATTATCAGGCAGTCCAAGGGTTGAAGGAGACGATGATGAGGAAGATGTGGATGACATTGAGCATGAGTTCAACATTGACGATGAACAAAACAAGAACAACAACATTGCAGAATCAATGCTTCATGGGAAGATGAGTTATGGCCGAGGACATGATGATGGTGATGCTCATTATAATGGAACTGATGATCGTGGGGATCAGATGTTATCATCACTTCATAAACGGGTGCATACATATGGGTCGGCTGAGTTTGGTATATCTCTAACATAATCAGTTAGATTTGAACCATTTTGATAGATCTGTATACAATGCATTATCTATACAATGCATTATGGACTAATGAATTGATAAATGTTTTAAAGGAAGTGGAAGATGGGATGAAAAGAAAGACGGAGGGTGGAAAGAACGAATGGACGAATGGAAAACGCAGCAACGGAATCTTGGGGCTGAATTTGATGATTCGGTTGATCCTGATATGGCAATGTATGTCTTGAACATGTTCCAAAATCCAAATATGCAATAAAGTTTAAATCTTTTATGGAATCTAATAACATGAAATGGATATTTGTTATTGTAAATAATGCAGGTTAGATGAAGCAAGACAGCCACTTTCAAGGAAAGTACCAATTGCATCCAGCAAGATCAATCCTTACCGGATGGTGATTGTGGCTCGGCTTTTTATCTTGGCTATCTTTCTTCGGTATAGACTCTTGAACCCTGTGCATGATGCGTTCGGGTTATGGTTAACTTCTGTTATCTGTGAGATTTGGTTTGCTGTCTCGTGGATCCTCGATCAGTTCCCCAAATGGTTCCCAATTGATCGCGAGACTTATCTTGATCGCCTTTCTCTAAGGTACCCAAAAATAATAATATGTTTTTAAACTTGTTGTCTGTTTGTAATTTAGAAATAAAATCGAGAGCTCATTTATTTTGTGATGAAGGTATGAGAGGGAAGGTGAACCGAATATGTTGTGCCCGGTGGATGTATTTGTGAGTACGGTGGATCCATTGAAGGAACCGCCCCTTGTTACCGCGAACACAATTTTATCAATCCTAGCTATGGACTACCCTGTTGACAAAATATCATGTTACATATCTGATGATGGAGCTTCAATGCTTACTTTTGAATCACTATCAGAAACTGCAGAATTTGCACGGAAATGGGTTCCGTTTTGTAAGAAATTTACCATAGAGCCACGAGCACCGGAGATGTACTTCTCTGACAAAATCGACTATCTAAAGGATAAAGTTCAACCCACATTTGTCAAGGAACGTCGAGCTATGAAGGTCTCTAACACAACTTCCATTACGTTTTTAACCTCGTGAACATGCTTTTTTTCGCAGTTTTAATATATTACTCTTGATTATTTGCAGAGAGAATATGAAGAATTCAAGGTTCGGATCAATGCACTTGTCGCAAAAGCTATGAAAGCGCCTGCAGAAGGTTGGATCATGCAAGACGGGACACCATGGCCTGGGAATAACACGAAAGATCACCCGGGGATGATTCAAGTCTTTCTCGGTCAAAATGGTGGGACGGATGTTGAAGGAAACGAGCTTCCTCGTCTTGTATATGTTTCTCGTGAAAAGAGGCCCGGTTTTCAACATCACAAGAAGGCCGGTGCTATGAATGCCCTGGTCCGGGTCTCAGGAGTTCTAACAAACGCCCCATTTATGTTGAACTTGGATTGCGATCATTACCTGAACAACAGCAAGGCTGCACGAGAGGCAATGTGTTTCTTAATGGATCCACAGATAGGAAGAAAGGTTTGTTATGTTCAGTTTCCACAAAGGTTTGACGGCATAGATAGACACGATCGGTATGCCAACCGGAACACTGTTTTCTTTGATGTAAGTCCTTTAAGCATATAAACTTTGTATTAAATATGAAAAGGTGTAGCTCAAGTGCTCAACTAGTGTAGTTTCCATCTTTGGCAGATTAACATGAAAGGTCTAGATGGAATTCAAGGGCCAGTATATGTCGGGACAGGATGTGTTTTCAGAAGACAAGCGTTATATGGTTACGATCCACCAAAGGGTCCAAAAAGGCCGAAAATGGTAAGTTGTGATTGCTGCCCTTGTTTTGGATGTCGTAAGAAGAATCCAAAGTACGGAAAACATGGATCGGGTGGGAATGTAGAAAACATCCAAGGTACCTTGACGTTCTTGCCCTTCAACTACTAACTAAATTCCATCAATCTCTTTGCAACTTATATGTGTTTCTCCTAATCAGGATACGATGATGATAAGGAACTAATGAAGTCTCAAATGAACTTTGAACAAAGGTTTGGACAATCGGCTATCTTTGTTACTTCGACATTAATGGTTGATGGTGGAGTTCCACCGTCCTCAAGCCCGGCCTCGCTTCTCAAAGAAGCGATTCACGTAATCAGTTGTGGGTATGAAGACAAAACCGAATGGGGTTTAGAGGTAAACTCGTCATTTTAACATGTGAATTGCATGTGTCACAAAACAAAAATCGCATAACATTGAAGTATTGTTGCTATGCAGTTGGGCTGGATTTACGGGTCAATCACAGAGGATATTCTAACGGGTTTCAAGATGCATTGTCGTGGATGGAGGTCTATATATTGTATGCCAAAAAGAGCTGCATTTAAAGGGTCAGCTCCTATTAATCTATCGGATCGTCTTAACCAAGTTCTGCGTTGGGCTCTTGGTTCGGTTGAGATCTTCTTCAGTCGACATAGCCCGCTTTTGTATGGTTACAAAGGAGGTAATCTCAAGTGGCTCGAGAGGTTTGCTTACGTAAACACAACGGTTTATCCCTTCACTTCTCTCGCACTTCTTGCTTACTGTACCCTCCCTGCCATTTGCTTGCTCACCGGGAAGTTTATCATGCCAGAGGTACAACTCTTTTCCCCGTACCATTACAATAGTTGTTAATAGCGCTCATAGCGGGCGCTATAGCGAATAGCATAGCGAAGCGCTCATGTGTCGCTATCTGATTCTGGCGCCTCCATAGTAGGTAAATAGCGAGATTTTTTTTAGGTTTTCTGTTAAATACACAAATAAAACAACGTATTTGGATATAATATGCATATAATATATATATATATAGGGGAAGGTTCATTTGAGAAGAAAATTTTATTAAGAATAAAAAAAGAATAAAAGGGTATAATTGTAAAACATTAAATAGTTTTTTTTCCCATCTCATTTATTATTATGTTTGACTAATTTATTAGTCATTAAGACTATAATCCTCCACACTAAATATTTTTGCCTACACACATCAAAAGTTATCTTACACACTTCGAAATTTATCCTACACATATTGAAATTTATCCTACACAACTCGTAATTTATCCTACACGCCTCGTATTTATCCTACACTTTAAATGAATTTTTATTTTTATTTTTTGTGAAAAATATATATCTTAAAAATAAGTTACAAATTTAATATAGTTAGTTATTAAAGATGAAACTACCAATTAATAATGTATGTAAGTTTACTAAGGGGAAGGATCCACTAAAAAGTGAATTTTGCCTAAGTAGCCTAAGAAGGATTGTGATGATGACATGTGGCACTCCTAATAAGTAGGAATGAAGGGCATTTTGGTCCTTATAAATAGGAGTGAAAATGACATGTGGCACCCCTTTTGTTTTTTTTTAAATACAATAAAAAAATCTAGTACAAAAAAATCTAGCACAAAAAATCTAGTACAAAAAATCTAGTACAAAAAAATATAGCACAAAAAATGTAGTACAACAAAATATAGCACAAAAAAATCTAGTACAAAAAAATATAGCACGAAAAAATTCAGCAAAAAATGTAGTACAAAAAAATCCAGCACAAAAAATTGAGAAACAAAATTAAGACAAAAAAATTCAGCACAAAAAAAGTTAGTACAAAAATATAGTACAAAAATCCAGCACAAAAAATTGTTATATAACATAGAAATACAACACATTTTAGTGGGTTTTTTTAGTTTTCATATTTTATATAGCAATATGGTACTCAAATTAAAGATAAAAAGACGCTCGATTTTACGGTGAAAGTTTTATGAAAAAATAAGGTCGTATAAAAAAGTTATAAACGTTTAAAAAATGGGGGTGGAATATGCATGTGCCTTGCATGTGGAGAGAGAAAGTTCATAAATCAGATTTTCCCAAGATACCCTTGCAGTCCTCCTTTTTCCTACACTTTCATCTTAACCATTGATTTGAAAAATGAATGGTTAAGATTCCTTCTTATCCTACTTAGGCAAAATCAACTTTTTATTTGATCTTACCCCAAGTTTACTAATATACCCTTATAGTTACATTAAGTACAAATATTAAATGAAGTCTAATGAAGCATTCTTATTGGTTGAAATTTCTTCTTTTTTCTTCTTACAAAGAATTTCTTCTCATTTGAACCCTCCATATATATATATATATATATATATATATATAAGGAGGAGCTCATGCGAGAACCACCCTTATTGTGAGAACCAATGTGAACACAACCTAAAATAGCTAAAAAAACCTAACCCCCCCCCCCCCAAGCTAAATGCTAAAAACTAAAACCCCCAAAAAACCTAAAAAAAACCTAACCCCCCACCCCCCCCCCCCACCCCCCAAAAACCTAACCCCCCCCCCCCCCCCCAAAGCTAAAATGCTAAAAACTAAACCCCCAAAAAACCTAAAAAAAAAACGGCAAATTGGCCTGTAATAATCCCACCTACACCTTTTTGGCCAATAATAATCCCACCTCAGAATATTCCCCACACCAGTCCCATTTTTCAGATTTTTGGCCCACACTGGTCCCCAGTTAAAAATCCCTAACTCAGTTAGTAAAATGGCTGATGTGGGATTATTATTGGCCAAAAAGGTGTAGGTGGGATTATTATTGGCCAAAAAGGTGTAGGTGGGATTATTACAGGTAATCAGTTTTTAACACATCATCTGCCACATATCTGCCACATAATCAGTTTTTAACACATCATCTGCCACATCAGCCATTTTACTAACTGAGTTAGGGATTTTTAACTGGGGACCAGTGTGGGCCAAAAATCTGAAAAATGGGACTGGTGTGGGGAATATTCTGAGGTGGGATTATTATTGGCCAAAAAGGTGTAGGTGGGATTATTACAGGCCAATAAGCCAAAAAAAAACCTAAAAAAAATCAAAAAAAAAATTTTAATATTTTTATGTTAAAATCGCTACTTTTCGAAGCCAAAAAAAAAAAAAAAAAAAAAAAATTGGCTTCGAAAAGTAGCGATTTTTTTATAAAAAATATTAAAAAAAAAATTGTGTGATTTTTAGCTATTTTTAGGCATTTTTGGTTGTGTTCACATTGGTTCTCGCGGTTCTCGCAATAAGAGGTGGTTCTCGCATGATCTTCACCCTATATATATATATATATATATCTAAAAAATTTCTTCTAGCGTGTCGCTAAACAAAAGATAGTGCCCCCTATTTCATCGCTACGTAGCGTATAGGTAACTTGTCGATATCGTCCACTATTCGTTGTTCATAACTATGAACATTACTACGCCTACAACTAGTAAACGATCTTTCTTAAATCTGATATTTTTTATTTAAACTTGATACAGATAAGCACCATGGCAAGTCTCTTCTTCATTTCTCTTTTCCTCTCGATTTTCGCAACTGGCATTCTCGAACTGCGATGGAGTGGAGTCAGCATCGAAGAATGGTGGAGAAACGAGCAGTTTTGGGTCATAGGTGGTGTATCCGCTCATCTGTTCGCCGTTATACAAGGTCTACTAAAAGTTTTGGCAGGAATAGACACCAACTTCACAGTCACATCAAAAGCATCAGACGATGAGGAATTCGGGGAGTTATACGCGTTCAAATGGACAACACTACTCATCCCTCCAACCACTATCCTAATCATCAACATGGTTGGGGTCGTGGCAGGAGTTTCGGACGCTATAAACAACGGTTACCAATCATGGGGACCTTTGTTTGGGAAACTATTCTTTGCATTTTGGGTGATTGTCCATCTTTACCCGTTCCTAAAAGGTCTTATGGGAAAGCAAAACAGGACACCGACTATCGTGGTCATATGGTCCATACTTCTTGCTTCTATCTTCTCGTTGCTTTGGGTCCGAATCGACCCGTTTGTGTTGAAAACCAAAGGCCCTGACGTCAAGCAATGTGGACTCAATTGCTGAAAGTCTTTCCTCTATTTACCTTTTCTCATTTTTTTTTCTAAGTTTCATAGTCAAAAGTTTTGATCAGATGATGATTTGTAATAAGTTGTCTGTATTAAGGCTATGAGTAGCTACATCAAGAATACTTTCAAGGTTTTATACAGTATCCAGTGTTGTAAAAATCAGGATTAATCACCAATTAATCGGTAATCGTAGTTTACTAATTTTTTTTTTTTTTTTTTTTAGTTATTTTTTTTAAATTAATCATAGGGCAAATTACATAAGGATAGCAGGTAGACGGGCAACAAACAGCGCCGCCATCCCCTTCTGAATAGAAAACCCAAGTCAGACCCAAAATCGGTAGGCGGTCAAACTCAGTCAAATTCGGTCAAAATCGATGAAAATTAGTCAAATTGGTCAAAAACTTTTAAGTATTTGTAAAATTATACTGATTAATCCAATCCGATTAGTAAGTTTGACAAATTATAAATAAAATTTTGTTTGTGTAGGGGAAGGATAAAATGAAAACCCACTTGAGTTGAAAAAACTACAAAACCTTGTAAAAACCCTATGTAACATTTTTATTTCTTTATAAAAGAATAGGGAATGTAACATACACATATTTGAATATTTTTGTAAAAAAAATAAAAGCATCAAGTAGTTTTTTTTTAAATGTTAAAAATTCCATGTTACATACTATATATGTCAAAAAAAATGTAACATAGCAACGAGTAGTTTTTTTTTAATATTAAAAATTCCATGTTACATAATATATGTGTCAAAAAAATGTAACATACAGATTTTGAACATTTAAAAAAAACTAGTCACCGCTTTTTACATTTTTTATAAAAATGTTCAAATATATGTATGTTACATTCCTGTTTTTTTAGAAAAAAAAAATGTTACATAGGGTTTTATTGAGTTTTTTCAACTTAAGTGAGTTTTCTCTCTATACTTCACGTCTTCACCTGTGTGTGTGTAACACCTCGAAAATTCACGTCCTATAAGGTATTGACACGTGTCATAAGCTTGAACGTGAGAAAGTATACTTTAGAGGGACTAAAATTGACAAACATAGAAAGTATGTGAAAATAAGGGTTCAAAATGTCAACAATGGATAAATATACTTTACAATAACCTTACATGATGTTTATACCCTTAGACGGATAAATCATGGATCATACGAAGCTAAAAGTGAGAGATTTCAAACGACAGGGGTTAAATGTGTCAACATGTTTAAGTTATGCCACTGAGTGACCTTTTAACAAACCCAAAGCTTTGTAACAATTAATTATGCTCACTAGAATGCACGATTAAAATTTCATAAAGTTTCGTTATCGTATGAGAAAGTTATGATCAAATTCGTGTACGAGGGGTTAAAGCGTCAATGTTGAAAATTATGACTTTTCGGGTGATAACAAAGTGATCAAGGACTAAATAAAGTGGGTACAAGTCCTAAAGCCCTTGTGGGTAAATAAGAAGGGGTCAAATTGCAAGAAATAAGCCTAGTTGACCTTTCGAAGAACCAAGAGCCAGGGATGCAAACTGAAAAAGTGATTTTTTGCCCTGATGACAGCCTTGAGGACCTCAACCTTGGGGACCTTGAGGTCCGTAAGCTAGGACCCAGATGCAGAAACTCGTAAAAATTGGCTGTTCAGCCTTGGAACTGATTTTTAATCATTTGTTTCACTTCATGGGCGACCCCTAGACACCCCTAAGCACTAGGGACACTTGTTAATCAGTTGTGGTGGATCATAGATTTAGTTGTCAATGAATTGTGGTGATCTAAAACACTATATAAAGCCAATATGTTGCAAAACATTCTTCACACTTCACTTGTGCAATTGAGGAGCCTTTCTGGAACTTCAAAGCAGGCACAATACCTTCCTAACCAAGCTTAGGACTTCAGTAAGTATTCTTGTCCCTCTCTAATTAGTTTTAGCTTAGTTAATTAGCTAAAAAGTCAAACCGTCGTAATTACGGTTTGACTTCGAGATTAGTCTATAATGGCTCAGTCATATCTCGAATTAAAAGTAGTTATAGGTTGGTATTTATGTGGGTAATAAAACCCCAAAAGGGTTTCCCCTGATCACCATCCTAACCAGGTCAAATGTCGGGTCAAACCTTTAATCAAAAAGTCAACATAATGCTTAAAAGGTCATTTATGCATAATTAGATATCTAGAACATATATAACCTGTTTGATCATTGTTATAACTTAGTAATAAGTGTAAGAACATGTCCAAACATGTTCGACCCGACTATTTCCTGTTTAGACCCGGTTCGGAACCGAAAGTCGCAAAGCTTTGACTTTTGCTTTGACTTCAATTCTGACCCGTTTAGGTATGTTTTAGAAATACCTTAGAGCTTCATTTGGACCAGGTTACATGCTAGTATAACCCTCTGTGATTATACACCTCGGTTCATTAGTTATCCGATTATACGCATGATTCCGTTAATTGCTCATATGTTGACCATTATGCCCTTTACACCTTAAAACGAGATTTATGAAAATGTAAAAGTGTAGAAACCTTAGTTACTGATATATAAACTTGTATGCAAAGTTTGACATCAGTTTGACTTATAGATTAAGAGTTATGCTCAATATCGCTAAATTAAAGCTTTATGTTAACAAAATGGCGTAATTAGCGTATAGCCTAGTTAAACATACTTTTTGATATCAAATCTTTTACCCACTGATGTTATATATTATTTTGGGATTTTTAAAGATTTTTAATTAATTTTAGGCCGAGCATAACTAGTAGTCGTAGGCTTAATCCGGTAATTGTCGGTTTTGCCCTTACGGGCCATAAAATGAGTTTTACTTATCTAAAACGACTTCAAACCTTTTGCTACTGATCACATATGTTAAATAAATTATTTTAAGCCTTATGGAAATATAAAAATATCAAATTTAAGTATAGAACCCGGAAATGGCCTTTAATCGCCATAATTAGCGTTTTTAACGCATAGTATGTCTTAGAATCATATTGGACACACCCGGGTTGATACCTACTGATATATGAGGCAAATTATGATATTTTAACAGTAAGCAAAGGTTGATTAACTCAGACTTCGTTTTTGAGCTTTTCGGCTTATGTGAAATTACCAAAATACCCCTACGGGGCATAGTATGGTTAAAGATGATAAATTTCACATATAAGCCTTAGCCTACTGTTATAACCCATCAAAATGAGTATGTTTTCTGTTTACATCAGACCTGTAACTCAGTTAAACATTTAAACTCTTTTACAACCTTTAAAATGACCAAACTACCCTACGGGGCATAGTTTGTGTTTAAATTCGTTTCGGGCATAATGAAAGACATCTTACTGATGTCACAACATATTTGAGGCATAATTAACTTAGGAAACCTGTAGATGGCTCAAATGAATACCCGTCACGCTTCTTACGCGTACGGTTCGGTTTATGTAACAAGTTTACATAAATTAGCCGAAATGGGTCAAACCCTATCGGTTTTATCTCAAAGTCCAGAATGTGTATGAATTACCCGTATAAGACAAGTCTCTGAACATGTCGGGTTTAAATCACATTCTATTCCGGTCTTCGCTTAATCATGCGTTTGAACCGTATATTTCCTTAAGACTAACCGGTCTAAGCTTAGGCTTAATTAAAGACCCGTTAGCATTCTAATTAATTATTTATACCATCATTCCAGACTAGAGCTTTCCGGTAAATTGTACCTACGCTTACTTAAGTGACTACAACTGAGTTATTAGATTCTTGCTATTTAAGACAGGAGCTAGCTCAGGTAAATACTCTTAACTTCTTTTCCCTATAAGGGCTTGGGATACAGTATTATAGAAATACCGTATGGTCGGGTATTGAATATTTAATTGTATTATGATTAAATTATTAAGGTAATCCACTAAAGGTATTAACCTTGTGGGCATTATACCAAAACAGGTAATCCACTAAAGGTATTAACCTTGTGGGCATTATACCAAAACAGGTAATCCACTAAAGGTATTAACCTTGTGGGCATTATACCAAAACAGGTAATCCACTAAAGGTATTAACCTTGTGGGCATTATACCAAAACAGGTAATCCACTAAAGGTATTAACCTTGTGGGCATTATACCAAAACAGGTAATCCACTAAAGGTATTAACCTTGTGGGCATTATACCAAAACAGGTAATCCACTAAAGGTATTAACCTTATGGGCATTATACCAAAACAGGTAATCCACTAAAGGTATTAACCTTGTGGGCATTATACCAAAACAGGTAATCCACTAAAGGTATTAACCTTGTGGGCATTATACCAAAACAGGTAATCCACTAAAGGTATTAACCTTGTGGGCATTATACCAAAACAGGTAATCCACTAAAGGTATTAACCTTGTGGGCATTATACCTGTGGCATGGCAACTAATACAAGACTTTTATTAATAAAATAGTCCCAAGTATAAAAGATTAAGTTAGCCTCTGTGCATTTTAATCAAGTTATAAAAGATTAATTTTGCCTCCGTGCATTTTAATCAATGTGTCAAATTATTTTGTGCCTGGTGCATTCAAATCAATTTTATTAAACTCTTTTCGAATGAGTCGGTTGAGTGTATTTACCAGTGAAAACTGACGTATTTTCCCAAAAAGATTTAAATGCAGGTACTATGCGTAATTGGCTGGATGCCTCTTAACATCATAGAAGTCTCACAAGCTTAAAATGCCTAAAGTCTGATGAACAGTTTTTACTTTATTTCGATCCGCCTGTGGATCCTTTACTTCCGTTGTAATACTGAATATTACTTCATATTCGGAATGTAATAATAAATATCTTTTGCTTCCGCTGTGCATTCATATATATTGTGTGGTTTGACTATTATGTTGTCAACCACGTCACGATACTCCCCACCGGGCCCACCGGTGACACGTGGAAAGTCGGCGTGTGACAGTGTGTGTGTATATATGTCTGGAAAATTACAAATAAAATTCCAATCCGATTAAACCGTATCAATCGTGATTAATCGCTAGAAACGTAAGCCACCGCCTGACTAGCGCCTAGCGATTTTTTAAACGTGACCAAATGCTGTATTTACTGGTTACTTAATGACTTAATCTGTTAAAAAAGCTATGCAGTTGCAGTGATTATAGACAACAATATGAATTGCATTTGGCAACTGATCTTGAATCTGTTGCATAATCAATAGAACAAACAGGCATCATTCATAATCAAACAACGATAGATAACAAATTACAGTATAACGATTGACAAGGAGAAGCATTATATAAACATGATCAGAGAGTACCAGATTCAAAAGGTTGGTTTACCGTTTTCAAACCCTGGTATTATCTTCCTGTTGTGAAGAATCATTGCATTATAAGCAATTGTATCCGATTGTTCAGTCTGCTCAAACAAACAATCTCCACATTGATCGAAGAAATATGATATCCATTGAGCAAGAATTTTTTGTACGATGACAAACAGATGACCAATATATATAAACTATTAAAAAGGATATTTAATAACAGATCAATATAACTACTATAGGATTCCCAGGTGATTAGCTGTGGGAAGTCGATTGGATTCAGTTCGTTAAACTATAGATACTCGTTGTAGTAATTGAAAGAGAAAATCAAAAAATAAGTTATGCTATGGTAATTGAAAGAGAAAATCAAAAAATAAGTTATGGCATGCTTAAGAGGAGACCATTACGTGTTTTCATTGATTGAAAATATAAAAATGAATACCGATGTCAGTACCAGTATTATTGATTTATTGGGTAAGAATTGGTTCGCTTTATCGTTGTACCGGCACTTATAGAACTTACGATAAAAAAATACTCTATTTTGAAAATAATTCCATTTTTTTTACCAAATTTAAAGTAAAAAAATATACCAAACATCATGCTTTGACAAAAGTTACACAAAAACTAGTACAAACGATATATAAGAAGAAGTATATATGGTCATAACGTTAGTGGAATAGAGTCTAAATAAGAAATTATTTGTAGGAAAAAAAAATCAAGTAATAAGAATGTTTTATTTAAACACTTTGGGAGTGGGAGGTCGTGGGTTCAAGTCCCATAGACGACAGGAATAAGAGAAATTTGCCATTCAAAAAATAATAATAAGAATGTTTTATTTTATTTAATGTGTTATAAATATATTTTATGATTGTTATAAATATATTTGACTATCCACATGCCTAACTCCCATTGGCATTTAAGTTGTGTTGAATGATAGCCCTATAAATAGTGGCTTTTGTATTTCATACATATATGAATAAGAATGAGTTCTCATATTCTCTTTCTCTCTTACTTTCTATAATTCTTGTTCTTTATGTTTATAGTTATACGTTGGTTGCTAGTAGGTCGTTGTTTCACAACACGTTATCAGCACGAATTGCATTTGTAGACAAATCATATATCGTATGTTAAGGAAGAAGATAAATGTGGGGAAATTAGCAACTAGATCGAGGCCACCTATGCCAACCGTACGAGCCACTGTCAACCATCGAAAATAGACACAGGTAATCTTAATTTTTGAATATCGTATGCTATATTGTTCATGTTTATTTGAACATAATTGAAATTTGAAAATCGCGTGAACCCACGTGATTAGTTTTGATTTCTAAGTTAAAATCTTGAGACATGTGCATAAATCAAAATTTTACACCAAAATCCTATGATTAAAAGAATTTCTCTGCTTAACCGATTCACATTCCAACCACATTCATTTTTGAGTATATGCATCTCCATCCCAGTTCTGTGGATACATGGCCATTTAGTACATATGATTTAATGTTTTATGATATGCATGTACAAGAGTATATAATTTTCATTCATATGAATAAGTTGTACTCGATTAGATTTTTTTTTATATGATTAATAAAAGGTATAAAAGATCCATAACATATATGCACAACTATGATAATCAAATAGACATATATGCACATTTAACAAACATAGTGTATTTTGTTATCAACATATATGCTTCTGTTACTACTATTTGTTGTTCATAGTTATAATTAGCGACATACATTCTCTGAAGTCTAAATATAAGTAGAAAAAGGTGATAATATTTTCACTTTTAAATTATCAGTTGTGATTTAAATTGCCAGTTGTGAATTAGTTATGTTATTTGAATTTGAAATTTTTACTGTTTTTATTTTACTTACAATCTTTTTGAATTTGAGTTTTATTAATCGTAAATATTATTATTTGGCTTACCGATTATGTTATTATTATTATTATTATTATTATTATTATTATGATTATTATTATTATTATTATTTGGTTCACCGATTAAGAGGCTGTAAATTTTATTTAGTGCACTATTATATTATATTTGTTGAAATAAATATATAAATAGAGGTATATAAATTTTGAAATATCTAGAGATATTATGAAATTAACCTTGATAATTGACAATTTGATATCAAGGCGTTAATTACCACACATCAAGCCTTTTTGTATGTTTAAAAAAGGATTGAATGTTTCTTAAAAAATATATATATATATATATATATATATATATATATATATATATATATATATATATATATATATATATATATATATGATAGAAACAATTATTTTATCTAGTAAAAAAAATAATAATTAAGGATTGATATGGCTTTGCTTTACTTTTATAAATTATGTGTATAGTTTATTGAATAGTAAAAGTAAAGCATTGCTCTCTAGTTTGACTATTAGGTTAATGTAATCTAAATGGATTTTATATTTCTTTTTTATATTATTTAGTTTTAATTAATATAGCATAAATTCAATTAAAGTTCTAATATATAACTTATGAGCGTGAATTGAATATTATTAATTATAAAATTAATTCCGATTTCCTCATCATTAATTCATTTTGATGTATATTTACTTAATTTTTTTTACTCATTTCGTAATATGTTAAATTTGAGAACAAAAGAAAGGTTTATTAAATTAAAAGTTCAACAAGCATTGTAATGATATAAGATTATCTCATTTGTCTTATATTTAATTTGACATTATTGTTGTTATTTGTGGTTGAAGAAAAAAAAAATTATGGGCAGTAGTAGTAATTTTAATATTACATTCCATGGTCATCGTTGTAGTTTATTAAAGTTGTTATACTAAATTTATATAATTACAACTATAATGTTAAAAATTTCATAATAGTTTCTATGAATATTTGTGAATGTTATCATATTCTTGTTTATATTTTAATATTTGAAATGCTTGTATGGAAAAGATGATATACGAGTAAATTAGTCTAACATTGAGAAGCTCGTGAAACCTTTTATGTTACATGTTCTAACAAAATTTATAAAAAAAAAAAGTAGACATACTTGATCATATGTTATTATATGCTACTAAAACATTGTAAGGACTTAATGATTATGTAGTTATATGTTTTAAGTTACACTAAAAATATATATATATGCATAAGAGATATGCTTTCGATTTATTGTATCGTAATAAGCTAATACAAATATATATATATATATATATATATATATATATTTCTTAAAAGTGATGAAAAAATCTTATTTCATAAGGTTGTATCATAACCTGTTTATTTGGTGACATGTTATATAATCATGCATTGTATAATCTAATTTATATATTATGTTCCATATGTTATAAATTTGAAAAGGGACATCAAAGTGACCAGGGTTGTGGTATATGATCACAAGCTATAAAAACGATTGAATTGTGGTCAAGGTTTATATAAAAAGACACCTGGAGTGTCTAACTTCTCAAAGCTTATTATGAGTTTATCGAAGCTTGTAAGATTTTAAACCGATAAGTATAAATGTCTCGGTTATATAACTACATCTCGATTTATATCATGTGATGAGAAAAATATATATCATAATCCATTGAGAAAAACAATTTCCATCATCAAAACTCATTAATTGTTAAAGAATATATATAAAGTTTGAAACAACAAGCATGAAAGTTCTGTGATTTTAATCCATTCCCTAATATGAATGTGATGATGATCAATTCAAAGGTTATGATCATAAACATAACTAAGAAAATTGTAATGATGCCACCATGAATGTTGTATGGGAGTATAGCAAATATGGCCAGAAGACTATATTAGAAGTTACTAGAAATGATATTAATTTTCCACAATATTCCATTAAATCAAATATGGTGAGTAACCAGAAGTTACTTGAATATTTATACGTTCACCACATGGCATGACCAAATAGGTCATCAAGATAGCATCATGATATGCTAAACAATCAAACATGCTAACCGGCACCTTAGCACCTCTAAGTAATCTAACAACATTGCTCCCAAAATGCCTTATCATATGTCTAGTTAGTTTTTTTTTTTTTTTTTGTGGCAAATAATTTTTTATGCGTTTCCAAACAATAAACTTCTACAAACAATCCCTCTTATATGGGACCATTGAAATGTACAGTTGTGTGGATTGTGGCATTCATACATGGTTACATGTGAGTTTTTAGCTACCCGTATGTAGCATATGCCCAACACTATGGAACGTTGTTTTTTTTACATGGTTTAACACTGTTCTTTGACAACCCAATTGTAGGGACCATTGTTGGGCACAATGTGAAATATAGTGAGAGGCATACGTAGTCGAGACGGAATTCGTCGATTGATTATATCAATTCAAAACCAACTGCTTATCACAAATACTCCTCATTACAACTGGTCTCCTGAAGAGAACCAAGTTTCCATTTTTTTATATATTTTGTTGTGCAGCCCATGTACCAATAGCACCACCATAACATATAAAATGGGATATTCCCAGTCTTAGGGGGAGACAAGAAAATGAAAGACTGGTAACATAAAAAAAAATATGCATCATATTATATATCGACCCCTGAAGTGGTCAATGCAAATCTGAAGTCCAAAAGAAAGAGCGTGTATTTGCAAATAATAACAAATGAAATACAAGATGCATTCACTAACACAAAAAAGGTGACAAAGTCACATATACCAGCTTAAACTTATCTGCTCGAATGGAAGTACTCACAAAATGATTATCATATTAATAAATTGTGAGAAATAAATCGGTTCCAAAAAGATAAAACCCACAAACACAAAAAGAGCAGAGTAACACAGTTGGTGTAACCCCAAAAGAGGTGGCACATAAAACACCATAAGTGGTTGCATACAAAACCCCAGAAGTGGTTGCATATTAAACCTTAAAGAAGGTTGTTGTCAAAACCCCAAAAGAGGCTAATGGAGTTCTAAAAGAAACTCTAGTACTAAACAAATATGAGATCGCGATGAATGATGTACAAAATAAGTACAGTATGGAACCGTAATGAAACACGTGTAAAATGATATATTTGATTATGCTATAGCAATAGATGTAATCGATGAAAAAAAAAGATTACATATATAGAAAGTGTGCAAGAGTGTACGCACACAAATAGCCAAAATGGCTACATGACTTAAGGTTGAACTAAATTTGCTCGACAAACTAAACGTTTTCAAACCAGCAGTTCGAACACCCATAGACGTCAAACCAGTAGGTTATAAATGGGTGTCTTTAAATAAAAGGAAACGTAAATAATGAGTTTTTGCGATGTAAGGCACACATTTTAACATAAAGATTTTTCTCAAATCCCAGCAATTGATTACAAGGAAACGTATACCCCTGTAGTGGATGCGATAATCTTTAGATGTTTAAGCGGCCTCGCAATCTCAGAATGACTTCAGATAAAACAACTTATGGATGTCATCACCGTATACATGTACGAGACAATTGCAAATGACATCTGTATGAAAACCCCCTGAAGGATTAAAAATGCTCAAAACATTATGAAACAATAACCCCATAGGTGTTATATATATGAATCTTAAAGGAAACTACTCGTATGTGGTACAGTCGACTATACTCTGAAAAGAGAGGTATAATTTTGATAAAATGAGCTACATCTATTTAACAAGATTTCACTCTTACAGTGATAATGTAAACATCATCAAGAGGGAACTCTCAAACTAAAGAGGAAAATTTTGAATGACTTTTACAAAGTGTAGTTATTCTCGACATGTAGTTTGAGTATATATGTAATTATATTTTACTAATCCCTCAAGTACATCTAGAAGATGATGTTTGGATATTTTAGTATGGACATAGTTGAACACTAAAGTATGTTAAAGGTTGTTAAGTCATTTGTTATAAGAAATGCCTATCATTATCTCCTACCATAGTAGAGATTCTCATTCTAGAAGTACCATCGTTAAATGCATAAGTGCATTAATATGTTTTACTAGCTATGTTTGGTCACAATATCTTTCATTTGAGCTTATTGTCATGATATAACATTTGTCAAGCGAAGAGACATTGGAATGAGTTCAAAGAAATATTTCAGGTATAAACGATATTTGATTATATTTTACTAACCCATCAAAACAAGTTTGGTTAGTTTTGTAGATGCAGGAATGTAACGAAACACAGTCGTGGACATATGATAATTTTTGGAAGGAGGCACCTAAAGTCTCATTAAAAGATTATACAACATTGCTCAACATAAAGGATTGCACATTAAGGGATCAAGCGATAAATCATTCGCTACAAAAGCTTTGTTCGACTTTCAAGAAAGATGGACACACATCACTTAAATGATACATGTTAAAATGAGGGGGAGACTTATTCAAGTTGCACTCTTTTTCCCTTGACTAAGTTTTGTCCCATTGGGTTTTCTTAGTAAGGTTTTAATGAGGCAACATACCTGATCCAGAAGTATTAGGGGAGACAATACGCGCTGCACTCTTTTTCCATTAGCTGAGGTTTTGTCCCACTGGGTTTTACTAGCAAGGTTTTTAACGAGGCAACACTACCAAGCGTATAACACATTGTTTTCTTTTATCATGTGGATAGTCAAGGGGGAGTGTTATAAATATATTTTATGATTGTTATAAATATATTTGACTATCCACATGCCTAACTCCCATTGGCATTTAAGTTGTGTTGAATGATAGCCCTATAAATGGTGGCTTTTGTATTTCATACATATATGAATAAGAATGAGTTCTCATATTCTCTTTCTCTCTTACTTTCTATAATCCTTGTTCTTTATGTTTATAGTTATACGTTGGTTGCTAGTAGGTCGTTGTTTCACAACATAATGTAATATTTGTATTTGTATTTGTATTTATATTATTATAAGGGTATATTAGTAAACTTACATAGATCATTTAAAAAAATTATTTAGCATGTAGGATAAATTACGAGGTGTGTAGAATAAATTTCGATATGTGTATGATAAATTTCAATACATGTAGGATAAATTTGGAAATGTGTAGGATAAATTTTAATATGTGTGGAGGATGATAATCTTTATCACTAATTAATTAGTCAAAGAGAACAATAAATGAGATGAGAAAAAACTATTTAGTGTTTTACAAGTGTACCATTTGTTCCTTTTTTTCTCAAATAAATTTTCTTCTCAAAAGATCTTCACCCATAAGGCTAAGTGGTGTGCTCTCTCTTCCCTCATCCTCCACGTCACACCACCTTCCCACACATGCCCATCAAGGTGATGATCACCCTTCATCCCCTTCCATAGATCAAGAGAAAGAGGGGGAGAAACAAGAGAGGGATAGAGACATGTTTGTTCGGGGAGATAGGGGAAAATCCCCCGAATTCACCGAAGCCGATTGGGTGGTGTCACACCTAATTTCCCGGTGGGCCCGGTCTTTGGGTTTATGCGTGACGAGTTATATCAGTTATCACAATAGGCAGCGTTAGATGGAATAAATAAAGTAAATAAACGTAAAAACTTGAAATCAATAAATAAAGAGCAAACTTCTATTTTGATCCCTATGGTTTGGTCGTTTTAACCGTTTTGCTCCAATCATTTAAAAATAGTCATTTTCCTCCAATAGTACTATGTTTTCTCATTTTGTTCCCTGTATCTTAACTCAGTTAAATGATTCAATTAAGGGTAGGGGTATTTTGGTAATTTTATATATAAGGTTTATTTATTTGGTATTAATTTATTAAATTCAAGATTTATACATATATCCACCACCACCTTCTCTTATCCCCACCTCTCTTTCTCTCTCTCTCTATTTATCACCTCAGCCGCCGCCACCACCACCACCACAACCCTACATCAGCCGCCACCACCATAACCCTACCACCGCTTGTCACCCGATCACCATTACCACCTTTCTGCCCCATCTCTCTCTACCTACCCCTCTCTCTCTACTCTACTACTCTCTACCAACAGCCACCACTACCAGTAGCTTGACACCACCATAAATCGAACCAAATAAACTGCTAACCCACAAGCAAGATCTAAAACTAGTCAAACCTGCAACCAACATAAAATTGAACCAAAAAAACTCAAACTCACCCTAACTTACCATAACCACCATCCCACCACTACCTGGTAAGAACCAATTACAGTTACAGTGACAGACACATTCATGACAATCTTTCCCCAACTTGACCTACATACTCTCCCCAACCACCAGTCATCAATTCATTATTAACAATTTACCCTAATTTCACTCCACCTCTTCAATGGCGGATCAATCCAGACCAGTCACCTGCTACCCTGCTTACTCCACCACCGGACACCCAACCACCACCACTACCATCGCCTACCCTTACGTCGCCCCACCACCTCAGACCAGTGACGGTCGGGATGGGATTACCGACGAGAGGAGTCGTGGGACGATTGGGGTTTTGGAATGGTGGTAAAAGGGTTTTGAGGGTTTACTGCCCAGATTTGTCAGTTCGGGTTTATGGAAATGGGTCTTTGGTTAGCGGTTCGAAGGAATGTAGTGTAGGTTTGTGAACTGGTGGAGAAAAATATTGAGCCATTGAGGTATGTGGTTGTCGGCAGTAGGTGGTTGTGGGTGGTGGTGGGTTAAGAGTAGAGAGAGATGGGTAGGTAGAGAGAGATGAGGTAGAAAGAGAGTGAATTTTATGTTATAAAAATTGTAAACAAATAATTAATGTTTAATTTTATATATAAAATTACTGAAATACCCCTACCCTTAATTGAATCATTTAACTGAGTTAAGAGGTGGGGAGCAAAATGAGAAAAACATAGTAAACTATTGGAGGAAAATGGCTATTTTTAAATGATTGGGGGAAAACGGTTAAAACGACCAAACCACAGGGAGCAAAATAGAAGTTTACTCATAAATAAACTTATACAAGCTGTTGGTATAAAAATGTGCACAGGCGGATCGAAATAAAAGCCACTTGAGACTAAGATGGGTCCTTTTCGTGGAGTTGCAAATTCCAATATCTAAGACCAAGTCTGCTCCAGCCTATTCCATATCTGCTATTAATATGCGCTTAGTCTTTTGAAAATACGTCAGTTTTCACTGATAAATACAATTAACCGACTCATTTGAAAAATCTTTTCGAAATTTATTTGAAGCCATTAGGTATTTCATTTTTAAATTACTTTGGACAAACCATATCTCTTGTTTTACATGACTGTCAATACAGTCGGGGACCGGAAATCATATGTCGGTACATGATTACTAGACATACCACATTTTTCATAATCATATATATATATATATATATATATATATATATATATATATATATATATATATATAGCATTAGCGTCTGTAAGGTGTATGCCTACACCCCGCGCTTAAATCGTGACCATTTGCAATTAAATGAGTCGGGACGTCCAGCACATGGTCGTATTAACCCCGAAGTGTTTAAGTTATCAAGCAAAATGGATTAAAACCGCCAAGTGGCTAATGCCATATACCAAGCCTTTATAAAATAAAATAGGCTAAGACTATTTACCCGTACTAGTCTTTAATAATACAAATATTTACCACAGTCGTAATTCAAAACAACTAAACTTAAGCGCAATTTACTGGAGGCTTCTAGTTTGGAATGAACGGAAATATTATTCGTTAGAATGTTAACGGGGTCATTTATAAGTCTTTGACTTTGACCGGTTAACTTAGTGGATACGCTCGGTTCGCTAGATTAAGCGCTGACCGGATAGAATGTGGTTTATACCCTTCCGAGTGCAAGGACTCATGTAATATGGGTTTAATAACCGAACATTCTGATTAGACATGATTTTGAAAGGTTTTGACCCGATTCGACTAGTTTATATATAGTATTTTATATAACCTAGTCGTACGTGTATATACGGTATCGGGTGGTCGAATGGGTCTATGACAAGTCCATTATGCTAAAAAAATATTTCATAATGTTGTAAAATCAGTTTTAAAGTCAAATTACATGTTTTATTGGTTTTAAAACCATTTCTATGCTATAAGGGCATTTTTGGCATTTGAAAGTATCTTATGTTGACTTGTCAATAAACCAATCAAACGACATGACTAGAAGATATAACCTCAGAGGGTTATTCCCTATAATATTATGGTCATATAAAAGTCCTAATCGAGTTCTAATTTTGACCAAACGGGTCAGAATCGAAAGTAAAAGCAGAAGTCAAACTGTTTGACCGACTAGGAAATAAGCTCTAAACAGGAAATGATGAGTTGGACATGATTAAACATGTAATGTTATATAAACTGTTATGATGTCAAAAATTTGGGTTTTGATACTTAGAAGTTCATTTATCGTAATTTATAAAATCTGCGATTTTGAATTTTTATTTAACATATGTTGACTCGTCATTTCGCCTACTTAACGTGATTTCCAGAGGGTGTAAACACAAGGGATTAACACCTTTATTATTACGATCACGTTGCAAAGTTCATTTTGAACTTTAATGGTCAGAACCGAAAGTCAAAGCAAAAGTCAATTTGCTTGACTTTCGGCTAATAACTAGACTAATAATGGAAAAGAGCCGAGGGGGAACACTTACAAGTGTTTAAGGTGAAGATTAAATTTCAGAGGAGGCTTCTTGGTCCAAAAGCTGCTCCAAAGAGATATATAAAGAAAGTTGTGAAGGTGTGAATTGAGTTCAAGAACTCGAAGCTATTTATAGTGATATTGGAGTGTTAGGAGCATGAAAAGTGTCATGGAAAGTTTTTAGAGCAAGATTATTGGCAATCCAGATGTCCAAAGGAGGAGAAGAAGTGGCAATTTTCGGAGCTTTGTGTCACAAACTGCACCCTACAGCTGCTAGCTGTAGGGATTCTACAAGCGACACTCTTGCGGACCGCAAGGGTGGGGCCTTACCCTTGCCGACCGTAAGGGATACCCCCTTGCGGTCCGTAAGGGACCCTCTGAATCAGAACTTTGGCATCTTAATAAGTTTAACCCATCAACTACAATCAAATCCCTTTTTTACAAATTTTGTCCCTCTCCTAAAAAAAATCTGGAATATTTGGAAAGTTTTCGAACACGTGTTGCCATATGATTCGATAAAATTTTACGAGGTGTTACAGGTGGGGGTGGTGTTCCCCTTCGGCGTTGATGCCACATGGGACCCCCCCCCCTCCTCCCCGAACCTCACACCCTATGTTCCCGAGTTTCATTTAACAAGGGAAGAGAAAGGAATTAAAAGGAAGCAAGTAAAAAATGTGTTCCAGAGTTTTTTTAGGAAGGGAAGTGGTGAGAAAAGAAAGGAAACAAGGGGATCATTGATGCAAATAATTATCCTCCCAATTTGGAGAGATTTGGTGAGAAAAGATTATTATGAATCTCAGACTTTTTTAAATTTCCTAAATTACCCTCTAATTCATTGTGTGTTTACATAGATGTTTTATGTTAAAGGGGTATAATAGTAAAATTGTAACTTTCTTTTCTTTTCCTTCCAACTCGGGAACACATAAAATGTTTAATTTCCTTTCATTTCCTTTTCTTTTCATTAAACTCGGGAACACGAATATAATCACATCTTTTCCTTTCCATTCCCTTATAATTCCCCTTCCTTTCTCTTCTATCGTTAAATGAAACTCGGGAACACAGTGTAAGGACGGGGGAGGCCATTTACTCAAGTACTTCACGTATTATCTATTGCTTTATCACTAAGTTAAAAATCATAGGTTAATTGTTATCATATTTCTAATAAACGATTCCAACAAATCTCATGTGTCAACACCTTGATTATACCATATTTCAAAAAAAAATGTTTTTAATCACAATTGATGATTTTACTATTTCTAAAATTTGGATACTATCATAGAATAACCACACTGCTATTTTTTAAATCTTTAATTACCTTAATATCTACCCCTATTATATATATTAAAAATTTGCAACACATTTGTGCACCAGCTGGTTGTATTTTATGCTTAAAGTGTGTTTTGTGCATATATGAAGTGTACATGTGGGTATTTTAGTTGTATTTTGTTTCTGTCCTGCCACGTTGTTGCTCTGTACTGTCTTAACCAGTCTCTCTGTATCACTCTTCTCTGCCACCATACCACAAACTTGCAGCAGATCCCCACATCTAAAACAACTTTCACCTCTTTCATCAAACCAAACCCTAATTTATCAAATATTCTGTAAGCTAATCTCTCTATGTTATGATATCCTTTTATTATATCATCTCTGATCATAATTCGTGTAAATCTATACATGTAGCTATTAATTATTGACAGGGAAAGAGAAGAGTGATGGAGATGGTGAAGGTGCGTCCGCTAATGTGCTCCGGCGAATAAGGCTAACACGATGGTGGTGCTCTGATTTCTCCGGTGTTCCTCTATCCGCGTCTCCGTCGTGCCTCCCTTCGGTACCGGCAGATGAGCGTGTTTATTGAGTTCTTATAAGCAGGTATGTTTATAAGAAGGTATGTCGGAAGAGTGTGGTCCCGGCGCCTCCGTTGTGCCGTCTTTCTCTGAGTTTATGGGTTTTGCAATCGATCGGTTTATAAGCAGGTATGTTTATCACAGTCTTTTGTCTCTGATGGCTAGGGTTTCATGGTGGATGTCAACGATGATGATTCAAAAATTGTCACAAAGATTAGGGTTACCCTCAAAGAAACTTGCCTTGAATAAGGAATATTGTACACTTTCAGAGCTGATTTGGTGATTCTGCATTAGTGCATTTTTGGTTGTCAAATTGTTGGTTTTATTAAAAAAAAAAATTATATGAGTATTTGTTTTTTTTTTCATCTGTTAACGTCTGATGATATTTGTATTTCTTACTTTCAGGTTTTTGTGTTGTTTTTGTTATTGGGTTTGTCTTCACTGTTGATTTGCTAACTTGATGGTCTACATTGCTTTATGCTTTGTGTAAGGCATGGATTTTGTGGTCGTTAACATGTAAAGGGTTGTTATGTTTGTTTTTTGTGTTCTACAAAGTTGTTTTTGGCGAATTTAGAGTTTGTGTGTAGTGTAGTTGTCGTGTCGGTATGAAATGAGTTTGTCCTTTTCAAAGATTAAGAAAAATAAAATATTACACCACAAGTGCAAGTATTTGAATTGGAATTGTTCGAGGACTGTGAATCAAGTGTAACCTTTTGGTTGATCGTATGTGATAAAATAAAACTTGATTTTGATTTTAAACCATGGCTGCATGCCTGCATATTTCAGAAAGTGCAAAATATATGATACAAAATATGCTTGAGAGGAGACCAGAACAAAGAATGCCCATCAAGTCCTGTGTGAGTTGTAATGTTGCAATAGATTTTGTTAACTCTTTTGTTCATATTAAGTAAGATTAGTTATCATACTTTTACCAGGTCATCCATGGATTGTAGACGATAGAGTTGCTCCATACAAGCCTCTAGACTCTGGGTTATATCACGCCTCAAGCACTTCTCAACCATGATGAAACTTGAGAAGATGGCTTTACATATACCATTTAATATAATATAGTTTTCCTTTACCTTTCATGCACCATTTGTTTATCAAACAGATTTTCTATAATTGCACATAAATTACTTGATTAAACTGTTATCCATGTTATTGCAGAAAGGCTACCATAAGAGGAGATTGGTGGGTTGAAGCAATTATAAAAAGTGATCGACACGGACAACAGTGGCCACCAGGGAGAATTTCTTGGTGCTCCTTTGTGTGTAGAATTAACTGTTTGGATATTTTATGTTAATAATTTTGGAATGTAGCAATTTTTTTTCATTTGTGCATTCAGACACGGGGGTGAGAACTGTGGCTATAGGTCTCAACACTGACCAAATAGGTGACGTTAGATGCTGGACAGACGTATCTGACCTTCAAAGAAGCTATTCATGGCAAATTGGGTAGGATGGTCCCACCTCCAGTGGTGGTCACGATGTAAGGTAAGGTCAACGCGGCCAATCTCTAATTTTGTTATGGTAGCTGAGGTTTTGATGTTTGTGGTTTATCTATGTTTTTGGTATTCACATAGTGGCCAACACTAATTCAATTTGGCTATTCGGAATCCGCTTTTTTAGCTATTTAGAAGTGCATCAGCATTGAGATTCTAATGAAGGCATTGGCTTTCTCTCTATTTTGTTTTAAAAAACAATAATCACTCACAGCGATTATATATTTCTAAAAGGAACAGTGTTTAATTAAAATATTGGGTTGTTTTGTTAAAAAAAGTATGGTATGTTGTGTGAAGGTAAAGAGAATTGGTGAATATTTTAGTGCTAATTATGCTTAGATACGAGGGAAGACAGTTGTCATGTGCAAGTTGTCATGTGCGCACATTGTGATGGTTTAAATGAAGTTTGTACCATGTTCATATCAGAAAAACCCTGGGCTTATAGCTCAGTGGTTATGGAAATGAGGGAAGACTTCTGACCGAAAGGTCTCGAGTTCGATTCCTGATCCACCCGGGTTTTACCGGCTTTGCATTGTCGTGCCGTCGGGCTGGTGCAGGGTCGGGTTTTCCCCGGAACTGGTGGCATGGTGGGCTAGGGGCTCCGTGCGTGCAGGTTGGGCTGCCGCGGGCTACCTTTCGGCCAATGGGTGCCGCGTACGAAGTACCCGGCGATTCTTATGTTGGACGTTAAAAAAAAACTATGTTCATAGCAGGTTGACCATTCCAATTCATAAATCATTGTTACCCCAATTAACCCACAAAAAAAATTCACTTTATTAATCGTGTAAGGCTTCCTAAACCGTTTTTTTTTTTTTTTTTTTTTTTTTTGTAGTGAAAGGTGGTAGTAGAACAAAAGGAATAGGGCAATGGTTGGATGAAAATGGGTTCGAATCGCGAGTAAAAGGAAGGGGCTTTTTTGATTCGTGGGTGGGCACCACAAGTTCTGAACCTGTTGTACTGAGCCGTGGGTATTTTGTTGACACATTCATGAGTCTACGGTATTTTAGTTTTGGTTGTCGTCGTATAATAAAACAAATCGCAATTGTATTACTTAGGTTTTTCGCACGTTTTCGCCGCCGCAACGCGCGGCGGGTAAAAAATCTAGTTTAAAAAAAAATTAAGTTAGACCAACATTTTTTTGTTAGATTGATCAGCTAAACTTTCCTACAAAATTCGTACTTACTTCAAATATATAAATTTATAATTTATAATGAGAATTATGATTTGAATTAAACCTTATAAAAACAGATTTTTATGATTTTTTATACGCAAAATATCAAATATCAAATACAAATACCTTTAACGTACAAAACGTACGAACGGAAAGTTTTGCTGAAAAAACCGCTGTGACATTTTCTTAATTATTTACTCGTAGAGTAATTATCAAAATTATCCCATAAATGATCTTGTAGGGTAATTTTGTAAAATGATCCTGAATGTAATTTTGATATTTATAGGGTAATTTTGTAGAGTATCATAATTACTCTACAAATGATCTTGTAAGGTACTTTTGCTCTTTTAGGGTAATTTTATGGAGTATCATAATTACTATATAAATGATCTTGTAGGATAATTTTGAATTGTATGTTGTTTGATAAACTAGTAGAGTAATTTTAATATACTTGTTGAGTAATTTTAATAATTACCCTACAAGCACATTTTACAAAATTACCCTACAAGATCATTTTTAGGGTAATTTTGATAATTACTCTATGAGTAAATAATTACAAAAATGCCATAACGTTTTTTTTTTACTTTTTCATGTCTTTCGTACGTTTTGTACGATAAGACTATTTGTACGGGAACTTTTCCTTTTTTTATATTAGATTTATAATTATAATTGATAATGTTATTTTTCATAATGATAATAACTAGGACTTTTTCCGCCCGCGCTTCGCGGCGGCGCCAACGGGTTAATCGGCCTTTACACAAGTTCAAAGCAACGATGTAATGGCATTAAAAAACAAATATACATAGGAATAAGATGAACAAAACATATAACCTGTACATATGTATTTCAACATTCTAAATAAATAACTTATTGATGGGTAAAAAAAGCGAAAAGACCTATATAAAACGGAAACTACAAAACCATTCGACTCGTGACAAAGCGAAAAGGCTCAGAATGGCACTTCAACATCGTCAAATACGACTCAGCGCTGGTACGGCTGCAAACGGAGTTGCCACGCCAAGTAGCAAGCGACCATCATTGTCGGACATTGTTTCAAATCCCCATCAAATCGACATATACACAGACTGCACTATTCAACACAAACATAAAAAAATGCCTGCCAGCCTTTTCACAGCTACTGTTAACACAACCACCACCAATATCACAACCAACAACATGACCACCACTACTAACACAATTATCTAATCAATCTCAGAAAGCAAAACGAAAATACCAATACAAATCAACTCAGATCTGAAAAGATCATCATCGTCGTTGAACCCACTCAGTGGCGTGACGGTTGCAACCGAAGTTGCCATACCGGGTAGCAAGCCAACATCATCGCAGGGTTTAAAAATCGCCACGCCAAGTAGCAAGCGACCATCATTGTCGGACATTGTTTCAAATCCCCATCAAATCGACATATACACAGCCTGTACTATTCAACACAAACATAAAAAAAAAGCCTGCCTCAGCTACTGTTAACACAACCACCACCAATATCACGACCAACAACAACATGACCACCACTACTAACACAATTATCTAATCAATCTCATAAAGCAAAACGAAAATACCAATACAAATCGACTCAGATCTGAAAAGATCATCATCGTCGTTGAACCCACTCAGTGGCGTGACGGTTGCAACCGAAGTTGCCATACAAGGTAGCAAGCCAACATCATCGCAGGGTTTAAAAATCGCCGCCGCCAAGACGGTCTGAATCCACCGGTGGTGACCCTCCGGTCACCGCCCCGACCTCTTCTTTAGGAGGGCTAAGGTATAAAGATAGAAAACACGTCTCAAGAGAGGATGATTTCCCAAATAGGTCAATCGGAACAAATCACAAACAAAAAACTGTGGTGGCTATGGTGGTGACAGTGGTGACCCTTTGGTCACCGCTACTCTATCTTCTCTCTCCCCTTCCCCTTTGTCTCTCTCTCTCTCTCTCTCTTCCCGTTCTCTCTCTTCTTAGGAAAAAAAATTCCCAAACAACAAAACCACCACTGAAATGTGGCGACAACGGCGACGGTGTCACGATGGTGACCCTTCGGTGACCGCTCCGCCCTTTTCTCTCTCCCATTTCCCTTTCTCACTCTTCTCGTGCTCTCTCATATCAAGGGTTTTCAAGGGGCAAAAGGTGTATGCCACATGTCTCAAGGGGAGGATGACCACACAAATAGGTGAATCAGAAGAAAGCAGAGAAGATGACCGCCCAAATAGGGCAATCAGAAGAAACCACCAAGAAGATACACTTGGAATCCCTCCTCCGGCTTTGTTCCTAAGAAGATACACTCGGAATACACTATTAATAGATATAAACAGGGCGGGAAAAGTGGGGAACCGGGACTGTTCCTAAGAAGATACACTCGGAATCCCTCCTCCGGCGACCGGAGGTGTGAGAGAGCAGAGAGAAGATGGAGGAGAAGGCAGATGTTCATCAGCTTTGTTTTGAAGAGAACTTGTGTGAACTTGTAAAAGGGGAAAAGTAAGTGGCCAAAACCTAAAAGTCAAGAAGGAACTGGCGCAATTGTACGTTGTAAATTGATATATATAATAATAACAATATTTTTTATATTAAATTTATTATAAACAACCAATTTCCGTTACTTAACCGTGTAATACACCAACTATAACCAATACGAAGTTATAGAAAAATGAGGTGCAATTTGATAAATGTTTTTTTAATCCATAAAAAGGCAAAAACAAGTTTTTTTAATCCATAAAAAGGCAAAAACAAGTGATGATCACAAATCACAATAATCCTATCTCACAGATCTCACGTTGATACTTGATTGAACCCAAAACTCAGCTCTCAAACAAAGTCGAACCCAAATCTTCCATCAAATTCCGATCGAAAATGTCATCACGCTGTGCTCTGCTGTTGGAAATCCTCTTCGCCCTTTTCTTCCCCCCTCTCGGAGTTTGCCTCCGATACGGTTGCTGCACGGTAAGCCCCCCTTTTTCATCATGCACATCAACTGTTTGTGAAAATGTCTGACTGACATGTTTCTTCTTTTGCAGGTGGAATTCTTCATATGTTTGTTGTTAACGTTACTGGGTTTTCTTCCGGGGATAATCTATGCCCTATACGCCATCGTATTAGTCAACCCAGATCGTGACGATTACCGTGGTCGTTATTATGTACTTGCTTGATGAGAATCGGGTGTGTTCTGATCTGGATCTGTATTTATATCATTATGATTCTGTGATCTATTGATTGATGATTTGTGTTTACATCTATACTCTGGCAACTTGATGTGTTTAGTTCTTAATCTATTGATGGTTCATGGTTCTATCTTTTTTATTTGCTCAATTGCTGTTTGGATGGTTGATGAATTGAAAATTTCTGTGTTGATAAATAATTAGGGTTAGTGATAGTACTAGAATATAGAATTTTGATTGTAAAACCTAAATATGCACTGCAGCACTGGTGATTAATAATTAAGAAGTGGAAACCGTATGGCATACTTCGTTCGGTACCCATTCGGTATGGTACCAGTACAGTACAATACCGGTATTCGGTAGCATATGCTCAGTCCTATAGAGCACCATAGCTGCAATTCTTGCTGCCATGTATTTATTAATTAAACAAGTTCTCTTTGTGCTAATTCGTTGAAAAGTATCATTAAGGTTGGTTATGGTGTATGGTTTGAAATAAAACACTTATTATCGTTGCTGGGAATTGGATTTAGTCCTCGTTGAATACTTTCGAAGGATTTGGAATTCGTATTTGAATTGGAATTGGTAATAAGAATTCATGTGATGTTTGGTTTGTAAATTTAGCAATAGGATTGGAATGTTTAAGAAATTAAATTACTCCCCATTGTCTGTTGCTCGCAGCTCTTATTCCCCTTTTCTGAGAAGACAATTGTCCTCTCCATTCGCGGTTGTCACAACCCCAATTTAAGTCATAACTGTTCCAGCAGCAACTAGCGTCATGCGTCAAATCAACACACGCATGAATGAGGCAAACTTAGTTGTGGGTTCCAAATTTAATTACCTCTCTTTTATTTCTTGTGTGACTTGCTAGCCTAATCAACAGCCTGGAAAGAGCTGTGTGAACTTCCACTTGAAAATGCTTCAGCTCACATTAGTGTTTTATGCTTGTCTTTCTTTTAATTTCGTGATATATATGAAGCAATTTTGCTTGATTTGACTTCAAGTTATCATCAACGTTGCTTGGTTTTGATTCGAAGATAATGAGATGGAACACAAATATCAAAGGTATGCATGCTATGGTTTCATCTTGGTTATGAATTGATTTTTGGGATTTACGATTACTTGAAGATCTATATTCGATTGATTTATGTCTCTCTATCCCTTCCTGATTTTGTGAACACCGGTCTAGGCTTTTTTGTGATGATGAAATGTATCATAGGAAGAAAGTGAGGTCATTATGGTTAGTTTTACAAATTTCATTGAAACTAGTTGATTTTCCGCCCGCGCGTTGCGGTGAGGACCCAATGTCTGCAAAACGCGTATCAGCAGCAGCTACCGAATATCAAAACATAAATAAAAATGACGTGGTAAGGATGGTCGCTCCGTCCTAAAAAAAGTGATTTTAAATAACCTAATATATAATAATATGACCCACACGTCCTACACGTTGGAAATTCGGTTGTTTTCAATTTAGTTATTACGGTGCTAACACGTTAAAATATGGATGAGCTCGGTACCGGTAACGACACCGAAAGTACCGATCCAGAAAATCATCAAAATTAGGTACCGGCACCGAAAATGCTCGGTACAATACGGTATGATATTTGAAGGTAAAAATCAATAAATACAGGTATGGTGCTAGACCGGTGTCGAACCGAAAGTAACGATTCTGTTAAACGACAAAAGGTGGGTACCAAATTGATTCCAAAAATGATTTGGTATAGTAAATTTGGTACCGATACGATACCGGTTTGATTACAGGATTTGACACGATTTGCTCCCCAATAATCTAAATATCTAAGTTAATTTTACATGGTACAATTCATTCATTACAGAAAAAAAGACAAAAAAGAAAGCAAAATAAGTTGTTGCGTATATAAAACCTTATTCAAACGAAATACAGTTTACTTACTGTGTGTATGAAAAGTAATCTAAACGGTGCAATTACTTGCATTGCTACAGGATTTGATGAGCTCGATACCAACCGGTACCAAAAATACCGTTACCGAAATCCCCAAAAGTGTGTACCGATACCGAATATAACTGGTACGGTACGGTTCGGTACCGGTCGGTACACTGTGATACGGTTCGGTACCGGTCGGTACTGATACAACATCGGTATTTGAGGGTAAAAATCGGTGAATACCGGTGCCAAACCGGTACAGTAAATACTCCCGATTTAGTAAAATCGGATACCAATACCGGTACCCGATACTATTTCTTCATACCTTAGTGAACTTACTGTTCATTGACTTCAAAATTTAATATATAGGTAAATGTTACAAATTCCATCAGAATTCAAATCCCATGAGTGGTTATTCCATTCAATGCCAACAAAACACGATTCTGAATGAAATTAATTCCAGTTTCAACATATGTTATGAACTAAACAGGGCCATTTGTATCTAATCTTCCCTTGCTCGGTGATGTGATGCGGTGCCCAGGTCAACAGGCAGTGGCGGATCTAGAAAATCCGCATAGGAGTAACGTTTCAATAAAAAGGGGTAACGAAATCGAAAAAACGTCAATTTTTTTTCAAAATTTATACCAGTTTCGGAGCGTCACCGGAGCGTCAAGGAGCAACGGAGGTTACCCCTTCTATCACTCTAGGTCCGCCCCTATCAACATGTCCATGTAGGCAAATGGTCTGACTCAACGTGGGGAGGGTGGTCATGATATATGTGAAGAGGATGGGGTTGATCAAGATGAAGGGCATGGTGATGAATCTTGAATCATATCGTGGCTGCGTGGCACGGTACCCAAGGTCACGCAGGACAAATACGTGGTGCCTATGTGGTTTTCCCCTCCCACACCAAACAGCCTCCCCCTCAAGTGAACATTTCAACGTGTTTGCATCCTTATTATGTAAAACTGGTTGTACATTCATCAACAATTATGTCGTTAGATAATCACAGTTGAGTGTGAGGGGAAACCGAAAAACAAGCCGAAGTAACCAAACAAATTGAGAGTTGTGATTTGGTTACGGTTATATCTGTGTGTATAAACCGAAATAGGTTTGATTTGACTTGCACCTATCTTATACTGGCAGTTAGCCGGATCACCTTTTCGTAGTTGTTTGCTCTAGCATCTTGTTAGACCATGCGTAGTCGTTTGTCGAATAATGCCCCCACCCTGGGGCGTTTTCTGTCATGTGTCAGTCCAGTCAGCATGTGGGCATTATTGGGCGTTTTTGCAAAAGTGGTGTAGTGGGAATAATGTCCAATAACGCCCCTTCCATTAATTACACAATTATTTTTTTTTAAATTAAATAATGTCACAATGCCCCGTTGGTCAGTCAACCGTTGCCACAAGCCCCTTCAGCGTGTTTCAAAAAACGCCATACGCGAATTCAGGCCCAAACACGCCTGAAAACGCCGAGGGGGGGGGGGGGGCGGGTGGAGGGCGAAATCGGGCGTTTTTGAGGGTGGATTTTGAAAAAAAAAAAGACACCCACTACAGTGGTCTTAGAGTTTTGTTTTAATGAAAGTTGTTAAAAAAAAACGACTCACCTTTCCCAACACACACGATAGAACCAAACTGTCGGGTTATGTAAATATAAAAATTGAAACATGAGTATTAGACCATAACCGAACTAATCGTTGTCGCTTAAGATGGTTAATAGGAGTATCCTGTGGTTTATCATTTAAAAGAATTCATGGAAATGTGTGAAATATATGTGATTCGGGCTCCTTAATTCCTTGAAATTCTTTTCTAAAAGAAGCATGACTTTGCTGCTATCGTTTTCTACCAAGTCTAGAATGTAATGATGACGTCATTAAAAATGTATTAACAGATTAGAAATGTACAATCAAACATTTAGGGGTAAGTTCACGTACAAAGTGTCTTATCGTACAAAACGTACGAAGGCCATGAAAAAAGCCAAAAAAAAAAAAAAAAAAACGCGGTGACATTTTCGTAATTATTTGCTCGTAGGGTAATTATCAAAATTACTCAAAAAATGATCTTGTAGAGTAATTTTGATCTTGTATGGTAATTATCAAAATTACTCTGCAAATTTATCAAACAACATATAGGTGGTGTTTGTTTTTTTCCAAGAAGAGCTTCCTGGCCTCTTCTGTCTGCACCGTGCAGACGCGGGAAGAGGTTTAGCCTCAGAAGAGTGTTTTTTTTTTTTTTTTTTTTAGAAGTGTTTTTTACTTCTCCCCAGCCTCTTCCTGAGGAAGATATAAAACAAAGCTTCTTACCTCTTCTTGGCACCACCTCCACCTCCACCCCTGCTCCGCCACCACCACCCCTGCTCCGCCACCACCACCTCCACCTGCACCGACACCACCTCCACCTCCGCCCCTGCTCCGCCACCACCACCTCCACCTGCACCGACACCACCTCCACCACCACCCCTGCTCCGCCACCACCACCTCCACCCCACCTCCGCCGACACCCATCGACCTCCACCTCCGAAACCCTAAAATCGATGGCAAACAAAACACCCCAAATCGATCTGTTACATCATCATCATCATCGATCTGTTAGAGAGAGAGTAGAGAGAGAGAGTAGATGATGATGATGGCGGTGGAGATTATTGCGGTGGTGAAGTGGTGGTGATGATGGCGGTGGTGATGATGACGGTGGTAAAGTGGTGGCGGTGGTGAACTGGTGGCGGTGATGATGATGATGGCGGTGGTGCAGAGGTTGTAGAGAGAGAGTAGAGAGAGATCAGTTTGTTGTGTGTGTGTGTTTTAAAATGGTGAAGAGGTTTTATATAAAAAAAAAAAAAAACAAACCCTCTTCTCCTTGCAGCCTGCAGACATTTGGTCCACCTCTTCTCCTGCAGATGTCTGCAGATGTGGCCTGCAGCAGAAGAGGTTTTCCTGCAGAAAAAACAAACACCACTATACTCTACAAGATCAAAATTACCCTACAAGAACATTTTACAAAATTACTCTACAAGATCAAAATTACCCTACAGGATCATTTGTAGAGTAATTTTGATAATTACTCTACGAGTAAATGATTACGAAAATGTCGCCACGTTTTTTTACATTTTCACCATATTCGTACATTTTGTATGATAAGGGTATTTGTATTTGATATTTTGTCCAAACATTTAAATATCAATCGTTACGAAAAACTTTATCTAGTAATTACAACAACAACAAAAAAAACAAAAAAAAAAACCCTAAAAGACAAAGTTAGAATGTTAATATATCTCTTTAGTTTTGAAGCTTTTGATTTTGTAAAAATAAAGCTGGGCATAAATGAATTGGAGTCGAGCTTGAGCTTAAGCATAAGCTAGAGCTTCATACTTGACTTGTGACCTCAAACAAACCTACTATGTATGTAATACTTGGCTTGAACTTAATCGAGCTTATACTTGACTCGCCTTGCTTACACTCATAAAGAGTGTCCCTTAAATACAGATGTCTATGCATCTAATCATTTTAACTATTCAATCATAAGTCTGAATTTTGACTCGACTCATTTATCATTTCTATCACGAGTCTCCAACAGACTCTCACCATCGGCGAAACCACTAGGCAAGGCTGTTCAGTCAACCAAACTTTCCATTAATATGATACTTACCCTGGTTTTCATGTGGCCTCTAAATATAAGTTTTGGCTCCATTTTCTTGTGGCTTCCTAAATAAAAGTTTTGGTTCTACCGCTTACCGGCTTTTGAATCCCTTTTGTTGCTTAAACAAACCACAAAAATAAAAATAAACCAAACTCATAATAATTTATTTGCATGTATTTCAAGTATAGCCGACCTCCCTCCTTGTGAATAGCATAAAAATAAAAATAAACCAAACTCATAATAATTTATTTGCATGTATTTCAAGTATAGCCGGCCTCCCTCCTTGTGAATAGAAAAGGAAGTTAATTAATATTTTTTTAGTCAAATTAAGGAACACTTGTTTTCTGAATTTTAATGAATTAATTATTGCTTTGTAATTAAATATTTTCACTTACTTATTCACCTCGCCCCACGTCCATATAGGACCAATTACTCAAAACAAAAACAAACAATTTTTTTTTTTTTAATATGTTCAACAAGTCTCAATGAACATTTTTTGGTTATATTCTTCATGAGATTTCTCATACATGTAATGCGAATAATATTGATCGGTATAAAGGCTTGGTTAACGAGATTAGTTTAAACCGGATCATGCCCAAATATTTTATATAAAACCAAAGGAAGTAATATCTAATGTTTTTTTCTAAATGAAAAAAACTGCAACTTTGAGTTGGTCAGCAGAAAAGGCTTGGCAGAAGAAGCTCATGACAAGAATCCAAGACTCTTGTGACAAGTAAACATCATACTCATTTCAATTTCCTCTATAGTTAATCATTATAAAAAAAATATTAAGTTTTGTTCATATCTGATTCAAGTTTGAACACATTGATCTTGGTCTTTAAAATGACTTCAGACCCATCATTATAAGCAAGTCATAAGGGTAGTGAGGTAGAGAACACCATGGACTTCCTCAATGCTCCTACTATTGCCCTTGTGATTTTGAGTCTTGCCATTTGTAGTAGCACTAGTGCTATGTATTATTCTCATGGCCCAAACAAAGGGGCTTATTGGCCTTCATGGTCCATAGATTTTCCGCCATCCGCTATTGACACCACTCTATTTTCTCATGCTTATTACGCTTTTCTTTCTCCTAATAACATCACGTTTAAGTTTGACGTTGATTATCCAACCGCTTTGTCGCTCAAAAACTTCACAACCACGCTTCATAAAAATAAACCATCCATCAAGACGTTGCTTTCCATAGGAGGCGCAGCCGAAGGGCCAATACTATTCTCCCGCATGGCCTCGGGTTATGACTCAAGGAAAAATTTCATCCTTTCCACTATAGAAGTGGCACGAAAGTTTGACTTTGATGGAGTTGACCTAGATTGGGAATTCCCTCAAACCCCAATTGATATGGTCAACTTACGCCACTTGCTTCATGAGTGGCGTGTGGCGGTCACGAAAGAAGCTAAGTCAACGTGTAGACCACAACTTCTTCTTTCAGCCGCCACATATTATAAGCCAGAAATTACATTGGATAATGTTTATCGTAAATACCCGGTAAAATCCATAAACAAAAACTTAGATTGGATAAATGCAATGTGTTATGACTATCACGGGTCGTGGGATCTCACCACGACGGGGGCCCAAGCAGCCTTATACGATCCAAACAGCAACGTGAGCACGAGTTATGGGCTACACTCATGGATCAAGGCTAAGATCCAAAGAGAAAAGTTGGTAATGGGGTTGCCATTATATGGTCGAACGTGGCAACTAAAGGATCCATCTCTATATGGTATCGGAGCTCCAGCAGTGGATGTCGGGCCAGGGATCCAAGGGCAATTGGGTTATGCAGACGTGGAAAAGTTCAATGTCCAGAATAATGCCAAGGTGGTGTTTGACTTGTCAACTGTGTCTGTATATTCTGTTGCGGGAACCACTTGGATTGGTTATGACGATGCTAGATCGGTGAAAATAAAGGTAGAATATGCAAAAACACTTAAAATAGGAGGGTATTTCTTTTGGGCAGTGGATACTGATCATGAATGGAAAATCTCCCGACAAGGTATATATACATTCCTCTTTTATTAGAGTTAAATGTCATTTTAGTCTCTATAGTTTGGTCTATTTTGCTAGTTTAGTCCAAAGGTTTTATTTTTTATTTGTGGGTCCAAAAAGGTTTCACCGTTGCCATTTTAGTCTACTGGGTTAACTTCATCTATTTTTTCTGTTAACGAGAAGGGCAATTCGGTCATTTTATATGTAATTCTGTTAACTAGAAGGGCAATTCGGTCATATAAAATGACCGAATTGCCCTTCTCGTTAATAGAAAAAATAGATGAAGTTAACCCAGTGGACTAAAATGGCAACGATGAAACATTTTTTGACCCACGGACGAAAAATGAAACATTTAGACTAAACTGATAAAATGGCTCAAAACACATGGACTAAAATGACATTTAACTCTATTATTATTATTAAAAACCAGCAATAATCAACACGTGCAATTTTAACCTTGGATGTATTTATGCAGCTTCGAAGACATGGGTTATTTAAAAATCCACCTAATGGCAAAATCGACTTTCAAGTGGACCGGAGAAGTTACATTGTAGTTATAGTTGTTTGGTTTAAGAATTATATTTGTAATATTGTGTTTTATGAGAGAACATAGTAATATGTATGTCATTTGAGATAGGCACCAGTAAAGCTCCTTGACCGTACCAAAATACCATTTCATTTACAGATTGATTGTAACTTTATGTAAAAGAATTTACTTTGTGTTATAATGTTATAAGTTTTAAATTTCTAAGCACCTTTGTTACTTTGTTATGAAAAACGAGGAGATGATCACAGGGCCGGCCCAACAGGTTTAAGAATCTAGGCACAGGCCTAGGGCCACCAATATTAAAAGGCCTCCAAATTTCTGATATTTCTGATATGTTTTTTTATGATACTAAGCCCATATATGCACTATTACACTAAATAGCCCAGGCCCAATCCTCCAAACAATGAGATTTGCTAAACCCAAGTTGTAGTTCATAAAGAAACGTGAAAGACGGGCTGCTAATTGATGAACTTCGAAATCTGTGGCGTTGGTTGAGTAACAATCGATTTGTGCGAAATAATCCAGGTACACTTCTATTCTGTTAAATTAATCCACATTAATCATGTATATTCGAAACATTATGTACTCAATTCTCGGTCGCAACTCGCATAAGGTAGGTTTCTTCTTCTGATTTTCAACTTATTAATTGTTCAATGCTCACATATTATTTGTTCCAGCCGCAAATATGGTTATTATCTTATTTGTTTTCAGCTTATTAAGTATGGTTAAGATCTTTTTGTGTAATATGGTTTATTAATGAAGTTTATTAAATTGTTAACAACAGCTTTAATGAAGTTAAATTGTTTTTTTAATTATTTTCTGAACGGTTAACAACAGTTTATTAGTGTCTGTTTATGGTCAATTATATATATATCTATGGTTCCCATTAAGTCTAACTACCTTTCAAATAAATCTCTACCATTGGATCTTGCTGAAATCAAATCCTGACCTTCTAAAGTCACAAAAATAACTGCTATGGTAGCAGTTGACGGCAGTTTCTTACGGTTCTCCCTCAGATGGCGGTTACCTCCACTTTTTTCTCCCCATTATCTCCACAACTCAACCTCCTACAAAACTAGGGTAGTGCTCACAATTTCAGTTCGCCGTTGGTTGTCTCAGGTCTCCTCCTCACCCCACCTCCACAAACCAACATGCAAAAGTGGAGAGATCAGAGGTCATCTTCCCACATGCCGTATGCATTCTAAAAGTTCAAGACGTGATTTCAAAAGCAGATGATGGTCCCTCAGTCTTCATCTACCTCTCCCTTTGTCTGAATCCCTCTCCTTTGAATCAATCGAAGGAAGTGTTGAAGGTAAATATTTATGTTCTAATCGTTCCCGCCCTAAATCGAATTTGCCCTAATTATGCCCAAATCTTTTCTATTAATTTGCTCAATACACATTCATGGATGTTTAGATTTCCATATCTGTCTTTGTGCCAAAGTCAAGTATGTTGAAAGTGTAAATGTATACTCATTATTTTGAACTTTATATCTTTTGGTGTTATTTAATCGTTCAATCCACTAACTGTAATAAGCTTTTTGGTTAGGATGCTGAAGAACAATAAGTGGGCACTACAAGGACAGGCGCTTTTTGAAATGCTACAGGCTCTAAGAGAAGCCGGGATGCTGAACTTCATAATTTGTCTGAAATACATAATTCCTCAAGTTTAGGCAGTAGGTATTCTCTTAATTATTAGTGTTTACATTTAGCAATTTGTTAATTTGTATACAATAGGTAGTCTTTGTTCAATTTAGGCACTCAGAAGTTTGATGAATAAAGTTTCGGGTAATTTAAAAAATTCCGAATGAGTAGGTTACAGGTCAAGGTCAGTTGTGCCTGACCTTTCTTTTCGTGTATCTTTTTTATTATGTTACTTAACAATGGTATTAAATAATTTTGTATAATGTAATTATTAACATAATAATCCAATTCTTATAAAGCAATTTAGGAGGTCAGGTTTGAAGCATTTAAAAACGCTTAGGATGACTTCCAACCGGTTTGACTTTATGTATTAATTTATTTGTAATAACTATCTGATCAAATGCTATTTGGTCAGCAGACTGCAATAAGATTGAGTGGAATATCAGAGAAGGCCTACATTAGATCTTATAACGTGAAGCAGAACAGAATCAGTGTCAAGTATGTTCTTATGTTGCTGTTTTCTTTATATCATCATTATACTTTTTTATCTAATTACACATTAAATTGTCACTTGATGAATTGCAGGTATGATTGAAGGCATAAAGACCAACACATCATTAGTATGCCGATATGACACATTAGTAAGAACGATGTAAGCTAATCTTTATTTGTTAGAATCTTTTGGGATTTGATTTTGCAGGTATGATTGAAGGCATAAAGACCAACACATCAATTGTGCATCTTATTCTTGTGTTATGTCGATTTGACATTCTTTTATATGTGTTATTGCTAGTAGGTTTGGTTTTATAGATCGAAACTACTTATTAAAATTTGTTGATGACCTGTTTACATGTACATTCTGCACTACATTTGATTTTGTGCGGTTTTTTAAAGATGGAAATTATGACCCGTTTACATATGAACGAGTCTTCTGTAACCATCAACACATAATACAGTTCATTTGGTTCTCTTCCTTGCGTCATATCAATCAATATATACTCATCATCCTTGAGATAAATTAAGATATAAGTACAGAGTAAATATATAGTATTATAATTGCTAGATATACTTTATGGTCTGAATGCACAAGCGAGTTCTGAAATTTTTATGTTGTATAATTGTAGGATGTAGTTGATTAAGGTGGTTGTAAATTGGTTCTTTTCATGGGCTCCCACTCATGCCCTTTAAATGGGTCAGTTGCTTGGACTCAACACTCAGTTGTCTAGTGTGTTAATATTCCCACACCCCTCCACTCTATCTCTATCTATATACAATTAAACATAGATATATAGAGAGAGATAGAGTGAAAAATAGTGTGGGAATTAGATATAGGGGTGTGTGAATAAGATGACCCGTTGTTTATGGGTGATGAGTCTTCACACCAGTTTTTTTCGTACATGTAACTATCAAAATCACTTTCTTGATGTCGGTACTAAGGAGTAAGGACACGCGGATTGTAACCCACTTATGACCCGCTAATAAAATGTCTGGATTTATATATAGTGATGTCATTATGTCTTTTACGTAACCCGTCCACCGAACGGGTATTAAACTAGTTAAGTTTTGCTATGAGTCTTAGAAAATAAAACCTCAAAGAAACAATTAGAGTGTCAAAAAAATAAAAACAACTTATTAATATAGTTAAGATCTTTTGTGTAGTGTAATTGTGTAGCTTATTGGGCAATTATAAACTAAAAAGTTTACAATCAGTGAAGTATGGTTTTTTTTTTTTTTTTTTGAAAGTTATATGTTTCTAAACATACAACTTTCAAAAAAAAAAAAAAACTTTCAATTTCGCCAATTATAAACTTTTCTGGTCCCAAGACTAGGTAAAGGAGGAGAGTTTTGTTACTAAATACGTTGAAAATGATCTAGGTAAAGGAGGAGAGTTTTGTTACTAAATACGTTGAAAATGATAATTTTGCAAAAGGGCCTCCACTTCCTAGTTCGTTTAGGGTCTCCAAAAATATAAGAACGGCTCTGGATGATCATTTGCTAGCCACTACTTTGTGCACTATTTTTTTTGTCACACGATTGTGCACAACCAATGCCTTAGAATAGGAGACCTTCATCAAAAAATCTTCTTTGAGGCTTTACGAATGGCGGATCTAGAAAATCTTTATAGGGGTAACGTTTCATATAAAAAGGAGTAACAAAATAAAAAAAAAGTCAAATTTTTGCAAAATTACACTACCGCCAGAGCGTCAAGGGGTAGCGGGGGCTACCCCTAGTAACATGCTAGGTCCGCCCCAGTTTACTGCCTAAGTATATTTAACTTTTATCTCCAACCCTACAAATATTCTTACTTTTCTACCTACTATACACAATATTTAAACAGAACCTGTATTTTTTTTTAATAAAGGGCTTGGTTGTTACATGCTTCTATAGACAAAGTTTTACAATGTTAAGGGAAAGTAAGGATTTTGATGGGCATATATAGTGGTGCACAAAAAACCCGAACTCGTACCCGGAAAAAAAAAACCCGGAACCGGGTATTATAAAAACCGGGTTTTCTATACCCGAACCCGACCCTACCCATAGGGTGGGGACCAGGTATTCATATTTGATCTAAAACCCGAACCTGAAACCGGGTTTTTTTATACCCGGTTTATACCCGAAACCCAGTTTTTATAAATACCCGGAATCGGTTTTTATAAATACCCGGAACCGGGTTTTATAAATACCCGAAACTGGGTTTTTTTATACCCGGTTATATAGCACTTTGACTTCTAGTCCTATCTATGTTTTTTTATCTATGTTATTTTATCTATGTTTTCAAGCATTAAGACTTCTAGTTCTTATGATTTAACAAAATTATGTATGCACTTTGATGTAATCTTGTTTAATTATTAGGTTTCTAATGATATTTGAAATATTTGGTCATTATTCCCCTCTATTTGCTGGAAAGATCCATTGGTGTTTGTCTAATACAAAAAAATGAAAAATTGATGGAACTTGGTTAAAACATAACAAAGCAAATAAAATATATTGTTGTTTATGTAATCCAAAAGGATTCAAATCAGGACTATTCCTTCGATCTAGCACCATCGAATTTAAATTTAGAAATGTCATTAAAATTTCAATAGGCACCATCCACTAAAACATATAAGAGTAAACTTACGTTTTGCTCCCTGTGGTTTGATCGTTTTAACGGTTTTGCCCCAAACCTTTAAAAATAGCCATTTTACTCCCTCATTTATAAAACTTATCTCTATTTCACTCACCGCCCCTAACGCCATCCAATTTTACTGTTAAATCATGGTCACATGCCCCTCACATGAGGGGCATTTTAGTCTTTTCCCACTCAAATTTATTAATTTCCATATTTAATTTTAACACACTTTCTCTCTACACCTTCATCATTTACACTCTGTTCCCGAGTCTCATTTAACAGGGGAGGGGAGGGAAAAGGAAAGAAAATATGACCAAATAGTCATCCTTCCAAATTGGAGAGATTAGGGGAGAAAATTTTCCTTCCCCTCCCCTCCCCTCACCTCCCCCTGGTAAATGACTCGGGAACATAGTGTAATTCTGAAACCCTAATGGCCTCAAATTACCACTTCACAATCCTCTGTTCAGGCCTATTCACTCGCAACAATTACAAACAAACACTCAGGCCGGAGATCTCACCGTCAAAATTCAGAGCCTCATTCGCCAGTAACCTCATCGCCGGAGATCTCACCATCAAATCTCCAGTAACCGCATCGCCGGAGATCTCACCGTCCAAATTCAGGCCGCCAGAGAGATTCAGAGCCTCATTCGCCACCACATTTCCTCCGATCAAATTCGCGCCAAATTCGCATCTGCCGGAGTTATTCAGCCACTCGTTCTCATGTTGTATTCCAGAAATCATGACGCTCGTCATGCTTCGTTGCTTGCGGTTCTCAATCTCGCATCTAGAAACGTACGGTTAGTTTGTTAGGATTTTAAAAGAGTTTGAAGCTCTCAAATAGAGGATATTATCAATGAGTGTGTAAGTTGTAGTTCATATGAACAATCGCCTCTAGAAACGAACGGTTAGTATCACTTCAACCTGGCAAACGGGTCGGGTTGGGTCGGGTCATGGGTCAAAACGGGTTAGGGTCAAAACGGGTTCGGGTCAAAACGGGTCAATTATAAAAAAAAGGTTGTTTTGGTTCGGGTCGAAACGGGTTCGGGTCGAAACGGGTCCGGGTCGGAACGGGTTCGGGTCGGAACGGGTCATGGGTCAGAACGGGTTTCGGGTCGGGTCGGGTCGTTTTTCTTTTTTAGAATATGACACCTTAACTATTATTAAAAAAAACTGAAACTTTTTGAACAAAAAGTGAGCCATAGTCAAGAGACAAGCATTCAAAGGGAAAACAATTATGCCAGAAACATTCAACTCTGTACACTCACCCAGTTACCCACTCACAAATGTGTAGAATATAACCAAAATGAGTCCACATGCGCGAGACAAAAGATATTATTAGTTTAAGTGTATAATCCTCGTTACATGTTTTGACACTGATATGTTTTGAAATTGTGGCGAGTATTATAAAATTTGAATGTCAGATCACGAGTCATCCAAATTGGCTTTAACCGGTGTCGTTTTACTCCTTAGGTTCGGTTCGAAACGGTATTGGTCGGAACGGTTCGGTTTGAAACGGTACGAGTCGAAACGGTCCGCGTCGGTTCGAAACGGTACGAGTCGAAATGGTTCGCATCGAAACGGTCCGCGTCGAAACGGTTCACTTCGAAACGGTACGGGTCGAAACGGTTCGCGTCGCGTCGGTTCGAAACGGTACGAGTCGAAACGGTTCGCATCGAAACGGTCCGCGTCGAAACGGTTCGCTTCGAAACGGTACGGGTCGAAACGGTTCGCGTCGAAACGGTCCGCGTCGAAACGGTACGGGTCGAAACGGTTCGCGTCGAAACGGTACGCGTCGAAACGGATCGATTCCAAACGGTACGGGTCGAAATGGTACGAAACCCTCCCCGACCCGAAACTCGTCTCGTGCAGAAACTCGTGTCGGCCCAAAACCCGTTGCGATCCGAAACCCGTCCCGTGCAAAATCCCGTGTCGACCCGAAACCTGACCCGAACCGACCCCGTTCCGATCCAAAACCTGCGTCGTGCCGTAACCTGTCTCGGCCCGAAACTCAATTTGAACTGAACCTGTTTCGTGCCGTAACCCGTGTCGTGCAGATACTTATGCCGGCTCGAAACCCATTCCGATCCGAAACCTTCCCCGTTTCTTTAAGACACTAACCCACATCGACCCATTTCTTTAATATTGTCGACCCGCTTTGACCCGAAAATAAAAAGATGAAATTTCAAGTGACCCATTGTGACCCATTTAGTTAAAATATCTAACCCAAACCAACCCATATAATTTTAAAATCAACCCAAATTAACCCACTTGGAAGGATTTGGGTCAAGGTTGCCCCCTCTAGTATCACTTTATGACTGCAAATTTTTGTTTTATTTGTACTGTTAGTTTATTAGGGTTTTAGAAGAGCTTGAATCTATGATGCAGAGGTTATTGGCATTAAATATGGAAATTAATAAGTTGAGTGGGAAAAGACTAAAATGCTCCTCATTTAACAGTATAATTGGATGGCGTTAGGGGCGGGGAGTGAAATAGAGATAAGCTTTATAGATCAAGGAGTAAAATGGCTATTTTTAAAGGATTTGGGCAAAACCGTTAAAACGACCAAACCACAGGGAGCAAAACGGAAGTTTACTCAACATATAAAGAAGCATTAATACCCAGTCGGGTTTTTTTAATACCCGGTGCGGGTTTTTTCCCAACCCGATGCATACCCGAACCCTACCCGATGAATACCCGAACCCGGTTCCAGACCCGGAACCGGTTTTAAAAAAAAAACCCGATTTGTGCACCATTAGGCATATACCTCCAATAGCTCATTGGAGATAGTTAGACCATTGGAGGTTTTTTCTCTTGTTTCAATTATTCAGTATGCCCTTAAATAGCATTAACATAATCATTTTTTAAGTAAGGTTTCAATCTAAATTTACATAACAATCCATAAATAAGCATTAGAGAATACTTACTTCATTTACACTAGAGGTGTACAATTTGAAAAGCCGGTTGGGGTTATAAACCCAACCGGGTTGATGAACAAAAAATAAAAATCAGTATGTATATTAACTGATTTCGGGTTATAAGCCAGCTTAGGAAGAGGAAAATATTCTAACCTATCAAATTGACTGGGGTTCGGTTCAAACTGGTTTGGGACAAAAAAAAACAGTCTTTTGACATGTTTTTTAAACTAGGTCGGGTCCAAATCGGTTTTGACATGTTTTTCAAACTAGGGCGGCTCCAAACTGGCGTGTTGGATGAGGTTCAAACCGAGTTTCTTTGTGAAGTGGGTCGGGTTATAAACTGGTTTGGCGGGCTCAAACCGGCTTCCTTTACACCTCTAATAGTACAAGGCCTAACCCAAACGTAATATGGGACACATAGCATAGCCCATGATTCTCCAAGTCTCTAAACTTAAGCCCACATAAGAAATGGGCTTTGAGCCCATCTTGAAACCTAGCTACATTACATAAACCTCTTCAGCATCCGATCTCCACAAGATAAAGGAGGAGGACAACAACGCCGCCGGCTGCCGCCCTCATCCGACGAACGCCATGGTAACTTCATATATTAACCGTTAGATCTATCATATATATGTATCTAGAACAACTCTTTGAAGCTTCTCATTTCTGTTGGAGATCGAAATGAAGTTGTCACTTTAGTGTTTGATCTTTTGATGGATTTGTTTTGAGTTTTGTAACTTTATCGTTTGCGGTTAATTTGATCCAAGGATTTTTAGGGATTTTGATAGTCTCTGTGAGTTTACTTTTACAGTTTTTATAAATAAATGTTAATTGGAGACTGTTTGTGTTGCTTATGATTATCTGATAATGTTGAGATATAGAGCTTACAGCAGGAATTTCTTATTTATTATGAGCTGATAGTAGCAATTCATGCTTTTCATAATAGAATTTTATCACAAAAAAATTCAAAACCCTAGGTCAATCCCATAAGATTATCTGATTTAGCTTAGAATTTGTTTTGTTTTAGAAGCTATTGTAAATCTGCAGCATAGTTGTCAATAGTGATCGCTTAAGCACGCTATGTAGTGTATAGGTATAGCATAGGTATAGTGTCGCTATTAGGGTTGTAGCGATAGCAAGATTGTTGGCACCGTATTTTTTTCATATAAATAGCAATAAATATAGCTATAAATAGCTGGATTTTAGGTTTTTGTTAAATATACATGTAAAGTAGCATAGGGCTAGGATCATTTTAGATCCATAAATATTTACAGAACTCGTAGAACTCCTAATAAACAATCTTTTTATTTATATATTTTTATGTTTAGGATAATTTTATCATTTATTATGTGCATTTTTACAATTACATACATGTTAAGAGTAATTTTATCATTTTTTATATGTAATTTTATAATTACACATATGTAAACTAGTTTTTTTATATATATGTAATTAGTTATGACACATATATATAATTTTGGCAATTAAACATATGTAAACTACTTTTAACATGTATGTAATCAAAGAAATACATATAATAGATGATAAAAAGATCCTAAATACAAAAACTTATATATAAAATGATTGTTTATTAGGAGTTCTGAAAGTTTTGTAGTTATTTAGAGTTCTGAAATGAACTCAACCCAAGTAGCATATATACCAGGGTATTTTGACAACTATGATCTGCAGTTTACTAGTTTAATTTCTACTTAAATCAGTATTTTTTTTTCACATTTTGCTTCTTCTTTTAATAACCCCAAGGAAAATTTTAGTAGTTTTTCTTTTCTACTTAAAAGTAATTTGGTTGAGATGTGAATGTACAAACTTGTGTCACTAGCAGTTGACATTTTGTTTTAGCGTAACCCTGGTTGCAGTTATTGTGTGATGTTGGGAGTATAGTCTTTGCTCGTCAATATGGTTTGTCGATATTGTTTATATTTTAGAATTAACCTGAAGTTTATAATTTAAAATATATATTATGTCATGGTGATTCAATGCAGCATTGTAATGTTTATGTTTTGTTTGCAGCCGTCACACAAGACATTTATGATCAAGAAGAAGCTTGCCAAGAAGATGAGGCAGAACAGGCCTATTCCGCACTGGATTCGCATGAGGACTGACAATACCATCAGGTAAAAAAACATAAGTAACTGAAGTTACATTGATTTTACTCACTCGGTACAGTTTTTGACGTCATTCTTCATTTGATTCAGGTACAACGCTAAGCGCAGGCATTGGCGTAGAACCAAGCTTGGATTCTAAGTTGATTTTGCAGTTAGTCAAATTTAACCAAGAATCAAAGTTTTTTTTTCTAGTTTTGTTATAACTTATTATGTGTTGGCCATTTATGGCGTTTTTTAGTGATGCAGTTAATGTTTGACCTTGAAGTTTGGATGATTGTTGTGTATGCTATTGATGTAGTGATAAGAAGATGATTCTCGGTTTTAAATATCTTTTGGAAAAACTTAATCTCTGCAAATATAAACAGCACTCAAACCCATTAGTGTCATCATTTATATTGAACAAGGTTTAATTCTAGACTACAATCCAATGTTTTGATGCAAATCTCACAAGGCATTATTAGTGATTTGCATGTTTCAAACCGACTACCATTGTAGATTTCAGTCATTATAGATTTCGGTCCGGTCTAATGGGTTCACTCATTATAACTCGACCCATTAGGATTCGGCCCATCCTCAATATAAACTGGAGCTAAAACCCATCTAAGGGGTTATGTGTTTGATTTATGCTTACTTTTCAAGTTTTCATGCTACACCTCTGTTGGCTACCACTTTTCCTCTAGAAGGTTTATAGCCCTCTCCATATATATTTTATACTTATGAAGTTATGATATTTACGTATACATGTTTATAGTAAAGGGCTTGTAGGCTAGCGGTACCAAGGTGTGATGGAATGATGTCCCTACCATGAGATTGAGGGTTCTAGTCTTATAATGAACAAAAGTAGTAGGTTAGGAGTAGGATTATTGAGTGTGTTAGTCGTATAAAAAAATCATATACATATTTATGCTTATGCTTGATGCTTCTCGTATACATGATTGAGTTGCCCGTCGAAAAGTTCACGGGGCTTCGACTCTGGACCTTTTAACGGGGTCACATATGGTGTTCACAACTTGCTTCTGTTCTGGGCGCACAAGAAAAACAGCCATAAATTTCAATCTCTGCATTGATGCTCAAGTTCCGGGCTTAACCCTAGAGATTTTTGTAGCAACATTTGTCGTCATCTTTTGTCTCATTTTCACATTATGGTCTTATGAAATGATCAACCAACGGGTAGGTTAGAGAATTGACGCACAAGTCTATTGTAGGAAACAGGATTAAAGTCGATTGAAATCTCTATTGTTGACACCAAATTCCCTTCTAATACATTGTTAGAAACAACAGTTAGTGCGAAAAGCTCACATGTGATAGAACATCCTAAAAAGGTTAAAAAGAGTTTTACTTAACATTTCCTTTGGAGAAGTGTAGAGCATGAGCATAAATAGGACTTACCTATCTCGGTGTGAAGTTTGCATGCTTCAAAAGTCCTAGACTTGGCTTTTGATACACTCATGAACATACAATAGACTTGTGCGATCATGAACTTTTCGTTAATATTTAGAAGCTTGAGAGACTAATAAAAAACTCAAGCTCATTTATTAAACGAGCTCCAAATTAAGCTCGAGCTCAACTTAATTCAAGCTTTTAGCAAGACGATCTAGAGTAGCTCACGAGCGGCTCTTATTACCCTAGGAAGAAGTTTCAACTTTCAACCAAGTCACGTCGTTAGTAAAGGTTTGGATAGCTTATAGAATTTAAATGAATAAAAACAGGCGGTGATGAACCAAAGTAGGGTGTTAGATTTTAGTGTTTTGGACACGAGTTCAACCAAATTCCAGCTCAGAAACTCATTTTTTGCACCCCCTTGCGCGCGGGTAGGACTTGTGGTAAAACATGTCATAAAGCTACAATAGAGTAGTAAAGACTTTACCTTATAAACAATCACTCACTTTGTTCCCACACCAATGTGGGACAAAGTATTTACCACCTTGAGACTTCTACCAACTCTTGATGAACACTTGTTCTGCGTTGCCGGGCGTGAGGCCGAATATTTATCAACCAATTAAAAAACACTACCATAGTTTTGTTAGAAAAAAAAGCCAAAACGATAGTAAGACTGCAATTTTGAGCTAGAGCAAAACGGAATTTATCAAGACCAATGAGTGAGTGCTAGGCAGCTGTGTGACACGAATAAAAATTACATCAAGTCAACCAATTAAAAAAAACACTTCCATACTTTTGCAAAAAAAAAAAAAAAAAAAAAAAAAATACCCCTTAAACGATGGCAAGACTATTTTGAATTGTGGGCAAAAACATAATTTTGAACTGGGAAATCATAATTTTTAAACGGGGGAAATTGTAATATTTAACAAGAGGCATATTCGTAATTTTAAAGTAGGGGTAAAATCGTATTTTATTCGGGCCAATAGAGGAGTGTCATGTAGCAGTCTGACACTATTTCCTCTCATTAGAATTGTAGTGTATATAAGTACAAATAAAATATATATAGTAAATGTTATAAGAAAGTTTGACATATTTTTTAGGGTGAAATTTTATTAACATAATATTAAGACAAAATTGCAGAAAACAACCTTTATGTTTACCCCAAACTGCACTTTATACCTTTCACTATGAAATCCGCCAAAACCAACCTTTACGTTCATGTTTTGTTACACATCACAACCTTTACACCAAACCCAGTCAAAAAAATCAGTTAAGTTGCCCCACGTGAGATGCACGTGAGGCATATCTGTCTTTTTCTTCACCCCTTTTACAATTAATATTATATTCAAAGCTTTTTATTTATTTAATGGTTTGTATTTATTTCCTACAACTACCCATTACCCCCAAAATCAATTCCCCCATTCGTAAACCCTAGTTCTGCATCAACAACATTCATGCCGACGATCTACTGCAGATGTGGTGGGGAGGGCATAATTCTAACTTCAACAACTCGAAAAAATCCAGGTAGAAGATTCTACTCATGCTCTAATTTTAGGTGTCGATCATTTCTTGGATGGGTGGAACGAAGCCAACCTCAAATGAATGCAATGCAAGAGATGGAAGCTGCAAAACAAGAAATTGAAGCTGTGAATGTAATCCTGTTGGACAAATTGAAAGCTAAAGAAGATGAATCAGAACGTAGGAAGACTTATCTGGTTTATAGTTGGTTATTTTTTGGTCTTGTTGTAATTTTCAGGTTAGCTTTTGTTAAGGATGTGTAGTGCAACTGATGAAGTCTTTGAATGTTTGTAATTTTTAGGTTGAAATGAATTCAGGTCTTTTGTAATCCAACTGATGTTTGCTGAAATGAAATGAAGTCTTTGAATGCTTGTATATGGTAATTGTCATGAATGTAGTGCAAAGATTGGCTATGTGCAGACTATGTAATGAACAAATTACCAAAGTTTTCACATCCGACAAATGACCAAAAGACCAAACATAATGAACAAATTACCAAAGTTCAAAACACTACATCATAAACATAAGTTCAAAAGACCAGCATTCAAACATAAGTTCAAAACATTACATCATCTAAACATAAGTTCAAAAGACCATCTGACCCAAACTAACTAGACTCCATTACAAAAGATGAAAACATACACTCCATCAGGCCTTCTTCTTTCCCCTACCCTGCTTCTTTTGGACATTTTTACCCTCACAACCTTTTTTCACTGTCTTTGTCTTCACACCCTTGTTTTCCTGATTAGGCGGCACACCTGTACAGGTCCTGCTGTTGTGGCCTTTACCTTTACACTTACCACATGATCCTTGAAGGTTTTTCTTCGATAACTTGCCTGCCTTCTGCACATCCTCTTTCTCAACCAGAGATCTTTTTCTTTTCTTTTTTGGTCTACCAACTGGCTTGTGATATTTTGGTGCTATGATTGTAGTGGGAACCCTTGATTTGTTCCAAAGAGACATGCCATTTATGGGAAACACCTTGAAGTTGTAAACTTGTTTCCATGTGTCTAGATGGTATATTGGATGCACCCAGGACTCAGGAATCCCAACCTTCTGACCATAACTTTGCATATTCCATATGGTAGCAACAATATGTGAACATGGAATTCCAGTTATCTCCCATGTCCTGCATATGCAGGTTTTCTGTCCCATGTCTACCACACATTTCCACTTACCTGGTCCTGCAACACCATACTGATCCCCTCCATTCCAGCTAACCCTGCAACCTGAAGCACTTTTCTTGATCTCTTCAAACAACTCTGTAGCAAATGGTGTGAGGGGCCCATCAGTTTTGTCAATTACTTGAAGCACATTAACTATTCTCCTCATGCAATATTCTATGATGTATTCTAAGATGGTGATGATTGGTTTATCTCTACCACCTAGAATCTTAGAGTTAAACACCTCACACATGTTATTTAATAATACATCTGATTTTCCCCTTCCTATAAATATAACACAAGGATTAAAAAAACATATAAGCACACATATACTAAAAAAATAAGAAATAACCTGTGAAATGTGATCTGGACCAGTGTTTAGGGTCTATCTTAGACAACCACAGATGTGCCTTTGTGTTCATTCTTTTGAGTTCTTCCATTGTCTTCTCAAAGTAGACAACTGTTGTGCTTCTTACTAGTTTCCATAAGATGTCTTTATAAGCTCTCCCTTTGAATGTAAGTTGCATGTTTTCATGGATGTGTCTAACACAGAATCTGTGTTCAGCACATGGAAATAACCTAGACACAGCTTCAAGTATCCCCTATGTCAAACAAACAACATTCATTAACATTAACATGTATTAACATTAATTATTAAGAGCATAATACATTAACATGTACTAACCTTTTGTCTGTCACTCATGAACACAAAATTGGACATTGGTCCAATGTCCAAATCTTGTCCCAACAATTGCAGGAACCATAACCAGGAGTTGTTATTTTCTGCCTCTACAATGGCATATGCAACAGGGTATATGCCATTGTTATTGTCAACACCCACTGCTGTTAGAACTTGACCAGGGAATGGCCCTTTCATAAAGGCACCATCAACCCCCAAAAGATCTCTACCAATTGCCTTAAACCCTGCTTTTAAACTGCCTAAGCAAACATAAATTCTCTTAAATTGTCTTGTAGTTGAATATGGATCTGATGTAGGCTAAACTTCCAATCTAATTGTTGAATCTGGGTTAGTTTTATGCAGTTCTTCAATATAATCTCTAAGATGAGCATACTGGGCAGTGAAGTCTCCATGTAACACATTTTGTGCTTTAGATCTGGCCCTATAAGCTTGCATTTTAGAAATCTCAAGCTGATATTTTCTTTGGAACTGTTCTTGGACTGCTTTGACAGGTATGTTTGGATTTTGTTCAATCTGCTCTACAAGCTCCTCAGCAAGATAGGTGGAAGTACAAGCCTTGATCACTCGGCTTTGAAGACATTTATGATGGTGGTTGAAGGTTTTGACCAACCATGTTTCAGTCTCTTTGTCAAGAGATATCAACACAACCCAAGGGCATGTGTTTTGACTAGGGTTTTTCTTCTGCCCCCTGCCCCCTTTATGTTTTTGTTCAATAGTCCTCTCCACTTCACTATTTTCCAATTCTGGCTTCTTGCTTTTTTTCCCTGGACTTTTATCATTTTTCAGTTCTGGCCCCTTGCTTTTTTTCTTCTCACCAGCCATTTTTTTCTCACCAGCCAATTTCTTCTCACCAGCCACTGTCTTTGCACCTTCTTTGGCACCATGTTTCACCTCCTCAGTCCCTAAACCACCTAAACATGCTACCCTGACCCTATCAGCCTCATCCTTAACTATTCTCAATTGTCGTCTGCTTTCGACTGTGTACTTCCTTATGAATTTCTTAACCTCCTCCTTTGTACTAAACATTTGTCCAACATAGAAATCATTTTCATTACCAAATGCCCTTCTAGCATGCTTCAAACTTTTCTTTCTTATGTTTGCAAGATTCTCATCAGAATCACTGCAACTATCAAAGTCATCATTGTCTAAAACATCCACATCAGATTCAAGGTCTTGTTTTGTATCATCTACTACTTCATCAACCATGAACCTAAAATCTCTCATATCTACCTCCTCATCCATATCATTCCTTTCATCTTCAAAATAATCACTATCCTCATCACTGTTATCCTCATCCTCTGTTGTATCATCCCTAACTTTTTCCTCCTCATAGTCCTTATCTGAATTATCACTAAGTTCATGATCACTAACTTGTTTAGCCTCATTAGCACTAACCTTCACATCGTTAACATCTAAAGAAGTACTGCTTTGGGTTTGACTTAATCGTTGAACATTAGACATCCCATTTTCCAAATAAACATTAATGTACCTGTGACCATCCCTAACAAAAGCAACCAACTTCTTAATATCTTCATCATTACTTAATAATGTAAGTCCATTATCAAGGTCATTCATTGATGGATCAGAAAAGTGAAAGTAATGAGGCACATCATCGTTATAACCTAGCTTATCCCTAATCGACTCTAATTGTGCAAACCCAAACCTGTCACTCTCAAGAAAATCGAAGAAATCTAGGTCATCATTCTTATAGATTCGTCCTGGAGGATCAGTAAAATACCCTCCATGATACAAGTGTATAGAGAACAACGTTGGATAATCACATACAATGCAAGTTACAGAACATGATCAGTGACCAAAAACTCAACTTAATTTTGACCTAATACACATATTTGGAGTGAAGAAGTATTACCGTATATAAGGTCTAGTGCAAAATCATCATCAGGACCACGTACTTGAATCGAAACAGGATCCATTTCACCTTTGTTATAATCGATTGTGATGAAGATGAGGGTTTATGATTTCTTGTGGTGGGAATTTGATAAGTCTCTTAGAAATGGGGGTAATCTGATATCATATATATGTGTTAGTTGAAGGAAATAAATAAAAGGCTTTAAATATAATATTAATTGTAAAAGGGGTGAAGGAAAAGACAGATATACCCTCACGTGCATCTCACGTGGGGCAACTTAACTGATTTTTTTGACTGGGTTTGGTGTAAAGGTTGTGATGTGTAACAAAACGTGAACGTAAAGGTTGGTTTTGGCGGATTTCATAGTGAAAGGTATAAAGTGCAGTTTGGGGTAAACATAAAGGTTGTTTTCTGCAATTTTGTCTAATATTAATTCAAAGCATTCAATAATCATATGCAAAGTATAATATTATATATTCACTATATTAATATTAATATTGGACGAAATAAATTGGTATCATGCAATAATCATATATAGAAATAATATTATATTTATTCATTATATAAGTGTGTAATATTGGACTAAATAATTTAGCATTAGGGTAAAAATTCAGTTTAGGAAATTTGTGTCTGATATCAAACTATATACATGTAATGCATTAATGTTTAGGTTGGGTTAATTCGTAGATTTTTAAAATTTAATTTATAATGATAATGATTTTTTTAAACTAAACCTTATCAAAGCATTATTTGAAATTATTTATTAGAATTAAGATAAGAATTAATGATATATAATAAAATATAATTGAAAATTTTAAGATTGAAGGAGAAAATGACACGTGTCATTAATTGGAGTCTTTTATTAGAATTTAGATTAATATTATATAGATTCTAGACTTCTAGTATATATATAGGCTCTAGATATGAATATAGGGTAGGGTTCGGCTACAAAGTCCATTTTTCCTACAAAGTGTACAAAGTCATAAAACACCACAATTTCAACCATAAAACACACTTAAAACCCACAAATAACAGAGTGAAGATCACTAAAACACAATATCAAAACCCTAACAATCTATAAAAACTTCAAACACACCATCATAGAACTATGAATATAAAACACAACATGATAATCAACATAAAATACACTAGTGTTAGTCATTCGATAATCAAAGCCTTATCATCCAAAACACAACACAAAACCCACAAATATGGCGTTTTAGTAATCTTCACGTTGTTATTTGTGGGTTTCGAATGTGTTTTATGGTTGGCATTATGGTGTTTTATGACTTTTTATACTTTGTAGGAAAAATGGACTTTGTAGCCAACTCCCACCCATGAATATATATATATATATATATATATATATAGGGTCGGGATTTAGAGAAAACGGTAGAAAGTGTGAGAACGGTGAGAACGCTTATCAATCGTCCGATCAAAACAATCTATGGACTAGATTGGCGCGGTGGCGTTTTCGTAAATAACATCAATTTTATTACGTGGACGCGCCTCATTAAGGGTAAAAGCGTCTTTTGACTACTCCAAACAAAACGCCATCTCATGAAAATAAAACGCCAAAACAAAAATCACACAGCATTCTGCTAAAAAAGCCATTAGATATAAAACACCAAACTTAATTATAGTAAAATCCCGCCTAAAAAAACCGCCAAAAAATCCTATACATACAACAACTCAGACCTTCAATTAAAAAACACAAACAAAAACCCAAAGGCCATATTTTTATATATACCATTCGACTGATAAACGCCAGAAAACCCAAACATCAAATATATTGCTGTCAATAAAGTGTAGCTGTATGGTGTGGACAACATTGTCAGTTATCTTTCTTAACTGAGGATTAACAATGTTATCCAACACCATACAACAACAATTTATTGATTTTAGCATGATCAAATTTACAGTTTTAAGATGGTTTATTTTGGGGCGTTCTTTTTCTGGGTAAAACGCCAAAAAAACATAAAATTTTGGCTGAAAGGGTGTAACTCAATAACATTTTGCTGCATGAGGTGGACAAACATTATAGAAAAAGAGGCTGATTTCATACGAAAGTCGAAACAGCTAGTGAAGATGCTTCAAAAGAAGAAAGAGACTGGTGACAGTGGAGATTTGAAGATCAATATTTATTTAGTTTAATTTTCTTTTATGTATTCTTTTTTTATTTTCCTTTTCAGTTGATTGTTGTATAATAAAAACGTCATATATAATAAAAACGCCAAAACAGCCAAAACTATAATAAAATTAGTTTGAAAAAGTATTATAAAAAACCCAAAAAATAAAAAATAAAAAACAAACTTTAAAATGTAACTAGAAACAGTAACTTCAAATCAGAAAAACTAAAGATATGGAAAATTTATTATATTAGAATCTAAAACGCCAAACTTAAAAGATGGGACGTGTTACAGACTTCAGAGATAAAGCTGGTCAAAAACAATAATTACAAACAGTAAATTGACAAGACGAATACTTTATTATAATAACGCACCGCCTAACTTAGGTGCCAAAAAGAGATCCTATAAAATGATACATCTCAGCAATTTCCATTTGATCAAACCAAAAAAAAAAAAAACAAACGCCAATACTTACTAAATACCACTCACTGAAAAACGCCAAAAAAATCAAAGATGGCTAATATGCTTTCTTGGATATTCAATATTGTTATTCGTCAAGTTTTACTGAATGAATTGTTTAGCGGAGGCGAGTAACTCAGAAAGATTTTGCTGCATGAGATGGACAAAAATTCAAGAAAAAGATACTAATGCCAGTCATATTGCATTTTGTATTTTTTGTTCTTGAAGAAGGCTTGGATGAGAAGAAGAGATTAATGACACTGAAGAGTGGGATGAATATAAAGATGAAGATCAAAATGAAGGAAAAGCGAAAAACCCACCCACACGTCATAGATCTATGTCGCCAAACATCCACAAAAAAGCAACTTCAACAGACGAGCAGGCAAAAAAATCAAACCGATGAGTTTGTTAAGTTTTACATAAAACGCCATATTTTGGTGTCAGTTCTTGTACTATTAAAGAACAAAGAGACTGATGACAGTGAATATTGTGAAGAGAGATCAGGTTAGGATTTTTAATTTATTTTTCTTCGCTTGTATTTTTTTCTAATCTGGCTGAAATATAATCCAACAATTGAAAAACGCCAAGATAACCCAAATACAAAAATGTTTATAAAAAATAATAGAACAATAGGCCAACTTATTAAAAACGCCTTGAAAAACGCCATTCAAATAGATTTCCTGACCCCTGTGTTACAAATGACATACGATTTGAATAAACGCCAAAAACGTCAAAAAGTTAATAAGATGAAACCATTAAACGACATTAAATATTGAATTTGGTTAACGCCAAAAATCTTAAAAACCAACAATATTGGGAAAAGCGGAACTAGAAAAGCAGAAGATGAAAGGACAAAAAAGCCCCTCCGCCCTTTTCTAAGCGGCGGAACACGTGTTGGGCCAGGAAGCGTTCTCACCGTTCTCACACTTTTGAGCGTTTTCTCCTGATCCCGTTTCTCTGTGTGTGTGTGTGTGTGTGTGTGTGTGTGTGTGTATATATATATATAAAGATTGTTTATTAGGAGTTCTGCGAGTTCTGTAAATATTTATGGTTCTGAAATAATCCTGGCCCTATATATATAGGGAGCCGCTAAAATGAAAACCATCTCCAGTTGTAAGAACCGTGAGAACCACTCTCCACCAATCAGATTACGCCAACAAAAATAGTGTTTTGGTCATTTACTCCAATTGCCTAATCTCTCTCTCTCTCTCTTCATTAATTATAGCAGACCTTTTATCTCTCCTCTCTCTTCTTTCTTCTCTTTAAAATTCAAACCCATCTTGTAGCAGACAAAAAAAAGTGAACCTCTCATCTCTCTCATCACTCTCTTTGAAATCCTTCTCCGGCGACGATTCCGGCCACACACATCTATCTTCCTCACAAGTCTGAGAGAGCATCGGAGGGGAGAAAGAGAGTGCCGGAGAGAGAGATTGGCTCATGGTTTCCAGTCATCATCATCAACGGTAAGCGATGACACGGCGGCGTAGCGGAACCCCACAGCCGGCGGCGCTGTGGGGGTGGCATCGAGTGGCAGTGAGGAGAACCGAGAGAGAGGGAGAACGATCGGAGAGAGAGAGAAGATGAGAGAGAGAGGCAGGAGAAGGAGACACGGCGAAGATAGAGAGACACAACGGTGGAGGTCGCGGTCAGATTCGAGCCGACAGCCCGATTTTTTTGGGATTTCTCCGGTAAGTTCTAAAACAACATTTTTTTTTCTCTCGAATCCATGTTCTCCGGCCGTTGTGGTTGCCGTTTCAGGTCATGATGTTCGATGAGGGATGATGACGTTAACGGTGATGACTGTTGGCCGGCGTCGGTTACGTCACGGCAGGCCTGTTGGAGTTTCATTCAAGTTCCGTTCAAGTGTTTAAGATTTCTGGTCCTGGTTCAAGTTAATTTGGGTTCGGATTTTGTGAAGCATGGTCAACAGAAGTCAACCGTAGATCGTTACGGTTCGTTGGTTCAGTTGTGGGTCAGGGGATTATTTTGGGTTCGGGTTTGCCCAGTTCAGTTTCGGCTCGGATCTTGGTTCATTTTCGGTTCGACATAGTTCAGTTACGGTTCACTCGGTTCAAGTTCGGTTCGACAAGAAAAGAGGGCGGTGACACAGTTCAGTAGCGGCTCGGTTTTCGGCTCGACGCGGTGCAACTCGGGTCAATTTCGGGGTTTGGTTTGGGTCGAAAGCAGTCAACGGACCCGAGCTCGAACCAATACTTTAGTGACTTGTTACGTTTGACATTTTGATAGAAGTTTTATATATTGTGTTTATATTGTTGAAAATTGTTGAGTTTTGAAAAGATAATGACAACTTGAGTTGTCGGCTTATTCCAAAAACAGAGGAAACTCTGTCCATTTTTCGTAAAAATGTAAAACGTAAATAGTTTAACATAAAACGTAAAAACGTAAAACGTAAAAAGTTTAACGTAAAACGTAAAAAGTTTAACGTAAAACGTAAAAATTTTAACGCAAAACGTAAAACGTAAAAAGTTTAACGTAAATCGTAAAACGTAAACTTTTTAACGTAAAACATAAACTTTTATGTAAAAACTATTTAACGTAAAACGTAAAACTTTTTCTACGTAAATTGTAAAACGTAAAAAACCGTGTGATAAAACGGGGCCTAAAAAAACGGGACGTAAAAACCGCCGCGTTAAAACGGGACGTAAAAAACGGAACGTTAAAAAAACGACGCTTGAAAAAGTCGAGCGTAAAAAACGGCGTGCCAAAACGACGCGTTAAAAAACGATTCGTGAAAAAGTCGGGCTTAAAAACGGCGTGCAAAAACTGGCGCACAAAAAAAAATGTTTTGTTAAAAAAATTTGAATTTAAAAATGCTTTTAATAAAAAAATTCTGTTTTAAAAAATAAAAAGTAATATAATAAAACAAAAAAGTAATAAAAAAATAATAAAGACAAAAAGACAAAAAATAGTAATTTTACTAAACTACCCTTTTGGATTAAAATATTAAAGACATAATAAGACAAAATGTATTTAAGATTAATTTTAGTTACTTTTATTCTCATCCATCCATCTTTTTGATCTAGTGGCTAGAAAGTGGTTCTCTCGGTTTTTACAACTGGAAGTGGTTTTCATTTTAGAGCTCCCCTATATATATATATACACACATGATATTATAAAATACCGATATCTCACCGCGATAAACGATATCTCAAATATCGGTCCCTGACCGATAACTGATATTTTTCCGCATTAACTGCATAGGTCAAAGGTATTTCCGTCATTTTGTTAATTTAAAGGGCAATTCGGTCTTTTTCAATTTATGTACAAGCATTTAGCATAACGTACATGTAGTCAAATGACCTAATTGCCCTTTTAAGTTAACAAAAAGTCGAAAATACCCCTGACTTAACAGGGGAAAATGGATAGAGTTAACGAGACGGATGAAAATAGCAAGATTTCTAACCTTTTGGATCCAGATGCGAAAAAACAAACCTTTGGACGAAAGTCACAAAACTGACCAAACCTCAGGGACGAAAATGACATTTTACTCATAATTTTAAGAAAAAGTAAAAGATGTGTCAACATACCTGTCTAATTCTAACATAACTCTCCTGCAACAATGTGGCTGCGGAATCTGAGAATCGGGGCTGACTTGTGGTTCGACAGTACTGAATATACCTGCAGATAAAGAATTTCGGTTTTAAAAATATATATTAAATAAGGATAACAGATATTTTTACAGTGCAGTGCAGACCTTTTAAGCCAGTAATCTTCTTTGGTATCTCGAGAATCATTGTTTGCATTAGCAGATGCATGTACTCTGATGATATGACTAGCTATAGTCTGCATACGCAAAACAAAACGTTGCTCGGTGATTAAACGCGCTTAAAGTATAACAAATCAACTTTTATATGTGATCATTTTTAGGCCTGTAAACGAACCGAACGTTCATGAACTATTAGTGAACTTGTTCGTCGGGAAGTTCGTTTATGTTCGTTTATTTAATAAACGAACTAACATGTACACATTTTTTGTTCTTTTAATTAAACGAACGAACATGAACACGCGTTTTGTTCGTTCATTTATGTTCATGAACATCCGTTTATGTTCGTTCATTTGTATACATTTATGTTCGTTTATTTACATTTGTTTATGTTTGTTCATTTATGTTCGTTTCAATTTAAACACATAAGTTGTTTATATTTGTATAAATACTAAACATAAAAGGATCTTTCTAACTACTTATATAAATATAACTCGAACATAAAAACTCGTTCGTCATGAACACATATATTTCTTAACAAACAAACACAAACAAGATCTTGTTCGTGTTCGTTTGCAGCCCTAATTATTTACAAATTTACATTCCATATGAAAAGAAGTTGAAGTTTAAATAAGAACTAAGAATAAGGTAGTGGATGTGATTACTACCATTGCTACATGATCTTGGAACGATTGCTCCGCCCAGCCCTGGGCGGCATGGAACCACCTTCACGTTTTTACAATTCTTACACAACAAAGTCACATAAGTTGCTTTAGCCTTTGTCCGAGATGCAGCGATTGTAATTCCGGATATCTTAACCAGTTTGGATATATATTGTGCCTGTCATTTTAGCATGTAAAGAATCAATAACACATCTTAGAACAACAATAAAAACTTTAAAAAATGATTAAAAAAAAAGGAATTAAAGAGATGGTAAGGTAACAACCCCAAGGGACCTCATTGATACAGAATTCTCATCTGATTTCAACAATATTTGAACCTCCCCTGTCTGCGGCTCCTCCATTTCACCGGCAACTCTTGACTTCAAATTTGCATTGACCTCTGCCGTAGCAGTTTCAAACTGACAATATCAACATAACAAATTATAAAAACACTTATTTTCCCCAACTAAAACTTACAGATGCAAAATCAGCTTGAAACGAGCCAAGCTAGCTAGCTACTTGAGATCATATCGAAACGAGCAGAGCTTAAACAATTATGCACCTAAAAATAAGCATACCTTCACTTATCAATCAAGCTCGAGCAAAAACACAAGCCTATGCGATCCTAATATTTACAAAACTCTTATTTAATATATTAAAAGATATTTATATATTTAGGCTATGAGGTGTGGATGGAGTCCCCTTGGGCTTTATCATGTCAAGTAGGATCCATGTCATCGCCATGTCAGCAAGGGGACTTTATTATGCCCCCCCCCCCCTTAATTTGGAGGGTGTGGATGGAGCCCCGTGTAATGATTAACTAATTATTTATTTAAATATTTATTTTTTTAAATTAAATGTCAATTTTAATAACTACAAAATTAAAAATAAAAACATAATTTCATTAAAAGAAAAAACACTACAAAGTCATTAAAAAAAACATAACATACTAGAAAAAAAAAAAAGACAACATACTTAAAAAAAAACTATATATATTTGGCCCGAATTTGTGCCTTACGAGCCTCCAAAATGACTCGGTCCTCCTCTGGTAGATGTGACAGATCCTTTGCGAGAAAGTCCATGTCTCTCGCAATTTGTTTCTCCATTCTCATTTGTTGGTCTTTTTCCCAAATGGAGATTATTTGCTTGAGATCTGCCTGGAACTCGCTAATCTTTGATGGGCCATCTGATTTAGTAGACTTTCCACGTGCTATGGCTTTACTTTTATCCCTACCAGTTGGACGAGGCAGCTCTTGTGGTTCTTCAAACTCGTCAGCATCCTCGTTTAGATTAATTACTGTACGAGCATCGGACCCAGATGGTTCGATGGTGGATGTCGATTTGGACCGTTTGGATCTAGGGCGGGTTGGGTAGAACGGTGGCACAACATGCCACTTTGGAGATTTGCGAAGAAGCTCCCATGTGGTTACCAACGTAAACATATGCCCATGGTGCATTCTATAGTCGTTGTGGGCTTCTGTCAAGACATCGACGTCGCTCGCACCACTTCTCTTTGGGTTGTTGGGAAACATTGTTGGGAAGTTTTAAAAAAATGAAGAGAATTGTATAAAAAGTGAGGTAGAAAGTGAGAAGAATGATTTAAAAAGTGAGGTAGAAAGTGGGTATTTATAGTGTTAATTTATAAATAAAATAAAAAGTAAAATTTTTTTTAAATTTTTTACCGTTTTCAACGGTCCAAAACATAAATGCTCCTCGGTCCTTGTGCGTTGCCGCTCGTTACCATCTTGGCGATGGTTCAATAGCGCCCCGGCATAGCGCCGGGGGTGTGGATCGATGGCGGGGGTGGGGCGCTATAGGTGGCCAGCTGGGTTGGGTGGCGCCCCCACACCCTCCAGCCTTATTGTAGATAAATAATATAAGGAATATTTGATTTTAATAATACCAACTATTCGTTGTTGGCCGCCAACAGTCCCAACTTTGAAAATAACCACTGGCAGTCCCAACTATTGACATATTGGCCACCAATGGACCCTGACTAACAGAACCCTAACACCGTTAGTCTCTGATCACCGGAAAACCGTTTTTGTCCAGAAAAAGGTTTCTAAAGGCCCAATCTAATGTTACAAAGAGGTTTTGGATGAAAATGTTGAGTTTTCCGGCCAAAAAGTTGAGTTTTCCAGCGAAAAAGAAGTTTTCCGGGCAAAAAAAGAGTTTTCTAGCGACTTTAATAATTGGGGATTTTACTAGAAAAAGGTTCTCAAAGGTCCATAATAAGGTTCCAAAGAGGTTCGGGACGAAAATGTTGAGTTTTCCGGCCACAAATGAGTTTTCTGGCAAAAAAAACGTTTTTTTCGGCGACCGGAGACTAACAGCTTTAGGGTTCTGTTAGTCAGGGTCCATTTGAGGCCAATATGTTAAAAGTTAGGACTGCCAGTGGTTATTTTTAAAGTTGGGACTGTTAGCGGCCAACAACGAATAGTTGGGATTATTAAAATCCAATATTCCATAATATAAATATAGGGTCAGAATTTAGAGAAAATGGTGGAAAGTGTGAGAACGATTATGGATCGTCCGATCAAAACAATCTATGGACTAGATTGGCGCGGTAGCGTTTTCGTAAATAACATCAATTTTATTACGTGGACGCGCTTCATTAAGGGTAAAAAAGGTAAAACATCATCTCTCACATAAAACGTCGTTGAAATATAAAACGCCAAATTTATCACTGCGTAGTTTTTTCTGTGTTTTTATTTAATCTCTCAGGCTACAAAAACGTCACAAAATGTGAAACGCCATAATATTTAAACGCTAAGCTTTACATCCGGATAAATGTTAATTACATTTTTTGTTATAAAAATAATATCCCGCCTAAACTACGCGCAAAAAAAAATCCTATAAATAGAAACGTCTCACACATTCCGTTTATCACACCAAAAAAACACACAAAAAACACAGTGGTTCCTAAAAAAATACAACTCAATGTAAAACGCCAAAAAATACAACGATGACAAACATCTTTTCTTTGATACTCAGTAATGTTCTGCATGAAGTTTCGCTGAATGATTTGTTAGGTGAGGGGAGTAAGATTTTGCTGCATGAGATGGACAAAATTCAAGAAAGAGGGACTGGTGACACCCATATGTCATTTTGTCTTCTTTGTTCTTGAAGAAGGTTTGGATGATTAGAAGAGACTTATCCCAGTGTAAATGCTACTTTGGCCTCGATGATTATAATAAAGACGACGGACAGATAGCATCCACCCACACGGAGTCGATCTATGTCTCCAACATCCACAAAGACACTTCAACACATGAACAAAGAAAATAAACCACGCCAAACCCAAAACGTCATTTATTTGTGACATTTCTTGTAGTTTCAAAAGAAGAAAGAGACTGATGACACTGAAGATTTAGATCATAAATTGCTTCTATTTGTTTTTTTTTTAATTTTCTTTATCTGTTGTTTGTTATGTAATTTCAGCTAAGAAACAACAAGTACATTAATCCTATAATGAAAAAAATAATAAAACGTCAAACGGGCAAATGCTTGTAAAACGCCATCATGCCATAAAACGCCCCAAAAACTACCAAACTATAATAAAATTACTTTGAACAAGTACTATTATAATCAATCTAAAAAAAGCTTAAAACAATGTGCAAAGAAAATAAAAACAAAAAGTCTCATCGTTATCTAAACGCCATTGGAAAACATAACGCCATAATTACAGTCGTCAAGATTAGACGTGTTACACCATAAAAACAGATGAATCTGAAAACAAAACACGGTAACTGCAAAACAGTAAAATGAAACGACGGAAACATAATTACTAACATTTATTATATTGAAAGCCAAATACTTGAGGAATTGAATTTATTTATCTTTTTCAAAACGCCATAATTACCTGTCATGCGCGGGAAAAAAAGTCAATATAAAAGAAGACCATGAGAACACAACCTCAAACACGCCAAAAACATTAACTAAAACGCCACATATTGTCCAAAACGCCAAAAACTTCAAAAATGGCTAAGGTTATTGCATGGAGGTTTGAAAGGAAGGAGAAACGATTCATCATAAAGTTCTCTGATAGGAGAAGGGTGAAGGTAAGGACAATCAAAGTCATGCTTGGTATGAATGAAGGGGTTCAGAGGGATATCCTGACCCTAGAGGTTCCAATGGCCAACGATTGTGAAAGAACCCGAACTGTAATAAAAAGATTGAAGAGAAAATTTCCGGCAGAAGATGATGATGAAGATGATGATGATGATATTGACGATACTCCTCTACCAACACTTAGCAGTTGGGTGATGCATGAAGAAGCAGGAACGGTTGAAGTGACTTATCAACACGGGGTTCAATATTAATTGCCAATGGAGGAAATGTTGAAGACAGGGAGGCTATCTCTCATTGAACAACTCTGTGATTTAGCACCTTCGAACGATGTAAAATCCAGGGTTGCAATGATATTCAAGAATAGGCTGCAGCAAAGAAGAGACGAGCTAATGGCGTTATACGCCAATCTAAAATTTGATGATGATGAATCTGAAGAAAGTGATGAACAAAGCGATGGGTACATCTCTGATGTAATCCCATCCACAGAAGACTATTAGTTTATTTTGATTTCGTATTATTGTAATTTTATAAAACATTAATCTATGGTAATCAATTATTAACAAAAGACCCAGAACGCCAAAAAATGACATGGAAAACGCCATAACGCCAAAAAAAATTAACTATGTGACACAAAAAGAATTAATTCAACAAGAAGAAATCGGAGAAAAACAGTAAAACGCCAAGTAATTAATGATTTTAGTTAACGCCAAAATTATCTTGCACGCCAAAAATGAAGCAGCATGTCACACGCGAAAATTAGGAAAGAAGAAGAATATTGAAAAGACAAAAAACCCCTCGGACCCTGATCATGTCCCGCGCCATGTGTTGGGCCAGGATGCGTTCTCACACTTTTGGATGTTTTCTCCTGATCCCGTACCTATAAATATATTATGTTATATATAATAAATTAGTTGATTGATAGATAATAATGTTGGAGATTTATGTCTGGTTCAATAAGTCAACGCTGTCGACCTGGTCTTGACCCGTAAGAGTTACACCGTGGGCAACGAACTAAAATCCACTTAATTAATTTAACTGGTAATTACAAATGATACGCGGGTATTGAACTGAGAGATGGGTACATGGACCGGGTGAGACAAGAACACTCCTCCACGCCACTTGTCGCGCATGCACTCTTGCATCGCCACTTGTCGCGCACCTAAATCTCGGCCAATGGCATTACATGCAAGGAACCTCCACTACTTGGCCTACATGCAAAGAAGCTCCAACACTTGGCATGCATGCAAGGATCTCCAATTCCTATATAATGGAGTGTTGGGTCTTGCATTTGAGGGTTGGAAAAACAAGCAAAGTTCTCACAACACACACACACACATCGCCAGCCAGAACCGCCGGGTGTCGCCGCCGCAAGACCGCCGGCCACCTCCGCCGCTACCCGACCCATTCCCGCGTTTCGATAGTTCGTATAACTAGCACTTGTTCGTTGAACCTCGGTGTCTCAACCGGTTTATTACTAACCGAATGTATATCTAAACCCCCTATGGTTTGAGTTTTTTATTTTGTGTTTGCATGTCGGTGATCTTGTTCCATTACGGGTGTTCCTTGGTATAAAAGTGTTCGTGTTATTTTGCTACATACGCTTCCGTTGCTTAAAAAACATGTATATAATTTTAACTAGTTAAAGTTTATTTTAAATAACATATATATACATGTACTCTTACTTGTCAAAAGTGTTTTGACTAATCTTTGTAACAAATAAACATATACATATATGAACCGGGTTCATAAAATAAAAGTAAAATTATACCACAGACATCCTTGAAAGAGTAAATTACAAAACTCGTCCTTTATGTATGTTTGTTATTGCAAATCATGTCCTTTGTCTACAATAATTACGTTAATCATACCTAATGTTTACAAATCTTAACATGTTATATCATTTACCCCAAACCCAGTTAATTTTCTCAGTTAATTGTAATCATATGGGCCCATATGAGGGCATTAATGTCTTTTAACCTACACATATGTTTCACCCAAACTGATTAAGTTCATGGTTCATCTTCCTAATGGAACTACATTGTTTCAGAAAGCGTTTTTTCCTGGTGGTTCGATTGGTTCGGTGGCTGTTCCAACTGCGTATGCGGAGGAGATCATGTAGGAAACCGTCACAGGTACATGTAATGTTGCTAAGAAATGTGTTGGTATAGTGGCAGATAAGTATAAAGCTAAGAGTTTGAGAAATTTGGAACTTCTAAATCATTGGATGGTTAATTTATATTGTCAGCTGTAGGGTGTTGGGAATTTGATCAAGGATTTTAGCAAAGGGCTTCCTCTTTTCAAGATTGTTATTGATAATTGCTTGAAAATTGCTAGTTTATTTAATAACAATTCTCAGGCTAGGAGTATCTTGAACAAGTTTCGGTCACAAGAGTCGAGATTTTCGGTTTCTTTTGGAGCTCCACCCATTTTATATTGTGACAATTTACAAAATATTCCTTCTGTTACCGCAATGTTGGATGGTTTATTGAATTGTGGTCGGGTTTTACATTCAGTTGTCACGGACGATTCTTACAAACTTGTGGTTATGGAAGATTCTAGAGCCGCAGAAGTTGCAGAAATGATTCAAAACATGGGGTTTTGGAATGACGTTAAAGCGATTAACACGCTAATTAAAGTGATTAGAAGCATGGTTGAGGAAATCGAGGCAAAGAGACCGTTAGTCGGTCAGTGTCTTCCGCTTTGGGAAGATTTGAGAGCGAAAATGAAGGACTGGTGTGCGAAATTCAGCATTCCTGAGGGGGTTCTTCCCATTTCTTGAAGCAGTTGATGCATCTTCAGTTTGAAGCTTGGTCGCTAATAATAACAATGATAATCGGATGAGTGAGCAAGAGATGAAGATATTCACTGTCTGCTGGTGTGCCTGAACTGCATTTAGCAGGGTGTTTGGTTCTCGCCATTGTTCTTCTTCTTAATGTGGTTCTTTAGGTGGTTTTAAATGGGGGAAACATATGTGTAGGTTAAAAGACATTAGTGCCCTCACATTGGCCTCATATGATTACAATTAACTGAGAAAATTAACTGGATTTGGGGTAAAGGATATAACATGTTAAGATTTGTAAACATTAGGTATGATTAATGTAATTATTGAAGACAAAGGACATGATTTGCAATAACTTACATACATATAGGACGAGTTTTGTAATTTACTCTCCTTGAAATAAATCATCCAAGATTCACTTCACAAGCAGAGGTCGAGCTTTATCATAAGTTTAAGGAGCCTCCAGCTCGGCTCGTTTACACTAGGTTCAAACAGCAAAACTATAAAGTAGTGTACTACCATAGGGAGGTAATTGGAAGGGTTTTTCCAAAGCAAATCTCGAAGATCCTGATCGTGAGAAGATCAGAGAGATTAACAAGAAGGAGGAACTTAGGGTTTTGAATGAGGGTACGGAAACACGTTGGTCTCATTCTGACGACGAGCAAAGTTTCAGATGAACTCTTTAAACTTCCGGATCAAGGCCGCCGCCGTTAGGTTTATCGCTGTGGTAGTATACTGCACCTTCGTCCCAGCCTGACCTTCGATGTATTCTCTCTCTGTTTAGAAATGATCTTGTGAGGAGGAAAGGTGTTTTGATCGCCGTTGCAGGTATTTTGGAGGGAAAAGATGAGAGGTGGTTAGGTGTGGGCGGGTGTAGTGCACGCTACTGGACTGGACTGGTTGGACAATGTCAAAATAAACGAGGGTGGGTGAGTAGAAAATTTGATTAATGTGAATGACTAAAATTGATTAATCAAAATGGGTGACGTTAATGTAAAAAGGGGTGGTTTTGTGAGAAGTGTAGGAGGTGTTTTAAGCCCTTAGATATTGGATTTAATGGTTGAGATTAATGGAGTCCTGAATGTAAATTGTGTTTTATTAGGCCACCCGTAGTGGGGCGCCATATGACAGCAAAGCTGGGCATAGCGTCCCCATAGCGCCGCCAACACCACTACGACGGGCGCTATGGGGTGGGTTTTTTCTTCTGGCGTTATCCTCTTCGCGGCGTCATCTTCTCCAGAATGTTTCCCCCCACTCACACACATATATATACATACATATGTATGTATAAATGAAGGGGTTATATAACCCTCTTATCAGTACACCCTTAAGCCTCTCTCTTACGCATTTCGCCACTTGTCGCATAACGCCCACAAAGGGGCTTTATGACTACACATGGTCTTATTTTGGACTAATTTGAAATTTGTAGGAGTAATAGAGTCTTTATATCCATTTGAAAATAGGAAACCGTATCTTCATATGCACACCAGTTATCAAAACCCCTACAAATTCGCTATTTCACTCCTCAAAATCGGATTTCATGGAAGAAGATCATCATCATCGAAAAACATCGTTGTGTTATAAACGTAATCCACAATCCTTGTTCATCGTCTATCGTCCTTTAATTTCTAGGGTTCCATAACATTCATCGGCGTTCTTTTTTTTTTAGGGAAAAGATTAAATCGAGCGGTAAAGAGTGTTATGTATAATGTTGTAGTGTTATACAGAGTTATAAAAGGGTTGTATGGTGTTATATAATATTCGTAGGGTTTTATAGAGATTTGTAGTGTATATCTTCTTTTGTAGTGTTATATACTTATTAGAGTGTTATGAACTGTTGAATGGTGTTTTGTAGTGTTATATACTTATTACCAGTGTTGTAAAAATCGGAAATAATCGGCGCCTAGGCGCTAGTCTGGCGTTGACTGATTAATTTTGACCTAGTCGGACCATTAGTCGGTAATCGGTCCAAGTCGGTCCTAGTCGGTGCAAGGCGGCCCAAGTCGGCCAAATCGTTTCTAGTCGGCCCACTTTTTTTTAGTTTAAATCAGGCCCAAAGAAATGTTTTTAACCATTAAATACATGGCCCAAGTTGTTTAGTTCCAACCTGGCCCAAAAAAACATATTTTAAACCCATTAAAACATATTTCCATGAGGCCATGACTGATATGTTAATGTTTGAATGTTTAAATACTTAAATTGCTATGGTTTAAACTTCATTGTTTAGATTTTGAACTATTTTTAAGTATTATATTGATATTAACATGTGTATTGAATGTTTAAATACTTGATTTGCTATGTTTTAAACTTAGTTGTTTGAATTTTGAACTATTTTTAAGTATTATATTGATATTAATGTATGTGTATATATATAAATTTAAAAATTATATATATAAATTCCGATCCGATTAATCCCTAGTCAGTACTCCACTGCCCGACTGGTGCCTAGCGATCTCTACAACACTGCTTATTACAGTGTTATGAACTATTGAATGGTGGTTGTAGTATTATACATAATGCTTGCAGATAACAACCCTTAAATATAACACTATATAAAAACCTTCATTTTGCATCCATCACCATATAACACTCTATAAAACCTTCATTTTGTGATCTTCAGATTTTATAATTGATGAACGATAACTCACAGAATCTTAATGGATCTTAAAAAAAATACAAATTCGTATTCCTATAATAACTGATGGCGGTTATGGAAGGTTATCAATTAATTGAATCAATGAGAAAATTGCTTGTTTACCATTTTGAATTAATTTATATTGAGGGCACATGTCATCTCCATAATATTTCTCACACTTCTTACACTTTTAACCATTTTTACAGGATCCTCTACCTAATCAAAATAACTGATAATTTGATTAATTTTTTTATGATCGGTTATGGTTTTCGGGTAACCAGGTCCAGCGCTATGGTTTTAATATTATTATGGTTATGTAAGTAGCTCGATTTTAATTATCGGATATTATAAGTTCCATAAAAGTATTTGAAACAAACCAAGTTACATTGTATCTTATTGTCTTATATCTTAACTCTTGAGTAACCAACACTAAACAACATGATTGTTAAAACTGGTCATAAGAAATAAGAATTATAATTTGATTGATTTAGATCTTAAGATGGATTCGATAAACTGCTTGAGATAACTAATTAATATTTTTTAAGAATTAGAATTGGAATTAAATAGCTCAAGTTCCATTCACGTACCAATTCTAATTCTTGTACCGTACAAGAATTCAACATTTCTTTCAAATTATTAACAACATTCAACCAAAGATATTGTAATCTCCAACTACTCACTATACATCCGCCTGCCATCCTCGTAGTCGCCCTCACCTCAATCGCTACCCCCGCTAAGTAAAAATATTAATAATACACTTTAAATCAATTAGTTAATTCAATACATGATTCGGGTCGTAATCACAACCAAACAAGATAATTACCAGATAATTAATGCTCTACTTATTTTGCCTCAATTGTCATTTTGTTGGACTGAATTTGATTAATCATTATAAAAATATAATTTGTGGTGATTTATTCAATTAAAAAAAAACATCCAATAACTAGGACTGCAACAAAATGCAGAAAAAAATAGTTTTTGAATTCTGGTTTGATGAACAATGCAACTCATTTGATCATACAATAAAAGGGCCCAAAAAAGCACAGAAATGGCTGTTGTTTCTCATGATTCTAAAGCATATGGACACAATCGATGCAGAATCTAAACAATCAGGGCAGGTCCTATTGCTCGAAAGTGCTATCCTGCATATCAGGAGCTCAATGTAGCCGATCATATACACCAGGAGTGACAGCATATTTACCAAATATATTGACATTAAGATTCAAGAGGAGCAGCAGTATCAAGCTTCACTCTGTTCAGCCGGACTGTTCCAAGAATATATTCGGGTAGTTCGTTTTCCTCCCTACCCTGCAGTTTAATTATCAACTGATATAACCTATAAGCTAAAAAAATGAATTTGATGCAAATAAGTGTAATAAAATAAGAAAAGACCTCAATTAAGACGGCAAGATCAACAACGAGGCTTGTTACATATCCAAGAACGAGACCAATGATACTCCTTGCAACGGATGAAGATCCAATATCTACATCAATCTGCACAAAAAAATATAGAATTATGATATGCACCCAAAACAAGAAATATGATGTATATGTAATTATGAAGAAAGTGAAAGTGTATACCTCCAAAAAATTATCTTGCCTTAAATAATGACAAGTTACGGCTTTCCCTAACAGACAAGCTTTTGTACCGACTGCACGCTTCACCATCCAATATCCCTGTTCACCACTTTGTCGCTCATTATTATAATATGAACCCAAAACAAGAAATAAAAATAAAAAGGTCACATTAATATATATGATGAGATAAAATACCTGTACAATACTTGGAATCAGTTTGAATCTTGAATCCCGAAACGCATCACCCCCATCAATAAATTTGCCCAGCAATGAGTTTTTGTTTACAGGCCGGTCCGCAGCGTAGTACATAACTAGGCTGTAGTTTGGTTTAGCCGGAACCTACATATATTAAAGAAAATTCTATATATATATATATGTGTATATATCGATAGACGTTCAATACAAAACCAATTTTAAGTAGAGAACTGCGAACAACATATTTACGTGACTTTAAAGGTATGGTCAAAGTTAATGCATACCTGCAAGTTCACAACAAGGATAAACGGAAGTTTTTTCGCAGCTTCCGTCTGCAGTAGAAAATGGACTTAAGAGTCACCACAAAGAATCATAGAACAAAAATAATACGCAGTTTGCAAGCGTTGCAAAATAAGATGTTATGCAGATAATAAGTAAAGCTGTATAAAACAACAAATGAGAAAAATAATAGATGGTACCTGAACAACGCATTTGGGATGCAAAGCCACTTTACTTCTCGAACTTTCTAGTTTAAACCAGTCGACGGCTATAAGCTTTAGAAGGGGATCCCCTCCGGCTACCTAAAAGTTATAAAAATCTTTCATATATGCACTTACATGATATTTATTAGCATCAAGAAAAATAAGCTTATTATCACATCAATGTGACAATCAAATCACGCTTATAAAGTTCAATGTGTAAATTCTGTAAAGAAACATCACCATGGCAAATTTGAAAATAAAAAAAAGTAATACCATATTTAAAAATATCCTAGATCAAATCAACAATAAAGAAAGCATCATCGTTTACGATAAGAATCTAAATCCTTGAATAACATTGATTATGGAGGTTGCACGCATTTAAAATAGAATATCGGCGACTTTCAACCTGTTTGACCAGTTCCCCTTTTAGCTATTTTTTAGTGCAACACAACCCACATCAACGCGTTCGGAAGTAAATGGGTTGATATTCTCATCCCTAATTAGAAAAAAAAATTATTACATTCTAAGAAAAAAAAACCGAAAAAGTCACCTTAGAGCTATCTTTCAAGTACGTCTTTCCTCGGATCTTAAATCCGGCACCACTCGGAGATGTCCAGCAATTACTATCACCATCTCTCTTCCCTTTGTGCAATGAACCACAAAAGTCACTAGGATTAACAGTAACCGGATCTACATGTTGATCTAACTCATTGTTGCAATCCATAGCTGATTAGACAAAAGCAAAAATATATAAATATATATATACACACATAGACATACATTAAGCACGATCAAGCAAACTTTACTAATTCAAAAAATGTAAAAAACGGCTTTATGGCTACCTTTCTTCGCCTTTAAAGCCAGGCTGGCAATAGCCCAAGACACGTTCTTCAGCTTCACTCTCTGGTTCTAATAAAATTATAAATAAAATAAAAACTACTACAATCAATATTCATTTTCATTTTTCTAAATAATTGGTAAAATTGAAAGAAAGCAGCAAACCTTGTTGTCAAGTTCAGCATCACCGTCTTCTTCGTCATCATCTGAAGATGATGATGAGTCAGCAGCAGCAATTGCATCGTAAAACTCCTCAGCAACCTCTGCATCCTCGAACTCACTAATCAATCCAGAAACATCAGAGGCTTTTGTATCCACTAGTGTTGTGGATGATTCACATGTAAGTGCAGGGTTTGCTGAGATGTATGCCTTTAGACCTGATACAAATTGTAAGAGATTAAACATGTCCGTTATGCACTTGAAAGGCTTATCAATGTAAGAATTATGGTTCGAAGGGTCACCAACCTGACACTTGGTTCAACAAGGAATACGCAATTGACCTTTCAAACTTTGCGCACTTATCACGCTTCCATTTAAACCATCCACCTGAATCTATCTCTAACATATGTGTTACAAGACATCTATCACCATTAAAACCTGCCAAACCTCTAAGATTCCGGATCTCCCAAGAAGATGCTGTAATGCAAAACAATCAAGCATTAGTAGATATGCGAACAAGTATCAAATTTCAAAAGAAAATATGAAAAAAGGTTACTTACGATTAATTTTTATTCGCCGATATCCTGATTTTGTAGGTCGTTTCTTGTGTATTGCAGGACACTGCAAGATTGCTGCACCATAGGTTCACAATAGATCCATTTAACTTGTGTATACAACGCCCGTATATAACTGCATGAGTAAAATACCATTTTCGTCCCTGAGGTTTGGCCAGTTTTGCGACTTTCGTCCAAAGGTTTGTATTTCCGCATCTCTGGATACCAAAGGTTTGAATTTTTTTCCATTTTCATCCGGCTCGTTAACTCCATCCATTTTTCTCCGTTAAGTCAAGGGTATTTCCGTTTTATTGTTAACTTAAAGAGCAATTCTGATGTAGTTTTGATAGCAATCAAATGGCCAGAAATACTCAAAGGATTCCAAAGCTTTAAAAAACCTCAAGGGTTTATTGATAAACAATATTCATAAACAATCAACTAAAGAAAACAATAATTCTCTAGGTATTTAAAGTCCCACCCTAGAGATAAAAATACAAGGAAACAAAATAAAGATAATCCAAAGATTAAATTATGAAATTCAAATAATAAAAATAATATTCAAATTCCTGCATCAAATTCGGTCTTTTTCACTTTATGTAAAAGACTGAATTCCTGTGAAAAAGACCGAATTGCTCTTTTAGTTAACAAAAAAGACGGAAATACCCTAACTTAACAGAGAAAAATGGATGGCATGATTTCAAACCTTTTGAATCCGGATGCGGAAAAACAAACTTTTGGACGAAAGTCGCAAAACTGGCCAAACCTCAGGGGCGAAAATGACATTTTACTCTAACTGGATATTTAAAGTATTTTCACATACTGTATGTTCCATCTTGTCCACGATACCATTGCCTCGAAAATATGAAATCGCGCTTAGACTGCCACCTATAAGAAAAGTACATTAGTTTTCGGCTAATGATATGTCACGAAAGATATGAGTTAAAGAATTAAAGAATGTTTAATTGAAGAGTGACACACCTACTTAAGTATCTGGGATCGTAAGATCCATAAACAACATCGGAATGTCCACTAATAGAATCAACGAGTTCTAGGTCACCGGTCAATGCATCCCACCTGAAAGTTTAAATGTTAATGAAAACAAAAATTAAAAGATTGTATGAATCATAAAATGCATGTAAGTGGATCATCATACTCGTATCTACGAAGTCGGTCAAGGTTCAGAACCACCTCAAAAACAGTATCTGGACTTGCATCCACAGCACCAACCGCCTTCACAAGAACAGTTTTGCCGTGCGGCTAACATTTAAAGAGAAAAGTCAATACATAATAATATAATATTATAACCAAATGTTATTTTCAAAGTAGCAGTTTATATGTATGTATGTGTGTGTGTTATTCAAGTAAGTACCTTATGGTCAGACACATCCTCAAAGAGTCTCACACCTGAATACCGATATATGATCAAAGACAATAACATCACATATGAAGGTATACAAATAAACAAGAACTATAAGAAACCAAAAGTGTATGTATGATTGTATGCTTGATTTTTATGTTTCAAACCAAACCAAACAGAGCAAAATCTTCACACACTCAGCATGTTTATATTCATCTTATTTTCTTGAAAACGTTACGGCGTTGAAAAACATATATTAATTTGGTTATTGATCCGAAACGGAATACCATTTAGACTAGAAAAAGACGTATAGGGAAAACAGGACACCATGAGTTAGTACCATTGACTGTGCGGACACATCTCCACTCATGTGCTTCGACTACATCTGCAGCGTCCCCTTCCATGAACTCACTCGGTCTATGATGTCTACCCAAGTTTGATGATCTTCTAACAAGTGTCTCGGGACCTACACACATAACAACAAAGTCAAAGTGCATTCTCAAAATGGTCAAACCTTTTTTATGATGCAAAAGCATAACATTTTATCGGAAAGATGATGTATGTTTGTATGTATGTACCAATGTATCATGTGTGTATATGGAAATAGTATCCGTACCACCTTACCATGTCCTATTCTTATGAGCTTCTTTAGACCATGCGCGTATCGTCTTACCCTAGGTCGACGTCCTTCAAGATCAATCCTTTTAAGTAAAATGGTACAATGAGACCGCAAGTAGTATAAAATATACGCAGTATAGTTTCAAAGATACAACACAAATTAAATAAACCACAATTTGTTTAGGAATATCTAATATCAAAATTAATGTATAATATATTAATATTTATAGATTAATAACTTTATGAAATGACATAATATGTTTGAAATATTCAGATATGAATAGAGTGACAACATACTCATCCTCCATGCTCAATCTGTTTCTGGTAGAGCTTTGAGAAAGCTCATACTCGGCCTGATTATATGATATATAAGGAGATATGGATAAGAAATTTAGTAAAAAGATAAATATGTGCACAACTATATGTGGAAATTATATGTGTTTACCTGTTGTTTTGCTTGATCAAAAGCTTCCATCCATTTTCGGGTTTCTCCAGCTGTAGCACAAGCGATCTTGCAACAACATAATTATCGAAATAAGACTCCATCCAACAGCTGACTAACTTACATGATCACTAAGTGATCATATTTATAATTTGTATGTAATAAATACAAAAAATACATCACTTACTTCTCCTTTTTTCTCCTCATCCAACCTGTTGTAGAACCTCAGAACATAAAGATCCTAAAAGATATGCAACAAGTTAAGCAAACAAAGTCAACTTTCCTCTCATTCAACTAATCAGTATTTACATCAATTATAACCAATTTGTTTATGAAAAAAAACTGTAATTATTGAAGTCGCCTTACGCCATCATTGAACTTTCGGCGTCCTAGCTCCTCCACCATAAATGTATTCCCAACAACACCCCTCCTTATTGGTTTCTGCATTAAGCACACTCAGATAAATATAACCAAAATCAAGTGATAGTAAATACTTACATTGAAGAGCATAAAACAAATACCCATTGATAAATACATGTTACAAACAGATAAACAAACATACCGAGTAATGTCTCACTCGTAAGGTAGGGTCTAAGGAGGGTGATACGAGGGCAAGCCTTACCGTAGATAGAGAAGTTGCTTAAGATGCTAATGAACTTATGTCGTATTTAGGTGTGCAATTAAAAATCTATGGCATATTTAGGGGTTGATTAAGATGCTAATGAACTTATGTTGTATTTCGTTGAAATTTGAAACATAATTTGTATTTGGTTAAACTTGATTTTTGATATGTTCATTTGAAATATTGAAAGATATTTTAGACAACTGAATTTTGAAAGCTATGTATTAATTTCTTTTTAAATATCCAAGCCAAGCCGAGCCCGAGCTTGCCCTAGCTCGACTCAAGTTCGGCTAGTGAACAACCCTAGGACCACCTAGAAAGTAACTAAAAGAGGTAGGGCAAGCCAAGACACACATAGCTAAGATATATCTATTGGCCTCCCTAAAAATCCCTAACCTATATCGTACATATTCAAGAACTCCTATGATCAGGTTAAGTCTAACAAATCCTGCTAAATCCGCTCATCCCGTGTCAGCTTTGAGAAGTAACACATGTTAATTTACTACATAGTTAGGATGTACTATTCATTTGTCACCCAAAAGAACATACACAAGGTGTTCCATCCAATATGGCCCTAATTAGATTACACCACCTTGTTAACTATGTTGATCATCATCATGCAAGTATTTATATAAAAATGAAGAAAATTGGGTATGAATAAGAAAAGCAAGCATACAATGCCAGGGTTCTCATGAGGATCACGCTTATACATCATGACATATTTGCCTCGAATGTAGAGAAAGCGAAGGTGGCAAAACTCGCGGCCAATTGAATTGGTGCCCAAATGATAAACCCATCCGAAATATTCCAACCGGGTCTCCGCCCCACTCTCGGATCCTCCACTTTCCCACGAACCTCCTCTCTTCATCACATCACCCACCCAATATGTTTTTTTCTGATCCTATAACGTTGAATGTTTGTTGTTGGGATGGAAGAAGAAGAAGAAGACGAAGAAGAAGAAGATGAAGGAATGATTAATGGCAGGTGGATGATGATGTCACATTCAAATTCAATGCGATCATTGGAGATGATATTTCAAGAATCAATCAGTCGACTTCAATATCATATTTATTCCACCTCCGCAAACTTAACAACGATATATATCCTGCTTTTTGACGACGGGAGTATGCAAAAAATGTAAACCTTCAAACTATTAATTAATTTAAGGGAAAACGATAAGGCTTGATATATAATGGGTCATATATTGAAGAGGAACGTGGTAATGCCCCCCACCAGGCTCTCTGGGGTTTGAGGCAAAAGGACATCTTTCAAGAGTTCGGTCCTTGCCGCGATTGGTTCTTAAACTCCTTCACTCCTGGTGAGGTTATCCGGCAGAGGGCGAAAACTCATGAAGGGCTATATCGCACTTATGTGATCGGGGAGGCCAACACTCGCGCTGCTAACCATCAAATAGTTCGTGAGTGGCGGACACTGGTTACGGAGCGGTCGGATTGGGAGAACTACCGCGAGCGAATGCTGAAGCGTGTTAATGAGTTCGAAAAGTCGAAAGCTACCTTTGATGAAGAGAAGGCAAGGTTTGAGGCTGACAAGAAAGCGGAGGAATGGGGGCGCGAGGGCCTGAAAAACAAACTTCAAGCTGCCGAGGATCTGTTGGCAAAGGAGAAGGCTGAGTGGAGGAAGATCTGCGAGAAGGACAACCATCGCGCTTATGCTGCCCGCACTAAAATTACTGAGCTTGAAGGTAGGGTTGCTGAGCTGACGGCGAAGGTTGAGGATGCGCAGGCTGCTCATGCTGCTAAGGAGCAGATTGAGGTTTGTAAAACTTTTACCCTTTCCTTCTGTGTTTTGTTTGTGAAATAGCCTAAGTTCTGTCCTTTTTAGGTTGAGTTGGCTGATGTGAAGTTGCAGCTGTCGAGCAAAGACAAGGATCTTAAGGCCAAGGATGTCGAGATCGCTGAACTGAAACACCGCCTGAATGAGCAGGTTGACAAATGCGAATCCTTGGAAATCGATCTTGAGGCGGAGAAAGTTAAGGCCGCAACTGCTGAGGAGGCCAAGCAGCGAGCTGAGGAAGCGCGTGATGTTAGTACTGCGGCCCTCAATGTAGCGCAGACTAACTATTCTGAGGCTCAGGGCATCATTGATACTCTTGTCTCTGAGGCCGAGTAGATGCGCGGCCGCGGAGTAGTGCTGGTATGCTATTCTTATTCCCCTTAAAAAGTTTTATTTGCTCGGAGTTGTTTTTAATACACAGTCTTCGCTGTAGGTTGCCAACTCTGTCCTTAACGCTGGAGAGCTGGATCGCGCTGTTGCTGCTCTGACAGATGCTGCGCGCGCAGTTGGTCATCGTGGAGGCTATCTGGAGTGTGCGCAGCACGTTGAAGAGGTGTACGGACAGGAGTTTGACACTAGTCATTGTTCAGTGACTGACCAGGCTAGTGCCGAGTTGACACGTGCAGAAAATGCTTATGATCACTTATCACTGCCCGTGATGGACTTAGTCGCGAAGGCTCTAGAGCATGATGACTGGTGTCATCGCCTTAAGGCCATTCTTGACCCACCGATAACTGTTGACTTATCTGATGCGGAAGAAACGACGGGTAATGATGGCGATGAGGAAGGCGATGATGTTGGCGATAAGCGCGACGATGATGATGGTGATGGCTTTGAATAGACTAGTGTTAATAGGTGTTTTGCCTTGTAATTTCTTTTACCTTTGCAATGTTAGTAGTTGCGCGGTGGCGCTTGTGTTGGGTCGAATGAACGGCATTTTTCATGTAACTGTTGCGCGGTCGCGCTTGTTTAAATATGATGCTTGTTTATTCTTTCCCGTTACAATTATTGCACTGTTGTTAGAAACTTTGGTTAAGTTAGCGCGAATAAATGTAAGTGTGGCTCGCGTGAGTGTAATTGCCCGGTCTCGCGCTATGTTCGCGGAGGACCTTGGAGGCCTAACTCAGGAGCTCGTAAGTTACTGGAATGTTTTCGTGCTAATCAGAAGTTTAACATGCATTTGTAACGAAAGAAGTCATCTTGGTAAAAGAAAACATGTCGTATGCTTTCATTGATTAGGAAACAGGCGCTTAGGCCAACATACATTGCTCGTAACGTAAAGGGCGTTTAGCCAACATAAGAAAGTAAAGAGGCGCATGGCCAACATCAGTGGGTAAAGGCGCAAGGCCGCGAGTAATTACATATAGCATTTGCGCAGTTGTTGCGCATTCCACGTTCGCGGGATGATGTGACCATCCAGGGTGCGCAATTTGTAAGCCCCTTTTGCTAGCACTTCGTGAACCAAGTATGGGCCTTCCCATTTGGGTGCTAGTTTTCCTGGGTGTTCAGCATTTGAAGCTTCGTTGTCTCGGAAGACGTATTCTCCTGGAGTGAAGGTACAGATGCGGACTCTCGCATTGTAGTACCTTTCCAGTTGTGTCTTGTACTTGGCTTCTTTAATTCGCGCAATTTCGCGCCTTTCTTCTAGCAAATCCAAGTCAAGACGACGCTCTGCCTCATTGTCGATTGGGTTGACTGCTGTCAAACGCGGAGAGTGCAGGCCAACTTCTGCCGGGATAACCGCTTCTGAGCCATAGACTAGGCTAAAAGGGGTTTCGCCGGTACTTGTTTTCGGCATGGTTCGGTGAGCCCACAAGATACTCGGGAGCTCATCCACCCTGCCTCTTCGCTTTGTGCCTAGTCGGGCCTTTATCCCATCGACGATGCACTTGTTCACGCTTTCAACCTGCCCGTTGCCTTGAGGGTGCGCAACGGAGGAGAAAGTATGTTCGATTTTCATCTCTTTCATCCACTTCTGGAGGTCCTCAGACGCAAAGTTGGTGCCATTGTCAGTTACAATCTTGAGTGGAAGGCCAAACCTGCAGATGATGTGCTCCCAAATGAACTTCCGCACTATCATGGCTGTGGTTGAGGCAAGGGCTTTGGCTTCCACCCATTTCGTAAAGTAGTCGACGGCCACTATTATGAACTTGACGGCGCCAGGAGCCTCTGGGAAAGGTCCCACCATATCAATTCCCCACTGCTGAAAGGGCCAGGCAGTGGATACAGGGATAAGATTGTTTTTTGGGCGCAGGGTTTTTGGAGAGTGTCGCTGACAGGAGTCGCACTTGCGCAGCTCCTTCAGTGCATCGACATGCATCCCTGGCCAATAATATCCAGCGTTCATAATCTTCGCGACTACCATGCGTGGCCCTGCATGGATGCCGCAGATCCCTTCGTGGATCTCCCTGATCAAGTAATTCGCATCTTGGGGGTCCACACAGCGCAGCAGTGGTCCCAAGAAGGATTTTCGGTACAAAATACCACCATTCATTTCGTAATGCAGGGCCTTGTTTTGAATCTTCCTTGCCTCTGCTTTGCTCTCAGGGAGTATTCCTTCTTGCAAATATTGAATTATAGGGGTCATCCAGGATGGCTGCCCTATTTCGATCACGTTGACTTGTCGTAGCAGAACTGATGGATTCTTGAGTACTTCAATCCTTACATCTTTTGCTAAATGTTGGAAGGAAGTTGAAGCAAGCTTGCTCAAAGCGTCAGCTGGTTTGTTTTCAGAGCGATTGATGTGGATTACCTTGTGAGACTTGAACTGTTGAAGCAACTCTTTTGCCTGCTCTAGATATAGGGCCATAACTTCGCCCCTTGCATCGTATATACCGTTAACTTGGCTGGCTATCAGGAGTGAATCAACGTGTGCTTGTAAATTTTTAGCTCCCATTTTTATGGCGAGACGCAAGCCTGCCAGAAATGCCTCGTACTCCGACTCGTTGTTGGTATTCTTAAAATCCAACTTGATGGCGTAAGTGAATTCATGGTTTTCAGGGCTCACTAGGCGCAATCCAGCTCCCGCGCCGTCCTCATTTGAGGCCCCATCAGTATAAAGCATCCAAGTCTCATTTGTCGTGTCTTTTACGGGAGTCTCCACAAGCTCACAATATTTGATTTTATCAATTGGGACTTCTGTGATGAAGTCTGCTAGAACTTGACCCTTGATGGCTGGGCGCGGCCTGTACAAAATGTTGTGGCCCCCCAGCTCGATGGCCCATTTCGCTAACCACCCGGATGTTTCTGGCTTTTGCAATATCGTGCCGATGTGGAAATTGGTAAGTACGGTGATTACATGCCCTGTAAAATATCAGCGCAGCCTTCGGGAAGCGTGTAGCAGCGCAAGCACCAATTTTTCCATCGTGGAATATCTCGTTTCTGGGTCAGTGAGTACCCTGCTGACGTAATAAATTGGAGTTTGGACTCCATTTCTCTCCACCAGTAATACCGACCCTACTGCCTTATCCGAAGAAGATAAGTACAGTACGAGCGGCTCTTTTTTAAACGGTGCAGTCAGGGTAGGGAGCTCAATCAAACACTCCTTCATTTGCTGAAAAGCTTTCTCTGCTTCGGGGGTCCATCTGAACTCTTGTTTCTTCACACAGTTGTGCAGAGTGCTGATAAAAGGATACGACTTGGCGGCGTGGTTTGACAGAAAATGATTAAGCGCGGCTAGGCGGCCGGCCAACCTTTGCATCTCTTTGATTGTTCTTGGTGATGGCATTCGTTCTATTGCCTGGACTTTTTCTGGATTCACCTTAAAGCCGCCATTTGTGACTATGAAGCCTAAGAACTTCCCTTCTTCCATACCAAACGAACACTTGGCTGGATTCAATTTCATATTCACGCTGCGCAATGAGTTGAATGTTTTTTCGATGTCCTTCAACATTTGGTCCTCTTCAGGACTTTTGACCACCAGATCATCGATGTAGACCTCAATGTGCTTCCCGATGTCTCCCGTGAAGGTCTTATCCATCAGGCGCTGGTATGTGGCGCCAGCGTTTTTGAGGCCGAATGGCATCTTTGTATAGCAAAAAACCCAAGATCAGTACGAAAAGCTGTCTTGTCTTCATCCTCGAGCTTCATTTGAACCTGGTGGTACCCTTTATAGCAATCTAAGAAGCATTTCCATCTGTATGGCGCGAGAGAGTCTATCTTTTTGTCGATCTCGGGCAAAGAGTAACAATCTTTAGGGCATGCCTTGTTGAGATCGGTATAATCAACACACATTCGCCATCCTCCACTAGACTTCTCTACCATCACGGGGTTCGCAACCCAACTTTGATAACGGACCTCCCGCAAGATCCCTGCCTTTAGCAACTCACATACCTGCTCATTCATCGCTTTGGTTTTATCCGCCCCTAGGCTGCGTCTCCTTTGCACTTTTGGCTCAACAGAGGGGTAAGTGTTCAGACAGTGTTCGGTGATGTCACGCGGGACACCGGTCATGTCAGCCGGAGTCCAGGCGAAGATATCCATATTTCTGAACAGTAGTTGCTTGAGTTGGGTTTGGATGTTTTGTGAGATTGCGTGGCCTATCGTCACCGTTTGCTCCGGGTATTTGCGGTTCAATACCCACTTTTCTGGCTCGGTTGTTGAAACCTTCGCCGCTTTCGTTGGGCGCATCTCTTCCGTTGACATCACTTCTTTCTTAGCATAGATGATAGCCACCCCTGTTTTGGTTGGAAACCCTACCGCTGAGTGGGGTGTGGAAGTTATCATGTTTAGTTCGCCTTGGGTTTCTCTCCCAATCAACACATCGTGTCTCGATTTGACAGGCATCACCATGAAGTTTACCTCTGTTGTTCTTGAATGCTTCCCGTCAGAGAGTGTGACGGGGAAGCTGATTTGGCCTAGCGGGAAGACCATTTCGTTGCAGAATCCAGACAATGGATAATCAACTGGCTCAAGTCTCGCTTTATCTTCCTCATCAAACTGATTAAAGCACTGCTCATAGATGATATCGGCCGTACTACCTGGGTCAATGAACACATACTCTGTTTCGTAATGGCCGATAATACCGGTAATGACGACGGGTCGAGTGGCGCGAGGACCGCCGCGCACTACCGGGAAGATGACCTGTTGCTCTTGCCATGAGGGTTCGTAAGGTCGCTTGCCTTTTTCTCTCGCGCTATACCTTGGCCCGTTGACCATGTGGGTCTCTAAGCATCGGACTTTTTTGTGATTCCCCTCATCATGGCGATGGAGCTGTCGAGTTTCTTTGCGCACGTTTTTCACCAAGTGGCTCAGCTTTCCACTCTTCAGCGCTCTCTCGATCTCTTGACGTAAGCTGTAACAATCATCCGTTAAGTGGCCTGTATCCTTGTGGAAATCACAATACAGGTTGGGGTCTTGCCCCTTTTTGTTCGTCATAGGCCTTGGCGCCTTGAAATCATGATTCTCCGTCATCAGCACCTCTTTTGGTGTTTTTATGAGCGGAGTCCAATGCTTATCTCGGTTGTCATCCCTGACTGCCTTTCGATACCCAATTCGATCGATAGTGTCTCGCGCATCTTCTCTGTAGCGCGGCCGTTCTTCATAACGAGATCGTTCACCATAACCGTTGGAGTGGTTGGCTTTCCACCCAGGGTTTTTTCCTTTGTTCCGTCTGTTGTTGTCGCGCGAATGACTTCCTTTAGAAAATCGATCTTCGTTATGATAATTCTTGTTTCTGGCGAGTAACTCTTCAGTCTGCGAACTATCTTCGCGGCTTCCATGAGCTTATCCCATTCTTTGGGCATTCCATCTTTCCCAGTGATAGTTCTGATGAGACTATCACAGCGAATGGCTTTCTTGAAGTGACAGCGCATGAGTTGTTCACTTACGCCACCGATTTCCAAACACTCTTTGTTAAAGCGAGTGGTGAAATCTTCTAAACCTTCATTATCTCTGCGCCAGATATCCTCAACCTCGGCTGTGTCGCGCTGGTATCGTCTTTGTTGACTGAAGTGACTCAAAAACTGAGTCCTGAAATCCACCCATGACTTTATCTTTCCCGGCGGAAGGCTGTCGAACCAGGCGCGAGCAGCCCCTGTGAGCGTTTGAATAAACAGATGGCACCAACTGGGCATATTCCATCCTCCCATGCAGCCCACGCTTGTAAAAACTCTGACGTGATCATCGGGATCAGTCAATCCGTTAAACTTTCCGACTGTCGTAGGTAACTTCTCTCTTTTGAGCGGCGCTAGCGCGATCTTTGGAATGAACTTTGAATGTTCTACAGCTTCAGTTGGTCGATAGGCGAGGCGAAAGTCTTGCTCTGCCTCTTCGGTGTACCCCACGTGCTGTCCTGGTTTGTAGTATTCGTGATTTCTTTGTAAACGATTGAAGACCGAAGATTCTTCATCGTTCTCCCAAGTTGGATCATTTGGGTCAGTATCTTCCCATTCATTGTTCATGTTGCGCGGCGTGAGCCGGCTATGAACTGGGCCTCTTTGGACGTTTGACGGATCGTCATAGTAGCTTTCCGTTTCTCCCCGTGTATCGCGCGTGTCTTGCACGCTTAGTCTTCGGGTAGGGGGAGGTCTGTTGGCTCTTCCTTGGATATTTTGCGGTGGTGGCCTCTGGCGCGGCCCGTGACTGGGGCCGGTTGGTGTAACCAAGGACGGTTCTGCCGTTAAGACTGCTTGTTGTGCGCTCAAGGATTGATATGCCTCGTTAATGGTGGCAAGTTGTTTGGCGTACCATGAGGCTGGGGTTTCGCCCTCTGGTAGCCCTAGTAGCGCCGAGATGTTCTGAGGTGGAGCTGGGTTTGAAGGTCCAGCGCCGTTGTTTCCTGGGGTTACCGTTTGAGTGATGCGGGTGATGCTCCCGCGCGGTCCCCCCGTATTGTTTACTTCGATTTCGCCAATTTCTTCGATGTGTTGAGGTTGGGCGTTTTGATTACCCTCCCCCAATGCTGCATTAGGGTTTTCACCGAAACCAACAAACTCGGGAATGATTCCTTGACCAGCCATGGTCGAAGGAAGAAAAAACACGAAAAACTCAGGAAGGAAGAAGATGAAAGTGATTTATAGAAAAACTGGTGGGCGCCAATGAAGAAACACGGAACTAATTAAGGAACTAATCAGTTTGGTTTATGTTTCTACCATAGTGTTTAATCTTATTTATAGTTTCCTGAGCTCCTTAATGACTGGGTTATCTGCAAAACAGAACACCGTTACTCGTTAAGAGGGGAATGTGGGGGGTTTCCCTCTTAACCGAGCTCCGGCGTGAGAATAAGCGACTGCTTTGGGGAGATAATTAAGTATTAAGAGTGAGAGTAGAGGGAATGGAATGTTTAACCTGTGAAGTGAGGTCTCTATTTATAGCCGGAGAGGTGTAAGAGGATGTGGGCTGATGGGCCTTGGGCCGGAAGGCGACAACATGGAGGATATGCTCCTTGTCTCACTGGTGTCGACCGTTAGTGGCTTCTAGGAGCTTTCTGGAGCTGGCGCAATGTGATTGGAGCCACGTGTCATTGTTGTCAGCCTGGACGCCCTTCTGCCATCAGCAGGTAAGTGGAGATCGTGGGGCAGTTGTCTCTACCTTATGATTGGTGCCATGTAGGCGTCCTTAAGTACTTTTTGTCTCCTGCATGTCAGATGATCGTGGAGCACGATTGAGCAGAGCCAGACGGACGTTGATTGGCTCTTTTCTTCTGCCACTTGTACCTTGTGTCCTATTTGGATAGGCCTTGCCCCGTAGTCACGCATGATTCTTGCTGAGCACGCTACTACTCCGCGCAGGGTAGGTGCTTCCAAATGTTCTTTCAGAATGCTAAGTGTTAGAAATGGAGTCTCCACTTGCTCAGGCCTCGCGCCGGATCATTACATGTGTTTGTAGCCCGCGCGAGGTTGGCAATAAGAAATATGTTGAATAAGGAGTATGGTCCTGCGCGCGTCCTGACTGGAGGGTTGCGCGGCGTTTTTGGGACGATACCCCTTCAGTACACCTTGGAAAATTAAATTGACACCTTTAATACGTATCGTATATAGACCTAATAGAGATCTGAATAAGTTTCTGGAATTGGAAAACCGTTGTGTCTAATCATATCAACTGCTGCATGTAAACACAGTAATGTCCACATGGTAGAACTCCTCTAGTTGAACTATATTTCGTCCAACATATGACACATGATAAAAGCGCTTCTCTAGACAATTAGGACACTAGTCGTATGATAATTTTATAAAATAGCCCTAAATTAGAGATAAAATACATACAACGTCAACAATGGCATCAAAATACAGAGCTTCATCCTTATTTCTGTAAATTGCACAAATAAACATGCCTTGAATGAGTCTAGAACACTCGTAATCCTCAACCAGCTTTGAAACCGGACGAAATCTATGAAGAAACTGTTCGATTTCACGGTGAGTGGAGAAATTAGCGACGGAGAAAACTTTGTCGTAGAAACTTTGAACAAGATAAGAAGGATGAGATATCGGCAGTTAGCTCGAAGAAGTTTCTCTCGATCATTCAACATATGACCCAAATCGATTTCGGAGAACGTGTAATCCAAAGGTCGGTCTCGGGTGGGCATAAGATCCGTGGGCCTATTGTAAGATCTGTGACTCCATGGAAGATGTGATTAAGGTAACTACCGAATCACACCAATTCGTTGAACCCACATATTCGTGTGTTGTAGTTTGGAAAGATGACCGAATAGAGATCTGAATAAGTTTCTAGAATTGGAGAACCATTGTGTCTAATCATATCAACTATCACGATAAGTTTCTATTGAAGTGCAAGAACGAGTATGAAGATAAGTTAAAGATAAGTCAAAAACAAAGAAGAACACTTGAAGAAAAAGCAAGAACTTGGAAGTATTACCTGATTTACAGCTGGATCTTGTTTGTTGTCTATGTATTTGTATTCAGTAAATTAACATGTTGTTGTAGACTATGTTTTGTAGCTATAATGTACTGAAATTTGGTTTGTAATGAATGGAAATGTGTTGACTTTTGTTGATATAGTGATATTATCAAAAGTCTGTATCAATAACTTCCATATCCCCTTGGTAGTTGTTACCATGTGACACATGATAAAAGCGCTTCTCTAGACAATCTGGGATTATGTTCCGTTTTAGGGTTTCTTCATCATCTGTAACAATGTCAATAAACGTTGATCGGAACACGCCGCTTAAATCAAAGGATGAGTTTATTTGATTGTGAAATAGACATGAAGGATGAGATATCGACTATTGTCGGATCTGTGACTCCATGGAAGATGTGATTAAGGTAACTACCAAATCACACCAATTCGTTGAAAACACATATTCGTGTGTTGCAGTTTAGAAAGATGATCGAATAGAAACTAAATGAATTATGCAACATTTCCGCATTTTTTGCACTGGCTTTCACTGCAAGGTCTTTATCTATCATGTCATCGACCAACTGCTCGAAATCTCTTTCGTTTCTCGGGCTCGCATTCTAAGATCCTTACATTGGACACAACACACCAAAAACCAAACACAACACACCAAAAAATAAACTTCAAAAATTCAGTGCCTTAATACGCATCGTATAGGCCTATACGATGCGTATTGAATTGGAAAAGTGTGTGGATATACAGGACCGGTGTGGCAATAGAATTTCCGTATATAATAACCGGATAAATATTAAATATTTTAATCTTAAAATCTGGAGTTACATTTTCATTCTTCATCACTAGACTGGCAATAGGGAACTTTATAAAACACTATTAAACTTGTTTACATAAAATTACATCATGTAGTTTTTTACTTTTTAAAAATAATTAAAATTAGAAGGTTAGGATCCATCATTTCTCTTTATTGTTACATAAAATATACAACTGTGTTATAAACATTGGATATAAAGTAGTTAAACGAGTCGTATTCATGTTTAGAACTTGTGTTGTTCGCGTCGTCAGAGAGCTGTAAGCCCTAGTTTTTATTTTCGATACGCGAATGAAATTCGGTTGGTACCGGTTAGTTATTTTAGTAATCGAAAGAGCAAAAAAGATATATATCAACACATATTTTACACTGATTGTAAACAATACAAACAAAATATCGATACCAATATTGATGTGGTTCGGTCGATCTCAGTTTGGTTCATCATGGTATCGGACTCGTATAGACTATGATACAAAAAAAACACACTCTATTTTGAATATTACCTGTTTTCAATAAAATCTATACCTAAACGTCGAGATAAAAAATTAAACACAGTTGCGTATTTTTTTTAAGTTAATCAACGCAAGTTATCATAGTTAAATAAAAATAAATGAAAATTACACAAATTACAAGCGTATATTATATATAGTGTAAATGTGAAATTAAAATTTAAAAAATATGACATTGTTCACTAAATAGTGTTTCTCTCAGACTTTCACAATGTTTTCACGATTTAATACGACCAACCGGTTGAATCGTTCGAACTGGAGATCGTTGATACCGACTGCCTGGTTACGCATATTTTGGTTGTTTCAAAAAATAATCGGTCTTTTAGGGGATCGAGCAATTGAACCGATGATCTGGAAAGGCAGAGATGAAGACAAGGCAGATGGCTTGCAGATTGACAACGACAGCCTTGTAGATTTGTGGTTGCAATAAAGATGAAGTTTCACAGATGGAGTTTCTTTTCCAAATGGAAAACCTTTTGAGAGTTGTATATCGTAACCCCGGCCCCTAATTGTTTGGGAACGGGCGGCCGCGAACCAGTATCAGTGGTATCGGTGTTTATCAATTTGGCAGCGGAATTTACATCAGGACCGTAGTTAGGAAATATTTTATCAGAGTAAAATACCATATTTTTATAATATTAAATACATGGGAAATTCCCAAGTTTCTATTACAAACATGTTTATAGGGATAAACCCTAATTTATTGAAATAAAACATCTTATTTATTTAGGTAACTTTTATAACCACTTTTCCAAGCCTTCAGTGCTGTCCAGCTGGCTTCTATTTGGCTTTCACATTTTGTTACCTGAAACGCGTTTAAAAATATTTTATCAGCAAGAAATACTGGCGAGTGAATCCCAATTTAATCAAAACAGGTTTTATCATTGTACAGCATTAAGGGCGATCTCGCAATTACATTTGTTTATATTTTACCTTAATTACCACCCACGGTACTGTCAACCCGACTTGTGGTCATGTTACTACTCACAGTGTAGTAACAAATTTTGTATACAAAACCCCAACATACCGACAATAATTGTAGAATAAAAATACTCAATCACTGTTAATTACAAGTTAAAACAATTGAGGTTTTGTAAAAACAGTTTACAAAAAGGTTGCATAAAAAGAGGATTACTCACATTGCTACTTTAGGTATTTCCTTTGTGACTTCCTGGTTAAAATCTATTAATTTAAACAACGCACACGCGTTAGTATAATAACCCAATTACATTAGTTATACCCTCCCCGAGACAGAAACTCCAACGACTACGTCGGGCAGAGCCTCGACAGGCGTTACGGAGCACTAGATCAATCGGGCAGCGTATCTAATACGTAATCGGGGTTGTGATACTTACATCGAGGCAGAGCTTCGCTATTTTAGTGGGTATAATGCCCGGGAATTACTTTAGCTATTCAGAAATTTAGAGAGAGAATTGTGATGAAAAATTTATGAACTGGGCCGATCTCATCTATTTATAGTGCCTGATCGACAGTCTCTCGCGGCACGCGAAAGAGACACTAGGGGCCGTCGCGCCCCGCGAACTAGGCTATCTAGGCCATAGCCTTGACCAATCACCGGCTAGGCTTGACACGCACATGCCACGTGGCAACACCGGGCGGTGCCACTTACTTCTTCGCTCGCGCCCCGCGACAGATCCTAAGGGGTCTGTCGCGCCCCGCCAGAAACCATTATTTTTTGTTTTTATTTAATTTTTATAAAATTAAAGGTATTTAGGGCCTATTTTCGCATACGGGGTGTATTTTAGGGCGTATAGGGGTGTTATAAATATTTTAGGAGGGTTGTTATATTGTAGTCGTATTTTTTTTTTTTTGAGTTAAATGTCCGGTTGGACCCTGTGGTTTACAAAAATTGTAGAGTTGGTCCGAGTGCTTCAATAATTACAGAGTTGGTCCCAGTGGTTGTAATTTTTGCACTCGTGTGGTCCTTATCACTAACGTGTGTTAAGTTTCTGAGTTAAGTATATGCAAAATTACTAGATTGCCCCTGAACAATTAAAAAATAAAAATAAAAACAAAAAGAAATAGGCCCTCCCCTCATCTTATTCCTCCTCTCCTTTCTCTCTCTATAAAACCCACCCCCACCACCTCCACCTCCACCTCCACCTCCACCTCCACCTCCACCTCCACCTCCACCTCCACCTCCACCGTCAACCCACCATCATCACTTCCACCTCCGCCTCCGCCTCCACCTCCACCACCATCTACACCGCCACCTTCAACCCATCACCACCACTACCTCCACCATCAACCCACCACCACTACCTCCACCGTCACCTTCAACCGACCACCACCACCACCTCCACCTCCACCTCCATCGCCACCTTCAACCCACCACCAACACCTCCACTACAACACCACCCCAACCTCCACCGCCAACACCACCCCAACAACCACCACATAAACCCGCCGAAAAAATGATTATGGTCGGAAAAAGGAATCTGGCTGGCTACCACCATCTCCGATGATATTAAACCAATACGATTTGTAATCTTGTGAGTTTCTAATCTAAACTATGATGAGACCTTCTCGATCGAAGTCATCGTTGGTGGGGGGGGGGTAAAACCTAGAATGTAACACCCCAACCGCGTAAAAACAACCCGCGGCCGAAATGTCAGGGGTCACGTTACAAATTGCTCAAAACACATGGTACTAAAGTTTCATTATATTACATTGTTATTCAACACAAACATTACAAATAATTATTTTAAATTAAAGGAAACAAAGGCCCGAGTCCATTCCTACGTGTAACATACTTGAATAAGCATCGCACATATTAGCACCTGAAACATATGTGAAAATAAAGTCAATAATGAATGCTGGTGAGTAACATAGGTTTTGTAGCAAAGGATATGGCAAAAAGTTTAGTATTGCAATACTTTGGTCAACTGCAAAAGTAGATGTGTAAATTAGTTTTGTAACCAAGTTTTGTTGCGAAAAAAGTTAGTATTGTAATACTTTGTTTTTTTTTTTTTTGGTAATAAAACTTGTAGCATACATAAAGTATACTTTGGTCTTATGAAAACTAAATATTTTGTATCAACAAAAGATAAATTGTATGGCTTATTTGGAAAAACTTTGTATAAACAAGTGTGGCCGTTTGGTAATACATTCAAGCCTTTTACTGACGTTTGGATATTAGCCACAAGGGTTTATTTGATTGAGTAACTCGGTTTCTGTCAAAATACTTCAATTGAAGGGTCAAAAGCATGATTTTTAGCTCAAGGTTTTGCAAATCTGCTACATTAAAACATTATTTTAAGTTATTTACGTCCAGAAAAGCAAGAAATCAAACACATTTAACTTAAAATAAAATTCTTGAACTAACATTTCAGTGCTGGTAATGCAGCACGGGGCCGTGCCACATGGACACAGGACCGTGTTGCTCGTCTGTTATTCCAAATCATTAATGGTTTGTCATATTTTCTAGAATGTCAAGCCAACAGAGTGGAACATCGTCCAACAGCTCAAGGAATAATCGCTGAGGAAGGAGACTTTCTCTTGAAGCAACTCTCGTCCGGTACGTAAGTGCTTTAAGAGAATCTCTTGAGGAGATGACCGTGGTAGAAGAGGTTCTAACTGGCCGAGTGAACCACCTCTCCATGGGATTGGAAGATTGCTTCAGGGAAATCAACCTTTTACATCAAAGGTTGAATATCTTGGTTGTGCCTCCAATGGAACCAATTTGGCCTCAAGAAGATTGGAACCTTGCTAACGAGGTCATCCACCCCACCGGATGGGAAGACGAGATACCGGAACCTCCTCCTCTTAATGTCTCCTTTGAGGTTCCGATCAATCTCGCACCCATGCCTCAAGAAGAGGTTAATGAGCAACCTTTTATCTTCCTTCCAAGGGAGATAGAAAAAATGCTCAACGACCTCTAAGCGGGTATTTCCGGGAATAGCTTGAAGCCCTCCGAAGATTAACCTCGGTTTTCACCAACCATTCTTAGATCCAGGGAGTAGCTATTAGGGTTTAGAATAAGATCTCGTGGGGGCATCTATCAAGACTCTATCTATCTAATTTAGGATTGTAATTTTTATTTCTTCTAGTGTTTTCCTTTTTATTTGAATGAAATGAAAGTATCTTTGATAGTGGTAACAATAAATGAGTGAAAGAAGTTGAAAAAGCCAAAGGGACGTTGAAAAAGGGACCCCATGCACGAAAACCAGATCCTCCCGCTTCAAAAACTACAGATCAGAGTTTGCACCACAGAGTCGTGCCCACCAGGCACTCCCCCGTCCCAATTGTCTGATGTCAAAAATTTTATGCCAAGAAGGTGGCGCAGGTCATGCCCACTCAGCACGCCCCTGTGTCCACCATACTGTAAGTTTTCTATTTAACTTTGTTACTGGTACTTTGGCCATGGGGCCGTGTCTACCTAACACGCCCCCGTGCTGCAGTGACCAGTAACAATAAAATTGTTATTTTTACTCACTTTTTGCACATTTAATCAAAAAAATCCTATGTGGGACACATTGAGGACAATGTGTAATATAAGTGTGGGAGGATGTTAAAACCTTGAATCGTTAGTCCTAAAACAAGCCTTACACAAAACTCGCATTGGAAAACCGCTAATCACACCAAACTTTTTTGTCAATTTTTTTTTTACTTATCTTGGTCTAGTTGGAAAAATAAGTTCTAAAGATTATGTTTTTAGTAATTTACACCTGATAGCGTCGTGATATAAAGAACCACTTAAGAAAATTATAAAAACGGGCATAACAAATCTTTGTAAAATTTGATTATATATACGGTTTTACACTATAACCTCTTTTCCCACAAAAGTGAGTTTTTAGCCTTTATCGAGCATACAAATACACATCTATACTAATTGCACAATTTTCATTTCTTGTGTGAATAGCTTGTTTGGTTCTTACAAATCTAGAACTTGCCAAAACAATACATCTCAAATCCTTACCGACATAAATCCAAGTAAGTAAATGATAGAGGCATTAGGACTAAGGGGGGTGGGGGTGGTCATCACTCATCACTCACAACACCCAATCAAGTTCCGCCATGTCATCAACCATTTTTCATCACTCACAACCTTTTTTAGTGGCAATGGTCATCACTCACAACACCCAACAATAAACCCTCACACCCCCTCACATCCTTTTATCACTTACACCCCATCACTCGTGAAATATATCACGCACACAATCCCATCACTCGTTGAATTATTAGGTGGCGGTGGAATTTTTGTTTCATCACTCGTTGAACAATGGCCCATCACGGAGAAAACCTTACCACCCCAGTCCCCTAAACCCATTTTTTGTTTCAACCTTTATTTTTCTTTTTATCACTTACCAAAAACATCCCCGTAGATAAATTCCTTTGAGTCTTAACCCATTCATTTATAAACCCGTAAAAATATATATTTTTGCAAAAACAACCACCCACATCCACAAACCTTTTTATTTGCACCCTTTATTTTTGTAAAAAGTTCAGTTATAAAAATTACAAGTATGGCTCAGTTTCAACTTTGGTATAAAAAATAATAAAATTATTTTAGCCAAAGTCTTTTTTGCTAAGCCACAAAGCAATGGAAAAACCGACACTTTTTACACTTTTCGACATTTTTACCAAACACACCTACACGAGCCACAACCTACCATTTTAAAGCCCTCTTGATATTTACAAGGATTAAACGTCAAAAGGAGGGGGTTTGATTATTTGTCAAGCCTATAGTAGGAGTAAGTTCCAAACCGGGTCCGAGCGTTTTCACTTAAACAACTTCAGCCGAGTGTTGAGTGACCACTTATGAGGTGTGTAAATTTATATATAACTAAATAGAATAGGCATGTTATGCCCAAAACAAATAATTTTTCTTAATATGTGTTTTAAATAAATCATGACAAATAAGATTGTAAATAAAATAAAAACAAAATAAATTTAGAACTTGGGTTCCTAACACTCTAAAGATAAACCAAAAACTTCTCTTCTACCAATTTCGTTTGGGTGTGTAAGCCACATTATAGAGTTTTGCTTGAGGACAAGCAAAGATTCAAGGGTGGGGGTATTTGATGTGCGTAAAATACAATATATAAATTACATCAAACAAGGCGTAAAATCAACCCTTTTCGGTACTAATGTTGGAAAAAGCATGTTTTTTTATTTACTTTTAATTTACAGGATCAAAAGAGCTTAAACGCACAAAAGGAACAAATTAACAGCAGAAACCAACATAAATACAAAGAAGAAGGATTGACATGACTCGCCGAGCCCCCATCCACATCCAAACCAACAAAAATAACAAAACATAAGCTTAGAAACGGGGCCGTGCCCACCAGGCATGGGATCGTGCCCAGTCAAGATTCCCTGCAGAAAAAGACAACAATAAAAGACAAACCAACACCGGGTCGTGCTAACTCAACATGGGCCGTGGTCAACTCTAAGATTCGCAGAATTTAAGATAGTACAGCAAGTACAATCACCACGGGCCGTGCCGTTGACACACGGGGCCGTGTTAGTACAAGAACTGACATCTGCAGTTAATGAAGAGAAGAGAGAATGAAGGCCACGGGGTCGTGCCAGGTGGGCACGGGGCCATGTGGATGCTCTGATTTCAGCTATTTGCTTGGTTTCATTCCAACTCATCCATTAGCAAACCACTTCACTCACACTTGCCACCACTCCACCACCACTACAACACCAACACCCACCATCATCATCCATCTTTCATCTTTTTGAGTGTGTAGTAGTCTCGGGATCCAAGATCGATCGTAAGAGTTCTTGTCAAACAAAGGTCATGCTTGGATAATCTCTTACATCACTTGGTGAAGACGAATCTTTTATGTATTACTTTTGATTTCCAATCTTTGGCTACTTTTCATTTGGGTATGTATTAATGACTTTAATAACTAGTTTTCTATATTGAAGGTGAATTTTACTTAATCATTTCTTCATGTTTTGTTGATTCACTCATTCGTGTCTTTACGGTCTACATAAAGCGCGTTAACTGTCTGGAAGGGGGTTAGAAGGCTGTTTGTGTAAAGTTCTTGCCTCGTTCAGTGTATAGATCCTGCGAGAACCTGATTCAATCTTACTAGGACTTCACTTGAGGCAGATAACATTAAATCGTGGGAAGTAAGAACCGCTTGTAATCCCTTATCTATAAACTACTATTAAAACATTAAACCGACCTTGCGGGACTGTATCCTTGCTGACTCAGACCAATAGGTTGAGGGTAACGCTGCTTGGAAGGGGGCCTACCACTTTTCGCATTAATCACTTACTTAATTGTCTTTCAATAATCCGACCTTGCGGGACTGTATCCATGTTGACTCAAACCAATAGGTTGAGGGTAATGCTATCTGGAAGGGGGCCTACTACTATAATTTAAAGATAATCTCTTAAAAAGCCTAAAGTGCGAAAATCATCAAAGGATACATAAAAGAGGAGTACTCGATATACTCGTTACGCCTAGCACTAGAGATTCGGATCATAATGTAACTATATCGCATACATCGCTATTCGAAGGATAAATCGCATATTTTCGCAATATATTATCACTACGTTACATCACGAACACTAACACTCACGATGGCACTGAGTGAGGACCTATTCTACCCTCCTCGGTGGCCGTGGTGTGTCGAAATGCAGACAACTAACGCTAACAAAGACTCTCGGGTGAGTGCTATAGCTCCAGTCGTCGTGACGACGATGACAATACGAGTGCGTGGTACCCCGTCGGTCATTGTGGCACAACACACAATAACGTTCACTATGACATCGAGATAGGACCTATACTACCCTCCTTGATGGCTGTGAAACGTTGCTAATAATCGCATACTCGAAACGAAAACCGATTGTTGTATCGAAACTTTAGATTATGGATACGAAAATATGACCCCTAGTGATATATACATATATAATAATAATATAAATTTAATATGGAAAGCACGTACTTCGAAAGTATCAAAACGATCGAAAACGGAGAAACTCACCGCGCCGGGGTAGCCACCCGGACGGATGGGCGATCCGGACGGATGGGCCATCTGGACGGATAGCCATCCGGACGGATGAGCACCATCCGACCCAGTAACTCCCTTCACCCCATTTTGCCTATAAATAGCCTGCCACACCACTTTTCAAGTGATGTGACAGCTCCCACTCGACCAGGCACGCTCCAAGACCCTTTTCTCTCGATTCCTCGCGATTCCGGTAAGATCTCAACCTAAATCTTGTACTTTTATGATCTACACACGATTCTACACCTTTCTATCCGTTAAATCTCAACTCTTAACCGTGAAATCTCTGGGTTTTGGGCATTCTAGGGTGATGTCACCATGAAGTTCTTATGAACTTCAGAAGTGATGTCATCCCACGAAGAACGACTCAGATCTGGATGATTTCCGCATGTTTTTACACAAAACTCGTCCAAAATTTATGTTATCTAATCAAAGAATAATGTGATTTCGGGATAAACATGGAAAACCGTCAAGAACGGCCAGATCTGATGGAACGGGGTGATTCCCGGCCGTTAGAACGGGTCGGATTCGATGGAATTTCAGTTGTTAGCACGATATCACACCGTTTCGGTCAAACTACCAATAATCATCTTGGAAAACATAAAGTTCAACACGATCAGACTGTCAAACAAACGACCATCCGTCCGGATAGCCATCCGTCCGGATAGTCATCAGTCACTGGTTATACTAACCAAGTGACCATCCGTTCGGATAGCCATCCGTTCAGATAGTCACTTGTCAATCATCAATCCAAACGAACGACCATCCGGCCGGATAGCCATCCGTCCGATAGTCTCTAGGCAATCACCATACAACATAGGTGCCCAACTGGCCGGATAGTCATCCGTCCGGATAGTCACCAGTCACGGGTCAAATCAACGAGCGACCATCCGGCCGGATTGCCATCCGTCCGGATAGTCACTAAAACACTCAACCATTCAAACAAGCGACCAATCGGCAGGATAGCCATCCGTCCGGCTAGTCATCCGTCCGGATAGCCACTAGACACTTGTGTCGCTTTCCACCGTTTAACGTACCATTCATCGATCAGGCTAACTTAGACGCGCTCTCAATCAATCAATCAATCAAGCGGTGTTTACTTGCTGAACAAGCACTGTGAGTATACTTGAACCCTTTTTAATCATATTTTGGGTGTAACATACGTTTCTAGCAAATCGAACTTATCAAACGAATTATTCAATCAATCGGGTTATCACTTGCGAATAACTGATATGCATAGATATACGTGATGCTAGTTGCATATGTGCTAGGGCTTATACTCGCGACGTCCCACCATGACTAGTATAGTACTATTGCGCCCGACGGGGTCTAGTTTGCCATCGCATATTCGAGCATCGAGGACTTAGTTGGTAGTATCAGCTTTGTGAGTATATATGTCGTGTGTTACGTTCTTGCATATGGAAATTCGCTACACTTTTTGTCTATTACGCTATACATATCAAACCTGTATACTCGCCAATACTTTTGTATTGACAAATATTTTAACGTATGTTGCAGGTTAGATCGCAGACTATATCAAATCAAGCTAGGAGGTCTAGAAACACAACTAAAATCTAGGTTGTCGGATTTGTATTGTTCGAGAGGACAAGAAATCTGTGATAACTTATGTGATTGTATTATTTGTTAGTATGGGATAACGAATGTATTAAATATTATCGCAATATAGTTGTTATGGATTCTCTTGAGCAATCTGATTCGCCTAGTGCCGCGCCCCGATGATTCCGCCATCGGTGGGGGTGTGACAGATTGGTATCAGAGCCATAACTATAGGGAATTAGGCCAGACTCGACCTAGTCCGGGTCGACGTCTTAGAAATTGACCTAGTCTATAGTCTAAGTACCAACAGGCCGACTCGTACGAACCCAGAAGGGTTTGTTTCGGGCCTACTTGATACTCTCGCTTGAAATTGCTAAAAGATACCACTTTGTGTGAACACCGCGTACTACAGCTTCACACGAAGGAGCCTTTCCTAAGGCCGGAATACTACTTAGCCTTTCCTAAGGCTGACACAATGCACATGTTTTTGAAAATACTCGCATAACGAAACCGAGCGATCCAGTCGAGATCAGGTGTGAAAACCAAGAACTCTCGATAGGATTACTCACCCAGCGCATTTTTCTAGCACGAGAACCTTTCATCGAGTTAGGAGTGACATCCACATCTCGAGGAAAGTCTCCATTTCGAAATCTAGTGGAACGCCCGAATTTATTCGAAGAGCATAACCACAATTGGGAACGAAACTGTTAAGTCAGGGGTGAAACCCATACCTTAATAAGACATTCCACTCTCTAAATTAGTTTTCAAAAGCTCTCACCAAGGACTCGACTATCACGATAACTCGAGCTACGCGATGACTAGGAGGACGAGTGCCATGAGCTGCATCCCAGTGGAAGCATGAGCCCTCTTGGACAACGCGCGTGCACGAACTTGTCAGATATAGTTGGGTTACCTTGGGTAGTCGACGCCTAAACACCCAAGGCACTCTATCATACGACCCGCCGATCTTACAAGTGGTTGGAACTTATTTACGTTTTGAAACTTTACGCTTTATCGATTTCTCGATTTTCACTCCCTGCTTTATAAACGCACAATTCGCACAGCCATCGCAATCTAAAACGAAACCCGAATGTTCGCAACAAAACTAATGCATAATCTATCGCCTTCGCTATCGTTTTCTCACCTCAACGCGTCCTCGAATATTCTAAATCGACCTGTATGGGTATGATTACAAATTTCAATTATATAAATATATATATATACGTATAAACAAACAAGTCATTGCGTGAGAACTTAGGAATTTCGTGTTTCCTATGTGGCTCCTATGTGATTCGCATACTAATATACTAACGCATCAAGTTTTGAACGCGCTCAATCGCATCGCAAAACTCAAAAATCATTATGATCGAATCTCATTCCAAGTCTCTTCCTGTCTAGATGCCTTCCAACAACTCTACCTCGAGACGAGTAGCCAGGAGAAGAGCCAAACGAAGCGCCGATAAGAGGATTGCATCACTTGTGACTAAGGAAGTGGTTAAGATTATTCCTCAAATTGCCGCTCGAGTGCACTCTCTGAGCCACTCTCGAGCCTCGGAAGACTCCAAGACGGAAGCGCCGCAATCTACGTTTCTCTACAAACACTTCAAAGCCTGTGACCCGATGGAGTTCACGGGTGAAGGAGGTGTATCTCAACTACTCCAGTGGTTCGATTCTATCGAAGTTACCCTTCGTCAAAGTGGGTGTCCCGATAGTTTCCGTACTACTTGTGCTACCAGAGTATTTCAATCACGAGCACTCGACTGGTGGACCGCCGAACGTAACAAACGTGGAATCTCCGCAGCTTACGCTCTCTCTTGGGATGAGCTGAAAGAGCTCATGAAAGAAGAGTACTGTCCTCCTCACGAAGTTCAGAATCTGGAAGACGAATTCTGGAAAATCAAGCAACTCAAAAGTGACAACACTGGCTACACCGCTAGGTTCAAACAGCTTAGCATAATCTGCCCAAGTCAAGTCAACACTTCAGAAAAAGCCATTTCGAAGTACATTTGAGACTTGCCTGAGTGTGTGGGTGATTTTGTCGAAGCTGCAAGACCTGCTACCATCGAAGAAACCTACCGCTTAGCCGCAGAAATCAACAACAAACGACTCATAGAAGGATTTTTCTCCAAGAACCCTGTCAAGCAATCTTATCAAGCAATCGCCACTAACTCTTCAGGCGATCCTGTTGACGATTCACTTGACGAATCTGCCGACGATTCTTCTGACGAATCTGCTAATGATTCTTCTGACGAATTAGGTAACGATTCTTCTGACGAATTTACTGCCGATTCTTTTAACAAATCTGCCGACGGATCTTCCGACAACTCGACCAAATATTCTGCAAATGAGTCCTTAGACGAATCCTCCAATGACGACACCTCTTCGCAAGACACCGACAAACCCAGCCGCAAACGAAAGATTTCAAGCCCGAGCTCATCAACAACCGAACTGCTGCAACCGAAACCTCTTCAAGCAGTTCAGATGTTTCCAAAACGAGCTTACACTGGAGCTCATCCTCAGTGTTACTCATGCACCTATCATCACCCAGTTGGGGCTGACTGTCGCTATTGCAGTAACTGCAACCGGTACGGTCACTTCACCCGCAACTGCCGCATCTAACCGCGAACCTGAGTACAACAACAACAGCTCCAGCAAAAGTCTTCAGCATCAAACATCTAGCAAGCGTAGGATAAGGTTGTAATGATACAATTTTCGACGTTAATTTCCAAGTTTTGAACCTACTCTATAATTCGATACTGCCACTATGTGACTCTCGCTCTCGTGTTCCCTTCACACTCTAGTCGTCACACCTAGACTAGATTCACGCACATACTATATACTATATCATGAAATAATGTGTTTTACCCTCACTACACTCTTAGAACGAGGTACGATAAACGTGCAAGGAACGACTAATCGCGGGTGCACACGGGATTATTTGGGTCAGTGCACGGAGATCGTAGTAAATTCTAAGGTGCCACAAGCGTTACGACGAAGTATGACACCAAACCACGGGATCTAAGTAGTAGGGGTCAAGCAAGGTGCGCTTTATCATACTACCGAAATTCCGTGAAGAAAGTGCCACGTGGAGTTGAACGTTATTAGACCTATTATACTATTGTGATTATTTTCAACACACTACACTCAATCGTAAGGCGTAACAAACCGTATCATCGCGAGACTTGTCGTAAGTCTGCAAACGCAGTGCAATCGCCTCATCGATGGACTCTGGGGAGTCTACCTCGGAGGGCAATTGCATCGACGCAAGACTGGTCGTAAGTCTGTTGCAACGAATCTCATCAAGTACATAAACGCTCACGGTATTGTTGAGTGAGAACCTATTCTACCCTCCTCAATAGCCGTGATGTGACGCAACGAAACGTAAAGCTTATTCGAAACGAAACTCGGCTAATCGTAATCGCTTATCATGTGTAACTCGCAATCTTTATCGCTTATTATGTGAATCTATATCGCTTGCTGTGTATCAATCTATCGCTATCGCCTACCGTTATTTGAGAAATTTGTGTTACGTTAGCACACATGACCTCGCTTCACGAGATGAGGCTCATATGATTAAGGCAAGGTGCTTTAGTCATATCAGCGGGCTTTCGTGGAAAAGGGCCATGTGGGGCTGACATTAATTAACCTCGGTGATGTAAATCAATCGAATCGAACCGCATAAATTGCGTATACCTCCATCGCTTGCAACGCAACAACTGCCGCTCATCTTAACTCGTTTATCATCTCCGTCATTGTTGGTGTTGCGTTATTCGCTAAATCACCTAATCGCTTATCGCTTATCGTGTATAATCTACCGCTTGTTCGCTCGTTTGGTACAACCTATGTGGTAATAACACGCATGACATCGCTTCACGAGGCAAAACTAGCATGGTTAAACGTGGTGTTTCACCATGTTAGCAAACCCTCGTGGAAACATGCCATGCGGGTTCAATGTGGAATCTAATCGACATCGCGCTAATCGCTTATCGTCTACCGCTCGACGCCTAACCAGACACGACGCATAAGCATTTCGTGTCACCAGGCTATTCGCGCACGCTGTTATAGCAACATTCGCAATTCAACTCGCTTGTTTAACCTATTCGATTCTACCTTCAACTTGGTCCGACTTCCTATCGATTGGACCGAGGTAGCGAAATTCTATCTGTGTCATATCGGCCCATATGACACCGCCTCACGAAACGGGAGTGATATGGAGAAACATGGTGGATACGCCGTTGGTACTTCCTATATATAAGTGTTTTAACCATATTACCAAACTTTCGTGAGGAAGTGCCAAGTGGGGCTCGATGATAATTAACTCTTCAAACTGTTAAAAACTGATTTTTATAAAATTTTTATTAAAACCATTGGACAAGTGAAATTTTCCCACAATGTGGAGGTAACACCGAATCAGCTTAACTCCATGCCCAAGGGAAGTCTCATAAGTCCAGTTTTTCTTTAAAAACTTTTGCAATATCAAAACGAAATCTTTCTTGAGACGTTGGTTCAACATCGAGTTCAGCTTGAACCCATGCCATAGAAGAGTTTTCGTAACCTCAGTTTTCATCTTGAATTCCTTAAAATGTTTAAAACTTAAACTTTCTTGTAACGTTGGTTAACGATCGACTCAGTTAACCCTACGTCAAGAGAAACCTTTCAAGTCCTTTAAGTTACAATCGCCTCGAACTAACGAATTCTTCACAACACGAGGTACTTTGGAATGCCAACTCGTGGGATATTACTTTTTGTCGTCTACGTCGCCTTCTTGCTATCGTAATCGATCTCTCTTATTCAAAACGCTCTCGTTTGTCAACTCTCGGTCAAATCACTCGCCGTATCGCTACTCATACAAGATCAACTCTCAAAGGTCTACCTAATGGATTAATTTCGGGACGAAATTTCCTAAAGTAGGGAAGACTGTAACAACCCGCACTTTCGTGCGTTGTTACTACTCGATATACTCGTTACGCCTAGCACCAGAGATTCGGATCATAATGTAACTATATCGCATACATCGCTATTCGAAGGATAAATCGCATATTTTCGCAATATATTATCACTACGTTACATCACGAACACTAACACTCACGATGGCACTGAGTGAGGACCTATTCTACCCTCCTCGGTGGCCGTGGTGTGTCGAAATGCAGACAACTAACGCTAACAAAGACTCTCGGGTGAGTGCTATAGCTCCAGTCGTCGTGACGACGATGACAATACGAGTGAGTGGTACCCCGTCGGTCATTGTGGCACAACACACAATAACGTTCACTATGACATCGAGATAGGACCTATACTACCCTCTGATGTGTGTAAAATGCAACATATAAATTACATCAAATGAGGTATAAAACTAATCCTTTTTTAGTACTAATATTGGAAAAAGAGTGTTTTTGTCTTCCTTTTGTATTTTCAGGATTAAATCGGCTCAAAAACGCAAAAGAAGCAAAAAGACAGCTAAATCCAACATAAATACAAGAAAAGGAATATTAGTGGACTGCCCGAACCCTCAACGGCACCTTCCAAAGCAAAATAAAGAAAACAGAAGACTGAACACGCCCCGTGCTCAGCCAGCACGGGGCCGTGCCCAAGAAGCAGCAGAAAAGACAAACCTATAGAAGCTTCTATTGCCCATCACGGGGCCGTGCTCAGCGGACACGGGGGCGTGTCGAAAGTACAGCAGGCGCATTTATTGTAATTGCGAATTACAATTAATGAGGAGAGAGAATGTCAGACGGACACGGGGCCGTGCCCAGCAGACACGGGGCCGTGTCCAGCTCTCTGTTCAGCCTATAAATAGGAGTGCTTGGATTCATTTCATCTCATCCCTTGGCACACCACCTCTCTCACACTTCATCCACCACCCACCACCATCACAACACCATCATCCACCACCATCATCCATTGTCCATCATAGAGTGTGTGAGTCGTCTCGGGATCCAAGATTGATCGTAAGAGTTCTTGACAATCAAGGCCATGTTTGCCTAAGTCTCTTACATCACTTGGTGAAGACAAAGTGTCTAGTATAATACTTTTTATTTCTAATCTTTTGCACTTTTTATTTGGTTTTGTATTAATGACTTTAATAACTAGTTACTTATGTTGAAGGTGATCTTTCCTTATCGTTTGTCCGTGGTGTCTTGGCATTATTTTACTGTCTATATAAAATAAAGGATTTTCACCATTCATATCTCCACGGTCTATATGGAGATATGTTGGCTACCTGGTAGGGGGTTAAGGGAACGGTTTGGTAAAGGTCTTGCCATTGTTCAGCGTTTAGAGGTCCTGCAATGGACCTGGGTCAAATTTAGTAGGACCTCCTTCAATACTTCACGGTATTGGATGGCGGGGGTCCAAACTCTTTGACCCCTCATAATGTAACTACTATTAATACTATAACCCGGCTATTTAGGACTGTATCCCTGCTGACTCAGACTACTTAGCCGAGGGTAACGTCACCGCCAAAAGCAGGGCCTACCACAATACTGCATTAATAACTTAATTCATTATCTTCCAATAATCCACCCTTTTAGGATTGTATCCCTGCTGACTCAAACTACTGGGGTGAGGGTAACGTCGCCTTCAAAAGAGGGGCCTACTACAATAACTAAGATAATCTCTTAATTATGTGCAAAAGTGCGGAAATAATCAAAGGTTATACTAGATACGAGTCGGAACCAAGTGATTCATCTTGTCTATCTGTTTTTTATTTTTATTTTATTTTCAGCATTTTAGTTAGTTTTATTTTTCTTAGTTTAAAACATTTTTCTAAACTTTTATTTTGGTTAGACGTTGAGGATAAACCGGTACTAAAAGCTCTTGTGTCCTTGGACGACCTCGGTATCTTACCAACGCTATACTACACTCAACGATGGGTGCACTTGCCCATATGTGTGTTTAGTGTTAGTAAAATATCGTGTTTTATAAATTTAAAACTTGGCTAAAATAAGTGTTAAAAAGGGCTTAAAATATACACCTAATATATACGACACTTCACACGCATCAAGTTTTTGGCGCCGTTGCCGGGGACACAAGGATTTTGAGAAAGTTTAAAATCAATGGCCTAATCAGTTTTTCAAAACCTTTTTAAAACGCGCGCAAGTTTTTCTGCATTTTAGTTTAGTTTGCATTTACAGTAGCCTGAACACGGGGCCGTGCTCATTGAACACGCCCCCGTGCTGCATATTTTTAGCTAGATACCCAGATACAGAGTCTGAACACGGGGTCGTGCTCGCTGAACACGCCCCCGTGCTCAACGTGACCAGTAACTTTAATTAAAACGCCCAGATACAGATCCTGTACACGGGGCCGTGTTCACCAGACACGGGGCCGTGTCCAGCCTTCTGTTTCAGTCTTTGTTTTTGTTTTCTGGTCCCGAGACTCAGTTGTGGTCTGCTGAGTGGTTCTTATGGATCAATACTCAGGAGGTTACAACTACACCTATGATGAGGATGATTATAGGGGTAATTATTGCACTAATTGTTATAATGCACGTTCGATTCAAAATAATCACTCGTATCAACCATCCGATTCATACGCTTACTATGAGGAGCCCAGGTACGAGCCATCAACTTCATACACATCCTATGAAGACCAAAGGTATGAACCTCCTCCCTCATACTCATATTTTGATGAACCAAGGTATGAGCCTTCTTACTCATACTTTGAGGAACCAAGATATGAGCCACCACCTTCATATGCTTATTATGAGGAACCTTGGCGTGAACAACCCACCTCATATGAGTATTATGAAGAACAAAATTACGAACCTTATCCATCATATGCTTACAATGAAGGACAATGGTGTGAACCATCAACTTCATATGGGTATTATGGGGAACAAAGGGTCGAACAACCGGAATCAAGCTTAGAAAATAATGATTCTTTTTCTATAACCGAAGTGACCGATAGGATATTAGAACACATTAGAGTTATCGATCGATGTATAAAAGAAGCTCGCGCAAGGGAAGAGGAGTCCCGCGCAAGAGAAGAATTAAAAAAGGAAGAGATAACTAAAAATGAAAAAATGGAAGAACAAATAAGTGAAAAACCGACACATGAGTTAAGCAACGAAAAAGGTGAGTCCAATAACGTTAAAATCCAAGAAGAGTCTAATTTTGAAGAAATTAATCTCTTGACACCTTCTTTCGAAAATCATTGTTTAGTACCCACTCATGCTAAGTTTTTAAAAGAGTTAAACACTAACACTAAAATTGACGAAACGGTAAGTGTTAAGTTAACTAATGATCAAACTTCGCTAATAAAAAAAGACCCATTTGAAATTAACATTACACCGGTTCCATGTTTCTTTCAAAATTCGTTTATTAGTAATGTCACAATCGATAAAGATCTTTGTGTTAACATAATGCCTAACTACATTTTCGAAAAATTAAGTATTAGTGATTTTTCTCCACTTCAAATACCCATTTTTCTATCCAATCGGAAAGTAATAAAATCAATCGGTATAGTTGAAGACGTTTTGGTTCAAACAAATCAAATGGTAATCCCAACCGACTTTGTCATCCTCGATGACGCTCCTCTAGTGTTGGGACGACCATTTGTAAAAACTCACGAAGCTTTGAAAAACCGGAAGTTCAGTAATTTACCTCTTCAATTAGGGGCATTTAAAAGAAGTGTCGATCTCGAACGATCAATGAAATATCCATTCGGCAATAATGACCCCCTAATTGAAGATGAAGATGAACCACCCGATACAAGTGAAGAGATTGACCACTTTGTTGAAGAAGAGGTCGCCATAGAACAAACTTGTAAAGTTCTTGATCGAAACGAGCAACCAAATAAGGAGTCTCCTAAAGACCCACCACTTGAGCTCAAAGAACTTCCAAAAGGTTTGGAATATGCTTTTCTAGACAAAGATGGTAAGTTACCTGTAATTATTTCGTCTAAATTAGATAACTTAGAAAAAGAAAAACTAATCAATCTTTTGAAAAAACACAAAAATGCAATAGCTTGGAAACTTGTTGACATAAAAGGAATTAGTCCTTCTATGTGCACACACAAAATTTTGATGAATGATGACTACAAATCGGTCATCCAACCACAACGTCGCGTAAATCCAAATGTTCAAGAAGTGGTTAAAAACGAAGTCATCAAATTACTTGACGCCGGACTTATCTATCCTATTTCCGATAGTCCTTGGGTAAGTCCCGTCCAAGTAGTTCCAAAGAAAGGAGGTATGACGGTAATTACTAATGAAAAGAATGAATTAATACCAACGAGAACCGTCACAGGATGGAGAGTATGTATAGATTATAGACGATTAAATGAAGCAACAAGAAAGGATCATTTTCCTTTACCCTTCATTGATCAAATGTTAGAAAGATTATCCGGTCATAAATTTTACTGTTTCTTGGATGGTTTTTCAGGTTACTTTCAAATCCCGATAGCACCCGAAGACCAAGAAAAGACAACTTTCACATGCCCCTATGGAACTTTTGCTTATCGACGCATGCCTTTTGGTCTATGTAATGCCCCTGCAACATTCCAACGTTGCATGGTAGCCATTTTCCATGACATGATAGAAAAGACAATGGAAGTCTTCATGGACGACTTTTCTATCTTTGGGGATTCATACGACCAATGCCTCGATAACCTTGAACGAATGCTATCCCGATGTGAGGAAACTAACCTCGCCCTTAATTGGGAAAAATGCCATTTCATGGTAACGGAGGGAATAGTACTCGGTCATAAAATCTCAAGCGAAGGAATGGAGGTGGATCAAGCCAAAATAGATACCATTTCTAGGTTACCTCCTCCATCCTCCGTAAGAGCTATTAGAAGTTTCCTAGGGCATGCCGGATTTTATAGGCGGTTTATCAAAGACTTTTCAAAAATCTCAAGGCCTCTAACAAAATCACTTGAAAAAGATGCTCCTTTCATCTTTGACAAGGATTGCAATCAAGCATTTCTAACCCTAAAGGAAATGCTAGTCAATGCGCCTATCATGATAGCACCTGATTGGAAATTTCCTTTCGAAATCATGTGTGATGCTAGTGACTTTGCAGTTGGAGCTGTCTTGGGACAGAGAAAAGAAAAGCATTTCCACCCAATATATTATGCTAGTAAAACACTTAACGATGCACAAGAAAATTACACAACAACTGAAAAAGAGTTACTAGCTGTGGTATTTGCTTTTGATAAATTTCGTTCTTATCTTGTTCTTTCTAAAACTATAGTCTATACAGACCATGCAGCCATTCGATATCTCTTTAAGAAGCAGGACGCAAAACCACGTTTGATTAGGTGGATTCTACTCCTCCAAGAATTTGACATTGAAATCAAGGACAAAAGAGGAGCAGAAAATACCGCAGCAGATCATCTTTCACGCTTAGAAGACCCAGCTTTGGAGGCAACCAGGGACGAGCAAATCAACGAAAAATTTCCAACTGAATCCCTGGAAATGGTGGAATATAAGGAAGAACCATGGTACGCCGATTTTGCTAACTACCTAGCTAGCGGAATAGTCGCAAAAGGGTGGCCACATCATCAAAGAAAAAAATTCTTTGCCAATGTGAAACACTATTTTTGGGAAGATCCATATCTTTTCAAGATGTGTGCCGACCAACTCGTCAGACGATGCGTACATGGTAGTGAAGCACGAAGAATTCTCCGCCATTGTCATGAAGGTCCATACGGAGGACATCATGGTGCTGCCAGTACCGCACGAAAGGTATTCGATTCAGGATTTTATTGGCCAACCATTTACAAAGATGCCCAAAATCTTGTAAAGACATGTGATGCTTGCCAAAGAACAGGTAATATTTCTTCCAAAAACGAATTGCCACAAAATGGCATTCTTGTTTGTGAAATTTTTGATGTATGGGGACTCGACTTTATGGGACCTTTCCCACCATCAAAAGGAAACAAATACATACTTGTGGCAGTAGATTACTTGTCTAAATGGGCCGAGGCCGAGGCACTTCCAACAAATGATGGAAGAGTAGTGGTAAGATTTCTGAAAAAATTATTCTCTCGTTTTGGCACACCTAAAGCTTTAATAAGTGATAGAGGTACCCATTTTTGCAACCATCAACTTGAAAAAACTTTAACAAGATATGGGGTCTATCACCGGGTTTCGACGGCATATCACCCTCAAACAAACGGACAAGCCGAAGTGACTAATAGAGGGTTAAAACGAATACTCGAAAAAACCGTAGGATTAAATAGAAAGGAATGGGCTGATAAATTAGATGATGCTTTATGGGCTTTTCGAACTGCTTATAAAACAACGATAGGTACAACCCCATATAAGCTAGTCTATGGAAAAAGTTGTCATTTGCCAGTAGAAATTGCACACAAAGCCTACTGGGCAATCAAAAATGTAAATTTAGATCTAGAATTTGCTGGTAAAAATCGATTTTGTCAAATAAATGAATTAGACGAACTTAGGAATTATGCATACTCAAACTCCGAGATTTATAAGGAAAGAATGAAAAATTTGCATGACAAACATATTAAACCTAATGAATTTCGGGTGGGAGACTTAGTTCTTTTGTTTAATTCACGACTTCGATTATTTCCTGGTAAATTAAAGTCTAGGTGGTCAGGGCCTTTTTCCGTCACCCATATTTTTCCACACGGTGCAGTAGAAATTAAACCTCGAAATGGGCCACCATTTAAAGTCAATGGCCAACGGCTAAAACTCTATCAAGGATTTATTGAGGATGAGGAAGAAGAGATCTCGCTTCAAACCGTGGAAGAATAAAAACATCATGCCTGGTAAGTACGAACGATTGAGACGACAAAATAAAGCGGTAAGTTTTCTAAACCATAGCTTATGGAAAAAAAGGGGCACTCACATGCGCACATAAAAAAAAAAAAAAAAAAAAACTGCTCGGCACGAGGCCGTGTCCGCTGGACACGGGGCCGTGTTCGCGCTGCAGACGGGATAAAACCCCTTTTCTAAAACTGTTTCTTCATTCCACACGCCCCGTTTCCCCACAAAAGCTCTGGTTCCAGGCGATTTTTCGCGAATTTTCAACGTCTCTCACCGATCTAACAACGTCGAGGTATGATTCTATCACTCTTAGTAGTTAGATTAGTTACTTGCATGTAGTTAAAACACCACAAATTTGGGGAAAAATCTAGGGTTCTTGATGTTCATCCGAATCGAACCTAAAATTTTTGCCTAAATCTGTTTGCATTTAGTTAGATTAGTGTTAAGGGAAGTAAATACACTTAGATTGTTCATAGATTCACCCGATTTCTTACAAAAACCCCAAACCCTTGCTCTTGAACCGAAAAAGACAAAATTGATAAGGTAAACGGGATATTTTGGGAAAAACGGTGTTTAGGGTTTCATTTTCGGGGGAAACCGCACCTATTGGACCAAAAATTTTCAAGTTTTCGAAACCGGGTCGAAAAATGAAGTTTTTGAGTAACAGACTTCTGGACACGGGGCCGTGTCCGCTGGACACGGGGTCGTGTCCAGCCCACTGTTTGCAGTTTTATCCGAAAACATTTCTGTTTCGTGCTAATCTTTGGTGTATTCTTTCAGATGGCAAAGTTCACAAGGTTCAATGCAAGTGAGCTTGATGCAAGGGCAAGGTATGAGGTTCTTCAAACAAGACCCGAAGAGTACCCGAGGAGAGCTTGCACAGATCTGTTAACCTTGGTGAACCAGCTGAACCGATTTAACAACATCGTTACGGGTCCACTAGCTGTTGCATTAAACACTAGGCTTCAGTCAGTGCATCAATGTACCATGGAGTTCTACAGTACCTTCAACTTCGATTCGAGGTGTGACCCATTTGACAATACTGGGGTTGTATTTCGGTGTGGAGGAACAATGTACTTGATCTCCATGGCGCAGTTTGGAGCCATAATAGGTCTATATCAAGAAGAGGAATCGGGAAACGAAGAAAATACCGGGGGATTACGAGACTTGGAGGTGAATGAAAGACAAGCCGCATGGGCTCAAATCGGTGAAGGAATCTACGACCCTCGTAGCACCAAGAGTACGAAGCTGAGGGATCCGCTCTATCGCTACATTCACAGGATCCTCACCTACTCTCTAAACCAACGTCACGACAGTAGTGGTGTTGTAGGGTTGAAAGATTTGGTTGTCCTCCACTGTATCCACAACCAAAAGCCTCTTGATGTTCCGTATCTCCTGTTGAAAAACATGCATCTCAACCGTCTTGCTCGAGCTCCAACGCCTATCTTCTACGGAGGATGGGTGTACCGTCTTTTTAAGCATTACACGCGAATTCCAAGAGCCTTTGAAAGAAGCCCATGGTCGGGACGAGTTGACTACCACATTTGCCGAGCCATGAACTTACTCTATGAGGCGGAAGACGGAACAGTGAGTTTCCAAAGAACGCAAGGCTATGCATGGAACCCACAGGAGGCCCTAGTTCTTCACGCACCACCTCCCCACCACCAGTATCCACCCCATGGTGATCCGGGTCAATCCTCCTCACAAGGAGGCGGTTTTCCTAATTTTCAAAGCTTACATGATCTTATGCAGGAAAACCTTATGTGTACCAGGAACGCCTACAACCTCGTCAACAACACATACCACCGGGTCGGAGCTATTGAACGCAACATCAACGATATACAAGACGATATCAGCAGCATCCGGGAGCATATGGCGGGGCATGGGGATGGAGGTGATGATAGCGATGAAGATATGGATTAGAGGGTTTGGAGGAGCAGGAGCGGGTTGATGGTGAGCCCACAGGTTTAAGTCCCTTTATCTATCGAACGGTTGGTGGCCTGCGTGCCGGAAGTTGAACAATTTACTTTCCTTAAACACTTTTATTTTCCGTTTTATTTTTCTTTTACTTTATGCTTGGAACAATTAACTGTGGTAATGTAGGATGTTTGTATTGCTTGGTATGGTATTAAGTGATGAAACAGGTACAAACCAAGGCTTGGGGTGCTAAGCCTCAGCACTTATAGGGCCAGGATGGAAAAACCGGAGAAAGAAACCTGTTTTTCAGGTTTCCAGACTGTCCACACGAGGACGTGTCCAGCCAACACGCCCCCGTGCTCACCTCCCAGACCTGCTGTATGGCTTCTGTTCTGCAGAATTTTGTCAGACACGTGGCCGTGTCCAGTGGACACGGGGCCGTGTCCATCTTCTGTAAGTTCTTGTTACTGGCACCTGAACACGGGGTCGTGCCCACTCAACACGGGGCCGTGTTCAGTGCCCAGTAACACAAATTTTTGCTTTTTAAACACTATTTTACACATCTAATCAACCTAAAAGTTTATTTTTGGGACACATTGAGGACAATGTGTAATTTAAGTGTGGGGGGGATGCTAAAACCTTGAATTTTGCAAGTCCTAAATACAAGCCTTACACAAAACTCTATTGGAACCGCTAATCACCCCAAATTTTTTCAAAAATTTCATTTTTTTACTTGTCTAGGTTTAACTCGGGAAATTCAAGTTCTCAAAAAGGTTATATTTTTACGAATTTACAACCGATAGCGTAGTGATAAAAAGAACCAACATAAGAAAATTATGAAAAGGCATAGCAAACTTATTTAAAATTTGATTATACATACTTGATCACATAAAAACCCATTCCCACAAAAGTGAGTTTTGAGCCTTTATTGAGCACACAAATTACATATCATTTGACTAAATGCTCATTTTTCGTTTCTTGTGTGAATAGCCGCTTGGTTCTTACGACTCTAGAACTTGCCATGACAATACATTCCCGGTCCTTATCAACTTAAACCCGAGTAAGTAAATGATGGAGGCATTAGGACTAACCCTTTTTATTTCTACACCATTATTTTTCTTTTTCTTTTACCACCTACCCAAAAATCCCCCTAGTTAGCCCCTTTGAGCCTAAACCTTTTTCGTTTCATCACCCAAACAAAAACCCTTTTTACCCACCAAAACCTTTTTCATTTTTAACCCTTTATTTTAGTAACAAGTTCGGTTCTTCGAAAAAAAAAAATTTGTGATAATGATGAAGCAAAAAGAAAATAAACAAACAAGTTAATCAAAAATAACTTAGTTTGAATAAAAGCTTCATCAAAATAAAAAGTTGCAAAAATACGAAAACCGACACTTGTTACGCTTTTAGCCTTTTTTCTACTAACCACTAACCCAACCACCTACCTTTAACCCTAGCCTAACCCTTAACCCACAAAGTCCTCTTGATATCTACAAAGGTATAAAAGTTAAAAAGGAGGAGGATTGATTTCTTGGCAAGCCTATGGTAGGAATAAGTTCCATGCCGCTCTCGAGTGATTCACTAAAAATACACCTTCGGCCGAGTGTGAGTGATTTCCCCGCGAGGTATGTGAACTTGTATATAAATAGAATTTTAAAAAGGCATGTTATGCCCAAATAAGTAATTTCTTTTATGAAAAGTTCTAAATAAATCATTACGAATAGGAGTGTAAATAAATAAAAATAAAACCCAAAAAGATCTTGGAAATCCCGACACTCTACGACAAGCCCAAAACCTTCTCTTCTACCTATTCCATTTGGGAGTGTAAGCCACATATTAAAGAGTTTTGCTTGAGGACAAGCAAAAGTTCAAGTGTGGGGGTATTTGATGTGTGTAAAATGCAACATATAAATTACATCAAATGAGGTATAAAACTAATCCTTTTTTAGTACTAATATTGGAAAAAGAGTGTTTTTGTCTTCCTTTTGTATTTTCAGGATTAAATGGGCTCAAAAACGCAAAAGAAGCAAAAAGACAGCTAAATCCAACATAAATACAAGAAAAGGAATATTAGTGGACTGCCCGAACCCTCAACGGCACCTTCCAAAGCAAAATAAAGAAAACAGAAGACTGAACACGCCCCGTGCTCAGCCAGCACGGGGCCGTGCCCAAGAAGCAGCAGAAAAGACAAACCTATAGAAGCTTCTATTGCCCATCACGGGGCCGTGCTCAGCGGACACGGGGGCGTGTCGAAAGTACAGCAGGCGCATTTATTGTAATTGCGAATTACAATTAATGAGGAGAGAGAGTGTCAGACGGACACGGGGCCGTGTCCAGCTCTCTGTTCAGCCTATAAATAGGAGTGCTTGGATTCATTTCATCTCATCCCTTGGCACACCACCTCTCTCACACTTCATCCACCACCCACCACCATCACAACACCATCATCCACCACCATCATCCATTGTCCATCATAGAGTGTGTGAGTCGTCTCGGGATCCAAGATTGATCGTAAGAGTTCTTGACAATCAAGGCCATGTTTGCCTAAGTCTCTTACATCACTTGGTGAAGACAAAGTGTCTAGTATAATACTTTTTATTTCTAATCTTTTGCACTTTTTATTTGGTTTTGTATTAATGACTTTAATAACTAGTTACTTATGTTGAAGGTGATCTTTCCTTATCGTTTGTCCGTGGTGTCTTGGCATTATTTTACTGTCTATATAAAATAAAGGATTTTCACCATTCATATCTCCACGGTCTATATGGAGATATGTTGGCTACCTGGTAGGGGGTTAAGGGAACGGTTTGGTAAAGGTCTTGCCATTGTTCAGCGTTTAGAGGTCCTGCAATGGACCTGGGTCAAATTTAGTAGGACCTCCTTCAATACTTCACGGTATTGGATGGCGGGGGTCCAAACTCTTTGACCCCCTCATAATGTAACTACTATTAATACTATAACCCGACTATTTAGGACTGTATCCCTGCTGACTCAGACTACTTAGCCGAGGGTAACGTCACCGCCAAAAGCGGGGCCTACCACAATACTGCATTAATAACTTAATTCATTATCTTCCAATAATCCACCCTTTTAGGATTGTATCCCTGCTGACTCAAACTACTGGGGTGAGGGTAACGTCGCCTTCAAAAGAGGGGCCTACTACAATAACTAAGATAATCTCTTAATTATGTGCAAAAGTGCGGAAATAATCAAAGGTTATACTAGATACGAGTCGGAACCAAGTGATTCATCTTGTCTATCTGTTTTTTATTTTTATTTTATTTTCAGCATTTTAGTTAGTTTTATTTTTCTTAGTTTAAAACATTTTTCTAAACTTTTATTTTGGTTAGACGTTGAGGATAAACCGGTACTAAAAGCTCTTGTGTCCTTGGACGACCTCGGTATCTTACCAACGCTATACTACACTCAACGATGGGTGCACTTGCCCATATGTGTGTTTAGTGTTAGTAAAATATCGTGTTTTATAAATTTAAAACTTGGCTAAAATAAGTGTTAAAAAGGGCTTAAAATATACACCTAATATATACGACACTTCACACGCATCACCCTCCTTGATGGCTGTGAAACGTTGCTAATAATCGCATACTCGAAACGAAAACCGATTGTTGTATCGAAACTTTAGATTATGGATACGAAAATATGACCCCTAGTGATATATACATATATAATAATAATATAAATTAAATATGGAAAGCACGTACTTTGAAAAGTATCAAAACGATCGAAAACGGAGAAACTCACCGCGCCGGGGTAGCCATCCGGACGGATGGGCCATCCGGACGGATGGGCCATCCGGACGGATAGCCATCCGGACAGATGGGCCATCCGGACGGATGAGCACCATCCGACCCAGTAACTCCCTTCACCCCATTTTGCCTATAAATAGCCTGCCACACCACTGTTCAAGTGATGTGACAGCTCCCACTCGACCAGGCACGCTCCAGGACCCTTTTCTCTCGATTCCTCGCGATTCCGGTAAGATCTCAACCTAAATCTTGTACTTCTATGATCTACACACGATTCTACACCTTTCTATCTGTTAAATCTCAACTCTTAACCGTGAAATCTCTGGGTTTTGGGCATTCTAGGGTGATGTCACCATGAAGTTCTTATGAACTTCAGAAGTGATGTCATCCCACGAAGAACGACTCAGATCTGGATGATTTCCGCATGTTTTTACACAAAACTCGTCCAAAATTTATGTTATCTAATCAAAGAATAATGTGATTTCGGGATAAACATGGGAAACCGTCAAGAACGGCCAGATCTGATGGAACGGGGTGATTCCCGGCCGTTAGAACGGGTCGGATTCGATGGAATTTCAGTTGTTAGCACGATATCACACCGTTTCGGTCAAACTACCAATAATCATCTTGGAAACCATAAAGTTCAACACGATCAGACTGTCAAACGAACGACCATCCGTCCGGATAGCCATCCGTCCGGATAGCCATCCGTCACTGGTTATACTAACCAAGTGACCATCCGTCCGGATAGCCATCCGTCCAGATAGTCTCTAGGCAATCACCATACAACATAGGTGCCCAACCGGCCGGATAGTCATCCGTCCGGATAGTCACCAGTCACGGGTCAAATCAACGAGCGACCATCCGGCCGGATTGCCATCCGTCCGGATAGTCACTAAAACACTCAACCATTCAAACAAGCGACCAACCGGCCGGATAGCCATCCGTCCGGCTAGTCATCCGTCCGGATAGCCACTAGACACTTGTGTCGCTTTCCACCGTTTAACGTACCATTCATCGATCAGGCTAACTTAGACGCGCTCTCAATCAATCAATCAAGCGGTGTTTACTTGCTGAACAAGCACTGTGAGTATACTTGAACCCTTTTTAATCATATTTTGGGTGTAACATACGTTTCTAGCAAATCGAACTTATCAAACGAATTATTCAATCAATCGGGTTATCACGTGCGAATAACTGATATGCATAGATATACGTGATGCTAGTTGCATATGTGCTAGGGCTTATACTCGCGACGTCCCACCATGACTAGTATAGTACTATTGCGCCCGACGGGGTCTAGTTTGCCATCGCATATTCGAGCATCGAGGACTTAGTTGGTAGTATCAGCTTTGTGAGTATATATGTCGTGTGTTACGTTCTTGCATATGGAAATTCGCTACACTTTTTGTCTATTACGCTATACATATCAAACCTGTATACTCGCCAATACTTTTGTATTGACAAATATTTTAACGTATGTTGCAGGTTAGATCGCAGACTATATCAAATCAAGCTAGGAGGTCTAGAAACACAACTAAAATCTAGGTTGTCGGATTTGTATTGTTCGAGAGGACAAGAAATCTGTGATAACTTATGTGATTGTATTATTTGTTAGTATGGGATAACGAATGTATTAAATATTATCGCAATATAGTTGTTATGGATTCTCTTGAGCAATCTGATTCGCCTAGTGCCGCGCCCCGATGATTCCGCCATCGGTGGGGGTGTGACACTTTAACGCCCATTTCATATTAAAACACAACGCATGGCCTGAGAAATAAAAAAGGGTGCTACTTTCTACACCCCCCTAATTATTTTTTACACCCCCTCCTCTCACATACTTACAGGTGGGGCCCGCGTGGGACCGGCAGTTTTCCTCTCACAAGGGGGGTATAATCAGGAGGGGGGGGGGGGGTGTTTAGAATCAGCCATAAAAAAAATAACAACCACTGGTAGTGGTCGGGTGATAATGGTGAGCTTTGTTTGTCTTTGGTTATAGTACATGCATTTGTAAACCCAGACTTAAATGCTTACTATCAATAAGAAACATATTTGTGAATTTGTTCTTTGTACTGGATTTGTGGGTATTTGTCTACTGTGAACCGACAACATGTTGCATTTGTTGTTTGCATTGTAGGCTTATCTTGTTGTTTGTGTTATACTGGGTTGTAAGTTGGCTTTGGTGTGTTGTAACTCTCTTGTGTATTTAAAGTGTTTTATGTGGCTTGGGTTGTTTCATGTTGACGTTGGTTGCCTCACTTACTTGGACTTGCTAACATGTTTTTTTGTGAGACTGATATGGTCTTTCCAAATAGGATTGCTGTTTTTTGGTTGCCATGTTTTCGTGGCAACGAATTTGGGTCCTTGTGGTTTTGTGTTGACTATTATACGTCATATGGCGTGGCAATATACATTGCAGTCGTGTCATGTTTACACGCATTTAATATTTCTATTAACCGACCGACATCTCATATATAGTTTTAATTTTAGGCTAAAACCGACCCAAACTAAGGTATGTTTGGCATGGAGCTTTTAGGAGCTTCTAGCTTTAAGCTTTTAAGAAAAAGTTCCTACTCAATAAAAAGTCTTGTTTGGTTGAAGGAGTTTGAAGCTTTTAGATTAGAAGCTTGAATCTTTTGGTTGAACGCTCCTACTAGTAGCGTTTAGAAGGAGCTACAAGCTTTTAGGGGAAAAAAATACCTAATTTAACCTTTAAAAATAATGAACTTCTTAATGCACAACCTTTTAAATTTTTAGTTATGTCCATTTTGGTCATTTTATACATTTTATTAAAAGCTCTAGCTACCCTGCCAAACACCAAATATATATAAAAAGTTATACCAGCTACAGCTACCAACTTCCAGTCACCAGCTACCAGCTTCCAGCCACCAGGAACCAGCTAATTTTGCCAAACATACCCTAACTCTTATACACCCGGCTCTAGGGTGGTTGAAAAAAAAAGATAAAACCCCATAGAATTAGCACACAAATTTGGACCCTTCGGACTTTCCGTCGTTACATTGACCGTCTTTTTCTCTCTCTTGATCTTTATCTCTCTACACGAGGTGGTGGGGTTTCCAGACACCTCTCTCTCCCTGCCTGCCTGCCATGGCAACCAATAATTCGCAACAGTCAGGTTATCTTTATTTCTCTTTTCACCCATCCAAAGATGCTAGGGTTCTAATCGCTATGATTTCTTTGATTTGCGAAACTGTTTAATTCATATTATTATCATCGCTTTCTGCTGAATTCCTCTGATACTGGTGGATGCTGTGTCGTTTTAGTTTATTATAAACCCAAATTGGTGTTTTTTTTTGCTAGGGTTTTGAATCTTCTGATAATAATTAATTTGGGACTATTGAAATTATGTTGTGCAAGCTAAATTCACTTACTTACATTGATTAATTAATATGTTTAGGAAGTTATTGAATGAACACAAGTGGGATCATCTTGTTTGGTAGTTGTGTTTCTAGGAAGTTAGAACCTTGAGACTTGTTGAATCTGTGTTTGTTGATTCATTAGGCTGTATATATTATAGATATGGTATTGCTGATTGCTGAATTTTGATGATTATGTTTTGTTTATGAAATTGGTCTGGTCTTGGTGATGTTTGTTAGTGTTGGTTTGAACACACAAAAGAGCTTCAGAAGTTATCAGTAGTACCTTGGAAATTAATAGTATAATTTTTAATTACGTGGTATCCAGATTGTTCTTTACCGAGGGCACTGGCATTAGATATGGTTATATCGGCAGGTTGAGACGAATAACAACAACTGTATCCAATAAATCCTACCCGTACCAAAGCTATAACATTCCTACAAAGTATAGCAAAGAAAGATGAGAAAAATAACATCTTTACAAAGTATAGCAAGAAAATGGCCTACCCTTCCCATAAAGCCCTACCAATATACCAGTACAAAAATCAGCTATTTTTTTTTTGTAACATATGTATAAATACACATAAAGAACACAAACTTACATGTTACAATTGCATAGACTATGCATAAACCCCTTACTTTTGCAAAATGCTATAGTTTTAGTGTTTAGAATTCATAAGTTATTACATCATCATTAGAATCATAGTTGCGAGTATTGGTCTGCGCATTATCCTTAAATGTTAAATAACCGAACATGTGCCATTCGAAATTTCATATTTCGCACATTTCATATGTCCCCACCGACCTAATTTAGCTATTAGTCGATAAGTGATAATCACTGTTTTGATTAATTAATTTAGCCTATATATTCATAGTAGTTTCATTCGAGCCGGGGGTCTCACTGGAAGCAGTCTTTCTATTCCTAACGGGTAGAGGTAAGGCTGTCTACATCTTACCCTCCTCAGACCCTACCTTAGCTTTGCTATTGGTGGGATTTACTGAGTATGATGATGATGATTCATAGTAGTTTCATGATCATGTACTTATACTCTGGACTGCTGTCTGTTATCAGTGCTTCAACTATAATCCCTACTTCATTTTGTTAATAAATTTATCCATCTTGGTATCGACACAAATATATTTCTTTTACAATTCAGGCAGTGGGCCTCCTCCCAAACCATGGGAACGAACCGGTGGTACATCTTCTGCTCCTGCTCCTTTTAAACCACCATCTGCAGGTAGCACAAGCGATGTAGTTGAGGCTTCAGGTACAGCAAGACCTGGTGAAATCGTTCCTACAAATGATACAACTTCAGCAATTAATAGAAACACACTCGGGAGACCCGTACCCTCTAGGCCATGGGAGCAACAACAGACATATGGTGCGGGTTACAGTACTGGTTTGGGTTACAATTCTGGTTATGGGGCTGGAGGTTATGGTTCTTATGGTGGAACGGGATCGTATAATAGCGGTTTATATGGAAACAACATGTATAGAGGAGGCTATAGTGGTCTTGGAGGTGTTGGTGGCATGTATGGTGGAGGAATGTATAATAGTAGTTATGGAATGGGTGGCATGGGCATGGGTATGGGTATGGGTATGGGCGGGCCTGGCGGGCCGTATGGTGACAGGGATCCTAATAATCCGTTTGGCGCTCCTTCACAGCCTCCGGGATTTTGGATATCGTTGATGCGTGTGGTAAGCAGAGTAACATTGTTATGGTACACTATTATGCGTATGATTACAAGTGAATTAACTTATTTCTGCATGTTTTCAGATGCAAGGAGTTGTGACTTGTTTTGGGCGAGTAGCGATGCTGATTGACCAAAACGCTCAGGCATTTCACATGTTCATGTCGGCCCTTCTTCAGGTAAATGGAATCAAAACTCGTTTTAAACAAAGGTGCGGATGGAGTTTAATGTACTTACTGTTTTAGGTTATGTTATTTGCAGTTGTTTGATCGGTCAGGATTATTATACGGCGAGTTAGCTAGATTTGTACTGCGAATCTTGGGTGTTAGAACAAGGCCTAACAACAAGCTTCACCCACCTGGACCTAATGGACCCCAGGGTGCTCAAACTCAACTCGAGGGACCGAAAGGTGCACCCGCTGGTGCCTGGGATGGTGTATGGGGAAACAATTGATCTTCGTAATCACCATGAACAAACAAACAAACATAAGAAAGGAATCACCCTGCCAATGAAACAACTGAGATGTCTGTATGAAATCAAGGAGTACAGACCGAAGACCTGATGATCGAGTGTATAGATAAGTATTCTCTGTATTCGGAGATGCTATCCGTGTGAAATAATCTTTGTTCTCTGCCTGCGTAGTAATGTAGTATTGAAAGATATTTCCTGTATTACGATGAAGTGTTGTTGAAGTTTCTGGTTTCTAATTTGCATGCTAATTTGACCGGTTTGGACAGTTTGAGATCCAAATGGTTCGGTTCACGGTAGGGGTGCAACCGAGCCGAGCTACTCGAGCCGGCTCGAAAAAAAGTTCGAACGGGCCGAGCTTAAATGAGCCCGAGCTTGAGCTCGAGCCGGCTCGCAAGCCTAAACGAGCTTTCTGTTTATATATTTTTTATTAATATATTAAACATATATTTATATAATAATAATTACCATTTATATAAATATAAAAAAATAACTAAATTATATGTATAATAATAATTATAATTAATACAAATTAATAAATATGAGTTAAATGCTTGGTTGGTCCCTATGGTTTGTAAATATTGCAGACTTGGTCCTAGTGGTTCAATAATTACAAAGTTGGTCCCGGTAGTTGTAATTTTTGCACTCGGGTGGTCCTTATCACTAACCCATGTTAGATTTTTCAGTTAAAAATGTGTAAAATGACATAAATGTCCATAAACAATTAAGAAAACTAAAAATATATAAATTATAATTATTAATAAATTTAAGTGAGTCCATCTCCTACCCATACCCCTCCCCCCACCTTCAATCTCCTGATATCTCCTTCCTAGACCACCATAACCACCCATTTTCAGGTGACAATAAAGCCTCCACCACCGGTAACCTACCACAACCACCGTCTCCCACCATCAACTAAGCCTCAATTCCACCACCCCTTCCTTCCCCCTTTGTCACCGCCGCAACCGTCAACGCAGCCGCAAACCACCACCACCACCTCCTTCCCCCGGAGAGATTCCAAATAAAATCAGTGGGTTAAAGATTCTTGTGAGGCAAAACATGAGCTAGAATTCACTGAGTTGTTCCATCCCACCATCAATTTCAAAGTTGCAGAAGTTGACTAATCTTGATTTGCAAGTCAACAATCTGAGCAGTCCAAATCCTGAATCGTTTGGAACCGTCGCCGTTGGCAGTGGCGAAGCTTGAATTTTTCGGCCGGGGGGCGAAAACGTATATACCCAAAAATTTCTATAGAACCGGGGGGGGGGGGGGGGGGCTAAAACGTATATACCCACAAATTTCTATACGAAAACTACATATATAACACTACTGAGCGAAAAATTCGGGGGGGGGGGGGGGGGGGGGGCGGGCGCCCCTCCCCGCCCCTGGCCGTTGGAGAATGAACGGCAACCCTAGACGGCACTGCATCGGACCATCAAAAAACTACCCTCGCTTTCTAAATCGGTACAACCTCCATATATCGCCATCTGGGAATTGTAGAATCACCTGTGTCGCGACCCGGGAGGGGCAGCTCCGGTGCACCACCGTTGGACGTGGTTGCCGAGGAGTTTCGGTGTGATTTGGTGTGATTCGGACGAGTTTCGGTGTGATTCGGTGTGTCGTTTGAACTTTTCGGACAATTATTCATCATTTTCGCTTAAGGATCAGTTGAGTTTCGGTTGAAATTTTGACAAAGTTTCGATATAATTCATTGATATTCGGTGATTTTTGGTTCGAGTTCTATATATTTTGAAGATTTCAAACAGTTTGTCGCTGATGTTGGTGGTAGTTCGGCGGTGTAGGAGGGATGTTGGTGGTGGGTGTTCAATGGTGGTGATGGTGTTGGTCTTGGGCAGAGGAAGAAGCGGTGGAGAGAGAATTATGATTTTAATTGTTGGGGGCAATTTGGTCATTTAACATCAACTTAACTGAGAAATTTAACAGAGTTCATTTTTAACACTAGGACCAAGTATGAAATTTTTGCAAACCACAGGGACCAACCAAGTATTTAACTCTTTATATAAATATAAAAAATAACTAAATTATATGTATAATAATAATTATAATTAATACAAATTAATAAATACTAAACGAGTTGAGCCCGAGCCGAGCTCGAGCTTGAAAAATTACCTTCGAGCCGAGCTCGAGCTTTAGAAATAAAGCTCGAATCGAGCCGGGCTCTAGCTCAAGCTTTCTTATGTTAAATGAGCTCGAGCCTGGTCGAACTCGGCTCGGGTCGGCTCGTTTACACCCCTAGTTTATGGGTTGGATTTGGAGGTTTGATGGTTTTAATGGTTCGGTTTGAAACTTGGAACAGGTCGTGTGCCAAACCGCCCGTGTAACCATTACTATTGATATTTTTATTTTTTTTAATATATGGTTATGTATATTTTTTTACTAACTAACGATTTTTCTTATTTTAAAAGTTTTATTATCACTAACTAGGGATTTTGCTAAAAAAGGGTTAAAATCGTTGAAACCGAATCGTTAGACCGTCAAGCTGGTAAAGGCAGCTAGTCTGGCCAATGACCTGTTCCAAGTCAACTGATCGGTCTAGAACTTTTGGGGATTAAATGGCAATAAAGAAAGGCAATTTGTGTATCGAATGGCAAATAAAAAAAAAAGAGCAATTTTTTTTCCTGTTGATTGAATGCCAAATGAAAAAAGAAATGCAAATTGATAGTCAACGCTCAACAGACTTGACAATAAAAAAATTGGTGACAAACCACCAAACCGAACTAGTTGAGGTCTTAAAGACGGCTTGTCATATTTGGTTGATTGCAGGGATAAGTATTTGGTACCGGTATCATACCAGGTATGTTCGGTACCGGTTTCTATTTTCCTCGTTTTTCGGTATCGTTACTGGTATTTACGGGTAAGACGTCGATAAATACCGGTATCAAACTAGTATATTGGGTACCGGTACCAGTTTTCCCCGTTTTTCGATACCGGTACTTTCGGTACCGAACAGGTATCGTGCTCATCCCTAGTTGATTGAGCCGCACCAACCTATCTAATTTAATATATATTTTTTATATAACTAGAGGTGCATCCTGCCGTGATGCAGCGAGATCTTAGAATTAACGAAACTCTGAATTAAGCCGAGGCATTGCTGTCTCTACTTTTATTTAGTTCAAGATCTTAGAATTCATTAACTGTTTAACAAAATGTTGAATCGAGATCCTTTATGTACACACATTCTTATGGATAACTATTTGTGGCATGCCAAATGACATCTATCATTATTTTGTTAAACCTTTTAACCTTCAAACCAATTGTCCAAGGAACATAAATCTCACCAATTTAACCAAATAAAACTTTGAATCTTTCAACTTCGTATATGAACTCATTATATCAAATACAAATTTAAAAGCAAACAAAAAGATTAGCATACTTTTTGTACAATTATTATTAGAACACCTCACTCGAGCAACGACTTTCTTTCTGCAACCTAACCATGTCCATTTCGAGTGTAGGCCAATGGAGAACACACCAACCAATCTTCATTCTGCATGTATCTTCAATGAACAAAAACATGATAAATGACAAATTAGCATGAATCACATAAAACAAACAACAATTTTTTCTGTAAACAACTTACCATAGCCCAAGGAAACCTATAAGTCATAGAAAATAAGGACCACTTATCGAGATTCAAGAACAACTTACCATAGCCCAACAAACCCTAGTGAAGACTTCATCAAACTTGAAATTGGCTATTTACCTTTAATATTAAAAGAGTAAATTACAAAAATTGTCCTTTATGTTGACACTAAATTGCAAAGTGTGTCCTTTATCTTTAAAAAGTACAAAAGACGTACCCGATGTTTGCAAACCCCTACACATTATGTCCTTTATCCCTAACTTAGTTATTTTTCATTGTTAAGTGGGTGTGAAATAACCTAAATATCCTTACTGTTAAATAAATAACTAAAAAGTTAAAAGAAATATAATTAATATTTAAAAATTTATAGGGCCCCAAATTAATATGAAACCCACCCACCCTACCCTCTTCATCTTCCCCAATCTACACCTCCACCTTTCACCACCACCACCTCACTAGAACCTGTAAATCAGTGAATATAATCATTGCAATTTTGTGTTGAACAACGCTAATGTCACACCCCAACCGATGGCGGAAACATCGGGGTGCGAGCACTAAGCGTTCAGATTGCTCACGAGATTCCATAACACTAATGATTTCGATATAGATAAGTAAATTTCATGCATGATTGTCTAAAATATCCACATAACCATAAATATCAAATACAACCACAATGGTCATTGTTTCAAATTCTAGAATTTAACTAGGCGAGTTTCTAAGCATCAATCCTAGCTTGTTTTCCATAGTTCCAGCATCTATCAGCCTGCAACATGTATTAAAATAGAGTCAGTACAAAAATGTACCGGCGAGTATACAAGTTTGAATAATAGCATAATAGATTAAAGTCTCATATCCATATATAAGTGCAACAAAATAGTTTCAGCCATGCTAGTGTTCGCAGTCCAACAAGTGATAGCCCAAGTATCCCGATGCTTTGTTGTTTTCCCAAGTCTCAAGGAAAACTAGAATCCTCCTAACAATACCCCCGAGAATAGTGGGGAGGTGCATCTCCTATAGCGCTACTATTGTTAAGGCGGAACTACACACCCTGGATTAAATGTCCACATACCACAAATAGAATACAAGAATCACAAGTTTCACATACACATAGGATAAAGTTTAGTTTGCAAAAGTCTCAAGTATCGTAGTTTAATAGAATACATGTTACATCCCAAAGTTTAAAACAAAAAGGGACAGAGTATACACACAGTGATTGCTTAACAGGTTAACTGTTATTGGATCAAATGGAGCTCTTTGGAGTTAGCCTGATTGGATTACAACAGATAAGAGTCGGGCAAAATAACGAGATTGCGCAAAGTGTCAGGTCGGTCATCCTGATCGGATGGTTGTCCGATCGGATGGCCATCCGATCGGATTGCCATTCGATTGGAACGTCATGTGTGTGGGTGGGACGGATGGCCATTCGATTGAATGGCCATCCGATCCAAGTGTCAAGATTTCAATTGTCAAATCAAGTGTCAACTCAGGTTACCTTGATCGGATGGCTGTTCGATCGGATGGTTATCCGATCGGATTGCCATTCGATCCAAGGTTCCAAGTTTTCAAAAAGATTCTAAGTGTTGAAAGGATTCTAAGGCACATTGTCACCTCGATCGGATGGCGGTTCGATCGGATGGTTATCCGATCGGATTGCCATTCGACGATCAAAGTTTCAAGTGTCAAAATGTTTAGGGTTAAGAGGCAAGTGTCTCGTGATCGGGTGGTTGTTCGATCGGATGACTATCCGATCGGATTTCCACTCGATCGGGTTATCCTTGTCTTGTTCCTCAACTTGTAAAACTTCTAAGTTTATTATTTTTTTGTTTAAATAGTGACGTCGTGGTACGTTTTGAGACAACGGTGAACACATCGGTGCACAGCCGATCTGATCGGGTTGGAATCACCCCAGTCCATTCAGCCGTCCGTTCATGACGATGCTTATGTCAGAATCCGTACTCCAGTCGTCTTTTCGGGTGACAATCCCTTTCCAAGCAGACTCCAGACTAATAATCAAGTCTACAGTCTGTTTTAGATCCGGATCTCACCATTTTAAGTAAAAGTTTAAGAAAGGATGGGGATAAACATAAGTATTAGCTTGAAAAGTTTAGATTTAGCATAGATTTAGTGTAAAACGCATGAAATTCCTTAGATCTGAGCTAGATCTTGACTAGAATGACATCACACAACAGTTTGGTACAAACCGTCATGATGACATCACCTTCAAGAGCTCGGATCTTGGGGATTTCACGGTGAAAAGTGAGATTTCAAGGGAGAATCTTGTAGAGAATGACGTGTAGATTAAAGTTGTACAAGAATCTAGTGTAAAACGTACCGAAATCGCCGAGAAATGGAAGAAAAGAGGAGTGCGTGCGTCTGGTCGAGTGAGGCTGTCACATCAGTGAGAATGGTGATGTGACAGGCCTATTTATAGTGTGAGAAGGAGTGAGGGCTGTGTGTACTCGGATCGGATGGCAGCTCGATCGAGTGGCCATCCGATCGGATTGCCACTTGGTCAATCCCATCTTTTCCGTTTCAGCGTCTTTGATTCGATTTGTGCGTTAGGTTAGGCGTTGCGTACTATTGGGTAACAGTATAACTAGATTATAGCATTAACACAAAAGATTGTAAGTTTCGTAGTTTCCGCCAGTGACAAGACTTCAGTCCCTCGTTCAACCAAGTCTCAAGTTTCACGAGCCTCAAGAGTCAAGCACCAAAGTATCAAGAGTCAAGAATCTAGTCTTCCAAGTATCAAGTATCAAGATTTAGACATTCCAAGTATCTAGATTTAGACATTCCAAGTATCTAGATTTAGACATTCCAAGTATTTGGCATAAAGTTCACCAAGTATCAAAAGTATTAATGACCACATAGATCAGGGACTAAAATTGACAATATCTTAAAGTCTAGGGACGCAGGTGTTACAGTCTCCCCTCCTTTAGGAGATTTCGTCCCCGAAATCTAGGAAGAAGACTGCTCGAAGAGCTTCGGATACTTGGTCTTCATCTCACTTTTCAGTTCCCAGGTGAATTCGGCACCACGCTTTCCTTCCCAACGAACCTTGACGATGGGAATTTTGCTGCGCCTCAGTCGCTTGACACCCTGATCCATGATTTCGACCGGTTTCTCCACAAAGTGTACAGCTTCATTTATTTGCAAGTCTTCAAGGGGAACCTGCAGTTCCTCGTCTGCTAGGCATTTACGTAGATTGGATACGTGGAACACTGGATGCACATTGTTCAGTTCTTGTGGCAGGTCGAGTCTGTACGCCACCTTGCCAATCCTTTTGAGTATCTTGAAAGGACCCACATAGCGAGGATCGAGCTTTCCCTTCTTACCAAAACGAACTACTCCCTTCCAGGGAGATACCTTGAGAAGAAATCGGTCTCCGACATCAAATTCCAGAGGCTTACGCCTATTATCAACATAACTCTTTTGTCTGCTCCTGGCCTTGATCAAGTTATCACGGATCTGAAGAATCTTATCCGTTGTCTCTTGAATGATTTCAGGGTCAGTAAACTGCTTGTCACCAACCTCATGCCAGCTGAGAGGAGATCGGCACTTGCGGCCATACAAAGCTTCAAAAGGAGCCATCTGAATACTGGAATGATAGCTGTTGTTGTACGAGAACTTAATCAATGGTAAATGTACATCCCAGTTACCACCAAAGTCGATGACACAAGAACGGAGCATATCCTCTAGGGTCTGAATAGTATGCTAGGTCTGTCCATCCGTCTGAGGATGAAAGGCCGTGCTAAGATTCAAATGAGAACCCATAGCGGATTGAAAAGTTTGCCAAAGACGTGAAGTAAAATGACCATCTCGGTCTGAGATTATGTCGAGAGGTATGCCATGAAGGCATATAATCTCATCGGTATAGATTCGAGCAAGTCTCTCCACTTTATAATCTTCGCGAATAGGAAGAAAGTGGGCTGATTTGGTCAAACGATCAACAATCACCCAAATGCTATCGTGACCAAAAGGCGTACGGGGTAGTTTGGTAATAAAATCCATAACAATGCTATCCGATTTCCAAACTGGGATTTCAGGTTGTTCCAAGAGTCCAGATGGGTGCTGATGTTTAGCCTTTACCTTCGAGCAAGTAAGGCATTTAGAAACATATACAACAATTTCCTTCTTCATGCCGGGCCACCAATAAGTCGTACACAAGTCATGGTACATCTTATCAGCACCTGGATGAATAGAGTAACGAGATTTGTGAGCCTCAGTCATATTGAGCTCACAGAGATTATCACGATCTGGCACCCAGATGCGATTGAGGTAGTACTGAAGACCATCAGATTTAGTTTTGAGCTGATTTACGTTAGCGCCAAGAACTTCAACAGATAGACTTCCTTTATTAGCTGACGAATACTGAGCTTCGCGAATACAAGCATGCAGATCACTAGAGATACGAATAGCCTTAAAATGAGTTTTACGACTGAGGGCGTCGGCCACTACATTTGCCTTGCCAGGATGATAGCAAATTTCGCAGTCGTAGTCGTTAAGTAGTTCCACCCAACGTCTCTGTCGCATGTTCAGTTCCTTTTGGTCAAAGATATGTTGAAGGCTCTTGTGGTCGATGAAGACCACACACTTTGTACCATAAAGGTAGTGTCGCCAGATCTTTAACGCAAATACCACTGCACCAAGCTCCAGATCGTGAGTAGTGTAGTTTCTCTCATGTACCTTGAGTTGACGAGAGGCATAAGCAATAACCTTATCCCGCTGCATGAGCACACAACCCAATCCACAGTTCGAGGCATCACAATATACTACGAAATCATCATTCCCATCGGGTAGAGTTAGAACAGGAGCGTTACACAAAAGAGTCTTAAGAGTTTGAAAAGATTCCTCTTGCTCGGGACCCCAAGCGAAAGGTCTCTCTTTTTGGGTCAATAAGGTAAGAGGTACAACAATTGTGACACCCGGCCTTTCGAGCCGTACCGTACAATTGTAACACGTGTTGTGAATAGATAAAAGGCTGTATTTGACTGATTATGATGTTTATATATGGTATTTAATGATTTGGAAAATTTAAACCTTGGTAAAAATTATGTTGGCAACGGTAAGATAAACGCTTATCGCGTAACGGTTAAAATGCGAAACGAACGTCAGTGACCACCCGATCAGTGTTAAAATCCTAAAAATAGTCTGTTATGATTATAATAATAATTTTAATCATATTCGTGAGGAAAAATAAATTAAAACGCTAAGAAACTCTATTTTTCGAGTTTAAGCGCGTACCGCGCGATACAGCGCGTATACCGACAAAATACTGTCAACACAGCCTGTCAAGGCAACTAATAATCATTTTAATAATAATTTGATGAGTTTAATTACTATAGAATGATAAAAATAAATAAAAACGCTTAAATCCTTATTTTTGCGATTTTAAGAGCGTACCGCGCAACACAGCGCGCATACTGCCAAATACCGGCAACGTCGCCAGTCCCGGCAAACAAAATATTGTTCAATAATATTTTTGTGAGTTTATTTTTATATAGTGTTGAAAATAATTTAAAACGGGTTAAAACGCTAGATAAAATACCCGGTAACCGGTTAAATACCAGTTTTTAGTCTAGAATATGTATATATGTGTATATATATACGATTAAGATGTGTGTGTGTGGCAAGATGGTAGACATGCAAATCATTTTCTCACTCTCTCTCCTCCACCTATTGGTCCTAAAGGGAGGTGGAGTGATGATTATGTTATGGTGTAATCTCCTATGTCTTACAAAACAAAGAAAACTCATTTTCAAAAATCAAACACTCTCTCTCTCTCTAATCAATTCAGCCGAAAACACCCCCATGTCACATTCATTTCAAAATTTTAACATTGTTCTTGAATGTTCATACTCATTTTAAAGTGTTTTCAAGTCCATATGGTGATCTAGAAGTGATTTCAAGGTGTTTCAAGCCACAATCAAGTCAAATATCACCAAATTTTACTAAAAATCATTCAAGAACTTGAAGGTATAAAATTTATTTTAGAAACCTTGTTTTTGAATCTTGATGTTCTTGATGATAATGGAAGTTTCTCTTGTTCTTGAGTTAATCACAAACTTGAAACATAAAACAAATGGGTTTTTGAATAAAATAAAAAAGGATGTGTATATGTATGTATATGTGGTCGTACATATGCATGTGTGTATGTTAGAGTATGAGTTTTGATTTTTGGTTTGATCTAGTTTGATAAAATTTTGAAAAGTGATGTGCATGTGATCTTGGAAAGTTCAAAAAGGGTTTTAATCATGTGAATGAACAAGTAAAAGTAAAAGTTTGGATTCATATGAGTGTATGTATATATGAGGCATGTATGTATGTATAAGTATGCATGCATGTAATATTTTGATGATTAAAAGTCTTAGAAATGTAAGAATGTGTATGTCTTGCATATATGTTAAATGATTAGATGATGATATATGAAAAAGATGATGTTCTTGAATGTTTGAACATGAGTAAAGTGCATGATAGATATGATTTAGTTCATATATGATGATGATGATGATATGATATGGGTGCATTAGATGCACATACATGGACATGCATGATGATATGAAAGCATGAAAAGATCATTTGAGCATGATTTGATAAAAATAAATTTTGATCAGAATATAAACATTAAAATATGATTATTTTGAAGTGTTTAATGATATAAAAATTTGTCATAAAGTTTACTAGTTTTGCATGTTGTACTTGGTGCATTAGGAGTTGTAAAATACGTGAAATCGCATAATTTATGTGACTTACACAAAAACTGCACTAATATGAATATAATCACTATTTTAATCAGTAAATAACATGTATTGTGTTAAAATATCAAGTCATTTCAAGTTGGGATGATTGTAGTAACGTTTAATGCAAAAACTATGCGTTAAAACGGTCAAAAATCGGCTTTTCGAACGATTTTTATGAAACTGATTTAGATCAGTAAGTAAAATGATATTTTTAGTCTAAAAATAAGTATTTTAACTAATTTTAAGTTTACCTGGTGTTTGGTTAGTCATATGTGATTTCCGACGCCCGAAAATGTTACCAAATCGCTAAAATACTCATTTTTCAATGAACACTAGTATGAGTAATTTTTGGGTGAACCTTATGTGTTAAGATGTGTTATGTGAATATGAAAATATATTAAGTTTTAACATGATTTTGGAAAATTAGCATATATATGTATACGTATGTGTTTTGTGCGGTAGAAACGGTAAAAATCGCGTTAAATGTGTAAATTGTTTGTCAAGCATGAAATTTGATACATATGAGATATTTTATGTATATTTGCTTTAAAAGTGACAACAAAAATAAGTTAACAAGATTTCACGTGTTTCGATGATAAATTATGTGAACGTTTATGTATATATATTACGACGCGCAAATCGTAGATATATTGCGTATAAAGAGGAGTGTTAACGGATTTACACAATAATGGTCACCAATAAAATCGTTCAAGTCGCAAAATCATAAATATATATATATATATATGGACTCATATATATTAACGTGCCAACATAATCAAAAACGATGATTTTTCGAGAAAATCTCAAAGTTATGTGAAAATTCTAAGAAACAGAGAAACTTAGGATTTTGTGATGTATGTATATTGATTTAAAAATCGTTCCTATCTATATAATAGGACGTGTAGAAATCAATCTCTGGGATTGCGCTATTTAAAATACGCACCCAAAGGTGAGTGTCACTAAACCCCTCTTTTTACTACTTTGTATATATTTTGGGGGTAGAACACGCCAATAAAAGGGCTTAATAATGTTTTTGGAATAAAACATACCTTTTTGATATAAATTATATATTTTCGTTGAAAATATATGGATTTGTGAAAATATATGTTTCGGGGATGAAACGGTTTTGTTGAATATATTTGTTTTGGGATGAAACGGGATTGGTACGGTGTTTCCGAGGTGAAACAGACCGTAAAGTTGGGACGGATGCCGGCCTGCTCCCAGGGAAGGGGATTCAGGGGGTTCGTACAACTTCGTGTATTAAATTTGTCATATTAGTAAGATATATATATTGTACGTGAGACAGACATCATATTGGTCTCAAGTGGACCCTGCGCCCATGATATCGTTTAATCATTTAAGTATTGCACGCGAGGAATAATTGTTAGATCTATCGGGTTGACAACCCCGTCGTGACCGGTCGCCTCGTGTCAAGTCAAACGACGAATTGATATTCTGTTTATTGTCTAGCTTTGATTATCCCTGCATGGTAAATATATAGTTCGTATTGTCTAGCTAACATACGAGTCTGAAAGTTGACGTAATGAATTTAATATACAAAACCTGGGTAAGAGTTTGATTGTCGGGTTGTTGAACCGCGACGGAAGACCCATGGATTTTATTAAGGAAGTAAAATGAACTTTCTAAAAATTATATGGATGTTTTAAGATAAATACATAATCCAAAAGTTTTCCTTTGAAATGAATTGTTTGTATGTGAATATGTGAACTCACCTTCCTTTGTGTTGACACTTGATTTTAACGTGTTCTACAGGTACTTGAGTTCGGCTTCGGGAATTATGGCGTATCTTGTGTTTGTTGATGCATGTTTTGTCACTTAAAATGTTGGACTGACTTTTAAACTTTCTGGGACAAATGTAATAAGATCCGCAAGGATCAAAGACAATTTAACTACGTCGTGATCGTGTCATGTTTTGGGACGTTGTGATTAAAAACTTATGTTTTAATTAAGTTAATATGTGCAACAATTAAATGCATCAAACATCAAGATAGAAATGGGCACCAACTTCCGTCTCCACTACATTTTATATTCCACTGCGATGTTTTTGGGGTGTGACAGAAGTTGGTATCAGAGCCAATGGTTGTTAGTGAACTAGATGTTTTCGGAGGAAAACACTAGACTTCAACCGAAGAATTTTGAGATTTAAAGTCCATAATTCTCGAAGCCAAGATTTTTAAATAAACATGAAAATTTTATCATGTATGAAAACCCTTATGTGTTTATGTGCATACGTGATTTCCTGTTTATTTGGGCCTTATGTGTTACTATTCATATTGATCACACACTTAATTTGTATGGTTACGATATGTCACGTCTCGGCCTATAGAGTCATTAGTAGTCCTGCTCACTGATACTGTCGAGCCCATACTTGAAGATTCCTTCGCCCGTCGTTACAGAATCGTCTATTCCTTTACTCGAGTCACGTGTTTTGCTACACCTCTTTTAAGTCTACACTCGCCGTAGGAAGAGGACTCGACCCGTTAGAGAGATCGCATCGACTTCGAGAGCTAAGACAACGTCCGCTTTGAAGAAGCAGAAGGAGATTTGGGTCAATCGCTCTCACTGCGATCATCAGTTCGTCACATTACGAGGAGACTTGGAGACGACAAAGGGCAAGATGAAGGACTTAGAAGGACAGATGGACTGGTATGATGAGGTTAAGGGCTTGGGTTACAGTGCTAGGGGTTAGAAGCACTGGAGGATAGTTGAGCTAGAAGAGCTTGTTAGGAAGATGTTGGACTTCCAGGGATTGAAGCGTTAGTTGTTGGTTGTTTCTGTTGTTTGTTTTGTATATCTCATTGATGAACCCTATTTATGGCTTGCATGCCAAAATTTTCAGATATTTAGGAAGTAATTCCAAATAGACTTGTTGCGGGTGTTGATGTAGACACACCGAATTTTAATTAGTCTTAGTATTAAAAACAAGCTTTGTAAATTTCTGGTATAAATATCGAATGGGTTCCTTTTTGGTTTAAAAATTGTTGTCATTAATATGTGGATATTATACATGCGCAATGTTTGGTCCACTATCATTTAATGATTGAATTATTTTGGATATCGTCTTATGTTGGTATTATCTTGTAATAATAGAAACGACGAAATGCCGCCAAAAGAGAGACAGGGTTCTGGACTACTTATTACCCCGGAAGAGTTGGCACAACTCATAGCCCAACACGTTAATACTGCCATGGAACAACGCGATGCTAACCAGAATAATGGCCAGGAACGTGGACGCGGTGCTCATGAGCATGGTTTTGGTGGGACACAGAATCGGAAACCCTTCAGGTGATATAATGATCGGAAAGTTTTAGTAGTTCCTGTGTTATGATATAATCGGAGCGTAATCCTTATTTTTCATTAACTTTGTGAACAGTACATAGATGTACACATAAAACAAACCAGGGTTGTAACCCAAGATCATTTATTGGTACCCTATGCAATGACATGGCAACAGTATGCGTGATGTCAGGCCGTCACAGCGGATCGACCATTCAAATAATTCCGCATTCCGAGCCTAGATCTGGGGGATTCGCGAAAGTGAAAGTCTGAGAGTTCGAGAAAGGAAACCGATGAGAAGCGTGATAGGAAACGCAGTTCGAGGAAGGCGTATGTGGCCAGTTCTAGCCGTTCTAGAAAGGACAATGCCAGGGATGGCAGGAGTAGTTTTGAGAAAAAGATTCACGAGAATGAGCAGAGAAAGTGCGCCAGAGGTGGCCGAACTGGACATGTGACCCCCCCAAGTGTTATGCTAAGAGTACATTGGATGGAGTTACGCTCGAGGGATGCTACGTGTGTGGTGAGCGAGGACACTACAAAAGAGATTGCCCGAAACCGAAAGGACAGGATGCTGTGGGTAAAGTCGTCAAGGCGAGTGCTGGAAAGGCACGTGAGAATCCTGCTACTATTACTGGTATGTTTCGAATCAAAAACCAATCTATGTTCATAATTTTAATACCAAAGCTGACTTGAGTTTTGTTCGAGAAACTTTGAACCATTTTTGTGTTCACCAACAAGTAAGCTGAGTATAAAGTGCCCGATAGAACTAGCAATTGGAAAGTTGATAGAAACTAGTAAGATCATTTGCGGTTGTAGTATTTAGTTAGGTGATCGTAGTTCTAGTGTTGGTTTATTTCCAGTAGAGCTGGGGAGCTTTGACGTAGATGCGAGGATGGATTGATTATCCGAGAACGAAGTGGGGACTATCGCTTGAAGAAGCTAGTTAGGATATCTCGCCCTGATGACGGTAGAGAAGTGATAGTTGTTCGCGGAGACCGATCGAGTGTCGAGTGTCGAGTGTTGATGGTTGAGAGACGTCAGTTTTGTGAGGATGCTCAAGTGGTTGCGAAAGGGGCTATCCTGCGTTCTTAGTTAACGTGGTGGATACGAAAGCCGAATGTAGGAATACCGGAGAGATTCCTATTGTTCGCAAGTATCCAGAAGTTTTCCTAAAAAAACTTACCTGGATTTCCCCCTGCGAGACAGATCGAATTTCGAATCGATCTGGCACCCGGTGCTGCACCTAATTGCACAATCTCCTTATAGATTAAGCACTGTCTGAAATGAAAGAAATGTCAAATCAGCATCAAGAGCTGCTAGACAAGGGTTTCACCCGATCAAGCTTTTCGTTTTGAGGCGCATCTGTTTTGTTGAGAAAAAGAAGGATGGATCCTTCAGGATATGTGATGATTTTCGAAAGCTGAACAAGTTGATTATCAAGAATCGGTACCCTTTTACCGAGGAATGACGATTTGCTCAATCAAGCTACCGGGATCCAGCTGCTACACGAAGATCGATCTACTATTAGGATATCATCAGTTGAAGGTTGCTGACAAAGGTATTTCGGGGACTGCTTTTTCAAACGTGATATGGCCATTACGAGTTATTAGTCATGCCTTTTGACTAAATTAATGCGACATTTATATTCATGAAAACTCATGAACAGGGTATGGAAACCCTAATCAAATGACTTCATGATAATATTTATCGACGACATGCTTGTCTATACACGAACCAAAGAGAATCACGAGTAACGTTTGAAGTTAACTATGGAGTTGATGAAGGATGAGGAAGGTATGCATGTGGATCAGTCTAAGATTGGAGCAATTAAATGATGAGGAGCGCCAAAGACCCCGTCGGGAGTATGATGATTCATAGGACTTGTTGGGTGCTACCGGAGATTTATTAAGAAATTTCTCTAAATTAGTGCAGCCTTCGACACTAATAACCCCAAAAGGAAAGGGGAAATCGATTGGGCAGAAAAGTAAGAGGAAGCTTTTCAAAACCCTTGAAAGAAAAATTGAAAGTGTGTACGATAGATTTCGAAGAAAGTTAGGATACTCACATGCCCTTGGCAGAGTTATCCTACAATAATAGATAACACGCTAGTATTCAGGTTGCTCCATTTGAAGCCTTGCATGGATGGAAGTGTTGATCGCCACTTTGTCGAGCTAACGTGACAAAGGACAATTAACCAGACCCGAGTTATGTAGGAAACCAGCGACAGAATTTGCCTAGATCAGGGGAAGGTTAAAATTCGCCAACTGATCGACAGAAGGATTACATGGACAATTGAAGGAAACTATTGCGATTTCAGATCGAAGATTTGGTTCTATTGGAGGAATTACTTTAAAGGATGTTATTAAGTTAGCAGATAAAGGGAAAAGTTGAGCCACATTGATTTGGTCCTTTCAAGAGCCCATCTTGAGTTGGATCAGTCGCTTATGGGCTCAAGCTACCAAAAAGATTGAGTAGTGTACATGAAGTGTTGTTTGGTCCAGTTCGAGAAAGTGTATAATGGATAATACACTGATTTTGTTCATTATAGATATTTATTTGGAAGATAAACGGAAGTTTATCGAAGTATCGTAGAAGCAGTACGTATAGCTAGAAGAGTTATGATAATAACTGGACAGGCGATTACCACATTCTAGTCGTGTATGTGATTTATTGATTGTGCGATTTGTGGATATCTGAAATGAATGCAAGAAGGAAAGAAAACGAGTTCATGAGATTTGATTCTTTCGAGAGCCCATCCCGAGTTGGATCAATCGTGTGTAAACTCAGACTACCTCAGGTACGGGGTAATGTATATGTAAATATACGTATGTAGAACTCGAATTGGTGGAATTCTTCTTAATTTTTTTTGATTAAGTGCTTGTAAATGTTGAACCTTGGAAAGGGTGGAGAACGTTGAGATGTGAGATTAGGAATTGAGCGTGTGTGTAATATAGGTCTACAAAGATTCTTCGTAAGAATCAAAGTTTCTCGCAGAAACTACAAGACCATATTCGACAAGCCAGTTTTTACTGTTTCCACCTAGTGCGAAAACAAAACCTGTAGAGTAAAAACTTCGGGGACGAAATTTCCTAAACAGGGGGAGACTGTGACACCCGGCTTTTCAGGCCGTATCGTACAATTGTAACATGTGTTGTGAATAGATAAAAGGCTGTATTTGACTGATGATGATGTTTATATATGGTATTTAATGAGTTGGCAAATTTAAACCTTGGTAAAAATTATGTTGGCAACGGTAAGATAAACGCTTATCGCGTAACGGTTAAAATGCGAAACGAACGTCAGTGACCACCCGATCAGTGTTAAAATCCTAAAAATAGTCTGTTATGATTAGAATAATAATTTTAATCATATTCAAGAGGAAAAATAAATTAAAACGCTAAGAAACTCTATTTTTCGAGTTTAAGCGCGTACCGCGCGATGCAGCCCGTATACCGACAAAATACTGTCAACACAGCCTGTCAAGGCAACTGATAATCATTTTAATAATAATTTGATGAGTTTAATTACTATATAACGATAAAAATAAATAAAAACGCTTAAATCCTTATTTTTGCGATTTTAAGCGCGTACCGCGCAGCACAGCGTGCATACTGCCAAATACCGGCAACGTCGCCAGTCCCGGCAAACAAAATATTGTTCAATAATATTTTGGTGAGTTTATTTTTATATAGTGTTAAAAAATAATTTAAAACACGTTAAAACGGGTTAAAACGCTAGATAAAATGCCCGGTAACCGGTTAAATACCAGTTTTTAGTCTAGAATATGTATATATGTGTATATATATATGATTAAGATGTGTATGTGTGGAAAGATGGCAGACATGCAAATCATTTTCTCACTCTCTCTCCTCCACCTGTTGGTCCTAAAGGGAGGTGGAGTGATGATTATGTTATGGTGTAATCTCCTATGTCTTACAAAACCAAGAAAACTCATTTTCATAAATCAAACACTCTCTCTCTCTAATCAATTCAGCCGAAAACACCCCCATGTCACATTCATTTCAAAATTTTAACATTGTTCTTGAATGTTCATACTCATTTTAAAGTGTTTTCAAGGTGTTTCAAGCCACAATCAAGTCCAATATCACCAAATTTTACTAAAAATCATTCAAGAACTTGAAGGTATAAAATTTATTTTAGAAACCTTGTTTTTGATTCTTGATGTTCTTGATGATAATGGAAGTTTCTCTTGTTCTTGAGTTAATCACAAACTTGAAACATAAAACAAATGGGTTTTTTGAAAAAAAAAATAAAAATGGATGTGTATATGTATGTATATGTGGTCGTACATATGCATGTGTGTATGTTAGAGTATGAGTTTTAATTTTTGGTTTGATCTTGTTTGATAAAATTTTGAAAAGTGATGTGCATGTGATCTTGGAAAGTTAAAAAAGGGTTTTAATCATGTGAATGAACAAGTAAAAGTAAAAGTTTGGATTCATATGAGTGTATGTATATATGAGGCGTGTATGTATGTATAAGTATTCATGCATGTAATATTTTGATGATTAAAAGTCTTAGAAATGTAAGAATGTGTATGTCTTGCATATATGTTAAATGATTAGATGATGATATATGAAAAAGATGATGTTCTTGAATGTTTGAACATGAGTAAAGTGCATGATAGATATGATTTAGTCCATATATGATGATGATGATATGATATGGGTGCATTAGATGCACATACATGGACATGCATGATGATATGAAAGCATAAAAAGATCATTTGAGCATGATTTGATAAAAATAAATTTTGATCAGAATATAAACACTAAAATGTGATTATTTTGAAGTGTTTAATGATATAAAAATTTGTCATAAAGTTTACTAGTCTTGCACGTTGTACTTGGTGTATTAGGAGTTGTAGAACACGTGAAATCGCATGATTTATGTGACTTACACAAAAACTGCACTAATCTGAATATAATCACTATTTTAATCAGTAAATAACATGTATTGTGTTAAAATATCAAGTCATTTCGAGTTGGGATGATTGTAGTAACGTTTAATGCAAAACTATGCTTTAAAACGGTCAAAAATCGGCTTTGCGAACGATTTTTATGAAACTGATTTAGATCAGTAAGTAAACTAATATTTTTAGTCTAAAAATAAGTATTTTAACTAATTTTAAGTTTACTTGGTGTTTGGTTAGTCATATGTGACTTCCGACGCCCGAAAATGTTACCCAATCGCTAAAATACTCATTTTTCAATGAACACTAGTATGGGTAATTTTTTGGTGAACCATATGTGTTAAGATGTGTTATGTGATTTAAATATGTGAATATGAAAATATGTTAAGTTTTAACATGATTTTGGAAAATTGGCATATGCATGTATACGTATGTGTTTTGTGCGGTAGAAACGGTAAAAATCGCATTAAATGTGTAAATTGTTTGTCAAGCATGAAATTTGATACATATGAGATATTTTATGTATATTTGCTTTAAAAATGACAAAATAAATAAGTTAACAAGATTTCACGTGTTTCGATGATAAATTATGTGAACGTTTATGTATATATATTACGACGCGCAAATCGTAGATATATTGCGTATAAACAGGAGTGTTAACGGATTTACACAATAATGGTCACCAATAAAATCGTTCAAGTCGCAAAATCATAAAAAAATATATATATATGGACTCATATATATATTAACGTACCAACATAATCAAAAATGATGATTTTTCGAGAAAATCTCAAAGTTATGTGAAAATTCTAAGAAACAGAGAAACATAGGATTTTGTGATGTATGTATATTGATTTAAAAATCGTTCCTATCTATATAATAGGACGTGCAGAAATCAATCTCTGGGATTGCGCTATTTAAAATACGCACCCAAAGGTGAGTGTCACTAAACCCCTCTTTTTACTGTTTTGTATATATTTTGGGGGTAGAACACGCCAATAAAAGGGCTTAGTAATGTTTTTGGAATAAAACATACCTTTTGGATATAAATTATATATTTTCGTTGAAAATATATGGATTTGTGAAAATATATGTTTCGGGGATGAAACGGTTTTGTTGAATATATTTGTTTCGGGATGAAACGGGATTGGTACGGTGTTTCCGAGGCGAAACAGACCGCAAAGTTGGGACGGAGGCCGGCCTGGTCCCAGGGAAGGGGATTCAGGGGGTTCGTACAACTTCGTGTATTAAATTTGTCATATTAGTAAGATATATATATTGTACGTGAGACAGACATCATATTGGTCTCAAGTGGACCCTGCGCCCATGATGTCGTTTAATCATTTAAGTATTGCACGTGAGGAATTGTTGGTAGATCTATCGGGTTGACAACCCCGTCGTGACCGGTCGCCCCGTGTCAAGTCAAACGACGAATTGATATTCTGTTTATTGTCTAGCTTTGATTATCCCTACATGGTAAATATATAGTTCGTATTGTCTAGCTAACATACGAGTCTGAAAGTTAACGTAATGAATTTAATATACAAAACCTGGGTAAGAGTTTTATTGTCGGGTTGTTGAACCGCGACGGAAGACCCATGGATTTTATTAAGGAAGTAAAATGGACTTTCTAAAAATTATATGGATGTTTTAAGATAAACACATAATCAGAAAGTTTTCCTTTGAAATGAATTGTTTGTATGTGAATATGTGAACTCAGCTTCCTTTGTGTTGACACTTGATTTTAACGTGTTCTACAGGTACTTGAGTTCAGCTTCAGGAATTATGGCGTATCTTGTGTTTGTTAATGCATGTTTTGTCACTTAAAATGTTGGACTGACTTTTAAAATTTCTTGGACAAATGTAATAAGATCCGCAAGGATCAAAGACAATTTAACTATTTCGTGATCGTGTCATGTTTTGGGACGTTGTGTTTAAAAACTTATGTTTTAATTAAGTTAATATGTGCAACAATTAAATGCATCAAACATCAAGATAGAAATGGGCACCAACTTCCGTCTCCACTACGTTTTATATTCCGCTGTGACGTTTTTGGGGTGTGACAGCAATCTTAGAAAAGTCCCGGTAAAAACCCGCCAATCCTAGAAATGAACGAATCTCAGATGCAGACTTAGGCGTACTCCAATTATTCACTGCTTTGATTTTAGACGGGTCAACATGAATACCTTGCTGACTAACGACATGGCCAAGAAATTGCACTTCATCAATCCAAAAGTCACACTTAGAGAATTTAGCATACAAACGTTCACCACGTAAGAGTTCAAGCATTAAGCGTAAATGATGCACATGATCAGCTTTAGACTTAGAATAAATGAGAATATAATCAATAAAGACTATCACGAAATGATCCAAATAGGGTTTACACACACGATTCATAAGATCCATGAACACAGCGGGTGCGTTGGTCAGTCCAAAAGGCATGAGCACGAACTCGTAGTGCCCATAACGAGTACGAAATGCGGTTTTGGGTACATCACCCTCGAGTACATGAAGCTGATGATAACCAGAACGAAGATCGATTTTCGAGAAACAGGACGCGCCTTGTAGTTGGTCGAATAGATCATCAATACGAGGTAAAGGGTAACGATTCTTAACGGTAAGCTTATTAAGTTCACGGTAGTTGATACACATACGAAAAGAGCCATCCTTCTTCTTGACAAATAAAATGGGAGCCCCCCACGGAGAGGTACTCGGACGAATAAAATCCTTGTCTAGCAGTTCCTGGAGTTGACTGGATAATTCTTACATCTCGGAAGGTGCAAGACGATAGGGAGTCTTGGCGACAGGAGTTGCACCATGTATGAGATCAATACGAAAATCAACGGACCTAGGAGGAGGAAGGCCAGGAAGATCCTCAGGAAAGACATCAGGGAAATCACACACTACTGGAACGTCGCTTATGTTCTTCCCCTTGCCTTTTTGTTCCACCACGTGGGCCAAGAAGGCAAAGTTATGTTTACGTAAGCATTTGTTCGCTTGTGTGCATGCCATCAGCCTCAGTCCTTTCGAAGGTCGGTCTCCATAGACACGCAAAATATCACCGGACGGAAGAGGTAGACGCACAAACTTCTCGTGACAAGCAATCTCGGCATGATTCTTACGCAACCAATCTATGCCGATTATGATATCAAAACTACCCAATTGCATGGGTATTAGATCAATAGTAAACATGTGGTCGTTGTGAATCAAGGAACAACCACAGAGAATAGAATCAACTAGAATAGACTTCCCATCGGCAATCTCCACCGAAAACGACTTAGGTAACTTAGAGCGTGGATAGTTTAGCAAAGATTCAAATTCCACGTACACAAAACTTCTATCGGCACCAGTATCAAATAGAATCGAAGCATAAAGGTTATTGACAAGAAACGTACCATTGACAACGTCATTGTCATTACGAGCCTGATTAGCATTGAGGTTGAACGCTCGTCCACGAGCGGCTGGCTGCTGGCCCTGGTTTAGCTGAAGACACTGTTTACGAAGATGAGTAGTGTCTCCACACTTGTAGCATGCGCGAACAGCATTGACTGGCCTTGGGTTTTGCTGAGGAGCTGGAAGAGTTGGTAGGGCTTGCTGAGCTGGTTGAGCAGGATTAGCTTGACGACAGTAAGGGGTCGTGTGACCATAGCGGTTGCAGTTGGTGCACAAACGACATGAAGAGGTAGTAGGATGATGAAAATTGCAAGTCGTACACTTGGGGTAAGACCCAGAGTACTGCTTCTTGACCTCAGAAGCAGCAGTGATTGGAGCAACAGCAGTAGGAGCAGGTTTAGCAGCAGGGTTTGCAGCAGGAACAATAGAATTGCATCCTGAACCCTGTGACTTTCGACTCTTGTTCTTGCTGCCACTTGACTGCTGGGTAACTTGATGTGCAGACTTGGAAGGAGCAGAGTTAGCAAACTGCTTATCGCGAACACGGTTGTTGTTGAGACTGACTGTAAGACGGTAGACTTCCTCAATAGCTTCGAGTTGGGCTGCTTCAATAGAATCACGCATAGCAGGAGGTAGACCATTGATGTACTTGGTTATCATGCGTTTAGGGGTAGAAACCAAGTGAGGAATGATCAGACTGAGCTGCTTAAAACGAGTAGTATAAGCCAGATTATCATCACCAATCTGCTTCAAGTGCCAAAACTCTTCCTCAAGCTTCAATTGTTCATGGGGAGGGCAGAACTCAAGCATCATTAGTTCACGCACCTCGGTCCATGGAAGAGCATAGGCTTCTTCGTTCGAACGTATGTTTCTCTCATTTGACCACCACTCCAACGCTCTGCCTTGAAACATTCCAGTCGCACTCCTAGTCTTTAGATGATCTGGGCACTCGCTGTTAATGAAGGTAACTTCGATGCTGTCGAACCACTCGAGCATAGCAGTCACCCCATCACTGCCCGTGAAAGGCTTAGGATTGCAAGAGATGAAATGCTTGTAGCTGAACTTAGTAGGCTTTTGCTTCTCGGCCTTTGAGTCCACAGAAGATGGAGGAGTGTTTGATCCTTGGATCTCAGAGACGATCTTTGGCACGACTCGAGCGATCTGGTCGGCCATGAAGGACATCATCTTTTTCTGAGACTTCTCCCTGGATCTCTTGAGAGTGTCGGATAGCTTACGGGAAGACATCTAAAGATCCAACAAGAGGATCGTATAAGTCTAGATTAATATAGATTCACACACGATAGACTAAGACTCAAGATTCACATAAATACCGCGAACCAGGACCTTCGCATGGCACGTTTGTAATACCCCAAAACCTGAATGTTTATATTCGTTAAATGTTATGATATGGTACATCAAGAAATAAATGACTAGGTTATTTAACCTAGTTAAGAGTATGGTAGAAACAACTAAAGGATGAGAGTTGTGCCAATTATAATTAGTGGCAAACTTGAGGGACTAAAGTGGGGTAAATGAAAGTTGAATTTATAAAAAGAAAATACACACATACACACACACGATGGTGTGTTCTGGAAGAAGCCAGGAGCTCCATGAGAGCTCAAGAACCCTAATCATGAAGATCACCAAATTGAAGGGTTAATTGTAGCTCAAATTCAAGAAGGAACATGGATTAATGATCACCTACTCAAGGGGATCATAAGGTATGTCTTAAAAGTTAGATTGGTGATTATGCACGAAGTGGGTTATGTCGTAAATCGCGAATTCGTATGAAATTGAGTATGAGCATGTGTTAGAATCATCATGTAGAATATGGATTATGCGTGGTTTGGGTTAATTTGAGGTTTAGAGGTGAAACCCATTAGTTATGGTAAGGATGAGGACTTGAATAATCACCCATGTCCAATTCTTGTTTAATATAGATGAATTTTGATATGTATGATGTATTCTTGTTAGAAGAATTGAAAGAAATGTGATGCTAATGTGTTTGATGTTTAAGTGTGAATGATGCATGTTAATTAGTAGGAGGAATTGGAGGAATTATGTATGAGATTAGAAGAATATGCATAAATTAGTTGTACACTATGCTTAGGAGGTAGTATACACATTAAGTATATGATGAAATTATGAGGTAATTGAGATTAGATCACTTGTAAGTGATTAACAAAGTAGTTATGAAGTGGGTTTGGTATAATATGGTGAAAATGATCATATGCTCATGTTAATGATGTTTGAAATTGTATATGTGTGAATGTTTGAAGAAATCGGCTAAGATTTGATAGGTTAGCATGTTATACGGTTGAATGATAATTTTGATATAAGATCGGTGAGGTGGAATGGATCGTGATAAACGATTAATAAGCTAACTATCTTGAAAATAATATATGATAGTTTGATGCTTGATAAGCGATGTGGAAGCTTGGGAAAGAAGCGGGTCAAACGGGACTTATGCGCATGGGAAGCATATTTGGATGCAATGTAAGTAGAGCTTACACCCATCTTCGTAGAATATCTATTCATTGTATTGATTATGAACATGGTAGGTAAATATGTGAGGTATGATGTTCCGACAAGTATTTGATACGGGTCAAAATATGTGGGTATGATAAGAAATTAAGGTTGATGTTTAAAAAGGGTAAAGGGGGTATTATAGTAATTTTGGTTACAAGTTAACGAAGAAATAAGTTACATGGATGGGATAATGAATAATTAAAACCCCACAAGGGTAAAATGGACATTTAGATTTAACGGGTCAAATGGTGGAGATGTCACCATTTGGCGTTGTCGACTAATGAATTGTTTTGTCAAGTATCATGAATTCACAGAATGTATAGCGAAGGATTTGCGTTGCTACTATCTAGAAATTTAGCGGATGAAGTATTAAAACGGGTCATAGCTTTGATCTGAGCCAGGTACGTGCGATTAGAGTTGTAGTTAAGTCGTATGATTGGTTAAATATGCAATGAAATCCTTGTTGTAAAGGTTGGAACAAAGTTGGCCAAAACGCCCTTGGTGGGTATATCGGGCAAACGATCTTCAAAGTTTTTTAGGAATAAGTTGTCTGATTTAGTGAAAAGATTTGGTCAAGTATGAAAGTGAAGAGTATGTTTTTTTGTAAGTCATAGACCATTTAATGCACAAACACCCATAACGGGTTAAAATAAGCGTTTGAGCGAAAATGGGTTAAGTGGATGCAAGACATCCGAGAATTTAATCTTTTATGGTAGACAACGTTGAAATTATAAGGTTCATGAGATATTGAGGTCAAATAAACAGATAATTATGATAAATGCATGAGCGGGTCAAAACTTTGTAAAAAGGTTATAAGTCGAAAGCTTAAAAGTCTAAAATTTTGTTAATCCGGATGTAGGATGTTAACTACATGTGATGGAGAATTAAATTACGAGCACGTAGGAAAAAGAATCGTGTAAAACGGATCAAAAACGAGAGAGTTATGCTCGTTTCCGTAAAATGGGGTTGTGCTGGGAATATGCAGCAACAGTTGCAAACGTTCTGATCATAATGGGTGGTGGCGCGACGTGACGGAAAAGGCATTAGGCCGTCGCGCGACGCCACGGGCTCCAGATTTTAGAAAACAGTATATTTTAATTGTATATTGACGGGTGGTCCATTGGACAACCCTTAATCATGTTAAAAGACGAAATAATCATTCACTTAATCGTGTAATTATCTTGAATTAGATAACTACTATTGCATATGTTTCAGGTGCGGTTCGGGAGCTTAAAGCGGATAAAACGCAGCTTTGGAGAGTATTGGAGTGGAACGGGTCGTGTGTGGAACAAAATATGAAACAAAGAAGAAATTTCCAGCCACCACCGTAAATTACGGTCTCACCGTAATTTACGGTGGACCTTATGATGACTTAAAGCTGCCGTAAATCAGACTACTTTCACCGTAACACTTTTATGTCCACCGTAATTTACGATGGAGCCGTAAATTACGGTGGTACCAGCGATCAGAACTGTAACGGCCCTCTTAAATCAGTTTTTATTGTGTCTTTTCACATGTTCTCATCATTGGTCGGTTATTGGAGACACTAGGGGCGAATTTTGGTGATCTTGCTTGGTTTGGAACAATTTCTAACATTCGGTTTGTGTTTATGATTCCTATGAACATTAGATTTGTTAGTATGATGATTCACCAAACCATGTCCGGCTAAACCTTTCGGTGATCATCTTAGGTGAAGGTTTCTATTGAACTTTTGTGTGTTTATTTCTGAATTTCTAGAATGATAACTTGCGTTGCTTGAATATCATGGTGTATGTTTAATTGCTTGTAACTTGTTAATTGATATTGCAATTTCTAGTCTCAATCGTACGTTCTTGGTGCCGTTGGCAATCGAGATATCACGGGAAGGGTTAGGGTTGGTTATTGATTAATTGGTCATCGGGAAACAACCTCGCGTTTATATAATCCGAGTACTTTTTTCCCTTTTATCACTTTGATTATGCATGCACGAGTTATGTCTATGTAACTCTTTCTAGTTGGAATTACACACAATTGTTTAAAGAAACTGAAACCTAAGATGGTCATTGTTCTCTCCTAATTTGTTTTAAAACCTACATTTGATTTGCCATTAGTTTAATTTAGTTTTCTAAAACATCAATCCAAAGTATTGATCTTTAATTTCTGCAAATTAGGATAATTGTAGTATAATTGCAAGGCTATATAATTGACATATTTTCCACATACTCCCTGAGTTCGATACCCTATTACCGCTATCTATAGTTGTATTTGGGATTAAATTTGCGTGACCCACGACAATCACGTCAAATTTTGGCGCCGTTGCCGGGGAGTAGTGCGCAACGTGTGTTATTTTCTTTCTTTCTTTTTAAGTTTGTTATTTTTTCTGGTTTACGCTGGGTGTGTTAGTGTGCAGGTATTGACAGGTGCATGCGTACTAGGAGCTCTCACAAGCTATCACCTTTGGCATTTGATCCGGAAATTGAGCGAACGTTAAGAGGAAACAGAATTTTGCTAAGAGAGAACAGAATCAGTGGTTCACCAACAACACCAACTACACCAATCACACCAATTCGATACATGGATAATCCACCACCACCACCCACTACGGGTGAAGTTGTACCACCTTTTATACCTACTTCCACACAACCATCACCAAACACCACTATTCCAAACATCACCACAATTCCTACTCCACTTCATGATACTACACCAACCAATACCAACACCACACAACCGAACACTACTCAAGTCGAACCCAGTCTTACCTTTAGCCCATCTGCCACTATCACACTTCTTTCCTCCATCTACAGGTCAATCATCTTCTCATTATTCAATACCACCAAATACAACCATTGTCCATACTACCTCTACGTTTAGGCCATCAAACCAGTCGGGTTTTCAATACTCGACCATTCCATTTGGGCAAACTTCGGGTATAGGGGGAGATGGATATGAGGAAGAATACGAAGATTTTGAGGGCTATGATGAAGATGGGTACGCTTATGAAGGTTATGGTGATCAAGGAGAGTTCGGGTATGTGCAAAGTCAATCTCAAGGAATGTCAAATGTTGGTGGGATGTCGCAACAACAACTCATACCGCAACATATTCGGCCAAGACCACAAGGGCCACCAATGCAACGCCCTATCCCATTGCAACAAGTTCGGCCACAACATGTACAACCAAATGTTCAACAATTCCAAAGACCCATTCAACGCCCACCAATGCCGCAACAGCAATTTCAACAACCAAATGCACCACAAGGGCATGTACCAAGGCCAATGGGTCCTATTCGCCCAAGGGGTAGGTTTGGTGTACCAAGGAGACACCTTAGAGAAAATGTGAGGGGCATTGAAGCACATTTTCGGCCGGTAATCACTCAAAACCCTTCACCGGTAGTTATTCCTCACAATGATCAAGGGAGAACATTTGAAGTGAGGACCAACTCTTTGCAAAGTTTACCAAAATACAAAGGGTTGGCAACGGAGGAGCCTTACTTTCATTTAGAGGCTTATGACTCGATTTGTAACACTCTTGGGAGTCAAGGTTTCTCGGCTGATGACATCAAATTGGTATTATTCCAATTTTCTTTGGAAGATAAGGCGAAGAAATGGTTCTACACGTTACCTTCGGCATCCATATATACATGGGGGGAGATGCAGCAAACTTTCTTGGATGAGTTTTACACCGCCCAAAAGACCAACGATGCAAGAAAGGGGTTGAGAAGCTTCCAACAACAACATGGTGAGATGTTTCATGAGGCATTCGAGCGTTTCAATATGATGATTAAAAATTGCCCTCACCATGGAATTGAATTGTGGGAGTTGATGAATGCCTTTCACGAGGGGTTGAGTGCCGAAGATGCACGTGACTTGATGTCTATTACCGGTGGGACTTTTGGAACAAATTATGAGAATGATGATTGGGAGTTTTTGGAAAGCATGGCAACTACATCAAAGAGGAAAGCTCAAGCCTCAAGAAGAGCTCGACCAGCCATTGCCCGATCACAAGTGCACGCTATAGATGATGGTAATGTTCAAACTACTAACCAAATTTATGATGTTTGTGCGTTGTGTAATGAAATAGGTCACGCGGCTGAAAATTGCCAAGGGATGGTGGAAGGGCAATATGAAGAGGTGCATGCGGTTCAAGGTCAAGGTCAAGGAGGGGGTGGTAGAAACTACAACAATATGAATTCTAACACTTACCACCCCGGGTTGAGGAATCATCCGAATTTTCATTATGGGAACCCTTTGAATCAATCAAACCCGAATTTTCAAGGTAGCCAAGGAAACTATGGTTCGCGCCAACCTTATAACAATCAAGGTGGATATAGAAGTGGGAACAACCAAGGGTACCAAAGGCAAACGGGTCAAGAACAAGGGGGTTCTTCGGGTGGAAACGAGATGATGGAGATGCTAAAGAGCATGCAAACGGAGATGCAAAAACGGAACTAACTTGATGAAGTCCGAATGCAAAAAGATGAAGTTCGTGACAAAAGCATACAATCATTAACAACCCAAATGGGTCAATTGGCAACCGATGTGGCTGAATTGAAGAAGAACAAGGGTCAACTTCCTAGTGATACCAAGGTAAATCCATCACACGGTTCGTCAAGAGGTAATGTTAATGTTCATCAGGTTAGTGTTTTGAGAAGTGGAAAAGAGTTTAAAGCCAATTTATCACCCGAATTGGTTGAGGGGGTAGTTGAGGACATCACGGGTAATGATAGTGATGATGATGTTTCGCCGGTTAAACCAAAAGAATTAAATGTTAATAAACCGGGTTTGGGTAAAAATGAAAATGAAAAGAATGAGAAAGTTGAGGGTGAACCGAGTCAAGTCCCGTTTCCATCGGCTTTACTTGACCCGGGAAAGAAAAATTTTATTGCATCGAGAGGTCCCCAAAAAGAAGAATTGTGGGACATGTTTAAACAAGTCAAAATTAACCTTCCACTTCTTGATGCAATAAAGCAAGTACCCGCTTACGCAAAATTTCTAAAAGAATTGTGTACACAAAAGAGGCAAAACAAAAAGAAAATGCCTAAGCGGGTAGATTTAACCGGGCAAGTGAGTGCGGTTTTGAACGGGGAGCTTCCTCCTAAGCTCCAAGATCCGGGCACGCCATTGATTAACATACAAGTGGGTAATTTTCAAATGGCTAAGGCGTTGCTAGATCTTGGGGCCGGAGTTAGCATTTTACCGGGGGGCTTATATGACCAATATGATTTTGGTCCGTTAGCAAGGGTGGAGACAACGGTTGTTTTAGCCGATTTGTCTCATAAGTTACCCCGGGGTATGGTTCAAAATGTCATTGTTAAAATTGATGAATTTTATTACCCGGTTGACTTTTTAGTCTTAGACTACTCATCGGCGGACCCTAAGCAACAACAAAATGTAATTTTGGGTCGGCCATTTTTAAGCACCGCACACGCAGTCATCGATTGTAGATTTGGTGCAGTCGATATGACTTTTGGAAATCGGAAAATGCGTTTGAATGTTTTTACTAACAATTCTAATGCTAATGGTGTTGATGAGTGTTTTATGGCAGATATAGTTGACGGATGCAACCCGCATGAGTATGAGGAGGATGGTTTGGATGTTTGCCTGTGTGATTTTTCTGAACAGGTACATGCTTATGCACTCCGGGTTGAAGAGGAAAAGCAAGATGCGATGGCATTGAAAGAAGGTCGGCCACCATGGACCCACCAGTTTGAAGGCTTACCGGTGGAAATAGATTCGGGTACTAAACCATCGCTAGAGGAGCCGCCAAAGTTGGAGCTCAAAGACTTGCCGGGCCATTTAAAGTACGTGTTTTTAGGGGATAATGACACTTTACCGGTCATTATTGCCTCTAATTTGGAGTTGGCTCAAGAGCAAGCACTGTTGGAAGTCTTGAAGGAAAACAAGGGAGCTATCGGATGGACAATTGCCGATCTCAAAGGGATTAGTCCATCAATTGTCATGCACAAAATCATTACAGCCGAAGATGCCAAACCGACACGAGAAGCTCAAAGGCGGTTGAATCCGAACCTACGGGAGGTAGTCAAGAAGGAGGTAATTAAATGGTTGGATGCGGGAATTATCTATCCGATTTCGGATAGTGCTTGGGTGAGTCCCACTCAAGTTATGCCTAAGAAGGCCGGCATTCAAGTAGTCAAGGATGAAAGTGGTGAACAAATTGCCACCCGACCGGTTACCGGGTGGCGTGTGTGTATTGATTACCGAAAATTGAATGCCGCCACTTCTAAGGACCATTTCCCGCTACCTTTCATTGACCAAATTATTGAAAAATTGTCGGGTCAAAAATATTACTGCTTTTTAGATGGGTACTCGGGTTACAATCAAATAGCAATACACCCGGATGATCAACACAAGACCACCTTCACTTGTCCATATGGCACCTTTGCCTTTCGGCGAATGCCATTTGGCTTGTGCAATGCTCCGGCAACTTTCCAACGATGTATGATGAGTATCTTCTCGGACATGGTTGGAGAGTCGCTCGAAGTATTTATGGATGACTTCTCCATTTTTGGCACTACTTTTGATGCTTGTCTCAACGAATTACAAAAGGTTTTAAAAAGGTGCGTTGAGAAAAATCTAGTGCTAAGTTGGGAGAAAAGTCATTTCATGGTGCAAGAGGGCATTGTGTTGGGTCATGTAATTTCTGAAAGGGGGATGGAGGTGGATAAGGCGAAAATAAGGGTAATAGCATCTTTACCACCTCCTAAGAATGTTAAGGGTGTAAGGTCATTCTTGGGACATGCGGGTTTCTATAGACGTTTCATAAAGGGTTTTAGTGTTATCACCAAACCCTTATGCAACTTGTTATTAAAAGATGTCCCATTTGATTTTACTAATGAGTGTATGCAAGCTTTCATTGTTTTGAAGGAACATTTGGTCAAAGCTCCTATTTTGCAACCACCGGATTGGTCAAAGCCGTTCGAGATCATGTGTGATGCAAGCGACACCACTGTTGGTGCAGTTTTGGGTCAACGGGTTGATAGAAAGCCGGTGGTGATTTACTATGCAAGCAAAACTTTATCCGAAGCGCAACTCAATTACACCACAACCGAAAAGGAGTTACTAGCGGTGGTGTATGCTTTGGATAAGTTTCGTGCTTATATTTGGGGGAGCAAAGTGGTGGTTTACTCAGATCATAGTGCGGTCCGATACTTGATGGAGAAGAAAGACGCGAAGCCTCGGTTGATTCGGTGGGTATTATTGTTACAAGAATTTGATCTAGAAATCCGAGACAAAAAGGGAAGTGAGAACGTAGTGGCGGATCACTTGTCTCGGATTCCGGTGGAAGGGATCGATGATGTAAGTGAAATCAATGAAAGTTTTCCCGACGAGCAATTACTAGCCATTTCCACCTTTGTTGCACCGTGGTATGCTCACTATGTCAACTACTTAGCCACGGGTGCCATCCCAAGTCATTGGACCAAGAAGCGTCGACAACAATTTATGGTCCAAGTGAAGCAATACATTTGGGATGAACCGGATCTTTTCAAGATTGGACCGGATCAAGTTATACGAAGGTGTGTGCCCGAGACAGAAGTGTTGGAAATTTTGACCCATGCTCATTCGTCCGCATGTGGGGGTCATTTTAGTGGGCACAAAACAGGCTATCGGGTGCTTTCATGTGGGTTTTATTGGCCCACAATTTTCAAGGATGCTTGTGAATTTGCTAGAAACTGCATAAATTGTCAAAAGATGGGAAGTAGATCGAAGAGGGATGAGATGCCATTACAACCAATCTTGGTTGTAGAGATATTTGATGTATGGGGTATAGACTTTATGGGTCCTTTTCCGAATTCGAATGGCTTTCTATACATTTTGGTAGCGGTGGATTATGTCTCGAAGTGGATTGAAGCTATTGCAACACGAACAAACGACCATTCGGTTGTTTGTAAATTTGTTCAATCCAACATCTTTTCTCGTTTCGGCATCCCGCGGGTTATTATAAGCGATGGTGGTTCGCATTTCAAGAACTTCAACTTTGGGAAATTATTGAAAAGGTATAGCGTGAATCACCGAATTGCCACACCGTACCATCCGCAAACGAGTGGACAAGTCGAAGTGTCCAACTGTCAAATCAAAGAAATTCTCATGAAGACGGTAAGAACGGATAGGAAGGATTGGTCAAGTAAGTTAGATGATGCGTTGTGGGCATACCGAACGGCCTACAAGACTCCTATTGGCACAACACCTTACCGGATGGTGTATGGTAAGGGTTGTCACTTGCCAATGGAGTTGGCACATAGAGCACATTGGGCAATCAAGACGGTTAACGCGGATTATGACGAGGTGGGGAAGTTGAGGAAGTTGCAATTAAGCGAAATAGAAGAGATTCGGGATGAGGCGTACGAATGTGCATCGGCCTATAAAGATAAACTCAAGAAGGTGCATGATGCGAAATTGAGAAAGAAAACATTCGAAGTGGGGCAAAAAGTTTGGTTGTATAACTCAAGATTGAAGATGTTTGCGGGCAAGCTCAAAAGCAAATGGATGGGTCCGTATGTCATTCGGAGAGTTGGGAGATTTGGTGACGTAGACATCCAAGACGAGCAAACATTGAAGCAACAAACTGTGAACGGTCACCGGTTAAAGCCGTACTTGGATGGGAACGACATAAACACCTTGGAGCTTGACAAAGCGAGCTACATCTTACGCCCGGTCGATGAGGAACAACCATGAGAGGCCCAGGTTTGGTAGTGTAAATAGTAGTGTTTTATTTTGTTTGTTTTGTATAGTTGCACAATTATCGTATTTCTTTGAAACCCGTGTTTGAAACAAGTGTGGGGATATTCGGGTCACGAATTACTCTAACATTGTGTTGAGGACAACACGGGACTTTCGAGGGGGTAGGGTGATTTCTTCACGTTTTTGAAAAATTTTAAAAACATAAAAAAATCGAAAAAATCGAAAAATATAAAAAAATGGATCTTAAAAATCAAATTGTGAGTGAACTTCAATTGCCCAGTGTGTACCGTAAATTACGGTATAGCCGTAATTTACGGTGGAGAGCAAATGAATGTGGCCTTTACGGTATATCGCTACTGATTTACGGCGAAATTCATGTTCAGCATGTACCGTAATTTACGGTTATACCGTAAATTACGGTGAGCAATGAAAACTTTTGGGTTTTACGGTGTAATGCTCCTGATTTACGGTGAACATTTATGATCCAGGTCTCACCGTAAATTACAGTTTGACCGTAATTTACGGTACGCAATTTTTGTGAACATGTTGGTCCGGTTTTTGTATATAAAAAAAAAAAAAAAAAAAAACATCTGATTTTGTGATTAATCCCTAGCCACACACAACACCTTTCACTTTCTATCACCATCTTCCCACAAGAAACCACATAACCTTCATAACCTTCTTCACCTTCAATCTCCATAACTCCTTCAATTCTTGACCAAACTGAGTGAAATCGGAGTCTATCTTGACTAATTTTTCACGTAGATTCTGATTTTGCCAAGAAACATACGAGAAAACGCAGTTTTAGGGTCCGAATTCTAAACCCTAGTTCGAAAAATTTGGGGGTTTTTGGAGCTTTTGTTTCACAAGCACTTTAGCATCTTCAAGCAAAGGTATGAAAGCTTATTTGTTGTATTTTGATGCTACATTGTGAAAAGTAAGGTTATTTAGGTTACTTGCCCATACCCACTTGCTTGTTCTTAGATATGATTATGAAATGGGTTATTTAAACATGGTTATAGTTGTAGATGTAGGATTTGTGGTTAAAGTAGTGAACTTTTGGGGATCTCTACATTGTAGAGACACCATGCCCGATTTTTGAAAAAATTTTGATATACTTTTGGTTCACTAGCATCTACAACCATGATAACAAGCAAGTGTGGGGATGTTTAGAAAAGGGATTTAATTTTGTTTCGTTGGTTGTGTTGTTTACTCTAATGTGTGTAGGAATGGCACGAACTAAAGAAAAGACGGGAGCTGGTTCGTCTTCATCTTCAAAGGGAAAGGGTAAACAGCCGGAACAACAACCAAAGAAGAGACAATATTTGGGTAGAGTGGATGAAAGCGAAAGTGAAAGCGAAGAAGAGATGGAATTGGACCCGGCGGAGAAACCGAAATGGGACTCGGGTCCTTTGGATGAACAACCAGAGGCATGGCAGCCAACGTTATATAATGATTGCATGAATAAGTTGAAGAATAAGGCAGCGGCCTTCATATGTGAAAGGGATGTTCGAGAAGCTGAGTTTGGGCAGTTTGGAGTGTTTGATAAGTTCCGGGCTCTAGGTTGGGAGTCGGCACTTACTTGTTTTGACAAAGATAAAAACAATTTGTTTATCACTGAAATCCAAGAGTGGATGGCAACGCTTAAGGTTAATCGATATGACAGGCCATCGAATATGAAGCTGACGGGTGTTGTGAATGGAGTTCCCGTGGAAATGTCTTTTGATACCTTGAAGAAGCTCGGAAAATATGACACTTTGCCAGCCCGCGATTATGTGATACCGACTTTGGATGATCTTCTTGTGAAGCCGGAGAAACATCAACGATGGAATGATATGTTGGCAGCATTGTTCTTACCCGGAAGATACAGTGGTATTCTATACCGGAAGAATTTGAAAATTGAAGCTAAATTGTTGCATACAATCTGTCTTCTCAATGTTATTCCAAGGAGGGGAGATAAAGAACATGTGAGGTTTCCTGAAGTGCCTGTTCTTTATTCGTTGATGCACGGGGGTCCGCGTTTTCCTATACGTTATCTTATTATGAACCACTTATGGATCTGTCGGAACAAGTATGGAAGAGACATCGTCCCGTACTGTCGAATGATTACGGGGTTGATGAAGCAACAGAAGGCGATTACTTCCGAAGATCGAGGAGCAACCAAAAGGCACCAGCCTTTTACGTTGGATAAGTTGGGGAATGTTTGGACGTATACTCAGTCGGAGCGGTATCACAAGTTGAAGTCGGAAGGGCAACGGTGGAGGGCACTAAAGTTGGGTGCACGAGATTTGTTACCGGGAGAGCCGGATGAGCCAGAGAGCGATGAAGAAGTAGTTCCGAGTGGAGATGAAGACTATGCGGACGCGCCGCATGGTGTTGAAAATGTTGGTCAAGGTGGTTTTGGTGGTGGTCATGGTGGGGTGTTTTATGATTATACGCAACAATCGTATGTACCGGGTTGGGCCTATGAAGGCACTATGCAAGAGGTGATTGCTAATCAACGTCCTCCGGCGTCCGTGTTTGATACGTGGTCGGGGTCGGAGAGGACGTTGTTTGATCAAAACACAAGAAATAGTGCGAGTATAGAGCGGGCCTTGAAACATAACTTAGATCGTCATGAGTTATGGAATCGCACACATGCGTATTCCCGGGAAGTGGAAATAAATAATAATTATTTTGATGATCAAGAAAGGCGGTTGCATGCGGATTATCATGCCGGGCGGCCGGTGGTTGTGGATCCACAACATGTGGATTATGCTTCGCTACCACCATATAATGGTAGTATGTCGTATCCAACCCCGCCGATCCACCACTCGCAATGGATTGACCCGAGGCAACGAGAGGGAGCGCAACAACAAGAAGGAGGAAGTAGTAGCGGTTCGTTCGCGTTCGGTGAATGGAATGATGTGATGTCTTCCGTTTTTGGACCTCCGGGACCGCGCTATTATTAGTAAGGTTGTGTTTCTCCTTTTGTATATTTTTGTGCATAGTTGATAGTTTGTTTATTTAAGGATTGGGAGGTTGGGTGGTGTTTTGATATGTTTGTGTTTGGGTTGGTGCTTGTTAGTGGTGTCTATGTTAAAAAAAATGAAAAACATAAAAAAATTTATAAAATGAAAAAAATCCAAAAAGAAATTTGGGGTTTGAGTGAAGAAGCGTTTTGTTGATGTTGAAAAAAGTTTTAGTGGTCAAAGCCTCCCAAAACCATACATTGGGGTCAATGTATCCCAAGTGTGGGGATGGGGGGGGGGGGGGGATTTTTTGAAGATTTTGAAAAATTTTGAGCCAAGTGAAACGATGTGAAAATTTGAACACCCTAGATTAACCCCAAGTTGGTGCACCGGCAACCCTTGATACCTTTTTCTTTCATGGTGAGAGTTGTAGCCACACTTGTATATAAATAATGATTGTCTTTGATGAGAGTGGCTACGGGTGGGGGTGCATTAGAACTTGTGCTTGAATGCGATTTGAGTCCTTAGTTAGATATAAATGCAAAAAGGATAAGGGCATTTAGGTAGCCTCGTCGTTGGTGTGAGTGAGTGTGGGATTTGGGGGGTTGGACCTCATAAGTTATATATATGAGCATGGTAGTGAGAGGGGCGGGGGTTTGGACATTTAGTTGCCCATTTTGTGCCTTAAAAGCCTATCAATTGTTACCCCTAGCTACTTACTTAAAAATTTACCCAAATTTGACCCGGTCTTATAGTGTTGGTGATAGTATTAGTAGTTTTAGTAGTGTGAAGTAGATATGTTTGATGCCTTATTGTATTTTTGTTTGCTTGAAAAAAAAAATCAGAAAAATTAGAAAAGAAAAGAAAAAAGAGAAAAAGCAATGAAAAATAAAAAAAAAGAAGTGATGTTAGTTATCTTATGTATAGTAGTTAAGTTTGATAGTTGTTTGTTTGTTTATTGGTGTAATAAAAGACCGGGTCAAGTTTTCGCTACTTCATATATATTCCATTTCCTACCCATACGCCTAGCCACGTTACAGCCTTGAAAGTCCCTTTGATTTGCATTTATGTTTGACACATTTTAGGAGAATGATTGATTTAGGTACAAGCTTATGATTGTGCAACCACCCGTTTGCCTAGTGTGTGTCTAGCTTATCTTTGCTAGTTTTCACTTGTAGCCGAGAGGAGAGATTTAGAGAGGGGTGCATTGGTTGGGTGTTAAAAAGGGGTTAGTAAAAAGATTGCTTGTTTTTGCTTGGTTTAATTTGATCACTTATTTTGAAACTGATTTGATGAGTTGCTTGGGACAAGCAACGGTTAAGTGTGGGGATGTGACGGGTGGTCCATTGGACAACCCTTAATCATGTTAAAAGACGAAATAATCATTCACTTAATCGTGTAATTATCTTGAATTAGATAACTACTATTGCATATGTTTCAGGTGCGGTTCGGGAGCTTAAAGCGGATAAAACGCAGCTTTGGAGAGTATTGGAGTGGAATGGGTCGTGTGCGGAACAAAATATGAAACAAAGAAGAAATTTCCAGCCACCACCGTAAATTACGGTCTCACCGTAATTTACGGTGGACCTGATGATGACTTGAAGCTGCCGTAAATCAGACTACTTTCACCGTAACACTTTTATGTCCACCGTAATTTACGGTGGAGCCGTAAATTACGGTGGTACCAGCGATCAGAACCGTAACTGCCCTCTTAAATCAGTTTTTATTGTGTCTTTTCACATGTTCTCATCATTGGTCGGTTATTGGAGACACTAGGGGCGAATTTTGGTGATCTTGCTTGGTTTAGAACAATTTCTAACATTCGGTTTGTGTTTATGATTCCTATGAACATTAGATTTGTTAGTATGATGATTCACCAAACCATGTCCGGCTAAACCTTTCGGTGATCATCTTAGGTGAAGGTTTCTATTGAACTTTTGTGTGTTTATTTCTGAATTTCTAGAATGATAACTTGCGTTGCTTGAATATCATGGTGTATGTTTAATTGCTTGTAACTTGTTAATTGATATTGCAATTTCTAGTCTCAATCGTACGTTCTTGGTGCCGTTGGAAATCGAGATATCACGGGAAGGGTTAGGGTTGGTTATTGATTAATTGGTCATCGGGAAACAACCTCGCGTTTATATAATCCGAGTACTTTGTTCCCTTTTATCACTTCGATTATGCATGCACGAGTTATGTCTATGTAACTCTTTCTAGTTGGAATTACACACAATTGTTTAAAGAAACTGAAACCTAAGATGGTCATTGTTCTCTCCTAATTTGTTTTAAAACCTACATTTGATTTGCCATTAGTTTAATTTAGTTTTCTAAAACATCAATCCAAAGTATTGATCTTTAATTTCTGCAAATTAGGATAATTGTAGTATAATTGCAAGGCTATATAATTGACATATTTTCCACATACTCCCTGAGTTCGATACCCTATTACCGCTATCTATAGTTGTATTTGGGATTAAATTTGCGTGACCCACGACAATCACGTCATATATGTAATGCGAACCCGTTTAGACCGTTTTTAAATGCTTATATACTAAGTGTGATTGATTTATTTCATGTTTTAGGAAAGGTAGGTATGTATGTGTGTATGTATTTACGCAAATAGGAACATATGGGCGTATGCATGAATGTAGACATGTATGAACGTATGTACGTATGTAGGTACGCATGTATGTATGTATTTATGCAAGTAGGTATATATGAGCGTATGCAAGTATGTAGTCATGTATGAAGGTATGTACATATGTAAATATGTGAGTGTGCACGTATGTAATCGGGTATGCATGGATTTTTGCAAGTTTTCAATACTATACAGTATTGACGTTATTAATAAGTGTGCCTTGCGAACAAGTGTAACGCAGGTACATTAAGGAACTCTCACCAGGGGTCATATACTCAGATGGAATGCTTAATTGTAAAGAGATTAAAGGAATGAAATGTAAAACGAGGTTGAGTCTTGATCATGTTTATAATGTATGCTAATGTTGCGAATGTATGTGGTGAGTGCAGGTAGTGCGAATCACGGAGGATCATCACGAGGGTTAGAGATCGAAGATCGGGTCATAGGATAGGTTGTACGGGAACGTTGGTGTATGTAACATAGTAAACATAAGTTATGTTTTATTAGTAAATGAGTCGATTGATGAACTTATGTAAAAGAATTATTTTTGAAAATGAACTTTCTAGTAAGTCAAAATGTTTATAACGAAGGAAATTTTATAGTACGAATTTCCGCTGCGACTTTTGGTCAAATACGAATTAGGGTCCTACAAGTTGGTATCAGAGCCCTGGTTTGAGAGAATCAAGTACGAGAGGGTAGGTATTTGAACTCAAACCTGTGTGCTCTTGTGATAAGGAACCCGTACAATCCATGACTCGATCAAGATCTAAAGGTAGAAATTGAATGAAAGCGTGTATGTATGCACTCATATGAAGAAGCTAATGGTTTTGTATGTGCAAGGTAAGCTTAAAAGTTTGAAGATGATGATCTGTGAATGCAGTCTAAGATGGACGCTAAGGCAGGCGAGGATGCGAATGGACAGACGGACCCCAGGTACACAATGTTAATATGTATGGGTACCAGTGTTAAAAAAAAGGGAAGAAATCTCCTTGGGAGGGTAAGTACTAAACGGAAGACAACGATATTGTCTTGGTAAGATTTTAAAAATGTAGCACGAACTGAGACCCACTACTGCGGACATAAGGCGATGATTACCTGAAGGCACGAAATTAGTATTTGAATTACGCACCTGGCCAGTATGCAAGAAGCATATGACATTCGTGAGACCGTGGTAATTATCGCAGGTATGTCCGTTAGAATTGGGTAACAGGTGGACATGCCGGTGAAATGGGTAGTGAGACTCTCAGGAAATTGAGAGTACTATGTAAGAATGAAGAGTATGAATGATAAGAATGAAGAATGCTGAATCTGTAAGTAAGTACGGATCAACAAGATATGAATGGAATGTTTGAATCCGCGAGACAGATTCAAGGAATGAGAGGCATGAATGGAATGTTTGAATCCGCAAGACGGATTCAAGGAATGAAATGCAAAAATGATAAGTCCGAATCCACGAGACGGATTCAGTACATGTAAGGAATGAAAGATGTGAATGATATGTTTGAGTCCGTGAGATGGATTCAAATCATAGAAGGAAGAAAAGGTATGAATGGTATGTTTGGAACCGCTAGGCGGATTTAAAACATTAAAGTAATGAAAGGTATGGATGTTACGTTTGAATCCGCTGGACAGATTTAATATATAAAAGGATGAAATTAGTCCACGTTAGAATGTGTCGATAGTTTGACCATGGTTGTGTCAAACGAGTCATATGAGTGAATGTAAAGTAAATGAACAAAAGAATGATCATAATGGGCATGCAAACATAAGTTTTAAAAACGAAAGAATGAAGTTTTGAACCAGTTATGTGTTAGATGTGTTAGTAATCAACTCTTAGGAGTCATAATGAATGACGGGCTACGACCCGGACAATGGTTTAAGTATGAACGAGAAGGGTAAGTTTTAACAAAAATACCGAAATGATGTAATGAATGTCTTTGCAAGCAAGCATGAAAAGTAAAAGAAGTACGAATGTGTACCTCAATACATTTACGATATGTAAGAAATGTCGGTTTGACCTTGAAAAGTCAAACTGCAAAGGTCGACAAAATAAGTAACTAGAATAAAAGAATTGCATGTAGGGAATGAAATGTGGAATGTGCTATAGCATGTACGTAGGAAATTGTAAAAGAATTATAGGTGAGTAATCACCTAGCATAATGAATGTTTGAATGAAAAGTGCTAATCGCTGGTTTTGTAGATGTTAATGGTAGAACTCTCAATGTGATGAAACCAATCAAATTGGTGAACGAATGTGCGCGAGTGAAAGCTCAGTACAAGGTTGAATGAAAGCTGGCCTGGTACGGTTAGTACGCGCGAAGGAGCGGATCGATCTGGTTTACGGATCGCAGAAGCACAAAATGAAATCAAAGTAAGTATAATGTTTTAACTCATACCAGATAGATATGGATTTGTAAATTGAAAGCGACCTACTAGATGAATGATGGAATAGGTATGGTAGGGTATGGAAATATTTGACTTTTAATAGTTGACGTAAGAAGAGAACTATGTCATTAAGAACTAGATCTTAAAAGTTTTGAGCGAAAATGTCGGGTCTTGGTTGAACTCTCGTATGAAGAACCTGCATGATACGCTTGCTTAGGCAACTTAAGTAATGCATGAATTGAGAAGAATAGTAATGTAGAATGAATGAGGTGAGTTGAAGGTAACGTAAGGGTACGTATAGTACAAATGACTATAGGAAACGTAGAATGATGTTTACTTTAGAGTTAAGCGTGTATATGTAACTATGAAATAGTAGTTTTGTTGCGATAACAAAACAAGAACTAAATATTATATGATATATGTATAAAATATAATCTAAGAGATGGGATGAAGGTATTAGATCTGTTATAACGGATCATACGAATGTAAGTACGATAATAAGTGTGAAGAAGTATGTATATTGACCCACTACAAACGGGCCAAGGGAATGAGAATGTATGTAAGGGTAAAGTATAAAAAATATGGACTTGTTAGAAAGAAGTCAATTATATGAACAGTTATGAATCGAGAATGGATAGTTAGTTAGCATTATGACGTACCTATCGAAATTAAACATAGATGTGTATATATAAATTACGAATTTAGATCGTATAGTCGACGAAGATAATATGAATGTTGAAATAAACAAAAAAAAAATGGAATGTTATTAATAGGATGTTGGAATTGTTTCAAGTAAACAAAACGGTATATTGCACAGGATATACAAGTATTAGAATGATGAATGAACCATTAGCTATGAAATGCGTTAGAAGCTAGCGCTATTAGTGAAAGCGACACTAATAAGAACTCCGGGACGGGTTCTTGAAAATAGAAGATTGTCACTGAGATGGGCTAGTGGTCGTGTTGATGGGGCAAGGGGAAAGGATAATTAGTGTTTAATGGAAATGAGAAAGGTTTCGGGGACGAAACCTTATTTAAGGGGGGTAGACTTGTAACACCCCAAAACCCGAATGTTTATATTCATTAAATGTTATGATATGGTACATCAAGAAATAAATGACTAGGTTATTTAACCTAGTTAAGAGTATGGTAGAAACAACTAAAGGATGAGAGTTGTGCCATTTATAATTAGTGGCAAACTTGAGGGACTAAAGTGGGGTAAATGAAAGTTGAATTTATAAAAAGAAAATACACACATACACACACACACACACGATGGTGTGTTCTGGAAGAAGCCAGGAGCTCCATGAGAGCTCAAGAACCCTAATCATGAAGATCACCAAATTGAAGGGTTAATTGTAGCTTAAATTCAAGAAGGAACATGGATTAATGATCACCTACTCAAGGGGATCATAAGGTATGTCTTAAAAGTTAGATTGGTGATTATGCACGAAGTGGGTTATGTTGTAAATCACGAATTCGTATGAAATTGAGTATGAGCATGTGTTAGAATCATCATGTAGAATATGGATTATGGTTGGTTTGGGTTAATTTGAGGTTTAGAGGTGAAACCCATTAGTTATGGTAAGGATGAGGACTTGAATAATCACCCATGTCCAATTCTTGTTTAATATAGATGAATTTTGATATGTATGATGTATTCTTGTTAGAAGAATTGAAAGAAATATGATGCTAATATGTTTGATGTTTAAGTGTGAATGATGCAAGTTAATTAGTAGGAGGAATTGGAGGAATTATGTTTGAGATTAGAAGAATATGCATAAATTAGTTGTACACTATGCTTAGGATTGGTAGTATACACATTAAGTATATGATGAAATTATGAGGTAATTGAGATTAGATCACTTGTAAGTGATTAACAAAGTAGTTATGAAGTGGGTTTGGTATAATATGGTGAAAATGATCATATGCTCATGTTAATGATGTTTGAAATTGTATATGTGTGAATGTTTGAAGAAATCGGCTAAGATTTGATAGGTTAGCATGTTATAAGGTTGAATGATAATTTTGATATAAGATTCATGAGGTGGAATGGATCGTGATAAACGATTAATAAGCTAACTATCTTGAAAATAATATATGATAGTTTGATGCTTGATAAGCGATGTGGAAGCTTGGGAAAGAAGCGGGTCAAACGGGACTTATGCGCATGGGAAGCATATTTGGATGCAATGTAAGTAGAGCTTACACCCCTCTTCGTAGAATATCTATTCATTGTATTGATTATGAACATGGTAGGTAAATATGTGAGGTATGATGTTCCGACAAGTATTTGATACGGGTCGAAATATGTGGGTATGATAAGAAATTAAGGTTGATGTTTAAAAAGGGTAAAGGGGGTATTATAGTAATTTTGGTTATAAGTTAACGAAGAAATAAGTTACATGGATGGGATAATGAATAATTAAAACCCCACAAGGGTAAAATGGACATTTAGATTTAACGGGTCAGATGGTGGAGATGTCACCATTTGGCGTTGTCGACTAATGAATTGTTTTGTCAAGTATCATGAATTCACAGAATGTATAGCGAAAGGATTTGCGTTGCTACTATCTAGCAAGTTAGCGGATGAAGTATTAAAACGGGTCATAGCTTTGATCTGAGCCAGTTACGTGCGATTAGAGTTGTAGTTAAGTCGTATGATTGGTTAAATATGCAATGAAATCCTTGTTGTAAAGGTTGGAACAAAGTTGACCAAAACGCCCTTGGTGGGTATATCGGGCAAACGATCTTCAAAGTTGTTTAGGAATAAGTTGTTTGATTTAGTGAAAAGATTTGGTCAAGTATGAAAGTGAAGATTATGTTTTTTTTTAAGTCATAGACCATTTAATGCGCAAACACCCATAACGGGTCAAAATAAGCTTTTGAGAGAAAATGGGTTAAGGGGATGCAAGACATCCGAGAATTTAATCTTTTATGGTAGACATCGTTGAAATTATAAGGTTCATGAGATATTGAGGTCAAATAAACAGATAATTATGATAAATGCATGAACGGGTCAAACCTTTGTAAAAAGGTTATAAGTCGAAAGCTTAAAAGTCTAAAATTTTGTTAATCCTAATGTCGGATGTTAACACCATGTGATGGAGAATTAAATTACGAGCACGTAGGAAAAAGAATCGTGTAAAACGGATCAAAAACGAGAGAGTTATGCTCGTTTCCGTAAAATGGGGTTATGCTGGGAATATGCAGCAACAGCTGCAAACATTCTGATCATAATGGGTGGTGGCGCGACGTGACGGCAAAGGCATTAGGCCGTCGCGCGACGTCAAAGGCATTAGGCCGTCGTGCGACGCCACGGGCTCTAGATTTTAGAAAAAAATATATTTTAATTGTATATGCAATGTGAACCCGTATAGACCGTTTTTAAACGCTTATATACTAAGTATGATTGATTTATTTCATGTTTTAGGAAAGGTAGGTATGTATGTGTGTATGTATTTAAGCAAATAGGAACATATGGGCGTATGCACGAATGTAGACATGTATGAACGTATGTACGTATGTAGGTACGTATGTATGTATGTATTTATGCAAGTAGGTATATATGAGCGTATGCAAGTATGTAGTCATGTATGAAGGTATGTACATATGTAAATATGTGAGTGTGCACGTATGTAATCGGGTATGCATAGATTTTTGCAAGTTTTCAATACTATACAGTATTGACGTTATTAATAAGTGTGCCTTGCGAACAAGTGTAACGCAGGACATTAAGGAAGTCTCACCAGGGATCATATACTCAGATGGAATGCTTAATTGTAAAGAGATTAAAGGAATGAAACGTAAAACGAGGTTGAGTCTTGATCATGTTTATAATGTATGCTAATGTTGCGAATGTATGTGGTGAGTGCAGGTAGTACGAATCACGGAGGATCATCACGAGGGGTAGAGATCGAAGATTGGGTCATAGGATAGGTTGTATGGGAACGTTGGTGTATGTAACATAGTAAACATAAGTTATGTTTTATTAGTAAATGAGTCGATTGATGAACTTATGTAAAAGAGTTATTTTTGAAAATGAACTTTCTAGTAAGTCAAAACGTTTATAACAAAGGAAATTTTATAGTACGAATTTCCGTTGCGAATTTTGGTCAAATACGAATTAGGGTCCTACAACGTTGTACGAAGTTTGGCAACTTATCAGAAATGCTTATATATAGGAAGTACCAGCGGCGTATCCACCACATTTCGGGCACAATCGCTTCTGCCTCGTACTCGGTGTCATGTTACGTGTCGCAAAACACACTCATCATCATTATCATGGATTCACATAGATTTCAATAGATTTCGATAAATTCAAATAGCCTTCAATAATTTCATTAGACTTCAATAGATCCAATAGACTTTCAATAGACTTCAATAGACTTCCATAGTTTTCAATAGATTCACATAGATTAGTGTTAACAACCACAGACAACGAAATCCCGCACGGCACGTGCTACGAAAGTTCGGCAACATGACGGAAGCACTTATATATAGGAAGTACCAGCGGCGTATCCACCATGCTTCAATCATGCCACGTCCGTCTCGTCATCGGTGTCATGCTTCGTTAACCACAACATTAGAATTCACCACTAGATCTCCACATAGATTGACCAAATAGTTTCAACAACATAGATTAACCCAAATAGATTTCACAACTTCAACCCGAGCCTACAAAACTACGAACTTCACTTAGCGCGTGGTACGAAGGTTCAGTAACATGCCAGAAACACTTATATGTAGGTTTAAGTATATTTTAAGCCCTTTTTACACTTTCCTTAGCCAAGTTTTAAATTTATAAAACACGATATTTACTAACACTAAACACACATATGGGCAAGTGCACCCATTGTGAGCGTAATATAGTGTTGGTAAGATACCGAGGTCGTCCAAGGACACAAGAGCTTTTAGTACCGGTTTATCCTCAACGTGTAATCAAATCAAAAAATTTAGAAAAAGGTTTTAAACCAAGAAAAATAAAAACTAACTAAAATGCTGAAAAATAAAAATAAGAAAAAAAAACAGATAGACAAGATGAATCACTTGGCTCCGACTCGTGTATAGTGTAACCTTTGATTATTTCCGCACTTTTGCACTATTTAAGAGATTATCTTAGTTATTGTAGTAGGCCCCTCTTTTGGAGGTGACGTTACCCTCAACCCAGTAGTTTGAGTCAGCAAGGATACAATCCTAAAGGGTCGGATTATTGAAAGATAATTAATTAAGTTATTAATGCATAATGTGGTAGGCCCCTCTTTTGAAGGTGACGTTACCCTCGGCTAAGTAGTCTGAGTCAGCAGGGATACAGTCCTAAGTAGCCGGGTTAAAGTATTAATAGTAGTTTAACTTATGAGGGGGTCAAAGAGTTTGGACCCCCGCCATCCAATACCGTTAAGTATTGAAGGAGGTCCTACTAAATTTGACCCAGGTCCTTTGCAGGATCTATACACTGAACAATGGCAAGACTCTTACCAAACCGTTCCCTTAACCCCCGACCAGGTAGCCAACATACCTCCATATAGACCGTGGAGATATAAATGGTGAAAATCTTTTATTTTATATAGACAGTAAAATAATGCCAAGACACCACAGACAAACGATAAGGAAGAATCACCTTCAACATAAGAAACTGGTTATTAAAGTCATTAATACATAACCAATTAAAAAGTGCGAAAAGATTAAAAATAAAAAGTATTACACTAGACACTTTGTCTTCACCAAGATATGTAAGAGACTTAGGCAAACATGCCCTTGATTGTCAAGAACTCTTACGATCATTCTTGGATCCCGAGACGACTCACACACCCTATGATGGACAATGGATGATGGTGGTGGATGATGGTGTTATGGTGGTGGTGGGTGGTGGGTGAAGTGTGAGAGAGGTGGTGTGCCAAGGGATGGTTTTAGCTTAAGCCAAGCACTCCTATTTATAGGCTGAACAGAAGCTCGGGCACGGCCCCGTGTCCACATCCTTCTCTTTCTTCATTAATTGCTCTTGTCTTTATTAGTTGACCACGGCCCCGTGTCCGCTGGGCACGACCCCGTGTGCAGAAGCATATCTGTACTATCAAGATTTGCCTGGATTATGCGAATCTTATAAATGACCACGACCCCGTGTCCGCTGAGCACGGCCCCGTGGTGGGCGATGGAAGCTTCTACAACTTTGTCTTTTATGCTGACACTTGGGCACGCCCCCGTGCTCACTGGGCACGGGGCGTGTTCAGTCTTCTGTCTTCTTGTTTTGCTTGGGAAGATGCTGTCGTGGGGTCGGGCATGTCACCTTTGTTCCCTTTCTTGTATTTATGTTAGATTTTGCTGTCTTTTTGCTTCTTTTGTTAATTTGAGCTCATTTAATCCTGAAAATACAAAAGGAAGACAAAAGCACACTTTTTCCAACATTAGTACTAAAAAAGGGTTAGTTTTATGCCACAATTGATGTAATTTATATGTTGCATTTTGCACACATCAATAGGAAGTACCAGCGGTGTATCCACCATGCTTCGGACATGCCACTTCCGCCTCGTCTTCGGCGCTCGGCTACGTTTCGTATTTTGTTTCTCAAAACAGCACATACATAGATTACACATAGATTTCACTAGGGTACACACTAGATTACAGATAGTTTTCAATAGATTACACAAATAGTTCTTCCATAGTCTTAGAATTCAACAACATCATTGTTGATCCGCAGACACTAAGTTTCGCATGGCACTTGGTATGAAAGTTGGTAACATGTCGGAAACACTTATATATAGGAAGTACCAACGGCGTATCCACCATGTTTCGGACACGTCACTTTTCCCTCGTATTCCATGCCATGTTACATCTAGTGCCTTAAAACCACAGTATCACATAGATTGATCAGTTAGATTAACATCGTAGATAAACTTCTTAAATTTAGTTTGATCCTGAGAGATTAGAATTTAGGCTTTAGATTGCGGACATACGTGTGATTCGTATAAAGAGCTTCAAAATAAACAAAGAATCAAGATAAACGAAGAATCAAGTTTAACACCACATCTAAAATCGAGGTAACATAAAAGATTGGCTTATAAAATATAGAGTGTTCCGGGTAGAGGAACGATGACTAACCAAAGTGATTCAAACCCCTCTCGGATTGAGGTAACGTGTCTTGACTTACTTAGACAAATACGTCATCGATGTTAGGCCTATGGTATTCATCCTTTTGGTCATTTCACATACCCAATTGAATGGATGTTTCAAGACTTTGGCGAGACATAAAAAAAATCAAGGAGTGGGACTAGTTATCAAGGTCTGAGTTTCACCTCTAACTTAACAACATCGTACCCTAATAGCGTCGGTACTTATCTGCAGACAAGACCTACTAGAATAATATGGAGATTTTCCATCAAGGTTCGAATGTCACTCCTGACTTGAGGGAAAATCTCGTGCAACATACAAACACTGAGTAACAGTGTTTTCAAAGTATCAAGTGTATATTGTGTCGGCCTTAGGGAAGGCATGTAAGTTTAGCAGGGAAATGTGCTGCTAGGAAGCAGATACGGTAGAATGCATAAGTCTTAAACAACAGATAAGAATCAAGGTTCCTAGAACTATTGACTAGGGCAAGTATTCCTACTTATCCTAATTCCCTATAGTTATGGCTCTGATACCAATCTGTCACACCCCAACCGATGGCGGAAACATCGGGGTGCGAGCACTAAGCGTTTAGATTGCTCACGAGATTCCATAACACTAATGATTTCGATATAGAATAAGTAAATATCATGCAGGATTGTCTAAAATATCCACATAACCATAAATATCAAATACAACCACAATAGTCATTGTTTCAAATTCTAGAATTTAACTATGCGAGTTTCTAAGCATCAATCTTAGCTTGTTTTCCATAGTTCCAGCATCTATCAGCCTGCAACATGTATTAAAATAGAGTCAGTATAAAAATGTACCGGCGAGTATACAAGTTTGAATAATAGCATAATAGATTAAAGTCTCATATCCATATGTAAGTGCAACAAAATAGTTTCAGCCATGCTAGTGTTCGCAGTCCAACAAGTGATAGCCCAAGTATCCCGATGCTTTGTTGTTTTCCCAAGTCTCAAGGAAAACTAGAATCCTCCTAACAATACCCCCGAGAATAGTGGGGAGGTGTATCTCCTATAGCGCTACTATTGTTAAGGCGGAACTACACACCCTGGATTAAACATCCACATAGCACAAATAGAATACAAGAATCACAAGTTTCACATGCACATAGGATAGATTTTAGTTTGCAAAAGTCTCAAGTATCGTAGTTTAATAGAATACATGTTACATCCCAAAGTTTAAAACAAAAAGGGATCGAGTATACTCACAGTGATTGCTTAACATGTTAACTGTTATTGGATCAAAGGGAGCTCTTTGGAGTTAGCCTGATTGGATTACGACAGATAAGAGTCGGGCAAAATAACGAGATTGCACAAAGTGTCGGGTCGGTCATCCTGATCGGATGGCTGTCCGATCGGATGGCCATCTGATCGGATTGCCATTCGATTGGAACATCATGTGTGTGGGTGGGACGGATGGCCATTCGATCGAATGGTCATCCGATCCAAGTGTCAAGATTTCAATTGTCAAATCAAGTGTCAACTCAGGTTACCTTGATCGGATGGCTGTTCGATCGGATGGCTATCCGATCGGATTGCCATTCGATCCAAGGTTCCAAGTTTTCAAAAAGATTCTAAGTGTTGAAAGGATTCTAAGGCACATTGTCACCTCGATCGGATGGCGGTTCGATCGGATGGCTATCCGATCGGATTGCCATTCGACGATCAAAGTTTCTAGTGTCAAAATGTTTAGGGTTAAGAGGCAAGTGTCTCGTGATCGGGTGGCTGTTCGATCGGATGACTATCCGATCGGATTGCCACTCGATCGGGTTATCCTTGTCTTGTTCCTCAACTTGTAAAATTTCTAAGTTTTTTTTTTTTGTTTAAACAGTGACGTCGTGGTACGTATTGAGATAACAGTGAACACATCGGTGCACAACCGATTTGATCGGGTGGGAATCACCCCAATCCATTCAGTCGTCCGTTCATGACGGTGCTTATGTCAGAATCCGTACTCCAGTCGTCTTTTCCGGTGACAATCCCTTTCCAAGCAGACTCCAGACTAATAATCAAGTCTACAGTCCGTTTTAGATCCAGATCTCACCATTTTAAGTAAAAGTTTAAGAAAGGATGGGGATAAACATATGTATTAGCGTGAAAAGTTTAGATTTAGCATAGATTTAGTGTAAAACGCATGAAATTCCTTAGATCTGAGCTAGATCTTGACTAGAACGACATCACACAACAGTTTGGTATAAACCATCATGATGACATCACCTTCAAGAGCTCGGATCTCGGGGATTTCACGGTGAAAATTGAGATTTCAAGGGAGAATCTTGTAGAGAATGACGTGTAGATTAAAGTTGTACAATAATCTAGTGTAAAACGTACCAAAATCACCGAGAAATGGAAGAAAAGAGGAGTGCGTGCGTCTGGTCAAGTGAGGCTGTCACATCAGTGAGAATGGTGATGTGACAGGCCTATTTATAGTGTGAGAAGGAGTGAGGGCGGTGTGTACTCAGATCGGATGGAAGCTCGATCGAGTGGCCATCCGATCGGTTGGTCATCCGATCGGATGGCTATCCGATCAGATGGTCATCCGATCGGATTGCCACTTGGTCAATCCCATCTTTTCCGTTTCACCGTCTTTGATTTGATTTGTGCGTTAGGTTAGGCGTTGCGTATTATTGGGTAATAGTATAACTAGATTATAGCATTTACACAAATGATTGTAGGTTTCGTAGTTTCCGTCAGTGACAAGACTCTAGTCCCTCGTTCAACCAAGTCTCAAGTTTCACGAGCCTCAAGAGTCAAGCACCAAAGTATCAAGAGTCAAGAATCTAGTCTTCTAAGTATCAAGTATCAAGATTTAGACATTCCAAGTATCTAGATTTAGACATTCCAAGTATTTAGCATAAAGTTCACCAAGTTTCAAAAGTATTAATGACCACATAGATCAGGGACTAAAATTGACAATATCTTTAGGTCTAGGGACGCAGGTGTTACAGCTAAGGTATTGCTAAAGGTAAGCTCAAGATTCGATTAAAATCAGCGAATATAATTCTTACAATTTTGTGTTGAACAACGCTTCGAAGCAAGATCTGTGCCCGCCGGATTCTCGCTGTACCGGCGAATTTTCCTGCCTAACTATGCCACTGTCGTGATGGCTTCTGTTGTCGTCGGGATTAACCCAGAACCACCAGCGTCGCAGGTGGCGCGACCGTCGGAGTCGCCTTCTTTCACCACCACTGGAATGCCGAGTGAGAAAGAGTAGAATAGATGCTTTGTGTCACCGGAGAAGAAAGAAAATGAGAGAAGACTGGTGCGTCGTCACCTCCGTCTTCGCAATCGCCTCCTTCAGCAGTCCAAAACCTTGATCAGAAATAAGGGAGCGAGAGAGAGAGAGAGAGATTGCTGCAGAGGCTGAGAGAGTTTCTGACTGTGATATGGGGATTGTCGGTGCCGGATTAGGGTTTTCAAATGAAATCCCCTTTTTCCGCAGAAGCAACTTTTGAAAGATTTGAATTTGGGTTTTGAAATCTATGTTTTGAGAAGTTGTAGCACCAGACCAATAACATGAATGTGATAGGATATGGGGTCTCCAAACCAGTGAACTGTGAGGTGATGGTGATATTGGTGGATGAATTTGAAGATGATGGTGAGAGGGTGAGGTGGTGGCGATTTTCTGCCGGGGTGAGGTGGTGGTGGTGGTGAAAAGTGGAGGTGGTGAAGATTGGAGAAGATGAAGAGGGTGGGTGGGTGGTGGGTCCTACATAAATTTTAAAATATTAATTATATTTCTTTTAACTCTTTAGTTATTTATTTAACATTAAGGGTATTTAGGTCATTTCACACCCACTTAACAATGAAAAATAACTAAGTTAGGGATAAAGGACATAATGTGTAGGGATTTGCAAACATCAAGTACGTTTTTTGTACTTTTTAAAGATAAAGGACATACTTTGCAATCTAGTGTCAACATAAAGGACGATTTTTGTAATTTACTCATATTAAAAAAACATTTACAAAATTTGCGGTTATGTAAAAGAATAATATTCATGAACCATCGTTTTCTTTTAAAAAAAACTTTATAGTCAATACAAACTAACAGTTTTGAATAAATGAATTACTTGTTCAAACCAATTGAAACCATTAATCCGATCAGTTCTGTTTGGCCGGTCCAGCCAACACAACCCGATCGAACCAGACAAAACCCCTAATTCGGATCATAAAATTATTAAGGTCATAATCATAATAAAAAGGACTTGAAGAGTGCAACCAACATATCCAATTTCTGTTTTTTGTTGCTGGATGTTAAAGGCTTCTCCTCACTACCATGCTTTGTTCAGATTGGCATTCATCACAGGGGAACTGCCCTGCAATAAATTTATTAAAGATCCGAACACCTAGGTTTATTCAACATAAAACATATGCACAAACATCATTCTATTCTATATGAATTTATACATCTCATAAAAAAAGTGACCACAAATTTAAAGGTGAATCTTCATTGAGCATTAAATTGAACACCAATTTCAAGCCTAGACCTGACTTACCTCAGATCTCCAAAATCATCTTGTACAATCGCAAAGTCACATTGTCGAGTACAAGCACAAACTGAAAGCAAATTAAACCAACTGTAACTATTTGTTTATTGCACAAAAGATTCAAACTATCGATACACATGATTCAACAACTAAACCCTAAAACCTTAAAACCCATTCTCCAAATTCAATTTCTTACTCAGATCAAATACGGTGTAACACAATCAAACATATAATCATCAAAAACAAATTAACGCATGGCCAAATGGAGGTATGATAGCAAACCAAAATCGAAAACTATACTGACATTTAACACATTACAGAAAAAAGCGCAAACTGAAGAATCCTAACTGGATCTTTGTACTGATTTGAAAGAACGCTTAAAAAGGGAAAACAAAAAACCCTAACTAATCCAAAATAGAACTCACCGGTGGTCGTAGACGAAACGGAGAGACAACCAGAGTATAAACATGGAGCCTTCACTACAAAGCAAATGAATCACCACCAATAATTTTCTCTTCAACGTTGTTGTTGTAGAGATCTCCGGCGGCGTAGCCGTAGCCTTAGCCGATGAAGCCGCCGGCAAGAAACCGGGTAGTAACCATTACCCATCGTGTTCGTAAAACCCATCCGGCTAGAAACCACCATCCATCACCGCCAGCGGAGGCGGCTGGAGTTTGTTCAGATCCTTTTCTCCCCTGAGTCTCTTTTTGTGTGTGCGAGTAAAGTGAAAAGAGTGATGGTGCAGAGGGTTTTCATATGAGGGAGTGCCAAAGGCATGACCCATGTATAACAGGACCCACACACAAAGCTGATACAACACTTTGAGCAGCATGTACAACATCAATTGCAACAAAATGTTCGGAAACTTTAACAACCTCCAAACCAAGAATCTAAAACGCGGTTCTTTATAAACTTGGTGTATATCCCACGAGTCAGTGCCATCTAACAACCATTCCAGAAACCCCACTTGAATAACCTATTACTCGCCGGAAAAACCGAGGCTTCCTTAAATAGAAAGTTCGTTAATTAGAAACTTTCCTTAATTAGAAAGCTCTGTATTTATAATTTCGGAAACTTGTAATCTCTTGTTATCATATTTCATTTCAAATCGTTGTAAACCAAGGCTTTTATCATAATGAAATTGATTATTTTATAAGGATTATACGTGTTTGTTCTACTTATTTATACATTTAATTCATACACATTTGTTTCATATTCGTGATTCTCATAAACACGTGTCTAATTTGCAGATAACTGTCATTTTTATACGCTTATTACATGCAAATACTTGTGCATACACTCTCGATACTCAAATTATACTTACATACATGTTATACGCTTAAAAACATGCCAAAACACCAAATTTTAGCTTAAAATGAGGGAAAAACCAAGTTCAGGGACCAAATTGCAAAATCTGCCTAAATTAGGCTTTGGCGGGGCGCGAAAGACAGGGCCCTGCCTATCGCGGGTGACCAAAACCCACGATCCGCAGATTATTGTTTTGTGCTTGCGGATTGGTTCCTTTTCATCCATAACTCTCACCTAACTCACTTAATTACACTCCCAACTACTAACCCTAATCCTCCACTATATATACAACACTTCTAAGCCCCATTTTCACTTTCCAAACCTCTCAAACACTCCCAAATACTCTCAAGAATCCTCTAAATTCACTGATTTTGAGCAGAAAGTTCTAAGTCTTTCAAAGTGAGTTCTAGCTCACTTCCTTCTTCAATCTTGCTTGTTCTTCTTCCATTTCACTTAGATAACCTATAGGAAGGTTTTCACAAGTTTTCCATGGCAAACTAAGTTGAAACCTCACCATATTTGAGGTCCAGAGTGAGATGTATTTTCTGATTTTTGTTCATGTTATTGTAACTTCATTTTCTTTAACTTTTCTTCATCATTTCTTCTTCCACAAAGCTTGGAAAACCTCTAGGAATGTTTCCACGGATTTACCATGGTAAACCAAGGTGGAACAACACAATCTTGAGGTACAAACTTTCTGTTTTGGAAGAATACTTGTTATGCTTTCATAAAACTATGTTTTCTTGATGTTATCTTGTGCCTATTTGTTCTTGAACCTATCTAAGGTTATGAGACTTGTTAGGAATAGATTCTTATGAGTTTAAGAGGGGCAAACACCTCTAAACTTTCTGTTTTTGTTCAATGTTCATGTACCTTTTGTTTATTTGCTAAAACTTGGTGGAATCTTGTACCCACCAAGCTCACAACTTAGTCTATAGTTGTGGGTTTGTGTTGAGGTGATTTCCATCAAGTTATGGGTTCAAAAACTCTTTATTTTCAGTTTATATATATCATAATCCAAGTGTTGAAAGCAAGCATGGTTCATCATCTTTCATATGATGAACTTGTGACATGTGAAGTGTGAATCATGGGAGCTTGGGCTTTCCAATCTAGTTCCACTCCTTCACTTGTGAACTTGTGTATAAACACTCAAGTGACTTCCTAGTATCAAAGTAACATAGCCCCACCTAGCCTCCGACACTTAGGATTACCTTTCCATGTCGTGTTGGTTCACCCGGGTTAGGATTTACTTGGTCACTTGAGCATACATTAGTTCTTTATTTCTTGTTATTCATGACTCTCCGAATCATCCTTGTGACAATTTGTGTAGTGATGAATCATACAAAGAGGTTAATCCTCTATGCTTTACTTACATGATAATCTATGATATCTATGATGGACCTAGTTTTAGGTTAATATTATAACTATACTATAAACATATAAATATAAACATAAACAAATTCTTAATGTTAATCGAATCATGATTATACATCGTGAATATAAGTTATATTATCTTTGTTCTTTATTCCTAGTTTGCGATTCTAATGGGCACGTTAGGACCCATGAAAACACTTTAAAAACTTAGTGTCCAAACGAGTGTCTAGACGAGATATACTTTTGCATACATATACTTTTATACTTAATTCCATATCCAAACATTCCATAAACTCCAAACACCGAACACATTCATCCTCCTATTCTCATTAACTCGTCAATACACGGATAATCGAAAAGCTTTAGCAATAATGTGAGTATACTCGACGCCCTTTTTACCGTTTTTACACTTTTTGGGTGCAACATGTTTACATATACAAAAACACATACATACTTTTATGCAATCATACATACAAACAATCCAATACATGCTTACTAATATGTTATGCTTGATTCGTATTTTCTGGGTTTGTTCGTTTTGTGATAAACTTGTCATTAACTTCGTACGAGCCTACCCTTAACATGTATAGCGCTATAGGAGTAACGCACTGCCCGTGAACGTGAGGTTATGTTAAGGCATTCATTCATACTTGCGTTAAACCTTGGTTTGACTTGTTTGTTCACATGCCAGTGTATACGTTAATCTTGATAACTAGGCTTGCCATGTGGATTGTTCATTTGTATACTTATATGCTAGTACACCAAACTTGTATACTCGCCAATACTTTTGTATTGAACTACACTTTAAAACATGTTGTAGGATTATGATGATGATGATGATGATGCACAGAACTTAGTAGGATGCCTAGAAACGCATTTAAACTTTGAATACTTGTTGTATTGTACTTCGTATTGTTTCAACTTGTTGTATTTTATTTCGAACAATGTAACTGATTCTTTTAGCAATGAAATGAAATTTATTATTAAATACTTGTCACGATTTAGTGTTATGTGTAATGAGCAATCTATTTCGTCTCACTCCAATGTTTCCGCCATCGGTTGGGGTGTGACAGTTTTCATATGAGGGAGTGCTAAAGGCACGCGTGACCCATGTATAACAGGACCTACACACAAAGCTGGTACAACACTTTGAGAAACATGTACAACATCAATTGCAACAAAATGTTCAGAAACTTTAACAACCTCCAAACCAAGAATCTAAAACGCGGTTCTTTATCAACTTGGTGTATATCCCACGAGTCAATACCATCTAATAACCATTCCAGAAATCCCACTCGAATAATCTATTACTCGCCGGAAAAACCAGACGCCGCCGGAGACCAATCGGAATTCGCGGCTTTTACGTTTCGGTATATCTTTCTTATTCCTCTTGTTTTCTTGATTAGTCCTTGTTAAAACGTTACATTTTCCGACGTTTTTAATCACTGAACATATGGGTAATTATAACCAGTGGGTTTTACTTTCTGATTCATATTCTTGTTTCTGGCATTGGTTTGTTAATAAAGAATAATACAATGCAGAGCATGTTTAAAAACAATAACATCCCTACTCCACCACAAAACTAATTGCAGATCAGTGGTTGTTCAATGTTGTTATTGTTCAGACACTAGGAGGTCACGGGTTCGAGACCCATCCCCTTTGCTTTTCACATCATCATAGGCTCGTCGTTTCCCCATTACCTATGAGCGGAACTTGACATTGCCAACCATACGAGGTCAGCTCCGTTTGATTGAGCTTAGACCTTGCAGCACACCATAATACCGTGCAACATGCATACATTCATCAGCACACCATAATACCGTGCAACACGCATACATTCATTTGAATCATTTCAGCTGGTTTGGTTATTGTTTGAGATTGTGTTATGAGTTTTGATATATGACATACAACATATTTACTTACATTGGTTAACGCACGTTTTCTCAATAAACCAAAATTTAAACATATTATTTTTCAAATAACAATAAGGTTCACTCACCAACCTTTGTTGACCCAAAAACTATTTTTACACATGATACAGGTGAACAGGCTTGAAGAGAAGACTGGACATAGGATGGGCCTTAGTTAACAAGAAACGGATTAATGTAGTCTATTGCTATGAGAAATGTTTCATGTGTTAATTGTTTTATTTTGATTATCTATTTTGTGAAAACATTTGTTATGGATTAATGATTATTTAAAACATGTAATAGCAAGTCATAAGCTTTGAATCAACCCAATCGTGCCCCGATCACCTATTTCGCTGCGGGTCGGGGTGTGACAGGCGACTTGCTTTAGAAGGCAAAGGTTTAAGAATTAGTCGTTCAAAGACCGAGTACCTTCATTGTGATTTTAGTGGAACAGTCGACCGCGAAGATACTCAAATCACCATTGATGGTCAAGCGGTGCCACAGGTTACCAGGTTTAAATATTTAGGATCGTTTGTACAAAAGGATGGGGAGATAGATAGTGACGTTGCCCATCATATCCAAGCTGGCTGGTGTAGGTGGAGAGCAGCCGCTGGGGTATTGTGTCACAGAAGCTTCCCAACTAAATTAAAGGGAAAATTTTATAAGGTTGCGGTTAGACCTACTATGTTATATGGAATCAAATTGTTGGGCTCTCAAAAAGATGCAGACACACAAGATGGAGGTGGCAGAAATGAGGATGTTATGGTGGATGTGTGGGCACACAAGGATAGAGCGCATGTGAAATGAGGTTTTTAGGGAAAGACTTGGGGTGAAGAGGAGGCCGGTGAGATTAAGGAGGGGAGATTGAGATGGTTTGGGCACGTGAAGAGGAGGCCGGTGACGACACTGGTTGGAGTAGTGGACGCCCTTTGTGTGGAGGGTAGGAGGAGTAGAGTAAGGCCCAAACTGACTTTGGAGGAGCGGATTAGGCAAGATTTGCTAGAGTTGCACCTTTCTGAAGACATGGTCCAGGATAGGAGTTTGTGGAGACGTAGGATTAAGGTTAAGGATTTATAGGAGAGAGTAATGAGGTGTCTGAGATTTTTGGGTTAGGGGTTAGCATTTCCTACTTTTCAGGTGGACTTAATATGTTTATCATCTTGTGTGTGTGTGTGTGTGTGTGTGTGTGTGTGTGTGTGTATTGCTTTAGGGGCTATAGCTATGTCTATTCTACTATGTTAGTCGGTTACCACTTATTCCGTGATTGGTGGTTTCTTATTGCTATATCTGTAGTTTGCATTGTTTGCTTGATGTTTGGTTTCAAGCAGGGGGTCTTTTTGGAAGCAGCCTCTTTATCCATATGGATAGAGTGAGGTTTGTCTACATCCCACCCTCCTTAGACCCCACTAATAGCTTTGCAATTTGTGGGACTTACTGGGTGATGAAACACTGGTTAACACTAGATTGTCCCAGTTGGTCGTCTCGTGAAGGGTGGTTCAATCTCTATCTTTCACTCGTCGTAAAGCTGATCTCACAGAAGTGTCCTGCAAAACAACAACACCGGTGACTCGCCACAATGAGGAGAAGATGGGGGTTCTCCTTATGACCACCGTCCGACGTGAGAATAAGTATTTGTTTTGAGGATAAGTCTATGTTAAAAGTAAGAGAGTGAGAAATCGAATCCTTAAACCTGGAGGTGGAGTCTTCTATTTATAGCCGGAGAATAGTGGAGGAGTAGGTCTGCCAGCTGTCCGACCAGGAGGAATATCCTTTATGTCCCCTCTGACATCGTCAGTCCCTAAGGTGACATGGCGCACGGTTATTCGTTCCAGCTAGGCACTCGCTTGTACTGGCTGTCGGCTTGTCCTCCACGGATCTTGCGAACGTTGTTGTTGTCTAGCTATTTGTGCCACCTGTTGTCCTTTTTGTCTGCAGGAGCATCTTCCTTGTCACCAGGTGGTTTCTTCCAGAAGGTTCTAGAACCTTCTAGATGCGCTCGTATGATGTGGACGCCAGCTTGGAGTGTGGTGTGGTCCCTATGACATGTGTTCACTTGTGATTTGGGACCATAACTCTTCACTGGGTACTGTTGTTGTTGTTAATTAATCTATTTTGTTTTATTTAAGGGCATTATAGTCATTTCACATCAATTTAACTGGGAAAACTGACCCCCATCCATATCAGGGACTATCCGAGAACGAAAGTGAAGGAAAGTGTATGGCCTATAGGTGAAAACGGAATAAACCACAAAAACGATCCAGACACTTTTCTCAAAAATTAATAATATAATAAAACAATGCTATTTTGATCCTGAACCTAAAAACAATAAATACACCTAAAACAACACATTGCTATTTATCAATTCAAGAAAACAAAAACAAAAACAAAAAACGCTCTAAAGTCTTCTTGCTTATGATCGGTAAACACCAACAACAATCCATCTACTTCGTCTAACTTTGAAACTCAAACCTTCCTATATGGCTTGGTTCTTGCGATGAACAAATAAAAAGAACGTAAATCAAGAAATAAATAGGTAGCATGAATTATGAATTACCAAAACAAACCATATCCATTTTACACCATGCCTACTCAACAATCAATCCACATACACAAATATATTGGTTGGTTCTTACCGTTTTTACAAAAATAAAAGATTTGTATATGATCTACTCTAGTGACACGCATTATATATACATACTATTTTTGTAAAGTTGGAAACTAAAAAACTAAAAACTATGTCCAGATCATCATCAAGAAGCAACAACCAACCATCACTAGTGTTCTAGTGGTAGTCACAGGTATTTAAGTTCCACCTATGGTGGGCCTGGGGTTAAATTGGGGATCTATGGTGCAAGGGGGCTCTCTAGCACGGACCGGTCAAGACAACGTATGCTAGATCTCCCGACATTCACGAATATTTCAAATCTTTCAAAAAAAAAAATTAACAATAACCCAAATTCAACTATTCCAAAAATACACAATAAAAGTTAATGAACTTTGAATTAAATACATAAATTAATCAGTTCTTTACTATATATATCAAGACCAACTCATTTATTGAGTTGCAGTCAAAAGTCAAAACACATAAACAGTTTTTGAATTTTAGCAATTACACTTCATGCTAGCTTCCATTGAAAATCTTTAAAAGAAATGTTTAGGCATAATACACATAACTTCTTCAAGCTTCATTTCAACATCCCATCTTGCAATCTTGAACAACGTGATCGCTAACATGCTCACTTGCTGACATCTCGTGATATAAACAACCGAGAGACGTTTACACCCGTTCCTTAAAGCTATTAAACCTCTATCACAAAGGCCCCGACACCCGTTTACATGCAGCTTTTCTAGATTATGACAATATTTCCCAATCGACTCCCAACCCGAGAGCTTGATCTCAGTACATAAAGACAAGTTCCACTCTTTCAGCAACGGACACCCTTTCGAGATCTCCATTATTGTTTCATCGCTGACAGTTCTACATAACCGAAAATTTAGTGTTCTAAGATTTTTACCAAACCCGCCACCAATCGCTCTTAAACCATCGCCCCGTATGCACCAACTAAGAGAAGAAACATTCAGATACTCGGGCCCGCCTCCACTTAAAATTCCCATTATGCCCTCGGGTTCAAGCTTGCAAAAATCGGCTTCCAAACAGGCCAACGTTTGAGAACATCCTTCAAACCCGACTCCTTTAACTTTCTCCAAATGAGAAATCTTGATCGCTCGAAGCTCACGACAATTGTTCGTAATAGAGAAAATTCCGGAGTCGGTTACGAGGGAACACCACTCGAGATTCAAGTCTTGTAGAAACCGACATGATTTAGATAAGAGTTCTAACCCGTTATCGCTTATAGCGCAACGATAAAGACTAACGAATGACAAATTCGGACAACCTATAGCAACTAAAGAAAGTCCTATGTCTGTAATTTTGAAACAACAATCGAGATACAGAGACTTCAACTTTGACCCGTAATTTTGCAATTGACTTAAACCTGAATCTTGAAGATTTACACACCCACATAATGATAAGAACTCTAGTTGTCTAAAACGTTTAATTAACTTGTCAAGAATGTACGAATCTACATCAATGGGAGGTTTAGACAACGAATGGTTTAATCGAGAGAACGAACATCCAAATTCCAATGACTTACGACTTGAATTTTGAATACGAAGCAGACGATGACAAGTAAGACCAAAGGATTCTCGGTCAACACTAGAATCAAATTTTTCAAAGATGAAAAACAAACAATCGTCAGGAAGATGCATAATAACAGAGTGACTGGTTGGATCACCTACCGTCATTTGTAGATAGTTGGTCTGCGGTATCTAATGGTTGTAAAGCTCGGATTTTTATGACAATTTGTTTATAATGTGAGTTGGGTATGGTGGATGATTCGATATCATGCATGGTATGTGTGTCTCCGTATCCATATCCTATTTGAACACCGCATTGGCGACATAACAACTTTGTTTTTGAACCTTGATTGTTTAGACAGATAGGAAAACAAGTTGGCTCGTCTAATTGAGTGAATCGACTAAGATCGATGGATTCGAAAGATATAGAACCTTTTTTTATGGATTTGCGATACTTAGAGCCGATTTCAGATGTTATACGATTTGAGGATGCGAGATTTAAAAGGTATCCACATGAACCACAACTGTTACAAAGAAAACAACGAAAAGATTAGCACATAAGCTGTTTTACATCCATTTGAATACCAAAAAAAATATAACATACGCATAGATATTGAATCAAGATAAACTGTTAGAACTTTTTCATAAGAGAACACAACCTGTTCTAACCTAATAGTTATAAAAAATCTGAATTTGATGTCTTTGGATACTCTAGCTAATATACTGGAAGATTTTTGTTTGTATATAGTCTGATTGTTGTTGAGAATGCATTTACGTCATTTTTCATATTCTCATAAACTAACAATGAAAGGTCATTCAACAACATATCAAAGAAGCAAGTGAGATCCTAAAAAAATAAGCATATGTGATATATGTTCATTCAATATGAAGTAGAATACCTGTTCTTGAAATGACATGATCTGCTGATCAATATACAAAAGACAAACATAAAATTAAGACAATAAATAAAACTCTTGTGTCACTAAATAACACACAATCTACAAACTACAACCAAAAGACACCATATGCAGCTTTGCTTTTGCTATCAAACATGTATAAATCATAGTTACTAAAAGTCATCGCCTCTTGCGCCTAGGCCCATTTTTCAGGCGAGGCAGGGCAGTTGCGCTTTAAGTAGAGGAAATTGCGCTTTAATTCTCGAGTTGATGGTTCAGGCACAAATTCCGGCCAAACTCTCTAAATTCCGACAAAATTCTAGCCAGATTTCTACTTTTATCTAAGGAAAACTACTTTTCTACACTAATATTTTAGAACTATTGGAGCTAAATAAATGATATAAAGTGTTATATAATAGATTTTGTTTATTTTATTTGAAGAATAGTATTCTTTTTCTAATACATAATATGTTTTTAATTTTTTTCATTATGCGCTTTATTTTTCTCAGGCCACCGCTTTTTTTGCGCTTTGCGCCTAGGCCCCAGGTGAGGCCTATGCGCCTTGAGTGCGCCTAGCGCCTTTAATAACTATGGCATAAATTATGTCTAAAAAGCACAAAGTGCTCCAAAGCGAGGACGCAAAAAAGCGTCGCAATGCTGCACCTCATACCCGCTGTTTAGAACACTGAGGGGCAATCTCGGAGCAACCGACAAGTGTTACTCGAGTACTTACTAGGCAAGTAAAGAATCTATTTACAAAATGGGTACAAACAAAGAGGTGATGCCCTAATTTTACAAAACTACTACAAATTAGCTCTTCTAGCAATTGAGAGTGGATATCGTAGTTTGTTGCAAGCTAACAATCGTTCTATTGAATCCAACACATCTAAAATAACTTTAATCAAATTAATTACAACGCTTCATAATCAAATTAATATACGAATGAACAACAAACATATTGAAATCGAGTACCTAAACATGATGAAATCAAAATTAAAGGGTTAAAGGTTGAATTTGGATACCTGTATGAAACATCGGATTGGGACATAATAATAATAATAAGAAGAAGAGGGTGCTGTTCTTCATGCGATCGATGTGGATTGTAATATTGTAATAATTTAGGGTTATGGTTCTTGACAAAGTCGAGGGGGGGACGAGAGATTGGTATGAACGCCTTCAGATGCGACTGATTCAGTCAACACTTGGGATGGATGGGCCAATACACAGAAAATGATTTTGTAACACACAACCAACAACTACTTTTTGTTTGTCCGTTCCAAGCTAGGGTGAGCATAAAACCGAATTAATTGAACCCGTCACCAAAATAACCAAAAAAAAAAAAAAAACAAACTGAAACAACCGAAATAACCAAAGGGTCAGTTATTTATATTTTTAACAACCGCATGTTGCGGTTTGGTTATAGGTATTCTTAGTTTCATAACCGAATCAAACCGAGTGTTTTATACATGGCCGAATCCATAGGTTTTTAAGTTAGTGTTTGAGTGTTTAACCATGACCCAATCCATATGTTTTTTTTTGGTGAAGCGTTAAAGTCTTTTAACCATGATCCAACCTCACTGAATTTAAAACTCTAGCCACTTTGTGTTTGTATGTATGCTTCCACATAAAACGTGTCTACACGTGTTACTTTTGTTTTTGAATTTTGTATGCATGCGGTAGTGATATATAATTGATAATCTTATAAGCTTTAATTATGTATATTTATTTTTTTGCATAACCCTCACATTTAAAGCCTAACTTTAGAAACGATAAAAAACCGACCTATAACCGAACCGAAACAACATTAACCGAAACCAAATGGTTATGATTTTTTGATAACCGAAGTGTGCGGTTATGGTTTCGGTTATAGGCATTAACCGAACTAAACCGCACCATGCTTAGCCCTACCTCCCACGGATCAAATCACTCGCTTCCTCACATTGTGAGAGTCGTACGGTTCGTTTCAAGTCCAGACTGCTGAACCTCCTACGGACTTCTTTTGTGGGTCCTCCACTCACATACAAACACACACACATATAATAATTTTCACTAGGTTTGTACGTTAAGGGAAAGTGAGGGTTTTTAAGAGAAGTTTGTAAATCTGATGTGACGATGATGTGACGGTTTGTAGAGGTTTTTGAGGGTTGTACATTATGGGTGCTCTAATATTGTCTAATGTCGGTATTAATACTAGTGGGGTGCCCGTAGCGGGAAACACAAAATTTTTGGTTTATTGGGTTTTGAGTCTCCACCGCCAGAAACCATAATTATGTTTAAGGGGGTTTTAAAATCACTCGGTTTCATTATTGGTGGCCATTTGGTTCTCTTTTTTCAGTAATTCGTCAAACCAAAATCACTGGCATGGGCTAATTTTTTTTGAACTTTTTGTTAAGAAATTGAAATCAAGCCTAGATAAATATATTCCCCTACAGCGACAGGTTGAATTTCACATCGACTTAGTTTCTAGAGCTGCACCAGTGGCTAAATCTCCGTATCGTTTAGCTCCATCGGAAATGCAAGAACTGTCTACCCAACTCCAAGACTTATTAGACAAAGGTCTGACATGAGTGGAGGGTGTACAATTTTTAATATACTTGTAAGCACTTTTACTCGTATATCAAGCTTTAAATTTATAAACACGATATAACACAATCACTCTCTACAACACGCTAGGGCAAGTGCATCCATCGTTGGCATAGTATAGTGATGATAAGATACCGAGGTCATCCAAGGATACAAGAGCTTTTAATACTGGAATAACGTCAACGTCTAAATATTTTTTAGTAATTAAAAAGAAAGAAACTAAAATAATAAAAGACACAAATAGACAAGATAGAATCACTAGGTTCCGACTCATCTTTTATGTATCATTTGATGATTTCCGTACTTTGGGTTTTTTAAGAGATTATCTTAGTTATAGTGTGTAACGCCTCGCCTTTTGGAACTTTCCTTATTTAGAAACTTTGTTTGTATTTCTATTTATGGAAACTTGTATTCTCTTTGTATTCGCCTATCATTTCCAAGCATTGTAATCTGAGACTTGAATCATGATAAAACTTGATCCTTTTTATACATTATGTCATACTTATTTCACATACTTACTTGCAAACTTGATACATTCATATGCAAATTTATACTTGTTATTCATATAAATTCATTTTATACATGTTTGGGTGGGGGGGGGGGGGATAGTGCACGGTCCTCCCAACCGCTCCGGGAGCCACTACCCGACCAAGCTAGCTCCGCGGTGACTTCCCCATGCCGAGTTCTTACCCTGGGCGACATATGCCACTCCCAAGACTCGAACCCGGTACCTCTGGGAAGAGGTGGGTGTCGGTGGCCAACTGGGCTACCCCAGTTGGTTATTTTATACATGTTTTATTCATACATTACACTTATACATTGCACGTACACATTTAAAACACTTAAAACGGGATAATTATACGCGAAACCGACCAAAATTGAACATTCCAAGTGATTGACACCTTTCGTGCGAAAGGAACCCTTTCGTGCGGATGGTCCATCCGCTCGAATCCAACCGCTCCAGCCCATTCGTCCCTAAAGCCCATCAAGCCTATAAATACGAACCCTCACCCTCATTTCTAACCTTCCACAACTCCGAAATTCTCTCTAGCATACTGAAATCGAACATCTCAACTGAACACTTTCTAGAAACATTCTAAATGAGCCTAAAGCTCACTAACACTTTAATTCCTCTTAATTCTTCTACTTTTCCACTAACTTTTCTACACTTCTTCAGTCATTACAACTTGGTTTCTCATATCTGCCTTGGCAATCTGATAACAACTCTCAAACATAATGAGGACCAAGCTGAAGATTGAAGTTTGTCTTTCAAACCCTTACAAAACAACTTTATGTTAACAAAACTTGACAAGAATACGAGCCCAGTAAGCTCACAAGCTAAGTCTATAGTTGTGGATTAGTTTTAAGGTCGATTCCAGCCATTCACACGAAAGGCCCTGTTTCACCTCGTTCCGACATTTTTCTAAGTGTTGTATGTTATTCTGATCCCTATTCGCAATATAGACGATACTTTAATAACAGAGTGTGAACTGTGGAAGCCTTGACTTCCAATCTAGTTCCACCACCTCACTTGAACTTGCAAAACAAACACCCAAACAATCTCCTAGACCTATAAAAAGTTAACCCCGTCCAGCCTCCAACACTTGGTTCATGTCACACCCCCAAAATCCACATGCGGAGTATCACCGCTTGGAGGCGTGACTGACCAGGATCAAGCCACCAATCATATTGAACATAGTGTATAAGTAAATATAAAACCCCAAACACAATATAATTGGTGTCCAAATAAAACATAGTTTAAGTAATCAGCGGAAGCATATTGTTTAAAACCAAAACAAAAGTTCAAATGTATCAAAAGTTTGACATGGTATATGACTATCCATGTCCCACAACGACCACGCCTCCCCGTGCAAGCTCCATGAGTACCTAACGACCTGCAAGGCATGTAACAACGAGTCAACAACAAAGTTGAGCGAGTTTACAGTTGGTTGATTAGGTATTGATTTCGTTTCAATAATCGTAAGTTAGTTTTGTACACCACATTTTAATCAGTAACCCTGTTTCCCAATCCTTCTCAATGATTAGTGGGGGCTTCCCATGTGAATTACCAGACCGTACCATATCGACTACTAACGAAAGTAAGTTGTGCCCTAAGTCAATGTCTATCATCATTGATCCTTTGCCTTAGTCCATTAGTACACGCCCGTCCTACAGGCACGGTGTGAGGTTTGTTAAACCTAATAGCGCTATTAACTAATTATCCTATAACATACTTAACAGAGTTAGCAAGCTTAACTGGATTAACATGTATAACAGAGTTACATATTTAACAGAGTTAACATCTAACAGAATAAATAAACTAACTGAGTTCAATGAACTAACAAAGTTAATACTTTACAGGTTTAATAAACTAACAGTGTTACTGTACACGAAATCATATGTGACGAAATCACTTGTTCGGCGAAAACACTTTTGGGGCGAAATCCCTTTTCTGGCGAAAACCCTTTGGGCGACGAAATCCCAAGGGTTTTCGTCGGCTTAAGATGTGACGAAAACACTTAGTGTTTTCGTCTGGTCTTGTGTTTTCGTTGGCCCCTGTGATTTCGTCTAACCCTAGTCGTCATCACCACCATTTACCCAGATCAATTCACGAAATCATTATCATCATTATACAATCATCAGCAAGTTATTGTGATTATCAAGAACCCTAACCATCATTAACTGTTATGTGATTAAATAATCATCTCTATCACACAGGAGCATCAACCATAGTTAAAAGAATGAATACTAATCATGAGTTTATAGATAACCCTAATTATTAACAGATTCATCATCTCCTCATGACAGAAAATCAGATCATCATCATCACGCTAAACTACATCCTACTGAAATCTATCATTTATTCAGATAAATTAACGAAATCATACATATAGTCCTAATAATAACACAAGATCCCACACCCTAACCATGAACATGCATACCACAATCCACAGAACTTCTTTAATTGGTTTTTCATATACAATACACATCGATCAAACAAGGAATCACGTAACGACTAACAATAGTGCGAACTAACCGAGATGGAAGGGTCACTAGATTGATCGAAAGGGAAGGCTTGAAGTCTTGCAGTTGCCGTCGCACAGGGAAGGCAATAGGGGCTCTAGGGTTAGGCGATTAAGCTTTTACGTTACAGTGGGGAACAAGATATTAAAACAGATTGCTACTGGGCCAAAGCCCATTTGTTGTTTTCGCCAGTTAGTAGTGGACGAAAACACTAAAGTGTTTTCGCCAACATGGGTGTTTTCGTGGGGTAGGGGTTTTCGGCTATGGTTCATTTTGTTGTTTTTAATTTCACAAACACATTATTAATACAAAGCATATTATTTACACATCAATATATAAAAACACACTTTTGCAAATAAGTGATAGATTAAGTCGAGTAGAGACCTTGAGAAACTCGGGTTGTCACATTATCCCCAACTTGAAAGAAATTTCGTCCCGAAATTTAGCACGTGGTTACTGAGGAAGCTAGTTGTGTTGTTGTGTTGTTTCCTGGTTTTCCTGGGGTGTCACATCATCCCCCCGTTGGTTTGGAATTTCGTCCCGAAATTCCGCAGTAGCTTCTGTCTTAGTAGTGGTTGCACTGTTTCCAAACAACTGGGGATACTTGAGTTTCATTTGATCTTCTCGTTCCCGGGTAAACTCTGGGCCACGACGGGAGTTCCAACGAACCCAAACAAGAGGTATTCTGGTGTGCTTGAGAACCTTAACGTCTCGGTCTGTGATTTCAACTGGTTCCTCGACGAACCGCAACTGATCATCGATAGTGAGATCCTTCAAAGGAACTACGAGGGTCTCATCTGACTAACACTTCTTCAGATTTGACACGTGAAATACGTTGTGAACTCCACTGAGTTCTGCGGGTAGGTTCAGTTTGTAGGCCACTTTGCCTATTTTCTCTATGATTTCGAAAGGTCCAACGTATCGCGGGTTAAGTTTGCCTCATTTGCCAAAACGGACTACACCTTTCCAAGGTGAGACTTTGAGTAGCACTCGATCCCCAACCTGGAACTCGAGTGGTTTCCTGCGCTTATCAGCGTAGCTTTTCTGATGGTCACGAGCTGCCGCCATTCGTTGTCGTATTTGTGTAATCCTTTCCGTGGTGTCTACTACAAGTTCTGGACCCGTGATCTGGCTGTTACCAACTTCTGCCCAGCAAAGAGGTGATCGGCATTTACGCCCGTACAATGCCTCAAATGGAGCAGCCTGAATACTGGTGTGGTAGCTGTTATTATATGAGAATTCCACTAAGGGTAGATGTTTTTCCCAACCATTGCCAAAATCAATCACACATGCCCTAAGCATGTCTTCAAGGGTTTGGATGGTGCGCTCAGACTGCCCATCCGTCTGCGGATGATAAGCAGTGCTCATGTCTAAATGTGAGCCAAAGGATTTGTGCATAGCTTGCCACAATTCAGAAGTAAAACGTGCATCACGATCGGAAATAATGGAGGTTGGCACCCCGTGCCTCGAAACCACTTCCTTTAGATAAACGTCTGCTAAAGTGGAGAACTTATCCGTTTCCTTGATAGCCAAGAAGTGTGCAGACTTTGTGAGTCGATCCACGATCACCCAAATGGTATCATTTCCACGTTGAGATCTAGGCAGGCTAGTAACGAAATCCATGGAAATTTGCTCCCATTTCCATTGTGGTATCTCTGGTTGTTGGAGTAGGCCCGATGGTTTCTGATATTCGGTCTTGACTCTCGCACAAGTCAAACATTTGCTGACGTAAGTTGCTATGTGGGCTTTCATGCTAGGCCACCAGTACGTAGTCTTCAAGTCGTGGTACATCTTATCCGAACCAGGATGTACTGAGTAACGAGACTTATGTGCTTCATCCATCACAAGCTCGCGTAAATTTCCATAGTGTGGGACCCAAATGCGCCCTGTAACGTAGTAAGCGTCGTCTTCCTTTTGTTCTAATCGTTTCCTTGACCCACGTAGGGACTCCGCCCTGACGTTCTTTGCTTTCAATGCTTCAACCTGAGCATCCCGTATCTGAGTAGGAAGACTAGATTGGATGGTAAGTTGTAATGCTCGCACGCGCTTAGGCGTAGTGTCCTTTCGACTGAGGGCATCGGCCACAACATTGGCCTTGCCCAGATGGTACTTGATCGCACATTCGTAATCATTCAAGAGTTCGACCCATCGACGTTGTCGCATGTTTAACTCCTTTTGCTTGAAGATATGCTTGAGACTCCTGTGATCGGTGTAAATGGTGCACTTGGTATCGTACAGGTAATGTCTCCATATCTTGAGTGCGAAAACAACAGCTCCCAGCTCCAGATCGTGTGTAGTGTAATTCCTTTCGTGAACTTTAAGTTGGCGCGATGCATATGCAATGACATTATCCCGTTGCATCAACACACACCCAAGACCCTGAATTGACGCATCACAGTAAACCACGAAATCGTCTGTGCCCTCTGGCAATGAGAGAATAGGTGCGCTACAAAGTCTATCTTTTAAGTGCTGAAATGTTGATTCCTGTGCATTACCCCAACGATAGGTGACACCTTTCTGAGTTAGTGCAGTGAGAGGTTGCGCAATCTTGGAGAAATCCTTGATGAACCTTCGGTAGTTGCCCGCCAAACCCAAGAATTGGCAGATTTCTGTTGGTGTGCGGGGTGCAGGCCAATTCTTGATCGAGTCTACCTTGGATGGATCAACATGAATCCCATCCTTGTTTACCACGTGGCCTAGGAAATGGACTTCACGAAGCCAAAAGTCGCATTTTGAAAACTTAGCGTACAACTGTTCCGTTCGAAGGAGTTCCAAAATAAGTTTCAGGTGTTGCTCGTGCTCCTCCTGACTCTTAGAGTAGATCAGGATGTCATCGATGAATACAATAACGAACTTATCCAGGTAGGGTTTGCACACTCTGTTCATAAGATCCATGAAGACTGCAGGCGCGTTTGTCAATCCAAAAGGCATGACCAGGAACTCGTAATGCCCATAACGAGTTCTGAACACTGTCTTAGAGATATCCTCATCTCGGACTCTCAGTTGATGGCAACCTGACCTCAGGTCAACCTTCGGATAGTAGCTCGACCCTTGCAGCTGATCGAACAAGTCATCAATGCGTGGAAGTGGATAGCGATTCTTTACGGTCACCTTGTTGAGTTCGCGGTAATCAATACACATTCGGAAGGTACCGTCTTTCTTCTCACAAATAATACTGGAGCTCCCCAAGGCGAAGAGCTAGGACGAATAAAACCCTTATCCAAGAGCTCTTGTAGTTGCGTGGATGATCGGAGTGTCGCGCTCCAGTCAAAGATAATATTTATAAGCCCAAATTACCCTTAACAATGTGTTAGTGGTAGTAAGGGGTCGAACCACGAAGAGTATGTGGTTTGTGTATGGATTCGAATGAATTATAACAAATGTCACGATTTATGAAGCTTGCTAAAGTATTTTTGTATTTTTGTTTAAATAAGAGATATGAGTTTAGACTAATTGAATTGATTAAATTGATGAACAACTAATGATTAACGATTATGAGAAAATGGTTACTAGGATAATAATAATAAAAAAGAATCACGCCCGGTTTCGGTAGTTGCCAACCTAGAGTTTCTACAAGTTTTTAGTTTCAACTCAAATGCATTCGATTAACGGATTTAGTGTACCGTGACTTAGGTGCTACTAACTATCAACGCCCCGAAGAACGGACAAAAAGACACTTTGTAATCAACACAAGTAAATCCTAACAACGACAACGTACAATTACATATCACCGTTTCGCAAAGTCATAACTTTTAACATCGTTCGACAATTCACGAATTCGTAACAAATGTAATACTATTGTCAAAAGTTTCAAAAACCAAATACAAATTGTCACTAAGATGAAACAAGAACAAATTGAAACCCTAAAATTAACAACTACCTACACCGGGGTGATACCGAGATGATTAGCCGCTCATGGTTGATGCAACTTGATCACCGGATGTTTGGAATGCGAATGGAGTCATCTTGAAGTGTGTAGGATGAAGGAATGATGGATGAATAGGGTTCTTGGATGATGATTATGAATGTTAATGATGGATGGGGAATTAGGGTTTTGGAGGGTTTGATTGTGTAGATGGATTGATGATGATGAATGTCTTGATTCGGTTGATGTAGGTTGATGATGATCGAATGGTTGGTGAAAAGATAGATGTTAATGGCTCCAAGAACAAGTTTCAAACTCAAAACAAGTGTAACTCCCGAATTCAATGCAAAAACCACCCCTTAGAACCGTTCCCATCACCCAAATAAATGAAATTCGCGTTTCAGAGATCCGCTGCCCGTCGGCAACGGCCTGGGGCCCGTCGGCGACGGCCTCCCTAAGTGCTGAAACCATCCGACGGCTTAACTGACTGTATACGCGTTTTTCTGGCCGACGGGTGTTTCTAGAGCCCGTCGGCGACGGCCTAGAGCCCGTCGGCGACGACCTCTAGTTTTTCCAGTTTTGTCCGAAACTGTTTTCTTCATAACTTCTTCGTTATAGCTCCGTTTTACTCACCGTTTTCGCCCACGTACTCGTAATTCAGCCCTCTATCATGCCATCTTCCAATATATTCATTTTAAATCCATTAACATCCCCCAAAAACTCATCTAATCTTCGTGGTTAACCCGGTTTTGTTCATTTCACATCCCCGGTTGATCCCGTTCGCTCCCGGTGCTCCGTTTAGCTCCCAATTAGCTCCTTAAACTCTTTTAGACCTGTAAAACACAAATCCCATTAAAAGTAGGCTATTCACGATTAAAAGCTACGTAAAACATCAACTTAAGCATAAACGATCACCGGTTTTACAACCACGTATCAGTGGATAGTTCTTCAAGTTCTGAGGGAGCTAGACGATAAGGTGCACGAGCTATGGGCGCTGCTCCAGGAGCTAGCTCGATCCGAAATTCAACCTGACAGTGAGGCGGAAGACCAGGTAATTCCTCATGGAATACCTCAGGGAAGTCACGTACGACCGAAAAATCTTCAATCTTCTTTTCTTTCGAGGATGCATCAGAAACGAGGGCTAGGATAGCAGTGTGGCCCTTTCGCAAACACTTCTGGGCCTTAAGAAAAGAAATAATGCCCACCAAGGCACCACTCTTGTCGCCATGAATCACTAAAGGTTCCCCATCTGGACGAGGAATGCGGACGATCTTCTCCTTGCAAAGGATCTCTGCTCGATGTTGAGATAGCCAATCCATACCAATAACGATGTCGAAACTACCCAGAACGATAGGGATGAGGTCAATAGAGAAGGTCTGACCAGCTAAGATAAGATTACAACCCTTAACTACGTGTGTGGCCTCTAAACTTTTACCATTTGCTAACTCTACCATGTGCTTGGTGTTCAAAAGTATTGGGGTAAGTTTAACCATTTGACTAACTTTTAGAGACACATAACTGGTATCGGCACCCGAATCAAATAAAACATTAACATAAAAGTCATCCAGTAGAAACTTACCCGTCATGACATTGGGATCATTCCTTGCATCACCCTGACCAATCACGAACGCATGGCCCCGGGCGCCATTGTTTCCATTGTTTCCCCCGTTGTTACCCCCATTGTTGTTTCCGTTTCCCTGATTGTTGTTGTTATTCTGATTCTGGTTCAACTGGGGGCAGTTTCTCTTGAAGTGACCTTCAGCCCCACACTGAAAGCATCCCCTGTTACCCTGCTGTTGCTGCGGCTGATTCTGTGGAACTTGTTGTTGCTGTTGACGATTCTGATTCGCAGGTCGCGCGCTCCTGCAATCATTGGCTTCATGGCCCATCTTAAGACACCTCTGACAACGACCCTTATTGCACTGACCACTGTGGTGTCTGTTGCATCTATTGCACTTTGGGTGATTTCCCCTGTATCCACCCTGACCCTGATCTTGACCCCCTGAAGATTGCTGACCAGGACTCTTGAAGTCGTCTGTCTTTCGTTGTTGAGCCTGTGACTGAACAGAGGTTGAACCCTTGCTTGAGATCCCATCCCATTTACGCTTGTTATCATCGGGAGCATCAGTAGTAGTAGCGCTAATTCGCTTGGGCAACTTGTTCTGCTCAACTGCCTGATCAGTGAGGCGATGCGCCAACTTGATGACTTGCTGAATGGTGCCAAGATTAGCCGAGGTCACGTGACATTGAATTTCTGGCACCAAACCTTTAAGGTACAGCTCGATGCGCTTGATAGGAGGATATACCATAGTAGGACACAATATTGCCAGCTCATTCGACCTTTTCGTATACGCTTCAATTTCTGACCCTGACATCTTTAGGTTGAAGAACTCGACCTCCAACTTGTGGATGTCATCACGATTGCAGTATTCTTCCTTGATCAGTTCCTTGAAATCGTTCCATGGGGTGGCGTTAGCAACTGCCAACCCTAACATTTGAACTTGCGCTTTCCACCAAGTTAACGCAATGCCCTCAAGTGTTCCAGTAGCATATTTCACCCTACGATCTTCAGGGCATTCACACATCTCGAAGACTGATTCGAGCTTCTCAAACCAGTGGAGGAGGCCTACAGCTCCTTCAGTGCCACTGAAAGTAGCAGGTCGACAGTCCATAAAAGCTTTGAAGGTACATGCAGGAGGCTGAGCATGTTGACCTGTCGTGTGTGTAAGAAGAAACAATGTTAAGCACAAGTGTTGGTTTACGAGAGTAGGATCTAAAGATCCTAGGGTAAGTTGCAATGGCAGGTTATACCTCCTGCCTGAGCGGCTGCGAGTGCTGCAGTAACTTGTTCATTAATTAAAGCCGTCAGCTGGGCTTGAGTCATGTTGATACGTCCACTCATGATCTTCATATCAAAGGAAACATGAGTGAGAGGGGTTTGCGAAAGTGCGATGACAGAAGAGAGTAAGCACACATGTGTTTTCAAACAATAGTTGTTACGTTCATCTAAGCGTACCATGAGCAATGTACTATGTAACTAGCAAGTAGACAATACAAACACAAATCATATCACCTATAGTGTTGAGCCTTGCACGTGGAGCGGAGCGTTGTTGTGGATCGTTGAGCACTGTACAGGTTATAGTCTGGTTTTAACAAAAACTTTTTCCATTTTTAAAACCAAGTTCACTATAACCAATGGCTCTGATACCAATCTGTCACACCCCCAAAATCCACATGCGGAGTATCACCGCTTGGAGGCATGACTGACCAGGATCAAGCCACCAATCATATTGAACATAGTGTATAAGTAAATATAAAACCCCAAACACAATATAATTGGTGTCCAAATAAAACATAGTTTAAGTAATCAGCGGAAGCATATTGTTTAAAACCAAAACAAAAGTTCAAATGTATCAAAAGTTTGACATGGTATATGACTATCCATGTCCCACAACGACCACGCCTCCCCGTGCAAGCTCCATGAGTACCTAACGACCTGCAAGGCATGTAACAACGAGTCAACAACAAAGTTGAGCGAGTTCACAGTTGGTTGATTAGGTATTGATTTCGTTTCAATAATCGTAAGTTCGTTTTGTACACCACGTTTTAATCAGTAACCCTGTTTCCCAATCCTTCTCAATGATTAGTGGGGGCTTCCCATGTGAATTACCAGACCGTACCATATCGACTACTAACGAAAGTAAGTTGTGCCCTAAGTCAATGTCTATCATCATTGATCCTTTGCCTTAGTCCATTAGTACACGCCCGTCCTACAGGCACGGTGTGAGGTTTGTTAAACCTAATAGCACTATTAACTAATGACCCGCTCGCCATCGGCCTTGACGATTAAGTCGATATAAAATGAGGGACTTATGATAGAGTTTTGGTCCAGTATGTTTAATCTTGTTGTCCTACCCAAGGAGGACGAACGTACGTATCCTACCCAAGGAGAATACGCGAGGTTTAAATCTTGGCATCCTACCCATGGAGGATGGTCGTACATATCCTACCCAAGGAGAATATGTAGTTTCCGTTTTAGTTCTTTAACCCATTCCCAACCCTTGGGAATCCCATGCCTTGTAGAAAGTGTGAACTCACCTTGGTTTGCTCGGTATGCTAAACTATGTGCTCACAAGTAATCAGTCAAGTCCTATAGTATGCACGTATACTCAATCAGTTCAAGTTCGTAAAGTTTCACATGCAATCAATATCACACTGTGTTAATCACATAAATGTCTTTTGCAGTTTATTCTAACATAATTATCCTATAACATACTTAACAGAGTTAGCAAGCTTAACTGGATTAACATATATAACAGAGTTACATATTTAACAGAGTTAACATCTAACAGAATAAATAAACTAACTGAGTTCACTGAACTAATAGAGTTAATACTTTACAGGTTTAATAAACTAACAGTGTTACTGTACACGAAATCATATGTGACGAAATCACTTGTTCGGCGAAAACACTTTTGGGGCGAAATCCCTTTTCTGGCGAAAACCCTTTGGGCGACGAAATCCCAAGGGTTTTCGTCGGCTTAAGATGTGACGAAAACACTTAGTGTTTTCGTCTGGTCTTGTGTTTTCGTTGGCCCCTGTGATTTCGTCTAACCCTAGTCGTCATCACCACCATTTACCCAGATCAATTCACGAAATCATTATCATCATTATACAATCATCAGCAAGTTATTGTGATTATCAAGAACCCTAACCATCATTAACTGTTATGTGATTAAATCATCATCTCTATCACACAGGAGCATCAACCATAGTTAAAAGAATGAATACTAATCATGAGTTTATAGATAACCCTAATTATTAACAGATTCATCATCTCCTCATGATAGAAAATCAGATCATCATCATCATGCTAAACTACATCCTACTGAAATCTATCATTTATTCAGATAAATTAACGAAATCATACATATAGTCCTAATAATAACACAAGATCCCACACCCTAACCATGAACATGCATACCACAATCCACAGAACTTCTTTAATTGGTTTTTCATATACAATACACATCGATCAAACAAGGAATCACGTAACGACTAACAATAGTGCGAACTAACCGAGATGGAAGGGTCACTAGATTGATCGAAAGGGAAGGCTTGAAGTCTTGCAGTTGCCGTCGCACAGGGAAGGCAATAGGGGCTCTAGGGTTTGGCGATTAAGCTTTTACGTAACAGTGGGGAACAAGATATTAAAACAGATTGCTACTGGGCCAAAGCCCATTTGTTGTTTTCGCCAGTTAGTAGTGGACGAAAACACTAAAGTGTTTTCGCCAACATGGGTGTTTTCGTGGGGTAGGGTTTTCGGCTATGGTTCATTTTGTTGTTTTTAATTTCACAAACACATTATTAATACAAAGCATATTATTTACACATCAATATATAAAAACACACTTTTGCAAATAAGTGATAGATTAAGTCGAGTAGAGACCTTGAGAAACTCGGGTTGTCGCAGTTCATACCTTCCATGTTGAGACGACACACCTGGGTTGTTCTTGTTAAGTTGTTTGGTAAATTAAATTCTGTTATTTACGTTCTCTTATTCATGAACAACCGGTTTGTTAACTTAGTTAACGAACTTGTGCTTTGGTGAACTATAATGAGGTTTTTACCTCCATACATGACTTCTGTTATCTATATGACTATAGGACTCTTACTATACCATGTAATATAATTAAATAACATAACTGGACTCACAAACATAGCCGATTAATGGCTTAAACGTTCGAAACAAAGTTCGGTTCGCACCAAACAAATCCCATTCACGCGAAGGGTAACCCCTTTCGCGCGAATGGTGCCCACTCGTGCGAACTGTCCAGCCGCCCAACAGTTTGCGTTACTTTGGTTTCCATTTATTTCGTTTCCCCGTTCCTTGTTTCTGATTCTGATAGGCAAATCAGGACCCGTAAAACCACAGAAACTCAGTGATGTGACAAGTGCCTGAACGGAATATACTTTCTGTTTAAATCATACTTTCATACTATATACTTACGTACTTTAAATTCCAAATCCAAATCCTCCGTTCAAACTCCAACAAACTCACACCTTCGTTTACCCACCTGTAGGGTAACCTTGGTGTTCCAAGCGCTCACGTCAACAACTCGTCTACTTGCGGATTTAACTAACAAAGATTGGCACTCCGAAGCGATTGCGAACCGAACGTGTGATGTGCGGAATCCGTACACGAACGTGACCTAAACACAAGAACGTACAAATAATGTGATTCTATTGAAAGATATGACGAGTACAAGAACCTTGAATCACTTTCTCTCTCTAGAATCTCTCTCTAGATCTAGAGCTCTCTAAAACTCCAAATGAGCAAAAGTTCTAATTCTAAACCTAAAGTATCTATTTATAGGCACAAGGTTATAAGGGATTTCCCCTTATTTACAAGATTGCCACCTTGCCCTTTTAACTACATATTACATCATAAAGTCTAAAATTCTTCATTTTCTGCTACGATTCTGATTGACGGAGGCGATAGACACATACTGCACTAACAGACTCCCCCTTGGATATTGCCGTAGTCAATCTCGTAACGTCTTGTTTTTCTCTCTCTCTGAGTCTTCTTGAAGATGTGATATTATCAGCAACCACAGACTCCCTCTTTCTCAAACAGAGTCCCCGTGGATCTGTCTTTATCTCCAGTTGCTCCTCCTTTCGATCAGACTCCTTTTCTTCAGGCTCCCCCTTTCGTTAAGCTTCCGTGCTTTTGGGATCGACACCTGGCTTTCTGGATACAAGCACCTCCAGGATAGTTATCTGGCTTCTTGAATCCACACTTCCTCTTGCGTTGAGCCCGTCTTCAGACTCCCCCTTAGACTCTGCTATCGGGATCGTAATCTGGAATACCATCTGCAAATCTCATACATTCATAAGTAAAACATTTTGCACATCCAGGATTGATGACCTGGCTTTCTCAACTTAAGCTAAAATATTTTTTACAGTGAGTTTTTTTAGTTGTCCAGGAACCGTAACCTGGCACTTTTAAAAACATTTCAACTTCCCTTATCAACAGACTTCAAAGATTTGACGATTTAAGCAACCAAATCGAAAACTATCTCTATATAACAGATTTTAACAGATTAAGCAACCAACTCCTTCACAGGTTATCATCCAAGTCCAAATTAATGACCTTGGAGATATCATAAACTGTTTTTGATTTTAAAAATTTCAAGTTTCAACTTAATGAACTTGTTTATTTTCAGAAACACGATTAGCATACTTAGATTTTGAAACTCAACTTTCAGACATCGGTTGTCGAAAATAAAGCAGAAATCAAAATCTTTTTGTAGTTTTCTGAAATATAAAGTAATAAAGAAATATTTACAGACAATATTTTTGTTTGAGTTCGTGTCAGAGGATCATATCAGTTTATGACAAATCACTAGCACCTTTGAGCTTTAAAACACTGTAAGTTCTAAACGATTCACTTAGAATGTCAGTATACTGATCCACTTAAATTTTCACACAAATTTCAACTGATTCGAGATACGATTTAGGTGAATTAAGAACTTAAACTCATTCATGTGTCCCACCTCTTGAATATACTCCCGTATCCAGATCCCAATATTCAGTCTTATAGGTGAGTATACCACAGATGATATCTGCAAGGGGTTAAATGTGAGGGCCGTGAGAGCTCAGGCTATTGCTTCCGCAAAATCAGAGAGATGACGGCATCGACTTTAGGTGTGCCCCCTTTAGAGGATCTTTTCTTCAACAGCACATGATTAGCATTTTTCAATGTTTCATCATTTTTTATGCTGAGGGCAGTGCTATATTTCAAGCAAGCAGAAAGTATTATACGGGGACTAGGCCATTGCTTCCGCAAAATCAGAAGTCCCGGGATAATACCCTAGATATCACTGAGTATAAAGACCTAGTATCTCAGAAAGAGGGATCTTTCAAACGAGATTTCAGAGGTTACCTATATATCCAAGTAGTGTTCCCCACGAAATAAGCAAGCAAAGGTTTAGGTTTATATCCCGAAAACAATCTACTAAGTGTGTAAAAACTTACTGGCATATCATCAGTGAGACCGTTTATCACATTAAAACATTCCATTTCTTTAGCATACTGTGATTGTCTACTAATGTACTATCATTTCCTCTTTTTACACAAAACTCAATTTTGAATTTTATCATGTTTTTGGCTTTTTCAAATTTTCTAATGTTTTTGTATTTTCTAACAATTCCTTACTCCCCCTAAAATGCAAAATCATTTAAAGAAAATTTGACAAACCGATGTAGATAGCTTTGTCTCGCCATCCATTTTCTGCTTTTCGTGCACTAAATTGCAACACATTATATTTTCTGCAAATGTACCCCCATGATTTACAACACATTGATTTTTTACAGTTTGAAAACCGTTTTTCAATCTTGTGAAATTAATCATGTTTGTTCAGCCGTGAGGGTTTCGACGTATTCAAGCAACAGATTTTTGGAATTTTTGATTTTTGACAAAATTTAAAAACAAATATTTTTATATATTTTTTTTATTTTTTATATTTTTTTTTATTTTTCAAATTTTAGGGTTTTTGAAATATTGTTTATTTATGTACAGAAACTGATAAACTCCCTGTTCAACCAAACCAGGGTTCTGCAGCCTTCTCCTCCTGTGCCAGGCTGCTCATCAATTCTCTTCCTTGACAATCACACTTCATGAGCACCTACACATTCACAAAAACTCAATTACTTAAACAATTTAGCCCAGGTCTGTTTGACCTTAGACATTTCAACACAATAAGTTTCATTCAATGATGGAAAATCTTTGTCATCTCGTACAAAAACTTTTTCATCTTTGAATTTAACTTTTTCTTCATTCACAGAAGTCACTTGTTTCTTAACCACCCAGTTCTGTCCTTTTGAAGCACTTCTTTTGTAAAATCGTGACTCGTTTTGATTATTTTGACTTTGAACAATTTTTGGTTTCCAAAATTGATTTGGCTTTGTCATATCAACTGATGTTTGCCAACTTTGTGTTGTTCTGAATCTGGGTGTGTGAGAATTCTAGGTATGTCTTGAATCAGACTTGGTCTGTTTTGATTTCCAAGTTTGATTCGAAGCAAACTTGTTTGTGTTGTACCTCCAAGTTTGTTTTGAATCAAATCTGGTAGACTTTTGTCTCACATCCTCAGACTTCTGTTTTTCAACATCAACAGGCTTTGTGTTTGGACACTCGCGTGCAACATGTCCAATTTGATCACATTTAAAACACGTTTTCTTTGAAACATCTTTAGCTTGTTGTTGTTTCTTTTTCTGAGCATAGAACTCTTCATTAGACTGTCATCTAAATTGGAGTTCTTTCTCTTCTTCCGAACTTTTCCCATGAACAAAATTCGTTTTCTTTTGAACATTTTGTTTTTCAAAACTTTTATTTTGATTCTGTTTCTTTTTATAACCCAACCCTGCTTTCATATTCTTCTTTTTGTAACCGGGTTTGTTATAAAAAGTTTTCTTGCTCTTCCCAGCAAATTTTGAAATTTCTGATTTCTCAATCTCAACCAGTTTAAACACTTTGTCAATTTTTTCTGAAATCACATTTTGAATCGGGAATACAATATCTAAGAATAATTTGTCCAATCCAATCATGGTATAAACCAATCCTCTTGAATCATCATTCACAATTTTCTTAGATTTTGACTGTTTAAGATAGCCATCATGAAAATTTCCCTCATTTTCATCATGTGATTCAGACTTACCTTTGGTTGACTCATCTTTCAAAATGCTTTCAACAACCTTACTTACCACCTCTGAAGCATCAACTTCATCAGATTTGCCATAAGTCACATCGATACTTTCAGGTAATTGGTCAACTATGTTCAGACCTTTTGCCACCTTTTCCTCATCATAAAAAGTATAATTGTTTCTCAATGGTGGTGGTACCTGATGATATTCTAAACCAATACCTTTTTTATTCTTGTCAGTATCTTTGTCATCTGGTGTGATGTTGAAAATGCGTTCGAGAATGTACGAAGAGTTATGATAACTTTGAAGTTTTGTAACAATCTTTTCTTTTTCAACCAGAACTTGTTTAAGATTAGCAACTTCATCAACACACTTGTTTAATTCAAGCTGCTTTTCTTTAAACTTTCTCTCATACAGTTCTTTGGTTATTAAAGTTTCAGACAATCTTTCGTCAAAACATTTGACTTGTCTCTTCAAAGTATCATAAGCTTCTTGTACTCTCTGACTTGACCACTTCAAATTATCATACTCTTTTTGAAAATCTTGAAACTTATTTTCTTTTTCATCACAACCAACACATTTTGCTGTACACATTTCTCTCAAAATCTCATTTTCTTTTTCAAAATCATGACATTTCTGTGTCAGCTTTTCAACCTTTTGTTTCAAAATTTCTTCTTTTTCAATCATTTCTTTACCTTTTATTTTGAAAACATTTTCAAGTTTATTTGTTTCAATATCTTTTGTTTTTATCATTTCATCTTTTTCGGTACAGGCTTTGCACATTTCTATGCAATTCCTGCACTTGTTTTCATTTTTATCAACAGTTTCAGCATTTGATAAATCAGAAGATTCATTTACCTTGGTTTCTTTCAGCACCAATGATTCTTCTGTTTCAACTTTCTGGACTTCTTCTTTCTTCTTTTCTTCTTCCATCTTTCGTTCTTCTTCAACATCATTCTTTGCCAGAATCTTCACCTCTTCTACCGGCCTTTTCAACTCTTCTTCTTTCCTCTTCTTCATTTCTACCACCTTTGGCAGACTTGCTTCACAAATTTCTTTTATTTTGTTCATCAGATCAGCTTCATAACCTTTTTCAGATAACCTTCTTGTATTATAAGTGTCCTGATCTGGAAAAAGATTTGTTACTGCATCGAAATCCACCTTTGTCGGATCAACCACTGGATTACCCTGTGGATCCATGTAACATTCCAATTCAGCATTCCATCTATTCGCTCTCCGAGCTTCTTTGAATGGCTCATTCAATTTACTAATCTCATATCTCGCGCTATCCCTTCTCCACCAATTATCATAAGCTGCATCGGCTACAAATGCATGTCCAACATAATCTTCTTCAGGAAGAATTTGACTCCAATCATAACCTTCATCGTCATGAATAACCACCATCACCCTAGATTTTTCCTTTGATGACCCTTCATCGATCTGTTTCTGATTCGCATTTGATGATCCACTGGTGCGATGATAAATTGCTTTCTTATAATAATCATCTCTGAATGGATTCGTGGGTTCGTCAGTTTCCCTGTTTGTACACTCTCTCTTGAAGTGTCCTTTCTGTTTTCATTTGAAACAGGTAACTTTTGCCTTATCAAACCCCAATTTCGAATCAGCAAAACCCAAAGACGATCTTCCAGTGATCTCCATGAAGCGTTGTGCTCTCCTCAGCGTGCTAGCCATGCACCATTTAATATCCATTAGCTCCATCTCCTCTGGATCGATCTGATCATAATCTTCCTTTGTCATTTTTGGGTTTCCAACTTTTCCCGCGATCAGACTTTCGTACGATTCCAGGACAGATGCTAAGAACACCATTTGTTGCTTGGCAGCTTCAGCATTCAGACTTTGAGAGTTTTTCAGATCTATAGCGATATTGCAATTGACTATGTTTGGATTTGATGAATTTGAACCAATTGAATGATAACCCAAATCTCTTGAAGAACTTTGCTGAGGTGAATCCTTTGAGCTTTCAACACTGAATGCCGTTTTTGACTTTTGATCAAACATGTTTCCTCTGTAGTATAAGTCGATATTTTGGTTATACAGTTGGCTTCCTATTTTGTTTTGTTTCCTGATTTCTAGATCATGCCCTTCAAGTTTCTCAATCAGCCAGTCTAGAGTCACCTTGCTCATATCATTGCTGTTTTTGAGAATCATGACATAGTATAACCAGTCGTCTTCATTTGGAACAGCTTCTATCAACTTATCAATGATTTCTTCATTATTTTTTGACACACCAACTCTCTCCATTTCAAGTTTAAGATAACAGAATCTTTCAATCATATGTGGAACAGTTTCACCTTTCATACAAGCAAACAAATCAAATTCTTTTTTCAATAATGAACGCTTATTTTTAATAATCAGCTCACCACCAGTACATTTTCTTTCTAAAGCTTCCCATAAACCTTTTGATGTTTTCTCATTTTCAAGTAGTGAAATAATGTCTTCTCTCACTGACTGGTGTAACAATGTAATCATTTTGTATTCAACTACAACATTTTTTACATCTTTTTCTGTGAACTCTTCTTCGGTTAATAACACTCCTCCTTCTTTTGTTGGTTCTTTATATCCTTGTTTTAATTTTAACCAACTTTCAGGTGCAAAAGCTTTTACCCAACCCTCAAACCGATTTTTCCACCGGTTATAGTCTTCAACTTTCATTAATTTCGGTGGTTTCTGTTGGTTTCCATACAAATTATAATATTTCAAATTATCGGAAATCTCTTTTGAGTAATCTCTTGTTTCGGATCTTCGTTCGGATGATTCTGAAGTAAAAGCATCGTAAAACGTGTTGTAAAATTCTTCACCGCTGCTTGACATCTTCAAATTGTATCTTGAATTTGCACTTTGTATATCTTGAATCACCTTGATTATACACAAACAAACTATCAGTTTAAAGGGACTGAAAATGTGAAAGTGTGTGAAAGTGGAATTGATCTAGGACTCGTGTCAAAGACTCGCGGACTCGTTCCAATACAAGATGAATGGATGCACACTTCTTTACTCAAATGGGCCCTTTTTACGGACTAATAATGTTTCTGGGCCAGATGTATGATTGGGCCGAACTATCACATACAATTTGCCTACAATCAATGAATAATAATCAATGCCTCACATGCAAACTCTTGGACCTAGACACTTGAAAAATATTGTCAAATGAGCTGAAATCTGATTGGGCCGTTGGATATATAGTGAAAGCAATTATGTGACCGAAAACCTCTTTGTCTCACTTGAATCACATGGGCTGTTTAATGACCGACAAAAGCTGTTGTTTATTAAATCATATGCACATGCAAACCTGTCACTGACAAATATTAAAGGCCGACAACACCTTTATCATATCTAATGCAAACTGATTTCAAACTTATTAATGAACTGATGATAATATTTGAACTTGATTGGGCCGATAAATCCACTAAACCGACAACAATAAGTGCTAAAAGACTATGATTGGGCCTTCAATAGTTTTAAATGAACTGCAATATCACATGGACCGAGTATGAATCACAATGGCCGAGTAAATTGAATCAGATCACATGCAGCCGACAAACACTTTAGCTATTGATTTTAATTGGACCGTTAACTGTTGTATAGTGGGCTGCAATGCATTAATTGAACTGACTTTAATATATTAATTGGGCCGCACAATATGAATTTATCAAATCAAGAACATCACGTGATATCTGTTATTTATTATTAATAAGTCTGAGAAATGTTGACAGCCATTTTCAAACGGAATAACGTTTTTCACACAAAATAGAACTCAATTTCACACGAAATAACGAACTTTCAAACGAAATACCAACTTTCACACGGAATGTCTGTTTCACACAAAATCACTTTCAAACGGAATACGCACTTTTGGAGCGAAATAGCTGATTTCGTGTGGAATGTTCAAACGGAATCTGATTTCGTGTGAAATCAGCAACACTTTCAAACAGAATTAGTGATTTCGTGTGAAATCAAAGGCGATTTCAAACGAAATTAGTAATTTCGTGTGAAACAACAGCAGTTTCAAACGAAATTAACCCCAAAAACTAATTCCGTGTGAAATGACAAGGCAATTTTGAGCGAAATTAAGCTGACGTCACGCGGTATCAGACACAAAATCTCAGATTTCTCTCAAATGGCTAGGAATTAGGATCTGAAACTTGGTAGGGTTATAGATCAGGTGTTTTCGCACAACATATCAAAAAATTAGCTAATATGGACCGTAAAAACCTGTTCAATTTTGAAAAATTCAGAAAAAACGTGAAAGAAGTGTAGAAGATGAAGAAATAGATGAAATTCGGATCTGAAATCGATGAAATCTTGTGCGAAATCTTGTGATAGATCAGTGCAATCGAGTTCCTGCTCTGATACCACTTGTTAGGACCGGTTTTGACTCTGAAACGATTGCGAACCGAACGTGTGACGTGCGGAATCCATACACGAACGTGACCTAAACACAAGAATGTACAAATAATGTGATTCTATTGAAAGATATGACGAGTACAAGAACCTTGAATCACTTTCTCTCTCTAGAATCTCTCTCTAGATCTAGAGCTCTCTAAAACTCCAAATTAGCAAAAGTTCTAATTCTAAACCTAAAGTATCTATTTATAGGCACAAGGTTATAAGGGATTTCCCCTTATTTATAAGATTGCCACCTTGCCCTTTTAACTACATATTACATCATAAAGTCTAGAATTCTTCATTTTCTGCTACGGTTCTGATTGACGGAGGCGATAGACACATACTGCACTAACACCGTGAGTATACTCGAACGCCCTTTTTACTTTTCACACTTTGGGTACAATATGTTTACTTATAAGCCTACACAGTTATACTTAGACTTTATGCAAACGCACAAACAATCCAATCATGCATGCTAATACGTTAGAGTTGATTCGTGTTTCTGGAACATTCTTTTGTGATAAACTTGTCATTAACTTCATATGAGCCTCCCCTTATGTCACACCCTGATTTCCCGGTGGGCCCAGACTTGGGGTTTATACGTGACAAATTGATATAGATATTCACAATTAACAAAACGAAAGTTTTGGGAGTATAAAATACTATTACAAATTACAATGTCCAAATGTTCAAATATAATACAGACCGAAAGTCTATAAAAGATCCACAGGCGGATCGGAATAACAAAAGATTACATAAACAAACTGATGCGTGTGAAGTGTGTACATAAGTTTAAATATATTTTAAGCCCTTTTACACTTTCTTTAGCCAAGTTTTAAATTTATAAAACACGATATTTACTAACACTAAACACACATATGGGCAAGTGCACCCATCGTGAGCATAGTATAGTGTTGGTAAGATACCGAGGTCGTCCAAGGACACAAGAGCTTTTAATACCGGTTTATCCTCAACGTCTAATCAAATCAAAAGTTTAGAAAAATGTTTTAAACTAAGAAAATAAAAACTAACTAAAAATGCTGAAAATAAAAATAAAAGAAAAACAGATAGACAAGATGAATCACTTGGCTCCGACTCGTGTTTAGTGTAACCTTTGATTATTTCCGCACTTTTGCACTATTTAAGAGATTATCTTAGTTATTGTAGTAGGCCCCTCTTTTGAAGGTGACGTTACCCTCAACCCAGTAGTTTGAGTCAGCAAGGATACAATCCTAAAGGGTTGGATTATTGAAAGATAATTAATTAGGTTATTAATGCAAATTATGGTAGGCCCCTCTTTTGAAGGTGATGTTACCCTCGGCTAACTTGTCTGAGTCAGCAGGGATACAGTCCTAAATAGCCGGGTTATAGTATTAATAGTAGCTTACATATGAGGGGATCAAAGAGTTTGGACCCCCGCCATCCAATACCGTTAAGTATTGAAGGAGGTCCTACTAAATTTGACACAGGTCCTTGCAGGATCTATACACTGAACAAGGCAAGACTTTTACCAAACCGTTCCCTTAACCCCCGACCAGGTAGCCAAAATACCTCCATATAGACCGTGGAGATATGAATGGTGAAAATCTTTTATTTTATATAGACAGTAAAATAATGCCAAGACACCACGGACAAACGATAAGGAAAAATCACCTTCAACATAAGAAACTAGTTATTAAAGTCATTAATACAAAACCAAGTAAAAAGTGCGAAAAGATTAAAAATAAAAAGTATTACACTAGACACTTTATCTTCACCAAGTGATGTAAGAGACTTAGGCAAACATGGCCTTGATTGTCAAGAACTCTTACGATCAATCTTGGATCCCGAGACGACTCACACACTCTATGATGGACAATGGATGATGGTGGTGGATGATGGTGTTATGGTGGTGGTGGGTGGTGGGTGAAGCGTGAGAGAGGTGGTGTGCCAAGGGATGGTTTGAGCTTGAGCCAAGCACTCCTATTTATAGGTGGAACAGAAGCTCGGGCACGGCCCCTTGTCCACATCCTTCTCTTTCTTCATTTAATGCAGCTTGTCTGTATTAGTTGACCACGCCCCCGTGTCCGCTGAGCACAACCCCGTGTGCAGAAGCATATCTGTACTATCAAGATTTGCCTGGATTCTGCGAATCTTATAGCTGACCACGGCCCTATGTCCGCTGAGCACGGCCCCGTGGTGGACAATAGAAGCTTCTACCACTTTGTCTTTTCTGCTGACACTTGGGCACACCCCCGTGCTCACTGAGCACGGGGCGTGTTCAGTCTTCTGTCTTCTTGTTTTGCTTGGGAAGATGCTGTCGTGGGGTCGGGCATGTCACGTTTGCTCCTTTTCTTGTATTTATGCTAGATTTAGCTGCCTTTTTGCTTCTTTTGTTAATTTGAGCTCATTTAATCCTGAAAATACAAAAGGAAGACAAAAGCACACTTTTTCCAACATTAGTACTAAAAAAAGGGTTAGTTTTATGCCACAATTGATGTAATTTATATGTTGCATTTTGTACACATCAAATACCCCCACACTTGAATCTTTGCTTGTCCTCAAGCAAAACTCTTTATAATGTGGCTTTACACTCCCAAATGGAAAGGGTAGAAGAGAAAGTTTTTGGGCTTGTCATAGAGTGTCGGGATTTCCAAGATTCTTTATTAAGTTTTATTTTTATTTCTTTACAATCCTATTCGTCATGATTTATTTAAAACTTTTCATAAGATAAATTACTTATTAGGGCATAACATGCCTCTTTAAAATTCTATTTATATACAAGTTTACATACCTCACGGGGGATCACTCAACACTCGGCCGAAGATGTATTTTAGTGGATCACTCGAGAGCGGCATGGAACTTACTCCTACCATAGGCTTGCCAAGCAATCAATCCTCCTCCTTTTTAACTATATACCTTTGTAAACATCAAGAGGACTTTTGGGTGAAGGGTTAGGCTTGGGTTAAAGGTAGGTGGTTGGGTTAGTGGTTAGTGGTTAGTAGAAAGGGCGAAAAAGCGTAACAAGCGTCGGTTTTCGAAAGACTTTTTATTTTTGCAATTTTTATTTTTGATGAAGCTATTATTCAAACAAAGTTATTTTTGATGAACTTGTTTGTTTATTTCTTTTGCTTCATCATCAAAAAAAAAATTAGTCAAACGAAAAACCGAACTTGTTACTAAAACAAAGGGTTAAAAATAAAAAAGGTTTTGGTGGGTGAAAGGGTGTTTGGTTTGGGTTAAGAAATGAAAAGGTTTAGGCTCAAAGGGGTTAACTAGGGGGATTTTGGGTAGGTGGTAACAAAAAAAGAAAAAAATAATGGTGTAGAAATAAAAAGGGTTAGTCCTAATGCCTCCATCATTTACTTACTCGGGTTTAAGTTGGTAAGGACCGGGAATGTATCGTCGTGGCAAGTTCTAGAGTTGTAAGAACCAAGCGGCTATTCACACAAGAAACGAAAAATGAGCATTTAATTTAAAGATATGTATTTGTATGCTCAATAAAGGCTCAAAACTCACTTTTGTGGGAATGGGTTTTTATGTGATCAAGTATATATAATCAAATTTTAACTAAGTTTGCCATGCCTTTTCATAATTTTCTTATGTTGGTTCTTTTTATCACGACGCTATCGGTTGTAAATTTGTAAAAATATAACCTTTTTAGAATTTTGAAATTCCCAAATTAAACCTAGACAAGTAAAAAAAATGAAAATTTTTGAAAAAAAATTGGGGTGATTAGCGGTTCCAATAGAGTTTTGTGTAAGGCTTGTTATTAGGACTTGCAAGATTCAAGGTTTTAGCATCCCCCCCACACTTAAATTACACATTGTCCTCAATGTGTCCCAAAAATAAAATTTTAGGTTGATTGAATGTGTAAAAAGGCGTGAAAAAGCAAAAATTAGTGTTACTGGGCGCTGGACACGGCCCCGTGCCGAGTGGACACGACCCCGTGTTCAAGTGCCAGTAACGAAAACTTACAGAAGGTGAACACGGGGGCGTGTCGGCTGGACACGACCCCGTGTCTGTCAAAGTCTGCAGAAATAAAACAAACAACAGGTTTGGGGGAGTGGGCACGGGGGCGTGTCGGCTGGACACAGCCCCATGTGGACAATCTGCAAGGTTGAAAAACAGGTTTCTTTCTTGGTTTTCCTGTTCCGGCTTTAGTAGCACTAATGCTTAGTACTCTAAGCCTCGTGTGTACCTGCTTAATCAATAAACACTATACCACACCATAGCAAACATCCTAATTTTACCAAGTTCAACATCCATGTCAACAAAGTTAAAAAGGAAAAGGAAAAATAAGAAAATTAAAAGAAAGTAAATTGTTCAACACTCGGCACGCAGGCCTCAAATTGTTCAAGATAAAAGGTTAACCTAGGGAATCACCAACCAACCGCTTCTTCCTCCGCTCCTCCCGCCTAATCCATGTCCTCGTCCTCCTCATCATCATCATCATCTCCACCATGCCCGACAATGTACTCCCGGATATTTCCAATATCATCTTGGATATCGGATATGTTTCTCTCGATCGCCCCAACCCGGTTGTACGTGTTGCTTGCCATATTGTAGGTGTTCCTGGTGCACATGAGATTTTCCTGCAACAAATCATGTAAACTTTGAAAGTTAGGGAAACCGCCTCCTGAGGAGGAGGATTGGCCCGGATCACCATGGGACTGGTATTGGTACTGATGATGTTGTGGAGCGTGGAGGACAAGTGCCTCTTGCGGGTTCCATGCATGCCCTTGCATCCTTTGGAAGCTAACCGTCCCGTCTTCAGCCTCATAAATTAGGTTCATTGAGCGGCAAATGTGTATATCGACCCTTCCCGACCATGGGCTTCTACCGAATGACCTAGGTATGTTGGTGAAGTGCTTGAAGAGACGGTACACCCATCCCCCAAAGAAGATAGGGGTTGGTGCAGAAGCAAGGCGGTTCAGATGCATGTTTCGGAGCATGAGGAAAGGAACATCGAGGTGCCTGCGGTTATGGATGCAGTGGAGGACGACTAGATCTCTTAACCCAACAACGCCGCCGCTATCATGCCTTTGGCTAAGAGAATAGCCGAGGAGCCTATGGATGTATCGGTAGAGCGGATCCCTCAACTTCGTGCTCTTAGTGCTGCTCGGATTGTAGTGCCCTTCACCAATCTGAGCCCACGCGGCTTGGCGATCATTTTCGTCGATCTCTCGCATCCCTCCGGTATTTTCCTCGTTACCCGCATCTTCTTCTGCATACAACCCGACAATCGCCCCGAATTGTGCCATTGAAATTGAATACTTAGTTCCACCACACCGGAATGCTACCCCATCATTGTCGAATGGGTCGCACCTTCCATTGAACGTGAAGGTGCTATAGAATTCCAAAGTGCATTCGTGGACGGAACGAAGTCTAGTTGTTAAAGCAACTCTTAATGGCCCGGTGACAAGGTTGTTGAAGCGGTCGAGTTGGTTTACCAATGCTAACAAATCCGTGCATGCTTGCCTTGGGTATTCCTCCGGTCTTGTTTGAAGTACTTCGTATCTAGCCTTAGCATCGAGCTCATTTGCGTTAAACCTCGTGAACTTCCTAGACATCTGAAAGAATACACCAAAAGTTAGCACGAAATAGTATAATTTTCGGACAAAACTACAAACAGTGGGCTGGACACGACCCCGTGTTCAGCGGACACGGCCCCGTGTCCAGGTGCCTGTTACTCAAAAACATCATTTTTCGACCCGGTTTCGAAAACTTGAAAATTTTTGGTCCAATAGGTGTGGTTTCCCCCGAAAATGAAACCCCAAGTGCCGTTTTTCCCAAAATAACCCGTTTACCCATTCACTTTTATCTTTTTTGGTTCAAAAACAAGGGTTTGGGGTTTTTATGAGAAATCGGGCGAATCTATTAACAATACAAGTGTATTTACTTCCCAAAACATTAATCTAACTAAATGCAAACAGATTTAGGCAAAAATTTGAGGTTCAATCCGGATGAAGTTCAAGAACCCTAGATTTTTCCCCAAATTTGTGATGTTTTAACTACATGCAAATGCTAAATCTAACTAATGATAGTAATAGAATCATACCTTGATGTTGTTAGAATGATAGGAGACGTCAAAAATCTGTGGAAAATCTCCTGGAACCAGAGCGTTTTTGGGGAAACGGGGCGTGTGGAATGAAGTAACTGTTATGAAAAAGGGGATATATCCCGACAGTAACGCGGACACGGCCCCGTGCCGAGCAAAGTTTTTTTTTTAGTGCTCGTGTGAGTGCCCTTGTTTTCCCAAAACTTGGTTAGAAGACTTACCGATTTAGATGTCATCCCGTTTGTTCGTAACTTACCAAGTATGATGTTGATGTTTTCATCATTCGACCGTTTGAAGCGAGATTTCTTCCTCTTCATCCTCAATAAATCCTTGATAGAGTTTTAGCCGTTGGCCATTGACTTTGAATGTAGGTCCATTCCGAGATTTAATTTCTACTGCACCGTGTGGGAAAATATGGGTGATGGAAAAAGGTCCTGACCACCTAGACTTTAATTTACCAGGAAACAATCGAAGTCGTGAATTAAACAAAAGAACTAGATCTCCTACTCGAAATTCATTAGGTTTAATATGTTTGTCATGCAAATTTTTCATTCTTTCCTTATAAATTTCGGAGTTTGAGTATGCATAATTCCTAAGTTCGTCTAATTCATTTAATTGACAAAATCGATTTTTACCAGCAAATTATAAATCTAAGTTTACATTTTTAATTGCCCAGTAGGATTTGTGTGCAATTTCTACTGGCAAGTGACAACTTTTTCCATAGACTAGCTTATATGGGGTTGTACCTATTGTTCTTTTATAAGCAGTTCGAAAAGCCCATAAAGCATCATCTAATTTATCTGCCCATTCCTTTTTATTTAACCCTACGGTTTTTTCGAGTATTCGTTTTAAACCTCTATTAGTCACTTCGGCTTGTCCGTTTGTTTGAGGGTGATATGCTGTTGAGACCCGGTGATAGACCCCATATCTTGTTAAAAAAATTTCAAGTTGATGGTTGCAAAAATGGGTACCTCTATCACTTATCAATGCTTTAGGTGTGACGAAACGAGAGAATAATTTTTTTCAGAAATCTTACCACGACTCTTCCATCATTTGTTGGAAGTGCCTCGGCCCATTTAGACAAGTAGTCTACTGCCACAAGTATATATTTGTTTCCTTTTGATGGTGGAAAAGGTCCCATAAAGTCGAGTCCCCACACATCAAAAATTTCACAGACAAGAATGCCATTTTGTGGCATTTCGTTTTTGGAAGAAATATTACCTGTTCTTTGGCAAGCATCACAAGTCTTGACAAGACTTTGGGCGTCTTTGTAAATGGTTGGCCAATAAAATCCTGAATCAAATACCTTTCGTGCGATACTTGCAGCACCATGATGTCCTCCATATGGACCTTCGTGACAATGGCGGAGAATTCTTCGTGCTTCACTACCATGTACGCATCGTCGGATGAGTTGGTCGGCACACATTTTGAAAAGATATGGATCTTCCCAAAAATAGTGTTTCACATTGGCAAAGAATTTTTTTCTTTGATGATGTGGCCAACCCTTAGCGACTATACCGCTAGCTAGGTAGTTAGCATAGTCGGCGTACCATGGCTCTTCCTTGTATTCCACCATTTCTAGGGACTCCGTTGGAAATTTTTCGTTGATTTGCTCGTCCCTGGTTTCCTCTAAAGCTGGGTCTTCTAAGCGCGAAAGATGATCTGCTGCGGTATTTTCTGCTCCTCTTTTGTCTTTGATTTCAATATCAAATTCTTGGAGGAGTAGAATCCACCGAATTAAATGTGGTTTTGCGTCCTGCTTTTTGAAGAGATATCGAATGGCTGCATGATCTGTGTAGACTATAGTTTTAGAAAGAACAAGATAAGAACGAAATTTATCAAAAGCAAATACCACAGCTAGTAATTCTTTTTCAGTTATTGTGTAATTTTCTTGTGCATCGTTAAGTGTTTTACTAGCATAATAAATTGGGTGAAAATGCTTTTCTTTTCTTTGTCCCAAGACAGCTCCAACTGCAAAGTCACTAGCATCACACATGATTTCGAAAGGAAATTTACAATCAGGCGCTATCATGATAGGTACATTGACTAACATTTCCTTTAGGGTTAGAAATGCTTTATTGCAATCCTTGTCAAAGATGAAAGTTGCATCTTTTTCAAGTAATTTTGTTAGAGGCCTTGAGATTTTAGAAAAGTCTTTGATAAACCGCCTATAAAATCCGGCATGCCCTAGGAAACTTCTGATAGCTCTAACGGAGGATGGAGGCGGTAGTCTAGAAATGGTATCTATTTTGGCTCGATCCACCTCCATTCCCTCACTTGAGATTTTGTGACCGAGTACTATTCCCTCTGTTACCATGAAATGGCATTTTTCCCAGTTAAGGGCGAGGTTGGTTTCCTCACATCGGGATAGCATTCGTTCAAGGTTATCGAGGCATTGGTCGTATGAATCCCCAAAGATAGAAAAGTCGTCCATGAAGACTTCCATTGTCTTTTCTGTCATGTCATGGAAGATGGATACCATGCAACGTTGGAATGTTGCGGGGGCATTACATATACCAAACGGCATGCGTCGATAAGCAAAAGTTCCATACGGACATGTGAAAGTTGTCTTTTCTTGGTCTTCGGGTGCTATCGGGATTTGAAAGTAACCTGAAAAACCATCCAAGAAACAGTAAAATTTATGACCGGATAATCTTTCTAACATTTGATAAATGAAGGGTAAAGGAAAGTGATCTTTTCTTGTTGCTTCATTTAATCGTCTATAATCTATACATACTCTCCATCCTGTGACGGTTCTTGTTGGTATTAATTCATTTTTTTCATTAGCTATTACCGTCATACCTCCTTTCTTTGGAACTACTTGGACGGGACTTACCCAAGGGCTATCGGAGATAGGATAGATAAGTCCGGCGTCAAGTAATTTGATGACTTCGTTTTTAACCACTTCTTGAACATTTGGATTTACTCGACGTTGTGGTTGTATTACCGATTTGTAGTCATCATTCATTAAAATTTTGTGCGTGCACATGGAAGGACTTATTCCTCTGATGTCTACAAGTTTCCAAGCGATCGCATTTTTATGTTTTTTCAAAACACTAATTAATTTTTCTTTTTCTAAGCTATCTAATTTAGACGAAATAATTACAGGTAATTTACCATCTTTGTCTAGAAAAGCATATTCCAAACCGTTTGGAAGTTCTTTGAGCTCAAGAGGTGGGTCTTTAGGAGACTCCTTATTTGGTTGCTCATTTTGATCAAGAACTTTAAAAGTTTGTTCTATGGCGACCTCTTCTTCAACAAAGTGGTCAAACTTTTCACTTGTATCGGGTGGCTCATCTTCATCTTCAATTAGGGGGTCATTATTGCCGAATGGATATTTCATTGACCGCTCAAGATCGACACTTTTTTTAAATGCCCCTAATTGAAGAGGTAGATTGTTGAACTTCCGGTTTTTCAAAGCTTCGTGAGTTTTTACAAATGGTCGTCCCAACACTAGAGGAGCGTCATCGAGGATGACAAAGACGGTGGGGACTACCATTTGATTTGTTTGAACCAAGACATCCTCAACTATACCGATTGATTTTATTACCTTCCGATTGAATAGAAAAATGGGTATTTGAAGTGGAGAAAAATCACTAATACTTAATTTTTCGAAAATGTAGTTAGGCATTATGTTAACACAAAGATCTTTATCGATTGTGACATTACTAATAAACGAATTTTGAAAGAAACATGGAACCGGTGTAATGTTAATTTCAAATGGGTCTTCTTTTATTAGAGAGGTTTAATCATTGGTTAACTTAACACTTACTGTTTCGTCAATTTTAGTGTTAGTGTTTAATTCTTTTAAAAACTTAGCATGAGTTGGAACTAAACAATGATTTTCAAAAGAAGGTGACAAGAGATTAATTTCTTCAAAATTAGACTCTTCTTGAATTTTAATGTTGTCGGACTCACCTTTTTCGTTGTTTAACGCATGTGTCGGTTTTCCACTTATTTGTTCTTCCATTTTTACACTTTCAATTATCTCTTCTTTTTTTAATTCTTCTCTTGCACGGGACTCCTCTTCCCTTGTGCGAGATTCTTTTATATAGCGATCGATAACTCTAAGGTGTTCTAATATCCTATCGGTCACTTCGGTTATAGAAAAAGGATCGGGATTTTCAAAGCTTGAATCCGGTTGTTCGATCCTTTGTTCCTCATAATGCCCATATGAAGTAGATGGTTCACACCATTGTTCTTCATTGTAAGCATATGATGGATAAGGGTCGTAATTTTGTTCTTCATAGTACTCATATGAGGTGGGTTGTTCACGCCATGGTTCCTCATAATAAGCATATGAAGGTGGTGGCTCATATCTTGGTTCCTCAAAGTATGAGTATGGAGGCTCATACTGTGACAACCCTCACAAAACCAGGTATCCGTACAATTAATTAATATTTAATTAATGGTTAATTACTGTGCTTGCTTACAAATGTGGTTAAACTGCTTCTTGATTTCTGATACATACATACTCATGCATCACATTTTATACTGTCACTCTATTATTTACACACAAACATCAGTGACAACCTTGATGCACAAAAGCACAGTTAGCACACTAAACGGATAACCCAGTAAACATGCTGACATTACCAGCACCTAAACAGATATTGTCTCTAAGGCCAGTACGAGCCGGGAGTAGATTACTACACTGGTAGGGAGTGTAGGGATGTGAGGATCATAAAACTGCGTCACTAGGTGATAGTTATAGTGACCGGATGTGCCTAAAACATACTTTAACTACAAAATTCTGCACTTTATACAAAAATTCAGCATTTAACATAACTAGTAAAGTGCAAAAATTTGGTAAAATAATACTAGACACTTTCCAAAGTGTCGGGGATTTATTGTGTCACTAAAAACACTATAAAAGGCACTTTAAAGCTTTGCTTGACACTTTAACGGATCAATATCCAACCGAACAACCGGACTTTACCTGGAACATAAAAATATTGTCAATGACATTGTTTACACTTTTCTGAGCTAGTTAGGGTCCCCGAACACCCTAACACCCGTTATATTACATAACACACATAATACTTTAACTAAGATCTTTAGAACCTAACTAATCCTTAACTATAACATTTCAAACCCAACCATACTCCCCCCCCCCCCTCATCCGATCGGTTCCCCATGTGGTGACACACCACCCATTTCTTTGATTATTTTATTAACTTGTCTAATATCTTGTGGACATATTACTTGGTGGTTAATAGAGATTAGTTGGTTTATAAGTAAGTTCAATGGATCACCATTATCACTCTCATTCACAAAACACTTCACAAAAAAAAATTGCTCTTTCTCTCCCTCTTGCCTTGTCTACGGCCGAGACCACCATCCATCATCCACCCATCATCAAGTTTTGATCAAGACATTTTACATACATACCAAGGTGCTAGGTGACATACAAGGAGACCCGGTGCTTTCGGAAACTCAAGAACCTCTCTACATTGCTTTTATCCACCTTGTTTACGCCTTGATTCTTCCCTAGCCACGAGCTAGTAGTAAGTGCTTCTAGACACCCTCTTGTTCTTGTTTAAGGTGGTTAATAAGAGATTTAACGGTTAAAACTCAAGAACACACAAGATAAAAACTAAAAGTCTTGAAAGAATGTTAAACAAGATGGATAAAAAGAAACTAATGGTGTAAATCTTGTAAATCTTGACTAGTTGTGATTGTTTTATGTTGTTAGTTGCTAGTAGGGGAACGGATCGTCATCTAACCATGCTAGATCATGTTCATGGAACATGAACTAGTGATATGTTAAGTGTAAAAATTGTAAGATGATGAACTCTTCCACTCACAAAACATGAACTTGTGTAAATGAATTTTTTCTTATAAAATAAGGTTCTAAACTAGTAGATCTAAAGATCTACAAGTGGTTTTTCGGAAAAACCAAGTGAAATATACAAGTCTTGTTAAAAACCCGGATCTTACATACACTAAAAGCACTTTTGCGGACAAGCAAATGTATAAACACTTGTGTGACAAGAGGATCTAACAAAGAAACATTTTCGTAATTTTTGACTAGAAGTTGTAAAATTACATATAAAGTTTTCAAGAAACTAATTTTATTTTTAAAGATGACGAGATCCACTAAATATGTTAGAAGGTTGCTACATATTTTTACAAAACTTACAAGTTCATGAGCTTGCGATTTATACTTATTTTGATAAGTTTGATACTTAAATTGTTGTATGTTGATGATTGGTAAATTGATTGATTGAATTTTGAAAAGAAAATGATACGCTAGTAAGCGTGGCCACCTCCAATTACAAAGGAAACTCTGGCGAAATTTTTCCAGAAATATAACACTTAGAAATATTTTGTGACAAGTGTTTATAAATATATTTTTAACTTGTTTTTCCAAATAAACTTCGCCAAGATTTTTATTACAAAATAACCAAGTGTCGGAGGTGGATTTTCGTAAATAAAACTTGTTAAATATATATTTAGAATATATATTTCATAGCAAAACGCTTGTGTGATTTTATGATTATTTTGTGAACTAGATATGTTATTTTTAGAGTAAAAATAATATAACTTGAATACACTGAGAAGTATCGACTCCAAAATAATACCAACGCCCTCACAAATAAATATTTAAGTTACACTGGTACTGTTATTACCACACGAACTTTAAAAATGTAACTCATGTATTTTCGGAAAATACTCTTAAATATGTATTTTGATCAAGTATTATTTTGGAAATTATATAAAGTAAAATATAATATTTTTTGGGAAAAATATGTATATTTTGGGAGACAGAATATTTTAGACAAAGTGATTTAAAATATATTTTCAAGTGAGACTTAAAAATATATTTTCGGAAATATAACGTTTACATGTATTAAAACCCCCATCCTTGGGAAGGAATATATACTTGTTAAATAATTAAGAAGTGTGAACACGGAATAGTTACCTAACTATTTCTCCAACAAAATGTTAAGCCAAGGCACGGCCGTCCGTCTAATAGAAGTTAGTACGTGTAGGTCGTCACGCAGCAGGTTGATTGGGATTGACTATTTCGAGACGCACTTCAGTGAGTTCATGTCCCCCTTTTCTCTTAACTGTTTTCAGTTTTTATACTTCGGGGGTGAAATACATGTTACAATGATTACGGATACTTTTATACATGGTATGGTTAGCTTAAGGAGGGTTACTACTTAGATCATGTGAGTGGGTAGGCGGAAACTAGAGGCCATTAATCCTCATTGAAGGACCGAGGGTCATTAGCGGTAGATCTATCTGGTGTAGCGAGCCCAACTCCAGGCCCAACTGTACGGACCTCGGGGTGACTTTGAGCCCGACGCAAAAATCTGCTAGGTTTGAGTCTTCCTACAGCACTTCACACATATCATTGGCTTTGCAACCCAATGGTGATCTCTTTTTCCTTATTTGCTACATACCAGGGATTTTCATACATACAAATGTATTACAAAGGTTTTACATACTCACTTTCACATGAACTCACTCAACTTTTGTTGATTTTTCAACTTACATGTAGTTCAGGAAATTAGGGATCTGGCGATGTATGCTATGTCTTCATGCTGCGTAGGAGAAGTGATGTCATCCGAGTTTATGGATTGTGACTTTTTCCTGGACGAGTCACAAGTCCTAAACTGTGTCTATTTCATGTTTTGTGGTTGTGTCTTATGAACAAGGTTTTTTTTATTATGTTGTGTTGTAAACTCGTTGCATGTGTCAACTCTAAAACAATGTTGTCGTAATTTACTTTTAAAACTTGAAGTAATGGATGATCATCATGGTTTTACTTTCATATAGCTTTGTTGTGATTAAGCTATGGTATTAAGAAGTCACACCAAATAAACCCACGCTTTCGCAAAGCCAGGGTGTGACACATACCTTGGTTCATCAAAATACGAGTATGAGGGATGAGGTTCATACCTTTGGTCTTCATAGGATGTGTATGAAGTTGATGGTTCGTACCTGGGCTCCTCATAGTAGGTATATGAAGTGGATGGTTGATATAAGTGACAATTTTGAACCGAGTGCGGGTCACCACAATTAGTGCAATAGTTACTCCTATAATCATCCTCCTCATAGGTGTAGTTGTAACCTCCTGAGTATTGATCCATAAGAATCACCCAGCAGACCACAACCAAGTCTTGAGATCAGAAAACGAAAATAAAAACGAAAACAGAGGCTGGACACGGCCCCGTGTACAGAATCTGTATCTGGGCGTTTTAATTAAATTTACTGATTTCGTTGAGCACGGGGCGTGTTCAGTGAGCACGGCCCGTGTTCAAGCTACTGTTACTGGGTGTTTTATGAAAAATGTGCAGCACGGCCCCGTGTTCAGTGAACACGGCCCGTGTTCAGGTTACTGTAAATGCAAAACTAAACTAAAATGCAGAAAAATGTGCTCGCGTTTTAAAAAGGTTTTGAAAAACTGATTAGGCCGTCGATTTTAAGCTTTCTTAAAATCCTTGTGTCCCCGGCAACGGCGCCAAAAACTTGATGCGTGTGAAGTGTGTATATAAGTTTAAGTATATTTTAAGCCCTTTTACACTTTCTTTAGCCAAGTTTTAAATTTATAAAACACGATATTTACTAACACTAAACACACATATGGGCAAGTGCACCCATCGTGAGCGTAGTATAGTGTTGGTAAGATACCGAGGTCGTCCAAGGACACAAAAGCTTTTAATACCGGTTTATCCTCAACGTCTAATCAAATCAAAAGTTTAGAAAAATGTTTTAAACTAAGAAAATAAAAACTAACTAAAAATGCTGAAAATAAAAATAAAAGAAAAACAGATAGACAAGATGAATCACTTGGCTCCGACTCGTGTTTAGTGTAACCTTTGATTATTTCCGCACTTTTGCACTATTTAAGAGATTATCTTAGTTATTGTAGTAGGCCCCTCTTTTGAAGGTGACGTTACCCTCAACCCAGTAGCTTACATAGGATACAATCCTAAAGGGTTGGATTATTGAAAGATAATTAATTAGGTTATTAATGCAAATTATGGTAGGCCCCTCTTTTGAAGGTGACGTTACCCTCGGCTAAGTAGTCTGAGTCAGCAGGGATACAGTCCTAAATAGCTGGGTTATAGTATTAATAGTAGCTTACATATGAGGGGATCAAAGAGTTTGGACCCCCGCCATCCAATACCGTTAAGTATTGAAGGAGGTCCTACTAAATTTGACACAGGTCCTTGCAGGATCTATACACTGAACAAGGCAAGACTTTTACCAAACCGTTCCCTTAACCCCCGACCAGGTAGCCAACATACCTCCATATAGACCGTGGAGATATGAATGGTGAAAATCTTTTATTTTATATAGACAGTAAAATAATGCCAAGACACCACGGACAAACGATAAGGAAAAATCATCTTCAACATAAGAAACTAGTTATTAAAGTCATTAATACAAAACCAAGTAAAAAGTACGAAAAGATTAAAAATAAAAAGTATTACACTAGACACTTTGTCTTCACCAAGTGATGTAAGAGACTTAGGCAAACATGGCCTTGATTGTCAAGAACTCTTACGATCAATCTTGGATCCCGAGACGACTCACACACTCTATGATGGACAATGGATGATGGTGGTGGATGATGGTGTTATGGTGGTGGTGGGTGGTGGGTGAAGTGTGAGAGAGGTGGTGTGCCAAGGGATGGTTTGAGCTTGAGCCAAGCACTCCTATTTATAGGTGGAATAGAAGCTCGGGCACGGCCCCGTGTCCAGTGGGCACGGCCCCGTGTCCACATCCTTCTCTTTCTTCATTTAATGCAGCTTGTCTGTATTAGTTGACCATGCCCCCGTGTCCACTGAGCACGACCCCGTGTGCAGAAGCATATCTGTACTATCAAGATTTGCCTGGATTCTGCGAATCTTATAGTTGACCACGGCCCTGTGTCCGCTGAGCACGGCCCCGTGGTGGGCAATAGAAGCTTCTACCACTTTGTCTTTTCTGCTGACACTTGGGCACGCCCCCGTGCTCACTGAGCACGGGGCGTGTTCAGTCTTCTGTCTTCTTGTTTTGCTTGGGAAGATGCTGTCGTGGGGTCGGGCATGTCACGTTTGCTCCTTTTCTTGTATTTATGCTAGATTTAGCTGCCTTTTTGCTTCTTTTGTTAATTTGAGCTCATTTAATCCTGAAAATACAAAAGGAAGACAAAAGCACACTTTTTCCAACATTAGTACTAAAAAAAGGGTTAGTTTTATGCCACAATTGATGTAATTTATATGTTGCATTTTGTACACATCACAAACTACTAGGCTTCATGCATGGAGTTGCAAATTCCACTTATGCATTTACCGGGCAACTTCCAGCCTATTTACGTACCTTGCAATCTGTGTTTAGTCTTTTGAAGATACGTCAGTTTACACTGGTCAATACAAATAACCGACACATTCTGAAAATATTTCAAAATCATTTTATGTACACAATGGCACATATATTTTCATAAATAACTTGGGATAAACTATTTCTCATGTTATCAGTTTTACACGCTTGTCAATACATATGGGGCCCAGAAAGTATGCCGAGATCATGATTAACCAACACACCACTTTTAATAACCTTATTGGGCAAACCCATAATGGGTTATAAAATATTTTAATATAGCATTAGCATCTGTCAGGTGTATGCCTACACCCCGTGTCACACCCCAACCGATGGCGGAAACATCGGGGCGTGGCACTGAGCGAAACAGATTGTCCAGGAGAAATCCATAACAACTAAAATTACCAGATATTTAACGTTACATCCCATACCATAACATATCAAATAAAAACAGTTATTACAGACATAGTGTTCTCAAGACAATTAAATTGTTCCGACAACTCAGATTTAAATGTGATGTTTTCAGACCTCCTAACTTGATTCCATAACAGCAAGCATAGCATAAGCATCCTAAACACCTGTCACAAACGTTAAAATAAAAGTCAATACACATAGTGTAAAGGTGAGCATACAAGTTTAATAGTATAATAGTAGCGAAAGCGATTTACGCATAACCAGCATGTGACACGTAGTAATGTGAAGCGGGTAAGTTATCAATAATGAAATATGCACAGATGTGACTGCGAGTTATAGAATGCGCAACACATATCACCAGTGTGACACGTGAAGAAAAGCACTTAACAACCCCTGTCCACGACAGGTGCTGAGTCCAAACTATAGTACTATCGTTGCTAAGGTGTTAGGCAACAATCATTGTATAAACATAACATACTAGCATTCATCAAATAACACGTATAACATGCGAGGGTGGTTAGCATATAAAAAGTGTTTGTGTTGTGTGATCGATGTGATTTAACATAGGTAACGTATGTAACACCCAAAAGTGCTTAAAGCAAAAAGGGATCAAGTATACTCACAGATCGAGTTTAATAAATAAACACTTTCTTGGATTGAAGGGAGCGCTTGAGAGATTAGCCTGACCAGAGAATGATAGTGTAAGCGTTGAACAGTGCGTTAAACAGCGTGTCAGAGAGTTTAGGTGGCAAATGGTGATCCGGTCGGTTGACCGTCCGGACGGATGACCATTCGGTCGGATAGTCATTCGTCTGGGAAGGATGTGTTTGTGTATGTTTTGAACTATGAAGTTTTCGTTGTAGCATTTCAAAAAGTGAGAAACATTTCTACATATCAGGTCATCCGAACGGATGACCGTTCGGTCTGATGGCCTTTCGTTTGAAACTAGTTCTCCTTGAAACTTTCCAAAACTTCAAGGGTTTTAACTTATAAAAATCAGGCACCTGATCAAATAGTCGTTCGATCGGATGGTGGTCCGATCAGACAGCTATCCGATCAAGTTAGCCTGTTTCGTTTAAAGAACTTGTGAAATTTGTTAAGTTAAAAGTTTGCGGTTTGACCGAGACGGTATGATGACGTGTTGAACAATGGAAACCACACCAACCTTAGCTCATCCGCTCGGACGGGAATCACCCCGTTCGACCAGACCTAACGGTTCTTGACGGAGTCTCATGTTCAACTCGCGGATCGGTTGTCTCTTCGTTAGAAATCCATTCTCAGTCCGGTCCCACTAGAGAATGAGTAGTGAACTCGAACGAACCCAGATTCTAACGGTTCGGAGTGAAAAGTTAAGAATGTTGAAGAAAAGTTTGAAATATTTGGAAGATGTTTAGATTTAGTTGAAAATGATGTAAAAACGTGTGGAAATCCATCAGATCCGAACCATTCTTGATAAGATGAGGTCACACTTCAATGTTCATAAGAACTCCATGATGACATCACCTTAGAACAACCCAAATCTGAAGATTCCATGGTTAAAAGTTGTGATTTGATGGTGAAAAAGATGAGGAAGTGTGTAAAGATCAAGGAAGTACAAGATTTGAGATGAAAACTTACAAGAATCGTGAGGAATCAAGTGAAAAGTGGTTGAGAGCATGCTGGTCGGAGGAGAGCTGTCACATCAAGTGAACAGTGATGTGACAGGTGAGGTATTTATAGGGAAAGGAGGAGAAAGGCGGTGTAAGGAACGGGTCAGATGGCCTCTCGATCGGATGGCGAGTGCGAGTTAGTTTCCGACTTTCGTTTCGTGCATTGATCTTTGCGTTGCGTTTCGAGTAAGCGATGCGATAGTATTACACATTAGTTACACAATTAACATAACCAACCTAATAACCATAAAAGTAACTTGTATTTCGGGTTGCGATGCGATAGAATTGCGATTGCGTTTACGATTAACATCCCACAATATATGTAAGCACACACAAGTAACACATAATATCATGCACACGTAAAACAATATCCATAACCTGTGATTCGAATTGCGATGCGGTAGCGATGTGATAGCGTTTTAGTAGATTAGCGTTTAATTACGTTTATCGCATTGTTACTTCACATATTAATAAATCGTGAACAGAAATAGCATCAAGTAAAGTATCGATTATCGAGTCAAGGAGTACAAGTAATAATTAAGTCAGAAATAACAGATCTGATTAGCAATCTTTTCTTCCTTTGACTTTGACTTGTACTTTGACTTTAAAAGTCGGGTTGTTACAGTCTCCCCTACTTTAGGAAATTTCATCCTGATATTTAAGGCGAAGGCGTAACGAATATTTGAGGATATTTAGCCTTCATATCACTCTCGAGTTCCCAGGTGAACTCGGCGCCGCGTTTGCCTTCCCAGCGAACCTTCACAATGGGAATGCGTGAGCGTCGGAGTTTCTTGGTCTCTCGGTCCATGATCTCGAGTGGCTTTTCCATGAAGTGTAATGTTTCGTCCACTTGTAGATCCTTAAGAGGGACATGTAAATTCTGGTCGGCCAGACACTTTTTGAGGTCCGAGACGTGGAAAGTCGGATGTACATTGCTGAGCTCCTCCGGTAATTCGAGTCTGTAGGCCACTTTGCCAATTCTTTCCAGAATCTTAAAGGGTCCAACATATCAAGGCGCTAGCTTTCCTTTCTTACCGAATCGGATCACTCCCTTCCAAGGTTCAACCTTTAGGAGTACGTGATCGCCAACGTCAAATTCAAGGGGCTTGCGACGTTTATCGACGTAACTCTTTTGACGACTCCGAGCTTTCAGGAGATTGTCTCGTATTTGGAGGATTTTGTCAGTCGTTTCTTGCAATAACTCAGGACCGGTAATTTGTGCATCTTCGATCTCATGCCATACAATAGGCGATCGACATTTATTTCCGTATAATGCCTCAAATGGTGCCATTTGAATGCTAGAGTGATAATTGTTATTGTACGAGAATTCGAATAAAGGTAAATGCGAATCCCAATTACCACCGAAATCTATTACACACGTGTGAAGCATGTCTTCAAGGGTGCGAATCGTGCGTTCAGTCTGACCATCGGTCTGGGGATAGAAAGCAGTACTAAGATTGAGAGTAGTACCGAGAGCAGATTGAAAGGTTTCCCAGAGGCGCGAAGTGAATCTACTATCGCGGTCAGAGATGATGTCATGAGGTGTCCCGTGTCGACAAATGACTTCGTCGGTATAGATTCGTGCTAATCGTTCTGCCTTGTAGTCTTCCTGTATCGGCAGAAAGTGGGCGGATTTAGTGAGACGATCAACGATAACCCAGATGTTATCATGACCTGATGGCGTGCGCGGGAGTTTTGCAATGAAATCCATGGCTATGCTCTCTCGTTTCCACACCGGATTTCGGGTTGCACGAGTAAGCCAGAGGGTCGTTGTTGCTCAGCCTTGACCTTCGAACAGGTTAGGCACTTCGAAACATAGATAGCGATATCCTTCTTCATTCCAGGCCACCAATGCCTGGCACGCAAGTCCTGGTACATCTTGTTGGCACCGGGATGAATGGAATATCGAGACTTGTGGGCTTCTGTCAACAATATCTCCTGAAGGTTATTGCGACTTGGGATCCAGATGCGATCGAGATAGTAGTAGATACCATTCGATTTGGTGACAAACTAGGTTTCAGCACCACATTTCTTCATTTCCTCTCTTAAGGTATTCTCAATGAAGCATGTGTGCTGAGCATCACGGATTAGAGCTTCGAGATTTTGCTGGGCTTGAGTATTACGAACGCTATGCAAATAGCTTCGCCGACTGAGAGCGTCGGCAACAACATTCGCTTTGCCTGGATGGTAACAAATCTCGCAGTTGTAATTGTTGAGAAGTTCAACCCATCTGCGTTGGCGCATATTCAGCTCCTTCGGGTTCTAGATGTGTTGTAGGCTCTTATGGTCGGTGAAGACCGTACACTTGGTACCGTAAAGGTAGTGTCGCCAAATCTTTAACGCAAAAACAACTGCACCAAGCTCGAGATTGTGGGTTATATAGTTCTTCTCGTGGATCTTGAGCTGACGAGAGGCGTACGCGATAACCTTGTCTTGTTGCATAAGAACACAACCGATACGGAGGTTAGAGGCATCGCAATAGACTACGAAGTCGTCGTTTCTGTCGGGTAATGCGAGCATAGGGGCATTGCAAAGCATAAGTTTCAGAGTTTGAAAGGCTTCCTCTTGTTCGGTTCCCCAAACAAAAGGTTTGTCCTTATGCGTCAGAAAGGTGAGAGGGACAGCGATTTTTGAGAAATCTGCGATGAATCGGTGATAATAACCCGCCAATCCGAGAAAAGAACGAACTTCGAACGGGTTCTTTGGTGTAATCCAACTCTTAACAGCTTCAATCTTCGCGGGGTTGACGTGAATACCTTGGCTATTGACAATATGACCAAGAAATTGAACCTCCTCAAGCCAAAATTCACACTTGGAGAACTTGGCATAGAGGCGATTCCCTTGGAGTAGTTCAAGAACCAAACGGAGATGTTGAGCGTGTTCGGCTTTTGACTTGGAATAGATCAGGATATCATCGATGAACACGATGACGAAGCAGTCGAGAAAGGGTTTACACACGCGATTCATTAGATCCATAAAGACTGCGGGGGCGTTAGTTAGACCAAAGGGCATAACAACAAACTCGTAGTGGCCGTATCGGGTTCAAAAAGCGGTTTTGGGAATATCTTCCTTCTGGATTCGTAACTGGTGATAGCCAGAGCGTATATCGATCTTGGAAAAACATATAGCACCTTGTAGTTGATCAAACAAATCATCGATTCGAGGTAAGAGATAGCGATTCTTGATAGTCAGTTTATTGAGTTCCCTATAATCGATGCACATCCGGAACGATCCGTCCTTCTTTTTGAAAAAAGAACAGGTGCGCCCCAAGGAGATGTGCTAGGGCGAATAAAGCCTTTATCAAGCAATTCCTGGAGTTGACTCGAGAGTTCGCGCATTTAAGAGGGAACGAGATGATAAGGCGCTTTAGCGACGGGATTAGCTCCAGGAAAGAGGTCAATTTGAAAATCGATATCACGAGATGGCGGTAAACCAGGTAAATCATTAGGAAAGACGTTAGGAAAATCAAGAACCACGAGCACCTTTTTCATTGCCTTCTCTTTCTTTTCCTTATCCGCTACTACGATGTGTGCCAAGAAAGCTTTGTATTCCTTGTGGAGATACTTACTTGCTTGGACACATGACATGAGTTTTAATTCCTTCGAAGTGACTTCGCCATAGACACACAATTGATCACCATTTGAAAGAGAAAAACGGATCATCTTTTCGAAACAAACAATTTCAGCATGATTTTCACGAAGAAAATTCATGCCTACTATGACGTCAAAACTACCAAGTTGCATCGGGATAAGATTGATCAGGAAAACGTGACTGTTGAGCTCAAAAGTACAATCACGTAGAACGGAACTAACAGTGACGGATCTTCAAGTGGCAACTTCTACGTTGAATGTCGATGGGAGGTTAGCGCATTTACGGTTTAGGAGCCTTTCGAATTCGAACGATACAAAACATTTATCGGCTCCAGTATCAAACAAACACAAAGCATAAATACCATTTACGAGGAACGTACCATTAACCACGTTGTTGTCTACTTGGTCCTGGCGAGCGTTAATGTTGAAAACTCGCCCACGGGCCACTTGCTGAGCTGGCTGCTACTGCTGTTGAGGCTGCTGCTGTTGATGTTGTTGCTGTGCTGGTTGCTGCTGTGGCTCTTGCTTCACCACTCTGTTCGGGCAGACATTCACGAAGTGGTTAGGATCACCACATGCATAGCTGGCTCTTGCGTGGACAGAGGGAGCATGAGCTGCTTGTTGTCCCTGAGGAGCGGGAAGTGGAGCTGGCAGAGCAGGAGGAGCTTGAACTTGAGCTTGATGGGGGCCAGTGCGGCAGTTGGTAGTAAAGTGTCCGTAAATGTTTCAATGGACACAAAAGCGGCAAGCGATCCCCACTGGATGATGGTAAGTACAAGTAGGGCACAGTGGGTGAGGACCGGTATATACACGTTTTGCAGGAGGTGCGTAGGTTACGGGTGCAGCTACTTGGCGGTTCTGATTCTGCTGTTGGACAGGAACAACATTGAGAGGAGTGGTTGTGACAGCACAGTTCTTGTTGTTGTTGTTCTTGTGCTTGCGGCGGGAAGATTTTGAAGCTTGAGGTGAAGCGGTTTCAGCGGTGGGAGTAGCAGAAGTAGCGGTGGCTTGGTGAATACTTTTGGCGGTTTTATTGAAGTAACCAGCCCGAACTCGCTTGTCATTAATCTCGGCAGCGAGCAGGAAGGTCTCCTCAATTGTTGTAGTCTTGGCTGCTTGGATGAAATCGGCAACACAATCAGGTAAAGCTCGAATATATTTCTTGATTGTGATGTCGGTAGTTGAGACTTGGCCAGGGCAGATGATAATAAGCTGTTTGAAGGGCGCAGTAAGACTAGCATTGTCACCACCCTCTTGCTTGATGTGCCAGAACTCGTCTTCCAGCTTTTGGAGCCTGTGCGAAGGACATAATTCTTTCATCATGATTTCTTTCAATTCCACCCAAGAAAATCCATAGGCCGCGTCGTTCCCACGCCTATTTCGCTCCGATGTCCACCATTCCAGTGCCCTAGATTGGAAGACACCAGTTGCGTTAACAGTGCGGAGGTTGTCTGGACATCCGCTTTGTCGTAGAGTGACTTCAATAGAGTCGAACCATGAAAACATTGTGCTCGACCCATCTTCCCCGGTGAAGTCTTTGGGTCCACAAGCCTTAAACTGTTTGAAGTTGAAGGTAGCTTTCGGAGAGTCGGTTCTAGATTCCTCAGAGGACTTGCCAGCGATTTCATTAATCTCGCTGACGATTTGCGGAATGACCTTAGCCATTTGCTTGGCAACTAGCGAGGCGATGCGTTTGTCAGCGTGATTGCGGCGAGCAGGGCGAGAAGTATGAGATCCGAATGACGACATTGTCTGCAACAGACATCGTCACAGGATTTAGATGATACACTCAATCTCACCACACAGTGTTTAACTCACATACTTATAAAGCTCAGGAACACATCAATCACTTAGGCACGTAATCACATAGGCACATAAGCACATAGTCCACTTAAGCACGTAAACACAGAAGCACATAAGCACGTAGGGCACAGAAGCATGTTATCCACGTAAGCACATAGTCCACTATATTTTGCACGTATTCACCTACATATTGTGATCGTGTTCCCTTATCATTCAAAGTTGCGAAAAGAAATCGAGAGGTGCGAATGCAAGTAGCGATTGCGAGTAACACATCGTGCGAGAGTCTGCAATTTGTTAGCGTATTGAGGTAAATGTGTAGTGTGAGTTGTGCGTGTTTATCAAAGCGAAGAGCGAAGAGCGAAAAGCGAATAATCTCCAAAATCGGAACATATATTCACATAAAACACATAAAATCACATAAAGTCGGAAAATTCACAGAGTCGGCGGTTGCGAGCTCAGAATCGAAACACATGAAGACGATAAAGAATAAAATCGGTGATTGCGGGTTGTAAATAGAATGTCTCGGGTGTGCTTAGACTTTGACTACCCAAAGTGAGTCGACAATTCTCAAGGACTTCGAGTACGCGTGTTGGCTTAATAGACCGTGCTCTCACATCAATTCGGGCGATCGGCACGTATCTTTTCGGCCATTGCGTGACTCAAGTCGTTGGAACCCATCGAGACTTTGGTGAGAGTTTTGTAAAACCAAAATATAGAGCGGAATACGTCATTAAGGTGCGGGTTTCACCCCTAACTTAACAACTTTATCCTGTTTGTGTGATAAGATCACGAGATGGATAGGGAGAATCGCGTCGAGGTATGGCTTTCACACCCGACTCAACGCAAATTCTCGTGTTTTATTAAATAAAATATGTGTTGAGCGAGCGAATCTATCGAGAGTTTACAGTTTTCACACCTAATCTTGACCAAGTCACTCGTTTGTAATGAGTATTTTCGAAAATGTGCATGTTGTCAGCCTTAGGAAAGGCTGGGTGTTTGCATGAAGCTGTAGTATACGATATTCAAGCAAAGTTGCGAGTACAAGCGAGAGTATAGAAAATAAGCTCGCGCGAAACCCCTACTGGGTTTGCATAAGGCGGTCTGTTGGTACTTAGAATATATACAAGGTCAGTTCTAAGACGTCGACCCGGACTAGGTCGAGTCTTGCCTGATTCCCTATGGTTATGGCTCTGATACCAATTTGTCACACCCCAACCGATGGCGGAAACATCGGGGCGCGACACTATGCGAAACAGATTGTCCAGGAGAAATCCATAACAACTAAATTACCAGATATTTAACGTTACGTCTCATACCATAACGTATCAAATAAAAACAGTTATTACAGACATAGTGTTCTCAAGACAATTAAATTGTTCCTGCTAATCCAAGAACCGGCGAGTTTGACGGAGCCTCGGTCCCGATCCGACGTGTTCGGTGTGTTTATTACGACTAAGAAAGGAGTAGAAGATAGATACGACACCAAGCAGTCGCTAATAATCTGGTCTCTATTGATTATTCAACAAGTTACAGCACCACGAGACCAGTTGGACAACATCTCCCCTCTGGGACCAAAAGTCTGTCCAATCGGGAACCCCAAGTCCCTATTTACAGACAACTACCTATGTGTCCATCCATCCGGATGGTCATCCGGCCGGATGGTCATCCATCCGAATGGACTTTTACATTAACGAAACTGTGTCCAACTTTCTCCTATTCTATACAATATTCAACACACGCTCTATCTAACTATTCGCACAGTGGCAGACGTACGAAATATGCACCAACAGATCCCCCCTCGACTGTCACTGTCGAATCGTCTTTAAAACTTTGAGAACCTTGAGCCGTGTTTGAATATTCTGCAACTTCAATCAGGTATCTTGAAATCTGACTATACAAATTCCCCCTTGATTGATGATTCGGGTTTGCTTTTTCCAGAGTAAAGCACGAATTCCCCCTGAAATGAATCTTTAGGTCTTTGTGCACAGTTCACGGCTCTCCTCTGATTTGCTAAACTGCAACTTTCATGAACAATCACCGATTTGAAACTAATCACTACAGCATCCTCTGTTTCAACTTTAACCGCATCCGATCTCAGTTTTTAATATGTCATTGTAAGCACGACGATCTCGCATTCCGCTTGCTCGATCTAATAATGTACAAAAACTCAACCGGCAATTGATAGAAACTTCAAATACCCCACTGGTTAACTTCAAATCCGTGATTCCTCTTGAAGATCTAATATCCTGTTTACCGTGATCAACGTTAACGCACTGTAAGAATGACAGATCCATGTAAACGGTATTCTCCACAATCAGCAAATCTTTATCGGAAAACAAATCATCTGGTAATGTGTGACATCTGTGCCTCTGCGACCATCAAAAAAATACCAAATCAATTAAATATTGTGTTTTATACTTGGGATTTATATAAATATGTGTATCATTTACACATATCAATTCTTGTTTGATTTCGAGCTTTAAATTGCTTTCTAGAAGGTTATACACGAACTGATGCGTAAACGTAATCAAATTAATGCAACAAACACTCCGGAATAGTGATATAGGCTTAACATACCTTAAATAACCTTTACATAACTTAGAAATAAGTTTTGGAGGGTTTTGTGTGTCGAAATCAAGTTTATTCGATTGCAGGGACTATTTATGTCAAACTGCGAAAGTATGCCGATTTGTATGGTAACGAACATTCTGGAACTTGATCATAAGTTAAATATGCCCTAAATATCCTTTACATACCTTAAAAATACGCTTTGAGGTGTTTGGTGCGCAAAAATAAAGTTTTTGATCAATAGGGACTAAAACGTCAAAAAGTGCATAAGTTTGCATTTTCACGCATATCTTATGTTCTGAATATATCTGGACATCCAAAAATTTTTGTAATCATTGAAATATTTTATTTTGGTGATTGGCATGCTAAAATTCCATTCGTCGCGTAATTTGGATCGTTTTTCGCGTCCGTTCGTGTTTCATCGTAATTAATCGAACAACGCAACCGTACGACCAAAGGAACCGACATCCGAGATGTTTTTGAGCATATTTTAAGTTCCCTATACTTTAACTTCATCGTAGAGCCTTGAAATGGGGTTAACGGGGCTTAAACGTGCCAAAAATGCATCAAAAACCAAGTTTCAGGTTTGCAGGGACCATTTTTGACAATCTGTCAAAGTAGTCTAGGCGGGGCGCGAAGCCCAGTGCCTCTACCTACGCGGCTCGCGATAGCATACCAGGTCAGAAACATTGAATTTGATCCCATTCAGCCAATTTGATGGTTTTATTGCTTGTTTTGCAATACCATTTGATGGTTTTAGAGCTCCCATTGTTTTGTAAACCATGGGCTACACATGGAGGGTCATGATCGAGGCACGAATTATGAGAGACGATCCTAATGGTTCTCTGAAATCTATATATACCCACCATGTTTCATTTGCAATCCACACAATTGATCAGAATTCATACTCTAAGTTGAAGCCTTAGCTTCATACCTGAGTATTTTAGATCAATTTATTCCTTGCTTGGACCTTTTGTAAGTTTCTTTTATGCTTTTATGCGTTTTTAAGCGTGAAAGTCAAACGGTATTTGACTTTCTATTTTGACCAGTCTTTGGTCAACACGAAGTTCGTTTGAACTTTGCAACGTGAGCATAATCACGATGGTCATAGTCCTTTGTGACTATACCTACTGATTACCACATTATTTAGGCTTAGTGACGAGTTATAGTTTCGGTCAAAATACGCGTTTATGCCTATTTTGCAACCAAACTATTCTTGGGTATCAGAACCCTTTGTTTTGATATCAAACTTGTTTTCTAACTTAGTTAAACATGTTTTAACATGTTTAACTCGTCACTTTTAGTTTAGTGCTTATATAGGGTCGTAAGATAAGCGGTCTAAACAACCGCTTAGACTTTCGAACCCGGGTTTGGTCGATCATTAGGATCTGACCGAACATATTTTGTGACCATATTCATATAGGGAATAACCTTCCGAGGTTATACCTTATGGTCACTTCGTTTAGTTTGTTGTATAATAGGTAGTATATATGCCTTAGGAAAATGACCAAAATGCCCTTTTTGCGCATAAATTCATTCTAAGCATATGTAACTTAAATTTTGACATCTAAACTGATTAGGCAACAATATTAGACTTGTTAAGGCATGTAATACTTGTCATAGGACTAGTTAGGTGGTCTGAGTGCGTTTTACGTGAATGACGCGTTAAAGTAGCTTAAGCTACCTAAACGGGTCGTAATGGGTCGTAACCACTTAGGTTAGGTTTCGATTTAGTATGTAGGCTTTGTTAAACCATATCATATGAGTTCCAGCACTCATTTGGTTTACGAAACCTCATCCTATCCGATCTTTCGATTTAGGTCCGGTTTATTAACATAGTTACCTATATTAGGTGCCGGTTGATTTCGTGATCTCTCTAGCTTTGCTTCGTTGTTGTTCAAGACTTCTAAGCATTCCCGAGTGAGTACATAGTTCCCTTCTTTTACCGTTTTAAACTGTTTTGGGGTGATTTATATATGCTAAATGATTTCGAGTTTTCTAAACAAATCCAATGGTTTATATTAAATTATCTGAACTATTTGAACCATTGGAACTGTTTGATCTATATGAAACATTTGAACCATTGGGAACTATTTGATTTATGTGAACTATTTGAACTGTTTGAACCATTTGGAACTATTTGATCTATGTGAACTATTTGAACCATTGGGTTAGGGAAGTGATTAGGTAACGGGGCGAGTGTAATGTGATAAAAGCATGGTGGATACGCCGCTGGTACTTCCTATATATAAGTGCTTTTAACACAATATATATCGTTGCGTTATCTAGATCACTTCGGCAATTGTTTTCAAAACGAAGTTACATTACAAGGTTTTTCTAACAATATAAACCATTCGAGTTTTATTACAAAAACGATTTACGATCTGGGTTTTACATAAACAAATGTTTTGAGTTAAGATTCATGGCATCGAGGTTTTATAAACTATAACTAATCTGTTTTGACTTGGTTTTATTTCAATTTACAATACAAACATTTTACAAAACTAGGTTTTCTAATATCGATTAACAAAGTTGTTCGAGTTATTTCAACATGTAAACGAGTCATGAATCTGACACTCACACAAAATCTAAGTACTCGCCGGCATTTTTATGCTGACGTATTTTCACATATGTTTCAGGTACCATAGTTGATGATGTTTGATGATGATATTGGTGCATGCTCACATAGGAATGGACGAGGCCTTAGTGACTTAATAACAATGAAAGTCAAATTGTTCATGTTTTGTTTCTAATGTCAATACAATGTAATAAACTTAATTCAATAAAACAAAACTTTAAACCATGTGTTGTGAAACAATGATTCTGTTACGACACTCCCCGACGTTTCCGCCGTGGTTTGTTGTTTTAACGCGGTCAGGGTGTGACAGAAAAGTTGGTATCAGAGCTCATGGTTATAGGGAATTAGGTTATTAGTAATGCTTTGACCTAGTCTATAACCTTCCTAGGACCCTAACGCGAGTTTACTTGCGTTTAGTCATAAAACAATACCGTTGCCTATCTTTAGGCGACAACCACAACAAGAACACAAATTTCAAATCCACTTTGAAAACAAATCATCTGCTCTAGGATGATTTATTATAAGGTTTTGAACCTTCAAAGTTTTCAAAATCTCGTCAAAGTTTGGGTCTTATTAATGTGAACACGTGCAATCTGGAAGGGTGGGTGCCTGTATCCTGAGTTTTCTGTCTATGGCTAGAGTGTTCGTACAAATCCACATAATCGGACCAGTCACTCTTACCTGGGAACTCTTGGGGTGAGTATCCACTTATAGGCTAAAGCATATCTTCGCGATACATTATAAGGACCTATTTACTTTGTTCAGCTTTTGTGCGTCGTTTGTTTGCTTCGTGGTACGAACAAATGACCGTCATCCGTGCTTTTTGGTCGGTAATTGTAACATTCTATTCTTACCCAATGTCATTTCACTCGTTTTCTCTCATGTTTCCTCTTTTAGAATGCCTCATCGACGTGATAATCAGATACCTAATGCCGAACTGGCAGCTATCATTATGCAGCAAATGGCTACTGCACTCCCAAACATCATTGCTCAATGTAACCAAGCCTACAATAACAACAATAATGCTCCATGTAACTTCAAAACGTTCAACTCAGCTAAACCATCAAAATTTTCTGGGTCTCAAGGAGCAATTGTACTCCTGCAATGGTTTGAGAGTCTAGAAAGCACCTTCAGACATGTTTAGTGTCCAAACGAGCGAAAGGTTGAATTCGCATCTAGTGTTTTTGAAAAGCGAGCTTTAACATGGTGGAATGGTGTGATGAGAGATAGGGGTGCCGATGTAGCACTGGCTCAAACTTGGGAAGAGCTTCGAGCTCTAATGATGAAGGAATTATGTCCTCGTCATGAAATCAGGGCATTGGAAAGGGAATTCGACGATCTTAAGCAAGATAGTGGTGAGTATCAAGCCTACACGGATCGATATGAAATATTAAGTTTGTTATGCCCAAACATGGTTACGCCTTTGTATAAGGCAATCGAAAAGTACATTGATGGCCTCCCTGACCTAGTATAAGACATTGTTACTGCTAGCAACCCTACTACAGTTAGATAGGCCATTGAGCTATCCGCTACCCTGACTGAATCTCAGATCAGGAAGGGTAAACTTTTCCGAAAATGCGATAAGAAACCGACCGATGAATCAAAACCAAAGGATGAGCAGACTGAATCCTCCAAAAAGTCAAAGAAGCGAAAGGCTTCTCAGAACTTCGCCGTGGTTGCTCACAATGATCAAGCTGTCCCTAACCAACCAGCTCAACCCCCTGCTAGGAAGCCATACAACGGAACTGCACCTTGTGCAACCAATGTAACCTTCATCATCATGCTAGTGTGAAATGCCGCAAATGCTTAATTTGTGGACTTATAGGTCATACAGCTAGGGTTTGCCGAGCTGCAGTTACACCAAATCAAGCTGACAACAATCCTGTTCAAGCTCGTTTTCCACCAGGTTCTTGCTACAACTGTGGCGAGATGGGCCATTTCCGAAAAAATTGCCCAAAACTTGCTAATGCGAATCCAGTGCAGGGATGAGCATTTGACCGATTGGAAGACGATGCTATTTAGAAACAATCGAGCCTTATGTATTATTTTCTTTTGTTATCAAGGTCTATGAAACAGTTGTTTTTTGTTTATAAATAAATCTTTTATTTACATTACGATGTACAAATGTGGTTACATGTATGAACGACATATCCCCTACGATACCGACGATCAAGGAACCGTATTCCTTGTAAAACAACCTACTCTCAAAAGTCTTCCATTTTTATGATCACTTGCGATCTCCACGAAAATCCTAAGTACCCGTTTCTTCCAAGAAAACAAAGTACAAGGCGCAATTTACAACTCTGGACGAATACCCAAAGTACCACTATAAATCCTTAATAGGGTACCTAAGGGTATTTCCGTAAGCCCTTGATTGGTCTTACATATCATATCTTCCCGACTTCACGATATTTTACACAGCATATGATTTCAAAAGATTGTGCATGTTTTCAAAAATCTCATACATATTTTCAAAATCATCTCTCATGGTTTTAAAAACATTTCATAAAAATGTTTACCTAATATATTTAGTACGTAATTTCAAAAGCATTAAAAAAAGGTTTTCCAAAATCATATTTTTTTAACAATCCCTAGCATAGCTTTGCTCGTGTGTTACCTTAACATACGTAGCATGCGATTTCCAAGAACACCCTGCTTCACACGCCAGCTTAGCATGCTTAGCACAATGATTTCGAGGATCCGTCCGCTTCATATGTTGTCTAAGCATATCTTGCACCTTGATCTCATAAACACTATACTTCGTATTTGGTCTTAGCATACTTAGTACTAAGTTCCTAAACTCTTCCCGCTATACGAACTCCAAATCCTTAGAGGTTCTTCTTCATAATTAGATCCTCGTGGATGTTCAAAGCGCAGAATCAAGTCCTTAATTGGATTCCTTATGTACCTTAATTCGAATGTTACGATTCCTTGTTAACGAAATCGAATTCTTATAAGATCATCCTATCTTTACAAATAGATTCTTGAAGACGCTGAAGTCCATCGACTGGGTTCCTGGTATACCTTGAATACCCATGCACAAATCGACAACAAATTAACAACAATTAATAACAAACTGATAACAAATTTATAACCAAGTGAACAATTATGTGCTTATGTGTTTATGTGTTCATCTAATCAAGGTTATTTCGAGCTTGTTCAACAAATTCTACCCCCTTCACATTATAAAACAAACTGTGCAAACTATGCAAGGAATTACGTAATTATGGATGCATACATAATTATGGAATTTAGTGCACAGAAATCACAGCAAGTTTTGTCATGTATCTAAAGTTAACTCTATTCATTTCCATTTCTGACGAAGAACCCGTTGAGGAAAATGAATCATCCATTCATTTTTGCTTCTGAAGAATATCCATCGAGGGAAATGAATATCCTTTCGATTATTCCTTCATTTCCATTTCTGATGAAGAACCCGTTGAGGAAAATGAATCATTCATTCATTTTCGCTTCTGAAGAATATCCATCGAGGGAAATGAATATCCTTTCGAGTATTCCTTCATTTCCATTTCTGATGAAGAACCCGATGAGGAAAATGAATCATCCATTCATTTTCACTTCTGAAGAATATCCATCGAGGGAAATGAATATCCTTTCGATTATTCCTTCATTTCCATTTCTGATGAAGAACCCGTTGAGGAAAATGAATCATCCATTCATTTTCGCTTCTGAAGAATATCCATCGAGGGAAATGAATATCCTTTCGATTATTCCCTCATTTCCATTTCTGATGAAGAACCCGTTGAGGAAAATGAATCGTTCTGAAGAATCTCCATCGAGGGAAATGAATATCCTTTCGATTATTCCTTCATTTCCATTTCTGATGAAGAACCCGTTGAGGAAAATGAATAATCCATTCATTTTCGCTTCTGAAGAATATCCATCGAGGGAAATGAATATCCTTTCGATTATTCCTTCATTTCTATTTCTGATGAAGAACCCGTTGAGGAAAATGAATCATCCATTCATTTTCGTTTCTGAAGAATATCCATCGAGGGAAATGAATATCCTTTTGATTATTCCTTCATTTCCATTTCTGATGAAGAACCCATTGAGGAAAATGAATCATCCATTCATTTTCGCTTTTGAAGAATATCCATCGAAGGAAATGAATATCCTTTCGATTATTCCTTTATTTCCACTTCTGACGAAGAACCCATTGAGGAAAACGAATCATCCATTCATTTTCGCTTCTAAAGAAAATATCCATCAGGGGAAAATGAATATCTTATTTTATAATCCTTCATTCCCAATTCTGACGAAGTACCTGTTGAGGAAAATGAATCATTCATTCATTTTCGCTTCTAAAGAAATATCCATTGGGAACAAATAACCTATTCATCTTGCATTTCCACATCTAACGAGAATCCATTGGAGAAAATGAATCATCCATTCATTTTTCGCTTTAAAGAATATCCACTGGGAAATGACGAGATTATGCCTTGCATATATTTGATGGGTTACTCTACGCAAATAGATGACACCCTAGATTCCATGCAAGACAATTATTTAACACAACGTCACAGACAGACTCCTACGAATAAATTTCGGGACGAAATTTGCTAAAGTAGGGGAGACTGTGACATCTGTGCCTCTGAGACCATCAAACAAATACCAAATCAATGAAATATTGTGTTTTATACTTGAGATTTGTATAAATATGTGTATCATTTGCACATATCAATTCTTGTTCGATTTCGAGCTTTAAATCGCTTTCTGGAAGGTTATACGCGAACTGATGCGTAAACGTAATCAGTTTAGTGCAACAAACACTCCAGAATAGTGATATAGGCTTAACATACCTTAAATAACCTTTACATAACTTAGAAATAAGTTTTGGAGGGTTTTGTGTGTCGAAATCAAGTTTATTCGATCGCATGGACTATTTATGTCAAACTGCAAAAGTATGCCAATTTTGTTAGTGCATGCGTCTTTCAACTTCATCTTGTATCGAGTCTTGTACATAGAATGTTAGATCAGGGTGCGATGTACGAAAAAATATCAGATGTTAGGGTGTTTATGAGGTGATTTCGCTTGAAGATGTTGATTTCGCTTGAATAGGTTTTGTGTAGTATCAAGCGAAATTATATGTTGTAATTTCGCTTGAACTGACATCTTGTCACATTCAAGCGAAACCAGAACACTATATATATGTGTTCCAAGCGAAATCAGAGTAACTATTTCGGTTTGTACAACGAAGTGCTGCCGAAGTGTCGTCTCGCTGTAAAACGTTTGATAATCAATACTACGACAGTTTTAAGTGATAATATTGTTGAATTGACCTCAGAATGTCTGTTTCTGCCTTTCATTCTGAGTAAAACTCTTCTGATCGACTCGTTTGGGTCTGAAAACGATCCTACAAGTGGTATCAGAGCTCAGGAAGAAGAGTTCTTACCAATTCAGCCGAAAATTCTGATTTCTACACCTTCTTTTTCAAAATTCAAAACTTTTCACGGTTAAAATCGGTTAAAATTTTCACAGATTGTGCGCATTAGTGTTTTAACTAATCCTTTAGAAAATTGGACCTAAAATCGATCTAATTCAGGTAAAAAATTGAGTTTCCGCTTGAAAACATGTGCGAGATGATTATGTTAGCAGCTCTTCAAGCGAAATCTGTCTCTTATTCCGCTTGAAACTAGTTATTTCGCTTGAGAAATTGTCTGATTTCGCTTCAAACTTGCTATTACGCTTCAAAAGGGTTATTTCGCTTGAACGATTCAAGCGTAATTAGGTATTTCGCTTAAAAGAGGTTTCGCTTGAGAAGGTTAATTTCGCTTGAACAGACTGATTTGTGAACTTTGAAAATCCGAAACATGGACGAGGAATTTTATAATGCATTCGCTACACCGGTTACCCCGATTACTTTGGCACAAAACACTATGTTGGAAAATGAGACGGGGACGATGCAAAACCGGCCTAAACTCATGAACATCGAGGAGTATAAAGGTTGGGAAGGATGGTTTGAGAACTGGGTTCAAGCAAATTATCTAGATGCTTGGGAATGTGTCGAGACGAAATACATTAGACCGACGAATGATGACGAAGAGGTTGTTCCAATTAAAGATCTAAGTGCCGATGCTAGAAAGAAATACAAAGATGAGAAAATGATGCTAAGTCTTTTACAACAAGCTGTGAAGGAAGATATCTTGGTTCTATTGCAACACAATGGAACTTCTTACTCAATCTGGAAAGCATTAAGATCAAAGTTTCATGGAAGCCAAGAAATGGTAAAGAACAAGAAATCTCTTTTGAAGAAAGAGTTCGATCTGTTTCGTGGTTTGAAAAATGAAAGCACAAAGCAAATTATTGAGAGATACTGCAATCTGCTAGCTAACATGAAGAGGTTGAGCATCGAGAAAGATAATGAAGAATTGATCGAAAAGCTAGCTGATGCATTGCCATATGAGACTTGGGGTACATATCTCATGATACTCAGGAACAAGAAAGGGTTTAGCAGTCTGACATTGAGCAAATTTATTGAAAAGATTGAGGCTCAGGAGATGGAACAGAGAAAGGTTATAAGAATGAAAGATCTCGATGGTGAACAAGACATCGGACTTTATTACAAAGGTGGTGTTAGTGATAAATCTACCAATTTGTCACCAAAGGTAGAGACTGCTTACAATGCAAAGAGTTCTTCCGGAGGTTCATCAAAAGGATCTAACAGTAACACAAGTTTTTCATCATATCCATCCTTTGATCCAAACATTTCAACAACAAAGAATGGCAAAAAGCTACAATGCAACATTGTACTAAATCTGGAGAATGATGAAGATTATTCAGCAGAAATTGCTAAGAGTCACATGTCTTTGTTGGGAACTGTGCTGGAATCTTATGGTAGTTTTGTTGCAGGTCAGATCGGGAATCCAATGTTTACAAAAGAGGATTACGATCAGATTGATGCTGAGGAAATGGAATTGATGGATATTAAGTGGTGTTTGGCAAGTGTGTTGAGACGAGCTGAGAAATTTAAGCAAATCACAGGAAAAGATGATCTACGTGAAGCTAATATTTCTACTTTGGGTTTTGATAAATCTTAAGTCACTTGTTTTCGTTGCAGGGAAAAAGGACACTTTAAGAGGGAGTGCAAAAACCGTGAAGCAAGTGGAGCTCAAAATCCGTTCAACAACAACAATGATTACTATCAGAAAGCGATCTATCATCAAGTTGCTCAACAACAACAAGAACCACAAGTGGCTCATGGAAGAAAAGTGATTGAATAATCTTCAAAGAGAGCTTGTATGGTGAATCAGGATTATCAAAAGCCAACGGAAGGTTTCAGTTGGGACAAATATATCTCAGCTGACAACAAAGCTTGCCTAATCAATCAAGATGATGAAAAATTACCTGAAGGTTTTAGCTGGGCAAATTTCAATTGGGATGATTATGATCCAAGCAAAGATTCAAATCACAAAGCATATGTTGCTCGAGTTGAAGAAGATAGTGATGATGATCGTGAGTATTGGTCAAGGAAAATGACAGATCATTTGAAAATGATGGCAGAAAGTGATAGTGATGATGATAAAATCAAAAAGAAAAAGAAAAAGGTCAAAACACCAGTCAGCAGTGATGATGAGGCTGTTCCAGTGATAAAGAAAAAGATGAAGGAAGTACCAAAGTTCAAAGTTGATGAAGAAGTTGATGCTAAAAAGATTCCTGTGAAGTGTGACACTTATGAAGCTATAAAGAAGCAGAACAGCACATTGATTTATAACTTGAATAGTTTGAAGGAATCTTATGATGTCCTGAACAAAGCTATGAATCAATACAATCAAACAAGTGAAGAACAGGCAACAGCAATGAAGACACTTCAGGGAGCTTTTATGATTAAGCAAAAAGTTGTGAACAACTACATTGAGAAGTGTGCTACGCTAGAACAGAAACTCGAAACTCAAAGAATTGAAACTAAAAGAGTAAACCGTTTATTAAAAAGTTACTCATGTACTTCTTATGTTATTGACAGGATTTATCCAACAGTAGAAGGCATGAAGGCGTTTGAGGAAGAGGAGACTTCTGAGGCAAAGGATTCTGAAGAAAAGAAAGTTTCTGAAGAAAAGATTCCTGAAAAGAAGAAAGCAAAGAAGAAGGATACTAAAGTGAATGATTCTGGTAAGAAACAAAGTTTCAGTTACAACAAGTGTCCACCCCCGCTTGAAAATGGATATTCTCCGAGAAATCCAAATTCAGAAAGAGTCCAAAAGGCAACAAATTTACAGTGGGAGTCGGAGTCTTCAGTTAATTTGCCAGAAAATATTGATGTGATGTTTACATCATCTGACACTGATCATGAGTCCGAGTTAATAAAGAAAGTGGTCGATCAGGTGTTGGATAAAGATGAAACTGAGGAGTCAAAGTTGGAGTCAAACTCAGATTCAAAGTCGGAGTCAGAGTCAGAGTCAAAGTCTGGTTCTAAAAGTTCGAGTTCGACAGTCAACAGTTCAAAATCATCAGTCAAAAGGGTTTACAACAAAGAATTCCTGTTATCAAAATCTAATTTGAATGACGAAACGTTTAAAGTTGCATATGCTTTGAATGATTCTGACAAATTATATTTTGATGAAGAATTTCCAATAAGAGGTGTTAAACCTGACATGATTAAAAAGGTTTTCAAACTAACAGAAATTAATATTTCTGAAATAAAAGATGTAAATCTTAATGATAAACCTAAAAAGTACACCTCAAGAGTTCAACAAAGAGAAAACAAGAAAAAGGGTTACAGTTCTGGTTCTGGTTTTCAAGAGAAACCAAACCATAACGGTAATTTCAAAAAGAAAGGTCTTGGTTTTATTCCTTCAGAAAAATGAAAAATATGTTCGTGATTTTAAATCAAAAATGATATTTGTTTCAGGTATGTCTACTGAAGAAGAAAAAGAAAATTTGTTCAGAAAGCAGTCAAACAAAGAATTCCTTGTGAAGAAGCAAGAAGAGTTGAAGATTGTTGGTCAAAAGAAAGAAACGAGAACTTGTTTCAAATGCAACAATGTTGGACATATTGCCAAAGATTGTTCCAAGGCAATAAAATCAAAACAGGGAGTCTCTCGTAACTTGAAAGATAAAAAGATTGTGTTTGAACCACTAATTGATAGAACAAAACTATTCAAAAATTCGAGTTTTGAGATTGGTGAATGTTCAAACAGGTTTTATAAGAAGAAGGGAAATCTTGACAACCAAAAATGGGTTGTTAAGAAGTCTGATGGTATTTCTAGCAATGATTCTGATTCATCAAAATTAGAGGAGCTATCTTCTGGCGATGAATCTGATTCCACAAAATCAGAGGAGCCACAGGTTGAAGTTAAAAGTGAAAAATCAGTGCCGACTGTGGATGATGTGAATTTTCCATCACTTCAGGCTGAAAATTTTAAAAAGAAAGTTGGAAAAGTTGAGATTTCAAATCAATTCTTCTCTGAAAAGAAAGAATTTGATATTGAAAAAGCTTTTAACTCCAAAGTTCATAACATTTTTGGAAAAATGGTTGACATGAAGGTCAAAGGTGTGAAGGAGTTTTACGAGAAGAAGACGAAGAAAGATAAAGTTGAACCATCCCTGGTTTGTGACTGGGATGGTACATACTATGAACAGTAAGTCTCTGGACTTGCCGGAGCTCCCAAGTTGGTAATCGTGGAGCATGAATCGGCATCTTTCTTATGTTTGTGGTAAATTTGAAAATTAGTCACAAGTATGACATGCCGGAACTCCCAGGTTGGTAAGTGAGGAGTAGGAATCGGCATCTTGAGAATTCAACCTACATATGGTAACTTACAAGTGGTATTGGTTGGTAAGCCATGTGGTTGAAAGAAAAAATTGGTTGAAAAAGGTTTTTACCTACAAGTGGTAAAATCAAGGTCATTAGTTTGAAATTGATTGGACTATTATTACAAGTGGTAAATCAAGGACATTAAATTGTACTTGTATTTTCCTACAAGTGGTTGGAAAACAATGTGATGAACCAAACCCCTAACCTTCTAATGGTAAAATCAATCAACAAAACTTATTTTCCGGAAAAACCATTTGATTAAAACAAACTTAAGTGTTTTGAAATCACAATGGGAAAATAGTTTGTTGTGAGGGGGAGTTCTGATTGTTTATGCCAAGTGGATGGCGAATTGAAGTGATTTGATATCGGTTGTCATTATATTGTATAGTTTTTTTTTCATATTTTCTAAAATGTGCTTGCATTTTAGGGGGAGTAAAAATTTCAGAAAATCCAAAAACATTTGAAAATTTGAAAAAGGCAAAAACATGAAAAAATGTAAAAATGAGTTTTGTTGTATAAAAGAGGAAATGATAGTACATCAGTTGGACTGTCACAGCATGCTAGAGAAATGTAAAGTCAAAATGTGATAAACGGTCTCACTATAGATGTGACGGTAGGCTCAGCTAGACTAGTAGATTTGCGATAACGCTACAATCCTAAATGAAAAAGCCTAGTTCTAGTGGGAAACAAGGTCAAAATCATAGTACTTAGTTTTGTCCTTCTTGATTGTGTGCCTACTCAGTAATCGCTGATTGTCGAAAGACATAAAACTGGTTAAGTTTGTGAATTTTCACAACATTGCTGAAAAAGTCGCTGTGATTGTGTATTTCATTATGCAAAGATTTAAACTTGTTTTATTTCTTTATTTTGTTTAAGCATTGGACATCCTCTGCGTATACGGAAGTATCGACCTGGATGTTAGTGCCTAAACGTTCTGCTTTATTTTCTTTGGTGTTTCGTTTAAGCTTTGGATCACCTCTGCGTATACGGGAGTATCGACCTGGTGGTTAAAGCCTAAACAATTTCAACTTGTTTTATTTTTCTTATTTTGTTTAAACATTGGACTTTCTCTGCGTATCGAAAGATCGACCTGATTGTTAATGTTTAAACATTCTACTTTGTTTTCGCACAAATCATAGTTGATGAAAGTTTAAAGGCATTATTTGAGTCAGTGTATTGCATGATGAGGGGATATGCTGAGATCGTGGGGTCCATAAGAATTTAGTGCAAAATTAATATACCTTAACGTATCGGTAAGCATTTCGAAAGTTTTTAGATTGAGTTTAAGAGGACAACAATATCGTCAATCTACGTGAATTGTTTAGAACTTAAATTGTTTAAAGCTTAACGGTGTTGGTGATTTGTCTCAAAAACTGATATGATCCTCTTACACAAACTCACAAAAATATTGTTTGTAAATATTTATTTACTGCATTTCATTTCATGTTATTTTAAAATCCAAAAAGATTTTCGGTGTGTTTTAGCATAAATTTTGAAAAATTCAAAAGATTTTCGACAACTGATGTTGGAGAGCTGATTTTCAAAATTCTAAGTGCTAAACATGATGAGCATGTGGTGAGGGGGAGTTTGTGTTGAAATGAGAAAATTTTGAAATGAAGATTGATATTCTTACAAGTGGCTCATCAGAGACTATAATTGTTGAATCATTCTAAGATTTGTTCTACATATGATTATCAGAAAAATTATTTTTGGATAAAGATTGCACAGGTAAGCCAGGTTTCGATACCTAAGGACTCTGAGTGATAGTGAGCCAGGTTTCGATTCTAAATCTGTGGAAAGTATGAACCAGGTTGTGATTCTAAAACTGTTGATGCTAATGAACTTAAGGAATCAAGAGATCTGATCAAGAGAATTAGAAAGCTCGAGAGCCAGACTCAGATCCTGGAGTTTATTAGTATTCGAGGGAGAAGAATCTATTGGTGCTGAAGATAGAGCTAGAGATCTTGGAGATTAAGAGAAGAGAGAGATTGAGGATACTTACAGCGTCAGATACTTCAAAGAGTTCGAGAGGACTGATAAAGACTGAAGATGCGAAAACTCGACACTGAAGATTTGTCAACATTCGAGGGGGAGTCTGTTAGTGTATGCGTCTGTCAACTTCATCTTGTATCGATTCTTGTACATAGAATGTTAGATCAGGGTGCGATGTACGAGAAAATATCAGATGTTAGGGTGTTTATGAGGTGATTTCGCTTGAAGATGTTGATTTCGCTTGAATAGGTTTTGTGTAGTATCAAGCGAAATTATATGTTGTAATTTCGCTTGAACTGACATCTTGTCATATTCAAGCGAAACCAGAACACTATATATATGTGTTCCAAGCGAAATCAGGGTAACTATTCCGGTTTGTACAACGAAGTGCTGCCGAAGTGCCGTCTCGCTGTAAAACGTTTGATAATCAATACTACAACAGTTTTAAGTGATAATATTGCTGAATTGACCTCAGAATGTCTGTTTCCGCCTTTCATTCTGAGTAAAACTCTTCTGATCGACTCGTTTGGGTCTGAAAACGATCCTACAGATTTGTATGGTAACGAACATTCTGGAACTTGATCATAAGTTAAATATGCCCTAAATATCCTTTACATAGCTTAGAAATAGGATTTGAGGTGTTTGGTGCGCAAAAATAAACTTTTTTATCAATAGGGACTAAAAGCGTCAAAAAGTACATAAGTTTGCATTTTTCGCGCATATCTTACGTTCTGAATATATCCGGACATCCAAAATTTTTTGTAATCATTAAAATATTTTATTTTAGTGATTGGCATGCTAAAATTCCATTCGTCGCGTAATTTGGATCGTTTTTCGCGTCCGTTCGTGTTTCGTCGTAATTAACCGAACAACGCAACCGTATGACCAAATGAACCAACATCCGAGATGTTTTTGAGCATATTTTAAGTTCCCTATACTTTAACTTCATCGTAGAGCCTTGAAATGGGGTTAACGGGGCTTAAACCTGCCAAAAATGCATCAAAAACCAAGTTTCAGGTTTGCAGGGACCATTGTTGACAATCTGTCAAAGTAGGCTAGGTGGGGCGCGAAGCCCGGTGCCTCTACCTACGCGGCCCGCGACAACATACCAGGTCAGAAACATTGAATTTGGTCCAATTCAGCTAATTTGATGGTTTTGTTGCTTGTTTTGCAATACCATTTGATGGTTTTACAGCTCCCATTGTTTTGTAAACCATGGGCTACACATGGAGGGTCATGATCAAGGCACGAATTACGAGAAACGATCCTGGCGGTTCTTTGAAATGTATATATACCCACCATGTCTCATTTGCAATCCATACAATTGATCTGGATTCATACTCTAAGTTGAAGCCTTAGCTTCATACCTGAGTATTTTTGATCAATTTCTTCCTTGCTTGGACCTTTTGTAAGTTTCTTTTATGCTTTTATGCGTTTTTAAGCGTGAAAGTCAAACGGTGTTTGACTTTCTGTTTTGACCAGTTTTTGGTCAACACGAAGTTCGTTTGAACTTCGCAACGTGAGCGTAATCACGATGGTCATAGTCCTTTGTGACTATACCTACTGGTTACTACTTTATTTAGGCTTAGTGACGAGTAATAGATTCGGTCAAAATACGCGTTTATGCGTATTTTGCAACCAAACTATTCTTGGGTATCAAAACCCTTTGTTTTGATATCAAACTTGTTTTCTCACTTAGTTAAACATGTTTTAATATGTTTAACTCGTCACTTTTAGTTTAGTGCTTATATAGGGTCGTAAGATAAGCGGTCTAAACAACCGCTTAGACTTTCTAACCCGACCCGTTTCGTCGATCATTAGGATCCGACCAAACATATTTTGTGACCATAGTCGTATAGGGAATAACCTTTCGAGGTTATACCTTATGGTCACTTCATTTAGTTAGTTGTATGATAGGTAGTATATATGTCTTAGGAAAATGACCAAAATGCCCTTTTTGCGCATAAATTCATTCTAAGCATATGTAACTTAAATTTTGACATCTAAACTGATTAGGCAACATTATTAGACTTGTTAAGGCATATAATAATTGTCATAGGACTAGTTAGGCGGTCCGAGCGCGTTTTACACGAACGATGCGTTAAAGTAGCTTAAGCTACCTAAACTGGTCGTAATGGGTTGTAAGCACTTAGGTTAGGTTTCGATTTAGTATGTAGGCTTTGTTAAACCATATCATATGAGTTCCAGCACTCATTTGGTTTACGAAACCTCATCCTATCCGATCTTCCGATTTAGGTCAGGTTTATTAACATAGTTACCTATATTAGGTGCCGGTTGATTTCGTGATCCCTCTAGCTTTGCTTGGTTGTTGTTCAAGACTTCTAAGCATTCCCAAGTGAGTACATAGTTCCCCTCTTTTACTGTTTTAAACTGTTTTGGGGTGATTCATATGTGCTAAATGATTTCGAGTTTTCTAAACAAATACCATGGTTTATATTAAATTATCTGAACTATTTGAACCATTGGAACTGTTTGATCTATATGAAAAATTTGAACCATTGGGAACTATTTGATTTATGTGAACTATTTGAACTGTTTGAACCATTTGGAACTATTTAATCTATGTGAACTATTTGAACCATTGGGTTAGGGAAGTGATTAGGTAACGGGGCGAGTGTAATGTGATAAAAGCATGGTGGATACGCCGCTGGTACTTCCTATATATAAGTGCTTTTAACATAATATATATCGTTGCGTTATCTAGATCACTTGGGCAATTGTTTTCAAAACGGAGTTACATTACAAGGTTTTTCTAACAATATAACCATTCGAGTTTTATTACAAAAACGATTTACGATCTGGGTTTTACATAAACAAATGTTTTGAGTTAAGATTCATGGCATCGAGCTTTTATAAACTATAACTAATCTGTTTTGACTTGGTTTTATTTCAATTTACAATACAAACATTTTACAAAACTAGGTTTTCTAATATCGATTAACGAAGTTGTTCGAGTTATTTCAACATGTAAACGAGCCATGAATCTGACACTCACACAAAATCTATGTACTCGCCGGCATTTTTATGCTGGCGTATTTTCACATATGTTTCAGGTACCATAGTTGATGATGTTTGATGATGATATTGGTGCATGGTCACATAGGAATGGACGAGGCATTAGTGACTTAATAACAATGAAAGTCAATTTGTTCATGTTTTGTTTCTAATGTCAATACAATGTAATAAACTTAATTCAATAAAATGAAACTTTAAACCATGTGTTGTGAAACAATGATTCTGTTACGACACTCCCCGACGTTTCTGCAATGGTTTGTTGTTTTAACGTGGTCGGGGTGTGACATAATGTAATCCGATCTCTAAAGCATTCGTACACAATCAGATTCATCTCCTCGGATAATCTAGATCTCAGAAGCTATCATCCACGATCACTCTCAGATCTCCGATGCTCTCGTCCACGATCAGATATCAACACCTCGGATCATCTTGATCTCGGAAGCTTTCACCCACAATCAAATTCACATTCCCCCTGACAATCTGAAGTCGAAACTACCCGAATACTGTTGCAGTGTCATGAATTTCAAAAATGTCGGAATTTCAACATATGACATTGAAATTTTTATTCCCCCTCATTTTTGCAAATTCTGATGTATCTATCACTGAATTCCCCCTTAAACTGAGCAATTCAGTCCTCTTTTATCTGTGAAAAACTTGACTATGCCGAAAATATGACAATTTTCCTCAAAATGTCAGTTTTTCATCATTACGGATTTTACGTTTTGGCCCATAAAAAGTCAGATACCCTGGAAGATAAACTTTCTGCACCAGTATCATGACTACCCCACTAATTTCCATAATCTGTGATCGCATCATCAAATATGTTCACTGAAGCCCCAGACGGTGTCCCCGAACAACCCAACTTGGTCGTTAAAAACCCGAAAAAATTGTCAATCACCAAATTTTTTCTGGAGACTCTCCTCGTCATTGCGATCAAAAAATGTCTTTTTTTAGGCATTTGATCATCGTGGTCGAATGGTATGTTATCGGATGGTCATCCAATCGGATGGGTCTTCTTGTCCGGATGGTCGTTCGATCGAATGGAAAAGGGGACAAACTTGAGTTTGTGGATCGGGTGGTCATCCGATCGAATGAACATTCGAGTGAAAACCAACTAGAAATTCAAACACAAGATAGTGATATGGATCGGATGGTCGTCCGATCGGATATGTTCTAACAGCTCAACAACACTCCAAATCACGTTTTTCGATCCAAAATCTTTATTTGTGCGAATTTCATGATGAAATTTCACAGGATTGTGCGCGAATCAATTCCGAACAGAATGAAGTCTTCAATTCCAAAATCCATCCGTGAATTGACCTTTATTTTGATGATTTTCTCTGTTTAACGTTAAAACTCCCATTTAACCCAAAATTGATGAGCTTTGGGTGATTTAACCAACTGTTAGATCGATTAAATCTGTACCGTGGCTTTTATACCGCTGCTGATCCAGGAACCGGCGAGTTTGACGGAGCCTCGGTCCCGATCCAACGTGTTCGATGCATTTATTACGACTAAGAAAGGAGTAGAAGATAGATACAACACCGAGCAGTCACTTATAATCTGGTCTCTATTGATTATTCAACAAGTTACAGCACCACGAGACCAGTTGGACAACATCTCCCCTTTGGGGCCAAAAGTCTATCCAAATGGGAACCCCAAGTCCCTATTTATAGACAACTACTGTAACACCTCGTAAAATCACGTCCAATGATGTATTGACACGTGTAATAAACCCTAATAAAGTCAAACCTTGAATTTAAGGGACTAATTTTTCGAAAAATCGAAAAACATTAATTATAAAAGAACTGGAAGTATTAACATACCTAAAATAAGTTTTTAAATAACCTTCTATGGTTTTATATTCACAAATGAGCCACTTGTTGATCAAGTGTGGCTGTTTGTGTAATTAATTGAAAGTTTGCGCAATAAAGGGTTAAAAGCGTCAACATGTTAATTCTTACCTCTGAGTGACCTTTTAACAAACCAAGAGCTTCATGATATTTTATTATACTCTCGGGAATGCCAATCGTTGGCCGTCCAAGGTTTTTATGCCTATAAGTAAGGTTACGCGCAACTTTGCAAGTTAGAGGGACTAAAAGTGTCAATATGTTTAATTATACCTCTGAATGACCTTTTAGCAAACCCGAAGCATCGTGATGTTTAATAATACTTTCAATAATGCCTAATATGGATTAGATGAGGCTTCGATGCTATTAAATGATGAGATGCACAAGTTTGCGCAATAGAGGGACCAAAAGCGTCAACTTTTGAATCTACGCCTTCAGTTACCATTTAACCGATCGAGAGCGTAGAAATATTTAAGTATATGCTTGGGAATGACCAATATGGGCCATGGAAGGCTTGGATATCATTAAACGACATTTCGCGCTGCTTTGTGCGATTAAAGGACTAATTGCGTCAAACTGCTAAAGTATGCCGATTCGTATAGTAACGGACCTTCCGGAATATGACCATGAGTTAATCATACCCTAATTATCCTTTATATAGCTTAGATATAGGCTTAGAAGTGTTTGGTGCGCAAAAATAAACTTTTAAGTCATGCAGGGACTAAAAGTGTCAAAAAGTGCACAAGTTTGCATTTTCGCGCATATCTCACATTCTGAATATCTCCGGACACCCAAAAATTTATGTAAGCACTAAAATATTTTTATTTTAGTGTTTGGCTTGATAAAATTCCATTCGTCGCGTAATTTGGTTCGTTTTTCGCGTACGTCCGTGTTTCGTCATAATTAGCCGAACAACGTGACCGTACGACCAAACGAACCGACATCCGGCATGTTTTTGAGCATGCTTCATGTTCCCTATGCTTATGCATCATTGTAGATCCTTAAAGATGGTTTAACGGGGCTTAAACGTGTCAAAACGCATCAAAAATCAAGTTCGGGGACTCAGGGGCCTGTTCTGCCATTTTACCAAACTTTCTGCCAGCAAGCATGGTCCTTACGGACAGTAAGGGACCACATACGGTCTGTAAAGCCTCACCAGACCAGCAGAATGTTGTTTTCAGCTGTTTCCAGCTGTTCCAGCTGTTTGTGAGTATTGCAAATGGTTTTCTAAGCAATCTATGGGCTTCCATGGTTTTGTAAATCATTGGGCTCGAGGTGTACGGCTGAGATTAAAGCTCGGGAATTGAGGAACGATCCTATCGGTCCTCTAAATCCTATAAATACCCCTCTTGGTCTTGATCTCATTCACACCTTGATCTGAATTGTTCTAAGTTGGAGCCCTTGTGCTTCATACCTGAACATCCTAGATCAATTCCATCCTTGCTTGGTCCTTTTGTAAGTGTCCTTTCGTGCTTAGTTTAATTATTTAGCGTTTATAGCCGAAAAGTCAAGCGTTTTGATAAACGTTTTGACTTTTAAACGGTTGAGCCATTGTTCATAACAAATATGGCTACGTGACCGTAATTAGGTAGGTGTTAAACCTTTAAAAGGGCACCTCCTAATTACCACGTTTACTTAGTTAAATTGTCGGGTCAAATAAAAGTCAAACGAGTTTGTTTTAAATAAAATTCATAACTATTAATATAGAAGTCATAAAATTAGTTTTCTCACTTTAATAACTTGGTAAATATTAGTTGAACATGTCTAAGCATGTTCAACCCGACAATTCTAAGTTTAGGCTCGGTTCGGAACCGAAAGTCGCAAAAGTTGACTTTTACTTTGACTTTCAGTTCTGACCCGATTTAGCTTAGTTTAGATATGCCTTAGGATTCCTTTAGGACCATGTTATAGGTTAGTATAACCCTCTGAGGTTATACAACCTGGATCCTTAGTTATCCTATTCATTTGCATGTTTCCGTTATATATCTAATTGTTGACTGTTATGCCCTTTTGACCGTTAAACGTGATTTTTGAAAAAGTAAAAGAATAGAAACCTTCCTTACTGATTTATAGACTTGCCCCTAAAATTTGGCATCAGTTTGAGGTCCATATTAAGAGTTATGCTCATTAGCGTAAATGAAAAGCTTTTTATTAATTAAACGGCATAATTAGCATATGCCTATCTAAACCCAATTTTTGATACCAAACTTTTTACCTACTGATATAAATTAATATTTTGGTATTTTTGAAGATTTTTATTTATTTTTAGGATGAGCATAACATAGGGTTCTAAGCTTGATTCGGTAATTGCCGGTTTTGCCCTTTTGGCCTATAAATTGAGTTTTACAAAACATTTTGACCCCAAACCTTTTGCTACTGATTTTATAAGATAAATAAAACAATTTAAGCCTTCTGGAATGATAAAAACATCAGCTTTTCTTATAAAACCCTGAAATCGCTTAAAACCGTATTTTTACGCGTTTTAAACGCATAGTATGTATTAAAACTATTTTTATCATATAAAACTTGATACCTACTGATATTTTTAGTAAATTTTTATACTTTAATAGTAAGCAAAAGTTTTAAACTCAGATTTCCAAATTTGACCTATAAACCTTATGTGAAATTACCAAAATGCCCCTTCGGTGCATAGTTTGGTTATAAATGATAAAATTCACATATGTGTAATACCCTACTGATATAACTTATTAAATTAAGTATTTTTACTGATTTAATCAGACCTGAAACTCAGATTTATATTAAACCTCTTTTATAACCTTTTAAATGACCAAAATACCCCTACGGGGCATAAATTGGTTTTTAATTCGTTTTGGGCATAACGGAATGTATCTTACTCATATCACAACATGTTTAAGGCATATTAACTTAGGAAACATGTATATGACTCTTATGGTTACCCGTTACGCATATTTCGCGTTCAGATCGGTTTATGTAACTAGTTTGCATAAATTGACCAAAACGGGTCAGACCTTATCATTTTTGCCTCAAAATCCAGAATGTGTTTAGTGTACCCATATTATACAAGTCTCCAAACTTGTCGGGTCTAAATCACATTCTATTCCGGTCTTCGCTTAATCATGCGTTTTGAACCGTAAACCTTTCCTTAAAACTAACTGGTCTAAGTTTCAACTTAAATAAGACCCGTTAGGAATCTAATAGGTTAATAAAACCTTCGTTCCAGATTAAGAACCCCAGTAGAAGTACTTGTGCTTGCTGATTAGAATATACGGCTGAGTATAAATTGCATTGCTAGCTCAGGTAAATACTTTTAACTTATTTTCCCTATACGGGCTTGGGATACGGTATTATAAAAATACCGCTTGGTCGGGTGTAGAAACCTTTTAATCGGAGATGATTAAATTGCATAATCCTCTTTTAATCTGTATTGATTAATAACAAATAACATTAGGGGTTAATGACCATGTCCTGGATATCCTTGGCTCATTTAAAAAGTGAATGGCCACAACTTAAGCACAAGGTGTAGGCATAACACCTCTTGTTGCGTATGTAAAAGATATACTCACTCGTAAGGGTGTCTTCTTGTGAGATTATATTTGTGGTGTGTCGATTAATCTTGATCGTTTTGTATAATCACCGGCCCTAAATGTTGGACAAACATGTAAATCGGATACAAGATTTTTATTAATAAAATTGTCCCAAGTTATAAAAAGTTTTGTGCCTTGTGCATTCAAATCAATTTTCTTAAACAATTTCAAAATGAGTCAGTTAATTGTATTTACCAGTGTAAACTGACGTATTTTCCAAAAAGGTTAAGTGGCAGGTACTGTACGTAATTGGCTGGGAGCTCAGGGCGTTAATAGGGAATCTTGCAAGTTCTAGATGCCTGAAGTCTGTTGAACAGTTTTCTTTTATTTGATCCGCCTGTGGATCCTTTACATACCGTTTGTAATACTTTGATATTCTCATTCGGTTGTGATATAATTATCTTTTGCTTCCGCTGTGCATTTAAATTGTGTTGTTTGACTATGATGATATCGACTACGTCATGATACTCCCCACCGGGCCCACCGGTAATACGTGGAAATATCGGGGTGTGACAGGTTGGTATCAGAGCCAACATTGAGTGAATTAAACACTAGCCTTTTTGTGTTTAATCTCAATGACACAGTAGCACATTCCTCGACCTTCTGAGTCTAGACTTAACATAGGAATACTCTCAATCCTAATCTAGAAATTATTGCTTCCAATTTTTATATATATTGGATACGTCGCCAAGCGAAGAAGTCGTATGTCACGACCCCCGACCCACCCTGGACGGAATCGGGAGCTGCGAACAGCCAAGTGGTACCGGTGATTATTTTGAAAAATATTGCAGCGGAAATTTCATCAGGACCGTGAGTTAGGAAAAATATCAGAGTTTAGAAAACACCGGATTTTATTTATTAAATAGATGGGATAAACCCATGTTTTACAAAGGTAGCTTTAATAAGGGATAAACCCAATTACATAAAACAATATTTCTTAATTTGATTTAATTAATAAAATAAGCCACTTCTTGAAGCCTTTCAGTGCCGTATCCATCTCTTACTCCAATCTACTGTAATTACCTGAAACGCGTTTTAAAAAGGTTTTGTCAGCAGGAAATACTGGTGAGTTCATTCATTTTACTTAAAACGACGCATTTGTTATAATCTACAGTATTAAGAGCGATTACAATGTTTCCATATATCAACCAACTACCCACAGTATTTGTCACTCGAACATCCATTGGTAACCTCATAGTCCAATGGTGTCTGTGACTATGGTCATATCACCCCTTGGCTAACTCGTTGTCCAATGGTGAAGTTTATTAAGTAATGTATACAAAACCCCACATACCGGCTGTAATTTGGTGACTACAAAGACTTAATCCCTATAATTATAACTTTGAAAATAAACATGCTTTTGTAAACAAATTTGATAAAAAGAGAATGACTCACATTATAAGCATGCAGATTTATACGGGCAGAGCTTAGCCTATTGATTAGTCTTGTAACCTAGTGCACACGAATTTAGGTAAGTGACGGGTGGTCTGTTGGACAACCCTTAAATGAGCTAAATACGTGCATATCCCATATTTTACACGGTTATGTATCGTGAATAAGTTAACTATGAGAAATTGTGTCTTTACAGGTTAATTGTTTTTTTTCGGGGATGTTAGCGGGTTTAAAGGCGAAGCGAAACGTTAGAGATTGATAATTGCAGCCATTGGTTTTAAGCGTGAGTTGTTTGGGTTGAAGTGATGGCTTGATGTGTGAAAAATGAAAAGCAACAACATTATCATGAGAATCATATGCATATCGATTTTTAGCAGAAAATTGTTTTGTCAAGATAAAGCTATAAAAGGTACATCATCTTGAAAGCATCATCAAGGCATATTAAAGAAAATATGGGAAGATGACATGTTGACTTAGGGTCACGTGTGGATCTTCTGGATTGGGCCAACACAAGGCAAGAGCACATGAGGGCAATAGAAGAAGTGGGCCAATTCATCATTAAATGGGGCGGCACTTGTGGACTTTATTCTTTTGGATTGGAGCCGTCAAAGAACTCACGTGAAACAACATCATATGCGACGACAGAAATGGAAAATCATCATCACTTGGCAGCTTGTGACAGAAACTCACGTGACTTTTGAGGTTTCATTAAAAAGTCAACACATGATATCACTCATCATTGGACGGTTTTGGATCATCCTTGGGGCGATTTTTTTTTTTTGGCTACTTGCTTGGTTTGTGAACAATTCTTATCATCCGGTTTGTATTTTCGATTCGTATGAACATTGGTTTGATTATGATGATGATTCACCGAGCCATGTCCGGCTAAACTCTTCGGTGATCGTCTTAGGTGAATGTTTCTTGAACTTTTGTGTGTTTTAATTCTGAATTTCTAGAATGATAACTTGCGTTGCTTGAATGTCATGGTGTATGTTTGATTGCTTGTAATTTGTTAATCGATATTGCAATTTCTAGTCTTAATCGTACGTTCTTGGTGCCGTTGGCAATCGAGATATCACGGGAAGGGTTAGGGTTGGTTATTGGTTAATTGGTCATCGGGAAACAACCTCGCGTTTATATAATCCGAGTACTTTGTCCCCTTTTTTCACTTCAATCATCTATACACGAGTTATGTCTATGTAACTCTTTCTAGTTGGAATTACACACAATTGTTTAACGAAACTGAAACCTAGGGTGATCATTGTTCTCTCCTAATTTGTCTTAAAACCTACATTTGATTTGCATTAGTTTAATTTAGTTTTCTAAATCAACAAACCAAACTCTTGAATTTTAATTTCTGCAATTTAGTCTAATATTAGTTTAAGTACAAAGCTATACAATCGACACATCTTCCACATACTCCCTGAGTTCGATACCCTACTACCACTATCTATAGTTGTTTGGGGATTAAATTTGCGTGACCCACGACAATCACGTCAAATTTTGGCGCCGTTGCCGGGGAGTAGTGCGCAACGTGTGTTATTTTTGATTGTTTTTAGTTTGTTATTTTTCATGATTTACACTTGGTAGTTGAGTTGTGTTGTGCAGGATGACAGGGCATTACACAAATTTCAGCTTATTTACGTGTAGGTTGTGCAAAGGCCCACTTCATCCGAGTATATGTTGTGGGGAGGCCCAACATAAGCGTAGAGAAGAACAGATGAGAATGGACGAGCGGAATGTCCATTATGATGAGTTTCACCCACATGATTCATACTATGATTCACCTTACAAGTCGAACATGGATTATTATGATGAATATTCCCAACTTTCATATGAAGGCCCTCAGATGTACGATCAAGACTATTATCATGCTCAGTATACATTGGATCAGTCTGGTTATGAATGTGTAACTCAACAACCTACTTTGCACTATCAGCCACATAAATCTGAAAGTCTTGACGAGATGATGAGGAAGAGACACATGGTTCATGTTGAAAAAGAATTAACAAAACCTCATTTGTCAATGGAAGAACGAGTAGAACTTTTGGAATGGAAATATGATTTGTTACCAAAAGAGGTGAAAGAGATGAGGCCAGGGACGTCGATGGTGGAAAAACGTCAAGCAAAACAACATTGGATACATGTGCAGATTGAACAAATGACACCTATGGGTGATGTAGAAGAAAAGGTTGTGAGTCCTCCCGAACTTGAAACTGAATTATTAGGGCCAAATAAGGAATATACAATTGAAATTATTGTGGAGGAACCACCTATGGAGAGCAAAGTTGAGGGTCTTTTACTTGATGAAGCAATCAAAGTTGATTACAACTCTCCGACTGTGGTGGTTATGGAAACCAAGAGTGTTAAGGATGCATGTTTAGAAACTAGGAAGGTGGCACTTCATGATGTTGGAGATTTCATTCATAAGTTATGTTTATGGGAGAGTTTGGATTTGTTGGGCACAGAAAACGAAGTAGTGAAGTGGAGAGTAAACTACCGAGCATTTGTTGGAAATTCGGTAGGAAAATGTGGATTTAAAGAATGTTGCAAAGAAAGATGGGACGTGACAAAGCACACACACAATAGAAGAATCAAACACCGTGCTTACATCAGCAACGAAAAAGGTAAATGTGCATTAAGACCACCATAACGCATATCAGGTATGGTCTGGCTGAAGACCTTTAAACTTAGCGCTCTCGGGAGGCAGCCCGAGGATGTAGAGTAGTGTATTTGTGTTTTGTTTTCTTTTGCTTTGTTTGGTTTTGTTTTGGTGTTGGGTTTGTGTGTTGGCAGGTTATTACGTTTCAACCCTCGCGGATACAATGATTCAAGTGTGGGGATGTTTGGCAACATCCCTGTTGAGATATCGGCGAATCCAAGAGATGTTTTTGAATCGGTCCGATTACCGCAGCTGCACCACTACCAACACTGCTGATTTACTAATCAGGTCGTGTCTTGTTCTCATCTTGTGCACCTTTGTGTATATTCTTGTTTAAGTTTTTGGTTGGGCGGTTGGGTGGTGTTTTGATGTGTTTAGTTTATGGGTTGTGAAGGAATTGGTGGTGTTTTTAATAATTAGAAAAAAAAAAAGAAATTTGGGATTTGAGAGTATTAGCGAAAGCTAATGTTGTGGGTTAAAAGCGATTTTTCCCTCAAAGCCATACATTGGGACAATGTATCCCAAGTGTGGGGATGGGGGAAATTTTTGATAGTTTTAAAAAAAAAAAAATTTGTAAATCCGAGCAAAATTGTCAAAATTTGAAAACTTGATATTGTGCCATTTGACACACCGACACCCATTTCTAGTTTTTTCTTGGTGAGGATTTGAGCCACACATGATTGTTATAGATATTTCATTGTTTGAGTGGCGGTGTGTGTTGTGTGTTAATAGAACTTGTGTGTGAATACTTGTTAAATCCTAGAATTAGCATGCTTTTGAAAATGATAGGGGGACTTTTAGGAAGCCTCGTCTAGATGTGTGAGAGTGCGGGATTGGTGGGTTGGACCTCATACGTTACATATATGAGCTTGGTATTGTGAGGGGTGGGGGTTTGGTCCTTAGAAAGCCATGTTGAGCCTTAGACCATTCGATTGTGACCCGAGCCTACTTCCTACAAAATTTTACCTTTTGAGATGACCCGGTTTAGGAGATTTAGTATGTAGTATTGATGTTCTTGTATATATTGTTGAGTTTGATGTGTTATGAAAAAAAAAAAAAGAAAAAAAAAAAAGAAAAAGAAGAAGAAAAAAAAAGGAGAAAAATATGAAAAATACAAAAAGAAGTGATTGGTTGCAATAGTAGTTGAAAACGTTGAAAAAGTTATGTATATATTTGGTGTTTGCTTTGTTTAGTAGTGGAAATAAAAACCGGGTCAAATCAATTAGCTCTCATATATATATTCCACCATTTTCCTACCTTTGCACCTAGCCCCGTTGCAACCCGCAAGTCCCTTTGATTCTAAAGCGTGTTAGATATTTGTTAGGAGGAGACTTGATTTGTATACAAGCTTATTGTCGTGCACACACACACACGCATTGAGTGATTTAGCATTTTGCTAATAATTCTTGTAACCGAGAGATTTTTGTGAGGGGTGTGTTTTGTGGTATGATTGGAAGTTACTAAAAGGACGGCACATTTAGCTTGGTTTACATTGATCGCATCGCTTGAGTTGAAATTGATTTAATGAGTTGCTTGGGACAAGCAACGGGTAAGTGTGGGGATGTGACGGGTGGTCTGTTGGACAACCCTTAAATGAGCTAAATACGTGCATATCCCATATTTTACACGGTTATGTATCGTGAATAAGTTAACTATGAGAAATTGTGTCTTTACAGGTTAATTGTTTTTTTTCGGGGATGTTAGCGGGTTTAAAGGCGAAGCGAAACGTTAGAGATTGATAATTGCAGCCATTGGTTTTAAGCGTGAGTTGTTTGGGTTGAAGTGATGGCTTGATGTGTGAAAAATGAAAAGCAACAACATTATCATGAGAATCATATGCATATCGATTTTTGGCAGAAAATTGTTTTGTCAAGATAAAGCTATAAAAGGTACATCATCTTGAAAGCATCATCAAGGCATATTAAAGAAAATATGGGAAGATGACATGTTGACTTAGGGTCACGTGTGGATCTTCTGGATTGGGCCAACACAAGGCAAGAGCACATGAGGGCAATAGAAGAAGTGGGCCAATTCATCATTAAATGGGGCGGCACTTGTGGACTTTATTCTTTTGGATTGGAGCCGTCAAAGAACTCACGTGAAACAACATCATATGCGACGACAGAAATGGAAAATCATCATCACTTGGCAGCTTGTGACAGAAACTCACGTGACTTTTGAGGTTTCATTAAAAAGTCAACACATGATATCACTCATCATTGGACGGTTTTGGATCATCCTTGGGGCGATTTTTTTTTGGCTACTTGCTTGGTTTGTGAACAATTCTTATCATCCGGTTTGTATTTTCGATTCGTATGAACATTGGTTTGATTATGATGATGATTCACCGAGCCATGTCCGGCTAAACTCTTCGGTGATCATCTTAGGTGAATGTTTCTTGAACTTTTGTGTGTTTTAATTCTGAATTTCTAGAATGATAACTTGCGTTGCTTGAATGTCATGGTGTATGTTTGATTGCTTGTAATTTGTTAATCGATATTGCAATTTCTAGTCTTAATCGTACGTTCTTGGTGCCGTTGGCAATCGAGATATCATGGGAAGGGTTAGGGTTGGTTATTGGTTATTGGTTAATTGGTCATCGGGAAACAACCTCGCGTTTATATAATCCGAGTACTTTGTCCCCTTTTATCACTTCAATCATCTATACACGAGTTATGTCTATGTAACTCTTTCTAGTTGGAATTACACACAATTGTTTAACGAAACTGAAACCTAGGGTGATCATTGTTCTCTCCTAATTTGTCTTAAAACCTACATTTGATTTGCATTAGTTTAATTTAGTTTTCTAAATCAACAAACCAAACTCTTGAATTTTAATTTCTGCAATTTAGTCTAATATTAGTTTAAGTACAAAGCTATACAATCGACACATCTTCCACATACTCCCTGAGTTCGATACCCTACTACCACTATCTATAGTTGTTTGGGGATTAAATTTGCGTGACCCACGACAATCACGTCAGTAAGTAACTAATACAACATTTACGATAACTCACGAGATTAAAACACTCACGACAAATGACAAAGTGCAATCACTTAAACATCCATCGGATTCACAACGAATGACAGAGTATTCCCCGAGTTCGGGTGGTACTCAAACATCTGTCGGAATCACGACTAATGACAAAGGATAGTACTTAAACATCCATTGGATAGTTTTAACCGATCGGACATTGAATCGTAGCAGCGATCGAGTTAATACCCGGTATTGTAGTAGCACCCCGATATCTTAAATTTGAATTTTGAGTGGTGAGAATTCATTTTTGTGAATTGGTTTCGACACAGACGAACAGCTCGTGAACCAAGCTATTTATAGCTGAAATATGGGTTTCCCGTGGCCCGCGTGAACCCCCTCTTGACACTTACGCGGCCCACGAGGGCAATTAGACGGCATTAGGGTTGTTGAGTCACAAGTAGGTGTACCACGTGGATGACACGTAGCCCCGGATGCTTATCCGGTCAACTCTCAAGTTGACGCGGCCCGCGTGACCTCCCGCCTTTTCTTTAAGCGGCCCGCGAGAAGCCCACAAATCTTGATTTCTTGATTTTTGATATGGATTGGGGTTTCAGGGGTCCGGGTTTTTACTTATGGATCAATTTGGGACATTTTTTAATATAATTATATTACAAAGAAAAAAAGGAATAAAATAGTGTGAAAATAGAATGGATCCACTTTGTAACTTTAGGGTTCAACTAGAAAGTCTCCTGGTAGAATATTGGGTATAACTTCTGAGCTATTTTAAAAATATATATATATATATATATATATATATGTTTGTACTCGTGTTAAGTATAGTACCCCTCATTCAACCTTGTCCCTATGTCACGAGACAGAACCTCAATGAACTTAGTCAGGCAGAGCCTTGACATATGTTATGGGGCTCAGATCAATCGGAAAGGGTAGCGGTGATCGGGAGTTAAAACACTTAAAACGGGGCAGGGCTTTATTATTATTATAGGGTGAATTTAAAATAAAATATATATATATATATATATAGACGGAGAGAGATCGAAATATGAATATATTTGAGTTGTGGAAAGTATGCTATTTATAGTAAAGATATCAAAAGCTTGTCATTCTATTATTTCATTTTAGAAAAACACGTATACCTACACCAATTTCATACATGTCCATTTTTGAGAAAAGAAGTTAGTTAGATTCCTTTCTGGTGGACACGTGCATATGTGCTATTACATTTGAGGTGTTAGTTTCACTTTTAATATTATTTATTGTACATGTAGAAAAATTGAATCCATATATTTTGAATTTTATGACACGTACCACTTTCTACTATAATTGTAAGTTAGATTTATTTATTTTAATTTATATATTATAATTAATTCAATTGGTTTACTTCTTTGGCGCGTATAACTTCTAAAATATAACGTTCTAGAAAATAATAAATATGTCATTAGAACGATAATATTTTTGTCTACATTTGGAACCAAGTTTCATTAAAAATATAGTAGGTTCAAAATACAATGTATTTTTATAATTTAATTATTATACGGTTCATGGGTCCGTCTAATTACTTCATATTTCTAATCTTCAACTTACCCGTAATCTACCCGTCTAATAATATAAGTTTTTATATACTTTTATTTTATTTAGAAAGGTCACCTATATACAGGCCAATTAATTAATATAATATTTCAACCAACTATATAAAATAGTGTTTAAAACTATTTAGGTTGAATATTTATATTAAAAATAAACTAGTTACTAGTTACTAGTGGTTAATAAATTTAACCAAACCTATAATTCCTATATAAAAATAGGAATGTTACACCGTATTAGAAATTCTCCACTTCCGGAGCCTTGAAATGATGAGCATCGTACCACGGCTAGGATGAAACGTGCATCCAGGGAGAAAACATTCAGAAATAAAGAAAAGAAGAAAACTCCTTTTGCTGAAGATCGTTTTCCCTAATAGTCCTTATAAGGACATATTTATCTTTCAGTCCCTTCAAGGACAACATTATTCCTTTCAAGTCACGTTTAGGGCAAACCTGAACTTTTAATTTTATAGTGGAATGATTAAATTTAAATTTTCATTCTAACATGAAATATGAAATAAATGAAAAATAACATTCCTTTTATAAGATCTACCATTATAATAAAATGGCAAAATCTAAAAAGGACAAGACCTAGCCACGTGTCATTTTAAGACACGGCCAAGATGGTAGTTCCTCAATTAGATTCAGATCCTTATTAACATCTCAATTTAGGATTGTTCTGAGCTTAATATTAAAAAGAATCTTAAAGGTGAAACTTAGCCTACATGTCATTTCAGACATGGCCAAGATGGTGAAACCTATTCAAGTGATTCAGATCCTTGTTAACAACTAAGAACGTGTTAGCACTCTTGACAAATGTGATTCGAGAAAACCACAACAGTCATTCTTATATTGGATTCTTCCAATTTTCTTTTCTAGCCTAGTGATTTAGAAATCATGGCTTAAATCATCAAATAAAGATGATCATATTGTTAACACCTAAGAACGTGTTAGCATTCTTGACAAAAGTGATTCGAGAAAATCACAATAGTCATCCCTATATTGGATTTTTTTTCAAATTTCATAATTTGGCCTAATGATCCAGAAATCATGGCTTATATCATCCTATAAGATGATCATATTATAAATATCCGTTAGTGATGAAGTGCCTACGGGCTAAACTTGTTGTCCGATAAGACAACGACAGTGGTGGTCTTTGACCCCTGTCTAAAGATGTTGGACTACGTCCAAGCATAATAGTCGGTATGATCCATATGATCTCGACTAATAGCGTCTGAAAAGATGATCATACCATAAACATCCCTTAGAAGGGAAATGCCTACGGGCTATATCTATTGTCCTAAAAGACAAAAGACAGTTGTAGTCTTCGACTCTCTGTCAAGAAAAGTAAACAACTATGCTCAAACCTTAAATGCCTCGATCCCAAACGATCATGGCTTATAAATTCAAAATTGTCCTCTTGACAAGGCCAGTTGTGCCACTTTAATATCCCTAATGTTTTATATACTAGGATAAATTATAATGAAAATACTAATATAATTAACAAATTAACCCAAATGGTTTATATTACCATGGTTAATGAATCATCAAAAATGAGGATTCCATAATAACCTTTGAATAAATCATTGTCAATATTTATGTAGCAATCAAGTTACATGGCTGGATCAGAGAAGGTCAACAGCCACCCGAAGGAGAACAATGATACTACCAGAATTAATATAACTGGTGCGGAACTGCAGGCAATAATAGATAATGTTGTTACTCGAGCTCTCGACAGACAATATGTAAGGTCCGCTTTTCCATAAATAATAAATTACTTACAAGAGTAATTTAAAATCATTAAAAATACCAACTTTGATACATAGTAAATTTTTCTACAAAAATTGGGCATGACCCGTTCGTAAAACGAACATGCCCCCTGTTTTTAACATAGTCAACTAAATAACATTCTATGATCCGTTCGACATACGACTACCGAAAAGCAAAGACAACAAGTTTTACAAATGTACGACTACTAACAAAGTTGGACAAAATAACAAGTTATGAACCAAAAAGTTGAAAATAAGCTAGCGGAAGCGTTTGGTATAACATGACATGGACACGTGTTCGCTCCGATTCTCCCAATCGCCTAAAGTGAGGATTTACCTACATACAACAACAAAGCTTTAAAAGTTAGTCATCATACTTGCTAAATCATAATTCCTTCATTTTAGTTTCATCCATATATGAGCTTGCATCTTTCTTACACTTTCAACTTCCCAATTACTTGGGTTTGGCATACACTCTTAATGAGAGTTAAGCATACACATTTGACCCGTATAGTTGGGTTAATTGCTTTCAACATGATCTTAGTTCGTTCCGGATAACGGATTGAACCTCATACATTCGCTTTACACTTATGGCCACCCGTTCTAGACGAGCGGTACCATTTCATTACTCGACCCGGTTCGACTCGAACCGGTTGGCTTGCTTAGCTTAATATAACCTTTATTAACATAACCAAATCCGCGAAGGATTTGTTGCTTACTTACTAGTCACTAATATCATTACATCATGACTATTTATCGAAATAAAAACAAGATTTAATTAAGATTTTTGTATGCAACAGAACATACCTCGGTCTTGCGTGCCTTCCGTTTTCCTAGTGCTTGTACCTTCTTCCTTCACGCCTACATTACAACATTCATTCATTCATTTAGTTCATCTACGTCATTCTACCATTTTTCCAAGTTACTCATAAATTCACCTCTTAAGCATTTCATCAAACACTTGGTAGGCATCATAGTTAAGGTACATGGTACAAGTCTATAAAGCATATTCTTACTAGTTTATCATCACACAACAATTTCATTCAAATTCACCTAGCTATTTCATTCTATATCAATTTCATTCATTATTCAAATATCACAACAAGCTTGTACGATAACTTCCTAGTTTTATGATTTCTCATAATCATCAAACCCTTACTAACTTCTTAACAAGTGGGTTTTTGCTATAATCCTTTCATGCAACCTAAAATCAACAAAATTCCTGTTCTAGGAAGCAATTCTAACTAGGATTTCCCACTTTGGATCAAAGAAATCGAATTGGGTTGAACCCTTCTTGTTACAAAGCATAATTTCAGAAAATTGAACTTACCACTTCACTAACTAGGTTTAGATGAGTGTAAATCGAAGTTCATGCATTGGATTATCCTTGAATTTCCTCTTCAATTTGCTGAATTTGGAGAACAAGGGTTTCACCTTGTTCTCCTCCTGCTTGATCGTTCCTACCCACGCACAGAATGTGTGTTTGTGGGTTTACCCACTATAATCCTTATTTATTAGAACTTTACACATTACCCCCTTATAAGTTGTTAAGTATTTAATTCAAGCATTATTTCAAATTTTTAACTTATTTCTTATCATAACCCATCAACTAGGTTACTTTTGGATCATTTTCATTTATTTTAATTAATAACCGGTTTTTGGGGCGTTACAAGTCTACCCCCCTTAAAAGAGGTTTCGTCCCCGAAACCTAGGTTCATAACAAATTTAAAGTGCACATACCAAACAGAAAAGGATAGTGCTTCCTCATTTCATCTTCCGCTTCCCATGTGAGTTCCGACCCCTTTCGGTGTTGCCATTGAACCAACACTTGTCTAACAGCTTTGTTGCGGAGATTCTTCACCTTAACGTCTTTAATGGCTATTGGTCTTTCGACATAATTCAACCCCTCTTTCAACTCGATGTCATCGAGAGGTACTAATGCCGTTTCGTCCGCAAGACACTTCCTCAACTGTGACACGTGGAAGGTATTATGAATCCCGTCTAGAGTAGGCGGTAATTCTAATCGATATGCAACCCTTCCAACTCGAGCCAAAATTTTGAACGGTCCAATATATCGAGGACCTAATTTGCCCCGTTTGCGAAAACGGATTATACCCTTCCATGGGGACACTTTCAGCAGAACGAAATCCCCGGCCTGAAATTCAATAGGTCGCCTTTTCTTGTTTGCGTAAGCTTTTTTCCGATCCTGGGCTGCCTTCAGTCGAGCTCTTACCAATTTTATCTTTTCACTTGTTACTGCTATTAGATCACTTGGCGCAAGCTCTCTTTGTCCCACTTCACCCCAATATACGGGAGTTCTACATTTTCTCCCGTACAGTAGTTTATAAGGAGCCATTTTAATGCCATTATGGTAACTATTATTATAAGAGAATTCCACTAGGGGTAGATGGTCATCCCAGCTTCCCCCAAAGTCTAATGCACACGCTCTCAGCGTATCGACAAGTGTTTGAATGGTTCTTTCTGACTGGCCGTCAGTCTGAGGGTGGTAGGCGGTGCTTATGTGTAACCTCGTGCCCACACTCTCGTGAAACTTTTGCCAGTAGCGGGAGGTAAATCTGGTGTCCCGGTCCGAGACGATTGACACGGGTACCCCGTGTCGAGATATGATCTCATTCATATATATTTCTGCCATTTTCTCGGAAGAGTAAGCCTCTTTGATGGGTAGAAAATGAGCACTTTTCGTAAGCCGATCTACGATTACCCATATTGTATCGTGCCCCTTTTTCGTTTTAGGAAGCTTGGTTACCAAATCCATTGTTAGTTCCTCCCATTTCCATACCGGGATCTCTAAAGGTTGCAACTCCCCGTATGGTTTTTGATGCTCTGCTTTCACTTGGGAACATGTTAAGCATTTCGCGACATATTTAACGATATCACGTTTCATGCCCGGCCACCAATAATTGGTCTTTAAGTCCTGATACATCTTTGTAGCCCCAAGGTGAACCGAATATCGTGACTTATGAGCTTCTTCAAGTAACGCAATCTTGACTTCACAGAAACGAGGTATCCAAATTCGGCCGAATCTCGTCTTGAGTCCGATCGAATTTTCTTCTAGTTTATTGGTTACACCTTTCAATCTTTCTTTAAGTCTTCCGCTCCAAGCGACTTTATTTGGGAATCACGTATCGTCTCGAGTAATCGTGGCGTAACTATCATCTTCATGGATTTTACTCGAATGGGAGACGGATACTCTTTTCGGCTTAACGCGTTGGCTACCACATTCGCTTTTCCCGGGTGATAAAGGATATCACAATCGTAATCTTTGATAAGTTCTAACCACCTCCGTTGTCTCATATTTAAGTCTTTCTGCTCAAAGAAATATTTAAGGCTTTTGTGATCCGAGTAAATTGTGCATTTCACGCCATATAGATAATGCCTCCAAATTTTTAAGGCAAATACTACCGCTGCCAGTTCCAAATCGTGTGTTGGGTAGTTTACTTCATGCAGTTTCAATTGTCGTGAAGCATATGCGATAACCCTTCCCCTTTGCATCAAAACGCAACCTAAACCCTGGTGTGAAGCGTCTGAATAGACCACCAGGTCTTCAGTCCCGTCCGGTAATGTCAAGACCGGGGGACATGATAATTTCTCTTTTAATACTCGAAAGGCTTCCTCCTGTTCTTTACCCCACACAAACTTCTCTTTCTTCCTCATCAGCTTTGTTAAGGGTAAAGCTATCTTCGAAAAATCCTGTATGAACCTTCTGTAATATCCCGCGAGGCCTAGAAAACTTCTTATTTCGGTCGGGTTCTTCGGAGGAACCCATTTCATTACGGCATCGATCTTTGACGGATCTACTAAGACACCCTCCGAATTGATCACATGACCCAGAAACTGCACCTCTCTGAGCCAAAAGGCGCATTTTGAAAATTTTGCGTAAAGTTTCTCCTTACGGAGAACTTCAAGTACTTCACGCAAGTGTCTTGCATGTTCGGCCTTGCTTCGCGAGTAGACTAGAATATCATCTATGAACACGATCACAGATTTATCTAACATGGGTCGGCATACCCGGTTCATAAGATCCATAAACGCAGCCGGCGCATTCGTCAATCCGAAAGACATGACTAAAAATTCATAATGCCCGTAACGGGTTCTGAACGCGGTTTTCGGAATATCTTCTTCCCGTACTCTAACTTGATGGTACCCCGAACACAGATCTATCTTGGAGAACCAACTCGCCCCTTGCAATTGATCAAAAAGATCGTCAATTCTAGGTAAAGGGTAGCGGTTCTTGACGGTTAGCTTATTTAATTCTCTGTAGTCAATGCACATACGCATCGACCCGTCTTTCTTTTTAACAAATAAGACAGGCGCTCCCCAAGGTGACACACTTGGACGTATAAAGCCCTTATCTAACAAGTCTTGTAATTGTGTCATTAGCTCCCGCATTTCGGTGGGAGCCAATCTATAGGGAGCCTTCGCAACCGGGTTCAATTCGATGCGAAACTCTATTTCTCTTTCAGGGGGAAGTCCCGGCAATTCCTCCGGAAATACATCCGGAAATTCATTCACTATCTCCACGTCTTCAAGCTTCGTGAAACCTTGTTGAGCATCTATCACGTAAGCTAGGTATGCCCTACCCCCGTTAAGTGTATACTTAGCAGCTTGAACGAGGGTACAAAGTTTCGCTTCCATCCTTCTCTCGCCTTGTATAGTTATTCGTTTTCCACTTGGGGACTGGACATGTACTGTTTTAGTTTCACAATTAATTCCCGCTTGGTGTCGGGTCATCCAATCCATACCCACTATCATTTTGAATTCCCCCAAAACCATAGGTATGAGGTCGATATCGAATTCTTCATCTTCTATGGTAAATTTGCAATTTTTACAAATCTCGTGTAACATATAAATCTTACTATCAGCTATTTCTACTTCTAAAGGCTTCGGCATTCGTTCGATCTTAAATGAAGGATGTTGTATGATTTCGTTTGAAATAAACGACATAGTGGCCCCGGTATCAAACAAAACATAAACCGGTATGGAGTTTAATAGAAAGATACCTGAAACCACATTCGGATGAGACTTAGCTTCTTCAGAGGTGATTTGGAACATCCTCCCCTTCGCTTTAGAGCTTTCTTCGTTCTTTCCTTCCTTCTTTGATCCTTGTTGGAGTTTTGGACATTCCGATTTAACATGCCCCTTTTCGAAACAGTTGAAACAAGTCTTCGGGTTATTTGGACATTGATAAGACGAATGTCCCTCCTTACCACATTTGTAGCACCCCTTCTTGCCTAACAGACACTCCCCAGTATGAAGCTTTCCACAAGTCTTACAAGGAGTGATACCACCCTTCGACTTATCTTTCCTTCCTTGCTCATGATACTTTCCCTTTTTGGATGGACTCGAATTTGCACCTTTCTCGCTTGATCTCTTTTCCCCACGTTCTTCTTGCCTCTTAATTTCGATTTCTCTATCCCGTGCCAGATTGATGAGCTCATCAAGGGTCTCACATTTCGAGGGAGTAATGAACTCCCTAAATTCCGCCTTTAACACCCCGTAAAAGCGATTGATCTTCATCCTTTCAGTCTTCACAAAATCCCCACAGAACTTCATCTTATCCATGAAAGCATTTGATATTTCATTTATCGACTCGTTTTTCTGTCGAAGGCGCAAGAAATCCTCCTGGATCTTATCAATAGCCGACTGAGGGCAATGGTATCTCATAAAGGGTTCCTTAAATTCTTGCCAAGTCATCACTTGGAGTCTATCCTCCCCTATTTCTTTACTGTGTGCATCCCACCAATCCTTCGCTTGAAGAGTGAGCTGGCCAGTAGCGAACATCACCTTATCTTCATTATCACAACGACTTCGAATAAATACTGCTTCTATATTTGACACCCATCTTTGGCATGCCATCGGGTCGATTTTACCATCATACGTTGCGGGATTGCACGCCATAAAGTCTTTATACGTGCACCGTCGTTCTTTGCTTTTGTTTTTAGATCCCTCTATCAGTTCTTTCAGTTCTTCAATCTTGCTAGTCATCATGGCATCTACGACTCCCAAAACCCGGCTTTCTACCTCTTGAGCTAATCGTGGGAGATTGGCTTGCATAACCCCTTCCGCTACTTCTGTGACTTTGCTCTCAAATGCTTCTTGTCTAACCATATCATCGTTATCATCATTATCATCATTAACATTTCTTACTTCGGCCATCTACAAAAGACGTTTTTATTTAACATTAATCACAAGCTTTCCATATAGTACATACTTCAACTCTTATTTACTACATTCAAAATTGTGAAATTCGTAATCTTGATTATCTAAGTTTTATCATTCGACTCGTGTTATTCACATTGTTACTTTCAGTTCTTATCGAATTCGCTTTCATTGTGATCACAGACTGTGATCCTAAGTATCGTATCATCATGCTTATAAGGACCCTATACTATCATCTAATGGTCCTTTGGATCACACGAAACTCCCAAACATGAATACAACAAAATAAAAGAAATTTTCTGCGGATCGCATTTGTAAAGGCCGTCGGCGACGGCTGGTCATACCGTCGGCGACGGGTCCTAAATATGGGCCGTCGCCCACTTTGTCCGTAGGCAGGAGGTTTAGGCGTCGGCTGAATGGGGGGCGTCGGCGACGGCATGGGAGCCCGTCGGCGACGGCTTCCCGAATTGCTGAAACGCTGCTGTGTCATTTTTTTGTTACCTTGTCTATTTCCTGTGCATATTTTCAGCCATACGGTTCCCGAAATCTCCGTATGGCCTCCCTATCTATTCATCTATAAACTTAGCTTTTATTTTGCATCCGAAACATATTACACATACTATTATTCTTACTGAGAACTTGGCGTATTACCTCATTGGCGATCTTGGAGCGAGCACATTAGCACGAGCCATCGGTTTGAGTTCGAGCGCTAAGAATCTTGCCCGAATCCCTCAAACCTCGGCTCTGATACCAACTTGTAAGGTCCGCTTTTCCATAAATAATAAATTACTTACAAGAGTAATTTAAAATCATTAAAAATACCAACTTTGATACATAGTAAATTTTTCTACAAAAATTGGGCATGACCCGTTCGTAAAACGAACATGCCCCCTGTTTTTAACATAGTCAACTAAATAACATTCTATGATCCGTTCGACATACGACTACCCAAAAGCAAAGACAACAAGTTTTACAAATGTACGACTACTAACAAAGTTGGACAAAATAACAAGTTATGAACCAAAAAGTTGAAAATAAGCTAGCGGAAGCGTTTGGTATAACATGACATGGACACGTGCTCGCTCCGATTCTCCCAATCGCCTAAAGTGAGGATTTACCTACATACAACAACAAAGCTTTAAAAGTTAGTCATCATACTTGCTAAATCATAATTCCTTCATTTTAGTTTCATCCATATATGAGCTTGCATCTTTCTTACACTTTCAACTTCCCAATTACTTGGGTTTGGCATACACTCTTAATGAGAGTTAAGCATACACATTTGACTCGTATAGTTGGGTTAATTGCTTTCAACATGATCTTAGTTCGTTCCGGATAACGGATTGAACCTCATACATTCGCTTTACACTTATGGCCACCCGTTCTAGACGAGCGGTACCATTTCATTACTCGACCCGGTTCGACTCGAACCGGTTGGCTTGCTTAGCTTATTATAACCTTTATTAACATAACCAAATCCGTGAAGGATTTGTTGCTTACTTACTAGTCACTAATATCATTACATCATGATTATTTATCGAAATAAAAACAAGATTTAATTAAGATTTTTGTATGCAACAGAACATACCTCGGTCTTGCGTGCCTTCCGTTTTCCTAGTGCTTGTACCTTCTTCCTTCACGCCTACATTACAACATTCATTCATTCATTTAGTTCATCTACTTCATTCTACCATTTTTCCAAGTTACTCATAAATTCATCTCTTAAGCATTTCATCAAACACTTGGTAGGCATCATAGTTAAGGTACATGGTACAAGTCTATAAAGCATATTCTTACTAGTTTATCATCACACAACAATTTCATTCAAATTCACCTAGCTATTTCATTCTATATCAATTTCATTCATTATTCAAATATCACAACAAGCTTATACGATAACTTCCTAGTTTTATGATTTCTCATAATCATCAAACCCTTACTAACTTCTTAACAAGTGGGTTTTTGCTATAATCCTTTCATGCAACCTAAAATCAACAAAATTCCTGTTCTAGGAAGCAATTCTAACTAGGATTTCCTACTTTGGATCAAAGAAATCGAATTGGGTTGAACCCTTCTTGTTACAAAGCATAATTTCAGAAAATTGAACTTACCACTTCACTAACTAGGTTTAGATGAGTGTAAATCGAAGTTCATGCATTGGATTATCCTTGAATTTCCTCTTCAATTTGCTGAATTTGGAGAACAAGGGTTTCACCTTGTTCTCCTCCTGCTTGATCGTTCCTACCCACGCACAGAATGTGTGTTTGTGGGTTTACCCACTATAATCCTTATTTATTAGAACTTTACACATTACCCCCTTATAAGTTGTTAAGTATTTAATTCAAGCATTATTTCAAATTTTTAACTTATTTCTTATCACAACCCATCAACTAGGTTACTTTTTGATCATTTTCATTTATTTTAATTAATAACTGGTTTTTGGGGCGTTACACAATATAATGAATCAAATGATACCCACTCTAAGACTCTATTTGTGGCTCGTAGTAAGCCCCCTTCTAAATCACATGAGTCAAAGGAAGATGATGTTCATAACTCGTCAAATCAAAGGAGTGTTCCGTCTAGACGGGTCGTGCTTCATCAAGAGGCACCAGTTAAGACCTGCTCATATAAATATTTTGTCTCCTGCAAGCCCAGAGACTTTACAGGAGAAAAAGGGGCCATCGATTGCATGACATGGCTCGATGAGATGGACACTGTTGTTGACATCAGCGGTTGTGCGGAGCAAGATGTTGTGAAATTTGTTCCACAATCATTCAAAGGAGAAGCGTTGGCATGGTGGAGATCATTGCTCCAAGCCACGGGAAAGGTCCTACTCTACAACTTATCTTGGGGATCAATTTGTTGCATTAATCAAGGAAAATTTTTGCCCTCAGCATGAGGTAGAAAAGATAGAATCAGACTTCTTGACTCTGGTCGTGAAGGATTTAGATTGCCAGGCATACGTGACAAGTTTTAACATTATGTCCCGCCTAGTTCCTTATTTAGTCACCCCTGAACCTAAACGCATAGCGCGTTTTATTGGAGGCCTAGCACCAGAGATAAAAGGAAATGTTAAAGCATCTAGGCCAACCACATATAGGTCCGTGGTGGACTTATCCTTATCTCTCACCCTAGATGCAATCAGAAATAAGTCTGTTAAGGCTTCTGGTGAGGGAAAAAGGGAAAGAGAGGAGGAGAACTCTCATCTATCTGACAAGAAGAATAAGGGAAGTTTTAGGAACAAGAAAGATTCCGAGTTTAGGAAAAACTCGAGTCAGTCTAATAACAGACCCAAATGCAGTAACTGCAGAAAGCAACATTCTGGAAAATGTACAATTGACCCACGTGCTAAACTGTGTGGAATTTGCAAGACCAAGGGTCACAAGACTTTAGATTGCAAGGAGTTGAAGAACGCGACATGTTACAATTGTAACGAGGAAGGGCACATCAAGACTAACTGCCCAAAGCTTATAAAGAAGCCTGGAGAGGCCAGGAAAACAAATGCGTGAGTCTTCCAGAGGAACACCCAGGAGATGGTGCAGCATGACGACAATATAGCAGGTACCTTTCCTTATCAAGAGGTTTATGCACAAATTTATTTGATTCTGGCACAGATAAGTCTATTATGGACAATAAATGTTATAAGCGGTTGTATCTGCCTAGTAGGACCTTAGGCATATAATGCAAGGTGGAATTGGCCGATGATACTCTAGAGACTGCTTCAACAACCTTAGATAGATATTCTATACTAGGAATCACTCTTATCAAACATCCTCATGGCAAGCTTTCAAGCTATCCAAAATCATCAATATGATCAAGACAGATGTGACATTTAATCCCCTGTCAAAAAGGTGATGGGCTAGGTCCAAAACTTAATTGCCATTAATGGTCTTTTATGGCCTAGGCTAAGTATAATTGATATATATATATATACATGATGTTCATTAAGAGTGTTCGTACTATATTAGCCTGCATGGTTTAATGGTACCATGAATAGTATATGTTGAAGCATCAGGAATGATGAATAACGGTTGTTGGATTGCAAATAAGTTATTGTTTTATTGGTGTTAGGAACCAATATCGAGTATGGCAAACTCGGATAAGACAGCCGTTGATCGTGTTATGGATGATGCGACACATGCCAATGATGCTACAATTGTGAACCTTAGAATTTCCAATGATGTTCTTCAAACTATGATAGACGCAGCTGTTGGAAAAGCTGTGAAGAAGGCCGTGAAAAAGTTCAAGGAGCCCAATGCTACTTGCTCCAAATCTCATCCAAGACCACACTTCCTTACTCACAAGAAGGATCTCGTTCATGCCTCTAATGCAAAGGATGAACTAAAAAGGAAAAGGGAGGAAGATAACTCCCAGAATTCTAAGAAAAAGAACAAACAAAAGTCCAACCAGAAACCTGTATGCAAGACTTGCAAGAAGCGCCATTACGGGAAATGCAGATTTGAGTCTCAACCTCTACATTATGGGATCTGCAAGTCTAAGGGACATAAAACGTTGGACTGCAAGGACATGAAGAATGCAAACGTTGGACTGCAAGGACATGAAGAATGCAGTCTGCTTCGGCTGTAACGAGAAAGGCCACATCAAGACTACGTGCCCTAAATATGTCAAAGGAAATGCGGCTAAGGAAGGAAATCCTAAGAATGAAAGCGCCTAAAATGCCTGAGCTAGTTCATAAATAATGGCATCAGGTACATTCCTTGACATTTATCAGTGATATAAATGCTAAGAGTTTTTTTTTTTTTTTTGGTTCGGATACCAATAAATCCTTCATAAACTATAAGTATGGCAAGCTTTTAAAACCTTTCATAAGAACCCTAGATATTAAGCGTAAGGTAAAAACTTACAGGCAAAACCATATGAACCATTTCTTCTGTTCTTATCAGTAACCTCCAATTGTAAAAATTCTAAAAGTATCCTCTCTCTAGAAGAAGTGCGTCAGCACATAGTTGATATCTCTTTGATCACTATCGATTGCGAATACCAGACGGTATGATAAAAGCGCCATATGAGGATTTGGTGTATCTTAATATGTCCATAGATTGCTTCCATGCCTGATCAGTATGGAGGTTTAATGCATGGGACCACAAAGATATTCCGATGGTCATATGGTACTAAAGTCAGCTAATGGTATTCAAAGAAGATATTCAGAAAGGAATTGTCCAAGTAAAGGTCTTCGATTAAGAAATTCATGGAATCGTAACATAAATGTGTCACTCATTTGACACAAGCAAGGATGGATGAACTGGAGCCTGAGATTTGGAAAATCTCTGTAACCTCCTTGTATCTTGATTATCTTCTCCTAAGATTACCCTGTTTACCTCCTGAGAGGCAAGTAGAGTTAAGATTTATATCCCATTTAGGGCTATATTATCATGAAATTTCCTAAACGGCTAGTACCATCATTGGAGGAATCGAAACCCTGATTAAGTAAGTTTTAAAATAGAGGATTCATATAGCCTAACTCAATGCTCTGAGAGTTGATATTGTTAAATAAGAAAGACGGTTCATTTTGCTTATGCATTCATTACCGCAACTGTTATGGGCCATTTTCTGAGCGTATATATCTTGACTAATATCCTGCTTTTGGTTGTTTACTTGTGATCAGGATACTGGATTAAGATATTGGTACCATCCTGGGTGATATCCTGGTGTTAACTAAATTGACCACGTGCAGGTTAGAGGCTATGGGTTACTAACGGTCAGATGGACTTCTTCTCCTTAAGACTCGGGCATATCTGTTATATGAGAGACGTTGAACCCAAAAGACCAGGTCTACAATGTTCAAGTGGGGAATATTCGCCGGATCCCGGTTTATTAGGATAGTTTGTTGCATTTCTTTTACTATAAATAGATGGGGGCAGATCAGATTAAGGCACGCAACTTTCACACACACTTTCGAACACTTTTGCTCTCTAGCTTTTAGCAGTCACTACACGTAAACACTTGTACTCGAATTACATTGTAACACCTAGTTGATCCGCATCACATCCTGCATTGTATCCTGACATTTGAAGTAATAGAAGAACAAGGCAGCTGCGATTGTCAGCTCCCGAGGTTTTGTGCCGGCGATCTAGATTGATCAAGGGCTTTCCTCGTACATCACGTGTCAACCTTTACTTTTTTGCTCATTGTTTGATAATAGATACAGCTCTATATCCTGAGCCGTATCCTGAAACTGTTTTTGCAATTAACTTGATTAACATATTTTTCACACATATTTCTAGCACACTACCTCACTTAACTAATTTGATCACTTAATTGCTTCGGTAATTTTTGACCAAAACAATTTGGCACCCACCGTGGGGCAAGTGGTGCTATTTTTGCTAAAAACTTCAGTAAAATCATTACTCGGTTTTCTATTGTCAAAACTTTTTGCTACATTGTTTTCAATGGCCTCAAGATCAAACATGAGCTCTTCCACCATGTCTGCTACAACCTCTGCAACAATTGGTTTGGTGCTTCCACCTCCTCCTCTAAGAATGCAAGCTTCTTCACACGGAACTGAAAGTCATGTAGCTCGGGATGTTATCCCCGCTCCCAGTACCCAGGGATCTGGTCCTGTTTTGGCTTCTAATGATGAAATTCTGAACTTGTTTGGTAGTGTACAGGAACAGATGAGGCAGCAGCAGGAAACTAATCGGATGCTGATGAGAGAGATACAACTCTTGAAATCCGGCCCAAGTAGACCTGCTGAAGAAATTGTCACTCCTTTGCAGCCTAGAGCTTTGAACTTCAGTTCTGCAGTTTACACTGAAGATAACCGGGGGAATATTGTGCCAAACCATTCTCAGAATCATACTCCTGAGATACCCTCCTCGGTTAGGATGTCAACTGTGAGGAGCTCAGGATATGCTTCAGGATATGGCAGAATCCTCAGACCGGTAACATGTCAAATAATAATACTCTTGCTACTAACAATAATGGGTCTTTGCAGGATGCAGGTATGACGTCAACATCTACTAGGGAGCTTCAGAAATTGAAGGACATGATATCCAGTGTACCTGGAGTGGTCCAGCCAATTCCGGAAGTATCCCAAGACAGCCACAGGATATCCCGCTTTGCATATCCCATCTGTGATGCTGAAATACCAAAGAGATTTCAATCCCCCAACATGAAGCTGTATGATGGGACTACGGATCCTGAAGAGCATATTGCCCAGTATAGGGAAAGAATGGAGATTAACTCTATCCCTCCGGAGCTCAAGGAAGCATGCTTGTGCAAGGGTTTCGGATCTACCCTGACAGGATCAGCCTTAAAATGGCTGTTAAATGTTCCTCCTCACTCAATTACTTCGTTTGCTCATTTGGTTAATTTATTTAATAGTCAGTTTTCTTGCAGCCGGAGTTTTGAGAAACTAACCAGTGATCTTTACAGGATAACTCAAGGACCTTAGGAATCCTTAAGGGATTATGTGAACAAGTTTAGTCGGGAATCCTTGGACATCCCACATCTTGATGTTGCAACAGCTGTGCAGGCTTTTAAGATGGGGTTACAAAAGGATTCTCAGTTTTATCAAGATCTTGTAATGAATCCCTGCAGGAATCTCGACGAAGCTCGTAACAGGGCCTTGAGATATATTCGCTTGGAAGATGACAAAAAGATGCAAGAGAGAATGAATTCTACCTCAACCTATGAATCAACCAACAGGAAATCAGAATCCTCGTATAAACCATATCGCTCTAAGCCATATGGCAGAAATGACAACAAGAAAGTGAATGCTGTTGAAGACGAGGATCCTGAAGAATATCCTGAATTATCTGAATACTGCTTTTCTGTTAACATACCTGAGTTAATGTATGCTATGCAGGGTTTAGGAGACAAAGCTAGGTGGCCTCGAAAGAATCAACAAAAAGCTGATTGGAAGGACAAATCCAAATGGTGTGCCTTCCATGAGGATTTTAGACATGTGACCGAGGATTGCATTGCTCTAAGGAAAGAAATAAGCTACCTATTGAGCAAAGGGTATCTGAAGGATTTGCTGGGAAGAAAGAAGAATAAAGGGCAGGATCCTGAGAAGGATCCTAAACGAGCAGCATCACCCCCAGCAGATGCCAAAATAATTAACTTTATTTCAGGAGGATCCGACATTTGTGGGACTTCGTATTCTGCGGCCAAGAGACATGCAAATGAGGCTAAGACTGAAAGGGGAGACAAACCAGCCAGGATGACTACCCTTACAACTGATAAAGTGATCACTTTCGACAGTGACGACAGGGATACTGTGCAGAATCCTCACCATGATGCCCTTGTAATTACATTATATGTTGCTAACCATTTTGTACGCAGGATATTAGTGGACAATGGTAGCTCTGTCAACATAATTCAGCTGGAAACATTGAAGAGGATGAATGTATCTCCAATGGACATTACTTCGAAGTCCACTGTGCTCGTTGGTTTCAGTGGAGAAGCTAGGAATACCGTAGGGGAGATAAAGTTGCCAGTATATGTTGAAGGGGTCAACTCGATACAACGCTTCTATGTGATGGATTCCCTATCCTGCTATAACATCATACTAGGCAGGCCATGGATCCATGACATGAAGGCTGTGCCATCGACTTATCATCAGTGCATCAAGATCCCTACCCCTTGGGGGGTCGTTAAAGTTAATAGTGATCAGCAGGAGGCGAAGGAATGCTACTCATCCTCAATGAAATCCTCAACCAAGCCTAATGCAGCATAGCAATTAAAGATGCGGGCCCAGGATATCATGGAGGCTTCGGAGCAGGATGTAAAGAAAGTTATCCTGGATCAGGATAATCCGGATATCTCGGTGCTCGTAGGAACCAATATCCCTCAGGATATTGAAAATCAATTGACTAATTTTTTGAAATGCAGGATGTCAACATTTTCTTGGAAGCATGAGGATATGACAGGTATTTCCAAGGATATTATAACACATAAACTCGGTATTGACAGGTCGTTCAAGCCGGTCCAGCAAAAGAGAAGGAAATTTGCTCCGGAGCGAAATGTGATCATCCAAGAGGAAGTTGAAAGGCTACTAAGGAGCAAGATGATTAGAGAAGTGAAGTTTCCTAAATGGCTTGCGAATGTAGTCGTGGTACAAAAGAAAAATGGGAAATGGAGAGTTTGTGTAGACTACACAGACTTAAACAAAGCCTGTCCAAAAGACCCGTTTCCTCTACCTCATATTGATTCAATGGTAGATGCTACCTCCGGCCACGAGATGTTAACCTTCATGGATGCCTCTTCAGGATTTCAGCAAATCCAAATGGAAACCTCTGATCAGGAGGATACTGCTTTCATGACACCCACATGTATTTATTGTTATACTGCTATGCCCTTTGGTTTGAAAAATACAGGTGCAACATACCAGAGGTTGGTAAACATGATGTTTAAAGACAAGCTGTGGGACACCATGGAAGTATATATTGACGATATGGAGGTGAAATCTAAAAAGGCTGAGGATCATCTCCAGGATATTAAGGGAGCGTTTGATATCCTGGATCAATATAACATGAAACTGAATCCTGCTACGTGCCATTTCGGAGTGGGGGCAGGAAAGTTTCTAGGATATATGGTGACCAAAAGAGGCATAGAGGCAAGCCTGGAGCAGATTAGAGCTATCCTGGATATAAAATCACCTTCGAATATGAAGGATGTCCAACGGTTAACCGGCTGAGTAGCAGCATTGAACAGATTTATTTCAAGATCCTCAGAAAAATGCAAGGAATTTTATGATATCCTCAAGAAGAATAAGAAGTTCGAATGGGGAGCAAAGCATGAAGCAGCCTTGCAGGATTTGAAGCAATATCTCTCAACTACACCTCTATTGATGAAGCCTGAAAATGGTGAACCATTATCCCTGTATCTTGCAGTATCAGTGAATGCAGTAAGTGCTGTCCTTGTAAAGGATCATGAAGGTCAGCAGTATCCTGTCTATTATGTTAGTAAAAGTTTATTAGATGCTGAAACTAGATATTCTCATCTAGAAAAATTGATATTAGCCCTAGTTATGGCATCAATGAAACTTAGACATTATTTTGAGACACATAGGATTCATGTTAAAACCAATTATCCTATTAAAAACGTGCTTAGGAATCCCGAGATGTCGGGTAGGATGGCTAAGTGGTCAGTAAAATCAAGTGCTTATGACTCAGTATATGAGCCTAGAAATGCCATAAAGTCTTAGGCTTTAGCTGACTTTGTGACTGATTTCAGTAGTGACATTCAAAATGAAGTAGACTTAGAAGTACAGCAGCTAGGAGAAAACTTAGAATGCTGGACATTGTATACTGATGGTGCATCTAATGTAAGAGGTGTAGGTCTAGGTATACTACTAAAATCACCACAGGGGGACATATTACCCCAGGCTATTAGGTGTGAATTTCCTGCTACTAATAATGAGGCAGAATATGAAGCTTTGATTGCAGGATTAGAGTTGGCTAAAAATATGAATATTAGATGTTTACAAGTATATGTTGATTCCCTGTTGATTACTAACCATTTCAATGGATCTTACGCAGTAAAAGGTGAAAAGTTAGCTGAATATCTTGAAATTCTCAAAAAATTAGCAGGATACTTCGATATTTTTACACTTGAACAGGTACCAAGAGAGGAAAATGCTGAAGCTGATGCCTTGGCAAATCTGGGATCATCGGTCAGGATACCGGAAGGAACCCGAATACCAATATTACATATCCTATATCCTGTGACGAATCCTCAGGATAAGGAAGTAATAAGTATTCAGGATCCTGATGATGAGTATCCCGAGGAGGATCCTAAGTCCTGGACGGCTCCAATCATGAGATATCTCAAGGAAGGACACATCCCAAAGAATGAGAATCTAAAAGCCTTTAGAATGAAGGTATCACGATTCACTATTATAAATGACATTTTGTATAAGAAATCTCTTGCAGGACCATATCTGAGGTGCTTGGAGGATCCCGAAACCAAAGAAGTACTTCAGGATATACACGAAGGGGATTGTGGTAACCATACTGGGGGCAGGTCGTTATTCTCAAAAGTATTAAGGACAGAATATTATTGGCCGACGATGAGAAAAGATGCCACAGAATATGCTCGAAGATGTGACGCATGTCAAAGACATAGTAACATATTACATCAGCCTGCTGAACCGCTGTATCCTATTGTTTCCCCTTGGCCGTTCATGAAATGGGGTATGGATATAGTGGGAAAGCTTCCGAAGGCTCCAGGAGGAAAGGTTTTCATGTTGGCAATGACGAATTATTTCTCCAAGTGGGTTGAAGCAGAAGCATTTGTTCAAGTTAGAGATCAAGAAGTGGTATCCTTCATAAAAAGGAATATCCTGACTAGGTTTGGAGTACCAGCTGAGATAATTTGTGACAATGGATCTCAATTCATAAGTAAAAGGACTACATACTTTTGCAAGAGTTGGGGAATTAAAATGATCACGTCTACTCCGGTGCATCCTCAAGCAAATGGACAAGCAGAATCCTCAAACAAGATAATTGTCAACAACTTAAAAAAGAGACTAGGGGCTAAGAAAGGAAGATGGGTAGAAGAATTACCCTTTGTTTTGTGGGCTGATAGGACAACGGTGAAGAATGCAACTGGCCAAACCCTGTTTTCCTTGGTGTTTGGAGCAGAAGCGGTGATCCCGACAGAAATGGTGATACCTACAGCGAGATCCAACCTCAGGGGTCCTGAGAAGAATCCTGAAGTCCTATGCCAGGAACTGGATACTATTGATGAGACAAGAGACGCTGCAAGGCTAAGGATAGCAGCATATCAACAGAGGATATCTAAAGCATATAACAAGAATATAAGGACTAGAAGATTTCAGGTTGGAGATTGGGTATTAAGAAAAGCTTTTCAGAATACTACTAATCCTGCTGATGGAAAGTTGGCTCCAAAGTGGGAAGGACCCTATGAGGTTGAATCAGAATCAGGAAAAGGAGCATACCGACTCAAGAATATGGAGGGGGATATACTACCGAGATCCTGGAATGCTATACATCTAAAGCTCTATTTTAAGTGAGTATGGAATTCAAATTCTGACTCAGGGTGGTATGGATTCTGACTCTTTTATTAAATTTTAATATCATTTACTGTTTTGAACCCGTTACTGACTTAAGCATCGGAGGGGTGTTAGCCAGGCTAACACCCACCTTAGCTTATAAGTGTTTTGCAGAATATGCTTCGAGATGTAGCACCAGGATACACACTCGGGATACTTCGGAAGATTAGAGGATTGGCCCCCTCTCTCACGTCTAAGGGATCTTGATCCCTTCACAGGTTTAAAGGTATTCACCTTTCTTCCGAATTGGGTTTAAACACCCCGCCTGGAGCGCAAGTTATTCGGGAATAGTTCAAGGTGGTGGGACCAGTTCATGTAAAAGTGGCTGACAATTTCGTTACTATTGGCTATATCTTGAATCCTTAAGGTATATGAGGATTGATCACCCTCTCTCATGAAAGGGTATTTTCATTCTCTCTAAGGTTTAAAGGTTTTCACCTTTCTAAGTCTTGGAGTTTATACACTCCCGCCTGTAGCGCACGAAAATTTGGGATTTTCCCCAGGACACAAATGATTTATCTCCAGTATATTTTGGGTTTTACCCATGTAACACAAAAAATTGTCCATACAATTGGAACTATTATTCAAAAATTTTCTAAGTGTTTGAGGACTTCATGCACAGGGGACATTCCATCTAAAGTAATTGTATGAAGCACAAAGGATCAAAGTTGAGCTAAGTGTCTCGAACTGGGGACATCTTAGTAGGAGAAGTCACAAAAGGGGTTGGAATTTAATACTAGGGCTACACTCAATTCCTGGTATGATCTTTCCTTTGTGAACCTTAAATGAATTGTTTAACTTTGATTAAGGATATATCTTTAGGATATGTCTTCGAAATGTATTTTTGGAATACGTTTCGGGATATTTCATTGAAATATTTGATTGAAATATTTGATTTGAAAATGAAAACCCTGATCAAACATGTATTATCAAAACAGGTTTTAGAAAATGGGCTATCTTTTATTCTTTAGAAGTTTTGTCTGAAATTAATTGAATTTGTAGAAATTCTATTTGAAAAAGGTTTTCATAATATATCACTGAGTATATTGATCAGGATATGAGAGCAATAGCAAGCCAATTGAAAGATGAAATTATTTGAAATAAGCAATATCAGTTGATAACCGAAGGTTTCATCCTAAAACCTAGGACCCATCCACCTTCGGCTATCAAGTCGTTTTAATACAGAAATAAAAACTGTTCATAGGACAAGAAATAAAATTGTTCAAACATAAGCATAGCTCTCAAATATTAAAGAAAATAAGTTTTAGGAGGCAGCGCCTTCTTCGTTCATGGTAATTTCAGCAGCAGTCGTATCGGGATCAGCCTCAGCATCCCTCTCAGCACTAGTTGGTTTTTCGATTGCTTTTGAAGATCCTTCAGCTGCAGGAGTGCCGCCGAGACTCCTTAGCTTTGTTTCCTAGGCACTGACGTCCCAAGTAGGGCATTCGAAGCCCAATGTTTTGGCTTCATGGGCCATCTTTAGCCTGGCCTGTAGGAGGGAAGTGACGACGGAACTTTTGAGGCTTTCCCGGTAGCTGACCATATCTCGTTCATGTTGAGCATGGGCAGCATCAAGATCGGCTTGGGCCTGGAGAGTAGCTTTGTTGAGAGCAGCCTGGTGTTCTTGGGTCATAGCCTTGAACTTCTCCTCGTAGTGCCGAGATTTGGCGGCTGCAATCATGCCCTGATCGGAGATGGTAACCTCGGCTTTCTTCAACTTGGATTCAAGCGTCTTGTTGAGCCCACAGGATTCTTGATATAGATGAACCAGACGTTCAAGACCCTGCAAAAATAAGAAGACAGGTATTGGTTTTAATAAATACTTATAAGTGATATAAGCTGCAGGATATGGCTCGAGGATACTAACCTGGTTGAGAAAAGAAGTCATAAATCCGCTTGCTTCGAAACCCGTGATTCTCATAGGGGAATGTATCAGAGATGAAGGGGGAATCGGGCTCTTTCCTTTTACGAGAGCTTGAACTCCGGGGCTTGGTAGCTGGCGAAGGTTTGGGAATGACGATGGCCTTGGAACTGTTGGGCTTGGATGAGGTCGTGGCCTTGGGACTAGGTTCCTTCTTGATCTGGACCTGATCGGAATAACTGTCCAGCTCATCGAGGTCAAAGACTTCAGGGATCTTGGCTGGTGCTGCGTAAAGGGAAAAAGTCTGACATCTTTATTACTCTTCATTATATTATATTGCGCTAATTAATTATTTCAAAAGTAATCCTTACCAGACATTTCAGATGATGAGTCTTGACTGGAACTCGGGATATGTGTGGTAAAACTCCTGTCACTTGCAGGTAATTAGTAAATAGTTTTGATTCTTTTTTCTGATTCCGCAGTAGGGGGAGCTACTTCCTTAAAATTCACTGCAAAAGGATCAAATAAGAGGATATTAGCAAGAGATAAAATTCTAAAGGTACGTGGGAACATTCATGATCCTACCGGTGGTTAACCACTCCACCAGAAGGTTAGCACCCTCATCAATAGAGTCTCGTTTGACGAAGAAGAACTTGCGTTGCCATCCGTCTTCGTTTTTGGTGGCTTTAAGAATAAGGAGTTTGTTGGAAGTCGAAAAAAGCAAAAACCGACTAGAACCGTGGGATCGAAGGCGGTAAGCGATTGGCATATCTTCGATACAAAGGTCGGGACAGTGAAGATTTTTAATTTGGTTGAGTACGATTAATACCCTCCAGACCATGGGCATGGTTAGGGCAAAGGAGATACCGGTAGTCCGGAAGAATTGCATCATAAATTCGGGAAAAGGGTACCGAAGACCTAGCGAGAAGGGGTATGCCGGGAAGCAGACCCAATCAGCAGAAGAAACGTCCGATCGAATTGACCGATCAAATGGTCTAAAGACCGTGCCATCGGGGAAAGCACCGGAAGCTCTCAAAGCTGCAATATCTCTGTTATTAAAAGCCCAAACCTCCTTCTCGGGATTTTTGAGAAGATTCTGCTGAATGAAGGTCTCGGATGATTCACCGGTTTGAGAATTAGTTCTGGCAGCCATTGCAAGTAAAGGAAAAGAGATTAACAGGAAATGAATAAGAAGTAGGGAATTACCTGGAGACTCCGTTGGAGATATCTGCTTTTCAAACAAGAAGAGAGAAGATATAGGAGCATTGTAGATCTCCATCGAGTTAAAAACGCGTTGGAAGTTATGGTGTAATCTTGACCGTCGTCTCGATTTAATTGCCTTGATTTACGAGATAGAATTTTTAAAATATATCCGTTGGATTGGTATACCAACAGATATATTTGGGGACAATTGTTATGGGCCATTTTCTGAGCGTATATATCTTGACTAATATCCTGCTTTTGGTTGTTTACTTGTGATCAGGATACTGGATTAGGATATTGGTAACATCCTGGGCGATATCCTGGTGTTAACTAAATTGACCACTTGTAGGTTAGAGGCTGTGGGTTATTAACGGTCAGATGGACTTCTTCTCCTTAAGACTCGGGCATATCTGTTATATGAGAGACGTTGAACCCGAAAGACCAGGTCTACAACGTTCAAGTGGGGAATATTCGCCGGATCCCGATTTATTAGGATAGTTTGTTGCATTTCTTTTACTATAACTAGATTGGGACGGATCAGATTAAGGCACGCAACTTTCACACACACTTTCGAACACTTTTGCTCTCTAGCTTTTAGTAGTCACTACACACAAACACTTGTACTCGAATTACATTGTAACACCTAGTTGATCCACATCACATCCTGCACGGTATCCTGACATTTGAAGTAATAGAAGAACAAGGCAGCTGCGATTGTCAGCTCCCGAGGTTTTGTGCCGGCGATCTAGATTGATCAAGGGCTTTCCTCGTACATCACGTGTCAACCTTTACTTTTTTGCTCATTGTTTGATCATAGATACAGCTCTATATCCTGAGCCGTATCCTGAAACTATTTTTCCAATTAACTTGATTAACATATTTTTCACACATATTTCTAGCACACTACCTCACTTAACTAATTTGATCACTTAATTGCTTCGATAATTTTTGACCAAAACAGCAACCCTATTTAGACAACAATTAAGAATCGCCATTAGCTGCCCAGGATCGTCGATTTGTTCGACTAGCTGTGAGGATTAGCTATTCCTTAAGATTAGTTTTAAGCGGTGGTTGGAATAACCATCTCACCTTAAGATAAGCTTTTCTATAATAGTTGTTATGTAAGTATCAAGGCTGCTCCTTTGGAGACCTTGTGTAGATGGAATGTTAAGCATCTATTGTTAGAACAATAGATTGGTAAATTCAATTATCAGGATCTGAAGGTTGCTTTGGAAACAACAAATAAGATTCAACAGAATTCGTAATCATCTAAAAGTTGCCAGTAAACGGCAGAAAATTGAGGATTTATAAAAGTCGCAACCTTCTTAAGTCCTTAATAAGGAATAAGGTTCAATCGAAGGTATCGCCCTAAGAAGGGTGTGCTAAATTTTAAATTCCTTAGAGTAAGTTAAGCCCTAGATATATAGGAACATTCGGGAAATCGAATGCAACAAAGGTCAATAAGCCTATAAGCTGAAACCTATATAAGGAGCTTAGTGGAGCTCGCAATACGACCCACACTGATGATTCAAGGATATGTTCCGCCAATATGTTGAGACACATTGACATAATGATAGGCATATTAAAGAAACTTTATGATATGATAAGAAACCTGTATCGATTAAGGATCGGCAGGTTAAGAAGCTCCAAAAGGATATATGTACCCATTAGAAAGGTCAATTGGGGTGCCTTAGAGGCCCAAATGTACTGGGGAAGATTAAGCCCAATATAAGACAGAAGTACTTCCTTTACTTTAGCAAATCTCGAGGTCAAGATTTCTTTTAAGGGGGTGAGGATGTAACACCTCGTAAAATCACGTCCAATGATGTATTGGCAAGTGTAATAAACCCTAATAAAGTCAAACCTTGAAATTTAAGGGACTAATTTTTTGAAAAATAGAAAAACATTAATTATAAAAGAACTGGAAGTATTAACATACCTAAAATAAGTTTCTAAATAACCTTCTACGGTTTTATATTCACAAATGAGCCACTTGTTGATCAAGTGTAGCCGTTTGTGTAATTAATTGAAAGTTTGCGCAATAAAGGGTTAAAACCGTCAACATGTTAATTCTTACCTCTGAGTGGCCTTTTAACAAACCAAGAGCTTCATGATATTTGATTATACTCTCAGGAATGCCAATCGTTAGCCGTCCAAGGTTTTTATGCCTATAAGTAAGGTTATGCGCAACTTTGCAAGTTAGAGGGACTAAAAGTGTCAATATGTTTAATTATACCTCTGAATGACCTTTTAGCAAACCTGAAGCATCGTGATGTTTAATAATACTTTCAAGAATGCCTAATATGGATTAGATGAGGCTTCGATGCTATTAAATGATGAGATGCGCAAGTTTGCGTAATAGAGGGACCTAGAGCGTCAACTTTTGAATCTACGCCTTCGGTGACCATTTAAGCGATCGAGAGCGTATAAATATTTAAGTATATGCTTGGGAATGACCAATGTGGGCCATGTAAGGCTTGGATATCATTAAACGACATTTCGCGCTGCTTTGTGCGATTAAAGGACTAATTGCGTCAAACTGCTAAAGTATGCCGATTCGTATAGTAACGGACCTTCCGGAATACGACCATGAGTTAATCATACCCTAATTATCCTTTATATAGCTTAGATATAGGCTTAGAAGTGTTTGGTGCGCAAAAATAAACTTTTAAGTTATGCAGGGACTAAAAGTGTCAAAAAGTGCACAAGTTTGCATTTTCGCGCATATCTCACATTCTGAATATCTCCGGACACCCAAAAATTTATGTAAGCACTAAAATATTTTTATTTTAGTGTTTGGCTTGATAAAATTTCATTCGTCGCGTAATTTGGTTCGTTTTTCGCGTACGTCCGTGTTTCGTCGTAATTAGCCGAACAACGTGACCGTACGACCAAACGAACCAACATCCGGCATGTTTTTGAGCATGCTTCATGTTCCCTATGCTTATGCATCATTGTAGAGCCTTAAATATGGTTTAACGGGGCTTAAACGTGTCAAAACGCATCAAAAATCAAGTTCGGGGACTCAGGGGCCTGTTCTGCCATTTTACCAAACTTTCTGCCAGCAAGCATGGTCCTTACGGACCGTAAGGGACCACATACGGTCCGTAAAGCCTCACCAGACCAGCAGAATGCTGTTTCCAGCTGTTCCAGCTGTTTGTGAGTATTGCAAATGGTTTTCTAAGCAATCTATGGGCTTCCATGGTTTTGTAAATCAGTGGGCTCGAGGTGTACGACTGAGATTAAAGCTCGGGAATCGAGGAACGATCCTAACGGTCCTCTAAATCCTAAAAATACCCCTCTTGGTCTTGCTCTCATTCACACCTTGATCTGAATTGTTCTAAGTTGGAGCCCTTGTGCTTCATACCTGAACATCCTAGATCAATTCCATCCTTGCTTGGACCTTTTGTAAGTGTCCTTTCGTGCTTAGTTTAATTGTTTAGCGTTTATAGCCGAAAAGTCAAGCGTTTCGATAAACGTTTTGACAGGTGTTAAACCTTCAAAATGGCACCTCCTAATTACCACGTTTACTTAGTTAAATTGTCGGGTGAAATAAAAGTCAAACGGGTTTGTTTTAAATAAAATTCATAACTATTAATATAGAAGTCATAAAATCAGTTTTCTCACTTTAATAACTTGGTAAATATTAGTTGAACATGTCTAAGCATGTTCAACCCGACAATTCTAAGTTTAGGCTCGGTTCGAAACCGAAAGTCGCAAAAGTTGACTTTTGCTTTGACTTTCAGTTCTGACCCGATTTAGCTTAGTTTAGATATGCCTTAGGATTCCTTTAGGACCATGTTATAGGTTAGTATAACCCTCTGAGGTTATACAACCTGGATCCTTAGTTATCCTATTCATTTGCATATTTCCGTTATATGTCTAATTGTTGACCGTTATGCCCTTTTGATCGTTAAACGTGATTTTTGAAAAAGTAAAAGAATAGAAACCTTGCTTACTGATTTATAGACTTGCCCCTAAAATTTGACATCAGTTTGAGGTCCATATTAAGAGTTATGCTCATTAGCGTAAATGAAAAGGTTTTTATCAATTAAACGGCATAATTAGCATATAGCCTATCTACACCCAATTTTTGATACCAAAATTTTTACCTACTGATATAAAATAATATTTTGGGATTTTTGAAGATTTTTATTTATTTTTAGGCTGAGCATAACATAGGGTTCTAAGCTTGATTCGGTAATTGCCGGTTTTGCCCTTTTGGCCTATAAAATGAGTTTTACAAAACATTTTGACCCCAAACCTTTTGCTACTGATTTTATAAGATAAATAAAACATTTTAAGCCTTCTGGAATGATAAAAACATCAGCTTTTCTTATAAAACCCTGAAATCGCTTAAAACCATATTTTTACGCGTTTTAAACGCATAGTATGTATTAAAACTATTTTTATCATATAAGACTTGATACCTACTGATATTTTTAGTAAATTTTTATACTTTAATAGTAAGCAAAAGTTTTAAACTCAGATTTCCAAATTTGACCTTTAAACCTTATGTGAAATTACCAAAATGCCCCTTCGGTGCATAGTTTGGTTATAAATGATAAAATTCACATATGTGTAATACCCTACTGATATAACTTATTAAATTAAGTATTTTTACTGATTTAATCAGACCTAAAACTCAGATTTATATTAAACCTCTTTTATAACCTTTTAAATGACCAAAATACCCCTACGGGGCATAAATTGGTTTTAAATTCGTTTTGGGCATAACGGAAGGTATCTTACTGATATCACAACATGTTTAAGGCATATTAACTTAGGAAACATGTATATGACTCTTATGGTTACCCGTTACGCATATTTCGTGTTCAGATCGGTTTATGTAACTAGTTTGCATAAATTGACCAAAACGGGTCAGACCTTATCATTTTTGCCTCAAAATCGAGAATGTGTTTAGTGTACCCATATTATACAAGTCTCCAAACTTGTCGGGTCTAAATCACATTCTATTCCGGTCTTCGCTTAATCAGGCGTTTTGAACCGTAAACATTTCCTTAAAACTAACCGGTCTAAGTTTCAACTTAAATAAGACCCGTTAGGAATCTAATAGGTTAATAAAACCTTCGTTCCAGATTAAGAGCCCCAGTAGAAGTACTTGTGCTTGCTGATTAGAATATACGGCTGAGTATAAATTGCATTGCTAGCTCAGGTAAATACTTTTAACTTATTTTCCCTATACGGGCTTGGGATACGGTATTATAAAAATACCGCTTGGTCGGGTGTAGAAACCTTTTAATCGGAGATGATTAAATTGCATAATCCCGTTTTAATCTGTATTGATTGATAACTGATGGAGAGTAGGAAACACGAGCTTTAAGTGTATTATCTTGTGTGATTTAATGCGTTTTATGCGGTTAGATGTTTCGAATGTGATAACTATGGGCTTTTATGGTTTTACAGGTTAATCGCTTAATTCGGCGAAGTTAATGAGCTCCGTGATGAAAACGAACAAGCAAGGATGATTACCGAGAGAAATATCATTTGGGACTTGATTCGGGCCAAAAGTTAGCTTGAAAACACAAGATATACGAGAGAACAAAGTCTAGGGGCCTGTGGGTAACTAAGTTAAAGTTGATCTTTATACTTCATAAGTTGGCAGCAAGTCTCTAACGTAGGATACGATTCCGAAACGTAATGTACGGTGTGCGAAGCATGTATTTCCAGCAAGTCTTGACCGTAGGTTACGGCTATATTAAAACAGCAGCACACGTGACTTGTGGGAAGGCATTTAATGGGGTTTTAAGACCTAAACATATACACACCGACATGAAGAGAGGGACATGATGGTGCAACACTATTAATTAATCATCACTATCATACATCAGGGAATCGAACTCACGTGAATATTATTAAAAAATGAACATACACACATATAGATTGGCTGCAAACATTGGAGGGTTTATCAAAAGTCAAATCATCATTGTTTTTAGAGGAGCAAGATCACGTGAATATCATTTGTTTTTGGGGGGGCATTATTATTATTTTTCTAAATCTAAGATATATCATCACATGACTTGAATTCTTGAAATCATTATCATCATCTCATGCAAAACAAAAGGAGTCAACAATCATCATCATCACGACAGTTTAGGAGGCACAAGGATCGAAAGTGAATAACACAAATATCAACACTTGGGCCGAGATTGAAAGAAAAACAATAGTGGGCTTTGGACTTGATTGGCGGCACATCTAGGTGTGGGAGAGTCAACATTCACGTGACTGGACTTTTGGAGGGACAACATTGGGCTTCAAAAACTTACATACAATATTGGGCCGCCATACAAAGAAGTGGACATCATCATGTTGGACGGTTGAAGGGGGCCCACGCACACAGCCGACTTGTTAGAGATGATTTTAATATTAACACATCAACATATATGATCATCAACTTGACGGCAGAGGGAAGTCTGGTACGCAGTAGGCAGCAAGAGAAAAGGAGGACGAAGATCAACAACCCATCATGAGCGGCTAGTTTCTTAGTGGTTTCCTCCGGATGGAGAGTTTTTGTAAGTTGGATAATTTTATGTGTTTGTGACAATCGTATAACATGGTGATCTAAGCATTCGATGCTTTTCACCTTGATTTGATTTATTGGTTGTAAACAATTGCATTTATTTAAACCTTAATTTCTAAGCATTCAGTTCCCGAGAGTTCTAGTAATTGGGATATATTTGACATGGGGTTAGGGTTTGTAATTGTAATTGATAATCATTCGATAACCTCCCGTTATGTATTGACCGGAGTACTTAGTCGTTGGTTATCACAATTGATGAATTAGGTTAAACACTTATGTCTATGTGAGTGTTTCGATTAAACACATAATTGAATCTAGCTGTTAAACCTGAAATCTGGAGGAACCATTGTTTCTCTATTGATTTAAACTTCACTTTTTAGTTTGTAATTTTAGATAATCAATCAACTTACAACAAAGCTTTATTTTTTTTCGTCTTAGTTAATCAGCACTTAACATTACTCACTTTCCACAATCCTCCTCTGGTTCGATATCCGACTTATCCTATCTACATAGTTTAGTTGGTTTTTGCATGTCCATAACGACAGACATCAAAATGGCGCCGTTGCCGGGGAGGCGTGCGCAAAGTGTTTAGTGTTAAGTTATTAGTAAAATAGATTAAAAAAAAATCCAAAAATAGTGTCAGTTTTGTTTTGGTTTGTTCAGATTTATGCGTGGTGCTTGTGTTTTTGTGTTTGTGTAGGATGATAGATCTTACAATATTATGCACCTCTCTTACATGCATTTTGTGCAAGGAACCACTTCACCCGTGTATCGGTTGCCACGAGGCCCGATTTAAACGGGAAAGAGCGAAATTGGAAGAACCATCGATGCCTTGCTATGGTAACCCTTCCCCCCCCCCCCCCCACCATATTTCTATGATTCTGATACAATGGTGGAGGATGATTATTACTCTGACGGATGGGATCGAGACGATGATGCTTATTATGAACCAAGGACGGATGGACAATGTTTCTGTTGCGGTCGTAATCATAATTCTGTTTATGAAGATGTGTGCGCGGTGTATTTGGAAAATCCAGAGTATTGGAATAAAAAATGATGGATGTGTACATGTCAAGACCGTATCAGGGATACCGACAGTATCATCCAGAGGAATATTCTAAGCCCGAGGGTGCCTATGCTTATCAGACCGAGGAGGAGAAAAAGCTTGCTATGTTGGAAGTGACTTTGTCCAAACTCGAGCAGTATTTATCAGCACCCAACCTTTCCGATGAAGATCGAATCAGCTGCCTAGTTTCCAAGTGTCAGAAGTTAAAAATGAAGATAGATATAGAAGAGCGTCTCTCACCATTACCTGATGATATTAGAGATTATTCTCACATGGAGGAGGAGGTTGTGGAGGATAATACCACACCAATGAATCCTTTATCTGATGAAGAGTCACTGGTGGATCAGATGGTGTGTGAGGATGAGGAGGCAGAGCAGTCTGATAATGTGAATGTGTGTACCGAACCCCTCCCCATATCAATCATTCAACTTAACAAGTGTGGGGAAGAGGGTTCGAGGAAGAAGATGAAAAGGGCGAAGCTACAAGACATCGGTGTATATCTCGTGAAGTGGATCAGCGAAACCCGCATGTGCTTTCTTAACATGCCAATTATACTGACGAGCTTATGGAGATGGCATGTAAATTTCCGGGCATTCGTTGGAAATACATTAGGTAAGTGTGCATTGAGACCACCGTAGCGCATAGCAGGTATGGTCTGGCTGAAGACCTTTAAACTTAGCGCTCTCGGGAGGCAGCCCGAGGATGTAGAGTTTGTACTTTGTTTTGGTTTCGTTTTGGTGTGTTTGTGTTTTGACAGGTTTCTACGTTCCATCTTCACGGATGCAATGAATCAAGTGTGGGGATGTTTGGCAACATCCCCGATGAGATGTCAGAGAATCCAAGAGATATTTACGTCCCTGTCCGATCACAGCAGCTGCACCGCTACAGACACTTGTTGATTTACTGATCAGGTCAATGTGTCTCTCTATCCTTTATTTTATTTGTTTTGTGTTTTTGGTGGTGTGAGTCTTTGTGTTGGGAGTGGTTTTATGTGTCGAGTCGTCTAGTTGTTAGCCGTTCATGGTTTGTAGGTGGTATCTCTCGAGTTTAGATTATAAATTGCACCATACATTGGGGACAATGTATCCCAAGTGTGGGGATGCGGTAACTCGAGATAGGGTTGGTATGATTATTGATCTTAATTGTTTGAATGGTTGAAATTGTGCTAAAAAATGAAAAATTTTGAAAATTTTTGTCTCGAGTATGCTTAAACTACATGAAAACCAACATTTTCAATCGCTAAAGGGTTCCTACTGATATTAAACTAATTTAGATCCCTAGTCATGGTTGTCCCTTTAAGTTTCATGAGAGTATTTCTGACAAGTTTTTAGAGAATAGTTGAGAAGAGATGCCTAACTAGGGGTAACATGCTTTAGGAATTACACATGCTACGTGTCGGTAACCCATATTCCTTCTATTCAGTGAGATATTTGAGCCTACTAGATTGTTAGTTGAATTTCAATAAAGGTTCAATTGTTGAGTGTAGGCCATATGTTGCTTTGTGTTAGAACTTGTGTGGTTTGATACGTACCGAGACTGTGCTTTAGCGTATGCACATAGATGATAAAGGCATTAGGATCCCTTCATTGTGTTATATGTTGATCGTTTATTTCACCCACCTTAGTTAACCACGTTGAGCCTTATACTTTTCGTTTGTTACACCTTTGTTGACCTGTTTGATTACCAACCATGAATGACAATTATGTGTTAGATATTTGTTGAAAAAAAAAAGAAAAAACGAAATGAAAAAAAAAGAAAAAAAAATGAAAAAAATAAAGAAAAGAAAAAAAATCATTGTTAGATTCGTGTTAAATAATTGGGTCGAGAATAACCCATGTGTTAGTATTATTGTGAATAAGTTGTCATGGTTTGGTATACGTTTGTGTTCACCATATAAAAAAAAACCAAAAATATATCCTTACCTTTACCCTTAACCCAAAACCCAAAAGTCCTTTTGATATGTGTTACGTTATTTGATACAGTGGAGGTGTGATTGCTATACAAGCTTATGATTGCAAAGTAGCATATTTGGTTTTGAGTGAAAGTTATACTAGCACATTACACGCTAGTCTTGCGTAAGCCGAGAGGAGTGATCATTGTGAGGGGCGTGTGGCATGTGTGTAGTATCATAAGCATGTTAGTTTTAGTTTGGTAAGTCTTAAATTGTTTTAAATGCGTATCATTTATTTGTCAGATTGTCAATCTCGATTGTGTCAGTCTATGGGACGGGTATGACTTGGGACCTTAAATTGCTAATTCGGTAAGGGATTCAATGGTGATTTGTTAATAAGGTGAGTAATGTTTGTAATGGTTGCTTAAGGACAATCAACGTTAAGTGTGGGGATGTGATGGAGAGTAGGAAACACGAGCTTTAAGTGTATTATCTTGTGTGATTTAATGCGTTTTATGCGGTTAGATGTTTCGAATGTGATAACTACGGGCTTTTATGGTTTTACAGGTTAATCGCTTAATTCGGCGAAGTTAATGAGCTCCGTGATGAAAAGGAACAAGCAAGGATGATTACCGAGAGAAATATCATTTGGGACTTGATTCGGGCCAAAAGTTAGCTTGAAAACACAAGATATACGAGAGAACAAAGTCTAGGGGCCTGTGGGTAACTAAGTTAAAGTTGATCTTTATACTTCATAAGTTGGCAGCAAGTCTCTAACGTAGGATACGATTCCGAAACGTAATGTACGGTGTGCGAAGCATGTATTTCCAGCAAGTCTTGACCGTAGCCTACGGTTCTATGACCGTAGGTTACGGCTATATTAAAACAGCAGCACACGTGACTTGTGGGAAGGCATTTAATGGGGTTTTAAGACCTAAACATATACACACCGACATGAAGAGAGGGACATGATGGTGCAACACTATTAATTAATCATCACTATCATACATCAGGGAATCGAACTCACGTGAATATTATTAAAAAATGAACATACACACATATAGATTGGCTGCAAACATTGGAGGGTTTATCAAAAGTCAAATCATCATTGTTTTTAGAGGAGCAAGATCACGTGAATATCATTTGTTTTTGGGGGGGCATTATTATTATTTTTCTAAATCTAAGATATATCATCACATGACTTGAATTCTTGAAATCATTATCATCATCTCATGCAAAACAAAAGGAGTCAACAATCATCATCATCACGACAGTTTAGGAGGCACAAGGATCGAAAGTGAATAACACAAATATCAACACTTGGGCCGAGATTGAAAGAAAAACAATAGTGGGCTTTGGACTTGATTGGCGGCACATCTAGGTGTGGGAGAGTCAACATTCACGTGACTGGACTTTTGGAGGGACAACATTGGGCTTCAAAAACTTACATACAATATTGGGCCGCCATACAAAGAAGTGGACATCATCATGTTGGACGGTTGAAGGGGGGCCACGCACACAGCCGCCTTGTTAGAGATGATTTTAATATTAACACATCAACATATATGATCATCAACTTGACGGCAGAGGGAAGTCTGGTACGCAGTAGGCAGCAAGAGAAAAGGAGGACGAAGATCAACAACCCATCATGAGCGGCTAGTTTCTTAGTGGTTTCCTCCGGATGGAGAGTTTTTGTAAGTTGGATAATTTTATGTGTTTGTGACAATCGTATAACTTGGTGATCTAAGCATTCGATGCTTTTCACCTTGATTTGATTTATTGGTTGTAAACAATTGCATTTATTTAAACCTTAATTTCTAAGCATTCAGTTCCCGAGAGTTCTAGTAATTGGGATATATTTGACATGGGGTTAGGGTTTGTAATTGTAATTGATAATCATTCGATAACCTCCCGTTATGTATTGACCGGAGTACTTAGTCGTTGGTTATCACAATTGATGAATTAGGTTAAACACTTATGTCTATGTGAGTGTTTCGATTAAACACATAATTGAATCTAGCTGTAAAACCTGAAATCTGGAGGAACCATTGTTTCTCTATTGATTTAAACTTCACTTTTTAGTTTGTAATTTTAGATAATCAATCAACTTACAACAAAGCTTTATTTTTTTTCGTCTTAGTTAATCAGCACTTAACATTACTCACTTTCCACAATCCTCCTCTGGTTCGATATCCGACTTATCCTATCTACATAGTTTAGTTGGTTTTTGCATGTCCATAACGACAGACATCAATAACAAATAACATTAGGGGTTAATGACCGTGTCCTGGATATCCTTGGCTCATTTAAAAAGTGAATGGCCACAACTTAAGCACAAGGTGTAGGCATAACACCTCCTGTTGCGTATGTAAAAGATATACTCACTCGTAAGGGTGTCTTCTTGTGAGATTATATTTGTGGTGTGTCGATTAATCTTGATCGGTTTGTATAATCACCGGCGCTAAATGTTGGACAAACATGTAAATCGGATGCAAGATTTTTATTAATGAAATTGTCCCAAGTTATAAAAAGTTTTGTGCCTTGTGCATTCAAATCAATTTTCTTAAACAATTTCAAAATGAGTTAGTTAATTGTATTTACCAGTGTAAACTGATGTATTTTCCAAAAAGGTTAAGTGGCAGGTATTGTACGTAATTGGCTGGGAGCTCAGGGCGTTAATAGGGAATCTTGCAAGTTTTTGATGCCTGAAGTCTGTTGAACAGTTTTCTTTTATTTGATCCGCCTGTGGATCCTTTACATAGTGTTTGAAATACTTTGATATTCTCATTCGGTTGTGATATAATTATCTTTTGCTTCCGCTGTGCATTTAAATTGTGTTGTTTGACTATGATGATATCGACTACGTCACGATACTCCCCACCGGTAATACGTGGAAATATCGGGGTGTGACAACTACCTATGTGTCCATCCGTCCGGATTGTCATCCTCCGAAGATTCCACGGTTAAAATACCGGTAATACGTGGAAATATCGGGCCCACAGGTAATACGTGGAAATATCGGTAATACGTGAACAGCCCAAATCCGAAGATTCCACGGTTAAAAGTTGTGATTTGATGGTGAAAAAGATGAGGAAGTGTGTAAAGATCAAGGAAGCACACGATTTGAGATGAAAACTTACAAGAATCGCGAGGAATCGAGAGAAAAGTGGCTGAGAGCGTGCTGATCGGAGGAGAGATGTCACATCAAGTGAACAGTGATGTGACAGGTGAGGTATTTATGGGGAAAGGCGGAGAAAGACCGTGCAAGGAACGGGTCGGATGGCCTCTCGATCGGATGGCTATCCGATCGGATGGTCGTCCGGACGGATGACCATTCGATCGAAGGGTCATTCGATCGGATGGCGAGTGCGAGTTGGTTTCCGACTTTCGTTTCATGCGTTGAGCGTTGCGTTGCATTTCGAGTAAGCGATGCAATATTATTACACATTAGTTACACAATTAACATAACTAACCTAATAACCATAAAAGTAACTTGTATTTCGGGTTGCGATGCGATAGAGTTGCGATTGCGTTTGCGATTAACATCCCACAATATATGTAAGCACACACAAGTAACACATGATATCATGCACACGTAAAACAATATCCATAACCTGTGATTCGAATTGCGATGCGGTAGCGATGTGATAGCGTTTTAGTAGATTAGCGTCTAATTACGTTTATAGCATTATTACTTCACATATTAATAAATCTTAAACAGAAATAGTGTCAAGCAAAGTATCGATTATCGAGTCAATGAGTACAAATAATAATTAAGTCAGAAATGACAGATCTGATTAGCAATCTTTTCTTCCATTGACATTGACTTGTACTTTGACTTTAAAAGTCGGGTTGTTACACCTCGTGCTTAGGTCGTGGCCATTTGCAATTAAATGAGCCGAGGATATCCAGGACACGGTCGTATTAACCCCCAATGTTTAAGTTATCAAGCAATACGAATTAAAACGGATTATTTGGACTCGCGACACATAGGTCATTGATCACATACCCGACCATGCGATAATCATATACCGTATCCCAAACTCGTCTAGGGAAAATAGGTTAAGAGTATTTACCTGGCATAAGTCTTACAATCCAAGATAAATATATAACCACAGCCGATATAACAAAACAACTAGCAAGGTTGCAATTTACTGGACTCCCTAGTCTGGAATGAATGGTATGATAACCAATTAGAATGTTAACAGGTCTTATTCAAGTCATAAGACTTGGATCGGTTAACTATAATGTAAAGAAAATGGTACGATATGCTAGATTAAGCGGTGACCGAATAGAATGTAGGTTAAACCCTCACAAGTACCATGACTTATATAATATGGGTAAACAATAATAAATTCTGGAATTTATAAGAAGTTGAAAGGGTTTTACCCAATTTGGTTAACTTACGTAAACTAAGTTACATAAGTCCACTATACGCGCATAGGCGGTATCGGGTGACGGATGAGTTAATAACAAGTTCATTATGTCAAAACATATTTATTACATTACCATATTAGTAGGCATTCCATTTCATAAGTTCATTATAGCTTAAAAACCATTTTATGCTCACAAGGGCATTTTGGTCAATATTATGGCATAATACATGAACTTGCATAAAAACCGACAACTGATTATGATCAAATAGTATAACCTCATAGGGTTATCCTATACATAAATATGATAATAATGCAACTTCAAATTAGTAGCTAACTTGGCTAAATTGGGTCAGAATCGAAAGTCAAAGCAGAAGTCAAACTGCTTGACTTTCGGTTGCGAACCAGACTATAAACTGGAAATTACAGGCTGAACATGCTTAGACATGTTCTAGTATTATTTTCCAACTGTTAAAGTGTCAAAAATATGTGTTTAAACATTTATAAGTTCATTTTATATGTTGTCAGGAAAACTGCGTTTTTGACTTTTATTTAAACATAACTTTGACCCGTCATTTGACCAATTTAACGTGATCTTCAGGAGGTGCTCTCTTAGGGGATTATCACCTACCTTATTACGATCACGTAGCCATGTTCAATTCGAACAATGGCTGGACCATAATGGTCATAACCGAAAGTCAAAGCAAAAGTTAAATTGCTTGACTTTCGGCTAATTACTTAGCCTAGAAAAGAAATGAGCTGAGAAGGAACACTTACTAGTGATCCAAGATGAATAAGAACTCAGTTGGGAGGCTCCCTTTTGGTCAGGAACACTCCAAGAGCAGATTAGAAAGAAGTGTGAGAAATGAGCAAGAAACAATGGTGATACATGAGGCTATTTATAGTTGAAGAAGTTATGTAGGATCTTGCCAAGTGTTAAGGGGTGTTCTAAGATCATCACAGGTGCCCATTGATGTGTTAAAACTAGAAGAAAGGTGGCACATTTGCGTGCTAAGTGTCAAATGTGCAGACTGCCATGGACATCAATCATAAATCTGCCAGCATGGTCCCTTACGGACCGTAAGGGTTAATCGGTTATCGTCCGTAAGGACCTTAGTGCACATGTTTTCTATACAGCTTACGGTCCATAAGCTACAAAGTCTTACGGTCCGTAAAGCTTTGCCAGATACAAACCTTTAATTGCCTTACGGTCCGTAAGGCATTAGGCCTTGCGGTCTGTAAGGGTCACTCAAAGGCCAAAACTTTGGCATGTTGACATCTTTAGTCCCTCCACATCCATACTTCCACTATTATACACAATTAGTCCCTCTCATCCAAATTATTAGGCATAACTGAGAGTTGATTGGACATGTGTTGCCATAGGATTCGATAAAAATTTCTGAGGTGTTACATCCTCACCCCCTTAAAAGAAATCTCGTCCTTGAGATTTTATTCAAAAAAATAAAGGTACTTTTGTCTCATATTGGACTCAACCTCCCATGTATACTCCGGGCCACGATGGGCATCCCATTTAACTTTCACAATGGGGATCATTTTCTTTCAGAGCTTTTTAACTTATCGATCCTCGATCAAAATCGGTTTCTCAATGAACCTCAGGTTTTTATCTATCTGCACGTCATGGTGTGACATTGCTAGCGACTCATCGGCTAGACATTTCTTTAAATTACAAATGTGAAACACATCGTGAGTTCCACTGAGTTCCTCATGTAGCTTAAGTCTATAAGCCACGGAATCGACACATTTGATTATCTCGAATGGTCCAATGTATCTCGGGCTTAACTTGCCATTCTTTCCAAATATCATCACACCTTTCTAGGGTGATACTTTTAATAACACTTTGTCCCCAATTTGGAACTTAATAGGTTTTCGCCTCTTATCAACATAGCTCTTCTGGCTATCACGGGCAACTTTGAGCCTGTCACGGATTTGAACAATCTTTTCCGTGGTTTCCAGGACTATCTCAGGTCCTGATAGTTGGCCTTCCCCAACTTCAGCCCAACAAATGGGCGTTCTGCACTTTCTCCAATACAAGGCTTCAAATGGAGCGGCCTTGATGCTAGTATGACAACTATTATTGTAGGAAAATTCAATTATGGGTAGATGATCATCCCAATTACTACCTAGATCAATCACGCATGCTCTCAGCATGTCTTCCAAAGTCTGAATGGTATGCTCACTCTATCCATTTGTCTTTGGATGGTAAGCCGTAGTAAAATTTAATCTCGTGCCCAATGATTATTGGAAACTTTTCCAAAAGTGAGAAGTATATCCCGTTTCTCTATCAGATACAATAGATACTAGCACGCCATGGAAGGACACAATATTGTCCACATATAACTTGGCCAATTTGTCGGAACTGTAAGTCTCCTTGATTGGCAGAAAATGGGTTGACTTATTCAGTCTATCGACAATTACCCAAATCGTGTCATTGCCACGTTTGGTGTTTGGTAACTTGGTAATCAAATCTATAGTTACCATCTCCCATTTTCATGTGGGAATTTCAAGTTGCTGTAGTAGTCCTCATGGTTTCTGATGTTCGACTTTAACTTGCGAACACGTCAGACACTTAGCTACATGAGTGGCTATGGATTTCTTCATACCCATCCACTAATAATTCTTTTTCAAATCCTGGTACATTTTGTCTCCTACAGGATGAACATAATATCTAGAATTATGAGCTTCCCGGAGGATCAGATCTCTGAGTCCTCCAAAGATAGGAACCCAAATACGATTATTAAATTTCAGGATTCCATCATTTCTAGGTGCCAACTGATCAACAGTTTCACCTAATCCTTCATTAGAAGCATTTGCTTCTAATAAGGCTTGTTTCTGAGCATCAAGCAGCTTCGCATTCAAGCTAGTACGTAGCTCAATGCTCTTGGCGTTAATTCGAATTGGTTTAACCCTTTCCTTACGACTCAAGGCGTCAACAATGACATTTGCCTTGCCGGGATGGTAACGAGTCTCATATTCGTAATCGTTCATTGTCTCCATCCAACGTGTAACACCCCAAAAATTTTAAAATGTGTATGTATACAAATATGATTGCTATTAAACCTAGTTAGTAAATGAAACCTTTAAATATAAAGGAAAACAAACTAGAGGGACTAAAGTTGGTAAAATGAAACTATGTTTTAAAAAGAAAAGGTAAAACACAACACACACACACTGTGTGTGTGTGTGTTCGATTAGTAGCAAGAAAAGAAAGGGCAAACCCCATTCTTAACCTAATCAACAAAAATCCCCAAATTGGAAGGCTCAAAGTGTGTGTATTGTATGCATAAACTGAAATATGTGATCACCCAAGCTAGGAGATCATAAGGTATGCTAAATTTTGATGTTTGGTAATGTTATGAAATTTGATGAACATCACAAGTTATGATTCAAGTATGAATAATAGATGCCATAATTGAATTTGAGATATATGTATGATTAGGAACAAAACCTTGATGGAGATTTGTGATCAAATGCTAAGATTTAGGTGTTTGAATGATAAGCAATGCTTATGTTGAATGGGTTATATGAAAGTTGGAATGCATAAGGTATAATGATTTATTTATGTTCATGAGGTATGATAAATAAAAAATTTGATGTTAATTAGGTCATAAGCAGACATAATGACTTGATGAAATAAATTATGGATAAATGATGTTTACTTGTGATTATTAGAAGTAGCATAAAATCCATGCCTACAAGGTGTTCGATAAATTGCCTAAGTGAAAGTGTTTTGCTATGGTAGCGCGATGAAAATTGAAAAGAATCATATGAAATGGTTCTTGATAAATTTGGTGATAACGACTCTTATAAGTGGCAATTTGATAAATAATCGGGTTGTATTCTATAGGCGACTCGAAGGATAAGCCGGGAGATCAATCCGGAAGTGATACTCGACTCAAGGGAAAGCTTTAAGGTACGTGGCTTATGCTTCGTAGAATTTTGTTAATATTTTGTATTGATTTATGTTAAACATTATGGTTAAAATCATGAAATTCGGTTCATTCTTAAATGATGGATTTCATACGAATGAACCGAATGAATAAAATTCGAATAACGAAAGAGTTTGGTTGTTAAAAGTGATGGATTTCACTACGACATCCAAACGGGTTAAAAATAACGGATTCATGAAAAGTTCGGTTGTATAAAAGCGATGGGTTTCGCTAAGTTAACCGAATGGGTCAAAATAATGAAATTATGAAGAGTTTGGTTGTTAAAAGTGAAAGATTTCACTAAAACATCCAAACGGGTCAAAGTAACGAATCTATGAAAAGTTTGTTTGCTTGAAAGTGATGGACTTCACTAAAACATGCAAACGGGTCAAAATGATAGAATGATAAAGGTTTGGTTGTATAAAAGTGATGGATTTCGCTAGGTTAACCAAACGGGTCAAAATGAAGTCTTAATGCATACCGGAATGGTTGCATAAATAATGAGTCGGTTAATACCCGGATAATGGCTAGGATTTCGAATATATGCGTAAACCGAGAAACGGGAACGCGGACTAAAAGTCAAAAGACTCAGATTGTGAGTTATGACTAAAAGATAAACAATTTCGCATATGGAAATTGTGATAATAATGTTCAACTCTTTGTGGTTGAATGGGTTGAATAATTAAAATGCATACCGGGTAATGGATGCATAAAACCCGTGGATAGTACCTCGAGTAATAGAAATCATTCATAGTTATGATGTAAAACCCGCTCAATTCAAGGATCGGACCTGGGTCACTTGGAGGTATGGTTGTAAAAACCCCGATTAGGCGCCGATTAATCACAACTAATCCCGATAAAGAGCTAGTCCCTACCCCACCGTTCGACTAGCGATTACTTCAACACTATTTGAACACCAGATCTCTCCCTTTATCACTCCACCACTAGTTCATTAGTTGTACCAATAGAAACATAAAAGTCCAGGAACTGTATTCAACTAATAATAAAACTACAAGGACTACCAAAAGAAAACCCTAAAAACAATCACAGCCGTCCATCTTGATCATCTTTTTCTAGGGTTTGTGGTACTTAAACGCCTTCAAAATCGTTCAACTGCTCTGAAATCTCAGTGTCGTCTTCTCCGAAGCATATCGAGCGTCACTCATGGTAATGATCTCCATTCTCATCTTCTTGTCATTTCAATTTCATATCTTTGATCAAATATTCACATGTTAGAACAACGCAAATTGTTATGTATATTGATAATCTGATTCTATATTCACGGTGTACATATATAGTTAATCTCAAATTTGTGTGTCAAATCTCTGGTGAAACTGTAACATTTTGTCTGTAATTTAGTGTACAACATAAATTTTTTGTTGATTTATCATTGATTTGATCTTTAATTGTTGATGGTGACTTCAGTAGGATTTTTTTTTTTTTTTTTTATTATAATTTGACCACATTATTATGCTATATGGTGAAACATTGTTAGAAGACACTCTTAAAGTTTTTTGAAACATTATTTATGTTCTAACTGCATTGAAATGTGCTTTAGTGAGCATACATTTGTCACTCTTTCCTATTGCTTAATAAGCTAAGTTCAACTATTTGTCATTGTTTTGTATGGTATGTTATAACTACATGCAAATTGTTATAGTTATTGCTCAATTTACATTTGATCTGGATGTTAAAGTTGTGATTGTGTAAATTTTGAAGGCTTTTGTCAAAGCTCAGAAGTCAAGATCCTACTTCAAACGGTTTCAAGTCAAGTTCAAGAGAAGAAGAGGTATGGATATCCTTGTTATTTATTTTGTATCTCGTTATTCTCTATCGAGTTACACGAGTAACCCCTGTTTGTTTTTTTTTTGTTAATGCAGAGGGTAAGACTGATTATCGAGCGAGGATTCGCTTGATTAACCAAGACAAAAATAAGTATAATACTCCAAAGTACCGCTATGTCGTGCGATTTGTATCCTTGCCATTTATCTTTTTTTTAGTTCAGTCGTTAACATAGTAATGAACTATTTTTTAGAAACAAATTATATTTGTTCAAATTTGTTATGAACTTTGTTATTATTTTATTCAGTCAAAGTTTCACTTTACCATTTTTAATTATTTTTGTTGCTTAGATTATTACATGAGTCTTGGATTGCTTGTAATATTTTTGAAAAGGTTTACCCCTTAACGGTGGCATTAGAGCAACAAAGATATAGTTGCGCAAATTGTGTCTGCAAGCATTGCTGGGGATATGGTTCTTGCGTCCGCATATGCTCACGAACTGCCTAACTATGGTCTCAAAGTTGGGCTCACAAATTACGCTGCAGGTATCTTGGTGTTTAAACTTTATAATCTCATTAATTATTTGTTAAAAGATCACTGCTCAACTTTTTTCAAATGTAGCTTACTGTACCGGTCTTTTATTGGCTCGCCGTGTTTTGAAAAAGCTTGAGATGGACGACGAATACCAAGGAAACGTTGAGGTTATTTTCTTGTTTATAAAATTTCTTAAATGCCACTCATAATCATGTAGTTTATATATTAATTTAGAGATTAAACTGTGCAGGCAACTGGTGAAGATTACTCTGTCGAACCCGCAGAGACCAGGAGGCCTTTCAGGGCTCTTTTGGATGTCGGTCTTATCAGAACAACTACCGGCAATCGCGTGTTTGGCGCTCTCAAGGTACATGTTTTAATAATTTAGTCCATAGTTTATTACGTATTCTTATGTAATTTTTTGTTTAGGGGGCTTTGGATGGTGGCATCGACATCCCACACAGTGAAAAGAGGTTTGCGGGATTTAACAAAGATGGTAAGCAACTTGATGCTGAGGTGCACCGCAAGTACATTTACGGTGGGCATGTTGCTTCCTACATGAGGGTGAGCATATTGTGTATAGTCCTTGTCTCTTTGACCATATTTGAAACTGTTGAAGAGAATAATTGGTTAATTAAGTAAATTTTTTTTATATGGGTTGAAATCAAATACGTGCAGACTTTAATGGAAGACGAGCCAGAAAAGTATCAGACTCACTTTTCTGATTACATCAAAGCTGGGGTTGAACCCGATAACATTGAAGAGCTATACAAAAAAGTGCATGCGGCCATTCGTGCGGACCCCACCCCGAAGAAATCTGAGAAGCAGCCTCCTAAGGAGCACAAGAGGTAACTTGTGTTTTTATTATTGCACAATCAAACATTAAAGGCAACATGTTTATTTGTGTCAAAAGACGTCAAAATCCTAACCTGAACACACTTAAAATTTGTAAAACCTGTTTCTGTAAATGGGTTGGGTGTATTATGTTGAGATTAACTAGATGCTATGAAAGTGACTGAACATTTGGATTGGTTTTAGGTATAACTTGAAGAAGTTGACATATGATGAGAGGAAGCAGAAGCTTATCGAGAGGTTGAATGCTTTGAATGCGGCCGCTGGTGGAGGTGATGATGATGATGAGGAAGATGATGAGTGATAATGATGTTGAATTGTTTGGAAAGAAGACACTTGTGGTGACTTCAGTTTTGTATGTGTTGTTTTTTAGAATCAAAGATGAGATATTTGGAGACATCAAAAAGAGAGATATCAGACATTCTTGCTCAAATCTTTCTTGGTGCAATTTTTATAATCAGTTTTAGTTTTTGCGGTTGTCACTACTATTTATAAACATATTTGTTAAATATTTTGGAAAATTAAACTGCTTTCATATAAAATTATATGATGCTGTCATTAAAAGAATGGGGTTATAAAAATTCATTGAAGTCATTTTAGAGAATACCGAAAAAACATCGAATATGAAGTCAACTGGTCAAGGTTGTGTGTATTCGTGTATTTCTTCACCGTTATAATCAATGTTTTCAGAACCGGACCGGAGGTCGACCCGGTCGCCTTACGCGGTCAAAGGTCGGACCGGTTAGACCGGATTTAAGAAACGGTGTGTATATTTAATATGTATATATATTATATAGATATAGATATATATACATACGTTTTTTTTAAAGGTAGATATATACATACGTACCCATCAAAACTATTAAATGAGATTTTAAGTTTCTATTCATATCTATATACTTTTATTAAGAGAACTGGGTTTTCTACCCTTTTGGTAATTTTACCATGTGTACAAGTTTTGAAGCTAAATGTATAAATGAAGCAAGCCATTTTAGAGGGGCTAAATTGAGACAAATTTCAAACTTTTAAGACACTTAGAGGGCAATATAGGGATTTCTCCCCTTAATACCCTTCATCACCCTTCATTAATGTCCACGCTCAGCACCCTCATCAATGAAAATCATCAGTTATAAAACAATTGAAAATCATCAGTTCAAATCATTGAATGCCATCGTTTCAGAATTGAATGTCGCTTTTACACCTTAAATTTGGCATAGACGCTCCATCTAAACCGGTACAAAAGGAGCTAGGGTTGATTTTCCCCCAACTCAAGTCTGATCGTGTGATGTCTGCAAATCAGAAAAAGAAAATGACCTATCAAGCAAAGTTTGACCACCTTTAAATCTTCAGTCTGAAAACCAACTCTCGCCCTCTATTTTCCTCTTCAAACTTCAGGCGATTTTGACCCAGGCATGAGTTTTCCGCCGACACCTACTTTCAGATCTCACGATTTTGACCCAGGCATGAGTTTTCCGGCGACACCTACTTTCAGATCTCACGATTTTGACCCAGGTAATAAACACTAGAACTCATAAGTTTCTAATTTATGTATGTCTCTATTTTTACTGTTTAAAGCAAAACTTTGTATACCTAGCTTCTTGTTTTATTCAGGATATATCACCTAAATGTTTCTTTGCTGGAGTTTGTTGTGGTGGCTTGATTGCTCTTCCAATTCAGGTTATTTAACTTCTACATTCACGTAATTGACATATTTTAAGCACCCTCACCCTTACTTGTATTTTATTAAAGCTATGACCAAGTTTGCAATAATGACACTATATTTGATTTTCCCTCTGCATTTCAGCTTGGAATTGGTTTCTTACCGAGAGAATGCCCTACTGTTGCCACAGTGGTGGTAAGGATTTATCTTTTACCACAAATTATTGATACTTTTCAATATGATATCTAAGATTTTATAGCACACTTATATTACAAACGCATTATACCACAAATAAGTGTGGTTTCCGAAGACCGCTATGTGCCCATAATAACTGTTTTTTTTAATCTTATCTTTTACTTTGATGTTTGTGAATTATTAATGCTTTAATTAGTATTACAAAAACAATTTCATTAAAATGATAATTGAAAAACCTGTAAATAAAAGATTTTGGAGACTTTATGCATTACATATAGACTTTGGGCAGACTTTCGACATGTTTGACACTGGGCAACATACATTTAAAATCTTTTTTATGCTTTGTTTGGTTATCATATCAGGGATCAGCATCTAAAGTAACCGGCACCTCACTGAAGGTGAGTACAAGGGCTGAAAGGGCATACATTTTTGCAAAAAGGGTTACACCTGCAGGTGGTATGCGTTCAAGAAAACCAATATCAAGTGTTGAGGCTAACATAGTAGGTTGCGGGTTGATCACATGCTCTCATGCTCAACCAAAACAGGAAGCATCCACTGCATCATCAAAACGTTATACTTTCAAAGAGGGTATATAACTATATAGTACTTGCATTTTATATAGTGTTTGTTTCTCATCTATCCATTTATATGTATATTTGAATGTAGTGAACCGTCATTTGGCAGGTGATAGAGTTAAATATGTGGGATCTTTGCACTCTAGATTTTCTCCTCTGCTACCTGCCGTAAGGTATCTTTAAATGGAAACTTTTAGGCCTGTTTGGTGAATTTATAGTTCTATAGTTTTTGAAATATACTCTATCCATATGGCAGTAAATAGAGAGAGATGCAAAAGAACGGAGAAGTTGTTAGCTTTCGACAAAAGACATACATATATGCAAATCATGGGTAGATTAGGTCCGTCAGACAGGCTAAGCCACGTCTCAACAGCAGTACGTTACTCTGTTGTTTAATTTTAGAAAATGACCATTATACCCCTATACTTAGACATTCTCATATTAACATGATAATATTCCTTGATCCAAACAGGTAGTCGGAACCGTTGGATATGCAGCTCCAGAATACATCCAAACCGGATGCCTTACATACAAGAGTGATGTATGGAGCTATGGAATGTTCTTATATGAACTTATAACGGGCCGGAGGCCATTGGATATTAACAGGCCCAAACATGAGCAAAAGCTATTGGATTGGGTAAGACCACACCTCACATGACTTAGAAAATTTCAACTGATTATAGATCCTCGGCTCGCCGGGAACTATTCTCTAAAATCCGCACAAAAGCTAGCCGCGGTAGCTAACAAGTGCTTGCAAAAACAAACAAGAATGAGCCAAGTGTTGGACATGTTGAACCAGATTGCGGAAGGCGATATTGCGAGTCCAGAAACACCATTGCCGTCATTCAAGGCTGCCACAACACCGATTAATGGCGATTGTGAGAGGTCAGTTAGGGAGAGGTTGAAGAGGAGGCTTGTTGATCCTGTTATTGTTGATAACAAGTGGTTGGGTTGTTTGATAGGGAGTCCTAAGCTCGTGAAAACTAATTAAATGCGACTATGTTAGCGTGTTGTATAAGTGCATGATCACAAATATAGACTACTTATAAATGTAACTGAATAAGATATAAGTTATAACGTTATTGTTGTTAAACTTGTATACAATACCACAACGTTATCATGTTTTGTTACATGATTAGATACTAACAAGTTACAAAAAAAAAAAAAAAAAAAAAAAAAAACAGTTGTTACCGGTTATTAGGAATTAGCTTTAAAAAATAGATAACTTCAATTCGTTGCTTTATGTTGTTTTTCGAATCACATACTTGAACACAGAATCACAATTTCAATTCACATACTTTGTTTTGTAGAATTATAATATTTATAATAAAATCACATTTTTTTACAATTAAATCTGGGTTAAAAAATATCTCATTGGACCACCATGTATTTTATTCGGGCATTCTTGTTGCGTCTTCTAGATGGTCGACTATCTACCACAAGCTATTGTGTCTTTCTTAGACTCGATCTCATCGGTTATAGTTCCAAAAGCACTATACAGTTACACATTTTGGTACTAAGACGTGGTACACTGTTCTTGCTTGTACTGTTGCTTACTTTGCTGGATTGCGTTTGTGCCTTATGAGTTACACGTATCCCCGTCTATTTTGCATACACTATGGTGTGATAATATTGGCGCTACATATTTAGCTGTTAATCCAATGTTTCATCAATGTACGAAACACATTGACCAGCATTTTATATGAGATATGATGCTAGCACAACATCTCAACTTTGATATGTTTCGAGTTTTGTTCAAAATGCTAGCCTCCTAACGATGCTAGCACAACATCTCAGCTTTGATATGTTTCGAGTTTTGTTCAAAATGCTAGCCTCCTAACCAAGGGTTTATCGTTTGCTCAATTTGATAGTCCTCGGTTTATGTTACACATTGCTTCAAATGTATAGCTTGTAGGACATACTAAACTGTTTATTTAAACGGCGTACCTGGTGCATTAGGCTCCTGTATTTGCGCAGGTCTGGTTAGGGACCGGATCACGAAGCTTCGTGATCCGATGTTTTTTAACTATCAAATTGAGTGACATGTTTGGTTTTGTAACTAAAAAACTTCATGTTTAAAAGTCAACATTTATAATACATATCATAAATGAATATGATATCAGTCGGGATACCCGCCGCAACGCGCGGGCTTTCCCACTAGTTTTTCATAAAGCAAATCAACAGCTTATCACTTCTCAAAATATCATTTTTACTTTTTCAAGAAAAACCTGCCATCTAATTTCAATCAAAATTAAATCATCATTGACTTTTCAACATATATTAATATCTACTTATTTTCACACCTCCTTATTTTCCTTTTCCGAAGACCCTTTCCCTACCAAACACAAACCCTAAATTCCTCTGCCGTCAAAGACTACAACCACACAAACTGAAACAACCATGTCAACTGCTTCTCCCGCGGTGGCCATGACAAATTTGCCGCTGGTGGCACTTCTTCTTGTCCCGATGCTCACGACCGTAACGAAGCTGTTGATAATTTCTTCAAATCTCGCGGCCATAACGGCCTGTTCTATCAGATCGAGGTGTCTTCTCTCTCTTCTTCAATGGATTTAAACATGACCGACCCGATCTCAGCCTCTGAACCGCCGGCCCGACCGCCCGGCTGCCGGCCCGACCACGGGCCCGATGTTGTAACGGCTCAAACAAGCGAACCGGCCCGCTCTAGACTCCGGGTCCCGGCCGGACCGGTCCGATCGGCCGGCCCGGTCCGGGTTTAAAAACATTGGTTATAATGTTTAAATCATCCATCGTCATTACCTAATTATTATTTTTTATTTAAATTTAAATAACATGAAGAACATATAAAAAAAATAATTTAAATAAAGAAAATGCAAGGTCACTTAAAAAAATAACAAACTTAAAAATCTTCACTCGTCATCTCCTCCCTGTTCACGATCAAACTATAGGTGCTCGGTCAGATCAACTCGAAGGTTAAGGTGTGTGTCCCTGTTACGTATCCTCTTTCGGATAACTTCATTATGAGTGTCGGTGGGTAGTGGATTCGGCTTCTTCTCACAAATACTGAATCGCCTCCTGATTCACTGTGATAAGTACATCGTCGATCATTTCGTCGGATGAAGAACTGGACGAATCGGGTGAAGAGTGAGATGACATTTTGTATAAAAATGATTGAAGAGAGTTTATATGTTTTAGTGAGTTTGTTTGTGATTGGTGTCTGTAAAATATAGGTATATATATAATAAAGTTTTAGGTTTTTTTATTTATTTATTTTTATTTTTATAAATTCAATCGTTCACCAACGTTCATATTGAGTTATTGATCAACAACCTTGAAATCAATGCATGACGCCCGTTAAAGGAATGGTGAAGAGGACGATGGCGCCCCTATGGCACCTAGGAAATGGGTTAGGGGCACTATATACAGGGTCATTTAGAGTGATGTGATGGAGGGCGGTATACCACACCACCTGGTCTAATTGTATAAGCCATCACCCCATTTAGACACAAGTTGCACTTGTTAATGGCTATGTATAGGAGTTTGTGGTTTATCAATAGAACTTTACTATTCCACAAGCCACTCAATAGGTATAAGAAATTTATATAACTAAAACTATTTTCTTTTATTTCTACTTTTCAATTAAATAATACTTTTTAATATCTTAATCATTTTTCTCTCTTTTCCAATGACAATCACTTTTAAAATATATTAAAAAATTATAAAGGGTAAACAGTCCCCTCAAATTTGTAGATGAACAGTAACATTTTCTCTCTTCTCTACTCACAACCACCTACAGGCTACAACCACTTTTCATAAAATAAAAACTTCCCTCACATAAGCGATGTGAATGCTTAAAAGGCTATTATCTCTGTAACCATATTGATTGAAGATAACTAGCACGTACATTTCAGCAACACACTGTTTAGTAAACAAAATGGTAATCATTCAAAATTTCGTGTTGGGGACTTATTAAAAGAGTTGTATGGTTTTGAGTTTTGACCCTTGCAAGAGACTTGTTACTAGTTGCATGATACTTGTGGCAACCAAGAAGCTTGTAGCCCAGCACAGAGGCAAAACTTTATTAGGGCCGCGGGGTGCCTCGGTCCCCACCAATTTTTCGCTCATGGTTCGTTGAAAAAACATGATATAATCACTTTACTATGAGTGTAAAAATAATGGAATCATCAGGTCTTATAAGGTGTTTCAGATGATTAGTAGGAAGCATCCTGTCCTTCAATAATATATACACATTTAACATGAACATTTTTCATTGACATTATCTATATATAATCAAGGATAGTGACATGAGATAAGATATTTATTTTTGGTTGACATTGTTTACATGATGTGGCAGGCCCAAACCCATTTTTTTATAAAACTAACATAGAATATTTAACAAATAAGATAAAGACTAAAAAGTATCAATGACAATCATGGATCAGCTATTCAGCTGCACAAGGGATGAACAGAAGGAGGATCAAAAAAGTAACTTTCTTTTATTATATTATGATCGGACAAAACACTTGCATGTTCCAATTGTGTAGATTTGTTTGAAGCATAAGAACCAAAACAATGAATAAACCCTTGAAAGATAGTTGTAAAAGGTAAAATTTTACATAGGACACGTTACTCACAAAACGGATGAAGATTCACCTACATTTCCAGCTCCAAAACTCCTGCAGATTCATACCGAAAGGCTTGCAGATTCACCTACACGCTATATTGAGAGGTAGCGAAATGGGGTAGAAATTAGTTAAAAGGGTCAAGCAGGTCAAAAGTGTATTTAAATTATTTTTTAATGCATACAACCTCCATAATCATTTTTATCATAAATAAAAAAATAACTATTGAAATACAAAATTTCTTGACAAAAAAATTATGTGTTTGACGATAAACGTTTCGGGTCAATCCATCCTGTTTTGACCTGCTCCCAAAAACTACCCTCTACAATGAAAATTTAAACGTGCAACTAAACAAGAATCACCTCTCCAGTTCTGCTATTCAAATTACCAACCGTGCATAACCAATAACATTGTTCGCCATTTCTTGATCTTTCCATCTCCTTCCGCCCCTTTTAAAGTGCTTTACTGATTGAAAATAGAGATGGCAATAAAACAGGAGATTTGAAACAACCCAATAATTGCAACAAGAGCGTATGAAGCAATCCAAACAGTAACCGCATACAGTGAGCTTAGGGTACCGGGGTAAGCCATTGAAACCGCTAAAGCATGACAGTGAACCTGAAACAACAATAAGCCCGTTTCCCAAAGTTCATTTACTGATGAGGTGTCACGAATAACATGAAATTTGATAAACATGATGATAATCACACCAGATTCACTGATCATAAATTGGCTCATCTTTATTATATGTCCATTCTGTACATTAACTTTTTTGTATCTTTTTTCAAACATCGAACAACTAGACTAAACACAACAGCAAACTACATTATCTTACTTCAAAATATCATATGCACAATGTAACATCTGGCCACTCATATCCACCAAATGAACCAATATTGTCCGCCTTACCAACGAACAACTAACAGATTTGTCCATGGTTACCTGAGTGGAAACTTCTCAAGAGGTCACTCATTTTAAGTTGCTTCTCCACCCAAGCACGCTTATCAGTTGAGTTTTCTCTTGGAAGGTCACTCATCCTAGATTGGTTCTACCCAAACACACTTAACTGTGGAGTTCTAGTCTCATGTACAGCCAATGCGCACCAAAAAAAACATTGCTGGTATGTGAGTCGGACATTCCTTTAGAGTTGTGGGATTTGCCTGAGTTGTTGGTGGTTGAATACGCCACCACCACAACCAACCCCCCCACCTGTCCCGCCGCCGCCACCACCCCCAGCACCGCGCCCCTGCCACCACCCCACCCCACCATATTGACCCGAACTCATTTTGCTCCTAACCCGTTATGACCCGAACCCACCAGTTTGCCAGGGCCTATCAGAAACCTAATCGAACCATTATCAACACTAAAGTACCACACACAACAAAATGTTTAGATAAGCAACCTCAAGTGATCATCTCAACTTTAAATATTTAACACAAAGAATTCTAGTAACATACAAGAAATTGCACTGCAACTTCAAGTCTTCAACCAACCAACCAACCAACCAATCAATCAATCAAATTAACTCAAATTATCACTTTAAAAATGCAAATCCAAAATCATGTCATTAAAACACACAGCCTTTATCTAAAATTACTTCAATAACTTTAAGCCTTAAAGTTAAAACCAATTATATTATATTATAATGCAAGAAGCATGCAATCTTCAAAATTCAAACTACGGCTACCCAACTCAAATGCATCATCAAGACCCTGATCACAAACATCAAAACAAGATTGCCAACCAACAAAAAGAATAACAAATCAATCAGAGAAGAAGAAAGAGTTACCTTAACAATATGTTAATAATGATTGTGATTGTGATGAACAGAGAGTTTGCAAGAGATGCTCTGTATGGATTGAGGGGATATTGATTCAACTTTCAAGAGCTGTGTTCCCTGTGAATTTGGTTCTTTTCCGTTGTCATCTTAATAGTGGGGTGCCTCAACCACTCAAAGAATTATTAATAACAAATGGTCTCTCATCTTTATTAATTAAATAAATAAATAAATAAATTACATTTTGGGTCTCTTGTTAATAATATATATATTTTATTAGGATAGGATAACGCGTTAGGATGAGGACCGAGAAAGTTCGTCTTTCCTTTTCTGTGTTCACAGATTCAAACGTTTTTCTAGTGCTTGGTATGGATATTTTAAAAGTTGACTGTGAGCATAGAAAATATCTAAATGTAAATTTGGATGCAACTTAAACTAGGTTTATCACCTTACCCGCGTTGTGGCAAACTTCTTTGATTATTTAGTCTGTGTTTACATGTGTTTTAAAATCACTACGAGCGCGTTGCACACGAAACCCCTAACAAGTATAAAAGAAAATGTAAAAAACTGTAAAAAATAATTGAAAGAAAATCAGCCAAAAAAGTTGTATGTTAATGATGTTGTTCGTATGAAACCCGTGGTCAGAGATGAGCAAATAATATTGGGTACCGGTACCGAATTTCCCGAACAGAAGGATCCTAAGTACCAATTCGGTACCAACTTTTGGCGTTTCTAGTACCGGTTCGCTACCGATTTTTACCTTCATATACCGGTACCGTAACCGGTATTTTCAGCATCGGTTGCCACGGAGCTCTGATCAGGGATGAGCAAATAGTACCGTGTAGCAGTACCGAATTTCCCGAACTAAAAGATTTTCAAACTCAATCCGGTACCGACTTTTGGCGTTTTCTGTATCAGGCTCATAAGGTTGGTTCTTTAAAAACATTTAATTTGTAATCTTAAAAAATATATAATTGATCGCTACTGGGCCAAAGGCCCATTCCATTGATCGCTACTGGGCCAAAGGCCCATTCCATTTCGTCCAGAAGTGTTTTGTCCAAGGGAGGGTGTTTCGGGTGGGTATTTCGGGTGGGTAGGGGTGGGTATTTCGGGTGGGTATTTGCGGTATTTGAGGGTAAAAACCGGTGAATACCGGTGCCGAACCGGTAACGAAAATACACCCGGTTTGATAAATTTGATACCGGTACCCGGTACCATTTGCTTATCACTTAGTGATGTTACTGTTCATTAAATTACATAGAGTAATCTCATTAAAAAAAAAAGGAAAAAAAGTCAACAATCTCGTCCAAAGGAAGGGTGTTTCGGGTGAAGGGAAAAAAAAGGAGGGTGTTTCGGGTGAAGGGGAAAAAAGTCAACAATTTCGTCTAAGGGGTGGGTATTTCGGGTGGGTAGGGGTGTTTGTTATCCTATTCATTAACTTGTCACGTGTCTATATATGTGTCAAGATTTGAATGGTGAGGTTACTATTTTACTATTCATAAGGTTGGTTTATTAATATATTTAATTAATATATATTAATATATATTAAATTACATAGAGTAATCTCATTAAAAAAAAAAAAAGGAAAAAAAGTCAACAATCTCGTCCAAAGGAAGGGTGTTTCGGGTGAAGGGAAAAAAAGGGAGGGTGTTTCGGGTGAAGGGGAAAAAAGTCAACAATTTCGTCTAAGGGGTGGGTATTTCGGGTGGGTAGGGGTGTTTGTTATCCTATTCATTAACTTGTCACGTGTCTATATATGTGTCAAGATTTGAATGGTGATGTTACTATTTTACTATTCATAAGGTTGGTTTATTAATATATAGGATAATAATTAATTGGGAATACACAAAAGATCAAATCTATGCTTTATGTCATTTACTCATTTTATATTGGTATCGGTTAGTAGGGTCCACCGACTAATCCCAACAGGTTAGATGAATTTGTTGATGATGTCACTGGGAGGGACTTGCATTCACTAAGATTAAAATTAACAAATAACTAAATGCAACTTATAAGTTGATCTCTTAATTTGTGTTGATTGTAAAAGTAGAATTGATTGTTGATGAGTTGGTGATTAAAATCATTTGTAAAAATCAAAATCAACAAATAACTAAGTTGATCTTTTAAAATGGAAGAAACATTTTGGGTTTATTTTTGCATAGAGTTGTAAGACTTGATATATATAGTCAACTATACAGATTTAACTTATCTTCCTATATAATAAAGGAAGCCTTTGAAATCCAACGTGTCAACCCCCCCCCCCCCCCCCCTTTATTTTTATCCTATGTGTCATTTTCTTAGTTTTTTTTTTTTTTTTTATAAAACCTCAAGTCAACTCTACGTTTCCATCTTTCCTCAAACCAGCTTATCTGGTTCAAATGGTCAGACACCTCTGCGTTTCCATCTTTCCTCAAACAACTTATATCATTCAAAATTTAAATTCATTATTTCCCCAAAGGCCTGGTCTATTCGTACACGGCCTTTGTCTTTTTGCACACTCAAAGCGCCCCGCTTTGGCCATAGCGGGGCGCTTTGAGTGTGCAAAAAGACAAAAAACATTGGCTGGAATTTGTGTTGTTTTTTTTTTGAAATAGGTGGGATGTGGGTTAGTTTGGTAGTGTTTTTTGGAGGAAAAAATTGTATTTGAGTTTTACAATACGTTGTTTTATAATTACGTTTTTTTACGTCATTATTTTTATAGAACGTATATAATATAAGTGCGTCTTTATAAACTGTTAACCTAGTTTATTTTGTTAAATTAAACGAACACGTTAAATAAATTGTACAGAAAGCCATAAGAATTAAACGTAAACAATCCAAAACCAACGTGATGTAAATAGAAGATTAACTGCAATATATATATATATATATATCAGTTTGTACATACAAAACAAAAAGGTACAACTGACTACATAATACATAACAAAACACTATACAAACAAACTAAGGTACTAATCCTCGTGCGGTGGGGACGGTGGGAGGGGAAGTGGAGGCAACCCAGCGAGCTCTCGTAGAGAAACGAGCGTCTCGATGATCCAGTCCTGGCGTGCGGCCTGGCGTCTGAGGCGCCGGTCGAAGTCCCGAGCCACCTCACGCGCTACCGGAGGCAGGTCAGCGTAAACGTGCTGCGGGTACTGTGGCGGCTCAGGAGCTGGCTGAACTGGTGGTACCGGGATCTCCTCGATATGCTCCTCCTGAGCCGGATCCTCTAATACAGGCTGAGCCTGAGGCTGAGCCTGAGCCTGAGCCTGAGCCTCAGACTGAGGCTGGCCCGGGAACTGATCGAGTCCCAGAGCCTGTAGCTGAGCCTGCCGAGCGGCCGCCTGAACATCAGGAGGGGCCAACACTCCAGGCCTCACCTCAATAACAACCGGGATGACCTCCGGCACCGACTCCGGCTGCCAAATCAGCCCGTCTCCGCCCCTAAACCTCAGACCAACATCAAAGGTACGGGTGATCTGCATGCTAGAAACTGACGCGCGGCCCAACCTGGTAGACGGGACCGGATCGGACAGCACCGGATCATGCTCGGGCACGAGCCCGAGCGAGCGTGCGATGGCGGTGATGAATGAGCCAGTGTGCACCCACCCGCGGAGCTGCCGGTGGTATGCTGTGGCAAAGTAATCTGCCAGGCAGGCTGCTAGATCGCAGGGCTGTCGTCGCAGTAGGCAGTATAGAAAGAAAAGGTCACTGAGGTTGACCTTCTCCCTGCTGGCGTGCCGCGATAACATGGTGCAGGTATCGGAACAAGGGGTCTTTAATGGTGGTAGCCTTTTGCCAGGATTTCCCAAAGGGAACCCTGGAAATGGCCCTCCAGAAACTGATAAGCGTCTACCTGTCCATCATCTTAACCGCCTGCGTATATAAATCAGTATCAAGCTCGGCCTCTGTGTACAAACCTGTATAAACAAATAATATTAAATAAACAAATAATAATAATAAACAAATAATATTAAATAAACAAATAATATTAAATAAACAAATAATAATAATAAACAAATAATATTAAATAAACAAATAACATTAAATAAACAAATAATAATAATAAACAAATAATATTAAATAAACAAATAACATTAAATAAACAAATGATATTAAATATAAAATAATAAATAATATTATTTAAACAAACCTGTATGGACAGCAAACTGCCGCACACTCATCTGAAACTCCTGACCGGCGAGACGGAATGTAACCTCGTGGAGTGGAAAATCCGGGTCCTCCACGTAATCCGCCGGATGCGGCGCGTATGTAAACGTGGAAAGAAACTCCCACGTAAGCTCAGGGTACGAGTCCTCCATTGCTAACTCAAATAGGCGCGACCAAGGAGTATCTAGTCCAACTATCTCACGCGCCCGCGCGGCCTCTCCCACGGTCTCCAGCAGGCCCCAGTCTATCCCTACATGCTCCCCAATGGGGATGGTGCGCAACCTCGCGCATCTCCCCCTCGCCCGTGACCCCGGCGGAAACTGCAGGTACGTACATGCCGGCTCTCCCTCCTCTCCCACATCTCCCTCAGCCTCCATATGCTCAATCTCGTCATCGGAGGAATCCATCCCTGCACGTTGACAAGATAATATTAAATATAAAATAATAAACAAATAATATTATTTATAAAATTTTAAATAATAAACAAATAATATTAAATATAAAATAATAAACAAATAATATTATTTATAAAATTTTAAATAATAAACAAATAATATTAAATATAAAATAATAAACAAATAATATTATTTATAAAATTTTAAATAATAAACAAATAATATTAAATATAAAATAATAAACAAATAATATTAAATATAAAATAATAAACAAATAATATTAAACAAATAATATTAAAAAAAAATAAACATGAACCAAGGCGCCGCGCTTTGGCCTCGGCGCGGCGCTTTGGTTCTTCGTGATGAAGAACAGCCCACCAGATCGATCCCCACGCCCAAATCAAACAAATATCAAACAAACTGAAACACATAACTTGAACCAAAACAAGAAATGAAGTTCGATTGTACCTTTTAGCGGTTGAAAGCGTGAAAACGTTGATGATCCGGCTCAAGTGTGTGTAAATCGCACCTTGTGTGTGTGTTTGTGTGTTGGGTTTGAAATGGGGGAGAAGGCCGCTTCGCTTCAGCTATAGCGAGGGATCGAAGCGCCCCGCTATGGCCATAGCGCGGCGCTTTGAGGTCAAAGCGGGTCGCTTAGGTCAAAGCGGGGCGTTTAAGGCCTTTTTTTATTTTTTTTAAATTGTTTTTAATTCACAAACGCGTCGATAATAGTCTAAATTTTACGTTTTTTCCATTATACATCATTTTTTATTATATATGGACTATACTGCAAGTTCCGGATCAAATCGGTTAAGTGTGATGTCTTATTCCGTTATATCGTATCATTTTGGTTTGAAAGCACAAGTACTCTTGTGAGAGGTGTTATGTGTATCAGCCGCCTACCGTACATGAACATGACGTATTTTTTCATTAATTGTAGTATTATGATGTATATTGTCATTTTGGGTCGTACAAGTGCGTATTGAATCTGATTGGGTCGTGTCGGTGACATTCGGTTTTTAACGTGATGTAACGCATATATTGAACAAACACAAACGTGATTATTATTAAACACATTTAACCTACATCGTGAACATATGGGGTTACATTAAGGTCAGGGGCACGATACGTAAGCATTTCGTACGTGTTGATCTGATCCCTGTATAATGTATGCCAGGCTGTTGCGCGCTCTGTTCTGTGTGCTGTCCAGAGTGGGTTTGGGGGAGGCATTGGATAACAACCTCCAAGCTCTACATGTATGAAATGCCCATGGTCGACGAACACAACCGCAACCACCAGGTGAGGTTCCTCAGCTTCGTTTGGCCCGCCCAGCAGAGGGAAAATTGTCCAGCTCCCACGCATGTCGAAGGTGTGAACAATCACACCGTATCGTTGGGCAATAAGAAACCCCGTCTCAGGCATCGTCATGTAATTTTCGATATCTGCTCGTCCTACCCCTTGAAATCGATCCGTCTAAGCAGCGCATCATAATGTCCTATGTTTTCCGGATCGAAAAACTGCCTCCAAAGCGATTCGTTCGTACGTAACTCCTTTATAAGTTGTTTCCGGATCATCAAATATGAATTTTGTTTCACTCCTAACCCAACAGCCACCGATCGAAACCCACAATGACCATCTGGTTTCACGTCCTTTATTCTAACGATGTATGGATGGATCACTTCGGGAATCTGAGGTGCGTAGTTGCGGATCGCTATATCCGTCTTAGGACCGAGCTTGATCATCGGGAAATCAGGGTGTAGGTTGATCGTCTGAGGCTGTGACGATGATATGTACGAGCTGTGACGGGGAAGATCGTCTGAGGCCTCGACCCAAGTTTCTCCCGACGGAATGTACGCGCTTTTTCTAGCGGCTTCAACCTTTCTTTCTTCCTGCGTTTTCAATGTTGGGCGACCACGAATTTTCTTCAGAACAGCAGGAGGTTTTTTGTTATTGTTCCCTGGATTGAGGATTTGCTGAAACTTTTCAAAGAAGCTCCTTTTCACCTGAGGGGGTGTTGGATCGATCTTTTGTTTCAATTTTTCAAATTCCGCGTCTACATCGATATCCTCTATGTTTTTCTTTGCAGGCTTGAAGTTAAGCTTCTTCCAGAACACGTCTATGTGTGTGATTCGGAGTTGCTGACCTGTGGATGAAAACAAATTAGGTGGCAAAATCATAACGAGAAAGGTCAAAGATATTAATTACCTTTATTTTCCAACTTTTCCAAACGACAGGCACATGGCAAACCACAGCTGGTAAAAAGTTGGCAACCACAGCTTGCACCGTAGGCTCTCAACCCGTCTTCCTTACGTTTTGTTTCAAAGCTACTACTAATCTCGGTGTATTGTCTATCAACAACATGATCAACATACAGTACAAGTTTATCCAGTGTGTTGCGATGACTTGGAAAGTGACTTTTTAGTGTTGCATGCATGCCCTCAACCCTGTTGGTCGTAGTTTGGTGAAAGTTGATAGTTTTGTTAATCCAGCATGATACAAACTTTTCACGGTACGGATCCAACCAGGATTTCTTCATATAATCAAAAACCTCTAAAATTAAAAAAAACGTAAATAGTCAGTTTTTGTTATTATATAAAATTTGAACATAATTATGTAAGAAATACCTACGTTCACGGTCATCTTCTTTCAGCTGTGCTTCAAGGTTTTCCAAGTTATACCTGTTTATTTCCTCGGTCGTAGACTCGCACAATAACCAAAAACTACGTACGAATTCTTTCCAATCCTTGTCAGAGAATTTCTTCTTGCTGTTCTTATTAATATTTTGTTGAATATGGAACCGACAAAGATACTTATGCGCTTTTGGAAAAACTTGTTCACATGCGTTCATTAGCGCAAAATCCCTGTCTGTTAAAATCACGCGCGGTTCCATACATCCTACCAGCATAGACTTGATCCTCTGCAACACCCATAGGTAGTTCTCTGACTTCTCAGCGGAAATTACCGCACAAGCAGCCGTAAACGATTTGTTTGTCGACGTCATGCCTACGACCTGAACAAATGGCAGGTTGTACATGTTCGTTTTGTAGGTGGCGTCAATCATTAGCACATGCGGGAAGGCACACCACATATTGAATGATCTTTCGTGAACAAAGAAGACATCTTCAACTTCGTTTGATATCTCATTCGTGCGCATGTAATAAGTGTAATTTTTTTCGAGAAGAATGCGTTCAAGTTTTTGCATCGGAGACTTACCGACATTTTTTTCGGCGTTGATCTTCTGAACAGCGTTGTGTATATCTTTCGGAATAAGCTTTCTAGCCGGATTGTTTTTTGTCAGCGTTCGCCAGATACTTTGGTTGGGAATGTCTTGCTCTGCCAGCTCCTTAACCAGTTTTGTATCCTCCGAAGAAAGCCTTCTCGCATACGCGTGACCCTCTAAGTTTTCAATAGGAGTGTGGTTATGCTTCGCCTTCGTCACCTCGATCCTCCATACACTTCCGGATGATTCCGAAAACCCGATCATCTCGAACGGGCAGCCTATTTTCTTGCTACCCGTTTTCCTCTGTGTAGCTATACTCTTATGCTCCCCACCAAAAGTACATTGAAACCAAATCTTGTAATTCTCTCCTCTTTTATTCGACCTCTTAGTCACAATGAGGTAACCGTTGTCTTTTGCCGTGTCTTGTACCCAACGCACCAACTCTTTACGTGACGAAAAGGTCTGCGTCGTATCAAACGAAAACGTAACCGGGTAACAGCCTTCCTCGTCAACAGACACATCCCCCGGCTCACCATCGTCACCGAGGTCCGAATATACTTGATGTTCAAAGTGTGCTCGCCACCGTAACCGAAATTCGAATAACCTTGTAAGCTCTGTTGACAACCGTAACTGTCGTTTGGACCACACTCCTGCTGTACAAAGCTGTACTCGCCACCGTAACCGAAATTCGAATAACCTTGTTGTGCGTAAGGGTCCTCCACAGGGGTATTCAAATCCAGCGTCACCGTGTTATCACGATAACGAATGCCAGATACAACCTCTGCCTCCCTCAAGTTGGACGAGACCGGTTTCTCATACGAGTCAGAAATAGCGGTCCCATCGTAAGAATCAGGAACAACTGTCTCGTCAGAATATTGACCGAAAATATAGTTGTTTAACCACGACATCGTTTTTTCAAGAGATGTAACTAATACAGCAAAACCGCGCGTTATTTTGAAGAAACACAACGGATGGGGAATAAAGGCAATACAGACCTTTGATCTGAAATGAATGAAAATGTATATCGAAGTGTCTGTGAATGAAAATGTATATCGAAGTGTCTGTCTCAGAGGTTGCTTTTAAAAGGTAAAATGGGTGAAATTTGGGGTCGAAGCGCCGCGCTATGGCCAAAGCGCGGCGCTTAGGGTTAACGACAAAACATCATAATCAGCTTTATGTCTCTCAAACAGTAGCGAATGTCTCAAACGTCAATCGAAGCACCTTTTGTCGACCATAGCGCCGCGCTATGGCCAAAGCGCGGCGCTTTGAGGTGTGAAAATAATTTTGGCCGTGTGCAATTAGCATGACCCTTCCCCAAACCATATCTGCAAAACAAATTCCAAAACTGAGAGAGAGAGAGAGAGAGAAGAGATGAAACGAGAGTTGAAGGAGTTTCAAGCGAATCACCGACATCCGGCGACGGCAACAAAGCTGCAAAAACAACCGGTCGAACTCCGAAGACGGCCAGGGATCCGACGAAATTCTGATTAAAGCTTTACATGTTCCCTCCGACGAGTCAGATGCCACACCAGGTCACAACGATGGAAGATTTCACTTCTGTTTGGAGCAACAACTTTTGCTTATCAAGTAACAACTCTTTTACATGATTCTTCTTCAATATTTTGACCTAATTTTGACCTAGAACGCATGCCCACTTTTATAAATTGAAGGTGCATATCTTGAAGAAGGTTAGTCTTTCACCAACTAGGATGTATTATTTCAATCCAAAGGTTAGTTATCAATGTCGTTTGTTGTTTCGATTCGTTTGTTGTGAATTTAGGATATGATTGTGTTGTGATTATAGTTTGGATCTGAAGCAGGTTGTAAGTGAGGGTGTTTTGTAGAAGACAGACAAAGATGAGTGAGGTGTTTGAAGGATATGAACGACAGTATTGTGAGCTGTCTACAAATTTGTCGAGAAAATGTAACGCGGCTGGTTCAGTTCTTGATGAAGGTATTTGTCATTTTCGCAATTTTTTAACAAATTCTGACCTGTTTGTGTGTATTTTTTTTCTAGTTAAGATTATGCTATGTACTTATACTAGGTTATAACCCGTGAATACTCACGGGTTGTTAATCTATCTTTCTAAACAAATAAATATATACATATATATTAATAAACGAAAAATTCTATGATGAATAAGATGTATAAATAAAATATATGTTTATACTTATGATATAAATGATTTATGTTAGTTATAAAAAACGGACTGTACAGAAAAAATTAAAATGGCAATCTGAGTTTAAAATACTAAAAAAACAAATGCATTGTACCACAAACGTAAATAAAGGGGGATCAAAAAGTAAATGTAAGATATATGTTTTTTCGGGTTTTAAATAAAAACTGAAAGTCTATTACTGTAGCGCTTCTGCTTGCTGGAGTTTCGTAACCAATAACTTGGAATTCGTTTTAGACCAGTTGAAAAAACAATCGTCACCTAAGGAAATATGTTCAGCTTCAAGTATATCATGCCATCCAACAACACCGTACCTATGGTTGATAAAATATGAAAAAAATTTGTTAGTAATACATATACAAATAGGGTAAAAGATAAATAATAAATAAGATAATAAATTGATTGACAGACCTTGTTTGACCATCAATATTGTGTCTACGAAGATTCTTAACCCAAGTATTTCCTTTAAGAACTTTGATCTTTACTTCAGAAAACTCATTTAAACCACTTAAGTCTGTAATCAATTTGGGAAGGATCTACATTTTGTAAGAACATTAACAATATGTAAATGTTATTAAATGTAAAACACTAAAGATAAACAAAATAATAAACATAAAACAGCATAGTATAATACCAATTCATTAGTTACTGTCATTGCGAAAAAAGGATAGTTAGGATCGTCACTAACTTGTCGATAACCTTCCACATTGCTAATATGTTCATATTCTTGCTCAATCAAAGGAGTGTTCTTTAACAAAACTTGACGACCGTGTTTATTGAATATGGTAATATTAAAATGTTTCACGTCATTTATTTTAAAACACAGAATATCACCAGGATTTAACCTTAGATCTTCAATAAATTTAAACCAACCATCAGCAAAACAATAATTTTGACCAATCTTTCTAATACGGACTTCCCATTTATGATTCTCGGATACGTTAAGTATAATCATGTTATCCTTTAAAGGATAATCATAATGTTCTGAAAGAAAAGTATCTGGTAGAACCTATAAAAAAATAAATTATTACAAATTTATGATTATTATGTTTTTTAATAAATCGAAATAAAAAAAATTAAAATCTATAATAAAATTACGTACCATTGGACTTTGTAAAGGATTTTGAATAATTTTACAAAACGGTTTTCCAAAGTCTTTATTTGGATCATGACAGAAGAGCTTGAACTTGAAAGTACGATCACCAAGATAGTTGAAAATAATGAAGAAATATCCATGGCCAAAGTAGTTTAAAACCTCAGACCATCCATCCGTAAAGTAGAATACATCTTCTATTAATTTGATAACAACACACCATGAATGCGTTTCATCAAATTTAAGTCTAACAGTTGAGGATTCTAACTTATTGCTCCATATAAATCTACTCATACATATAGGTATAGCCTGAAAAGCAAAAAAAAAAAAATAATAATAAACGCAAAATTTCTTTCCAATAAAAGATAAAACAATACGAATCATTAGTTTAAAAAATATAATACTGAAAGTTATGTACCTGTTGAAGGGATAGCGGATCAAGTATAGTTATGATAAAATACGGACCATGACGATACATGTTAACCCAAACACGAAAGTTCAGAAAGAAGGCTAACAATCGAATAGTACTGGCAAGACATAGAATGAAAGAAAAAATTATGAGTATGTATTTATAAGACAAAATTACCAAATTATAATTAAAAATACAATAGAATCAAAAGCTGTTAAAACTATATATGTAAGTTATTATTCAATTGAATATTCGGGAAAAGTATACAAATTAATGTAAATGTGTAATAAAAATTTAACAGATTTATAAAATCTTGCTAAAAATTGAACCGATTTAACAAATTTATAAAATCTTGTTAGTAAAACGCCTAACATCTATTTATGCATAATATACAAATAACTAATGGACAAAAAAAATCAACGTTAATATATTATCATTAAATAAACGGATATATACAAACTAAAAAAATCAATACTTAAATATTAAAATAAAAATACCTAATACAATCATCACATATCAACTCAAATCTCCTTCAACACTCATATTATCTTCGATCAGAAATCACACAGCTCAAGAAAAATTATAAACGACGGTTGAAGAAGAAATTGGTAAAGTTACATCACCGACTTATTTTCCGATGATTTTAACGGCAATCTTAGCTTTCATTTACACACTTATTATCCAATCACTTGAACGCCAATTTTCGGTTTGAGTTACTTTACTGACTTCTTTCCGGCGAGTATTGAAAATTACAAGTGAAATCAGGTTTTAGTTTGTTATTAAATTAAATGTTGTGTATCTTATGTGTATCTAAAAGATATTAGATTCTATTGCATGTGTTTCAAACTATAGAATTTCTGTTAATTAGATGATTTGGTTGATATATTTTGTGGATCTTGTTGTGAAAATTACAATTTCTTGATAAACATTGTTATTTGGATGATTGAATAGGTTATAACATTAAATTTAAGATTGAAATATTTTTTCTTCACTGAAAAGGTGTTTGTTTCCGGCTATTTTAAATTTAGACGTGAAATATGGTTTTAGGTTCTTTTAAAATTGAATGTTGTGTATGTTATGTGTATCTAAGAGGGATTAGATTGTATTGTATGTCTTTCAAAGTATAGAATTTAGGTTAATAAAGTTATTTGGTTGATATATTTTGTGGATGTTGTTGTGAAAAAAGTTATGTATTATTGAAAATCTACACAGACAGATTTTATATAGATTATCAATTAGCATTAGGAATAATGAAAATATTGTTTACATTATATCAGTATACATTTTATAAATATAAGAATAATAAAGGCATATTTATAAAAACGTGTCTATCAAGTATTGCTTAAGATGTAATTTTGTTATTCATACAAACTTATATGTATGAATTCAAGTTGAATACTAAATGTTTATAACAGTTGTTGCTATGTTACAGGTATATAAAAATGAGCTCATCATGCGTAGCTGTATTAGATGAGAATTCCTCGTTAAAACTGGTATGCTACAAATGTTAGAAAAAAGTATATATAAATTGTGTTACATAAGATCTAAGACATAAATTTAAACACAGGTGCTACCAACTGACTTTGTTAAGACTGTATATGGTGATTATTGGCAAAGAAGAAAATTAATGATACATCATGAAAGTCAAAGAAGTTGGCCAGTTTCTTTGAGAAGTGTAAGCGGGGAATCTGTTATCACTGACGGATGGCGTGACGTGGTAAGGGATCTTCAGTTGACAAAGCAGACGTTATTGCGCTTAAGGATTATGGAAGATAAGAATATGAAAATGGATTGTTTCGTCGATAACATGTGTGGTGAATCTTTTGTAACAGTTAACCGTTACGGCATTTTAAAGATAATAGTAAGTATACTAATATGTAAGAATCACTTTTTTTTAGTTGTAAAATCAATGGTATACATATATGTTTAACAATAAAATGCTACATAACATTTAAGGTGATTCCAGAAGTGTATGTCACAAAATGTTACTCTTACACGCCAGTCAACGATTCTTATAACATATACGCAGCAGGTCATATTTGGAAAGTTGAGACGGACAAAATAAATGATATTTATGCTTTTACAAAAGGTTGTCCGAAGTTATTTCATGATATTGGGATAGAAGATGATGATATACTGTTGTTGCTGAAGACGGACAGCAACACATTTGACTTAAAAATTTATCGTCGAGGAGTTGAGGTTGTTTTGACCAACAAAGAAGAAAGTGAAGATGATTCTGTGATGGAAATACCTAAAGACACATACTACAAAAACGTTCAGTTTGTAAGTATTTTCAACTAAACTATAACGGTTTACTAATAGATACGACTTATTTACGTATGTTATTATATAACAGACATTCTGTGATGATGATGACTCGATAGATCAGTTGATTTCTGAGGTACTAAGTTGACATTTCTGTAGAATAAAATAAATTACAGTCAGATTTTGTAATATTATTAACTATCCTAAACAGATTCATGAAGGTACTAACACAGACGAAGTGAATAAAAACATTACTGGAAAAGAAAAGTCAAAGGAAGAAACAAAGATTTCGATGACAGAAGAGACAAAACAACCAACAAAGGATGATGTAATTATTTCAAACATAATAATAGATGTTTTGTTTCATTAATATATGTAGACATATTTAGTTAATAATCGTTGCTTATTGTTATCTAAAGTTAGTTTTTCTCTTAACAGCTTAATAAGAAAGGAAAACAGGTTGACGCATATTGTCATGCGGAGGACAGTAAGGAGCTAATATGCGGGACAGAAGTTGAAATGCCAAACGTCTCAACCGTTGGACAGATAAGTATATGATAAGAAAAACAACATTGATTGATCAATATTTTTTATAAATTAAGATATTAGTCTAAATATAATGTATGTCTTCAAAAATAAGGTAAACGAAAAAAGAAAGAGAAATGATAATGCTTTGAAGATATTGGATGTTGAACGAAAGGTTGTTGCAAGGAAAAATATTGTTGAGGGAAGCGGTAAATATGAATTCACAACAAAAGGAGAAAACCGCATGGTATGTCTTTTTCAACATAGTCAATAATAAACAGAAATACTATAACATGCATAAGCATAATTTACTTGTTAATTATGGCATTCATGCAGAGATTGCCTGCTAATGTTATAAGATTTGCCGGATTCAGAAATAAAGTGCATGAGTTAAAAGTGACAAACATGAATGGAAAAACCATCGATATGAATCTTAGGCGACAGAAGAATGGAGATCGTGTAAGGTATGCAATCGAAGGTTGGCCGATGTTCATGAGGGAGAATGGCCTACGTTTGGGTGACACAATGCATTTCACATTTGTAACTTCAGAAAATTTCCTGATCTTATCACACGTGGATGGGGTTAATGCAAGTTAACAACTACTCTAATGATGGAGGTGTTTGGGTAGAACAATCATGACTCTTTTATGCTACTTATTTTATGTTAATTTTGTTTTGGACACGTAAGCAGTGGTTATGATGTTTTATTTTGTTACTTGGTAGTTTAAGTTTACAGACAATTAGTGTTATATCATCAACCCACAAACTATATTTTTGTATGTAAGAAACGTTGGTATCGTCTATAAACGGTTGTTGATTATGAATGCTTAAGTAGATATATTTACATAATAAGTTGTTGATGTTTATATGTGATTCGGATTGTTTATATAAGTTGAAAGTAAGATGTACTAAAGATGCAATGTAAGAAAACAAAATTAAGTAAAAAATTAAAGATGACTATCGAATTAGTAAAACATTGATGCTAGGATTAATAAACCTCATAACAAAAGTTTAGTAAAAAATGAAGTAAAACATTGATGTTAGGATTATTTATATTTCATTTTTATATATTGAACATTGTGAATAAATAATGTTATCAATTATGTAAATTATTAGAATAAATATTGAAAATATAAAACAAAATAAAGGGTAAATGTTGATTATGAAATAACTGAATTAAAAAATAACAATAATTACCTATTACAATATCTATGACAATAATACAATCATATCATATACCATATACTGCAAATTCAGCTAACATTTATGGATTAAGTATTCATATAAATTATTAGAGTAAATATTGGAAATATAAAACAAAATAAAGTTAAATGTTATTTATGAAATAACCGAATAAAAAATTAAACATATCTCTACCTTTTACAATATCTATGACAATCATTATATCATATCACCTAATATCTAAAGAAGCTTCACTTCACCTTCTTCACATAGCTCAAGAATACCCAAAAGGAGGTTTAAAGAAATTAGTAAAGGTAAGTTTACGATTTCATATCCGATCACTTTTAAACAGATTGTTATTTTGATTTCAAAACTGAAGTTGTCTTTATTATTCCAAATAAATCACAGGATCTAAACCTAAAAGCGATTAATGAGTAAGTAAATGTGAAATCTGAGTTTAAGTATTTCTAAAGAAAATCAATAATTAGTATGTTATGTAAATTAAAAAGGGATTATATGTATTGCATGTGTTTGGAACTTTAGTTTTTTTGGTTCATAGTGTGATTTGGTTTAAATATTATGTTGATAATCTTATGAAAAAATTGATTTTGTTGGTTTATAGTTTGATTTGGATGATTAAATGGTTTTGGTTGTTAAAAAAAGTATGATTTACAATATTTTTAAATCACATATATTGACATACATTTCTATTCTACTTGATACCAGTTCCTATAGTATTGTTTATACGGTTTATATGTGGATTATAAATAATGAAAATATTATTGGGTAATAAAAGATGGAACACCGAAATGTAGGATATGTTTAAGTAAAAAAAGTAATTAACTCAAGTAGAAGAGAAATGTAACATCAAAAGGAATTACAGTATTTAGCGTATGTATATTTGTGATTACTTTAAAGTACAAAAAAAATATTGCATTATATGTTATGACTGGATCTTTTTTTTTTAAAATGGGTTAACGTTTTAAATGTTTGTTAGAATGGCTGGAGCTGAAAACGATGTTGTCGTCATATCAGATTCTGAAGACTCTTCGGCTGAATCAGATGAGTTTGATGATGATGATATTGGTCCGCTTATATTTTTTGTGCCATACACGAAACGCTTTGTAAGTTCCGACAATAATTTAATATTACTACGCGTCAAACATGTTTACATAATCTGGTTCATTTAAGTATTTTTAAAATATGTCAACATAGTTAATGGAAATTATTATTATGTTTTGTAACTTATAGCGCATACCAGTCGAAGTAACACGGATCACAGGAATTGACGAAACTTTGAAAGTTAAGATCGCCAACAGACAGAATGTGGAGACAAAACATGATGTTAGGGCGAAGCCAAATAAAAACAGTATGAAGTACGTTGTCAAAGGGTGGGCGAAATGGCTAAAAGATAACAACATAACAGAAGGTGATCATTGCAAGTTCCAGTACTTTCCAGATATAGGTGTTTTGTTCCTTACCGATGTTTTCCGCTAGTGGTGATATTTTAAACTTTGAAACATGGTTGAAGCATACTATATGGTAATTTTGGCTGATGAAGGAATCTACAGTAGGTTATTATGTGTTAAAAGTTGTTTTCTATTAGGTTAACATGTTTTAAAGTTACGATCTTTATGTACTTTGGACTTTTAATATGTAATCGTGTTTATAAATATCTACTTGGTCTACTTTTTGTTTATATGTTATATTTAATACATAGAAATATCGTCTTATATTGATATAACAATGAGGTTAAGTATATTTAAATAATAATATTATATATTATTAACATGACAATTAGGAAAAAGAACAATGATAACATATATATATATGAAAAAAATAATAATAAAAAAGAATTAGTAAAACATTGATGTTAGGATTAATCAACCTCATAACAACAGTTTAAACTACAATTTCCCGAATATTTCTTTGTAAACAACGTTTGTAGTTTTATTTGTTGTCCTCCCATCTTTGTCGAATATTAAAACCTTAACGCCATCTTTAGTCTTTACTCTCGACAAAGCAACATAAAGCTGACCATGTGAGAACACAGGGTCTCTCAGGTATAGACCAACTCTCGATAGAGATTGTCCTTGACTTTTGTTAATAGTCATCGCAAAACATACGGTTATTGGAAACTGCCTTCGTTGAAACTTGAAGGGTATTTTCTTGTCAGATGGTATCATGCTAATTCTTGGGATGTAAGTTCTTGAACCAACATTACTTCCCGATAATATCTCAGCCTCGATAACACGTTTACCAAGACGTGTGATTTGAAGACGCGTACCATTACACAGACCGTTCTGCTGATCAATATTCCTCAAAAGCATAACCGGAACACCCAATTTTAATACCAATCTATGATTTGGTAATCCTGATACTTTCACACTGTTCAAGACATCTGGATTATATAAATCTTGATGTAACGGATCATTAATTTCCTCTGTCGGACATAAACTATCAGAGCTAAGATACTCTACTTCTTCACCGGGAAACAACGAAAGCAATCGATCATTTATCTCATGAACAACTTCATTCTTAGGAGCGAGTATAGCTCTTTCAGAAAAGTAGTCACGGTCTTTAAAACGATGAAGCACTGAAGGATATACAAAGTCAATCAAACCATGAATTGGATTATTTTCATCAGTTATTAAAAGATGATCAGGTATTTCAATATTTGCATCACCATCGTTACAATCACCAACATTGCCTTCGCCGATCTCAAGAAGCCATTTACCAAATTCGTTTATCTCCTCGATGTTTGAGCTACTGGATCTAACTGACAAACGCATGTTGGTTGTCAATTTTAACACCTTGCAACTGGACCAGATGTGGGATGAACATAAAGAGGCATTTACGATTTCTTGCCTGCTTCCATTTTGTACAACAGGTAGGATTTGTCTAAAGTCACCACCAAAGACAATAGCTTTTCCACCAAATGGAAGTTCTGAATTTCGTGAATCAAACACACTCAAAACATCCTTCATTGTACGATCAAGAGCCTCGAAAGCATGTTTGTGTACCATCGGTGCCTCATCCCAAATAATCAACTTGGCTTCGTATAGAAGATTCGCGACTTCAGTATTAGGCTTGATATGGCATACCGAATCTTCATTGAGATTAATTGGAATATGACATCGAGAGTGAGCAGTACGACCTCGTGATAACAACAAAGATGCAATACCACTTGAAGCAACATTAATAACAATCTGTCCATTGCATCTAATGGAAGCACCTAAAGTTTTCCACAGAAAAGTCTTGCCCGTACGACCATAACCGTACACAAAAAACACACCCTTCCCACTTCGAACAGCATCCATAATTTCATTATACACTGCTCTTTGATCGTCGTTTAGAGACCTGTGAAGATTATTGAACTCAGCCCTAACTTCATCCGTGTCAAAAGAAAGCTCCTCGTTTATCAGACGGTTGCTCTCGGACATTAGATAGTCATCATCAGGATAAGGCATTGGTGAGAACCTGTGCAAGCTGGATCCATTACGAAGAAGGAATTTTTCGATTTTGGACAACGTTATATTCTTTAAACGTTCGTTAGAAACAACGAATCCTACAATGAAAACGAAAATTATTTAATATAACGAAACAACTTGTTAATATAACATCACAAAATATAACAAAAGGCTGAAAAACATACCACTCATGCCAGAATCTTTCCGCATATTGTATAAAATGTCCTCGGACAATAGCTCCCACGTTTTCTCCCAAACAACTTCAGGTCTTGAAAGTGTATTAGACAATAGAAGTGTTCCAAACAAAGAACGAAGATAATGACCGTTTCCAGTGAAACTGGATTCTTTAATACACTCGATATATTCATTGTCATCATCTAACAGGCCACATGCATAACACGCGTCCCTAAAAGTAGGATAAACAACACCATCATATGTTCTGATTTCTTCAAATGATTGTGGCCCTTTAACCTTAGTAAGAAGAATTCTTAGGTAATAAGCCTCACCAAGAGAAGGAGACGCAGAATAAATTCTCCCAATAACAACATAATTTTGGCGTTGCTGCCAGCAACGATCTTTTAACTTCCACACATATTTTGAAGGAAACTCAACATAAGTAAGTTCTCTTGCTTCAGGCTTAGAATTGTTCATCTTCATCCATTCTAAGAAAATTGAGGAATTTACTTGAGGTTTGTTTAGGACATCCTCAATATCATCGTCACAACTAAATACAACATTTTGTTGTCCTGGAAGATGAAAGGGTAATCTCATAACAGAAGGATACCTATAATGGACATCATTGGCAAATATTCTCCAGCTGGCTTCACATGCGGAAACATATCTAGCTTCGTAATATTCTTTAATTTCATCTTTTGGGATCTCCTCATCGGGACCTCTATCTAAATCAAAAACAGCAACAGTGGCTCGATTAGGTCCTTTATTAATGTATTTAAACAAATACTTAATTGAGCCAGCCTGATTGCACCACTCCACGTTGATGTGCGCCTGATATCTTTTAAGAAGCTTTTTGTTATATGGAACTACACTCCTATTGTCCAAAGTAACACCCTTCTTCACAACCGTGTGACCAGAATCTCTTCTCCTATAAACGGGAAATCCATCAGAATCAATGGAAGTGGATTCCAAAAACCTCTTTGGGGAATTTTTAGAACAACGGTTCCCAACCATGCATGGACATTTCATGTTGGCATGTCCGCAAGGACCATGAATCATAAAGTCACTCACAAGAGAATACAATTCAGGATCCTCGTTTTTATCAGGAATTTCAGCTGAGATAAAGGGATCGATGTGTTCAACCTTAGGAAGCTTATGATCAGCTTTCATAAATAAGCAAATATGCGCATGTGGCAAACCACGCTTCTGAAACTCAACCGTGTAAACAACTACACAAAAAAAAAAAATACTAACGATGAGTAAAAAATAGTAAATAAAATGTATGGAAAGACCAAAAAATTGTATAAATTGAAAGTAGGTGTAGCATTGACATACCTGCATTAATATCGCCAAATTTTTTTTTTTGCTTCATATCTTTTATCAATTCATCAAGTTTCATCTTAAACAATCGACAAAGTATGTCAGGTCTGTCTTCTGGCTTAATTGAAGAGTCACCAATAAATCTTACAATCTCAGGCCATTTCGGATTACATGTGATTGTGATAAAGAAATCAGGATACCCATACGTCCTACATAACGCCATAGCATCCAAGTAATTTTGCATCATGTAGCGAGAACCACCAGTAAAAGATGATGGTAATATAACAGGTTGTCCTGTATGACTCAAATCACTCTGACCAACGTCTTGAACATTTTTAAGACTGTTAAGCGAATCAGATCTCAATTTGATTTGCTGAAAACGTATGTAGTTTAGCCTCTCACTTTCAATCATTGTGTAGGCATCGACTAAAAACTGCTGAAACAACCTCCTTGCATTAAGAATTAGAGAAAACTTGTTATGCTATCCTGAATTCTATAAGAAAAAAACTCCCTCATCGTACAAGTTGGTCTTGTCTTCTTTGTATTAGGACCAAAATCCCTATGAGGAATGTTAATCCTATAGCCATCGTCTCCGTACGGAAAAAGAATTGGATACTGTAGAGCAAGATAAGAAGGATGTAACTCGCTAATACGCTTAAGAACTCCCGAATGCTTTTCGACAATAATATCACGGCTTTCTATCTTGAGATCAGGTTCATCAACTATTAAAGCAGCAACTTCAGAACACGTAGGTAAATTGTAAGTCCTACCATCCCGATCTCTCTGTGAGATTATACGAAGCTTAAGGGTAACATTAGGATTCTCATGGAGATGGTCTCGTACCATCCTGTAAGTTTTAACCAACATATTTGTAGAATCTAACATGTTCGTAGGAAACTTTATAAATTTAACATCAAGTTCCTTTGCCCTTAAAGATGCTTTGCTTGAAGAATCACTATAAGAAAATGATACGTTTTAAATTACAATTTCAAACGTTGAAATGGAAAAAATAGAATTCTACGTTGTAACTTAATTTTAAGATACTGATAAGAAAAAAAATACCCGAATAACAACTCTCTATTAGCAAGCTCATTCTCAGTATCATAGATATAAAGCTGTGAAAATTTTGGCTGGTCTCCGTGCTTAGGAAGAAGACTACCCATACTATGTGCATTCTGACCGCTGATTCTATAAACAAATGGAGCATTACCTTTGTTTATTTTAGTATCTACTTTTCCTCCCATTGAAGTAAAGGAAAACATAGAATTGTAACGTCTTATGTTCTTTAAGAAAAACTTGCTTTCCTGATCTAAACAGCGAAAAAGCATCTGATAAGATGGATCAGAATGTTTATATTCAGGCAAGTCAACTTTACCATATCCACAACATAAGCTATATGTTTGCTTTTGAAGTGTAATGCGACCCTTTCCACCTTCAGTTGGCCATAACTTTGCAAAGCATAAACCACACGTAAGAGATTGGTCACCATGGTCAACATAATCTGAACATTTAACATAAATTGAATAATAAAGTAGGTAAAATAAAATATGAAACAACAATGAATAACATTAATCAGTTACCTTTAGATACGCCTTTCGTGGCGTCTAACACAACCTCGTGAACATGATTTTCATCATCAGAATCAAGAACAGCCATTGGTATGGGTTCTATTTCAATTGGTTTATGAATAAGTCTACGCTTTCCAGAAGACAGCTTTTTTATCGAGCTAAATTCCGAGGTCGAAGATGTTGTGTTACGTTTATTCGTTATTCTGGGATTAAGAGAATAGCAGTCATTCAATGGTAAAGTTGATGAGCTTGCAATATTATCTGAATAAAAAAGAAAAAAGAATTTTTCATTAAGTATATGAATTAAACAATTAAAAATGTATGTAACAATATAATTATAATATTTACCAGGTGATATACGATTCAAAGAAGACATAGCATTAGAAAAATGCGGTACACTTTGAACTTGAGAACATATGTTTGTAATACACGATGTTGGAGTTATGTTTTCTTTGTTTGACCTCGTAATTCGTCGTGTTGAGGTAGAAGAATCTTGCAAAACATTTGTCTTTCTATTATGATCTGAAAATGCTCCAGATGAATAAGCTACATTTCTCGAATAATTAGAATTATTTCGTAAAAAAAAAAAGATAATACAAATAGGTATTTTAAAAATAATTTGTTCAAATATTATATGTAGTAAAAACAAACAAAATGTGAAACATCACCAAGTACTAACTGTTTGTTTTTTATTTACAAACCTGGGATTATGTTTTCTATGTTTGCAAACGGTGTACGGTTGGGTGTTTTAACTGATCTTGTAGTACATTTCCTTTCTTCTTCAAAGTAGAATGTGTAACAATGGAAGATCTTACACTAACGGACGAATTTAAATGATTACCTAATAAGATATAAACAATCATTATATAATATGTAATATAACCGAACTGGAGTTGACGAACTAAATTAGTAATGTGAAATTTGTAACATTATCTAACATAAATCTAAACTTACTTGTCCCTATAACAGTTGAAGATTCGGTAGGAAAGGTTGTGATTGAAAAATTAGGAGTTAAATTCTCTTTGTTATTTAAAAGGATTCGTGTTGATGATGACGACGTTGAAGCACCACCTCGAGAAATGATTTTTTAGTAATCTTTGATCTCTTACTATCAAGGTATAATTTTCTTAACTTGCGCCTGTGTTTAGCCTCTACCGCTATAATATAAAAATAGAATAAAGAATAAAATTTGACATATGTAACAGTAAACATTAAAAATAATACAATAGTAAAAAAATTACTTTCTTTAATGACAACAAATGTGATATATACAACTTAAATATTATTAAATATAATCAAAACATATATGCATAGAAAAATGATAGAAAATTTACCTCTAACAAAATAATCCGGAAATGCATCTGCACTTGATTTCTTATTATCAAGATATAGTTTTCTTAACGAACGGTAACATTTAGCTTGCTCAGCTAAAATGCAAAAAAAAAAAAAAAAAAAAAAACTAAATAAGAAGAAACAAATATAGAATTTAGAACATAAAACGTTTTCAAAAAAAGAAATTGAATACTATTTAAAATGTTTGAGATAAAAGAAAAAAAAAACACTTATATTTATTATCAAGGCCAATATGTGGACGTTCAGAAGAATACGACGTAAGTTGTTCAACCCTATTATGCATTTTTTAACCAACACAAAGAACTACAACAAAAAAACTAATAGGTTTACAATGAAAACCAAACGCATGAATAAATATAAATAAAATTATAACGAACTATATAAAAACTTACTGGAAATGTAAAGAATGATGAAAATAAATTATTCCACCGTAGAAGGAAGCTAAGAATGCAAATTCAGATAACCATGAAGATGTTTCAAAAGTTTGTGAAGTATCTGAATTTATAGACCTAAGGTATAAGTTATTTATGGAATTCATAATATACATTACAAAAATAAATTGTAATCAAATTAATGATCATAAATATGAAAACAATTCTATATTTATTAGTTTCGAAATTTGAAGATAGTGTGTCATTTCGTAAAAATAGAATTGCTAAAATTACGAAATTTCTAAAAAAAAGTTTAGAAATGTAACTGAATAGTAAAAATTGACATGATTAGCATATTTCTTAAAATGAATTATGAATTGTAACTGAATAGTAAATCTATATATACACACAAATGATTAATGTTCAGTTCATGAAAAGTAATTAAGGTCAAAACTAATACACCAATTTTTTTTTATTTTTCCAGTATTTATATTATCGCATTATTACATTACAAAAATAAAAAAAGTAATCAACGTAGTCTCATACAATAAAGAATATAACCAAACATAATTCTCAACCAAAAATATTATAGGATAACTCAAAAAGTGACAATATATAGGCAAAACATAAAATGTCTTGAAACATCAAAAAGTCATACGAACAAAACAAAATTCCAATATTCAAATACCAAATAAATTGTTTTTTTTTATTAAAACCACCATTTGCCATATCTTCTTTATCAATTCTTCTCAACACACATGCGAGGCTTACTTGCTGACGACGCCAATCCCTCTTCATTCAAATAAACATCATCAAGGTTACGCTTCATATCAGAAGATGATTGTTTCAAGTCACCCACATAATCCTTTGAAACAGGTGTGGTGTTATCCCCAGTGTAAGAATCAGCATCCTTAAAGAAATAAACAAATTATAACTAAGACAACTATTAAAGTTATATATAAGTTTATTTTTTAAGTTATACCTTCAAACATTCACCACCAGAAGTTTGGAACTCAGACTGACTCATACCAAAAGAATCAGAAACATCAAGCTGTGAAAACATGAAAAGCAAACAACAAATAGTTCAACATATTTTAATCGGTTTTCAATGTGCAACTATATATTAATAAAACAATCACTTACTTGGTCAATTTTAAATTTTTTGTTCAGCTTATCCAAGATGTCATCATCAGTCGTAACAAATGATATTCCATAATTCTCAACAGCATTGACAATATTAAAGTCAGTTACTTTAATCACGAAAGCACACTTTAGGTTAACCAACGATTCAAATTCAACTGGATATTCTCTTGGAAAATCATTTGTCTTCAATAACTATATTAAAAAAAATATAATGTGTCATCACAATAAATGTATAAAATTTAATTTATATAAATATAAAGTATAACTAAATATAACCTCGTCCTGAATTTCTATAAGTTCCTTTGCAGTTTTCCCAACAAACTTCAACGCCTCATGGTCAAATAATGTAAGCGTCACAGTACCGGTTGAATCTTGAACGCGAACCGGTATTTAAACCTTAAAAAATGGTATTTAAATAATTAACAAACATATGTGAATAGATAATATAGACGATCTACGTTGTTGTTGTTGTATGAACAATAATTAGAAGTATGACTAACAAACACTTTACCTAGACAGTGGGAAAACTTCTTTTCCATTACAATCCTTGTTAGAACATTGAAACAACTTCTCATATCTAACATCACTTGTTCCATCATCCTTATCATAGGTTTCAAACTTTTGCTCAACTTTGGACTTGCAATAGTTACAGCCATCATAATACCACATCTTGTCTGAAACGATTGCTACAATAGTTCCAACAACAACAACTTTCTTTGGCTGTTTAATATAATAAAAGAAAAAAATTCATTAAAATATTGTTAAAATAAAAAATATAAAACATGAAATGTTAAGGAAAACCTCTAAGATTGATGCAAGATAAGCAATTGGTGAAAAAACATCATTCTTTAAAAATTCATCTTCGACAGAACACATCATATATGACCCAGCATGGCTACTTGACTCAGTTGAAGCAGCAAGTTTTGCAAGATACCTAAAAAACATTTTGAATAAACATAAATGTTTAATTAAAAATAAATACAAACAATACGTAAAGTTGATAAAATTTAAAAAATATGTTTAAATAATAACACTTACTTTTGCTTGAACGATAGCATGTCATCAAAATTGTCATTAATGAAAAGTCGTGAACCATCAAAGTTATTAGAAAATCCCCATTTGCCTATTGTTAGGTAAAAATAATTTAAACAATAAAAAAATAGATACGAAGTAACATCTATTGACATTTGTTTGGTATAAAATGCACTATGAGTTAAATACCTTTGTATGTCTTAACAGCACCAAAATGGACAACAACGACAACATGTGCTTCACGCTTTTCACTAACCATGTAAGAATACATGTCCTTAGCGTAATCATCCCAAAGAGTTAAATCGATCTGAACATCTCTACAATAGAATATAAGAAAAAATATAAGTTTAAAATTTTTTTTGTAAATTTTAAAGCATAAAATGGAAAAAAAAATTAAACACAATTTATAAAATGTATTACTCAAGATCTTGAAGCTTAAGATTAAGGCGTTTCCCTTTACTACCATCCTTTTTGTTAGTCCCCTCGATGTTATAACAAACACCAACATAACCAATGAAATCTACCAAAAATATAAAATACATGTCAGCATATATAAGAACATAAAAAAATCTATAAAATCAGGAAACAAATATTATGGTATATAAAGATTGTAAATAAAAACTAAACATACCTACTGTCGTACCCTCTTTAATTTTCTGGGAAAGAACATCATTAAACTGAACAAAATTGAAAACGTACTGCGGACCTTCCCATATATTGCACTTTTCCACAAACGTATGATAATAAAAAGATAGCTTCTGATTGTTAGGAACAATCTTGAAAGATGCAGTGTTGGCAGCAAGAGATGGCCTTTTAATGATAAGGCATTCATCAACATTAAGATGCCTCTCAAACTTTGAAAATAGCTTATGCAAGCAAGAAGCTTGAATCTTGGTACCCTGTGTGTAAATACAGAATAACATGCAAAGGGTATGTAAAAATGCAATCAAACTGAGCATAATTAACACAGAAAAGATTAAATCATTAATTTACCATTTCATCCATCAGTATCATATCTATACGATATGTCTCTCTTTCATTATCTCTCATCTTCTTCCTCCACAAACTAACAATTTTAACCTTGATAGTGTAGTTTGTGCTAAGAGCATCGATATCGTTCAGCAAGGTGATCTGACCTTCGTTTTCCATTATAGCTAAGAAGAAATCAAATAAAAGAATGGACTGTTGCAAAAATATTAGTTGGGCTTAAAAAGAAAACAAATGATCTATTTATATGAAATTAATAAAGTTAATATTTTTAGTAATATATTATCAATAATTCTAATCAAAATAAACCTCCTTTTTAAAATAAACTAAATAAGGAAACGGTATAATTTATAATTATATAAAACGAATTAACATAAATTCAAATTTGTAAAAAACGGAAACTGAACATATTAAGTATATAACTTCGAGTTCACATTACGAATTTAAAAATTATTTAGAAATATTAAGGTAAAATTTTATATTTGTGTCATATTTTCCATAATTGACAACCTTTCCTAAAATATAAATAAAAGATTTTTTTTACATTTTTATGAATAATGAGTCTCCATAATTATAAGTTTGAAATTGCAAAGTAAGGACGAAATTTTATGATTAATCACTTGCAAATTAAGAACGAAATTTTGAAATTGCAATATAATAAGTGATAGTTGACTTTCTATAATTAAAATGAATATAAAATGGGTTATTTATGTTAAATCTTATATAAAAACCTTATAATGAAACATGTCAAAACTATAATGAAAGGTTTAAAAATGACAATCATAGTGTTATCTATCTATTCTATATGTAGTACTAAAGGTTCATAATACTATCTTATAATAATAACAACACTATACTCTCTGTACATAAATGAAAAAGATAAAAGAAAGAATGGGATCCAGATTATTTTAAATAATGTTAAATGCTTAATTGATTAACATAACATAGTGTTTGATATACTTTTTTGAAGAAATTTGTAACATCATTAGCATCAGTTAACGATTTATAAAATTTAAGAAACAACTACTTAACACATAAATTAAACTTTCAACACATGACAAATGAGTGGTTAAAACCAAAGTTAACATATGAAAAAATATAATAACTTGAAATTAAAAACCATAACGAATGTCAAAAACCAAAAAACCATATAAAAAGTTAATATCTAACATATGAAAGGCAAAAAACATGCCCTAAATGTCATATAACTATTGACTACGCCTAACGTAAGGTACAACTCGTTCAACAATCAACACCTGTTCATTTTCATCAAAAGAATAGTCAACCGTGTCACGGACCTTAATTCTAGCAGCTTTCATGAACTTCTTCCAACTGGTTAACGCGTATCACCAACCTCCGCCGTTTTTTTTTTCACGTCTAGTACCGTTGGTAAATTGCTTTGGTGGATCCAGATGCATAAGCCTAACGGTGATATCTTTTAAACCTTCATCAAGCCTAGCCATCCGTGAAACAGGATCATGAATCCTCTGTATTGTTGTAAAAATAAAATTAATAATAAATATGAAACTAAAAGAACAATGTTTATTAAGTAACAAAAAATTGTAAAACTTGTTTTTCAGAGGTTTGTAAAATGATATTAAAACTTACAAAATAACGTTCACCAGCCATACGAGTAAAACGACGAACACCATCATGTATTTGTTCATCAACTTCATTTTCAGCATCGATAGGTGCAACTTCAACCTGCAAATTAGATATACAACATGTATTACATTAACATATATAAAATATATAATTAAGTAACAAAATTTAAGTTACCTCATCGACATCCACATCAGGAAAATAAATTTCAACACCGTTTTTTCCAAAAAATTTTAAATGGAAAAAATTACCAAAACCTTTTGTAAATAACAAAATACAACCAGCCTTCAACTGTAACTGACAAACAATTACGTCAATACCAACGGTAAAACCAACTTTACCGTCAGACGTTTCAATGGCAACTTTAAACGTTTTGTTGTCTATAATTACAGTAGAAATTACATCACTTGAGGAATAATCATAAACTTTTGGCAGGATACATTCAGGAATGACCTGTGGAAATGATAAAAAAGAAAAAAAAAATTAGTCTTAATATAAGTAAAGTAATACATCAATACAATAGGAAAAATAAATAGAATTTATCTTACATAAAAATGAGATGATGGAGGGAGCAGATACGTCCAAATAGAGCCACGACTAACCCCATCAATGAAAGATGTTAATTTAAACGTAGTAGAATCTACAGGATTAAATACTACCAAACAGCCTTTGGTTAGTCGCAAATGTTCTACAACTTTGGACCAACCATGGAAGAAGAATAACTTTCCTTTACAAGCGCTTAAAGAAACATTAAATAATCGGCCATCTTCAGTGTGTATCATAACATTTGTAGGGCCTTTATCAACACCCCATAGTTTGCACGCAACATCATCTGGAATGGACTAATAAAACAAACAAATGCCAAATGAATTATAATTATAGTGAAAAGATATAAACGATACAATAATAATAAACTGTATTTAATAATAAGAAAAAAAAATCTATGTAATAATTTATCATTTACCAGAATAAGTTCGTCTGCTACATTCATTAGCCTTAAGAACCAGGGTCCTTTGAAACTGATTTAAAAATGACGATGTTAATAAAGTGTAACATGTTAAGGTTAGTGTGAGAAAAAAACAAATAAATGAAAAAAATCACAGATTGTACAAATGAAATGTTACATCAAGTCACAAAATGAACAAAAAAATACCTTGATGAACTTTCAGCCATATCAAAAACCTACAAAAACACGTTACATAAACAAACCATGAAATGATGAATTATTAAAATAAATATAAATAACAAAAAAAAAAAAAAAAAACAATGTGAACGACATGTTATAATAACATTCAATATGTAACAAACATCATAATAAGTATCTTTTATTCCAAAATCTAGAACAAATGGAGGCAACCGATGATATAAAAATTATGAAACATCATAATAAAAAATCTTGTAACCAAATGATTTACACTGAAAATTAACAACATTTAAAAAACCTAAAAATATACAATCATATTATCCTATCGTCAAATACAGATAAAGTGACCTCAAAAATTGATAAATTACATAAACATGTGAAAGAAAAACAAAATCATAAGAATTTCCATGACAATCAGAATCAGGGTTTGTATAACATAAACTTAAACAATACATAAGAGTGAAAAAATCATATAAACATAATCATACCAAATAAAATAATAAAATTCATAAAAAAACTATATTCAATTGCAATCGGATTCGGGGTTTCCTATAAACATCACATTCTGCATCAAAATAGGTTATAGGGTTTTGCATAAACATCATTTTATATAACAAAACCATATTCTTAAAACCACTAAATCAACCTATTTTACAATACCAAGAGGATTTATGCTTTTGAATGACATTCACAAAGTTATTAACAATCACAATCAAATAAAAGTTATTTTACATGATTTCAAATAAAACTTAAGACAAATATTCATAACAATCAGATGTAGGGTTTCGTATAAAGTTGATAGAATAAATAAACATTAGAAATAAAAAATATTCTGCATCAACATCGGTTTTAAGGTTTTGCATAAACAACATATTCTTTAACAAAACCATAATCTTAAAACACAAAAATGAACATATTTTTCAATCCCAATCGGATTTAGAGTTAAATAAACATAAACATAGTTTACACACATTAAATAAAAGGAAGAACACATGAATAATGATTAAAGAATGAATATAACAAAAACAACTTACAGGTTTATAGAGCGATATGTCAAATTCAGATATCGATTCAAGAAAAAGTAAATGTAGATGAAGACGGTGAAGAATGTAAAACCATCTATATATGTAAATCCACTGAAGAAATACATTGTTATATGGAAACCGATGGTATTATTGGAAGAAGATTGGAGGGAAGTTGAAGAGTTGATTGAAACCATAACTGCAAAGGAAAGTAAATTTTTTTAAAAATATAACCGCAACCTAATTATAGAAACAATGTATAATTACAGAAACAGAATTAGAATTTCAAATTCATAAATTAAGCTTAAAAACATTACTCTGTTTATAGAAAAAAAAAACATTTTTAAAAATAAATTAAAGATATCTTTAAAGCAAATTTTAAAAAATGATAACTGAATAATAAAGTTATAATATTTTCAAAACACTGTTAATTTAATAAGAATAAGGCGTAAGGCAGACTATATATCTCAAAAAAAAAAAAAACAATATCAATTAAATTCAATTAAATATATTATCAATTAAAAAAACGATATACCATAAAACATTCATAATATAGTATTAATTAAAAAAAAAGTGAACAGAAAACATAAAATTATATATGATAAAGTTAAAAAATATTAAAAAAAGTTTAAGATTTAACTAACCTTTGTTGCTTGACGAATGATGGGATTCCGATTGTTATGACGGAGTTAGGGATTGACATGAAAAAAAATCAAGCAAAATCAGTAACAGCGATAAATATGGTCGGATCTACAGAAATCAAGAAAAATCAAAAACTTGATTTTGTTTCAAACAAAGATCTACAAAAACCTCTGGTATAGATTTTGGTTTATAAAAAAAAGTAAACATGTTGAATCGGTTAGATAAAAGATGAATACTAAACAACAAAGTAAAAAAACATACCTGCAAGATTTATGGTCGGATCTACAGAAATCAGACCAAATAAAAAGTTAATAGAAGTACAAACGAATAACATAAAATCAAACTCCGATCTTCATTCAGAACATATAATAACAAATATTTAGCTTCAATTTAGTGTATTTAGCTTTGATGTTGACCTAATTTTTGAAAACTTGCTGAGAAGATAACCGATTGTAGAACAAAAGGAAGAAAGAAGAGGGTAAAGTTGAGGTAGGTATGAATGAGAGAAAAGAAAATGAAGTAGGTTTTAAATGATCCGAATGTTTTTGATAAGGTGTATTCGGAAACATAAAACCCGACCCAAAATATTTCGGATCCCGCTTGTTTTTCCTTGGAATCGTGATTGTAGAACGAAAATGTGAGTTCCCTCCTAAACTAAATTGCCACATCAGCCAAGATGGCCAAATACAAATGCCACCTAGCCCAAATCCATCTCATTTATATATATATATATATATATATATATATATGTTATGGCTCATTTTCTAAGCATACATATCCTGGCTAATATCCTGCCTTTATTTGTTTATTTGTGACCAGGATGCTGGAAGAGGATATTGCTAACATCTTGGGCGATATCCTGAGGTTTATTGAATTAACCACGTGTAGGTTAAAGGCTGAGACTTGCTAACGGTCAAGTGGACTTCTTCTCCTTAAGACTCGGACGTGTTTGTTGAAGGAGAGACGTTGAACCCGAAAGACCAGGTCTACAACGTTCGATTAAGGAATATTCGGTGGATCCCGGAAGTTTAGGATAGTTTGTTATATTATCTTTACTATAAATAGATGGGGGCGGATCAGTTTAAGGCACGCAATTTACACTTATACTCTCGAACACTTTCACTCTCTAGCTCATTGCAAACACTACACTTGTATTCAAATTTCACTGTAACACATAGTCGATCCGCACCACATCCTGCACTGTATCCTAATGTTTGAAGTAATAAGAAGAACAAGGCAGCTGCGATTATCAGCTCCCGAGGTTTTATGCCGGCGATCTAGATTGATCAAGGGCTTTCCTCGTACATCTCGTGTCGTTTACTTTACTTTTGCTCATAGTTTGATCGTAGATATAGCTCAATATCCTGAGCCGTATCCTGAATACTGATTTTCAAAATAACTTAACAAGTATATTTTCAATACACTTTTTAGCACACTACCTCACTTTACTAATTTGATCACTTAATTGCTTCGGTAATTTTTGACCAAAACAATTTGGCGCCCACCGTGGGGCAAGTGGTGCTCTCTTTACTAAAAATTTTTGCGAGATCGCTAATCGGCTTTCTATTTTCAAAACTTTTTGCCACATTGTCCATAATGGCCTCAAGATCAAACATGAGTTCCTCTACTGTGTCTGCTATGACTTCAGCTACTACTGGTTTGGTGCTTCCACCACCTCCTCCAAGGATGCCAGCCTCTTCACGACCACAGGATATTATCCCTACTCGCAGTGTTCAGGAATCTGCTCCCGTTCTAGCTTCTAATGATGAAATTCTTACTTTATTTGGAAGTGTGCAGGAACAAATGAGGCAGCAACAGGAAACAAACCAAATGCTTTTAAGGGAAATACAACTCCTGAAGGCTGGCTCGAGCAGATCTGCTGAGGATAATGTCACTCCATTACATCCCAGAACGTTGAACTTTAGTTCAGCTGTGTATACTGAGGATAACAGGGGGAATATTGTGCCCAGCCTTCCTCAGAATCATACTCCTGAAATACCCTCCTCGGTCAGGATGTCAACCATGAGGAGCTCAGGATATGCTTCAGGATATGGGCAAAATCCTCCAACGGGTAACGTGTCAAATAATAATAATACTCATGCTACTAACAATAGTGGATCTTTGCAGGATACAGGTGTAACATCAGCACTTACTAGAGAACTTCAGAAGTTGAAGGACATGATATCTAGTGTACCTGGGGTGGTCCAGCCGATCCCGGAAGTGTCCCAAGACAGCCACAAGATATCTCGTTTTGCATATCCTATCTGTGATGCTGAGATCCCAAAGAGATTTCAAACCCCCAACATGAAGCTTTACGACGGAACTACGGATCCTGAGGAGCATATTGCTCAGTATAGGGAAAGAATGGAGATTAACCCTATCCCTCCGGAGCTCAAGGAAGCATGTTTGTGCAAGGGATTTGGTTCTACTCTAATAGGATCAGCCTTAAAATGGCTGTTAAACGTTCCTCCTCACTCAATTACTTCGTTTGCTCATTTGGTCAATTTATTTAACAGTCAATTTTCTTGTAGTCGGAGTTTTGAGAAACTAACCAGTGATCTTTACAGGATAACTCAAGGGCCTCAGGAATCCTTGAGGGATTATGTGAACAAATTCAGTCGAGAATCCTTGGATATCCCACATCTTGATGTTGCAACAACTGTGCAAGCTTTTAAGATGGGATTACAAAAGGATTCTCACTTTTATCAGGATCTTGTAATGAATCCCTGCAGGAATCTCAATGAAGCTCGTAACAGGGCTTTGAGATATATCCTTCTGGAAGATGACAGGAAGATGCAAGAAAGGATGAACTCATCTAACACTTATGAGTCAACTAACAGGAAGTCAGAATCCTCATTCAAGTCATATCGGCCTAAGCCATATGGTAGAAATGAAAACAAGAGAGTGAATGCCGTCGAAGATGAGGATCCTGAAGAGTATCCTGAGTTGTCTGAATATTGCTTTTCTGTTAACATTCCTGAATTGATGTATGCCATGCAGGGTCTAGGAGACAAGGCTAGGTGGCCTCGAAAGAATCAACAAAAGGCTGACTGGAAAGATAAGTCAAAATGGTGTGCTTTCCACGAAGATTTCGGACATGTAACTGAGGATTGCATTGCTCTAAGGAAAGAAATAAGCTATCTTCTAAGCAAGGGATATCTGAAAGATCTCTTAGGAAGAAAGAAGAATAAGGGTCAGGATATTGAGAAGGATCCCGAGCGAGCAGCATCACCTCCCGCGGATGCCAAGATAATCAACTTCATTTCGGGAGGATCCGACATTTGTGGAACTTCGTATTCGGTAGCAAAGAGACATGCAAAGGAAGCCAAGGCCGAAAGGGGAGACAAACCTGTCAGGATGACTACCCTCACAACTGACAAAGTGATCACTTTTGATGCTGATGACAGGGATACTGTCTAGGATCCTCACCATGATGCTCTGGTAATAACGTTATATGTGGCTAACCATTTTGTACACAGGATATTGGTTGATAATGGCAGCTACGTCAACATAATCCAACTAGAAACTCTGAAGAGAATGAATGTATCTCCAATGGATATCACTTCAAAGTCTACCGTGCTTGTTGGGTTCAGTGGAGAGGCTAGAAACACAGTGGGAGAGATAAAGTTACCAGTATACGTTGAAGGAGTCAACTCAATACAACGTTTCTGTGTGATGGATTCTCTATCCTGCTATAACATCATACTGGGAAGACCGTGGATTCACGATATGAAGGCTGTGCCATCAACATATCACCAATGCATCAAGATACCTACCCCTTGGGGAGTTGTCAAAGTTGATAGTGATCAGCAGGAGGCGAAAGAATGCTACTCATCCTCGATGAAATCCTCAACCAAACCTAGTGCAGCATAGCAATTAAAGACGCGGGCCCAGGATATCGTGGAGGATCCGGAGCAGGATGTGAAGAAAATTATCCTGGATCAGGATAATCCCGATATTTCGGTGCTCGTAGGGACCAATATCCCTCAGGATATTGAAGAACAATTAATTAACTTTTTGAAATGCAGGATGTCAACGTTTGCATGGAAGCATGAGGATATGACAGGCATATCCAAAGATATTATCACTCACAAGCTTGGAATTGATAAGTCATTCAAGCCTGTTCAGCAAAAAAGAAGGAAGTTTGCTCCTGAGCGGAACACGATTATCCAGGAGGAAGTTGAGAGGTTATTAAAGTCCAGGATGATCAGAGAGGTTAAGTTCCCAAGGTGGCTAGCAAACGTGGTGGTAGTACAGAAGAAAAATGGGAAATGGAGAGTTTGTGTGGACTACACAGACTTGAACAAAGCTTGTCCTAAAGACCCATTTCCTCTTCCCCACATTGATGCAATGGTAGATGCCACTGCCGGGCATGAAATGCTGACCTTCATGGACGCATCCTCAGGATTTCAACAGATCCAAATGGAGCCTTCTGACCAGGAGGATACTGCCTTCATGAAACCAACAGGTATTTATTGTTATACAGCTATGCCTTTTGGTTTGAAAAATGCAGGTGAAACATACCAAAGATTGGTAAACATGATGTTCAAAGACAAACTGGGGGACACCATGGAGGTATATATCGATGATATGGTGGTGAAATCTAAAAAGGCTGAGGATCACCTCCAGGATATCAAGGGAGCATTTGATATCCTGGATCGATACAACATGAAGCTGAATCCTGCTAAATGCCATTTCAGAGTGGGGGCAGGAAAGTTTCTTGGATATATGGTGACAAAAAGGGGGGATAGAAGCAAGCCCAGAGCAGATCAAAGCTATCCTGGATATAAAATCACCCTCAAATATGAAGGACGTACAAAGATTAACAGGCCGAGTAGTAGCTTTAAACAGATTTATCTCAAGATCCTCAGAGAAATGCAAAGATTTTTATGATATCCTGAAGAAGAACAAAAAATTCGAGTGGGGTGAGAAGCATGAAGCAGCCTTGCAGGATTTGAAACGATATCTCTCAACCGCACCTCTATTGATGAAGCCTGAAAATGGTGAACCACTATCCCTATACCTTGCAGTATCAGGGAATGCTGTAAGTGCCGTTCTTATAAAAGACCATGAAGGTCAGCAATATCCTGTTTATTATGTTAGTAAAAGTTTGTTAGATGCTGAAACTAGGTATTCTCATTTAGAAAAATTAATATTAGCTCTAGTCATGGCATCGACGAAGCTTAGACATTATTTCGAGACACATAGGATACATGTTAAAACAAATTATCCTGTCAAAAATGTGCTTAGGAAACCAGAGATGTCAGGCAGGATGGCCAAGTGGTCAGTAAAGTTAAGTGCTTATGATTTAGTATATGAACCTAGAAATGCCATAAAGTCTCAGGCTTTAGCTGACTTTGTGGCTGATTTTAGTAGTGACATTCAGGACGAGGTAGACCTAGAAGTTCAACAGTTAGGAGAATCCTCAGGATCCTGGACATTATATACTGATGGTGCATCTAATGTAAAAGGAGTAGGATTAGGAATACTACTAAAATCGCCACAGGAGGACATATTACCCCAGGCTATTAGGTGTGAATTTCCTGCTACTAATAATGAGGCAGAGTATGAAGCTTTAATTGCAGGATTAGAATTGGCTAAGAGTATGAGTATCAAAAATTTGCAAGTATATGTTGACTCTTTGTTAATTACTAACCATTTTAATGGATCCTATGCAGTTAAGGGTGAGAAATTAATCGAATATCTCGATATTCTCAAAAAATTAGCAGGATATTTCGATGTTTTTATACTTGAACAGGTACCAAGGGAGGATAATGTTGAAGCGGATGCCTTAGCAAATTTGGGATCATCGATCAGGATACCTGAAGGGACCCAAATACCAATATTACATGTCTTATATCCTGCAACGAATCCTCAGGATAAAGAAGTAGCGGGTATTCAGGATCCTGGAGCAGAGCATCCTGAAGAGGACCCTAAATCCTGGACGGCTCCAATCATGAGATATCTCAAAGAAGGACACATCCCTGGAAATGAAAATCCTAAGGCATTTAGGATGAAGGTATCACGATTCACTATTATAAATAATATTTTATACAAGAAATCTCTTGCAGGACCGTATTTGAGGTGCTTGGAGGATCCTGAAGCCAAAGAAGTACTTCAGGATATACATGAAGGGAATTGTGGTAACCATACTGGGGGCAGGTCGTTATTCTCAAAAGTATTAAGGACAGGATATTATTGGCCAACAATGAGAAAAGATGCCGCAGAATATGCTCGAAGATGTGACGCATGTCAAAGACATAGTAACATACTGCATCAACCTGCTGAACCATTATATCCTATTGTTTCCCCTTGGCCATTTATGAAGTGGGGTATGGATATAGTGGGAAAGCTACCAAAAGCTCCGGGAGGAAAAGTCTTTATGCTAGCAATGACGGATTATTTCTCTAAGTGGGTTGAAGCTGAAGCATTTGTTCAAGTTAGAGACCAAGAAGTAGTATCCTTCATAAAGAGGAATATCCTGACCAGATTCGGAGTACCAGCCGAGATAATCTGTGACAATGGTTCTCAGTTTATAAGCAAGAGAACTACTGACTTTTGCAAGAGTTGGGGAATCAAAATGATAACTTCTACTCCAGTACATCCTCAAGCGAATGGACAAGCAGAATCCTCAAACAAGATAATTGTCAATAATTTAAAGAAAAGGCTTGGAGCCAAAAAAGGAAGATGGGCAGAAGAATTACCCTTTGTTTTATGGGCTGATAGGACAACGGTAAAGAATGCAACAGGCCAAACCCCATTTTCCTTGGTATTTGGAGCAGAAGCAATGATTCCAACGGAAATGACAATACCTACTGCAAGATCTACCCTAAGTGATCCTGAGCAGAATCCTGAAGCCTTGAGTCAGGATTTAGACACTATAGATGAGAAGAGAGATGTGGCAAGGCTAAGGATGGTAGCATATCAACAGAGAATATCCAGGGCATATAACAAGAATATTGGGACCAGAAGATTTAAGATTGGAGATTGGGTGTTAAGAAAGGCTTTTCAGAATACTACTAATCCTGCCGATGGCAAGTTAGCTCCAAAATGGGAAGGACCATACGAAGTTGAATCAGAAGCAGGGAAAGGAGCATACAGACTCAAGAATATGGAGGGGGATATGCTACCGAGATCTTGGAATGCTATACACCTTAAGCTCTATTTCAAGTGAGTTTAGAATTTAATTTCTAACTCAGGATGGTATGAGTTCTACCTTTTTTAAATATGTTTGGTTTAATTTGTTCTTTGTAACCCAATACTAACTTAAGCATCGGAGGGGTGTTAGCTAAGCTAACACCCACCTTAGTTTAAGGATGTTTTGCAGTATATGCTTCGGGATATAGCTCCGGGATGCTCACTCAGGATATTTCGTAAGATTAGAGGATTGGCCCCCTCTCTCACGTACAAGGGATCCTGATCCCTTCACAGGTTTAAAGGTATTCACCTTTCTTCCGAATTGGGTTTAAACACCCCGCCTGGAGCGCAAGTTATTCAGGGATAGTTCAAGGTGGCGGGACCAGTCCATGTAAAAGTGGCTGACAATTTCGTTACTGTTGGCTATATCCTGAATCCTAAAGGTATATGAGGATTGATCACCCTCTCTCACGAAAGGGTATTTTCATACTCTCTAAGGTTTAAAGGTTTTCACCTTTCTAAGTCTTGGAGTTTATACACTCCCGCCTGTAGCGCATGAAAATTTGGGATTTTCCCCAGGATACAAGGGATTTATCTCCAGTACATCCTTGGGTTTTACCCTTGGGATCTAAAAAATTGCCTATACGATGGAAATTGACATTCAGAAGATTTCTAAGTATTTGAAGACATTGTACACAGGGGACATTCCTACCAAGGCAGTGATATAAAGCTCAAAGGCTAAAGCTCGGAACTAGTATGTTAAATATCTCACACAGAGGACATCTTCATTGGAAAAGTTGCAAGGAGATTGAGGTTTGATAATAGGGTTATATACTACTCCGGGTATGATCTTTCCTTTGTAAACATCATCTAAGTTTTTAGTAACACTATGTTTTATAAAAGGTCAAGTATCCTGATATATTCTCAAAGTCCTTTTCAAGATATTTGATTAAGGTGTTTGAAACTAGTATTAGTTTGGAACTTTGATCATTTAAGTATTATCATAAACTGGTTTTGAAAAAATAGGTTGTTTTTCAAAAACTTTCTGCAAAGTTGAAGGAATGTTTGGAAGTTCTATCTAATAAAAAGTTTTTACAATATATCGCTAAGCATATTGATCAGGATATTTTCATAAGATAATAATACAAAATTTTACAAAGTTAAGAGTTACATTAAATAATGCAAGGCAATAACAAACAAATAAAAAGATGAAATTATTCTTGAAGCAATCAATACTAGTTGATAACCGAAGGTTTCATCCTGAAACCCAGGACCCATCCACCTTCGGCTATCAAATTGTTTCAACACAGAAATAAAAATTGTTCATAAAAAATAAAATTGTTCGAATAATTTAAAGGAAATAAGCTCTAGGGGGTAGTGCCTTCGTCGTCCACAGTGGTTTCAGTAACATCCGCCTTGGGATCCGCCTCAGCATCCTTCTCAGCATCGGTTGCTTTTTCCACTGCTTCGGAAGATTCTTCGACAGCTGATTTGGAAGAGGTGCCCCCGAGGTTCTTTAGCTTGGTCTCCCAAGCACCAACATCCCAAGAAGGGCATTCAAAACCTAATGTTTTGGCTTCATGGGCCATCTTCAACCTGGCTTGGAGGAGAGAAACGACGACGGAACTTTTGAGGCTTTCCCGGTAGCTGACCATATCCCGTTCGTACTGCACGTGGGCAGCTTCAAGATCGGTCTGGGCTTGAAGAGTAGCTTTGTTGAGAGCGGTTTGATGTTCTTGAGTCATGGCTTTAAATTTCTGCTCGTAATGACGAGATTTGGCGGCTGCAATCATGCCTTGATCGGAGATTGTGATTTCAGCTTCCTTTAGCTTGGTTTCAAGCGTCTTGTTGAGCTTGCAGGATTCTTGATATAAGTTAACCAAACGCTCAAGACCCTACAAAAGTAAGAGGACAGGTATTAATATTGATAAATCTTTGATAATAATGTAAATCGCAGGATATGATATGAGAATACTAACCTGGTTAAGAAAAGAAGTCATAAACCCGCTAGCTTCAATGAACCCGTGCTTCTCATAAGGAAATGTGTCAGAAATGACAGGGGAATCAGGTTCTTTCCTTTTTCGGGAACTTGAACTCCGGGGCTTGGTAGCCGGTGAAGGTTTGGGAATAATGATGGCTTTGGAACTGCTGGGTTTGGATGTGGCTGTGGTCTTGGGGCTAGGCTCTTTCTTGACCTGGATCTGATCAGAATAACTATCCAATTCATCGAGGTCAAAGACTTCAGGGATCTTGGCCGGTGCTGCATAAAGGGAAAAGTTTTACTCTTCATTTTGCTATTATACTGTCTTGACTAATTATTTTGAAAGTAATCCTTACCAGACATTTCGGAGGATGAGTATTGACTGGAACTGGGGACGTGTGTGGTGAAGGTCCTGTCTATTGCTGGTAACTGGTAAACAGTATTGATTCTTTCTTCTGACTCGGCGGTAGGAGGAGCGACTTCCTTGAAGTTCACTGCATAAAGATCGAAAAGAAGGATATTAATAGAAGATAAGAATTAAATGGTCTATGAGAATATTTATAACCCTACCAGTGGTTAACCACTCCACCGGAAGGTTGGCACCCTCAGCAATGGAGTCTCGTTTGACAAAGAAAAATTTGCGTTGCCATCCGTCTTCGTTTTTGGTGGCTTTGAGAATCAGGGGTTTGCTGGAGGTCGAGAAGAGCAAGAACCGGCTAGAGCCATGGGATCAGAGGCAATAACCAATAGGCAAATCCTCGATGCGGAGGTCGGAACAATGGAGGTTTTTGATTTGGTTAAGTACAATTAGTACTCTCCAAACCATGGGCATAATTTGAGCAAAAGAGATTCCGGTGGTTCGAAAGAATTGCATCATGAATTCAGGAAAAGGGTATCGAAGACCTAGCGAAAAATGATATGCTGGAAAACAAACCCATTCAGTGGAAGAAACATCCGATCGGATTGACCGATCGAATGGTCTAAAGACCGTGTTATCAGGGAAAGCGCCGGAGGCTCTTAAAGCTGCAATATCTGCGTTGTCAAAAGCACAGATCTCTTTTTCGGGATTTTTAAGGAGATTCTGCTGGGTGAAGGTCTCGGCATCCATTGCAAGTAAGGCGATGTAAATTGACAGAAAGTAAATCAGAAATGGAGAATTACCTGAAGGTTCTGTTGAAGATATCTGCTTTTCAAACAAGAAAAGAGAAGATATAGGGGCATTGTGGATCTCCATTGAGTAAAAAACGCGTTGGAAGTTACGATGTGATCTTGACCGTCGTTTCGTTTTAAATGCCTTGAGTTATGGGATAAGATTTTTGAAATATAACCGTTGGATTGGTATCCCAACCGATATATTTGGGGACAATTGTTATGGCTCATTTTCTAAGCATACATATCCTGGCTAATATCCTGCCTTTATTTGTTTATTTGTGACCAGGATGCTGGAAGAGGATATTGCTAACATCTTGGGCGATATCCTGAGGTTTATTGAATTAACCACGTGCAGGTTAAAGGCCGAGACTTGCTAACGGTCAAGTGGACTTCTTCTCCTTAAGACTCGGACGTGTTTGTTGAAGGAGATACGTTGAACCCGAAAGACCAGGTCTACAACGTTTGATTAAGGAATATTCGGTGGATCCCGGAAGTTTAGGATAGTTTGTTATATTATCTTTACTATAAATAGATGGGGGCGGATCAGTTTAAGGCACGCAATTTACACTTATACTCTCGAACACTTTCACTCTCTAGCTCATTGCAAACACTACACTTGTATTCAAATTTCACTGTAACACATAGTCGATCCGCACCACATCCTGCACTGTATCCTAACGTTTGAAGTAATAAGAAGAACAAGGCAGCTGCGATTGTCAGCTCCCGAGGTTTTATGCCGGCGATCTAGATTGATCAAGGGCTTTCCTCGTACATCTCGTGTCGTTTACTTTACTTTTGCTCATAGTTTGATCGTAGATATAGCTCAATATCCTGAGCCGTATCCTGAATACTGATTTTCTAAATAACTTAACAAGTATATTTTCAATACACTTTTTAGCACACTACCTCACTTTACTAATTTGATCACTTAATTGCTTCGGTAATTTTTGACCAAAACAATATATAGATTATCATTTTGATCAGCATATTATCCTTTTTTTTCCAGTTAAGGGTGTTTCTACGAAGTTGCTCTGTGATAGGTTCAAAATTTGCTATGTTATTAGAAATCAAGCATTTCTGTTGTACAAAGGTACATGATTTGTAGTTTAACATACTTGTTTGATTATTTTTTCATGTAATTTTTGTTTTATTGTTGATATGCTAGATTTAGTTTAACTTTATAAAAGCTTATTTGTGTTTGGGGATATAGATCAGTGGTGGGATGGTGAATGATCAAACTCAAATTTCAACCTTCAGTGATGGGAGCTTCTTTGTGGCCGACGTTGTCAGAGTCTACTCGGTTTGGTGTGAAATCGTCTTCGGTTTCCTCAAAGTCATAGGCTAAACTCAAAGTAGATGGATTTGAACTGTTTCTCAAGTTCACTTTTAGGTTTATGATTATAATTATTTATTTGGAAAAATGGCTTAGGCTTAATGTTTATTATTACTCAGTTTACACTAAACTAAGTTTATGGATTATATTTACCATTGCAAGTCATGAATTATGAATTATGAATTACAGATTCAGTAAGATGTATTTTTTATTAAGAAATTTAGGTTTGATAAGGTGAAAATGGCAATAAGAGCTTTTGACATAACTACACTGGTTTCATCGTGTGCCTTTTTTAAGATACAAAAGGCAGCGTACAACACAACCATGAGTCTGATGGTGATTTTGACAGTGGTGGGAGAGCAGGGTGCTAAGAAAGTCTTGGTTCATAACCTTTCAGGTACTGATTACCTTTAGCATCATTAAACAATTCTAATTCAGAATCAGAAACTTTATACTTATTTTCTTTCATATCATGTTTGTATTCTGCATTTTGATCATGTAGCTCTTTTTCTTTTGCGAAGGGTTTTTTTTTGTTAGATTGACATTTTATTTTGCATATTTTGAATTTTCTGCAGTAGTATTATGCCTTTCTTTTGCTGAGTAAGGATTCATTTGATCTTTGGAAGAGCTTTGCATCAATTTTGGACATTAATAATAGGTTAGTTTTCTTTTTGGTTATATGGTGATATTATTAATTGAAGTCTGAACGACATACTTTACTTTGTTTCTCCATTGCATCAGAATTGTTATGGGTGAAATTCTGAGCCCATATCCTGGATAATATCTTGATTACATAATATATGTTTACAACCAGGATGCTGAATCAGGATATTGGTAACATCCTGATGCTGTATCCTGAGGAATACTAACGGATTGTTTGCAGGAGTACGAGTACAAGTCCATAACGTTCATGAAGACCTCTTCCCCCGAAGACTCGGTCCAGGTTGTTAGAAGAAGAACGTTGAAGCCGCAATACTTGGTCTTCAACGTTCACATGGAATATTCGCTGGCATCCCCTCATTTTAGGGAATTTTGTTTTCTTTTTGTAACTATAAATAGATGGATAACCAGATCACATAGGACATCACGTTCACTGCTCTCGAACACTCATTCTTTCTCTCGCAAATCACACATTTTCTGAAAAGCATTGTAACACTTAGCAACGATCTGGTCAATATCCTACACTGTATCCTGATTTTTGAAGTAATAAGAAGAACAAGGCAACTGCGATTGTTAGCTCCCGAGGTGTAACGCCCTGCGTTTTCATACTTTCTATATTAAAAAACCGTTGTTCATATTCCTATTTTTGGAAAACTTTGTATTCTCGTATTCGTTATAATCGTCGAAAAATCTTTATCTTTAATTTCAGTCGTTATAAAAATGGTTATTTATTCATGGTTTAATTTATTTAAATAAATTAATTTTACTATCTAAAAGTTTATTTTTTTATAATCTAGTTAGTTTCGTTAGATTTTGAAGGTTAGTAAACTAACCTAGTTAGTTTAAACTATAAAAGTTAGTTCTTTTAAAAGTAACATTAGTTTTAATCAAAGTCGAGGGGTGTTAAAGTAAATAACTGAAACTTTAACTACAGGGACCAGTTGTGCAAATTGATGAAAGTTCAATGGTTAAGACAAAAAAAATAAAAGAAAAAGGCTGCAGACCGCGGGGTTCGAACCCGGGTCAACAACACTCCAACCGTTGGGCCACAGCCTTCACTTCGAAACAAATCCACCCATTTAATCCCTTAACCACTCACCCAAACGAGCCCAGGCAGCCCGCGAACAGGCCCAGATCAGCTACGCGGCCCGCCAGAATGGCCCAGAACGCAGAATGTGTTTCAGCTCGCAATTTAGGCGCGTTTTTGTGTTTTTATTGATTTTAAACTCGATTTTTAACATTAAATACCCACCTAACAACTAACCAAACCTTCCCCTATAAATACCACACTAATCCAAGTCCTAAACACTTTACAAACTCATCTAAATCACTCTCAAATCACCTAAAACGCAGCTGCAATTCAGTGTTCGAGCAGATTCTTCAAGCTTCATGAAAATGAGCATAACTTCTTCATTTCTTGTCCGATTTAGTCCATTCTTTTTCCTATATGCTTGGATTGACCTTAGCTTCGATTCCATGGGTTTTTCACAGTAAATAAGTCCCTGGAACTCCGGAAAAAAGGCTCCAAAGTTCACTGTTTATTTCTGATTTCATCTAAACTTTACTTAACTTGTTCAAACTTGAGTCAAACTCATCTCAAACCTATGTCCTTATGCTTATAACCACTTATATGGTTAGTTAGGCTTAAAAACAAGGTTGAGACATTCAAAATCAGAGATAAACCTCACATACATTCTGTTTTGTTTAGGGTTTTTTAACCCACAAGTGATGTTCGAGTTCAAAGCTTGATGAATGTGAGATTAAGGATTAACTTGGGTTGTCCTATATAAAATCCACACATTGCTTGATGATTTCTTATAGATTAGTGTTTAATATTCTTGTATTACTTGTAGTTCATGACCCTCCTTGAATGTTTTTACATCAAGTGTGGTGGTGAACACTTAGAGGTGCCTAAATGGAAGACTTGATCTTCCTACCTCCTACATGATTTCTATGACATATAGAGGTACCTAAATGAAGATTTTAATCTTCTACCTCATGCTTGAACTATTGGACGTATTAATACAACCTATATAATACATAAACATATCATCCGAATAATCGAATTTTTGATGATGAACTAGTGTTCATATGTCAAGGTACTAGATTACATCATCCTAGACTATGATAACTTGTCACGATTCTAATGGAACCTCGTTCCATGAAAACATTTAAACTCCTTAGAGTTTCCTAGTGTCAAGAACAAGTATCATATGTACTAAGTGATTATTTTCATAAGTTATTTTCATGTTGTTTAAATTCCAAATCTACACATCCCATAATCTTAAATCCAAACCCGTTCATACACTAAATCTCATTAACTCGTCAATACTTGGATAATCGGAAGACTTAGCAAATTTGTGAGTATACTTGACCCATTTTACCATTTTCACACTTTTGGGTGTAACATGTTTTTATATATAAACGCACCTAGTATACATATTCTTATGCAAATATACAAACAAACAATCCAATACATGCTTACTATTTGTTATGCTTGATTCGTGTTTTTCGGACCATACTTATGTGATGAACTTGTCATTAGCTTCGCACGAGCCTCCATTTAACATGTATAGCGCTATAGGAGTAACGCACCGCCCGTAGACTAGTGGTCATGTTAAATTTCATTCATACTTGCGTAAACAGAGGGTTGACTTGTAAATCGCATGCCAGTTCATACGTTAATCTTGATAACTAGGTTTGCCATGTGGATTGTTCCTTATCATTTTTTATACTTATATACTATGCACCAAACTTGTATGCTCGCCAATACCTTTTGTATTGAACTACACTTTTAAAACATGTTGCAGGTTTAACGATGATGTTGGTGATTGATGTGCACAAAATGCAACATATAAATTACATCAATTGTGGCATAAAACTAACCCTTTTTTAGTACTAATGTTGGAAAAAGTATGTTTTTGTCTTCCTTTTGTATTTTCAGGATTAAATGAGCTCAAATTAACAAAAGAAGCAAAAAGATAGCTAAATCTAACATAAATACAAGAAAAGGAACAAACGTGGCATGCCCGACCCCCGACAACATCTTCCCAAGCAAAATCAAGAGAACAGAAGGCTGAACACGCCCCGTGCTCAGTGACCACAGGGGCGTGCCCAAGTGCCAGCATAAAAGAGAAAGCTGTAGAAGCTTCTATTGCCCACCACGGGGCCGTGCTCAGCGGACACGGGGCCGTGGTCAACTATAAGATTCACAGAATCCAGGCAAATCTTGATAGTACAGATATGCTTCTGCACACGGGGGCGTGCCCAGCGGACATGGGGGCGTGGTCAACTAATGCAGACAAACTGCAATTAATGAAGACAGAGAAGAGGATGGACACGGGGCCGTGCCCACTGGACATGGGGCCGTGCCCGAGCTTCTGTTCAGCCTATAAATAGGAGTGCTTGGATCAAGTGCAAACCATCCCTTGGCACACCACCTCTCTCACACTTCATCCATCACCCACCACCACCATAACACCATCATCCATTGTCCATCATAGAGTGTGTGAGTCGTCTCGGGATCCAAGATTGATCGTAAGAGTTCTTGACAATCAAAGGCCATGTTTGCCTAAGTCTCTTACATCACTTGGTGAAGACAAGTGTCTAGTGTAATACTTTTTATTTTTAATCTTTTCATACTTTTTACTTGGTTATGTATTAATGACTTTAATAACTAGTTTCTTATGTTGAAGGTGATTTTTCCTTATCATTTGTCCGTGGTTTCTTGGCATTATTTTACTGTCTATATAAAATAAAATATTTTCACCATTCATATCTCCACAGTCTATATGGAGGTATGTTGGCTACCTGGTCGGGGGTTAAGGGAACGGTTTGGTAAGAATCTTGCCTTGTTCAGTGTATAGATCCTGTAAGGACCTGGGTCAAATTTAGTAGGACCTCCTTCAATACCCACCGGTATTGGATGGCGGGGGTCCAAACTCTTTGATCCCCTCATATATAAGCTACTATTAATACTTTAACCCGGCTACATAGGACTGTATCCCTGCTGACTCAGACTACTTAGCCGAGGGTAACGTCACCTTCAAAAGAGGGGCCTACCATAATATGCATTAATAACTTAATTAATTATCTTTCAATAATCCGACCCTTTAGGATTGTATCCTTGCTGACTCAAACTACTGGGTTGAGGGTAACGTCGCCTTCAAAAGAGGGGCCTACTACAATAACTAAGATAATCTCTTAAAAAGTGCAAAAGTGCGGAAATAATCAAAGGTTACACTATACACGAGTCGGAACCAAGTGATTCATCTTGTCTATCTGTTTTTATTTTTTATTTTATTTTCAGCATTTTAGTTAGTTTTTATTTTTCTAGTTTAAAACCTTTTTCTAACTTTTTGATTTGATTAGACGTTGAGGATAAACCGGTACTAAAAGCTCTTGTGTCCTTGGACGACCTCGGTATCTTACCAACACTATACTACGCTCACGATGGGTGCACTTGCCCATATGTGTGTTTAGTGTTAGTAAATATCGTGTTTTATAAATTTAAAACTTGGCTAAAAAGTGTAAAAGGGCTTAAAATAAACATTAAAACCATAACACACTTCACGCACATCAGTGATGCATGGAATCTAGTAGGATGCTTAGATACACACTTTAAATTTGTATTCTTATTGGATTGTATTTCGTTTCTCATGTTGTATTTATTTCAAATCTTTGTAATTGAATCTTTAGAAATGAAACAAAAATTTATTATTTAAATACTTGTCACAAATAGTGTTATGAAGTCTCTTGCAATCTATTTCGTCTCACTCTGATGTTTCCGCCATCGGTTGGGGTGTGACAGATTGGTATCAGAGCCATAACTATAGGGAATTAGGTAGAATTGCCATGTTCGACCTAGTCTATAGTTCTAAAGCCTTATTCTTATGTTTTGCTTGAACCGCTTGCATGATACTTTATTTGCTCCTTATTTATCTTCTTTTGACCTTTTAAACCTATATGTCACTTTTGTGTTAATACTTGCTTTATTATTTGTTAATACTTGTTGTATTGTCCCATTCTTTATGTAATGTCTTTTACGTGTTATTTTCTTGAGATGCTTATTGTGCTTGTTATTATTATTTTGAACATACGTCTTTTACTTTTTTATACAAAAATCGAAACCAGTCGTAATACATAAACGAGACGACTTCACCAAAATAGGCGTGAAACCCACAATTTGGTGAATAACTCTCAATCCATCTATTTTTCCTTTTTACATGAAATTCACCATCAAGTTAGGAGTGAAATCCTCACCTTGATGGAAAAAATTTCAAATTTCAAATTCTAGTGGACCCTCGTCAAAGTGTTGAAATTAAATTTTGACCCGACGAGTACCAACCACACTTAGGATACGAAATCGCCAAGTTAGGGGTGAAACCTGCACCTTGTCGACTAGTTCCACTCCTTGATTTTTTTTATAAATCCCGCCAAGTCTCAAAATTTCGATCGATTTGGGACATGTAGTAACCGGAAGGGTAAATATCGTTAACCGACTTGTCGGCGAGAGTATTCCACCTATTAGGCCAAAGCATGCTTCTCAAATTCGAAAGACTTTTCGACTACTTTGGTTAGTCAAAGTTCCATTTTGGAACCATCCAAATTTTAATCAAACATGTGTTTCTATTATTTATCTTATACGATGCAACCTTTCAAATTTAAATTCACTTTTGATATTTTCTTCTCACACACACAACATATTAAACCTTTTCATACATTTATACATATGCATGATTTCATAAAATTTTATTTATAGTTCTTATAACAACAAATAGAGACATATCATCAAGATAGGAGTGAATTCCTAACCTTGACGATTAACTCCACTCCCTCTTTCTTAAAACGACCTCACCAATGATATGGGATGATTCCCTTACCTAGGTGATCGCTACCAAAATTTTCCTTCAAAATATCTTATTATGCAAACCCGATCATGTGTTATACCTAAATCGTTTATCATTATTCAAAATACCTACTTATACCGATTTCAAAATACATTGTTTTATCAAACGTACTTCTTATTCTACAATCTATTTTCACTCAACTCATATACGCGAGATTCTTAATCATGTCTTAAAACGTTTTATTACCCGAATTTCAAAACCCTACGAAATGCTACCTATCAATTTAATCGGTCAACTCTTGCCCATGAACTTCATATTCGACTTAATCACTAAAATATGCTCATATTATATCGTCATACTAGAGACTTCCATTCTTAATCGAAACCAAACCAACATTTCTCAATTACTTATAGGACCTTATAGATATTATAAGATCGTTTTACCGAAGACTATTTTCAACATCAACGAACCATTTGTCAAAACCCTTTAAAATGAAAACTAAGACCTTTGCTAAATCCCTTTCCCAAGGATCAACGTTTTCACAAGAACCTCCTAAATTCAAAATTTCTTGTTTTGATGAAACGAACTTACTTTTTCGAAAACCTTTTTCTACACCAGTTTTTAAAACACGTGGGCTAGAAGACTTCATGGGGACCGACCATATTCGGATTATGTAAACTCTTTTAAAACAAAAGTAGCATTTCCATTCATTACAAAATACGTTATGCATAACCAATGAGTACTTTACATCCTCTTACATTTACAAACTATGTCCTACCTTCCCAATCAAACTCAATTCTATTTTGATGCGATAAACTCAACTTGTCACTTAAACAACTATACATGCATGTCACCATACACGTTTTAATCATTACCTCGCGACGAGTTCGCTCATATCATTCGTTTTACATATTCAAATTTCTCTAGCGTTTTATATGCCCAAATTCGTCATGCTTCAACATATACACTATATACGTAAATTTTTTATTATTCGTACCTACACTCATACTCATACGTTTTATGCTTATACTTATACTCTTACGTTTTATGCTTATACTTATACTCTTATGTTTTATGCTTATACTTATACTCATACTACTCATACGTTTTATGTCTATACTCATACTTACGTGAATAATCATACTTAAACTTATATTTATGCTCATAGTTTCATTCATACACATGATTCATGCATTCGTACCTGTACGTGAGCGTAATCCGAGGGATTCGCTTGCGTGGGTCTTGTAACACCTGTGCCTCCACGGCCATCAAACAAATACCGAACCAATGAAATATTATATTTCATATTTGGGATTTGTAAAAATATGTGTATCATTTGCACATATCAATTTCTGTTCCAATCCAAACTCTAAATCGCTTTCTGGAAGGTTATACGCGCACCGATGCGTAAATATAACCAGTTTAATGCAACAAACACTCTGGAATAGTGACATAGGCTTAACATACCTTAAATAACCTTTACATAACTTAGAAATAAGTTTTGAAGGCTTTGGTATGACAAAAACAAGTTAATTCGCTTACAGGGACTAAACTTGACAAACTGTGAAAGTATGCTAATTTGAACTGTAACGAACATTCCGGAACATGACCATAAGTTAAACACACCTTAAATATTCTTTATATAGCTTAGAAATAGGCTTTGAGGGGTTCGGTGTGCTAAAATAAACTTTTGGCTCATTCAGGGACTAAAAGTGTCAAAAAGTGCACAAGTTTGCATTTTCGCGCATAACTTACGTTCTGAATACATCCGGACATCCAAAAATTTATGTAAGCACTAAAATATTTTATTTTAGTGTTCGGCATAAGAAAAATCCATTCGTCACGTCATTTGGATCGTTTTTCGCGCTTGTGCGCATTTCGTCGTAATTAAGCGAACATCGTGTTCGTACGGCCAAACGAACCAACCTCCGACATATTTTTGAGCATGTTTCATGTCCACAATGTTTAGGCAACATTTTAGGGCCTAAAAGTTGGCTTTACGGGCCTTGGAGGTGCCGGAAATGAGCTTAAACACGTGCAGGGACTGAAACTGTAAATTCTGATCTGTGACTCCCAGGCGGCCCGCCTGAGATTCTACACATGTTGAAGCGGGCCGCGTCCGCCTTCCTGACCAGATTAACTGCATTTAACAGCAGGTTCCAGCTGTTTTAACCGCACCCACACATTCTCAATTGCCTAGTCAGATGATAAGGATCATTTTTAGTCACCATAAGGTTCCGACACTTGTACGGATGCGATTAAAGCACGGTTTCCATGAAACGATCTTAACGGTTACCCGAAAACTATAAATACCCATCCACCCCCATTGCTAAACTCACTAGAATTCTGATTTGAGGAGCTCTAAGTTGAAACCATTGTTTCATACCTGAGCTACTTGGATCGGGATTAGCATTCGGGGACCCTTCGTAAGTATTCTTTCGTTCTTTTATTGCTTTTCGAGTCTGAAAGTCAAAATTTGTTTGACTTTCTGCGTTGACCAGTTATGGTCAATGCGAAGTTCGTTTGAACTTCGCAACGTGAGTGTAATCACGTTGGTTATAGTCCCTTGGGACTATGCCTACTGATTACCACGTTGTCTAGGGTCGTAGGGTAAGCGATCTAATAAATCGCTTATACCTTCGAACCCGACCCATTTGGTCGATCATTAGGATCCGACCAAATACATTAGGTGACCATAGTATATAGGGAATAACCTTCCGAGGTTATACCTTATGGTCACATCGTTTGAGTAGTTGTATGATAGGTAGTTTATATGCCTTAGGCATCGTTTGAGTAGTTGTATGATAGGTAGTTTATATGCCTTAGGTAAATTACCAGAATACCCTTTTCATGTATAATTGGTAATTAAGCATATGTAACCTAAACTTTTGTCACATAACTGATTATGTAACATGTTTAGGCATATAACACTTGTCATAGGACTAGTTAGGCGGTCCGAACGCGTTTCACGCGAACGACGCGTTAAAGTAGCATAAGCTACCTAAACGGGTCGTAATGGGTCGTAAACACTTAGGTTAAGTTTCGTTTTAGTATGTAGGGTTTGTTAAACCATATTACACGAGTTTCCATACTCGTTTGGTTTACGAAACCTCATTCTATCCGATCTTCCGATTTAGGTCCGGTTTATTAATGTAGTTACCTATATTAGGTGCCGTTTGATATCCGTGATCTCCAGCTTTGCTTGGTGGTTATCTTAGGATTTCTGAGCAATCTCAAGTGAGTACATAGACCCCTCTTTTACTGTTTTCCAAACTGTTTTGGGGTGGAACACATGTGCCTACTTGTTACTTTCATGCTTTCCTGTTTTCACATCATATACTTGCTATGTTTATTAGTACATTATAGTACATCGTTTTACATTTACATTTTATGCTATGTATGTTCATTGCGTGCATACTTAGTACATCGTTTTACATTGACATTTTATGCTATGTATGTCCATTGCGTGCATACTTAGTACATCGTTTTCATCACATGCTTACATTTTGTTATGACATTTGGGTTGTTTACAATGGAACAATACATTCATTAACATTAGCTACACCGTTCGTTAGTAGGTAGTGGTACCATAGGAATTGACAACTCCCGTTCCGGACGTCCTGGGTATGGGGATGAAAGGAATGACCGAATTCGATATACATAATTTAGATAAACCTTTAATTTGTTTAAGGGTTTATCGCCGCAGTCTCAAGGCTTGGATGTATGCATTTTCACAACACCGCATAGATGTTCGTATTAGTATAGCATGCATTTCCACAAAACATAGCTTTGATTTAAACCAAGTTTTACTTCAATACTATGTTCTTGTGCATATGGTTTAGTTGATACATTTCACTAGCCATACATATCATTTTGTTTACATATTACATGATTTACATTGATCATGCATTTCCACAAAACATAGCTTTGATTTAAACCAAGTTTTACTTCAATACTATGTTCTTGTGCATATGGTTTAGTTGATACATTTCACTAGCCATACATATCATTTTGTTTACATATTACATGATTTACATTGATCATGCATTTCCACAAAACATAGCTTTGATTTAAACCAAGTTTTACTTCAATACTATGTTCTTGTGCATTTCATCTATGGTTTAGTTGATGCATTTTCACTAGCCATACATATCATTTTGGTTACACATTACATGGTTTACATTTGACACATAAACACTTTTGACATTGGTTATACATTACAAGATTTACATTTTGACATAAACATTTTAACATATTATTTCAATACATTTGGAAGTTGGTTTAAACATAGACATCTTACATTGATTGGTTTGGTTTGAGTAAGTGATTAAGTAACGAGGCGTGTGTAACATGATACAAGCATGGTGGATACGCCGCTGGTACTTCCTATATATAAGTGTTTGTATGGTATTACATATCGTAGCGTTATTTGAATCATTTCAGTTTATGACATATAACATTTTATACAAATAACATACTTTTCACAATACATTGTTTTACAAACAACTTAACTTATACAAACTCATTTTACATGGTTATTCATTTAACCATGCATTATTCTCTTATTTATACGTATCATCTGAACTTATTGTTTTTCAAATGATTTACAAAGACAAATCAAATTACAAGGTTCATGACTAAACATTTTCTTAAACAGAAGTCATGAATCTTATTTTCACAAAACCTATGTACTCGCCGGCATTTTTATGCTGACGTACCTATTTTCACATGTGTTTCAGGAAATGAAGCATAGGATTGATCAAGATACACTTAGGCGGACTTGGGCCTTAGTTGTCACACCCCGACCACGTAAAACAACAAAACATGGCGGAAACATCGGGGAGTGTTGTAACAGAATCATTGTTTCATAACACATGGAAATTTAAATATTGTTTTATTGCTTACAGTAGTTACAATGCCTTGACAATCAAAGAAACATAACATAAATAACTAGTCTTGCATCTTTTATTGTCACTAAGGCCCATGTCTGCCTAAGTGTATCTTGATCAATCCTATGCTTCATTTCCTGAAACACATGTGAAAATAGGTACGTCAGCATAAAAATGCCGGCGAGTACATAGGTTTTGTGAAAATTAAGATTCATGACTTATGTTTAAGAAAATGTTTAGTCATGAACCTTGTAATTTGCTTTGTCTTTGTAAATCATTGGAAAAAAACAATAAGTTCAGATGATACGTATAAATAAGAGAATAATGCATGGTTAAATGAATAACCATGTAAAAATGAGTTTGTATAAGTTAAGTTGTTTGTAAAACAATATATTGTGAAAAGTATGTTATTTGTATAGAATGTTATATGTCATAAACTGAAATGATTCAAATAACGGTACGATATGTAATACCATATAAACACTTATATATAGGAAGTACCAGCGGCGTATCCACCATGCTTGTATCATATTACACACGCATCGTTACTTAATCACTTACTCAAACCAAACCAACAATGTAAAATGTTCATGTCTAATGTAAATCATGTAATGTATAACCAATGTCAAAAGTGTTTATGTGTCAAATGTAAACCATGTAATATGTAACCAAAATGATATGTATGGCTAGTGAAAATGCATCAACTAAACCATAGATGAAATGCACAAAACAAAGCATTGAAGTAAAACTTGGTTTAAATCAAAGTTATGTTTTGTGGAAATGCATGATCAATGTAAATCATGTAATATGTAACCAAAATGATATGTATGGCTAGTGAAAATGCATCAACTAAACCATAGATGAAATGCACAAAACAAAGCATTGAAGTAAAACTTGGTTTAAATCAAAGTTATGTTTTGTGGAAATGCATGATCAATGTAAATCATGTAATATGTAACCAAAATGATCTGTATGGCTAGTGAAATGCATCAACTAAACCATATGCACAAGAACATAGTATTGAAGTAAAACTTGGTTTAAATCAAAGTTATGTTTTGTGGAAATGCATGATCAATGTAAATCATGTAATATGTAACCAAAATGATATATATGGCTAGTGAAAATGTATCAACTAAACCATATGCACAAGAACATAGTATTGAAGTAAAACTTGGTTTAAATCAAAGTTATGTTTTGTGTAAATGCATGCTATACTGATACGAACATCTATGCGGTGTTGTGAAAATGCATACATCCAAGCCTTGAGACTGTGGCGATAAACCCTTAAACCACTTAAAGGTTTATCTAAATTATGTATATCGAATTCGGTCATTCCTTTTATCCTCTTTCCCTGGGATGTCCGGTACGGGAGTTGTCAATTCCTATGGTACCACTACCTACTAACGAACGGCGTAGCTAATGTTAATGAATGTATTGTTCCATTGTAAACAACCCAAATGTCATAACAAAATGTAAGCATGTGATGAAAACGATGTACTAAGTATGCACGCAATGGACATACATAGCATAAAATGTAAATGTAAAACAATGTACTAAGTATGCACGCAATGGACATACATAGCATAAAATGTAATGTAAAACGGTGAAATCATGTACTATAACTGTACTAATAAAGATAGCAAATATATGATGTGAAAACATGGAAAGCATGAAAGTAACAAGTAGGTACATGTGTTCCACCCCAAAACAGTTTGGAAAACAGTAAAAGAGGGGTCTATGTACTCACTTGAGATTGCTTAGTAGTCCTTGAGTAACAACCAAACAATGCTAGAGATCACGGATATCAAACGGCACCTAATATAGGTAACTATGTTAATAAACCGGACCTAAATCGGAAGATCGGGTAGCATGAGGGTTTGTAAACCAAACGAGTATGGAGACTCGTGTAATATGGTTCAACAAATCCTACATACTAATTGAAACCTAACATAATTGTTTACGACCCATTACGACCCGTTTAGGAAGCTTATGCTTCTTTAATGCGTCGTTCGCGTGAAACGCGTTTGGACCGCCTAACTAGCCCTATAACAAGTGTTATATGCCTAAACATGTTACATAATCAGTTATGTGACAAAAGTTTAGGTTACATATGCTTAATTACCAATTATACATGAAAAGGGTATTCTGGTAATTTACCTAAGGCATATAAACTACCTATCATACAACTACTTAAACGTTGTGACCATAAGGTATAACCTCGGAAGGTTATTCCCTACACTATGGTCACCTAATGTATTTGGTCGGATCCTAATGATCGACCAAACTGGGTCGGGTTCGAAGGTATAAGCGATTTATCAGATCGCTTACCCTACGACCCTAGACAACGTGGTAATCAGTAGGCATAGTCCCAAGGAACTATAACCATCGTGATTACAATCATGTTGCGAAGTTCAAACGAACTTCGCATTGGCCATAAGCTGGTCAACGCTGAAAGTCAAACAAAGTTTGACTTTCGGACTCGAAAAGCAATAAAAGACGAAAGAATACTTACGAAGGGTCCCCGAATGCTAATCTAGATCACAATAACTCAGGTATGAAACAATGGTTCCAACTTAGAGTCATTTAGATCAGATTCTAGTGGTTTTGGAGTAATGGGGGGGTGGGGTATTTATAGTTTTCGGGTAACCGTTAAGATCGTTTGTCGAATATCGTGCCTTAATCGTATCCGTACAAGTGTCAGAAAGTTATGGTGCCTAAAATTGATCCTTATCAGCTGAATAGGCAAGTGGTGAGCTTGTGGTTGTGGTTAAAACAGCTGGAATACGCTGACTGTTCGATCTTATCTGATCAGAGAGGCTGACGCGGGCCGCCTAAGATTTAAGCTTGGCTCACGCGGGCCGCCTAGCTCTTCAGGTCAGAAAACAAGTTTCAAATATTGCAGTTTCAGTCCCTGTTATGTGTTTAAGCCATTTCCGACATGTTTAAGGCCCGTTAAGCCAACTTTAAGGCCCTAACATGATTTCTAAACATTGTGGACATGAAACATGCTCAAAAATATGTCGGATGTTGGTTCGTTTAGCCGTACGAACGCGATGTTCGCTTAATTACGACGAAATGCGCATAAGCGCGAAAAACGATCCAAATGACGCGACGAATGGATTTTTCTTATGCCGAACACTAAAATAAAATGTTTTAGTGCTTACATAAATTTTTGGATGTCCGGATGTATTCAGAACGTAAGTTATGCGCAAAAGTGCAAACTTGTGCACTTTTTGACACTTTTAGTCCCTGAATGACCCAAAAGTTTATTTTAGCATACCGAACCCCTCAAAGCCTATTTCTAAGCTATGTAAAGGATATTTATGGTATGTTTAAATTATGTTCATGTTCCGGAATGTTCGTTACAGTTCAAATTGGCATACTTTCGCAGTTTGTCAAGTTTAGTCCCTGTAAGCGAATTAGCTTGTTTTTGTCATACCAAAGCCTTCAAAACTTATTTCTAAGTTATGTAAAGGTTATTTAAGGTATGTTAAGCCTATTTCACTATTCCGGAGGGTTTTTTGCATTAAACTGGTTATATTTACGCATCGGTGCGCGTATAACCTTCCAGAAAGCGATTTAGAGTTTGGAATTGAACAAAAATTGATATGTACAAATGACACACATATTTTTACAAATCCCAAGTATGAAATATAATATTTCATTGGTTCGGTATTTGTTTGATGGCCGTGGAGGCACAGGTGTTACAGTCTCCCCTACTTTAGGAAATTTCGTCCCGAAATTTATTTAGAGGAAACTCGTGAGAGTTTAAAACATGAAATTGAAAAGATCGTACAACATTGGTTAGGGTTCTGAACTTCTAGTAACTTTAATAACATCATGTTTGCAATGTAAGAGGGACACTTATATACAAGTATATGAAGCGTCATTGGTGCGTCCACCGTACCTCCATTACATCGTTCTCATTTTGTTATTGTTGTCGCTATCGGTTCTTACACATAATAAATCTTACTGGGTTTCTGTGCACTAAATTTCATAATTATGTACGCGTCCATAATTAGACAATTCCTTGCATAGTTCACTCAGTCTATTTTATAATGTGTAGGGGAAAACCAAATGAACAATCCTGTGATGAGTGTGACTAGACCGCCATAGAGTCCTTTTAATTAAATCAATAAATGATCTAAATAGACTATCAAGGAGTCTGTTCAGCTACATCACTAGATGTCGTTCTTTAACCAAATTGTGAATCAATCTTTTTGACTAGACCACTAAAGGGTCTCTTATGAATCATGGAGTGGTACTATATAATCCAAGGGTCTTAACTATTACATAGAAGCCCATTAAGGATTTAAGGTAGCGCCTTTTGAATATCCTGCTACGAATCCATCATATGAAGTTATGAAAGATTCTACGAGGATTTGGATAACGAATATCCAGAGTATAAAAAAAACACAAAAAAAAATGCATAAATGAAAACATAAGATGCATAAACACATAGCCACATAACCACAAAATTGTTTGTTAATTTGTCTTGTAAATTGCGTACATGCATTTAAAGCACACTAGGAATCCATTCCGTGGATTTCATTTGGTACTTTAAACGTTATCAAGAATCCAACTATAAAGATAGAAAGATTCAAAAAGAAAATTCGATTTCGATTATTAGGAACCGAAGTGTTCGAATTAAGGTACATAAGGAATCCAATTAACGACTCTGATTTTGGATGATAATCATCCACAAGGATCTAAATGTGAAGATAAAAAGATCCCATGTGGATTTTTGAAGTTTGAAGATGTTTTGAAATCTTGCACTGGATGTGCTTATGTCAAAACATGAAGTAAAATGTTTATGAAGTTGAGATGCTTGATATGTCAAGGCGACATATGAAGCAGAATTTGAAGGTTAAGTCAATGTATGAGGAAAATATTTTTGAAAACTATGCATGGGGTTCTTTTAAGAAAAATGTGTTTAACGTTTTTGAAACCTTATATATAATACTTTTGAAATCATAAAGTAGGTGTATTAGATAGATATATTTACAAAAATGTTTTAAAATCATGCGAGATGAATTTTGAAATTATGTATAAGGTTTTTGAAAGACATGAATGATGCTTTTCGAAATCATGCACTTGATAAGAAAATGTATTGTGTTAATATTGTCTTCAGACTATATGAAATATTTTGAAATTAGGAAGGTTGGTTTTGATAACATGACCAATGTTTTTGAAATAACATAGACAATGCATCTAGAAAAATTGTTTTCAAACTATATGAAATGTTTTGAGATCATGAAGATTGTTTTGAAATACTTGTACTGTGTATGTTGGAAAAAATCAAAACGTAATGGGTATGAGATTTGAAAATACCCTTAGTTATCTAACCAAGGATTTAAAGGTAAAGATGTGCTGAAGCATGATTACTCATAATGTCACTTTATTTTCTGTACTTCGTATCTTAGAATGAAACGAGTACTTAAAATTTTCGAGGGACTCATGAGCGATCATTTGAAAGAGAGAATCACAAGAGTAGTTTGTATGGAACATAGTTCCTTAATGCAGGTATTATAGGGAAATGCCATAAACACTTGTTATTATACTTGTATATCAGAATTGTGATCAACAACTTTTATTTATGAACAAGACATATTGTTTCACAATACACGAAAACAAAAGAAATAAAGGCATAAGACAGCAACATCCTTTGTTCAGCCGAATGCTCATCCAAGGCTTGGATTTGCACTGACTATCTTCGGGCAGTTGTTCCTGAAATGGCTCGTATCGCCACAGTTGTAGCAAGTACCACGCGGAAAAAGAGCTTGAGTTGGGTTGACTTGGGGTTGAGTTAGACCACCTTGGTTCGGGTTACATCGACAAACACTTGCCAGGTGACCAACTCTTCCACATGATACACACCGATGACACTGTAAGTGAGCTAGGTGATGCCCCTTACATTTGCTGCATAATGGTGTCGTTCCCTTGTATTGCTTCTTAGCAGGTGGTGTTGCCACCCGGATGGGTCCTGTTTGATTTGGTACTGCTGTAACACAAACTTTTGCTGTATGACCTTTACGTCCACAAATTTGGCATTCACGGCACTTCACCATAGCATGATGATAAAGGTTACATTTGTTGCACAAGGGTGAAGTTCCATTGTATGGCTTCCTAGCTGGTGGCCTTGCCACATGGCTAGGTCCCGCTTGATTTGGTGTAACCGCTGCGGGTTTCCTTGAAGCCTTACGCTTCCTTGATTTAGGTGCTGGCTTGACTTCTGCTTCCTTTGGTGGCTCTTGAGTGGCTTCATTGTCGAGACGAGAGGCTTCATTGTTGAGACGAGCCATGGCAATGCCTAAATCCACAGTCTTCTGAATCACTTCGCCTATTTGCTGGACAAATTTGGTTGTTCGCTCGGACGTTTGACCAGTGCTGAGAGGAATAGACATTCTAAAAGAAAATGAAAGACAGAGGAAGAAGCAAGTGAAAGGTTATTGGAAAATCAATGCAGAATGTTAACGAATGAAAATTGTGATCATTTGTTTGTTACCTAAGGCAAACAAATGAGATGGTGACAAATCAAAGTAAATGGGTCAAAAATAATGTATCGCGAAGACATGCTCGCCTATAAGTGAACACTCATCCCAAGAATTCCCAGGTAAGCACAACTGGTCTCGCGTCTAATGAGATGTATACGAAGTGCTTGCCTAGACAGAAAACCCAGAATACAGGCATTCACCCTTGCAGTTTGCACGTGTTCACATTATTTAAAACCCAAAACCTTGACGAGATTTTGAAAATTCAAAGGGGTTCAAAACCTTATAACTGAGGGTTCAAAACCTAGTAATCAATCATCCTAGAACATATGATTGCTTTTCAAAGCGGTTTTGAAATTTATGTTCTTGTTGTGGTTGTCGCCTAAGGATAGGTGACAGTATTGTTTTATGACTAAACGCAAGTAAACTCGCGTTAGGGTCCTAAGAAGGTTATAGACTAGGTCAAAGTATTACTAATAACCTAATTCCCTATAACCATGAGCTCTGATACCAACTTTTCTGTCACACCCCGACCACGTAAAACAACAAAACATGGCGGAAACATCGGGGAGTGTTGTAACAGAATCATTGTTTCATAACACATGGAAATTTAAATATTGTTTTATTGCTTACAGTAGTTACAATGCCTTGACAATCAAAGAAACATAACATAAATAACTAGTCTTGCATCTTTTATTGTCACTAAGGCCCATGTCCGCCTAAGTGTATCTTGATCAATCCTATGCTTCATTTCCTGAAACACATGTGAAAATAGGTACGTCAGCATAAAAATGCCGGCGAGTACATAGGTTTTGTGAAAATTAAGATTCATGACTTATGTTTAAGAAAATGTTTAGTCATGAACCTTGTAATTTGCTTTGTCTTTGTAAATCATTGGAAAAAAACAATAAGTTAAGATGATACGTATAAATAAGAGAATAATGCATGGTTAAATGAATAACCATGTAAAAATGAGTTTGTATAAGTTAAGTTGTTTGTAAAACAATATATTGTGAAAAGTATGTTATTTGTATAGAATGTTATATGTCATAAACTGAAATGATTCAAATAACGGTACGATATGTAATACCATACAAACACTTATATATAGGAAGTACCAGCGGCGTATCCACCATGCTTGTATCATATTACACACGCATCGTTACTTAATCACTTACTCAAACCAAACCAACAATGTAAAATGTTCATGTCTAATGTAAATCATGTAATGTATAACCAATGTCAAAAGTGTTTATGTGTCAAATGTAAACCATGTAATATGTAACCAATATGATATGTATGGCTAGTGAAAATGCATCAACTAAACCATAGATGAAATGCACAAAACAAAGCATTGAAGTAAAACTTGGTTTAAATCAAAGTTATGTTTTGTGGAAATGCATGATCAATGTAAATCATGTAATATGTAACCAAAATGATATGTACGGCTAGTGAAAATGCATCAACTAAACCATAGATGAAATGCACAAAACAAAGCATTGAAGTAAAACTTGGTTTAAATCAAAGTTATGTTTTGTGGAAATGCATGATCAATGTAAATCATGTAATATGTAACCAAAATGATCTGTATGGCTAGTGAAATGCATCAACTAAACCATATGCACAAGAACATAGTATTGAAGTAAAACTTGGTTTAAATCAAAGTTATGTTTTGTGGAAATGCATGATCAATGTAAATCATGTAATATGTAACCAAAATGATATGTATGGCTAGTGAAATGTATCAACTAAACCATATGCACAAGAACATAGTATTGAAGTAAAACTTGGTTTAAATCAAAGTTATGTTTTGTGTAAATGCATGCTGTACTGATACGAACATCTATGCGGTGTTGTGAAAATGCATACATCCAAGCCTTGAGACTGTGGCGATAAACCCTTAAACCACTTAAAGGTTTATCTAAATTATGTATATCGAATTCGGTCATTCCTTTCATCCCTTTTCCCTGGGATGTCCGGAACGGGAGTTGTCAATTCCTATGGTACCACTACCTACTAACGAACGGCGTAGCTAATGTTAATGAATGTACTGTTCCATTGTAAACAACCCAAATGTCATAACAAAATGTAAGCATGTGATGAAAACGATGTACTAAGTATGCACGCAATGGACATACATAGCATAAAATGTAAATGTAAAACAATGTACTAAGTATGCACGCAATGGACATACATAGCATAAAATGTAATGTAAAACGGTGAAATCATGTACTATAACTGTACTAATAAACATAGCAAATATATGATGTGAAAACATGGAAAGCATGAAAGTAACAAGTAGGTACATGTGTTCCACCCCAAAACAGTTTGGAAAACAGTAAAAGAGGGGTCTATGTACTCACTTGAGATTGCTTAGTAGTCCTTGAGTAACAACCAAACAATGCTAGAGATCACGGATATCAAACGGCACCTAATATAGGTAACTATGTTAATAAACCGGACCTAAATCGGAAGATCGGGTAGCATGAGGGTTTATAAACCAAACGAGTATGGAGACTCGTGTAATATGGTTCAACAAATCCTACATACTAATTGAAACCTAACATAATTGTTTACGACCCATTACGACCCGTTTAGGAAGCTTATGCTTCTTTAACGCGTCGTTCGCGTGAAACGCGTTCGGACCGCCTAACTAGCCCTATAACAAGTGTTATATGCATAAACATGTTACATAATCAGTTATGTGAAAAAAGTTTAGGTTACATATGCTTAATTACCAATTATACATGAAAAGGGTATTCTGGTAATTTACCTAAGGCATATAAACTACCTATCATACAACTACTTAAACGTTGTGACCATAAGGTATAACCTCGGAAGGTTATTCCCTACACTATGGTCACCTAATGTATTTGGTCGGATCCTAATGATCGACCAAACTGGGTCGGGTTCGAAGGTATAAGCGATTTATCAGATCGCTTACCCTACGACCCTAGACAACGTGGTAATCAGTAGGCATAGTCCCAAGGGACTATAACCATCGTGATTACAATCACGTTGCGAAGTTCAAACGAACTTCGCATTGACCATAAGCTGGTCAACGCTGAAAGTCAAACAAAGTTTGACTTTCGGACTCGAAAAGCAATAAAAGACGAAAGAATACTTACGAAGGGTCCCCGAATGCTAATCTAGATCACAATAACTCAGGTATGAAACAATGGTTCCAACTTAGAGTCATTTAGATCAGATTCTAGTGGTTTTGGAGTAATGGGGGGTGGGGTATTTATAGTTTTCGGGTAACCGTTAAGATCGTTTGTCGAATATCGTGCCTTAATCGTATCCGTACAAGTGTCGGAAAGTTATGGTGCCTAAAATTGATCCTTATCAGCTGAATAGGCAAGTGGTGAGCTTGTGGTTGTGGTTAAAACAGCTGGAATACGCTGACTGTTCGATCTTATCTGATCAGAGAGGCTGACGCGGGCCGCCTAAGATTTAAGCTTGGCTCACGCGGGCCGCCTAGCTCTTCAGGTCAGAAAACAAGTTTCAAATATTGCAGTTTCAGTCCCTGTTATGTGTTTAAGCCATTTCCAACATGTTTAAGGCCCGTTAAGCCAACTTTAAGGCCCTAACATGATTTCTAAACATTGTGGACATGAAACATGCTCAAAAATATGTCGGATGTTGGTTCGTTTAGCCGTACGAACGCGATGTTCGCTTAATTACGACGAAATGCGCATAAGCGCGAAAAACGATCCAAATGACGCGACGAATGGATTTTTCTTATGCCGAACACTAAAATAAAATGTTTTAGTGCTTACATAAATTTTTGGATGTCCGGATGTATTCAGAACGTAAGTTATGCGCAAAAGTGCAAACTTGTGCACTTTTTGACACTTTTAGTCCCTGAATGACCCAAAAGTTTATTTTAGCATACCGAACCCCTCAAAGCCTATTTCTAAGCTATATAAAGGATATTTATGGTATGTTTAACTTATGGTCATGTTCCGGAATGTTCGTTACAGTTCAAATTGGCATACTTTCGCAGTTTGTCAAGTTTAGTCCCTGTAAGCGAATTAGCTTGTTTTTGTCATACCAAAGCCTTCAAAACTTATTTCTAAGTTATGTAAAGGTTATTTAAGGTATGTTAAGCCTATGTCACTATTCCGGAGGGTTTGTTGCATTAAACTGGTTATATTTACGCATCGGTGCGCGTATAACCTTCCAGAAAGCGATTTAGAGTTTGGAATTGAACAAAAATTGATATGTGCAAATGATACACATATTTTTACAAATACAAGTATGAAATATAATATTTCATTGGTTCGGTATTTGTTTGATGGCCGTGGAGGCACAGGTGTTACATTAGTGACAATAAAAGATGCAAGACTAGTTAATTATGTTATGTTTCTTTGATTGTCAAGACATTGTAACTCTTTTATTCAATAAAACAATATTTCATTTTCCATGTGTTATGAAACAATGATTCTGTTACAACACTCCCCGACGTTTCCGCCACGTTTTGTTGTTTTACGTGGTCGGGGTGTGACAGAAAAGTTGGTATCAGAGCTCATGGTTATAGGGAATTAGGTTATTAGTAATACTTTGACCTAGTCTATAACCTTCTTAGGACCCTAACGCGAGTTTACTTGCGTTTAGTCATAAAACAATACTGTCACCTATCCTTAGGCGACAACCACAACAAGAACACAAATTTCAAAACCGCTTTGAAAACTAATCATCTGTTCTAGGATGATTGATTACTAGGTTTTGAACCCTCTATTGTAAGGTTTTGAACCCTCTATTATATGGTTTTGAACCCCTTTGAATTTTCAAAATCTCGTCAAGGTTTTGGGTTTTAAATAATGTGAACACGTGCAAACTGGAAGGGTGAATGCCTGTATTCTGGGTTTTCTGTCTAGGCAAGCACTTCGTATACATCTCATCAGACGCGAGACCAGTTGTGCTTACCTGGGAATTCTTGGGATGAGTGTTCACTTATAGGCGAGCATGTCTTCGCGATACATTATTTTTGACCCATTTACTTTGATTTGTCACCATCTCATTTGTTTGCCTTAGGTAACAAACAAATGGTCACAATTTTCATTCGTTACCATTCTGTATTGATTATCCAATAACCTTTCACTTGTTACTTCCTATGTCTTTCATTTTCTTCTAGAATGTCTATTCCTCTCAGCACTGGTCAAATGTCCGAGCGAACAGCTAATTTTATCCAGCAAATAGGCGAAGTGATTCAGAAGACTGTGGATCTAGGCATTGCCATGGCTCGTCTAAAAAATGAAGCCTCTCGTCTCGACAATGAAGCCACTCAAGAGCCACCAAAGGAAGCAGAAGTCAAGCCAGCACCAAAATCAAGGAAGTGTAAGGCTTCAAGGAAACCCGCAGCGGTTACACCTAATCAAGTGGGACCTAGCCAAGTGGCAAGGCCACCAGCTAGGAAGCCGTACTTAGGAACTGCTCCTAGGTGCAAGCGATGTAACGGTCATCATTCAAACCTCATACCCTGCTTCAAATGTACCTACTGTGGACGGCGGGGACATTTGATTAACACATGCCACTTTGCTGCCCAAAACAAAGCTGCTATAAACCTTGCTGCTACCCAACTCCAAGTCAAACCTACTCAAGCTCGCTTTCCGCCTGGATCGTGCTACAACTGTGGCGATACGAGCCATTTCAGGAACAAATGCCCAAAGCTTGCTAATGCAAATCCAACCCACGGATGAGCATTTGGCTGAACAAAGGATGTTGCTGTCTTATGCTTTTGTTTCTTTCGTTTTCCAGTAATGTGAAACAATATGTCTTGTTCATAAATAAAAGTTGTTGTTCGCAATTCTGATATACAAGTATAGTTACATGTGTGTATGGCATTCCCCTATAATACCTACATTAAGGAACTATGTTCCTTACAAACTACTCTTGTGATTTCTTTCTTTCAAATGATCGCTCATGATTCCCTCAAAAATTTTAAGTACTCGTTTCATTCTAGGAGACGAAGTACAAGAAATAAAGTGAAATTATGAGTAATCGGGCTTTTTACACATCTGTATCTTTGAATCCTTGGTTGGATAACTAAGGGTATTTTCAAATCTCATACCCATTACGTTTTGATTTTTCAACATATACAGTACAAGTATTTCAAAAACATCATTCATGTTTTCCAAAAACCTTATACATAATTTCAAAAATTCATTTCGCATGATTTTAAAACATTTTTATAAATATACTTATCTAAAAACCTACTTTATGATTTCAAACGTATTATATATAAGGTTTCAAAAACATTAAACACATTTTTCTTAAAAGAACCCCATGCATAGTTTTCAAAAATATTTTCCTCATACATTGACTTAACCTTCAAATTCTGTTTCATATGTCGCCTTGACATATCAAGCATCTCAACTTCATAAACATTTTACTTCATGTTTTGATATAAGCACGTCCAATGCAAGGTTTCAAAACATCTTTAACTTCTAAAATCCATATGGGATCTTTTTGTCTTCACATTTAGACCCTTGTGGATGATTATCATTCAAATTAGAGTCCTTAATTGGATTCCTGATATACCTGAATTCGAACATTTCGGTTCCTTATAATCGAAATCGAATTTTTCTTTTAAAGATCTTTCTATCTTTATAGTTAGATTCTTGATAATGTTTAAAGTACCAAATGAAATCCACGAGATGGATTCCTAGTGTGCTTTAAATACATGTGCTCTGTTAGCAGAACAAACTTCTAGTTAAACAATTTTGTGGTTATGTGACTATGTGTTTATGCATCTTATGTTTTCTTTTATGCATTTTGTACTTTTACACTCTGGATATTCGTTATCCAAATCCTCGCAGAATCTTTCATATCTTCATATGAAGGATTCATAGTAGGATGTTCAAAAAGGTACTACCTTAAATCCTTATTGGGCTTCTATGTAATAGTTAAGACCCTTGGATTATATAGTACCACTCCATGATTCATAAGAGACCCTTTAGTGGTCTAGTCAAAAAGATTGATTTACAATTTGGTTAAAGAACGATATCTAGTGATGTAGCTGAACAGACTCCTTGACAGTCTATTTAGATCATTTATTGATTTAATTAAAAAGACTCTATGGCGGTCTAGTTACACTCATCACAGGATTGTTCATTTGGTTTTCCCCTACACATTATAAAATAGACTGTGTAAACTGTGCAAGGAATTGTCTGATTATGGACGCGTACATAATTATGAAATTTAGTGCACAGAAACCCAGTAACGTTTATTATGTGTAAGAACCGATAGTGACAACAATAACAAAATGAGAACGATGTAATGGAGGCACGGTGGACGCACCAATGACGCTTCATATACTTGTATATAAGTGTCCCTCTTACATTTTAAGCATAATGTTATTAAGGTTACTAGAAGTTCAGAACCCTAACCAATATTGTTCGATCTTTTCAACTTCATGTTTTAAACTCTCACAAGTTTCCTCTAAATAAATTTCGGGACGAAATTTCCTAAAGTAGGGGAGACTGTAACACCTGTGCCTCCACGGCCATCAAACAAATACCGAACCAATGAAATATTATATTTCATATTTGGGATTTGTAAAAATATGTGTATCATTTGCACATATCAATTTCTGTTCCAATCCAAACTCTAAATCGCTTTCTGGAAGGTTATACGCGCACCGATGCGTAAATATAACCAGTTTAATGCAACAAACACTCCGGAATAGTGACATAGGCTTAACATACCTTAAATAACCTTTACATAACTTAGAAATAAGTTTTGAAGGCTTTGGTATGGCAAAAACAAGTTAATTCGCTTACAGGGACTAAACTTGACAAACTGCGAAAGTATGCTAATTTGAACTGTAACGAACATTCCGGAACATGACCATAAGTTAAACACACCTTAAATATTCTTTATATATCTTAGAAATAGGCTTTGAGGGGTTCGGTGTGCTAAAATAAACTTTTGGCTCATTCAGGGACTAAAAGTGTCAAAAAGTGCACAAGTTTGCATTTTCGCGCATAACTTACGTTCTGAATACATCCGGAGATCCAAAAATTTATGTAAGCACTAAAATATTTTATTTTAGTGTTCGGCATAAGAAAAATCCATTCGTCACGTCATTTGGATCGTTTTTCGCGCTTGTGCGCATTTCGTCGTAATTAAGCGAACATCGTGTTCGTACGGCCAAACGAACCAACCTCCGACATATTTTTGAGCATGTTTCATGTCCACAATGTTTAGGAAACATTTTAGGGCCTTAAAGTTGGCTTTACGGGCCTTGGAAGTGCCGGAAATGAGCTTAAACACGAGCAGGGACTGAAGCTGTAAATTCTGAAACTAATTCTGATCTGTGACTCCCAGGCGGCCCGCCTGAGATTCTGCACATGTTGAAGCGGGCCGCGTCCGCCTTCCTGACCAGATTAACTGCATTTAATAGCAGGTTCCAGCTGTTTTAACCACACCCACACATTCTCAATTGCCTAGTCAGATGATAAGGATCATTTTTAGTCACCATAAGGTTCCGACACTTGTATGGATGCGATTAAAGCACGGTTTCCATGAAACGATCTTAACGGTTACCCGAAAACTATAAATACCCATCCACCCCCATTGCTAAACTCACTAGAATTCTGATTTGAGGAGCTCTAAGTTGAAACCATTGTTTCATACCTGAGCTACTTGGATCGGGATTAGCATTCGGGGACCCTTCGTAAGTATTCTTTCGTTCTTTTATTGCTTTTCGAGTCTTTTCGAGTCTGAAAGTCAAACTTTGTTTGACTTTCTGCGTTGACCAGTTATGGTCAATGCGAAGTTCGTTTGAACTTCGCAACGTGAGTGTAATCACGTTGGTTATAGTCCCTTGGGACTATGCCTACTGATTACCACGTTGTCTAGGGTCGTAGGGTAAGCGATCTAATAAATCGCTTATACCTTCGAACCCGACCCATTTGGACGATCATTAGGATCCGACCAAATACATTAGGTGACCATAGTATATAGGGAATAACCTTCCGAGGTTATACCTTATGGTCACATCGTTTGAGTAGTTGTATGATAAGTAGTTTATATGCCTTAGGTAAATTACCAGAATACCCTTTTCATGTATAATTGGTAATTAAGCATATGTAACCTAAACTTTTGTCACATAACTGATTATGTAACATGTTTAGGCATATAACACTTGTCATAGGACTAGTTAGGCGGTCCGAACGCGTTTCACGCGAACGACGCGTTAAAGTAGCATAAGCTACCTAAACGGGTCGTAATGGGTCGTAAACACTTAGGTTAAGTTTCGTTTTAGTATGTAGGGTTTGTTAAACCATATTACATGAGTTTCCATACTCGTTTGGTTTACGAAACCTCATTCTATCCGATCTTCCGATTTAGGTCCGGTATATTAATGTAGTTACCTATATTAGGTGACGTTTGATATCCGTGATCTCCAGCTTTGCTTGGTGGTTATCTTAGGACTTCTGAGCAATCTCAAGTGAGTACATAGACCCCTCTTTTACTGTTTTCCAAACTGTTTTGGGGTGGAACACATGTGCCTACTTGTTACTTTCATGCTTTCCTGTTTTCACATCATATACTTGCTATGTTTATTAGTACATTATAGTACATCGTTTTACATTTACATTTTATGCTATGTATGTTCATTGCGTGCATACTTAGTACATCGTTTTACATTGACATTTTATGCTATGTATGTCCATTGCGTGCATACTTAGTACATCGTTTTCATCACATGCTTACATTTTGTTATGACATTTGGGTTGTTTACAATGGAACAATACATTCATTAACATTAGCTACACCGTTCGTTAGTAGGTAGTGGTACCATAGGAATTGATAACTCCCGTTCCGGACGTCCTGGGTATGGGGATGAAAGGAATGACCGAATTCGATATACATAATTTAGATAAACCTTTAATTTGTTTAAGGGTTTATCGCCGCAGTCTCAAGGCTTGGATGTATGCATTTTCACAACACCGCATAGATGTTCGTATCAGTATAGCATGCATTTCCACAAAACATAGCTTTGATTTAAACCAAGTTTTACTTCAATACTACGTTCTTGTGCAAATGGTTTAGTTGATACATTTCACTAGCCATACATATCATTTTGTTTACATATTACATGATTTACATTGATCATGCATTTCCACAAAACATAGCTTTGATTTAAACCAAGTTTTACTTCAATACTATGTTCTTGTGCATATGGTTTAGTTGATACATTTCACTAGCCATACATATCATTTTGTTTACATATTACATGATTTACATTGATCATGCATTTCCACAAAACATAGCTTTGATTTAAACCAAGTTTTACTTCAATACTATGTTCTTGTGCATTTCATCTATGGTTTAGTTGATGCATTTTCACTAGCCATACATATCATTTTGGTTACACATTACATGGTTTACATTTGACACATAAACACTTTTGACATTGGTTATACATTACAAGATTTACATTTTGACATAAACATTTTAACATATTATTTCAATACATTTGGAAGTTGGTTTAAACATAGACATCTTACATTGATTGGTTTGGTTTGAGTAAGTGATTAAGTAACGAGGCGTGTGTAATATGATACAAGCATGGTGGATACGCCGCTGGTACTTCCTATATATAAGTGTTTGTATGGTATTACATATCGTAGCGTTATTTGAATCATTTCAGTTTATGACATATAACATTTTATACAAATAACATACTTTTCACAATACATTGTTTTACAAACAACTTAACTTATACAAACTCATTTTACATGGTTATTCATTTAACCATGCATTATTCTCTTATTTATACGTATCATCTGAACTTATTGTTTTTCAAATGATTTACAAAGAAAAAATCAAATTACAAGGTTCATGACTAAACATTTTCTTAAACAGAAGTCATGAATCTTATTTTCACAAAACCTATGTACTCGCCGGCATTTTTATGCTGACGTACCTATTTTCACATGTGTTTCAGGAAATGAAGCATAGGATTGATCAAGATACACTTAGGCGGACTTGGGCCTTAGTGACAATAAAAGATGCAAGACTAGTTAATTATGTTATGTTTCTTTGATTGTCAAGACATTGTAACTCTTTTATTCAATAAAACAATATTTCATTTTCCATGTGTTATGAAACAATGATTCTGTTACAACACTCCCCGACGTTTCCACCACGTTTTGTTGTTTTACGTGGTCGGGGTGTGACAGGTCTCATACATACTTAAGCATGGACTTGCTTATATACTATATTCCTATACGTACACATTCTTATTTTTTTTTAAATTTATGTATACCCTGATTCATACACAACTAGTACAAGCTATGCGGATCATGCGACGGTCAAAATAATCGCGGGTGCACACGGGGATTATAGTGATAGGCGTATGAGAACCATAGAGTGTACTATTGTGTATGGTAAGACACGGAACGTAACATGACACCGAATACGTATCGGACGTAATGTGGCTAAAACATGGTGGATACGCCGCTGGTACTTCCTATATATAAGTGTTTTCACCATGTTACCAAACTTTCGTAAAACGTGCCATGAGAAATTCAGTGTTTTGCAAACCTTTTGGACCTAATTCAAACTTTTAACAATTCACGAATGCATTATATCCGATTATCCATGACGAGACCTCAGCCTTAACACATCGCTTTCGTTTATCCAATACTTGCACCATCCTCATACTCGTATACATTTCAATCATTCACCCTTATACCTCCACTATCCTCCGATAGCTTTCCTTCCTTCTATACGAATCTCGTTCACAATCTAGTCGGTTTAAACGTCTGAATCTTAACTTATCTTCTTACCTCTAAAACTATCCTTCTATTCTTTATTCTTGTGCAACATACTTAGTAGGCCGTTATCACTTTATTTTAAGTACCAAACCTTCTTGTCCCTCTCAATAAACAATTTTGTTAATGTGTTATTTTTACTATCCTTAAAACTTCCTACGCAAGCTACCTCACTTTTATTGATTTCAAACCATTTTATATATAAAGATCCCTTTACAAACCTATTTTTCCGTTCTTCAAAGTTCGCACTTTTCAAAATATTTTAAAATTTCCAAATCTCAATTTTAAATAATCATCTTTTGCCAAAACTCTTCCAAGTATTCCTCTGAATAAATTTCGGGACGAAATTTCCTAAAGGAGGGGAGACTGTAACGCCCTGCGTTTTCATACTTTCTATATTTAAAAACCGTTGTTCATATTCCTATTTTTGGAAAACTTTTTATTCTCGTATTCGTTATAATCGTCGAAAAATCTTTATCTTTAATTTCAGTCGTTATAAAAATGGTTATTTATTCATGGTTTAATTTATTTAAATAAATTAATTTTACTATCTAAAAGTTTATTTTTTTATAATCTAGTTAGTTTCGTTAGATTTTGAAGGTTAGTAAACTAACCTAGTTAGTTTAAACTATAAAAGTTAGTTCTTTTAAAAATAACATTAGTTTTAATCAAAGTCGAGGGGTGTTAAAGTAAATAACTGAAACTTTAACTACAGGGACCAGTTGTGCAAATTGATGAAAGTTCAATGGTTAAGACAAAAAAAAAAAAAAAAAAAAAGGCTGCAGACCGCGGGTGTGACACCTGTGTCACTTCAACCATCAAACAAATGCCAAACCAGTGAAATATTGTATTTCATACTTGGGATTTGTAAAAATATGTGTATCATTTACACATATCAATTCTTGTTCGATTTCAAACTCTATATCGCTTTCTGGAAGGTTATACGCGCACTGATGCGTAAATATAACCAGTTTAATGCAACGAACACTCCGGAATAGTGACATATACTTAACATACCTTAAATAACCTTTACATAACTTAGAAATAAGTTTTGAGGGCTTTGGTATTGCAAAAACAAGTTAATTCACTTACAGGGACTAAAGTTGACAAACTGCGAAAGTATGCCAATTTGAACTGTAACAGACATTCCGGAACATGACCATAAGTTAAACATACCATAAATATCCTTTACATAGCTTAGAAATAGGCTTTGAGGGGTTAGGTGTGCTAAAATAAACTTTTGTGTCATTCAGGGACTAAAAGCGTCAAAAAGTGCCCAAGTTTGCACTTTCGCGCATAACTTACGTTCTGAATACATCCGGACATCCAAAAATTTATGTAAGCACTACAATATTTTATTTTAGTGTTTGGCATGAGAAAAATTCATTCGTTGCGTCTTTTGGATCGTTTTTCGCGCTTGTGCGCATTCCGTCGTAATTAACCGAACATCGCAACCGTACGGCTAAACGAACCGACATCCGAGATATTTTTGAACATGTTTTAAGTTCCCAATACTTTAACTTCATTTTAGAGCTTTGAAATGGGGTTAACGGGCCTTAAACGTGTCGAAAATGGGCTGAATGCATGACAGGGACCAAAATTGTAAATCTGCCAAACTAAGGCCTAGCGCACCTCTACACTCTCATTGTAACGGTGCGCTAGCCTGGGCCAGATGCAGCAAATCGTTTTTTAACAGCAGTTAACAGCCTTTAACCCCTCCCAAAGGTCAAGTGCCACTTGTTAAACTCCTATGGTGGCCATTTTCAGTTACCATAACATCTTGACAAGTGTACGGGCTAGATCATTCCCTCTTCTCCAAGAAACGATCTTAACGGTGGACCGAAAACTATAAATACCCATCACATTTCACTTCATTTCTCACAAGAATCTGATCATTTGTGCTCTAAGTTGAAACCTTTGTTTCATACCTGAGCTATTTTGATCTAGATTAGCATTCGGGGACCCTTCGTAAGTGTTCCTTCGTTCTTTTATTGCTTTTCGAGTCCGAAAGTCAAACTTTGTTTGACTTTCTGCATTGACCAGTTTATGGTCGATGCGAAGTTCGTTTGAACTTCATAACGTGAGTGTGATCACGATGGTTATAGTCCCTAGCGACTATACCTACTGATTACCACGTTATCTAGGCTCAGTGACGAGCCGTAGTTTCGGGCAGAATACGTATTCTTGCGTATTTTGTAACCAAACTACTCTTAGGTATCACAACCGTTTGTTGTGATACCAAACCTGTTTTCTAAACTTAGTTAAGCATGTTTTAACATGCTTAGCTCGTCACTTTTAGTTTAGTGCTTATATAGGGTCGTAAGGTAAGCGATCTAAACAATCGCTTATACTTTCGAACCCGACCCGTTTGGTCGATCATTAGGATCCGACCAAGCACTTTAGGTGACCATAGTGTATAGGGAATAACCTTCCGAGGTTATACCTTATGGTCGCTTCGTTTAAGTAGTTGTATGATAGGTAGTTTATATGCCTTAGGTAAATTACCAAAATACCCCTTTGATGCCGAAATTCATTTTAATCATATGTAACATAACTTTTGACATCTAAACTGATTTGACAAACATATTAGACATGTTAAGGCATATATTACTTGTCATAGGACTAGTTAGGCGGTCCGAACGCGTTTCACGCGAACGACGCGTTAAAAGTAGCATAAGCTACCTAAACGGGTCGTAATGGGTCACAAGCACTTAGGTTAGGTTTCATTTAGTATGTAGGCTTTAATAAACCATACTACATGAGTTCCCATACTCATTTGGTTTATGAGCCCTCATTCTATCCGATCCTCCGATTTAGGTCCGGTTTATTAATGTAGTTACCTATATTAGGTGCCGTTTGATATCCGTGATCTCTAGCATTGCTTGGTGGTTATCTTAGGACTTCTAAGAAATCTCAAGTGAGTACATAGACCCCTCTTTTACTGTTTTCCAACTGTTTTGGGGTGGAACACATGTGCCTACTTGTTACTTTCATGCTCTCCTGTTTTCACATCATAAACTTGCTATGTTCATTAGTACATTATAGTACATGATTTACATTACATTGTTTTGCTATGTATGTTTACTTAGCATACTTAGTACATTGTTTTACATTACATTTCATGCTATGTATGTCTATTGTTGCATACTTAGTACAGTTCACATGCTATGTATGTTCAATCGTTGCATTGTTCTTCATACTTAGTACATTTGTTATTCATCACATGCTTACATTTTGGATGCATATTACATGATTTACATTGATCATGCATTTACTACACAAAACATAACTTTGATTTAAACTAAGTTTTACTTCAATACTTTGTTCTTGTGCATATGGTTTAGTTGATGCATTTCACTAGCCATACATATCATTTTGGTTACACATTACATGGTTTACATTTGATACATAAACACTTTTGACATTGGTTATACATTACATGATTACATATTGACATAAACATTTTTTACATATTATTTCAATACATTTTGAAGTTGGTTTAAACATAGACATCTTACATTGTTTGGTTTGGTTTGGTTTGAGTAAGTGATTAAGTAACGAGGCGTGTGTAATATGATACAAGCATGGTGGATACGCCGCTGGTACTTCCTATATATAAGTGTTTGTATGGTATTACATATCGTAGCGTTATTTGAATCATTTCAGTTTGAGACATAGAACATTTTATACAAATAACATACTTTTCACAAGACATTGTTTTACAAACAACTTATCTTATACAAACACATTTTACATGGTTATTCATTTAACCTTACATTTATTTATACATATCATCTGATATTATCGTTTTTCAAATGATTTACAAGACAAGGCAAATTACAAGGTTCATGACTGACTATTATAAAACAAATTCTCAAACATAAGTCATGAATCCTATTTTCACAAAACCTATGTATCTCACAGGCATTTTTATGCTGACGTACCTATTTTCACATGTGTTTTCAGGAGATGATGCATAGGATTTATCAAGACATACTTAGGCGGACTTGTGCTTTAGTGACTTAAAACGAGACAAGAACTAGATAATTTATGTTATGTACTCTTTGTTTCTTGTTTAAAACAATGTAAACTCTCATATTTGTTTAATAAAACGAAACTTTAATTTCCATGGTTGTGAAACATTAATTCTGTTACAACACTCCCCGATGTTTCCACCACGTTTTGTATGTTCTACGTGGTCGGGGTGTGACAGCGGGGTTCGAACCCGGGTCAACAGCAACATCAAACAACCCTCCAACCGCTGGGCCACAGCCTTCACTTCGAAACAAATCCACCCATTTAATCCCTTAACCACTCACCCAAACGAGCCCAGGCAGCCCGCGAACAGGCCCAGATCAGCTACGCGGCCCGCCAGAATGGCCCAGAACGCAGAATGTGTTTCAGCTCGCAATTTAGGCGCGTTTTTGTCTTTTTATTGATTTTAAACTCGATTTTTAACATTAAATACCCACCTAACAACTAACCAAACCTTCCCCTATAAATACCACACTAATCCAAGTCCTAAACACTTTACAAACTCATCTAAATCACTCTCAAATCATCTAAAACGCAGCTGTAATTCAGTGTTCGACCAGATTCTTCAAGCTTCACGAAAATGAGCATAACTTCTTCATTTCTTGTCCGATTTAGTCCATTCTTTTTCCTATATGCTTGGATTGACCTTAGCTTCGATTCCATGGGTTTTTCACAGTAAATAAGTCCCTGGAACTCAGGAAAAAAGGCTCCAAAGTTCACTGTTTATTTCTGATTTCATCTAAACTTTACTTAACTTGTTCAAACTTGAGTCAAACTCATCTCAAACCTATGTCCTTATGCTTATAACCACTTATATGGTTAGTTAGGCTTAAAAACAAGGTTGTGACTTTCAAAATCAGAGATTAAACCTCACATACATTCTGTTTTGTTTAGGGTTTTTTAACCCACAAGTGATGTTCGAGTTCAAAGCTTGATGAATGTGAGATTAAGGATTAACTTGGGTTGTCCTATATAAAATCCACACATTGCTTGATGATTTCTTATAGATTAGTGTTTAATATTCTTGTATTACTTGTAGTTCATGACCCTCCTTGAATGTTTTTACATCAAGTGTAGTGGTGAACACTTAGAGGTGCCTAAATGGAAGACTTGATCTTCCTACCTCCTACATGATTTCTATGACATATAGAGGTACCTAAATGAAGATTTTAATATTCTACCTCATGCTTGAACTATTGGACATATTAATACAACCTATATAATACATAAACATATTATCCGAATAATCGAATCTTTGATGATGAACCAGTGTTCATATGTCAAGGTACTAGATTACATCATCCTAGACTATGATAACTTGTCACGATTCTAATGGAACCTCGTTCCATGAAAACATTTAAACTCCTTAGAGTTTCATAGTGTCAAGAACAAGTATCATATGTACTAAGTGATTATTTTCATAAGTTATTTTCATGTTGTTTAAATTCCAAATCTACACATCCCATAATCTTAAATCCAAACCCGTTCATACACTAAATCTCATTAACTCGTCAATACTTGGATAATCGGAAGACTTAGCAAATTTGTGAGTATACTTGACCCATTTTACCGTTTTTACACTTTTGGGTGTAACATGTTTTTATATACAAACGCACCTACTATACATATTCTTCTGCAAATATACAAACAAACAATCCAATACATGCTTACTATTTGTTATGCTTGATTCGTGTTTTCCGGACCATACTTATGTGATGAACTTGTCATTAGCTTCATACGAGCCTCCATTTAACATGTATAGCGCTATAGGAGTAACGCACCGCCCGTAGACTAGTGGTCATGTTAAATTTCATTCATACTTGCGTAAACAGAGGGTTGACTTGTAAATCGCATGTCGGTTCATACGTTAATCTTGATAACTAGGTTTGCCATGTGGATTGTTCCTTATCATTTTTTATACTTATATACTACGCACCAAACTTGTATGCTCGCCAATACCTTTTGTATTGAACTACACTTTTAAAACATGTTGCAGGTTTAGCGATGATGTTGGTGATGCATGGAATCTAGTAGGATGCTTAGATACACACTTTAAATTTGTATTCTTATTGTATTGTATTTCGTTTCTCATGTTGTATTTATTTCAAATCTTTGTAATTGTATCTTTAGAAATGAAACGAAAATTTATTATTTAAATACTTGTCACAAATAGTGTTATGAAGTCTCTTGCAATCTATTTCGTCTCACTCCGATGTTTCCGCCATCGGTTGGGGTGTGACAGATTGGTATCAGAGCCATAACTATAGGGAATTAGGTAGAATTGCCATGTTCGACCTAGTCTATAGTTCTAAAGCCTTATTCTTATGTTTTGCTTGAACCGCTTGCATGATACTTTATTTGCTCCTTATTTATCTTCTTTTGACCTTTTAAACCTATATGTCACTTTTGTGTTAATACTTGCTTTATTATTTGTTAATACTTGTTGTATTGTCCCATTCTTTATGTAATGTCTTTTACGTGTTATTTTCTTGAGATGCTTATTGTGCTTGTTATTAATATTTTGAACATACGTCTTTTACTCTTTTATACAAAAATCGAAACCACTCGTAATACACAAACGAGACGACTTCACAAAAATAGGCCTGAAACCCACAATTTGGTGAATAACTCTCAATCCATCTACTTTTCCTTTTTACATGAAATTCACCATCAAGTTAGGAGTGAAATCCTCACCTTGATGGAAAAAATTCAAATTTCAAATTCTAGTGGACCCTCGTCAAAGTGTTGAAATTAAATTTTGACCCGACGAGTACCAACCACACTTAGGATACGAAATCGCCAAGTTAGGGGTGAAACCTGCACCTTGTCGACTAGTTCCACTCCTTGATTTTTTTTATAAATCCCGCCAAGTCTCGAAATTTCGATCGATTTGGGACATGTAGTAACCGGAAGGGTAAATACCGTTAACCGACTTGTCGGCGAGAGTATTCCACCTATTAGGCCAAAGCATGCTTCTCAAATTCGAAAGACTTTTCGACTACTTTGGTTAGTCAAAGTTCCATTTTGGAACCATCCAAATTTTAATCGACCTTGTGTTTCTATTATTTATCTTATACGATGCAACCTTTCAAATTTAAATTCACTTTCGATAATTTCTTCTCACACACACAACATATTAAACCTTTTCATACATTTATACATATGCATGATTTCATAAAATTTTATTTATATTTCTTATAACAACAAATGGAGACATATCATCAAGATAGGAGTGAATTCCTTACCTTGACGATTAACTCCACTCCCTCTTTCTTAAAACGACCTCACCAATGATATGGGGTGATTCCCTTACCTAGGTGATCGCTACCAAAATTTTCCTTCAAAATATCTTATTATGCAAACCCGATCATGTGTTATACCTAAATTCGTTTATCATTATTCAAAATACCTACTTATACCGATTTTAAAATACATTGTTTTATCAAACGTACTTCTTATTCTACAATCTATTTTCACTCAACTCATATACACGAGATTCTTAATCATGTCTTAAAATGTTTTATTACCCGAATTTCAAAACCTTACAAAATGCTACCTATTAATTTAATCGGTCCAATGAAACTCTTGCCCATGAACTTCATATTCGACTTAATCACTAAAACATGCTCACATTATATCGTCATACTAGAGACTTCCATTCTTAATCGAAACCAAACCAACCTTTCTCAATTACTTATAGGACCTTATAGATATTATAAGATCGTTTTACCAAAGACTATTTTCAACATCAACGAACCATTTGTCAAAACCCTTTAAAATGAACACTAAGACCTTTGCTAAATCCCTTTCCCAAGGATCAACGTTTTCACAAGAACCTCCTAAATTCAAAATTTCTTGTTTTGATGAAACGAACTTACTTTTTCGAAAACCTTTTTCTACAGCAGTTTTCAAAACACGCGGGCAAGAAGACTTCATGGGGACCGACCATCTTCGGATTATCTAAACTCTTTTAAAACAAAAGTAACATTTCCATTCATTACAAAATACGTTATGCATAACCAATGAGTACTTTACATCCTCTTACATTTACAAACTATGTCCTACCTTCCCAATCAAACTCAATTCTATTTTGATGCGATAAACTCAACTTGTCACTTAAACAACTATACATGCATGTCACCATACACGTTTTAATCATTACCTCGCGACGAGTTCGCTCATATCATTCGTTTTACATATTCAAATTTCTCTAGCGTTTTATATGCCCAATTCGTCATGCGTCACAACATATACACTATATACGTAATTTTTTTATTATTCGTACCTACACTCATACTCATACGTTTTATGCTTATACTTATACTCATACGTTTTATGCTTATACTTATACTCATATGTTTTATGCTTATGCTTATACTCATACTACTCATATGTTTTATGTCTATACTCATACTTACGTGAATAATCATACTTAAACTTATATTTATGCTCATACTTTCATTCATACACATGATTCATGCATTCGTACCTGTACGTGAGCGTAATCCGAGGGATTCGCTTGCGTGGGTCTCATACATACTTAAGCATGGACTTGCTTATATACTATATTCTTATACGTACACATTCTTAATATTATTTTTTTTAAATTTATGTATACCCTGATTCATACACAACTAGTACAAGCTATGCGGATCATGCGACGATCAAAATAATCACGGGTGCACACGGGATTATAGTGATATGCGTATGAGAACCATAGAGTGTACTATTGTGTATGGTAAGACACGGAACGTCACATGACACCGAATACGTATCGGACGTAATGTGGCTAAAACATGGTGGATACGCCGCTGGTACTTCCTATATATAAGTGTTTTCACCATCTTACCAAACTTTCGTAAAACGTGCCATGAGAAATTCAGTGTTTTGCAAACCTTTTGGACCTAATTCAAACTTTAAACAACTCACGAATGCATTATATCCGATTATCCACGACGAGACCTCAGCCTTAACACATTGCTTTCGTTTATCCAATACTTGCACCATCCTCATACTCGTATACATTTCAATCATTCACCCTTATACCTCCACTATCCTCCGATAGCTTTCCTTCCTTCTATACGAATCTTGTTCACAATCTAGTCGGTTTAAACGTCTGAATCTTAACTTATCTTATTACCTCTAAAACTATCCTTCTATTCTTTATTCTTGTGCAACATACTTAGTAGGCCGTTATCACTTTATTTAAAGTACCAAACCTTCTTGTCCCTCTCAATAAACAATTTTGTTAATGTGTTATTTTTACTATCCTTAAAACTACCTACGCAAGCTACCTCACTTTTATTGATTTCAAACCATTTTATATATAAGATCCCTTTACAAACCTATTTTTCCGTTCTTCAAAGTTCGCACTTTTCGAAATATTTTAAAATTTCCAAATCTCAATTTTAAATAATCATCTTTTGCCAAAACTGTTCCAAGTCTTCCTCTGAATAAATTTCGGGACGAAATTTCCTAAAGGAGGGGAGGCTGTAACGCCCTGCGTTTTCATACTTTCTATATTTAAAAACCGTTGTTCATATTCCTATTTTTGGAAAACTTTTTATTCTCGTATTCGTTATAATCGTCGAAAAATCTTTATCTTTAATTTCAGTCGTTATAAAAGTGGTTATTTATTCATGGTTTAATTTATTTAAATAAATTAATTTTACTATCTAAAAGTTTATTTTTTTATAATCTAGTTAGTTTTGTTAGATTTTGAAGGTTAGTAAACTAACCTAGTTAGTTTAAACTATAAAAGTTAGTTCTTTAAAAATAACATTAGTTTTAATCAAAGTCGAGGGGTGTTAAAGTAAATAACTGAAACTTTAACTACAGGGACCAGTTGTGCAAATTGATGAAAGTTCAATGGTTAAAACAAAAAAAAAAAAAAAAGAAAAAGGCTGCAGACCGCGGGGTTCGAACCCGGGTCAACAGCAACATCAAACAACACTCCAACCGCTGGGCCATAGCCTTCACTTCGAACAAATCCACCCATTTAATCCCTTAACCACTCACCCAAACGAGCCCAGGCAGCCCGCGAACAGGCCCAGATCAGCTACGCGGCCCGCCAGAATGGGCCAAAACGCCGAATGTGTTTCAGCTCGCAATTTAGGCGCGTTTTTGTCTTTTTATTGATTTTAAACTCGATTTTTAACATTAAATACCCACCTAACAACTAACCAAACCTTCCCCTATAAATACCACACTAATCCAAGTCCTAAACACTTTACAAACTCATCTAAATCACTCTCAAATCACCTAAAACGGAGCTGCAATTCAGTGTTCGAGCAGATTCTTCAAGCTTCACGAAAATGAGCATAACTTCTTCATTTCTTGTCCGATTTAGTCCATTCTTTTTCCTATATGCTTGGATTGACCTTAGCTTCGATTCCATGGGTTTTTCAAAGTAAATAAGTCCCTGGAACTCTGGCAAAAAGGCTCCAAAGTTCACTGTTTATTTATGATTTCATCTAAACTTTACTTAACTTGTTCAAACTTGAGTCAAACTCATCTCAAACCTATGTCCTTATGCTTATAACCACTTATATGGTTAGTTAGGCTTAAAAACAAGGTTGAGACATTCAAAATCAGAGATTAAACCTCACATACATTCTGTTTTGTTTAGGGTTTTTTAACCCACAAGTGATGTTCGAGTTCAAAGCTTGATGAATGTGAGATTAAGGATTAACTTGGGTTGTCCTATATAAAATCCACACATTGCTTGATGATTTATTATAGATTAGTGTTTAATATTCTTGTATTACTTGTATTTCATGACCCTCCTTGAATGTTTTTACATCAAGTGTAGTGGTGAACACTTAGAGGTGCCTAAATGGAAGACTTGATCTTCCTACCTCCTCACTCAATTCTTATCCGATTCACCCGATTCTTTTTCCTACTACTTTGTATTAACCTTAGCTACGTTTCCATGGGTTTTCCCTAGAAAACCCTGGAATGTTGCCAAAAGGGCTCCAAAGTGGAATGATTTTTCTGTTCTTGTTTCAAACTTTGATAAACTTGTTTAAACTTGAGGAAACTCATCTCAAACCTATGTCCTTATGCTTATAACCACTTCTATGGTTAGTTAGGCTTAAAAACAAGGTTGGGACATTCAAAATCAGAGGTATAAACCTCACAAACTTTCCGTTTTGTTCAAGGGTTTTAACGCACAAGTGATGCTCAAGTTCAAGACTTGATGATTGTGTGATTTAGGATTAGCTTGGGCTAACCTACTTGAAAATCCACACATTGCTTGATGTTTTCTCTTAGATTAGTTGTTCATATTCTATTGTTTCTTGTAAGTTCATGACCCTCCTTGTTGTTCATAACAACAAGTGTAGTGGTGAACAATAGAGGTACCTAAATTGAAGCTTTGTTCTTCCTAACTCATGTATGAATTCCATGATACTTAGAGGTGCCTAAATGAAGACTTTAATCTTCTACCTCATGCTTGACTTATATGATGTAATATACACTATGTAATACTTATGTAACAACCAAATAATCAAACTCTTGGTGATGAACTAATGGACATTCGTCAAGCTAGTAGATTGTATCATCTTAGGCCTTGACAACTTGTCACGATTCTAATGGAACTTTGTTCTATGAAAATATTTAAACTCTTTTAGAGTTTCATAGTGTCAAGAACAAGTGTCATAGGTGTTAGATGATTATTTTCATATGTTTATTTTTCATGTTATTTAAACTCCAAATCCCTAGAACCATATGTAAACACCTCTTAAACTCCAAATCAAACACATTCAACTTCCTAGTCTCAACAACTTCATCACATGGGATAATCAGAAAGCATATGCAACTTTGTGAGTACACTTGACCCATTTTCCTTTTAATACACTTTAGGTGCAACATGTTTTACTTGTTAAAATGCACGATTCACAAACATGCTTTTATTCGTTCAATCCTTATACATGCTTTGCTATGCTTAGGTTCATGCTAGAATACATACTACTTGTTAATTCGGCTTAACAATTATAGCGCTATAGGAGTAGCACACCACCCGACGGGGTTTTGTTGAGTCTTTATTCTATAACGGTCTCGTCACTTTTGTGTCGAGGGATGCTAAATACTAGTGGACACTAGAGTTGACATATTGTTATGCATGATAGATTGACCTTGTATACCATTTGCTATGTTGGATTGAAAATACCTTTTTATACATATGCCACGAGTCTAAAACTAGTGTACTCACCAATACCTTTGTATTGAACTATGCTTTTAAAACATGTTGCAGGTTTAGCGATGATGTTGATGATGCATGGAATCTAGTAGGATGCTTAGATACACACTTTGAATTTTGTATTTTATTTGTATTGTATTTCATTATTCATGTTGTATTTGTTTCAAATCCTTGTAATTGACTCTTTAGAAATGAAATGAAAATTTATCATTTAAATACTTGTCACAAATAATGTTATGAAGTCTCTTGCAATCTATTTCGTCTCACTCCGATGTTTTCGCCATCGGTTGGGGTGTGACAGATTGGTATCAGAGCCATAACTATAGGGAATTAGGAAAATTGCCATGCTTTTGACCTAGTCTATAGTTAAGCACCAAAATTCGACCATACTTGCTTCACATGCTACTTTTATGAAATATCTTTACATGTTATTCTTGAAATGTCTCTTATGTGTTATTTTCTTAAAATGCTTTATGTGTGATGTGGTCTAAAATACTCATATTTTTATATAAATATTTCCTACACTTTTGAGTGGATTTAGTGCTGTTTTTAGTTGAAGTATACTCGTAAATGGAACGTATATAAAATTTGATAGTATTGAGTGAAAATGAGTTAAATGCTTTGAGTTTAAAAGATATTAATTATTGATGGTCAAAACTCAAGTAACTTATTATAATAATTAATGTTATTTATGGGATATTTTTTTTTTGAAAGGTGAACTTCATTAGAAACAAACCGCTACCTCAAACCGAGGCAGCCCCAAACAACAAACATTACAAATTTACAAATTTACACCATTCGGACCACGAGATAGACTCTCTTTTGGATCTCGAATTATACCACAAAAAACCTAAATTCTTAACCTCCCTCGTAATGGCCTCTAAGTTAGCCGATTTGTTATTGAACTTCACATCATTCCTCATTCTCCATAAACACCAACATCCGATTCTGATTAGACCTTTAACGACTTCTTTTTTCTGACCAATCAGACCCACATGATTATGAGCTTCGATTAAATCCCTGAAAGAGAATACCAAAAGATTCTGGCATTTACACCAATTGCTAAGGAAAGCCCATAACATTACAGCATAAAAACAGTTGGTGAATATGTGCTCTATACTTTCATCAGCCTCTCTGCACAATGAACAGCCAGCATCGCCTCCACCAATGTTCCTTCTTCTTAATTCGTCCATGGTCGCAATTCTACCCATCTCAGCCTTCCATATGAATATAGAGCATTTTTTCGGAATCCAGTTACATTCTTCCGGGACATAAATCTCCGATCTGATCCTACCAGAGTCAAGAAGTTTCTTGACGGCATTGACGCTGAACTCCCGATCCTCAGCTCCGATCCATAACCAGCTATCTTGCTTCTGATTCAAGAACACAGTAACCAACATCGAGCACAAGTTAACAAGTTCATTTACCTCCTCTTCTGATGATAACGGCCTTTTCCATCTCCAAATCAGATGATTATTCTCACTGAAACAAGAGTTAACTCTGCATCCTTTTTCTATTTCGAGCGAAAAAAGCCTCGGGAACAACTCCTTAAGCGGCCTATTGCTAATCCACGGGTCCAACCAAAAAGCCGTATTTATCCCATTCCCCACCGCAGCCTTGAAAATTTTTCTCAAAGGCGTTCCGTCTACCTTAGTATTGTTCAAAACCTGAACGATATTATACCAAACCCCCGAAAGAGACTTTTTACATGGAAAAAAATCATCTTTGTTCCTTACCTTATGTAACGCTTCAATAGTTTGAGACCACAGCCTGTTTTTGTCCACCAAGAATCTCCATCCCGTTATTTATGGGATATGCATAAACTCAAATGGCACCATCGTAGGATTGCAAGTATATACACCAAATGACCATTTAGTAATTTAAATGCACTTTAATTTAGTAAACTCAAATTGGCAATTCCATGTGACGTCAACCAACAATTAATTGAGAAAACTTTGACAAGGCTGCAGAAGTAATTTATGATTTGGTTGGAGAGTTCGCATAGGTCTTGAACCCAATTAATTGTGGAGTAGAGCACATGTGGGGAATAAAGGAGTTGACCATAGAAATAATATTAACAAGAGGAAGGTGAAGTCCAACATCATTATAGGAAGCCACTGTCCCTATTTGCTTGTTTTAAGTGGGCCGATGGAAATTATGAGGCTGGCCCAACTTGATGGCCATGATCCGTTAACAAGCCACGTTGTGAGAACGTGAATTGGGTTTTAAATAAAAAGGGCATCTTATTATTGTTTGGACTTTGGGGAAAATACATATAGGACGGCAGCAAGACACAATTGAGATAGGAGTTTGACGGCAGAAACACAACCGCAGGCTGCGATCAAGAGGAAAGAAAGGACTGGTTCGAGCTTCAAGCCGCGAAAGTTTCAAGTTCGGGTTTGCAATTTATTATTTTTGGTTTTGTTAGACTTTGTGTTTTACAAAATTATAAACATGTCTTGCTACTCGGTTCAGACTTGTTTCTTTTTCATGACTATGATTCTTGGCTAAACTTTTTATACTACCTAGGTTTAGATGAACTTGATGATTGTAATGCGATTTTGACACTATGGTTATTTGATGTGATTTACATAACTTTTCCTTGAAATTGATCTTGATATTGCATGTTGGTATGTTTTGATTGTTTTATTAGTCAATAAATTCAGCGGTTTAGGCATGAAGAAATTCCCCCTAGACTTAGGATTTAATTTAATTCGTTTATCTTAGGATTTTCGGGTTAGGTATTGTGTTGAGAAATTGACCAAGTTGACTAATAATTAAAAGAGTTAATTACATAGTTAGTCCCTGTGGTTTGCACAAAATAACATACTTAGGTATTAATAGTTTAGAATCACATTCTAGGGTATTAACTTTTCATTTTGTAACGTTCGAAGGTATTAACGTTATTTGTAGGCTTAAAATCACATTCTATTAGTACCTAAATATGTTATTTTGTGCAAACCACATGGACTAATTATGTTAATACCCAAGAACTTAATACCTCCAAACGTTACAAAATGAAAAGTTAATACCCTAGAAGGTGATTTTAAACTATTAGTACCTAAGTATGTTATTTTGTGCAAACCACAGGGACTAACTATGTAATTAACTCTAATTAAAATCACTATATTAAAACTTGCATCCTCATCTTGTGACTCGAAAGACGATTAGGGTGAGCTAGGTTATTAGCTAATTATTGGTGGGTAGATTGGGTGACCGATAGCTCGGGCTCGTTTATTACATCGTAATTAAGGTTTCCTAGGATTTCAATTTTCAAGGTTGGGTTTGCTTTGCGATTTGAGGGTTTTGGGGGTAAAGTTGCTTTCATTGCTTGATCTTCGTAGGATTTGGTATCGATAGCTCGAGCCGGTTCGTTCTAGCACTTCACATTTAGTCTTGCTCTTTCGTTTGGGACATCTCTAGCGGGGGGTCAATCGAGGGAAATAGATATTTAACCATCTTCATTGTCACATTAGCATTGCCTGATTCTAGGGATTCGAAGCCTGGGTAGTTCTTTCTCATCATTGTCTCCTTCCTGTCACTTCTTGCTTGCTTGCCCTGTTATCTTGTTTTCTTGCTTTATTAGTTTATTAAAAAAATCCTAAAAACACAAAATTAAAAACCAATTAAGTATTAGTTGAGTCAGAGTCTAGTTTAGCGTCGCTAGTGTCTCGTGGGTTCGATACTCGGACTTCATTAGGCTTTACTACGTACGATAGGTACACTTGCCTGTCAGTGGTCTAGCATTTAAAGAGTCTTAGTTTATAAATTTAAAACTAGGGTGTCTAGATTAGGTTAGTAGTTTTTATAGACCACATTTACCACATCAATGTGCTTATACTTGTTATTATTATTTTGAACATACGTCTTTTACTCATTTATACTAAATTCGAAACCACTTGTAATACACAAACGAGACGACTTCACCAAAATAGGCGTGAAACCTACAATTTGGTGAAAGACTCTCAATCCACCTATTCTTTTTACACGAAATTCGCCACCAAGTTAGGAGTGAGATCCTCACCTTGAAGGAGAATTTCCGCTTTCAAATTCTAGTGGACCCTCGTCAAAGTGTTGAAATTAAATTTTGACCCGACGAGTACCAACCACACTTAGGATACGAAATCGTCAAGTTAGGGGTGAAACCCGCACCTTGTCGACTAGTTCCACTCCTTGATTTTTTTATAAATCCCGCCAAGTCTCGAAATTTCGATTGATTTGGGACATGTAGTAACCAGAAGGGTAAATACCGTTAACCGACTTGTCGGCAAGAGTATTCCACCTATTAGGCCAAATCATGCTCCTCAAATTCGAAAGACTTTTTGACCACTTTGGTTAGTCAAAGTTCCGTTTTGGAACCATCCCAAATTTTAATCAAACATGTGTTTCTATTATTATTTTATACGATGCAATCTTTCAAATTCGAATTTACTTTCGATATTTTCTTCTCACACACACATCATACTAAATCTTTTTCATACATTTATACCTATGTATGATTTCAAAACGTCACTCAATTTTGTTTACATTCTTTATTACGCCAAAATGGAGACATATCATTGAGTTAGGAGTGATTTACTTACCTTGACGATTAACTCCACTCCTTTTCTTAAAACGACCTCACCAACGAGTTAGGGGTGATTCCCTTACCTAGGTGATCGTTACCAAAACTTTCCTTCAAAATACTTTATCAAGCAAACACAATCATGTTTCATACCTAAATCATTTATCATTTATCGAAATACCCACTTATATCAATTCCAAAATACATTGTTTTATCAAACGTACTTCTTATCCTACAATCTATTTTCACATAACTCACATACACGAAATTCTTAATCATACCTTAAAACGTTTTATTTCCCAAATTTCAAAACCTTACGAAATGCTACCTATCAATTTAATCGGTCCAATGAATCTCTGGCCCTTGAACTTCATATTCAACTTAATCACTAAAACACGCACACGTTGTGACTTCCATTCTTAATCGAAATCAAGCCAACCTTTCTCAATTACTTATAAGATCTTATAGATGTTATATGATCGTTTTACCAAATACTCTTTTCAACATCAACAAATCATTTGTTAAAACTTTTAACAATCACTAAGTCCTTTTGCTAAATATCTTTTCTGAGGATCCTCGTTTTCACAAGAACCCCCTAAATTCATAATTTCTTGTTTGATGAAACGAACTTACTTTTTATCGAAAACCTTTTCCCTACACCAATTTACAAAACACGTGGGCAAGAAGACTTCATGGGGACCGACCATCTTCGGATTATGTAAACTCTTTTAAAACAAAAGTAGCATTTCCATTCATTACAAAATACATTATGCTTAACCAATGAGTACTTTATATCCTCTTACATATACAAACTATATTCTACCCTTCAAATCAAGCTCAAGCTAATTTTGATTTGATAAACTCAATGTTTCGTTTAACCAACTATACATGCATATCATCATACACATTTTAGTCGATATCTCGCGATAACATCATTCATATTGTTTGTATTTACATACTCAACATTTTGAATGCTTTTATACGCTTAAATCCGCTATGTCCCAACGTACACTATATACATAAATTTTTTTATTCGTACCTACACTTATACGCATATGTTTTATGCTTATACTTATACTCATACTACTCGTACATTTTATATTTATACTCATACTTATGTACATATTCATACTTAAACTTATACTTATGCTCATACTTTCATTCATACTCATGATTCATACATTAGTACCCGTACGCGAGCGTAATCCGAGTGATTCGCTTACGTGGGTCCCATACATACTTAAGCATGGACTTGCTTATATACTATATTCTTATACGTACGCATTCTTATTTTTAAATTATGTATACTGATGTGTGTAAAATGCAACATATAAATTACATCAAATGAGGCATAAAACTAATCCTTTTTTAGTACTAATATTGGAAAAAGAGTGTTTTTGTCTTCCTTTTGTATTTTCAGGATTAAATGAGCTCAAAAACGCAAAAGAAGCAAAAAGACAGCTAAATCCAACATAAATACAAGAAAAGGAATATTAGTGGACTGCCCGAACCCTCAACGGCACCTTCCAAAGCAAAATAGAGAAAACAGAAGACTGAACACGCCCCGTGCTCAGCCAGCACGGGGTCGTGCCCAAGAAGCAGCAGAAAAGACAAACCTATAGAAGCTTCTATTGCCCACCACGGGGCCGTGCTCAGCGGACACGGGGGCGTGTCGAAAGTACAGCAGGCGCATTTATTGTAATTGCGAATTACAATTAATGAGGAGAGAGATTGTCAGACGGACACGGGGCCGTGCCCAGCGGACACGGGGCCGTGTCCAGCTCTCTGTTCAGCCTATAAATAGGAGTGCTTGGATTCATTTCATCTCATCCCTTGGCACACCACCTCTCTCACACCTCATCCACCACCCACCACCATCACAACACCATCATCCACCACCATCATCCATTGTCCATCGTAGAGTGTGTGAGTCGTCTCGGGATCCAAGATTGATCGTAAGAGTTCTTGACAATCAAGGCCATGTTTGCCTAAGTCTCTTACATCACTTGGTGAAGACAAAGTGTCTAGTATAATACTTTTTATTTCTAATCTTTTGCACTTTTTATTTGGTTTTGTATTAATGACTTTAATAACTAGTTACTTATGTTGAAGGTGATCTTTCCTTATCGTTTGTCCGTGGTGTCTTGGCATTATTTTACTGTCTATATAAAATAAAGGATTTTCACCATTCATATCTCCACGGTCTATATGGAGATATGTTGGCTACCTGGTAGGGGGTTAAGGGAATGGTTTGGTAAAGGTCTTGCCATTGTTCAGCGTTTAGAGGTCCTGCAATGGACCTGGGTCAAATTTAGTAGGACCTCCTTCAATACTTCACGGTATTGGATGGCGGGGGTCCAAACTCTTTGATCCCCTCATAAGTTAACTACTATTAATACTATAACCCGGCTATTTAGGACTGTATCCCTGCTGACTCAGACTACTTAGCCGAGGGTAACGTCACCGCCAAAAGCGGGGCCTACCACAATACTGCATTAATAACTTAATTCATTATCTTCCAACAATCCACCCTTTTAGGATTGTATCCCTGCTGACTCAAACTACTGGGGTGAGGGTAACGTCGCCTTCAAAAGAGGGGCCTACTACAATAACTAAGATAATCTCTTAATTATGTGCAAAAGTGCGGAAATAATCAAAGGTTATACTAGATACGAGTCGGAACCAAGTGATTCATCTTGTCTATCTGTTTTTCTTTTATTTTTATTTTCAGTATTTTAGTTAGTTTTACTTTTTCTTAGTTTAAAACATTTTTTCTAAACTTTTATTTTGGTTAGACGTTGAGGATAAACCGGTACTAAAAGCTCTTGTGTCCTTGGACGACCTCGGTATCTTACCAACGCTATACTACACTCAACGATGGGTGCACTTGCCCATATGTGTGTTTAGTGTTAGTGAAATATCGTGTTTTATAAATTTAAAACTTGGCTAAAATAAGTGTTAAAAAGGGCTTAAAATATACACCTAAAATAAGTAACACTTCGCACGCATCAAGTTTTTGGCGCCGCTGCCGGGGACACAAGGATTTTGAGAAAGTTTAAAATCGACGGCCTAATCAGTTTTTCAAAAACCTTTTCAAAACGCGCGCACATTTTTCCGCATTTTAGTTTAGTTTGCATTTACAGTAGCCTGAACACGGGGCCGTGCTCATTGAACACGCCCCCGTGCTGCATATTTTTAGCTAGATACCCAGATATAGAGTCTGAACACGGGGCCGTGCTCGCTGAACACGCCCCCGTGCTCAACGTGACCAGTAACTTTAATTAAAACGCCCAGATACAGATCCTGTACACGGGGCCGTGTTCACCAGACACGGGGCCGTGTCCAGCCTTCTGTTTCAGTCTTTGTTTTCATTTTCTGGTCCCGAGACTCAGTTGTGGTCTGCTGAGTGATTCTTATGGATCAATACTCAGGAGGTTACAACTACACCTATGATGAGGATGATTATAGGGGTAATTATTGCACTAATTGTCGTAATACACGTTCGATTCAAAATAATCACTCGTATCAACCATCCAATTCATACACTTACTATGAGGAGCCCAGGTACGAGCCATCAACTTCATACACATCCTATGAAGACCAAAGGTATGAACCTCCTCCTTCATACTCATATTTTGATGAACCAAGGTATGAGTCTTCTTACTCATACTTTGAGGAACCAAGATATGAGCCACCACCTTCATATGCTTATTATGAGGAACCTTGGCGTGAACAACCCACCTCATATGAGTATTATGAAGAACAAAATTACGAACCTTATCCATCATATGCTTACAATGAAGAACAATGGTGTGAACCATCAACTTCATATGGGTATTATGAGGAACAAGGGGTCGAACAACCGGATTCAAGCTTAGAAAATAATGATTCTTTTTCTATAACCGAAGTGACCGATAGGATATTAGAACACATTAGAGTTATCGATAGATGTATAAAAGAAGCTCGCGCAAGGGAAGAGGAGTCCCGCGCAAGAGAAGAATTAAAAAAGGAAGAGATAACTAAAAATGAAAAAATGGAAGAACAAATAAGTGAAAAACCGACACATGAGTTAAACAACGAAAAAGGTGAGTACAATAACGTTAAAATCCAAGAAGAGTCTAATTTTGAAGAAATTAATCTCTTGACACCTTCTTTCGAAAATCATTGTTTAGTACCCACTCATGCTAAGTTTTTAAAAGAGTTAAACACTAACACTAAAATTGACGAAACGGTAAGTGTTAAGTTAACTAATGATCAAACTTCGCTAATAAAAGAAGACCCATTTGAAATTAACATCACACCGGTTCCATGTTTCTTTCAAAATTCGTTTATTAGTAATGTCACAATCGATAAAGATCTTTGTGTTAACATAATGCCTAACTACATTTTCGAAAAATTAAGTATTAGTGATTTTTCTCCACTTCAAATACCCATTTTTCTATCCAATCGAAAAGTAATAAAATCAATCGGTATAGTTGAAGATGTTTTGGTTCAAACAAATCAAATGGTAATCCCAACCGACTTTGTCATCCTCGATGACGCTCCTCTAGTGTTGGGACGGCCATTTGTAAAAACTCACGAAGCTTTGAAAAGCCGGAAGTTCAATAATTTACCTCTTCAATTAGGGGCATTTAAAAGAAGTGTCGATCTCGAACGATCAATGAAATATCCATTCGGCAATAATGACCCCCTAATTGAAGATGAAGATGAACCACCCGATACAAGTGAAGAGATTGACCACTTTGTTGAAGAAGAGGTCGCCATAGAACAAACTTTTAAAGTTCTTGATCGAAACGAGCAACCAAATAAGGAGTCTCCTAAAGACCCACCACTTGAGCTCAAAGAACTTCCAAAAGGTTTGGAATATGCTTTTCTAGACAAAGATGGTAAGTTACCTGTAATTATTTCGTCTAAATTAGATAACTTAGAAAAAGAAAAATTAATTAATCTTTTGAGAAAACACAAAAATGCAATAGCTTGGAAACTTGTCGACATAAAAGGAATTAGTCCTTCTATGTGCACACACAAAATTTTGATGAATGATGACTACAAATCGGTCATACAACCACAACGTCGAGTAAATCCAAATGTTCAAGAAGTGGTTAAAAACGAAGTCATCAAATTACTTGACGCCGGACTTATCTATCCTATTTCCGATAGTCCTTGGGTAAGTCCCGTCCAAGTAGTTCCAAAGAAATGAGGTATGACGGTAATTACCAACGAAAAGAATGAATTAATACCAACGAGAACCGTCACAGGATGGAGAGTATGTATAGATTATAGACGATTAAATGAAGCAACAAGAAAGGATCATTTTCCTTTACCCTTCATTGATCAAATGTTAGAAAGATTATCCGGTCATAAATTTTACTGTTTCTTGGATGGTTTTTCAGGTTACTTTCAAATCCCGATAGCACCCGAAGACCAAGAAAAGACAACTTTCACATGTCCCTATGGAACTTTTGCTTATCGCCGCATGCCGTTTGGTCTATGTAATGCCCCCGCAACATTCCAACGTTGCATGGTAGCCATTTTCCATGACATGATAGAAAAGACAATGGAAGTCTTCATGGACGACTTTTCTATCTTTGGGGATTCATACGACCAATACCTCGATAACCTTGAACGAATGCTATCCCGATGTGAGGAAACTAACCTCGCCCTTAATTGGGAAAAATGCCATTTCATGGTAACAGAGGGAATAGTACTCGGTCACAAAATCTCAAGCGAAGGAATGGAGGTGGATCGAGCCAAAATAGATACCATTTCTAGATTACCTCCTCCATCCTCCGTAAGAGCTATTAGAAGTTTCCTAGGGCATGCCGGATTTTATAGGCGGTTTATCAAAGACTTTTCAAAAATCTCAAGGCCTCTAACAAAATTACTTGAAAAAGATGCTCCTTTCATCTTTGACAAGGATTGCAATCAAGCATTTCTAACCCTAAAGGAAATGCTAGTCAATGCACCTATCATGATAGCACCTGATTGGAAATTTCCTTTCGAAATCATGTGTGATGCTAGTGACTTTGCAGTTGGAGCTGTCTTGGGACAGAGAAAAGAAAAGCATTTCCACCCAATTTATTATGCTAGTAAAACACTTAACGATGCACAAGAAAATTACACAACAACTGAAAAAGAGTTACTAGCTGTGGTATTTGCTTTTGATAAATTTCGTTCTTATCTTGTTCTTTCTAAAACTATAGTCTATACAGACCATGCAGCCATTCGATATCTCTTTAAGAAGCAAGACGCAAAACCACGTTTGATTAGGTGGATTCTACTCCTCCAAGAATTTGACATTGAAATCAAGGACAAAAGAGGAGCAGAGAATACCGCAGCAGATCATCTTTCACGCTTAGAAGACCCAGCTTTGGAGGCAACCAGGGACGAGCAAATCAACGAAAAATTTCCAACTGAGTCCCTGGAAATGGTGGAATATAAGGAAGAACCATGGTACGCCGACTTTGCTAACTACCTAGCTAGCGGTATAGTCGCAAAAGGATGGCCACATCATCAAAGAAAAAAATTCTTTGCCAATATGGAACACTATTTTTGGGAAGATCCATATCTTTTCAAGATGTGTGCCGACCAACTCGTCAGAAGATGCGTACATGGTAGTGAAGCACGAAGAATTCTCCGCCATTGTCATGAAGGTCCATACGGAGGACATCATGGTGCTGCCAGTACCGCACGAAAGGTATTCGATTCAGGATTTTATTGGCCAACCATTTACAAAGATGCTCAAAATCTTGTAAAGACATGTGATGCTTGCCAAAGAACAGGTAATATTTCTTCCAAAAACGAAATGCCACAAAATGGCATTCTTGTTTGTGAAATTTTTGATGTATGGGGACTCGACTTTATGGGACCTTTCCCACCATCAAAAGGAAACAAATACATACTTGTGGCAGTAGATTACTTGTCTAAATGGGCCGAGGCCGAGGCACTTCCAACAAATGATGGAAGAGTAGTGGTAAGATTTCTGAAAAAATTATTCTCTCGTTTTGGCACACCTAAAGCTTTAATAAGTGATAGAGGTACCCATTTTTGCAACCATCAACTTGAAAATTTTTTAACAAGATATGGGGTCTATCACCGGGTTTCGACAGCATATCACCCTCAAACAAACGGACAAGCCGAAGTGACTAATAGAGGGTTAAAACGAATACTCGAAAAAACCGTAGGGTTAAATAGAAAGGAATGGGCTGATAAATTAGATGATGCTTTATGGGCTTTTCGAACTGCTTATAAAACAACGATAGGTACAACCCCATATAAGCTGGTCTATGGAAAAAGTTGTCATTTGCCAGTAGAAATTGCACACAAAGCCTACTGGGCAATCAAAAATGTAAACTTAGATCTAGAATTTGCTGGTAAAAATCGATTTTGTCAAATGAATGAATTAGACGAGCTTAGGAATTATGCATACTCAAACTCCGAGATTTATAAGGAAAGAATGAAAATTTTGCATGATAAACATATTAAACCTAATGAATTTCGGGTGGGAGACTTAGTTCTTTTGTTTAATTCACGACTTCGATTGTTTCCTGGTAAATTAAAGTCTAGGTGGTCAGGACCTTTTTCCGTCACCCATATTTTTCCACACGGTGCAGTAGAAATTAAACCTCGAAATGGGCCACCATTTAAAGTCAATGGCCAACGGCTGAAACTCTATCAAGGATTTATTGAGGATGAGGAAGAAGAGATCTCGCTTCAAACCGTGGAAGAATAAAAACATCATGCCTGGTAAGTTACGAACGATTGAGACGACAAAATAAAGCGGTAAGTTTTCTAAACCATAGCTTATGGGAAAAAGGGGCACTCACACGCGCACAAAAAAAAAAAAAAAAAAAAAAAAAAAAAAAAAAACTGCTCGGCACGAGGCCGTGTCCGCTGGACACGGGGCCGTGTTCGCGCTGCAGACGGGATAAAACCCCTTTTTCAAAACAGTTTCTTCATTCCACACGCCCCGTTTCCCCACAAAAGCTCTGGTTCCAGGCGATTTTTCGCAAAATTTCGACGTCTCTTACCGATCTAACAACGTCAAGGTATGATTCTATCACTCTTAGTAGTTAGATTAGTTACTTGCATGTAGTTAAAACACCACAAATTTGGGGAAAAATCTAGGGTTCTTGATATTCATCCGGATCGAACCTAAAATTTTTGCCTAAATCTGTTTGCATTTAGTTAGATTAGTGTTAAGGGAAGTAAATACACTTAGATTGTTCATAGATTCACCCGATTTCTCACAAAAACCCCAAACCCTTGTTCTTGAACCGAAAAAGACAAAATTGATAAGGTAAACGGGACATTTTGGGAAAAACGGTGTTTAGGGTTTCATTTTCGGGGGAAACCGCACCTATTGGACCAAAAATTTTCAAGTTTTCGAAACCGGGTCGAAAAATGAAGTTTTTGAGTAACAGACCTCTGGACACGGGGCCGTGTCCGCTGGACACGGGGTCGTGTTCAGCCCGCTGTTTGCAGTTTTGTCCGAAAACATTTCTGTTTCGTACTAATCTTTGGTGTATTCTTTCAGATGGCAAAGTTCACAAGGTTCAATGCAAGTGAGCTTGATGCAAGGGCAAGGTATGAGGTTCTTCAAACAAGACCCGAAGAATACCCCAGGAGAGCTTGCACGGAGCTGTTAACCTTGGTAAACCAGCTGAACCGATTCAACAACATCGTTACGGGACCACTAGCTGTTGCATTAAACACTAGGCTTCAGTCGGTGCATCAATGTACCATGGAGTTCTACAGTACCTTCAACTTCGATTCAAGGTGTGACCCATTTGACAATACTGGGGTTGTATTTCGGTGTGGAGGAACAATGTACTCGATCTCCATGGCACAGTTTGGAGCCATAATAGGTCTATACCAAGAAGAGGAATCGGGAAACGAAGAAAATACCGGGGGATTACGAGACTTGGAGGTAAATGAAAGACAAGCCGCATGGGCTCAAATCGGTGAAGGAATCTACGACCCTCGTAGCACCAAGAGTACAAAGCTGAGGGATCCGCTCTATCGCTACATTCACAGGATCCTCACCTACTCTCTAAACCAACGTCACGACAGTAGTGGTGTTGTAGGGTTGAAAGATTTAGTTGTCCTCCACTGTATCCACAACCAAAAGCCTCTTGATGTTCCGTATCTCCTGTTGAAAAACATGCATCTCAACCGCCTTGCTCGAGCTCCAACGCCTATCTTCTACGGAGGATGGGTGTACCGTCTTTTTAAGCATTACACGCGAATTCCAAGAGCCTTTGAAAGAAGCCCATGGTCGGGACGAGTTGACTACCACATTTGCCGAGCCATGAACTTACTCTATGAGGCGGAAGACGGAACAGTGAGTTTCCAAAGAACGCAAGGCTATGCATGGAACCCACAGGAGGCCCTAGTTCTTCACGCACCACCTCCCCACCACCAGTATCCACCCCATGGTGATCCGGGTCAATCCTCCTCACAAGGAGGCGGTTTTCCTAATTTTCAAAGCTTACATGATCTTATGCAGGAAAACCTCATGTGTACCAGGAACGCCTACAACCTCGCCAACAACATATACCACCGGGTCGGAGCTATTGAACGCAACATCAACGATATACAAGACGATATCGGCAGCATCCGAGAATACATGGCGGGGCATGGGGATGGAGGTGATGATAGCGATGAAGATATGGAGTAGAGGGTTTGGAGGAGCAGGAGCGGGTTGATGGCGAGCCCACAGGTTTAAGTCCCTTTATCTATCGAACGATTGGTGGCCTGCGTGCCAGAAGTTGAACAATTTACTTTCCTTAAACACTTTTATTTTCCGTTTTATTTTTCTTTTACTTTATGCTTGGAACAATTAACTGTGGTAATGTAGGATGTTTGTATTGCTTGGTGTGGTATTAAGTGATGAAACAGGTACAAACCAAGGCTTGGGGTGCTAAGCCTCAGCACTTATAGGGCCAGGATGGAAAATCCGGAGGAAGAAACCTGTTTTTCAGGCTTTCAGACTGTCCACACGGGGACGTGTCCAGCCAACACGCCCCCGTGCTCACCTCCCAGACCTGCTGTATGGCTTCTGTTCTGCAGAATTTTGTCAGACACGTGGCCGTGTCCAGTAGACACGGGGCTGTGTCCACCTTCTGTAAGTTCTTGTTACTGGCACCTGAACACGGGGTCGTGCCCACTCAACACGGGGCCGTGTTCAGTGCCCAGTAACACAAATTTTTGCTTTTTAACACTATTTTACACATCTAATCAACCTAAAAATTTATTTTTGGGACACATTAAGGACAATGTGTAATTTAAGTGTGGGGGGATGCTAAAACCTTGAATTTTGCAAGTCCTAAATACAAGCCTTACACAAAACTCTATTGGAACCGCTAATCACCCCAAAAATTTTTCAAAAATTTCATTTTTTTTTACTTGTCTAGGTTTAACTCGGGAAATTCAAGTTCTCAAAAAGGTTATATTTTTACAAATTTACAACCGATAGCGTAGTGATAAAAAGAACCAACATAAGAAAATTATGAAAAGGCATAGCAAACTTATTTAAAATTTGATTATATATACTTGATCACATAAAAAAACCCATTCCCACAAAAGTGAGTTTTGAGCCTTTATTGAGCACACAATTACATATCATTTGACTAAATGCTCATTTTTCGTTTCTTGTGTGAATAGCCGCTTGGTTCTTACGACTCTAGAACTTGCCATGACAATGCATTCCCAGTCCTTATCAACTTAAACCCGAGTAAGTAAATGATGGAGGCACTAGGACTAACCCTTTTTATTTCTACACCATTATTTTTCTTTTTCTTTTTCTTTTACCACCTACCCAAAAATCCCCCTAGTTAGCCCCTTTGAGCCTAAACCTTTTCGTTTCATCACCCAAACAAAAACCCTTTTACCCACCAAAACTTTTTTCTTTTTTTTTACCCTTTATTTTAGTAACAAGTTCGGTTCTTCGTAAAAAAAAAAAAAAAAAAAAATTGTGTGTGATAATGATGAAGCAAAAAGAAAATAAACAAACAAGTTAATCAAAAATAACTTAGTTTGAATAAAAGCTTCATCAAAATAAAAAGTTGCAAAAATACGAAAACCGACACTTGTTACGCTTTTAGCCCTTTTTCTACTAACCACTAACCCAACCACCTACCTTTAACCCTAGCCTAACCCTTAACCCACAAAGTCCTCTTGATATCTACAAAGGTATAAAAGTTAAAAAGGATGAGGATTGATTTCTTGGCAAGCCTATGGTATGAATAAGTTCCATGCCGCTCTCGAGTGATTCACTAAAAATACACCTTCGGCCGAGTGTGAGTGATTTCCCCGCGAGGTATGTGAACTTGTATATAAATAGAATTTTAAAAAAAGGCATGTTATGCCCAAATAAGTAATTTATTTTATGAAAAGTTCTAAATAAATCATTACGAATAGGAGTGTAAATAAATAAAAATAAAACCCAAAAAGATCTTGGAAATCCCGACACTCTACGACAAACCCAAAACCTTCTCTTCTACCTATTCCATTTGGGAGTGTAAGCCACATATTAAAGAGTTTTGCTTGAGGACAAGCAAAAGTTCAAGTGTGGGGGTATTTGATGTGTGTAAAATGCAACATATAAATTACATCAAATGAGGCATAAAACTAATCCCTTTTTAGTACTAATATTGGAAAAAGAGTGTTTTTGTCTTCCTTTTGTATTTTCAGGATTAAATGAGCTCAAAAACGCAAAAGAAGCAAAAAGACAGCTAAATCCAACATAAATACAAGAAAAGGAATATTAGTGGACTGCCCGAACCCTCAACGGCACCTTCCAAAGCAAAATAGAGAAAACAGAAGACTGAACACGCCCCGTGCTCAGCCAGCACGGGGTCGTGCCCAAGAAGCAGCAGAAAAGACAAACCTATAGAAGCTTCTATTGCCCACCACGGGGCCGTGCTCAGCGGACACGGGGGCGTGTCGAAAGTACAGCAGGCGCATTTATTGTAATTGCGAATTACAATTAATGAGGAGAGAGATTGTCAGACGGACACGGGGCCGTGCCCAGTGGACACGGGGCCGTGTCCAGCTCTCTGTTCAGCCTATAAATAGGAGTGCTTGGATTCATTTCATCTCATCCCTTGGCACACCACCTCTCTCATACCTCATCCACCACCCACCACCATCACAACACCATCATCCACCACCATCATCCATTGTCCATCGTAGAGTGTGTGAGTCGTCTCGGGATCCAAGATTGATCGTAAGAGTTCTTGACAATCAAGGCCATGTTTGCCTAAGTCTCTTACATCACTTGGTGAAGACAAAGTGTCTAGTATAATACTTTTTATTTCTAATCTTTTGCACTTTTTATTTGGTTTTGTATTAATGACTTTAATAACTAGTTACTTATGTTGAAGGTGATCTTTCCTTATCGTTTGTCCGTGGTGTCTTGGCATTATTTTACTGTCTATATAAAATAAAGGATTTTCACCATTCATATCTCCACGGTCTATATGGAGATATGTTGGCTACCTGGTAGGGGGTTAAGGGAATGGTTTGGTAAAGGTCTTGCCATTGTTCAGCGTTTAGAGGTCCTGCAATGGACCTGGGTCAAATTTAGTAGGACCTCCTTCAATACTTCACGGTATTGGATGGCGGGGGTCCAAACTCTTTGATCCCCTCATAAGTTAACTACTATTAATACTATAACCCGGCTATTTAGGACTGTATCCCTGCTGACTCAGACTACTTAGCCGAGGGTAACGTCACCGCCAAAAGCGGGGCCTACCACAATACTGCATTAATAACTTAATTCATTATCTTCCAACAATCCACCCTTTTAGGATTGTATCCCTGCTGACTCAAACTACTGGGGTGAGGGTAACGTCGCCTTCAAAAGAGGGGCCTACTACAATAACTAAGATAATCTCTTAATTATGTGCAAAAGTGCGGAAATAATCAAAGGTTATACTAGATACGAGTCGGAACCAAGTGATTCATCTTGTCTATCTGTTTTTCTTTTATTTTTATTTTCAGCATTTTAGTTAGTTTTACTTTTTCTTAGTTTAAAACATTTTTTCTAAACTTTTATTTTGGTTAGACGTTGAGGATAAACCGGTACTAAAAGCTCTTGTGTCCTTGGACGACCTCGGTATCTTACCAACGCTATACTACACTCAACGATGGGTGCACTTGCCCATATGTGTGTTTAGTGTTAGTGAAATATCGTGTTTTATAAATTTAAAACTTGGCTAAAATAAGTGTTAAAAAGGGCTTAAAATATACACCTAAAATAAGTAACACTTCGCACGCATCATATACCCTGATTCATACACAACTAGTACAAGCTATGCGGATCATGCGACGATCAAAATAATCGCGGGTGCACTCGGGATTATAGTGATAGGCGTATGAAAACCATAGAGCGTACAACTGTGTATGGTAAGACACGGAACGTAACATGACACCGAATAACGAGACGGACATAACATGGTCAAAACATGGTGGATACGCCGCTGGTACTTCCTATATATAAGTGTTTTCACCATGTTACCAAACTTTCGTAAAACGTGCCATGAAAAATTCAGTGTTTTACAGACCTTTTGACCTAATACAAACTTTAAACAACTCACAAACGCATTACATCCGATTATCCATGACGAGACTTCATCTTTAACACGCTACTTTCGTCTATCTAATACCTATATCATTCATATACTGCATTCATTTAGAGTCAATCGTTCGCCCCATACTCCTATTATTCTCCATTATCCTTTCTTTCATACGAACCACGTTCACAATCAAGCTTGTTTAAACATTCAAATCCTAACTTATCTCATTACCTTTAAAATCGTCTTCCTATTCTTTATTCTTGTGTAAATGTACTTAGTATACCTTTAACGCTTTATTCAAAGTACCAAACCTTTTCGTTACTCTCAATAAACAATATTTACGAAAGTGTGATTTTTATACTATCTTTAAAACTTCCCCTGTAAACTACCCCACTTTCCAACAAAATACAAACCGCTTGTCAAAATCTTCCTTCTTAATACGTCCCATTTTTAATACATCTCCAATTTAAGTTATCCAAACTTGTTTAGACTCACTTTACCTATATACGCACCTACACGTTTTCAACTATGTTTGGTACCTCAATTTATTTTAGACAACGAACTCCCTTGCAAATTTACCTTGTCGTTCTCCAAAGTTTCGTACTTTTTAAACCATTTCAAAATTTCCAAGTCTCAATTTTTGCCAAAACTTTTTCAAGTCTTCATCTTGAATAAATTTCGGGACGAAATTTCCTAAAGGAGGGGAGACTGTAACGCCCTGCGTTTTCATACTTTTCATATTTAGAAACCATTGCTTGAAATTCTGTTTTTTTAGAAACTTGTATTCCTTGTAATCGTATTTCGTTGTATCATTGTAAAATCTGAGACTTTGATCGTAATGAAACGAATCTTTTATACATCGTTTATACATGTTTATACATTGATACGTGCACTCATTTGATACATGGTTCGTAATTCGTATAAACATAAGCTTAACTCGTAAACAATGATCGTGTATTCGTAATCCTTAAATCTTCATACATTTAAACACTTAGTTATTCGATTATAAGATTAAGTTGTATGCTTTTTTTTTACTTGATCATACCAAACTATAAACCATACATACTTGTTACATTTCATGTGTTATACACACCTATGTTATCACACTTTTTGCTAAATTAAAACATGTCATTTATGCATTTTGGACCTTGTTACAAGTTACATACATACTAGACACCATGTAACACTTTATTAAACATCAAATATATACCTTCTAATGTCAAAAAATAAAATAAAATAAAACTTATAGGGCTGTTAACAGCCTTGCATCAGCCCACTTAATTTCCTTGTTTTGAGTTATTTAGCCTACTAGACACTTCCAAAGCCCAACCCAATGAAACCCTAATCCATCCCCTATATAACCCAAGCCTCCTCCAAGCATTTTTCACATTCTAAACACTCTCCATTCATTCTCAAACACTCCAAACCGTAGCTGATTGCAGAAGTTCGAGCAGATTTATACCACTTCACTAAAGTGAGCATAACTCACTCAATTCATATCCGATTCACTCGATTCTTTTTCCTAATACTTTGTATTGACCTTAGCTACATTTCCATGGGTTTTCCCTAGAAAACCAGAGCCTGGAATGTTGCCAAAAGGGCTCCAAAGTGGATTGATTTTTCTGTTCTTGTTTCAAACTTTGATAAACTTGTTTAAACTTGAGGAAACTCATCTCAAACCTATGTCCTTATGCTTATAACCACTTCTATGGTTAGTTAGGCTTAAAGAAAAGGTTGAGACATTCAAAATCAGAGGTATAAACCTAACAAACTTTCTGTTTTGTTCAAGGGTTTTAACCCACAAGTGATGCTCAAGTTCAAGACTTGATGATTGTGTGATTTAGGATTAGCTTGGGCTAACCTACTTGAAAATCCACACATTGCTTGATGTTTTCTCATAGATTAGTTGTTCATATTCTATTATTTCTTGTAAGTTCATGACCCTCCTTGTTGTTCATAACAAGTGTAGTGGTGAACAATAGATGTACCTAAATGGAAGCTTTGTTCTTCCTGCCTCATGTATGAATTCCATGATACTTAGAGGTGCCTAAATGAAGACTTTAATCTTCTACCTCATGATTGAATTATATGATGTAATATACACTATGTAATTCTTATGTAACAACCAAATAATCGAACTCTTGGTGATGAACTAATGGACATTCGTCAAGCTAGTAGATTGTATCATCTTAGGCCTTGATAACTTGTCACGATTCTAATGGAACTTTGTTCTATGAAAACATTTAAACTCTTTTAGAGTTTCATAGTGTCAAGAACAAGTGTCATAGGTGTTAGATGATTATTTTCATATGTTTATTTTTCATGTTATTTAAACTCCAAATCCCTAGAACCATATGTAAACACCTCTTAAACTCCAAATCGAACACATTCAACTTCCTAGTCTCAACAACTTCGTCACATGGGTTAATCGGAAAGCATATGCAACTTTGTGAGTACACTTGACCCATTTTCCTTTTAATACACTTTGGGTGCAACATGTTTTACTTGTTAAAATGCACGATTCACAAACATGCTTTTATTCGTTCAATTCTTATACATGCTTTGCTATGCTTAGGTTCATGCTAGAATACATACTACTTGTTAATTCGGCTTAACAATTATAGCGCTATAGGAGTAGCACACCACCCGACGGGGTTTTGTTGAGTCTTTATTCTATAACGGTCTCGTCACTTTTGTGTCGAGGGATGCTAAATACTAGTGGACACTAGAGTTGACATATTGTTATGTATGATAGATTGACCTTGTTTACCAATTGCTATGTTGGATTGAAAATACCTTTTTATACATTTTCCACGAGTCTAAAACTAGTGTACTCGCCAATACCTTTGTATTGAACTATGCTTTTAAAACATGTTGCAGGTTTAGCGATGATGATGTTGATGATGCATGGAATCTAGTAGGATGCTTAGATACACACTTTAAATTTTGTATTTTATTTGTATTGTATTTCATTATTCATGTTGTAGTTGTTTCAAATCCTTGTAATTGACTCTTTAGAAATGAAATGAAAATTTATCATTTAAATACTTGTCACAAATAATGTTATGAAGTCTCTTGCAATCTATTTCATCTCACTCCGATGTTTCCGCCATCGTTGGGGTGTGACATATACTACGCACCAAACTTGTATGCTCGCTAATACCTTTTGTATTGAACTACACTTTTAAAACATGTTGCAGGTTTAGCGATGATGTTGGTGATGCATGGAATCCAGTAGGATGCTTAGACACACACTTTAAATTTGTATTCTTATTGTATTGTATTTCGTTTCTCATGTTGTATTTATTTCAAATCTTTGTAATTAAATCTTTAGAAATGAAACGAAAATTTATTATTTAAATACTTGTCACAAATAGTGTTATGAAGTCTTTTGCAATCTATTTCGTCTCACTCCTATGTTTCCGCCATCGGTTGGGGTGTGACACGAGGTTTTGTGCCGGCAATCTAGATTGATCAAGGGCTTTCCTCGTACATCACGTGTCAACCTTTACTTTTCTGCTCATTGTTTGATTGTTGATATAGCTCGATATCCTGAGCTATATCCTGAAAACTGTTTTTGCAAACAACCAAACCAGGATATTTTCAATACACATTGTTAGCACACTACCTCACAAACTAATTTGATCACTAAATTGCTTAGGTAATTTTTGACCAAAACAATTTGGCGCCCATCATGGGGCCAGTGGTGCTATTTCTTCTAAAAGCTTTCTTAAAATCACTACTTGGTTTTCTATTTTTAAAACTTTTTGCTACACTATTTTCAATGGCCTCAAAATCAAACATGAGCTCTTCTACCATGTCTGCTACAACCTCTGCAACAGTTGGTTCGGTGCTTCCACCACCTCCAAGGATGCAAGCTTCTTCACAGCCTCAAGCCCCTCCAAGGAGGACTGAAACTCACACAACTCAGGATATTGTTCCTACTCAGAATATTCAAGGATCTGCTGCTTCAGGGAGAACCCCTATTATGGCTTCTAATGATGAAATTCTAACTTTGTTTGGTAGTATACAGGATCAGATGAAGCAACAGCAGGAGACCAACCAAATGCTGATAAGAGAGATACAACTCTTGAAATCTAGCTCAAGTAGACCTGCTGAGGATACTGTCACTCCCTTGCAGCCCAGAGCATTGAACTTCAGTTCAGCAGTATATACTGAGGATAACAGGGGCAATATTGTACCTAGTCATTCCCAGAGTCATACTCTTGAGATACCCTCATCAATCAGGGTCTCAACTGTGAGAGGATCATGAAATGCTCCAGGATATGGCCAGAATCCTCAGGCTGGTAACGTACCTAATACTCTTAATACTCTTGCTACTAATAGTTTTGGATCCTTGCAGGATACAAGTGTGACCTCGGCACTCTCTAGGGAGCTTCAGAAATTAAAAGATATGATATCCAGTGTACCTGGGGTAGTCCAACCGATTCCAGAAGTATCCCAGGATAGCCACATGATATCCCGGTTTGCACATCCTATTTGTGATGCTGAAATTCCAAAAAGATTTCAAACTCCCAACATGAAGCTCTATGACGGGACCACGGATCCTGAGGAGCATATTGCTCAGTATAGGGAGAGGATGGAGATTAATCCTATTCCCTCGGACCTCAAGGAAGCATGCCTCTGCAAGGGTTTTGGATCCACTTTGACATGATCAGCCTTAAAATGGCTCTTAAATGTTCCACCTCATTCAATTACATCATTTGCTTAATTTGTTTAATAGTCAATTTTCTTGCAGTAGAAGTTTTGAGAAACTAACCAGTGATCTCTACAGGATAACTCAAGGTCCACAGGAATCCTTAAGGGATTATATGAACAAGTTTAGCAGGGAGTCCTTAGATATCCCACATCTTGATGTTGCTACAGCTGTGCAGGCTTTTAAGATGGGGTTGCAAAAGGATTCTCAATTTTATCAGGATCTTGTGATGAATCCTTGCAGGAACCTGGACGAAGCTCGAAACAGGGCTTTAAGATATATTCGACTGGAAGAAGACAAAAAGATGCAAGAGAGGATGAATTCATCCTCAACCTATGAATCAACTAACAGGAAGTCAGAATCCTCGTACAAGCCGTATCGTTCTAAGCCATATGGCAGGAATGATAACAAGAAAGTGAATGCTGTTGAGGATGAGGATCCTGAGGAGTATCCTGAATTGTCAGAATATTGTTTTTCTGTTTATATACCCGAACTAATGTATGCTATGCAGGGTTTGGGAGATAAAGCAAGGTGGCCCAGGAAGAACCAGCAAAATGGTGTGCCTTCCATGAGGATTTTGGACATGTCACGGAGGATTGCATAGCCCTGATGAAGGAAATAAGCTACCTACTAAGCAAAGGATATCTGAAGGATCTTCTGGGCAGAAAGAAGAATAAGGGTCAGGATACTGAGAAGGATCCTGAATGAGCAGCATCACCTCCTGCGGATGCCAAGATAATTAACTTTATTTCAGGAGGATCTGACATTTATGGAACCTCTTATTCTGCAGCAAAAAGACATGCAAAGGAGGCTAAGGCAGAACGGGGAGACAAGCCAACCAGGATGACAACCTTTACAACTGATAAAGTGATAACGTTTGAAAGTGATGACAGGGATAGTGTCCAGGATCCCCATCATGATGGTTTGGTAATAACTTTATATATTGCTAATCATTTTGTGCGCAAGATATTGGTGGATAATGGCAGGTCTGTCAACATTATTCAACTAGAAACGCTGAAAAGGATGAATATTTCCTAAATGGAGATCACTTCAAAATCCACTGTACTTGTAGGGTTCAGTGGAGAGGCTAAGAATACTGTGGGAGAAATAAAGCTGCCAGTATATGTTGAGGGAGTCAACTCAATGCAACGTTTTTGTGTCATGGACTCCTTATCCTGCTACAATATCATATTGGGCAGGCCATGGATCCATGATATAAAAGCTGTGCCATCAACCTATCATCAGTGTATCAAGATCCCTACCCCGTGGGGGGTTGTCAAGGTGGAGAGTGATCAACAAGAGGGAAAGGAATGTTATTCTTCCTCGATGAAATCCTCAACAAAGCCCAAAGCAGGATAGCAATTAAACACACGAGCCCAGGATATCATGGAGGCTTCAGAGCAGGATGTTAAGAAAATTATCCTGGACCAGGATAATCCAGATATCTCAGTGCTCGTAGGAGCCAATATCCCTCAGGATATTGAAAATCAGTTGACTAACTTTCTGAAATGCAGGATGTCAACATTCGCATGGAAGCATGAGGATATGACAGGTATTTCTAAGGATATTATAACTCACAAGCTTGGAATTGACAGGTCTTTCAAGCCAGTTCAGCAAAAGAGAAGGAAGTTTGCTCCTGAACGAAACGCAATTATTCAAGAAGAGGTTGAAAGATTATTGAAGTCCAAGATGATCAGGGAAGTCAAATTTCCCAGGTGGCTAGCAAATGTGGTCGTGGTTCAAAAGAAGAATGGGAAATGGAGAGTTTGTGTAGATTACACAGACTTGAACAAAGTATGCCCTAAAGACCTATTCCCTCTGCCTCATATAGACTCGATGATGGATGCAACTGTCGGTCATGAGATGTTAACCTTTATGGATGCATCCTCAGGATTCCAACAGATCCAAATGGAACCTTCGGACCAGGAGGATACTGCTTTCATGACACCAACAGGTATTTACTGTTATACTGCTATGCCTTTTGGTTTGAAAAATGCAGGTGCAACATACCAGAGATTGGTGAACATGATGTTTAAAGACAAACTGGGGGACACCATAGAGGTGTATATTGATGATATGGTAGTAAAATCCAAGAAGGCTGAGGATCATCTCCAGGATATTGAGGGAGCATTTGATATCCTGGATCACTATAATATGAAGCTAAATCCTGCCAAGTGCCATTTTGGAGTGGGGGCAAGAAAGTTCCTAGGATATATGGTGACTAAAAGGGGGATAGAAGCAAGCCCGGAACAGATCAAAGCTATCCTGGATATCAAGTCACCTTCCAACATGAAAGATATACAAAGATTAACAGGACGAGTAACGACATTGAACAGATTTATATCAAGATCCTCAGAGAAATGTAAAGAATTCTACGATATCCTGAAGAAGAATAAAAAATTCGAGTGGGGAGAAAAAACATGAAGCAGCCTTACAGTAGTTAAAGCAATATCTTTCAACTACACCTCTATTGATGAAGCCCGAGGATGGTGAACCATTATCCCTGTATCTTGCAGTATCAGGGAATGCAGTAAGTGCTGTTTTGGTAAAGAATCATGAAGGTCAGCAGTATCCTGTCTATTATGTTAGTAAAAGTTTATTAGATGCTGAAACTAGATATTCACACTTAGAAAAATTGATATTGGCCCTAGTTATGGCATCGACTAAGCTTAGACATTATTTTGAGACACATAGGATTCATGTTAAAACTAATTATCCTGTTAAAAATGTGCTTAGGAAACCTGAGATGTCGGGTAGAATGGCTAAGTGGTCAGTAAAGTTAAGTGCCTATGATCTAGTATATGAACCTAGAAATGCTATAAAGTCTCAGGCTCTAGCAGACTTTGTGGCTGATTTCAGTAGTGATATTCAAAATGAAGTAGATCTAGAAGTACAACAACTAGGAGAAACCTTAGAATCCTGAACATTATATACTGATGGTGCATCTAATGTGAGAGGTGTAGGATTGGGTATACTACTAAAATCGCCATAGGGGGACATATTACCCCAGGCTATTAGGTGTGAATTTCCTGCCACTAATAATGAAGCAGAATATGAAGCTTTGATTGCAGGATTAGAGTTGGCCAATAACATGAATGTTAAAAATTTGCAAGTATATGTTGATTCATTGTTAATTACTAACCATTTCAATGGATCCTATGCAGTCAAAGGTGAAAGATTAATCGAATATCTTGAAATTGTAAAAAAATTAGCAGGATATTTCGAAGTTTTTACGCTTGAACAGGTACCAAGAGAGGATAATGCTGAAGCAGATGCTTTGGCAAATTTGGGATCTACAGTCAGGATACCGGAAGGGACTCGAATACCAGTACTACATATCCTGTATCCTGTGATGGAACACTTCAAGCCTCAGGATAAGGAAGTATCAAGTATCCAAGATCCTGATGATGAGTATCCTGAGAAGAATCCTGAGTCATGGACAGCTCCGATCATAAAATACCTCAAAGAAGGAGACATCCCTAAGGATGAGAATCCTAAGGCTTTTAGGATGAAGGTATCTCGTTTTACTATTATAAATGATGTTTTGTATAAAAAGTCTCTTGCAGGACCATACTTAAGGTGCTTAGAAGATCCTGAGACCAAGGAGGTACTTCAGGATATCCATGAAGGAGATTGTGGCAACCATACTGGGGGCAGATCATTATTCTCGAAAGTACTAAGAACATGATACTATTGGCCGACTATGAGGAAATATGCAGTAGAATATGCTCGAAGATGTGATGCATGTCAAAGGCACAGCAATATACTGCATCAGCCTGCTGAGCCGTTATATCCTATTGCTTCCCCTTGGCCATTCATGAAATGGGGTATGGACATAGTGGGGAAGTTGCCAAAGGCCCCAGGAAGAAAAGTTTTTATGCTAGCAATGACAGACTATTTTTCCAAATCGGTTGAAGCTGAGGCATTTGTTCAAGTCAGAGATCAAGAAGTAGTGTCTTTCATAAAGAGGAATATCCTGACTAGGTTTAGGGTACCAGCTGAGATAATCTGTGATAATGGCTCTCAATTTATCAGTAAGAGGACTATTGATTTTTGCAAAAGTTGGGGAATCAAGATGATTACATCCACTCCGGTACATCCTCAAGCAAATGGACAAGCAGAATCTTCAAACAAGATAATTGTTAACAATTTGAAGAAAAGACTAGGGGCTAAGAAAGGAAGATGGGCAGAAGAATTACCCTTTGTCTTATGGGCTGATAGAACAACAGTAAAAAGTGCAACAGGACAAACCCCATTTTCCTTGGTGTTTGGGGCAGAAGCAGTGATCCCGACAGAAATGGTGATACCTACAGCAAGATCGAGCCTCCGGGATCCTGAGGCGAATCCTGAAGTTTTGTGCCAAGAATTAGATACTGTGGATGAGACAAGAGATGCAGCAAAGCTAAGAATGGCAGCATATCAACAGAGGATATCCAGAGCCTATAACAAGAATCTGAGGACTAGAAGGTTTCAAGTTGGGGATTGGGTGTTAAGGAAGGCTTTTCAGAATACTACTAATCCTGCTGATGGGAAGGTTGCCCCAAAATGGGAAGGACCTTATGAAATTGAATCAGAATCTAGGAAAGGAGCATACCGACTCAAGAATATGGAAGGGGATATGCTACCAAGATCCTGGAATGCCATACACCTTAAGCTCTATTTCAAGTGAGTTTAGAATTTAATTTCTAACTCAGGATGGTATGAATTCTATCTCTTGTAAATATGTTTGAATTTATTTATTCTTTTGAACCTAATACTAACTTAAGCATCGGAGGGGTGTTAGCCAAGCTAACACCCATCTTAGTTTGAAGGTGTTTTATAGGATATGCTTCAGGATATTACTCCAGGATATATGCTCAAGATAAACCGAAAGATTAGAGGATTGGCCCCCTCTGTCACGTTTAAGGGATCCTTATCCCTTCAAAGGTTTAAAGGTATTCACCTTTCTCTCGAATTGGGTTTAAACACCCCGCTTGGAGCGCAAGATATTCAGGGATAGTTCAAGATAGCGGGACCAGTTCATGTAAAAGTGGCTGATAATTTCGTTATTATTGGCTATATCCTGAATCCTTAAGGTATATGAGGATTGATCACCCTCTCTCACGAAAGGGTATTTTCATACTCTCTAAGGTTTAAAGGTTTTCACCTTTCTAAGTCTTGGAGTTTATACACTCCTGCCTGTAGCGCATGAAAATAAGGGTTTATCTGTAACACCTCGTAAAATCATGTCCAATATAATACAGACACGTGTCATGGACTTTAAACGTGTAATGGATTGATCAGGAGGGACTAAAATTGTCAAACAATGTAAATATGTTAGTAAAAGGATCCAAAGGGTCAACATGCCATTCTTGTGCCTCTGATTGACCTCATACGACGTTCGTATTCTTTAATGAATAATTTGTTGAACATTGGAAGTCGTTTGTGCTTAAAATAAGGATTTTACGAAACATAGGGGCTAAAAGTGTCAACATGTTAAATGTTACCTCTGAGTGACCTTTTAACGATCCCAGAAACATTATAATAATTGTATATTTAGCTCTCAAGAATATTGAATATTAATTTTGTGGAGTTTCGACGAAAATAAGACTTTTCGAGTGATCTTAAATCTAAACGGGAGCTTAACGGAGTTAGTTTATGACCTAAGGTCCTTAATAGTTAACTATGGGGGTCCTAAATGCAATAAATAGAAGTTAAATAAACTTAATATGGACCAGGGACCGAAATTGCAAAGTCTGAAAGTTGTTTTCCGGTCAAGAAGGAGCCTCGCGGCCCGCATAGACTCCTTATAAGTCTTACGCGGCCCGCGTACGAGTGCCAGATGCAGAAAACAAGGACAGCTGTATGTCTCAGCCAGTTCCACCGCCTTTGCATGCAATTTTTCGATACCAGGGTCTGAGCCAACAGTTTTTCATGCACTAGGGACACATGGAATCATCTGGGCACTATCGATTTGCAGATGGAATGATCTTGGAGCTCTCAAAATCCTATATAAGGCCTTGTTTTTCATTTGTTCACTTGCACACTTGAAAATTTTCTTCACAACTCATTCTCTGGAGTCCCTTGGAGCTCTAGGAAGCTTTCCTCAGTTCCTAATTCGTGCTAAGAGTTCTTGTAAGCATTCTTAGCTCCCTAAGTTCAAGTTTTATTAGTTTAATGACCAAAAGTCAAAGCCATCGTAATTAAGCTTTGACTTAGTGATTAATCACCAATGGTCCAGCCATTAGTCAATTTGAAAGTGGCTATGGGTTGGTAATTATGTAGGTAATAAACCCTTAAAAGGGCACCTACTGATTATCACTCTAACTTGGTCAATTGTCGGGTCAAACTTACTAATAAAAAGTCAACAGAATCAGTTTTTACAAATAATTCATAACTGATAATGCAGAGGTTATGGAACATGTTTTAACACTAAAATAACTTGGTAAATAATATAAGAACATGTTTAGGCATGTTCAACCCGACAATTCTGAGTTTAGGCTCGGTTCGCAACCGAAAGTCGCAAAAGTAGACTTTTGCTTTGACTTTCAGTTCTGACCCATTTTAGCTTAGTTTAGATATACCTTAGGGTTCCATTAGGACCATATTACATGTTAGTATAACCCTCTGAGATTATACAATATGGTTCCTTTGAAATCCGAATCATTTGCATGTTTCCGTTAAATGCTTAAATTGTTGACCATTATGCCCTTTTATCAATAAAACGAGATTTTTGAAAATGTGAGTGGACAAAAACCTTTATTACTAATATTTAAGCATGTCCTAAGAATTTCACACCAGTTTGTAGTCTAAAATGGGAATTATGCTTGATATCGTAAATGAAAGCCTTTTTATTAATTAAATGGCATTTTTGATATAAATCCTATTTAAACCCAAATTTTGACACCAAACTTTCTACCCACTGATATAATATAATATTTAGGGATTTTTGGAAATTTTTATTAAATTTTAAACTGATCATAACATAGAGTTCTTGCATAGACTCGGTAATTGACGATAACGCCCTTTTTACTAATAAGATGAGTTTTACACATCCTTTACATGTCAAACCTTTTTCTATTGATTTTATATATTAAATAAGTTATTTTGAATAGTAAAGGCTGATCAAAATCTCAGATTTCCTTATTCAACCCGAATATCGTCAAATACCGACTTTTATGCGATTTAAACGCATAGTATGGGTTAAAACTATATTTGACACTTAAAACCTATTGCCTACTGATATTATAAGCAAATTTTTATACTTTAATAGTAAGTAAAAGTTTTGAACTCAGATTTCTAAATTTGACCTTTATAACATATGTGAAATGACCAAAATGCCCCTACGGTGCATAGTATGGTCATAAATGATAAATTTCACATATATATGATATCTTACTGATATAACTTATTAAAATAAATATTTTTACTGATTATCTTAGACCAGAAACTCATATTATTATTTAACCTCTTTTATGAGCTTTAAAATGACCAAAATACCCCTACGGGGCATAAAATGGTTTTAAATTCGTTTTGGGCATAATGGAAGGTATCCTACTGATATCACAACATATTTGAAGCATATTAACTTGTGGAACCTATACATGATTCATTTGGTTACCCGTTAAGCATATACGCGTTGGGTACGGTTTATGTAACTAGTTTGCATAAATTAACCGAAACGGATCAAACCTTATCATTTTCACTTCAAAATCCAGAATGTATTTAGTTTACCCACTTTATTCAAGTCTTCATACTTGTAGGGTCTAAATCACATTCTAATCCGGTCTTCGCTTAATCATGCGTTTTAAACCGTAAACCTTTCTTTAAAACTAACCGGTCTAAGTTATAACTTAAATAAGACCCGTTAGGAATCTAATAGGTTATTAAAACCTTCGTTCCAGATTAGGAGCCCAGTAAAAGCTATTTGTACTTGCTGATTTGATATACGGCTGGGATTAAATTTATAATTTAGCTCAGGTAAATACTTTTAACTTATTTTCCATTATACCGGCTTGGGATACGGTATTATAATAATACCGCTTGGTCGGGTATGAAATCGTACGATCGGAATGTGATTAAAAAGATGCATAACCCGTTTTAATCTGTCTTGTTTGATGCAATGCCTTTGAGGGGTTAATGACCATGTCCTGGATATCCTCGACTCATTCATTTGAAATGGCCACGACTTAAGTACGGGGTGTAGGCATACACCTGACAGTTGCATATGTAAAACGGTACCCCACTCATGAGGAAACTTCTTGTGGGTATTATACCAAGTGGTGTGTCTATTAATCTTGTCTGAGCTCTTCTAACCGAGTCCTGAACGGACGACAAACATATAAATCTGTATACAATATTATTTTTAAATAATTGTCCCAAGTTAATAAAGAATATTTATGCCTTGTGCATTTAAATCAATTATATAAACACTTTTCAAAAGAGTCAGTTAATTGTATTTACCAGTGTAAACTGACGTATTTTCCAAAAGGTTAAGTGCAGGTACTACTCGTAATGGGCTGGCTACTCCTAGTATCAAATAAAGAGTCTTGCAAGCTTTTGATGCTTAAATCTGTTGAACAATATTTCTTTTGTTTTGATCACCCTGTGGATCCATCTTACCACCCGTTGTATAATATTTTATTGTACTTTCAACTCGGTTTGTAATAATTTACTTTTAGACTTCCGCTGTACATTGAACTGTGATTATTGACCATGATGATTTCAACTACGTCATGATACTCCCCACCGGGCCCACCGGTAATACGTGGAAATATCGGGGTGTGACATTATCCCCAGGATAATAAGGGTTTATCCCCAGGATAATAAGGGTTTATCCCCAGGATATTAAGGGTTCATCCCCAGGATGTTGAGGGTTTATCCCCATGTTAAGGGATTATCCCCAGAAAAACTAAAGTCTAAGGACAGATTCCAAACAAAATATGATTGTATTTACATCAGGAAATTCCTAAGTATTCAAATATGCTGAACACGGGGGACATACACCTTGATACAATTTTAAGGATGAACTCAGGGGACATCCATGAGGGGAAAGTTGCAAAAGGATCAAAGATGGAAAATTGGAATCAACTCTCTAAGAGTCTTTGGTAGATCTCCCCTTTTCATCTTTTAAAACCTTATCTAAATAACTTAAGTTTTTAGAGTTATGTATTTATGAATTCAATAACAGTATCTTGATCAGGATATTTTCCAAAATACTTTTCAGGATATTTACCAAAATGTTTCCCTAGGATATCTAAAATAATAAAGGAAAAATATTTTCAAAATCAAACACATGCGATGTAATAAAAATACAACAACAAAGATAAGGCCGAAAGGTTGGATATTTATTATTCACAAGCAAAAGGTTGCACTATTGGCTTCATCTCAATATGAGACCCATCCACCAACAGTGCAATTAGTTATAAAGCATATTTACTTAAACAGTTGAAGGCTTCGTCTTGAAACCCAAGATCCCTCCACCTTCAACTGTTGATTGTTTAAAAGCATATTAACATTGATGACCAAGGGCTTCATCCTGAAACTCAGTATCCATCCACCTTTGGCCATCATATTGTATCTAAGTGCAGGAAAAGTAAATTGTTTTGGGGTTATAAACCATCATTCAAATTTAAAAAAATGGGCTCCGGCCTAGGCATCAATATCCATCATCGCCCACTTGAATGCCCTCACACAATGGCATCACCACCATCCTTCTTCACCTCCCCAGCTTCAGCATCCTGAGCAGCATCCTCTCCTGCATCCTTCTTCTCTCCAGCCTTATCCACCACCTCAGCTGCCTTAGAAGTCTCTCCAGCCCCAGCTTTGGCAGGATGTGGCACAGGATTGCCTCCAAGCTCCTTGAGTCTTGCCACCCAAGAGTCAACTGGCCAGGATGGGCACTCAAGACCTGTCTCCTGGGCTTCATAAGCCATCTTGATCTAAGCTTGCAGCAGGGAGACAACAACGGAGTTTTTGATCCCCTCCTGAAAGGAGATCATGGCATGTTCGTGCTCAACATGGACGGCTGCCAGCTTCACTTCGGCATCCTAAGTGACCTTCTTCAGCTTATCCTCATAATGCCGGGTCTTGGCTTCAGCAATAGTGCCCTGGTCAGCTATGGTGGTCTCAAGTTGTTTGATCTTGGCCTCATAGAGCTTAGCTGTCCCGCAAGCATCAGTATAGAGATGGAGCAGATGCTAGAGACCTTGCAATTCAAAATATATGTAAGGGTTAAAATTTGCTAACCAGGATATTCCATCAGGAGATATGTGCAGGATCTAGCACCAGGATATTACCTTATTGAGGAAAGAGGTCATAGGCTCTAAGGACTTGGTGAAGCTGAGCTCTTCGTAGGAGAACCCTTCAGAAGCTGGAGTGGTGGTCTCTGAACCCTTTCTCTTCTTGGATGTGGAAGCACGAGTTCTTGGGTTAGGCTTAGGAACTGTGACCGGTTTGGAGCTGGTAGCGGCAGGAGTCTCTTTCTTGACATTTACAGGAGTAGGATAGCTGTCAAGTTCTTCAAGATCCAAGAGGATGGGAACTTTGTTGGCATCTATATACAGGGAGTAACTTTAAAACCTTTTTCTTAACAACATCAAAATAAAAACATGTATGCAGGATATTGAACAGGATCCTTCCCAGACATGTTTGAGCTGGAGTGTTGACTTGAAGATGTTGGGTATGGGATGAAGCTTCTTTCGATCTCAGGAAGGAGTCTGATGGCTTGGATTCTACTTTCTGAATCAGCAAGGGGAGGCGCTAGTTTCCTGAAGTCAGCTGCATACAACAAAAGTAAAGACCAGTTTAGGATATAGGATGGGATATAAGACAGGATCATCCTAAAACCCTAAATCCTACCCTTTCTCAACCATTTCACCGGATATTCCGCTCCACCAGGGATCGAATTTCTTTTCACAAAGAAAAACTTGGATTTCCATTCCTCCTCATTCCTGGTGGCTCGGAGTATCAGTGGATCACTGGAGGTAGAATAAAACAGAAATCTGCAGGAACCATGGCACCTAAGCCGGTATGCTAACGGAAGATCATGAACAAAAAGGTCAGGAATGTGAGCGTTCTTGATTCGATCAAGAACGAGCAACACTCGCCAAAGCATTAGCAACGATCTGGTCAATATCCTACACTGTATCCTGATTTTTGAAGTAATAAGAAGAACAAGGCAGCTGCGATTGTCAGCTCCCGAGTTTTTGTGCCGGCGATCTAGATTGATCAAGGGCTTTCCTCGTACATCACGTGTCAACCTTTACTTTTCTGCTCATTATTTGATTGTTGATAAAGCTCGATATCCTGAGCTATATCCTGAAAACTGTTTTTGTAAACAACCAAACCAGGATATTTTCAATACACATTGTTAGCACACTACCTCACAAACTAATTTGATCACTAAATTGCTTAGGTAATTTTTGACCAAAACAAGAATAATGAACAGAATAATGAAACTCTTCACATTCTTAAAATTGTAAACTTATTTGCAAAAGAAGCATATCTAACTGGTGGGACGGCATTCAGTTTTGTTCAAGATATGTGATTAAACCCCAAAGCTGCCGCCAGGTTGTACGCCATTTTTTCTCTATATGTCATACTACAGGTATAATCCGTGGAGGCTTCTCTTAGTAAGCTTAACTTTTTTTATGCTACATATTGCTTGATAACTATAAGTGTTGACATGTGGAGTGTCAACAGACCACATAACTTCGCCCATTTGCAAAGTTCTACTATGGGTCAAAATAAGTTTGGCCGAATAACACTACTCTGGCCGAATAAGATGATTTATTAGATTTATACACTAAATATAGACTTTAACCCATTTTCAAGTTTCAACCAGTTCAAATTGACTCAGTTTTAGTCAATATTGTTACCTCTACCCCTGCTAAAAATATGATGTCTCCTGGTATATAACGAACTGTTGTTTCGTGTCGAGCTAGAATGTTTACTGTTTGCTCTTGTAGAACAGATAAAAAGTTGGTTCTTGGTTTTCTTAATTTATTCTAGAAAAAAATTATAATTTTGGAATTCTAATTGTCATTTTATGCCTCATTTGATGTAATTTTGGCCTACAAGGGCATTGAGCTCTACCTCAGAGGCTTAGCACACCGCTTGAAATTTAGTTCCAGAAATTTAGGGATTCGTGACTTCAGCTAATCTCCCCACAATCCAGTAAAATATCCGCTTGGCACACCGCCTGACTGACCAAGCAGTCGAGCAGGGCAAGCTGCCCCAGAGGATCTGTGCTACTACCGATGCTACTGGAGACACCAAGCGCAAGTGGGATAACAACAAAGGTACAAACTCATCCCAGCCTCAAGCTCAACAAAGGATGACCGAAGGAAACAAGGGTCCCAACCAGCAGGGTGGTGGTTATCTGGGAAATCGCCCTAAGTGCAACAAGTGCAATCGACACCACTATGGGCAGTGTGAGAAGAATCGCGGCCAGCGATGCAACAAGCTTGGGCATGAAGCTAAGGATTGTAGGATCCCACATCGAGCTAAGCAAAACCAGAAAGCCCCACAGCAGCAGCAGCAACAGCAGCAAGGGAACAATCGTGGGTGCTATCAGTGTGGAGCTCGAAGGCATATGAGGAAGGACTGCCCACAACTAAATCAGAACCACAACAACAACCAAGGTGCTGGGAACAGCAACAACAGTAACAATGGCATGAGAGGACGTACATTTGTGATTGGCGCAGGAGAGGCGAGGAACGATCCCAACGTTGTGACGGGTAAGTTCCTACTCGATGATCTTTTCGTTTATGTACTGTTTGATTCTGGAGCCGATGCTAGCTACGTATCACTAAGTGTTAGTAAGATGCTTAAGTCTACACCAACTCCTCTGAATACTACACACGTCATCAAATTGGCCAATGGTAGATATATCAAGGCTACTCACATCGTCAATGACTGTAAAATCGTGTTATCCGACCAGACTTTTTCCATCAATCTCTTCCCTATTGATCTCGGAAGTTTCGACGTTGTTATCGGAATGGACTGGTTATCCCAACATTGAGCAGAAATACTCTGCCAAGAGAAAATTGTCCGCATACCTCGTTCAGTTGGCGAACCTCTTGTTATTCAAGGCGAAAAGAGTGGTGCTGTTGTCGGCATCATCTCATTCTTGGAAGCCCAGAAGTGTTTGCGAAAAGGACATACCGCTATTCTAGCCATTGTTACCGATACTCAAGCGGAGGAAAAGAAGATTGAAGATATTCATGTCGTTCGCGACTATCCAGAGGTATTTCCTGAAGAATTACCTGGTCTTCTACCACATCGACAAGTCGAATTTCAAATCGAGCTAACTCCCAGAGTGGCACCTATAGCTCGTGCACCTTACCATTTAGCCCCAGCCGAATTGAAGGAACTATCGAGGCAACTACGGGAGTTGCTAGGTAAGGGTGTTAGTCATCCTAGCTTGTCACCTTGGGGAGCCCCAATATTGTTCGTCAAGAATAAAGATGGCACTTTCCGTATGTGTATCGATTACCGCGAACTGAATAAAGTGACCATCAAGAATCGTTATCCACTTCCTCACATCGACGATCTATTCGACCAACTGCAAGGGTCAAGTTTCTACTCAAAAATCGATCTAAGATCGAGCTATCATCAGTTAAGAGTTCAAGACGAAGATATCTCTAACAAATGCACCTGCGTTTTCATGGATCTCATGAACCGAGTATGTAAGCCTTATCTTGATAAGTTCGTTATCGTTTTTATCGACGACATCTTGACTTACTCAAAGAGCCAAGAGGAACACGAGCAACACCTACGTCTTATCCTTGAACTCTTTCTAGACGAACAACTCTACGCCAAGTTCTCGAAATGCGACTTTTGGCTTTGTAAAGTCCATTTCCTTGGATAAGTGGTCAATGAAGTTGGGATTCACGTCGATCCAGCTAAGACTGACTCCATCAAGAACTGGCCTGTACCTAAAACTCCGACGGAAATCCGTCAATTCTTGGGTTTGGCGGGTTACTATCATAGATTCATTGAGGGTTTCTTGAAGATCGCTCAACCCCTTACGACTTTAACTTAAAAGAGTGTCACCTACAAGTGGGGTGATGCCCAGGAATCTGTGTTTCAGTAGCTAAAGGAAAAGCTGTGTAGTGCACCTATTCTTTCGTTACCCGAAGGCATTGATGACTTATAGTCTACTACGATGCGTCCATCCAGGGACTAGGTTGTGTGTTGATGCAGCATGAGAAGGTTATTGCTTACGCATCACGTCAACTCAAGCTTCGTGAAAAGAACTACACTACCCATAACTTGGAACTGGGAGCTGTAGTTTTCGCACTTAAGATATGGAGACATTACTTGTACGGTACCAAGTGTACAATTTACACTGATCACAAGAGTCTCCAGCGTATTCTGTATTAAAAGGAGTTAAACATGTGTCAACGCCAATGGGTTGAACTCCAGAGCAATTATGAGTGCATAATCGAGTATCATCCAGGCAAGGCAAACATTGTAGCCGATGCCCTCAGCCGAAAAGACACCAAACCTAAGCGTGTTCATGCGCTTCAGCTTACCATTCATTGGAACCTCCCTGCACAGATTCGTAACGCTCAAGTCGAAGCCCTGAAAGAAGAAAACCTGCTAGCAGAATCCCTTCGTGGCATGGAAAAGCAACTTGAACTCTCAAGGACGATGGCGTCTACTATTTCTTGAAACGTATCTGGGTTCCATCCTATGGGAATCTCCGAGAGCTTGTTATGAATGAAGCTCATAAATCTCACTACTCGATATATCCTGGTTCCGATAAGATGTATCATGTCCTCAAAATCCTATACCGATGGCCGAACATGAAGGCAATCATCGCGAAGTATGTCAGTAAATGCTTGACCTACGCCAGAGTCAAGATTGAATACCAGAAGCCATCTGGATTACTTCAACATCCCGAATTGCCAGAATGGAAATGGGAACAGATCTCCATGGATTTTGTTACCAGCTTACCTAGATCTCAGAGCGGAAACGACACCATCTGGGTGATCGTATATCGCTTAACTAAATCCATGCACTTCTTCGCGATCAAGGAAACCGACAAGTTCTCACAACTTGCCAGCATTTACCTAAAGGAAGTTGTTGCTAGACATGGAGTGTCGATCTCCATTATCTCTGATCGTGATTCGTGTTTCGCTTCTAATTTGTGGCAACCTTTGCACAAATCCTTCGGCTCACGTCTTGACATAAGCACCGCCTATCATCCGCAAACCGATGGTCAGACCGAACGTACCATCCAAACTCTCGAAGACATGCTGTGAGCATGTGTTATTGATTTTGGCAAATGAAGGGAAAAACACCTACCTTTGGTGGAATTCTCTTACAACAACAGCTAAAACACCAGTATCTAGGCTGCTCCATTCGAGGCACTGTACGGACGGAAATGTCGATCACCTTTGTGTTGGGCTGAAGTTGGTGACAGCCAAATCACTAGCCCTGAACTCGTACTCGACACCACGGAAAAGATCGCCCTAATTAGGCAACGAATGGTGGAAGCGCGTGACCGTCAGAAAAGCCAAATTTTGGGACGGAATTTCCTTCAACTTGGGGATAATGTGACAGCCCGCACGTTTCATTGCATAACCGATCCCTGTTACGATGTAATCCTGCTAATTGATAAGTGATATTAATATAAAAGTTTTAAATATTTTGAACCATATGTATATGTATTTGTATGTGTGCATTACTGTTAAAAAGGTTATTAATATTGTTGCTATTATAATATATCCCAGCCGCACACTTACACCCCGCTCGTACACTCTTCTCCTTGGGCCCGAAGTCCGTTAGGCCCAGGTCCCTTGGACCGCACACTCTCAGTTAACGAGGGCCACAACCTCGTCGCACACCCCTATCCGAATTGGGCTGCACACACACGTAAATATACATGTGTGCGGCACATGATTGACAGCTGGATTCCAATATCCAGTGTGCGACATTTTCAGGTGGGTTATATTTATACCCCTCTTGTCCTAAATCCTAGAAACCTTTTCCCAAAACATTCCCTGCAGCTATCATACTCTCTCTCTCTCTCTCTCTCCTCTCATTTTTAGAAACCTTTCCCTTTTGGGAAACCACCTTCTTCTCTAAGGCATCCGACATCATCTTTACCATTAGAGCTCTCCTTTTCTTGAAAATCTTGGAACCGCACACTGCTCTTCCCCTTTTCTTCTAAATCCTCCATTTAAGGTTAGTTAATTTTGGTGCTTTAAAATCTATGTTCTTCTTGTAAATGATTGGGTATGAAAGATGTTCTTGTTATGATGATGATGATTCTAATTACATATAAACTGTTTGAAAATGTGTATATTGAAACAATGTTTGGATAATCTTATTTGTGATTTAAAAGATGAACTAGGGCTTTTTACAAAGTGATGAAGATCTTGTATAATATGATGGATTCTTGATGAATGCTTTTTATTGGTTGACTTGTGTTCCATGATGTGTATGATAATCTGATCTTGCATGAGCCACTGTTTTGATTTGTGTTCCAAGAGGTTGTTGTTTCAGCCATGCGATGGAGGATGGTCTTACATTAATTGTTGTTGTTATTATTATTATTTTTTTTTTGTTGGGACTTATACGAATACTCATGGTTAAGTTTTTAACATTATAAGAGAAAACTTCATCATTCATGTTATTAAGAACACATACGACATCAAGACTTTTATTAGTATAGCATGATTTTGATCACGTAGGATTACATTTAAGGTGCACACATAACGTCCATTTTTGCTAGGTGTCACAATGTGTGTAGATGTAACAACCCTCAAAATTTTCCCGATGACACGTAATTGAAAAAAGTGCGCGCGATGAGACTTGGAAAAATAAGTCAAAAACTGAGCGGTTAAGAAAACTTAGTGGTTAAGGAAACTTAAACACTAAGTAAGCTAAATAGTTAAACAACTAAGTAAGTTAAACAGTTAAACAACTAAGTAAGCTAAGTAGTTAAACATCTAAGTAGTTAAACAACTAAGTAAACTGAGTAGTTAAACAACTAAGTAAGCTAAACAGTTAAACAGCTAAGCCAACTAAGCAGTTAAACAGCTAAGTAAGCTAAGCAGTTAAACAGCTAAGCCAGCTAAACAACTAAGTAAACTAAACAGCTAAGTAAACTCAACAGCTAAATATCTAAGTAAACTCAATAGATAAATAGCTAAGTAAACTCAACAACTAAATAACTAAGTAAACTTAATAGGTAAGGAAACTTAATGGGTAAGGAGACTTCCTAGCTAAGAAAGGAATCTGTCTTGCCTATAAATAGGGAAGCCATGAACTTCATTCTTGTTTATTCCTTCATCTTTTCTCTACTTTTAATATGTTAGTGTATTAAACCATGTATCGACGATACAATACTATATCCGAACGATCAAAAAACCAACCAACGAACGGCAAAACTCTGCCTGAATAAGGCGAGACTTTGTGAACATATGTTGTGGTTTTGATCTCGTGATCATCATTAGGCTTGATCCGGTTTTACACTAATACATATTATACTCAGTTAATCTAGATGTTTAATTATCAGAAGGCTCAGAACCATAGACTTACTGTTAAACTAGATGCTTAATTATCAGAAGACTTAGTACTATAGACTTACAAGGTGAGTCATTCTCTTTTATCAAATGCTTTCAAAACCCTAAATGTTTTCCAATTGTTACTTATATTTACAGTTATTAAGTTGTTGTATTCTTACTAGAAAACTACTGTCAATATGTGGGGTTTTGTATGCACTAGTTGATAAGCTTCACTAGCTAGAAAATTGACCAACAGTGATATGACCACAATCACGGGAACTGCCAAGTGAAAAATACCTTTGGGTATTGTACAATATAAACAAATGTAAAAACTCTTAATGTTGTAAGTATAAGAATATGTCTTTTTATATACAAATAAATGTACTCACCAGTATTTTCTGAGTCTTAAACATGTTTCAGGTGATTTACAGTAAATCTTAATAAGAGTGGTTACGCGGCACCGAAAGGCTTAAAGGAGTGACTTGTTTTATCAATTAAATTAATAAACATTGTTTTATATTTTAGGGTTATCCCCTGTTAAAAGCTTTTCTGTGAAATGCGGGGTTTATCCTCATTTGTTATAAATAAATCATGGTGTTGATAAACTCTAGTATTTTTCCTAACTCAATGATCCTGAAGAAAATTCCGCTGCAATTTTTCAAAATAACCACCGGTACCACTTGAACCGTCACGGCTCCCGTCCAGGGTGTGGTCGGGGGTTACGACAGTAGGAATGGAAATGGGACAGGTATTGATAATCCCAAGCCCGTACCCAGTTGTAATTCTTTGTCCCATACCCGTCCGTTATCCGTCGGGTAATTACCCATCGGGTATACCCGTTAATTTGTTAAAAATACCATTGAGACTCCCATGTCCATTTTTTACTCTAATGTTTATATAATTTCCAGTTTTAATAACTACAATAAAGGAAAATACAACCAATAACATACATACAAGACAGAGAATACAAGGTTGCACTTTACACAGTGGGAATGGTAGATCTTTTGATAAGCAATAACATACTTTCTGGATCAATTCCAAGATCATTCTCTCGTCTGACAAATCTTACAACGTTGGATTTATCTGGGAATTTTCTTATTGGCCTCATTCCTCAGGAGTTTGGCTATTCGCTTAAGCTTCAAGGCTTGTATGTGGGAAAGAATCAGCTTTTGGCACCATCCCCAGGATTCTTCTTTTAGTCCGAAAAGCCAAACCGACCAAGCAAGCAAATCTGTTATACGAACAGGTATTTTACCTATTGGATTAGTTGCTAGTGTGAATCTTTTCTGTATTATAGCTTTCTCTTACTTTCAGTCCCTCATCCATGAATGTGACTCCCTTGCTGGAAGGTCTCCCACGTATAATACTATAAAGAAATGCATGTAATGTCTATGATCACTCCTTGGCAGCTTGTCCTAAGTCTAAGAAGCAGGTGACCCCTAATCCACCTGAGGGTGGTACCAAGGCTACCTCTAAGGGCGATTGGATTAAGGTACAGAAGAAGAGGAAGGGGAATGATGTTCTCGATAACAGAGTTTCCGATCTGCATGTCCCTTCATAAGAGTGAGGGTTTTGAATATTAGTCTAGCTGCCCGCTCTGAGCCTGAGAGGATTTCTGATCGTTTAGAGGATCCTGTTAGCAATGCTCTTCTAGCCTTCAACAGTCAGGGTGAGTTGTCAGCTTCTTCTTTGATCTCGCTTATGTGAAGGCTTAGCCAAGTTGAAGCCTCTCGAATGACTACTAGACTATCTATCTGACCCCCTATCTAGTAAGGAGAGCTAGGTTGTATGACTTCATGACGGTCTTGGAAGCTATTAACTAATCTCTAGGGCAATTAGGACTAGTCTTTATCTCCTTATTGATTTAGGAGTTGTTGCAAGACTGGTTGTTGACAGTTGTTAACGAGGGGAGAGTGGCTAATGTCCCTTGAAAGCCATTCACTAACCTTAATAGCAATCAGGGCTGGTCTCTATCTTATTCAAATGCATATTTGAAACATATATCTACATAATTAACTAATTAAGGTACTACTACTTGAGAAGACATAATGTCAGTTTATGTAGTTTGCATTTAATCAAACACCAGACATAAAAATAGTAGCATTAATCAGGACCCAAGTAATCTCCCTAACAACTTGAAACGTATTTAGAAAATCCCAAAACTAACACACATTTTTAATCTGCATAGAAACAACATAAGTAAACATAAAATCTTGTATGTGTATGTTAAAGTCTTGAAGACAAACAACACAACAAAATTTATGAATAATGAATAAGTATATGTACTAAAGTTTATATAAATGGAATATTAAATTTAAATTAATATACTTTTCGGGTATTATTCGGGTAAAGGGGATGGGTATCGGACGGGTATCACTAAATCCCATACCCATACCTGAATTTGTTTATATTTTTAATCCCATACCCGACCCATATGTTTCGGGTATACCCGTCGGACTCGTGTGTTTTTTTTTGCCATCCTAAATGTGTGAGTTAGTTAATAATAATCCCCCATAAGAAACCGGTCTTCGTTAGGATTTACTAGACCGGTTTTTCAAACTATTACCGCAACTAGTTTTTATTGGCGTCGCGCGTTGCGCCGAAACAGAGCAAATGATAATTTTAAACAAACCATATTTGAAAATGAAGAATGCTGTTTCGAAAGCCAAACGGTAGAATCGGTTTAATTTATTATTGTACTGTAAAACGATACCAAATAAAAACTATAGTTTGAATACAACTTCATTTTTAACAACACTTGTATCGGAATCTCCGCGCGGGGGGGGGGGGGACACAATTGCGTACTTAAGTTTTTTTTTAATTAACAAACGACGGTTATTAAAAATATTAAATTGATTGATAAAGGTAATATGATTGAAAAATTATGAAAAACAAAAAGTAAATGAAAAAAGAGAATATGGTTTAAAAAAATAAAAAAAAGGAAATATGTTAAATGTAAATATAATAATAAGGTATTATAATATTAAAATGTTAAAAAAACTATATAACATTTTGTTGCATGAGATGGACAAATCTTTAAGAAAAAGATCCTGGTGTCAGACTTATGTCATTTTTTGTGCTTTGTTGTTGATGAATTTTTGAATGGCATGAAGAGACGGATGACATTGATGAGTGGTTTGAAGATAAAGATGAACTTCAAACAAAAAATTCACATCATTTTGTCCTTCCAAACGGCCACAAAAAAGCTACTTCAACAACAAAAAAACAATATGAAGCATACCAAAGTCAAACTGCCAGTGAACATGTTTCAAAAAGAAAGAGACTGCTGACAGTGAAGATTTGGAAGATCAATTGTTTCAATTTTTTTAAATATTACTTTTCAGTTGTTTGTTATGTATTTTTCAGCTAAGAACAAAAATACATTATTTTAACAAAAACGCCATACAGTCAAAATACTTGTGAAACGCCATCATGCAATAAAACGCCAAAAAACTCACAAACTATAATAAAATTACTTTGGACAAGTATTATTTAAAACTCAAAAAAAAAAAGCCAAAAACTACGTAACGCCATTAAAAAACGCCAAACTTGAAAGATGGGACGTCTATCACCCTAAAAATCATAAAAAAGCTGAACAAAAACAGTAAAAATACACACAGTAACTAATAAGACGGATACTTTATTAATATCATTTATTATAATAAAATCCCGCCTAAAACTACGCATCAAAAACATCCTATAAGAGAGACGTATCTGCACAATAAGTTGATCACACCCCCCAAAACAACGCCATGTTTCCTAGAAACCACTCACTTTAAAAACGCTAAAAAATATTTAAAAAAAAACCACAGATGGGAACCCTCGTTTCGTCTATATTGAGTATTGTTCTGAATGAAGTTTCACTGAATAGATTCTTCTCTGAGGTGGGTATCTCTATAAGCTTTTGCTGAATGAGATAGACAAATATTCAAGAAAAAGAGACTGGTGACACTGATATGTCATCATGTCACTTTGTTCTTGATGGATATATTGATGGCATGAAGGGATCAATACCAGTGTAAAAAAAGCTATTTTGGACTCCATTATTATAATAGCATTCGAGCTGGCGTTGATCTTCAACATGTCAACAAACAAGAATATATCAAACCAAAATATATGATGCCACTAAAAATAAGCTTCTTCTAAAGACGGGCGGTATGTAGGAAAATTAGCTCTAGGTAAGGTATTCATAAAGGTTCAAAACGCCAAAAAAGTTCAAGAAGAAGAGGCTGATGACAGTGAAGATTTAGATGAGAAATTATATTAGAATTTTTATTTTTTATTCATTTTTTATTGTTTGTTATCTAATTCTCTACTAATAAAAAAAATTGAGTATAAAACGCCAAAAACTACAAACACCAAAACGCCTGATAGTATGAAAACTGTGAGATCAGATGCTAGCAAATCACGTTGTTGCTATATAAAACGCCAAAAAATGCCAAACAATGTATTATTAGAAAACAACACTAACTACCAGATGAAACTGAACGAAACAGTAACTGCAAATGGTAAAAATGAAGAGACGGGAACATTATTGCTAAACATTTATTATATTAAAAGCCACTACATGGGAAATTGAATTTATTTATCTTTTCAAAATGCCATAATTGCCTGTCACATTATAGGCCTGCATCCTACATGGCACAACAATTGATAAAAAAATACACATCAAGAAAATCACTGATGTTTTTTACCGCCAAAAACAAATATCTACCTGGCCGCAAAAAAAAAGCTCATTATATAAGTACAACAGATAAACAAAAGTTTCACACTCCATACATTCACTAAAAACGCCACATCTTGTCTAAAACGCCACTTAAATGGTACATGTTATTGCATGGAGGTTGTAGAGGTCAGAGGACGTTTCGTCATTAAGTTCTCTGACAGGAAAAGGGTGAAAGTCAAAACAATCAAAGCCATACTTAGTTAAACGCCAAAATATTTACTATGCTCCTGATCTAAAAAAACAATAAAAACACCATGTATTTGTTAAACGCCAAAAAAATTGAGAGATGTTGTGAGACGCGTTTAAAAAAATAATATGAAAGGACAAAAAAGCCCCTCCGCCCTTCACTATGTCACGTGCCACGTGTTAAGTGTCACACCCTGACTTTTGCATAAGCGTATGATGTGTGACTGGTTTAATATCATTGCATTCAATCATAATAAACAGCTACATGATTAAAACGATGTTGCTCCATTCATAAAATTTAAAGTATTACAAACACCGGTTATTTAAGTTTTAAAATACAACCTTCGACTAAGTCACAAACCAACAAAAGTGGATGACATCTAAACTTGAAATTTACTTCTAGAAACAACACCCGCGCCCAAGGTCCAACCTGTTACCTGAAATACATGTAATTTTGGAAAACATCAACAAAAGTTGAGCGAATTCATGCGTTTTGTGTGAATATTGACAAACTTGTAAACCTTTGAGAGACTCCTTTGAAAACAGGTATGAAAAGCATTTATGAACATATTAAATAAATGTTTTACAAGGGCATTAAAGCATGTGAGGACATAGGGAGCACTCGAAATGAGTAGGCTTATACCCTTGTCGATTCCCTCGACTATGTCGAATTCCCCTTCGACTATGTCAATTTACCTTGACTATGTCAATTCACCTTGACTATGTCAATTCACCTTAACTATTGTCGATTCACCTCGACTGGGACACCGAAGCACTCAAGTGGACACATAAGTACCATGAGTGGGGTTCGGCCGTACCCGTTAGATCTAACCTTCGTCCCTAATTAAGAATAATGGCATTTCAAATTTAATCTATGCTCACATGATTTAATAGTTCATTTCATACCGTTTAAGCATCCGTAACATGTATTCCACCCCCGAGAGTTATAAAACCAAAAACAGTTAAGAGAAAAGGGGGACATGAACTCACTGTTTTGCGTTCTTCAATCCGACGTAACTCAAGCAGCTACTAGTGTGCACGACTACCTACAACGTACTACGGTCTATTAGACGAGCGGGTTGTGCCTTGACTTAGTATTCCTTAGTGTCTTTGAGTTACGTTTCTTAGTGTCCGCGACATTATTCCAAGTTATATAATTATTTTTTAAAATAATAAATATTTTAACTTATATTATATTTGTTAAATTTTTGGAATAATTGTTAAAACAATATACATTAACTTGATATTTCCCAAGTATTTATACTTGTGTTTCCTTCCCAAGGATGGGCGTATTTGTATTCGTATTCGTATACTTGTATATTTTGCCATGTATTGGTGTCGTATTCCGGTGTGTATTTATACGTGTGAGAATACGTATTTTATTGTATTCATTAAGTATTCATATACTTAAATTTATATTAAACTTTCCGGAATATTATTTCTAATAAAAGTCCACCAATATATATATATTTCCAAAATATATATCCAAGAAATATTACTTAGAACAATTATTTATAATTTTTCATTTGGCAGAAATATTTGTATTTTCATATAAGTTCCAAAAATAATATATTTTCAAGTCTAACTTTAGAAAATACATATATAAACTTATTTTTATCCAAAAATAGTGTATTTCAAGTTTACTCAAGAAAATATATATTTTTCCCAAAAATAATATATCTTCTAATAATTCCAAGGAAATATATATATATTTTTATTCACCAAAAATCATTTATTTCCTTCTTGTCAAAATATGATATAACTTTGTAGTAATTGTAAAAATCATATTTTCGTTTTCTTGTGTCCAAAATATTATTTACCAAAATACACTTGTGAATTAAGTTCCGGAATATTTTGTAAGTTACATTTCTTGTTCGGTTTCGACAATATTTTGTGTGCAACTTGTATGTTTATTCCTTGAGTTTTTGGTAATATTTTGGATTGTAATCCTAGGTATTTTGATGTGTTACATTATTTCATGCCTTAAAATAATATAACTAATACACAAAGTATACAAATAATCACACACATTGTGCCTTCTAAATAGATATTTCCCAATTACATATTTAGTCACTTTTATTTATGAAAACCAACCTCCAATAATTATAATTTTCGTAACAAAAATTATGGCAAAGTTTTTGTAACAATTTGTGGCTTAAAATACACTTGTAAGTGTATGTTAACAAATATTTCTCTAAGTGTTTAGATTTTTAGAAAATTTTGCCATAGTTTCCCCTAAAAATGGAGGTTCCATGCTTTCAAGCACATCATTTTCTTTTGTAAAAATCATCACAATCAATCATCATTCAACAATAAACAACTTACACGTACCAATCTTGCCAAATCAAGCATAATCTAACTACTTCATGAACTTGAACATTTGTAAAAATTTGTAGTAACTTACTAATGTTATTAGTAAGCCTTGTTATCCTTTAAAGTGTGATTAGTTCCTTAAAAACTTCATTCTTGAAGAAGATTGATCTTTAGTGATCATCATTTCTAAAAATGTTTCTTTATGATTTCTTCTTGTTTCACAAGTGTTTCTACACTTGTTTAACCACCAAAAATAAAGTTTGTTTATGTAAAAACCAAGATTTAGTAAAACTTATATTCTTAACTTGGTTTCTTTAGAAATCCTCCATAAATCTTTAGATCTACAAGCGTTACTACTCACTTTGATCATAATTTTTCAAGAAATCAATGTATCTTTTCAAGTTCATGATCTTTGTGTGGATGATCCATCATCCTACAATGCTTCTACTTTCTCATCTTGCTAGATTATGTTTTTAATCATGATCTAGCAAGACCATATGATGATCTACATCATATATATGAACAAACAACAATCAACAAGCACTACAACACATAAACATTAAGATTTCTTATGTATTCAAGCTTATGTTCATATCTTATTCTTGTGATTCTTCATGTTCTTCAAGATTATCATTATGTACATCTTTTAACCACTTGAAATAGATGTAAAATAGAAAGATCAAGGTTCTTACCACTAGCTCAAGGCTAGGGATGATCAAGTGAAGAAAACAAGTGGATAAAAGCAAATAAGAGAGGTCCTTGAACTTCCGTAAGCTCCTAGCTCCTTTATGTGACTTCTAACACCTTGGTATGTGCTTGAAATGTGTTGAAATGGATTGAAAATGGAGGAGTATGGATGGATGGTTGTGGCCGTGAGCTTAGAGGAAGGAAGAGGAGGATGGGTTGTGAAGTGTTAAGAATGAGAAGTCTTGTGATTTCTTTATAATATCTCCAATATTTGCCAAATCTTTTAGATCTTATGCTTAGGATATTCCAAGCATCTTTTAATAAAATAATTAAAAGAATTCTTATGTGGTACCCACCCTTATAACCGACCTAACTATGGGGGGGGGGGGTAAAGTGTAATATTCCAAACATTAGTTGGTTAAATCTAGTTAGATTCCAAGAATCAAAGTTAGGTATTTAGGGGTTTTGTGTTCATGAGATGTAATATGATGTTCGGTGATCATAACTAGCTTTATAACACTAAAACAGTGCTTCTAGTAAAAATTTGATGTTTTGGGTAGTGTCCGGTTGTTCGTTTCGTTACTGTTCGTTAAAGTGCTGAATTGCGCAGTTTAGTGTGCTTTATGTTGCATTTTATGATAGTTTCGGTTCCCGACACTTAGGAAAGTATTCTGGACCATTAAACCACTTTTCTGCATTATATTTGGATGTTAAATTGCTGAAAATTGCTGAATTTATCTATTTTCTGCAGAATTTCGCAGTTTTAGTGTGTTTCTGGCACTTTCCGGCACCTATGTCATCTCTAGGAAGGCAGTTTTGTAACCCCTACTTTCCTACACACTATACTAGTGTAACACTTGGTTCTGGGGTTTATTTTGTGTCTTAACATCATGTCTGTCTAAGTACTGAACTCCCGTCAGTGCTTCTAGTTTGTCTGATAATGGTGCCAATTCTGTTCTGTGCATTAATAGAACTATATCGTGTTGCATGTAGTAATGATAAAAGTCTTGCAATATGAAATGCCATTGTATGTATATAACAGTAATCAGAAATTCATTTGTCTCATAAACTAGATCATGCACAGTCATTAAAGCACATATTACTGTCTAATTATTGTACGGAATGTACGGAAAAGTGCCAGTTGTCACATTCCCCCCCTGTTAAAAGAATTTTGTCCCGAAATTCAAGCGATGCCATCGGTCCCAGGGGATTCGTGAATCAATTGTAGTCACTTAGGTTTAAATTGGTCTTCATGCTCCCAAGCAAACGCTGGGCCATGATATGAATTCCAACGAATTCTACTAAATCAATTACGACTTCTTCGTGTTTTGTGGACTCCCAGTCCGCAACCTTAACGGGTTCCTTAAATAATTGGAGTTTGCCGTTGACGTGAATCCTGTTTGCGGGAATAACGATTGTTCCTAGAGTCAGGCTCTCTTAAAGACTAGATACGTGAAACATGTCGTGATTACTGCTGAACTTCTCTGGAAATTTCAGCTTATGAGCAACGGTCCCGATCCTTTCCAGGATCTCGAAAGGTCTAATATACCAGGGGTCCAACCTCCCATGCTTTCCAAATCATACCACGCCTTCCCAAGGCGAGACTCCCATTAAAACCATACTTCTTATCTCAAATCCCAACGGTTTCCGCCGCTCGTCGGCATAGCCTTTCTGTATACCGCGTGCTGTCTTGGTATGATCACATATCTGAACGATTCTGCCTATAGCTTTCCTGAACCAATTTGGGGCCAGCAATCGTTTATCTCTGGTCTCCGCCTATCACGAAGGGGGACCGATACTTACGTTCCTATGAAGCTTCAGATGAAGCGGCCTAAACAGCGGTGTGATAAATATTATTGTAGGAAAACTCCACTAAAGGCTAGTGAGTAATCCATCTTTTCATCAGAGTTTATTACACAAGCACATAGCGAGTCTACCAAAGCCTGTATCGCTCGCTTTCTCTGTCTGTCTATCTGAGGGCGAAATGCAGTACTAAGGCCCAATCGTGACCTAAACACCTTTTGAAACGTCTGCCTTATCCTTGGCACAGAACGACCATCTCGGTCGGGTATGGTAGAATCAGGCACTCCATGACGTGCCACAACTTTTCTAGGCTAAATCTCTGCTAATTCCCTTGTGCTGTCTTCCTCACTGTAGGAGGTGTGCAGTCTTGGTGTGATCAATACTCACCCAAATCATATCGTGACCTCTTTGGGTTCCTGGTAGCTTGTAATGAAACCCATTAATATTCGTTCCCACTTCCACATGGGAACCTCAGGTTGTTGCAGCAGCCCTGATGGTCTTTGGTATTCTGTCTTAACTTTGACACGGGTAAGACAGTTACCCACTTATTTAGCTATATCAGCTTCCATCTTGGGCTACCCATGCTAATCCTTCAAGTCTTGGTACATTTTGTCGGATCTAGGGTGGATCGAGTACCTTGACCTATGAGCCTTGTCCCAAAATAAACATTCGTAAATTGTCACGAAACGGAACCCTGAGTCGTTTAAGGGAGTGTATGGTTCTGTCTTCCTTAGGAAATACTGCACTTACATTCCATATAACGCTTCAGCTTGAAAGTTCTCTTGGTTTGAGCATCTCATGCTCAGCTTCACGAATTCGAGTGACGAGATTTGTCTGTATGGTCATCTCTAAGGCTCGCACCCTTAGAGGCTTTGCGCGTTCCTTGCGGCTCAAGACGTCTGCTATAATGTTTTCCTTGTTCAGGGGATACTAAATCTCACAGTCGCATTCGTGCAGTAGCTCATTCTATCTCGTTATCTCATGTTTAAGTCCTTTTGATCGACGGTGTGTTGCAACCCTTGTGATCAATAAAGATCGTGCAGCGTTTTCCCATACAAGTACTGGTGTCAAACTTTAGCACGCAATTACTGTACCTAGTTCAGGGTCTCTTCTCATGATTCCTTTAATCAACGTGACGCGTACGCGATGACTCGGTCTCGTTGCATCAACGCGCAATCGAGACTTTGTCGAGAAGCATCACAAGAACCGCAGATTCATCGGTATTAGTCAGGTAAAGGCAAGATAGGTGTCGACTAGGTTAGGGTTGCTAGTAGTTGAGCAGTCCTTGAAAGGTTTTCTAAGGGTCGTCAAATATAGCCTACAATCCCTAAAAATTCTTACTCGCGTCTTTGGGACTTCTTAGTTCTTGATTGTAGGGTTGACATGAATCTCATTCTTATCCCCCACGTATCCTAAGAATCTTACCTCATGAATCCATGTTCGCACTTCGACATCCTAGCACATAACTGTTTTTTCTCTAAGAGTCACAAGATAAATTGCAGATGTTGCTCATGACCTTCCTTGGTCATTGAACATATAAGTATGTAGTCAATAAATATAATCATGATCTATCCAGGTACGGCTTACACATTCGATTCATGAGGTCCACGAATACTGTCGATGCATGTGTTAAGCCAAACGGCACGACGAGGAACTAGTAATGCTCGAAGCGAGTCCTAGAGTTCGTTTTAGGGATATTTTCTTCCTGCATTTGCAGTTGAGGACATCCTGTCCTCAAGTCGATCTTCCAGTAGTAACTAGAACCTTATGATTGGTTCAACAAGTCGTCAATCCTTGGTAAAGGATACCGGTCCTTGATATCCACTTCTCGGGAGTTGATGCAAATTGGAAACTGTCAACTTTCTTCTCGTGTCCTTAACTAAGGATGTCATGTCCTTAATTCCATCTTAGAATAGTAGTTGAGACCTTGCAGTTGATTGACAAGTCATCAATTTTCGGTAAGGGGTACCGATCCTTGATGGTTAGTCGCCTATTTCCCTGTAACCTATGCGTAACACTTTTTCTTCATTAGTTCTTCTGAGTTCCTCTCAGATTAGACTGTGTACACGTGTAAAAACGGTCGTCCTACTTCCTAATGAATATCACCGGGGGCTTCTCACGGTGAAAGGCTCGGCCTGGTAGCTTTCCTCTGTCTAGCAGCTCTTGCAGTTGCATCGGAGGCTCATGTATCTCGGACGGAGCTAGCTGGTAAGGCGTCATCTGTCACTGGTGCCACTCCTGGCACGAGGTTTATCATAAATTCCTCATCTCGTTGAGGGGGTATTCCTGGCAAGTCTTCAGGAAAGGCTTCTGGAAACTCCTCCACCACGGGGATGTCTTCAGGCTCTGGCTTCATGGTTTCTTTACCGACTACATGAGCAGGGAAGGCTATGCAGTCCATTCGGAGGATCTTCTGTGTCTCTTTGACCAATGTGAGATGTCGCAGACCCACTGCCTTATGGGGCCAAGTACCCTTGCACCTATTGTAAGAAGGTTGTATACTATAAGTGTTTTATCATTCGCAAGAGGGATGCGACTGATTTTCCAAACAACTTCAGCTCTATACTTGGATATCCAATCCATGCTGACTACCATATCATGACTTCCCAAGTCAATGGTACAGAAAGTTCCGGCCTTCTAAGTTCCAAAATACAATCCTTAATTGCCCCGTCTGCTTAAACTAACCTTCTATATGCCAATTCTAAAGAATACGAAACGTCTATTCTTCTTGTAACTAGGCCAAGCAGTTTCTTAAGTTCTAGACATACAAGGTTAAAGTTGGTGCCAATATTAATCAAAAATAGATGCATAAGGTTGGTTAATAGGGAACGTACCCGTAACCGCATCTGGATCCTGGCATGTTTTACGAGCTCCGATCGTGAAGACCCTTCCTCGCTTGGTTCTTCCTAGGGCAATCTTTCCTAAAGTGCCCTACTTCACCACATCTGTAGCAACCTGGTACTCTAACATTATCTCTTTCGTCTGGATCCTTCACCCAACAGGCATCCTTGTTGTGACCTTCTTTCCCACACTTCCCGCACTTAGGGCTCAGACATTGACCTTCATGGTAAAAATTGCATTCCTCGCATCTCGGCTTATTCCCCAAGTATACCTTACCACCGATCTTATTAGTGGCTCCATAAGCCTCCCTGCCACGGGGCGGGTTCACTTCTCTTCTTTTGTTTGCTTTAGAGCTTCCATAGCTGACTTGGGTGCCTATCTTTAGGTTCGAAGACTTCCTTTTCTTATTGCCCAAAGACTCCACATGAGTCTCTTTCTCGTTTGTCTCAGTTTCTGAAAAATTTCCCATACAAAGAGCTTCTTCAGTAAGCGTAACACTCAAATCGATAGCCTCTGTGATGGATTGAGGCTTTGAGGCAGTAACCATGCTCATGATTTGCGATACAAGTCCATAAATGAATCGCTCAATCCTCTTGAATTCTGGCTTAACTAAGTAGGGAATGACCCTAGACAAGTCATGAAAGCATTGGACGTACTCAGCGATTTTTGGCCCGTCCATTTTTAAATTCCAGAACTCAGTCTCAAGCTTCTAGATTTCGGCCCTGGAACAGTATTTCTTCTCCATCATTTCCTTGAGCTCGTCCCAGCTCAGTGCATAAGCAGCATCTTCACCAAGGGTCTGAACCTGGAAGTTCCACCAGGAGAGTGCGCCATCTAAAAACAACCCTGAGATAAAGGTAACACTCCGCTGGGGCGAACAGTTACTCATTCTCAGAACAGAGTCAGTCTTTTCTGCCCAACGGACAAATGCAACGGCACCTCCTGTGCCGTCAAAGTTCATTGGCTTGCAGTTCAGGAACTATTTATAAGTGCAGCCAGTTGGAGGGTTACTTCCAGAAGTGCCACTGTTACGTTCAGAGCGGAGGGCTTCATGCTGCGCTATAGCTTGGGAAATGCGCTCATTGAGTTCGGCCTCAGTCAACGTAATGGTGTCCGTGTCACGTCTGGGCGGCATTTCTGTCTATCAAAAAGGTAGGGAGTAGGTTAGACAACATTCCATAATTGCCTATGAGGTACATATTACCACCAGCAAACATGCAATCACCCAATATCACATGCATATATATAATAATGTATAAGTAAGGAGGCAACCACTGGGCTCTCATATAGGCTTGGCAACTTGACTTATTGTTTGTAATGGGAAAAACAAAATGAACTCGAGGCTACATCGCCTCGGTCATATAAGTTTCATAATATGAAGTGGTAGTTATTTTCTTTCTGCATTGGTTTTCTTAGGTCTTTAGCTTCACCACGCCGGATATGCTTTCCAATGGGTGGGGTTTGTGCATATAAAGGTGATAGAGGGTGTAACGTCACCGAATCTTTCCCGCGTATTAGCCATCTTCACTTGCTTAGAAACTGATTCCCAATGGCTCGTAGACGGGTAGAAGTGTCAGACACGAAGTAGGCAAAGACAGGTTTCCTACTTTGTAAAGTGCTAAGGTAATGGTCTAGGTGTTGTTCTACCAGATGAAGGTGTGAACACCTATAGATTATTTTTGGAGGGATGGTGATTATTAGCCTGACTCGCAGAGTCCACCAGGATTTCCATGCACTACAAGCCGTTATTACGTGGGCCCCCATAATAATAAATTGTCTTGCACAGTTACCCCAATTTTCCCTCGTCCAAGCAGATGATCAACCAAGGAGGGGACACTACTGTCCTTATACCTCTGACATGGAAAGGACCATTGCGGTGGTCCACGCGCTAACATTCGTTATCGTTACGCGCGAATAGGCACGATGATTAAACGAAATAGGAATAAGAAGAATTCCTAGTAGTTGGAGGGGCACCTTTAAGAAGAATACTTCATCTTCCTTGTCTGGCCAAGTGTGTCGTCAATCTTGCTCTGCAAAAGCCACAGGGACCTCGTCCTGCTGATAAGTTTGTTGTCCAAGGTTGCCGCCTCTGCCTCGCCGTCACTACCGTAGTCAGGCACCTTCACAATCGAGAGGGAAGAGCAGCCATCTCCTACGGAAACAAGCTCAGAATCTCATTTGGTAATCACTCCAGCCATGAGCTTTGCAATGAACGCGAGGCCGATAGCTTCATCGTGCGAGTTAAGAACAATAATAGGATTCGGAGTCGAAGGTATCTTATTCACGTCAATAATTATTCCGTACACTTATTCGTATGTATATATCAATAAACAAGTATGTTACTTAGCATAAACAGGAAAATAAACGCATCATATCACATATAACTCTCGTTTGTCCTTTCGGGGGGGGGGTCATTTTGTCTTTGGCAAGTCTATCCCACATAGACTATGCCTTAATTGGCACCTTAATTTGGGGTATTCTCCTCCCTACTAATGTCCTTGCCTTGTCTTTTCTTTGAAAAATGTTTGACTCATGGATCTTGACGCTTACGTGAATGCAATGAAAACCTTTTTTAAAATGTTTTCGTGAGAGAATCCTAGTGATTGTAGTCTAGACTCGTGAAGGAATCCTAGTTCACTACAATCGAGGCTCCGATACCAAACTGTCACACCCTGACTTTTGCGGAAGCGTATGATGTGTGACTGATTTAATATCATTGCATTCAATCATAATAAACAGCTACATGATTAAAACGATGTTCCTCCATTCATAAAATTTAAAGTATTACAAACACCGGTTATTTAAGTTTTAAAACACAACCTTCGAGTAAGTCACAAACCAACAAAAGTGGATGATACCTAAACTTGAAATTTACTTCTAGAAACAACACCCGCGCCCAAGATCCAACCTGTTACCTGAAATATATGTAATTTTGGAAAACATCAACAAAAGTTGAGCGAGTTCATGCGTTTTGTGTGAGTATTGACAAACTTGCAAACCTTTGAGAGACTCCTTTGAAAACAGGTATGAAAAGCATTTATGAACATATCAAATAAATGTTTTACAAGGACATTAAAGCATGTGAGGACATAGGGAGCACTCGAAATGAGTAGGCTTATACCCTTGTCGATTCCCTCGACTATGTCGAATTCCCCTTCGACTATGTCAAATTACCTTGACTATGTCAATTCACCTTGACTATGTCAATTCCCCTTGACTATGTCAATTCACCCTGACTATGTCAATTCACCTTGACTATTGTCGATTCACCTCGACTGGGACACCGAAGCACTCAAGTGGACACATAAGTACCATGAGTGGGGTTCGGCCGTACCGGTTAGATCTAACCTTCGTCCCTAATTAAGAATAATGGCATTTCAAATTTAATTTATGCTCACATGATTTAATAGTTCATTTCATACCGTTTAAGCATCCGTAACATGTATTCCACCCCCGAGAGTTATAAAACCAAAAACAGTTAAGAGAAAAGGGGGACATGAACTCACTGTTTTGCGTTCTTCAATCCGACGTAACTCAAGCAGCTACTAGTGAGCACGACTACCTACAACGTACTACGGTCTATTAGACGAGCGGGTTGTGCCTTGACTTAGTATTCCTTAGTGTTTTTGAGTTACGTTTCTTAGTGTCCGCGACATTATTCCAAGTTATATAATTATTTTTTAAAATAATAAATATTTTAACTTATATTATATTTGTTAAATTTTTGGAATAATTGTTAAAACAATATACATTAACTTGATATTTCCCAAGTATTTATACTTGTATTTCCTTCCCAAGGATGGGCGTATTTGTATTCGTATTCGTATACTTGTATATTTTGCCATGTATTTGTGTCGTATTCCGGTGTGTATTTATACGTGTGAGAATACGTATTTTATTGTATTCATTAAGTATTCATATACTTAAATTTATATTAAACTTTCCGGAATATTATTTCTAATAAAAGTCCACCAATATATATATATATATATATTTCTAAACTATATATCCAAGAAATATTACTTAGAACAACTATTTATAATTTTTCATTTGGCAGAAATATTTGTATTTTCATATAAGTTCCAAAAATAATATATTTTCAAGTCTAACTTTAGAAAATACATATAAACTTATTTTTATCCAAAAATAGTGTATTTCAAGTTTACTCAAGAAAATATATATTTTTCCCAAAAATAATATATCTTCTAATAATTCCAAGGAAATATATATATATATTTTTATTCACCAAAAATCATGTATTTCCTTCTTGTCAAAATATGATATAACTTTGTAGTAATTGTAAAAATCATATTTTCGTTTTCTTGTGTCCAAAATATTATTTACCAAAATACACTTGTGAATTAAGTTCCGGAATATTTTGTAAGTTACATTTCTTGTTCGGTTTCGCCAATATTTTGTGTGTAACTTGTATGTTTATTCCTTGAGTTTTTGGTAATATTTTGGATTGTAATCCTTGGTATTTTGATGTGTTACATTATTTCATGCCTTAAAATAATATAACTAATACACAAAGTATACAAATAATCACACACATTGTGCCTTCTAAATAGATATTTCCCAATTACATATTTAGTCACTTTTATTTATGAAAACCAACCTCCAATAATTATAATTTTCGTAACAAAAATTATGGCAAAGTTTTTGTAACAATTTGTGGCTTAAAATACACTTGTAAGTGTATGTTAACAAATATTTCTCTAAGTGTTTAGATTTTTAGAAAATTTTGCCATAGTTTCCCCTAAAAATGGAGGTTCCATGCTTTCAAGCACATCATTTTCTTTTGTAAAAATCATCACAATCAATCATCATTCAACAATAAACAACTTACACGTACCAATCTTGCCAAATCAAGCATAATCTAACTACTTCATGAACTTGAACATTTGTAAAAATTTGTAGTAACTTACTAATGTTATTAGTAAGCCTTGTTATCCTTTAAAGTGTGATTAGTTCCTTAAAAACTTCATTCTTGAAGAAGATTGATCTTTAGTGATCATCATTTCTAAAAATGTTTCTTTATGATTTCTTCTTGTTTCACAAGTGTTTCTACACTTGTTTAACCACCAAAAATAAAGTTTGTTTATGTAAAAACCAAGATTTAGTAAAACTTATATTCTTAACTTGGTTTCTTTAGAAATCCTCCATAAATCTTTAGATCTACAAGCGTTACTACTCACTTTGATCATAATTTTTCAAGAAATCAATGTATCTTTTCAAGTTCATGATCTTTGTGTGGATGATCCATCATCCTACAATGCTTCTACTTTCTCATCTTGCTAGATTATGTTTTTAATCATGATCTAGCAAGACCATATGATGATCTACATCATATATATGAACAAACAACAATCAACAAGCACTACAACACATAAACATTAAGATTTCTTATGTATTCAAGCTTATGTTCATATCTTATTCTTGTGATTCTTCATGTTCTTCAAGATTATCATTATGTACATCTTTTAACCACTTGAAATAGATGTAAAATAGAAAGATCAAGGTTCTTACCACTAGCTCAAGGCTAGGGATGATCAAGTGAAGAAAACAAGTGGATAAAAGCAAATAAGAGAGGTCCTTGAACTTCCGTAAGCTCCTAGCTCCTTTATGTGACTTCTAACACCTTGGTATGTGCTTGAAATGTGTTGAAATGGATTGAAAATGGAGGAGTATGGATGGATGGTTGTGGCCGTGAGCTTAGAGGAAGGAAGAGGAGGATGGGTTGTGAAGTGTTAAGAATGAGAAGTCTTGTGATTTCTTTATAATATCTCCAATATTTGCCAAATCTTTTAGATCTTATGCTTAGGATATTCCAAGCATCTTTTAATAAAATAATTAAAAGAATTCTTATGTGGTACCCACCCTTATAACCGACCTAACTATGGGGGGGGGGGGTAAAGTGTAATATTCCAAACATTAGTTGGTTAAATCTAGTTAGATTCCAAGAATCAAAGTTAGGTATTTAGGGGTTTTGTGTTCATGAGATGTAATATGATGTTCGGTGATCATAACTAGCTTTATAACACTAAAACAGTGCTTCTAGTAAAAATTTGATGTTTTGGGTAGTGTCCGGTTGTTCGTTTCGTTACTGTTCGTTAAAGTGCTGAATTGCGCAGTTTAGTGTGCTTTATGTTGCATTTTATGATAGTTTCGGTTCCCGACACTTAGGAAAGTATTCTGGACCATTAAACCACTTTTCTGCATTATATTTGGATGTTAAATTGCTGAAAATTGCTGAATTTATCTATTTTCTGCAGAATTTCGCAGTTTTAGTGTGTTTCTGGCACTTTCCGGCACCTATGTCATCTCTAGGAAGGCAGTTTTGTAACCCCTACTTTCCTACACACTATACTAGTGTAACACTTGGTTCTGGGGTTTATTTTGTGTCTTAACATCATGTCTGTCTAAGTACTGAACTCCCGTCAGTGCTTCTAGTTTGTCTGATAATGGTGCCAATTCTGTTCTGTGCATTAATAGAACTATATCGTGTTGCATGTAGTAATGATAAAAGTCTTGCAATATGAAATGCCATTGTATGTATATAACAGTAATCAGAAATTCATTTGTCTCATAAACTAGATCATGCACAGTCATTAAAGCACATATTACTGTCTAATTATTGTACGGAATGTACGGAAAAGTGCCAGTTGTCACATTCCCCCCCTGTTAAAAGAATTTTGTCCCGAAATTCAAGCGATGCCATCGGTCCCAGGGGATTCGTGAATCAATTGTAGTCACTTAGGTTTAAATTGGTCTTCATGCTCCCAAGCAAACGCTGGGCCATGATATGAATTCCAACGAATTCTACTAAATCAATTACGACTTCTTCGTGTTTTGTGGACTCCCAGTCCGCAACCTTAACGGGTTCCTTAAATAATTGGAGTTTGCCGTTGACGTGAATCCTGTTTGCGGGAATAACGATTGTTCCTAGAGTCAGGCTCTCTTAAAGACTAGATACGTGAAACATGTCGTGATTACTGCTGAACTTCTCTGGAAATTTCAGCTTATGAGCAACGGTCCCGATCCTTTCCAGGATCTCGAAAGGTCTAATATACCAGGGGTCCAACCTCCCATGCTTTCCAAATCATACCACGCCTTCCCAAGGCGAGACTCCCATTAAAACCATACTTCTTATCTCAAATCCCAACGGTTTCCGCCGCTCGTCGGCATAGCCTTTCTGTATACCGCGTGCTGTCTTGGTATGATCACATATCTGAACGATTCTGCCTATAGCTTTCCTGAACCAATTTGGGGCCAGCAATCGTTTATCTCTGGTCTCCGCCTATCACGAAGGGGGACCGATACTTACGTTCCTATGAAGCTTCAGATGAAGCGGCCTAAACAGCGGTGTGATAAATATTATTGTAGGAAAACTCCACTAAAGGCTAGTGAGTAATCCATCTTTTCATCAGAGTTTATTACACAAGCACATAGCGAGTCTACCAAAGCCTGTATCGCTCGCTTTCTCTGTCTGTCTATCTGAGGGCGAAATGCAGTACTAAGGCCCAATCGTGACCTAAACACCTTTTGAAACGTCTGCCTTATCCTTGGCACAGAACGACCATCTCGGTCGGGTATGGTAGAATCAGGCACTCCATGACGTGCCACAACTTTTCTAGGCTAAATCTCTGCTAATTCCCTTGTGCTGTCTTCCTCACTGTAGGAGGTGTGCAGTCTTGGTGTGATCAATACTCACCCAAATCATATCGTGACCTCTTTGGGTTCCTGGTAGCTTGTAATGAAACCCATTAATATTCGTTCCCACTTCCACATGGGAACCTCAGGTTGTTGCAGCAGCCCTGATGGTCTTTGGTATTCTGTCTTAACTTTGACACGGGTAAGACAGTTACCCACTTATTTAGCTATATCAGCTTCCATCTTGGGCTACCCATGCTAATCCTTCAAGTCTTGGTACATTTTGTCGGATCTAGGGTGGATCGAGTACCTTGACCTATGAGCCTTGTCCCAAAATAAACATTCGTAAATTGTCACGAAACGGAACCCTGAGTCGTTTAAGGGAGTGTATGGTTCTGTCTTCCTTAGGAAATACTGCACTTACATTCCATATAACGCTTCAGCTTGAAAGTTCTCTTGGTTTGAGCATCTCATGCTCAGCTTCACGAATTCGAGTGACGAGATTTGTCTGTATGGTCATCTCTAAGGCTCGCACCCTTAGAGGCTTTGCGCGTTCCTTGCGGCTCAAGACGTCTGCTATAATGTTTTCCTTGTTCAGGGGATACTAAATCTCACAGTCGCATTCGTGCAGTAGCTCATTCTATCTCGTTATCTCATGTTTAAGTCCTTTTGATCGACGGTGTGTTGCAACCCTTGTGATCAATAAAGATCGTGCAGCGTTTTCCCATACAAGTACTGGTGTCAAACTTTAGCACGCAATTACTGTACCTAGTTCAGGGTCTCTTCTCATGATTCCTTTAATCAACGTGACGCGTACGCGATGACTCGGTCTCGTTGCATCAACGCGCAATCGAGACTTTGTCGAGAAGCATCACAAGAACCGCAGATTCATCGGTATTAGTCAGGTAAAGGCAAGATAGGTGTCGACTAGGTTAGGGTTGCTAGTAGTTGAGCAGTCCTTGAAAGGTTTTCTAAGGGTCGTCAAATATAGCCTACAATCCCTAAAAATTCTTACTCGCGTCTTTGGGACTTCTTAGTTCTTGATTGTAGGGTTGACATGAATCTCATTCTTATCCCCCACGTATCCTAAGAATCTTACCTCATGAATCCATGTTCGCACTTCGACATCCTAGCACATAACTGTTTTTTCTCTAAGAGTCACAAGATAAATTGCAGATGTTGCTCATGACCTTCCTTGGTCATTGAACATATAAGTATGTAGTCAATAAATATAATCATGATCTATCCAGGTACGGCTTACACATTCGATTCATGAGGTCCACGAATACTGTCGATGCATGTGTTAAGCCAAACGGCACGACGAGGAACTAGTAATGCTCGAAGCGAGTCCTAGAGTTCGTTTTAGGGATATTTTCTTCCTGCATTTGCAGTTGAGGACATCCTGTCCTCAAGTCGATCTTCCAGTAGTAACTAGAACCTTATGATTGGTTCAACAAGTCGTCAATCCTTGGTAAAGGATACCGGTCCTTGATATCCACTTCTCGGGAGTTGATGCAAATTGGAAACTGTCAACTTTCTTCTCGTGTCCTTAACTAAGGATGTCATGTCCTTAATTCCATCTTAGAATAGTAGTTGAGACCTTGCAGTTGATTGACAAGTCATCAATTTTCGGTAAGGGGTACCGATCCTTGATGGTTAGTCGCCTATTTCCCTGTAACCTATGCGTAACACTTTTTCTTCATTAGTTCTTCTGAGTTCCTCTCAGATTAGACTGTGTACACGTGTAAAAACGGTCGTCCTACTTCCTAATGAATATCACCGGGGGCTTCTCACGGTGAAAGGCTCGGCCTGGTAGCTTTCCTCTGTCTAGCAGCTCTTGCAGTTGCATCGGAGGCTCATGTATCTCGGACGGAGCTAGCTGGTAAGGCGTCATCTGTCACTGGTGCCACTCCTGGCACGAGGTTTATCATAAATTCCTCATCTCGTTGAGGGGGTATTCCTGGCAAGTCTTCAGGAAAGGCTTCTGGAAACTCCTCCACCACGGGGATGTCTTCAGGCTCTGGCTTCATGGTTTCTTTACCGACTACATGAGCAGGGAAGGCTATGCAGTCCATTCGGAGGATCTTCTGTGTCTCTTTGACCAATGTGAGATGTCGCAGACCCACTGCCTTATGGGGCCAAGTACCCTTGCACCTATTGTAAGAAGGTTGTATACTATAAGTGTTTTATCATTCGCAAGAGGGATGCGACTGATTTTCCAAACAACTTCAGCTCTATACTTGGATATCCAATCCATGCTGACTACCATATCATGACTTCCCAAGTCAATGGTACAGAAAGTTCCGGCCTTCTAAGTTCCAAAATACAATCCTTAATTGCCCCGTCTGCTTAAACTAACCTTCTATATGCCAATTCTAAAGAATACGAAACGTCTATTCTTCTTGTAACTAGGCCAAGCAGTTTCTTAAGTTCTAGACATACAAGGTTAAAGTTGGTGCCAATATTAATCAAAAATAGATGCATAAGGTTGGTTAATAGGGAACGTACCCGTAACCGCATCTGGATCCTGGCATGTTTTACGAGCTCCGATCGTGAAGACCCTTCCTCGCTTGGTTCTTCCTAGGGCAATCTTTCCTAAAGTGCCCTACTTCACCACATCTGTAGCAACCTGGTACTCTAACATTATCTCTTTCGTCTGGATCCTTCACCCAACAGGCATCCTTGTTGTGACCTTCTTTCCCACACTTCCCGCACTTAGGGCTCAGACATTGACCTTCATGGTAAAAATTGCATTCCTCGCATCTCGGCTTATTCCCCAAGTATACCTTACCACCGATCTTATTAGTGGCTCCATAAGCCTCCCTGCCACGGGGCGGGTTCACTTCTCTTCTTTTGTTTGCTTTAGAGCTTCCATAGCTGACTTGGGTGCCTATCTTTAGGTTCGAAGACTTCCTTTTCTTATTGCCCAAAGACTCCACATGAGTCTCTTTCTCGTTTGTCTCAGTTTCTGAAAAATTTCCCATACAAAGAGCTTCTTCAGTAAGCGTAACACTCAAATCGATAGCCTCTGTGATGGATTGAGGCTTTGAGGCAGTAACCATGCTCATGATTTGCGATACAAGTCCATAAATGAATCGCTCAATCCTCTTGAATTCTGGCTTAACTAAGTAGGGAATGACCCTAGACAAGTCATGAAAGCATTGGACGTACTCAGCGATTTTTGGCCCGTCCATTTTTAAATTCCAGAACTCAGTCTCAAGCTTCTAGATTTCGGCCCTGGAACAGTATTTCTTCTCCATCATTTCCTTGAGCTCGTCCCAGCTCAGTGCATAAGCAGCATCTTCACCAAGGGTCTGAACCTGGAAGTTCCACCAGGAGAGTGCGCCATCTAAAAACAACCCTGAGATAAAGGTAACACTCCGCTGGGGCGAACAGTTACTCATTCTCAGAACAGAGTCAGTCTTTTCTGCCCAACGGACAAATGCAACGGCACCTCCTGTGCCGTCAAAGTTCATTGGCTTGCAGTTCAGGAACTATTTATAAGTGCAGCCAGTTGGAGGGTTACTTCCAGAAGTGCCACTGTTACGTTCAGAGCGGAGGGCTTCATGCTGCGCTATAGCTTGGGAAATGCGCTCATTGAGTTCGGCCTCAGTCAACGTAATGGTGTCCGTGTCACGTCTGGGCGGCATTTCTGTCTATCAAAAAGGTAGGGAGTAGGTTAGACAACATTCCATAATTGCCTATGAGGTACATATTACCACCAGCAAACATGCAATCACCCAATATCACATGCATATATATAATAATGTATAAGTAAGGAGGCAACCACTGGGCTCTCATATAGGCTTGGCAACTTGACTTATTGTTTGTAATGGGAAAAACAAAATGAACTCGAGGCTACATCGCCTCGGTCATATAAGTTTCATAATATGAAGTGGTAGTTATTTTCTTTCTGCATTGGTTTTCTTAGGTCTTTAGCTTCACCACGCCGGATATGCTTTCCAATGGGTGGGGTTTGTGCATATAAAGGTGATAGAGGGTGTAACGTCACCGAATCTTTCCCGCGTATTAGCCATCTTCACTTGCTTAGAAACTGATTCCCAATGGCTCGTAGACGGGTAGAAGTGTCAGACACAAAGTAGGCAAAGACAGGTTTCCTACTTTGTAAAGTGCTAAGGTAATGGTCTAGGTGTTGTTCTACCAGATGAAGGTGTGAACACCTATAGATTATTTTTGGAGGGATGGTGATTATTAGCCTGACTCGCAGAGTCCACCAGGATTTCCATGCACTACAAGCCGTTATTACGTGGGCCCCCATAATAATAAATTGTCTTGCACAGTTACCCCAATTTTCCCTCGTCCAAGCAGATGATCAACCAAGGAGGGGACACTACTGTCCTTATACCTCTGACATGGAAAGGACCATTGCGGTGGTCCACGCGCTAACATTCGTTATCGTTACGCGCGAATAGGCACGATGATTACACGAAATAGGAATAAGAAGAATTCCTAGTAGTTGGGGGGTAAAGTGTAATATTCCAAACATTAGTTGGTTAAATCTAGTTAGATTCCAAGTATCAAAGTTAGGTATTTAGGGGTTTTGTGTTCATGAGATGTAATATGATGTTCGGTGATCATAACTAGCTTTGTAACACTAAAACAGTGCTTATAGTAAAAATTTGATGTTTCGGGTAGTGTCCGGTTGTTCGTTTCGTTACTGTTCGTTAAAGTGCTGAATTGCGCAGTTTAGTGTGCTTTATGTTGCATTTTATGACAGTTTCGGTTCCCAACACTTAGGAAAGTATTCTGGACCATTAAACCACTTTTCTGCATTATATTTAGATGTTAAATTGCTGAAAATTGCTGAATTTATCTATTTTCTGCAGAATTTCGTAGTTTTAGTGTGTTTCTGGCACTTTCCGGCACCTATGTCATCACTAGGAAGGCAGTTTTGTAACCCCTACTTTCCTACACACTATACTAGTGTAACACTTGGTCCTGGTGTTTATTTTGTGTCTTAACATCATGTCTGTCTAAGTACTGAACTCCCGTCAGTGCTTCTAGTTTGTCTGACAATGGTGCCAATTCTGTTCTGTGCATTAATAGAACTATATCGTGTTGCATGTAGTAATGATAAAAGTCTTGCAATATGAAATGCCATTGTATGTATATAACAGTAATAAGAAATTCATTCGTCTCATAAACTAGATCATGCACAGTCATTAAAGCACAGATTACTGTCTAATTATTGTACGGAATGTACGGAAAAGTGCTAGTTGTCACATTAAGTCAGGATCCGTTCTCACCGTTCTCATACTTTAGGGCGTTTTCTCCTGATCCTGTACCTATATAATACAATATAGTATAATATAAGGGTTGAGTTATAATACAAAGTGATTTAAAGGTAACAAATGTAAGAAGCCACCATAGAGTAACAATTGTCCAAAAAAGATTCAAGTGAGAAGGGTAATTTTGTCTAAGAGAATAAAAGATTATACACATGCAAGTCACATGTTACTCCCCCCTCATTTTTTAAATGGTCGTAACTTTTTTATCCGTCATTTGTTTTTTTTTTTTAAATTATACCATAAAATCGAGCATTTTTTATCTGTAATATGAGTACCCTATTGTTATACTTAAAACAAATTCGAAAACCCAGTTGCGTATTACACAATGGACATAACATAAAACACAATGAGAAAACCCAATTGCGTATTACATAATTGACATAATGTAAAACATAACAAGTATCAAACTAAAAACACAATTGAAAGTAGACCAAAAACACAATCAATGACAACAGATAAAAAAACACAATAGAAAACAGACTAAACACAATGAGTATCAAACAAAAAACACAATTGATGACAACAAATAAAAGACAAAATGGACATCAGACTAAAACCCAATGAACAACTGTTTAAAACACAATGCGCAACAAAATAAAAAAAAACACAATGGATGACAGCTTAAAACACAATCGATAGCATAATAAACACAATGACTAGAACTTATAACACAATGTATAGAAAACCCAAATATAACACTATCTTCATTATGTTATAGGTTCTAATAAAAACGCAATTGACATAACCTAAATTAACACCGTGTTATAAGTTTTGATAATAACACAATGTATAGAAACCTTAGTAAAAAACATAATCACCAAAACCCAGTTGAAAGACACAATGACTAGAACCTTTAACACAATACAAAGAAAACCTAATAAAATGAAAATTTTTATTTTATTTTTATATAACAATATTATACTCGTATTAAAGATAAAAAACGCTCGTTATTATGGTGATTTTTTAAAAACAAATGTCGTATGAAAAAGTTATAGACGTTTTAAATTGATATGGGAATTGACATGTGCCTTGCATGTGGAGAGAGAAAATTAATAAATATAAGATTCCTCTTATGTCCTTCTATTATTTTTTTACCTGAAATTAATCTCAACCCTCCAAATCTAAGATCAATGGACAAGAATCCTTCTTACCCTTTGTATTTATGTTGTGCTTTGTATTTGATCCTAAGGGTAAAGATCCGGTACAAAATGTTCTTAACCTAGGAAGTGTAGGAAATCGGGTCAAACGAACTCCGATTGAGCTCATTCCAGCGGCGTTGGAACCGGCTCGTCGAAACCTAACCAGAAACCCTAACCCCTTAAACCTAAACCCTAATTCTAACCCCTAAAACTAAACCCTAAGGCTAAACCCTATGCTAAACTCTATGCTAAACCCTAAAATCTAAATTATAAACCCTAAAAGCTAAACCCTAAATGCTAAAACCTAAGGCTAAACCCTAAATCCTAAACTCTAAAGCTAAACCCTAAATACTAATGTCAAACCTTAAAACTAAACCCTAAAGCTAAAATCTAAAGCTAAACCCTAAAAGTTAAACTCTAAACCCTAAAAGCTAAACCTTATATATATTTGAATAAAATTCGACGAGCCGGTTCAAACGCCGCTGGAATGAGGTTAATCGGAGTTCGTTTGACCCGGTTTCCTACACTTCCTAGGTTAAGATTGTTTTGTATTTGATCCTACCTCTTGATCGTAATCCATCTATACTTTCTATAAAAGGATAAAACGTGATGACATAAAAAAAGATGAGGTGGCAGCTATAGAGGCTGCCCAACAATGCCTTTCTTATGTCATTATTGCATCATAAATCGGAATATATAAAATCACTTTAAAATCTATTTAAAGATCTGCCCATATTATTATTGCATCACTTTAAAATCAAAACTCTGCCCATATTTATCTATATAAAACCTCTGCCATAATAAAATCTCTGCCCAGATTCAAATTCAAAATTGTGGCTCCAAATTCAAAATTCAAACCATATATTCAAACCATATATATAACATATATGAATCTGGCTCCACATTCAAATTTCAATTCATCTCTCTCACTCATATATCCGCGAGCATATCTCTCTCTCTCTCAAATGCATAGCTCTCATGATTCAGCCGGTTAATCTCCGATTACAGATCTTTGTTCGAACATTTATTGATTTTGTTTACATATCATTGTTCCAACATCTCCGTTCCAATGAAGCTTACCATCACACATCAACGTTTCAACATCGTTGTTGCAATATCATTGAAAGTTACATGTGCTACCTTCTTTGATGGGAGAGTTGCATGTTAGGTTTGTGGCTTATTTTTTTAACTGTAGTTATACTAATTTAATTTGATTATGAAGAAACATGTGTTGATAATTTTTATTAACACTCACATTTTAGAATATGTTAATATGTATATTGATAGGATTAAATTATACATATAAAGATAAAATTTTACTGAAATATGCATAAAATATTACACACTACAATTAACACTTGCTAGGATTTCGTAGACTCTCGCCTTTTTCCATACGATTTCATTCTCTCTTTTGTTTTGCAGATCAGCTAGCATGTCGCAGGTTTTCTGATCCTGTTTTAGTAGTTGTGTCATAAACTCTTCTACATTGTTCTTGAAATCTGATGGAGGAGAGTGGAGGACTTCATCAAGCAATCCGATGTTGTTCCAGGTTTTCTTGTAATTATTATCACTGATGATGCCGACTTTTCTGTTTAGTTCTTCATCTGATCTCTTTTCTTTGAGTGACCAGATAGAGAATTGCGTTTTAACATCGCTGGTGTCTGACAAGTGGTAGAAGCATCTGTTTGCCATCTATATTTTTGTTGGTGTTGCTGATTTTGATTTGTTTTTCGACAGACAGTTTTTATAAAGGACAATTGTTGATGTTTTGAATCAAACTAATCATTAGTCTTTTATAGTGTTTAAAATACGTCTTTATGGTAAATGAAGAGGTTAATCATAATTATGATAACCTGTTTTTTTCTTTGAAGGTCTAAAAATTTTCACTTGGGTTTCTTGATATTTAATTTTATAGTTTCCCATGAAAGCTGAGGTTTTGAAAAGTTTTTGCATTAAAATGCTGCTATTTTGAAATATAAATTTATATGTTTATATTAAACGTACATGTTTTTCACTCTTAGATTATTAAATATACAGTGAGTTTAAATCAGACCTCTTGGGATGTTAGATATTTCACTATATAATATCGTTGTCACTTCACCTGTTTTTCATCACATTTTACTACCAAGATATCCTTCTTTCACATCATTGAGTAATATATAACTTAAAATGGCGTCATACACTTCTGCAGAGTCTGATGATTTAAAGCAATTCTTTATCAAACAAATTGAGCAACAGGTATATGAGGATAGGACTACTCTTCAAGAGTTGAAGAGATGTTTTGATGGACTGCACCTTGGTCTGTTCATGAGAGACTAGGTTTCCAGAAACCTGATGCGGATGCCTTCAACTTCCGTTCGTGAACTTTGTGTTGTCAGTAATATAGACTATGGTGATAGAGACGTGGAGTTCATGGCTATGCTTAAGGATATACATCGAGAGGTTCAGCACTCGATGGAGTTGAAGCTAAAATTTCTTAATTCTTGCTGTTAGATTCTAAAATTTCTGGCTGTTATTGTTAGATTTGAAAGTTTTGTTGTTCAGTAATCGATGTAGTTGTTGATCTTTTAATGTCATGAATAAATTTTAATCCTATTAATCTTTGTTGTCGCATTTTACTTTTACTTATTTTAGCAAGCATACATTTTATTATATAGTTTTGAATATCATCTAAGGATTGTAGATCGATATTGATGTAGATGTGAAATTATGTCTGAGTTTGATTTAGATTATGTTGATGTTGAATTGTGCCTGAACAAATGTTTGGTAAGTTAACAGAGGTTTAATAGGATTAAAGGTTGGTTTAAGGGTGAACACATGATTGCAAAGACAAAATATTCTAGAATATCTGATCATGAATAACAGTTTTTTTTTTGAAGAATTTACTCCTCCAAATTACAAAGAGTCAATATCTGCTACTGTAAAAGGTCTGTCGAAGCTAAAGTCTGGCAAAAGAGAACATCTGCTGAAGAAAAAAGTCTGAAGAAGCAAATGTCTGCTATGGGTCAACAGATGTTAAAAAACAACAGATGATATTCAACATATGCTGCTCAACAAAGGTTTTCATAGTAACAGTGGTTAGGCTAATAGCAGATGTTAGGAGTTTGTTAGGCTATTAGATGTTGCTCACTAGATGAACATTGTAATTGCAATCTTTGTATAAGCATGCCGTTGACATCATTCTTCTCATTCTTATGAAACAACTGTTTATTAACGACTGTTGATTTACCACTGCTGAAAACAACTGTTTTTGAAACCTCTGCTTGGCTATAAATTCATCCACTGCTGAAAGGTATCGTCTGTTGGCATAACTTCTGTTTATCCTAATGACTGTTGATTTACCACTGTTTCCAACCTCTGTTGTTGTCCAACAGAGGTTTCTAAACAATTGTCATCCATCATAACAGTGCTTAGGTTAAAAGCATGATGATGAAAACATTCTTCTCATTCTTATGAGAAAAAAGTTTATTATTCCGTTGCATATTTCCATTTCTGTTTTATCTTCTTCCATTGTGATCATCTTAACTGTCACAACAATCAAAATTAGATGCTAACAATTGGTATCAGAGTTTAGTCAATCAAATTTGATCCCAGCAAATCCTATTGAATTAGTTAATCAAAAGCACTAAAATGTCTTCAGAAAATCAAATGTCCATTCTTAAAAAATAGCTATTTTTGAATTATTTTTTTCAAAAATCTTTAAAAGTCTGTTGAAAACAACTGTTTTTGAAACGTTTACTTGGCTAAAAATTCATCCACTGCTGAAAGGTATCGTCTGTTCTCATAACTTCTGTTTATGCTAACAACTGGTGACTTACACTGTTCCCAACTTCTATTGTTGGCCAACAGAGGTTTCCAAACAACTGTCATCCATTATCACAAGAGAGGTTCTAAGGTGGGCAGATGTTAGCCATCAGAAATTTGTAGCTACTGCCATGTCAGCATTCAATTTTTCGCTCTATATAAACCCTGTTTCATCCCCAAATTGAGCTTCTACCACTGCTGTCTCGAATTCAAAATTCTCAAAAGAAGTTTCCATCATTACTTTCTTCTCCGATCATGGCTCTAAACATCAAAAACTCTCACAACTACTGTGGTACCCGGGGGAAAATCCACAGTCATCCTAAGTTAACATCTTGTTGTTTTGGATTACTTATCAAATTTCGGGACGAAATTTCTTTCAAGTTGGGGATGATGTGACAACCCGAGATCTCAGGAGTTGTTTCACCAGGGGTGTTTCACCAGGAGGTGTTTCACCAGGGGTGTTTCACCAGGAGGTGTTTCACCAGGGGTGTTTCACCAGGAGGTGTTTCACCAGGTGATGTTTCACCGGGAGGTGTTTCACCAGGGATGTTTCGCCAAGAGGTGTTTCACCAGGGGTGTTTCGCCAGGAGGTGTTTCACCATGGGTGTTTCGCCAGGAGGTGTTTCACCAGGGGTGTTTCACCAGGAGGTGTTTCACCAGGGGTGTTTCACCAGGAGGTGTTTCACCAGGTGGTGTTTCGCCAGGAGGTGTTTCACCAGGTGGTGTTTCGCCGTGTGGTCTTGTGGCCTAGGTGAGGCCCAAGTACAAAGCAGTTATATTTACCTTATATTCACATAAACGTACATAAGGATATAATCAACAAAAACCCTAGGTCTCTCTCGCTGCGAACTGACGGCAGCCCTTGAATCCGGCCATCTTCTCCTCTCGAAGCATTCCCTTCATCGATCTAACGTACCATCGGCAATTCCTCGGTTAGTATGGTTATGTTATTTTAATCTTTTGTTGATTGTGCTTGGCTATGTGTGACTGATTTATGTGATGCAAGGATGCTTATGATTCTGTCGATCTAGGAATTTTGTTAGAGAAATCTAATAGTAATATGAACATTGTTAATATGATGAGATGTTATGTAACTGGTTGTTCATAGGGCTGATCCGAATAACATGTTGTGATGGTAGCGATTGTGTCTTAACCTCGAGTTATGATTAAACTACGAACTGATTTAATAAGATTATGGTAATCCTTATAACTATTGTTAATTGGCAAAAGGGTGATTAGCGTTCATGTGAATTCTGGAATGATTGTGTATGGAAAACTGTTTCGATCATCTATGATTAATTGTGTAACTGACTGGGTTGTGTAAAAGTAAAAGTGTAACCGATTTGATCTTACTAAAGAATATGGAACTGATGTTAGATGACGAAACTTAGTAGGTGTTTCGTCATATGTGAACCTCAACGAATCTTAGTGGAGTTTCGTCATATGTGAGTCCGACGAGCAATGGTATTTCGTCACATAAATAACCCCGACGAATAATGGTGTTTCGCCACGTGTGAACCTGATGAAATATAGGTATTTCGACACAAGGAAGTATTCCGCCGAGAAAGGGAACTAGTTGAACAGTAGGTACCATGTTGATAAGGATGATAGATACTTGTATGATACTTGTGTGTGTGTGATCCTTGTTGCTTGACAATGAGATTAAGAAACTTGGTTTGGTTTGTACGTATAGCAAATTCACCTGTAATGTTATGTGACACCTTGTGACATTCACATGAGATGTGAACTTGCGTTAGGAATGTGTATATGCTAGCTAATATACTGTGATTCCGTGATGGATGTAAACTGTGTAAAATAGATAACTTGATTGTTTGAAAAACTGGTGTGTTAGTAACCATTGCTGGAAACGTGAACTTGTGTATAAACGTGTATGAGATCTAATTGCTTGTTATGGATTACGTGACAATGACTGTTACATGTGACTTGCTGAATACGTGAATTGGATATGTGTTTACAAAACTGACTATTCATGGTAACCACGGTAGGGTATGGTAGACCAACTTGGAACGGGTAATGTAATGTAACATACCGAGCAATCTAAGGTGAGTTCATTCCTCTTGAGCATGCGACCCGGTGGTTGGGACAGTCAGTGGGTATCCCTGAGAGGGGTAGGTTTTGGGTAAATCATGGGTATTCCTGAGAGGAATACGTCTTTTGGGTAAATCTGGAATGTTGGATAATATACTCATCCTATCACCATTAAAGTCCCTCCTTGTTGTTTGTTACCTGAGAGGTAACAGGGTATTAGTTGGTAGCGCTACTTAGGTTTGGCACCCTCACCCCGTACCTGAGAGGACGGGTGTGAACTAATGACCTAGTCATGACCAATGCTTTGATAGGAGCATTGGAGAAAGGGCAAAATAATCTGGAGCCGTCTTGTATTCGGGGTATTATCAACATTGTAATCAATGAACGGAATTAAACACTTGGTAACTAATGTTTTCGTAAAACTATGAACTCACCAGCGTTGTCTGATACACGTGTGTGCATGCTCGTAGGTCATGGGTACGTGTGGATGTGGAACTTGCTGTCTGGGATGCTGGAGTGATCATGGGTCGAGATACATGGAATCACGAGACAAGTCTAATGGATTTTGTTTATAGGGTTTATGTAACACTTAACAAATGATTTATGCTTCCGCGGAATACGATGAGTCATGCTTTACGTAATGTAATACTTTACCTTAATAAATGAAAGTTTTATTTAAATCATGTATGAGTTCAATGTGATTGGTGGCTAGATCCTGGTACGTCACACGCCTCACAGGGGTTTCCGCATGTGGTATTTTGGGGGTGTGACAACTACCTCCCCGTCTTCGAGAAAACCAGCAAAAATACCAGCTTTCATTCAATGATTGACTTTTTAACGTCATCAAAATACAAATCAATATTTACTGCTGATGCTCCGATTCATACAGTAACACTTCGACAATTTTGGTTTAATGCTGAAATAGAGACTGAAGATAATAAGCCGGTTACCCTCACATCAAAAGTCGGAAAAAGTGTGGTTTGAATTTCCCCATCTACAATTTCCACTACATTTGCATTGGACGACTTGGGAGGTAAGACCAACTTTGAAAAACGTGAACTTCATACAGAGTTCATTGAAAGAGGGTATGATGCACAATTAAAGGAAGTTACTATGTACAAACCAAACTTCCCTTCGCCAATGAAATTTTTGTTTCATGCTCTTTTAACTTGTCTCTCAGCAAAGACCACCACATTTAATGAGATACCTTAAAAAATTCAGTATTTGGGATATGCTATTTTAACAATATCTGATTACAATTTATCACAAGCACTTTTTTCTGATTTGTTGACTAATGTGAAAAAAATGAAAAAAAGGTGCTCATAATAATGCTTTTCTGTTGTATCTAAGACTTCTAAGCTACTACTTACAAAAACAGGTGTCACAAACAGATTTTGAACAAGGTGTAGCTTTTCAAACAAATAGACTTACAAGTGAAACTTTTACCATAACTATGGATAAAGAGTCAAAAGTAGACCTTTCGTCAACAATATTACCTCTGTTTAAAGCAATTGAAATTCAAAATCAAAAGGATCATGTTGTAAGCATAGGGACACCACAACATGAAGTAGACCTTTCATATGAAAGTATGCTTAAAAGCCCCTCTCTCAGGGCTCCCAGGGCAATGTCGCTTTCTACACCACAAGCCTCTTCTCAACTTCCATCAACAATATTACCTCCGTTTGAAGCAATTGAAATTCGGAATCAAAAAGTCTCTCTCACCCACACATTACTGAGAGTATAACCCAACAAATGACAATGTTTGAACCAATTCAATCTGCTATCCTACAAACAGTTGAGGAGGTTATACCCCTTGAGTTTTACGAAACTCTTGGTGGTAGTTCAAGTGGAGCAGCCACTACAACTGTTGAACCCATTGGTTATCAGTTGGACAGTGGTTACATCATTAAGACTCCCTTGAAGGTAACCACTGTTGAGGCTACAACTGTAATCTCTGCTTCAGTAGGAAGTCCCCAGAACCAAGAAAAAGGGGCATTTGTTTTTGATGATATAGAGTCTTCTCCTATTATCAAAACAAATACAACCACCACAGGTGGGAATTCAGATGATCCTATTAAACTAGGTGATGAATTAAGATATAAGGATTTGACGGTTAGAATGTCTACCATTGAAACATCTGTTGCTGAAATGAAAGAAATGATGAAGCAGAAGATGGAGCTTTCTAAAAGTCAACCTAGCACTCAGCAAATTGTGTCACGGCCCCAGCCCCGGTTTGACCCGGTCAGGAGCCACGGGACAGGAACCCGTGGTATCTATGATGCGACAGCGGAAGATTTTAACAGGATCTTTTAAAAACTCAAAATGCCCAATTATTTTATTTCATAATGCGAGATAAACCCCGTAATTTACAATAGAGGAATTTAACTAGGAAATTCCCTGATTTATTAAAACATGTTTATTCATTTTTAACTGAGCCACCTCTTCAAGCTTGTTAGTGCTCCTTAGCACGTTTTCCTTGATTTATAGCAGGTCGCCTGAAACATGTTTTAAAAATATTTTATCAGCGGGGAAATGCTGGCGAGTCATTCAAGTATATAAAACGACACATTAGTTATTAATTACAGCATAAGAGCGATTACAATGGCTTCTATCTTATTTTTATTTGGCACCGTGTCACCTGGTGACGATGGTCATACCACTATTGGGTCTTTCCCCAAGTAGTGACGTTTATCACTGTTAGGATTTATTAGCCTAACCCGTGAGAAATTAGTAATGTGCACAATACCCCACTAGCCAGTGATTAAGATAACCACGACTTACTCCCTGTAATTATAACATTTGAAAATGGAGTATTGTAAAATACTGTTGATAAAAAGAGAATGACTCACATTGCAGATTTATACAGGAAAAGTTTAGCCTACTGATTAGCCTTGTAACCTAAATTTAAATAACATGCACACGAACTAGGTCAGTAACTAATACAACATTTACGATAACTCACGAGATTAAACCCTCACAACGAATGACAAAGTGCGATACTTAAACATCCATCGAATTCACGACGAATGACAAAGCATAACCCTAATGTGGGCAGCACTTAAACATCCATTGGATAGTTTCAAACGATCGGACATTGAATCGTAGCAGCGATTGAGTTAATACCCTGTATCGTAGCAGCGCCTCGCTATTAAAATTGTAATTTTGACTTTGAAGCAGTCTTCTTTCGTTTTTGTGTTTGATTTTCAACACCAGAGAACAGGCCATGCAACAAGCTATTTATAGGTGAAATTCAGGGTTCACGAAGCCCGCGTAAACCTTGGTTCGAACCTTACGCGGCCCGCCTAACCACCTATTCTACGCGTAGGGTTGCTGGGTCACAAGTAGGCGTGCCACGTGGACGACACGTGGATCCAGAACACTTATCCGGTCAACTCATGTTTGACGCGGCCCGCGTAAGGGTCCGCTTATCTTTACGCGGCCCGCCTGAATACCATATTTCTTGTTTTCTTGATTTTTGATATTCGGTATGGTTTCAGGGGTCCGGGTTTTCACTTGTAGGTTAGTTTTAGGACATTTTTAAGAGTCATTACATCCTCCCCATCTTATTTAAAATCTCGTCCTCGAGATTTACTGAAATAAGTGAGGATATTTTTGTTTCATCTCTGATTCCAGCTCCCAAGTGTACTCGGGTCCTCTCTTGGAATCCCATCTAACCTTGACTAGCACTAGTCGTTTGTGCTTGAGAAATTTGATCTTTCTGTCTACTATCTGAAGAGGTTTCTCAACAAATTTTAACTTTTCGTTTACCTCTATATCTTGAAGAGGTACTACCAATGATTCGTTTGATAAACATTTCTTGACATTGGATACATGAAATACGTCATGTACCCCGGCTAGCTCCTCTGGTAGTTGTAAGCGATAGCCAACTGGTCCTATACGTTGGATTACTGAAAATGGTCTTATGTATCTTGGACTCAGCTTTCCTTTCTTACCAAATCGAACAACTCCTTTCCAAGGAGAAACTTTCAATAGTACTCTGTCTCCAACTTGAAATTCTAACGGCTTACGCCTATTGTCTGCATAACTTTTCTGGCGATCTTGAGCCGTCTTTAGTCTTTCCTTAATTTGAGTGATCTTGTCGGTAGTTTCTTGCACAATTTATGGTCCTGATAATTGACTTTCTCCTATTTCTGCCCAACAAACGGGAGTTCTACACTTCCGTCCATATAGTGCTTCGAATGGGGCAGCTTCAATACTTGAATGATAACTATTGTTATAGGAGAATTCAATTAAAGGTAAATGGTTATCCCAATTTCCACCAAAATCTATCACACATGCTCTAAGCATGTCTTCCAGGGTTTGGATCGTCCTTTCACTTTGTCCGTCTGTTTGAGGATGATATGCAGTACTTAGATTTAGTCGGGTTCCCATAGCTTCTTGGAAACTTGTCCAGAAGTGGGAAGTGAAACGACTATCCCTATTCGATACAATGGAGAGTGGAACTCCATGTAAGGATACGACTTCATCTACATACAACTTGGCTAGCCTTTCCATGCTAAAGGTTTCTTTCATGGGTAGAAAATGAGCTGATTTGGTTAATCGATCCACAATTACCCAAATTGTGTTATTCCCCTTTCTCGTTTTGGGTAACTTAGTAACAAAATCCATTGTTATGAGTTCCCATTTCTATACAGGCATTTCTAATTGTTGTAGTAGACCTGAAGGTTTCTGGTGTTGTGCCTTAACTTGTGAACAAGTTAGACATTTAGAAGCATATCTAGCTATGTCATTTTTCATTCCTATCCACCAGAAATTATTCCTTAAATCTTGGTACATTTTATTGTTACCAGGATGTATGGTATACCTAGATTTATGAGCTTCTTCTAAGATTTTATTTCTTAATTCTCCTTGTTTAGGTACCCAAATTCGTTTCTTATGTAATCTCCAAATTCCATCTGCTCTTGCTCTAATTCTTTTATCCGCCCTTTCATTCCTTCAGCAACATCCTTGATTACTGTTTCCTGAACATCTTTTAATTGTTCCATTAAATCTAACTGCAGATTTAATCTAAGAGCACGAACTCGCTTTTGTTTTTCATGATACTTACGACTTAAGGCATCTGCAACTACGTTTGCCTTTCCTTCGTGATATTGAATATCACAGTCGTAGTCACTTAGGATTTCCATCCATCTCCTTTGCCTCATGTTTAATTCTTTTTGCCCAAATATATATCTTAAGCTTTTATGATCTGTATAGATAGTAAACTTACTTCCGTACAGATAATGTCTCCAAATCTTAAGGGCAAAGATTATGGCTCCTAATTCTAAATCATGAGTCGTATAGTTTTCTTCGTGCTTTTTCAATTGCCTTGATGCATATGCAATTACCTTCTTGCATTGCATCAGCACACATCCTAATCCTAGCTTTGAAGCATCACAGTATACTTCAAAATCTTCTGTTCCTTCCGGTAAAGCCAGAATTGGAGCATTTGTTAACTTCTGTTTCAAAATCCTAAAGGCTTCTTCTTGCCTAGGTCCCCATTCAAACTTAACTGCTTTACAGGTTAGCTTTGTTAATGGTACAGCTATATTGGAAAAATCCTTAATAAAACGCCTATAGTATCCAGCTAATCCTATAAAACTTCTAATTTCCATAGCTGATTGCGGAACCTTCCATTTGGTGATTGCTTCTATCTTAGAAGGATCTACATGAATGCCTTCATAATTCACCATGTGACCTAAAAATTGCACTTCTTGCAGCCAGAATTCACACTTCGAGAATTTGGCGTAAAGTTTCTCTTTTCTTAACAAAGTTAAGAGTGCATGCAGATGCTGACAATGATCATCCTGATTCTTGGAATAAATAAGTATATCATCGATGAAGACAATTACAAATTTATCCAAATACGGTTTACAGATTCTATTCATCATGTCCATAAATGCTACAGGAGCATTTGTTAACCTAAAGGGCATGACTGTAAACTCGTAATGACCATACCTAGTTCTGAAAGCAGTCTTAAGTATGTCTTCTTCCTGTACCTTCAATTGATGATATCCGGAGCGTAAATCTATTTTAGAAAAGTATCTAGCTCCTTGTAATTGATCGAAAAGATCATCAATCCTAGGTAATGGGTATCGATTCTTAATTGTAACTTTATTCAAGTCCCTATAATCGATACACATTCGCATCGACCCATCTTTCTTTTTCACAAACAACACTGGCGATCCCCATGGGGATGAACTAGGTTGTATGAATCCTTTGCTTAGTAATTCATCTAACTGCTTTTTCAATTCTAACATTTCAGTGGATGCTAACCGATAAGGTGCTTTAACTATCGGTGTAGTTCCAGGAATTAGATGAATTCTAAATTCGACTTCCCTATCAGGTGGTAATCCAGGTAGTTCTTCTGGGAATACTTCTGAATATTCTGATACTACTAGAATTTCCTTAAGTTCCTTACATTTCGTGTTAATGATTACTGAAATCATATACACTACTTCTTGTTTTCTTGAATAACTGGCCAATTTCATTACCGAAATGAATTTTAGTGGCTTACGTGGCTTATTTCCTGTAATCACCAATAATTCTCCTGTGGGTGTATGAATTTCTATGGAATTCTTATCACAAAGAATTCGAGCATGGTTGGCTATTAACCAATCCATTCCTAATACAACATCAAATCCTGCTAGATTCATAAGTAAAAGGTTTGTAGAAAATTTATGACCTAAAAGTTCTATCTTTCCTTCTCGCACAACCTTATCTATTTTAACAGAATTCCCATCTGCCGTTTCGACTATAAAAATCTGCCTAAGTTTGGTTAAGGGTAAATTAAGTGCTTGGCAGAACAAAGTATTTATAAAACTTTGGTTTGCACCAGAGTCAAATAATACTTTTGCATAAACGTCGTGAACTAGAAACGTACCAGCTATCACATCATGAATTAGCTCGGCTTCCTGAGTAGTCAGCTGGAAGGCTCTTACGTTCTTCTTGTTAGTTCCTTCTGCAGTTTTGGCTTTATTATCAGCTGGTTTGACCAGTTTTGGGCAGTCTGGCCTCAAGTGTCCAGCTTCTCCACAGTTATAGCAAACTGTGGATTTCTTCTTCCTGCAGTCTTCTTCTTGGTGCCCCGGGATTTTGCAGAAATTGCAATACCATTTGCATCTTCCAAAATGCTTCCTTTTACAGGAATTGCAAAATGGAATAGTGGAAGATTGCCCAGTTCCTCTTCTTCTAAAATTATTTCTGTTACCCATATGAAATCCTTGGGTAATCTTTTGGGCTACTTCCTTCTTTCGGTTTTCTTCTCTTGTGCGTACCAGTTCGTCAGTCAGAGTGTTAGCTAACTCTACCGCATCATCGATCGTGCGGGGTCTCGCAGCTTTGACAATATTACGGATCTCGCCAATTAATCCCCAAATGTAGCGAGATATAAGTATCGGTTCTGGCGAAGCAAGGGTTGGTACCACTCTAGCGTATTCGGAGAATGTCGAAGTATACCCTCGACAATCAACGCCTACCATCTGATGATTTAGGAATTTATTGGTCATTTGCTCCTTTTCGTACTCGGGACAGAATTTTCTTTCTACAAGACTTTTAAATTCTTCCCAATTCATGGTATAGGCCACACTTCTTCCTTTAGCTTGTAGAACTGTATTCCACCATTCTAGCGCCCCTTCTTTGAAAAGATGCGACGTATACATAACTTTGTCTTCCTCGCCACATTTACTTATCATAATTACTGCCTCAGTTTTCTCTAACCAACGCAGTGCAGCAGTTGCCCCTTCGTTACCTGCAAACTCAGCTGGTTTACAGGCAAGAAACTACTTGTAAGTGCAACCAGGTGTTGCAGCTTTCATTTTCTTAAGGAGTAGAGCTTGTATCCCCTCATTGTTGTTATTAATATGATGGCCGCCTCCGTTTATACTATTACTGAAATTATCGTCATTTGTACGCTTGCTAGGAACAATTTGTTGAGGTGCAATTGGATTTCGAGCAGCAGCAAGGATTTCTGGAATAGCATTGGCTATTCCCTGAGCAACGATATTCTCGATATCTTGCCTATTTAGAAATTGATCCTCCTGGTGTTGCTCAGATTGATTACCCTCGTTAATTTGTTCATTACCAGCATTTGCTATCTGGTAATTAAGTGATTAGCATAAAATAAAATAACAAAACAAAACAATCATACAATATCACATTTAACACGTGTAGCCAAAATTGTTGATTTTTCAACTTCCATTTTTATATATTATATTATGCATCCGTACACACTGTTATCTTACAAAAGTTTTTATTTTTAGGTTATTATACATACTTATATTTTTATTACTATTATTATTATACAAACATATTTTCACAACCACACTCTCCCTAGTCCACTATTCTTTCAGAAATGATGTTCCCTTTCATCGTATTTCCAGGAGATTTGTTCTCCTATCTCCCGAATCTTATTCCCTGCATCCATTAGTTCTTCGCCAAAATGGCGAAGTTCAGCTAAGTTTTCATTACTCATTGGTGGGTTTGGTGCAGGTTCTGGGTCGAACTGAGGGAAAAAGGTATAGGGATTATTTAGAAGGTTTTGAAACTGCCAATCATTGGTCCACCATTCGTCCATTCCTTGTGGTTGGGTGTGAATTAAAGGTTCTGGGATGGCTGGTTCCAGGTTTATTGGAAGTTGGGTTTCAGCAGGATAAGTAAAAATATTTTCATTGACAGGCTTAAGGGTATCACAGCTTGCCAGTATGAAATCTAGTTCTTCCTGTAACGTCATTTCCTTGGTTTGCTTGGAGCTTTCCCCAATTTCCATTTCTCCTAGTCTAAAACTTTCCTCGATCTCAATCCCTTTTCCTTTATCCATGGGATTTTCCATCTTGGGAATTTTCCTAGTTGCTGGTTTTCTTCTGCGCACACGTCTCCAGCCCACAAATCTTCTTCTTTTCTTTGGTTTTGATTTCTCCGGAGGTGGAGCTTGAAATTCCATAGGTTCTTCCACATCGGCCAAGTAACCAGTAAAATCTCTGGAAACTTCCACTTTTACGGGATAGAGATTGAGATTTTCTAGAGCTTCAGATAATTCATTCATGCTGTTTAGCATTTACAAACTTTTAGTTTAAAATTTTGGTAAATTAATTTTCACAGAATCCTAAAAAAATAGAATCAGAATTTTAATATTAATTACAAATATTTAATAAACCATTTTATTGAAACAAAATCTTTATTTTTAGTACAACTAATATTATTTTAAAATTTCTGGCTAATAGATAATATGGGTGCTAATACTGGGTCAGGGTGTTGGTAATTTAAAGGTCATGATTTACTGCTACTGTAGCTAACATATACAGATTTGCCCATTTTTCATCTAATTTATCTTCCCATGGTGGATTGTTGCCTATTTCCTGGGTTTCTTTTATTATCACCTCTTTGGTTTGTAACTTCCTCATTTTCTCTTGACTTTTTCTAATAATCAAACTTCTTTTATTAGGGGAAAGTGGTTTCTCATATTGTGCCTTTCGAACAAATATTCCCTCCTCAGTGTCTGCTGAGTATCTTGAGGAATTTGATTGGGATGAAGTTCCAATATTTTTCGGTGTACTATCTAATTTAAGATAGATATCCGATATTCTCTGCTTACCCATACTGTAACTAACAAGTAGCCAGTTAATAAAGCACATAATCACAAAATGGTAATCAGGAAAATTAAGTATATTTAAATACTTAATAGGCTTAAATCAGTGGCTCTTTCAGTAGCTCTGATACCACATTTTCCTGTCACGGCCCCAGCCCCGGTTTGACCCGGTCAGGAGCCGCGGGCAGGAACCCGTGGTATCTATGATGCGACAGCGGAAGATTTTAACAGGATCTTTTAAAAACTCAAAATGCCCAATTATTTTATTTCATAATGCGAGATAAACCCCGTAATTTACAATAGAGGAATTTAACTAGGAAATTCCCTGATTTATTAAAACATGTTTATTCATTTTTAACTGAGCCACCTCTTCAAGCTTGTTAGTGCTCCTTAGCACGTTTTCCTTGATTTATATCAGGTCTCCTGAAACATGTTTTAAAAATATTTTATCAGCGGGGAAATGCTGGCGAGTCATTCAAGTATATAAAACGACACATTAGTTATTAATTACAGCATAAGAGCGATTACAATGGCTTCTATCTTATTTTTATTTGGTGCCGTGTCACCTGGTGACGATGGTCATACCACTATTGGGTCTTTCCCCAAGTAGTGACGTTTATCACTGTTAGGATTTATTAGCCTAACCCGTGAGAAATTAGTAATGTGCACAATACCCCACTAGCCAGTGATTAAGATAACCATGACTTACTCCCTGTAATTATAACATTTGAAAATGGAGTATTGTAAAATACTGTTGATAAAAAGAGAATGACTCACATGGCAGATTTATACGGGAAGAGTTTAGCCTACTGATTAGCCTTGTAACCTAAATTTAAATAACATGCACACGAACTAGGTCAGTAACTAATACAACATTTACGATAACTCACGAGATTAAACCCTCACAACGAATGACAAAGTGCGATACTTAAACATCCATCGAATTCACGACGAATGACAAAGCATAACCCTAATGTGGGCAGCACTTAAACATCCATTGGATAGTTTCAATCGATCGGACATTGAATCGTAGCAGCGATTGAGTTAATACCCTGTATCGTAGCAGCGCCTCGCTATTAAAATTGTAATTTTGACTTTGAAGCAGTCTACTTTCGTTTTTGTGTTTGATTTTCGACACCAGAGAACAGGCCATGCAACAAGCTATTTATAGGTGAAATTTAGGGTTCACGCGGCCCGCGTAAACCTTGGTTCGAACCTTACGCGGCCCGCCTAACCACCTATTCTACGCGTAGGGTTGCTGGGTCACAAGTAGGCGGGCCACGTGGACGACACGTGGATCCGGAACACTTATCCGGTCAACTCATGTTTGACGCGGCCCGCGTAAGGGTCCGCTTATCTTTATGCGGCCCGCCTGAATACCATATTTCTTGTTTTCTTGATTTTTGATGTTCGGTATGGTTTCAGGGGTCCGGGTTTTCACTTGTAGGTTAGTTTTAGGACATTTTTAAGAGTCATTACAAATTGCCAATGAGATTTGGAATTCTATGCAACCCATCCTTCAAGCTCAGAGGAATTTGGCTGAAAGTAACCACAATTCCCATATGGAACTTATCAGAAATATGGTTGATGCTAGGTATAAAGATACACATGCAGAGGTTAGGGACATTAAGGAACATCTGTTCAAACTTACTGGCTCTACCCCTACACCAATCTTTGAGAAAGATGATGATGTTGATGCCAAAAATGGGGAGAAAGATTCATTGAGAAAGTTGACACCTGATTCAAAAGCTAAACCAAAACCAAAGGTGCAACAACAACTAGAGTCAGCTGAACAAAAATCTTCTGCAAAAGCTTCAGAATGTGGAAAGGAAAAAGGGATTAATGAGATCCTGAACAAGAAAAGTGAAGAGATAGCTTTGGAAAAGCAGAAGAAGCAAGATACAAAGGAAAACACTACTACTCCTACAAAAATTGTATCCTCTACTAAACCTAAACCCAAACCTTCTTTAGAAAAACCACCACAAAAGAGTGAGAAAATAGCTTCAACACCATCATCACCAATTCACCCAATTGATGCTGATACAACAAAAGTATCAGCAGATGTTAGCCAAACAGCTGCTGAGACACCAGTTGTTTCAGCAGAAGTTTGTCAAACATCTGCCATGATCATTTTTCACTACACCAACAACAATCCAACCACCTCCAACATCACAAAGATTTCCCACACATTCACCTTCACCACCAAAACGTTCTCCTTCACCAGAAATCATGTCCACACACAAGAGAAAAACTCATGTTGTGTTAGAAGATGATGAGGAGATTAAATCACCAATCCCCGTATCATCTGTAGAGGTTGTTTGCTTCAACAGACTTTATTATTTGTTGATCATCATCAGTTAAAGATCTTCTTTTAAACATCCTCTATTGAACTGCATCATCTGTTGATCCACAACAGACCTTAGCTGCATCATACTTCTGTCTTCATCAGCAGATGTTCTCTTAGGCAGACCTTTGCTTCAACAGTCTTTGTGTTTATCAGCAGAGGTTGTTTGCTTCAACAGATTTTGTCTTCAACAGAGCTTTGGGTTTGGCAGACTTTAGTGAAATAGATGTTGAGTGTATTCCTTTGGTTGCAGATGTTCAAAAGACTGTTATTTGTAATTAGAGGTTGTAGAGTATTTTGTGTTTGATTTTAAGTCTTAGATTTCTTTCCCTTGAGCGATTAGAAAACATGATGGAGCACATACCTTAGAAAACATGATGGAGGAATAGTTGTAGGAAACCTCTGTTGGAAAGCAACAGAAGTTTGTGAAACGTTAATACCAACCTGTGTTTGATTCCTGATGATAGATGAAGAAAGAGTTGTCAGACTTGCTCTGCATGAAGCCTATCATGAGAACACATGCTGCGAAAAATGTTCATATCTGGTGTTTTAGTAACAAGTTCCCAGGTCTCATTTTTAATGAGAGCACTAAATTCATCGTTCATAGCATTATCCTCTTAACAACTATTGACTAACCCTTTTAACTTCTGTTGACTAACCCTTTTAACATGGGTTGACTAACATCTGATACTTAACATCTATCAATTTGGCAACCTCTATTGGGGATAATGGATGACAATTGTTAGGAAACCTCTGTTGAAAAGCAACAGAGGTTTTTAACAGTCGATAGACAATAGTGGTTAGGTTATCAACATAATGGAACTTCTGTTGACTAAACCTGTTGACCATTAGTCTTATCAATTTTGTAAGTTTGCACTAATTATTTTTTTAGTTTCTATAAAATGTGTTATGCATGGTTTTTTAAAAACCACCCGTGTTTGCACACGGGTCTTACTACTAGTTTAATATTTGATTAATCAAAAGAAAAACTAAACTAAAAATTACAATATCTATACACCTATCTATACTTTCTATTAAAATTTGGTATGCATGGTTTTCTAAAAATCACCTGTGTTTGCATACGAGTTTTATTACTAGTATAATATCGTATAATATAATATAATTGAATTGTTGTATTATGTTGTACACATACAAAATTACCTAAAGGTCCCTCTCAAAGTCAAGTCTCTCTCAAAGAAATTCCCGAAGAATCAAGGGCAATACCGTCCAACAAAAATAATAAGTCGCTGTAATAACACACACAGGTCCATTTTCGTTAGTAGATGCGTTAAGACAACAATAAGTTTTCAACACTCTCTCTTCAACATACGCTAGGGTTTATTTCCGTTAAAAGGGGGAAAACGACGACCAACACAAATACGGATTCGAAGCTATCAATTCTGCTAATTCGCTAGTTAATCAATCGATTTTGCATAATTGTTAGGAGGATTTGTATGCGAATTGGTTCAATTTGAGCTGTACGGATCTCTTATGCATCAAGCAAGGTAACCTCTTTGCATTATTAGATTGTGTAACAATTTGAGAAGATATTGTTGCTGTGTGTGGATATGTTTGATGTTATTGTGGTTGTAGAAGAGATCAAGTTCAGTTATGTGGTGAATTAAGGAAAGGTTAGCTGGATAGTTAGTAATTTAGGGTTTGTTTAGTTGAAGTATTAGTTTAAGTGGACTTATAGGTGTTTGATGGCATTTGAAAGTTTAGTAAATCTGTGTGTTATAAGGTTTGATATGATTGGAGTTGGATTTATAGAGAGTTGATTCTAGGGAGGCTCAAATGCATTTAGGAAGTATTAAGATTTAAACATGTGAGCCATGGGGATTATGTGTTACTGACGTGGATGCGGAGGAGAGAGGAGGGGTGTCTGTGGCAGGCACCGGTGTTTTCGGTGGGAGGGGGAGGAGAGAGAATATGTGTGGTGCGTGGGAGAGGAGAGAGGGAGTGAAGTTTGTGGGCAAGGCCTGGCCAGTTCGACATGGAGGTTAAAGGTTTATAGACGCCTCTTGACTGCAGATGGTCTAAAGATCATACTCCTTAGCATACCATTTTTACTGGCTTAGATGTTTATTTATATTGTTTTACAATGCATAGTTGACTTAGAAGTTTACTAAAAATGATAAATTTATTGTTGTGATTTCAAGTTTTTAGTTTTTTAATTTTTTCTTTGTGCATACCTGTTTCTACACTATGGAGTTTTGTGGTTATGATAATACATACATCAGTGTGTAGGTGGTTTCCATTTTTATCTTGAAACTTTTTGGCATACCCCAAAGTTTCTTTGGCTGATTTGTTACTGAGTTGTGTGTATTTGTACATGATCTTCGTTGAATTGGCGCATTTGAAATAAAGCTACTTGCGCAAAGATGTGGCGCGCTTGGTCCTAGTCTCCTAGATAAGATATGGAAACGTTGCTCAGTACCATTTAATAAAAGTTGATGCATTTTGATGAGTTTACTATTGTAACTGTACCTAATATCTGTAACTGGATGGACAACCAAACTTTTCCAATTTGCTTGTGTGAAACTGCTTACACTGATACCATGTGCAAAAGATTATGTTCAATAATTATTGTTCAGCATATCTTGTATGTACCTCTTACAGCTTATATAATTACAGAAGTAGGTACTTTATTGTTTGTCACCTGACTTTACCTGATCCATTAACCAACCAGTGACATTGTGATATTTTCAACATTAGTAAGGTATTGTAGTTACGGATCCAAGATTCCAAGCTAATAATGCTGAAAATAATATCAATAAGTCAATAACACAATCTTTGAGTCTTTACTTGTTTAGAATGTAAGTTCAGAGTCTCTGATTTAAGAAAAAAATGTTTCTCTCTTCTAGGTGATGACGGTGTATACTCATACAAGATACTAACGGATGGATCCTGAAAGCAAGACGTTTGGAAAAGGTGAGTTTTAAAGCAATAGTCTTTCATAAGTCGTGACGTTTCTCAGATATTGTATCCTTTTGCTCGTTCTGTTTCAGCAAGTAACTATCTGCTTTATGCGTTTTCTGATACAGGGCCAAGAGAACTTACGGGTGCTGTGGATCTTATAAGCTACTATAAATTATTGCCTCACCATGAATTCTTCTGCAAGAAATCACTTCCGTTGTCAATTTCAGATACACATTACCTGCATAACGTTGTTGGAGACTCAGAAATTAGAAAAGGCGAAGGGATGCAGTTGGATCAGCTTATCCAGAATACATCCTACTCAAGGGACACAAATACGCGCATACAGCCATTTGACCTCGACATCCTCGGGGAAGCCTTTCAATTAAGGGAATCTGCTCCTGTTGACCTTCCATCTGTAAGTAGTTGACCATTTGACCTATGGCATATGTGTACATAACTACATATGTATTTATGCATGGTGGACTTTTCTAGTCAGAGAAGGGAATTCCTACTGTAGCCGGAAAATCTAAAAGCGAATCGAAGGACAAAGAGAAAAAGCACAAAAAGCACAAGGACAAGGACAAGGATAGAGAGCATAAGAAACATAAGCATCGTCATAAAGATAAAGATCGAAGTAAAGATAAGGATAAGGAAAAGAAGAAGGATAAAAGCAGTCATGACAAGGTTAGCTTTACGCCTTTACTGCTTTGTTTTCAATTACCACTGGTCTCAAGAATGATACGTTCTTAGTAATTTGTTAGCCTCTACTGTGCATCTGTATTTCGTGCTGTTAAAAATGTTTATTCTTATGCATGTAGACATGTAGGCTGTATCTTGATTATTTAGCTTTTTGAAAGGAGTAAAATGTCATTTTCGTCCCTGAGGTTTGGCCTGTTTTGTGATTTTTGTCCAAAGGTTTTTTTTGCATCTGGATTCAAAAGGTTTGAAATCTTGCCATTTTCATCTGGCTCGTTAACTCCATCCATTTTTCTTTGTTGGGTCAGGGGTATTTCCGTCTTTTTTGTTAACTTAAAGGGCAATTCGGTCTTTTTCAGGGGTGTTCGGTCTTTTTACATAAAGTGAAAAAGACTGAATTGCCCTTTAAGTTAACAAAAAAGACGGAAATACCACCGACTTAATGGAGAAAAAATGGATGGAGTTAACGAGCAGGATGAAAATGGCAAGAGATTCAAACCTTTTGGATCCAGATGAGAAAAAACAAACCTTTGGATGAAAGTCTCAAAACTGGCCAAACCTCAGGGACGAAAATGGAATTTTACTCTTCCTGAAAGTATTCTGTTCAGTTAGTTGATGCTGATGTGAAAGGGAAAAAATGACATTTATGGCACACATATGATATTTTCTTAGTTAAATGGCAATTATGATATTTTTTTTTAATCAGCAATAAAAATAATATCTGGATCTCATCACTGTCTGTAATACACTGATACCTCAATTCTCACATCCCAAACCCCAATATAAAAATGGTGGTTGAGATAATTAATGGTGCTATTTTGAAACTGTTTCAGAAAAGGAAGCATGATGGAGACGAAGATCTCAATGACATTCACAGGCACAAGAAAAGTAAGGTAACTCTGCTGCGCTTCAATGTTTTGAATGGATCACAGTTGTGTGGTTATGTTTTTTTGTTCTCTTTTCATGATCGTTTTTACTTCTATCTTATTGCCCATCAAAGTTATGATGTTAATTTTTCAGCACAAGGGCCCAAAATTGGATGAAATGGGTGCAATAAAGGTAGCAGCATGAAAGTGGCATGTAATCTGTATTGTTGTTTGTCCTCGATGTTGCAAATTAAAACCCGAGAGGTCCTTAGTGTGGTTAAAACAATCGAGGTACCCTACAATTCAATTTTCATGATAAACAAAAGTCCAAAATAAATATATTTTTTTGTTAAAATATTTTGTCATGGTCTTATAAACTGAAACATATAATGTTATCGCTATATTATTGGATTATAATAATTTAATAAAGTTACAACTTTTGTTTCGTGCAGAACGCTACCTGGACTAACTAAAGATTACCAAGATGGTGAATTCACCTGTTGAATTAGATTTATTTGAAGGTACAAATTGAGGGAAAACAGACTTTTTTGTATCATAGATGACCTTTAATCCAAAACTTCAATCTTTTATTTCAGTTTTAGTGGAGCCGCATAAACAAAATGTTGTGTATCAATATCAGTTTTGTCACGTTTTAGAAGTTTCTTTTAGTTTTTTAATGAATAGGCAAACTGGTAGGAAGCTCTGTAAATAACAAAATAGTAAATACTAGTGAAGTGAGAGGATAAATTAATATAGCAGTCGTTCCGGGTGTGAAAATGATGTCATTTTAGCCTGATGTATCATATATGATGTCGTTCCGGGTCAGTGTATGTGACGTATTGCACGTATGGGCTTGTTTCCCAACGTTGTAAAGCCGATAAGCCGCCCGTGTCTTTAGTGATTGTTTTTATAAACACAATACATTGATGTTGAATCGCGTTGGTGACTGGTACTGCTTGGTCAGATACTCAGATTGATCATATTTGCCTGCGGTCCCCTGGTCTACCATGGGATTAACCTGACAAAACTGGACAATGCAAAAGTGTGACACTTTGACCCATTTATTCTGGCGACGTCTTCTGTTCTTACGTGGTGTCTTAAATAACCTACGGGCTTTATTCCACACCACTCAACCTTATATTCTCCGGCTTTGATTTTTGTTTTAACCGATCCATCTTTGCATGGTTTATATAAGGTTTAAAAATGTGTCAACCGTGTGCCTTCATAAAGTTTCTTTAATTTATTTTTGTTTAGCTTGATCGATCTTTTGGACCTTTTTGTTAATAATTTAAGATCACACAGTATGGATGTTTAATGTTTATGTCACATGTTTATATTTTTATGTGATGAATATGATAGTTACATTTTTATATGAACATGGGTTAAGTTATTATACAAAGGCTCCTAATTGTAAGAAGTGTAAGAAGTATTTATAGAGTGACAAACGTCCAATAACCTAAAATTAAACCCACTATATCACCACCCAAAACCTAAACACCCACCCCTACCCCACCACCACCCAAAAACCTAAACCCCTCCCCCACCACCCAAAAACCTAACCCCCCCCCCCCCCCACCCCCACCCCCTCGGCAACAAAAAAAAAAAAAAAAAATGGGTGGGTGATGGGGGTGGGTGGGGGTAGAGGTGTACAAATCGGTTTTTTTCAAAAACCGGTTTCGGTTATTAACCGAACCGGTTTTTTCATCCAAAATGAAAACCGGTTTTTTTAATAACCGGTTTCGGTTACTAACCGGTTTTTCAAGTCCAAAACAATAACCGGTTGGGATCGGTTTTTAACCGGTTTTTGCCAAAAAAAAAAAAACGGTTTTTTTAAAACCGGTTTAACCGGTTTTTTTAAAACCGGTTTTGGTTATTAACCGGTTTTTCATACCAAGAATCCTAACCGGTCTATAACCGGCGGTTCGGTTATAAAAAAAACGGTTTCGGTTTTTTTCCCAGTTTCGGTTCTAAAACCGGTTTTTTTGTACACCTCTAGGTGGGGGTGGGGGTTTAGGTTTTTGGGTGGTGGTGGATGTTTAAGGGTTTTTTTTTTTTTTTTTTTTTTTTTTTGTGTGTGTAGTGGGTTTTTTAGGAGCCTTTGTACCCTTCTTATAATTAGGAGCCTTTGTATTTGATCCTAATCCATATAAACATATATGGACCAAAATAGACCGAAGTTTTTGCATTAATCAGGTAGTTTCAAGATATTATTTTTGTTTAGTGATACGTATCTAGTTAAAATGGTATCATTCATACCAATCAATATTGTCTGTTTGGCATACAAAAAGCTCATAACTCCGCTTTGAGTTGCTAAGGTGGAGGCTCACATGATGTAACCCATGTCTTTATTACCCCAATCTGAGCACACATAATTGTGGAGTTCTCTCATCCACAATCAATACGTCCAAAATAAATTGGTGATTCTTGAGGGGAAACATTCCTTATGACATGCTATATCTCATTGGTTAGAACACAAGTACAACATGATGTGAGACTCGTCTAAGGTGTTACAAACACGTTCATTGCTATTTATCGTTCTTAGTGAGGTTTATCCTACCATCTTAAATAGAATAGAAAGTAAGTGGCTCTAATACTATTTGCAACATCCGACTTCATAGCAATCAATTTCGTTTGCTTAATCATGGAGTTCTCCTCTCATCCACGACCAATACGTCCAAAACGTTTTAGTGATATTTTAAGAAGGGGCATTCCTCGGTATCTCTCATGTTGGACTAAACAGAACAATATAAAATTTGCCTAAAGTGTCACAAAATATATAGGTCAACATACATGATAACTTCATAGTTTCACATGTTGGACTAAACAGAACAATATAAAATTTGCCTAAAGTGTCACAAAATATATAGGTCAACATACATGATAACTTCATAGTTTCACAAATGTTCAAATATGATACATGTACACATATTAGAAAGAACGATGATACATAAAAGTTTTTATTATTAACATAATGATACATGTACACATATTAGAAAGAACGATGATACATAAAAGTTTTTATTATTAACATAATGATACATGTACACATATTAGAAAGAACGATGATACATAAAAGTTTTTATTATTAGCATAGACATTTGTTACGTAATAACTTTTAGATGTGATTCGGTGGTCTACACGTGACGCCTATATGGTTTTACTTTGTTAACGTGACACTTTCAAAGACTAAAATCATAACGTGTTATCGTTGCCTGAAAACCATTGTAACACCACCACAACCCTTCCTACAACCCCCCAACTCCGATCTCTACCTCACCACCAACTAATCGTCGTCCCTCTTCAAATCGAACAATATAACACCCATTGGATATTAAAATTCAAATCACGACCTGCATTGGGAATGGGGGCGTTTGTCGACTAACGGTGGCCACGATGGTAATGACGGTGTGAGAAAGGTCAATTTTTAAGATGTGAGGTTCAATTTACTGTGGTGGACTGTCCATAAAAATTTTGGAAAAAAAGGTAGACGAGAAAACGAAAGCTAAGCAATTTATTTTTGGGTTATTGGATTTTAATAATCCTAAGTTTCACCTGTTGGCCGATAATAATACCAACTTTAAAAATTCCCTCCAATAATCCCAACTTGTAAAAGTTTGGCCGCCATTGATCCTTTTCAAACATATTTGGTCTTCTCAATAGATTCAATTACACCTAGAGACTCCTTAATTGATTCAAGTGCACCTATGTTAGAAAAAGATCAATGGCGGCCAAAGTTTTACAAGTTGGGATTATTGGAGTGAATTTTTAAAGTTGGGATTATTATCGGCCAACAGGTGAAACTTAGGATTATTAAAATCCAATATCCCTTTATTTTTAAGTAAATACATTATAATCACTTTTATCGGCTCTTGGCTAGTCATCTTGTCTATTATGATGAAATAAGATCCTTAAATTTTATATATCATGCTCAAATTGTATATTATATACACATGTACTGTGTATTTAAAAAAGTTGTACAACTATAACCAATTTTATGAATATCAATAATTTCTTATTGGCAAATGGCAATAGTAGAAGATGAGTGGCATAAGCGAAAAGAACTCCTACTTAAAAAAAGGACGAAAGAGAGTAGTATTTTTAGTTATTCTTCTGTTTTAAAAGAGCCGAGTCGGCTTAGCTTGCTTCGGTTTGTAAACAAGTTGAGTCAGAGTTTGACCTGGTTCGGATTGTGAGTTAGCTCAGATTATTTTATTTTATATACTAATTTTATTTTATATGCATTTGCTCTCAAATTTCTTGTATGTGTTGTATCCATAACATAGTTTTAACAGTTGCAAACTATACAAACATCAAGAAAAATAACTTTCCCTCCAACCTTTATAGTATTCTAACAAACATTGATTCGATATTAGTTTCATGAAGATCTTCGTAATGGTTTGTGTATTGTATAGTTGTTTCCGTCATCTTTTATTACTATAAACCCTAACTAATAAAATATAATTCCAAACTTATAAGTAAATTTGTATAACGATTGCATGACTTATCCACATATATAATTTATTCAAATAAGTTAGTTAAGCAATCGAATTAATTAAAAGTAAGCATATTGTTTTTTTTTTTTTTTTTTTTTTTTTTTTTTTTTTTTTTTTTATAAAAGAAAATCGTTGTAAACTTTAAATTCTTTCCAATAGTTTTCACTTTAAGTACAATCATCAAACCATTTTCAAAACCCAAATATCCTATATTCCTATGGTTGATTCAACGATATGTAATATAACATAAGTGGTGTTCGAATCTTACCTGAATGGGTTGTGTTTTGTGTTATAAAATAACCCATTAGCATAGTTAATTAAAGGGTTCCCACCAATAAGTTATATTACAATATGTTCATTATTACAAAGAAGTTTTTGAGATTGTTTTCACTCTTTATTATTTTTGCAGCAAGTTCTACTTGATTATTCATGTGGCAACTTTATATTTGCAGGCTTGTGAATTAAGGTTGGTTGTTACTTAATTTGTGTTTACTTTAATGATTTTCAGTTTCATGAAGTCATTGTTTAGAAACTGATTTTGTTTTCAGGTTTGTTGATAGGTCATGCCAGCCCAAAAGTTTAGGCTTCATCGCTTTTTGTTATTCGGTATGGTACTTAATCTTACAATCAGTTTTACTTTGTTTTTTAAGAAGGTACTGTTGTCATGGACATCGAGGTGATTTCACATGCCTCCAAGTTGTATTTTTGGTGTAGAGCAATTGCATAAAAACTAATATGTGACTTTTTTGAGTAATAATATACTTAAATCTCTTCTTTTGCCATATAATTGTTGCATCATCTTCTTCCTTCTTCATTGCACAACACCACGGTAACCTCATTGATCTGATTTATTTTTTGGTATTTGTAACATTTTGATTTTTTGTTTATTGATGCATTGATTCATTTGTAATCACTTACAGATCACCCGTCATCTTAATTTGAGCAATTAAACGGAGTTTTCTTAAACAGCACCGTAAGTTTCGTTCACTAATCCATGCATTGTTAATTCCACATGTTTTTTTGATTCTTAATCGTCGATTCTGTTTCAGGTACACTTTTTGCTGTTAGTTCCATGTGTTTTTTTCAGATTAATTGTTGCTATATATATATTGGTTTTGTTTTGATGAAAAGGGAAAACGTTCGAGACGTTTGATCCAAGAACCGAAGAAAAGATAGCGGATATTGCTGAAGGAGATTAAGATGATGTTGATCTGGCTGTTGAAGCTGCACGTTGATCCACAATAAGCACTGCTCATCTAAGTTTCCTCCAATGACAGTGGTTATAACAAGTTAATAAGGCAAAGCACTGATCTGCCTAACAACTGTTGGATATAAAGACTGTTATACACAGAGACTGATGAGGATTATTCACTGTTGAAGACCAAAGCACTCATGAAGACCAAAGCTCTGTTGAAGACAAGCACTGATGAACCAAAGGCCAGATCAATCAAAGGTGAACCACTGCCCAACAACAACAGTGGTTCAGCCTCAACAGCAGTTATTCTACCTTTGTTTATGTTAACAATGTTTATATGTAACAGTATTTATCACATCAGTGTTTTATAGTCTGTTAGGTTGTTAGATGTCATCACCTCAGTGTTTATATGTAACAGTATATATGATATCAGTTTTTATATGTAACAGTGTTTATCACAACAGTGTTTATATGTAACAGTATTTATCACATTACCTCAGTGATTTGATCTGTACTATAAATTGAACAGTTGTTTGATCTTTATACTAATAAAGAAAAATGAAGTACACTTGGATCATTATTAAGCTCCTCATTTTGATTGTTTGGGTATAGTATTATTGAAATTGGCCTTTTTTTGCAAACAGATGTCTATGGGCAAACATCTGTTTAAGGTCAAACATTTGTTTAAGGCCAAACATATGTTTATGGCCAAACATCTGTTTAAGGTCAAACTTCTGTTTAAGTCCAGACAACTGATATACAAGGCCAAACATCTTTTTAAGCCCCAACATTTGTTTAAGTCTAAACAGATGTTTAACCATATCCACTGTCTTCTAATCTTTTAACACTCTTCAAAATACTTAAAAATGATAGTTTTAATTAATCCTTAAAAGTATGTTACAACCACTGTGTTGGTTCAAACATTTGATTGTTAAAAGTTATCCACTGCTGAAAGACAACCTCTGTTTCTTCATTCTTCATGTTGACCACTGACTGACCAAACATCAGTGTTTCAATCACTGTTGGCTATCCACTGATAGTCAAAAAACAGCCACTGCTCACATTTTTATTGTTGACATCCACTGATATTGACCATCAGTGGTTTCCCTAAAGAACAGCCACTGCTCACATTTTTATTATTGATGGGGTTAATTAGTGATAGAATGAAATTATCAAAAGAAAACTAGAATTATAATGAAATTACCATTTTACCTAATCGTTACATTCCAATGAGATAAGAGTTCCTCCAACATTGTTTTCATGATAAAAATTAAAGTTAAAATAAAAAAATACTGTTGATGACAATTTGTTGCAAATCAAATCAGTAATAAATGCTAATTTCTTGAGCTTTGGACATTGAAAATTTGCAAAATGTGAATTTCAAATTGACGGTTATTATCTCTTAATTAAAGTTAAAATAAAAATTAGAAAAGTCATCATGACAATTGCTTTCAAATCAAATCAGTAATTACTGATAATATCAATAAGTTTTGAAATTCAAAATATGCAAAATGGTAATTTAAAATTTACGTTCTTTCTCTTTTTTTCCTACGCTTTGATATCATTTCTAATATTTAATTACTTTAATAAAGCAGGATATAAGGATATGCACTACTTACCTTTCAAAACCCATTTGCCATTGCATTCAATCTAAATTGTGAATGGAGAATCGGTAAGCTTGAATTCCATATATATCAGTGGTATTTTTTTTATGAACATCCATGCTAATTGTATTATCATATTACGTTTATCAATAGATATATTTTACTTATTCTTTTTTGTATGTACAGTCTTCAAATGGAGGGAGCAAAGGTTAGTATGCTTAACGATCTTAATACATTCTCAAATAACTATTCGATCAGAGTGAAGATTGTTACCATGTCGAGTAAGATGATGAATAAAAAAAATGAAACATATCGCCTTGATATGATATTTATGGATGAGATGGTACTGTATATATTTGTCTTATAATTTTTTTGGACATTTGAATACACAAATGTTATATAACACGTTTTTTATTTAATCGGATGTTTCATATTGTTAGGGAACTATGATACAAGCCAGCTGTCTGCATAAGATGCTAGACAGATTCAAAGATTTCCTTCAGCTCGATCAATGTCTTCTTATCACCAAACCGTCTCTTGCTGCTAATAAGTCCTCTGCTAAGTATACCAACAGAAATGACAAAATATCTCTGTATTTCTATACTTCTGTTGAGAAATGCCTTGACTGGTCTGGACCGAAATACCGTTTTAATTTCGTTAACCTCAAGGATGTTGTTCAAAATAAAATTGAAGTTAATACAGTTATTGGTATGTAAATCACTATATGATATATATGTACTGTTTTGTCTTATTGTTTTTTTTTTCATGTTATCGCTTCTTAATGCTGTTTTCTTTTAACAATATATTTTTGTTTATAGATTGGATTGGTTATGTGGAAGTATGTTTCAATCTAGAGGATACAACAAAGAAGGATGGGAGCAAGGGCAAGAGGCTTAATCTTAGAGTTGAAGACCTTGAGTGAGTTCTTTTTATCAAGTTGTTGCATTTTGACGTTTAAAGCATGACAAGGTTGGTTGATGTTATTATGTTTTATGTTAATATTTTAGAGGTCAAAAGTGTCCGGTTACTTTGTGGGATGCTTTTGCTATTGACATGTTTGCTTACATGAATGATAAGAAACGAGAGAAACATGTTGTTATCCTTTGTCATTTTGGTATGGTCAACCTTTACAAAGGTACAATTTATACTTAATTAGTTTAATTTTTATTTATTTAGTAATTTATATTTATATTTATATTTATATTTATATTTATTTATATGTTTTAATTTTGACACTGTTTATATTGATCTACATATGGTTTTATTTTTAAATTCAGGCAAGCGTGGAGTTGCAAACGGGTTTGACCTTGGCAAACTTTTTATTGACACTGACATTGAAGAGATATCCTCTTTTAGGAAGAGGTATAGTTAGTAATATGCATATAAACATTAAAAAGTATTATTTTGATTTTACATTTACTTTTTACGTTTTAATTTGATCACATGAATCTGTTTAGGTATGTAGAGAAAATTTCTTCTTCATCTTCATCAAATGAGCATGTTGGTTCTTACGTTATCTCAAGTGTTGAAGATGAGTTCCTTAATAACCCTGATTTCATGCTTATTGGTTTCCTTGGAACCAAATTAACGGTGTGTGTATTTTCTTATAAGTATTTTACATGCTGAGTTTTTTTATAGTCTTTTCTAAGGATTATTATCTTTGTTTGATATCGATAGACAAAGAAGGTTTTGGTTCTCGGCACAATCACAGCCATATGCACTGATAAACTTTGGTATTACAATGGCTGTAACCACTGTAAGTCCAGTGTTGAGGAAAGATTTGTAACGAAAGAGAATGTGGATGGTTCATTTGATGTTGATCATACAAAAGCTTTGGTGTGTACAAATGATAAATGTGAAGCAGTTGACATCTATTCTATTCCGCGGTTTGAGATTACAGTTTTATTTCCTTATACTAAATACTAATATGAATCACACTTCTGTTATTAGTAATACTAATGTTTTCATTTGTTTTTAACTTTGATAGCTTCAAGATACCTATCAGGGTGCAAGACTCTTCCGGTACTGTGTCTTTGACACTCTTTGATTATGAAGCTTACAAGATTCTTAAGAAATCTGCCAAAGAGTTACTTGCAATCCAAGATTAGGTAATAAATACATGCATTCAGTTATTTGGCCATGTAGTAAATATAATTTAAAATTAATTTTTATAAAATTGTAGGTTCTCAATTATGGAATCATTGTGCTCATAGTAATTTATATTAATTTTTATAAAATCATAGGTTGTTAATTCTGGAGAGATACCGAACCCATATCCTGAGATTTTTGACACACTGATTGGAAAGAAATGCGTCATCATAAATGTTAAAGACTATAATATTGAGCATCAGGTTGAAAACTATGGTATTGCAATGGTCACTAACGATGATGAGATCCTTGCCGCGCTCTACGCCAAATTCAATCTTAACCAGGTTTAAATCTTCATTATGTCATTCTTTTCATTTTATAGTCATATCGTTTTGAAATAGATTTATACTATTGTGTGTATTTTATGTTACTGTGTATTATGTACATAAAGCATGAGCAGTCCGAATCATTGGATGTTCCAGATTCCTGCAGTTTGTCTACTCCTGTTGACCTTATGAAGGTAATATAAGAATTTGGTTATTTGTACTAAATTTTTCGAAACATTAATACTTATTGTCTTTTTATATCAGGATGAGAGGTCATGCAGCGGTGACAATGTTACACCTGCATCCAAAGCACTCGTGGGCAATAAGAATCCCTTTTCTGACGAAACAAAACGTAATATTCGTGAAGTGTGCGACGTAGATGATGCATTAGGTTGTTCCTCGACAAAGCGCCGCATGAGTGATGAACTGTCTCAGGATGAAGATGCTGGTGTTTCGAAGCTTTTGATTCCGAAGATTGAAAAATAGTTTTCTCTGTCTTTTCGAAAACATTTACGTGTTGATTTCATATGGTTTTGCCACGTTGGACTTATGGTTTTCGTTTTGTTGCTTTTGGGTGTTTGGTGCTGTTATGTTTTGGACTGATTGTGTGGTTTTGAATTGCCTAAAACTTATCTGGTTATTATACTGTTTTGTTCTAATATTATAATGAGTATGACCTTTCTTTGCATATTATAATGTATATATTAAATAAATATTGAAATGTTCAGTATTCAATATTTATGTTTAAAACTTATGTGTATGAAGAGAAGCAACAATTTATAATGTATATATTGTATAAACCCAAATAACAACTTTTTTATCTACAAACATTTGTAATCTTTAAGCATTTCTAATTTTATCATCTTATCTCATAATTTATATAGGATTATCAGTGGATGTGGTTGTTCTTTATTGGTTTTTACCGTTATTCCTGGCCACTAAGGTTTAATAAATATCCGTCATATATTACAGTTTTTAAAAAATATTTAATTTGTGCCTTTTTCTCCCATTAATTTATATAAGTCATTTCATTCAATAGCTTATTTATATACTTCAAATTTTGTCTAAGTGATTCCAAGTAGGGTGTTGAGAAAAACTGTAACCAAGTAAGAAGCGTAAACCGAAACACATTTTATTCGGTTTATGGATCCACGTTTATATTTTATTTGTTTTGTTTGGTTTATTTGGATAACTGAAAAATAAACCGTTTAACTTAATTATTTATTAAATAAAGATAATAATATTTTATAAATCATATACAAATAAACCATAAACCTAACTGATGAACACCCGATTTACATTCTACTAAGATTACAAAATTTGTTGTTAATGTTTTCTCAATGTAATAGATTTCTTGAAATAATTAATTCAATAATTTGAAACAATTCTATTTTGCTTTTCATGAAATGATTTTAATTAGAAAATGATAAAATGGAATATTATAATTTATTGAGGATATGTGAATCCCTAGGTATGACATATTATAATTCAAAATTTAAAAACCACTGTTTGCTTTTATTTTTTTAATGTTCCTGATCTTTTATTCTTTCTTCTTTTGAATCCTTCTCCTTCTCTCACGTATGCAATGTCAAAGAATTCACGTTCATCTTCTACGGCTGCTAATTCATCTCAACGAAATTTACACAGTAAGTGAAATGCTAACTTCTTAACTCATCATTTTCCAAAACAAAATCAGATTTCAGATTGAAATGATAATTCTACTTGGTTTTTTTATAGGTCCTCTTATGAGAACTCCTCTTTCAGATATCTCAAATAGATCTCCTCTTTCAGATATCACAAATGGTAATAGCTCTTGAATTTGCTTATAAGTATACTTTTTTCTATTTTATATATTCAAGGGGACTGATTCTTGTGTTTCGTACATATTATACTTTCTCTGTTATTCAGTTACTTCACCGGTTGAAAGGCGTAAGCTTCGAAAATTAATACTTGATAATAAGAAATCAAAGAATGCATCCTCATCATCAACGACTGTTCGTAACATCTTTTCTGACAATGCAAATTTGCTGGTATGTTCTGATACTACAGACCAACATATGTACTCTATTGCACGTCGAGCAGTTAGAAATGCTACTGGTTCTTTAATTTCAACTACACCAGGTTTGTATTTTGTTTCTTTATTATTTCTTTTGATAAATACGTTATTAAACAACATACGTGTACTAACATGTATGTTTAAATATTGAATGTTCAGATAACGGCATAAACATAGGTACACCGTTAGATAGCAACCATCAATATTCCATTACTTTTAGCGTCATTAGCAGTAACAATCAGCCTATATTGGGTAGTACATCTATCCTTACACGACTGTCTTCTGGTAAACGTAACCTCCAGTGCAAGAAACGTGATAGTACTCCTATACCTATGCTGAATTTGGATTCAGATGAAGACGATGTGTTTTTGTGCACTGATGAAGATCCTTATAAAGGGATATCTAAAGGTTTTAATCTATTTTACTGTTTTAAGACATTTGTTATATGCCACCTGTAATATAACTATCAATCATTTTTGAACAGATTATTTGGACAATGGTGACCAAGTGCTTACATGTCAGGTTTGCAGTGCAAAGTTATGGACATCAGAAGGTGGAAAAAGGTCGTTTAACTATAAATAAGCTATGTTATAGTATGTGTTGTAGGTATGGTAAAGTTCAGCTACCGTCTTTAAAGGATGCACATCCGTCTTATCAAATTTTGTTTTCTTCCTCAAATGTAAAAAGCAAGTTCTTCCAGAAGAACATAAGACGATACAACTCTATGTTCTCTTTTACATCTATGGGTGGAAAGGTTGATTCTAATATCAACAAGGGCAATGCTCCATTTATATATCGTATCAGTGGCCAAAACTATCATTGCATGGGTAGTCTCAAACCTCCAGATGGAAATGAAGCTAAGTTTTGTCAGCTATACATACATGATACTGAAAATGAAATAACAAACAGACAGGAATTATTCAGGTACGAGTGATTTCTAAGTTCCATTTTTATTCTGTTAAAGAACAACTAGAAATTGAACCATTAGTAGTTCACTATCAGTTGTTAAGTAGCGCCAGTGTTTTAATCACTAGCAGTGCTTACAAGGTTTCCATCAGCTGTTTGACTTAACAATAGTTTGCTTTATTCATTCTAAATTCATCAGTGGTTGTAGGTAATCTGAAATTTTACTTTTTTTCAACATATTCTATAAGTTTTGGGCTGGTATCAGCAGTTGTTAACCACTGCTCTTCCTTAACATTTAATCCTTAATCACTTATTCTTTATCCACTGCTTACTACAACAGCAGTTGTTAACCATCTGTAGTTCACTATCAGTTGTTAAGTACCGTCAGTGTTTTAATCACTAGCAGTGCTTACAAGGTTTGCATCAGCTGTTTGACTTAACAGTAGTTTGCTTTATTCATTCTAAATTCATCAGTGGTTGTAGGTAAACTTAAATGTTAGTTTTTCTCAACATATTCTATAAGTTTTGGGCTGGTATCAACATTTGTTAACCACTGCTCTTCCTTAACACTTAATCCTTAATCACTGATTATCTATCCACTGCTTACTACAACAGCAGTTGTTAACCATCAGTAGTTCACTATCAGTTGTTAAGTACCATCAGTGTTTAATAACTAGCAGTGCTTACAAGGTTTTCATCTGCTGTTTGACTTAGTACTAAACAGTAGTTTGGTTTATTCAATCTAAACTCATCAGTGGTTGTAGGTAAATTGAAATGTTACTTTTTCTCAACATATTCTTTAAGTTTTTATAAAATGAGATACTATTATAGTTATGTTAATGTTTTGTTGTTTTTTTTCTTTTAACAACAAAAGAACCAAACCTTCATCGCATACTGATAAAGAACTTGATGTCGAAATGATAGAGTATTTGAGGGCTTTATTAGATTCACAAAATATGTTGGTTAAGACATATAGGATGGTCAGAGACCATTTTCACCAATCTCCAGAGGCCAACCTTAGTCTGCGACTTATTTATAGAAGAGAAAAAGACGGCAGGACATATAACTTACCCACCACATCTGAAGTTGCTGCTTTGGTTGTCGGAGACATAGATAAAGCTATAGACCATCGTGATATTATTGTCGAAACTCGGTCGGGAATGCTCCAGCGTATTAGTGAATTACACCCATCGTATCTTGCTCTGCAATATCCGTTACTTTTCCCATATGGTGATGATGGTTATAGAGTTGATATTCCTCATAGAGATTTTATGTCCACACAAAAGAAAATAAAACTAAAGTGCACAATGAGAGAATTTTTTTCATATAGGATCTAGGATAGAACTTATGGATTTTCCTTAATTTTAAATGGGCGAAGGTTGTTACAATAGTTTTTGGTTGATGTGTACACAATGATTGAGAGCGAAAGACTAAAGTACATCCGGAGGCAACAAGCGAACCTTCTCTCTGAAACATTTGAGAATCTTCAAAAGCATAAATCTAAAGGTAAGGAAGTTTTAACAGATACTGGAAAGCCTGTTATACTTCCTTCTTCATTTACTGGTGGTGCAAGATTCATGCAACAAAATTACCTCGATGCAATGGCCTTATGTAAGTGGTATGGGTACCCTGATTTCTACATAACTATAACGTGTAATCCTAAGTGGCCAGAAGTAAAAAGATTTCTAAAAGATTCAACCATCAAAGCCGAAGACAGGCCTGACATATTGTGTCGATTGTTTAAAATGAAGTTTGATTCCTTACTCAAAGATTTGAAGGATTCAAAGTATTTCGGTGAGATTAACGCTGTATTTCGGTGAGATTAACGCTGGTATGTTATTTCATTTTCACATCTTATCCTCTGATATATATTTTGTAATCAAGGTTATCAACTACTAAATCTATTTATTTTTCCTTTTTATTTAGTTGTTTATACAGTAGAATTTCAAAAGCGTGGTCTTCCTCATGCACATATATGCTTATTCATGAAGGTCGATCACAAACTTCCAACCATAGATCACATAGATCCATTTATTTCTGCTGAGATTCCCAATAAAAAAGAGGATCCTGAACTTTATTCTCTTGTGACTGATTATATGATTCATGGTCCGTGTGGGAATGCTAATTTGAATTGTCCTTGCATGGTTGATAAAAGATGTCAAAAAACTTTCCGAAGAAATTCACACCACATACAACTATTGATTCAAGTGGTTTTCCTGTATACAGAAGAAGAGATTCAGGTCATACAGTTATAAAATCTAGTGTTAGATTAGACAACAGAAATGTTGTTCCTTATAAAAAAGGCTTTTGAAAAGATATCAAGCACACATTAATGTTGAATGGTGTAATCAAGTCGGTTCAGTGAAATATTTGTTCAAGTACATTAACAAAGGCCCTGATATGGCTACTGCGGTAGTTTCTTGTGATACAAATTCAACCATTAAGGAAAAGCCGAAAGACGAGATCAAGGAGTATTATGATTGTAGATATATTTCAGCATGTGAGGCATCCTGGAGAATATTCTCTAATGAGGTTCATTATAGGTATCCTGCTGTTATGAGGCTTCCCTTTCATTTGCCGAGCCAACAAAATGTTGTGTATGGTGCGGATGACGATATTGATAATGTTTTAAGCAAGCCTTCTGTTGCTTCTTCAATATTTGTGCAATGGATGAAGTTGAACGAAACAAATGAAGATGCTAGAAAGCTGACTTATGTTGAGTTTCCTTCCAAATTTGTTTAGATACTTAAAGATAGATGTTGGCAGGTACGTAAGTCGTACCAGTGTGTTGGCCGGATTCATTCTGTATCTCCTGCATTGGGCGAACCTTATTTTTTGAGGATACTACTCAATAAAGTTAAAGGGCCTAGATCATTCGAGGAGATACGTACAGTTAACGGTCAATTATTCCCGACTTTTAGAGATGCTTGCTATGCGCTGAGACTCTTAGATGATGATAATGAATACGTTGAGGCCATTAAAGAAGCAAGTTTTGAAGGACATGTTGGGTATCTCTGAGCTTTATTTGCTACCCTGCTTTTGTCAAATACTCTTTCACGACCAGAATTTATTTGGGAGAACACGTGGAAATACTTAGCTGATGATATTGTTTATAGACGTAAAAAAGAAACAAATATTTCAGGTTCTGATCTATCTTTTTTATTTCACATACTACATTTCGATTTTTTAATTAATAATGTTAATTTTTTGATTTGTTAGGTTTAGTGCTTCTTGAATATCAGATTAAGAACCTTACTTTGTTGAAAATTGAAACTATTTAATTTCCAATGGTTCATCATTACGAAGGTTTGTCACTATGCCGTACCCTGATGACGATTCCTTACGTGATGCTTCTAATCGTCTGATCAATGAAGAGCTGTCACATGACCTAGATGAAGTACAAGCTGAGTTTAACAGGTTGCATCAATCTCTTACAGATGAATAACGAGCGGTTTTTGACGAAATAATGGAAGCAGTTGTAGGCCGTAAAGGAGGCTTTTTTTTGTCTATGGTTACGGTGGAACTGGAAAAACCTTCTTATGGAAGACTTTGGCTTCAGCTGTTCAATGTAGAAATGGAATAGTTTTAAATGTGGCTTCAAGTGGTATTGCTTCGTTATTACTTTCCCGTGGAAGGACAGCTCATTCTCGGTTCCATATCCCCATTAATCTAACAGAGGATTCAATGTGCAATATTAAGCCAAATAGTGATATTGCTAGATTATTAAAGGAAACCCAATTAATCATATGGGATGAAGCACCGATGGTACACAAACATGCCTTTGAAGCTTTAGATAGGACGATAACCGACGTATTTTTGGAAGGTAGGAATATTCGTTCGGATATTCCTTTTGGAGGTAAAGTTATTGTATTTGGTGGTGACTTTAGACAAATCCTACCTGTTATTCCTAATGGTACTAGACAAGAAATTGTTAGTGCATCTTTAAGCTCTTCATATATATGGTCAAAATGCAGAGTGTTACGGCTGACTAAAAACATGCGTCTAACTATTGGAGCTGAAAGTTCAAATATAGAGTCTATCAGAGAATTTGCAAAATGGCTTATTGATATTGGTGAAGGAAACGTTGGAGATGATATTGATGGTGAAGCCATTATAGAGATACCAGATGATCTACTAATCACCGATATTTGTGACCCGATACAAATTTTAATTGACTTTGTGTATCCTTCAATTATTGAACAATTTAAGATTCCTGGATTTTTTTCGGAGCGAGCAATTCTAACACCCAAAAATGAGGTAGTTCATGAAATTAACGATCGATTGCTTTCGTTATTTCCTGGTGATGCGAAAGAGTATCTGAGTTCTGATAGTATATGTCAAACTGAACAAATTCTTGATTCTTTTCAAGAAAGCTTATACTCAACAGAAAATTTGAATGCTCTTAAGATTTCTGGCTTGCCTAATCACAGATTAGTTCTTAAAGTTGGTGTTCCTGTGATGCTTCTTCGAAACATTGATCAGCAGAAAGGGTTATGTAACGGTACAAGGCTTCAAATTACTTTTCTTGGTAAATGAGTTATAGAAGCTGAAGTAATATCTGGTGGTAACATTGACACGAGAGTTTTTATTCCAAGGATTAATATGATCCCGTCTGACAAAAAAATACCTTTTCAATTTCAACGAAGACAATTTCCTTTATCAGTTTGTTTTGCCATGACAATTAACAAGAGTCAAGGACAATCGTTATCAAAGGTTGGTCTTTATTTGAAAGATCCTGTCTTCACTCATGGTCAGTTGTACGTTGCATTATCAAGGGTCAAGACCAGAGAAGGCGTTAAAATACTAATATTCGACGCTGATGGAAAACCAAAAAATAAGACTTCTAATGTCTTTTACAAAGAAGTTTTTACTAGCTTGTAATCATTGTTTTTTCTGAGTTTTAACTTCCACCGTTCTAAGTATAGTTGTATATATATTTTCTTAATTACTATTTTGTTTAAACTTTATTTGGTTTAAACTTTATAAACTCTATTGTGTTTTGCATCTCAGAACCATGTGTGATAAATTTATTCATAAGTAATTTACAATGCAGACAATTCTGAAGATCCCCGTGTTCACTGTCAATATGGAAGAAAATTATACCAGATTTGGACTGCATAAGAGGCTACGAACTGATCAATTTCAAACCTACACCAGCCAAAAAACTGTTTGACCAAAGTCAAACCACTGTTTGACCAATGTCAAACAACTGTTTGCAAAGATATGATTCTTAGTGGTTCAAAAGTCTGTTTTACCAAAGTTAAAACACTGTTTGACCAAAGTTAAAACGTTGTTTGACCAAAGTCAAACTACTTATGTTAAAAGCTAATTATAATAGATAAAACTAGATTTTCACCCGGGATTGCTTCCCGAGCTCAAGAAACTTACTTATGTTAAAAGCTAATTATGATTAATACATGATTTAAAGCACAGAAAAATATGATATATTAATGGCTTTGCTATAAGAAAAATTATTTTTCTTTGTTAATGTGAATACCAAATCAATTCAACTAATCATCAACTTTACTCTTGTATCTCAATGTAAATGTAAATAACAAATCCAATAAGGGGTGTATGTGTAAATATTTTTCATCAGTTGAAAATATGGGAAAACGAAAACACAACCGTCATTATTTCTTTAGCATCATTACACATCAAACATCTATCATCTCTTCTTCCCATTCATTTTCTAGGGTTTCAACTTTCTTATTCTCCGTCTTCTACACTTCAATCACCGGAGGTTTTATTGTTTTTTTCTTCAGCAACTGGTATGTACATTCATATTGTAATGAACTTTATATTGTTTAACCGATCTTAATTCAAATTCTATCTTGCTACAAATACGATTTTAAATGTTTATTGCTATACATTCAAGAAGGGTTTAGTTAGGTGTTTGAATCATTTGTTGAGAACATGTTAAAATAGTTATTATTTGCAGAAAATTTTTAACTCATACTCTGTTCTATGATTAATTTAAGTAGATACTCTGTTAATACAAAAAGTTAATGTTCATCTTCGAAGTCAACTTTTTAATTTCAATCTTTTAACATCTTTACTGATTCAAGTTTTATCATGTATACTACATTTGTCAAGTTTCTTGATAACCCAGAATCTTTGAAACTGGTATGACATGTTTTTATATACATACTTTATTTTTATTGAGATATATATTTAACAGTTGTTATGGTTTATATTTTCTTACACTACTTAAAAATTATATACAGGATGTACCTATAGCCTTTGCTAATCAAAAGTGGGGAGATTGTTGGCAAAAAAATAAGTTGCGAATCTATCATGAGTCTGGTAAAAAATGGGCTGTGAGGGTTAGAACAGAAAATTCAACGCCAATAATAACTGACGGTTGGGACAGTGTTGTTAAAGATCTCAATCTGCCCAGGGATACTTTGTTGGTTTTCAGACCGTTAGGTGATTTTGGGCTTGAACTTTCATGTTTTGTTGATGGCATGTGTGGTGAATCTTATTTCACGTTTAATCGTTATGCAAGATTTGGCTTTACGGTATGACTATTGATCTTAACTTGAATTCTTTTGCATGTTAAACGTGTCAACACTTATTCTCATAAGTTACATACTTCACGTATAGTATTCATTATTTTTAATTTTATGCAGGTAATCGAAGACTGCTTCATTAAACAATTTTACGTAAACAGCCCACCAAGTGGCAAATTTCAAATCTCTTATAAGGGTTCCTATTGGAATGTTGAGGCGTCTAAGGTTGATACCAACTTTGTATTTGCTAGAGGATGGACGGAAATGTGCAACGATGTTGGGATACTGGAGGAATTGCTTGTGTTTAGCAGAATTGATGATGTTGTTTTTGAGGTAGTAGTTTATAGAGATGAGACTCAGATTTGCTTTTCGAAGAAACCTGAATCTGACGATGATAGTGTACTTGAGATATCGAAGGCTGATTATGTTGAGAATGTATTCAAGGTACATATGTATTTAGCATTAGCAGTAAAAGTTTTAATTATTTTAGGATTATATTAATTATTTCATTAATGTTGACCAGGACATCTATGAGGATGAAGAAGTTGTGTCTGTAGGTGAAGGAAGAACCGTTACTCAGGTACTTACTAAATTATTAAAATTATTTATTTTTAATTTAACACATATAAGAATTTAATGTTTTTACAACTGTTAGTAATGCTGTTTACTATGTTATATTTATCCAATAATGTGTTATTTAGAAGAAGTTACCAACCAATGCCGAATGCAAGTCGAAGAGACGCATGTCTTCACGATTGAACAAAACCCAAGATGTAAGTTTACCATCTTAAAGATTGTTATATTACTATGGTTAAAAGTTACTCTATGACAATATGTTAAGAAGAAAGGTAAAGTTACTTCTGAGAGAAAGGAGACGGTCAAGAATAGGACTAAGGGAAATGCTGCCTTACCTGTCAACACAAGTGATCATATTGGATGTTCTTCATCTGTTCATAAAGTTAAGGTATCTATACTCGCCACTTAATTAGTATATGTTATATAAACTATTTTTTTTTGTGCATATATTCAACATTCCTTTAATTCACATGTATATGTTTACTTTTTCATCAAGGGGAAGAGAGCCACCAACGTTCAGAAAAAGCTTAACCGTAGAAATAAGATTACAAAAACTGCAAAAAAACATTCTGGACATCTTCTCGACCCTGAGTTCTTTCATTTTGATCACAAAGGAGACTATAGGCTGGTATACCATTTTTTTATAACAAACTAATGATTTATGTTTATTTGTCTGACTATTATTTTTTTCCACACAATACATGTAGCGTCTTCCTGCTAAAGTTGCCAGACGAGCAGGTCTTTCTATTGATCTTCATCCTTTGAAAGTTCAAAACATGGTTGGAGTTGTGGAGGTTTATGATGTTAAGTCGGAGTTAAATGAACTGAAGCCACGTTATGCGTTGGACGGTTGGCGAAAGTTTATGACTGAGAAAACTTGAGGTTTGATGATATGTTGCACTTCACATACGTGTCTTCGCAACAGAAGATTGTATTAAATCAAGTTACCTCAGTTTAACAACGACATTTAAGTATGTTCTGATATCAGATATTATAACTATGAATTTTTTGATGCTGATGTTGTATGTTTTTTTTTAAATTATTAACTTGATGTTTTGTTGCTATGTATGGCTAACATGATAAAACACTATTATTAGCACTTTATGTTTTATATATAGATGATATCATGCTTCTTTTTGCTAATAATAACTGCAATTAGTAGAAATTTGGTTTATTAATCGCAAATGTGACATTATTCTGCATTTATGGGTTTATGAATTCAGAATAATGGATGGATATATATGACTGTATTTGGCATGATGATGTTGTGTTTCATGTTGTAAAAACCAGGGAATTGTCAGATAATAGATTGCTTTGCCCGATTAGATTATGTGTTAAATTATAGTTCTTTAAGTTATTGTTTCACTTTCTTGAATTCTATGTAAGTTTGTAAAGAAGTACAATAACAAACAGTGGGTTGAACATCTGTTTGCCTTTTGGTCAATAGTTAATGGAAACCCATGTTAGGTTGAACAGTGTTTTGAAGAGGAAAACAGTGTTAGAAGACAGTAGATCTGATTAAGTTAAACATCTGTTCAGGCTTAAACAGATGTTTGGCCTTAAACAGATGTTTGGCCTTTTATATCAGAGGTTTGGACTTAAACAGTTGTTTGACCTTAAACAGATGTTTGGCCATAAACAGATGTTTGACCTTAAACAGATATTTTGCCTTAAACAGATGTTTGGCCTTCTATATCAGATATTTGGACTTAAACAGATGTTTGACCTTAAACAGATGTTTGGCCATAAACACATGTTTGGCCTTAAACCAAACATCTGTTTAAGGTCAACATCTGTTTGACTATTGGTCAACATTTGATTGACTTTTGGTCAACATCTGTTTGAATTTTGGTCAACATCTCATTTAGTATTCAACAGAACTTTGAATAACTCAACATCTGTTTAATTCGTTGTTTCGTTTTCTAGAATTCTATGTAATTTTGTAAAGAAGTACAAAAACAAACATTTTTACAAAATCCCAAATCACCCTATCATGTAAGTGCATTGAAGTAAAAGTGGAAATGATATTATTCATGTGGTCCTGTTATGCTTTTGTTTGACCTCTAATATGGATTCATGATCTAATCCGGTGATTTGAAGACATTGTTGTTGAATCGAATGAGATGCTTGATGTAATGTGGTCGTATTAATAACAAATAGTAATTAATATAACTAAGTTTCCCGAGCCCGGGAAGCAATCCCGGGTAATAACCTAGTTGTATTATATACACCACATGCAGTATATAAAATCCTTAATTTAATATATCATCTTACCACGTGCTGAACCCGCTTGAGGAACCGCACCGCGTTAGGGGCAAGAGCGCCAAAAGTATCGAAAGTGAACGGGACGAACACGTGCTGATTCTCGATGCAAGCTTTTTCATGCTTAGCTACTTTGGCCGCCTCTGCCTTAGTTATTGCTTGGCCCGCCACAAACCCATGGTCCCTTAGCCCAACCAAGGGAGACACACCTGTCAAATCAACACACGCGTGTTTTCCTCCTTCCCATCTGTCACACCTCCAAAATCCACAAGCGGATTATCACCGCATGGAGGCGTGACTGACCAGGATCAAGCCACCAATCATATTGAACAACGTATTTAAAATAGATAACATTCAACCACGCAATATAATTGGTGTTCAAAAACTAGTTAACCATGTTCAAATTAAACAGCGGAAGCATAAAACGTAAAACCAAAACACAAGTTCAATAAGTTCATAAAGTTTAAATGTTTAGCATGGCACACCACTGTCCATGCCCCACAACGATCACGTCTCCTCGTGCAAGCTCCATAAATACCTAACGACCTGCAAGGCATGTAACAAGGAGTCAACAACAAAGTTGAGCGAGTTCACAGTTGGTTGTTTAGTTTTAAAAGTTTGTTTTGAAAACCATAAGTTGTTTTGTAAACCACGAGTTAGCAAGTATCTTTGTTTTTCCCCAAACCATATCCATAATCAGTGGGGACTTCCCCATGTGAACCACTAGACCGTTACCATATCGACAACTGACAAAAGTAAGTTGTGCCCTAAGTCAATGTCTATCATCATTGACTGAGTGCCCAGATCCATTAGTACACGTCCGTCCTACCGGCACGGTGTAAGGCTTGTCAACCCTAATAGCGCTATTAACTAATGACCCTCTTGCCATTGCCCCGGCGATTAAGTCGATATAAAAATGAGGGACTTAATGATAGAGTTTTGTCTAGTAAGTTTAAGGTTGTTGTCCTACCCAAGGAGGAAGAACGTACGTATTCTACCCAAGGAGAATATGCAGGATTAATATTGGCATCCTACCCATGGAGGATGGCGGTACATATCCTACCCAAGGAGGACATGCAGGTTCCGTTTTAGTTCTTTAACCCATTCCCTACCACCGGGAATCCCATGCGTTAGAAAGAGTGTGAACTCACCTTGGTTTGCTCGGTTAGATTAGTTACTCTAATAATCAGGAATTAAGCACGTCCTAACATGGTACAGATAACAATCAGTTTCATGTGCATGCATAATACGTATCCTACGTACGGTTTATCGACTCATTACTTCTATCATGTACCACACAATTCTAATGTCACACCCTGACTTTTGCGGAAGATCATAGTTAAAAATACACTTGTAACACTTGTTAGAAAATATTTTCTATGTGTTGGAATTTTTAGAAAATTTCGCCATAGTTTCCTTTGTAAATGGAGGTGTCCATGCTATTTAGCATATCATTTTCTTTTCAAAATAATCACAATAACCATCAACAAACACTTTACATCACCAAGAGCAAAAACTATATGCTTTATATAATAATCATGAACTTGATATTTCACAAAAAACGCGTAGTAACTTGGTAAAGTGTTTAGTGGGTTTAGTTACCCTCCAAAGTGTGCTTACTTCTTTTAAAATCTCATTCTTGCAAAGGTTTGGTGTTTACAACTTGTAAACATAATTTACAAAAATGTTTATCCATAGCATTTTCTTGTTTCTCTAGGGTTTATTTATTTGTCTTTCTACTAAAATATAGTGTAAGTTTAATAAAAACCATGATCCTTCAAGAATCATCTTTTTAACTTGGTTTCTTTTAGAAAAATCATTCACAACTCTTGGATTTACAAGTTTACTAGTTCACTTGGTTTGTCACTTTACAAGAAAATCATTTCACTTTCAAGTTCATGTTTGATCAAGAAGATCATTATTTCATGTAAACCCATAATCACCTTCTAACTTGTTAAACCATGTTTTTAATCATACTTTAACAAGTTCCATATGATGATCAACATCATATTATCAAGAAATTAACAATCAAGTGCCATGCATGTATTTAACAACATTATTTTAACAAGATTTCATCATCTTTAAGTTTCATGTTCATGATTCCTGTTTAAGTCTTTTAGTGTTCTTGTTCTTTATAACAATGTATATCTTTTTAACTAACAAAAAGAGAAGTAAAAACTAGTAGCAAGAAGCTTACAACTAGCTCAAAGGCTAGGGAAGATCACTAGAAAAAGATGATGAAAGCAAAGGATGAAGGTTCTTCAAGTTCCTCAAACACCAAGCTCCATGGAAGTAACACCTCGAAAATCCACATCCTATAATGTATTGACACGTGTCATGGACTTAAAACGTGTAAAGGATTGATTTAGAAGGACTAAAGTTGACAAACAAGGAATCGGTGTGTATAAAAGGATTCAAAATGTCAACAATGGATAAATATACTTTACAATAACCCTACATGATGTTTAAAACCTTAAACGAATAAATCATGGATCATACGAAGCTAATTGGGAAAGAAAGTGAGGAATTACAAACTACAGGGGTTAAATGTGTCAACATGTTTAAAGTATACCTCTGAGTGACCGTTTAGCAAACCCGAAGCTTTGTAATGATAAAATATACTCACGAGAATAAGTGATAAAAATTTCATAAAGTTTCGTTATCGTATGAGAAAGTTATGACCAAATTCATATACGAGGGGTTAAAAGCGTCAACGTAGGAAATCATGGCTTTTCGGGTGATTACAAAGTTAACCAAGGACTTAACAAAGTTTGTATAAGTCTTGGAACCCTCAAAAGTAAATTTAGAGGGCTTATAATGCAAGAAATAATGTGAAAACGACGTTTGGAAGGTCCAGGGGCCAAAACTGTCAACATTTGAAAGTTTTGTCCTTTGGCGAAGGCTTGCGCACCTCAAGCCCCAGAGCCTTACAGTGCGAGAGAAGGCTTGCGCACCTCAAGCCCCAGAACCTTACGGTGCGCAAGGCCTGCATCTTGGCAAATTTTTGACAGCTGCCTGTTAAAACGGTTACACCGCCTCATTTAGGTGGTATTCGAAAATCAGGGACTCTCTAGGTGGTTTTTAGCATCCTAGGTACACCTGGGATGATCTTACAACACCTATAGACTAATTTGGCATGATCCAAGGCAATTGAGTTCACTATATAAGAGAATCAACTTGCTACATTTTGTTCATTCATTTGCAACATTCACAAGACTCACCTCTGGAGCTCTCTGGTCAGCAACAATGATTCATTAGGATCCCTAGTCGTGATTAGGACTCTTGTAAGTATGCTTAACCTCCTTTAATTCAGTTTAACTTAGTTATTTAGCGTAAAGTCAAACCGTCGTAATTAAGATTTGAGTTCGTCATTAATCTTAATCCCTTCAGTCAAAATTCAAATTGAAAGTACCTATGAGTTGGTAATTATGTGGACAATAAACCCTTAAAAGGGTATTCTCTGATTCCCACTCTAACTAGGTCAATTGTCGAGTCAAACTTGATTATAAAAAGTCAACATGAAGCCTATTTTCAAATAAATGCATAATTAGCAAAGTAAAGGCTATGCAACCTGTTTTGTCATTAATATAACTTGGTAATTAATATAAGAACATGTCTAAACATGTTCAACTCGACAATTTTCAGTTTAGGCTCGGTTCGGAACCGAAAGTCGCATAGTTTGACTTATGCTTTGACTTTCAGTTCTGACCCGTTTAAGAATAGTTTAGAAATGCCTTAGAGCTTTATTAGGACCAAGTTACCTATAAGTATAACCCTCTGTGATTATACAACTTGGTTCATTAGTTATCCGATTCATATGCATGATTCCGCTAAATGCTTAAATGTTGACTATTATGCCCTTTTGACCTTAAAACGTGATTTTTTGAAAATGTAAAAGAGTAGAAACCTTGGTTACTAATTTTTAAACTTGTCCCTAAGATTTGACATCAGTTTGAGGTCTAGATTAAGAATTATGCTCATTAGCGTAATTAGAAGGCTTTTTAGTAATTAAACGATGTTTTTAGCGTATAGCCTACCTAAACCCAATTTTTGATATAAAACTTTTTACCTACTGTTATAAAATAATATTTTAGGATTTTTGGAGATTTTTATTTATTTTTAGGCTGAGCATAACTTAGAGTTCTAAGCTTAATTCGGTAATTGCCGGTTTTGCCCTTTTGGGCTATAAAATGAGTTTTATAAATCCTTTTGACCCCAAACCTTTTTCTACTAATATAATATGATAAATAAAGTATTTTGAGCCTTCTGGAATTATAAAAATATCAGCTTTCCTTTGAAAACCCGGAAATGGCTACAAATCGCCTTTTTAGGCATTTTTGACGCATAGTATGTATTAAGATTATGTTGAGCACATGAGGTTTGATACCTACTGTTATTTTAAGTAAATTATTATATTTTTATAGTAAGCTAAAGTTTTAAACTCAGGTTTCTAGTTTTGACTTTTTAAGCCTATGTGAAATTACCAAAATACCCCTAAGAGGCATAGTTTGGTTATAAAGGATAGATTTCACATATATATGATACCCTACTGATATAACCTAGTAAATTAAGTATTTTTACTGATTACATCAGACCCGAAACTCAGGTTTATATTTAAACTCTTTTATAACCTTTTAAATGACCAAAATGCCCCTACGGGGCTTAAATTAAGATTAAACTCGTTTTGGGCATAATGGAAGATATCCTACTGATATCACAACATATTTAAGGAATATTAACTTAGGAAACCTGTATATGACTCATATGGTTACTTGTTACGCGCTTGTCGCGTTCGAATCGGCGTATGTAACTAGTTTGCATATATTAGTCGAAACGGGTCAAACCATATCATTCTTTTTTGTCTCAAAATCCAGAATGTGTTTAAGTTACCCATATTAAACAAGCATACAAGCTTGCCGGGTCAAAACTACATTCTAAACCGGTCTTCGCCTTATCATGCGTTTGAACCGTATCTTTCTTTAAAACTAACCGGTCTAAGTTTAGGCTTAATTAAAGACCCGTTAGTATTCTAATTGGTTATTTATACCATCATTCCAGACTAGAGCCTTCCGGTAAATTGTACCTACGCTTACTTAAGTGAATACGGCTGAGTTATTAAAATTCTTGCTATTTAAGACAGGAGCTAGCTCAGGTAAATACTCTTAACTTATTTTCCCTATACGGGCTTGGGATACGGTATTATAATAATACCGCTTGGTCGGGTATTGAATGTTTAATCTTATTGTGGTTAAATTATTGAGGTAACCCGGTTTAATCTGTATTATTTGAAATAAAAGCCTTTAGGGGTTAATGACCATGTCCCGGATATCCTTGACATCATTGTATTATAAAATGGCCACGTCTTAAGCACGGGGTGTAGGCATACACCTGACAGTTGCTTAAGGAAAAACGGTATCTCACTCTCTTGTGGGCCTATACTTGTGGCGTGTCTGTTAATCTGACTCGGTTTCTACATCGGGCCCTGAACGTACAACGAACATGTAAATCTGTATACAAGATTATAAATATAATTGTCCCAAGTTATAAAGAGTTTGTGCCACGTGCATCCAAATCAATTTTATTAAACCTTTTCAAAATGAGTCGGTTGAGTGTATTTACCAGTGAAAACTGACGTATTTTCCAAAAGGGTTAAGTGACAGGTACTGAACGTAATTGGCTGGAAGCTCAGGGCGATTATAAGGAATCTTGCAAATTCTAGGCGCCTAAAGTCTGTTGAATAATGTTTATGTTTTAAGATCCGCCTGTGGATCCTTTTCTTTCCGTTGTAATACTTTGATATTACGTTATATTCGGATTGTAATATAATTATCTTTTGCTTCCGCTGTGCATTCATATATATTGTGTTGTTTGACTATGATGATATCAACTACGTCACGATACTCCCCACCGGGCCCGCCGGTGACACGTGGAAAGTCGGGGTGTGACAATGGATCACCTTCTTGCACTTGAATTAAGCTTAAAAATGGAATGATGGTGGTGGCAAGGTGGTGGTGGTGGCGGCACTAAGGTGAGCCGAGAGGGGGAGAGAGAGGTTGAGGGAGTGGGGTGAACTTGAGTGTTGAAGTGAGAAGTGAAGATATGAAATGATCTTACAATCTCAAGAGCCATACTTATAAGATCTCATCATATATCTTTGTTCACCAAATCAAGTAAGATCACAATAAAATATAGAAATAAAATCTAGGTGGTGGGGTCCTCTTGTGGGCCGTAAATCAACAAGGGGGGGGGGGGTAAGTGTAACTTGATGGTAAGTAGGTAAATATTTAGGAGGTTATGTGTAATATCTAGTGTTATGTGTGTATGGCACATTTTATAATGTGTTGGGGTATTCGGGGACCATAACTAGTTCAAAAATAATAAAACAATGTATTTGGCAAAATTTTGGTGTTCCTGGGTAATGTCCGGTTGTTCGGTTAGATACTGGTTCGTTAAAGTGCTAAGTTGTTCCGTATAGTGTTTGTTATGTAGCTTTTTGTGTCACTATTAATTCCCAACACTTAGGAAAGCATTCAGGACCATTTAGTCAATTTTCTGCACAAGTAATATAGTGTCTGTTTGTATGTAATAAATGATGTGACATTATGAAATGTGATGCATATGTATGTATGATGCAGAAATCATCAAGCAGTTACGTCATCAGTTGCAATTAAGCACAGTCATTAAGCACAATTTAATATTAATTAATCGTACGGATACCTGTAATTATGAGGGTTGTCACATTCTCCCCCTGTTAAGAAAATTTCATCCCGAAATCTAGCACGTGGTTACTGAGGAAGCTAGTTAAGTTGCGTGGTTTCCTGGTTTTCCTGGGGTGTCACATCATCCCCTCGTTGGTTTGGAATTTCGTCCTGAAATTCTGCAGTAGCTTCAGCCTCAGTAGTGGTTGCACTTTTCCTAAACAACTGGGGATACTTGAGTTTTATTTGGTCTTCTCGTTCCCAGGTATACTCTGAGCCATGACGGGAGTTCCAACGAACTCGAACAAGAGGTATTCTGGTACGCTTGAGAACCTTAACATCTCGATCAGTAATCTCTACTGGTTCCTCGATGAATCGCAGCTGATCGTCGATAGTGAGCTCCTTGAGAGGAACTATGAGGGTCTCATCTGACAGACACTTCTTCAGATTCAACACATGGAAAACGTTGTGAACTCCGCTGAGTTCTGCCGGTAGATTCAGCTTGTAGGCCACCTTGCCAATTTTCTCAATGATTTCGAAGGGTCCAACATATCGCGGGTTGAGTTTGCCTCGTTTTCCAAAACGAACTACATCTTTCCAAGGTGAGACTTTAAGTAGCACTCGATCCCCAACCTGGAGCTCGAGTGGTTTCCTTCGCTTATCAGCATAGCTTTTCTGGCGGTCACGAGCTGCCGCCATTCGTTGTCGTATCTGAGCAATCTTCTCGGTTGTATCTACTACAAGTTCTGTCCATACAATGCCTCGAACGGAGCGGCCTGGATACTGGAGTGGTAACTATTGTTATACGAAAACTCCACTAACGGGAGGTGTTTTTCCTAGCCATTACCAAAGTCGATTACACATGCCCTAAGCATGTCTTCAAGGGTTTGGATGGTGCGTTCAGATTGCCCATCCATCTGTGGATGATATGTCATGCTCATGTCTAATCGAGAGCCAAAGGACTTGTGCATAGCTTATCACAATTCAGATGTAAAACGTGAGTCACGATCAGAAATGATGGAGGTTGGCACTCCGTGCCTTGATACTACTTCCTTTAGGTAGACGTCTGCTAGAGTAGAAAACTTATCCGTTTCCTTGATAGCCAGAAAATGTGCAGACTTGGTCAGTCGATCCACGATCACCCAAATGGTATCATTTCCGCGTTGAGATCTAGGCAGGCCAGTAACGAAATCCATGGAAATTTGCTCCCACTTCCATTTAGGTATCTCTGGTTGCTGAAGTAGGCCTTATGGTTTCTGGTATTCGACCTTGACCCTAGCACAAGTCAAGCATTTACTGACGTAGGTTGCTATGTTGGCTTTCATACTAGGCCACCAATAGGTAGTCTTGAGATCATGGTACATCTTATCCAAACCAGGATGTACCGAATAACGAGACTTGTGTGCCTCATCCATCGCAAGCTCACGTAGATTACCATAGAGTGGAACCCAAATACGCCCTGTTACGTAATAAGCACCGTCTTCCTTTTGTTCTAGCCGTTTCTTCGATCCTCGCAGGGACTCAACCCTGATGTTTTCTGCTTTCAATACTTCGACCTGAGCATCACGAATTTGAGCGGGAAGGCTAGAGTGAATGGTAAGCTGTAACGCACGTACACACTTTGGTTTAGGCTCTTTTCGGCTGAGGGCGTCGGCCACCACATTGGCTTTGCCCGGATGGTACTTGATCGCGCATTCGTAATCATTTAGGAGTTCGACCCATCGACGCTGTCGCATATTCAACTCCTTCTGTTCGAGGATATGCTGGAGACTCCTGTGATCGGTGTAAATAGTGCACTTGGTACCGTACAGGTAATGCCTCCATATCTTTAGTGCGAAAACAACGGCTCCCAGCTCCAGATCGTGTGTAGTGTAGTTCCTTTCATGAACCTTAAGTTGGCGTGATGCATAAGCAATGACTTTATCTCGTTGCATCAACACACAACCCAATCCTTGTATGGACGCGTCGCAATAAACCACAAAATCATCTGTGCCTTCAGGTAACGAAAGAATAGGCGCGCTACAAAGTCTCTCCTTTAAGTGCTGAAATGCGGACTCCTGTACATCACCCCAACGATAGGTGACACCCTTCTGAGTCAGTGAAGTGAGAGGTTGCGCAATCTTTGAGAAATCCTTGATAAACCTTCTGTAATAACCTGCCAAACCCAAGAATTGGCGGATTTCTGTTGGTGTACGGGGTGCAGGCCAGTTATTGATCGAGTCAACCTTGGATGGATCCACATGAATCCCATCCTCATTTACCGCGTGGCCTAGGAAATGTACTTCACGAAGCCAAAAGTCGCATTTCGAAAACTTGGCGTAAAGCTGCTCTGCTCGAAGAAGTTCCAGAATAAGTCGTAGATGCTGCTCGTGTTCCTCCTGACTCTTAGAATAGATCAGAATGTCGTCGATGAAAACAATAACGAACTTATCCAGGTAAGGTTTACACACTCGATTCCTGAGATCCATGAAGACCGCAGGTGTGTTTGTTAATCCAAAAGGCATGACCAGAAACTCATAGTGCCCGTAGCGAGTTCTGAATGCTGTCTTGGAGATGTCCTCATCTCGAACTCTCAGCTGATGATAGCCCGATCTTAAGTCAATCTTAGAGTAGAAGCTCGACCCTTGCAGCTGGTCGAATAGGTCATCAATACGTGGGAGGGGATAACGATTCTTCACAGTCACCTTGTTGAGTTCGCGATAGTCAATACACATTCTGAAAGTACCGTCTTTCTTCTTCACAAACAAGACTGGAGCTCCCCAGGGCGAAGAGCTAGGACGAATAAAACCCGTGTCCAAGAGGTCTTGCAATTGAGTGGATAATCTTCTAGTTCTGATGGGGCTAAGCGATAAGGTGCACGGGCTAAGGGTGCTGCTCCAGGAGTTAGCTCGATTTGAAACTCAACTTGACGATGAGGCGGTAGACCAGGTAATTCCTCGGGGAATACCTCAGGAAAATCGCGTACAATAGGAATGTCTTCAATTCTTTTCTCTTTCGTTGATGCGTCAGTAGCGAGAGCTAAAATAGCTGTGTGGCCCTTTCGCAAACACTTCTAGGCCTTAAGGAAAGAAATGATGCCTACAACTGCACCACTCTTGTCACCACGAATCACGAGGGGTTCTTCACCAGAACGAGGGATGCGGACAATCTTCTCGTTGCAAAGAATTTCCGCTTGCTGATGAGATAACCAATCCATCCCAATAACAACGTCGAAACTACCCAGAACGATAGGAATGAGGTCGATAGAAAAGGTCTGATCAGCAAGAACAAGATTACATCCTTTAACTATGTGTGTGGCCTCTAAACTTTTACCGTTTGCTAGCTCTACCATGTGTTTGGTGTTCAAAAGTGTTGGGGTGCGCTTAAGCATTTGACAAACTTTTAAGGACACATAACTAGTATCGGCACCCGAATCGAATAAAACAGTAACAAAGAAGTCATCCAGAAGCTTACCCATCACAACGTTGGGATCGTTCCTTGCATCACCCTGCCCAATCACGAATGCACATCCCCTGGCACCATTGCCATCATTGTTTCCCCCATTATTGTTTCCGTTCCCCTGATTGTTGTTGTTGTTGTTCTGTTTCTGGTTCAACTGGGGGCAGTTTCTCTTGAAGTGACCTTCAGCACCACACTGATAGCATCCCCTGTTACCCTGTTGTTGCTGCTGCTGATTCTGTGGAGCTTGTGGCTGCTGTTGATGATTCTGATTCGCAGGACGTGAGCTCCTGCAATCCTTGGCTTCATGACCCAGCTTGTTACATCTCTGACAACGACCCTTGTTGCACGGCCCGCTGTGGTGCAAATTACATCGATTGCACTTAGGGTGATTTCCCTTGTATCCACCCTGACCTTGATTCCCAGAAGAGTGCTGACTGGGGCTCCTGTACTCATCTGTCTCTCACTGCTGGGACTGAGACTGAACTAAAGTAGAACCCTTGCCCGAATTTCCATCCCACTTGCGCTTGTTATCAATGGGAGCATCAGAAGTAGTAGTAGCGCTAATACGCTTAGGCAGCTTGTTCTGCTCAACTGCCTGATCAGTGAGACGATGAGCCAACCAGATGATTTGCTGAATGGTGCAAGATTAGCTGAGGTCACGTGGCTCTGAATTTCTGGCACTAAACCCTTAAGGTACAGCTCGATACGCTTGATAGGAGGATCCACCATAGTAGGACACACGATAGCTAATTCGTTCGATCTCTTTGTGTATGCCTCGATTTCAGACCCCGTCATCTTCAAATTGAAAAATTCCACCTCTAGCTTGTGGATGTCGTCACGACTACAGTACTCTTCTTTGATCAAATCTTTGAAGTCGTTCCATGGGGTGGCATTAGCAACCGCCAGCCCTAGCAGTTGAACCTGTGCTTTCCACCAGGTTAACGCAGCACCTTCGAGTGTTCCAGTAGCAAATTTCACCCTACGAGCTTCAGGGCATTCACACATCTCAAAAACGGACTCAATCTTCTCAAACCAGTGAAGAAGACCTACAGCTCCTTCTGTGCCGCTGAAAGTACTAGGTCGGCAATCCATGAATGTTTTGAACGTACATACGGGAGGCTGAGCATGTTGACCTCCTGCAGGGACAGCTGCGAGTGCCTCAGCCACTCGTTCATTGATTAGAGCCGTCAGCTGGGCTTGAGTCAAGTTCAAACATCCACTCATGATCTTCACAACGAAGCAACGTAAGTAAGAAAAGTGTCGCGAAAGTGCGTAAGCGTGGGATGACAGAAGAGAGTAAGCACACATGGTTCAAATAGCAGTTATCACGCTAACTAATGCACTATGTGAACTATCAAACATACAATATAAACATAAATCAAACCACCTATTATGTCGAGTCTTGCACGTGGAGTGAAGCGTCGTTGTGGATCGTTGAGCAATGTACAGGTTATAGTCTGGTTTTGTCAAAAAGCTTTTCCCTTTTTAAAACCAAGTTCACTATAACCAATGGCTCTGATACCAATCTGTCACACCCCCAAAATCCACAAGCAGAGTATCACCGCATGGAGGCGTGACTGACCAGGATCAAGCCATCAATCATATTGAACAATGTATTTAAAATAGATAACATCCAACCACGCAATATAATTGGTGTTTAAAAACTAGTTAACCATGTTCAAATTAAACAGCGGAAGCATAAAACGTAAAACCAAAACACAAGTTCAATAAGTTCATAAAGTTTAAATGTTTAGCATGGCACACCACTGTCCATGCCCCACAACGATCACGTCTCCTCGTGCAAGCTCCATAAATACCTAACGACCTGCTAGGCATGTAACAAGGAGTCAACAACAAAGTTGAGCGAGTTCACAGTTGGTTGTTTAGTTTTAAAAGTTTGTTTTGAAAACCATAAGTTGTTTTGTAAACCACGAGTTAGCCAGTATCTTTGTTTTTCCCCAAACCATATCCATAATCAGTGGGGGCTTCCCCATGTGAACCACTAGACCGTTACCATATCGACAACTGACGAAAGTAAGTTGTGCCCTAAGTTAATGTCTATCATCATTGACTGAGTGCCCAGATCCATTAGTACACGCCCGTCCTACCGGCACGGTGTGAGGCTTGTCAACCCTAATAGCAATATTAACTAATGACCCGCTTGCCATTGGCCCGGCGATTAAGTCGATATAAAAATGAGGGACTTAATGATAGAGTTTTGTCTAGTAAGTTTAAGGTTGTTGTCCTACCCCAGGAGGAAGAACGTACGTACGTATTCTACCCAAGGAGAATACGCAGGATTAATATTGGCATCCTACCCATGGAGGATGGCGGTACATATCCTACCCAAGGAGGACATGCAGGTTCCATTTTAGTTCTTTAACCCATTCCCTACCACCGGGAATCCCATGCCTTAGAAAGAGTGTGAACTCACCTTGGTTTGCTCGGTTAGATTAGTTACTCTAATAATCAGGAATTAAGCACGTCCTAACATGGTACAGATAACAATCAGTTTCACGTGCATGAATAATACGTATCCTACGTACGGTTTATCTACTCATTACTTCTATCATATACCACACAATTCTAATGTCACACCCTGACTTTTGCGGAAGATCATAGTTAAAAATACACTTGTAACACTTGTTAGAAAATATTTTCTATGTGTTGGAATTTTTAGAAAATTTCGCCATAGTTTCCTTTGTAAATGGAGGTGTCCATGCTATTTAGCATATCATTTTCTTTTCAAATTAATCACAATAACCATCAACAAACACTTTACATTACCAAGAGCAAAAACTATATGCTTTATATAATAATCATGAACTTGATATTTCACAAAAAAACGCGTAGTAACTTGGTTAAGTGTTTAGTGGGTTTAGTTACCCTCCAAAGTGTGTTTACTTCTTTTAAAATCTCATTCTTGCAAAGGTTTGGTGTTTAAAACTTGTAAACATAATTTACAAAAATGTTTATCCATAGCATTTTCTTGTTTCTCTAGGGTTTATTTATTTGTCTTTCTACTAAAATATAGTGTAAGTTTAATAAAAACCATGATCCTTCAAGAATCATCTTTTTAAGGTTTCTTTTAGAAAAATCATTCACAACTCTTGGATTTACAAGTTTACTAGTTCACTTGGTTTGTCACTTTACAAGAAAATCATTTCACTTTCAAGTTCATGTTTGATCAAGAAGATGATTATTTCATGTAAACCCATAATCACCTTCTAACTTGTTAAACCATGTTTTTAATCATACTTTAACAAGTTCCATATGATGATCAACATCATATTATCAAGAAATCAACAATCAAGTGCCATGCATGTATTTAACAACATTATTTTAACAAGATTTCATCATCTTTAAGTTTCATGTTCATGATTCTTGTTTAACTCTTTTAGTGTTCTTGTTCTTTATAACAATGTATATCTTTTTAACTAACAAAAAGAGAAGTAAAAACTAGTAGCAGGAAGCTTACAACTAGCTCAAAGGCTAGGGAAGACCACTAGAAAAAAGATGATGAAAAATGGATGATGAAAGCAAAGGATGAAGGTTCTTCAAGTTCCTCAAACACCAAGCTCCATGGATCACCTTCTTGCACTTGAATTAAGCTTAAAATGGAATGATGGTGGTAGTGGCGGCACTAAGGTGAGCCGAGAGGGAGAGAGAGAGGTTGAGGGAGTGGGGTGAACTTGAGTGTTGAAGTGAGAAGTGAAGATATGAAATGATCTTACAATCTCAAGAGCCATACTTATAAGATCTCATCATATATCTTTGTTCACCAAATCAAGTAAGATCACAATAAAATATAGAAATAAAATCTAGGTGGTGGGGTCCTCTTGTGGGCCGTAAATCATCAGGGGGGGGGGGGTAAGTGTAACTTGATGGTAAGTAGGTAAATATTTAGGAGGTTATGTGTAATATCTAGTGTTATGTGTGTGTGGCACATTTTATAATGTGTTGGGGTATTCGGGGACCATAACTAGTTCAAAAATAATAAAACAATGTATCTGGCAAAATTTTGGTGTTCCCGGGTAATGTCCGGTTGTTCGGTTAGATACCGGTTCGTTAAAGTGCTAAGTTGTTCCGTATAGTGTCTGTTATGTAGCTTTTTGTGTCACTATTAATTCCCAACACTTAGGAAAGCATTCAGGACCATTTAGTCAATTTTCTGCACAAGTAATATAGTGTCTGTTTGTATGTAATAAATGATGTGACATTATGAAATGTGATGCATATGTATGTATGATGCAGAAATCATAAAGCAGTTGCGTCATCAGTTGCAATTAAGCACAGTCATTAAGCACAATTTAATATTAATTAATCGTACGGATACCTGTAATTATGAGGGTTGTCACATTCTCCCCCTGTTAAGAAAATTTTGTCCCGAAATCTAGCACGTGGTTACTGAGGAAGCTAGTTAAGTTGCGTAGTTTCCTGGTTTTCCTGGGGTGTCACACCATCCAAAAACAAGAATGTTAGCGGGCCGTAGGGAGATCTCCCTTCTAATGGATCGGTCAAGAAGTTCACCGGAGCTTCCTTTTTTGCCGAGATCCCTGCCCGCTTAAGGACATCATAAAGCACATCACGAACTAAATCGTGTCGATATTTAAATCCTGGTAATTCTTTGCAATGGATTGCATGCTCCCCAAAAGAATCCAAGCAATACTTCCGACATACAGGACACGGGTCATCAACCGGGAAAAGCGGTACCATCAGCCGGTACTTGAGGATAGCCCGGTATTCCACAGCCGACATACATTGCCCTAAACCTTCAATGGGAACAACAGACAGGAAATCCTGAGCATGGGGGGCTCGCAAACACTCAAACACGGCTCGCTGCCGCGGAGACAAAGCAAACTTCTCTTCAACTGTCTTGACGATTTCACCATATAAGGCATTCGCCATAATTTTCTGGGCTTTAATGGGGGCGGTGTCTTTAATGTAGAAACCGTCGAGATCAAGATCGGGAAGAGAACTATGCAAATTGTCCAACGCACCCCTGTAATCAGAGTCCAACAACCCACCACCACATTCACGAAGGATGTGGTCTTGAAGAACCCAAGATTGGGACCTTGAAGCCACAAAAGTGTAGGAAGAGGCATCCTCAGTTGAGCAAATCCCAAGCCCCCCAAAACGGGCCGGGATGGAAGCTAACCTCCATTGTAGGTCCCCAAAAAAGGCACCCCCACAAACAATAATGTTCTCGATCGCATTCCGAAGCCCCTTGTCAAAAACAGAGACGGCTTCCCCAACATAAGAAGGCTGACACGTCCTTAGCCCAAACAGCAGTTTAGCAACCCCCATACACGAACGAAGCAGGAGGAGCTTGCTCTGAGGGTACCGAAGATGTTTGAGGCATCCCATCAGCTCAACCGCACATTTAGCTCTTTTAAGGGCCAAACCACTAATAAACTCCCCATCCCTACTGACAGCACCACCCACGAGTTTCACACCATGCACCGGCCTACCAATCTCCCGCGGAAATAAACCCTCTTGAGTCTTCACCCCGTCGCATGTAGGCAAAAAAACTTCAGTTTTTTAATGTTGAGAAGGAGGCCCAAGGAGGGGCCCTCCACTCTAATGATGTCTAAAGCCTTGGCCACCCGAGTAGCATCTCCAATAAGGGTCCCATCATCCAGGTACCAAGCGTGAAAAAGAAGCTTGCAACGATCTCTGATTCGGAGAACAAGAGGGTGTAATACAAGGGCAAAAAGGAGAGGCCCTAAAGGATCCCCCTGCTGAACTCCCGTGGAAGACCAAATATTATCATTCCCCATATAAAGCCTAGCTGGTTGCCCGTATAAAAAATCAACCCAAGCAGAGATGGATGGACACATTTTCCTTACCTCATTTAAAAGAGCAGTTCTGTCCATAAGATTAAAGGCATTCGAGAAATCGACGGTAAGCATAGCCAACGACCCGTCTTGGTGGTGCGTACTTAAGAGCCTGTTGGCACTATGAAGAACCGCCTCAGCCCCGTTTGGAACCCCGACCCGAAACTGAAAGTCGCCAAGATATTTGGCCATATCCTTCCCCACTCCCTTCATCGCTACCTTGGAGACCACTCTCCTCCAGATCGAACCCACTGCAATAGGCCTAATCCCATTATCGGGCTTGAGAAGGGGCGTAAGGGGAGCAGATGCAACAAACTCCGCCAAACTCCTCGGACATCCCCCCGCAAAAATAAGTTAACCACAGCTAAAATCGCCCTGAGGAGACTAGCCGCAATCATGGACCCTTCCCCACAAAGGGCGTCCAAAAGGTGTTGAGCCCTCAAACCATCTCTCCCACATGACGTCCCTTTAGGGAAGGATTTGATACACCCAAGCACACTGTCGGTCTCCACTACAAGGTGGGGCTCTGACGGAAGGAAAACAGGCATGGTTGGAGGGGGCATTGATGTGTACAAAATGCAACATATAAATTACATCAAATGAGGCATAAAACTAACCCTTTTTTAGTACTAATGTTGGAAAAAGTGTGCTTTTGTCTTCCTTTTGTATTTTCAGGGATAAATGAGTTTAAATGAACAAAAGAAGCAAAAATGCAGCCGAATCTAACAATAATACAAGAAAATGAATAAACGTGGCATGCCTGATGCGTTGTCGAGTGTTATATACATTATGTGTATATTTTAAACCCCTTTAACACTTTTTAGTCAAGTTTTAAATTTATAAAACACGATATTTACTAACACTAGACACACATATGGGCAAGTGCACCCATCGTGAGCGTAGTATAGTGTTGGTAAGATACCGAGGTCGTCCAAGGACACAAGAGCTTTTAGTACCGGTTTATCCTCAACGTCTAATCAAATCAAAAAGTTTAGAAAAAAATATTTTAAACTAAGAAAAATAAAAACTAACTAAAATGCTGAAAATAAAAATAAAAATAAAAACAGATAGACAAGATGAATCACTTGGTTCCGACTCGTATCTAGTGTAACCTTTGATTATTTCCGCACTTTTGCACATAATTAAGAGATTATCTTAGTTATTGTAGTAGGCCCCTCTTTTGAAGGTGACGTTACCCTCACCCCAGTAGTTTGAGTCAGCAAGGATACAATCCTAAAAGGGTGGATTATTGGAAGATAATTAATTAAGTTATTAATGCAACATTATGGTAGGCCCCTCTTTTAGAGGTGACGTTACCCTTGACTAAGTAGTCTGAGTCAGCAGGGATACAGTCCTAAATAGCCGGGTTATAGTATTAATAGTAGTTAACTTATGAGGGGATCAAAGAGTTTGGACCCCCACCATCCAATACCGTTAAGTATTGAAGGAGGTCCTACTAAATTTGACCCAGGTCCATTGCAGGACCTCTAAACGCTGAACAATGGCAAGACCTTTACCAAACCGTTCCCTTAACCCCCGACCAGGTAGCCAACATACCTCCATATAGACCGTGGAGATATGAATTGTGAAAATCTTTTATTTTATATAGACAGTAAAATAATTTCAAGACACCACGGACAAACGATAAGGAAAGATCACCTTCAACATAAGCAACTAGTTATTAAAGTCATTAATACAAAACCAAATAAAAAGTGCAAAAGATTAGAAATAAAAAGTATTACACTAGACACTTTGTCTTCACCAAGTGATGTAAGAGACTTAGGCAAACATGGCCTTGATTGTCAAGAACTATTACAATCAATCTTGGATCCCGAGATGACTCACACACTCTACGATGGACAATGGATGATGGTGGTGGATGATGGTGTTATGATGGTGGTGGGTGGTGGATGAAGTGTGAGAGAGGTGGTGTGCCAAGGGATCGTTTGAGCTTGAGCCAAGCACTCCTATTTATAGCCTGTACAGAAGCCTGGACACGGCCCCGTGTCTGCTGGACACGGCCCCGTGTCCACATCCTTCTCTTTCTTCATTTAATGCAGCTTGTCTTATTAGTTGACCACGCCCCCGTGTCCGCTGAGCACGACCCCGTGTGCAGAAGAATCTTTGTACTATGAAGATTTGCCTGGATTGTGCGAATCTTATAGTTGACCACGGCCCCGTGTCCGCTGAGCACGGCCCCGTGGTGGGCAATAGAAGCTTCTACCACTTTGTCTTTTCTGCTGACACTTGGGCACGCCCCCGTGCTGGCTGAGCACGGGGCGTGTTCAGGCTTCTGATCTCTTGTTTTGCTTGGGAAGATGCTGTTGTGGGGTCGGGCATGTCACGTCTTGACCTTTTTCTTGTATTTATGTTAGATTTTGATGTTTTTTTGCTTCTTTTGTTAATTTGAGCTCATTTAATCCTGAAAATACAAAAGGAAGACAAAAGCACACTTTTTCCAACATTAGTACTAAAAAGGGGTTAGTTTTATGCCTCATTTGATGAAATTTATATGTTAATATTTGAACACATCAAATACCCCCACACTTGAATCTTTGCTTGTCCTCAAGCAAAACTCTTTAATATGTGGCTATTTACACTCCCAAATGGAATGGGTAGAGAAGAAGGTTTTTGGGCTTGTCGTAGAGTGTCGGGATTTCCAAGATTCTTTATTTAATTTTATTTTTATTTATTTACAATCCTATTCGTCATGATTTATTTAAAACTTTCCATAAGAGAAATTACTTATTAGGACATAACATGCCTTTGTAAAATTCTATTTATATACAAGTTCACATACCTCACGGGGATCACTCAACACTCGGCCGAAAATGTATTTTTGTGGATCACTCGAGAGCGGCATGGAACTTACTCCTACCATAGGCTTGCCAAGCAATCAATCCTCCTCCTTTTTAACTTATATACCTTTGTAAATATCAAGAGGACTTTGTGGGTAAAGGGTTAGGCTTGGGTTAAAGGTAGGTGGTTGGGTTGGTGGTTAGTGGTTAGTAAAAAGGGCGAAAAGCGTAACAAGTGTCGGTTTTTGTAAGACTTTTTTTTTTTTTTTGCAATCTTTATTTTGATGAAGCTTTCATTCAAACAAAGTTATTTTTGATAAACTTGTTTGTTTATTTCTCTTTTGCTTCATCATCAACACAAATTTTTTTTTTTAAAAGTCATACGTAAAACCAAGCTAGCTACTAAAACAAAGGGTTAAAAATAAAAAAAAAAGGTTTTGGTGGGTAAAAGGGTGTTTAGTTTGGGTTATGAAATGAAAAGGTTTAGGCTCAAAGGGGTTAACTAGGGGGATTTTGGGTAGGTGATAAAAAAAAGAAAAATAATGGTGTAGAAATAAAAAGGGTTAGTCCTAATGCCTCCATCATTTACTTACTAGGGTTTAAGTTGGTAAGGACCGTGAATGTATCGTCATGGCAAGTTCTAGAGTCGTAAGAACCAAGCGGCTATTCACACAAGAAACGAAAAATGAGCATTTAGTTTAAAGATATGTAATTGTATGCTCAATAAAAGGCTCAAAACTCACTTTTGTGGGAATGGGTTTTTATGTGATCAAGTATATATAATCAAATTTTAACTAAGCTTGTCATGTCTTTTCATAATTTTCTTATGTTGGTTCTTTTTATCACGACGCTATCGGTTGTAAATTTGTAAAAATATAACCTTTTTAAGAACTTGAATTTCCCGAGTTAAACCTAGACAAGTAAAAAAAATGAAAAATTTTTGAAAAAATTTGGGGTGATTAGCGGTTCCAATAGAGTTTTGTGTAAGGCTTGTATTTAGGACTTGCAAGATTCAAGGTTTTAGCATCCCCCCCCACACTTAAATTACACATTGTCCTCAATGTGTCCCAAAAATAAGTTTTTAGGTTGATTGAATGAGTAAAAGTGGGTTAAAAACAAGATTTTATGGTACTGGGTAGCTGAACACGGGGTGGTGTTGGCTGAGCACGGCCCAGTGTCCAGACTGCCAGTACCAAAAGTAAACAGAAAGCTGGGCATGGGGGCGAGTTCAGTGAGCACGGCCCCGTGTCCAGGTACCTGAACTGGGCATTTTCTACAGAACCTCGGGCACGGGGCGTGTTGGGGTGAGCACGGCCCCGTGCTGAACTTGCTGTAATGAAGAAAAATCGTAGGGAGGCCCTGTTTTGTGTATGGGGTGTTGGTTCAAGCTTCCCTTATCATCCTTCACCATCCCGAGTGTGTTTTATTCCTGAAAAATAAAAGCTAAACTAGAAAACATAAAGGTTAATCTAAACTAAACTACGGATAGTTCCGCGGAATGCCTCCGTGGTGCGCCATGTTTATAAGGGTCCTTGGCTAGACCCTCCTTATCGGGTGGTTCTGGCTCATCTTCAATTAGGGGGTCATTATTGCCGAATGGATATTTCATTGACCGCTCAAGATCGACACTCTTTTTAAATGCCTCTAATTGAAGAGGTAGATTGTTATACTTCCGGTTTTTCAAAGCTTCGTGAGTTTTTACAAATGGTCGTCCCAACATTAGAGGAGCGTCATCGAGGATGACAAAGTCGGTCGGGATTACCATTTGATTTGTTTGAACCAATACATCCTCAACTATACTGATTGATTTTATTACTTTCCGATTAGATAGAAAAATGGGTATTTGAAGTGGAGAAAAATCACTAATACTTAATTTTTCGAAAATGTAGTTAGGCATTATGTTAACACAAAGATCTTTGTCGATTGTGACATTACTAATAAACGAATTTTGAAAGAAACATGGAACCGGTGTAATGTTAATTTCAAATGGGTCTTCTTTTATTAGCGAAGTTTGATCATTAGTTAACTTAACACTTACCGTTTCGTCAATTTTAGTGTTAGTGTTTAACTCTTTTAAAAACTTAGCATGAGTGGGTACTAAACAATGATTTTCAAAAGAAGGTGACAAGAGATTAATTTCTTCAAAATTAGACTCTTCTTGAATTTTAACGTTGTCGGCCTCACCTTTTTCGTTGTTTAACTCATGTGTCGGTTTTTCACTTATTTGTTCTTCCATTTTTACACTTTCTGTTATCTCTTCCTTTTTTAATTCTTCTCTTGCGCGGGACTCCTCTTCCCTTGCGCGAGATTCTTTTATACAGCGATCAATAACTCTAATGTGTTCTAATATCCTATCGGTCACTTCGGTTATAGAAAAAGAATCGGAATTTTCAAAGCTTGAATCCGGTTGTTCGATCCTTTGTTCCTCATAATACCCATATGAAATAGATGGTTCACACCATTGTTCTTCATTGTAAGCATATGATGGATAAGGGTCGTAATTTTGTTCTTCATAATACTCATATGAGGTGGGTTGTTCACGCCAAGGTTCCTCATAGTAAGCATACGAAGGTGGTGGCTCATATCTTGGTTCCTCAAAGTATGAGTATGAAGGCTCATACCTTGGTTCATCAAAATATGAGTATGAGGGAGGAGGTTCATACCTTTGGTCTTCATAGGATGTGTATGAAGTTGATGGCTCGTACCTGGGCTCCTCATAGTAGGTGTATGAATTGGATGGTTGATATGAGTGACTATTTTGAAACGATCGTGCGTTACGACAATTAGTGCAATAATTACCCCTATAATCATCCTCCTCATAGGTGTAGTTGTAACCTCCTGAGTATTGATCCATAAGAATCACTCAGCAGACCTCAACCGAGTCTCGAGATCAGAAAACAAAAATAAAACCGGAAACAGAGGCTGGACACAGCCCCGTGTTCAGTGGACACGGCCCCGTGTTCAGGATCTGTATCTGGGCGTTTTAATTAAATTTACTGATTTCGTTGAGCACGGGGCGTGTTCAGTGAGCACGGCCCGTGTTCAAGCTACTGTTACTGGGTGTTTAAGAAAAATGTGCAGCACGGCCCCGTGTTCAGTGAACACGGCCCCGTGTACAGGCTACTGTAAATGCAAAACTAAACTAAAATGCAGAAAAATGTGCGCGCTTTTAAAAAGGTTTTGAAAAACTGATTAGGCCGTCGATTTTAAGCTTTCTTAAAATCCTTGTGTCCCCGGCAACGGCGCCAAAAACTTGATGCGTAGTCGAGTGTTATATATATTAGGTGTATATTTTAAGCCCCTTTAACACTTTTTAGTCAAGTTTTAAATTTATAAAACACGATATTTACTAACACTAGACACACATATGGGCAAGTGCACCCATCGTGAGCGTATTATAGTGTTGGTAAGATACCGAGGTCGTCCAAGGACACAAGAGCTTTTAGTACCGGTTTATCCTCAACGTCTAATCAAATCAAAAAGTTTAGAAAAAAATGTTTTAAACTAAGAAAAATAAAAACTAACTAAAATGCTGAAAATAAAAATAAAAATAAAAACAGATAGACAAGATGAATCACTTGGTTCCGACTCGTATCTAGTGTAACCTTTGATTATCTCCGCACTTTTGCACATAATTAAGAGATTATCTTAGTTATTGTAGTAGGCCCCTCTTTTGAAGGTGACGTTACCCTCACCCCAGTAGTTTGAGTCAGCAAGGATACAATCCTAAAAGGGTGGATTATTGGAAGATAATTAATTAAGTTATTAATGCAATATTATGGTAGGCCCCTCTTTTGGAGGTGACGTTACCCTCGACTAAGTAGTCTGAGTCAGCAGGGATACAGTCCTAAATAGCCGGGTTATAGTATTAATAGTAGTTAACTTATGAGGGGATCAAAGAGTTTGGACCCCCGCCATCCAATACCGTTAAGTATTGAAGGAGGTCCTACTAAATTTGACCCAGGTCCATTGCAGGACCTCTAAACGCTGAACAATGGCAAGACCTTTACCAAACCGTTCCCTTAACCCCCGACCAGGTAGCCAACATACCTCCATATAGACCGTGGAGATATGAATGGTGAAAATCTTTTATTTTATATAGACAGTAAAATAATTTCAAGACACCACGGACAAACGATAAGGAAAGATCACCTTCAACATAAGCAACTAGTTATTAAAGTCATTAATACAAAACCAAATAAAAAGTGCAAAAGATTAGAAATAAAAAGTATTACACTAGACACTTTGTCTTCACTAAGTGATGTAAGAGACTTAGGCAAACATGGCCTTGATTGTCAAGAACTCTTACGATCAATCTTGGATCCCGAGATGACTCACACACTCTACGATGGAAAATGGATGATGGTGTTATGGTGGTGGTGGGTGGTGGATGAAGTGTGAGAGAGGTGGTGTGCCAAGGGATCGTTTGAGCTTGAGCCAAGCACTCCTATTTATAGCCTGTACAGAAGCCTGGACACGGCCCCGTGTCTGCTGGACACGGCCCCGTGTCCACATCCTTCTCTTTCTTCATTTAATGCAGCTTGTCTTATTAGTTGACCACGCCCCCGTGTCCGCTGAGCACGACCCCGTGTGCAGAAGAATCTTTGTACTATGAAGATTTGCCTGGATTGTGCGAATCTTATAGTTGACCACGGCCCCGTGTCCGCTGAGCACGGCCCCGTGGTGGGCAATAGAAGCTTCTACCACTTTGTCTTTTCTGCTGACACTTGGGCACGCCCCCGTGCTGGCTGAGCACGGGGCGTGTTCATGCTTCTGATCTCTTGTTTTGCTTGGGAAGATGCTGTTGTGGGGTCGGGCATGTCACGTCTTGACCTTTTTCTTGTATTTATGTTAGATTTTGATGTCTTTTTGCTTCTTTTGTTAATTTGAGCTCATTTAATCCTGAAAATACAAAAGGAAGACAAAAGCACACTTTTTCCAACATTAGTACTAAAAAGGGGTTAGTTTTATGCCTCATTTGATGAAATTTATATGTTAATATTTGAACACATCAATGCCCGACCCCTCGACAGCATCTCCCCAAGCAAAAACAAGATATCAGAAGGCTGAACACGCCCCGTGCTCAGTTAGCACGGGGGCGTGCCCAAGTGTCTGCAGAAAAGACAAAGCTGTAGAAGCTTCTATTTCCCAGCACGGGGGCGTGGCCAGTGGACACGGGGCCGTGGTCAACGCTAAGATTCGCAGAATCTAGGAAAATCTTGATAGTATAGATACGCTTCTGCACACGGGGTCGTGCCCAGCGGACACGGGGGCGTGGTCAACTAATGCAGACAAACTGTAATTAATGAAGAAAGAGAAGATGGGTGGACATGGGGCCGTGCCCAATGGACACGGGGCCATGTCCGGGCTTCTGTGCAGGTTATAAATAGGGGTGCTTGGCTCACTTGCAAACCATCCCTTGGCAAACCACCTCTCTCACACTTCACCCACCCACCACCACCATCACAACCCACATCCATCATAGAGTGTGTGAGTAATCTCAGGATCCAAGATTGATCGTAAGAGTTCTTGACAATCAAAGGCCATGTTTGCCTAAGTCTCTTACATCACTTGGTGATGACAAGCATTTAGTGTAATACTTTTTATTTTTAATCTTTTCGCACTCTTTATTTGGTTATGTATTAATGACTTTAATAACTAGTTTCTTATGTTGAAGGTGTATCTTCCTTATCATTTGTCTGTGGTGTCTTGGCATTATTTTACTGTCTATATAAAATAAAAGATTTTCACCATTCATATCTCCACGGTCTATATGGAGATATGTTGGCTACCTGATCGGGGGTTAAGGGAATGGTTCGGTAAGCGTCTTGCCTTGTTCAGTGTATAGATCCTGCAAGGACCTGGGTCAAGTTTAGTAGGACCTCCTTCAATACCCACTGGTATTGGATGGCGGGGGTCCAAACTCCTTGATCCCCTCATATGTAAACTACTATTAAAACTTTAACCTGGCTATTTAGGATTGTATCCCTGCTGACTCAAACTACTTAGCCGAGGGTAACGTCACATTCAAAAGAGGGGCCTACCACAATATGCATTAATAACTTAATTAATTATCTTTCAATAGTCCAACCCTTTAGGATTGTATCCTTGCTGACTCAAACTACTGGGTTGAGGGTAACGTCACCTTCAAAAGAGGGGCCTACTACTATAACTAAGATAATCTCTTAAAAAGTGCAAAAGTGCGGAAATAATAAAAGGTTACACTAAAGGTGAGTCGGATCCAAGTGATTCATCTTGTCTATCTGTTTTTATCTTTATTTTCAGCATTTTTAGTTAATTTTATTTTCTTGTTTAAAAACCTTTTTCTAAATTTTTGATTTGATTAGACGTTGAGGATAAACCGGTACTAAAAGCTCTTGTGTCCTTGGACGACCTCGGTATCTTACCAACCATATACTATGCTCACGATGGGTGCACTTGCCCATATGTGTGTTTAGTGTTAGTAAATATCGTGTTTTATAAATTTAAAACTTGGCTAAAGTGTTAAAAAGGGCTTAAAATATACATTAAAAACTATACGACCTAACACACATCAGGCATGCACGGGTGTTTATCCACGAGAGCCTTCATAGTTTTCTTATCAAGTGGTGCGACTCTAGAAAAACAAAGGACCTTAACCGCAGCGGTAAAATGACCATCGACAACCTTACGTAAACACTGCTTGACATTAGAACTCCCATCCTCGCTTTTTTTATCAGACATTTTCTTAAATCCCTCTGGACCCTCCTTCACAGGTTGAGCAAATAAAGACTGAATGAGAATGCCAAACCCCTCACGGTCACCCCATTGGGACAACGCCCGCTGTATACTAAGACATTGACCATTTTTCCTGTTGCCCGACCTCTTCTCCTGGCGGCTAACCGGTGTAAATACACGCAAGGTACAATGAGGTAATAGTAGAAGTCGAATCCATGCATCTACCGAATCAGGCATAGCCACCACATTATCCAAAGCTGTGGTTAAGGCTTGGGCAAACGCCATGCGACAACTAAAGGGGATGCTCTTAACAGTTTTAATAGGAAGAGAGAAAACTCGGTCAAGTAAAGCAACATCAACACATACCTCTCCAGACGGGGAAACCTCCGATGCGACACACGGTCTAGGGGCCCCCACAATAAACCCCACTTCCGTTGGCACAAACCGAACAACCCGATCTTCATGGTGACACCCTCGCCGAAAAGCAGTAACACCACGCATGTTAAGGGGCAGAATTTTGTGTTTAGCAGGGTATGGTTTGCTATTCAGAAGGGGGTAGCGGCACAACTTGTTGCTCGTCTACCTGCCATTAGTCTGTAATCGTCTCTGTTTTTATAATATTAATAAAATTGAAACAGAATTTTCAATTATATATCCAAAAATGTATACTTTAATAATTTTTTTTACAATGTCAATATATATATATATACATGGGACCGCTAAAATGAAAACCACCTCCAGTTGTAAGAATCGCGGGAACCACTTTCTGGCCATTAGATTTTCAAAATGGATGGATGAGATTAAAAGTAGTTAAAAGTAATATTAAATTCTTTTTGTCTTATTATGTCTTTAATATTTTAATATAAAAGGGTATTTAAGTAATTTGTTTTTTTTTTGTCTTATTAATTTTATTGTTTTTATTACATTTTTGTCCTATTTGCATTAATTGTTTTTTGTTTTCTAAAATCAGATTTTTTGATAAAAAAATATTACGCGCGTTTTTTTACGACCCGTTTTTTATGCGCGTTTTTTACGACCCGTTTTACGCTCCGTTTTTCACGCCGTTTTTGCGACCGGGGTTTTTAAGTGCCATTTTTTAGGCCCGGCTTTAGGCGCCGTTTTTTACAAAGCCGTTTTTACGCCCCATTTTTTACGTCCCGTTTTAACGCGCCGTTTTAGCGTCTCGTTTTTACGCGCCGTTTATACGGCCCGTTTTACGCGCCGTTTTTTTCACGCCGTTTTTGCGACCGGGTTTTTACGTGCGGTTTTTTATTCCCGGTTTTACGCGCCGTTTTTACACTTTTTACGTTTTACATTTTACGTTTTACGTTAAACTTTTTAGACTTTTTACGTTTTAAGTTTTATGTTAAACTTTTTACGTTTTACGTTAAAACTTTTTACGTTTTACGTAAAACTTTTTACGATTTACGTTTTACGTAAAACTTTTTACGCTTCACGTTTTTACGTTTTACGTTAAAAAGTTTACGGTTTAACTTTTTTTTTTTACAAAAACTTTTTTACGCAAAAACGAACGCACCCAGAAATCGCAAACTCGGGAGGTGTCTCAGATACATTGTTATCATCATCGACTAGGGGGGGGGGGGAATAAAAAACCAACAACATCAAAACAAAGTGTATCTCGAAAAAAAGGGGTTTGGCTCAGATTATCCGATAATCAAAAGGCTGCAAAAGTGGGGTTGAAGGTTCAAAAAACCTACCCTCCGCCGTTCTTGCCGCGCCATCGTCATCTAAATTTACGTTTTTTTTTTCATCATCGCCACCCAAAGCGACCATATCAAAACCCATAGATTCAAAGATTCAAAATCACCAGCAAACCCAGCCAAAAAACACTATTCGAATCTACCAAAAATCACTGTTCAAACATTCAAACATTCACAAATCACCAACAAAACCCAGCAAAAATCAGTGTTCGAAATCTACGAAAATCACAATCCAAACATTCAAACATTTAAAACCATATATTCAAAACATTCAAAATCCCTGTTCGGATCTATCCAAGAATCACTATCCAAAAATCAGTGTTCGAATCACTATCCAAAAATCAGTGTTCAAATCACTGTTGTGATTCAAAATCACTATCCAAAAATCACTGTTGTGATTCAAAATCACTATCCAAACATTCAAAATTACTGTTGTGATTCGAAATCACTATCCAAAAAATCAGTGTTCGAATCTAGCAAAAAGCACCAACAAAACCCAGCAAAAACCCACAGATTCAAACATTAAAAACCACAAGCAAAACCCAGCAAAATCTCTTGCCAACAAACACATGAACATCATCAGTGAAACCGCCTCCAACACCAGCACCGCCGACCAACCACCTCCGACATCGGCACTCCACCACCGTCATCGAGCACCCACCACCTCCGACATCGACACTCCACCACCGCCGGAGATAACAACATAGGTTATCAACATCAAAACACCGCCGGAGATAACAACACAGGTCCCATCGTTCACCGTCAAACCACCACCATCTAACCCAAATCGGAGCTCACTACCCCAAATCGGAGCTTTGGGCGGTGGTTTTGTGATAGTTGCACACGCAAGTCTTCATCAGATCCAGGATTGGGCGGTGGTTGGTGGAGACCGGTTGGGTGGCGGTGAACAGTGGTTGGTGGTTTTGTGACAGTAGGGCGGTGGTGAACGGTGTTTGGGGTTGGACTCTTTTAATGAGAGAGAGATGAATGAGATTATGCTCTTTTAAAAATGGAGTCTGCACTGCAACTTATAAATATAAAAGAAAGAGAGAGGAGAGAGGAGAGAGGAAGGATATGACATTTGGGGTAAATGACCGATATACCCTTATTGTTGGCAAAATCTTATTGGTGGAGACTGGTTCTCATGGTTCTTACAACTGGGGGTGGTTTTCATTTTAGCGGCTCCCTCTATATATATATAGAGGATTAGGTTCAAACGTGAACAAAATCCCAAGAGTGAACTGCGTGAACTGATCTGGACCATTGATTATTATGATCTTGATATTTTGAATGGGTGGCATGATTGTAATTATTAGGTTAGTTTTTATTGTTTTATTAAAATCAAAAGGGTATAAGTGTAATTAAATTTATAAGTGTAATTAGATTAATTGGTTATTTAAAATCCGGAAACTAAATTGTTTCCATATTTTCCGATTGTATTAAATCCCATAATTATCTATTGTTTTGCTTATCAATCTTTTGATTTCCCTTTAAAAACAAAAACTCAGATCCTCTTTCTCTCTAACCTTCATTGGCGACGGCAAATAAACCACGAAGCACGGCGTCAGATCGATCGATTTAGGGCTTCGAGGAAGGGAACGAAATCGAGGAAGGAAACGGAAAAAATAGGGGACGAAGATCAGCGGACAATCTTCATCGAGGAAGGGAACGGAAAAAACAGGGGACGAAGATCGATCGATTTAGGGCTTCGAGGATGAAGTTCTTATTAACTTCATTTATGGCCTTTTAGAGGAGAAGGTAACCTGTTACTTTATGCGGTTTAATAAGAACTCAATTTGCCCCATATTTATGCCATATAAAATGGAATTGTTTTTTGTTCAGTATATGCTATTGGTAAGGGGATATTTATGCTTGTGGAATGGGCTTTAAAAATAGTAAAAATCAAATGTTATTCATATTTTGGTTTGGAAAGAGAACAATCCTTATGACGATTGACTTGATTGTATTATTCTGAATTGATTTTAACCCATATTAGAGGAGGCATAAAATTGTACATAACTACTTAATAAAACATGAAACCAGAAATGATAGTTGAGGCGGTTTTGGTTTTGTTTTTGTTTCGATGTCTTTACTCGTATTGAATTGTAAGATGTTGACAGTTTGTTCCACATTTTATTGAATGCAGGTTGTTGCGGAAAATTTATGGAGGAGCTATGGACACATCTTCTCAGTACCCAGCAGAACACAAGTGGTGTCCCCCCATAGTTCTTGGATGCCAAGGAGGAAGAAACTAAGAAGAAGCAGGTATATGTACAGTTTCGTTAATCGTTATCAATAGTGGGTTAGGGTTTAGTTTCTTTTTTTATACCATTGTACACATGTGTATTCCGATTATTGGTATTGTTTTTTTGGGGAAAATGTGATGAAGATTATACACTTGGGTTGTACACATATTTACAGGGGTGTTTTATGTTTATTATCCTCTGTTTGAGGGGGGTGTACACATGTGTATTCCGATTATTGGTATTGTTTTTTGGGGGAAAATGTGATGAACATTGTACAATGGGTTGTACACATATGTACAGTGTGTTTTTTGTTTGTTATGTTCTGTTTTGAGGCGGGTGTACACATGTGTATTCCGATTTTGCTCTGTTTTTAATGCGATGTACACATGTGTATAGCGTCTGTTTTTGTGATATCTCAGTTTTTTATGTGTATTGAATGTGTAAAGTTGTTGATGTACACTTGTGAATTATGCAAAGTATTAGCTGCTGAGTTTTTTGTTCAATTTTTTTATGTTGCTATGTTTTTAATACGAAGTTCACATGTGTATTCTGGTTTTCCTCTGTTTTTAATGTGATGTACACATGTGTATAGCGTCTGTTTTTGTGATATCTCATAATTTTTTGTGTATTGAATGTGTAAAGTTGTTAATGTACACTTGTGAATTATGCAAAGTATTAGTTGCTGAGTTTTTTTTGTTCTATTATAGGAGATGTCGTTAACGAGAAAAGTGGAGATGGAAGGTCGATAAGGATGATTCACGTATGAGGTCGATAAGGATGATACACATATGTTTGTTTGCTTGGTCGATAAGGATGATTCAGCATACAACGTGGCAAACAGTTGTAAAAGATTATGTTTTTTGTTTTTTCGATTATGTTGTGTTTATTGTTTTTACGAAACTAGAACTTGTAATTATATGTTTTTTTGTTTGGCTTGGAAAACATTGTGGAACTTGTAATTTGTTAAATATAAAATAGTTTTACAGGTATTGTTTCTATGTATTTATTATGTAGCTAATTACACATATGTACGATACTGAGTACACATGTGTACTGTTCTATTTATATCCAAGCACACATGTGTATACCATTGAAATATGAAGGTTACGTGGATCTTAAAAATCAAAATTTGAATTCTGGTGATGAAATCTGAAATAAAAATTAAAATTCAAATATGGTGATTTGTTGTTTGTTTTGATAATTATCTTATTAATAAATAAAACATAATGTGGATAATGAATTTAAAATAGGAAAGATGTAACTTAATTCAATTATTAAAATAATGATTTAAATCTAATTTTTTATATAATTACAATCCTAACCTTAACAACTAAAAAGGAAATTAAGGGTCCAGATCTGTTCACGCAGTTCACTCTTGGGAGGTTGTTCACGCTGGAACCCTACCCTATATATATAGGTTCATGCGAAAACCACCTTTATTGCGAGAACCGTGAGAACCAATGTGAACACAACCTAAAATAACTAAAAAAACCTAAAAAAACCTAACCCCCACCCCCCCCCCCCCCCAAAAAAAAACCTAACCCCCACCCCCCCCCCCCCCCAAAAAAAAAAACCTAACCCCCCCAAGCTAAATGCTAAAAACTAAAACCCCAAAAAAACCTAACCCCCCCCCCCACCCCCCTCAAACTAAAATGCTAAAAACTAAACCCCCAAAAAACTTAAAAAAATCTAATTTTTTTTTTAATATTTTTGATGTTAAAATCGCTACTTTTAGTAGCAAAAAATGTAAAAAAAAAAAATTTTTTTTTTGCTACTAAAAGTAGCGATTTTTAATAAAAAATATTAAAATTTTTTTTATGTGTTTTTAGCTATTTTTAGGCATTTTTGGTTGTGTTCACATTGGTTCTCGCGATTCTCGCAATAAAGGGTGGTTCCTAACGGATCTTTGTCCTATCTATATATATACTATATAAAGCATCTCCTATGTCCTCAAAGGTAATTTTCTTCCTATTTTTAAGATGGCATACCAAAAGCCAAGAACAAATTCCTGTATTTTACATTTTTCTTCCTTTTCTACCCTTATTGAAACTATAAATTAATGCGAACTAGCAAAATTCCTCCGTGCGTTGCACGGGAATTCAGTCGAATATCATTTCGTTTCATTACGGTACCGACATTAATATAGCAATTAAGATATAAAACACAAAATAAGGTCAACACGTGTAATGAATATTAGTACAGTCCCGATAGTATGATACCAGTATCAATGTTGTTTGGTCGGAATTGACATGGTAATTTTGTTCGGACGGTATCACTTATGTTCGTCCATGTACCGACACTAATTATGGCTTACGGTATAAATAAAAAAACTGTATACTGTTATGGAAATTGTTCCGACACTCTTTAAGCTAGCCCCATCCTCTCGTACATCGGTTTCCAAGCCTTTTAGTGATCGATACATAAAAACAAATTATTTAAACAATTTTTTTCGTTTTAATAAAAAAGAAAATCATTAGTTTTCTACAACTAATCACACCCGTAACATTTCTTCTTTTATATAAACTCTAAACTAACTATATATATACGTTTGTGGCGATATCTATAATTACCACCATTTTATTACTTCACGTAAACTTTTTTTTGTTCGTATCAAGAAACCAATGCTACCAATTTAAAATAATTTTTTTTTTAGTTTGTCTCCAGATTTCCCATAGTGAAACCATGTGCGATAAACCAGCAAATTTTTAGTGGATTTGTAATCTGAATACCACTGCAACCACACAGTATTTAATCTCTCTATACACCCTAACAGCCAATTGAATCCACAACCAGACAGTGTTTAATACCTGAAAAAAGGACCATTAATTTCATATTGATATATTGCTTACACCATTGCAATGTTTTTAGCATTTTGCTCTCGATGAAATAGCTTGTTTGGTGGCCACAATCTTCTCAATCGCGAAGCGTTAATCATGCCGTCCATAAGTCTGATCGCCGGAGATTGAATTTCGTCACGGAACACTATACCGCCGCTCATGGAGCTTTGTGCCACAGTCGATGTTGGATCTATGAAGAAAACGTCATCGCCGCTACCTTCTGAACACCAACTACTCCGACGTCGCTGCCATAGTTTGTCGCCGGTTCTATACTTAAAACTCAGCCATCGTTGGTTGCACTCTCTTAAAAAAAGCATGGTGATTATCGTGTGGAAAGATCGGTGGCCACTATGTGGACAACATCGCACCGATCTTCATCTCTTTCTCCCTGTCTCTTACTTTCTCTCCCTCTCTCTCTGTAGGGATTTCCCCCTTTGTCTCTTCCGTTTGTCTTTCTCAATCTACTTTCCCGATATCAAGTAACGGCCGTTAACGTTAAGTTACTGTTCTTCAGTTATGTTTCAAATTAATATAGTTATACAATTGGATTGTAGAAACCAGGAAGTGAATCAGCCCCTTCGTTTCCAGTCTCCATCCGTAAGTTGAAATTACGTTATTCTACTTTGCAATCTCACAACCGTCCACTCTCAATTCATCAGTCGAAATTTAAGAAGAGTCCATTCACATCCCCTCACCGCCCTCATCAATTGGCTTGCGTATTTATGCAGAGGACACCTTGATTATTCTTCAGTTGTTTTCTTCGAGGGCCCCTTCGTTTCCGGTCTCCATCCGTAAATTGAAATTACGTTATTCTACTTTGCAATCTCACAACCGTCCACTCTCAATTCATCAGTCGAAATTTAAGAAGAGTCCATTCACATCCCCTCACCGCCCTCATCAATTGGCTTACGTATTTATGCAGAGGACACCTTGATTATTCTTCAGTTGTTTTCTTCGAGGTTGAATTTGTTGTTTACACTCTTCTTTGTGCAATTTACAGATATAGATTTAACAAAACCCTAATTCGTAGCCCAAAACTGGGTTTGCTAATCGGCGTTACAGGTTCTCTTCTTAACTTTGATTTACAAAATAGTGTTTTAAATGCATAGATTTTCTGAGATGCGGTATGAAATGGGTGTTTTCGGTCTCTTGGGCGTCCTTACTAACCTGGCATGGTGGATTGAAGATATGTTTTTCAGGTTGGTGGACACCTGGACTCATGTTCTTTATACTCTGGAAAATCTCTTGTTTTATCTGTTGCAGGAAACAGAGTAAAAGGTATGTGCCCTAGCTATACTTGATTCTCCTTAGATCTAATTGTAATTTTACCCTCTCTTATAAGTTATAATACTGAATATTAGCATATTAATTAGTTTTGTAAAAACTTGTTAGCCCAACTCTTGCAGGGACAATTTTGTCCAAAAAAGATTGGAGCCAGTTATGAATAATCAATATTACTGTTGTAGGTTTGCTCTATGAAGCAAAAGAACCCCGCAAACAAGCTCTAAAGGCTTATAAACATGCTTAAGACGTGGATCCGCCTCATGTGCAGAGCCTTGTTTCCATAGCTGGTGTGTTTAGGGTGATCGGGGCGTAAGCGGTGACCCCGAGCGGGGACCATCTTTCCCGAGCGGCAAGGTGCTGCCGACAAAGAGGGGAGCCATTTCGGGGAGGAGAGAGGAGGTGAAATCGGTGGGGATTAACCGAAGAGAGGGAGGAGAGAGGGAAGGGTTGGACCAATGAGAAATTTCCTTTTTTTTTTTTTTTTTTTTTAATAAAAAACCAACTCACCTAAGAGGGGAGTGCCGCCATCAATTTAGGGTGTTAGGGGAGTTTAAGAGGGGAGTTGACGTGGCACACGAGGATTGGTTATGCGTAAGAGAGGGGACTCCCCTCTTAGGGGAGTGCCCCCCTCACCCTTAGGAAGCTTGGTGGGCAGTCTGAGCCCAAGGCCTAAAGCTTCTTGAACGAGGCGTTACAGGTTGATAGGATGCACTCATTGGCTTGGTATAATCTAGGCCTGCTTCTTAGAGATGAGGGCTCAATGGGCCTAAGATAAGCTGCTGATTGCTTTGAGGCTGCAAGTGCATTAAAGGTAACATAAGCAATCTAACCGTTTAGATAAGCAATTTTAGCCAACAAGCATTGACGATGTCACCTACCGGAAAATCCATATCTACTAGCGCCAAGAACAATGATTATTAAGGTAACACACATGATGTATGTTAGTTTTAGTTTAGATTTTAAGTTTACTTTTTGCTTGATTTCTAGGCATTATTATCTTTTGAACCTATAATGAACTCCAAAGAATGGAAACGTTTGGTGGGCAATGTAAAAGGGTCAAACTGGGTAATTCTTTTTTCATGGAGTCATTTATTTCCTCTTCCTTTGTCCATTATTTTTAATTTTAATGTCACTATTAGGATGTAGAGGGGATGATGTCAATTTTTGTGGAACTTGTTACAGCGCGTGATTCTTTAAGTGATGATAAACAACTCATTAACACGTATTATAAGCTTAAAATTGATGTTATCAAGTAATTTCTAGACTCATGACTTTCTTATTGGGGTGATCTTGCTTAAGTTTCACATTTTCCCCATTTTTTGTTATTAACTAAAAAAATACTTAAATTTCAGTTAGAAATAACGGTGTATTATTTTCAGGTACTCTAATCCATCAACATTCATTTATGAAAAAACGGTTCTTTTGAATATGCTTTTCAGCCAGCTTGGTGGTATAAAGAAGAGCATATAGCTAGCTTTAAGCAAACCCGAACTACCTTGTGGTATATCTGAATTAAAACCATATGATGAGCCACAGTGTTTTGTTATCCCTGCAAATCATGGTTGGGTTTTCTTTTATTATTATTATTATTATTATTATTATTATTATTATTATTATTATTATTATTATTGTTGTTGTTGTTGTTGGCTTGCCATGTCCAATTGTCCATTGAGTATGCAATATATTCGTATTTATCTTTTCTGTTTTGTTAACAAGAAAAGGCCTATTTGTATAGAGGGCAGAGGAAGCTTGCTTTTCTTTTTAAAAGCTTAAGGGTGGGCTACTTCTTTTTAAAAGCTTAAGGGTATGAAAATGGACCTTTTAATCAACCCTATGAGAGAAGTGGAATGTAAAGAGAAAGCTGTGTGGAGCAAGCAAAAGAATGTGAATTGTGTCATCTTCACTCGGCTACACTGCATTCATATTAATAAAATGTATTTTGCATATTAATGGAATTTATTTTTATTTCTTTTGTTTTTTTGAATTTTGTCTATTGTTGCCATTTAAATTTACAAATTCAATTCTATAATATAACTCCCAAATGTTGGCTCAAGTGACAACTTTAATTGGCTGGGATAGGATCAATTTCAACTATTAGGATCAACACTTGACATCTATATATAACAGTGATTCAGTTTGTTTATTATTATTCAGTATTCAATTAAAATTAGAATTATTAGAATTAGAATTATTTAAAATTAGAATGGAATGAATAGTAACATCATTAAGAGATGAGCAAATGGTATCGGGTATAGGTACCGGTCTCAAATTTACCAAAACGGTGTATTTTCGGTACCGGTTCTGCACAGGTATTCATCGGTTTTTACCCTCAAATACAGGTGCCGTACCAGTACCGAACCGTACCATACTAGGTATATTCGGTACCGATACCCACTTTTGGGGATTTCGGTAACGGTATTTTCGGTACCGGTTGGTAACGAGCTCAACAAATCCTATAGCAACGCAACAATGCAAGTAATTGCACCGTTTAGATTATTTTTCATACACACAGTAAGTATACTGTATTTCGTTTGAATGAGGTTTTATATACACAACAACTTATTTTGCTTTCTTTTTTGTCTTTTTCTGTAATGAATGAATTGTAGCATGTAAAATTAACTTGGATATTTAGAATATTGATGAGCAAATCGTATCAAATCCTGTAACCGAACCGGTATCGTATCGGTACCAAATTTACTATACCAAATCATTTTCGGTACCAATTTGGTACCCACCTTTTGGCGTTTTCAGAATCGTTACTTTCGGTTCGACACCGGTCTAGCACCATACCTGTATTTATTGATTTTTACCTTCAAATACCATACCGTATTGTACCGAGCATTTTCGGTGCCGGTACCTAATTTCGATGTTTTTCCGGATCGGTACTTTCGCTGCCGTTACCGGTACCGAGCTCATCCATATTTTAACGTGTTAGCACCGTAATAACTGAACTGAAAACAACCGAATTTCCAACGTGTAGGACGTGTGGGTCCTATTATTATATATTAGGTTATTTAAAATCGTTTTTTTATGACGGAGTGAGTATCCTTACCACGTCATTTTATTTATGTTTTGATATTCGGTATATGTTTGCCGTTGCTTACACGCCTTTTGTAGTCGTTAGGTCCCGCCGCAACGTGCGGGATGAAAATAACTAGTTGATAGAATAATAGACTCACTGTGGTCTATGTTATACTAATAACATTCAACAAACAATTACATGTCTAAACATTCAACAACCAACTTCAATAAGTGTGAAAGTTTAAAAAAGAACACAAACCTAAAAGTAGTCCATTACGTTTAGAGATTTAGTTGGACTACTTTCATATCCAGCTTAATTGGCAAATTCTTTCATATCCTTTTAACCTTCACCCTGTTGACTTGGTGATATATTCATGCCCGGTATTATCGACTCCGCCGCAACACGCGGGTCTCCCACTAGTTTATATATATATATATATATCATCCTCAATATTGTATTATATACACCACATGGAGTATATTTATTTTTAGTTAAACAAGTATAACCAGTTTTATGAATATCAATAATTTGTTATTGGCAATAGCAGAAGATGAGTCTGGCAGAAGCGAAAAGAACACCAACTTACTTAAAAAAGGGAAGAGAGACACTATTTCTTCTGCTCCATTTCACTTTCCCCTTTCTCCATTACTCTCTGTAACCCTAACCCTCCCTCTCAAATCAATCAAACCCTCCAAAATGCCTTGATTCCACTCTCCCATTCGCCGCCGTAAGCTCCGTAAGTTTCACTCATTGTTTTTCTTTTCTTTTCTTTTACACAACACCACTCATACTTCAATTGACAGATCAACTACATTTTTCCACCAGCTCTCTTCCAGTTGATTATGAAATTAAGGCTCAAATTTATGAAATTTGGTTCGAATTTAGCTTGCTTCTGTTCCACTTGATTATGATTTGTTTATATGTGTTGTTGTATGTGATTGTAAGCTTGGTGTGTCGGCTGATCTAGCTGTCACGTTGTTCATGAAGTTAATAACTCGTTTATCTGTTTCAGGGTGTTTAATAACATTTTTAATCGCGTCATTGTCTCGTTGATGAAGTGGTTTAGTAAGTTGCATGATTGATTAGCCTCATTATGATTTAGTGTTGGTGTTAGGGTTAGGTTTTTAATATCACACATTGTAGATTTATGGCCAGAAGACTGATTGTGTTTGGTAATATTAGTAGAATATTCGTATAAAGTTCCTTGGTGTTGATTTCTGATGCCTAAGTTAGGGCTTATTTTGGAGGGGGATCAAGCATTAGGGATGTTCGAATGCATGTGTTATTTTTCTCGATATATAGTGTACACGTTGGTTGATCTCTTACTGTTTTAAACAATTTAGGGAATATTGTATATTTGTATTTTTTCTGATCTTTTGGTCAAATCGTCAAAGGTTAACTTGTTGGTATCGGTAACTCCTTGCTAGACTATGGTTCCAGCTTTCATGCTCATTTTGTTGAAAGAGGTGCGGTTGATGTGATTTTAGATTCTCTTATGGATGGCTTTCTTTTCTTTTTTGTTAATTGATTTCACTTGTTTATAAGAATCTATGAAGAGATGCGTTCCATAGGTTATTCGTTGATTAGGACCTGTTCATTTTGTTTTTTTGATTCAGACTTCCCATGATAAGTTTATGACTTTTTTTAAAAGAAGGAAAATTGGATTTCAATAACCCAACTTTAACATATTGGCCGGCAACAGTCCCAACTAAGGAAATGTTTTGTGACCGTCCCATCTTTTAAACTATTTTCCCTTAGCAATCCCATACTAACTAAAAGTTAACCAAGTTAGTTTTTGCTAATGTGGACCGCTTATGTGGCAAATAAGTCAACGTTTTGATGACGTGGACTGCTTACATGGCAAACTTTTGATGACGTGGACTGCTTACATGGCTAAGTTTTGATGACATGGACTGCTTATGTGGCAATCCATGTCAGCAAAAAACTAACTGGGTTAACTTTTAGTTTGTATGAAATCGCTAAGGGAAAATAAGTTAAAACTTGGGGTTGTTGTCACAAAACATTTCCATAGTTGAGACTATTGCGGATTGCCGGGCAATATTTCAAAGTTGGGATTATTAAAATCCAATTTTCCTTAAACAAATTACATATATATTCAGGCCTTGTTATTGACCCTGAAGCCTCTTCTCTTGGTTATTAGACATCCTCTTTTACCATTGATAACTAGTAACGGTTTAATGTTACGACGGCTTTTATTTTTTTCTCCTCGTGATGAGACATGGTTTCTTTGTTATACACAAACTGATCATTGCTTTTCATAACTGGGGTTGATCCATCGGACTATCACAGTGCTCTTTTCTATCGGTTGTCAAGATCAACCAATGTTACAACTGGAAAAAGATGCTTGCCTGCTTGGTAACCTTAGTTACCTGTGGATATGACCAAAATCACCAAATACAATTTTTAATGTCCCAACCGCTTGTGTTGTATCCATTATACCTGTTGTCTGAGTGGGTCACCAGTATCTGTTGTCTCCATGAGTGGGTTAAATAGTGTTCTCACTGAACTAGAATCCTCAAATTGGCTGTAAACTGTCATCTGTACTTTAGGGCTGTCAAAATATATATCTTATTCACATAAAAGTGTAACAATTGAAAATCAATAAGAAAGAAACTAGTAATATAATCAAATTAAGTTGCATTGTCTATTTCTATTTGAAAATGCAATTACCTTAGTTTCTTTTCATGTATTTGCTTGAAACATGAATGCAGTTAGTTGAGAATTAGAAGATCCATCTGCTAGTATATTTTGATATCCACTAAATATTTATTATATTTATTATCGTATCATTAATCAGAGTTTTGGTATATTTGAAGGTTCCTAGTCCGTCATGGAAGATTTCAAATCGGTTGCTACACTCTTAGAGTCGACAACCTCTAAGATGCAACAACTTCAGAGAGCATTTGCTGAGCTGGAAAGTCATCGAGCAGTGACCCTTGGCCTGAAATGGAAACAAATCGAGGATCATTTTCATGGTCTTGAGAAGTCATTAAAGAGGCGTTTTACCGTACTGGAAGACCAAGAAAAAGAGTTTGAAACAAAAACAACACAATCCCAACAAATTCTGGAGAGACGTCAAGCAGCCGTAATGGCCAAAGAAGCAGCCTCATTGGAGAGACTTCAAGAGAAGCGAGATGCCGCCGTTGTCTCAATCGCCGATGCCCTCGCGAAACGCACAAATGGGATCACACAACCTGATGATATGAAAAAGTTATCTGATAGTGATGTGAAAGCACTAACAAATCCCCAGCTTGCCAAACTATGTGAGGAGAACGACGCACAGGGACTCCACAAATTCATATCGGATAACCGAAAGAATCTTGCTTCTATTAAGGAGGAGATTCCGATTGCATTGAAGGCTGCAGCGGTTCCCGGTGGTCTGGTTTTGGATTCACTTAACGGTTTTTACGTATCATCAGAGGATGGAAAAAAAGATTCAAATCTTCTAGGTCAACGGCGAACATGTATCATGTTGATGGAGTGTCTTAGCATCTTGTTAACAAATCTTGGTGACGAGTCTGTTTCAAAGGTTATCTCGAAAGACGTGAAGGACCGTGCAAAGGTTATTGCTGAAGAGTGGAAACCAAAGTTAGATGGTCTTGATGTGGATGCCAGTAATGGGAACTCTTTGGAAGCTCATGCTTTCTTGCAACTTGTTGCCACTTTTGGTATTGATTCTGATTTTGTTCGAGAAGATTTATCCAAGTTGATACCGATGGTTTCTCGCCGCCGCCAGACTGCTGATCTCTGCCGCTTTCTTGGGTTGTCAGAGAAGATTCCAAGTTGGTTTTCCTTTTCCGATTTCTTATTTTCCGCATGGAAAATTTGGGTGGGTTGGATGACGGGTCAAAACATGTAGTTTACTAGTTTTTAAGTGCCGGTCTATAGTCCTGTAAATGAACCGAACGCGAACAGAGGCATGTCCGTGTTCGTTCATTTAACTTTAACCGAACGTGAACATATAATCGAACACATTTTTTTGTTCATGTTCGTTTACTAAGAAAACGGGCATGTTTGTGTTCGTTTATGTTCGTTCGTTTAAAACCTAAACGAACAGTTCACGAACGTAAACGGACATAAATAAAGAAACTTAAACGAACATAATCTAACCAACAATAAACAACACAAATGAATATAATTGACTAAATATAAACGAACATAAACTATTTTTTATATAAACTAGTGATTAGTTACAATAAATTCCATTGGAAAACCCAATTACCAATTAGTTATGTTTATATAAGTAGTTAGAAAGTTCCTCCTATGTTTAATATTTATATAAATATAAGAAATATTGGATTTTAATAATCTCAACTATTCGCCGTTGGCCGCCAATAGTCCCAACTTCAAAAATAATCACTGACAGTCCCAACTATTAACATATTGGCTCCAATGGACCCTGACTAACAGAACCCTAACACCGTTAGTATCCGGTCATTGGAAAAGCGTTTTTGGCCGGAAAACTCAACCTTTTCGTCCTAAACCTCTTTGTAACCTTATTAAGGACCTTTAGGAACCATTTTCTAGTAAAAGCCCCAATTATTGAGGTAGCTGGAAAACTCCTTTTTCGCCGGAGAACTTCTTTTTGGCCGGAAAACTCAACTTCTCAAGTTTTTGACCGGAAAACTCAGCATTTTCGTCCCAATCCTCTTTGTAACCTTAGATCGGACCTTTAGGAACCTTTTTTCTGGCCAAAAAGTTTTTCCGGCGACCGGAGACTAACGACGTTAAGGTTCTGTTAGTCAGGGTCCATTGGAGGCCAATATGTTAATAGTTGGGACTGCCAGTGGTTATTTATAAAGTTGGGACTGTTGGCGGCCAACGGCGAATAGTTGGGATTATTAAAATCCGGTATTCCTAATGATAACTACTTATGTATTTAAATTGAAATGAACAAACATAAATGAACAGGGATAAACAAATGTAAATAAGCGAACATAAATGGACGTTCATGAACATAAATGAACGAACAAAAGGTGTGCTCATGTTTGCTTGTTTAATTAAATGAACAAAAAATTGTGTTCATGTTTGTTCGTTTATTAAATAAACGAGCTTCCCGCCGAACAAGTTCACAGAAAAATCATGAACGTTTGGTTCGTTTACAGGCTTAACGGTCTAATTGGTTTGAGCCAGGTTAGGCCGCCCCGCAAGCAAATTTTTTGTTCATTTTATTGATTTTCATTAATAAGAACTATATTATCCAGGGTGTCACTAACACTTATAGTGTGAGATGGAGAAAAGAAGATGGTTCGCGCTATTTATACTCTTTTTTGCTTTTTTGTCAGGTGTAATTGACGTGTTACTGAATAATGGAAGGCATATCGATGCTGTTAACTTAGCATTTTCGTTTGAGCTTACACAACGGTTTTCTCCAGTTTTATTACTGAAATCATACTTGACCGAGTCAAGGAGAGTCCCGTCAGTCATCAAATCACCAAATTTGTCTCCTAATGCACAGGTTCGTTGCTCATTCTGTGCATCACATAATAGTGTTCTAAAGGTTTATCTTATATGTTGAATTTTTCAATTTGTAGAATGATGTCAGTGAGAGAGAGCTCTTTGCACTAAAGGCTGTCATCAAGTGTATTGAAGATCACAAGCTTGAAGACGAGTACCCACCGGGCCCACTTCAAAAACGAATTCTTCATCTAGAGAAAGCAAAGGCTGACAAAAAGCGAGCCACAGAAGTTTCAAAACCTCAACCCAAAAGACCCCGAGCCAACGGCATTAGCATAGCACCCCGACACACTAACATTTCTGCTGTTGACAAGAGCTTCTATGGTAGGATGACAGATAACCGGTATGCGCCGCCAACTCAGTACATGTATGAAAACAGACCGTATGCTTATAACATGGCCACTGCACCTTATAACATGCCTCCTAACCGCGCCCACTATTTCCCGACTGCGTACCAGTACCAGGCTCCTTATCTTCACTAAGGTTCTAGGCAATGGTAAGAAACTTATTTTAACTTGTAGGAGTTAACCCTGTTGGATTAACCAGATGTTTACTGTATTAGTATGAAAAAAAGTGAAAAAATGGAAGGAAAAAAATGTTAAGGGTCTGTTTAGCTCTAAACTTGGTTGTATTAGCTGACACTGGAAATGTAATCCTCTAATATATGCACTTCTTATGTTATTTGTGTCTGTGTTTGCTGTAAATGTACTCTCTTCTGTAAGAGATGCAAAGGTTTGACCTTTTGAGGTCAAATGCCACTGTCAAATCAATTTATCAAGATATATTGTTCGAACAAGAGTTATAAGGGCGAACCCGGTGCTTGGCTTACCTCCTGCATTCGCACAGGGTCCTGGGAGGGGCGGGATCGGTTGTTCGCAGCTTTAACCTACACTTTGCGTAGTAGGCTGTTTCCCACAGCTAGAACCCATGACCTCAAGGTCACAACGTATGTTTCAAAACAAGCGAAGTATTTTACCACACATGATTTAGATCCTAGCGTATACTTGCACTATGAGACTAAATTGATATTTTTTGATCGGTCAACAAATCCTCCAAACGGGCTACTGGCGAAATTCATCACATCGGGATATACTCGTCTCCGAACCAGGGAAAACCCTCACCTAGGGCTGAAGCCCGTGAACATTCACCCGAAGGCACGACGGTGCGGTGAGGTAAAATCCACTCAGTTCAAGGATCAAACTAGCAATTGCCGTCTACTCGCCTAGTCTCCCATCATTACCAGGTGCCACCGAAACTACACGGTGAGGGTAGGAATGGAACATGGTCTCTCCCTTACCACTCTATAACTAGCTCAGCTCATTGGTGAGACTGAATTGAGAATCTATAAAGAAAACCTAATAATACAATACTGTAATCATCGTCCCTAGACAAAGGAAAGCAACTACCCAGATTTATGCACACAGCACCGTCTATGGTTAAACCATGAGTCCTTTATCAGTTTTCAGCGTTTTCAAGTACATGATTTATGCTTCCAAAAATGTTCAGTTCACTTTTATATGTGCAATTAGATAGCTTTAGCCTTTAAGCCTGTAGATTGTAGACACATAATTTACATACTTCCAATAATCACTTTATATTCATAATATTCTAAGACTGTTGTTTAGCGCTTAACCACTTTTCATTTTTTTTTCCGCAAATTAACGTATCTTCAAGATGATACCACATTACATAACGCCGAGTCTCTCACTACATGAATCTTAGCAGCTGATACTCTAAGCTAAAGAAGTGTTAATAAACTAGAATTTTATTTTCAGTAGAGCTATGTTATTTACAACAAATGTGTTGGGTTGGTAGTATCAATATTACACTCCTAGCTATCTTAAATCACCTTTCTATGCAAGAGATACTTTACGGTAGCCATTAAACCTCGTCCTGCTAAAAGTGAAATAATACTATGGATCTCCAGTTTAGCACGAATTATATAAATTACAGAGATTATAAGGGCTAAACACGAAGAGACACCGCTAATAATAAACAAACCACCGAATCTTTCAAGGCTCAAGTTTTTAGCTGGCTTTGTAGAAGAATCTTCTTGGGGTAGTACAGAAAATTCATTATCAAACCACTTCTTCTCCAAAAGTTTTAGACTTCCATTTTCTCTTATTTTAGCTATTTCCCTTGATATATCTTTTACCAGTGGAGAACCTTTTGTAAATATCTGAATGATAAAGATGTTAGTGATAAGTGTATACACAAAAATAAAATAAAATATAAATGAGTAATTATGTGATACTTACAAAGGCAAATCCAGAAGTAGTTGGTTCAGAAGAGACCATGGCATAATCGCCATTCGAGTACTTGCTAAGAAACATCTTGATATATGGAACCTCATCAACAATGGCATCTGCACCACCATGTTTTCCACCTTTCGTCAACGCATCAGCATACGTCTCATATGAGTAATATGGCCTTTGCTTAGAACCTGTAAAATTAGTATTGTTGACCGTCACTCCTCCAAAGAAAGAGCCACCGTGAAAACCCACAGTCCCCCCTTTCGAAGCAATTTCAAATTGTTCAACTGTCAGCAGTGAAGTCAATGTTGCTGTGTAACTTGAAATTAGGACTAGCACCACAATTAACCAAACAAACATCACACATCTTGACAGGTTGCTTGCCAACTTCTCTTCTACAATGTGAAATACAACACAAATAATGAGATCCTGGAATAATTTATGTGTTTCAAGATATATAGTTTTATTTTCATTATTAGGTGTTTTAGAAAAATCAAAAGGGTTTGTAGCAGGTTTTTTTTTCTAAGAAGTCCGCTAGTCAAAGGAGCGGACTGATCCTCTTTTTTTTTCATTTTTTTTTTAGAATCCAATAGCAAGCTCCCTAGAAAGCAAAACACTTACAAAAACCTCTCAGAAAAACTTATCATTTTGCTAAAACACCCGGAAATAAATAAAAGTTCATTTTAAGATGGTAATATTATACATTTATACTACATATATTTAAGAAAAAAGGAAAACAACTTTGTGCAGAAAATATGGTTAATATGATGAGCCAAAAGATCGTTCCAATTCCTTGAGATGACGAGCTTTTCGATTCTTGGTCCATAGCTTCAATAGCCCAAATAACCAAGCCATTGAAGATAAGGAAAGCAGTAAAAGTTAGCCATAGATTTGCAGTCAGTGGCTTCAAGAAGATCCACATATCTTTTCTATTGGTTTTTGCTAGTGTTCCTAGACCAAGGTCAGTGTAAGTTGAGGTGAAATCTACAAATTCATATCTTTTAGCCAAGATTGTTGAATCTCCCAGGATCCCATCAATTTCCTGTTTGGCATATACAAAAACTAGTTATGTTTTTGAGTTACTGATGCATATTATATATGAATTGGAATGTTATTCTGTGAGTACCTTATTAACGACCTTTTCTATAAGTTTGTCGTAACTTCCATTCGCATATGGAACAAACTCGTATGTCACTTCATACGGTAACGCTTCAAGGCAAGCATTGAAAACATCAACACAAAACCCAGTGGCTTTTGTGACATTATTCTTATCATCATAAACCGCATGTAAAAAGTTGTTAAATGTTAGTCCAGTCCGGACCCCAATTCTTAACTTTTTACCATGACTCGTTGGAACGGCAGTAGACACTCCAGGCCAGATAACATGTTCCATACCAATACCAGAACATGGAGCATCATCGTTAAATGTACGGAGTGTTCTTGTAATGCCTTTCGACAATGTCCAATATCCCACTTTCCTTTCTTCATGATCGACCGCATTCACAATCTCATATCCATTAGAGATCAGATTTCTTTCAGTAATCCTAAACTCACCACCCATGCCTTTAAACTTGGATTTCAAAATCTCATTTAGAAGCAACGTGCCATTTTGTGGGACTCCAACTCTCTCAATGGACTCCGCAAGTGCCCAAATTATGTCATACGCCCATATTGCAAGCACATGCACCTTTCTAGTAAACTTCTTGTTCCATCTATTTGTGAAGTAATGCAGTCTCCTTGATGCAGGTATATAAGATCTAAAACCGAGTGCTCCTTGAAATGATTCAATAACTTCAAATTTTGTTGATTGAAAGATGTCAGTGGTCTTCTGACTTAAAATCCATGCATATTCTTTGCTCATCATTCCTAGCCTCTTCGCGTTTGGAAACAATCTAGATGCTAGTGAAGGTGACATATCGACAATGATTACTGATGTATGTATACTCATTATCTTACGCAACTCCTCGACGATTAGATCATCTTTTGCTGAGGCGGAAATGGCAACTCTGTAAGTAATTCGTATGTTATTTTCTTGGAACAATTCAAACAGATTTTGTAATAACTCTGACCCATAATCAGTGTCCTCATACACATAGATAACATCCCTCCATTTATAAGATTCGACAAGAGCACATATGCTTTTGGCCATAAAAAAATCGTCTTCTTTAACATGGAGCAGGTAAGGATATTCCATTAGGGATTTACCACCAGCAAAAGAAATTATAGGTAACTTGGCCCTATCAGCAATTGATCCCAGTAGTTCTGATCCAATGTATGTTTCTGGTCCTATGATTGTATTCACCTTGATGGTGTTAAGAAGATCAAATACTGTTCAAGCAAGTGAAAGAAATACACAGTTTGAGACAAAAACCGAGCATGTGAATATTTAAGGGTGATATTACACAACACCATATTTGCACACCAGTTTGCATGTCACATCATTTGGGCTGTATGAGTTTATAAAGCCCGTATAGTCAGATTCTTTTGTATATATGCCCGTAACACAACACACCACTATCACACCAGTCAATTTTAGTTGTTATAGGAGCCGTATAATAACTTGTATGAAACCTTATTATAATTTTATACAGGCATGTTCCATGTATCATACGTGTACGTCCCCTAGCACCTATAGATTGACACGGCTCGGAATACTCATGCACAAGATGTGCAGAATTCATCATACAAGCTTAGACATTGACACACAGTGTAAAATTTGTAAATAACTCTTTTCTATTGATTCAATCAATCATACCCAGTAAAATCCCACCAATAGCAAAGCTATTTGTAGGGTCTGGGGAGGGTGGGATGTAGGCACACCTTACCTCTACCCCTAGGGATAGAGAGGCTGCTTCCAGTGAGACCCTCAGCTCTAAAACACCCAGGAAAGAAATAATTAGAACATGAGGGGTGTGTGTGTGTGTATGTATGAAGCTACCAATGTAACATGAGATGCGAAAGAGTATAACAAGACAAATATGACAACACAAAACAGCATATACACATAGTTACATATCTACGGCCATACACTACACCTAAAGTAACAATTGTACCCTCTCCTAGAAATCCTTAACCTTAATTCTACGTCTCCACGAGCTCCTATCATGGACCATGTTCTCAGAGAGGTGCAATCTTTGCAAATCCTGCCTAATCCGCTTATCCCAAGTAATTTTGGGTCTGCCTCTACTCCTCCTCCCCTCCACCTCGAGGGTTTCAACCACTCGAACTGGCTCTATCGTCTGCCTCCTCTTCACATGCCCAAACCATCTCAATCTTCCCTCCTTTATTTTATCTGCTATACTAGCTACTTCTAACATTTCCCTAAAAACATCATTTCTTACCCGGTCTAACCTTGTGTGCCCGCACATCCATCTTAGCATTCTCATCTCTGCCACCTCCATCTTGCGTGCTTGTACTTCCTTAATGGCCCAACAGTCGGTTCCATATAACATAGCAGGTCTAATTGCAACCCTATAAAATTTCCCTTTCAATTTTGTTGGGAACCTCCTATCGCACAATACCCCAGTGGCAGCTCTCCACCTACACCATCCAACCTGGATGCGGTGGGCAACGTCACTATCTATCTCCCCATCCCTATGGACAAACGATCCTAGATACTTGAACTTAGTTACCTGCGGGACCACTTGACCGTCAATGGTGATCTGAATGTCCTCATCGTTGTCTACTCCACTAAAATCGCAATACAAGTACTCAGTCTTAGATCGACTAATCCTTAAACCTCTGCCCTCTAGAGCTGCTCTCCACTCTTCTAACCTCGCATTCAGGCTTTGTTTACTATCATCAACTAACACAATATCATCTGCAAAAAGCAGACACCACGGAAGAGCCCCCTAAATTAACTTTGTCAACTCATCTAGGATAACAGTAAAAAGAAAAGGACTCAAAGCAGACCCTTGGTGGAGTCCTACCTCCACCGGGAAAGAATCAGTATCCCCTACAGGCGCTCGGACACTAGTCTCAGTCCTAACATACATATCCCTAATTAAGTCTATATACTTCCCAGAAACCCCTCTACTCTCCAAACTATCCCAAATCAGTCTACGTGGCACACTGTCATAGGCCTTTTCAAGATCAATGAACACCATGTGTAGGTCCCGTTTCTTTTCCCTATACTTCTCCATCAATCTCCTTAGAATATGTATTGCTTCCGTAGTCGATCGCCCTGGCATAAAACCAAATTGGTTTACCGTGACTTGAGTTTCTCTTCGGATTCTCGTCTCAATTATTCTCTCCCATAATTTCATAGTGTGTCCTAGCAACTTAATCCCTCTATAATTCCCACAACATTGGGCGTCCCCTTTGTTCTTATACACAGGTACTACTACACTATTCCTCCATTGATCTGGCATTTTCCCAGATTTGAAAATATTCTATTGATTGTGAACATAAAACAGTGCAGTACACAGTATACACACACTGCTCACAACTCTCAGAAAAACTGCTCAAAATAACTTGCCTACATCAACATATAGGCAGTTGACTAAGTGCGCGAACCACCTTAACATCGCTAACAGGCTAGTGATTTTAAGGCCCCATAACTACGCTAATTAATCATCTTAATGTTAGCGCATATAACCTTCTAAGTGAGCTAACACTTAGGAGAATTATAAAACGTGTAAAACATAAAACCAACTACCAAAACTCTAAAGGTGATCATCCGAACTTTTGTCACCAAAGGTTCATCTACAATACAGGCCCTATACATGTCCGTATGATGTGGAAAATGTTATACGGACCATAAAACATGTCAATGGTGTGTGGATGATATCTATGTGAGTAGTGTACCTATAGTCTCTAACCCATGGGTGTAGCTTAGTGGAAGGTGAGGGTTTATTTCCAGATTTTTCATAATAACCATATGAAAAGCCATGGTATTTTAGCTCATATGTAACCAAGATATGAAAATACAGGGTGAGGATAAGGAAGTTGGTTTTCTACAGGAAGGCTAAGCCACTAGATTGTAAAATAGATCGCTAAGATTAAATATGTGAAATTCAACAAAAACAAAAAAGCATGCGAGTTTTGAAGAGATATTATGGTCCATTCAAGATGATATTTTCTCTCTCTTCCACTTTCTCTATTTTTTTTAAAAACGTTATTATCTTTCATATGCCGTTATTTTTTTTAGAAACATGAACCATAAAAACAAGCGTTTTCTATTTTTAAAAGAGTATACTATTGCAATACTTTTGGAAAAAAAAAGAGTTTGAAAACCCAGATGCGTAAAACACAATGGATAGGGCAAACAAACTATAACACAATGAACATCAAACTAAAACACAATAAAATGTGTTTTTATCATTTTGTTATAAAACACAATAACTATGTTTTATCATTGTGTTATAAAACGCATTGGACTAAAACACAATAAAATATGTTTTTATCATTTTGTTGTAAAACATAATTCAAAAACGTAATGGACTTAATCACAATAAATTGTGTGGGGTGGGATGAACCATAAGGATGTGCTAGTTTTTTTTACATCTAGGGTTAGATAAGACTAATTCATGGTCGACTAAAATGTCCTTCCCTATGTCTTTTCTTCCTTTATTATGGCTTTTTAGCCTTCTCATCCAAATCATACTTCTTATTTGACCTACATAATATATAGATGTGGCACCCGCCCTCATAGCCCAGTGGTGTTGGGCCGGTTTGTCCTCCTAGAGGTCACCGGTTCGACTCCCGCTTGTGGCGAAAGGGGGTAGGGACACCCGTGCGCAATGATGGTGAAAAACCCACCGAGGAGGGTTTGATCCTGAGCGTCACCCCGGTTTTCACCCGGCTGTTACTCCAGCGAGGCAACTCGTGTGGAGGCAGTACGGTTTCCGGGGGAACACCATCCAAGTCTGATACCGTACGGGGCCCGATAGAACATCGTCGGCAGATCTTGGCTGGGGGAAACCGTCTATGACGGGGTTCAGTGACAATGGGTCACTCATTAACAAAAGTCATCGTTCAAAAGAAAAAAAATATATAGATGTGGCAATATGAAAAGCCATGGTAGTACAACTCATATGGAACCATCTACCAAGATATGAAGTTAAGATTAAATATATTTAATGTATTATATTTAATCATTTAGTCATTATAATCATTTATATTAGAGTAAATTGTCAAAATCGTCCTGAGGTTTAGTCCTGTTTGCTACTTTCATCTAAAATGACTTTTTTTTTGTGCCAAACATCCCTTCACCTTTGGCATTTTTTGTCATTTTCATCCAAACCACTAACTTAGTTTACTTTTATGTTAAGTTAAAGGATATTTGGATGAAACTGTCAAATATAAAACCTCAGGGACGATTTTGGCAATTTACTCAAACTCTTTTTAACTTCTTTTATTTAATTAATTTTGTCACATATATATAAAACAGATTATACATGCAGTTTTTATAAAAAAAAAATTAAAAGTTTTGTCAAATAATTATTATAAATTTTCATCCAAACCACAAACTCAGTTTATTTTTTCTGTTAAGGTGAAAGATGTTTTAAATTTTATAAATTAAGACAGAATTTAATATCCAGTTTTTTTATATAGATTAGCTTTATAAAGAGAAAACCATATATAAAATAAATATCAATGGTGTGCAACACATAACAATTGATTACAACTTTTAGTATTTAATCAAGTGTAGAGATAGAAAAAAATTGTAAAACGTTACATCTTTTTAAATGTGATGAGCACCTAAGAAATATGTTGGCATAAATAAAATATTTGTCTAATTAAGATTATGAGGATAACTAACTAATATTTATTCCGAGTCATTTGAGTAAAGAAACTTTTGGTTCATGACATTATACTTACTATTTGGTGGGTAATTTTAAGGTTTGGTAACGATACGTTGTTTGATAGGGGGGGGGGGGGGGGGCAGTGGCTTCTGTTTTTTGTTGGGAGCGAATTTAAAAGTATAGAAGATAAATTACAAACTTGGTACATATGATAAGATTTGTTTATTTGACCTTTTTGTATAAGGTCACTAGCATTTTAGTTTTATAAAATTTAGAGGTTGAAGTAGATTTTATTTTTATAAAACTGATGTATATAAAAATTGGAAATTAATTTTTGTTTTACTTTATTAAATTTAAAAGATCCTTCACCTTAATAGAAAAAAAAAATAACTGAGTTAGTGGTTGGATGAAAATTTATAAAAATTATGTGACAAAACTATTATTTTTTTATAAGAACTGCATGTATATTCTGTTATATATATATATATATATATGACAAAACTAATTAAATAAAAGAAATTAAAAAGAATTTAAGTAAATTGCCAAAATCGTCCTAGAGGTTTTATATTTGCCAGTTTTATCCAAATATCCTTCAATTTAACAGAAAAAGTAAACTAAGTTAGTGGTTTGGATGAAAATGACAAAAAATACCAAAGGTGAAGAGCTATTTGGCACAAAAAAGTCATTTTGGATGAAACCGGCAAACAGACCTAAACCTCAGGGATGATTGTGGTAATTTACTCTTTATATTATATAGATCAAAATATATTATACCTATAATATAATTAGTTGTTAATTGTTGATGGAACATATTACCTTTGTTAACTAATTAGATTTCCCCTTGAATATATATAAGGAGATTACTAGATAGTAATTAAGGTTAGACTCTCATAATATCAACTCATAATTCGTCTCCCCTATCTCTCAACAATCACGAAATCCTAACCCTAGATTTTGGTACTACAATCAAGAACATACATCCTAAACAGGAACCGGATCAAGCTGACAATCACACTTATAGGCTTATACGAGGTCAATACGGGACCTATACTACACTATACAATATCACACTTATAGGCTTATATGAGGTCAATACGGGACCTATACTACACCTACACGATACAATATTTATCGTATAAAAATGATTAATGTTGGAGAAAAATGTCCGGATAGTCCCTGTGATTTCGCATTTTTTCACCTATAGTCCCCAACTTTCTAAAATTACCTGAATAGTCCCCAAGTTTTCAATTTTCGTTCCCGGATAGTCCCTGGCGTGGATGGAGGTTAATTTTTTTTGTTAAGTGGGTGTGAAATGACTATAATGCCCTTACTGGTTAAAAAAAGAGACCCACCTTTATTCTACCCCTACCCCACCCCACCCCACCCCCTATCCCTCACTGCTTTCTCTCTTCCTCATTCACCTGCAACACCTTTTTCCACCGCCCACCACTTCAAACCTGCAACCCCTCGTTTCCACCGGCCACCACCTCAAACCTGCAACAACCACATCTTCCGACAATCGGTTGAGCCATGAAGAAAACCTGCAGCTTTTTTATGTACCGACAGTGGCGCGGTTGTCCGGGGATTTTATGGGTATGGTTTTATTGTTTGTTTTTTCCAGCGATGGTTTTATTGTTCGTTTTTCCGGCGATTTTGATGTTTCGATGATAATGGCGAGAATGAAATGAGAATTAGCTTTTACATTCGAAGCTCGATCTCAGTTCAGTTGCTTCACCGGAATCAAGAGACTCATTAAACAAATCTGTTGTGAATTTCAAAAGATTCGCGAACCCGAAACGGCTTAAAATTTCTTAGATCTGAAAAAAGATCTCGCCGGAAACAATGGCCGCTTTATACATCGAACGGCTGATATTAGAGGATCTGGTAAGCGAAACAACAATCTGTTGAGTGAAGTTTCTTACCAGGTTTGACTATATAAGTCAATGTGTGGAACTGTGCATGTATGAATGTATCTATCTACCTGATGCACATGGAGATCTTAATTTTTTTTTTACTTTGATACTTTATCAGAACTTTAATCAAGAATTGCAACTGGAGTGAAGTTTGAAGTTTATTACCAGGTTGACGTTATAAGTTAATATGTGGAATTGTGTGTGAATGAAGGTGCCTGTGATGGATATGGAGATCTTGGTGGTGGAAGATAAAGTGGGTGTGGTGGGTCCCACATAAATTTTAAATATTAATTATATTTTTTGATACTTTTTAGTTACTAATTAAACAGTAAGGGCATTATAGTCATTTTACACCCACTTAACAAAAAAAAATTAACCTCCATCCACGCCAGAGACTATCCGAGAACGAAAATTGAAAACTTGGGGACTATTCAGGTAATTTTAGAAAGTTGGGGACTATAGGTGAAAAAAGGCGAAACCACAGGGACTATCCGGGCATTTTTCTCATTAATGTTGTATAAAAAAGTTTGTAAGAAAAACTTACTTTTTTTATTTATTTAAAATAGAAAACTTATTTTTTATAAAACTTTGCTAAAACGATTAATATTGTATAAATGTTTCTAAAAACACACTTATATATGCTACATATAGGCCTATATACAGCGTATAGGAGCAGCCAGAACTGAAGACACTAGTTTTTATTCAACCCTATACATTGCGTATATAAACGCTAAAGTGTGCAAATAGGCACCTTGGGTGTGCCAATAGTTTGAGTCATGTTTAAACATAACTGATCAACAATCTATACTATATGATAAAAGAAACCATTTGAAGGACACTTGTCATCATATTAGGCCATATCTTATGGATAATTATTGTTTTATTTTAATCTCTTCTAATTAATTATAGATAACCATCATACTAAATATTATTTAGTTTAATATCTTATGAATAATTATTATTTAGTTTAATCTCTTCTAATTAGTTATAGATAACTCTCCTACGAAATATTATTAATTTAAGATATTTTTAAATGACCAAATTATTTCTCACCAGAACCAAACTTTGTATTAATATATTATTTATTTTTATTTTCATTATTAAAAAAATTCTTATATCGATTTTATTACATAATTTTTAACAAATTGTATATAACTTTCAATATTTCTTTATATATAAAATTAGATTTATTACGAGTTTTTTAAATATAATTTATATTTTATCACTTAAATGGCTGCTTATTTGCTTCTTGAATAACATGTTTTAAAGATATAACTTTTTTATTATTTAGTATATAAAATTACATTTATTCAACTCGTACAATATGGTTGTTTTATATATAACTTTTTATTATTTAATATTTAAAAATGATATTTATTTAACCCGTGTAATAAAGGAGGTTTTTAAAAATATATTATTTTATTATTTAGTAGTATATAAGGTGGTTAGGCATTACGGTAAGCAAGTTCAACTATATGAATATTGAATCCTCAACAACATGCGCGGGGCAAGGAGGCATAGCTTTGTTTCTTGTTGATTAATATCATATTGAAAATCCGAAACCAAATACTAACTAGAGAGGATGATCTTACCGGATGACATAGCTTGTAATCTGTCTCCCTTTGAGTCCTTCGTATGGACAACGATCTTTGTTTTGTAACTAGGATTTCGAGTATAAAAGTCTGATACCGCCATCATAATGCTATTATGAATGGATTTACCAATCCATGACTCCATGTCAAGAACAATCCCGACGTCTACATCTTCAAAGTTTGCACATAATCCGAGGTTTAAAGAGCATAAGAATAATAATAGCATACAGAGGTTGGTGTTCATGGTGGGCATGGGTACTTGTTATTAACCTGTGATGCGCATCATTACCCAAAGACCAAGGCAACGCATATTAGTTTAGGCGCTGGTGGAATTATGAACACACAAAATAAAAGACAATATCTATAGACGGTGACTTTGAATAATCATAATCAGTTTTTGATATAGTAAACAAGGACGTGGAAAATTCAATGCAAAGAAATGTTGCATGTTTTGAGATAAATACGTGCCGTTTAAAATAAGTCGATGTAAATTGCTTAGATTTTATTCTTGAAATATGAATATACAAATTGTTTTCTGTTTTTCAAATAATCACATAAGCTTTAGCAGGTGGTAGCGTTTGGTACGTAGGAATGAGAGGTGGAATGGAATAGACCATTGAGAGGGAATGAAAAAAAGAGTGTTTGGTTGGTCGATGAAATGGAATCGCCCATTCCAAAATGCATTCTATTCCTTCAAAATCATTCCATCCCCCCCTCTCTGTTTTTTTTCCATTCCATTCCCTCTTCACCCTTTATTAACAACACCACAACCCACTACCGTTGCCACCACCCACCACCACTGTCATCCGCCGCCGTCACCCACCTTCGCTGCCACCCGTCACCCGCCACCGTCGTTGTCGCCACCCACCTCCATCCCCACCACCGTCGTCGCCGCCATCCACCATCGTCGTTGCCACCTCCGATCACCGCCACCACCCACCTTCAATCATCGTCGCCACTATTGCCGCTGCCACCTTCGATCACCGCCGCCGTCGCCACCCACCTCCGCCATCGCTATCAACCACCACCACCCACCGCCACCACCGCTACCACCTGCCACCACCGTCGCCACTCCTACCACCTCTGACCACCACCGCCACCCACCTTCGCTGTCACCCACCATCACCACCGCTTTCACCACCTGTCGCCATCTCCACTCGCCGCCGTCTCCACCCACCACCACCGCCGCCGTCTCCACCCACCACCACCGTCGCCGATACAACTGCCACCTATCACCACCCACCATCGCCGCCCATCATTGACCACCGCCATCTGATTTTATTCCTTCGTCTTTTCACGCATACCAAACAACAAAAAGTAATGGTTTATTCCATTCTCACATGGTAACCAAACAAGACATGGAATAGTAATGATGAATTCCATTACCTCATCCATTCCATTACATCGTCCATTCCCCCGTCCATTCCATTACCTTAGAGAATGGTTATTATACAAGAGGAATAGAGTGTACGAAGTGTAGGAGATCAGGAGTTTGGCCATTCATTTGCAAGATTAATGGTTGAGATTAAGTGGTCCCAAATTTAGAAGTCATATAACTAAAAACAAAAACAAGTGTGGAAAAAGGCAAAACAGGAAAATCCAATATTGCTGACTTATATAAACCCACTCCCCTGATTTTCAAACGACTATAACTTTTTCATACGTTAATATTTTTTTTTATAAAAATTACACCGTATTAGCGAAACATTTCATTCTCTTTAATTCAAGCAACTTATTACTATAGTTTTCTTAAAAAAATTACAGGATTTTGAATACCCGTTACGTAATTACGTGATTTTGAATACATGATTTTGAATACTCATTACGTGGTTACGTGATATCATTATAGTATTTTATGTGAAACCCCACTAAGTGATTACGTAATCACGTAACAATAGTTGACTATGTATTATTGAAATATGTAATCACCTAATAAATATAATTGTAATAACATTAGTTATAACAAATCATATTGAATGTGTAATCACATAATGGATTTTATTTGAATGTGTAATCAGGTAATGGATTTCATTATAGTATTTTTATTATTGAAATGTGTAATCACGTAATAATCATAATTGTAATAACATTAGTTATAACAAATCATATAGAATGTGTAATCACGTAATAGATTTATATTGAATGTGTAATCACGTCATAGTTTATGTTGAATATGTAATCACGTAATGGATATTCAAAATCACGTACTCATGTGCTGGGTATTCATAAATCACGTAATCACGTAATGGACTAATGTGTATTCAAATTCTTGTAATTTTTATAAGAAAACTATAGCAATAGGCTGCTCGAATTAATAAAATGAAATGCTAGTTAATACGGTGTAATTTTTTGAAAAAAAATATTAACATAAGAAAAAGTTGTAGTTATTTGAAAATCAAGGAGAGAAATATTCAAATGAGAAATGACTAAATTACCCTATATTAATTATCAAGTTTTGATGTACTCACGAAAATACTTTTCCATTTCAATGGTTTTTATCAGTGTTGCAAAAATCGCGACTAGTCGGCGATTAATCGCCGGCTAGTCGCTAGTCGCCCTCCTACTGAGTAATATTTCACTAATCAGTCAATAAATCGCTAGTCGGCCCTAGTCGACCTAGTCGGCCCTAATCAGCCCTAGTCGGTCAGGAAAAAAACGGAAAAAATCGGAAAAAAACAAAAAAAAAAATCGGAAAAAAACAGAAGAAATCGGAAAAATCACATATTCCGGCCAAAACCTCCCAGATTCCGGTCAAAACTTATCCACTTAAAAAAATTACGTATAAAAATATATGTATATACGTATAAAACTTAAAATTATACATAAAAAGTCCGATTCGAGTAATCCCGATTAATCCCGAGTAATCCCGATTAATCGCTAGTCCTCACCCCACCGGCTGACTAGCGCCTAGCGAGTTCTACAACCTTGGTTTTTATTGGTGGATGTGCTCACATTCCACTTTTTTTCTTTTCTTTTGATTTACCATTATTCCCACAACATATATAATAATTTAGTAGATATAATTCTCTCTCCCTCTCTATTGATATTAGTGTGTGACTCATACATTTTCTGTTCCAACAAGTTTTATTATTTAAAATACTTTTTAACTAGTATTAAGGCTTTCGCGTTGCGGTGAGGGCATAAAACCATGCAAAGTAGCACCAATGCCACACCACTACCAGCGATCAACGCCGAAAAACTCATAAAAACAAAATAAATAGAAAAGGAGAAAATAAAACCGAATGAAAAGTAGATGTAAAATTGTTGAACCACGCATACTCATTGCGGCGTGTTAATGCGAAAAATTTAGGCTGAAACGTAAAACATAGAAAAATACCTAAGTCGATCTAGGACCCGTGCGTTGCGACGGACTTCTCAAATGGGAAAAAACAGACGAAAAAACTTTGAACTCCACACGCACGTTGCGGCGTGTTAAGTCGCAAAATTTTGAACGAAACGTAAAACAAAAAACTTGCGAAAGATGAAAACTACGGGGGCCAAAGTTGAAAGTAAAAAAGTATTTGGGTTAAATCGAAAAAGATGAAAAGCTTTGTGTTAAAAGTAAAAAAAACCAAAAGGGTTAAATTGCAAAGATAAGATGTTTTGGGTTAGAAGTGAAAAATATTAAAAACTTTTTTGAAATACCCCCTAAACATAGGATACAACAAGAAGCACATACATGTTGTTAATTTATAGTATGGAAATACACTTAAAATAAATGAACTGAGCATTAACTTGCTACTACCATTTAACTTCTATATATAATCTACTAAAGTTGTTTATATTGCCAACATATTTATTTTCTATTTCTCGCAAAAAGACAAATATACTTAACTTTTATAATGTACGCAATGTATGTTCGTGGTTCAACATTTTTAAGTCAAATTTTTTGTTCGCTTTAACAATCCCGCTGTAACGCGTGAGTCCTAACTACTAGTTATGAAAGCTTGCGAACAGTGTTGCACTTTTTGACTTTTTTCTTTTTTGTCTTTTTAATGTTTTTGTTTATTCTTTTATCCCTGAGTAAACTGCCATTTTGGTCCCTGTGGTTTGTGCATTTTTTGCCATTTTAGTCCAAATCTCAAACTTTTTAAATCTGGGTCTCTGTGGTTTTACTTTTATTGCCATTTTAGTCCAAAATTCAAAAACCCCAATTTTTCACAGTTGCAACCTAGTTTTTTGTCCTTTTCTGAAGGGGCATTTTGGTCATTTTGCCTGCCCAACTACCCACCCCACCCCACCCTCTTTATTCCCCAATTTCTGGACATGTCCTTTAACCAAAATTCCCAGAGAACTATTAACGCAACCCTAAACCCAAATTCTCATCTCACTTTTCATGTCCTTTAACCAAAACCCTTTAATATACACACCCAAAACATTTGCAAATTCAAACTAAGGAATGCTTTTTGATTAGCGAAATATTGATAGAGATAAGGCGACTAAGGTTTCAAAAATCTGGTACGTTTCCGATGAGCCACGTTTTACCCGCGAATCCACTTTCCGACGAGACGTGTTTCCCGGCAAATCACGTTTCCGGCGAGTAGGCAGAGCACCAAGCTTTGTTTCAGGCGGCTGTTTCCGGTGGTGATGATGGCAGTGATTCAGATTATGTGGCTATTTCAGGCCGCCGTCGATAATATCAACACCGTTACTCCGCCGTAGCTCCTCCCGGTCACCGCCAAATACAACATCATCAGGTTCTCCACAACCGCCGTAGCTCCTCCCGTTACTCCGCCGTAGCTCCTCCCGGTCCCCTAATTTGATATTGAAAATTGGGGGTTTTGACTTAAATATGTCATCATCAACATCGTATCATCATCGTCTCTCTCTCTCACTAACTCCCTCTCTCTCTCTCTCCGATTTGCTAAGTGTGAAGGTGGAGGTGAAGATCGGCAAGATTGGAGGCACCGGTGGTTGTGGTGGATGATTGAAGATCGGTGAAGACTAAGGTGGCAGTGGATGGTTGTGGTGGTGGTGGTGGTGGTGGTGGTGGGAGGTGGGAGATGGTGGTGGTGGTAGATGAAGGTTGAGATAATAGTTCTCTGTGTAGATGAAGGTTGAGATAATAAAATCAATTCAGCAGAGGAGAAAGAAGAAAAAGAGGGTGGGGTGGGTAGTAGGGCAGGCAGAATGACCAAAATGCCCCTTCAGAAAAGGACAAAAAACCAGGTTGCAACAGTGAAAAATTGGGGTTTTTGAATTTTGGACTAAAATGGCAATAAAAGTGAAACCATAGGGACCCGGATTTAAAAAGTTTGAGATTTGGACTAAAATGGCAAAAATGCACAAACCACAGGGACCAAAATGGCAGTTTACTCTTTATCCCTTAATTTTTAGCATTAACCTTTATAACTTTTTAAATTTTTAAACATTTTGTAATCGAGTTTTAAGTGTTTATATTTATGTACGTGTTGGTATAAATTTAAGCTAATTTACGTTTCGATGTAAATTTTCCAAGAAATGAGTTGGACCAAATATAATATGTTCTAATGCTTATTATTGTGTACGTTTTCAGTTTATTTATGTTTTGACGTATTCTTTTTCCCGGAAATGAGTCGGGTTAAATATAATACATTTTTGTACTTATATTTATGTACGTTTTCAATTGGTATACGTTTCGACGAAGCCGCAATGCGCCGTAGCATTCTTAAACCTAAAAAAAACAATATTTTTTTTTCACGTGCTTATTTTTATGCAGTTATCGGTGTAAATTCAAGTTGGTTTACGTTTAGATGTAAATTTTCAATAAAGTTATATTTAAGATAGCGTTTACGTTTCCGTTTATAAGAAATTTAAAATCCGCCAATACCGCTGTACAATTTGAATTTATTTTTGTTGTTTTCGGCGGATGTAAAACAAGTGTAAATATTCTTTTGAGCATATTTCTTTCAATTGCTATACTGAACCAAAATAGATATCGACCGTAACCACGCAACATAGCGTGAATAATCTTACTAGTTATCTATACATACAAAATCCAACTACATGTACACTATTGTACAAGTTGGAAAAGCAAGGTACAGGTTGAGTTGCATTTTAGAAAGACACATGTACTTGCTCATAGAATTATTAATAAGGCTAAGAGTTGGCTACGAAGTTCAAATTTCCTAAAAAGTGTAAAAAGTCATAGAACATCAAAATGTCACTCATAAAACACACCCAAATCCCACAAATAACAAAATAAAGATTACCAAAACATCATATATGTGGGTTGTGTTTTGTGGTGTGGCTGGTAAGGCTCTTATTATCGAATGACAAACATTATTGTATTTTATGTTGATTAGAATGTTGTGTTTTATATTCACAGTTTTATGATTGTGTATTTGAAAATTTTATAAACTATTATAGTTTGAATATGGTGTTTTAGTAGCTTCACTTTGTTATTTGTGTGGATTAGATGTGTTTTATGGCTAAAATTATAGTGTTTTATAACTTTTTATATTTTTTAGAAAATTTGGACTTTGTAGCCGAACCTAACCCTAATTAGTAATATTTATAATTAAGTATATTTGATTAAGATTATATTATCTACGTGATGTTATAAACTTATAATACAAATAGAATTTAGATGTCAAATAATACAGTGCCTATCTTTTGTTTTGTTTTTAGTTTTAAGATTTAGTTTCCCCCTAAGTGCCTATCTTTTGTTTTGTTTATAATTTTAAGATTTAATTCCCCCCTAATCGTATAATAATACATGCATTTACATATTAATTTTTTTTATTTAATTTGTTTTCTTTTTGATAAATTTCGTTTCTTTAACTTAAAAAGAAAAACTGAATAAGCAGGTTGTTTAATTTTCTTTCTTTGACATTTTAATATAGGTTTTGTTGGAAGTGTAGTTATATTCAAAGCATAGTGTTTTTCTATAATAAGCTATATCAAGCACCGGTGATGGTATTCTACGTGCCGAGACGAGTTAGGTTATCTGTTTCTATTGTTTTATTTATATTTGGGTTGCTTACAGTATAGTGATGACACGTATAGCGGTATGCTCCTACAAGTACAAATGGATGAGTTGGTGGTTTTTTTTTTTTTTTTTTTGTTTTCTTAGGGGTTGTTTGGAATTGCTTATTTAATTTAAAAAGGATTTTTTTTTGACAAAAGAATCTATTGACTTATTACTCATTCAAAATGAGTTTTTAAAAAAGCATTTGGATAAGCTTATAAGGTGAGAAAAGTCAATAAGTTGTTTTAAAAAAATGTTTGGATGAGCTTATGATGTGGGACAAGGTAAATATTTCATGAAAGAGTTAATTGCCATTTTAGTCCCTGTGGTTTGGGCCAATTTGCCAGTTTAGTCCAAAGGTTTCATTTTTAACATCTGGATCCAAAAAGGTTTCATCGTTGCCATTTTGGTCCAACTGACTTAACTCCATCCATATGTGTTAAGTCTGCTAAGGGCATTTTAGTCATTTCATTTTTCTTTTAATTAACTTTTATTCTTTATTGTTTAAAAACATAAAGATAGGATGAAGTTTATATATATAAAAACAGAAAACACACTCTCACTCTGACTTTTCTTCTCTCTCTATACTCATTCTCCTCTCCATCATCAACAAACACCATCACCACAACCAACCGCTACCACCTGACCACTAGCCGACATCACCACCATCAGCCACCCCCGCCCACTCCACACGAGCATGGACGACCACCACCCCACCCTAAGCCCCACAGGTTTGTTCGTGGCCGGAACCCTAAAACGGCTGTTACACCACCGTCGGCGCAAGAGAAAGGCACAAGCCGGAAAGTTGGTTCCTGGTCGGAGCCCTAGATTTGACACTGCCGCCACTCAAAAACGGTTGTTACACCACCGTCGCTGCTATTGGGTGCGGCGGCAGAGCTTCGAACCGCCACCATGACCACCTATCTTACCTCTGTATTGTATGATTTGTTCTTGATTTCTTTTTAAAATTTGGGGATTTTGAATATACAAGTTGGGGTTTGATTCTAGGGTTTGTGGAGTGGGTGGTGATAGCGGCAGAGGTGGTGGGTGTGTTGGTGGTGGTTGAGAAGGTACAGAGAGAGAGAGAGAAGGGGAGGGTGGTGGTGAGGTCCGGTGGCGATGGTGATAATGGTGATGGCGGTTTGGAGGTAACGACAAATAGTGGTGGTGGTGGTGGTGGTTGTCGATTAGAAGCAGAGGTAATGGCAAACTGTAGTCTTGTAGGTTTATAGATTGTAAAAAAGTTTTACAACTAGGTGTGTGTTACTAGCCTTCGCTTTTTGTTGAGCCGATTCAAAGTAATAATCAAAATCACAAACAGCATCGTCGCAGAACCAGCATCAACCGTTCAGCTCCTCGACTTCAATCTTGTTCGAGTCAACCTCCTCAGATGTCCAATGCTGTTGTAAATATACTCTTCCAAACTCGATTATAAGTTGGCAACTGCTCGGTTGCCACCCAATCATACATCTTAATGCCTGCTCGTAGTTTCTGTCCCGAAATGATGACAATCTCGCCAACAAATTCTGTACCGAATTCATATTCTCAACAAGTAAACTACACAACTCAAAACTGAAGTTACAATACAAAGAAGAAACTATTTGAGCCTTTCATTTATGTTTTTAAACAATAAAGAATAAAGGTTAATTAAAAGAAAAATGAAATGACTAAAATGCCCTTAGCAGACTTAACACATATGGATGGAGTTAAGTCAGTTGGACCAAAATGGCAACGATGAAACCTTTTTGGATCCAGATGTTAAAAATGAAACCTTTGGACTAAACTGGCAAATTGGCCCAAACCATAGGGGCTAAAATGGCAATTAACTCTTCATGAAAAATTAAAAGGAGTTTCAAAAAGACAAAGTTTCCTAGCTTTTTAAAATGACTTTTTCTACCTTATACAAAAAGTTGTTTCAAAAAGTCATTTTCACTTATCCAAACATTATTTTGACTTATTGACTTTTTAAAAAAGACGATAAGTCGATCATTTCATCAAAACTTAACACTTAATAGAATAAATAGAAATATAAGACTGTTTTGGCATTTTTTAAATTAATGGATTGTAATAGTTATTTTCAACAAACTATATGGACGAAAAATGTTATCAACTCTTTACAAAATTGTATTAAAAATGAGAAACTTATGAAAGTGATCATTATTTGTCACAATTTTACCACATATAGTTTGAATCACGTGGCAACAAGACCGCGCATGATTTTTTTTTTACTGAAGTGATGCCACTTTCAAAAAGTAAATCACAACTAATGCTACTTGCCAAAATATTTCACAAATGATGCCAAAGCCATTCAAAATGGCGATTTCTTCCTTGAGTTGTAGACTTCTCAGCTTTATTCAGGGAATTGCAGCTTTATTCAGAGAATTGCAGGAGACATTTCATTGGACTCCATTGATAATGGCGAAAAGTTAATGCTCTGAAAACATAGCCATTTAAAATGGCGAAAAGCTGCCAAGCCTGCAGGGTAAGCCATTAAGAATGGCGAAAAATTTAAATTCTGCACCAATTGCCATTTAAAATGGCGAAAAGCTGCACCGGTGAAGTGATTGATGTGGAACGAGGATGACGATGATGTTGCAAGTTATGGTGTTTGGTGGAAGGCGATGGTGCGATTCAAACGGAGGTATGATTGACAGTGTATGATGGTGTCGTTGTAACACTTCGGAGATGGCACGATGGTGATGGTCGGATGAACGGTGGTGTAGAGATGGAGATGATGATCGTTGTTCGAATGATGTATGGATGATGATGATGATGATTGAAGTGATGGAGTCGGAAGACGTTGGTAGACGGTGATGATGACGAAGGTGGTTGCGAGTCGGAGGTGAACAGTGGGGATTGTCATAGTGGTGAACTAGGTGTCGGAGAAGACAGACGACGACAGTGATGGAGATGATGAACGGAGTTGGAACAGGTATGCAGGTGTGTAATGGAGACAAATGATGGTTTGAAAGATCAGCTAACAAGAACACACTCAAACAACAATCTCAACTCGGAAACGATGACACGCTGACAAAGTGTTTTGGTTGGCTTATGTGCAGGATTCAAAATAATCGCCATTAAGAATGGCATATGGGCAGGAATTTCAAAAAAAATTCGCCATTTGTAATGGTTTATGTGCAGGATTCAATGATTGGGTCTGCAAAAGTCTAAACATTCCCTGATCAATTCTGTAAAGCCTACAAACCCATAAAAAATCGCCATTTTGAATGGCTTTGGCATCATTTGTGAGATATTTTTACAAGTAGCATTAGTTGTGATTTACTTTTTGAAATTTGCATCACTTCAGTAAAAAAACTCACGGTGCATCAACTTTTACTCTTGTGCCATCCTTAACATCCGATGATATCACATAAACATAAGTTAACCATAAATTTATACTCATGGTAGATACGCACACGAATAATAGTCACGTAGAAAAACGTAAGAAACTACTATCAACAACAAAAAAAAAATCATTCTTATTAACAAACTACTATAAAAAAATCATTCTTATTATATGATACGACTTTTTGAGAAAACAAAAATAGAAAAAAAATGTAGTTCGTGTGTATGGTACATATACACACACACCTTGTATAGATAATGTTCATGAGCTACATAAATTTTTATATTTCTGTTGTTTTTTTGAGAATACTAACTTTTTTAACTAAAGAAATGAATAATACTAAAAAATAAATGATTATTAATAATGGTTTTCTTATTTTTTTTTAAGCCTTTAGCTCTTTTCTCTTCATATATATATATATATATATATATATATATATATATATATATATATATATATATATATATATATATATATATATATATATATATATATATAGAGGCCAGTTAACGTACATTACGGCTTAACGTACATTACGTACGACGGGTAATTACGCACGTTCATTTCAAAATCACGCACGTTATAAACTAAAAAACCCAAATCACGCATGTTGGAAAACATTAATCACGCATGATGAAAACATTAATCACGCACGTTATACACATAATCACGCACGTTGTCGTACGTGATGTACGTTAAGCCGTAATGTATGTATATATATATATGGGGCAGGATTTAGGGAAAACGCCTAAAAGTGTGAAGACGGTGAGAACACCCCTCATCCGTCGGATTGAAACAATCTATGGATTAGAATGACGCGGTGGCGTTTTCATAAATAACATCAACTTTATTACTTAGACGTGCTTCATTAAGGGTAAAAGGGTTTGTTTAGGCTCTAATACAAAACGCCAAACTAATAAGCAAAACACCATTCAAAATTCCCGCCTTAACCTACAAGCCATACACATCAGTCACTTCCAGATGAAACGTCATATTTATCTACAACGCCATTAATACAAAACCCCAAAACTTAATGATGAAACGCGTTGCAGATTTAACAGATAGAGGTGAACAAACAGTAACTGAAAGTTTATTATTAACATTTGTTATAAAAAATTCCCTCCTAAACTATGCGCTAAAACATCATTATATAAACGAGTTACCATCACTTCCATCATCACTTCCATTGATCATACTAAAAACGTCATCTTTAACCAAAACGCCAAATTTCAAAAAAAAAAAAAAAAAAAAAAAACTCTGAAAAGAAGAAAAATGGCAAACATCGTTTCATGGAGATACACCCTTGGAATCAGAAGATTCGTAATTCATTTTGACAACAGAAGAAGGGTGTTTGTTAAAACAATCAAAGTCATATTGAACTTAGAAGAAGAAGTACAGAGGGAGATCCTAGCACTTGGCGTCCCTCTTGATAACCACTGTGATAAAACATAAATGGTTATAAGAAGATTAACCAGAAAATTTGGATCGAACAAGGCAAATGCAAAAATGGACCCGATCATCCGATCATGTCGTTTTGATGAAGACACTGACATGGTGAATGTTGTATATGACAACACGCAGCAGGAAGACTACATGCTTGGAAACATCATGACCAAGCAGAGTCTTGGGTTTGTAGAGGAGTTATACAATGCAACATGTTTGAACACAGACATGACAGGAAAATTGGCGTTGTTGCATGACATGTTCAAATGGAGGGTTCAAAATCTTCAAGAACAAGAGGCCGATGAAAGTGAAAGTGATGACTTGGATGAGAAACTGGAAGAAGAATCCGAAGAAGAAGACGAGGGGAGCGATGGATACTTCTTAGACGAAATCCCTTCTGACGAGGCATTTTAATTTTTTTTTCTTTTGTGTAATATTTTTTGTGCTTTGTTATGTACTTTTCCAATAATAAAATACTTTATTTCTCTAATTAGTTATAAAATGCCAAATGCCACAAACGGCAGACACCAAAAGTTAATTAGTTGTATTTTATCATCTTTATCTAAAACGTCATTAAATAAAAAACGCCAAACTTAAAGATAGGACGTATTACAGCCTTAACAGATAAAGCTGAACAAACAGTAACTACAAACGGTAACTGGAACGACTGATACTTTATTGCTACGCCAAACTTAAAGATAGGACGTGTTACAGCCTTGATTATGGTATACATATCATTAAATCCGCATCTCATTCCTTGGTGGCCTATTCTGATGCTGACTGGGGTGGTTGCCCAGACTCCCGACGCTCGACTTCGGGATATTGTGTATTCCTCGGTGATAATCTGATCTCTTGGTCTTCTAAACGGCATCCCACTGTTTCTCGATCTAGCGCTGAAGCTGAATATCGGGGTGTTGCAAATGCAGTAGCTGAAGCTACATGGATACGTAATTTACTTCTTGAGCTGCACACTCCTCTTACACACGCCTCCGTTGTATACTGTGACAACGTCTCAGCAGTGTATCTTTCTAATAATCCAGTTCAACATCAAAGGACGAAACATATCGAGATTGACATACATTTTGTTCAGGACAAAGTTCGTGTGGGTCACATCCGCGTTCTTCATGTGCCTTCCTCTTTGAAATATGCAGACATTTTTACCAAGGGGCTTCTACCTCAGCTGTTCCAGTCATTTCGTTCCAGCTTGAGCGTCTGTCCTCCGCCCGCTCAACCTGAGGGGGTGTCTTAGCGATAATACATTCAGCCGATATAATCTGCTGGAATATTAGGATTAGTATTATTATTTGATTTGGTGTATATTTGTATTTGTAGTGTATATTTGTTTCCTTATTTTCAGATGTATCAATCCCTATTTAAAGGGTTCTTGTTTTCAATGAAACGACATAAGGAATTTTACACCATACAAACTTTTATTCGGGACTCCATTATTAATCATGAAGAGTGGGATGAAGATAAAGATGACGACCAAAGATCAACCAAGCGAAAAATCCACTCACAATCACACCCAGAAAAAAGCACCCACACATACGGCATCGATCTATGTCTCCAACCATCCACAAAACCACTTTAACAATCAATAACAACAGATCACACCAAAAAACAAAACGCCATATTTTACTAAATGATCAGCTTCGTCTAGAGCCGGGCATTTCAGCTGTGTAGGAAATAGGCATCTATCTAAGGAATTCAAAGGTTCCAGGGAAAAATACTTCAAGAAGAAAAGACTGGTGACTGTGAAGATTTGGACGAGAAATTGGATTACTTAATGTGCTGCGAAGTTTGGTTTTTTTTATAAATATGCGATTTTCATTTTGTTTTGAACATGCGATTTTCATTTTTTTTAACATGACGTGCGAATTTGATATTGCGTACGCTTCGTACGTTAAGCCATATTGTACGATACACTTTTTCTACACACACACACACACACACATATATATATATATATATAGTAGGGATCCTGCGCAAAATGTGTTTTTCCTAGAATGTCTAGGAAGCGATATGGGCTATCCGATTGGTGTGTTTAATGGTTGAGATGAAGTCAATGGCAATCTTGTAATATTTGTGTTTATTTAATTGATTGTTTTAAAAGGGTAGGGGCAATTTTGTCAATTAACGTGTTTTAAATTAATCACATAACCGTCAGGATTTCCCAACTCCCTATTTTCACGCGATTTTCCCTCTCTCCCTACACCCACTTTCGAAACCCCAAATTCATACCAAAAATACCTACAATCATGGATGAAGATAAGAGATTTTGCTTGTTTTATAAACGTGAGAGCAATCTGACATTGTGCTATGTGTTTTATAAGGCGTTGATTGTTGTTTGGTGTTTGTTATTGATGGAATATCTTGGGTGCAGGCAAGAGATTCAAAAACCAGATTACTCCGGAAGGTATGGATAACACCGGCAGAGGAGAAGGAAGCCGTACGAAGCGTCCCGAAGTTGTAGGTACGTGTTTTAACTTAAACACGTAGTTAGGGTTTAATGAGCAGTGATTAGATGAGTTTTATAATGTTTTATGTTGATGTGTTATACCATCATACTGAACTTCAGAGCCTTGGAATATATAAAGTGAAAATTTTTTTGAACCCTAATTTTGATTTTAGTTGTGTTTTCATAAAGACAGGGTAGATGAAATCCCAGTGTTCATTTGTGTTTTAGTTAATTGTAGTTGTGTTTTCGTAAATAAAAGGGCAGATGAATCCCTACCTGTTTGGACTGTTTTTTAGTTATGTTTTACACAATGGGTGTATAAAAAAGAAGTTTCCATAACCCTGTATATTTGTAAATCAATATAGAAGGCGTATGTGTGTTTTAGTATTGAATATAAGGTTGTTGTAAAAAATTGAATGCTTAAAGAAATGTTTTTCAGTAAGACGAAGGAAGAGTGAACGATTAAAGGGAAAATGGGTTTCGAAAAACCTGGAAACAAACCTGATTAACCAATTAGGTTGGACGAATCAGAAACGGACGAATCATCACCTATACAAGGTGCGGTTACTTGTAGGGGTGGGGGGTTATTTGTATAGTTACTTGTCTGACCATTTGTGTTTTGTTATAAGTAGTTATAGTTGGTAACAAAACAACTGAAACGGTAGACCATGTTGGTGACTGTGCACAACCCCCGCCTGCTGGCACCATTATGTCTGATATTGCCAATCTTTTCCCATACGTAATGGATAGAAATGTTGAATTACAATCTAAAACTGTCCAACTTCGTGAATTGCCTATATGTAAGTTGGAAGTTGTCACACCCCGATTTCCGGTGGGCCCGGATGGGTACACACGTGACGGCTGGATAACAGTTATCACAATATAATAATATGCAACGAAAGTATTGGATTGAAATTATTAAAATAAAGCTTGAATGTATAAAAGTATTACAAGCGTTTGATACAAGCCCACAAGCAGGATCCAAACAAACAAAGCTTTAGACATCATAGGCCTTAAGCATCAGGAGTGCAAATTCCTTAGCCTTCATTCTAGCCGAGCCGTAATCCCAGCCTATAATAAGGTTCGGTACCTGCTGTTCAATCTTTTGAAAATACGTCAGCCAAAGCTGGTAAATACAATTAACTGACTCTTTGTAAAATAGTTTTTTTTTTTCAAAAAGAGTTTTATACATATAGATAACCCGTAGGTGATCTTTTAAAACATCTTGGGATTTTTCTTGTTACGAGATTATATGCTTGATTAACCCATTGGGTTGTCCGGACATGGTATCAATAAATCCCAATAACAATAATTATCAAGCAAATGGAATAAAACCATATTCATACACTTTTGCGCAATCATAGGCGACTTACTTGTGTAATAACCGTCCCAAGAGGCATAATTACCATCCCAAGTTTACACTAAAATAAGTCAACAGTATTTACCTTTTTGCTAGCTTCCAATCAATAAGACTATATTTGGCAAAAAGCCGCAAGTCTAAATATATTGACCCAAGTCCGATTATCTAGGGGTACTATAGTCTGGAATGAACAGATTTATTATCTGTTAGAATGTATACGGGCCTAAGGTAGTTCCTTTAGACATGACCCGATACTTAAGAATAGGTTCGCTAGATTAAGAGTATACCGAATAGAATGTGGTTTAAACCCAACAAGTACTAGGACTTGTATAAGATGGGTAAACATAATACATTCTGGATTTTGAGATCAAAACGATAAGGTTAAACCCCTTTTTGGCAAACTTATGTAAACTAGTTACGTAAGTCTAACCGTACGCGTATAAGTGATAACGGGTAACCGGATGAGTCCTGAACAAATTCCATATGCCAAAACACTTTAACCAAGTTATGATATCAGTAGGATATCAACTTGTATGCCCGTTAAGGTTTTAAAATCAAACGATGCCTTATAAGGGCATTTTGGTAATTTTACAGCTTATAAAAGGAGCTTGCAAGTAAACTGATGTCATGGTCATAAACATTCTGTAAAAATGTTTAAATTATGATATCATATCAGTAGGATATCAAATACATGTGTGGTTTATGCTTTATGACCAAATTATGCACCGTAGGGCATTTTGGTCATTTCACACATAGTTTTGAGACATTATTTGGGATTCTGAGTTCATAACTTATACCTACTATAAAAACATTTAAAATGGTTTATAAAATCAGTAGGTAACAAGTCTTGGTTCACACATATGGTTTAAAACCATACTACGCGCCTAAACGGCGTTAAAGTCGTTAAATGACGATTTATGTGAAGATTTATGAAATCTGATGTTATGACCAGCTTTGAATAATTAAAATATTTTATTTGTCATAACATATCAGTAATTAAAAGGTTTGGTTTGAATATTATGCTTAAAACACATTTTAAGTACCATAAGGGCGTTATCGTCATTTATCGGCATTGTATACGAAACTGAAATTAAACTCAGTTTACAATCTGACTTAGCATCCCAAATAATCCTAATTATAATATCATATCAGTAGGTAATGAGTTTTATACTAAAATTATGTTTAAAACTCATTTTATACTTAAAAGGGTATTTTAGTCCTTTTAAAAGCATAGTTTACGACCATATGCGTAAACTCAGTTTATGACCAGTTCATAAGCACCAAAATATTCTAAACATGTTTACTTATCAGTACATAACTCACTTGCATGCTCATTTATGTCTTAAACCTTATTTTTAATCAAAAGGGCATTTTAGTCAAAGTATGGCATAATAACGGAACATGCGCATAAACTCAGATTCCTAATCCGATCGTGTAATATAACCTTATGGGATTATACTACATTATATTACGATCATAACGGAACCTAAAATCAGTAGCATACTAGTCTAATTCGGTTTATAACCAAAAGTCAACGTAGAAGTCAAACTACGCGACTTTCGGTTGCGAACCGACCCTAAAACGGGAATTGATGAGCCGAACATGTTTACACATGTTCTAATAATTATTACCAAGTTTTTTAAGTGATAAAACATATTTTAGAACACTCTTAAACTCAGATAGTAATTATTTTAAAAACTGACCCGTTGACTTTTTAAATTAATATTACTTTGACTCGTCAATTGACCAAGCAAACGTGATTCTTAGGAGGTGCCATCTTGAGGGATTAACACCTACCTAATTATGATCACGTAGCAATGTTTGTTGTGAACAATGGCTTGACCATTTAAGGTCTTACTAAAAGTCAAAGCGTTATTACGATAACGCTTAACTTTTGGCTTAAAAGCCTATAAAACAAAAACTAGTGGCTAAAGACATTTACAAAGGGTCCTAGCAATCTTTTCAACTAGAATAGGCTTCCTTATGATCAGGAGTCCCCATAAGAGAAGGATAGAAAGAAATGGTGCAAGTGAAAATGAAAGACTCATGGCCTATTTATACTAATTTGAGAAGAACAAGATCTTGACAAGTGTAATGTGTGTTCTCCAAGTAATTATAGGATCACTACATGTGTAAAACCATGTTTTAAAAACAATTAACACCCATAGAATTGATTTTATGTGAGTATGGGTGGTATGTGTGGAGAACAAGCAAAGAAAGATAAAAATAAATATAATTCTGCTGCAGATCAAGGCCTCGCGGCCCGCGTAGAATTTTAGAGGGGGAGGTCGCGGCCCGCGACACTCGGATCAGCAAAACCATTTTAAATGTTGACACATTTAGCCCCTTAACCTTTTAACTTGATATAACTTTCATATTTAGCACTTTTGGCCCTTCAAGTTAGGTTGTAGGTATTCTTGGAAGTATAACCGAACATCGTTACGCTCCGGGTTCGTCAAAAGGTCACTCAGAGGTATAATTTAAACATGTTGACACTTTAAACCCTTTTAACGTGTAAACTTGTGCATATTACCATTTATCGGCATAAAAGCTCTAGATGGCCAATATAAGTATTCCCAAGAGTGTGATCAAACATCATAACTTTCCGGATTCGTTAAAAGGTCACTCAGAGGTAAGAATTAAATGTTGACTCTTTTAACCCTTCGATGCATAACTTTGGAATTATAATGCAAACGGTTTCGTTTATCCAACAAGTGGCTTATTAAAAGAATACGAATACCGTATAAGGTCACTCAGAGGCTTAGTTTAAGCATGTTGACACCTTTAGTCCTTGCATATTCAAAGTTTTCATTGTTTGGCAATAATAGTCCCTCCTAGTCAATGATTGACATAGCTAGGATTAGGGACACGTGTTAACACATTATTAGACACGATTTTACGAGGTGTTACATCCTCACCCCCTTAAAAGAAATCTCAACCCCGAGATTTGCTCAGAGTAATACAGTCAATTCCGTATCATAGTATGTGTTATGGGTCATTTTCTGAACATATATCCTGACTAATATTCTGGCTTTGATTGTTTATTTGTGATCAGAATACCGGATCAGGATATTGGTAACATCCTGATGCGATATCCTGGTAGTAACCAATTAGCTCATGTGCAGATTATTGCAACAAGTCTCTAACGGTCAGGTGGACTTCTTCTCCTCGAGACTCGGGCAAATCAGTTAGTTTGGAGACGTTGAAGCCATAAGACCAGGACTGCAATGTTCATATGGGGAATATCCGCTGAATCCCAGAATAATAGGATATTTAGTTAGTTTCCTTTTACTATAAATAGATTAATCGGATCAGATTAAGGCACACACTCTTTCGCACACTTTTTCTCTCCTGTTGCAAACAATCACTACACACAAACACTTGTACTCGAATTACGTTGTAACACCTAGTTGATCCGCATCATATCCTGCACTGTATCCTGATATTTGAAGTAATAGAAGAACAAGGCAGCTGCGATTGTCAGCTCCCGAGGTTTTGTGCTGGCGATCTAGATTGATCAAGGGCTTTCCTCATACATCCTGTGTCACCCTTTACATTTTCGCTCATTGTTTGATCATAGATACAGCTCTATATCCTGAGCCGTATCCTGAAACTTTTTTTGCAAATAACTTAACTAGCATATTTTCAACACACGTTTCTAGCACACTACCCCACTTAACTAATTTGATCACTTAATTGCTTTGGTAATTTTTGAACAAAACAATTTGGCGCCCACCGTGGGGCAGGTGGTGCTATTTCTACTAAAAGCTTTTGCAAAATCGTTACTTGGTTTTCTATTTTCAAAACTTTTTGCTACACTATTTTCAATGGCCTCGAGATCAAACATAAGCTCTTCCACCGTGTCTACTACAACCTCTGCAACAATTGGTTCGGTGCTTCCACCACCTCCTCCGAGAATGCAAGCCTCTTCACAGGGAACTGAAAGTCATGTGGCTCGGGATGTTATCCCCGCTCACAATATCCAGGGATCTGGTCCTGTTTTGGCTTCTAACGAAGAAATTCTAAATTTGTTTGGTAGTGTACAGGAACAGATGAGGCAGCAGCAGGAAACTAATCAGATGCTGATGAGAGAGATACAACTCTTGAAATCCGGGCCAAGTAGGCCTGCTGAAGATACTGTCACTCCCTTGCAACCCAGGGCTTTGAACTTCAGTTCTGCAGTTTATACTGAGGATAACCGGGGGAATATTGTGCCTAGCCATTCCCAGAATCATACTCCTGAGATACCCTCTTCAGTAAGAGTATCAACTGTGAGAAGCTCAGGATATGCTTCAGGATATGGCCAGAATCCCCAAACTGGTAATGTATCTAATAATAATAATGCTCTTGCTACTAATGGTGTTGGATCTTTGCAGGATGCAGGTATGACATCGGCATTTTCCAGGGAGCTTCAAAAACTGAAAGACATGATATCCAGTGTGCCTGGGGTGGTCCAGCCAATTCCAGAAGTGTCCCAGGACAGCCACAGGATATCACGGTTTGCATATCCTATTTGTGATACTGAAATCCCAAAAAGATTTCAAACCCCCAACATGAAACTCTATGACGGAACTACAGATCCTGAGGAGCATATTGCCCAGTATAGGGAAAGGATGGAAATCAACCCTATCCCTCCAGATCTCAAAGAAGCATGCCTGTGCAAGGGTTTTGGTTCTACCTTAACAGGATCAGCCTTAAAATGGCTCTTGAACGTTCCTCCTCACTCAATTACTTCATTTGCTCATTTAGTTAATTTATTTAATAGTCAATTTTCTTGCAGCCGGAGTTTTGAGAAACTAACCAGCGATCTTTATAGGATAACTCAAGGACCCCAGGAATCCTTGAGGGATTATGTGAACAAGTTTAGTCTGGAATCCTTAGATATCCCATATCTTGATGTTGCAACAGCTGTGCAGGCTTTTAAGATGGGATTACAAAAAGATTCTCAGTTTTATCAGGATCTTGTAATGAATCCCTGCAAGAATCTGGACGAAGCTCGTAACAGGTGTCACACCCCGACCACGTAAAACAACAAAACGTGGCGGAAACGTCGGGGAGTGTTGTAACAGAATCATTGTTTCATAACACATGGAAATTGAAATATTGTTTTATTGATTAAAAGAGTTACAATGTCTTGACAATCAAAGAAATATAACATAAATAACTAGTCTTGCATCTTTTATTGTCACTAAGGCCCAAGTCCGCCTAAGTGTATCTTGATAAATCCTATGGATCATATCCTGAAACACATGTGAAAATAGGTACGTCAGCATAAAAATGCATGTGAGATACATAGGTTTTGTGAAAATAGAATTCATGACTTATGTTTAAGAAAATGTTTAGTCATGAACCTTGTAATTTGCTTTGTCTTGTAAATCATTTGAAAAGCAATAAGATCAGATGATATGTATAAATAAGAGAATAATGTATGGTTAAATAAATAACCAAGTAAAATGAGTTTGTATAAGATAAGTTGTTTTGTAAAACAATGTCTTGTGAAAAGTATGTTATTTGTATAAAATGTTATATGTCTAAATTGAAATGATTCAAATAACGCTACGATATGTAATACCATACAAGCACTTATATATAGGAAGTACCAGCGGCGTATCCACCATGCTTGTATCATATTACACACGCCTCGTTACTTAAATCACTTACTCAAACCAAACCACCAAAGTAAAATGTTTATGTATAATCAAATGTCAAAATGTTTATGTGAAAACCATGTCTAATGTCTATGTCTAATGTTTATGTCTAATGCAAGTCATGTAATGTGTATATCAATGTCAAAATGTTTATGTATGGTAAGTGAAATATATCAACTAAACCATATGTAAAATGCACAAAAAACAAGGTATTGAAGTAAAACATGGTTTAAATCAAAGTTATGTTTTGTGGAATAAATGCATGCTACACTGATATAAACATCTATGCGGTATTGTGAAAATTCATACATCCAAGCCTTGTGACTGTAGAATAAACCCTAGCACAAAGTCTAAGGTCCACCTAGAAATGTAGTCGGATTCGGTCATTCCTTCCAATCCAAACAAACCCGGGATTTCAGGAATGGGAGTTGTCAAGTCCTATGGTACCACTACCTACTACCGAGCGGCATGATCGGTGTTAATGAATGTACATTGTCCCATTTAAACAAACCAAATGTCATACCAAAATGTAAGCATGTGATGAATAATAAATGTACTAAGTACGCACACAATGGGCATACATAGCATAAAATGTAATGTAAAACAATGTACTAAGTACGCACACAATGGGCATACATAGCATAAAATGTAATGTAAAACAATGTACTAAGTATGCACACAATGGGCATATATAGCATAAAATGTAATGTAAAACAATGTACTAAGTACGCACACAATGGGCATACATAGCATAAAATGTGATGTAAAACAATGTACTAAGTACGCACACAATGGGCATACATGGCATAAAATGTATTGTAAAACAATATACTAAGTACGCACACAATGGGCATACATAGCATAAAATGTAATGAAATCATGTACTATAAATGTACTAATGAACATAGCAAGTATATGATGTGAAAACAGGAAAGCATGAAAGTAACAAGTAGGCACATGTGTTTCACCCCAAAACAGTTTGAAAACAGTAAAAGATGGGTCTATGTACTCACTTGAGAGTGCTTAGTAATCCTTGAGTAACAACCAAACAATGCTAGAGATCACGGATATCAAACGACACCTAATATAGGTAACTATGTTAATATACCGGACCTAAATCGGAGGATTAGATAGAATGAGGGTTCGTAAACCAAACGAGTATGAAGACTCGTGTAATATGGTTTAACAAAGCCTACATACTAAACTGAAACCTAACCTTAGCGCTTACGACCCATTACGACCCGTTTAGGTAGCTTATGCTACTTTAACGCGTCATTCGCGTAAAACGCGTTCAGAACGCCTAACTAGTCCTATGATAAGTAAAATATGCCTTAACATGTCTAATATTGTTACCAAATCAGTTTAGATACCAAAAGTTATGTTACATATGCTTAAAATGAATTTTGGTGTTAAAAGGGCATTTTGGTAATTTACCTAAGGCATATATACTACCTATCATACAACTACTCAAACGATGTGACCATAAGGTATAACCTCGGAAGGTTATTCCCTATAAACTATGGTCACCTAATGTGTTTGGTCGGATCCTAATGATCGATCAAACGGGTCGGGTTCGAAAGTATAAGCGATTGTTTAGATCGCTTACCTTACGACCCTATATAAGCACTAAAATAAAAGTGACGAGCTAAGCATGTTAAAACATGCTTAACTAAGTTTAGAAAACAGGTTTGGTATCAAAACAAACGGTTTTGATACCTATGAGTAGTTTGGTTACAAAATACGCAAGAATGCGCATTTTGGCCGAAACTACGACTCGTCACTGAGCCTAGATAACGTGGTAATCAGTAGGTATAGTCACTAGGGACTATAACCATCGTGATCACGCTCACGTTATGAAGTTCAAACGAACTTCGCATTGACCATAAACTGGTCAATGCAGAAAGTCAAACAAAGTTTGACTTTAACGCTAAAACGAATGAAAAGAACGAAAGAACACTTACCAAGGGTCCCTGAAAGCTTTGATCTCCAAGTAATCTCAGGTAGGAAGTGTATGAACACAACCACTTAGAGAAAAACTTAGATTTCAAGTGGGTTTTGAGTTGTGAATCAAGGGGTATTTATAGGATTCTTGGAACCGTTAGGATCGTTCCTCGAATACCGTGCTTTGATCTTGTCCCTACACTTGTTGCAAACTTGTGGTAACTCAAAATGGCCCCCAACATCAGGGATTAACATGTGGCATTGGCCTTTGGGGTGTTTAGAAGCTGTTTGCAATTGATTAAACAACTTTTGCTGATCTGAAAGGGCCTCGCGTGACACCTAGGGGGCTAGGTGTCACGCCTAGGTCCTTCTGATCAGCAAACAGTTTCCAATGTTTCCATTTCAGTCCCCGTTGTGTATTAAGGCCATTTTCGACATGTTTAAGGCTCGTTAAATCATTTTCAAGGCTCCACAAGGATGCCTAAACATTGTGGACATGAAACATGCTCAAAAATATCCCGGATGTCGGTTCGTTTGGTCGTACGATCGCGATGTTCGCTTAATTACGACGGAATGCGCATAAGCGCGAAAAACGATCCAAATGACGCGACGAATGGATTTCTCTTATGCCAAACACTAAAATAAAATATTTTAGTGCTTACATAAATTTTTGGATGTCCGGATGCATTCAGAACGTAAGTTATGCCCGAAAATGCAAACTTGTGCATTTTTTTTTGACGCTTTTAGTCCCTAAATGACTCAAAAGTTTATTTTAGCACACCGAACCCCTCAAAGCCTATTTCTAAGCTATATAAAGGATATTTACGGTGTTTTTAACTTATGGTCATGTTCCAAAATGTTCGTTACCGTTCAAATTGGCATACTTTCGCAGTTTGTCAAGTTTAGTCCCTGTAAGCGAATTAACTTGTTTTTGCCATACCAAAGCCTTCAAAACTTATTTCTAAGTTATGTAAAGGTTATTTAAGGTATGTTAAGTATATTTCACTATTCCAGAGTGTTCGTTGCATTAAACTGGTTATATTTACGTATCAGTGCGCGTATAACCTTCCAGAAAGCGATTTAGAGCCTGAAATCGAACAAGAATTGATATGTGCAAATGATACACATATTTATACAAATCCCAAGTATGAAATATAATATTTCATTGGTTTGGTATTTGTTTGATGGCCGTGGAGGCACAGGTGTCACAGTCTCCCCTACTTTAGGAAATTTCGTCCCGAAATTTTATTTAGAGGAAACTTGTGAGAGCTTGAAACATGAAGTTGGAAAGACCAAACAACACTGGTTGGAGTTCTTGAACTTCTAGTAACTTTAAATAACATCATTCTTGCAATGTGAGAGGGACACTTATATACAAGTATATAAAGTGTTATTGGTGCGTCCACCGTACCTCTATTACATCGTTCTCATTTTGTTATTGTTGTCACTATCGGTTCTTACACATAATAAATCTTACCGGGTTTCTGTGCACCAAATTTCATAATTATGTACGCGTCCATAATTAGATAATTCCTTGCATAGTTCACACAGTCCATTTTATAATGTGTAGGGGAAAACCAAATGAACAAACCTGTGATGAGTGTGACTAGACCACCATAGGGTCCCTTTTATTAAATCAATAAATGATTTTAATAGACAACCAAGGAGTCTTTTCAGATTATATCATCACATGTCATTCTTAACCAGATTTTTGAATCAATCTTTTTGACAAGACCACTAAAAGGGTCTCTTATGAATCATGGAGTGGTATTATATAATCCAAGGGTCTTAACTATTACATAGAAGCCCATTAAGGATTTAAGGTAGTACCTTTTTGAATATCCTTCTACGAATCCCTCATATGAAGATACGAAAGGTTCTACGAGGATTTGGATAACGAATATCCAGAGTATACAAAAACACAGAAAAATGCATAAAAGAAAACACAAAATGCATAAACACATAGTCACATAACCACAAAATTGTTTAACTTGATTTGTTATCATTTTGTTAATTTGTTCTGCTAACTGTGCACATGTATTCAAAGCACACCAGATATCCAATCAGTGGATTTTGATTGGTGCTTTAAATATTTCTAAGAATCTAACTATAAAGATAGAAAGATCTTAGAGAGAAAATTCGATTTCGATTCTAAGGAACCGAAATGTTCGAATTAAGGTACACAAGGAATCCAATTAAGGACTCTGATTTGTATGATAATCATCCACAAGGGTCTAATTGTGGAGATAAAAAGATCCCATATGGATTTTAGAAGTTGAAGATGTTTTGAAACCTGTTTTGAAACCTTGCACTGGATGTGCTTAAGTCAAAACATGAAGTAAAAATGCTTATGAAGTTGAGATGCTAGATATGTCAAGGCGACATATGAAGCAGAATTTGAAGGTTAAGTCAATGTATGAGGATAAATATTTTTGAAAACTATGCATGGGGTTTTTAAAAAAAATGTGTTCAATGTTTTTGAAACCTTATGCATAATACTTTTGAAATCATAAAGTAGGTGTACTAGGTAAGTATATTTATAAAAATGTTTTAAAATCATGCGAGATGAATTTTGAAATTATGTATAAGGTTTTTGAAAACATGAATGATGCTTTTGAAATCGTGCACTTGATATATTACTTAAAATTGTTTTCAAACTATATGAAATATTTTGAAATCATGAGGGTTGTTTTTGAAAACATAGACAAAGCTTTGTGCGTTTGTCATGTTAAGTAAATACACTATATTAAAAATGTTTTCGAACTATATATAGAATGTTTTGAAATCATGTAGGTTGTTTTGAAAACTTATGTTATGCATGTTGAAGAAATCAGAACGTAATGGGTATGAGATTTGAAAATATCCTAGGTTATCTAACCAAGGATTCAAAGGCATAGAAGCACGATTACTCATAATGTCACTTTATTTCCTGTACTTCGTTTCTTAGAATAAAACGAGTACTTAGAATTTACCAAGGAAATCATGAGTAAACGCAAAAATGGGAAAAAAATTCACAAAAGCAGTTTGTAAGGAACATAGTTCCTTAAATGTAGGCATCATAGGGGAATGCCATACATACATGTAACTATACTTGTATATCAGAATTGCGAACAACAACTTTTATTTATGAACGGGACAGATTGTTTCACATTACAAGAAAAATAGAAGAAACAAAAGCATAAGACAACAACATCTTCTAATCAGGCAACTGCTCAGCCGTGGGTTGGATTTGCCTTAGCAAGCTTCGGGCATTTATTCACGAAATGACTCATCTTGCCACAGTTGTAGCACGATCCATGCGGGAAGCGAGCTTGAGCAGGATTGTCTTGTGGTTGATTTGAACCACCTTGGTTCGGGTTACATCGACAAGCACTTGCCAGGTGACCAACTCGCCCACATGATACACACAGACGACACTGTAAGTGAGCTTGGTGATGCCCATTACATTTGTCGCATATTGGTGCCGTTCCCTTGTATTGCTTCTTAGCAGGTGGTGTTGCCACCCGGATGGGTCTTGCTTGATTTGGTACAGCTGCAGTTCGGCAAACTTTTGCTGTATGACCTTTAAGTCCACATGGCATTCGTGGCACTTCACACTAGCATGATGATGAAGGTTACATTGGTTACACAAGGGTGAAGTTCCATTGTATGGCTTCCTAGCAGGGGGTTGAGCTGGTTGGTTGGGGACGGCTTGACCATTGTGAGTGACCACGGCGAAGTTCTTTGAAGCCTTTCGCTTCTTTGACTTCTTAGGGGAGCCAGTCTGTTCATCCATGGTCTTTGATTCCTTGATTGGTTTCTTGGCTGGTGGTGCTGGCTTGACTTCTGCTTCCTTTGGTAGCTCTTGAGTGGCTTCATTGTTGAGACGAGACATGGCAATGCCTAAATCCACAGTCTTCAGAATCACTTCGCCTATTCGCTAGGCAAATTTGGCTGTTCGCTCGGACATTTGACCGTTGCTGAGAGGAAGAGACATTCTAGAAGGAAATGAAAGACATAGGAAGAAACAGGTGAAAGGTTATCAGATAATCAAAACAGAATGACAACGCATGGAAATTGCGATCATTTGTTGGTTACCTAAGGCAAACAAATGAGACGGTGACTAATCAAAGTAAGCGGGTCATATTAATGTATCGCGAAGACATGCTTTAGCCTATAAGTGGACACTCACCCCAAGAGTTCCCAGGTAAGAGTGACTGGTCCGATTATGTGGATTTGTACGAACACTCTAGCCTTAGACAGAAAACTCAGAGTACAGGCATCCACTCTTCCAGATTGCATGTGTTCACACTATAAGACCCAAACTTTGACGGGGTTTTGAAAATTCAAAGGGGTTCAAAACCATATAACAGAGGGTTCAAAACCTAGTAATCAATCATCCTAGAACAGATGATTAGTTTTCAAAGCAGTTTTGAAATTTGTGTTCTTGTTGAGGTCGTCGCCTAAGGATAGGTGACGGTATTGTTTTATGACTAAACGCAAGTAAACTCGCGTTAGGGTCCTAGGAAGGTTATAGACTAGGTCAAAGCATTACTAATAACCTAATTCCCTATAACCAGGAGCTCTGATACCAACTTTTCTGTCACACCCCGACCACGTAAAACAACAAAACATGGCGGAAACGTCGGGGAGTGTTGTAACAGAATCATTGTTTCATAACACATGTAAATTGAAATATTGTTTTATTGATTAAAAGAGTTACAATGTCTTGACAATCAAAGAAATATAACATAAATAACTAGTCTTGCATCTTTTATTGTCACTAAGGCCCAAGTCTGCCTAAGTGTATCTTGATAAATCCTATGCATCATATCCTGAAACACATGTGAAAATAGGTACGTCAGCATAAAAATGCCTGTGAGATACATAGGTTTTGTGAAAATAGAATTCATGACTTATGTTTAAGAAAATGTTTAGTCATGAACCTTGTAATTTGCTTTGTCTTGTAAATCATTTGAAAAGCAATAAGATCAGATGATATTTATAAATAAGAGAATAATGTATGGTTAAATGAATAACCAAGTAAAATGAGTTTGTATAAGATAAGTTGTTTTGTAAAACAATGTCTTGTGAAAAGTATGTTATTTGTATACAATGTTATATGTCTAAATTGAAATGATTCAAATAACGCTACGATATGTAATACCATACAAGCACTTATATATAGGAAGTACCAGCGGCGTATCCACCATGCTTGTATCATATTACACACGCCTCGTTACTTAAATCACTTACTCAAACCAAACCACCAAAGTAAAATGTTTATGTATAATCAAATGTCAAAATGTTTATGTGAAAACCATGTCTAATGTCTATGTCTAATGTTTATGTCTAATGCAAGTCACGTAATGTGTATATCAATGTCAAAATGTTTATGTATGGTAAGTGAAATATATCAACTAAACCATATGTAAAATGCACAAAAAACAAGGTATTGAAGTAAAACATGGTTTAAATCAAAGTTATGTTTTGTGGAATAAATGCATGCTACACTGATATAAACATCTATGCGGTATTGTGAAAATTCATACATCCAAGCCTTGTGACTGTAGAATAAACCCTAGCACAAAGTCTAAGGTCCACCTAGAAATGTAATCAGATTCGGTCATTCCTTCCAATCCAAACAAACCCGGGATTTCAGGAATGGGAGTTGTCAAGTCCTATGGTACCACTACCTACTACCGAGCGGCATGATCGGTGTTAATGAATGTACATTGTCCCATTTAAACAAACCAAATGTCATACCAAAATGTAAGCATGTGATGAATAATAAATGTACTAAGTACGCACACAATGGGCACACATAGCATAAAATGTAATGTAAAACAATGTACTAAGTATGCACACAATGGGCATATATAGCATAAAATGTAATGTAAAACAATGTACTAAGTACGCACACAATGGGCATACATAGCATAAAATGTGATGTAAAACAATGTACTAAGTACGCACACAATGGGCATACATGGCATAAAATGTAATGTAAAACAATGTACTAAGTACACACACAATGGGCATACATAGCATAAAATGTAATGTAAAACAATGTACTAAGTACGCACACAATGGGCATACATAGCATAAAATGTAATGAAATCATGTACTATAAATGTACTAATGAACATAGCAAGTATATGATGTGAAAACAGGAAAGCATGAAAGTAACAAGTAGGCACATGTGTTTCACCCCAAAACAGTTTGAAAACAGTAAAAGAGGGGTCTATGTACTCACTTGAGAGTGCTTAGTAGTCCTTGAGTAACAACCAAACAATGCTAGAGATCACGGATATCAAACGGCACCTAATATAGGTAACTATGTTAATATACCGGACCTAAATCGGAGGATTGGATAGAATGAGGGTTCGTAAACTAAACGAGTATGAAGACTCGTGTAATATGGTTTAACAAAGCCTACATACTAAACTGAAACCTAACCTAAGTGCTTACGACCCATTACGACCCGTTTAGGTAGCTTATGCTACTTTAACGCGTCGTTCGCGTAAAACGCGTTCGGAACGCCTAACTAGTCCTATGATAAGTAAAATATGCCTTAACATGTCTAATATTGTTACCAAATCAGCTTAGATACCAAAAGTTATGTTACATATGCTTAAAATGAATTTTGGCGTTAAAAGGGCATTTTGGTAATTTACCTAAGGCATATATACTACCTATCATACAACTACTCAAACGATGTGACCATAAGGTATAACCTCGGAAGGTTATTCCCTATAAACTATGGTCACCTAATGTGTTTGGTCGGATCCTAATGATCGACCAAACGGGTCGGGTTCGAAAGTATAAGCGATTGTTTAGATCGCTTACCTTACGACCCTATATAAGCACTAAACTAAAAGTGACGAGCTAAGCATGTTAAAACATGCTTAACTAAGTTTAGAAAATAGGTTTGGTATCAAAACAAACGGTTTTGATACCTATGAGTAGTTTGGTTACAAAATACGCAAGAATGCGCATTTTGGCCGAAACTACGACTCGTCACTGAGCCTAGATAACGTGGTAATCAGTAGGTATAGTCACTAGGGACTATAACCATCGTGATCACGCTCACGTTATGAAGTTCAAACGAAATTCGCATTAACCATAAACTGGTCAATGCAGAAAGTCAAACAAAGTTTGACTTTAACGCTAAAACGAATGAAAAGAACGAAAGAACACTTACCAAGGGTCCCCGAAAGCTTTGATATCCAAGTAATCTCAGGTAGGAAGTGTATGAACACAACCACTTAGAGAAAAACTCAGATTTCAAGTGGGTTTTGAGTTGTGAATCAAGGGGTATTTATAGGATTCTTGGAACCGTTAAGATCGTTCCTCGAATACCGTGCTTTGATCTTGTCCCTACACTTGTTGCAAACTTGTGGTAACTCAAAATGGCCCCCCAACATCAGGGATTAACATGTGGCATTGGCCTTTGGGGTGTTTAGAAGCTGTTTGCAATTGATTAAACAACTTTTGCTGATCTGAAAGGGCCTCGCGTGACGCCTAGGGGGTAGGTGTCACGCCTAGGTCCTTCTGATCAGCAAACAGTTTCCAATGTTTCCATTTCAGTCCCCGTTGTGTATTAAGTCCATTTCCGACATGTTTAAGGCTCGTTAAATCATTTTCAAGGCTCCACAAGGATGCCTAAACATTGTGGACATGAAACATGCTCAAAAATATCCCGGATGTCGGTTCGTTTGGTCATACGATCGCGATGTTCGCTTAATTACGACGGAATGCGCATAAGCGCGAAAAACGATCCAAATGACGCGACGAATGGATTTCTCTTATTCCAAACACTAAAATAAAATATTTTAGTGCTTACATAAATTTTTGGATGTCCGGATGCATTCAGAACGTAAGTTATGCGCGAAAATGCAAACTTGTGCATTTTTTTTTTGACGCTTTTAGTCCCTGAATGACTCAAAAGTTTATTTTAGCACACCGAACCCCTCAAAGCCTATTTCTAAGCTATATAAAGGATATTTAAGGTGTGTTTAACTTATGGTCATGTTCCGGAATGTTCGTTACAGTTCAAATTTGCATACTTTTGCAGTTTGTCAAGTTTAGTCCCTGTAAGTGAATTAACTTGTTTTTGCCATACCAAAGCCTTCAAAACTTATTTCTAAGTTATGTAAAGGTTATTTAAGGTATGTTAAGTATATTTCACTATTCCGGAGTGTTCGTTGCATTAAACTGGTTATATTTACGCATCAGTGCGCGTATAACCTTCCAGAAAGCGATTTAGAGCCTGAAATCGAACAAGAATTGATATGTGCAAATGATACACATATTTATACAAATCCCAAGTATGAAATATAATATTTCATTGGTTTGGTATTTGTTTGATGGCCGTGGAGGCACAGGTGTCACAACAGGGCTTTAAGATACAGTCGCCTGGAGGACGACAAAAAGATGCAAGAGAGGATGAATTCGTCCACAACCTATGAGTCAACCAACAGGAAATCAAAATCCTCGTATAAACGATATCGTTCTAAACCGTATGGCAGAAATGATGGCAAAAAAGTGAATGCTGTTGAAGACGAGGATCCTGAGGAGTATCCTGAGTTGTCTGAATATTGTTTTTCTGTTAACATACCTGAACTGATGTATGCTATGCAGGGTTTAGGAGACAAAGCAAGATGGCCCTGAAAGAATCAACAAAAGGCTGATTGGAAGGACAAGTCTAAATGGTGTGCTTTCCATGAGGATTTCGGACATGTTACTGAGGATTGCATCGCTTTAAGAAAAGAAATAAGCTATCTCTTAAGTAAGGGATATCTGAAGGACCTCTTGGGAAGAAAGAAGAATAAGGGTCAGGATCCTGAGAAGGATCCTGAATGTGCAGCATCACCTCCTGCGGATGCAAAAATAATTAACTTTATTTCAGGAGGATCCAACATCTGCGGCACATCATATTCTGCGGCAAAAAGACACGCGAAGGAAGCCAAAGCAGAGAGGGGAGATAAGCCAACAAGGATGTCAACCCTCACGACTGACAAAGTCATCACGTTCGATAATGATGACAGGGATACTGTCCAGGATCCCCATCATGATGCTGTAGTAATAACGTTATATGTTGCTAACCATTTTGTACGCATGATATTAGTGGATAATGGCAGCTCAGTTAATATAATTCAGCTGGAAACGTTGAAAAGGATGAATGTATCCCCGATGGATATTACTTCGAAGTCCACTGTGCTCGTTGGTTTCAGTGGAGAAGCTAGGAATACCGTAGGAGAGATAAAGTTACCAGTGTATATTCAAGGGGTCAACTCAATGCAGCGCTTTTATGTCATGGACTCTTTATCCTGCTATAATATTATATTTGGCAGGCCTTGGATCCATGATATGAAAGCTGTTCTGTCAACCTACCATCAATGCATCAAGATCCTTACCCCTTGGGGAGTTGTCAAGGTGGAAAGTGAACAATAGGAAGCAAAGGAGTGTTATTCTTCTTCAATGAAACCCTCAACAAAACCTAGTGCAGCATAGCAATTAAAGATGCGAGGCCAGGACATCATGGAGGCTTCAGAACAGGATGTGAAGAAAATTATACTGGATCAGGATAATCCGGATATCTCAGTGCTCGTAGGAACCAATATCCCTAAGGACATTGAAGATCAATTGACTAACTTTTTGAAATGCAGGATGTCAACATTCGCGTGGAAACACGAGGATATGACAGGAATATCCAAGGATATTATAACACATAAGCTCGGTATTGACAGGTCGTTTAAGCCTGTCCAAAAAAGAGAAGGAAATTTGCTCCGGAGCGAAATATGATTATTCAAGAAGAAGTAGAGAGGTTATTGAAATCCAAAATGATCTGAGAAGTCAAGTTTCCAAGATGGCTAGCAAATGTAGTGGTGGTGTAGAAGAAAAATGGGAAATGGAGAGTTTGTGTAGATTACACAGACTTGAACAAAGCTTGTCCCAAAGACCCATTTCCTCTTCCTCGTATTGACTGAATGGTGGATGCTACTGCCGGCCATGAGATGTTAACCTTCATGGATGCATCCTCAGGATTCCAGCAGATCCAAATGGAACCTTCAGACCAGGAGGATACTGCCTTCATGACACCAACATGTATTTATTGTTACACTGCTATGCCCTTTGGTTTGAAAAATGCAGGTGCAACGTATCAAAGATTGGTGAACATGATGTTCAAAGACAAGCTGGGGGACACTATGGAGGTGTACATCGATGACATGGTAGTAAAATCTAAAATGGCTGAGGATCAGTATAACATGAAGCTAAATCCTGCTAAGTGCCATTTCGGAGTGGGGGTAGGAAAGTTTCTAGGATATATGGTGACTAAAAGAGGGATAGAAGCAAGCCCAGAACAGATCAAAGCCATCTTGGATATCAAATCACCTTCAAACATGAAAGATGTTCAAAGACTGACAGGACGAGTAGCAGCATTGAACAGATTTATTTCAAGATCCTCAGAAAAATGCAAGGAATTTTATGATATCCTGAAGAAGAACAAGAAGTTCGAATGGGGAGTAAAGCATGAAGCAGCCTTGCAGGATTTGAAGCAGTATCTTTCATCTGCACCCCTATTGATGAAGCCTGAGGACGGTGAACCATTATCCCTCTATCTTGCAGTATCAGGGAATGCAGTAAGTGCTGTCCTTGTAAAGGATCATGAAGGTCAGCAGTATCCTGTTTATTATGTTAGTAAAAGTTTATTAGATGCTGAAACTAGGTATTCTCATTTAGAGAAATTGATATTAGCCCTAGTTATGGCGTCAACAAAACTTAGACATTATTTTGAAACACATAGGATTCATGTTAAAACCAACTATCCCGTAAAAAATGTGCTTAGGAAACCAGAGATGTCAGGTAGGATGGATAAGTGGTCAGTGAAATTAAGTGCATATGATCTAGTGTATGAACCTAGAAATGCCATAAAGTCTCAGGCTTTAGCTGACTTTGTGGCTGATTTCAGTAGTGATATTCAAAGTGAAGTAGACCTAGAAGTACAACAGCTAGGAGAAAACTTAGAATCCTGGACATTATATACTGATGGTGCGTCTAATGTAAGAGGTGTAGGTTTGGGTATACTACTAAAATCGCCACAGGGGGGCATATTACCCCAGACTATTAGATGTGAGTTTCCTGCCACTAATAATGAATCAGAATATGAAGCTTTAATTGCAGGATTAGAATTGGCTAAGAGCATGAATATCAAGAGTTTACAAGTATATGTTGATTCTTTGTTAATTACTAATCATTTTAATTGATCCTATGCAGTTAAAGGTGAGAAGTTAATCGAGTATCTCGAAATTCTCAAAAAATTAGCAGGATATTTCGATATTTTTACACTTGAATAGGTACCAAGAGAGGATAATGCTGAAGCTGATGCCTTGGAAAATCTGGGATCATCAGTCAGGATACCGAAAGGGACCCGAATACCAATATTACATATCCTATATCCTGCGATGGATCCTCAGGATAGGGAAATAGTAAGTGTTCAGGATCCTGATGATGAGTATCCTGAAGAGGATCCTAAGTCCTGGACGGCTCCAATCATGAGATATCTCAAGGAAGGACACATCCCAAAGGATGAGAATCCTAAGGCCTTTAGAATGAAGGTATCACGATTCACTATTATAAATAATGTTTTGTATAAGAAATCTCTTGCAGGACCATATCTGAGGTGCTTGGAGGATCCCGAAACCAAAGAATTGCTTCAGGATATACACGAAGGGGATTGTGGTAACCATACTGGGGGCAGGTCGTTATTCTCAAAGGTATTAAGAACAGGATATTATTGGCCGACGATGAGAAAAGATGCTGCAGAATACGCTCGAAGATGTGATGCATGTCAAAGACACAGTAATATATTACATCAGCCGGCTGAGCCACTTTATCTTATAGCTTCCCCTTGGCCATTCATGAAGTGGGGAATGGATATAGTAGGAAAATTGCCAAAGGCTCCAGGAGGAAAGATCTTCATGTTGGCAATGACTGATTATTTCTCTAAGTGGGTCGAAGCTGAAGCATTTGTTCAAGTTAGAGATCAAGAAGTGGTATCCTTAATAAAAAGGAATATCCTGACTAGGTTTGGAGTACCAGCTAAGATAATTTGTGACAATGGATCTCAGTTTATAAGTAAGAGGACTACGGACTTTTGCAAGAGTTGGGGAATCAAAATTATCACATCCACACCGGTACCATCCACCTTCTTGGCCACCTCGGCAGGCTCCTCCGCTGTGGGCTTCACAGGAGGCTCTACAGGATTACCACCAAGATCTTTCAGCTTCATCTCCCAAGCCTTGATATTCCATGAAGGGCATTCAACACCCAAAGCCATGGCCTCATAAGCCATTTTCAGTCTGGCCTGGAGGAGGGAGATGACAACTGAATTCTTGAGGCTCTCCCGGTACGAAGCCATATCTTGCTCACGTTGAACTTGGGCAGCGTCGGACTTAGCTTGAGCCTCCTGGGTGATCTTCTGGATGGCAGACTGGTGCTCTTGGGTCATTGCCTTGTACTTAGCTTCGTAGTGTTCTGATTTGGCGGTGGAAATTGTTGCTTGATCTGCAATGGTGGCTTCGGCCTTCTTCAGTTTGCTCTCTAACATGGTGTTCAGGCCAGATGCGTCTTCATAGAGGAATACCAGGCGTTCGAGACCCTACAAAATAAGGAAACAGGTATTGACTTTAATTAACTTTTCTAACCAGCATATGGTGCAGGATATAGGTCCAGGATACTAACCTAGTTGAGGAAGCCGGTCATGAATTTGATGGATTCCGTAAACCCATGGTTCTCAAATGGGAATACGTGGGGTGTAGCAGGTTGCTCTACTTCCTTCCTCTTTCGGGAGCTGAAGGCCCGGGTCCTGGATGCTGGAGGAGCTTTGGGAGCAGTAGCGGTCTTCGAACCGGTAAGTTTTGGTGTGGCAGCTGGCTTCGGGTTGGTCTCTTGCTGAGCAGGTGCGAGGCTAGAATAACTGTCCAACTCATCAAGCTGGAAGCCTTCAAGGTTAATGACCGGCACTGAACAAAGGAAGAAATGTTTAGTTTTTAACACTTATACTTTATAATCAATCTAATCATATACTTACCAGACATTTCTTTGACTTGAGTTTGTGAGAGACAGGGAGAAGGTTCTTTCACTAGCAGGAAGTCGGTAGATCTCTTTGATCCTGGGTTCCGATTCCGCGCTTGGGGGTGCTAGGTCTCTGAAATTCGCTGCATAAAATATCAGGATATCAGTCAAGGATATAGTTAAGGATACATTTGGGGATATTCCTAAAACCCTAAATCCTACCCTTGGTTAACCATCTAACTGGCAGATCAAAACCCTTGTTAATAGAGTCCCTTTTAACGAAAAAGAACTTTCGTTGCCACTGATCTTCATTCTCGGTGGCCTTAAGGATCAGGGGGTTCTTGGAAGTGGAGAACAAAAGAAAGCGGATGTTGCCATGGGATCTCAGTCGGTATGCTATGGGAAGGTCTTTGATGCATAGGTCAGGGCAATGACGAGATTTAATTTGGTTTAACACCATTAAAACTCGCCACACCATTGGCATAGTTTGAGCACAACTGAGGCCGGTATGCTCGAAGAAACGAGAGATGAAGGGTGGAAATGGATACCGGAGTCCCAAGGAAAAGGGATAGGCGAGAAAGCAGACCCACTCGTTTGATGCCGCATCTGATCGGACTTCCCGATCAAAAGGGCGAATGACCACTCCGGCAGGAAAGGCACCGGAATCCTTCAAAGCGGCGATGTCGGCGTTGTTGAAAGAACAGATCTCATTTTGTGGTTCTCGGATGAGGTTTTGACTCGTGAGGGTTATGACCAGCTCGTTTGACCGTGATCTTGTTCGAGATGCCATGAGGGTTATCGACCAAGAAACAAGAAATTCAAAGAAAAGAAAAACAGAAAAGAGAAAGAAGAAATACCTGGAAAATGGCTTGGAAAGTGATGATTATGATGATGAATAGATCAGCTATATAAGGGGCTGAGTATAGGGGGGTAAAGAGTAAATATCACATTGGAAGTTGCATATTGTCATTTCAAGAGTCCAGTCGTATTGATTGCCTCGATCCAGGTGATAAAGTTTAAAATATATCCGTTTGAATTCAGAATTCCAACAGATATATTTTGGGGACAATTGTTATGGGTCATTTTCTGAACATATATCCTGACTAATATTCTGGCTTTGATTGTTTATTTGTGATCAGGATACCGGATCAGGATATTGGTAACATCCTGATGCGATATCCTGGTAGTAACCAATTAGCTCACGTGCAGATTATTGCAACAAGTCTCTAACGGTCAGGTGGACTTCTTCTCCTCGAGACATGGGCAAATCAGTTAGTTTGGAGACGTTGAAGCCGTAAGACCAGGACTGCAACGTTCATATGGGGAATATCCGCTGAATCCCGGAATAATAGGATATTTAGTTAGTTTCCTTTTACTATAAATAGATTGATCGGATCAGATTAAGGCACACACTCTTTCGCACACTTTTTCTCTCCTGTTGCAAACAATCACTACACACAAACACTTGTACTATAATTACATTGTAACACCTAGTTGATCCGCATCATATCCTGTACCATATCCTGATATTTGAAGTAATAGAAGAACAAGGCAGCTGCGATTGTCAGCTCCCGAGGTTTTGTGCCGGCGATCTAGATTGATCAAGGGCTTTCCTCGTACATCCTGTGTCACCCTTTACATTTTCGCTCATTGTTTGATCATAGATACAACTCTATATCCTGAGCCGTATCCTGAAACTTTTTTTTGCAAATAACTTAACTAGCATATTTTCAACACACGTTTCTAGCACACTACCTCACTTAACTAATTTGATCACTTAACTGCTTCGGTAATTTTTGACCAAAACAGTATGTTTCAACCTTTTAAGAGTATCCTGGGCCACGATGGAATCCCATTTCACCTTTACGGGAGAAACTTGGGACTTTTAAATCTCATGGTCCATAATGGATAAGGTTTTTCAATAAACCTTATGCTCAGATTTGAATGTCATGGCGAAGCATGACAAGTGCTTAATAGCCGAGCATCATGCTAGGATTTTACCAGAGATAAGAATATATTTAGTATCATAATTCGATACTTCAGACAACGGTGCTCTATAAGGAGACTCGATGTTGTCTTTATATAGCTTAACTTGTCGGAATTCAAGAATTTTCCTTATTTGACAAGAAGCGTCGAATTAGTAGATTTGTCGACTTTAACTTACATCGCATCATGGTAGCGATTTATTTTAGGTAATTGGGAGATTAGATCCGTTGTCCCATTTCCAAATTTTATGTGGGATTTTTCCAGTTCATTACACAGACCACAAAAGGTCTACGATGTTCGACTCATTTGCGAACATTCTAAGCATTAAGCTTCCTTGGTAGCTATGGACTTCTCATGTCCCTTGCACAAAGGTCTTCAGCTTTCGACTTTAAATTCGTCAGAATCTACTGGTGTCATGTGGATATCACATCCTTCATACAATCACTTGGATACCTTAAGCATAAAAGCTTCTTTAGGCAATCCAAAATGTTGATCTTCCACGAATGGTGAGTATATCACCAGATGGGGATTTTAATTTCGATAAGATTCTTACTGCAGACAATGTGGATTTGGTTTTTGAACTTACCAATCCATGTCTAAGAACATATCGAATCCCGCAAGATTTATAGATAAAGAGATTATCAAAGACAAATTGATTCGCGGAGGATATCTTATATATGAAACCATGTAGGTTGGCCACTTGATTTTTATAAATAATATCCAAGCCTTGAAAAGGAAGATTTAAAGTTTTATTAAATTTACAATAGATGAAGCTTTAACTAGCTCCAGAATTTAAAACTAGTTTCTAGTAAATAAAACTTTTGTGAGAAACAGATACGTAAAGATTTGTCTTGAACTGCTTCTGCTGTAGCAGATTGGAAGGCTCAATCATTGCCTTTCTGGCCATCAATGGCCTTGTTTTTCCCGTCAGTCGCCCTCTTTGGGCAGCGGGTCTTTATATGCCCTTTCTCGCTACATCCATAGCATGTGGTGTCTTTCAATTTTTTGCATTCATGAGACTTGTTGTCCATCTCCTTACAGATGCCACAACCCTTGGTCTGCTCATGGAGACATTTTCCGGAGTGTTGCTTCCCGCAGGTTTTACACTTGGGTTTTTCCTCATTCGGCTTGGACTGGTTATAACTCGAACCAGTCTTACCCGTTTTGTAATCTTTACTTGGGGTATCATCACGCTTCCGCTTATGATCCTCCTCGGCCTTAACCGCCCTTGCTCTTATTTCATCTTCAGTGAGAGAAAGAGCCAGATCCACAACGGATCTATAAGTTGCAGGTTTGGAGGATTTAACCATCCCCTTGATTTCTAGAGCGAGTCCTCCAATAAACCGTGCAATGCGCTTAGACTCGGGGGTAATTAAATAAGGCACGAGTCTTGATAAGGAGTTGTAATCAGACAAATAGGCTCGACATTCGAGGCCTTTCATGGTCAGCTTTAGAAAGTCAGTTTCAACTTTCTCCACCTCGTGAGGTGGGCAATAAGTCTCCCGGATCAACTCCACGAACTTTGACCAACTAAGGTTGTATATTTCAACCTTTCCAGTGGATTGGAACAGTGCCTTCCACCAAGTCTGAGCATCCTCCTTGAAGGATTGGGACACGTATTTAACAATGTCCTTGGCGGCACAACCGCTTATATCAACAACAGTTTCCATTTCATCCAGCCACTTTAGAGCATCAATAGCTCCAATCTCACCCGTAAAGTCACGGGGTTTACAAGAAACAAAGTGTTTATGGGTACACCCCTTCTTAGGGTCATGAGACTCAACTTTCTTGATACTCTTAATACTTTGCTCACTCTTAGTTGAGGAGAATTTTGACTTTTCAGTCTTATAAGTATTAGAACGGGGTTTACAAACAGAGTTCTCTCTCTGTACTGATGGCTCTAGCCCTTTAAATGTGGCCATAAATCCAGCCAGGGCTTTACCGACTTCATCGGCAACTATGGATTGAAGACGATTCTCTTTGTCATTACGGTTCTAGTGCTCTAAATCATCACCACCGTTTTTCTTACTTGCTTTGCCAATATTCAGGCTCGCCATAAGTTTATCTGAAAGATAATAAAGCCATCAGTAATTCTTCGAGAACTAAATAGCAAATAAATTTATTTGCATTAGATCTTACGGATCTATATGTTTATATATCAATTTCACTAGCCCTGCTTACCACAAATGGTAATGGACTTTAGCCGTATAACTCATCGGCTTGTCACAAGGGACATTGAAATATAGCGCATTGGCTTGTCACGAAGGAAATTTAAATATTGCACGTTGGCTTGTTACGAAGGACGTGCAAGACATGGCACGAGGGCCTGTCACAAAGATTGTGAAAGATATGGCACAAAGGCCTCGTCACGAAGGACATTAAATAATATGGCACTAAAGCCTTGTCACGGAGGACACTTAGAAGATACGACAATAAAGCCTTGTCACAAAGGACAACTAAGATATACATAAGCCACGATCTCATTTGATCAGAGGCTTTAAGGTTTGGACATGGTTTATTACCTTTGTATAAGGGTAGTAGACCACTACTGTCGCCACAATTGATGATATAATAAGGCTCATAGGCAATTTGATTAACATCACAAAGGATGTTAGATTAATGGTCTTCTTACTGATGGTAGCAGTCATGACCGCACTTGATTATATAGACTATGAGGTTTGGGCATAGCCCTCTACCTTGGACAGGGAACCATAATGGTCACAACTGTCATTGTCTCAAATGGACGATATAATGTAGCCCGTAGACGAGACATTAACACTAGGGATGCTTAGTATGATTATGATGTTGATGATGTTAGTCATGATCGTATTGATCGTAGAGACTATTAGGTTCGGGTATAACCCACCCCTTTGAACAGGGGACCATAAAGATCACTACTATCATTGTCTTATCGACAATAGAGTAAAGTATAGCCCGTAGGCATTTCATCACTAGGGATGTTAATAATATGATCATCATACTGATGATATTAGTCAAGATCGCACGGATCATATAGACTAAGTGAATTGAGCATGGCTCACCCCCTTGGGCAAGGAATTGTAAAAGATTACAATTTATCTTGTCACAATTGGACAACATAATTTAGCCCGATGGCGAAACATCATTAAGGATGTTAAACATTGTCATATCGTTGATTTTAGTCATGATCGCATTGATCATATAGACTATTAGGCTTGAGCATAACTCACTACCTTGGACAAGGGATCATAAAGATCACAATACCAATGTCTTAATTGGACATTATGGTATAGCCCGTAGGCAAAACATCACTAAGGATGATAAATGATATGATCATCTTACGAGATGATATTAATCATGATCGTATTGATCATATAGACTATTAGGCTTGAGCATAGCTCATCACCTTGGACAGGGGATCATAAAGATCACAATGCCAATGTCTCAATTGGACATTATGGTATAGCCCGTAGGCAAAACATCACTAAGGATGTAAAATAATACGATCATCGTATTAGATGATATTAGTCATGATCGCATTGATCATATGGACTATAAGGTTTGGGTATAACCCACCACTTTAGACAGGGAACCATAAAGGTCACATCTGTCATAGTTTTAACTGACAAAGCAGTATTATGATTCCCCTCCTTCCACATAACTGGGAATTGTTAGAGATTTGGAACGAATATCGTCACAAAGTTGACAAAGATTTTCTCCTTTCCACACAGTTGGGAATTTAGTTGGAGATTTTAATGATACGTTTCAGTCAACGTATTGAATATGAATTCTTCTCCTCATTTGGAGATGCGTCTCAGTTGACGTTGAAAATATAAGTCCCTCTCCGTATTGGGATATTTGGGAATACGTCACAGTTGACGTTTCAAGTATAAGTCCCTCTCCACATTGGGAGATTTGGGGATACGCCTCAATACAGTCAGCGTATATGATACGGCTCGATACAGTCACCGTTTAAATATATGCCTTTCTCCTTATTAGGTGATTGGAATACGCCTCAATATAGTACAGCGTATATGATACGGGTCAATACAGTCACCGTTTATAAATATACCCTTTCTCCTTATGGGGAGATTCGGAAATATGCCTCAATAAAGTACAGCGTATATAATACATCTCAATAAAGTACACTGTATAAGTATATGCCCCTCTCCTTATGGGGAGAATTGGGGATACGCCTCCATATAGTACAACGTATATCACACGGCTCAATATAGTACACCGTTCAAATATATACCCTTCTCCACATTGAATATTCGGGGATGATTAGCATCACATAGATGGATGAAATTTCTATCTCCTTTCCACACACTCGGGAATTAGTTGGAGATCTTAGATAAGTGTCGTCCCATAGTTGGACAAGAACCACTTAAAGATTTTTAGGATTATATGGGTGTGAGGGAATCAGTTTTCCACTTCTATCACCTTTTCAACCACTACCATTGGTGGGAAAATTTAAGACAGAGTCTTTTATTATGGTCTTATTTACTAGTCTTAATCACATAAGAACTAGTAGACCGAGTAAATTCAAAAGAGATTTCTTTGCTTGATTGCGGTTCTTCAACTAATTCGTCTTCACCCGATAGAATTGGCACCTTTAGTCCTTCTCCTCAGTTGGAGTTTCCAGGACACGTCTCATTTGACGTTTTAATTATATGCACTTCTCCTTAGTTGGAGATTTGGTATACGCCTCAATATAGTACAACGTATACAACACGACTCAATATAGTACACCGTTTAAAATATACCCCTCTCCTTATCAGAAGAATTGGGGATACCCCTCAATAAAGTACAGCGTATATGATACAGCTCAATAAAGTACATTGTATTTGGTACGGCTCAATAAAGTACACCATTTAAATATATACCCTTTCTCCACATGGGATATTCAGGAATACGCCTCAATATAGTGCAGCGTATATAATACAGCTCAATAAAGTACACTGTATATGGTACGGCTCAATAAAGTACACCATTTAAATATATAACCATCTCCTTATCGGGAGAATTGGGGATATGTCGTCTCATAATTGGACTACATTTTGCACTTTTTCAACCACTTATTGGTGGGAACATGTGCTTTTGGCCTTCGTCTATCGCGCAATCAAGAGATCGTTTGATAAGGTAGGAGCGATAAATGTGACCTTCATATTATTTGAAAGAAAAAATCATAAAATGGGCTCCATAAAATCAATGTCTCTTCTTATGGCAGTAATATCGCCAAATTATATTAGATGCTTACTATTAGCCGATATCAGTACAATACGACCCTTGGGAGATCTTAGTGGTTCCATGCATTAAACCGTCAAACTGGCCAGGCATGAAAGCAATCTATGGGACACACTAAGATACTGCCAATTGTCATATGGCACTTCCATCAAACTAAGTTTGGCATTCGTAGTTGCTAAAAAATCAATGAAATAAAAATCATTGTCGTACTCCAGTTGGAGAAGTTGCTGGCGAGAGTTGCCAAATTTATATAATATAATATATACCCAGATGGGTTGAATTAATCGAGCTCGAAGACTCGAAATTATGTTCTCTAAGCATGAATCAGAGAAAGTGATTCCTTTTTCTGCTTATTCTCTAGAATGAGAGAATTTTTGAATCAAGAATAGAATTTGGTGCAAAATGCACATATTTCTCTGCCATAATACGGCTTTCCATAATTGTTGTTGTTTCAATCAGCTAGTGAGATATCAGCGGAACGTCTATCAAATATGATAGACTTTGGATAAATGATATTAGGATATCACAAGAATATCAAAAGATATTTCATTAGGTGACGAGGTTTATCATCCTCGTATCGGAGTCATCGTCTCCAAAACATATGTAGTTCACCATATGGAACTTCAAGCTACTCAATGGTAGAGGTCCTTGAGTCCGCGACCCATTATAGATTCTTCATCTTGTCCGCGACATCTTGGCGGTATAAAATCAATAACTACTATATAGATTAAGAGTAGTCTTATATTCAGGTCTAGACTCAGAGTTTTTAAAGGAATATGCATTTGTGATATTTGAGATTAGACACTAAGGGCTAGTGTCTAATTCACTCAAACTGTGGCTCTGATACCAACCTGTCACACCCCGATTTTCGGTGGGCCCGGATGGGTACACACGTGACGGCTGGATAACAGTTATCACAATATAATAATATGCAGCGGAAGTATTGGATTGAAATTATTAAAATAAAGCTTGAATGTATAAAAGTATTACAAGCGTTCGATACAAGCCCACAGGCAGGATCCAAATAAACAGAGCTTTAGACATCATAGGCCTTAAGCATCAAGAGTGCAAATTCCTTAGCCTTCATTCTAGCCGACCCGTAATCCCAGCCTATAATAAGGTTCGGTACCTGCTGTTCAATCTTTTGAAAATACGTCAGCCAAAGCTAGTAAATACAATTAACTGACTCTTTGTAAAATAGTTTTTTTTTTCAAAAAGAGTTTTATACATATAGATAACCCGTAGGTGATCTTTTAAAACATCTTGGGATTTTTCTTGTTACGAGATTATATGCTTGATTAACCAATTGGGTTGTCCGGACATGGTATCAATAACCCCCAATAACAATAATTATCAAGCAAACGGAATAAAACCATATTCATACACTTTTGCGCAATAATAGGCGACTTACTTGTGTAATAACCGTCCCAAGAGACATAATTACCATCCCAAGTTTACACTAAAATAAATCAAGAGTATTTACCTTTTTGCTAGCTTCCAATCAATAAGACTATATTTGGCAAAAAGCCGTAAGTCTAAATATATTGACCCAAGTCCGATTATCTGGGGGTACTATAGTCTGGAATGAACAGATTTATTATCTGTTAGAATGTATACGGGCCAAAGGTAGTTCCTTTAGACATGACCCGATACTTAAGAATAGGTTCGCTAGATTAAGAGTATACCGAATAGAATGTGGTTTAAACCCAACAAGTACTAGGAATTGTATAAGATGGGTAAACATAATACATTCTGGATTTTGAGATAAAAAAGATAAGGTTAAACCCCTTTTCGGCAAACTTATGTAAACTAGTTACGTAAGTCTAACCGTACGCGTATAAGTGATAACGGATAACCGGATGAGTCCTGAACAAATTCCATATGCCAAAACACATTAACCAAGTTATAATATCAGTAGGATATCAACTTGTGTGCCCGTTAAGGTTTTAAAATCAAACTATGCCTTATAAGGCCATTTTGATAATTTTACAACTTATAATAGGAGCTTGCAAGTAAACTGATGTCATGGTCATAAACATTCTGTAAAAATGTTTAAATTATGATATCATATCAGTAGGATATCAAATGCATGTGTGGTTTATGCTTTATGACCAAACTATGCACCGTAGGGCATTTTGGTCATTTCACACATAGTTTTGAGACATTATTTGGGATTCTGAGTTCAAACTTATACCTACTGTAAAAACATTTAAAATGGTTTATAAAATCAGTAGGTAACAAGTCTTGGTTCACACATATGGTTTAAAACCATACTACGCGCCTAAATGGCGTTAAAGTCGTTAAATGACGATTTATGCGAAAATTTTGTGAAATATGATGTTATGACCAGCTTTGAATAATTAAAATATTTTATTTGTCATAACATATCAGTAAGTAAAAGGTTTTGTTTGAATATTATGCTTAAAACACATTTTAAGTACCATAAGGGCGTTATCGTCATTTATCGGCATTGTATACGAAACTGAAGTTAAACTCAATTTACAATCTGACAGCATCCCAAATAATCCTAATTATAATATCATATCAGTAGGTAATGATTTTTATACTAAAATTATGTTTAAAACTCATTTTATACTTAAAAGGGTATTTTAGTCCTTTTAAAAGCATAGTTTACGACCATATGCGTAAACTCAGTTTATGACCAGTTTATAAGCACCAAAATATTCTAAACATGTTTACTTATCAGTACATAACTCACTTGCATGATCATTTATGTCTTAAACCTTATTTTTAATTAAAAGGGCATTTTAGTCAAAGTATGGCATAATAACGGAACATGCGCATAAACTCAGATTCCTAATCCGATCGTGTAATATAACCTTATGGGATTATACTACATTATATTACGATCATAACGGAACCTAAAATCAATAGCATACTAGTCTAATTCGGTTTATAACCAAAAGTCAACGTAGAAGTCAAACTACGCGACTTTCGGTTGCGAACCGACCTTAAAACGGGAATTGTCGAGCCGAACATGTTTACACATGTTCTAATAATTATTACCAAGTTGTTTAAGTGATAAAACACATTTTAGAACACTCTTAAACTCATATCGTAATTATTTTAAAAACTGACCCGTTGACTTTTTAAATTAATATTACTTTGACTCGTCAATTGACCAAGCAAACGTGATTCTTAAGAGGTGCCTTCTTGAGGGATTAACACCTACCTAATTACGATCACGTAGCCATGTTCATTGTGAACAATGGCTTGAACTTTTAAGGTCTTACTAAAAGTCAAAGCTTTATTACGATAACGCTTAACTTTTGGCTTAAAAGCCTATAAAACGAAAACTAGTGGCTAAAGTGTCACACCCCAACCGATGGCGGAAACATCGGGGTATGGCACTGAGCGAAACAGATTGTCCAGAAGTTTCCATAAAAATTATCATTACCAATCAATTTAAAGTAACATGTCCCATACCATGTCTCAAAATGTAAACAAATTATTACAGACAAAACCTAGGCAAATAGTTCTATTCCGACAACTAAGATTTAAATAGAGCAATTGTTTATCTGCTTCTAGAGACCCTTGATTTAATTTGTACAGACAACTATTTGTTGGCCTCTAGAGCCTTATTCTAGAATCGATTTCCTAGCAGATGTGCATCCTAAGCACTTGTCACATACGTTAAAATAAAGTCAATACATATAATGTAAAGGTGAGCATACAAGTTTGATATAGCATATAGAGTTCGAATTTCGTTAACGCATAAACAGCACGTACACATAGTGAAATGAAGCACGTTAGTTATCGACATGGATCCATCGATACCAATGACTGCGGGTTGACTGCCTGAGGCAGTTCGCAATACATGATTACCACCATAATCCATGCAAGTAATTGTCCTTAACAACCCCTGCGAACAGGTGCTGAGTCCAAACTATAGTACTATCGTTGCTAAGGCAGGTAGACAGCATTCCATGTGTAAACATAACAAACAAGCATTCATAAGCCACGTATATCATGCATTAATGGTTAGCGTTCAAATAGTATTGAGTAGTGTGTTGATTGTGATTTGAATATTTGTAACGTATGTAACACCCAAAAGTGCGTAAAGCAAAAAGGGATCGAGTATACTCAAAGCGATGATGGATTGAAGGGAGCGCTTAGAGAGTAAGATTAGCCTGATTAGAACGATAACTTAACGATAAGTGACGCGTAAAACGATGCAATGTGTAAGTGGCTCGGACAGTAACTCGGTCGGATTGGTAATCCGATCAGACGGTCCGGTCGTGCGGATTGACAATCCGTTCGGATGGTCATCCGGTCAGACAGGTTGTCCGATCGGATGACTATTCGAGTGGATTGTTTCTTCCTTTGATGTGTTTGTGTATGATGGCTTGTCCTTTGAAGTTTTCGTTGTAGCATTTTGAAAACATTGAAGTATCTCTACCATTCAAGTCGGTCGATCGGCCGGTCAGTCGTGCGGACGACAATCCGCTCGGATGACTTATCCGGTCGGACGGTGACTCAATTGGCAAGGTTACTCAGTGTGAACAATCCACAGCAGGGCGGTCACTCGGTCGGACAGGTTGTCCGGTCGGGTGGCATCCTTAGTGCATTGAACATGTTGAAAATTGTTTGAGTGTTAAAGTTCAAGTGTCTCATGATCCGAAGAGTAATCCGGTCGGATTGGTAGTCCGATCGGATAGCAAGTCGTTCAATACTCAAACTTTAGATAAAGTTGGTTAAGTGTGGGACCCAAAGTGTAATCCGTTCGGATGACCTAGTCGTTCGGGTGGCTTATCCGTTCGGACGGTAATCCGGTCGGGTAGCACTCCATGCTGGTCGTTCCGTTCGTCTTTCACTTGGCTGTTTTGATTGTTTGTTGCTTTTATTGAGACATTTTGACAACGTGTTAACCAACGGAACCCCATCCTAACCCGAGTGATCCGATCAAACAGGAATCACCCTAGTTCGGCCAGTTAACTGGTTCATGACGGTTGTTCTTGGTTAACCCGAAATCGGTGGTCTCGTGAGTAGAATCCAGTTCTTGAACTAGTACAACACCGCGAATGAGTAGAAGACTAGAACAAGGTCCGATTACATCGGTTTTGAGTGCATTGAGTGTGAAAGAGTTGAAAGAAAGTTAGAAACCATCTTTCAATCCTTTTTCACTATGTTTATGTTTAGATCTATGAAAGATCTTTGTGTATTTGTGTGGAAATCGATTAGATCTAAGTTGTTCTTGGTGGGTTGAGGCCAAAACATGAAGTTCTTCAAGAACTCATGATGACGTCATCCTAGAACACCTCAAATCTAGTGATTTCATGGTTAAAAGTTAAGATTTAAAAGATAGAAAGGTGTAGGAGTGGGTGTAGATCAAGAAAGTACAAGATTTAGGGCGAGATCTTACCGGGATTGAGAGAAATCGAAGAAAAAGTGAGGAGCACGAGCTGTTCGGATAGAGGGTTTCCAAAAGTAGAAAGAATGAAAGTGACATGGGTATTTATAGAGTTACCCAAAGAGGAAAGTGTTGGCCGGTCGGATGACATCCCACCCGGATGACCTATCCGGTCGGATGACACATGGCACCAGATCAAGTGGCAGCCCCGTCGGATGGGCAATCCGGCCGGATGGCACTTGGTTCGGGTGTTCGGCGTGACGATTTTTGAGGTTTTGATTGCGATTGCGATCGATGCGAATGCGACAGAGTTTCCTATTTTAATCCCAACTATTCATATATCGCACTGTCCCTTCTCCACTAATTATCAAAGTTCGATTTCGATTGAGTACAATTGCGTTTCGATTACGTTTCGAGTTCGATTGCGTTTTGATTGATTCCCACATATACATAAATGAAACATGCACAAGTAACACATAAGGCACACACACACGTATAACAATAACCAAAATGCGTAGTTCGAGTTGCGATTCGATTTGATGTCGATTTGATTAGCATAGTTCGATTATCGTTTTAGTTAACTTTATCGCATTGTTACTTCCTATAGTTCACAGTCGTAAGTCGATTGAATAGCGATTATCACACGTCGATTATTGTAATTATTGACACTTACTCCATATAATACAATTAAAATAAACACATAAAAGATATTCACTACAAGTCAAGTTGCGCGAAATCGGTCGTTGACTTTGACCTTGACTTTAACTTTGACTTCAGAAACACAGGGTGTTACATAAAGACACTTACAAAGGGTCCTACCAATCTTTTCAACTAGAATAGGCTTCCTTATGATCAGGAGTCCCCATAAGAGAAGGATAGAAAGAAATGGTGCAAGTGAAAATGAAAGACTCATGGCCTATTTATACTAATTTGAGAAGAATAAGATCTTGACAAGTGTAATGTGCGTTCTCCAAGTAATTATATGATCACTACATGTGTAAAACCATGTTTTAAAAACAATTAACACCCATAGAATTGATTTTATGTGAGTATGGGTGGTATGTGTGGAGAACAAGCAAAGAAAGATAAAAATAAAAATAATTCTGCTGCAGATCAAGGCCTCGCGGCACGCGTAGAATTTCAGAGGGGGAGGTTGCGGCCCGCAACACTCATTCGGATCAGCAAAACCATTTTAAATGTTGACACATTTAGCCCCTTAACCTTTTAACTTGATATAACTTTCATATTTAGCACTTTTGGCCCTTCAAGTTAGGTTGTAGGTATTCTTGGAAGTATAACCGAAAATCCTTACGCTCCGGGTTCGTCAAAAGGTCACTCAGAGGTATAATTTAAACATGTTGACACTTTAAACCCTTTTAACGCGCAAACTTGTGCATATTACCATTTAACGACATAAAAGCTCTAGATGGCCAATATAAGTATTCCCAAAAGTGTGATCAAACATCATAAAGTTCCGGATTCGTTAAAAGGTCACTCAGAGGTAAGAATAAAATGTTGACGCTTTTAACCCTTTGATGCTCAACTTTTGAATTATAATGCAAACAGTTTCGTTTATCCAACAAGTGGCTTATTAAAAGAATACGAATATCATATAAGGTCACTCAGAGGCTTAGTTTAAGCATGTTGACACCTTTAGTCCTTGCATATTCAAAGTTTTCATTGTTTGGCAATAATAGTCCCGCATAGTCAATGATTGGCATAGCTAGGATTAGGGACACGTGTCAACACATTATTAGACACCATTTTACGAGGTGTTACAGAAGTACACTCGGACCTACCCTAATTTTGTTGTGGTTAACACAATGCAATACTAACATCACCTTTTATGTGTTTTTATAGCTGATGCAAAACTGAAGGGTATGAAGACTGCTAAGAATCGGAAGGACCAGAAAGCTGAAATCAAACCGAAACAAAAGAAGGCTGCTGTTAAAAAAATAGATAAGAAACCTGATGAAGTAGCAAACGGTAGGTTAGAATGATGCACTGATTACTAGTAATAAGTTTGTCTTGCTAATAAGTTTTATATGCTGGTATGTTGTCAGATACCAACATAGAAGATTCTGATGACGACTTTGACAACCCTCCATGGAAAAAAGTGAAGTCGGATCCTAAGCAACCCGTAATTGAAAAAACACAACAACCCCCAGTTGCTCGATCAAGCGAAACCTCAAAAACACGCAAACGGCCAACAACGATGAAACCTTACCTACCATTAGCAGATGGGAAACTGACGTTACGAACCGCTCTTCGCCACATGGGGGAGCTGATGCAAACTTTTAACGAAGATCAACGGGCTGTGGTAAAGAAACATAGTGTTTGGATCAATACTTGGGTTTAGAATGGGTCAAATTTCATCAGCTTTGGGATGGTGTTTGGTGAAAAACTACAACCCTAAAACACGAGTGTTAAACTGCGGTAGCCAATACATACAAATTACATAGGAATTGGTGCACGATATTTTTGGCGTACCGAGAGGGAAGGTAGAAATAAAAGAGGTTGAGAGAGCAAGGGCAGATTTCCATGAGGTTGTCACGGAATGGAGAAGCCAATTAAAAAACGCTCCTACACGTTTGACACCTGTTCAATTCAAGACGTACATGCAGGTACAAAATGCGAGCGGGAGAATTTTTGTGTTGAACTTCCTACTATCATACAACACACTACTAGGAGAGACAACACACAATTCGTCAATTAATATGAGGTTTCTACCAGCCTTGCATCGAGGGATTGAAATCAACAGTTTCAACTGGTGTGAATACATGATAAGGTGTCTGGATAGAACTGTGGATGGATGGTTACCAAACGACTGCTTCCTTGGGCCGATGCCTTTGTTAGTGGTATGTTCCGAATATTTACACACTTTTGTTTGTATATAATATTCTTAACACACACTTGGAAAATCACATGGTAACTAACTACACTTAAAACACATCTTAAAACACAACTTAGACTTATACATGTTAGCTATATAATGTGTCGCAACCCCCGACCCCTGCCCCGGGAGGCGGGCGGCCGCGAGCTACTCAGAGCTGGAGGTATCGGTGTTTATTAATTTGGCAGCGGAATTTACATCAGGACCGTAGTTAGGAAATAGTACCACATTTTTATAATAATAAATACATGGGAAAAACCCAAGTTTCCATTACAACATGTTTATAGGGATAAACCCTAATTTATTAAAATAAAACTTCTTCTTTATTTAGGTAACTTTTATAGCCACTTTTCCAAGCCTTCAGTGCTCTCCAGCTGGCTTCTAATTGACTTTCACATTTTGTTACCTGAAACGCGTTTAAAAACATTTTATCAGCAAGAAATACTGGCGAGTGAATCCCAGTTTAATCAAAACAAATTTTATCATTTTACAGCATTGAGGGCAACCCGCAATTACATTTGTTTAAATCTACTTTAATTACCACCCACGGTACTGTCAATCCTGACTTGTGGTAATGTTACTACTCATAGTGTAGTAAGAAGTTATGTATACAAAACCTCAACTTACCGACGATAATTGTAGATTTACAAATACTCAATCACTGCGAATTATAATTTAAAACATTTGAGGTTTTGTAAAAACAGTTCACAAAAAGGTTTCACAAAAAGAGGATTACTCACAAAAAGGTTTTACAAAAAGAAGGATTAACTCACATTGCTAATTTAGGTATTTCCTTGTGACTTCCTGGTTATAATCTATTAAATTAAACAATGCACACGCATTAGTATAATAACCCAATTTACATTAGCTATACCCTCCCCGAGACAGAACTCCAACGAATGAGTCAGGCAGAGCCTTGACATGCGTTACGGAGCACTAGATCAATCGGGCAGCGTAACTAATACGTAACCGGGGGTTATGATACTTACATCGAGGCAGAGCTTCGTTATTTAGTGGGTATAAGGCCCGAGAATTATAATTTCTAGTAGAGAATTTAAAGATCTGAGAGAATTTCGATTTTTGAACGATTTCTCAACTGAAGCCGATGGCTTCTATTTATAGGGCCTGATCTTGACTTCCTCGCTCCCCGTGAGAACAGAAGGCAAGGCCTTCGCGGTCCGTGAGCTAACACGTGTCGTTTATAGCTTGGTTGGTGTCGCAACCCCCGCCCCCCTATCTGTCCCGGGAACGGGTGGCAATCGGTGTTTATCATTATTTGGCAGCGAAAATTTCATCAGGATCATAGTTAGGAAATATTTTATCAGAGTAAATACCACACTTTTATAATATTAAACATATTGTGATAAAACCCAAGTTTTCATTACAAACTGATTTATAGAGATAATCTCCATTTTATTGAATAAAACATCTTCTTTTATTTAGGTAACTTTTATAGCCATTTTTTCCAAGCCTTCAGTGTTGTCCAGCTGGCTTCTAGGTTGGCTTTCACATTTTGTTACCTGAAACGCGTTTGAAAACATTTTGTCAGTGGGAAATACTGGTGAGTGAATCCCAGTTTAATCAAGAAGAGTTTTATCAATTAACACAGTATTGAGAGCGATTTCAATGTTTACATCTACACAATTACTCATTCAGTACTGTCAATCCTGACTGGTGGGTCATATTACCCATTGGCTAACTCTTTGTCCAATGGTAACGTGTTCCACATTTTGTATACAAAACCCCAACATACCGGTAGTAATTGAAGATTACAAAGACTCCATCACTGCTTGATCACATTGTAAAAGATTTAAGGTTTTGTAAAAACAGTTTACAAAAAGGAGATTACTCACATTGCTGTCTTAGGTTTCCTTTAAGGGTTTCCTGGTGATTATCTATAATTTACCCAAATGCACACGAGTTAGTATAATAACCCATTATTTATATTAATGATACCCTCCCCGAGACGGCATTCCAACGACTACATCGGGCAGAACCACGACAGCCGTTACGGAACCCTGGATCAATCAGGCAGCGTATCTAATACGTAACCGGGGTTATGATACTTACAACAGAGCAGAACTTCGCTAATTAGGGGGTATTATACCCGAGTATAGCTTTATTTATATAACAATTCGAGAGAGAAAGTGAGAATTGAGCAAGTTTGAATGAACTGCCGATGCCTCCTTTATATAGGGCCGGATTTCAAGTTTTACGCGGCCCGCGTAAGACGTAGCCAAGGGCTACGCGGCCCGCGAGGGTCTGTAGACTAGGCCGTAGCCTTGCTGCGTTAACACGTAGCCTTGACACGAGCCTGACACGTGGCGGCTCAGGGGCTCGCCCTGACTCCTTGCTGTCGCGACCCGCGTAGAGGGTAGCCAAAGGCTACGCACCCCGCGACCAACCCTATTTTCTGATTTTTAATTAATTTTTGTAGAAATAAAGGTATTTGGGTCCTGTTTTCGCATACGGGGTGTATTTTAGGACATATTGGGACATGTTAAATATATTAGGGTGTCGAAAAAATATTTTGGAGGGTTGTTATATCCTCCACACCTTGTTTTAGAACTCGTCCTCGAGATCTACTGGAATAAGTGTGGATATTTCCTTTGCATTTCTGATTTAAGCTCCCATGTGTATTCTGGTCCTCTTTTGGAGTCCCATTTCACTTTGACCAGAACTAATCTCTTGTGATTGAGGTTCTTAACTTTCATGTCTTCAATCTGTAGAGGCCTTTCTACGAAATTAAGTTGTTCATTTACCTCTATATCCTTAAGAGGTACCATTAGCGATTCATCGGCTAAGCATTTCTTGAGATTACATACATGAAATACATCATGTATTCCTGCCATTTCCTCTGGCAGTTGTAGCTGATAGGCTACAGGTCCTATTCTTCTAATAATCTCAAAAGTTCCAATATACCTGGGGCTTAACTTTCCCCTTTTGATGAATCTTACCACTCCTTTCCAAGGAGAGACTTTTAACAACACTTTATCTCCTATCTGAAATTCCAACGACTTTCGTCTGTTATCAGCATAACTCTTTTGTCGATCACGTGCTGCTTTCAGTCGTTCCTTGACTTGAATAATATTGTCAGTCGTTTCTTCTACTATCTCGGGTCCGGATAGTTGCTTTTCTCCAATCTCTGCCCAACAGACTGGTGTTCGACACTTTCGTCCATAAAGTGCTTCGAATGGTGCAGCATTGATACTTGTGAAATAACTATTATTATAAGAAAATTCTATTAAGGGTAAGTGATCGTCCCAATTACCTCCGAAATCAATTACACAAGCTCTAAGCATGTCTTCCATTGTCTAAATTGTCCTTTCACTTTGTCCGTCCGTTTGAGGATGATAAGCGGTGCTTAGATTTAACTTGGTTCCCATTGCTTTTTGGAAACTTGTCCAAAAATGAGAGGTAAAACGGCTATCCCTATCAGATACAATTGATAACGGAATTCCATGTAATGAAACTATTTCATTTACATATAATTTAGCTAACTGTTTCATACTGAAAGTTTCCTTAATTGGTATGAAATGAGCTGACTTAGTTAGTCTATCTACAATCACCCAGATTGTATCATTACCTTCTCTTGTTTTGGGTAATTTAGTAACAAAATCCATTGTTATCAATTTCCATTTCCAAACTGGCATTTCTAACTGTTGCAGCAAACCTGAGGGTTTCAGATGTTCAACTTTTACTTGTGAGCAGGTTAAACACTTAGAAACATAAGCTGCTATATCATTTTTCATTCCTATCCACCATAAATTCTTTCTTAAGTCCTGATACATCTTATCACTTCCAGGATGCATCGTATACTTAGACTTATGGGCTTCTTCTAAAATACAATGACCTAGGTTTCCTAATTTAGGTATCCACATTCTTTTCTTATGGAATCTCCAAATTCCATCTGTTACTTGTTCTAATTCCTTAATCATTCCTTTCAACTTTTCAGTATCATCCTTGATTACTGATTCTTGTGCTTTTCTAATATGTTTATTTAAATCTATTTGCAGATTTAATTTAAGAGAACGTACCCTTTTTGGCTTTTCGTGATACTTTCGACTTAAAGCATCGGCCACTACATTAGCCTTTCCTGCATGATACTGGATATTACAATCATAATCACTAAGTAATTCCATCGAGCGTCTTTGTCTCATATTCAATTACTTTTTCCTGAAAACATACTTTAAACTCTTATGGTCTATGAAAATGGTAAACTTACTACCGTATAGGTAATGTCTCCAAATTTTTAGAGCAAAAATTATGGCTCCTAGTTCTAGATCATGGGTTGAATAATTCTCTTCATGATTCTTAAGTTGTCTAGATGCGAAAGCTATAACCTTTTGACGTTGCATCAACACACATCCATAACCTAACTTAGAAGCGTCACAATAGACTACAAAGTCTTCATTTCCTTCTAGTAACGCTAGTATGGGTGCGTTGGTTAATCGTTGCTTAAGAATTCTAAATGCTTCTTCTTGTTTTGTTCCCCATTCAAACTTAACAGATTTACAGGTTACCTTAGTTAAGGGAATGGCTATTCTAGAAAAATCTCGAATAAATCTTCTATAATAACCGGCCAGTCCTAAGAAACTTCTAACCTCGGTTGGTGACTCAGGGATTTTCCATTTAGTAATTGCCACGATCTTGGTGGGATCTACATGAATTCCTTCATGATTAACTAGATGTCCAAGAAACTGTACCTGTTCTAACCAAAATTCGCACTTTGAAAACTTAGCATTAAGCTTTTCCTTTCTTAATAAACTTAGAAGTGCATGCAAATGCTTTGCATGTTCCTCTTTACTCTTAGAGTAAATGAGAATATCATCTATAAAGACAATTATGAATTTATCCAAATATGGCTTACATATTCGGTTCATCATGTCCATATGTGACAACCCTCATAATTGCATGTATCTGTACGATTAATTAATGTTAATTAAAGTGCTTGATGACAGTGCTGAATTACTTAACTGCTTTCTGATTACTGCGTCATACTTACATGTGCTTGTTAACATACTAGTCTAGTGCAGAAAATTGACTAAATAGTCCTGTATGCTTTCCTAAGTATTGGGAATTAAAAGTGTTACAAAAAGATACATAAAAGACACTAAACGGAATAACTTAGCACTTTAACGGAACGGTGCCTAACCGAACAACTGGACATTACCCGGAACACTAAAATATTGCAAAAAGCATTGTTTTTATTTTTCTGAGCTAGTTATGGCTCCCGAACACTTAAACTTATTACATAATGCAAGTTACTCATTACACTAGACTTTTACCATTTAACTCCCACTAAACTACCTACTTACCATCTAATTTTCATATAACCCCCCCTGGTTAGAACCGGCCCAAGAGTGGCCCCCACCATAATCACCACCAAGATTTGGTGATCACCCTAATTCCCATATAAATCTCCTTTGGATTATGTGAGATCTTGAATGGTACTTGGGGAACACAATGCACATTGGACAATAGAGAATAAATTACAAATAACCAACATAACCATCACCATCCTCACAACACTTTCATCCTCCTCTTCCTTCCCTTGATCTCGGCTGAAAGTAATCCCCCACACACCATCCATTTTCGTTTCAAGTCTTGCATTCCAAGGGCTCTCAAAGGTGTATCAAGGTGAATAACGAAGTGTGGAACTCTTGGAACTTGAAGGACCTCAACCACAAGCTTTTATCCACTTGATTTTCGATCTTGTTCTTCCCTAGCTTTAAGCTAGTTGTAAGATTTCTCTAAACTCTTGTTTACTTCATGTTTTTAGTGGTTAATAGATATATTATGATGAAACATATGAACACTAAAAGACTTGAATCTTGAATCATGAAACATAAGCTTAAAGAAGATGAAACATGATGAAACAAGATGAAATAATGTTAGTATGAGGTTGTTTTGATTATGTTGTTGATTACTTGATGATTGCTTGTTAATATTGATGTTGATCATAACATAGAACTTGTTAGATTATGAGTAAAAACACGGTTTAGCAAGTTAGGAGATGATTATATGCTTACATGAAATAATCATCCTCTAGTCTAAACATGAACTTGAAAGAAAGATGATTTTCTTGCAAAATAATAAACCTAGTGAACTAGTAAACTTGTAAACCCAGGACTTGTGAATGATTTTCCTAAATAAACCAAGTTTAAAAGACGGGTTTGAAAGATCATGATCCTTACACTATTTTTGGAAATAAATTAAGTATATGGATACTAGTGACACATGAAAATGTTGTAAATAAATATTTTTGTAAAATATGTTCACAAGTTGTGAACATCTAAAAATCCCGAGAATGAGATTTTAAATAAAGTAAACACACTTTGGAGAGTAACTAAACCCACTAAACGCCTCACCAAGTTACTACGCGTTTTTATGAGACATCAAGTTCATGTTGGCTTGTAAATGGAATAGTTTGCTCTTGGTAAATTGTTGTTGATTGTTGAATGATTTTTGGAAAAGAAAATGATATGCTTATTAGCGTGGACGCCTCCATTTACAAAGGAGACTCTGGCGAAATTTTCTAAAAACTCCAACACATAGAAAATATTTTCTAACAAGTGTTACAAATGTATTTTAAACTATGATCTTCCGCAAAAGTCAGGGTGTGACATTAGAATTCTGTGGCATGTGATAGAAGTAATGAGTAGATAAACCGTACGTAGGATACGTGTTATGCATGCACGAGAAACTGATTGTTATCTGTACCGTATTAGGACGTGCTTGATTCCTGATTATTAGAGTAACTAATCTAACCGAGCAAACCAAGGTGAGTTCACACTTTCTACAAGGCATGGGATTCCCGGTAGTTTGGGAATGGGTTAAGAAACTAAAATGGAACCTACATATCCTCCTTGGGTAGGATATGTACCGCCATCCTCCATAGGTAGGATGCCAATATTAATCCTGCGTATTCTCCTTGGGTAGAATACGTACGTTCTTCCTCCTTGGGTAGGACAACAACCTTAAAACTTACTAGATAAAACTCTATCATTAAGTCCCTCATTTTATATCGACTTAATCGCTGAGGCCAATGGCGAGCGGGTCATTAGTTAATAGCGCTATTAGGGTTTGACAAACCTCACACCGTGCCGGTAGGACGGGCGTGAACTAATGGATCATGGCAAACAGTCAATGATGATAGACATTGGCTTAGGGCACAACTTACTTTTGTCAGTAGTCGATATGGTAACGGTCTAGTGGTTCACATGGGGAAGCCCCCACTAATTACGGGTATGGTTTGGGAAAGAAGGAATTGGTTAATCATATTTTCAACTTTGGGGTAACCCCCACGGCAAGTAAGCCAGCTAAAGACAAACTATGATTTCGAAAGCAACCTAAAACAAACACCCAATTGTGAATTCACTCAACTTTGTTGTTGATTCCTTGTTACATGCCTTGCAGGTCGTTAGGTATCTATGGAGCTTGCACGGGGAGGCGTGGTCGTTGTGGGACATGGACTGTCGAGTCCCATGTTAACATTTAAACTTATGAACTTGTTACTTATGTTTTGGTTTTACCTTTAATGCTTCCGCTGTTTAATTTGAACTTGGTTAACTAGCTTTTGATCACCAATTATATTGTGTGGTTGGATTTTATCCATCTTAAATACATTGTTCAATATGATTGGTGGCTTGATCCTGGTCATGTCACGCCTCCAAGCGGTGATACTCCGCTTGTGGATTTTGGGGGTATGACAGATTGGTATAAGAGCCATTGGTTATAGCGAACTTGGTTTTAAAAAGGGAAAAGCTTTTTGACAAAACCAGACTATAACCTGTACAATGCTCAACGATCCACAATGACACTTCGCTCCATGTGCAAGACTCGACACAATAGGTGGTATGATTTATGTTTATATTGTCTGTTTGATAGTTCGCATAGTGCATCAGTTAACGTGATAACTGCTATTTGAACCATGTGTGCTTACTCTCTTATGTCATCCCACGCTTACGCACTTTCGCGACACTTTTCTCACTTACTTTGCTTCGTTGTGAAGATCATGAGTGGACGTTTGAACTTGACTCAAGCCCAGCTGACGGCTCTAATCAACGAACGAGTGGCTGAGGCACTCGTAGCTGTCCCTGCAGGAGGTCAACATGCTCAGCCTCCCGTATGTACGTTCAAAACGTTCATGGATTGCCGACCTAGTACTTTCAGCGGCACAGAAGGAGCTGTAGGTCTGCTTCACTGGTTCGAGAAGATTGAGTCTATTTTTGAGATGTGCGAATGCCCTGAAGATCGTAGGGTGAAATTTGTAACTGGAACACTCGAGGGTGCTGCGTTAACCTGGTGGAAAGCATAGGTTCAACTGCTAGGGCTGGCGGTTGCTAATACCACCCCATGGAACGACTTCAAAGATTTGATCAAAGAAAAGTACTGTAGTCGTGACGACATCCACAAGCTAGAGGTGGAATTTTTCAATTTGAAGATGACGAGGTCTGAAATCGAGGCATTCACAAAGAGATCGAACGAATTAGCTATCTTGTGTCCTACTATGGTGGATCCTCCTATCAAGCGTATCAAGCTGTACCTTAAGGGTTTGGTGCCAGAAATTCAGAGCCACGTGACCTCAGCTAATCTTGGCACCATCCAGCAAATCATCCAGTTGGCTCATCGCCTCACTGATCAGGCAGTTGAGCAGAACAGGCTGCCCAAGCGTTTTAGCGCCACTACTACTTCTGATGCTCCCAGTGATAACAAGCACAAGTGGGATGGAAATTCGGGCAAGGGTTCTACTTCAGTTCAGTCTCAGTTCCAGCAGCGAAAGACAGATGAGTACAGGAGCCCCGGTCAGCAGTCTTCTGGGAATCAAGGCCAGGGTGGATACAAGGGAAATCACCCTAAGTGCAATCGATGTAATTTGCACCACAGCGAGCCGTGCAACAAGGGTCGTTGTCAGAGATGTAACAAGCTGGGTCATGAAGCCAGGGATTGCAGGAGCTCATGTCCTGCGAATCAGAATCATCAACAGCAGCCACAAGTTCCACAGAATCAGCAGCAACAACAACAGGGTAACAAGGGATGCTATCAGTGTGGTGCTGAAGGTCACTTCAAGAGAAACTGCCCCCAGTTGAACTAGAAACAGAACAACAACAACAATCAGGGGAACAGAAACAATAATGGGGGAAACAATGATGGCAATGGTGCCAGGGGACGTGTGTTCATGATTGGGCAGGGTGATGCAAGGAACGATCCCAACGTTGTGATGGGTAAGTTTCTTCTGGATGACTTCTTTGTTACTGTTTTATTCGATTCGGGTGCCGATACTAGCTATGTGTCCTTAAAAGTTAGTCAAATGCTTAAGCGCACTCCAACACTTTTGAACACCAAACACACGGTAGAGCTAGCAAACGGTAAAAGTTTAGAGGCCACACACATAGTTAAGGGCTGTAATCTTGTTCTTGCTGATCAGACCTTTTCTATCGACCTCATTCCTATCATTCTGGGTAGTTTCGATGTTGTTATTGGGATGGATTGGTTATCTCATCAGCAAGCGGAAATTCTTTGCAACGAGAAGATTGTCCGTATCCCTCGTTCTGGTGAAGAACCTCTCATGATTCATGGCGACAAGAGTGGTGCTGTTGTGGGCATCATCTCTTTCCTTAAGGCCCAGAAGTGGTTGCGAAAGGGCCACACTGCTATCCTAGCCCTCGTTTCTGATACATCTTCGAAGGAAAAGAAGATAGAAGACATTCCTATTGTGCATGAATTTCCTGAGGTATTTCCTGAAGAATTACCTGGTCTTCCGCCTCATCGACAAGTCGAGTTTCAAATCGAGCTAGCTCCTGGAGCAGAACCAATAGCTCGTGCACCTTATCGTCTAGCTCCATCAGAACTTGAAGAGCTATCCTCGCAACTACAAGAGCTCTTGGACAAGGGTTTTATTCGCCCTAGCTCTTCGCCTTGGGGAGCTCCAGTGTTATTTGTGAAGAAGAAAGACGGTACCTTCAGAATGTGTATTGACTACCGCGAACTCAACAAGGTGACCGTGAAGAATCGTTATCCTCTTCCACGCATTGATGACTTATTCGACCAGTTGCAAGGGTCGAGTTTCTACTCTAAGATTGACATAAGATCAGGCTACCATCAACTGAGAGTCCGAGACGAGGATATCTCTAAGACAGCATTCAGGACTCGGTATGGGCATTACGAGTTTCTGGTTATGCCTTTCGGATTGACGAATGCACCTGCGGTCTTCATGGATCTCATGAATCGAGTGTGCAAACCTTACCTGGATAAGTTCATTATTGTTTTCATCGACGACATTCTGATCTATTCTAAGAGTCAGGAGGAACACGAGCAGCATCTATGACTTATTCTGGAACTTCTTCGAATAGAGCAGTTGTATGCCAAATTTTTGAAATGTGACTTCTGGCTTCGCGAAGTCCACTTTCTAGGCCACGTGGTAAACAAGGATGGGATTCATGTGGATCCATCCAAGGTTGACTCGATCAAGAACTGGCCTGCACCTCGTACACTAACAGAAATCCGCCAATTCTTGGGATTGGCGGGCTACTATAGAAGATTCATCAAGGATTTCTCTAAGATTGCGCAACCTCTCACCTCGCTAACTCAGAAGGGTGTCACCTATCGTTGGGGTGATGCACAGGAATTTGCTTTTTAGCACTTAAAAGATAGACTTTGTAGCGCGCCTATCCTCTCATTGCCTGAAGGCACAGATGATTTTGTGGTTTATTGCGACGCTTCCATCCAAAGACTTGGTTGCGTGTTGATGCAACGTGACAAGGTCATTGCCTACGCATCGCGCCAGCTTAAGGTCCACGAAAGAAATTACACTACTCATGATCTGGAGTTGGGAGCAGTTGTTTTCGCACTTAAGATATGGAGACATTACCTGTACGGTACCAAGTGCACCATTTACACCGATCACAGGAGTCTCGAGCATATCTTCAAGCAAAAGGAATTAAACATGCGTCAACGTCGATGGGTCGAGCTTTTGAATGATTACGAATGTGCTATCAAGTACCATCCGGGCAAAGCCATTGTTGTGGCCGAAGCCCTCAGTCGAAAGGATTCTACACCTAAGCGTGTACGTGCGTTACAGCTTACCATTCACTCTAGCCTTCCTGCTCAAATACGAGATGCTCAGGTTGAAGCGTTGAAAGTAGAGAACATCAGGGCTGAGTCCTTACGAGGATCGAGGCAGCGGCTAGAACAAAAGGAAGACGGCGCCTACTATGTAACAGGGCGCATCTGGGTCCCACTTTTTGGAAACTTACGCGAGCTTGTGATGGATAGCACATAAGTCTCGTTATTCAGTACATCCTGGTTCGGATAAGATGTACCACGATCTCAAGACTACGTATTGTTGGCCTAGTATGAAAGCCAACATAGCAACCTACGTCAGTAAATGGTTGACTTGTGCTAGGGTCAAGGTTGAATACCAGAAACCATCAGGCCCACTTCAACAACCAGAGATACCTAAATGGAAATGGGAGCAAATTTCCATGGACTTCGTTACTGGTCTGCCTAGATCTCAACGCGGAAATGATACCATTTGGGTGATCGTGGATCGACTGACCAAGTCTGCACATTTTCTGGCTATCAAGGAAACGGATAAGTTTTCCACTCTAGCAGACGTCTACCTAAAGGAAGTAGTATCAAGGCACGGAGTGCCAACCTCCATCATTTCTGACAGTGACTCACATTTTACATCTGAGTTGTGGCGAGCTATGCACAAGTCCTTTGGTTCTCGATTAGACATGAGCACGGCATATCATCAACAGACGGATGGGCAATCTGAACGCACCATCCAAACCCTTGAAGACATGCTTAGGGCATGTGTAATCGATTTTGGTAATGGCTGGGAAAAACACCTCCCGTTAGTGGAGTTTTTGTATAACAACAGTTACCACACCAGTATCCAGGCCGCTCCGTTCGAGGAATTGTACGGACGGAAGTGCCGATCACCTCTTTGTTGGGCAGAGGTTGGCGACAGTCAAATCACTAGCCCAGAACTTGTGGTAGACGGGACTGATAAGATTGATCAGATACGAGAACGAATGGCGGCAGCTCGTGACCGTCAGAAAAGCTATGCTGATAAGCGAAGGAAACCACTCGAGTTCCAGGTTGGGGACCGGGTGCTACTCAAAGTCTCACCTTGGAAAGGTGTAGTTCGTTTTGGCAAACGAGGCAAACTCAATCCGCGTTATGTCGGACCGTTCGAAATCACTGAGAAAATTAGCAAAGTAGCTTACAAGTTGAATCTACCAGAAGAACTCAGCGGAGTTCACAACGTATTCCACGTGTCAAATATGAAAAAGTGTCTGTCAGATGAGACCCTCATAGTTCCCTTAAAGGAGCTCACAATCGATGACCAGTTGCGATTCATCGAGGAACCAGTTGAAATCACAGACCGAGACGTTAAGATTCTCAAGCGTACCAGAATACCCCTTGTTCGAGTTCGTTGGAACTCCCGTCGTGGCCCAGAGTATACCTGGGAACGAGAAGACCAAATGAAACTCAAGTATCCCCAGTTGTTTAAGAAAAGTGCCACCACTACTAAGGCTGAAGCTACTGCAGAATTTTGGGATGAAATTCCAAATCAACGGGGGGATGATGTGACACCTCGGGAAAACCAGGAAACCACACAACTTAACTAGCTTCCTCAGTAACCACGCGCTAAATTTCGGGACGAAATTTTCTTAACAGGGGGAGAATGTGACAACCCTCATAATTGCATGTATCCGTATGATTAATTAATGTTAATTAAAGTGCTTGATGATTGTGCTGAATTACTTAACTGCTTTCTGATTACTGCGTCATACTTACATGTGCTTGTTAACATACTAGTCTTGTGCAGAAAATTGACAAAATAGTCCAGTATGCTTTCCTAAGTGTTGGGAATTAAAAGTGTTACAAAAAGATACATAAAAGACACTAAACGGAATAACTTAGCACTTTAACAGAACGGTACCTAACTGGACATTACCCGAAACACTAAAATATTGCAAAAAGCATTGTTTTTATTTTTCTGAGCTAGTTATGGCTCCCGAACACTTAAACTTATTACATAATGCAAGTTACTCATTCCACTAGACTTTTACCATTTAAGTCCCACTAAACTACCTACTTACCATCTAATTTTCATATAACCCCCCTGGTTAGAACCGGCCCAAGAGTGGCCCCCACCATAATCACCACCAAGATTTGGTGATCTCCCTAATTCCCATATAAATCTCCTTTGGATTATGTGAGATCTTGAATGGTACTTTGGGAACACAATGCACATTGGACAATAGAGAATAAATTACAAATAACCAACATAACCATCACCATCCTCACAACACCTTCATCCTCCTCTTCCATTCCTTGATCTCGGCCGAAAGTAATCCCCCACACACCATCCATTTTCGTTTCAAGTCTTGCATTCCAAGGGCTCTCAAAGGTGTATCAAGGTGAATAACGAAGTGTGGAACTCTTGGAACTTGAAGGACCTCAACCACAAGCTTTTATCCACTTGATTTTCGATCTTGTTCTTCCCTAGCTTTAAGCTAGTTGTAAGATTTCTCTAAACTCTTGTTTACTTCATGTTTTTAGTGGTTAATAGATATATTATGATGAAACATATGAACACTAAAAGACTTGAATCTTGAATCATGAAACATAAGCTTAAAGAAGATGAAACATGATGAAACAAGATGAAATAATGTTAGTATGAGGTTGTTTTGATTATGTTGTTGATTACTTGATGATTGCTTGTTAATATTGATGTTGATCATAACATAGAACTTGTTAGATTATGAGTAAAAACACGGTTTAGCAAGTTAGGAGATGATTATATGCTTACATGAAATAATCATCCTCTAGTCTAAACATGAACTTGAAAGAAAGATGATTTTCTTGCAAAATAATAAACCTAGTGAACTAGTAAACTTGTAAACCCAGGACTTGTGAATGATTTTCCTAAATAAACCAAGTTTAAAAGACGGGTTTGAAAGATCATGATCCTTACACTATTTTTGGAAATAAATTAAGTATATGGATACTAGTGACACATGAAAATGTTGTAAATAAATATTTTTGTAAAATATGTTCACAAGTTGTGAACATCTAAAAATCCCGAGAATGAGATTTTAAATAAAGTAAACACACTTTGGAGAGTAACTAAACCCACTAAACGCCTCACCAAGTTACTACGCGTTTTTATGAGACATCAAGTTCATGTTGGCTTGTAAATGGAATAGTTTGCTCTTGGTAAATTGTTGTTGATTGTTGAATGATTTTTGGAAAAGAAAATGATATGCTTATTAGCATGGACGCCTCCATTTACAAAGGAGACTCTGGCGAAATTTTCTAAAAACTCCAACACATAGAAAATATTTTCTAACAAGTGTTACAAATGTATTTTAAACTATGATCTTCGCAAAAGTCAGGGTGTAACATTAGAATTCTGTGGTATGTGATAGAAGTAATGAGTAGATAAACCGTACGTAGGATACGTGTTATGCATGCACGAGAAACTGATTGTTATCTGTACCTTATTAGGACGTGCTTGATTCCTGATTATTAGAGTAACTAATCTAACCGAGCAAACCAAGGTGAGTTCACACTTTCTACAAGGCATGGGATTCCCGGTGGTTTGGGAATGGGTTAAGAAACTAAAGTGGAATCTACATATCCTCCTTGGGTAGGATATGTACCGCCATCCTCCATAGGTAGGATGCCAATATTAATCCTGCGTATTCTCCTTGGGTAGAATACGTACGTTCGTCCTCCTTGGGTAGGACAACAACCTTAAAACTTACTAGACAAAACTCTATCATTAAGTCCCTCATTTTATATCGACTTAATCGCCGAGGCCAATGGCGAGCGGGTCATTAGTTAATAGCGCTATTAGGGTTTGACAAACCTCACACCGTGCCGGTAGGACGGGCGTGAACTAATGGATCATGGCAAACAGTCAATGATGATAGACATTGACTTAGGGCACAACTTACTTTCGTCAGTAGTCGATATGGTAACGGTCTAGTGGTTCACATGGGGAAGCCCCCACTAATTACGGGTATGGTTTGGGAAAGAAGGAATTTGTTAATCATATTTTCAACTATGGGGTAACCCCCACGGCAAGTAAGCCAGCTAAAGACAAACTATGATTTCGAAAGCAACCTAAAACAAACACCCAACTGTGAACTCGCTCAACTTTGTTGTTTATTCCTTGTTACATGCCTTGCAGGTCGTTAGGTATCTATGGAGCTTGCACGGGGAGGCGTGGTCGTTGTGGGACATGGACTGTCGAGTCCCATGTTAACATTTAAACTTATGAACTTGTTACTAATGTTTTGGTTTTACCTTTAATGCTTCCGCTGTTTAATTTGAACTTGGTTGACTAGCTTTTGATCACCAATTATATTGTGTGGTTGGATTTTATCCATCTTAAATACATTGTTCAATATGATTGGTGGCTTGATCCTGGTCATGTCACGCCTCCAAGCGGTGATACTCCGCTTGTGGATTTTGGGGGTGTGACACCATAAATGCGGCTGGGGCATTGGTTAAACCAAATGGCATGACAGTAAATTCATAATGGCCATACCTTGTTCTGTAAGCGGTCTTAGGAATGTCCTCTTCCTGTACCTTTAATTGATGATATCCTGATCTTAAATCGATTTTAGAGAAAAATCGAGCTCCTTGTAACTGGTCGAACAGATCATCGATTATTGGTAATGGATACCGATTCTTAATCGTGACCTTGTTCAATTCATGGTAGTCAATGCACATGCGCATCGATCCGTCTTTCTTTCTAACGAATAAGATTGGCGCTCCCCATGGCGATGAACTTGGCTGTATGAATCCTTTCTCCAACAATTCGTCTAACTGTTTCTTTAGTTCCTGCATTTCTGTGGGTGCCAAACGGTAAGGTGCTTTGGCAATTGGTGCTGTCCTTAGTATCAAATGGATTCGGAATTCAACTTCTCTGTCTGGAGGTTGTCCTGGTAATTCTTCTGGAAATACATCTGAAAATTGGGACACTACTGGAATATCCTTTAATTCTTTTCCTTTGGTGTTAATGATTATAGAAATTAAATATACTAATGATCCTTTTCTTACATAACTTGCTGTTTTCATCACAGAGATGAATTTTGTGGATCTAGAAAGCTTATCTCCTTTAATTGTGATCTTTTCACCCCTTGGTGAATTTACTTGAATTGACTTTTGATCACATAAAATACTGGCTTTATTGACTATTAACCAATCTATTCCTAATACAACATCAAATCCTGCCAGATTCATTGGGTAAAGATTTGCAATAAACTTTTGATTTAAAAACTCTATTTTTGCTCCCTGCAAGATTTCAGAAATCCTAACGGTTTCTCCATTTGCTGTCTCTACTAGACATTCTTGTGGGAGTTTAGTTAATGGTTGATTGAGAATTTTGCTAAATGAAGTATTAATAAAACTTTAGTTTACACCAGAGTCAAATAATACTTTAGCAAAAACATCATTAACTAAAAACATACCGGCTATCACGTCCGGAATCATCTTGGCTTCATCTGCGGTTAGAACAAATGCTCTAGCATTTTTAATATTCTTGTTATTCGTAGCTGGAGCTAATTTCGGACAGTTTGGCTTGATGTGGCCTTGTTCTCCACAGTTGTAGCATATCCTGTTGTTAAGTTTCTTCCTGCAGTCTTCCTCCTTATGTCCAGATATTTTGCAGAAATTACAGTATATGGAGCATCTTCCAGAATGCTTCCTTTTGCAATACTTTCAATAGGGTGCAGAGGTAGAACCTACATTTTTCCCACGGTTAGAATTTCCAGAACAAAATTCTTGGGTAAGCTTTTGGGTTAGGTTCCTCCTCTGATCCTCTTCTCGTGTACTGACTAATTCGTCAGTCAAGGTGTTTGCTAGTTCTACTGATTCTTCTATGGTTTGGGGTCTAGCTGCCTTGACTACATGTCTAATCTCTCCAATTAATTCCCAGATGTAACGGGAGATTAATACTGGTTCAGGTGATGCAAGGGTTGGCACTATTCTAGCATATTCAAATAATAGCGTAGTGTATCCCTTACTATCTACTCCAGTCATCCTAAGGTTTAGGAATTTATTTGCTATCTGTTCTTTTTCATTGGGAGGGCAGAATTTCCTTTCCACCATATTCTTAAATTCATCCCATTCCATATTATAAATCCTGTCACTTCCCCTAGACTGGAGGATAGTGTTCCACCATCCTAAGGCTGAATTCTTAAATAGATTAGAAGCAAACATTATCTTATCCTCTTACGCACAGTTGCTTATTTTCAAGACTGCCTCAGTCTTTTATATCCAGCATAGAACTGCAACGGCCCCTTCATTGCTCGAGAATTCCATTGGTTTACAAGACCAGAATTCTTTATAAGAACAACCATAAGGTATGGTTCTTCTTCTTTTGGGAATGGGCACTTGAAGTATGGGTCCATTGTTTACGCTGTTTTCCGGTTCCGTTGGTCGTTTACTGCTATGGTTACTTTTATTTTCCGCTTCCCTAACTGTTTGAATAATATATGGCATCACATCTATTATTCCTTGTGCCACTATGTGTTGGATGGCACTGTTATCCACTGGATTTCCATTATTATCATTGTTCGGGTTATCGTTATTCAGATTATTGTCATTCTGGTTTTCCGGGTTATTATCCGGGTTCTCTTGATTCACTTGGTCGGCCATCTGAATTTTAAACAATTATCACATATTAATATCACAAGATAATATCTTAATACGATCAATTACATGACACGCATTTTGATCAAAAACGTCGAGCATTGCGACTTACTCTTTCTTATATAGTATGCATTTAATACAAACCAGAACGGGAATTTAAAATTACAATACTACTATGCATCATTAACCACAAAGTGGTATATACTACGATAGATTTATTATTATTATTATTATTATAAATAAATATTTTTTTACACACATATTTTATATATTATTATATTATTAATATTACTACCTCCACCATCACTTTCACGGATATGGATTCATCCAGAAATCCATATGACGCTCGTCATACTTCCAGACGAGTCGTTCTCCTACTTGCCTCATCCTCTCGCTACTTTCTAAAATCTCTTATCTGAAAGTTCGGAGCTCTTGCACATTTTCTGCACTCATTGGGGGTGCAGGTGCTGGTACTGGATCTGGGTACTGTGGCATAGGTTCTTCCTGAGGATACAGATTCTCTAAGATTTCCCTAATGTATTCATCATTGTCGTAGTAGGGATCTAGAGGGTCCAGACCTGGGTAAGCCGCTAGGTTTGGCATGGGTAGGTCTGTTAGGTGGCAGCGTTGCACATAATCCCTATGATCATCAAACCACGGATCATAGTATGGGTCTAAGGGATTGGGTACTGGTACCCTAGGTATCTCCTCTTGATTAAAATCATGCATTTCGACTTGATTTTCTGGGTTGTTTTCTATTTCCATTGGCTGATCGGGAAATAGTGGTAATGGTTGGGGTGCTATCAGTTGTTCCAGGTTTGGGTCGGCAACTGTGGTTGCTAGGATATGAAAGTTTGCTAAACTCCTATTAAGCATGTCTTGGGTGTGGGCATCGGTTTCTCTTTTAGCTGCTGCTAGCACTCGTTGTTCTTGTAACTTTTTCATTCTCTTCCTACGCTCATGTGCTCCCTTACTGAACCATCCTCTCTTTTTCTGAGGGAATGGCTCTTCAGACTGAGCCTTAAACACGAATATCCCATCTTCATCATCAACTGAATACCCTGAGAGGGCATGCTGTGAAGAGGTACCTTCGCTTCTAGGTGAGCTGGATAACTGACGATACGCATCGGATGGTCCTTGATCACTCATACTGTAAACTAACAAATAGTCAAATAACACATAACAATAAAAGAAAGATATGCACGTAGTTCCGTAATTTATTTCCTAACACTTTAAATAATATCTTGGTGTTAGCAGAACACTTCTGTGGCTGAATCAGTGGCTTAGCTCTGATACCACCTTCTGTCGCAACCCCCGCCCCCTATCTGTCCCGGGAACGGGCGGCCACGAACTCAATATTGGTGGTATCTGTGTTTATCATTATTTGGCAGCGGAAATTTCATCAGGACCGTAGTTAGGAAATATTTTATCAGAGTAAATACCACACTTTTATAATATTAAACATATTGGGATAAAACTCAAGTTTTCTTTACAAACTGATTTATAGAGATAATCTCCATTTTATTGAATAAAACATCTTCTGTTATTTAGATAACTTTTATAGCCACTTTTTCCAAGCCTTCAGTGCTGTCCAGCTGGCTTCTAGGTTGGCTTTCACATTTTGTTACCTGAAACGCGTTTGAAAACATTTTGTCAGTGGGAAATACTGGTGAGTGAATCCCAGTTTAATCAAGAAGAGTTTTATCAATTAACACAGTATTGAGAGCGATTACAATGTTTACATCTACACAATTACTCATTCAGTACTGTCAATCCTGACTGGTGGGTCATATTACCCATTGGCTAACTCTTTGTCCAATGGTAACGTGTTCCACATTTTGTATACAAAACCCCAACATACCGGCAGTAATTGAAGATTACAAAGACTCGATCACTGCTTGATCACATTGTAAAAGATTTAAGGTTTTGTAAAAACAGTTTACAAAAAGGAGATTACTCACATTACTGTCTTAGGTTTCCTTTAAGGGTTTCCTGGTGATTATCTATAATTTACACAAATGCACACGTGTTAGTATAATAACCCATTATTTATATTAATGATACCCTCCCCGAGATGACATTCCAACGACTACGTCGGGCAGAACCACGACAGCCGTTACGGAACCCTGGATCAATCGGGCATCGTATCTAATACGTAACCGGGGTTATGATACTTACAACGGAGCAGAACTTCGTTAATTAGGGGGTATTATACCCGAGTATAGCTTTATCTATATAACAATTTGAGAGAGAAAGTGAGAATTGAGCGAGTTTGAATGAACTACCGATGCCTCCTTTATATAGGGCCTGATTTCAAGTTTTACGTGGCCAACGTAAGACGTAGCCAAGGGCTACGCGGCCCGCGAGGGTCTGTAGACTAGGCCGTAGCCTTGCTGCGTTGACACATAGCCTTGACACGAGCCCGACACGTGGCGTCTCAGGGGCTCGCCCTGACTCCTTGCTGTTGCGGCCCGCGTATAGGGTAGCCAAAGGCTACGCGCCCCGTAACCAACCCTATTTTCTGATTTTTATTTAGTTTTTGTAGAAATAAAGGTATTTGGGTCATGTTTTCGCATACGGGGTGTATTTTAGGACATATTGGGACATGTTAAATATATTAGGGTGTCGGAAAAATATTTTGGAGGGTTGTTATAGTTGAGTCAAAGGTAGGGTCGACACGAGGCAGGGACACGTGGCAGCCAAGGGTTGCGCCTTGTGTCATGAGGTCTTGGCCCGCGACGGACACACAAGAGTGTGTCGTGCCCCGTGAGCGGCCGATAAAACTCGTTTTATTTTATTTTTATAAAATAAAGGTATTCCGGGCTCACTTTTCGTATACGGGGTGTATTTTAGGACATATAGGGATGTTATAGGGATTTTAGGAGAGTTGTTATATCCTCCCCACCTTGTTTTAGAACTCGTCCTCGAGGTCTACTGGAACAGGTGTGGATATTTCCTCTGCATCTCTGATTCAAGCTCCCAAGTGTATTTTGGTCCTCTCTTGGAATCCCATTTTACTTTAACTAGAACTAATCTCTTGTGTTTGAGATTTTTGATCTTTCTGTCTTTAATCTGTAGGGGTTTTTCTACAAACTTAAGTTTCTCATTTACCTCTATGTCTTTAAGAGGTACCATTAATGATTCATCTGCTAAACACTTCTTGAGATTACATACATGAAATACATCATTGTACCCCTGCCATTTCCTCTGGCAGTTGTAGCTGGTAAGCTACTGGTCCAATCCTTCTAATAATCTCAAAGGGTCCAACATACCTGGGGCTTAGCTTTCCCCTTTTGATGAATCTAACTATTCCTTTCCATGGCGAAACTTTTAATAATACCTTATCTCCTACTTGAAATTCCAACGGTTTTCGCCTGTTATCAGCATAACTCTTTTGTCGATCGCGTGCTGCTTTTAGTCTTTCCTTGAGTTGAATAATTTTGTCCGTTGTTTCTTGTACTATCTCTGGTCCAGACAGTTGCTTTTCTCCAATTTCTGCCCAACAGACTGGAGTTCGGCACTTTCGCCCATAAAGTGCTTCAAATGGTGCAGCATTGATACTGGTATGATAGCTATTATTATAAGAAAATTCTATTAATGGTAAATGATCATCCCAATTTCCTCCGAAATCAATTACACAAGCTCTAAGTATATCTTCCATTGTCTGAATGGTTCTTTCACTTTGTCCGTCCGTTTGAGGATGATAAGCGGTGCTTAGATTTAACTTGGTTCCCATTGCTTTTTGGAAACTAGTCCAAAAATGAGAAGTAAAAGGTTATCTCTATCAGAAACAATAGATAAAGGAATTCCATGTAATGAAACTATTTCATTTACATATAACTTGGCTAACTGTTTCATACTGAAAGTTTTCTTCATCGGTAAGAAATGAGCAGACTTGGTTAATCTGTCTACAATCACCCAGATTGTATCATTTCCTTTTCGCATCTTGGGTAACTTGGTAACAAAATCCATTGTTATCAATTCCCATTTCCATATTGGCATTTCTAATTGCTGCAATAAACCTGCGGGTTTCTGATGTTCAGCTTTAACTTGGTAACAGGTTAGACACTTGGCAACATAAGCTGCTATATCCTTTTTCATTCCTATCCACCAGAAATTCTTTCTTAAGTCTTGATTCATTTTATCACTTCCAGGATGTATCGTATACTTAGACTTATGGGCTTCTTCTAATATTCAGTGGCGTAGGTTTCCTTGTTTGGGTATTCAAATTCTTTTCCTATGGAATCTCAAAATTCCATATGTTCCTTGTTCTAGTTCCTTAATCATTCCTTTCAATTTTTCAGTATCGTCCTTAATTACTGATTCTTGTATTTTTCTAATCTGTTCATTTAAATCTATCTGCAGATTTAATTTGAGAGAGCGTACTTTTCTAGGGTTTTCATGATATTTTCGACTTAAAGCATCGGCTACTACATTAGCCTTTCCTGCATGATACTGGATACTACAATCATAATCACTAAGAATTTCCATCCCGCGTCTCTGTCTCATATTCAACTCTTTTTGCCCGAAAACATATCTTAAACTCTTATGATCGGTGAAAATGGTAAACTTACTACCATAAAGATAGTGTCTCAAAATTTTAAGGGCAACAATTATGGCTCCTAATTCTAAATCATGGGTTGTATAATTCTCTTCATGATTCTTAAGTTGTCTAGAGGCATAGGCTATAACTTTTTGACGTTGCATCAACACACATCCATAACCTAATTTAGACGCGTCACAGTAGACTACAAAGTCTTCAGTTCCTTCTGGCAGCGCGAGTATGGGTGCGTTGGTTAATCTTTGCTTAAGGATTCTGAAGGATTCTTCCTGTTTTGGTCCCCATTCAAACTTAACTGATTTACAAGTCAGTTTTGTTAAGGGAATGGCTATTCTAGAAAAATCTCGGATAAACCGTTTATAATAGCCTGCTAGTCCAAGAAAACTTCTCACCTCCGTTGGTGATTCAGGGATTTTCCATTTAGTAATTGCCTCGATCTTTGTGGGATCCACATGAATTCCTTCATGATTAACTAGATGTCCGAGGAATTGTACTTCTTCTAACCAGAATTCACATTTTGAAAATTTAGCGTAAAGCTTTTCTTTTCTCAATAATGTAAGGAGTGCATGCAGATGCGCTGCATGTTCCTCTTTACTCTTAGAGTAAATGAGAATATCATCTACAAAAACAATTATGAATTTATCCAGATATGATTTACATATTCTGTTCATCATGTCCATAAATGCGGCGGCTGGGGCATTGGTTAAACCAAATGGCATGACGGTAAATTCATAATGGCCATACCTTGTTCTGAAGGCAGTTTTAGGAATGTCCTCTTCCTGTAATTTCAATTGATGATATCCTGAGCGTAAATCGATCTTAGAAAAGAATTGAGCTCCTTGCATGTCACACCCCCAAAATCCACCATGCGGGGTATCACCGCTTGGAGGCGTGACATGACCAGGATCGAGCCACCAATCATACTGAACAACGTACTTAAGTAAATAAAGACAACCACAATGCGATTGGTGACCAAAAGCTAGTTAACCAAGTTTTTAATTTTAGACAGCGGAAGCATAAACGTAAAGTTCAAAACATAAGTTCGCAGTTCATAAGTTTAAAGTCCAACGCATAGGTTTAATAAGTTCGTAATGTTTTAAACATTAAACACTGGACATAACCGTCCGCACACCACAACGACTCCTTCCTCGTGCAAGCTCCAAATGTTTAGCGACCTGTAAGGCATGTAACAACGAGTCAACAACAAAGTTGAGTGAATTCACAGTTGGTTGTTTAGTTTTAGCATTCGTTTCGTAAATCATATGTTCATTTTGTAAATCATGTATCGCGTTAATCCTTGCTGCCAGTCCAGGCATGCGTGCGATGATTAGTGGGGGCTTCCCATGTGTTTCAAAACCACGTGTATCGACTGCTACGAAAATATAAGAGGTGCCCTAAGTCAATGTCTATCAGCATTGACCTTTTGCCCATAGTCCATTAGTACACGTCCGTCCGACTGGCACGGTGTGAGGTTTGTTAAACCTAATAGCGCTATTAACTAATGACCCGCTCGCCATAGGCCTCGGCGATTAAGTTGATAATTGAGGGACTTAAAGTGATAGAGTTGATGGTCTTATGATCGTGTACGTAGGTTTTACGTACGTGCCCTTCAATCCGAGGACAGTATAAATAGTTTAATAGTAATGATAGTACAAGTAGCTATTCAATCCCATTCCCAACCCCTGGGAATCCCATGCCTTATAAAGAGTGTGAACTCACCTTGGTTGCTCGGTTTGACTCTCAAATATAGCTAATAGTCGAGGTCGGTCAATCACGTCCTAGTATGATTACCACTTAGTTTATTAGTGATTTCAAATAGGACACAAAGTTCCTACACGTATCTATCACATAACATGCATCACTTTAACGGTTCATGCCCATATAACCTTCCCATCTATTCTCCACTCAAAGACAAACATACAACATTGCACATAACACTTTTATTGACATAAAACATGTTCTATCATTCTCGGATAACCTACTCGACATTTAGACACGCAAATCACTCCTTATGTCGTTTCAGCTTTATTAATCAAAACTGGACTGTTTTCGAGCATTTTAATAAAATAGTTAACCTTTTCCAAAAATTCTCAAATTTTTACAGAAGGTCATATATAACCCACGATTTGTTGTGTAAAAATTTCGGATATCAGTTCATTACCAATTTTGTATAAAAATTCTTTTACTCGACTGAAATCAGATTTGATACTTTCTGATTGCAGTTTTACGGAAAAATTCACTAAAAATCAATCGTAAGTCGGATCGTCGAAATTCCAGTTGGAGGGTCACAAAAACAACCGTGACTATCTATGGTAAAAATTCCATGAGCTGACTCTGCTCAGGTTTTAAGTTTGGACTCTGATTACAACACACTTTTTCAGCAGAAATATTTCAGCTTTGAGCTGCTGCCTAAAATAATACTTTAAAAATAGTAAACGGTCTCGAAAAATTACGATTCCAGTTCCATTAGTTCAGATATTCAAAATTACACAATTTAGACTCCAGAACTTAATTTTTTCGATTAAATATGAACCCGTTACAGCCTGTTGAAGCAGGCTGGAAATTTCAATCAGCAAGCTGTTTATATGTAGAAGTGACTAAAAACGCATAAAAAAAGACTCTAACCATGGTGTATCGAAGGATAATTGTTCAAACATCATGCATGCATTTACCAAGCTCAAACCAACCAGATTTCAATTTCAAACAAACTTTTTATGTATGGTTTTTAGGCAGAATTTTAAGTTCACATTTTAGTGTGCAAGCTTTGTGTGTGTCATGAGCATTCAACAAATCGTAACAAGAATCAATGTGGAAAAAGGGTATGAATGGACTTACTACTAGCACAAGGCTAGGGTTGGAATCTTAGTGCAAGGATGATGAAGAATGATGGTGAGAAAAGCTTGAACAAGACTTCTTGGGAGCACTTCAACTTCACACTTCTATGGAGGATCTTCACAACTTGCAAGAGAGCTTTTAGTGGAAGAAGATGGAGATGTGAAGGTGATGGTGGTGATTTTCGGTTATGAGAGAGGGGGGGGGGGGGGTATATGGGCCGAAAATTAAGAGAGAGAGGGGAGAAGATTGGTTGTTGCCTTTGAAATGATGACCTTCCCTTGGAAATGTGCACTACTAGGAGTTAGGGTAATCATACCCATCCTATTGGCCAATGGAAGTGAGATTCACTTTACACAAAATCTCAACAAAATATCTTTAATAATTTGGGCAGATTTTCGGTTGGGGGGGGGTAAAGTGTAAATTTTGTTAATTAATAGGTATTAAGTTAGAAGGTTAAGGGTATTTACAAGTATAGTGGGTGTATGTCATGTTTACATGGTGCATGGGGATTTTTGTGACCATAAATAATTAAGGAAGATAAAATAATATTTTAGTGTCCCGGAAAATGTCTGGTTGTTCAGTTACGTATCGTCCCGTTAAAGCGTTTAATTTCACCGTATAGCGTCTTATACATATATTTTTGTTACGAAATTTATTCCTAACACACAGGAAAATATACCGGACTATTTAGTAACTTTTCTGTATACTACTAGTATGCTAACACGCACATGTAAGTATAACACAGTAATCAGAGAGCAGTTAAATGATTCAGCACAGTCATCAAGTACTTTTATTATCACTAATAAACTGTATGGTTACATGCAAATTTGAGGGTTGTCACATTCTCCCCCTGTTAAGAGAATTTCGTCCCGAAATTTAGTGCGTAGTTACTGAGGAGGCTAGTTAAGTTGCGTTGTTTTCCTGATTTTCCTGGGGTGTCACATCATCCCCCCGTTGATTTGGAATTTCGTCCCGAAATTCTGTAGTAGCTTCAGCCTCAGTAGTGGTTGCACTGTTTCCGAACAACTGGGGATATCTGAGTTTCATTTGGTCTTCTCGTTCCCAGGTATACTCTGGGCCACGATGAGCATTCCAACGAACTCGGACCAGAGGTATCCTGGTATGCTTGAGGATCTTAACATCTCGATCCGTAATCTCTACAGGTTCCTCGACGAATCGCAGTTGGTCGTCGATAGTGAGTTCCTTCAGAGGAACAATGTGGGTCTCATCTGACAGACACTTCTTCAGATTCGACACATGGAAAACATTGTGAACTCCGCTGAGTTCTTCAGGTAGATTCAACCTGTAGGCGACTTTGCCAATTTTCTTAATGACTTCGAAGGGTCCGACATAACGCGGATTGAGTTTGCCTCGTTTGCTAAAGCGGACTACACCTTTCCAAGGTGAGACTTTGAGTAGCACTCGATCCCCAACCTGGAGCTCGAGTGGTTTTCTTCCCTTATCAGCATAACTTTTCTGACGGTCACGAGCTGCCGCCATTCGTTGTCGTATCTGAGCAATTCTCTCGGTGGTGTCTACCACATGTTCTGGGCCAGTGATTTGGCTGTCACCAACTTCTGCCCAACAAAGAGGTGATCGGCATTTGCGTCCGTATAATGCCTCAAACGGAGCGGCTTGGATGCTGGTGTGGTAGCTGTTGTTGTACGAAAACTCCACCAGCGGAAGGTGCCTTTCCCAGCCATTACCAAAATCGATTACACATGCCCTAAGCATGTCTTCAAGGGTTTGGATGGTGCGTTCAGATTGCCCATCCGTCTGCGGGTGATAAGCGGTGCTCATATCTAAACGTGAGCCAAAGGACTTGTGCATTGCTTGCCACAGTTCAGAAGTAAAACGTGCGTCACGATCAGATATAATAGAGGTTGGCACTCCGTGCCTTGATACCACTTCCTTTAGATAAAAGTCTGCAAGAGTAGAAAACTTATCCGTTTCTTTGATAGCCAGAAAATGTGCAGACTTGGTCAGTCGATCTACGATCACCCAAATGGTATCGTTTCCGCGTTGAGATCTGGGCAGGCCGGTCACGAAATCCATGGAAATTTGCTCCCATTTCCATTTCGGGATCTCCGGTTGTTGAAGTAGGCCTGATGGTTTCTGATATTCAGACTTGACTCTCGCACAAGTCAAGCACTTGCTGACGTAGGTTGCTATGTAAGCTTTCATGCCAGGCCACCAGTATGTGGTCTTTAAGTCGTGGTACATCTTATCCGAACCAGGATGTACTGAATAACGAGACTTATGTGCTTCATCCATCACAAGCTCGCGTAGGTTTCCATACAGTGGGACCCAGATGCGCCCTGTTACATAGTAAGCGCCGTCTTCCTTTTGTTCTAGCCGCTGGCTCGATCCTCGTAGGGACTCAGCCCTGATGTTCTCTGCTTTCAATGCCTCAACCTGAGCATCACGAATCTGAGCGGGAAGGTTAGATTGGATGGTAAGCTGTAGAGCACGTACACACCTAGGTATGGTATCCTTTCGACTTAGGGCGTCGGCCACAACATTGGCTTTGCCCTGATGATACTTGATTGCGCATTCATAATCGTTCAAGAGCTCAACCCATCGGCGTTGACGCATGTTCAACTCCTTTTGCTTGAAGATATGCTCGAGACTCCTGTGATCGGTGTAAATGGTGCACTTGGTACCGTACAGGTAATGTCTCCATATCTTAAGAGCGAAAACAACTGCTCCCAGCTCCAGATCGTGAGTAGTGTAGTTTCTTTCGTGAACTTTAAGTTGGCGCGATGCGTAGGCAATGACCTTGTCACGTTGCATCAATACGCAACCAAGTCCTTGTATGGAAGCGTCGCAATAAACAACGAAATCATCGGTGCCTTCGGGCAATGAGAGGATAGGCGCGCTACAAAGTCTATCCTTTAGATGTTGAAATGCGGACTCTTGTGCATCACCCCAACGATAGATGACGCCCTTCTGAGTCAGTGAAGTGAAAGGTTGCGCAATCATGGAGAAATCTTTGATAAACCTTCTGTAATATCCTGCCAAACCCAAGAATTGGCGGATTTCTTTTGGTGTGCGGGGTGCAGGCCAGTTCTTGATTGAGTCAACCTTCGATGGATCAACATGAATCCCATCCTTGTTTACCACATGGCCTAGAAAGTGGACTTCGCGAAGCCAGAAGTTATATTTTGAAAACTTGGCATACAATTGCTCTTTTCGAAGAAGTTCCAACATAAGTCGTAGATGCTGCTCGTGTTCCTCCTGACTCTTAGAATAGATCAGGATATCGTCGATGAACACAATAACGAACTTATCCAGGTAAGGCTTGCACACTCGGTTCATGAGATCCATGAAGACCGTTGGTGCATTCGTCAGCCCGAATGGCATAACTAGAAACTCGTAATGGCCGTAACGAGTTCTGAATGCTGTTTTGGAGACGTCCTCATCTCGGACCCTCAGCTGATGGTATCCCGATCTCAAGTCAATCTTGGAGTAATAGCTCGACCCTTGCAACTGGTCGAACAAGTCGTCAATACATGGAAGAGGATAACGATTCTTCACAGTCACCTTGTTGAGTTCGCGGTAGTCAATACACATCCTGAAGGTACCATCTTTCTTCTTTACGAACAAGACTGGAGCTCCCCAGGGCGAAGAGCTAGGACGAATAAAACCTTTTTCCAAGAGTTCTTGTAGTTGTGTGGACAGTTCTTCGAGTTCTGATGGAGCTAGACGATATGGTGCTCGAGCTATTGGTGCTGCTCCAGGAGCTAGCTCGATTTGAAATTCAACTTGGCGGAGAGGCGGAAGACCAGGCAATTCCTCAGGAAATACCTCAGGAAAATCGCGCACAATAGGAATGTCTTCAATTCTCTTCTCTTCCGTGGATGTGTCAGTGACGAGCGCTAGAATGGCAGTGTGGCCCTTTCGTAGACATTTCTGGGCCTTAAGGAAAGAGATGATGCCTTCGACAGCACCACTCTTGTCGCCACGAATCACAAGAGGGTCTTCACCAGATCGAGGAATGGGGATGATTTTCTCCTTGCAAACAATCTCCGCTTGATGATGGGATAGCCAATCCATCCCAATAACGACGTCGAAGCTACCAAGTGTGATAGGAACAAGATCGATAGGGAAAGTCTGACCAGCTAAGACGAGGTTACAACCTTTAACTACGTGTGTGGCTTCAAGACTTTTACCATTTGCTAGCTCTACCGTGTGTTTGGTGTTCAAAAGTGTTGGAGTGCGCTTAAGCATTTGGCTAACTTTTAAGGACACATAACTAGTATCGGCACCCGAATCGAATAAAACAGTAACAAAGAAGTCATCCAGAAGAAACTTACCCATCACAACGTTGGGATCGTTCCCTGCATCACCCTGACCAATCACGAAAGCACGACCTCTTGCTCCATTACCATTGTTGTTACCCCCGTTGTTACCTCCATTGTTGTTCCCGTTTCCCTGGTTGTTGTTGTTGTTCTGATTCTGGTTAAGCTGGGGACAGTTCTTCTTAAAGTGGCCTTCAGCGCCACACTGAAAGCATCCCCTGTTTCCCTGCTGATGCTGCTGCTGGTGGTTCTGTGGGGCTTGTTGTTGTTGGCGATTCTGATTCGCAGGACGCGGGCTCTTGCAATCACTAGCTTCATGACCCAACTTGTGACATCTCTGACAACGACCTTTGTTGCACTGACCACTATGGTGTCTGTTACATGTGTTGCACTTTGGGTGGTTTCCTCGATACCCACCCTGTCCTTGGTTACCGGAGGATTGCTGACCCAGACTCTGGTAGTCGTCAGTCCTTCGCTGCTGAGACTGACCTGAAGCAGAACCCTTACTGGAGTTTCCATCCCATTTTCGCTTGTTGTCTGTAAGTACATCAGAAGTAGCTGTAGCACTGATACGTTTGGGTAGCCTGTTTTGCTCCACCGCCTGGTCGGTGAGACGATGAGCCAACTTGATAATTTGCTGAATGGTACCCAGGTTGGCTAAAGTTACGTGACTTTGAATTGCTGGTGCAAGGCCCTTGAGGTACAGCTCAATTCGTTTGATGGGAGGGTCCACCATAGTTGGACACAGGATGGCCAGTTCGTTTGACCTCTTAGTATACGCCTCAATCTCAGACCCCGTCATCTTCAGATTGTAAAATTCCACTTCTAGCTTGTGGATGTCATCCCGACTACAGTACTCCTCCTTGATTAGCTCTTTAAAACCATTCCAGGGTGTGGCATTAGCAACTGCCAGTCCTAGTAGTTGAACCTGTGCCTTCCACCAGGTTAACGCAGCTCCTTCAAGTGTTCCGGTAGCATATTTCACCCTACGGTCTTCGGGGCATTCGCACATCTCGAAAACTGACTCAAGCTTTTCAAACCAGTGAAGAAGGCCCACTGCTCCTTCGGTGCCACTGAAAGTAGTAGGTCGGCAGTCCATAAACGTTTTGAACGTGCACACAGGAGTTTGAGCATGTTGACCTGTTGCGCGAGAAAGAAAAGACAAGATTAAGCACGAGGGTTGGTTTGCGAAGGTAGGATCTAAACATCCTAAGGTGAGTTGATATGGCAGGTTATACCTCCTGCAGGGACAGCTGCGAGTGCCTCAGCAACTCGTTCATTGATCAAAGCCGTCAGCTGGGCTTGAGTTAGGTTCAAACGTCCACCCATGATCTTCATAACGAAATAACGTAGGTGAGAAAAGTGTCGCGAAAGTGCGTAAGTGTGGGACGATAGTGGAGAGTAAGCATGCAAGGTTCAAATAGCAATTACAATATTATCTAATGCACAGTGGGAACTATCTAACCGATAATATAACATAAATCATACCACTTATGGTGTCGAGTCTTGCACGTGGAGCGAAGCGTCGTTGTGGATCGTTGAACACTGTACAGGTTATAGTCTGGTTTTATCAAAAAGCTTTTCCCTTTTTAAAACCAAGTTCACTATAACCAATGGCTCTGATACCAATCTGTCACACCCCCAAAAATCCACCATGCGGGGTATCACCGCTTGGAGGCGTGACATGACCAGGATCGAGCCACCAATCATACTGAACAACGTACTTAAGTAAATAAAGACAACCACAATGCGATTGGTGACCAAAAGCTAGTTAACCAAGTTTTTAATTTTAGACAGCGGAAGCATAAACGTAAAGTTCAAAACATAAGTTCGCAGTTCATAAGTTTAAAGTCCAACGCATAGGTTTAATAAGTTCGTAATGTTTTAAACATTAAACACTGGACATAACCGTCCGCACACCACAACGACTCCTTCCTCGTGCAAGCTCCAAATGTTTAGCGACCTGTAAGGCATGTAACAACGAGTCAACAACAAAGTTGAGTGAATTCACAGTTGGTTGTTTAGTTTTAGCATTCGTTTCGTAAATCATATGTTCATTTTGTAAATCATGTATCGCGTTAATCCTTGCTGCCAGTCCAGGCATGCGTGCGATGATTAGTGGGGGCTTCCCATGTGTTTCAAAACCACGCGTATCGACTGCTACGAAAATATAAGAGGTGCCCTAAGTCAATGTCTATCAGCATTGACCTTTTGCCCATAGTCCATTAGTACACGTCCGTCCGACTGGCACGGTGTGAGGTTTGTTAAACCTAATAGCGCTATTAACTAATGACCCGCTCGCCATAGGCCTCGGCGATTAAGTCGATAATTGAGGGACTTAAAGTGATAGAGTTGATGGTCTTATGATCGTGTACGTAGGTTTTACGTACGTGCCCTTCAATCCGAGGACAGTATAAATAGTTTAATAGTAATGATAGTACAAGTAGTTATTCAATCCCATTCCCAACCCCTGGGAATCCCATGCCTTATAAAGAGTGTGAAATCACCTTGGTTGCTCGTTTTGACTCTCAAATATAGCTAATAGTCGAGGTCGGTCAATCACGTCCTAGTATGATTACCACTTAGTTTATTAGTGATTTCAAATAGGACACAAAGTTCCTACACGTATCTATCACATAACATGCACCACTTTAACGGTTCATGCCCATATAACCTTCCCATCTATTCCCCACTCAAAGACAAACATACAACATTGCACATAACACTTTTATTGACATAAAACATGTTCTATCATTCTCGGATAACCTACTCGACATTTAGACACGCAAATCACTCCTTATGTCGTTTCAGCTTTATTAATCAAAACTGGACTGTTTTCGAGCATTTTAATAAAATAGTTAACCTTTTCCAAAAATTCTCAAATTTTTACAGAAGGTCATATATAACCCACGATTTGTTGTGTAAAAATTTCGGATATCAGTTCATTACCAATTTTGTATAAAAATTCTTTTACTCGACTGAAATCAGATTTGATACTTTCTGATTGCAGTTTTACGGAAAAATTCACTAAAAATCAATCGTAAGTCGGATCGTCGAAATTCCAGTTGGAGGGTCACAAAAACAACCGTGACTATCTATGGTAAAAATTCCATGAGCTGACTCTGCTCAGGTTTTAAGTTTGGACTCTGATTACAACACACTTTTTCAGCAGAAATATTTCAGCTTTGAGCTGCTGCCTAAAATAATACTTTAAAAATAGTAAACGGTCTCGAAAAATTACGATTCCAGTTCCATTAGTTCAGATATTCAAAATTACACAATTTAGACTCCAGAACTTAAATTTTTCGATTAAATATGAACCCGTTACAGCCTGTTGAAGCAGGCTGGAAATTTCAATCAGCAAGCTGTTTATATGTAGAAGTGACTAAAAACGCATAAACAAAGACTCTAACCATGGTGTATCGAAGGATAATTGTTCAAACATCATGCATGCATTTACCAAGCTCAAACCAACCAGATTTCAATTTCAAACAAACTTTTTATGTATGGTTTTTAGGCAGAATTTTAAGTTCACATTTTAGTGTGCAAGCTTTGTGTGTGTCATGAGCATTCAACAAATCGTAACAAGAATCAATGTGGAACAAGGGTATGAATGGACTTACTACTAGCACAAGGCTAGGGTTGGAATCTTAGTGCAAGGATGATGAAGAATGATGGTGAGAAAAGCTTGAACAACACTTCTTGGGAGCACTTCAACTTCACACTTCTATGGAGGATCTTCACAACTTGCAAGAGAGCTTTTAGTGGAAGAAGATGGAGATGTGAAGGTGATGGTGGTGATTTTCGGTTATGAGAGAGGGGGGGGGGGGTATATGGGCCGAAAATTAAGAGAGAGAGGGGAGAAGATTGGTTGTTGCCTTTGAAATGATGACCTTCCCTTGGAAATGTGCACTACTAGGAGTTAGGGTAATCATACCCATCCTATTGGCCAATGGAAGTGAGATTCACTTTACACAAAATCTCAACAAAATATCTTTAATAATTTGGGCAGATTTTCGGTTGGGGGGGGGGGGGGGTAAAGTGTAAATTTTGTTAATTAATAGGTATTAAGTTAGAAGGTTAAGGGTATTTACAAGTATAGTGGGTGTATGTCATGTTTACATAGTGCATGAGGATTTTTGTGACCATAAATAATTAAGGAAGATAAAATAATATTTTAGTGTCCCGGAAAATGTCTGGTTGTTCGGTTACGTATCGTCCCGTTAAAGCGTTTAATTTCACCGTATAGAGTCTTATACATATATTTTTGTTACGAAATTTATTCCTAACACACAGGAAAATATACCGGACTATTTAGTAACTTTTCTGTATACTACTAGTATGCTAACACGCACATGTAAGTATAACACAGTAATCAGAGAGCAGTTAAATGATTCAGCACAGTAATCAAGTACTTTTATTATCACTAATAAACTGTATGGTTACATGCAAATTTGAGGGTTGTCACATTGCAGTTGATCAAACAGATCATCGATTCTCGGTAATGGGTACCAATTTTTAATCATGACCTTGTTTAATTCCTGGTAATCAATGCACATACGCATTGATCCGTCTTTCTTTTTAACAAACAAAATTGGTGCTCCCCATGGCGATGAACTAGGCTGTATGAATCTTTTCTCCAGAAGTTCATCTAACTGTTTCTTTAGTTCTTGCATCTCTGCTGGTACCAAGCGGTAAGGTGTCTTGGCAATTGGTGTTGTCCCTGGTAGTAGGTGAATTCTGAATTCGACCTCTCTATCTGGCGGTAGTCCAGGTAGCTCTTCTGGAAACACATCTGAGAATTGAGATACTACGGGAATATCTTTCAATTCTTTTCCTTTAGTGTTAATGATTATGGAAATCATATATACTAATGACCCTTTTCTTGCACAGCTGGCTGTTTTCATCACAGAGATGAATTTCGTGGATCTAGATGGCTTATCTCCTTTAATTGTGATATTTTCATCTTTTGGTGAATTTACTTGTATTGACTTTTGATCACATAAAATACTGGCTTTATTGGTTACTAACCAATCCATTCCTAACACAATATCAAATCCAGCCAGATTCATTGGGTAAAGGTTAGCAATAAAATTATGGTTTAGAATTTCTATTCTTGCTCCCTGCAAGATTTCAGTGATCTTAATGGATTCTCCATTTGCTGTCTTTACTAGGCATTCTTGTTGAAGTTTAGTTAATGGTTGATTGAGAAGTTTGCAAAATGAAGTATTAATGAAACTATGGTTCGCACCAGAGTCAAATAATACTTTAGGAAAAACATCATTAACTAAAAACGTACCGACAATCACGCCCGGAATCAGCTTGGCTTCTTCTGCAGTTAGAACAAATGCTTTAGCATTCTTGGTAGTCTTGTTGTTCATGGCTGGAGCAAGTTTTGGATAGTTTGACTTAATATGCCCCTTTTCTGCACAATTAAAGCATACTCCATTGCTGGGTTTCTTCCTACAGTCTTCTTCCTTATGTTCCGGTATTTTGTAGAAGTTGCAGTATGTGCAACATTTCCCTGAGTGCTTTTTCTTGCAGGTTTTACAGTAAGGTGCAGAAGTAGAACCTATGTTTTCCCACGATTGGAATTACCGTAGCGAAATTCCTGGGTAAGCTTTTGGACTAGGTTCTTCCTTTGGTTCTCTTCTTGCGTACGTACCAACTCATCAGTCAAGGTATTTGCTAGTTCTACTGCTTCTTCTATGGTTTGTGGTCTAGCTGCCTTGACTACATCTCTAATCTCACTGATTAATCCCCAGATGTAACGGGAGATTAACACTGGTTCTAGTAATGCTAGGGTTGGTACTATTCTAGCATATTCGAAGAATACGGTAGTGTAACCCTTGCAGTCTACTCCAGTCATTCTAAGGTTAAGAATTTATTAGCTATTTGTTCTTTTTCATTGGGAGGTCAAAATTTTCTTTCGACCATGTTCTTAAACTCAGTCCATTCCATATTATAAACTCTGTCACTTCCCCAAGACTGGAGAATAGTGTTCCACCATTCTAGAGCTGCATTCTTAAAAAGATTGGAAGCAAACATGATTTTATCTTCTTCTGCACACTTGCTTATTTTTAAGACTCTCTCAGTCTTTTCTATCCAACGTAGAGCTGCAATGGCTCCTTTATTGCCAGATAATTCCATTGGTTTGCAAGACCAGAATTCTTTGTAAGAACAACCATATGACATGGTTCTTCTTCTTTTTGGAATATGCAATTGAAGTAAAGGTCCATTGTTTACGTTGTGACTGGATTCAGTAGATGGTCGTTTACTTCCGCTATTAGTTTTATTATTTTCTGCTTCTTTAACTGTCTTGATAATATATGGCATAGCGTCTATAATCCCTTGTGCCACTATGTGTTGGATGGCACTGTTATCTAATTGGTTCTCGTTGTTATCGTTATTCGGGTTTTCCTGATTCACTTCGTTGTCCATCTGGATTATAAACATTTATCAAGTATTAATATCACAAAACAAGATTTAATACCAACAATTGCACAAACAACACATTGGTCAAAACCGTCGATCATTGCGACATTTACTCTATTTCATATATATATATATATATATAGGGTGGGAGTTGGCTACAAAGTCCACTTTTCCTACAAAGTGTAGGAAGTGTTCTAAGAGTGACATGTGGCATCTAGGGTTTTTGTATTAAAGGGCATAAAGGTAATTCAATAATTAATTCTATTTTTGGAAGATACATCTTTTAAATAATAAAATGTTATTTTTATGGAAACTATATATCTATTAACTATTCAAAATCGGCAGTTACATCCTTCATATCCACGATTGATTCATCCGAAGTTCGAAACTTAGAACACACTAATTATTTCTTGACGTTGTGTTTTATCAGTTGATGGTTTTCTTCGCATTGTGTTATATCAATTTCACAATTAAACACACCTCTCGCACATTTCGAAACATAAAACACATTCATTATTTCTTGACGTTGTGTATTATTAGTTTTTTGGCTTCTTTACATTGTGTTATATCAGTTACCACAATTAAACACGCCCCTCACACATAAAACACACCAGTATCTAAAATAAACAACATAAAACACACTAGTGTCTGACTCGATATAAACACCAGTGCCTGAAATACACAATATAAAACACACCAGTGTATGATCCCATGATGAACAACTTGAACAAGGAATCATTAATCTTGTTTTTTTAAGCATAGAAGATGATAAGTGTGTGTGAGAGAGAGAGAGAGAGGGAGAGAGAAATGGAGAGAGAAAGAGGGAGAAGTTTCCAAAACTTAAAGAGTGGTTTTATTGAATGATAGTTACTTGCTATTTTTAAATCCCAGCAAATGACTTTTTTGTCCTTCATCAATTAAATCAATCCTTATTTAAAACATAAATATTACTAAAATGCCATCAAGATAATCTCTACCATTCAAAACACTCATCCAATGGTCCAGAACACTTCCTACACTTTGTAGGAAAAACACACTTTGTAGAGGAACCTCACCCTTATTGCGAGAACCAATGTGAACACAAAATAAAATCTAAAAAAAAAAAAAAAGCACTCAAAGGTAGGGTCGACACGAGGCAGGGACATGTGGTAGCCCAGGGTTACCCCTGGTGTCATGAGGTCGCGGCCCGTGACGGATACACAAGAGTGTGTCGCGCCCCGCGAGCGGCCGATAAAACTCGTTTTATTTGATTTATGTAAAATAAAGGTATTTCGGGCTCACTTTTCGTATACGGGGTGTATTTTAGGACATATAGGGATGTTATAGGGATTTTAGGAGAGTTGTTATATAATGTGAACATAGTCTAAGTATTTGTAAACTGTATGTTAACGTAAAACACATTCTGAGTGTTGTAAATTGCAAAAGCTTTGTTAAACTCCAGTTTAAAACACAATCTGATGAATGTACATATGGAGGCTAATGTAAAACATATTCTGATGTAAATGTGAACAGCAAACCAAGGTAATCTGATGGTAAACACCTTAAAACACAATCTGATATAACGTGACATGGAAACCAACCAAAAACACATTCAGAGTGTTGTAAATTGCAAAAGATTTGTTAAACTCCAGTTTAAAACACAATCGGATGTATGTGCATATGGAAACTAATGTAAAAACATAATATGATGTAAATGTGAACAACAAACCAAGGAAATCTGATGGTGTATAACTGGAAACCAGTATATAAACTCCTTAAAACACAACCTGATATAACGTGACATGGAAATCAACTTAAAACATATTCAGAGTGTTGTAAATTGCAAAAAAGGTGTCCAATTTGATACAAAAAAGGCTGACTTCAGTTGTTCATCTTCTTTGCAGGCGGCGTTGGTAGGTGACCAAAAGAAGTTCAGCGCAGATAAGCCAAGGTCAGTTAATCTCATTAAAGATATCACACAAGAGGATATCAAGTCACTGAGCATCAAATTGGACACAGTAAGGTTTGAGCAAGTGTTGGAGAATGAAAAGGGTCTATATCCTGTTCAACGGTATCCATTTGAAAAGAAGAAAGGTGGTGAAGAAGCAGCTGGCACATAACCTGTCAAGAAGGCTGAAGAAAAGGTTCAACCAAGTGAAAGGAAGGATGATCAGAAATATGTATCCAAAACAGTAAAACACAATCCAAAAACTTCAACGGTCAAAAGGACAAAGGTTGTTGTGAAGGCAGCCGACCAAATGCATGGTAAATCTACAGAATCAGATATACCGGAAAAAAACATAGATTGAAAAAGTTGGGCACACAGCTGCTCTGATGTCATAAAGATATCTGATGTTGAAGTGAATAAAGGCACCACTGATGTTGACGATGAAATTCCTAGTAATCTGAAAAAAAAATACTGAGATTGAAGAAGATATGAATGTAGAAGGTGAAACAACAGCTGTTGATTACAATGTAGACGATATCGAGAAATACTACGTTGAGTCCGGCGAGTACGGACAAATGGAAAATCAGCCTGGCATTCACATAGGATTTGATGGAGAGATTAGGATACCAATGGTATCTCAATATGGGTCGACTGTAACACCACGTAAAAAACGTGTCCAATTATGTATAGACACGTGTCCTAAACCCAAGAGATGTGAAAGATTGAGTTTGAAGGACTAAAGTCGTCAAACAGTGAAACTATGTGTCCGGAGGGACTAAAAGTGTCAACATGCCAAACTTGAGCCTCTGAATGACCATACATAATGAATATATTCTTAAATGAGAGATTGATTGGATATAAGAAGCCGTTTGTGAAAATAATCGGAAGATTATAAAACTACGAGGGTTAAACGTGTCAACATGTTAATTCTGACCTCTGAGTGACTTTTTAAACGAACCCGAGGCTTCGAAATAATCAAATATACTCTCAAGAATAAGTGGTATAAATTTCACATGGTTTCGAGATCGTTAAGCATGTTTTCAAGACTTTGGGCTATAAGTGTCAACTTGATGAAACTTGCATTTATAGTGATATTTAACGAAACCGAGACTAACGAAGTTTTTTTATACATCCTTGAGCCTTTACAAACTAACTACAAGGGCCTTACATGTCAACAATAAGGTTAAAAAGGGTTTTAAATGGCCAGGGACTAAAACTGCCATGTTTTAAAATGGTTTAACCTGAAAACCAGGTCTACGCGGCCCGCGTAAGACACCCTTAACTCTTACGCGGCCTGCCTGAGAACGCCCAGCGCAGAAAAAGCTTGACAGGTGCGGGTTAAGCTGTTACACCGCCTCAACCTCAATATTATCGACTCTAGGGGCTATATGTCGGTTTATTTCATCAACTAGGACACCTGGGGTGATCCTAGGATGTCCAATAACAGATGTGAGTGATCTATGATCTTGCAAATTAGTATATAAAGGACTTAGTTCATGAGTTCAAGAACTCACATTTGCAACAACTTTCTAAACACTCACTTCTGGAGCTTGCATCAGTAGGAGAAGATTACCAAGTGTAGAAAAGACAGCTAGGACCATTAGTAAGCTTCTAATTACTTGCTTAGTTGTTTTAATTAGCTTAATTACCTAAAAGTCAAACTTGTCGTAAATTTGATTTGACTTTCGTTTTAATCACATATGGACCAGCCACTGATCAAATTGAAAGTGGTTATGGAACCATATTAAGGTAGGTGATTAACCCTTAAAAGGGGACCTCCTAATTATCTCGTTTGACTAGTTAATTGTCGGGTCAAACTAGTTTGACAAAAAGTCAAACTGGACAGAAAGTTAAAAAATGAATAAAGTTAATAAACCAGAGGTTCTAAATTATATTTTAACATTCTAATGACTTGGTAATTAATATAAGAACATGTTTTATCAGTCCTAACCCGACAATTAATAGTCTAAGGTCAGTTTATAACCGAAAGTCGCAAAAGCTTGACTTTTGCTTTGACTTTCAGTTCTGACCCGTTCAAGCTTAATTCTCCCATGTTTTAAGCTTCCATTAGCACCACATTACTCAGTAGTATAACCATCTGAAGTTATATTGCATGGTGCCTAATGGTTTGAATTATATGCACATGATCGTTAATATGCTTAAAAATGCCATAAACGCCCTTTTGACACACAACTAAGATTTTTAGCAATGTGAATGGACAAATACCTTTGTTACTAATATTTAGACTTGTCCCGAAAATTTGACATCAGTTTGAGGTCTAGATTAGGAGTTATGCTCAATAGCTTAATTAGAAAGCTTTTTATTAATTAAATGGCGTAATTAGCATAAAGCCTATCTAAACCCAATTTTTGATACCAAACATTTTACCTACTGATGTAAAATAATATTTTGGTATTTTTGAAGATTTTTATTTATTTTTAGGCTGAGCATAACATAGGATTATAGCTTTGATTCGGTAATTGTCGGTTTTACCCTTTTCATGCATAAAATGAGTTTTACATAAAATTTTGACACCAAACTTTTTGCTACTGATTTTATTTGATAAATAAAACATTTTGAACTTTATAAAGTGATCAAAAACTCAGATTTCCTATTTTAACCCAAATATCCCTTAAAACCGACTTTTTAGCGTTTTTAGCGCATAGTATGAGTTAAAACTTTATTTGGCATCTAAAACTTATTACCTACTGATGTTTTAAGTTAAATTATATAGTTAAACAGTAAGCCAAAGTTTTTAAACTCAGAATTCTGTTTTGACCTTTAAAGCTTATGTGAAATTACCAAAATGCCCCTACGGTACATAGTTTGGTTATATAAGATAAATTTCACATATATAAAATACCCTACTGTTATAACTTATAAAAATAAATATTTTTACTGATTAGATCAGACCTGGAACTCAGTTTAATATTTAAACTCTTTTATGAGCATTAAAATTACCAAAATGCCCTTATGGGACTTAATTTGGTTTAAATTACTTTTTGGGCATATATGTTAACATCTTACTGATGTATTAACATATTTTGAGTATAATAACGATTAAGACCTGTATATAATTTATTTGGTTACCCGTTACGCGTTTACGCGTTCGGACCGGTTTACGTGACTAGTTTACATAAAATAGCCGAAACAGGCTTAACCTTATCAATAAATCCTCAATTTCCAGAATGTGTTTAGTTTACCCATATTATACAAGTATCCAAGCTTGTCGGGTCCAAACCACATTCTATTCCGGTCTCCGCTTAATCTAACGTTTAGAACCGTAAGTTTTCCTTCTAGCTAGCCGGTCTAAGTCCTTGACTTAATTAAAGGCCCGCTAGCATCCTAATAGGTTAATAAACCTTCTATACAGATTAAATAGCTTCCGGTAGAAGGTGCCATCAAAAAGCTTTAGGATTATACTGCTAGCATCAGGTAAATACTTTTAACTTATTTTCCCTTATACGAGCTTGGGATATGGTATTATAATAATACCACTTGGTCGGGTATGAAATCATTTAATCGGATTGTGATTAATAAATTTACATAACCCGTTTTAATCTGTCTTGTTTGATAACATAAGCATTGGGGGTTAATACGACCGTGTCCTGGATATCCTTGGCTCATTTCATTTGAAAATGGCCACGACCTATGCACGGGGTGTAGGCATACACCTGACAGATGCAAATGCTAAATAATAAATATAAACCCACATGTTGGGAATAACTCCTTTGTGGGTTCTATAAGTGGTGAGTCGGTTAATCAAGACCGGCTTCCAAACCGGCCCCAATTGTATGACAAACATATAAATCTTTATACAAGATTATCTTTAAATAATTGTCCCAAGTTATAAATGATTTGTGCCATGTGCACTTAAATCAATTTTCATAAATGTTTTCAAAAGAGTCAGTTAATTGTATTTACCAGTGTAAACTGACGTATTTTCTTAAAGACTGATTTGACAGGTACCCCTCGTAATAGGCTGGAGCTATTAGGTGTCATAAGAGGATCTTGCAAATCCATAGATAACTGAAGTCTGTTATTTTGTTTCTTTGTATTTAATTATGATCCGCCTGTGGATCTTATTACATTCCAGTCTGTATATTCTTTCACTCGAACACTCAGACATTATGGTTTGTAATAGTTTATTCACCAAGCCTTCCGCTGTGCTATTATATTGTGTGTATTGACTATGATGATATCAACTACATCACGATACTCCCCGCCGGGCCCACCGGTAATATGTGGAAATATCGGGGTGTGACAGGTTGGTATCAGAGCCAACATTGAGTGAATTAAATACTAACCTTTTGTGTTTAATCTCAATGACACAATAAGCACAATCCTTAGACTTCCGAGTCTAGGCTAATGACCTAGGATTTTACTCTTAACTTTCCTTTTCATTGTTTATATTATATTTACTTATTTTGACAGGTTACCACTTGGAAAATGCCACCACGAGTGAGAGGTAAAGGCAAAGGACCAATGCATGGAGGACCATCTGGCCACGCGGGACCCTCCCACCGACGTACCCCGTCCGATTCACTCTCTGGCTCCGACTCACGGGACCAGTGGAGTCATAGCTTTGAACCAGCAAGGCATTCTGTCTCACTTGGATCCTCACCATCCGACCCTCCATATTTCAGATTACCCATTCCAGTTGAACCCCAACATTCCCATCACTCATAGGGATCACATCACTCAAACCAATCACACCACTCCTTTAACTCTCATCCTTTTCATCATTAGGATTCTACCTACTCTCCAGCTCAGTTTAATCCAAATGAATACGTCAACGACTTTTTGGGTTTCAATCCCCTAGGACCTGAGGATCATTTCTCTCAGGAGATGGAAATGGACGACGACCCGGACCCTGAATTGCAAACCGGAACACCGGGCCACCCTATTAGCATCTCGAGTGGTTCACCATATCAGGGATCGCCTTACCGAGGGCCTGATTCGTATGCTGAGAGAATGGCTCAGTATGATTGGTTCTTTACCCCTTCATACCATAACTCTCCAGTCCATCCTCCCTTGGTTGAACCACAACTTCAAGCTGTTACCCCACCACCCTTACTAGTTGAGGAACCACCTCAACAGCCTCCCGAGCCGCCAAGGCGAAGGAGAAATGCTCGAATGTCTGTACGTGGGGGACCACATTTCGCATCTCCTCATGGTTCAAGTTCTTACCCTCCTATTCCATAGGACCCCCTAATGGGTGGACCCTCTCACACGGTGCCAGAAGTCAACTCTCCGCCAGTTTCTCATGCACCACTGCAGGCGCCGTTAGGTTTCGACAACCCGATTCCAACATACCCAGGTTCATTTGGGTATAATCCATCTGGATACCCATCAAATTATGGAAACCATGACCCATACCTTACAGCTGCTCAGTACAATGCACTTTATCCTTCTTCTTACCCTCCAGTTTACCCAACTGGATATCCGGCGCAGGGTTACCAATACCCACTTTACCAGCAACCTCCTCCTCAATAACAGGAACACACTCAGGAGATTTTACAGAGGTTAGACCGGGTTGAACATGAAGCTAGTGAAACTAAGAAGAAGCATAATGGTTTTCTCAAAGGTCTCGCGAACCTAATCAAAGGCAAGAAGAAGTAGGATGCTGTTGGTTTGTTTTGTTTTGTTTTGTCATGTAATAAATTCCCTACGAGGACATTTATTTTATTTTCATGTACCAAGTCCCTGCGTGGACTTACTTTCTGTTTCAGTAGCCCCTGCGTGGGCAGTTTGTGTTGTTTTAAGTCCCGTTTAGGGCAATGTTGTACTCGTTTCGTGGTTTAATAAAGTTATTTCTGGTTTTTAAATATGTATTTTATTACATCATCGAGTTATATTATTTCAATTTTTATTAATCAGTCAAAGAAATTCTTAAAGGTATAACCTAGCCAAAATAGTAATGGCTATGATGGTACAACCTTTTTAAGAAAATAACTCTCTGTTAACATCTGAAAACATGTTAACAATCCAGAATTTTGCGGTACGAGAAACCACACAATCTTCCTAATGTACTTGGACTATTCCAAGTCACTATTATAGCCTATATGATCAACATGAATCATGGCTAATAAACATCAATATGATGTATACACCAAAACATCCATTTTGAAAAGTATGCCTATGAGCAAAGGTGTAATAAAGACAATGAAAAGTTTTATCTATAAACTTCTTGTCAGAAAGGCGATGAACTTTGTTCGACCCTTAAAAAGAGATCACTGATTCAGGAGATCAATGATTATAATTGTCCTTGTGACAAGGCTTTTGTGCCATCTAAATGTCCTTCAAGACGAGCCTTGAGCTACATAGAATATGTCTTTCAGGACATTAACAGTTGTGATTTATATCCTCTGTCTAAATAATATAAAGGATAATATCCTATTAATTGCTTATTATGGTTATGTTGTAACCTAGGCAAATCATAATTTATTTAATTTTTATTTTAAATGGTCTTTATGGTTTAATGATACCATGACCATCTGATCGTCAATACGAAGAATCATTGTATAATTTAAATATCAATATTGTTTGATATAGTATTCAAAAAATGGCTGGCTCGGATGAAGCAAACAGTCATCCTGCAGAAGGCAACGACGCCAGCATTAATATCACTGGTGCCGAACTGCAAACAATGATCACCGCAGCAGTTACTCAGGCAGTGGATGCTAAATTTAAAGAGCCAAGTATTGTTCGGTCTCAAACTCATTCAAGGTCCCCTTTCTCAACCTCATACTCATAAGAAAAGTGAGTCTCAGCACTCATCTAATCAGGGTAGTGAGCCAAAGAGGCAGATTGTCCTCGAGCCGACTCCCAGGTACACCAAGGATTGTACCTATAAGTACTTTGTCTCCTATAAACCGAGGGATTTTACAGGAGAAAAAGGAGCAATCGATTGCATGAAATGGTTGGACGAGATGGAGACTGTGATAGACATCAGCGGATGTGCTAAAAAGGATATAGTGAAGTTTGTATCCCAATCCTTCAAGGGCGATGCCCTCACTTGGTGGAAAGCATTAGTGCAAGCCACCGGGAAGGTTCCTTTGTACAATCTTTCATGGAACAAGTTTGTTGATTTGGTTAAGGACTATTGTCCTCAGCACGAAGTCGAGTGGATAGAGACTGATTTCCTCACCTTAGTGATGAAGGATCTGGACTGTAGATCCTACGTGACTAGCTTCAATTCAATGTCAAGGCTTGTGCCATACCTAGTCACTCCTGAACCCAAACGCATTGCGCGTTTCGTCGGTGGTTTGGCCCCTGAAATAAAAGGGAATGTTAAGGCTTCTAAGCCAGCCACTTATAGATCTGCTGTGGATCTATCTTTGTCCCTCACTCTTGATATTGTGAGGAGTAGGGCAAAGAAAACCACTGATGATGGGAAGAGGAAGAGAGAGGAAGACAAGTCTCCTCAGTCAAACAAGAAGAGCAAGGGGAACTTTGGTTCGAAGAAAGGGCAGTTCAATGACAAGCCCAGATGCAAAACCTGCAATAAAAGGCACTTTGGAAAGTGCTACCAAGACCCACAAGCTAAACCATGTGGGATCTGCAAAAAGAAAGGGCACAAATCTGTAGAGTGCCGGAACATTAAGGATGCAACCTGTTATGGTTGCAATGAAAAGGGGCACATCAAGACCAATTGCCCCAAGAATGCTAAGAAGCCCGAGGAGGCAAGGAAAACCAACGCAAGGGTTTCCCAAATGAATGCTAGGGAAGCAGTGAATGACGAGAACGTCATAACAGGGACCTTCCTCATTAATAATAATTATGCTAGAGTCTTATTTGATTCAGGTGCTGATAAGTCTTTTGTAGACCATAAGTTTTGTAAGTCACTGAATTTGCCTATTAAGACTCTAGACATAAAATATGAGGTAGAGCTTGCCGATGGTACCTTAGAAACAACTTCAACTCTTCTTGATGGATGCTCTATATCCATTAAGAATCATTCTATCCCGCTATCCCTCTTGCCAATGAAATTGGCTGGGTTTGATATAGTTTTAGGTATGGATTGGTTGTCGCATAACCAAGCCCAAATTGCCTGTGATAAAAAGCTAGTTATTATCAAAACCCCTTCTGGTGAATCCGTCACTATTCAAGGAGATACACAATACGGATTACCCAACAATGTGTCTATTCTCAAGGTATCGCAGTGTTTAAAGAGCGGATGTGTCATCTACATGGCACAAGTGACTATGAATGATCCGAAGCCTAAGATTGAGGACATCCCAATCATCTCTGAGTACCCTGATGTCTTTCCTGACGAGTTACCTGGATTACCTCCTGAAAGACAAGTAGAGTTCAGGATAGACATTCTACCAGGAGCTGCACCTATTGCACGAGCTCCTTATCGTCTAGCACCTACTGAAATGAAAGAACTCAGGACTCAATTAGATGACTTACTGGAAAAAGGTTTTATACAACCTAGCTCTTCGCCTTGGGGAGCTCCAATATTATTTGTGAAAAAGAAGGATGGATCAATGCGCTTATACATTGATTATCGTGAACTAAATAAAGTAACAATCAAGAATCGTTATCCTTTGCCCAGGATCGACGATTTGTTTGATCAACTTCAAGGGGCAAGCTAGTTCTCGAAAATTGACTTAAGGTCTGGGTATCATCAACTCAAGGTTAAGACTGAAGATGTACCAAAGACAGCTTTCAGAACAAGGTATGGACATTTTGAGTTCTTAGTGATGCCTTTCGGGCTCACTAATGCACCAGCAGCATTCATGGACCTCATGAATAGAGTCTGCAAGCCATACTTAGATAAGTTTGTCATCGCTTTCATAGATGACATACTTATCTACTCTCGTAATCAAGTTGATCACGAGAAGCACCTTCGATGTATCTTAGGATTGCTTCGACAGGAGAAATTGTATGCTAAATTCTCCAAGTGCGAGTTCTGGCTTCGCGAAGTCCAATTCCTTGGACATGTTGTTAGTGAGCGTGGAATCCAAGTTGATCCCGCTAAAGTAGAAGCCGTAATAAATTGGGAAGCACCAAAGACTCCAACTGAAATTTGTAGCTTTCTGGGTTTGGCATTACTATAGAAGATTCATTGAAAACTTCTCAAGGATAGCTGCACCATTAACTTCTTTGACCCGTAAAAATGTTAAGTTTGATTGGGGTCCGAAACAACAAGAATCCTTTGAGATCCTTAAGCAGAAATTGAGCAATGCTCCGATGCTAACCTTACCTGATGGAATTGAAGAGTTTGTTGTATACTGTGATGCTTCACACACCGGTATGGGTTGTGTGCTTATGCAGCGAGGCAAGGTTATTGCCTATGCATCACGACAATTAAAAGTGCATGAGAAGAATTACACCACCCACGATTTTGGAGTTGGGTGCCGTTGTATTCGCACTAAAGTTATGGAGACATTATTTGTATGGAACTAAATGTGTGATCTTTTCTGATCACAAAAGTCTCCAACACTTGTTCAATAAAAAAGAGCTCAATATAAGACAGCGCCGCTGGATGGAAACTCTAAATGATTATGATTGCGAAATTCGCTACCATCCTGGTAAAGCAAACGTAGTCGCTGATGCTCTAAGCCGAAAGGAAAGAGTCAAACCCATCAGGATCAATGCGAAGAGCATTGAGCTGAAGAATAGCCTGAATGAAAGACTATTAGCTGCACAGAAGGATGTTGTTTTGGAAACTAATCTTCCAAAAGAAAAGTTAGGTGTAACTATTGAACAGTTAGCACCTGGTAAGGATGGAATCCTCAGACTGAATGGAAGAATTTGGGTTCCTATACATGGAGGACTTCGAGATGTAATCCTCCAGGAAGCTCACAACTCCAAATATTCAGTTCACCCTGGAGGTGACAAGATGTATCAGGATTTGAAAGCTAATTATTGGTGGATAGGGTTGAAGAAATCTATTGCCACCCATGTAGCTAAGTGCTTGACCTGTGCTCAGATTAAAGCAGAGCATCAAAAACCATCGGGTCTGCTTCAACAGCCAGAACTTCCCACATGGAAATGGGAAATGGTAACTATGGACTTTATAACTAAGTTACCTAAAACAAGGCACGGAAATGATACCATATGGGTTATAGTTGATCGACTAACTAAGTCAGCACATTTCTTACCCATCAAGGAGACTCATAGCTCCGACAAGATAGCCCAGTTGTATGTGGATAAGATTGTATCCCTTCATGGAGTACCGGTGTCTGTTATCTTTGATAGAGATACTAGGTACACCTCTCACTTTTGTAAAAGTTTCCAACAATCTTTGGGCACTCGTTTGAATTTCAGCACTGCTTACCATCCTCAGACAGATGGACAGAGTGAGCGTACAATTCAAACACTGGAAGACATGCTTCGTGCGTGTGTTATTGATTTAGGAGGTAATTGGGATGACCACCTACCCTTGATCGAGTTCTCCTATAATAATAACTATCATACAAGCATTCAGGCTGCGCCTTTTGAGGCATTATATGGTAGGAAATGCAGAACGCCTGTTTGTTGGGTGGAAGTAGGAGAAGCTCAACTATCAGGACCTGATATAGTCCTTGAAACGACGGACAAGATTTTCCAGATTCGCGATCGCCTGAAAGCTGCCAGGGATAGGCAGAAAAGTTATGCTGACAAAAGGCGAAAACCTCTAAAGTTTGAGGTTGGTGACAAAGTCTTACTGAAAGTATCACCCTGGAAAGGTGTAATACGTTTTGGTAAGAATGGCAAGCTAAGCCCTAGATATATAGGACCATTCGAGATTATTGAATGTGTCGGCAGTGTAGCTTATAAGCTAAACTTGCCTGAGGAGCTGAGTGGAATCCATAATGTGTTCCACATCTGTAATCTCAAGAAGTGTCTAGCTGATGAATCGCTAGCTATGTCTCATAAGGACGTACAGATTGATGAAAGCCTAAGATTTGTTGAAAGACCTATATCGATCGAGGATCGTCAGGTTAAAAAGCTCCGAAGGAAACATGTGCCTATAGTAAAGGTTAAATGGGATGCCCGTAGAGGTCCCGAATATACGTGGGAAGTTGAGTCCACTATGCGACTGAAGTACCCTCACTTATTCCAGTAAATCTCGGGGTCGAGATTTCTTTTAAGGGGGTGAGGATGTAACACCATGTAAAAAACGTGTCCAATTATGTATAGACACGTGTCCTAAACCCAAGAGATGTGAAAGATTGAGTTTGAAGGACTAAAGTCGTCAAACAGTGAAACTATGTGTCCGGAGGAACTAAAAGTGTCAACATGCCAAACTTGAGCCTCTGAATGACCATACATAATGAATATATTCTTAAATGAGAGATTGATTGGATATAAGAAGCCGTTTGTGAAAATAATCGGAAGATTATAAAACTACGAGGCTTAAACGTGTCAACATGTTAATTCTGACCTTTGAGTGACTTTTTAAACGAACCCGAGGCTTCAAAATAATCAAATATACTCTCAAGAATAAGTGGTATAAATTTCACGTGGTTTCGAGATCGTTAAGCATGTTTTCAAGACTTTGGGCTATAAGTGTCAACTTGATGAAACTTGCATTTATAGTGATATTTAACAAAACCGAGACTAACGAAGTTTTTTTATACATCCTTGAGCCTTTACAAACTAACTACAAGGGCCTTACATGTCAATAATAAGGTTGAAAAGGGTTTTAAATGGCCAGGGACTAAAACTTCCATGTTTTAAAATGGTTTAACCTGAAAACCAGGTCTACGCGGCCCGCGTAAGACACCCTTAACTCTTACGTGTCAACTTGATGAAACTTGCATTTAGGCTGAGCATAACATAGGATTATAGCTTTGATTCGGTAATTGTCGGTTTTACCCTTTTCATGCATAAAATGAGTTTTACATAACATTTTGACACCAAACTTTTTGCTACTGATTTTATTTGATAAATAAAACATTTTGAACTTTATAAACTGATCAAAAACTTAGATTTCCTATTTTAACCCAAATATCCCTTAAAACCGACTTTTTAGCGTTTTTAGCGCATAGTATGAGTTAAAACTTTATTTGGCATATAAAACTTATTACCTATTGATGTTTTAAGTTAAATTATACAATTAAATAGTAAGCCAAAGTTTTTAAACTCTGAATTCTATTTTGACCTTTAAAGCTTATGTGAAATTACCAAAATGCCCCTACGGTGTATAGTTTGGTTATATAAGATAAATTTCACATATATAAAATACCCTACTGTTATAACTTATAAAAATACATATTTTTACTTCTTAGATCAGACCTGGAACTTAGTTTAATATTTAAACTCTTTTATGAGCATTAAAGTTACCAAAATGCCCTTATGGGACTTAATTTGGTTTAAATTACATTTTGGGCATATATGTTAACATCTTACTGATGTATTAACATATTTTGAGCATAGTAACGATTAAGACCTGTATATAATTTATTTGGTTACCCGTTACGCGTTTACGCGTTCGGATCGGTTTACGTGACTAGTTTACATAAAATAGCCAAAACGGGCTTAACCTTATAAATAAATCCTCAATTTCCAGAATGTGTTTAGTTTAACCATATTATACAAGTATCCAAGCTTGTCGGGTCTAAACAACATTCTATTCCGGTCTCCGCTTAATCTAGCGTTTAGAACCGTAAGTTTTCCTTCTAGCTAGCCGGTCTAAGTCCTTGACTTAATTAAAGGCCCGTTAGCATCCAAATAGGTTAATAAACCTTCTATACAGATTAAATAGCTTCCGGTAGAAGGTGCCATCAGAAAGCTTTAGGATTATACTGCTAGCATCAGGTAAATACTTTTAACTTATTTTCCCTTATACGGGCTTGGGATATGGTATTATAATAATACCACTTGGTCGGGTATGAAATCATTTAATCGGATTGTGATTAATAAATTTACATAACCCGTTTTAATCTGTCTTGTTTGATAACATAAGCATTGGGGGTTAATACGACCGTGTCCTGGATATCCTCAGCTCATTTCATTTGAAAATGGCCACGACCTATGCACGGGGTGTAGACATACACCTGACAGATGCAAATGCTAAATAATAAATATAAACCCACATGTTGGGAATAACTCCTTTGTGGGTTCTATAAGTGGTGAGACGGTTAATCAAGACCGGCTTCCAAACCGGCCCCAATTGTATGACAAACATATAAATCTGTATACAAGATTATCTTTAAATAATTGTCCCAAGTTATAAATGATTTGTGCCATGTGCACTTAAATCAATTTTCATAAATGTTTTCAAAAGAGTCAGTTAATTGTATTTACCAGTGTAAACTGACGTATTTTCTTAAAGACTGATTTGACAGGTACCTCTCGTAATAGGCTGGAGCTATTAGGTGTCATAAGAGGATCTTGCAAATCCATAGATACCTGAAGTCTGTTATTTTGTTTCTTTGTATTTAATAATGATCCGCCTGTGGATCTTATTACATTCCAGTCTGTATATTCTTTCACTCGAACACTCAGACATTATGGTTTGTAATAGTTTATTCACCAAGCCTTCCGCTGTGCTATTATATTGTGTGTATTGACTATGATGATATCAACTACGTCACGATACTCCCCGCCGGGCCCACCGGTAATATGTGGAATTATCGGGGTGTGACATCGACGCCACCTGTGAGCCAAAGCGACGAGGTACTTTCGTAAACGTTATACAAACATAAGTAAAAAAAATGTATTTCCAAAAACACAATTCTGCTATTCTTGCTTGCTGCTAATGTGTTGTTTGAAATCATCTACTACAGGTGCATGCGCGAATGTTGGAAGTTTTTTTAAATCAGTTTGAGGAATGTGTGAATAGGATAAACGACACTTTTGCGGAAGGGTTTCAGTTGTACCCTGAAAGTGAAAAGATAAAAGAGAAACATACAATGTGGAAGGACTTGCTCAAAAAAGTTGCATTCACAGATACGACAAGTGGACAACCACATACTCCTAACGATAAAACACCAGAAAAAAGACAAATACGGAGAATGTGGAAATGTCGCAATTGTCTCAATGGACGTCTACATTTGTCAAAGAGGTCTTACAGACCGTTGAAGAGAAAACCACAGCGTAAACTCAGCTTGTTGATGTTATCGAAAAAACCCACACTCGTCGTCACACCGAACTCACAAAAAACGGCCGAGGAATATGAATTTTCAATTAGTAGGGGGTAGGTTATACACGAACTAGACCTTGTGTCACACCCCCAAAATCCACAAGCAGAGTATTACCGCGAGGCGTGTGACTGACCAGGATCATACCACCAATCATACTAAACATTAAGTAAAGTAAAGTAAAACCATCATAAACAAAACGTTTAGTGTTCACAAAACCAAAGTCCAAAACCAAGTTTAAGAGTTAGCGGAAGCATAAAGTCTAAAATCCATTAATAGTTTAAAAGCATAAAGTTTAATGTTAGGAACCCAACAGTTGGTTCCTTGCCACAACGTCCACTCCTCTTGCAAGCTCCAGCCATGTACCTAACGACCTGCAAAGCATGTAGTAGTTTGTCAACAAAAAGTTGGCGAATTCACAGTTGGTTGTCCGTTTTAATGTTGTTCCAAAACCATAAGTTGTTAAGTTCCTTATTCTTTATAAAAACATGCCATGGGGAGCTACCCCACTGTTTTAAACCACTAGACCCGTTACCATATCGACTACTGACTTAAGTTATGTTGAGTGCCCCGAGTCAAACCTAATAGCGCTATTTAACTAATAACCCGTTCGCCATTGGCCCGGCAATTAAGTCGTTATAAAATATGGGGGACTTAAAGATAGAGTTGTTGTCTAGTATGCTTAAGACATGTATTATAACGGTTGTCTCCCTTCCCTAGGAGAGCGGAGGTACGTATTCTACCCAAGGAGAATACGCAGGTTGCATCCCACCCAAGGGGGATAGTTGTTGTTTAACCCTTTTCCAAACCACCGGGAATCCCATGCTTTGTAGAAAAGTGTTAACTCACCTTCGGTTGCTCGGTTGGTCTCTTAAAATGGTTATGAGTCAAGACAGGTTAATCACATCCTAATACGATTACCATTTAGTTTATTAGTGTGTTCAAATAAGGCACAAAGCTCCTACACGTATCTAACACGTACCATGCACTCACTTTAACAACTTACGTACATACACATATTCCACATATAATTTCTTGTGATCAAAGCACACAATAAATCACATAACACTTTCATTAACATTGAACAAGTTTGATCATTCTCAGATAGCATAAACAACATTTAGATACGCAAATAACCACTTATTACGTTTCAGCTTTTACGTCCAGAACTAGGCTGTTCTCGTGTATTTTTATAAAATAGTTGTCTTACTCCAAAAATTCTAAATAATTTATAGAACATTCTACGTGGTCCACGTCACCTTGTGTAAAAATCTCAGGACGTAATTCATTACCGATTATTTAATAAAAATCATTTACCGGGCTGCAGTCAGATTCATCACTTTCTGACTGCAGTCCACGGGACAATTCATTTAAAAATCATCGTCAGCCCGATTGGTGAAATTCTAGTTGGAAATTTTCGGCAACATCCGTGCCCAGCTACTGTACGAATTTCATGACCTAACTCTATCCAGATTTCCAGTTACAATGAAAAGTGTAAAATAAATTTTCTGCAGAAAAAACACAGCTTATGCTGCTGTACAAAATAGTCATTTAAAAATAGCAAACGACCTCTATAAAATGTGATTCCAGCGTCGTTTGAAGCGTTATTCGAAAACGTATCATTTAGAGTTCAGAAAACCAGTTTTTCGATATATATAATGACCCGTTTACAGCCTACTGAAGTTGGTTGTTTTCGTTAATCAGCTTTTTGTTTTTCGCATAAACCTTACTACAACATGATTTCAAGCATCCTAATCATGTTTTCGTGATTATATCAACCTAACAAAACATTCTTAGCAGGTTATTAGTTGTTTATAACAGATTCGTTGTACAAGATCATCAAGATCACTACGCATGTCCAACCCTAATATTGGTTGTTTATAACAGATTCGTTGTACAAGATCATCAAGATCACTACGCATATCCAACCCTAATCATACATCGAACAATTATATGGTCGCAACATCATTGCAACATGATTTCTAGAAAACCCTAACTTATAATCATCCACTTTAACACCAAGAATCGCAGCAAAGATAAAAACGCAGCCATGTATAACAGAACTTAAACCGAAATCAATAAAGAACACACTAACCAAAAGAACGATACGAGAATGATAGAGCCCGAGCGAAGGAGAGCACCGAGAGATGGAGAGGTCGCGACTGGGGGGGGGGGGGGCTGCCTTCTCTGCCGTCGCACACACACTAGGGTTTCTTGTTATTTTTTTCTCATACAATGTACGTACACAAAAAATAGAGGGGTGTTTGGGCTTAATGGGCTGCAAGGGAGAAAGATGTGGGTTAGGCTGCATGTTTCACACAAGGGAGAGGGGTGGGTTGGGCTGGTTCGTTTTTGGGCCGAAAGGGGTGGGTTCGGTTTGGGTTTTTAAGGTAGCATTTTTGTGAGTCTCGCAAAATAATTAATCAAGATGTTTCGGTTTCTAGTTCGTTCATATTACACATTACCAAGCTCACAACTATACAATTATAATCAAACACCATAATCTTTTCATATAACGCACACGTAGTTACAATGCAAGACAAACATAAAAGGAACTAGTACATAGAGAAAGACTCCGCAAACTACGAGTTGTCACATCATCCCCAAGTTGAAAGAAATTTCGTCCCAAAATTTAGCGCGTAATCACTGAGGAAGCTGGTTGTGTTGTGCGTTTTCCTGGGGTATCACATTATCCCCCCGTTGGTTTGGAATTTCGTCCTGAAATTCCGAAGTAGCTTCAGTACTAGACTCACCTTTCTTAAACAACTGGGGGTACTTGCGTTTCATCTGGTCCTCTCATTCCCAAGTGAACTCTGGGTCACGACGGGAGTTCCAATGAACTCGAACAATAGGTATCTTGGTTTGTTTAAGAGTCTTGATTTCTCGATCCATAATTTCCACCGGTTCATCTACGAAGCGCAACTGGTCGTCGATAGTGAGTTCCTTGAAAGGAACTATGAGGGTTGCATCTGGCATACACTTCTCCAGATTCGACACGTAAAAGACGTTGTGAAAACCACTGAGTTCTTCTGGCAAATTCAGTCTGTAAGCCACCTTGCCGATTTTCTCACTGATTTCAAAGGGTCTGACATAACGCAGATTAAGCTTGCCCCGTTTGCCAAAATGAACCACACCTTTCCATGGTGAGACTTTAAGTAGCACTCGATCCCTAACCTGGAACTCGAGAGGTTTCCTACGCTTATCAGCGTAGCTTTTCTGACGCTCACGAGTTACCGCCATTCGTTGCCTGATTTGGGCAATCTTTTCCGTTGTGTCGATAACGAGTTCTGGGCCAGTGATTTGGCTGTCGCCAACTTCTGCCCAGCATAGAGGTGATCGGCATTTCTGTCCGTACAAAGCCTTGAACGGAGCAGCCTTGATGCTGGTGTGGTAACTATTGTTGTATGAAAACTCCACTAAAGGCAGGTGTCTTTCCCAGCCATTACCAAAGTCGATAACACATGCTCGGAGCATATCTTCTAGAGTCTGGATGGTGCATTCAGTCTGCCCATCCGTCTGAGGGTGATAAGCTGTGCTCATGTCTAGACGTGAGCCAAAGGATTTGTGCATCGCCTGCCATAAATCAGATGCAAAGCGTGGGTCTCGATCAGAAATGATGGAAGTTGGCACTCCATGTCTGGCGACTACCTCATTCAGATAGATGCCTGCAAGTGTAGAAAACTTGTCAGTTTCCTTGATTTCCAGAAAGTGTGCAGACTTGGTTAGTCGATCCACGATCACCCAGATGGTGTCGTTTCCTCACTGAGATCTAGGTAAGCCAGTGACGAAATCCATGGAAATTTGCTCCCATTTCCATGTTGGGATCTCTGGTTGTTGGAGTAGTCCTGATGGCTTCTGGTATTCAACCTTAACCCTAGCACAGGTCAAGCATTTGCTAGCATAGGTCGCTATGTTAGCTTTCATGTGGGGCCACCAGTATAGAATCTTGAGATCTTGGTACATCTTGTCAGAACTAGGATGCACCGAGTAACGAGACTTGTGTGCTTCGTTCATCACAAGCTCTCATAAGTTTCCATAGAATGGGACCCATACACGATCTACAAAATAGTAAGTACCGTCTTCCTTGAGTTCAAGTCTCCTTTCCATGCCCCACAGGGACTCAGCTTTAAGGTTCTCTTCCTTTAATGCTTCAACCTGAGCATCACGGATTTGGGTAGGAAGACTAGAGTGGATAGTAAGCTGTAATGCACGTACACGCTTAGGTTTGGTTTCCTTACGACTGAGGGCATCAGCCACAACATTGGCCTTGCCTGGATGATACTTGGTTGCGCACTCGTAGTCGTTGAGGAGTTCGACCCATCGACGCTGTCGCATGTTCAACTCCTTCTGATCCAAGATATGCTGGAGACTCTTGTGATTGGTGTAGATGGTGCACTTGGTACCGCACAAGTAATGTCTCCATATCTTGAGTGCAAACACTACTGCTCCCAACTCCAAATCGTGGGTAGTGTAGTTCTTTTCGTGAACCTTGAGTTGGCGTGATGCGTAAGCAACAACTTTCTCATGTTGCATCAACTCACAACCAAGTCCTTGGATTGACGCATCACAATAAACAACGAAGTCTTCTGTGCCTTCAGGTAACGAAAGAATGGGTGCGCTACAAAGTTTCACCTTCAACTGTTGAAACGCGGATTCCTGAGCAATCTTTCAAGTTAGAGTTGCGAGGGTTTGCGCATACGATCAAGAAAAGCGGGCTTCGTAACGTCAAAAGTCATTCGTTGGAAACTAAACATATGGTTGTTTGTGTTGTAGGGGCTCCATGGTAAGGTGTAGGTATCGTTCGGATTCCTACTAGTTCTTAGAGTAGTTTTGGGGGTCGTCGAAGAAATCAAGTGACATGTCCGTCAAGGTAGGCTAAACTCGAATGTCGTGACTGGGGATCTATATCGGTCGTATCGGGTTCCAGGGACAGTGCTTGTGATATCATCATGTCTATGATATTTATGGCCCAATGCTCCTCGGGTAACGTTCGTAGAGAGTAACTCGTCCAGGCGAAAGTTCGCGAAGAATGTCGTTAGGATCACAGGATTCGAGAAGTATATCGTGTATGGATGTGGAAACATGCAAAAGGGTGGTAGCATTCGATGCGTAAGCATTTAAGAATCCGTAGCAGGGCTTTACCTAATGTCGAGGGCATAGATGGTCGTACGAAAGTTGTATAAAGTTAAAATAAAGTACGCCGTTTGTCAAATGGAGATATCACATGGATATATCAATCATAACAAGAATTTACCATTCGAAGAATGGTTGTCGCATAAGTTTGTAGTGTTAAGGTTCGCTGAAACTTCCGTCAAAGTTGTTGGGCTCGCCCACATGTGAAAAATTATTGGTTGTTTATAACAGATTCGTTGTACAAGATCATCAAGATCACTACGCATATCCAACCCTAATCATACATCGAACAATTATATGGTCGCAACATCATTGCAACATGATTTCTAGAAAACCCTAACTTATAATCATCCACTTTAACACTAAGAATCACAGCAAAGATAAAAACGCAGCCATGTATAGCAGAACTTAAACCCAAATCAATAAAGAAAACACTAACCAAAAGAACGATACGAGAAAGATAGAGCCCGAGCGAAGGAGAGCACCGAGAGATGGAGAGGTCGCGACTGGGGGGCTGCCTTCTCTGCCGTCACACACACACTAGGGTTTCTTGTTATTTTTTTCTCATACAATGTACGTATACATCAAATAGAGGGGTGTTTGGGCTTAATGGGCTGCAAGGGAGAAAGATGTGGGTTGGGCTGCATGTTTCGCACAAGGGGAAGGGGTGGGTTGGGCTGGTTCATTTTTGGACCGAAGGGGGTGGGTTCAGTTTGGGTTTTTAAGGTAGTGTTTTCGTGAGTGTCGCAAAATAATTAATCAAGATGTTTCGGTTTCTAGTTCGGTCATATTACACATTACCAAGCTCACAACTATACAATTATAATCAAACACCATAATCTTTTCATATAACGCACACGTAGTTACAATGCAAGACAATCATAAAAGGAACTAGTACATAGAGAAAGACTCCGCAAACTACGAGTTGTCACCCCTTGGAAAGCGGCAAATTAGGCCGCAAAGACAAACAGAATTGACCGAGGCTCTGAGGTCTCCATATATGAAGAGGGCAGTCGAACTTAGGAAAAAGGCTTAATAACGCTGAGGTATCAGTCAGCGCGTACATGGTTTCAGCCTGAGGTTCAATGTGGTATGTAATATTGTAATTTATATTCCCAACATTTAAAAAAGCTGTTAAAACACAAAGATTATAACTGATTGGTTAGAAATTATTATAACACAGTTGACAACACATAATTTTAATGTTAGGGATACGGTGTTTAAGACAGCCAAAGGTGTGCCGGTGATGAGGTCTCCACTGGAATCGTTGTTGCCGGGAATCACCATGCATATAGCGGAAATAAGCACATGGGCAGAATTGCTGAACTATGAGGAAAGGTTCAGGAAAAAAGGAAACATTAAAAGCCTATTATGTTCAATTAATATGTTGGTAAGTATAATCGTAATGACATTATTCATAATGAAAGTTTATTAGATTTGTAATATTATTTCACACAAGTACTTTAAATGCAGAATGAAAATGATTACAAGTCAACTGAGGAAATAAGGGTAACAACCTTTACTGAAAACATGGAATCTGTGTTGTTATCTGCTGATATGAAGAACATACGAGACATGTCGCTCGTCTTTGTACCAGTTTTGCACGATGATCATTTCTATTGTGTGTGTTTCAATTTGAGGGACAACAAGATCAATGTGTTGGACAATAGCGCTACGGATGTGTCGTTTGAAGGGAAATACAACGGACGGCCAGAAAAAATTGGTACGCTCCTTTTTCTACAAACTACAAAACAATGAACTTAGGACACGACCATGTGTATAAGGCAAATTTATGTTATAAAACACAATTAACAACTGCGTGATAGCTTATGTCCTTTGTTAATATCTTAAAAAAAATGTCGCATGATAGCTTAAACACAACTAAAAACTGCATGATAGCTTATGTCCTTTGTTATAAAACACAATTAAAAACTGCATGATAGCTTATGCCCTTTGTTAATATCTTAAAACACAGTCTGATATCTTGAAAAACGTTTGTAATCTTAACACACAATCTGGTTAATGAATGGTAGCTGTGAATTAGAAAAGAAACTTAAAACAGACTTTGATGTGATACTGCATGATAGCTTATGTCCTCTTTTAATAACTTAAACACAATTTGATGTGATACTGCATGATAGCTTATTTTCTCTGTTAATAACTTAAAACACAATTCATACTGCATGATATCTTACGTCCTCTGTTAATAACTTAAAACACAATTTGATGTGATACTGCATGATAGCTTATGTTCTCTGGGTATAAAGCTATGTACTTAAAACATAATTCATACTGCATGATAGCTTATGTCCTCTGTTGATAACTTAAAACATAAGTTGATGTGATACTGCATGATAGCTTATGTTCTCTGTGTATAACGCTATGTACTTAAAACACAATTCACACTGCATGATAGCTTATGTCCTCTGTTAATAACTTAAAACACAAATGGAATCACAATCTGATATCTAGGAAAAATAAACAAAACCTAGATCACAATATGTCTACTGTAGGCTGGTACATCAAATTAAAACACAATCTGATAAAAATGTTTATCATGCACGCGATGCTTTGTCAGCTTATTTGGATAATGTTGGGCATCCAGCTGGCAGGAAGATCAGACAAGTTGTGCCTGTCAGATTGGAGATGCCTTGGTGTACAAAGCATAATATAATAAATTGTGGCGTCTTTGTGATGCGCCATATGGAAACATACAAAGGCGAGACTAGGAAAAGTTGTGAATGCGGATTCTCAAACGAGTGTACAGATGTAGATGAGATATCGTACAAACAACGCAAGGAAATTGATGATCTTAGGCATAAGTACGTTGCAAAAAATGCTTCTAAGTGACACAAACACATACAGAAAATTTGTTGAAGCTGAAGTTGCACGTTATAAAAAGTTAACGGACGATCAAAAAAGGAGGCTCGAAGCGGCAGCCTTTGACACAATCACTTCAAGATTGGACAACTGAAGTAACATGGGATGTCTTTCAAAAACAATATTAACATTTCGTTGGTGGTGGTTTCTTGAATATTATGGCTTAACGTATGGCCGGTGATGTTAATATTGGACAACTGAAGTAATATGGGATGACTTTCAAAAACAATATTAATATTTCGTTGGTGGTGTTATTTTGAATTTTATGGCTTAACATATGGTCGGTGATGTTTTTTGAGTTTTATAGCGATAAACATGTCATCTAAAACAGTTTGTACCTATTTAACATTGTGAATTTATGGCAATATGGTTAGTTTGTTTGGATCCACAAAAAATATGTGATTTGTAAAAAAGGTATACCAGCTTAAAACACATCTAATACACTTTATGATATAATGTGAACCGGAAACCAAACAATCTCTGATAGCTATAACTGGAAACCAACTTAGCTATTACATAGTATCTATAAACTGTGAACCAAGTTAAAACATAGTCTTAATGTTGTAAAAGTAATATGTATACCAACTTAGCTAGTACATGGAATTTGTAAAATGTAAAACAACTTAATACACAGAATGAATACTGTAAAGTATAAAACCAGGTTACATGTCATCATGTTTACATAAAAAAAAGGGTATTATAATGTGTGTGATGAGTAAAACACAGTACCACATCATGCAACCCCAAAACCCATACAATGAATACAGTAAATAAAACACAGGGAGCAGTTCAAAATACAAAGTTAACCCTAAACACATAATAACAAGAACACATGAGAGCTTAAAAAGATGTTTAAACCAACCCAGTGTAAAATCAACAAAATAAAATCCAATCTAGCACACGGGAAAAATTAAAAACCAAAAGTGAAAGTTCAACAAAACATTTAATTTTTTTTTTAAAATAGGGAACTACTCTAACATGTCTTCGTCATCCAGATCTGCATCATTTCCCGATGTGTAAAACACATCATCCTCATCGTTTGAACCAAGGCCATCACCTTCAACAATTGTAGCAGCATCACCTTCAACGATTGTAGCAGCATCACCTTCAACATTCCCCGGAGTGCCGCCTCAAGCACGACCACGTTGTATTTCCAACAAGTTCGATTATTATGACCATATTTTTTACATATTGAACATTTCCGTTGTTTATTTACAGCCTGGCTTATGGCTCGCTCCTTTTGAGATTTCATGCATTTAAGAGAACCACATCCCTTGAACCTGGTACCAACTGGAACATGGATAGTGGCCATGCTCACTGGAGCAACCCCCAACAGTTCAGCAAATCGATTATGTCATGTCTTGGGAGGTGCATTGATTTGAGCCTCATCAGCGACTGACATAAACTGCTTGATGTGTTCACGAAAAGTACACAGCTAATCAAATTTTGAAACCAATTTGTTCACAACATACTCAGTTGTGTGACTAATCTCACGAACATAACGGTTGACCTCCTCGCTACGATTTGGATCACCCCCATCAGTAAGAATGGACCCGGGGGAACTATTTGGAACAGCTTCACGCATCCATCGCCTCAATATATATTGTTTCGGAAACTCCCTTACATCAGCAACCCTTAACACACAAAAAAGTGACTGCACAACAATCCAAACTGCTCAAACTTGTTGCAGTTACATTTAATAGTGACATCCTCCTCACGTATCATAACCTGTAACATTGCATATCCAAAAAAAACACAGTGTATAAAGCAGTGGGCTACTAAAAAACAGAATGTAGAAATAAACATAAAACACAATATCACCTCGAAGAACGCAGAGCATGGCTAATCGAGATCCTTAATAAAAAACTTAATGAAATGACCGTTATGATCTAATTTGACACTAGTACAACGATGAATTGCATGTTGAATCTCAAGTTGAACATCAAAAAATATAGTTTTGGTGTATTCTGAGCTGCTTGCCTCTCAACAACAAAATCACTCCACGGGTCAATCTTGGTATAGCGAGTGTCATGATCGTTTTTTCGATGCTCGTGTCTTTGGGCTTCGATAGTTGTGTCGAAGTGGCTAAGAAATTCAACAAAAGTGCACTTTGGATTGCTAATTTTGCCAAAGAAATGATTCTTGCTTCCGGATCTAGATGAGGTCCGCATAAGTCCAAACATTTCTTCTTCATGATAATAAGCTGGAATCCATGATTCGCGGAGCCTGTATATATGTCAAACACTCATGGTCAGTTAATCCGAAATCATTTAAGATAGCTGCCCATTCAGTCTCAAACGCTTCGGGCAATAAAGAATCAGTCCAAACAACTGCAGACAATCTTTTCCTGAAATCAGTATTTGAACATAGGGTAGCCCTGACCTGAGCAACATTTTCCATGTAGGGTAAAAAAATCAAATAACATAAAAAAACACATAAAAAAAACTCACATAAAAACAGACCTTTGTAGTAAGTTTATCCATTATGTGCCACATACATAACCGATGCCTCGACTCAGGCCAAACATCCGCAATAGCCCTTTTCATCACAGGGTCTTGGTCAGTAACGATCACAGGGGGCGCGTACCCATATGTGTCCTTGAACACCTTAAGTAACCAACTATACGTCTCCGCCGTTTCAGAACCAAGAATGGTAGCCCCAAGTGTGACGTTCCTATTGTAATTATCAATCCCAGTGAAAAGGACAAATATCATGTTATACCTACAAAAATAATCAGAATGTATTTACAAAATATCATAATGTATTTATAACACAGAAGTGCTAAAACACAATGCATATAGAAATATGAATCTTGTCGTTACTTGTTCCGCTTGTAGGTAGCATCAAAGGATACAACGTCTCCAAACATATAAAAATTCCTCTTCATGTCCTCGTCAGCCCAGAAAATACACTTCAACACACCTTCGTCCGTCGTTTGATATTCGCAAGAAAAGTTCGGTAAAAACTCTTTTTTCCTGATTAGTCGCTTGACAAACATTTCAGCATCAAACTCTCGAACAGGACCAATGTTAAGATTTGACATCTTATTTATCATATCTTCGTGTGCACGATTAACCCCTCGGTTTTCCTTAAGAAAATGAAAATCTTCTTCATGCACAAAATCATGTTTGTGCGTCTTTGTGAAATGATATAGCTCATACTTTGTGGCGTCATTCAGCATTATTCTGATCATCACTTGGCATCCAGTCCTTTTGGATGGTACCCTACGTACCCACCTGTCAGAAAGTTGTTCGGCTAAAGTATCCACCGGTCGAAACTCTTTGTGGCCCTCTTTTGAACACAAAAAATACTTATTTATTATAATACCACGATTTTCATGCTGTGTGCCCTTCCTAACTGTCCAACCTCGAGCATCTGCATAACCTTTGTAAAAGTTATACGCAGCATCAACTGTGTCAAATAACATGTCCTCTGCTGGAGTCAGCGAAGATGATGAAGTTGTAATATATGTCTTTTTTCCCGAGTTGGGAAAAACTTGTTCCACGCCACGTGGTTGGTAATTGGGAACATCTACAAACATGACAAAATAATGCATACACATCATTAATGTAGACTAAAGGTTTGCCACACACATAAAAGAAATCTACACAATAAGTGAACATTAAAACACATTGGATCTAAAAGAGAAAAAAATCAAAGCTATTTTTTAACAAACATAAAACACAAACACAAAGCTATTTTTTAAACACTTAATCACACTGATCTTATTCAAAAAAAAAGAAAAATAATACATAAACATGTTCCCCAACATTATAACACATTGTGATATCTTAAAACAATGAGCTTTGATCTAAATAAAAATAAAACACAAACTGACATAATAAACTAAGGTGATTTTTAAACACTTAACACACAACTGATTTCATGAGCATAAAACACATTGTATTGAACCACAAACATTTTCACCAGCATTACAAACACATTGTATTAACTTAAAACAATGACCATAAAACACATCATAATAAAATACAACAAAAAACAAAATAGTTCACACATGTAAAAAAATAAAAAAACAAACATACTAAAACATATACGGATCATGATAACTATTAATGACTTTATAAAACACATCATAAACACAAAATTCTAAACCTACATGCTAAAAAATGATAACAGGTAAACTTTGAACTAAAACACAAAATGAAAAGTTATAACACAATAACCAACATCTAAAAAAATAGTAATCTACACATTACAAACATCATTTATATGATGGGATCTATAAAACATTGATTTTAACTCTCTAACTGTTAAAACACAACATCAAGAACATGCTGGTGGTTTCCAGAAAAAATTAAGAATCGATACACAACTGATAATAGTAAACAGAAACAGAAGTGTATTTACCATCTCCGCAATCAACAATTGTGTTTGAAGCCATGACTTTCTCTCACGTAAAAGATGATTTACGATGAAAAATTGATGAAGATTGTGAAAAAATGAATGTGATGTTGATTGATATCTACGTCTGAATGTAATTCGAAACCACTATTCAAAAAATCATGGAGAATCAGTTTCCATAATCTAGCGCATTGTTAGTTAATGAGAGATAAATTCCAAAAATAAAATAAAATGTCAAATTACACAATTGCCCTTTTAGTTAAAATCCCTCAATGCCACATGTCAAATTCTTATTGCTTCCTAGACTTTCTAGGAACTTAGACTTTGTAGCCAACTCTCTCTCTCTCTCTCTCTCTCTATATATATATATATATATAGGGTGGGATTCGGCTACAAAGTCCATTTTTCCTACAAAATGTACAAAGTCATAAAATAGCACAATTTCAGCCATAAAACACATTTAAAACCCACAAATAACAAAGTGAAGATCACTAAAACACAATATCCAAACCTTAACACTCCATAAAAACTTCAAAAACACCATCGTAGAACCATGAATATAAAACACAACATGATAATCAACATAAAATACACTAATGTTAGTCATTCGATAATCAAAGCCTTATCATCCAAAACACAACACAAAACCCACAAATATGACGTTTTAGTGATATTCACTCTGTTATTTGTGGGTTTTGTAGGAAAAATGGACTTTGTAGCCAACTCCCACCCTATATATATATATATATATGTGTGTGTGTGTGTGTGTGTGTATATGTATATAGAAAAAGTATATCGTACATTACGGCTTAACGTATTTCACGTACAACAACGTGCGTGATTTGTTCTATAACATGCGTGATTAATGTTTTCAATATGCGTGATTATTGTGTTTCAACATGCGTGATTTTGGATTTTTGAATTATAACATGCGTGATTTTAAAATGAACGTGCGTAATTACCCGTCGTACGTGATGTACGTTAAGCCGTAATGTACGTTAACCTTCCTCTCTCTCTCTCTCTCTCTATATATATATATATATATATATATAGGGCAAGGATAAATTGAAAACCCGGTTGAGTTGACTAAACCCTGAAAACCCATTAATCACCATTGATCAAACTAAATGAATGGGTGAGATTAAGTTTGAGCCATGTCCTTCTTTAGTTCCACTTTTCAGTATTTTTTTAATACATTGATTGTACGTTATGGGTAATATGGGAAACATATTTTCACCTCTTACAAGAAAGACAAAAAAGACTGCATATGCAGACCTCTCAAGATGTCATTTCCCAATGTAAGATAATATCAAAAAAAGGTAAAAAGTACAAATTCATCTTTCCCTAGAACTGAAAAACAATATCTTTCTCTCTCATAGTTGTTTTCAAACCTACACCATAATTCATCTTTCCTACTCTCTCTCTCTCTAGTATCGACCCTTTTTGTTTTCGTTTTCAAATATATATGTAACACTTAATTCAAAATTTAATACCTACTGCATTTATTTTATATACATAATAAAAACTTGAACTATATATGTAAATAATTACAAGCAATAAAGTCATTTTTATCCAATGTTTGCAAGAATCTTGATCCGTATCTTCATAATCACTTACATCACTACACCAACATTATTTCTGTAATACAAAAAATGTAACAGTGTATATGACAATATATTTTTGTAACATATTTTTTTTGGTTTTGTTACATGTGTTACATAGAAACGTAACATATAATTTTTCTATGATCAAATGTTACATAGAAATGTAACATATAATTTTTACATTATTTCTGTAACACAAAAAATGTAACATGCATTTTTTTCTTTGATTGTTACATTTTTTATGTAACACAAAAAAATGTAACAGACATTTTTGCTTTGATTCACAAAAAAATATAACAGGCATTTTTGCTTTGATTGTTACAAAAAAAATGTAACGGGCATTATTTATGTAACACAAAAAAACGTAACTGGCATTATTTATGTAACACAAAAATGTGTAACAATGCACTTTATTTTCAGTAACATACATTATTTATGTAACACGAAAAAATGTAACATGCATTTTTTCTTTGATTGTTACATTTCGTAACTAAGATGCAAAGAATTGTTACATCCAACAACACTAGATTTTTTAGATTCAACCATAAAATCAGTAATAAAATTGTTATAACGTATTAAGAAGTCCTAGTAAGTAAAAAAAAGTAGCTTGTTAAAATCGTACAAAAAAAATACCTTGACATTGTATGTATTGGTGTAATGAAACTAGTATAACATGTGGGTTTTGTTTATGTACTCATGTTAAACGTTTTGTTTTTTGTTACCTTAATGAACATGTATCATACTATAAAATTGTTATAACGTATTAAGAAGTCATAGTAAGTAAAAAAAAGTAGCTTGTTAAAATCGTACAAAAAAAATACCTTGACATTGCATAGTTATATAATGTACCACTTCTATGTAAATGGTGTGAGGATTTTGTGTAACATGAGAAAAGATATAATTTTGTATGATGTAACCACATAGAAAAAGTAGACAGTAACATAAACTATCTTTTCCCAAATAAAAAGTGACTACATGATTATATCCAATATTTTTTTAATTGCAAAACTATTAAGAGTAAGTCTCTTGAATAAAACAAGAAAAAAAAACAATCTAGCCAGTAAAAAGATAAAACTACGTACAAGCATGAGGGATTGTATGCATTTAACTATAGGATGGTTTTAACTAGGGTTGATATAGGACAAATGTTGTCAGGAAAGAAATATTAAATAAGAAAGTGGGCATCTAAAAGTGTGTAGTAAAGATATGTGAGATGAGAGATATGAATATCTAAATAGAACAAAAGAGAAGATATTAGAAAGATGTGAGAGATACACAAGTACAATTGTATTAATGAAAAGGATGACAAGAAGAAGCAAAGTTGAAAAGTCTGCGTGTGCAGACTTACACATCACATAATGTCAAAAGGTAAGAAAGAAAATGACGATCATGCCCTTATCTCCCTCAATCTAAATTCAAACGTGGATCAATCCTAGCCACATGTGAGAGTTTTCTGGGTTTTCTCAACTGGAGTGGGTTTTCTCATTATAATTAGCCTATATATATATATATATATATATATATATATATATATATATATATATATAGGGGATGGTTCAAATGAAAACCACTTTTATTGTGAAAACTCGAAAACTAACTAAAAAAAGCCTAAAAAACACACCAAAAATTTTTTTTCCTCAATTTTTTTTATAAAAATCGCAGGTTTTTGTATATAAAAAAAATTTCAAAATTTTTTTTTTTTTTTTTTTTTTGTATTACACATGTGTAATACTACACATGTGTATGTGTACCACACATGTGTAACACATGTGCACTACAAAAAAAAAAAACTTTTTGAAATTTTTTTTATATAGTAAAAGTAGCGAAAATTATTATGCAAAAAAAAAAAAAATTTTTTGTGTGTTTTTTTGGCTTTTTTAATTAGTTTTCGAGTTTTCACAATAACTAGTGGTTTTCATTTGAACATTCCCCTATATATATATATATATATATATATATAGTGAAAGTGTAAAATACAATATCCCTTAACGTACAATGCGTACGATATTGTGAAATCGCACATTATAAAAAAGCATGTTTGAAATCGCATGTTGGTTTTTTTTGTAGCAATTTCGCATGTTGGTAAATATGATGAAATCGCATGTTGGTATATAAAGCAATTTCGCATGTTGGTTTTTTAGCACAAATCTCATGTTCAAAAGTGAATTCGCACCAGATCGGACGGATGAGATGATCGCGTACATATTGTATGATAAGGGCCATTGTACGTTAACCTAACCCTATAATATGGGGAAAATTTCATAGAATAGTAACCAAGTTTTAAAAGTGTTCTAATTAGGTCACTGGTGTTGTTTTCGTCCCAATTAGATAACTTAACATTCAAATCAAGCCATGTCCTTTTTTTCACGTGTCAAGAAAAAAATAGAGCATAAGATGTTGGGTCGAATTATTTTAATATATGAAATTATATTTATCAAAAATAAAAACCATTTAATTACATTAAAAATTAAAAAAAAACAAGTTACAATCCACGTCATCACTCGACGTTAGCATCAAATGAAAGAGAAAAAAGAAACAAAAATCCACATCACCACGGTTACCTATGAAATGGATGAAAAAAACCCTTAATTTTAATGAAGAATGAATGTTGAGTGACCTGATTGGAACACTTTTGAAACTTGAGTGACCTAATTGGAACACTTTTAAAACTTGGTTACCATTCTAAAAAGTTACCCCATATGTGTGTGTGTGTGTATGTGTATGTGTATGTGTGTGTGTGTGTATATATATATATATATATATATATATAGGGATCGGTTCAAATGAAAACCATCTCCAGTTACGAGAACCTTGAGAACTCCTATAATCCAATAGAATTTTAACACATCACCTATATTCAAATTAAATCAAAGGGACAATGTAGTCTTTTACTATTTATGTTACATCATTTCTCTCTCTCTTCTTTTTAAAAGTCAAATCCATTTTCTTTCTTTCTTTCAGTGTTTCCCATTACTCTCTTCTCATATGTTGAAAACATAGTTAATCTGAAAAGCAATATGACAGATAATAATAATAATCATAAAAAAACAAGGGTCAAACAAAACATACCGAACCAGGAGTGAAAGAATCGATATAATTTCCTTCCATGGTCCTATTCATGCGATTCCTCATGTAGGGGTTGCATGACAAATATATATTTTTAGTCAAGATTAGACTGTCATCGTTCCGGATCGTAAAAAAAGTTTAAATTTTTTTAACACGGGCGTAAAAAAAGATTAAATTTTTTTAACATGGGTGAAACGTAATTTTTTACAACCGGGGCGTAAAAAAAATTTCAACCGGGGGTGTGGTTAAAAAAAAGAAATTTTACAACCGGGGCGTAAAAAAAAGTTTAAAACCGGGGCGTAAAAAAATTTTAAACCCGGGTAGGAAAAAAAGTTTAAAACCGGGGCGTAAAAAAATTTTAAACACAGGTCGTAAAAAAGTTTAAAACCGGGCGTAAAAAAAGTTTAAAACCAGGTCGTAAAAAAAGTTTAAAACCGGGGCGTAAAAAATTTTTAAACCCGGGGCATAAAAAAAGTTTAAAACCGGGTAAAAATTTGCTTTGTAAACTCAACCATCAAACACAAAAGATCAACAGTGGATTTAGGGAAAACGCCTAAAAATGTGAAAACGGTTAAAATGAAAAACCACCCCCAGTTGCGAGAACCATGATATTTTGGGATGGGTTAAAATGATCAAAACAAGAAAATTGGTTTATAACATGAGATTTTGGTATTTTTTAACAACATGCGAATTTTGTTTTTTTACTAACATGCGAAGTTTGGTTTGTTTATAGATATGCAATTTTCATTTTGTTTTGAACATGCGATTTTCATTTTTTCTTAACATGCAATTTTCATTTTTTTTAACATGACGTGCGAATTTGATATTGCGTACGCTTCGTACCTTAAGCCATATTGTACAATAACCGGCCTCTATATATATATATATATAGTGTGTGTGTGTGTGCGCGTGTGCGATTCAATGGGAAACACTAAAAAGGTGGGGAACACGGAACACTATATTTAACATGTTAAGTATATCTTAAAAATTCAATTTAAAATGCTAAAAAAAAAATTCAAAAATTTTTCGGAGCTTTTGTATATAAAAATGTGTAGAATCTATTCTAATAAAAAAATCATTTTTATTAAAAAGATTTCCTTTTTTTACCGTTTTTAAGATTTTTTTAGTGTTTGAATTTTTTTATTAAAAAGGCTTATACATGTATTTATATGCAAAAACTCTGAAATTTAAAAAAATTTGACTTTTAACATGTTAAGTTGAATTTTTAACATGTTAAATGAATGGTTACTGGATTCCCTACTTTTTTAGTGTTCCCTATTAAACTCTCCCTATGTATGTGTGATATATATATATATATATATATATATATATATATATATATATAGCTAGTTAACGTACAATAGCTCTTAACGTACGACCAGTACCACAGATAATTACGCACGTTCATTTGAAAATCATATACGTTATAAACTCAAAAACCCAAATCACGCATGTTGAAAACATTAATCACGCACGTTATACCCATAATCACACATGCCCCTAACTCCCAGTTCAAAATCGCATCACCTGTTCTACGGTCTGATACCATTGTTACTGACCGTTGACTCCAATCGAATCAAAGCTTGGTCATGTTCCTGCATCCTTTGTTCTGCGGTCTGAATCAAAAGCTTGGTCATGTTCCTTCATCTTATGTTCTACTGTTTTGATTTCAAGTCGTCATTTTGATGAAAATTTTCAAAATAAACGATGAATTTGACTCCCATTCGATGAAATTGACCGAACAATGGCCAATTTGAACTGAAACGAAAAGAAAATTGAACCCAATTGGAACCCGATTCAAATCGTGAATTTGATGAAACTTTTCAAAAATCACGCACGTTATAGTGTAAAATCACGCACGTTGTCGTATGCGTCGTACGTTAAGCCTTATTGTATTTTACACTTTCTACATATATATATATATATAGAAACGGGATCAGGTGAAAACGCCCTAAAGTGTGAGAACGGTGAGAACGCATCCTAAAGGAACACGTGGCGCGGGATATAATCAGGGTGTGAGGGGCTTTTTTGTCTTTTTAATCTTCTTTTTTCCCAATTTCGTGTCACATGCTACTTCATTTTTGGCGTCTAAGATTATTTTGGCGTTAATTAGATTCATTAATTACTTGGCGTTTTACTGTTTTTTGGATTTGTCTCGTTTAATTAATTGTTTTGGTGTCACATAGATAATTCTTTTGGTGTTATGGCGTTCCCCAGGTCAATTTTTTGGCGTTCGTGGCGTTGTTAATAATTCATTACGATTCAATAATATTTCATAAGATTACAATAAGACGAAATGAAAACACACTAATAGTTTTCTGTGTATGGGATTACATCGGAGATGTACCCATCGCTTTGTTCCTCACTTTTTTCAGATTCATCATCATCATATTTTAGATTGGCGTACAACGCCATCATCTCGTCTCTTCTTTGCTGCAGCCTAAACTTGAATATCATTGCAACCCTGGATCTTGCATCGTTCGAAGGTGCTAAATCACAGAGTTGTTCAAGGAGATATAGCCTCTCTGTCTTCAACATTTCCTCCATCGGCAATGAATATTTCACCCCGTGTCGATAAGTCACTTCATCGTTCCTGCTTCTTCATGCACCACCCAACTGCTAACTGTTGATAGAGGAGTATTGTCAATATCATCATCATCATCATCATCATCGTTTGCTGGAAATTTTCTCTCCAATCTTCTTATTACCGTTCGAATTCTTTCACAATCGTTATTGGAACCCCAAGGGACAGAATATCCCTCTGAACCCCTTCATCCATACTAAGTATGGCTTTGATTGTCCTGACCCTCACCCTTCTCCTATCAGAGAACTTTAGGATGAAACGTCTCCCTGACCTTCCAAACCTCCATGCAATAACCTTAGCCATTTTTTAAGTTTTTGGTGTTTTGGACAATATGTGGCGTTTTAGACAATGTTTGGCGTGTTAAGTTGTGTTCTCATGTTCTACTTTTATAATGACTTTTTTTCCAGCCAGGTAGGATGCATTCCTATAAAATGACAGGTAATTATGGTGTTTTGAAGAGATAAATAAATTCAATTTCCCATGTAGTGCTTTTTAATAGAATAAATGTTAGTAATAATGTTTCTGTCGCTTCATTTTACTGTTTGTAGTTACTGTTTTTGTTTCAGTTTCAGTTTCATCTGTTTATGGCTGTAACACGTCCTATCTTTATGGCTGTAATTATGACGTTTTGTATTTTTAATGGCGTTTAGATAAAGATGGCACTTTGTTCTATTCTCTTGCACATTGTTTTATACTTTTTTTTAGATTTATTATAATAGTACTTGTCCAAAGTAATTTTATTATTGTTTGGTAGTTTGGGCGTTTTATGGTATGATGGCGTTTCACAAGCATTTGCCATTTTGGCGTTTTTATAATATTTTTTATAGAATTAATGTATTTTGTTCTTAGCTGAAAATTACATAATAAACAATAGAAAAAGAAATTTAAAAAAAAATAGAAACAATTTATTTTCCAAATCTTCACTGTCATTAGTCTCTTTCTTCTTTTGAAACTATAAGAATTGTCACAAATAAATGGCGTTTTGGTTTTGGTGTGGTTTTTTGTTGTTCGTGTGTTGAAGTGGGTTTGTGGATGTTGGAGACATAGATCGATGACGTGTGGGTGGATGTTATTTGCCCGTCATCTTCATTATCATCATCGAGGCCAAAATAACATTTACAGTAAGATCGGTCTCTTCTCCTCATCCAAACCTTCTTCAAGAACAAAGAAGGCAAAATGACATATCGGTGTCACCGGTCTCTTTTTCTTGAAATTTGTACATCTCATGCATCAAAATCTTACTCCCCTCACCTAACAAACCATTCAGCGAAACTTCATGCAGAACATTACTGAGTACCCAAGAAACGATGTTTGTCATCGTTGATTTTTCTAACTTTTTAGCGTTTTACAGTGAGTGGTATTTAGGAACCATTGTGTTTGTGTTTTTTTGGTGTGATCAACGGAAGGTGCTGTGACGTTTCTCTTTATAGGATGTTTTTGGCGGGTAGTTTAGGCGGGATATTATTATAACAATAAATGCAATTAACAAAGTATCCAGTTTTGCTCAGCTTTATCTGTTAAGTCTGTAAGGCTTGGCGTTTATATATTATGGCGTTATACGTTTTATGGCGTTTTTGTAGGCTAAGACCTTAACTAAAACTAAGAAAAAACTATGCAGTAATAAAATTGGCGTTTTGTATTTACTTGGCGTTTTATATTTCAATAGCGTTTTATGTATGAAAGGATGTTTACCCTTTTACCCTTAATGAAGCGCGTCCACGTAATAAAATTGATGTTATTTACGAAAATGCCACCGCGCCAATCTAGTCCATAGATTGTTTTGATCGGACGATCCATAAGCGTTCTCACTGTTCTCACACTTTTCACCGTTTTCCCTAAATCTTGACCCTATATATATATAGGATTAGGTTCAAATATGAACAACTTCTCCAAAGTGAACTGTGTGAACTGATCTGGGCCCTTGATTTTTATGATCTTGAGATTTTAAGTGAATGGCATGATGGTAATTATTTTGTTAATTGTTACTATTTAATTAAATGAATAAGGGTATATATGTAATTTCCATATTAACTTGATTGCATAAATCACGTTTCTCTCTCATAGATCATCATATTCAAACTTTCTTCAATAACCGACTATTTCTTTCACTTTTATCGCCTGATCGAAGAAAAAACAGTGGAGCTTCGCCGTTCCATCGCCGACATCGATCGTTTTTTAGACCCGAATCGAAGAAAAAACGATTCATTACCATTTCATCACTGACATCGATCTTCGCCGGATCGAAGAAAAAACGATTCTAAATCCGATTTTATTCTGTTTTTCAGATCCAAATCGACAACCGACGTATCGATCGTCGCCGGATGACTGAACGGAACGGTTATCCACCGGCGGTCCAGAATATCCAGAATCGATCACCGACGTAAAGTAAGTAACTCCAAAATTCGTAATTTTTTTTGTTTTACTGATCTGCTGGACTATTAGGGTTCCGATTTAAGTTTTTTGGAGTTCAATTTTTTGAAAAACTTCTTTGGATTGTTTTGATGTTGAATGGGTAATCGCCGTCATTATCAATAGTGGGTTAAGGTTTAGTTTCTTTTTTTATACCATTGTACACTTGTGTATTCCGATTATTGGTATTATTTTTTTTGGGAAAATGTGATGAACATTGTACACTGGGTTGTACACATATGTACAGTGTGTATTTTGTGTATTATGCTTTGTTTTGAGGCGGGTGTACACATGTGTATTTCTGATTTTGCTCTTGTTTTTAATGCGATGTACACATGTGTATAGCGTCTGTTTTTCTGATATCTTAGAATTTTCTATGTATTGAATGTGTAAAGTTGTTGATATACACTTGTGAATTATGCAAAGTATTAGTTGCTGAGTTTTTTTTGTGCTATTATAGGAGATGTCATTAACGAGAAAAGTGGAGATGGAAGGTTGATAAGGATGATTCACGTATGAGCTTGACTGATGTGACCTGGTTAATTTATACTGTGACCCGGTTAAGGAAGAAGTATGCTGGAACTTGTAATGGTATGTTTGTTTGCTTGGTCGATAAGGATGATTCAGTATACAACGTGACGAATAGTTGTAAAAGACTATATTTTTGTTTTTCCGATTATGTTGGGTTTATTGTTTTTACGAAACTGGAACTTGTAATTGTATGTTTTTTTGCTTGGTTTGACAAACATTATGGAACTTGTAATTTGTTAAATATAAAATAGTTGTACAGGTATTGTTTCTATGTATGTATTATGTAGCTAATTACACATATGTACGATGCTGAGTACACATGCATAATGTTCTATTCATATCCAAGTACACATGTGTATACCGTTGAAATATGAAGGTTACGTGGATCTTAAAAATCAAAATTTGAATTCTGGTGATGAAATCTGGAAGTTACTGTTGATCTTAAAAATTGAAATTGAAATCTGGTGATTTGTTGTTTGTTTTGATAATTATCTTCTTAAAAAATAAAAGATATTGCGGATAATGAATTTAAAATAGGAAAGATGTAACTTAATTCAATTATTAAAATAATGATTTAAATCTAATTTTTTATATAATTAAAATCCTACCCTTAACAACTAAAAAGGAAATCAAGGGTCCAGATCAGTTCACACAGTTCACTCTTGGGAGGTTGTTCACTCTGGAACCCTACTATATATATATATGAGTAAATTACAAGTTTTGTCCTTTAGGTTTGTACCAAATTGCAGGCGGTGTCCTTTGCCTTTAAAATTGACGAGTTTTGTCCTTAATGTTCCAAAATCTTGCACGTTCTATCCTTTAGGCCAAACCCAGTTAGATTTTTTGGTTAACTACGGTCATGTGCCTTGCACATGAGGACATTCTTGTTATTTCATCTTTTCAGGGGTTATTATGTAAATAAATTATATTCAGGGACTATTTTGTAAAAGTAAAAAAGATAAATAATTAAAAGGGTAACTAAAAGAAACTATCCTCTGTTTCTCTATCCTTCTTGCAAGATCTGAACTCACTCCCTCTCTCTCTAAAATCATCATCTCTGTCTCTGTTCTCTCTTTATTTCACACGATCTAAGGGTGGATGTGGCGGGTTGTGGTTGTGGGTTTGGTTGCAGGTGGGTGGCTGTTATGGGCAGCGGTGGCAGGTGGGTGTTAGGGGTGGCGGTGGCCGGTGGGTGTTAGGGGTGGCAGTGCCGGGTGGGTTGTTAATCCAGATGTAGAGGTTCCCACCATTTGCCCCAAGGGGGAAAGGAAAGTATGCCTCACACAACAGTTGATACACTCCAATTGTGTGTTTTGTATTTGGTAGTTAATGGTGGTGGTGGGAGGTATTTCACTCGCCACCAGAGACGCCGGTATTTCAATCGCCACCGGAGATGGCGGAGAAGAAACCTCTGTTTTTTGAGATATTTTACTTTTTGGGTCCGTGATTGTTTAATTGTTTAGGTTATTTCACAATTTTATTGAAACTGAAGATTCATATGTGAATAACAACAGTTACTGATATTTTATTATGTTATTGAGATATTTTCCTAGTTAAACCGGAAGTTTTTCAGGTGCTATTTCCGATTGGTTAATTGTTTAGGTTGTTGCAATTTTATAGAAATTGAAGATCGATACGTAAATAAGAACAGTTACTGATAATATATATACACTCTGTTTCTGAGATTTTATGTTTTCTGATTAGTGATTAAATTTTCCGGTGGAGCTCCAGGAGTTTATCTGCATCTGGAGTTACAGGGTTTTTACAGAGAGAGAGAGAGAGAGAGAGAGTGGAGAGGCGTTTGAGAGAGAGTGAATTTTTTTAATTAGGTTTTTTTATTTATATCTTATTTTTAATCTTTTTACACATTTAGTCCCTTGATATTAGAGAGAGAGAGAGAGAGAGAGAGAGAGAGAGTGGAGAGGCGTTTGAGAGAGAGTGAATTTTTTTAATTAGGTTTTTTTTATTTATATCTTATTTTTAATCTTTTTTACACATTTAGTCCCTTGATATAAGTTATTTACTCAATAGTCCCTGGAGAGGTAAAAGTGCACATGTGTAATACAACAAATTTTTTATTTTAGAAATTTTTTTTCCATACATAAAAAATAGCGATTTTTTTATAAAAAAATCTAAAAAAAAAATTGGTATGTTTTTTAGGCTTTTTAGTTAGTTTTTTGGTTTTCTCATTTAAACTAGTTTTCTCATGATACATCCCATATATATATATATATATAATAGTTAAAAAATTAAGCATCTTTCATGTATGATTTTTCCATACAATATATGATTTTTCCATAAAGAAAATCTACCCGTTACTACAATATTAATGACCTGTCTAGTGGTTATGCTTGGTCATGACTCGTGAGTTAAGATACCAAGTCCAAAAGTCTAATTAACGCGTTGAAAAATCTACCCCATTTAGAAAATCTATTCCCTTTGGAAAAAATAGTACTCAATCGGTCTACCTCAGTTATTAGCCTAAGACAAGGGGTAGTCTCCGCTATCCTTGACGTACCGGCGGTAATATAAATCTTCAAAAAATTTGACGTTTTTTCAATTTCGTTGCCTCTATAAAAAAGAAATTTTTTAAAACGTTGCCCTTGATGTTTTTTCTAGATCCGCCGACCACCGCTGTCAGTTATGTACACCCTTACTAATTATAATGATTTTATTCTTGTAACTCATAAACATGCATATCCATGGCTCGTGTTAGTTAGTTTGTTAAATAAACTATTTGATTATTCATTTGCTCCGGCTTTGTAAATCTAAAATGTCAACCCTTAAGTCAATCATGAGCGAATAATTTACTTTCAGTAGACATTATGGAATAAATTTGCGAAAATCGTACGAGTCTAACAAGTTAGAAAGATAAGAGACACATGTTTAATCTCTCATAAAAGCTGCTAAAGAGTAAAACAATTTAAAAATCATATTTCATGAATAAAAAAAGTAATAATCAAGCGAAACAATTTCAATTGAATTATTTTAAATTTATTTAACTAGTTTTGAAACTTGCTATAATATCTGCACATTGAATTTTGGGTCGTTGGTTATAAATATTATCTTTTTTATGTCCATAATCCTCACCAATTGATAACAAGCCACCCATGCTCGACATGAGCACCTGCAGCCTTTGTATGCTATTGTTCTTATGCACTTTAAACAACGGATTATGCGCAAACCTTGTAGATGTAGACGTAGGGATCGTTCTTGATATGGAGTCATGGATTGGTAAATCCATTCATAGTAGCATTATGATGGCAATATCAGACTTTTATTGTCGGAATCATAGTTACAAAACAAGTATTGTTGTCCATGCAAGGGAGACAGATTACAAGCTATGTCCACCGTTAAGATCAATTGTTCCCTCTTGCTAGTATTTGGTTTCAACATGATTTAAATAAGTGCGAAACATAGCTACGTCTCCTTGCCCCATGTATTCCTAAACATATGTGCACATTAGACATAAAGTACATATATACAGAGTGCATCTATGCTCACACAAAAGCATTCATCTACCACTTCTTGCCTTAAATTTATAAGGCCCCAAGCCTCCCTTCTCCCTGTTATAGTCATATGATGGTCCCTAATAGTCGAAATGTTTATTTGTATTTTAGGTATTTATATTTCCTTGAAATTAGCATTATTGTTGTATCTCATCTCCAAATTGAGATACAGTTTTGTATTATATATTCAATAATTATCAATGAAGAGATCAACTTTCGAGAAGTCCATTCTTTCATAGCCTAATTTTTTTTCTCTAACTGGTGCTAGCGCGGATTACATCTTCATCGACCTTCTAGCCTTTCTCATTGATCACCTCTTCTATTCTTTTTCACAAACCTTCCCACCTATGGATTCCAAAATTCACCCTGCTGTTACAGTATCAAACATTAAAAACTTCATACATGTTTCACTCGAGAAGGAAACCAGCCACTATACCACTTGGTCGGAGCTCTCCAAATACATTGCAAGGCCAAGTGTATGATCACCTCCAACCCAAACCCCTACCCTTTGTTGTTTCCTCATCTACTCATCTTCTTTAGAGAAAGAGTCTTCCAAACCCGTTCACTCTAATGACATATGGGAGAGGATTGATGCCATTGCCCTTAACATCCCAACACCGAACACCACGGCCTATTACACTTGGATGGCCCTAGAAAACATCTTTCAAGATAACAAAGCTTCTCATGCATTTCATCTAAATCAATAGATTTCAACCACTCTGTCTTGAGGGTTTTGCAAACATCTCGGCCTACTGTCAAGCCTTAAAGGACTCTGGCCAATTGGCTAATGTCGGTCCCCCTATACCCAATGACAAGTTAGTGCTTCAACTGATCACCGATCTTAACGAGCAATACGAGAGGAATGCTATGCTACTACAACATTAATCCTCACCACTCCTGGATTTCTATGAGGTCCGGTCCTGGCTACAACATCAATCCTCCGCCTAGTTACTTGGAATCAATCAAACACAGTCAACCTCTGGCAAAATCGGATCTAGTAGGTCAACTCTGGCCGAGTATGACTTTAAAAAAATAAAACATAAATTCTATGCCTATCATATTAAAGAATGAATATCATTTTCATGGATTTTGTTATAATTATTAGTAAATTTATGTTATCTGACATATATTTAATTTTCGAAACCTAATTTCTTTATAATTTAACATGTCTGAGTACTCCCCGAGTACTCTCCGCCTAGGCTCAGTACTCTCAACTCCCCAGTCGACCGTCTAGCGACTTTTGCAACCATCCTCACAACTCAACTAACCTCGGTCATGGCCATGGCTTGGGCAGAAGTCGGGGTTGTGGTCGCAGTTCCGAAGGTAGTGGATACTACCCAACAGTCCAGTATGGCTATTCCCATCACCCTTGGGCCCCTCTTTCACCAAATTGGACCGACCCAAATTTTGGTTATCAACAACAGTACAAGCCCACTTTGTCCATACCCTACAACTTTGAGGCCCAACCTAAATTCTGCAGCCCAATCCTCCTCGGGCCACGCCCGATTCAAGCATACATGAGAGAGTACACCCCAACAGATGTTCAACAAGCACTCTACACCACACCATGTCTCTAAACCCGCCTCACCTGATCAAAACTGGTATTTGGTTACCAGGACAACCACACATAACAAACCAGCCAGGTAACATCTCTATTATTTTAGTAATTGCATATCGCGAAACATCATTTTTGGAAATGGAACGACCATTCTCGTAACTGGATATGGAAATCAACACCTACCAACCTTTTATCCACTTCAAAAATTGAATCATATTATTTATACCCCTCATTTAATCAAAAACCTTCTTTTTATTCGTTGTCTTACAATCGCTAACCTAATTTCTATTGAAATTTACCCTTTTGGTTTTCTTGTGAAGGATCTCAAGAACCGGACCCCTATCATACAGTAATAATAAACCCTAACCAAATTACTTTACCTTCAGCTTCCCATGTATGACCAATTGTGGGCTTTCGGCTGTCTATGCTACCTACTTATCCCATCTACTACATTCCACAAACTCAAATACCGGTCCAACACATGTGTTTTCTTAGGATACCCATCGAACCACCGGAAGTACAACTGCCTAGACCTAAAAACAAACAAAATAACCATTTCCCGCCATGTTCATTTCGAGGAAATGAACTTTCCTTGTGCCCACCAATCACCTACCCCTACACCCTCCTATGACTTCTTAACAAATCAACTATACCCACTTTTATGGCCCCACATCCAATCTACCATAGTCCCATCCCCTCCAAATACCTTGCTCTTCACAGCTCACTCTGCACAAACTTCAGCCCACACCCAACAACATCGACCTAATTCAGTCTACCATCTTCAACCCACTTCGTGTACACCAATTTTGCTGCCCCTAATCCCACTTCAACAACTCCTAAATGTATCTATCCGCGGCTCATTATGCGGTCAGCGCAGTTCTCATGGTAGAACGTGGGGGAGTGCAAACGCCAATCTACTATGTCAGTAGAGTTCTGACATATCCAGAAACTCGGTATCCCATATTGGAAAAATTGGTTTTAGCACTGGTCCACACCTCCCGGCGCCCCAGGATGTACTTTCAAGGGCATAAAGTTCAAGTCTTGACAAATTACTCGCTACACCAGATTTTGAACAAGCCGGAGATCTCAGGACGGCTTGCAAAATGGGCCATTGAGCTGGGGGGTTGGATATCGAGTACCGAAGGAGAACATCAATCAAGGGTCAAGTATTGGCAGACTTCATAGCTGAAATCCTAGAGGGGAACATATCCAGGGGGTAACCCCAGAAGCCCTGGAATCTAGTACCGCCAATGAAATTTGGAAACTGTACACAAATGGGTCGTCCAGTGGCAAAGGAGCAGGAGCATGTCTCATGTTAATCATCCCGGAAAGGGTTAAGTTGATGCACGCCCTAAAGTTCGAGTTCGAGTGTTCAAATATGAATCAGAATACGAAGCGTTATTGGCAGGGCTACATATGGCACATGCTATGGGGGCCACAAGAGTCGACACATATATGGATTAATTGTTGGTAAATAACCAAATAAATGAAACATACGAAGCTCGTGATGAATCTATGGCAAAATATTTAGCTAAAGCAAAAAGCCTGCTCGCCCTGTTTAATAGCGTAAGCTTGACACACGTTCATAGGGGTAAAAATCAGATAGCCGATGCGCTCAGCAAATTGGCCACATCAGGAATGGAACATGAAGTGAGAGTAGAGACGTTGCATACGCACCTGGAGAAGTATACGCTATGGCTGTGGAGGAATGCTAGATGACACCTCTGGTAAAATACTTAACAAACAAAGAATTACTGGCATCCAAGGGTGAATCAAGGAAGGTACAGGCAAAGGCTTTACAATATGAACCGAAGGGGGGAGCATTGTATCGGAAGTCATACTTGGGCCCGCTATTGCGCTGTGTTTCCCCTACGGAGGCAAAATACTTGGTTAAATAAATGTGGTATTCACTTTGGTCCCCGTTCGGTAGTGGCAAAGATAACCAATGTCGGGTACTATTGGCCCGGAATGCATGAGGATGCATTCAAAGAATTACGCAAATGCATGAGTTGTCAATGCTATGCATCGAAAACCTTGCTCCCCAAGAACAACATGATACCAGTAACCGCTGCATGACCTTTCCAGAAATGGGCGGTCGATATCGTAGGCCCTTTTCCAATGGCTTCTGGAAAGGTCAAGGCTAAACCTATGGCAAAAATTACGGTGGACAATGTCAAGAAGTTCTTATGGGAACACATAGTTTGATGTTTCGGTTTACCATTATACCTAGTCAGCGACAATGGAACGCAGTTTGCTGGCAAGACAATCCAGGATTGGTGTAAAGAGCTTGACATACACCAAATTTTCACCTCAGTGGCCCACCCTCAGGGCAACGACCAAGTGGAAAGAGCCAATAGGAGTTTGTTAGATGGAATCAAGAAACGCCTCGATCGAGAAGGCATATGTTGGGTGGACAAATTGCCAACAGTCCTCTGGGCCCATCGAACTATGCCAAAGTCTGGTAACAAAGAAACGTTGTTCAGTCTAACGTACGACATAGAAGCAATGATTCCAGTGGAGGTTAGGCTTCCGTCCGTAAGGCGTTTGACCACACAGGATGATAATGACCAGCGCCTTTGAGAAAACCTGGACCTTAGAAACAACTAAGTCACTTCTGCAGGAGTATGGAGTATGCTGGTGTTCAAAACAACTAAGTCTTGAAACAAAGCCAGACCATTTTCCAGCACAACTGGGTGCACCGCATCAACCCCCTCGTGTTTGGAAAGAAGGGATGCTCCGGTCACTATTGGGCAACCCCTTCGATGACGGACATAGGAGAGGCCAAAGCGACGTATCTCGGCATCTCCAACAGGTGAACAGTCCACTCGCATATCCGTAATCCCACTTTTTTCAGTAACAGATGCCCCCTTTTGGGCACGATAAAGAAATTCCTATTTTTGGACTAGAAATAAATATGAGAAACGAAGGAGATTTCATATATTTATTTGCGGGTTTGTATTCTATGTTGGAAGAGCTTCGCAACGAACTAAATCCAGAAGTTACAGGTTCAGATAAGACCATGGCGTAGTCGCCATTAGAGTACTTGCCAAGAAACATCTTGATATATGGAACCTCATCAAAAATGGCATCTGCACCTCCGGGTTTTCCACCTTTTGTTAATGCCTCAGCATAGTCATCATATGAGGTATATGACATTTGCATAGAGCCTGTAAAATCTGTATTGTTGACAATCAATCCTCGAAAGAAAGTGCCATCCACAATCCCCGCTTTTGATGCTATTTCAAATTGTTCAACTGTCAACAGTAATGTCAATGTTGCCGTGTAACTTGAAATCAGAACAAGCACAATGATTAACCAAATAATTGGGTAAGTTGGAAGAAAATAACAACACCAATCGATGCGGGTGGGTTGGGTCTTACCCCGCTTAGAGACACAAACATTGGTCTTCTCACAAAGTGATGGTGGAGATTTAAAAATGAGTCAAATGCATTATAGAGGAGAGTGGTGGTATCTATACATAGCATAAATCGATCTTGGTCAGTTCTTCGATACTCTAAAAGCATTACGGGTACTTGGAGCACAATTGCAAACTAGAAAATTTCTTGCCGAATTCTAATGAAAGTTTGGGGAATTTTTAAAAGGCGAAGTAGGAAGGGGTAGTAAAATAAGGTTTTGGCTTGACCCATGGTTATCCGCACACCCTATACGAAAGACTTTTCCAGCCCTTTTCTCTCTTGAAAAAGATAAATCACAGATGGCCGCGGACTGTTTTGAGGTCACAAATGGGGCTACTAAGTGGAAGTGGAAATGGAAAAGGGATAATATATTGAATGAGGTGGAAAGCATTGAGCTAGAACCTGTTGTATTTTATTTTGTTTCAAACTTGTTGTAATTCTATTTCGAACAATGTACTTGATGTTAGCAATGAAATGAAATTTGTTTATTAAATGCTTGTCACAATTAGTGTTATGAAGTCTCTTGCAATCTCGTTTTCGTCTCACTCTGATGTTTCCGCCATCGGCCGGGGTGTGTGAATTTTAATCAAGGATGATACACTTTGGTTATAAGACTTATACTAAGGGTTGTATGGTACGCATTGGTTATAACTTGACAATGCATTTGACCAGGGAATAAGTTAAGGCTGTTATAATTAAGGCCTTAGTTTGTTCAGGGATTTGTAGGATTTAGGAGAGTAATAAATAGGGATGATACAATGCTCAAACCTGTTTGTAATTGAAGGCAGTTCAAGTTGGCAGCCATGGCTTATAACTTAAGTTTGGTAGCGATGACCTGTTTGACCAGAATAGATGGTCAAACTTGTGAGTAATCGAAGGCACTTTAAGTTCTGCAACTACTTCTCTAACTACAAGTCAGTTGCAATTGCGAATGTCAATCCTAATTCAACTCGTAAAATTAAAACCCAAATTACGTTCTAATAGCACAACCCATTTCAAATTATGTAGGTCAAACCTTTCGAGTTCTAAAGGTAAAACAGAGTGCAATTCTACTTAGATGTTTTAATACGGGCTTTACTAAGTGCTATTAACTTCTTATTTGCTGATTAATTAATGATAAACAATGGTTAGTTACTAGATTAGGAAAGATTTTTGAACATGGAAGGAATATATAACTTATACGTTCAGGGACGTAAATTGTAACTAAAGATACGGGGATATTTTGGTCTTTTCACTGATTTCAAATGGTTAGTTAGTGAGAGGGACCTGATTGCGACCGTACGTGTAAGTAGATGTAAACCCCAGAAAAGAAAACTGTACTTTACTCAAAATTTTAAGGGGGTGGCGCCCCCAAGGGTGGCTTTATTAATTAATCCGAGTAGACGTCCCATGGACCAGACCACAAAGCCCTTAAAATACTTCCAATAATCCGAGTAGACGTCCCTTGATTACTAAATCTATAAAATGAAAGCAACAAATCAAAATGAAATTAGTAACACTTTAAAATGTACATAAAGAAACAATATTAATATATATGACTTACTCCCCATCTTTAATATAAATCCACTCGCGGTTGATTGGTTCAGGTACTTGGACTTGGGAAGTGCATCCTCGTCTTGCAGGACCAACACGAAACGTGGACTCATCATCATCACCACCCTCAATGGGAGAATGAACAATAGACACATCATCACCAGCTAGACGACTAGATTGACTACTACCTCCACCAACACCTCGATCACCAACGAGACGACTAGATTGACTACTACCTCCACCAACACCTCGATCACCAGTTTGACCACCACCTTGCCCAACACCTCAATCACCAGTTGTTAGGATCTGAGTTTACTTGTTTGTGTTGTTTTTATAAGATGAACAATGAAAGAAGATAAACAGAGGAATAATCTGCAGCGGAATGAATGAAAAACTTTATAACACAAACAAGGAAAGAAAAGCTTTCATCATGTATACTTTGTATCAAATGATTTCATTAGAAAATATTCAACGTATGCATGAACACTTACTTTCTCCCCCTCAGCCTGAGCTCACAATGTTAATTCGTACAAAATGTAAGTGTGTGCAAAGAGCTAGGGATGAGCATGTGGTACCAGATACCGATACTGTACCGATACCATACCGGTTGTATTCGGTATCGGTATCGGTATCAGTATTACGTTTTACCATTTTTTCGAGATCAGGATTTTCGGGATTGGTACCGGTATTTTTTGGTAATACTGAATTAGTACCGATTTCCCACTACCTATTTCCCACCCATAATTCAAGTAGGGTGGTGAACTGTAATTCGTATGGTAAGCTTGTTTTGAAATTCGTATGGCACTTAACGGATGCGTTGATTAAGGATGTTGATTCAGTGATTCAATTTCCATTCCTATACAGTGATTCTCAAACTAATCAGAACTGAGGATCTATAAGCAAATAAGCACCATCGGTCTTGCTATTTTGGATTCATTTTGAAACTGATTAAAAAAAACTTAAGGCAATCATCAGTCCCATTGTTGATACAATGTTGTGAAGATCAATGAAATCTATAGCTACTATATAACTATTGATACAATTATGTCACTACCCATGAAATCTATAGCTACCCATGTATTATAAGGGATGAGCACAACAAGACTAGTAATATTTAATCACATTCTAGTATATACACACTTACACAGTATGATTACATGTTTATTTCCCTAACCATGTTCTTCAAATTTCTAGTATTCTATAATGTATATGACTAACTTTTTTGCAAATCTTGGTATCCAAAGTCGGAGATAGAGCTGGTTGATGATTTTGGTGCCAATATATCAATTTAAGAATTCGGTATCAACCGGTATTATACCGAAAAACCGGTACCGATACCGGTACTGTTAGGATCTGAGTTTCTTATGATTGTGTTTGTTTGATTAAAGTGAAGATGAATGATAAACAATTTGCAGCAGAATTAAATGAAATAAACTTTCAACACAATCAAATGGAAGAAATGCTTTCAACGCACATGTTTGACATGAAATCGAATGATTATATTTATTACAATCTTCAATAACAATGCATGCATGCAATACAATCTCCCCCTCAGCCTGAGCTCACACTGGTTTGTTCGTACAGAATGACTTGTGAAGAAAGAGCTAATAGAACAGTACAGGGTACTGTTCTATTTATAGTACACGAGCAAACCACTGAAGCATTTTTGCTGACGTCACCATGAAAGTGACATCTAACCTCCTAACAACCTACAACCGCTGATCTATATAAACACTGCTTACTAACTACTGATTACAAAACAATACAAGTAATATACTAAACTACTGTTTCTCCTTCCACTGTTGTGACTCCAGCAGTACTTTATATCTTCAGCAGTGCTTGACCCATATCAGTAGATTGAGCATCAGTGTTTAGTCTTCAACAGTCTTTAGGTCTTCATCAGATGTTGAAGGTCAGCAGTTGTTGTAGAGGAACAGTGGATGGAGGTCATCAGTTGTTAGGGGCCACTTCCAAGGGGAAAGACTGATGCAAGCATCTGCTTATTCTGAATCCAGTGTGCTGATCTAGTTTTGGCTTTATCAACTGTTCCTTTGGTAGGGTTCAATCCCAACAATCTCCCCCTGGAACAGATGATGCCAAAACTCTTCATTATTTTGGATTTTTATTGCCTCATCAAAAATTCCCTAACTTGGCCTTTGAATTGTAATTCAAAGTCCATGGAATCTGTGTTATCCTCATCCCTGCACAGTGTAAGCTCAAGGAGATCTTGAAGATCTTTTTCACCCAGGCCAAGTGCTTGTTCCCTTGATATTTGCTTCACCTCACCATTGGATCTGAGCAAAGTCAATACGTGGGTCTGTTTGTCAGATTTCCACTTTAGTATTTTTTTTAATCCTTTAGGTTTCTTGGGAGAGTTTTTATTGTTGATGAGTTTGGAGATGGTGGCATGGTGATGACAGGTTGAGCAGTGTTTGTATCTTTTGCCAATTCAGGATTTTCTGCTATCATCTGTTGAAGGACCATTTTTATAATGTAATCCCCTTGTGATATATCTTTTGTTGTTTATGCATCCATCTGCTTTTGTTTCCTTCTTTGATAAAGGATGGCAGAAGGTGGAGCAGTGGATCTCCTGATTTGTAGCTTTTGTGGTTTTACTAGAACCACTGCTTTAGGATATCAGCTCTTCTTTCATTCTCTTCAGCTTTAAAGTTCTTTCTGGTACATTTTTCTTGTACTTTGACCAAACAGGAGGAGTGTGTTTTACTTTGTCTTTGTTCATCTTTTCCACTCTTTCTAACTCCTCTTTGAGCTCACCAAGGGTCCATTCCTTATATTGAGCCTTTTCTGCCTTGTATTTCTTGAATGCCATAATGTGTTCAATGTAATCTTTTCTCAGGCTTTCATCATCTCTTTCTGATAATTTTTGACAAAGATCTTTTGAAAACTGCTCCAAAGTTCTGACTTGAGTGAGCAGGTATTGAAAGTATCTTTGGATCTCTTTGTCAGATTTTCCCTTTGAATTTCTCTTAGAGATATCCTCTGCTTGTTGAGCCTTTAACTTCAAATATTCTTCTATGTTATTAGGCCTAGGATATCCTTGAAGAGATGGCAGGTTCCTTTTTGCAGGGTCATCTTCAGAGTAGAAGGATTTTATCTCCTCTCTAACTGCTGGAAGATCTAATGGATACTGAAATCCTGCAGGAACAATGGCAGTGTTTGGATTTTGAACTTGTGCTGATGATAATGGAACAGGGTTTGGAATAGGGACAAGGGTCAGTGATTGTGAAGATGTTGGAGGTGGGGAAGTGTCATCTTCCAATATTATTCTTCTCCTTTTGGGTTTAGGAGAGGTTTGTGGTGTTTTGGTGGGTTGAGTGGTGGTGATTTGAGTGATAGGTGGCTGACTAACAGCTGTTGAAGCAACTGGTGTTTCAACCACTGTTGTCATTACAACAGATGATGTGTCATCTGATGTCTTCTGCTTTTTGGCAGGTGGTGTTGGTGGTAGTGAAGTTATTTTTGGAGGGGCAGTGGGTTGTATGGTGATTGTTGAAGTGGTTGAAGTGTGTGTTGAGGTAGTATTGGTGGCAGTTGTTGGGTTAACATCTGTTGAAACCACTGAAGTACCAACCGTTGCTGATACAACAGGTGTTTTAACATCTGTTGGTTTGGAGGTTTGATGAGAAGAGCTTTTGGGAGTTTGGGGAATATGTTTTGTGGGTCTGGAAGGTATGGATTTGGGTTGCCTCTCTTTTCTAGTGGGTTGTCTTCTTTTAGGCTTAGGATTTTCTTGATCCTTTGGCTCAGAAGTACCCTGTTCTTCCTTCTCCATTAAAACTTTCTTCTCCTGCTCAAACCTTGTTTTACCCTTTGTCTCCATATCCTTTTTTAGCCTTGCCTTTTCATTAGCAAAAGCATTTAAGGATTCATCAACCTTTTTGGAAACATCTGGCCTAGGGATTTCTGCAACCATACTAGATTTATCTGGTGCAATGTATAGACCATCTTCATATCCCTTTTTCTTCTTAACTTTCTCCCCCTTTTTGGCATCACCAGGAGCTTTATCAACAAAGATGATTGTAGGAGGAGCAGTGCCAGTGGTTTGTAACAGATGGGCCTTGATTGCCTTGATATCTGCATGTGTATCTTTAAACTTAGCTTCCATCAAATTTCTGATCTTTTGAACTTGAACTTCATGTTGTTGATCAGCATATTCTCTTTGTTTGTGAAGCAGAGGTTGAAATAGATTCCAAAGCTCAGTGGGAGTAGTAGCAGATGATGGAGCAGATGTTTGAGCTGGTGCAGCAGTGGGTGTTGCCTTTTGTGCTTGTAACAACTATTGCAGCATAGTTTTGATTTCTGCTACAGATGTGTCAATCTTGTCAACCCTCTCCGTCAATTCTCTGTACATTAAACCATCACCCAAGTTAATGGGATCATCTGATTTCCCACCAGTGGTGGTTGTATCAGTGGTTGACTTAGGGAAATTTTCCCAAAAATCATCCACTGATGCCCCTTTTTCTTGGTACTGGGGACTTCTTCCTTCAGCAGGGGTAACCAGTTTTAGTGAACCAGTGAATACTGGAAACACCCTGGTTCCCAAAGAAGAAATTGCCTTCAAGGGAGTCTCACTTATGAAACTACTGTCCAAGTGTAAACCAATGGGTTCAACACTTGTAGTAGCTGCTCCACTTGAACTACTGACAGGAATTACTTGTAATTCATGCAGTGTAACCTCCTCAGTTGTTGGTGGGTTAGCAATGATAGAAGCACCAGACTCAGTCACTTGTTGTGGCATAATCTCATTGACAGGTGATTGAGATGAACTGATTTGTGTCTGGGCTAAATCAAGTGCATGCAACAAAGGTTTTATTTGTGGTGGAATTTGTGCAGTGAGGATAGGGGTGGAAAGAGAATTTGCCCCGGGAGGTGGGCTGTGGATGATGGAATCAAGTGATTCCAGAGCATCATAATGTGGTGTCCCTGTTCTTACAACCTGATCTTTTTGAGAAGAAGCAGGATGAGTTTTAGGCTCAGGTTGAGATCTTTCTTTCAACTGCTGTGAGGAAGTAGTAGCAGTGGTTTCTAGTGACTTTTGTGTTCTCACTGGTAGTTGCTCTGGGATCTCGTCTTCCAGAGTTACCTTTTTATGAGGTTTGGGGGGCTTTTGTGATTTTTTCTGTTTTGGTCTTTTGGTGGTTTTAGGTGTGGGTTTCACAGCAGTGGTTGTGCTGCTGTGATCACCTTGAGCAGTGGGCTCAACAGCAGGTGCCTGAGGAGTAGTGGTATCTGCTGAAGTCTGCCGAGGAACCTCTGTTTGTGTTTTGGAAGTTTTTGACAGCCTTGTGAAGGTTTCAGAGGTTATGCTGTTTATTTGAAAAGGATTGCCTTGGATAAGCACATGGGTATTATCCTTTGAAAATTTCTTATTAAAATAGTAACTTAAAAACCTTGGAAATAACAAAAATGATTTTTTATTAACATTTGTAACAAGATAATTGAAGATCTCCTGGGAATAGTTAAAATTTTCTCCATGTAGTATAGCATAGCCCAGGTATTGGATCTTCAATGGGATTTCATTGAAAGCAGTGGTTTTGTTTGACACACACATTAGGAGGGTATGAAATAAAAACCTTGTGGCAGGTGGAAAACTGCCCTTTTGTAAAGTATCTTTTTACATTTCTTCTCCATACCCTCTTTCAATGAAATCCATTTGATACTCTGTTTTTTGGGAAAGAGGTTTTACCTGTAAGATCATCGAGTTCAAAGACCTCCGAAATGGTTTGGGGTGTGATTTTGACTGAAATACCTTTTATTGAAGAAGTAATGGATAAGGGCTTTTTATCCTTAGTTTCAAGTTTAGCATTTTTCCAAAACTCTTGTTGGATATCCAGGTAGATCGGAGCATAACAGGTCAACAAAGTGTTGTACTTTGAAGACGACAGAGCATCAATTACAGAGTTGAATGTTGTGGTATGACTTGGTTTTTCAAGTAGACCTAAGTAATTATGAGGAGTTTTGAATGGAAGAGCCATGACTGGATTGAAGACGGTGAAGAACGAATGAAGAAGATGAGTGATTTTTTAGAGAATTTAGGAGAAACTGCTTTGTGAAGGGAATTTTGAATTCGATTCGACAGTACAAACCCTGTTTGGGGTTTTGATCAGGGTTTTATAAGGGGAAAAAGTGAATGCTGACGTGGCAGCGGTTACAAAAAGATCTGACGGCCAAGTACTGCCCACGTGACAACCTCTGATGATAATGGAGGACAGTTTGTAGGAAACCAATGATGGAACAATATCAGTGGTTTGCAACGGTAACGATGAAAACAATGGCAGATTTTTAACTATCAGTGGATAGCCTATCAGTGGATTAAAACACTGATGTTTGATCAACAGTGATTAACAAGGAAATGAGAGAACAGATGTTTGAACCAAAAAAAGTGGTTATGTTCAGTCTAATCTCATGGATGAACTTTCTAACTATTGCTCTTTGTATCTTGAGCCCACATTTCGTGAACCACACAATTTTGCTTCTAGCATTCCATGTTCTTCAAGTACCGATCTTCGGTTAAGTATATTCAAACATCTATCCCAGAGATTATTTGAAAAGGGTGGACATTGTAGGATCGTTGAATCGATCTAATGAGTCGATCAGAAGAGTTCTAATCCAAACCAAAGGCGGAATTCAATGATTCGGACTTGATTACAGCATGATTCACACTAGGATTCACTTTAACTGTCTTGTATATTGATTTGAAAGCTTTACAGACCACTTGACACTTCGGCAGCACCTCTGCTCCGGAATCAGCAACCTTACAAATGAGAGACCAAGCTCAGCTATTTATAGTGGTGGCCAGTTAGCATGAAACAACATGATCCACTTCGTACGAAGTGGTCACTTCGTACGAACTGGCTTTGCCAGTTCGTGTGAACTGAATTGTTTGCTCTAAACACCTATTTTCTTGACTGCTAAGCTTCGGTTTATCCTATCTAGATACAAGACTCGATACAAGACGAAGTCGACAGACATATGCACCAATAGACTCCCCCTTGGATGTTGACGAAATCTTCGGTGTCGAGTCTTCAGTATGACAAGTCTTCAGTCTTGATCAGTCTTCTCGCTCTATCCAAATTATCTGACACTGTAAGTATCCTTCAATCTCTATCTTTCTTCTATCTCTTGCGCATCAGCCTCAGCAGCTTCTATCTTGAACACAGTTCCAGGATCAGAAACTGGCTCTTACAACTTCAGACTCCCCTTTGCTAGCAGACTCCCCCTTAAGTTGTTCCAGGATCGTAATCTGACATAGCTTTCGTTCTAGAATCATAACCTGGCTCAAACTCTGCTCAGGCTTAGAATCGGGGATCTTCTCAAGTTTAGAAACGTCTCCTGGCTCTTCGTAGCAACAGGATTAGGAACCTGGCGACCTGCACAAAACTTTACCCAAAAGTAAATTTCTCAAATTTTAAGTTTTAACAATTTTAATCTCTGATTAACCACTTGTAAGAATACCATTCAATCATCAACAATACTTAAATCAAGTTCAAATTAATGACCTTGATTAACCACTTGTAGGATTATTGATACAACAAATCAATACAATCATTGATCATTTTTTTCATTTTTCAAAACAATCACCCAACCATTTGTTGTTCATCATATTTAGCACTTGGAATTTTGAAAATCAGCTTCTCAAACATCAGTTGTCGAAAATAAGATGAAATAAAATCTTTTTGATTTTTCAAAATTTATGCTAAAACACACTAACGGAAAGCAGTAAAGAAATATTTACAGACAATATTTTTGTGAGTTTGTGTTTAAGAGGATCATATCAGTTTTTGAGACAAATCACTAGCACCATTGAGCTTTAAACACTTTAAGTTCTAAACGATTCACTTAGATTGTCAGTATACTGATCCACTTAAATTTTCACACAAAGTTCAACTGTTTCGAGATACGAAATTAGTGTTTTAAGGACTTAAACTTATTCGCGTGTCCCACCTCAGAATATACTCTCGTATCCAGACTTCTATATTCAGTCTTACAGGTAAATGTACACTAATGATATCTGTAAACGGGTAATGCGAGACCATGAGAGCTCAGGTTAGAACTTCCGTTCAGACAAAGAGATGATGGCTCGTCTTTAGGTGTGTCCCGATTAGGGATCTTTTCTTCAACAGCACATGATTAGCATTTTTCAATGATTCATCATTTTTTATGCTGAGGGTGGGCTTTATGATTAAAGCAGTGCAGAGCATTATACGAGGACTAGGCTATTGCTCCCGCTAAATCAGAAGTCCTGGTATAATACCCCAGATATCATCACGCACAAAGACCTAGTATGTCAGAAATAGAAAGTCCTTCAAACAAGATTTCAGGGGTTACCTATATATCCGAGAGATGTTCCCCACGAAATAAGTAAGTATTCGTATTTAGGTTTATATTTCGAAAACAATCTACTGAATGTATAAAAACCTACTGGCATATCATCAATGAGACCGTTTATCCCATTTGACTTTCCAATTCTTTAGCATGCTGTGATTGTCTACTGATGTACTATCATTTCCTCTTTTTCTCAACAAAACTCATTTTTGAATTTTAATTTTTTTCGATGTTTTTGGTTTTTTAGATTTTATCATGTTTTTGGATTTTTCAAAATTTCTAATTTTTTACTCTCCCTAAAATCAAAAATATGTTTCAATTTTTGATTTTCTGGGAAAATTTGAAAGTAAAAACAATAAACTGTACAAATAAAATGACAAACTGATGCGAATTGCTTCAATTCGCCATCCACTCGGCATAAACAATCAGAACTCCCCCTGTCAACAAACTATTTTCCCATTATGATTTCAAAACACTTAAGTTTGTTTTAATCAAAATGGTTTTTTCAGAAAAATTAGTTTGCGGGGTTTCATCACATTGTTTTTTCAACCACTTGTAGGTTCACTTTTCCTTTTCTTTCACCACTTGTAAAATCTAACACTTTTAGGTTTTTCACAAAAACATTTTTCCAAGAATGATGCCGATTCCTGCTCCACGATTACCAACTTGGGAGCTCCGGCAAGTCCGGTTTTATTTTTTAAAGAATCTCACCCATGCCTGAGGAATCATGGGTGAACCATCAGCATTTGGTTTAACTTTTTTCGATTCATAAAACTCTTTCACTCCCTTAACTTTTCCGTCAGCCATTTTCCCAAAAATATGTAACACTTTTCCATTAAAAGCTTTTTCAGCATCAAATTCTTTCTCATCAGCAAAGAATTGATCTGAAATCTCACTCTTACCAACTTTTGATTTCAAATTTATGTTTGATAATGGTGGAAAGTTATCATCATACATTGTCGGAACGGAATTCTCATCTTTTTGCACAACAGATGGCTCCTCTGACTTTGACGAGTCAGATTCATCGCCAGAACTATCATCTGAATTTTTAACAACCCATTTTTGTTTGTTCAAATTTGCTCTTCTTTTGTAAAACTGTTTCGAACTTTCACCAACTTCGAAAGTCGAATTTTTGAACTCTTTAAATTTTTCTGTTGGTTGTTCTTTTTGATCAACACATTTTTCTTTCATTTTAGAGTTAGAAGAAACTCCCTGTTCTGTGTTGGTGGACTTTGGGCAATTCCAAGTAATATGTCCAACTTCTTGACATTAGAAACAAGTTCTTCGTTCAACTCTTTGTTCAGATTTCATCATCATAATCTTTTTCCTTTCAGCGAGAAACTCCTTGTTTGACTGTCTCCAGAATGGTTTCTCATTCTCTTCTTCCGAACTTCCTCCTGAAACAAATTTAGTTTTTGGTTTATAATTTTTCTCATTTTTATGATTTTCTGGTGGAATAAAACCTAAACATTTCTTTTTGAAATTACTATTATGGTTTGGTTTCTTTTGAAAACCAGAACCAGAACTGTAACCTTTTTTCTTGTTCAATCTTTGTTGAACTCTTGAAGTGTACTTTTTGGGTTTTTCAGTAAGATTTACATCTTTTATTTCAGAAATATTAATTTCTGTTAATTTGAAAACCTTATTGATCATTTCAGTTTTGACACTTCTTATTGGAAATTCCTCATCAGAAAATAATTTGTCAGAATCATTCAAAGTATATGCTACTTTGAATGTTTCGTCATTCAAATTATTTTTCGACATCAGAAAATCTTTATTGTAAACTCTTTTGACCGGTGAATTCGAACTGTCAACTGATGAACTTGAACTCTCAGATTCAGACTTTGACTCTGACTCTTCATCCTTATCCAACACCTGATCGGCCACTTTCTTTAACAACTCAGACTCATGATCAGTGTCAGACGATGTGAATGTAACGTCAATGTTGTCTGGTAACTCATCAGTTGTTTCAGACTTTAATTTATATTAACTGCCTTTTTGACTTCATCCAAAATAGACTTTCTGGGAGAATAACCTTCCCAGATCGGAGGCGGGCACCTTTGATAATTTGTACTTTGTTTCTTACCAGTATCCGTATCTTCCGACTTCTTATCTTGAAAAGCTTCAAAACCTGCTACAGTCGGATAAATTCTATCAATCAAGTAATCAGAACTTGAGTAACTCTGCAGCAGTCTTCTGATTCTTTCATTCTCAATCTTTTCAGTCTCCAGTTCCTGCTTCAACTTTGCACACTCATCAATATAGTGATTGATAGCCTTCTGCTTAGTCATCATCATTGCATTCATCATTGTCAAAGCATCTTCTCTTTCTAAGTTTGTCGTTTCCAATTGGTTAACTGTTTTGTTCAGCACATCATAAGATTCTTTCACGTACTTAACATCAAACAACATTTTTTCTTTCATCTTGTCTAGCTCAATATACTTCTTATCTTTCTCTTCACAATGTTTGCACGATTCCAAACATTTTAGACAAGATTTTTCAACCTCTACAATCTTTTCAACTTCAACTATTTTCTCGACTTCAATTATTTTTTCAACTTCAACGATTTTTTCAACTTCAACAATTTTCTCAACTTCAACTATTTTCTCCACCACCTTCTCAATCACATTCTGTTCTGTTTCAACTTCTATCATCACTTCACTCTCATCAACCTCGACCCTCTCTGTTGGTTTTTCTTCAGCTTTTGCCTTTTCTTCAGCAATCCTTCTTGCTTCAATTTCCTCTTCAACAATTCTTCTTGCTTCCAATTCTCTCTTCAATTCTTCTTGCTTCCAATTCTCTCTTCAGTCTAGCAGCTCTGATACCACTTGTTAGGATCGTTGTGTCGATCTAAACGAGACAATCAGAAGAGTTCTTGACCAAATCAGATGTGACAACCCTCATAATTACATGTATCCGTACGATTTATTTATGTTAATTAAAGTGCTTGATGACTGTGCGGAACTACTTAACTGCTTTCTGATTACTGTGTCATACTTACATGTGCTTGTTAACATACTAGTCTTGTGCAGAAAGGTTACCAAATAACCATGTATGCTTTCCCAAGTGTTGGGAATTAAGAGTGTTACAAAAAGAAACATAAAAGACACTAAACAATATAGCTTAGCATTTTAACGAAACGATATCTAACCGAACAACCGGACACTACCCGGAACACCAAAATAATGCTAGAAGCATTGTTTTTATTTTTCTGAACTAGTTATGGTTCCCGAACATCATAACACACTATATATTACATAACACACTTAAACCACTAAGGTGCTGTTTGTTTTTGCTTAAAACCTCTGCAAAGTGCTTATGTCTGCAGGCGGGCAGACATAAGACCTTAAAGACTGTTTGTTTTTTTTTTTAAAACAGATCTTCAAATGGCTTATTTCATCTTAAATAAAAAGCACAAAAAATAAGCTTCAAACATCTGCAACACCCTCTTCTCCTCTTCTCCTTCCAGTTCCAGCCAGCACCACCTCTGCCGCCACCACCTCCACCTCCGACACCACCACCTCCGACACCATCACCCCCGACACCACCTCCTCTGCCACCACCTCCGACAACACCACCTCCTGCATACGAAAGAAGAGAGAGAGACCGTAGAGAGAGAGAGAGGGAGCGGCAGGAGATAGAGAGGGAAAGAAGAGAGAGAGACCGTAGAGAGAGAGAGGGGGAGCGGCAGGAGAGAGAGAGGGAAAGAAGAGAGAGATCGGCGGTGGTGGGTTTGATGTTCTTCATCTTCAAACAAAACCCCCAAATCGAACGACGGTGGTGCTAGGGCTCGCGGTGGTGCTAGGGCTTCGCGGTGGTGCTAGGGCTTCGCGGTGGTGCTAGGGTTTGCGGTGGTGCTAGGGCTTCGCGGTGGTGCTAGGGTTCCCGGTGGTGCTAGGGTTTGCGGTGGTGCTTGACGGTGGTTGTTGGTTGTGGTGGTGGCAGGTGGACGGTGGAGGAGGTGGTGGCGGATGGTTGTGGTGGTGGTGGTAGATGAAGCACAGAGAGAGGACTGAGGAGTGTTGTGTGTTTGTGTGTGTTGTGTGTGTGGTTTTTGTAGAAGTAAAAAAAAACAAACCCTCTTCTCCTTGCAGACTGCAGACCTTTGGTCCACCTCTTCTCATGCAGATGCCTGCAGATGTGGTCCGCAGCCTACAGACCTTTTACATCTGAAAAAACAAACAGCACCTAACTAAATCACTTAACCTTCTAACTAGATAAACTAACTATCCATTGCAACCTAACTAAACCAACCCCACCCCCCCCCCCAAAACCGGTTATGGAAATTGGGACCCCCAAGATTTTATCTAATTGTTTATTAGATCATGCTTTGTCCTTTTGAAACACTAGACCCAATGGTTAATGCATGGTTGGAAGTCTCTCTATAAATCCAAGAGTCCTAGTCCTTCATTATCATCTTCACAACTTCAACAAAACTCTCTCCTCTCTCCCTCTCTTGGCTTCGGCCGAACCCAAGCAACACCACCATCATCATCATTCAAACATCTTCAACCATTTCAAGAGTATACAAAGGTGTTAGAGGTTGCATAAGGAAGCTAGGAGCTTTCGGATCACCAAGGACCTTCTTTATTTGCTATTAACCACCACTTTTCTTCTCTTGAACATCCCTAGCCGTGAGCTAGTGGTAAGAACATCCTACACTTCATATTTCATCTTATCTTAGTGGTTAAAAGAAGGTTCATGATGATAATCTTAAAGAACACTAGGAAACTTGAACTTGAAACATGAACATAAGCTAAAGTTATGAAGAAATCATGTTGTTTAGTGTTGATATACTTGTTGATTGTTGATTGTTTGTAGAAATGATGTTAATCATCATGTACTCTTGCTAGATCATGATTAAAAATATAATCTAGCAAGATGAGAGGATGAACATGTTAAAGGTTATGAACCATCCTCACAAAAAGTCATGAACTTGAATAAATATGATGCTTCTTGTAAAGTAATGAACAAGTAAGTTTAAAGTCTTGTAAAATCTAAATATTTCAAGTATGATTTACCAAGTAACCAAGTTAAAAATACAAATCTACTAAATCTTGGTTCTTACATAAATATACATCATTTCAGTGGCTAACAAAGCTAAGAAGCACATGTGTAACAAAAAAAAAATACATGAAGAAGTATTTTTGGAAAATATGAACATAAGTTGTAAATATCCATATTCTTTAAAAATGGAGTTTTTTTAAAGAATCAACCTTAAATTAAAGGGTAACAAGACTTACTAAATACACTAGTAAGTTACTACACATTTTTATAAATTTTCAAGTTCATGAGTTGGTAGTTTATACTTGTTTTTAACAAGATTGGTAAGTAGAGATTGTATATTGTTGATTGATGATTGTTGAATGATTTTTGGAAAAGAAAATGATATGCTAATAAGCATGGACACCTCCGTTTACAAAGGAAACTCTGGCGAAATTCTCTAAAAATTCCAACACTTAGAAATATTTTTCTAAACAAGCGCTACAAGTATATTTTATAACTTGCGTTTCGAATATAAACTTCGCCATAATATTTGTGACAAAAATACAAAGCGTCAGAGGTTGATTTTATAAATAAAATGGTTAAATATATATATTTAGAATATATTTTATACAAGAACACTTGTGTGAATACTTGTTTATTTTGTGAGATAGTTATATTATTTTAGGGTAAAATAATATAACTTAATAAAGTACCTTGACATTAGAATTGTGCGGTATGTGATAGAAGTAACGAGTAGATAAACCGTACGTAGGATACGTGTTATGCATGAGAAACTGATTGTTATCTGTACCTCATTAGGACGTGCTTGATTTCCTGATTATTTGAGTTTTTAATCTAACCGAGCAAACCAAGGTGAGTTCACACACTTTCTAAGGCATGGGATTCCCGGTGGTTGGGAATGGGTTAAAGAATTAAAACGGAACCTACATATCCTCCTTGGGTAGGATATGTACCGCCATCCTCCATGGGTAGGATGCCAATATTAATCATGCGTATTCTCCTTGGGTAGAATACGTACGTACGTACGTTCGTCCTCCTTGGGTAGGACAACAACCTTAAAACTTACTAGACAAAACTCTATCATTAAGTCCCTCAGTTTATATCGACTTAATCGCCGAGGCCAATGGCGAGCGGGTCATTAGTTAATAGCGCTATTAGGTTTAACAAACCTCACATCGTGCCGTTCGGACGGGCGTGTACTAATGGACTATGGCAAACTGTCAATGATGATAGACATTGACGTAGGGCACAACTATTGTTCGTCAGTTGTCGATATGGTAACGGTCTAGTGGTTCACATGGGGAAGCCCCCCACTGATCATGGATATGGTTTGGGTAATAAAGAAGGAACTGGTTAATTATACTTTCAACTATGGGGTAACCCCCATGGCAATTAAGCCAACGAAAGACAAACCATGTTTTCGAAAACAACTTAAAACTAAACAACCAACCGTGAACTCACTCAACTTTGTTGTTGACTCGTTGTTACATGCCTTACAGGTCGCTAGACGCTTATGGAGCTTGCACGAGGAGGAGGTCGTTGTGGGATGTGGACTATTATGTCCTGTGCTTAATAAATAAACTTTATGAACTTATGGAACTTATGTTTTGGTCTTTAAACTTATGAACTATGATCTTATGTTTTGGACTTACGTTTTATGCTTCCGCTGTTAACTTTAAGTTGGTTACTGTCTTATGGTCACCAATTGTATTGTGGTTGGTTTTACTTACTTAATTACGTTGTTCAATATGATTGGTGGCTCGATCCTGGTCATGTCACGCCTCCAAGCGGTGATACTCCGCATGGTGGATTTTGGGGGTGTGACAGATTGATATCAGAGCCATTGGTTATAGTGAACTTGGTTTTAAAAATGGAAAAGCTTTTTGACAAAACCAGACTATAACCTGTACAGTGCTCAACGATCCACAATGACGCTTCACTCCACGTGCAAGACTCGACACAATAGGTGGTATGATTTATGTTTATATTATCGGTTAGATAGTTCACACTGTGCACTAGTTAACGTGATAACTGCTATTTGAACCTTGTGTGCTTACTCTCTCCTGTTATCCCACGCTTATGCACTTTCGCGACACTTTTCTCACTTATGTTGCTTCATTGTGAAGATCATGAACGGACGCGGAGGACGTATCAACCTAACTCAAGCCCAGTTGACGGCTTTGATCAACGAACGAGTTGCTGAGGCACTCGCAGCAGTTCCAGCAGTTGATATAACCTACCATTTCGACCTATCCTAGGATGAATTGATCCTACTCTCGCAAACCAACCCTCGTGCTTAACCTTGTCTTTTATTCTTGCGCAACAGGTCAACATGCTCAGCCTCCTGTGTACATGTTCAAAACATTCATGGATTACCGACCTAGTACTTTCAGCGGCACAGAAGGAGCTGTAGGTCTTCTTCACTGGTTCGAGAAGCTTGAGTCTGTTTTCAAGATGTGTGAATGCCCTGAAGATCGTAGGGTGAAATATGCTACTGGAACACTCAAAGGTGCTGCGTTAACCTGGTGGAAAGCATAGGTTCAACTGCTAGGGCTGGCGGATGCTAATGCCACCCCATGGAACGGCTTCAAAGAACTGATCAAAGAAGAGTATTGTAGTCGTGATGACATCCACAAGCTAGAGGTAGAATTCTTCAATCTGAAGATGACGGGGTCTGAAATCGAGGCATACACAAAGAGGTCGAACGAATTAGCTATCCTGTGTCCCACTATGGTGGATCCTCCTATCAAGCGTATCGAGCTGTACCTTAAGGGTTTGGTGCCAGAAATTCAAAGCCACGTGACCTCAGCTAATCTTGGCACCATTCAGCAAATCATCAAGTTGGCTCATCGTCTCACTGATCAGGCAGTTGAGCAGAACAGGCTACCCAAGCGTATTAGCGCTACTATTACTGATGCTCCTAGTGATAACAAGCGCAAGTGGGATGGAAATTCGGGCAAGGGTTCTACTTCAGTTCAGTCTCAGCAGCGAAAGACTGATGACTACCAGAGTCCTGGTCAGCAATCTTCTGGTAGTCAAGGACAGGGTGGATACAGAGGGAACCACCCCAAGTGCAACCGGTGAAACAAGCATCATAGCGGGCAGTGCCACAAGGGTCGTTGTCTGAGGTGCAACAAGTTTGGTCATAAAGCAAAAGATTGCAAGCAAATCAGAATCGCCAACAACAACAACAAGCTCCACAGAACCACCAGCAGCAGCAACAGCAGGGCAATAAAGGATGCTTTCAGTGTGGCGCTGAAGGCCACTTTAAGAGAAACTGTCATCAGCTGAACCAGAATCAGAACAACAACAACCAAGGAAACGGGAACAACAATGGAGGCAACAACAGGGGTAACAATAATGGCAATGGTGCCAGGGGACGTGTGTTCGTGCTGGGTCAAGGTGATGCAAGGAACGATCCCAACGTGGTGATGGGTAAGTTTCTTCTGGATGACTTCTTTGTTACTGTTTTATTTGATTCGGGTGCCGATACTAGTTATGTGTCCTTAAAAGCTAGCCAAATGCTTAAGCGCACTCCAACACTTTTGAACACCAAACACATGGTAGAACTAGCAAACGGTAAAAGTCTTGAAGCCACACATATAGTTAAAGGTTGTAACCTCGTCTTAGCTGGTCAGGCCTTCTCTATCGATCTTGTTCCTATCGTACTTGGTAGTTTCGACGTCGTTATTGGGATGGATTGGCTATCTCATCATCAAGCGGAGATTATTTGCAAGGAGAAAATCGTCCGCATTCCTCGTTCTGGTGAAGAACCTCTCATGATCTATGGAGACAAAAGTGGTGCAGTCGTGGGCATCATCTCTTTCCTAAAGGCCCAGAAGTGTTTGCGAAAGGGCCACACTGCCATCCTAGCCCTCATTTCTGATACATCCTCGGAAGAAAGAAAGATAGAAGACATACCCATTGTACGTGATTTTCCCGAAGTATTTCCTGAGGAATTGCCTGGTCTTCCGCCTCATCGTCAAGTTGAGTTTCAAATCGAGCTAGCTCCTGGAGCAGCGCCCATAGCTCGAGCACCTTATCGTCTAGCTCCATCAGAACTAGAAGAACTGTCCACGCAACTACAAGAACTCTTGGAAAAGGGTTTCATACGTCCTAGCTCTTCGCCTTGGGGAGCTCCAGTACTATTCGTGAAGAAGAAAGACGGTACCTTCAGAATGTGTATTGACTACCGCGAACTCAACAAGGTGACCGTGAAGAATCGTTATCCTCTCCCACGCATTGATGACTTATTCGACCAGTTGCAAGGGTCGAGTTATTATTCTAAGATTGATTTGAGATCAGGATACCATCAGCTGAGAGTCCGAGAGGAAGACGTCTCCAAAACAGCATTCAGAACTCGTTACGGCCATTACAAGTTTCTGGTTATGCCCTTCGGATTAACGAATGCACCTGCGGTCTTCATGGATCTCATGAACCGAGTATGCAAACCTTACCTGGATAAGTTCGTTATTGTTTTCATCGACGACATCCTGATCTATTCTAAGAGTCGGGAGGAACACGAGCAGCATCTACGACTTATACTAGAACTTCTTCGAGTAGAGCAACTGTATGCCAAGTTTTCGAAATGCGGCTTTTGGCTTCGTGAAGTACATTTCCTAGGCCACGTGGTAAACAAGGATGGGATTCATGTTGATCCATCCAAGGTTGACTCGATCAAGAACTGGCCTGCACCCCGTACACCAACAGAAATCCGCCAATTCTTGGGATTGGTAGGATATTACAGAAGGTTTATCAAGGATTTCTCTAAGATTGCGCAACCTCTCACTTCACTGACTCAGAAGGGTGTCACCTATCGTTGGGGTGATGCACAGGAGTCTGCATTTCAGCACTTAAAGGATAGACTTTGTAGTGTGCCTATCCTCTCATTGCCTGAAGGTACAAATGATTTTGTGGTTTATTGCGACGCTTCCATCCAAGGACTTGGTTGCGTGTTGATGCAACGTGACAAGGTTATTTCCTACGCATCGCGCCAACATAAAGTTCACGAAAGGAACTACACTACGCACGACTTGGAATTGGGAGCAGTTGTTTTCGCACTTAAGATATGGAGACATTACCTGTACGGTACCAAGTGCACCATTTACACCGATCACAGGAGTCTCGAGCATATCTTCAAGCAAAAGGAGTTAAACATGCGACAACGCCGATGGGTCGATCTCTTGAATGATTACGAATGTGCAATCAAGTACCATCCGGGAAAATCCAATGTTGTGGCTGACTCCCTCAGTCAAAAGGATACTATACCTAAGCGTGTACGTGCGTTACAGCTTACCATTCACTCTAACCTTCCCGCTCAAATTCGTGATGCTCAGGTCGAAGCATTGAAAGCAGAAAACATCAGGGCTGAGTCCCTGCGAGGGTCGAGGCAGCGGTTAGAACAAAAGGGAGATGGCGCCTACTATGTTAACGGACGCATCTGGGTTCCACTTTATGGAGGCTTACGCGAGCTTGTGATGGATGAAGCACATAAGTCTCGTTATTCGGTACATCCTGGTTCGGATAAGATGTACCACGACCTAAAGGCTACATACTGGTGGCCTAGCATGAAAGCCCACATAGCAACCTACGTCAGTAAATGCTTGACTTGTGCTAGAGTCAAGACTGAATATCAGAAACCATCAGGCCTACTTCAACAACCAGAGATACCTAAATGGAAATGGGAGCAAATTTCCTTGGATTTCGTTACTGGCCTGCCGAGATCTCAACGCGGAAATGACACTATTTAGGTGATAGTGGATCGATTGACTAAGTCTGCACACTTCTTGGGTATCAAGGAAACCGACAAGTTTTCTACTCTAGCAGACATCTACCTAAAGGAAGTAGTATCAAGGCACAGAGTGCTGATCGACGTCGAAGTACCGATCAAAGATAAGAAGATTATATACTCCTAAGTACCCAAAATTAGTAGTGGCAAATAGGGTGTCGAACCACGAAGAGCTAGTGGTTGGTGTAAGATCTCAATCGATTGCAAAACATGGTAAAAACTTAAAATTGGATTTGTATGTTGATTTGATAACTTAGAATTAACTACAATTGTAAATTCAATAAAGAAACAATGAGCACAACCAAGTATCAAGTTTAATAGCACAATTAGTAATTTAAGTTTGTGAATCTGGTTTGGTAGATTATATAGACATAATCTTGTGACATCATATGCAAATTGAGTATTGAAAGACCTATACTTGTGTATCTAAGCTTACAACGATTGAACACCGATGTAATTAGGCTATCACAAAATGATCACCATCAAATATAAACATGTTGACATGACCTTCAATCATATATCTTGACATTCAATGATTAAACACCAATTAACTCAAAATACATGAAGTGATCCAAGAAAACAATGTTTAAGAACAATCAACACATGAAATAACACATAAAAACTAAGCAAATGTCATAGATCTCTAACAAACACCATGAATTCATGTCCAACATAGATAAACAACTCAAATTGAACTAAATGGCATACAAACCCTAGCCCTTGGTTGTGATCACAAGGGTTTTAGCCACACATGATCATGCTTGATGAAGAAATGTTGCGATTTCGGTAGCAATTGGAGCAATCTTGATGTTAGAACACCTTGTGAATGAGTATTCCTTGTCCCTTGATGTCTCCTGGTCTCCAATAGTCCAGAAGAGATGAAAAACTACGACCTCTTCCCTTTAGAATCGTCCAAAAATGTGTAAAACCGTCATAGAACCGTAATAGGCCGTAATTTCCGGCGTAGGGCGGAATTTCCGCTCTGCCCAATTCATTTTCCGCTCCAAGGACTGGTTACGTTCCCAATTAACGCCAGGGAGGGCCGGAAAATACGGCCCGGGGCGGATTTTACGGCACCTGAACCTTGCTTTGCCTCTTTTGCTTCCCATTCTTGTCCCGCATGTTTCCGCTTCGTTCCATGATGCTATATCAATCCAAGATGCCTCCAATCATCATTCATCTGAAACTTGCACAAATAAACTTGACAAAGTAACTTGTTTTTACATGCATTTAATGATAAAAAGCGAGACTTAACATGCAAAAACATTATACATCGGAAACATATATCAAAATTCCCCAACTTAAATCTTTTTCGTCCCGAAAAAGAAGATTACAATGGGATCAGATTGGTTTGCAATTCTAAAACACTTCGTCTCCCCGAGAAGTTCAAAATAGGCTTGATAGATATTGTACATTTTTTATGAGATGCAAATTTCAAGTAACTTTCAATGCAACACTTGGGTAATGGTCAGCTTTTAACACACACATGTTTTTCTCCAATGCAAGCTAAGGTCATAAGGCATACCCAACCCACAAGACTTACAACAATCAAGAGTTTACAACCAAGCAAGCAAATAAGTACGACTTACCTAATCAAACCTAATATGCCTCAACTTCTCAATACATAGGATTTCACACTCCTCACAATGTATCACTCCCCTCGGGTTATTTAGTGGACTAGTAAAAATGGTACTAGTAATTTTTCTGAAACGCTCAACCCACAATTGCAACATTATTAGCATATACTAGTACAGAAATCAAACCTCCACCTATTAACAAAAGACTAAATGCAAATCAAGAGGGCTTCATGGGTTGGCTTGGGTGAATGGTTTGGAATTAACGTTGGACAAATGGCTAAAAAGTGAAGAAATCCGGATCGTGCAACATAACACAATAACTAAGAACTAACATAACTCGGGTTATTTTGACCCGTATATACACGATTCACCTTTTTTTTTTTTTTTTTTTTTTTTGCAACCATGTACTCTGGTCAATTGACCTTTCATGCATAGAAACAATTTTTTTTTTTTTACTCTTTTTTTTTATCGATATCACAATAAACTAAACAAACTATCGACGTTGACCCGGATTTCATCAAAAAGGTTAAAAGAAGAGGTAGAAATGGCTTAATGGTAAATTGGGTGAATATTTGTGGGTTTTAACAAATGGAAGGAATAGGCTCGAATTGGTGATCTAATGGATAATGTAGGGTGGGTTTATCAAATGAAATGGTTTTAATCAAGAAAGGGTATCCTAACGCCTCTATCACTTTTGCATAAATCTCAGTTCAAGATCTTGGAATGTATAACTACACTAGTTCTACCATAATGTACAATTTTGGGTAACCCTCTACAAAGAAAAGAGCATGATATATAAGAATGTGCTCGAGTAGGCTCAAATTCTCACAAAAATGGAAGGATATGGGTAAACGTGTGAAACATGTGTTGACAAGCATATGGCATATTACCCTCAAATAGGTATTTCTATCTATTTAACTTGCAAAGTGTACTCTATCAAGCAACTTAAAGGGCTAACCATGCCAAAGGACCTATGCTTATTCACCGGATATAACATGCAATGAATTGTATATCTAATCATACTTGCATGTACAAAGTCAGTTACTTGAATGTTTATTATTCTCTTTTTTTTCGTACAACCATCACAAATCCTATTATCCCTTCTTTTCGGATCAACTTCATGCCTAAGTATCGCATGCCAGAATTTCATCATTTCCCATTTATGTGTAACACTTTTTCAAGGACTTAACTCATTCATTCATCAATCAAACACGTAGCATGTGTGACATTTAGCAACTTGAGTTCATCTTTATTAGAAACTTGAGACAAATGCAACTACATGAAAATGCAAACTAGCGAGCCAAATTACTATTTTCCGACATGCAACACATAAAACAAAAGAAAGCACGACATCACACACTTCACTTCATGCAAAACAAAAATAAAAAAGGTAAGGAAAGAAGACATGCACCTAATCAATGTGAGCCCGGGGGCGGTTCCAGGATAACGTCAGCGTCTAATGTGGGCAAGTCCCTTATGCACAAGCAAACTAAAAAATGAGTATACGCCACCGGTGACATGACACACGAAAACCCGTACCATTCTTCCCCAACTTAGTTGTTTTGCAAAAATGATGTGATGATAGTGATTTAAAATGACGCGACACACAAAATACACAATGCAAATGCAGACAAACAAAACATGCAAACACACAACGGGTTGCCTCCCATTCAGCGCTAATTTTAATGTCATCAGCCCGACAATACCTGGAAGTCTCATGGTGGTCGAGTGGGATGTTTGCATACCAATTGTTCCTCAAATATGTGCCTTCAATGATCCGGTAGGTCCTTCATCTCATTCCACCATGGACCAAACATTGTCGTTTTAACCCTCGAATTAATATGATTATGTGGATCGCCCACCTTTTTCTTCCGTGGTGAATTTCCTTTTTGCGTTGCCACCTCCTTCACCATGTCATCCTTTTTTTTCATATTTACATCGTGCTGCATTGACTTGTCAATCATTAAACATTCCTCTTTGGTGTGGTTCTCCTTTAAAGGAAGTACACACCTATTAGTAACGTCTCCTGTAAGACAATCATCACTAACAAAAGGGTCAGTAACATTTGCAAACATGTTTAACCGCAACTCACGGTCCCCAAACTTCATCCCCACAGTTCCATCAACACAATCAATTATAGAACGCGCTGTAGCTAAAAATGGTCTTCCCAAAATCACAGTAGCTTGTTTCTCTACTTGTTTTGATGTGGAATCAAGCACTAAAAAATCAACGGGATAATAAAAGTCTTGAATTTTCACAATTACATCATGTAGCATTCCCCTAGGGTGTTTAGGTGACATATCCGCCATTACAACAGTAATATCAGTTTGCTTGAGTGGACCAAAGTCATGTTGGTCATATAAACTCCCTGGGAGGATACTAACACTTGCTCCCAAATCTAATAGTGCTCGTTCAATGCTAACATCACCCACTTGGATGGAAATGAGGGGTGCCCCGGGATCTTTAAGTTTTTGTGGAAGTGAACTTGACAAAATTGCACTTGCATTAGCTGTCAAATCAAGTTTCTTAGGTAATTTATGTTGTCGTTTTTTAGTACATAAATCTTTCAAAAATTTTGCATAAGAAGGGATTTGACGAATTGCATCAATCAACGGTAAGTTAATTTTGACTTGCTTAAATACATCCCACATTTCCTCATTTTGGGGTCCCCTTTTCCCATAAATCGATGCTTTCACCGGATTTACTAAAGCGGAAGGATATGGGGCGGTATTAGTCTCCACACCCTTATCCGTCACTTTAGTAGATTTGTTACCCACAACCTCTTGATTTGTTGAATTTTTTAAAGTTTGATGAGGTTGAGTTTTAGTAACATGAGGTTCTATCTCTTGGTCATTATCGGATTTATCACTACCATCCTCCACCACACCTTCAACAAATTGTGATGGAGTTTCAACATTGTTTTCATAAGACTTACCATTTCTAAGAACACATACCTCATTGACGTGTGCATTTTTGTTGCTCTTTGATGATGATCCTTGATGTTGTGGATTGATTGTTGTGTCACTTGGAAGCTTTCCCGGTCGTCTTATAGCCACTTCTTCTGCTAGTTGACCAACTTGTTGGGTTAGAGATCCCACAGTCTTACCTTGAACTTCTTGTTCTTGCACCACCCCTTTCAAAATTCCTAAAATCTCATCTAACTTAGTCGAACCTTCATTGGTTGCATTTCCTTGTGATGAACTTGCTTGGCCTTGATTTTGACTTTGACCTTGTTGGAAATTTCTTGAGTACCCTTGTTGTTGAGGTATTCCTTGTTGGTACCCACCTTGATTGAAACCTTGATTAAATCCTTGATTGAATTGCCCCCGTTGATAGTTACCTTAAAAGTTTTGTTGACGAGGCTGGAATTGTTGTTGTCCACCTTGTTGGCTTGATCCTTGAAAGTTAGGATTCATTTGATTCGCGGGATTGCCATATCGGAAATTTGGATGATTCCGCAATCCGGGATGATACGTGTTAGAATTCATATTCCTTTCCCCGTGTATTTGATTCACTTCTTCATTACTTCCAAAATTCATAGGGCAATCAAAAGCAACATGCCCCATATCTCCACATATTTCACATAACTCTTGTACCTGCGAAACAAGAGAAACATCCATTCCCATCTTTTGGCAAATCATATCAATTTTCTTTTCTAATGCATCAAACCTTTCATTACTAGGTTGGTCATTTACAACTTTAATTTGATGTGGTTTAACACTTCGATCAGCGGAAGCTTGAGTTTTTAAACCTTTACTTAAAGTTTCTAAAAAGTTCCATTCATAATTCTCATCATGAGTTAAAAAGGTTCCACCGCTACATGCAAAAACAACTTTTTGATCCTCGGTAACTAAACCATCATAAAAATTTTTGACCAAGTCCCATTTAGGGATGTCATGATGAGGACACATTCTAAGCATTTCATTAAAACGTTTGAAGGCTTCATGAAATGTTTCCCCAACATGTTGACTAAAAGATTTGATAGCATTTCGAGCTTCACTAGTTTTACTCATCGGATAGTATTCCTCAAGAAAAGTTCTTTGCATTTCATCCCATGTTCGAATACTATCGGATGGTAGAATTGAAAACCATTGTTTAGCTCTATCTTTGAGTGAAAATTGAAAAAGACGTAATTTTACCTCTTCGGGTGTAAAGCCTTGTTTCCCAATGGTGCTACATATTGCTGCATAGTCAATCAAATGTGTGTAAGGCTCGTCTGATGCAACTCCCCTAAAGGTTGGTAAAATAGCCAAGTACTGAGGCCTGATTTCAAATACTCTCCCATTTAAAACCGGTGTAACAATTGGAGATAGGTTTCTAAAGATCGTCGGCCTGAAATGAGTGTCAACTCCGGGTAGTGGTGGATCACCTTCACCACCTGCCATATTTGTGCTTTCGGTATCACTTCCTTCCGAATCAGAAATGTATGAAGAAATTGGGCTTGAAGTCAAGCTTGCTCTATGGACAACTCGGTTATGCCTTTCTAATCTTCCTATCTCCGAAACAAATGCTAATGGTGATGATCTTCCAGAATGTCTAGTGTGCATGCAATGAAACTACTACCTGCGCAATCACCACACCAAACGTAACAAAGAGTAAAAAGATACAAGACTTATGATATTTTTGGATTTTTTAGCAATATTTAACAAAAACAGAAAAACAATCAACTAAAAACAAACACCAAGCGCACGTGCTCCCCGGCAACGGCGCCAAAATTTGATCGACGTCGAAGTACCGATCAAAGATAAGAAGATTATATACTCCTAAGTACCCTAAATTAGTAGTGGCAAATAGGGTGTCGAACCACGAAGAGCTAGTGGTTGGTGTAAGATCTCAATCGATTGCAAAACATGGTAAAAACTTAAAATTGGATTTGTATGTTGATTTGATAACTTAGAATTAACTACAATTGTAAATTCAATAAAGAAACAATGAGCACAACCAAGTATCAAGTTTAATAGCACAATTAGTAATTTAAGTTTGTGAATCTGGTTTGGTAGATTATATAGACATAATCTTGTGACATCATATGCAAATTGAGTATTGAAAGACCTATACTTGTGTATCTAAGCTTACAACGATTGAACACCAATGTAATTAGGCTATCACAAAATGATCACCATCAAATATAAACATGTTGACATGACCTTCAATCATATATCTTGACATTCAATGATTAAACACCAATTAACTCAAAATACATGAAGTGATTCAAGAAAACAATGTTTAAGAACAATCAACACATGAAATAACACATAAAAACTAAGCAAATGTCATAGATCTCTAACAAACACCATGAATTCATGTCCAACATAGATAAACAACTCAAATTGAACTAAATGGCATACAAACCCTAGCCCTTGGTTGTGATCACAAGGGTTTTAGCCACACATGATCATGCTTGATGAAGAAATGTTGCGATTTCGGTAGCAATTGGAGCAATCTTGATGTTAGAACACCTTGTGAATGAGTATTCCTTGTCCCTTGATGTCTCCTGGTCTCCAATAGTCCAGAAGAGATGAAAAACTACGACCTCTTCCCTTTAGAATCGTCCAAAAATGTGTAAAACCGTCATAGAACCGTAATAGGCCGTAATTTCCGGCGTAGGGCGGAATTTCCGCTCTGCCCAATTCATTTTCCGCTCCAAGGACTGGTTACGTTCCCAATTAACGCCAGGGAGGGCCGGAAAATACGGCCCGGGGCGGATTTTACGGCACCTGAACCTTGCTTTGCCTCTTTTGCTTCCCATTCTTGTCCCGCATGTTTCCGCTTCGTTCCATGATGCTATATCAATCCAAGATGCCTCCAATCATCATTCATCTGAAACTTGCACAAATAAACTTGACAAAGTAACTTGTTTTTACATGCATTTAATGATAAAAAGCGAGACTTAACATGCAAAAACATTATACATCGGAAACATATATCAAGTGCCAACCTCCATCATTTCGGATCGTGACTCACGTTTTACATCGGAGTTGTGGCAAGCTATGCACAAGTCTTTTGGCTCTCGACTAGACATGAGCACGGCATATCATCCACAGACGGATGGGCAATCTGAACGCACCATCCAAACCCTTGAAGACATTCTTAGGGCATGTGTAATCGACTTCGGTAATGGCTGGGAAAAACATCTCCCGTTAGTGGAGTTTTCGTATAACAACAGCTACCACACCAGTATCCAGGCCGCTCCGTTTGAGGCATTGTACGGACGTAAATGTTGATCACCTCTTTGTTGGGAAGAAGTTGGTGACAGCCAAATCACAGGCCCGGAACTGGTAGTAGACACGACTGAGAGGATTGCTCAGATACGACAGCGAATGGCGGCAGCTCGTGACCGTCAGAAAAGCTATGCTGATAAGCGCAGGAAACCACTCGAGTTCCAGGTTGGGGATCGAGTGCTACTTAAAGTCTCACCTTGGAAAGGTGTAGTTCGTTTTGGCAAACGAGGCAAACTAAATCCGCGTTATGTCGGACCGTTCGAAAACATTGAGAAAATTGGCAAAGTCGCTTACAGGCTGAATCTACCTGAAGAACTCAGCGAAGTTCACAACGTATCACGTGTCAAATCTGAAAAAGTGTCTGTCAGATGAGACCCTCATAGTTCCCTTAAAGGAGCTCACAATCGATGACCAGTTGCGATTCGTCGAGGAACCAGTAGAGATCACTGATCGAGATGTTAAGATTCTCGAGCGAACCAGAATACCTCTTGTCCGAGTTCGTTGGGATTCCCGTCGTGGCCCAGAGTATACCTGGGAACGAGAAGACCAAATGAAACTCAAGTACCCCCAGTTGTTTAAGAAAAGTGCAACCACTACTGAGGTTGAAGCTACTGCAGAATTTCGGGACGAAATTCCAAATCAACGGGGGGATGATGTGACACCCCAGGAAAACCAGGAAACCACGCAACTTAACTAGCTTCCTCAGTAACCACGTGCTAAATTTCGGGACGAAATTCTCTTAACAGGGGGAGAATGTGACAACCCTCATAATTACATGTATCCGTATGATTTATTTATCTTAATTAAAGTGCTTGATGACTGTGCTGAACTACTTAACTGCTTTCTGATTACTGTGTCATACTTACATGTGCTTGTTAACATACTAGTCTTGTGCAGAAAGGTTACCAAATAACCCTGTATGCTTTCCAAAGTGTTGGGAATTAAGAGTGTTACAAAAAGAAACATAAAAGACACTAAACGATATAGCTTAGCATTTTAACGAAACGATATCTAACCGAACAACCGGACACTACCCGGAACACAAAAATAATGCTAGAAGCATTGTTTTTATTTTTCTGAACTAGTTATGGTTCCCGAACATCATAACACACTATATATTACATAACACATTTAAACCACTAACTAAATCACTTAACCTTCTAACTAGATAAACTAACTATCCATTGCAACCTAACTAAACCAACCCCACCCCCCCCCCCCCAAACCGGTTATGGAACTTGGGACCCCCAAGATTTTATCTAATTGTTTATTAGATCATGCTTTGTCCTTTTGAAACACTAGACCTAATGGTTAATGCATGGTTGGAAGTTTCTCTATAAATCCAAGAGTCATAGTCCTTCATTATCATCTTCACAACTTCAACAAAACTCTATCCTCTCTCCCTCTCTTGGCTTCGGCCGAACCCAAGCAACACCACCATCATCATCATTCAAACATCTTCAACCATTTCAAGAGTAAACAAAGGTGTTAGAGGTTGCATAAGGAAGCTAGGAGCTTTCGGATCACCAAGGACCTTCTCTATTTGCTATTAACCACCACTTTTCTTCTCTTGAACATCCCTAGCCTTGAGCTAGTGGTAAGAACATCCTACACTTCATATTTCATCTTATCTTAGTGGTTAAAAGAAGGTTCATGATGATAATCTTAAAGAACACTAGGAAACTTGAACTTGAAACATGAACATAAGCTAAAGTTATGAAGAAATCATGTTGTTTAGTGTTATACTTGTTGATTGTTGATTGTTTGTAGAAATGATGTTAATCATCATGTAGTCTTGCTAGATCATGATTAAAAACATAATCTAGCAAGATGAGAGGATGAACATGTTAAAGGTTATGAACCATCCTCACAAAAAGTCATGAACTTGAATAAATATGATGCTTCTTGTAAAATAATGAACAAGTAAGTTTAAAGTCTTGTAAAATCTAAATATTTCAAGTATGATTTACCAAGTAACCAAGTTAAAAATACAAATCTACTAAATCTTGGTTCTTACATAAATATACATCATTTCAGTGGCTAACAAAGCTAAGAAGCACATGTGTAACAAAAAAAATACTTGAAGAAGTATTTTTGGAAAATATGAACATAAGTTGTAAAGATCCATATTCTTTAAAAATGGAGTTTTTTTTAAAGAATCAACCTTAAATTAAAGGGTAACAAGACTTACTAAATACACTAGTAAGTTACTACACATTTTTATAAATTTTCAAGTTCATGAGTTGGTAGTTTATACTTGTTTTTAACAAGATTGGTAAGTAGAGATTGTATATTGTTGATTGATGATTGTTGAATGATTTTTGGAAAAGAAAATGATATGCTAATAAGCATGGACACCTCCGTTTACAAAGGAAACTCTGGCGAAATTCTCTAAAAATTCCAACACTTAGAAAATATTTTTCTAAACAAGCGCTACAAGTATATTTTATAACTTGCGTTTCGAATATAAACTTCGCCATAATATTTGTGACAAAAATACAAAGCGTCGGAGGTTGATTTTATAAATAAGGGTGGGGTTCCTCTACAAAGTGTGTTTTTCCTACAAAGTGTAGGAAGTGTTTTGGACCATTGGATGAGTAGTTTTAATGGTTGAGATTAGATGAGTGGCATTTTTGTAATATATGAATTTTATTTAATGAATGATTTAATTGATTGAGGGCATTTTGGTAATTGAGCATGTTTTAAAAAAAAGAAACAACCATCATTCATTCATTCTTGCATTAATCTCTCCACATTCTCTATCCTCATTAAAAAAATTTTCCTAAAGTCATGGATGGAGTTGAATATAAAAGATTTGATTGTGTTTAAAATCTGAAATTTACTAAATTGGAGTTTGATTTGTTTTTATCTAGGGACGAGAATCGGAGTTCAATTTTGTTTTTTTTATGTTTTATATTAGTGATAAAACACATTGTGAAGAAACTGCGAAAAAAATCTAATAGGACCAGAAACTCATAAAACACACTGAGAAGAAACATGTGAAGAAAAAACACACTGCGAAGAAAGTATGAAGAAAAACACACTGATAAAACACACTGCGACGAATCTGTGAAGAAAAACACATTGTGAAGAAAAACAGAATGTGAAGCAACAGTCAATAAAAACATACTGATAAAACACATTGTGAAGAAACCAATAACCTGTAAAACACAACGTCAGTAAATACAAAAATGCGTCCTTCGTGAAACATAAACTGCTATAACACATAATTAGTAAACCTATAACTGGTAAAACACAACGTCAAGAAATTGTTCAAGAACGATAAGCTGGTGTGTTACGTTTGAAGAAACCATAAAACAAATAAAACACAATGTCAAGAATACATGCACATGCAAAAAAAAAAAAAAACAACTTAATCAAATACTGGCATGTCGAACAACTAAATCAGGATGCATTTACCATGATCACAATCAATCATTGCATTAGACATCAACACTTTTGATCCGCAATATGCAAAAAAAAAATCATCTGAAGGATAAGAGAATGATGCACGTTTGATTCTGCGTAACTGATACAATTCCATAAATAATATATAGGGTTTCCTTATAAGTCTCATTTTGTTGTTTTACATTTATCTTTTTTAAAAATAACTTATTTAGTGAATTACCATTGTACCCTTTTATTAAAATTCTCTAGATGACACATGTCACAACCATATCACTTCCTACACTTTCTAGAAAAATATGACTTTGTAGCCAACTCCCACCCTTATAAATAAAATGGTTAAATATATATATTTAGAATATATTTTATACAAGAACACTTGTGTGAATACTTGTTTATTTTGTGAGATAGTTATATTATTTTAGGGTAAAATAATATAACTTAATAAAGTACCTTGACATTAGAATTGTGCGGTATGTGATAGAAGTAACGAGTAGATAAACCGTACGTAGGATACGTGTTATGCATGAGAAACTGATTGTTATCTGTACCTCATTAGGACATGCTTGATTTCCTCATTATTTAAGTAATTAATCTAACCGAGCAAACCAATGTGAGTTCACACACTTTCTATGGCATGGGATTCCCGGTGGTTGGGAATGGGTTAAAGAATTAAAACGGAACCTACATATCCTCCTTGGGTAGGATGCCAATATTAATCTTGCGTATTCTCCTTGGGTAGAATACATACGTACGTACGTTCGTCCTCCTTGGGTAGGACAACAACCTTGAAACTTACTAGACAAAACTCTATCATTAAGTCCCTCATTTTATATCGACTTAATCGCCGAGGCCAATGGCGAGCGGGTCATTAGTTAATAGCGCTATTAGGTTTAACAAACCTCACACCGTGCCGTTCGGACGGGCGTGTACTAATGGACTATGGCAAACTGTCAATGATGATAGACATTGACGTAGGGCACAACTATTGTTCGTCAGTTGTCGATATGGTAACGGTCTAGTGGTTCACATGGGGAACCCACTGATCATGGATATGGTTTGGGTAATAAAGAATGAACTGGTTAATCATACTTTCAACTATGGGGTAACCCCCACGGCAATTAAGCCAACGAAAGACAAACCATGTTTTCGGAAACAACTTAAAACTAAACAACCAACCGTGAACTCACTCAACTTTGTTGTTGACTCGTTGTTACATGCCTTACAGGTCGCTAGACGCTTATGGAGCTTGCACGAGGAGGAGGTCGTTGTGGGATGTGGACTATTATGTCCCGTGCTTAATAAATAAACTTTATGAACTTATGGAACTTATGTTTTGGTCTTTAAACTTATGAACTATGATCTTATGTTTTGGACTTACGTTTTATGCTTCCGTTGTTAACTTTAAGTTGGTTACTGTCTTATGGTCACCAATTGTATTGTGGTTGGTTTTACTTACTTAATTACGTTGTTCAATATGATTGGTGGCTCGATCCTGGTCATATCACGCCTCCAAGCGGTGATACTCCGCATGGTGGATTTTGGGGGTGTGACATCAGTGGCGGAATTCGTTGATTTGATCTTCATTCAGGTTGATATGCACATAGAATCATTTAAACTCTCTCTTGTATTGATTTGACAAAGATACACGGGCTGGAGACACTTCGGCAGAGCTTCGCTACCAGAATCCAAATTTTTTCTAGCTGTATTAATATACTCTTCCTCATCATCAGTATCTTCATCACTTCCTGAAGACTTAAAGATCGGTTGTCTTCTAGGACGATTTTTAGATTTGACTGATTCTTTTCCTGAGATTGAGTCTTCAAGGATTCGAGCATCAAATGCTGTTTTTTCCCAAGTTCTGTTAGGATCATACTTATCCCAACTGAAACCTTCCCAAGTGAATCCTTCTGGAAGCCTTTCATCTTCTTGGTCTATCCAACCATAACAAGCTCTCTTCTTTCCATCTTCAATTTTAATAGTATTTGAGCTTGAAGGTTGTTGTTGATATGGTTGTTGAGCAACCTGATGATAAATTGCTTTTCGATGATAATCGTTGTTTCCGAATGGATCTTGTCTTCCAGTTGCTTCTCTGTTTGTACACTCTCGTTTAAAATGTCCTTTTTCTCGGCAACGAAAACAAGTAACCTTCGATTTGTCAAAACCAAGCTGAGATGTAGCAGCATCACGAAGATCATCTCTACCGGTGATTTGTTTGAATTTTTCTGCTCTTCTCAAAACACTTGCTAAACACCACTTGATGTCCATCAACTCAAGTTCCTCAGAATCAATCTGATCATAATCCTCTTTAGTGAGCATCGGATTTCCGATTCTTCCAGCAACTAAGCTTTTATATGACTCTAACACAGTAACAAGAGATGCCATGTGTTGCTTTGCAGTTTCTGGAGAAAAATTTTGACCATTTTGAATGTTTAATGTCACATTGCATTGCAATTTTGTTGAACTCTGTTGTTGAGAACTTGGTGTTGAGAAATTTGGATCAAAACTTGAATAAGACGAAGAATATCCACCACTCTGAGTTGTAGTGCTAACATTTGTTCCGGAAGTACCATCAGCACTGAAAGCAGTCTGAATCTTCGGACTTGGAGTAGTCTCAACGTTGTTTCCTCTATAGTATAGACTAACATCTTGTTGAGCACTCGGAATCTTCATGATAGCAGTTTTCTGAATATCCAATTCATCTTCTTCAAGCTTTTGAATGAACTTACACAAATTCATATCTTCAGATTTTCGGTTATGCTTTAGAATCAACAGAAATGTTCCCCATTTATTCTGTGGTAGCGCATCGGCTAGCTTATCAACCCATTCATCTTCTTTCTTGATGTCCAATCTTTTCATCTCCTGGACAAGATGACAATATCTCTTAATAGTCTTCCTAGTCGTCTCATTTTCAAAAGCTGTAAACATATCAAATGATTTCTTTAGTAATGCACGTTTATTTTTTATCATGTCAGCACTTCCCTTAAACTTTTGAATCAACGCTAACCAAATTGATCTAGCAGTTCCCTCATGTTGAAGCAAAATAAAAATATCTTCTTTTACTGCTTGTTTGAGAAGACTAATCATCATCTTTTCACTGGTGTATCTTAATTTTTCATTCTGTGTAAATTCACTTAATGGTTTTTCATTTTCAAGATCATCTTTCGGTCTAACATATTCTTTCTCTATCGAAACCCATGCATCAAACTTATTTCCTTGCACCCAGTTTTCAAAACGATTTTGCCATCCTTTAAAATCCTCAATGTACATAAGCTTTGAAGGCTTCTGGAAAGTTCCCATTTCATTTTCGATTTCAACAGTTTCGGAAACTGTAACTGGAGCAGTAGCAAAGGCGTTGTAAAACTCGTTTTCCATGTTCCGGTATAGAAGGTTTCACAAAATCACTATTTTCAAACAAACTGATCAAAGTTTCAAATGACCTTGTAACTTATAGTTCACCCCACACGATCTGGATCACAATTTCAAACAACCTAATATGCTTTCAAACGATCTGAATCAGATTCAAACAAACTGGTTCAAATGAACTGGTTCAAACGATTTGGCCCAAACGACTTGGACTTAAGTGACCTGAAAACTTTGGTGCGATCTGGTTCAAATTCAAACTTCCTGAACCACTTCGTGTGACTTGAACCTCTAACGAATCAAACTTCAAACGAACTAGCCAAGTTTCAATCCGCACGACCTGATTTCAAACCAAATGACCTGGACCACACCTCGTACGAATTGAGATGATGATTCAAACGAACTGGACCCTTTCAGGCACCTCGTGCGAACTGGTAACACTATTCAAACGAACTGGAACCCACTTCGTGTGAACTTATGAAACTTCAAGCGAACTGGGGTTACTTCGAACGAATTGATGAACCTTTCAAGCGAACTAGGGTCTATTTCATGCGAACTGTTGGACCTTCAAGCGAACTGGGGTCAATTTCATGCGAACTAATGGACCTTCAACCGAACTGGGGTCAATTTCATGCGACCTGACTAAAACTCACACGAACTGGGGGTTTTTCACGCGATTTCGGACCAAAAATTCATGATTTTATCCAATTTTAGGTAGAATTAAGTTCTGATTTCTTCAAGGATTGTTTAAAACAGTGTTTCGCGTGTTATATCACAAAATCAGTCCATTTTAACCGTGAAATCTCAGTTAATTTGATGAAAAGTGTAAAAGAATGAGTAGAAGTGAGAATTTTCGGTGAAAACAAGCTGAATTGGTAAGAACTCTTCCTCCTGAGCTCTGATACCACTTGTAGGATCGTTGAATCGATCTAATGAGTCGATCAGAAGAGTTCTAATCCAAACCAAAGGCGGAATTCAATGATTCGGACTTGATTGCAGCTTGATTCACACTAGGATTCACTTTAATTGTCTTGTATATTGATATGAAAGCTTTACAGACCACTTGACACTTCGGCAACACCTCTGCTCCGGAATCAGCAACCTTACAAATGAGAGACCAAGCTCAGCTATTTATAGTGGTGGCCAGTTCGCATGAAACAACATGATCCACTTCGTGTGAAGTGGTCACTTCGTACAAACTGGCTTTGCCAGTTCGTGTGAACTGAACTGTTTGCTCTAAACACCTATTTTCTTGACTGCTAAGCTTCGGTTTATCCTATCTAGATACAAGACGCGATACAAGACGAAGTCGACAGACATATGCACCAACAGACATGACAAAGTTCTTTCAGATAAAGACAGAGACAAGGCCCATACTTATATATTACTTAACTGTAAAGAGCTTCTCGAGTCAGTTTGGTTATTTGATTAAGAGTTGAGAAATTCATTTCCAAACCATGACGAAGCAACCCTTGATAAAATGAAAGAGAGAGAATTTGCCAAGTGGTTGCAAATGCATGTAAGTATTTTAACACACTTTTTATTGTCTTAATATTATAGCAGTACACACATAATAACACACATTTTATGAATGTAGGTTATGAATGTTCCAGATAAGGAACATTTGAGAGGCCTAGCCCAAGGGCCTTTTACTTATGTAAAGTCACACAAGGGTTATTTTGTCAATGGTTACAAGTTTCACACACAAACGACTTATGATGGCCGAGTCACACAAAATAGTGGTGTGTGTGTTAAAGGGGCTACGTACAACGAAAATGAAAATGACTACTAGGGTTATTAGATGAGATTTTAGAGCTGGAATATCAAAGCAACATTGGGCGTTGTGTGGTTGTTCTATTCAGATGTACTTGGTTTGATCCTGCGAGGGGGGTAAGGGTAGACCCGAAAACTCATATTGTTGATGTTAATCCCATGACAATAGGATGCGTTGATAACCCTTTTATTTTAGCATCACAAGCGCAACAAGTGTATTATACTCCATATCCTTCAAAGGCAAAGGAATTAAAAGGTTGGTTAGCTGTTGTAAAGACAACCCCAAGGGGAGTTTATGAACTCGCCCAAGATACTAGTGAAATGGAGGGTGATGATAATGCGGACACGAAGCATTTCTATCAAGAGAATGAAAGGATAAAATGTACAGTTACGGGGGATCTTCTTCCCATTTCTCATGTACATGTGAATGGGATGTTAGAAGAAGTGGAAGATATTGGCGATGATAATGATGAAGAAGTTGAATTCGCCACACATTTAGTTGACGATAATAATGGAGAAGTTGATTTTGACGATGAAGATTTTGAAGGCGAAGAATTAGAGTAATAAACTATTTAATATGTATGTGTGTGTATATATATATATATATATATATAATGGTTAGTTTACTTTTTTGAATAATGTATAATTTATTTGTTTCTGAACATTCTTTTTAACCGACCCAACTTCCTGACAAAACAGGTAGAAAGTGTTAGCAGTTATCTAACATTTGATATGTGAAAATAATAGTTTTTAAGTTATTATGTTATTATGATTACCTCTCATATGGATACATCCACCTAAACTGCACTGGACCACCGTTAATAGCTTCATTGGTCAAATGTATGACAAGGTGTTCCATTGAGTCAAAGAACCCGGGTGGAAAGATTTTTTCTAACTTGCAAATAGTTACAATGATACTACTCTTCAATTTTCGTAAGTCTTCAATGTGTAGAACCCTTGAGCATATCACACGAAAGAATGTGCAAAGCTCTAGTATAGATTCCCATATTTGCTTTGGTAACATCCCACATAAGACGATAGGCAACAACCGTTGCATGAAGACATGACAATCATGGCTTTTAAAGTTGTAGAAGATGCCATTTGTAATGTTCACACATCCACCTATATTTGAAGCATAGCCATCAGGAAACTTTACTTGTTTCAACCATTTGCACACTTCATTTACCTCCGGTTTGGTTAAATTGTATGATGCTTTTGGTTTACAAAATTTATTATTATTTCCCCTCGAAAGATGTAATGATGGCCGATTGCAATACTTTTCCACATCCTTCCTAGCGTTGATATTATCTTTTGTTTTCTCAGTATCCATGATCGTTTGAAATAGATTCTCAAAAAACGTTCTTCTCAATATGCATTACATCAAGGTTGTGTCGAATTAACAACATGGGCCAATATTCAAGCTCCCAAAAAATGCATTTCTTTACCCAATTATGGGTTTTACCAAATTCCAGATCTTTACACTTTGGGTTAAACATTACACCTTCATAAACAACTGGTATGTATAGACTTGTTCATATATCTCCCAACCAGTTAACTCAGCTGGTGGTCCCATAACGACCTTTTTGATCTTCGAAATCCATTTCTATCATTACGAAAAGAATGTGACATTGGTAGAAATCTTCGATGACAAACGAACCAACATGATTTGCCTCCAGCATGTAATCGAAAAGCCTCCGTGTCTCCCATACAATATGGGCAAGCTAAACGACCATGTGTGCTCCAGCCTGATAACATTGCATAGGCTGGGAAATCACTAACTGTCCATAGAAGAATAGCTCGCATGATAAAATTTTCTTTACGGTAAGCATCATAAACTTCAATGCCTTCCTTATATAACTCTTTCAACTCCTCAATTAACGGTCTTAGAAATACATCGATGTTTTGACCTGGACTCTTTCCTCGGGGAATAATCAAACATACTTCAACAAACGAGTCTTTCATACACATCCAAGGGGGTAAGTTATAGATTGTAAGAAAGACGGGCCACAATGATTATGGAATTGAGTTGGAGTTGTTTGGATTGAAACTGTCGGTGCATAACCTTAGACGGACATTTCGAATCTCTTTTGCAAAGCCATGATTCTCCGCGTCAAAATGCTTCCAAGCCATGCCATCACTAGGATGTGCCATGCTACCCTCTGTTGTTTTGTGGTCATGGTGTCAAGTCATATCTTTGGCTGTTTTTGAAGACATATACAACCTCTTAAGTCTCAGACCAATTGGCATGTACCACATCACCAATTTTGGTACCTTATTCCGGTCACTCTTATAACGAGATTCCTTACAATATTTACATTGTGTTAATGCGTTGTCTTGCTTATAGAATAGCATGCAATGGTTTCTGCAAACATCAATTCTTTCATAAGGAAGACTTAACTTTTCTAAACTCTTCTTTGTTTCATAAAAGTTTTTCGGGAGCTTATTCTCTTTAGGCAATAATGCATTAACCATGGAAATGTTATAGTTATAAGCTGCTGTAGACACATTGAAAAGTGATTTCCATGTCAAGAAATTCGTGATAGCTTGTAACTTTGAACAATTTGTAGACTTCTCCCCATCCCACAAAGGTTCATCAGCAGCTTTTAGCATGTCATAGAATCGTTTTGCTTCAGGATTCGGTACATGTCTTTCCAAAGTACCAGAAGTATAACCGCATGCATACATGTTATCTAACACCATGCGTCTGCAACCATCGTCATTATCATCAACTTCCATTGTAAAAGAAAATTCTCCAACCTCACGAATGAAATTTCCACCATGCTCACTCCATGTTTCATAACGAAGCATGAAACCATCATTATATAAGTGTTTTTTAATAGTCGCTTTGTCTCTGTAACTTATATTTTTGCATTTATAACAAGGACATTTTATCTCACGTATCATATCACCATGCATATTGACCCTCTTATCAACAACTGCATCATTAGAAAAAGCAAAGTCAAAAAAAAAATCCACATTGTCGCAGTATTCAGAATTAAGAAATCCTTCACTATCGGTCTTTTCATACATCCACTTTCGATCCATATACACATAAAGCATCCATACAATTCACCTTAAATTATAATCACTGAAATCAACAATCATAAACTAGCCCTAATTTACTCCATATCTATGAACATGCATAAACTAATCAACTATAAAATTGATAAGCTTCATTAAAATCGACCTCACCAAAACTCATAACCACCAAATCTTAAATCAGTAAACATAAAACTCATAACCACTGAAATCTCAAATCAGTAAATATAAGAGAGTCCTAATTTACTTCAAAAGCATGTTTACCATACGAAACGCAACATCAGATTATACTAAAAAACGAGATTAAAATCCACAAATAGTGATACACTTTCGTAAATCAGATGATTATAGTCGAATAATACCTAAATTTCACGAGATAATACAAAGAATCAAAAGCAAAATCGCTTTAGGTCATAAAACAAACCTGATTTGAGAGTGTTGGCGGTGATTTTAGGTATTGACGGATGAATCGATTCGAACGACGGTCTAGCGGCGGAATTGAATGACGATGTCTGATTCGATCTCACTACTCGTTGATTTCAAATTTGATCTGTGGTTTGATTTGTGGTCATGTGGTTTAAACGACTGATTTGCTGATATGAAATTTAGGTTTTGACGGATAAATCGATTCGAACAACGGTCAAGCGACTTGTATAAAAAGTGGTTAACAAACCACAAAAATGTTCATATCAAATAAAGCATTGGTTTTACAAAACTTAACGTTTGTTTTAAACCTTGGGTTTATTCAAAAACATTGTTTTGTACATGACATTTTGATTACACACGCCAATTGGTTATACATTGACATACACATATGGTTTGAGTAAAGACTTTTTATTCACCATACAAGACTCATGGGTGTTGTAGTTTAAATAAAACCAAAGCGAAATTATTTATCTTTTTGTTTAACACTTACATTCGAGTAACAAGTCCACTTGCAACACAGGTCATGGGTCAAAGTTGATTTTAGCCTTTTTAGGTAGTGTTTCAGTGTCTTATTTTCAATTGATTTTAGATGGTGACCGTTTATTTCATGATATACCGTTGTCATAACTAATAACCATGATGGAATCAAAAAAATTACTTTGATTTACCCAATCCATTCTTTAATACTATATTACGTATCAACCATTCATAAAACATGGTTAAAAGATATATGATCCAGCAATGCAAACTGTATGATCATAAAACATCATACATAAAGTTAGAAGCTGGAAGCACTAATTAAATATCGCAAACGAAGAAATTGCCTCAAAATATTTCCAATAGGAATTTTGGGACAGAGTGCGTTTGCTCCTTCATACTACAATTTATATACGAATAATAATAATAAGGAATATATCAGTAATAAAAGGGCCTGAAACATCAGTAATCAGAACCAGGCGAGTGATACTGGTTGAGATTTAATATCGCAAGTTTGAGTAAATTTAAATGACTGGATCGTTGAAAGTTCAAGATCCAATCAAGAAGCTGCCTTGCTTTCGATTCAATTGTATAATAAGACTTTAAAATCAAACGAAACAAGAGATGTCGAATTTTGCATACCAGATCGAGAGGATGAAAACAGATGATGAAGACAAGTGAGGAGAGTAGTGATGTGGTGCTATTTGAAGGAGAATTTTAGGGTTTTTACCATAGTCCATGGGCCGGGTTTGTGAGGCCCATTACAGGTTGCTGGTTTTTTTAGCTTTTATTGGTTTGTACTTTTTTTTAATAGAAATCTTGATGAAGCAAAATCATTGGTAAATTATACAATATTATTGGTAAAATGAATCAGGCATAGAGTTTAAGAATTTTCTTACCACGACCTCTTCTTCGAGTGTTTCTCCCAAGCTCTTATACTTTGATTGTACTCCACCCAACTTTGCTGCATATTCATTAGTACTTTTTGTCTCATTCATCTTCAATCCATCTAACTCGCTTCTTAGGATTTGAAGACGAGCTTTCTGAGTTCTTTCTGCACCAAGATAACGAACTCTTAATGCTTTCCAAACATCTTTCGGTTCTAAATACTTAGCCATCTGAAGCATCACATTTTCCGATAGGGTTTGGGAGATGACACCTAAGGCCATAAACTTCTTTCTTTATTCAATTCCCGATCCCTTTTCTTTATCAATCACATTTTGCAAAACATTTGCTCCCAAGACAACTTTCACCATAACTGACCATGTTGCGTAGTTGGTCGAAGTTAACTTCGGTGCTTGCAAAACAAAACCACCCACAGATTCTTTCATTGTTCCTGAGTTCCCTGGATTTCCATCTTTATCACCGGCCATGATTTGTTTTTATTTTTTTATTTTTCACTTGATAGAACAAAACTTGTAAGCAAATAACAAATTAAATCGTCCTTCAAATTTATTTCCTACGTACAAACCAACCTTTGCGATCAAAACAACCAACGAAAACTTTGCTCTATCTTGACAGCAACTTTGAATTAATTTTCACTTGCTTCTTTTATTTTTTTCCTATAATTAATTCCATTTCTTGGCATACACAAAACTAAAGGGGTAATCTTGACCTAAAGCCTTTCAAGTGGGTCAGTTTCAATTGCTTTAGAAATTATATTGGTTGGTTTGGGTAAGATATTTTCACTAAATTGGTCAAGAATGTGTCAGTTAAAATTCCATCTTGTTATTTTCGCGTCAAAGCGGGTCGACAACTTTAAAGAAATGGATTGATGTGGGTTGGTGTCTTAAAGAAACGGCACAGGTTTCGGATTGGAATGGGTTCGGTTCGGATTGAGTTTCGGGTCATGACGGCTTTCAGGTTAGGACGGGTTTCGGATTGGAACGGAGTCGGTTCGGATCAGGTTTCGGGTCGGCGCGGATTTCCGCACTGGACGAGTTTCAGGTTGGGACGGGTTTTAGCACGGGACGAGTTTTGTTTCGTTTTGATAAGTTTTTTCGGTTTCGTTTCGGATTTGTTTTTTTCGGGTTTTTTTTGTTTCGTTTTGATCGGTTCGGTTTTTTTGTTTCGTTTTCATCAGTTTTTTCGGTTTTGTTTTTTTTTTCGTCTTGGTCAGTTTTTTAGGTTTCAGTTTCGATTTTTTGTTTCATTTTGATCGTTTTTTTTAGTTTTGTTTCAGATCGGTTGCGATCTTTTCAGTTTTTTTGTTTTGTTTGTCTTGTTTGGTTTTGGTTTCAGGTGTTTTTGTTTCGTTTTTCTCCCTTTTTGGGTTAAGTTTTGATTTTTTTAGTTTTGTGTTTCGTTTTGGTGGGTTTCGGTTCAGTTTCAATTTTTTGTTTCATTTTGGTCACTTTCGTTTCTGTTCGGTTTCGGTTTTTTGTTTCGTTTTGGTCGCTTTTTTTTTTGTTTCGTTTTGTTCCATTTTGATCAGGTTTTTTTCGATTTCGTTGCGGATTGTTTTCGATCTTTTAAGTTTTTTTTTGTTTCGTTTTGTTCGGTTTAGTTTCGGGTTTTTTGTTTCGTTTTGGTCGCTTTTTTCGGTTTGCTTTCGATTTTTAGTTTTTTTTGGTTTCGTTTTGGTCAGTTTCGGTTTCAATTTTTTTGTTTCGTTTTGGTTGCTTTCATTTCTGTTCGGTTTCGGTATTTTTTGTTTCGTTTTGGTTGGTTTTTTCGGTTTCGTTTTGGTTCGGTATTTTGAACTTTTCATCTTTTTGTATCGTTTTGGTTTGGTTGGTTTCGATTTTTTTGTTTCGTTCTGGTCAGTTTCGGTTTCTAACCGACACAAACAAAATGTATAATAACGAGGAAATCATGTTTTTAGAAATGGCAAACAAATAAACCCAACCCGTTTCGTCCCGAATCCCATTCCGAACGGTACCCGATCTGACTCAAACCCGAATCCGTTCAAACCCAGACCTGTTCTGACCCGACCCAAAACAACCCATTTTTAGTTTGACCCATTTCAACCCTAACCTGTTCCGACCCTAACCCATTCTGACCCAGCCTAACCGTTTGCCAGTCCTACACAAAACTCAAGAATCCAGGTCGGTTGGCTTAATTTCTTTTTCTTTCACAAGCCACCACAGAAACAAATTGGAAATTCTTTTACGTGAATTACAACCAAATAAACAAAGTCTCGTGAATTACAACCAAATAAACAAAGTCTCTTATCTATGTTATATTGGGAGTCGCTCCCTAAAAAAACAAAGAACTTATCTTTACTTGAGCAGCGATCGAACGAAGGCAAATGGTAAAAGACACGGCTTCTTGGGTTAGCGATGACAATTCTTCGAATAGGAAAACCAAACCTTCTTGCGAAACGTTTTCTGTGCAATCCCGCTTTGATACCAATTGTTGGCCCAGACAATTCAAAAAGTTGTACCAAACACCAATACGAGATATTTTGGGGACAAACTCACGACTCTTTCTATTCAATCAAACAAACTTACGAACTTACAAAGAAAATGGACAAATAAAAACATTAACTTAGACTCTTATTTATAGCTCTACTAAACTTTCTATTTAAGACATTAAACCTTTCTTAAACTTACTACAATACCAATTACCTAAAATATATCAAACTTTAATAAAACATATTAAAATAAACCCCTAACCTTACTAATTATTCAAGATCGATCGCATTTACTATTTCATATCCATTAGAGATTAGATTTCTTTCGGTAAGCCTAAACTCATCACCCATGCCTTTCAGCAATTGATCCCAACAGTTCTGATCCGATGTATGTTTCTGGGCCTATGAACCTTAACGATAATAAGAAGATCAAGTACTATTAAAGCAAGTGAAAGAAATGCACAGTTTGGGATAAAAATTAAACATGTGAATATTTAAGGGTTGGGGCATACACCTCCTCGAAGCATTCACATCCCTTTCTCTATATCCATTTTTATAATTACATTAAACACTATTATATTTTTTTCTGTTTTTATCAATTAAATAATATTGTTTTATATCTTTATTTTTTATCATTTCTCTTTCCTTCACCTACAAACATTTTCAAAAAATATTAAAAAATTAATAGGTGTGAACAATGTTTCTCAAATATACAGATGAATAGTAATATCATCTTTCTCCTCCACTCACAACCACTTTTTTATAATATAAAAAACCCATAAGACCGGAGGGTGTGGAGGGCTCCATCGTGCCACCTCAGCCATGTGTAGCGCCACAGGGGCTCCATCACCACACCCAGGTTATTAAGGAGGGGGCTCCATTGTTGTGGCTTCATCATGGTAGAGCCACTTTTGTTTTGATTGAGATGAAGGATTGGTTAAATAGGAGGCGCTATAGCTTGAAGGGGCTTTATCCCACACCCTTCAAGTTAAGGGGAGAGGCCTGTGTGGCGTGGCGTTGATAAAGCCCCTCCCACACCCTCCAGCCTAAAAATGCTTTTAATTGCATATGTCCTGCTAAAGATCATGTCGTCATTTTGATAAAAACAATGTTAATAATCCCATTATAATGGTAATGTTGATCTAAACAATAGACGTTGACTTATTTTAACTTCAACTTGTGTAATTTGTTAGAAACATGTTATAATTTATTGCATTGAATTGTCTTCGTGGACTGAGTATTCAAAGTCATTGATATTATCATTTTATATGTATATAACCCAACTAGCGTCTAAACGCTTAAATTTAAATGTGTAGGCTTAATAAATAAGCACCCATGCCCACCATGAACACATGCAGCCTCTTTACGCTATTATTATTCTTCTTCTGCATTTTAAACCGCGGATTATGTGCAAATGTAGACGTGGGGATCGTTCTTGACATGGAGTCATGGATTGGTAAATCCATTCATAGTAGCATTATGATGGCAATATCAGACTTTTATGCTCGTAATCATAGTTACAAAACAAGGATTGTTGTCCATACAAGGGACTCAAAGGGAGACAGATTACGAGCTATGTCCGCTGGTAAGATCAATCGTCCCTCTAGCTAGTATTTGGTTTCAGTATGCTTTTAATAAACGAGAAACATAGCTGCAGTGTCTCCTTGCCCAGTGCATTCCTAATTATATATATATGCACATTAGACATAAGGTATTTACTATATACACAAAGCATGTATAATTGTATATATGCTCACACGAAGGTATTCATCTACACTTACTGCCTAAAATTTGTAATGTCCTATGCCCCCCTTCTATTCATAGTCTTATGTTGGTCAGCAAGTTAATTAACACATGTTGAGGTACTCATTAAGTAAAAAGGCCTCTTATTGGACCAAGCTATAGCCGAAAATGGTTACCATAATGCCACACTATATATATATTTTCATATCGTGGCAAACATTATCAATTTTGTTATATTTCAATACCCTCCATCATAGAGACAATTGATGTTATTAACTTCTTTATATATATATTATTTGGGCACCATGGGGGAAGAAGGTGCCTCCGGGAAGAAGGTACCTTCGGTAGAGAAGGTTCCTTCAAAGGAGAAGACACCCTCGAGGAAGAAGGTGCCTTTGAGGTACCTTCCGTAGAGAAGGTTCCTTCAAGTGAGAAGACAACCTCGAGGAAGAAGGTGCCTTTGTGTATGAAGATGCTTCTTCACTTTCTTTTTTTACTCCTGTCTTCGATATTGGTTCCTTTTCGGTAGAGGAGATAGCTATTTGTTTCCCTTCCCAGATTAAGATATACATATTATGCTTCCTTCTATGTATTGCACCAACATTGTGGGAAGCATCCATATCCCCCACACTGCAAATGACTTCTTGATTATAGACTTTCCCAATAGAGATAGGTAGGCTATAAATCTCATCCCCTTTAGTAACATGTTCTTCCTTGCTCTCTACCCAAACTGATAAGGGTTTGAGTGGGGAATTGGTTGGAAACTTCAACCCGCTGACAAGGGCCTTTGACGCCAGGTTCTCACAATTGTCACTGTCAGGGGCGCCTACCTCTTGACAAGGGGTAGCCCCCGTTGCCCCTTGGCGCTCCGACGATAGTGTAAATTTTAGAAAAATTTGACGTTTTTTGATTTCGTTACCCCTTTTTCTTGTAACATTGCCCCTATAAAGTTTTTCTAAATCCGCCCTTGGTCACTGTCAAAGAATATATAAGATGCATGCCTAACTATTCAAGTAACATTTGGACCTAAAATTCTTCTCCTTCTACTCTTTGACCTCAGTTTCCTTGTTAATACTGCCATTACAATGATTTCAATGGGATTACAGAGGCTGATGTTTACTACTATTGCTTCTTTGATTTGTTTGATGAAAAATTACAAGAGACAGAGACATTAAATAGATGGTTAATAAAACCATACTAGGAAACAAAATAAAAAATATGGCTGGCTCTCCTTGATTGAAGGACAAACGGTCCTTAATGGCTAAATTGGATGAAACCATAAAAAGGGAAATGATGTAGAGCTGATCCCGAAATATTTTCGCTTTCTAACACTCCCCCTCAAGTTGAGTAGTGGGGTTTCCGATACTTAACTTGCCAAGAAAATGATGAAATTTTTTCCCATTAACGGCTTTAGTTAGAATATCTGCTAACTGGTCTCCTGATCGAACGAAAGGGAGTTTAATAACCCCTGTTTCAAGTTTCTCTTTGATGAAGTGTCTGTCAACCTCCACATGCTTTGTTCGATCTTGTTGGACTGGGTTTTCTGAGATTTGTATAGCGCCTTTGTTATCACACATTATCGTACTAGTTTCGCGTTGAGTAAATCCAATTTCATTTAGAAGTTTGCGTATCCGTAAGACTTCTGCCAAACCTCGTGCAATTCCTCGGAATTCTGCTTCTGCACTGGATAGGGCAACAACCTTTTGCTTTTTGCTTCTCCAAGTGACGAGATTCCCACCAACTAGAGTGAAATAGCCAGATGTGGACCTTCGGTCTTCCTTATCTCCTGCCCAATCTGCATCTGTATACGCCTGAACTTTTAGATGTTTGTTGGGTTGGAAGAGAACGTCGTGCCCTGTAGTACCCTTAAGATATCTAATAATTCTCCATACTGCTTCCATGTGGTCAGCTTGAGGTTGATGCATAAATTGGCTGACAACTCCAACCGCATATGCAATATCTGAGCCAGTATGTGAAAGATATATAAGTTTACCCACTAGACGTTGGTATTTTTCCTTGTTGGCCAATTTTGCTCCGTCTTCCATGTAAAGCTTTTGGTTGGCTATCATTGGAGTATCAGCTGGCTTACAATCAATCATTCCCGTTTCAGCTAGGAGATCAAGGATATACTTCTTTTGGCATATAAAGATCCCTTGCTTGGACCTCAAGACTTCAATTCCAAGGAAGTATTTTAGTCTTCCCAAGTCCTTCATTTTGAATTCCGTGAATAACTTTGTTTTTAACTTCGTCATCTCTTCTTCATCATTTCCTGTAATAATCATATCATCAACATATATAATCAAGCATGTTATAAGTTTACCTTTGCGTTTAAGGAACAAAGTATGATCGGAGTTGCTTTGACGGAAGCCATAACTCTTCATTGCAAGAGTAAATCTTCCAAACCAAGCTTGAGGGGATTGTTTAAGCCCGTAAAGAGTTTTCTTTAGTCGACATACTTCGTTATCCTTGAACTTTTCTGTGAACCCAGGTGGAGGTTCCATGTAAACTTCTTCTTTTAATTCCCCATGTAGGAAGGCATTCTTGACGTCAAACTGGTGAAGAGGCCATCCTTGATTTGCGGCGATGGAAAAAAGGATGCGAATTGTATCAATTTTTGCTACTGGGGAGAAGGTTTCTGAGTAATCAATTCCGTACATTTGGGTGTATCCCTTCGCAACTAGCCGGGCTTTATATCTTTCAATGGTTCCATCGGGTTTGTGTTTGATTGTGAAAACCCAACGACATCCTACGGGTTTCTTCCCTGAAGGAAGGACACTCTTCTCCCATGTTTTATTCTTCATAAGAGCCCCCATCTCTTCTTCCATTGCTTTCTTCCAGTTTTGTGACTTCAAGGCTTGTTCCATCGTGTTAGGAATTTCTTCATTATATAAGGATGAAGTGAAGGCTTGTGCTTCCTTGGAGAAGTTGCCTATGGAAATGTTTGCCATGGGGTACCTAGACGACTTTGGTTCTTTTTCAGGAGAATAGCGTTTTGGGGGAACACCTCTATTGGCTCTGGGTGGTAAAATATATCTCCACTGTTTCTTCTTGTACAGGTTCTTCCTGCACACGAGTTTCTACTGGTATCTCATTGTCATTAGATATATTATTTTCAAGATCATCAGATGCATTATTATTGTTGGACCCATGAGTGTCTAGAAAATTATTTTGAGGGTCATCCTCAAAGTTCTGAGAGTCGCTTACCTCATGTACCAGGATAGGAGAATCTTGGTTAGTGGCACTAGTAGATTTGTCGAGTTCTTGAGAGGTTAGTGACTCATCTTGGGTATCGTGGGCAGTTTCATGCGAGGAAGGAACGGAAGGAACCCATTTTAGCCAACTCAGGGTGTCAATGTCTTTCTCCCCCTGACCAATGTGTTGGGTGGTATAGAAAAATTCGGTTTCAAGAAAGTCGCAGTCCATGGCGGTGTACATATGGCGTCTCTTTGGGCTATAACAACGATATCCTTTTTGATTGATACCATACCCTAGAAAGACACACTTTTCAGCACATGGGCCAAGTTTTCCTCGATCTGTTTTAGGTAGATGGACAAAGGCAGAACATCCAAATACCCGTGGTTCAAGTGTTAGAATAGGTGGGAGTTCAATAAAGTCAGACAAGGTTTTTAGGGGGGTTTTAAGGTTAAGAGCTTTGGTAGGGAGTCTATTAATAAGATAGGTGGCAGTGGCTAGAGCTTCGGGCCAAAAGGATTTAGGGACCCGAGACTCTATTAGAAGTGCTCGAGTTATTTCTAAGAGAATACGTTTTTTTCTTTCAGCGGTTCCGTTTTGTTCAGGAGTATGCGGACAAGTTGTTTGGTGGATAATCCCTTTGTTTTGACAAAAAGATTTCATTGAATCATTTACAAATTCTCCCCCATTATCGGATTGAAGAATTTGGATGTTCGTTTTAAATTGTTTTTGTATCATTGTATAAAAAGTGGTGAATTTGTCAAACACTTCTGATTTGTTTTTTAAAAAATAAATCCAAGTCATACGAGTACAATCATCGATAAAAAGAACAAAGTATCGAAAATTCTGTCCCCCAATAACTTCTGCAGGCCCCCAAACATCAGAATGGATAAGCGAAAAAGGAGAATCAACATTGGTGTTGTTAAATTTGTAAGTATGTCTATGGCTTTTAGCCAAAACACAAGTCTCACAATTTAAAGGTTTATTTGAAGGAAATAATTTTGGAAATAAAAGATGTAAATAACCGATAGAAGGATGCCCTAATCTTCTATGCCAAAGCCAAGCTTCTCTATCCACGGTTCCATGTGCAAGCATCACGGTCCCATGTTGAGCCACTTCCTCCACTTAGTACAATCCCCGACGTTCAGTGCCACGCCCAATGATCACTCCCGTCCTGATATCCTGAAGGATGCAAAACGTAGGGTGCATTAAGACTGTACACTTTAATTCTTTAGTGACATGACTTATGGATAATAATTTGTGTGATAGAGAAGGAACATAGAGACAGTTTGAGAGTTTTAAAGTTGGCGATATCTCAATTGTTCCTCCTCCTTTTACGGGAGCTTCTCCCCCATTAGCAGTTTTAATATAATTAACTCTAGGTTTAGATTGTGAGGTTATATCTGATACGTCAAATGTAATAGTATCAGTAGCACCACAATCAAATATCCAAGAATTAAATTTTTCACAATTTTGGGCCATGTTGACTTGTCCAAAGTTTATGTTGGTCCTCCTTTTGCCTTTTTTCTTTATTTTAGGAAACAAATTGGAAATATTTTTTTGACTAAAAGACTTATTTTTCTTGATTAAAAAATTCTTGTCGTGACAGCCTTTTTTCTTTATTTTAGGAAACAATTTGGAAATATTTTTTTGACTAAAAGACTTATTTTTCTTGATTAAAAATTTTTTGCCGTGACATAATTTAGAAGTGTTTTTTTACTACCAATCTTATTTTTTGGGTTAAAAACTTATGCCCAGTGTCAAAATATATATGTTCTCTAAGAGGGGCCTTTGTTACTTTGGATAAATCATAATCAAAAATACTAAAATCATTAAATGGTGGGTTTGAGAATAAACTCTCAAACCCTGTACCTCCTTCGTTGCTCTCTGCCTCACCGCCGGTGGAGGTGAAACCTCCAAAGCCACCGCCGGTGCTCATCTGCTCGCCGTTGCTGCCTCCATAGTTGGTTTCTTCTGATTTTCCTATTGTTGCAGCGGCTTTGCCCCCTTCCTTGCTCCCCTTTTTGTGACCGTCGGTCCACCATTCCGGGTAGCCGACGAGTTGGAAACACTGGTTCTTAGTATGTCTGGTCATACCACAATGATCGCATTTTAGCTTCGTTTTATCAATCCGGGATGATGAACCATGGTTAGTGTTTTACTGATTTGATCGCCCTTTTGACAGTAACCCTAGACTTTCGGGTTCGTGTGACCTGCTGGTATGTAGTCCTGCCGCCACACCACTTGGGGAAGATGTGTTATCAGTGGTTCCTAAGATCCCCTGATGTGCCATTTCCTTCCGAACGGCGGCATAGGCACCCTCAGCTGAGGGTAGCGGGTCCCACCGGAGAATCTCCCTCTTTATCGGTTCAAACTGTCGATCAAGGGCGTTCAAGAATTGAAAGAGTTTTTGTTCTGACCGGAGCTTGTTATATGTGGCTATGTCTACGGCACAAGTCATAGGGTTTGGGTTTCTCCTCTCAATTTCTCCCCAAACGCCCTGCAGAACAATCCAAAAATCTTCCAGAGGAGAACCATTCTGTTTAATGCTGTTTGATTTAACGTGAAGATCGAAGGTTTGCAATTTATCTTTCCCGCTACTGTAGGTAACAACTAACGCATCCCACAGTGTTTTGGCTGTCGGGAATTCGGTTAGGTTACTAGCGAGGGAAGGCTCAATATTTTGTATCAACCACGAGAACACGACTAAGTCGTCTTGTTCCCATTGTTCATATTGATTATCGGTCGGTTCCAGAGGCTTCGGATCTCCTGTCAAGTGGCTCAAGAGGTGTTTCGATTTGCCACCGATTGCAACTCGAATCATCCGAGCCCACAAGGCATAGTTTTGACTGTTTAATTTGAGACTGATTTTCAACGAGTCGGAAAGGCTCTGTTTTTGCGATTGATTTTGGCTGGTTATACTATTCTTGAGAAGATTTGTGATCTGCAATGCAAGATCATTGTTGCTGGCATCATCAATCATGGCTTGTTTTTTTTTTTTTTTTTTTTTTTTTGTGTGGCAAAGTGGCGAAGTGGATAGGTTTGAAACTAGAAAGAAAAACGGTAGATGAAGAGCGGGTTAATCCTAAGATCGATCACACCGCTCTGATACCATGATTTCAATGGGATTACAGAGGCTGATGTTTACTACTGTTGCTTCTTTGATTTGTTTGATGAAAAATTACAAGAGACAGAGACATTAAATAGATGGTTAATAAAACCATACAAGGAAACAAAATAAAAAATATGGCTGGCTCTCCTTGATTGAAGGACAAACGGTCCTTAATGGCTGAATTGGAGGAAACCATAAAAAGGGAAATGATGTAGAGCTGATCCCGAAATATTTTCGCTTTCTAACATACAACAGTATTTTTCATGAACTATAACTCGTCAATTAACCAAGGGCTGGTCACTCCTAATGCCACTACCGTTGTCTTTGTTTGGGTGACAATGAGTGATATCATAGTTACAACCCTCTCAATTTTTATAGCCATTGCAACCACCCGCTATCGAGGCACACTACTTTTCAAGTTTCCTGGGAGTTTGCTTGAACTTGGTGATGAGACACTCACCACACACCAAAATTCACCGACCTCACACCCATCTCCATTGGGACAACTTTGTTGAACATGTATCCATTTGCCATCAAGATGCTAATGAGCTTTAACACCAGCTGATGTAAGAAAAGATTGTAATCCGTCGTGTATCACGTGAGACAGGTGCGAAAAAAGATAGCAAGAGAGAAATACTCTTCAAGAGAAACTGATGTGTGTGTGTGTGTCCTTATATAGGGAATCTAAATTAGTAAATTTGACATATATAATAAAGTTTTTGAATTTATTCTCAATCATCTACCACAATCCCACTGATCCTTATATATAATTGTTAATTGGGTTATTTGTCCCTCATCAATTTCTTTTCACTTGCTTGAACAGTACTTGATCTTCTTAATACCGTTAAGGTGAATGCAATCATAGGCCCGGAAACATACATCGGATCAGAACTACTGGGATCGATTGCTGATACAGCTAAGGTACCTATATTTTCCTTTGCTGGAAAATCCCTGATGGAAAATCCTTACCTACTCCATATTAAAGAAGACAAAATTTCTATAGCTCAAAGCATATGTGCCCTTGTCGAATCTTATAAATGGAGGGACATTATCTATGTGTATGAGGAAACTGATCATGGGTCAGAGTTATTACAAAATATGTTTGAACTGTTCCAAGACAAAAACATACGAATTGCCTCCAGAATTGCCATTTCTTCCTCAGTAAAAGATGATCAAATCATCAAGGAGTTGCATAAGCTCATGAGTATTCATACAACTGTTATCATTGTCGATATGTCACCTTCACTAGCATCTAGGTTTTTTCCAAACGCAAAAAGGTTAGGAATGATGAGCAAAGAATATGCATGGATTTTAAGTCAGAAGACCATTGACATCTTTCAATCAACAAAATTCGAAGTTATTGGTTCGTTGCAAGGAGCACTTGGTTTTAGATCTTATGTTCCAGCATCTAGGAGACTGCATTATTTTACAAAAAGATGGAATAAGAAGTTCACTAGAAAGGTGCATGTACTTGCCATATGGGCGTACGACACGATTTGGGCACTTGCAGAGTCCATTGAGAGGGTTGGAGTGTCGCAAAATGGTACCTTGCTTCTAAATGAGATTTTGAAATCTGATTTTAAAGGCATGAGTGGTGAGTTTAGGCTCACCAAAAGCAATCTGATCTCCAATGGGTTTGAGATTGTAAATGCGGTCGATCATGGAGAAAGGAAAGTGGGATATTGGACATTGTCGAAAGGAATTACAAGAACACTCATACCACTAAACGATGCTGTTCTACAGTCTGGTATTGGTATGGAAGATGTTATCTGGCCGGGAGGGTCTACTACCGTGCCAACAGGACTTGGTAAAAAGTTGAGAATTGGTGTCCGAAACGGACTAACATTTACCTCCTTTGTGCATACTGTTTATGATGCACAAAATAATGTCACAAATGCCACTGGGTTCTGTGTTGATGTTTTTAATACATGCCTTCAAGCATTACCATATGAAGTGACATACGAGTTTGTTCCATATGCGAATGGAAGTTATGACAAACTTATAGAAAAGGTCTACAATAAGGTACTTATGTATTGAACTTCCTGTTCATATTTAATATGTCGCATCAGTAATTCATAAATATAAGTAGTTCAACTTTATATATGCCAAACAGGAAATTGATGGGGTCCTGGGTGATTCAACAATCTTGGCTAGAAGATATAAATTTGTTGATTTCACTGCAACTTACACCGACCTTGGTTTAGGAACATTAGCAAAAACCAAAAGAAATGATATGTGGATCTTCCTGAAGCCATTGAATGTAAATCTATGGCTTACATTTACTGCTGTTATAATCTTCAAGGGCTTGGTTATTTGGGCTATTGAAGCTATGGATCAAGAATCTAAAAGCGCTCCATCTCAAGGAATTGGAACGATCTTTTGGTTCATCCTATTAACCATATTTTCTGCTCAAAGTTGTCTTCCTTTCTCTTTAATATTACTATCTTGAAACAAATAATTTATTCTAAGATTTGTGTTGTATTCCACACTGTAGAAGAGAAGTTGGTGAGCAACCTGTCAAGATTTGTGATGTTTGTTTGGTTATTCGTGGTGCTTATCCTGATTTCAAGTTACATGGCAACACTGACTTCGTTGTTGACAGTCGAGCAATTTGAATTAGCTTCAAAAGGGGGGACTGTGGGGTTTCATGGTTATGGAGGAGTGACGGTCAGTAATACGAATCTTACAGATTATAAGCAAAGGCCATACTACTCATATGCGGACTATGCTGATGCGTTGACGAAAGGTGGAAAACATGGTGGTGCAGATACCATTGTTGATGAAGTTCCATATATCAAGATGTTTCTTGGCAAGTACTCAAATGGCGAGTACGCCATGGTCTCTTCTGAACCTGTAACTTCTGGATTTGCATTTGTAAGTAAATCATATAATCTCTCAGTTATATTTTTTCCATGTATACACTTATCACTAACATCTTCGTCATTCAGATATTTTCAAAAGGTTCGCCACTGGTAAATGAAGGCTCAAGGGAAATTGCTAAAATAAGAGAAGATGGAACCCTGAAAATTTTGGAGAAGAAGTGGTTTGACACTGAATTTCACGTGTTACCTGAAGATTCTTCAACACAGCCTAAAACCTTGAGCCTTGATAGATTTGGTGGCTTGTTTGTAATCAGTGTTGCCTCTTCGTGTTTAGCCCTTATTATCTCCGTAATTTACTTAATTCGTGCTAAAATGGAGATCCTTAGTATTATGTCATATTTAGCGGGACGACGTTTGATGTCTACCATAAGTCATCTCTTTCATAGAAAGGAGATTTATAGATGCTAATGCAATTTGGATACGTGCAGTTAGATTTGTGTTAGTTGAGACTTAGAGTTGAGAAAGTGGGTTGACATTTAGGTAGTGTTCATATTTCACGTAATGAAATGGAATAGTATTTTGTGATGTAACCAAATTAGAAGAGTTTGTTTCTTTTGAAGTCTGAAAAATGTTTTGTAATTTTTAAATTCTGAAGCCCACCCCTCACTCTATATCTCTCTCTGACAAGTCTCGTTATAATATTTGTATAAACTTTAGAATTAAAGTTCGAACGGATAATAGTTGAATATATATATATATATATATATAGAGAGAGAGAGAGAGTGAGAGCTTAAGACATCACATGATCAACTTCTTGTAGCCTGAACTTGCTTAAAATGGATGCATCTCTACTAGAGAAAAAGTTTTAGGTAGTGTTTGTTTCACAGAATGGATGAATTCGGAGGGAATTGGAATGTAGATTCCATTTCTTAATTTGTTCGTTTCAACAAATGAAAGCATTGTAATTGAACAATAACATAAGAAACGGAATATATATTCCAATTCCATCTAGATTATATCCCATTTTGTGAAACAAACACACCTAAATTACAAACCAAATTTCAATTCTCGCGTGAATTCCAATTCCACTTCCATTACCATCCATGAAACGAACGGTACCTTAGTTTTAAAAGTTGTAGATTCCAATAAAACACTCTTTTAACTAATCAGTTTCTGGACCGATAAATGGTCTACAGTACGCCTTCTGTGCGATAGATTCCCGTCCCTTTTCAGACTTGTTAAACATCAGAAGTGCAAGGTTGCAGACTGTTTTTAGTTGGTAGGAGGTAAAGCTTCATGGAGGTGGGATTGGAAAAAAAGGGATGTGATACGAAACCGATGTTGGGCCAAACCGGGCCAGGTCAAATCGGGTCAGAGCAGTTGCGATTGGATGGGGGGGGAAAGAGGCGGAGGAAAATTGATTGGCGGGAAAAGGGACCAAGAAAACAGGGGATTAGTCGAGAATTAAGGAGGTGGAGACGTGGGCAGAAACTGCTGCATAATTTTAGTATTTATATTTCTAGATTTGTCAAGTTTTAGGTTGTTTTTGTTTATCTGAAATTAGGGTTTTATACCTTAGAAGCGGAGATTAGCCTTCTCGAATTGGCCAACTATCTTGTTCTTGTTTTTGTTTGAATCAATCGAATTTCCAGTTTCTAACATTTGGTTCCATTGCCGGGAAACACACACTCCATTGGAAATTTCTAAAATCTGATACTCAACCCTTTCACCCTTTCAATTATCCAAAATCGAAGATGCCTGCTACATGAGGGAATCCAGATCCTAATCCTTCAAACCCTGACCCTGTGGAATTAGAAGCCATCGCGTCCTCTATGGAGTCCCTACAGAATGATGTGGCTGCTCTCAAGGCATGCGACAAAAAGAAGGAAAAAACTGGCAGGGGGTTTAACCGATTTGACGATGAAGATTCTTCCGGAAGCAATAATCGACACTTCAGACCTCATAACAAGATGGATTTTCCGAATTTCAGTGTGGAGATCCGCGTGGGTGGGTACTTAAGGCCGAGAAGTATTTCCGGTATTACAACATTCCTGAGGATGAGAAGGTTGATGTGGCGACAATGCATTTTGAAGGTGATGCTCTTGATTTTTACTCATGGCTTTCTACAGATCAGGCGATTGAATTCTGGGATGAACTGGTCCATGCCCTTCATAAAAATTTTGGGCCTGCTGAGTTTCAGAATCCGGACGAACACTTATGCAATGTAAGGAAGACCGGTACTGTGCAAGAATACAGACAGGAATTCGTGAAACGGTCCTCTCGGGTGTCTAACTGGCCCGAGCACTATCTACTAGGGGTGTTTTTGAATGGGTTAAAAGAAGAACTGAAGGCAGATGTCATAATTCATAAACCAAGGACGGTTTACAAGGCCATGAGCATTGCCCTCGAGTTTGAGTCCAAACTCAGCCACACCTTATCAGGAAAAACTATCAAGTCTACGGGCGTAGCAACAACAGATCCACGCCCAGCCTATTCAAGCAATGTTAACCAAGTTGTTCCCGTCCAAAAACCCACTGAAAACCGCCTCACTGGTGCAGAAAAACAGAGCCGTTACCTCAAGGGTGAATGTTTCCGATGTGGGGATAAATATGGCCCTGGACATCGTTGTAAAACGGGGACGTTCAAACTCCTTGAGATCACGAATGAGGAAGGAGCAGCTGAAAACGAGCAGGAGTGCACCGACGAACTAGCTAAGATCAGCCTCCACGCGTTATTTGGTCAGACATCTCTAACAACCATGAAACTTCGGGGCAATATAGACAAGGCTGAAATCTTAGTTTTGATTGATAGTGGGTCCACTCACAATTTCATCTCAGATAAGTTGGTCAGTAACCTGAACCTCATCACTCACTTCATCTCTCCTTTCGGAGTCCAAATCGGGAATGGTGATGTCCTAAAATGCAATCGGATTTGCAAGAATTTGGTGCTGCAGATTGCGAACCTACAAATCAAACAAGACTTCCACCCATTTGATTTGGGAGGAGCTGATGCGGTACTCGGTATTCAATGGCTTGCAACGCTTAACACGGTTCAAGCAAACTGGAAGGAAATGTTTCTACAATTCACTATCAATGGGAAGGAGTACAAGCTTATGGGACTGCCACCAAATCTGTCACACCCCAACCGATGGCGGAATCATCGGGGCGCGGCACTAGGCGAATCAGATTGCTCAAGAGAATCCATAGCAACTATATTGCGATAATATTTATTACATTCGTTATCCCATACTAACAAATAATACAATCACATAAGTTATCACAGATTTCTTGTCCTCTCGAACAATACAAATCCGACAACCTAGATTTTTAGGTGAGTTTCTAGACTTCCTAGCTTGATATTGATGTAGACTGCGACTAAACCTGCAACATACGTTAAAATAATGTCAATACAAAAGTATTGGCGAGTATACAGGTTTGATATGTAGTAGCGTAATAGATAAAAAGGTGCTGCGAATTTCCTCATGCATAAACGTAATACACGACATATACACTCACAAAACTGATACTACCAGCTAAGTCCTCGATGCTCGATTCTTCGATGGCATAACTAGACCCTGTCGGGCGCAATAGTACTATACTAGTCGTGGTGGGACGTCGCGAGTATATGTCCTAGCACATATGCAACTAGCATCACGTATATCTATGCATAACAGTTATTCGCAAGTGATAATTCGATTGATTGAATAATTCGTTTGATAGGTTCGATTTGTTATGAACGTATGTTACACCCAAAAATGCGATTAAAAGGGGTTCAAGTATACTCACAGTGCGTATTCAGCAAGAACTTAACTTGATTGGATTAATTTAGAGGGTGCCTGATTTAGCATGAACACGGAATGGTAGCGTAAGCGAGGTGCGGTGAAAAGTTGAATAATAGGGCTAGTGGTAATCCGACCGAATGGCTATCCGGTCGGATGAGCAGGTTCGGTTGGTCGGTTGGCATGTTATCTGATCGGTTGACATGTTGTCCGATCGGTTGAAGTGTTGACTGGTCGGTTGGCATGTTATCCGATCGGTTGACATGGTGTCCGATCGGTTGACGTGTTGACCGGTCGGTTGGCATGTTATCCGATCGGTTGACATGTTGTCCGATCGGTTGACGTGTTGACCGGTCGGTTGCCATGTTATCCGATCGGTTGACATGTTGTTCGATCGGTTGACGTGTTGACCGGTCGGTTGACATGTTGTCCGATCGGTTAACATGTTGTCCGATCGGCTAACATGTTGTCCGATCGGCTAACATGTTGTCCGATCGGCTGGTTACCGGTGAATTGACTGAGATGATGTGTCATCGTGTTAAACTACTGAAATTCCATCGAGTTCGGCCCGTTCTATCAGCCGGGAACCACCCCGTTCCATCAGATCTTGCCGCCCTTGACGGTTTTTCCATGTCTAATCCCGGAGTCACACATCACCTTGATTAGATACATAATACTCTAAGTGAGTTTGCTATAAAAACATGTGGGAATCACTCAGATCTGAGTCGTTCATGGTAAAATGAGGTCATACTTTGAAGTTCATATGAACTATTGATGACATCATCTTTGAACACCTCAAATCAGTAGATTTCACGATTGAAAGTTGAGTTTTAAAAGATAGAAAGGTGTATAATCGAGCGTAGATCATAGAAGTACAAAGTTTAGGTTGAAAACTTACAAGAATCGCGAGAAATCGAGAGATGAAGGGGTTGGAGCGTCTGGTCGAATAGTAGCAGTCACATCAAGTGTTCTTGATGTGACTGAGGGGTATTTATAGGCAAGGAGGAGGAAAGGATGGTGAGTGGGGGCCGTCCGTTCGGCTGGCCCATCCGATCGGCTGGCCCATCCGATCTGCTGGCCCATCCGTCCGGATGACTGATCCGTTCGGATGTCCTTCAGCGAGCTGCGTTTAGGTGTTCCGTTTCGATTGTTAAGCGTTGCGATAGTTTTGGGTCACACCTTTTTATCCATATTTTCATATATCTATCATAATTAGTCACATTGGGTCGTATATACATATCCATATTTCAAAGTTGCGATACAATAACTTGGTTTCGTTTTCGAATATGCGATTACTTTGCGACGCTTTACGGTCATTGAGGAGGGTAGTATAGGTCCTCGCTCAATGTCATCGTGAACGTTAATGTGTGTTTGAGTAATGAGTTGCACTGCGACACATCACGACTATCAAGGAGGGTAGAATCGGTCCTCACTCTACATCTTTGTGGTTGCCAGCAAGTGAAATGTGATGTGATAACGATTAAGTATGTGAAATATTCGAAAATACTGCGATTTAGCGATATATGCGATATAGGTACATTATGATCCGAATCTCTGGTGCTAGGCGTAACGAGTATATCGAGTAGTAACAACGCACGAACGTGCGGGTTGTTAGAGTCTCCCCTGCTTTTGGAAATTTCGTCCCGAAATTAATCCACAAGAAGGGTCGCGAGAGTCGATGCGAATGAGAGTATCGATTAGAAGCGACGAGTTAGCGAGCGATCGATTGAGTATACACATGCGAAGACATTGCGAAGGCTAAGCGAGAGAGACGAGTTAAAGCGATTCGTACAGTCAAAGGCGATAACACACACAAAAATGCGATCCCAAAGCGTTTTATATTTTCGAAAAGTTGATTAGTTAGGAAAAATTTGTTTACGAAAATCTCCTCATGGTGCGGCATTAAATGTAGCGATGTTCATACCAGCGCTATGAGAAGGTTTTGTCAGGTTACTAAAAGATTTTAAAGTGGTTAAAACTCGTTTTACGAAATTTTCTCGCCACACGGTGTTGACTTGAGTCGATTGCCATACCAGTGTCTCGAGAAAATCTCATTTTTGTACAAGGTTTTGATTAGTTTTTAGAAAAAGTTTTGTAAGAAGAAGTCAGTTTAAAAAAAAAAAAAATTAATTATACCAAAAATTTTAATTTAAAGTCGGCCCCGCATGGCAGTTTCCCACGAAAGTTCTACAATATGGCTAAAACATTTATATATAGGAAGTGCCAGGGGCGTATCCACCATGTTTTATTCATTTGGCTTCCGTCTCGTGAGGCAGTGTCATCTGTGTCGACATAGTACAGACAGAATTGCAATGACTTGATCCAAACGAGGAAAGGTTGGATTAAGTCTTGAAAGGGCGAACTGAGCGATGAAGCCGTTTTCGAACTCAGTTCAGCGATACAAGTGAGGTAATTAATAGATACACAACGTAACACAATAAGCGAAAGCGGCGACGATATGCGAAAAGCGATAAGCGACAAGCGATGAGCGATGGCGTTAAGTGATGGCGTCAACTGTCGAGCGATAAGCGATGATTGTTGCGTTGTGAGCGATGGAGGTATGCGTGATTAATGCGATTCGATTGAATTGGTCAACACCACAAACTTAACTAACATTAGACCCCACATGGCCTTTTTCCACGAAAGTCTGTTGATATGGCTAAAACACTTATATATAGGAAGTACCAGCGGCGTATCCACCATGCTTTATCCATATGAGTTTCATCTCGTGAAGCGAGGTCATGTGTGCTAACTTAACACGGTTAACACAGATAACGGTAAGCGATAGCGACGAGTGATAGAGCGAGCGATAGATCGATACATAGTAAGCGGTATAGCAACACACGCAATAAGCGGTAGCGATCCGCATAATAAGCGATAGAGATTCGCATGATAAGCGATAGAGATTGCGAGGTACACATAATAAACAATAGCGATTGCAAGATAGATTTAAGCAATAATGCGATAGATTCCAACAAAACTGCGATTGAGTTGCGATGTGGACTTACGACCAGTCTTGCATCACTGCAATTGCCCTGCGGGGGTAGACTTACCAAAGTCCATTGATGAGGCGATTACGTTGCATTGGCAGACTTACGAAAAGTCTCGCAGTGATGCGGTTCGATTGTTACGCCTTGCGATTGAGTGTAGTGTGTTGAAAATAATCACATTAGTATAATAGGTCTAATAACGTTCAACTTCGCGTGGCACTTTCCTCACGAAACTTCGGTAGTATGATAAAGCACACCTTGCTTGACCCCTACTACTTACATCCCGTGATTTGGTGTCACATTTTGTTGAGACGCTTATGGCACCTTAGAATTCACTACGATCTCCGTGCACTGACCAAAATAATCCTGTGTGCACCCGTGATTAGTCGTTCCTTGCACGTTTATCGTACTTTATTCTAAGAGTGCAGTGAGGGTAAAACACATTATCTCATGACATAGTATATAGTATGTGTGTGAATCTAGTCTAAGTGCGAAACACGAGAGAGAAAGAGAAAACGAAAGCGAGAGTTAACGTTACACATAGTGGCAACTTCGAGTAATAGAGTAGGTTTAATACTTAGAATTTAACGTCGAAGATCGTATCATCACAACATTATCCTACGCTTGCTAGATGCTCGGTGTTCAAGACTTTTGCTGGAGTTGCGGTTGTTGTACTCAAGTTCTTGATCTGGTGCGGCAGTTGCGGGTGAAGTGACCATAGCGGTTGCAGTTATTGCAATAGCGACAGTCAGCTCCGACCTGGTGATGGTAGGTACATAAGTAACACTGGGGATGAGCTCCAGTGTAAGCTCGTTTTGGAAACACCGGAACTGCTTGAAGAGGCTTCGGTTGGCAGTTCGGTTATTGATGAGTTCGGGCTTGAAATCTTTCGTTTGCGGCTGGGTTTGTCGGTGTCTTGCGAAGAGGTGTCGTCATTGGATGATTCGTCGGAAGACTCGCTTGCAGAATCTTCGGCCGAGTCATCGGAAGAATCGTCAGCAGCTTCATTAGAAGAATCGTCGACAGATTCGTCAGAAGAATCGTCGTCAGAAGAGTTAATGACGATGGCTTGATAAGTTTGCTTGACAGGATTCTTGGAGAAAAACCCTTCCATGAGTCGTTTGTTGTTGATTTATGCGGCTAAGCGGTAGGTTTCTTCGATGGTAGCAGGTCTTGCAGCTTTGACAAAATCGCCCACACCTTCAGGTAAGCCACGAATGTACTTCCTGATGGCTTTTTCTGAAGTATTGACTTGACTTAGGCAGATTATGCTAACCTGTTTAAACCTTGCAGTGTAGCCAGCATTGTCACCTTTGACTTGTTTGATTTTCCAAAATTCGTCTTCTAGTTTCTGGACTTCGTGGGGAGGGCAATACTCTTTCTTCATGAGCTCTTTCAGCTCATTCCAAGAGAGAGCGTAAGCTACGGAGATCCCACGTTTGTTGCGTTTGGCGGTCCACCAGTCGAGTGCTCGCGATTGAAATACTCCGGTAGCGCAAGTAGTACGAAAATCATCGGGACACCCACTCTGTCGAAGGGTGACTTCGATAGAATCGAACCACTGGAGTAGTTGAGAGACACCTCCTTCACCTGTGAACTCCATCGGATCACAGGCTTTGAAGTTTTTGTAAAGAAAAGTAGATTGTGGCACTTCTGTCTTGACGTCTTCCGAAGCACGAGAGTTGCTAAGAGAGTGCACTTGAGTGACGATCTGAAGAATCATTTCGGCCACTCCCTTGACCACGAGGGAGGCGATCCTCTTTTCGTCCCTTCGTTTGGCTCATCTCCTTGCAAACATTCTCGAAGTAGAGTTGTTGGAAGGCATCTAGACAAAAAGAGGCTTGGAGTGAGATTCGATCTTAATGATTTTTGAGTTTTGCGATGCGATTGAGTGCGTTCAAAACTTGATGCGATAATATAATAGTAATGCAAAAACACATAGGAGCCACATAGGAGACACGAGATTCCTAAGTTCTCACACAATGACTTGTTTGTTATTATATATATATAGATGTAATTCGTACTTATACATATACAGGTCGATCTAGAATACGCGAGGACGCGTTGAGGTGAGAGAGCCAGAGTGAAGGCGAGTGGTTAGACATTAGTCTTGTTGCGAACATTCGGTTTTCGTTGTAGATTGCGATGGTTGTGCGAGTTGTGCGTTTTGTGAAACAAGGAGCGAAAATTGATAAATCGAGGAATTGATAAGGCGTAAAATAAATACATAAAGCATAATTAAGTCCGTTAAAGCGTAAAATCAGCGAATCGTAGGCTTAGTAGAATATTCGGAGTGCCTCGGGTGTTTAGGCGTCGACTACCCAAGGTAACCCAACTATATTCAACAAGTTCGTGCACGCGCGTTGACCTAGAAGACTTCATGCTTCCACTGGGATGCAGCTCATGGCATTCGTCTTCCTAGTCATCGCGTGGCTCGAGTCATTGTCATGGTCGAGTCCTTGGTGAGAGCTTTTTGAAAACCATTTTAAAGAGTGGAACGGCTTATTAAGGTACGGGTTTCACCCCTGACTTAACAGCTTCGTTCCTGATTGTGGTTGTGCTCATTGAATAAATTCGAGAGTCCCACTAGAATTTCGAAATGGAGGCTTTCGTCGAGATGTGGATGTCACTCCTAGCTCGATGAAAGGTTCTCGTGCTAGAAAAATGCGCTGAGTGAGCAATCCTATCGAGAGTTCTTGGCTTTCACACTTGATCTCGACTGGACCACTCGGTTGTGTTATGCGAGTATTTTCGAAAATGTGTGTATTGCGTTAGCCTTAGGAAAGGCAAGGTAACATTCCAGCCTTAGGAAAAGCTCTTTGTGTGAAATTGTAGTATGCGGTGTTCACGCGAAGTAGTAGTTTTTAGCAATTTCGATCGAGAGTATCAAGTAAGCCCAATACGAACCCTACTGGGTTTGTACGAGTCGGCCTGTTGGTACTTAGCTATAGACTAGGTCGATTTCTAAGACGTCGACCCGGACTAGGTCGAGTCTTGCCTAATTCCCTATAGTTATGGCTCTGATACCAATCTGTCACACCCCAACCGATGGCGGAATCATCGGGGCGCGGCACTAGGCGAATCAGATTGCTCAAGAGATCCATAGCAACTATATTGCGATAATATTTATTACATTCGTTATCCCATACTAACAAATAATACAATCACATAAGTTATCATAGATTTCTTGTCCTCTCGAACAATACAAATCCGACAACCTAGATTTTTAGGTGAGTTTCTAGACTTCCTAGCTTGATATTGATGTAGACTGCGACTAAACCTGCAACATACATTAAAATAATGTCAATACAAAAGTATTGGCGAGTATACAGGTTTGATATGTAGTAGCGTAATAGATAAAAAGGTGCTGCGAATTTCCTCATGCATAAACGTAATACACGACATATACACTCACAAAACTGATACTACCAGCTAAGTCCTCGATGCTCGATTCTTCGATGGCATAACTAGACCCCGTCGGGCGCAATAGTACTATACTAGCCATGGTGGGACGTCGCGAGTATAAGTCCCAACACATATGCAGCTAGCATCACGTATATCTATGCATAACAGTTATTCGCAAGTGATAATTCGATTGATTGAATAATTCGTTTGATAGGTTCGATTTGTTAGGAATGTATGTTACACCCAAAAATGCGATTAAAAGGGGTTCAAGTATACGCACAGTGCGTATTCAGCAAGAACTCAACTTGATTAGATTAATTTATAGTGCGCCTGATTTAGCATGAACACGGAATGGTAGCGTAAGCGAGGTGCGGTGAAAAGTTGAATAATAGGGCTAGTGGTAATCCGACCGGATGGCTATCCGGTCGGATGAGCTGGTTCGGTTGGTCGGTTGGCATGTTATCCGATCGGTTGACTGTTGTCCGATCGGTTGACGTGTTGACCGGTCGGTTGGCATGTTATCCGATCGGTTGACTGTTGTCCGATCGGTTGACGTGTTGACCGGTCGGTTGGCATGTTATCCGATCGGTTGACATGGTGTCCGATCGGTTGACGTGTTGACCGGTCGGTTGGCATGTTATCCGATCGGTTGACATTTGTTGACCGGTCGGTTGGCATGTTATCCGATCGGTTGACATGTTGTCCGATCGGTTAATATGTTGACCGATCGGTTGGCATGTTTTCCGATCGGCTGGCATGTTGTCCGATCGACTGGTTTGAAGTTGGTTTGCCGTTCGATCGTACATCAGTCCGATTGGACGGCAACTCGTTCAATTTTTCTGATTTCGTCACACTCAATTGTTTCTGGAAAGGATACTGGTGAATTGACTGAGACGATGTGTCGTCGTGTTAAACTACTGAAATTCTATCGAGTTCGACCCGTTCTATCGGCCGGGAACCACCCCGTTCCATCAGATCTGGCCGCCCTTGACGGTTTTTCCATGTCTAATCCCGGAGTCACACATCACCTTGATTAGATACATAATACTCTAAGTGAGTTTGCTATAAAAACATGTGGGAATCACTCAGATCTGAGTCGTTCATGGTAAAATGAAGTCATACTTTGAAGTTCATATGAACTATTGATGACATCATCTTTGAACACCTCAAATCAGTAGATTTCACGGTTGAAAGTTGAGTTTTAAAAGATAGAAAGGTGTAGAATCGAGTGTAGATCATAGAAGTACAAAGTTTAGGGTGAAAACTTACAAGAATCGCGAGAAATCGAGAGATGAAGGGGTTGGAGCGTCTGGTCGAACAGTAGCAGTCACATCAAGTGTTTTTGATGTGACTGAGGGGTATTTATAGGCAAGGAGGAGGAAAGGATGGTGAGTGGGGGCCGTCCGTTCGGCTGGCCCATCCGATTGGCTGGCCCATCCGATCGGCTGGCCCATCCGTCCGGATGACCGATCCGTTCGGATGTCCTTCGGCGAGCTACGTTTAGGTGTTCCGTTTTGATTGTTAAGCGTTGCGATAGTTTTGGGTCACACCTTTTTATCCATATTTTCATATATCTATCATAATTAGTCACATTGGGTCGTATATACATATCCATATTTCAAAGTTACGATACAATAACTTGGTTTCGTTTTTGAATATGCGATTACTTTGCGACGCTTTACTATCATTGAGGAGGGTAGTATAGGTCCTTGCTCAATGTCATCGTGAACGTTAATGTGTGTTTTGAGTAATGAGTTGCACTGCGACACATCACGACTATCAAGGAGGGTAGAATCGGTCCTCACTCTACATCTTCGTGGTTGCCAGCAAGTGAAATGTGATGTGATAACGATTAAGTATGTGAAATATTCGAAAATACTGTGATTTAGTGATATATGCGATATAGGTACATTATGATCCGAATCTCTGGTGCTAGGCATAACGAGTATATCGAGTAGTAACAATGCACGAACGTGCGGGTTGTTACAGAATCTGCAGCCATCCGCAACATTTAACCACTTCACTATCGAACCCTTTGAGGAGCACACTTCTGGACCGGCAGCTCAGTTGATTGTCACCCAACTTGAGGACAAGTTGTTTTCCCCGGCAGGAAGTATTGATACGAAACCGATGTTGGGCCAAACCGGGCCAGGTCAAATCGGGTCAGAGCAGTTGCGATTGGATGGGGGGAAAAGAAGCGGAGGAAAATTGATTGGCGGGAAAAGGGACCAAGAAAACAGGGGATTAGTCAAGAATTAAGGAGGTGGAGACGTGGGCAGAAACTGCTGCATAATTTTAGTATTTATATTTCTAGATTTGTCAAGTTTTAGGTTGTTTTTGTTTATCTGAAACTAGGGTTTTATACCTTAGAAGCGGATATTAGCCTTCTCGAATTGGCCAACTATCCTGTTCTTGTTTTTGTTTGAATCAATCGAATTTCCTGTGTCTAACAGGATGTTTGAGAACTCTAATGAATTTGCTTCAGCAGGTTAGAATCAAGCAGAACAATGATAAATGGTATTCGTCCAGCTCCAATTCCTTTTTTTTAGTTCTATTTGGTATTAGCAGATGAGATCGTCACTATCTCTTGTATTTTAGAAAGATTATACTGTCCATATTAATACGGATTTTGGTTAGGAAAGTCTGTATATATTGTGATGTAATTGTATTGTGATAATCAAGCAATAATACCATAATCACTTTTATGGTATTAGAGCCCTAAGTTCATAATCGCCACCGATTGCCGCCCTCATCCTACAGTCGTTTTTTTTTCTGATTACATCATGACTGATAAACTGTTGGAGCTCAATTTTAGAGAGAGAAACAGTAGAGAGAGAAGACCCAAAACCAAGCTAGTTTGTTATTACCAGACTTAACCGTTTGTAACGGTATTACAACTGTTATAGAATTAACACTATAGTCCCTGAACTATTATAAAACGAACTAAAACTAATCAAGGTATTTTCTAATCTAACAATACATCCCCCTCAACAACATACTTGTCCTCAAGTATCAAAATCTGGAAATCTCAAGCGAAAATCCTCCAAGAACTCCCATGAAGCATCAGAAGCCAGCAAACCTGCCCAATGGAGCAAAATCTTGATAGCCACCTTAGAATTCCTCTTAACCATCTTTCTGTCCAATATTTCCTGAGGTTGTAGGCTAAAACGTGATGCCTCAGGCAATGGTGTAGGAGCAACAAGTGGACCAGTAGCAGCTTTCAGTAAAGACACATGAAAAGTATGGTGAATTTGGGCATCTGGTGGTAGATCCAACTTATAAGCGACCTTGCCCACCTTCTGGATAATCAGGAATGGTCCGTAAAACTTGGGACTCAACTTAGTGTACCTGTTGGCCCTTAAAGTAGACTAAACATAAGGATGCAATTTCACAAATACCAATTGTCCTACATCAAAGTTTCTATCTGATCTGTGCAAATATGCCTGCTGTTTCATTCTATTTCTTGCCCTTGACAAATTGAACTTCAATACTTGAAGCACATTTTCTCTTTCCAAAAACAATTGTTCCACATAAGCCATAGTAGTATCATTAGGTATGAATGGAATATGTAAAGGTGGTATCATCCCATACAAAGCTTGGAAAGGGGACATACCAATAGAAGAATGAAAGGAGGTGTTATACCACCATTAAGCCAAAGATAAGAACTTTGGCGAGTCTTTAGGAACTTCCATAACCATACACCTCAAATAAGTCTCCAAATACATGTTTAACACTTCTGTTTGCCCATTAGTTTATGGGTGATAGGAAGTAGACATGGCAGACACAATGCCTTGAAGTTTTAAAAATTCCTGCCAAAAATTGCTCATGAATAACGTATCCCTATCAGATACTATGGTTTGTGGACAACCATGCAACTTGAAAATATTGTCCAGGAACAGTTGAGCCAATTGAGGAGACAAGTAAGGATGTATCAAAGGAAAAAAATGAGCATATTTAGTAAACATGGCTACAATTACCCAAATCGATTCTTTTCCATTCACTTTAGGTAATATGCCTAAAATATTCAATCTTTGAACCAGCAAAAGAACACTTAAACCTTTTTGCCACCAATGAATGTTGTCTAAACAGGAGAAATACTTGTGATAAATCTTCCACATGCTGGCCTATATCAGAACTGAACACTAGGATATCATCAAAGAATACCAGAACACACTTCCTGATGAGATCCTTAAAAACTGAATTCATTAAGGCTTGAAAAGTAGCAGGTGCGTTAGTAAGGCCAAATGGCATTGCTAAGAATTCAAATAACCCTTGATGGGTTCTAAAAGTTGTCCTATGTACATCTTTATCATACATTCTAATTTGATGATAGCCTGCCCTTAAATCCAGCTTTGAAAAGATAGTAGCCCCATGCAATTCATCCAAAAGCTCATCAATTAAAGGAATAGGATACATGTTCTTAACAGTTGCATTGTTCAATTTCCTATAATCAATGCACATCCTCCATGAGCCATCCTTTTTCTTAACCAAGACCACAGGAGATGCAAATGAACTTTGACTATCTTTGGTTACTCTCGAGTCTAACATTTCCTGAGTCATCTTCTCTATAACATCTTTTTTTCCTAGCAGGATATCTATAAGGTTTCTGATTGATGGTGGTATCTTCATTGGTAAGAACAATTTTATGATCACATTTCCTTGAAGGTGGCAACTGAGTAAGTTCTCGGAAAATGTCTTCAAACTGTGTTAACAAAGTTTGTAATGCAGCATCTTGTATAGTAGTATCTTGAAATGTAGGTTCCAATTGACTCTTATCATTATCCTGATCTTGAATACTAAACAATTTATAAGAAGCAATAGTAGATTTGTTAGACATCAGATCATTGAACTTTTCAGCTGAACAAAGAGTAACTGTATTATTGTTGTCCAAACCTTTCAACTCAAAAGATAAAATGCCCACTTTAAACTTCATAGTTAACTCTTTAAAGTTCCAACTAATATCATTAAGTTCTCTTAACCACTGTACCCCAAGAACCATATCATAACTACTCAAAGGAATTAGGAACATATCAGCCTTAAACCAACTACCCTGCATGACCCACTGAAAGTTTTCACGCAACTGCATACAGTCCAACTTATTACCATATGTTATTGTTATTTGCATAGAATTCACAGTTTTTGTAGGACACTTCAACTTGGCTGCCAATTCTTCATTAATGAAATTATGTGTTGACCCTGAGTCTAGCAAGATTTGCAACTGTCTAGTACCTATAGTACCAATCACCCTCATTGTTAGGCCTGTAAACGAACCAAACGTTCATGAACTGTTCGTGAACTTGTTCGGCGGGAAGTCCGTTTATGTTTATTTATTTAATAAACGAACAAACACGAACAAAAATTTATGTTCGTTTTATTAAATGAACGAACATGAACACACCTTGTGTTCGTTCATTTATGTTCATGAACGTTCGTTTATGTTCGTGAATGTTCGTTTATTTACGTTAGTTTATGTTTGTTTATATTTTAGTAAATACATAAATAGTTATGTTTATATAAATATTAGGTTTTCTAACTACTTATATAAATATAACTAATTAGTAATTAAGTTTTCCAGTAATAAAAAAAGAAATTTTAAAATTTTTCTTAGATCGTAACTGATCACTTACTTAATATTTATATAAAAAAACTACTTAAATTTAGTATCATGAACCCTAATTTAGATGTGTTTTCGGATGAACTATAATATATTAGACTTGTTTGTTTGTGTTCACAAATGTTAAATCGTGTTTGTTTATATTTATTCAATTACATTCATTTGTGTTCGTTTATGTTTGTTTAATCATGTTAATTTATGTTTGTTTATGTTTATTCAAATATATTCAGTTAATTTTTTTTCTGTTTATGTTCGTTTGTGTTCGTTTATGTTCGTGAATTGTTCGTTTAGGCTTTAAATGAACGAACATAAACGAACACGAACATGCCCGTTTTCTTAATGAACGAACACGAACAAAAAAATGTGTTCGATTATATGTTCGAGTTCATGTTCGGGTAGAATTAAATGAACGAACACGAACATGAACATGCCTATGTTCGTGTTCGTTCGGTTCATTTACAGGCCTACTCATTGTTGAGAAAGAAGGGATACCTGATATAGCATGTAGGGACATTAGAGGATCAGAAGTCACTTGATTAGACTGTACAATAGACTCAGATTCTTTTATCTCATCCTCTTCCCCGTGAACTTCAATTGTGAAATACTGTTTGTTCTTACACACATGAGTAGGAGTAAACTTCTCAGGACACCAAAAACATTTACCCCTTGCCCTTTTTGCATCTATTTCCTTACTTCTCACAATTTTGTTCACCCCTCTATTAGTACTTGTTGACCCAACTGAGTTTGTATTCGGAGAGGGTAATAAAGGAATTTTGGAAACACTTACTGTAACACCCCCAAAACGGGTTTGGTAATCGAACCCCGTTAATACTAAAAGACGGGTAAAGTACCGTTAGTAGTAAAAATAACCCGGTAAATATTTGGATTTTAATAAGAAATCCTAATAATAAATACAAGCGAATCAAAGTTTTAAGGAATTGAGTTTATAAGAGCCCGAGTTAACGGGACTTAAAATAAAACGGGTTATAACTCCCGGGACCCACCAAGTAACTAGGAATACTAACCTATTTAGTTAGTATCTTGACATAATAGAACAAATATGGTTAAAATACCCTTTAAATAACTTGTGTGAAGTAGAGGGACTAAAGTTGATAAACTAGAAACTAGTTTTAATTTAATAAAATGCCAACACCAAAACACACACTCTAAGTGTGTGTTCTGGTCGATACAATCACAGGAGCCAAGGGCTCTCCTACTCAACCCTAAACTTCAAGAAATTCATCAAATTGAAGGGGCAAATCAAGCCCGAATCGAAATCCAAGCATGGATTAGTGATCACCTCAGTAAGGGGATCATGAGGTATGCAAAATTTTACTATGTGGTTCCATCTTAAATTTTAGATGAACTTATGAAATTCGAATCTGAGCTTGCATGTTCGTTGTTTGGATGAAATTAGGGATGAAACTATGTCTAGGAGTAAACCCTAGTCATTTATTTGTTGAATTGATGTTCATGGTTATGAATTCGTGATCATACACTCATGTGTCAAGTGGGTTTTGTAGAATTATGCTAAACACTAGGATTATCTTTGTTAACCTAGTGTATTTGAGCTCCATCAAGAAAATCCAGAATTTTTGATATAAAATTTGACATGAACATGTGACACGATGCTTAAATCTTCGCTAAATAGTTAGTCAATAACTTGATTTTGAATTATATGAAATCATGCACATTAGGTGTTTGTTAAAATGCCTAAATGAGAACTAAAGTGTTGGAATTAGAGTGAAAATGTGTATTTGAATGATATGGTGATTTCGTGTAATATGGAGTGATAAGGGTTCTAAATACTATGTTGATCTAGACTTAATGTTGTAACCCATGTGATCAAGAAGTAGTTAACTTTAGATAAGCTAAGTTAACTAATCATGAAGTCGAATAGTGGCTTCGGCATAGAAAATAAGTGAGGTGGAATAGTCGTGATTTTTATGACTAATTTAACCGCCTTGTAAATGATTGAAAATAGTTTTACGCTTAACGAGCTAGGTGGAGGCTTGGGAAAGGAAGCGGGTCAAACAAACCAAGGATAGAGGAAAAGCGTAATTCGGATGCAAGGTAAGTATATCTTACACTAGTCATATATTTAAGAATATTCTTTCGTCGTATTAGTTACGAAAAAGACAAATACCTAATTGAGATATGGTGTTCCGGCGTGTAGTCGTACGGAACAAAACAATCAAATTTGATAAGAAAACATAATGATGGCTAAAAATGAGTTAAATCGGTAATTCGATCGTATTATGACGAATGAAACATGTACTTTTTAATGGTTATCATATAAGTTAAATCATAATAACCATTAAGGGCAAAATGGTAATTTGACAATTTGACAATGGTAATTGGTCATTTAGACCAAACAGGTCAAAAGGTGAAATTATCACCCTTTGACAATATCGAATAATGGGATGTCAAGTCGTATGATTTTAGGAAATAAATTGCACATGGATGCTTACATCACTATCACTTAGCAGCCACTAAGGAAAGGTATTGAAACGGGTCAATATATTGATCCGAGCCAGGTATGTATAATGATACAACTCATCATGTAAAATTTAGAGTTCTATAAGAAATAGACAAGGTTAAAAATGTAGATATTTGGTTATCTTTTAGGTAAACCGAATAAATTTAGTCATGATTATGACATTTTAGAAACATAATGGTTTATAAACAAGATTATAGTTAAAAGGTTGGATTTTGGGTCAAGCAAGTATTTAAAAGTTCCTTGAAATAAAAGAAGGATGAAAATTGACCAAATTGCCCTTATAGGCTAATTTGAACAAACGACCCTTAAAAGGGGTTCGGAAACGAGTTTTATGATTAAATAAATGCTTAGAATAAGAAAAGATAGTGAAAGATGTAAATTCTTGGGTCGAATGACTTTATATGAGTCTTTGACGTAAAACAATAATCCGAGGGGTAAAACTAGGGATTTATAGATATCCACATTTAATCCACCACACGTATAGTTGTGGTGGAAGATTACTTGATAAGAAATGTAGGAATATGATGCCAGAAATGAATGAAAGCGATTTTAAGCTTTAAAGTGCTTAAATACCCTTAATGGGTCAAAATAAGCACTTGAGCGTAAACGGGTTCTAACTAAGTAAGAAACCCATGATTTATGATTAATTTGATAGGAGATATTGAAATTATGATCCTTATGGGTTTATAGATCAAGTAAACATGTTTTTTTGATAAAATCGCGAACGGGTCAAAATTTAGTAAAAAGGGTAATAAGCCGAAGACTTAAAAGTCTTAAATTTTGTTAATCCGGATGTTGGATTTTAACTCCATGTGATGGAGGATTAAATTACAATTACGTAGGAAGAAACGGTGGGTCAAACGGACAAGCGGATTGAAAGATACGAAAGTTTTCGTGTCAAAAACGGCAAAATGGGAGTTCTGATACAGGGGACACCGTAACTTACGGTGCCCACCGTAACTTACAGTGGAGCTGAAAGCTTTACGGCAGCTGCCTACTGATTTACGGTAGGGGCATATCATACCAGGGGCCACCGTAACTTACGGTGACCACCGTAAGTTACGGTGGAGGCCAGAATTGAATCCTTGCTTCTAGGATCAAGGGATTTATAATGGGATTTTCCTGATTTTCTTTAATTCTATGATTCAACCCATATATATTTAATTATCAAAACTAACTTTTGAGTTGGTTTTGAATACAGATGATTGTCGAGAGTCCCGGATGAAGATCAAGCGTCGAGTAAGAACCGAACACGCGTTAAATGAAGCTTCCGCAAGTTGTTTCGTCGTTATTCTAAAACGGCGAATTAAACCACATTATGTGGTATCACTTTAATTTGTAAAAGTTTTTTTTTTATAATCCCGTATTTCCGATGCATATGTAATCATTAATTACATGATTGCTTTCGCAAAATATACGTTAAACCTTGATTTATAAGAACGGGTGTTTAAAGTTGGTATCAGAGCCTTGGTTTAAGAGATTCAAGTATGGTGGGAAAACTATGCTTGGACTTAAACCTTATGCTCTTGATAAAGATTGGTGTTCGGTTCGAGGCTTGATCGCAAATCCGGTAAGTACAGGTATGTTAATAGTTTAGTATGCTAAAGTGTTGTAAATAACACATAGGGCTATCGTGTGATACACGTTACCCCAATTAAAAGGATTGATATGGTTGATGAAAATACGCGCGTTGACGCGTATGGTAGAAAAAGCCTTGTATTATACGGGCGATTATTGAAGTTGACATTACTAACTCTTGTGAATGTTTTAATTGAAGGACACTTGCATTTAAGGATGACAAGGGTTAAACAAATTAAGGATATGATAGAGGAACGGTCCGAAGTATGACAAGAGGAGCATGCTCATCAAGGGCTAAATCGCGTAACGACAGCAAACAAGGTTAATGGCAGGGAACGCCCGACGGGGCAAGCATTACCAGGTGCACGCTTTTAAATAGAATCGCAAAAAAAAAATAGCAATATGCAATAAACAAGTAGAGAATGATTGTTGCATAGGTAAATTAGAAACTTGGAAAAACCTGGATAGAAATACATATCCAGGATATTATTTCCAAGAAAACTAAATAGAGACGTTATTTACATAGGGCGTGATGTGAAAACTATAAAAAGGTCGTGTATGTCATGTGTTAATCGCTTACTCTGGCCAAGTAAGTAGAGGCATATGATACCATGAGTTTCTTATAGCGGATACATTTACATCCGATGTAGTAAGGACGGGGTGAATGGGACAAATTAAAAAGTACCCAAATGAAACAAATGAACAAAATAGTTGATAATAATGTAAACGCACAGCCGGGTGACGGAAGCGTATTACATTAGGATAATGAGCCCGAGAGAAGGGACAAGGATTATTGTAAATAATGATATAAATGAATGATCAAAAGAAAATTCACGAAAATAAGTCATCTTGGATGAAAGGGCCATGGTGAACAAAATGGGCAAGTAAAACCAAAGTATAGATGATCCGCCGGGTCATAAAAGCAAAGGTGTTGCCCACACGAAAAAGATAATCAAGGTTGTTAACTTTAGTCGTAGTAAAGAAAGGGTAACGATGATAATCGTCACTCATAATTAATAAGGCCGCCAATGGTGGTCACGTAAAGAATAAAAGACATGGTCGAATAAAAGCGACGGATTTCGCTAAGATGATCAAGTAAATCGAAATGAAGTCTTAATGCATACCGGAAGGGGTGCAATGATAACGATTTCGATAAAACACCCGGTTGATGGGTAAGGAATTAAACGCATGCGTAGACTGAGAAACAGGAACGCGTATGGAAAGTCAAAAAGACTCGGGTTTTGGTTCACGGCTAAAGGACGATAAGATACTGCAAATAGAAATTTTGATAAATTACGTTCAACTATTTCGAAGCTGAACGGGTTGAACAAAGACTGAACTTTGACATTCATAAGTGATGAATTTTCACACGAACAAGTCAAACAAATTTAATAAAGGACGACACTTGCTAAGGTAAGTAAGCGCGAATCGAATAAATAAAAGTGCGAAATATTAATAAACCTATGTAAAGGAGTTATAGGCGTTAAAAACATTAAAATAAAAGAACCCGGGTAATGGGACGTAAAGAAGTATAGGTAAGAACCGGGTAATGGTAAGTGTAGGGCAAACCGACGTGTAATTGACATTAGAAGTCAAGAAGTCGGAAAGATAATTCAAAAGAAAACAATGTAGCCTTAGACTACGGTCAAGGTCAAACGAAATCCAAAAGTAAAGGTGAATAATTCTAAACATAAAAAGGGGTGCCTTAACGCCATATGCGTATATAAACATATACACATTTGAATAAAGACTAGAATAAAAGATGATCTACGGGATCATCATAACCTACGGGATATTAATTAGTGTAAAGGTCTACGGGGCCAAAATGACCCACGGGTCATGAATTGAAGCAAAAGGATCATAAGGGCCTCGCCTTACAGAGGTGAAAGCTTAAGGAAATAGCCTACGAGGTTAAGTGAAGGAACCTACGGGTCAATAGTGTAAGGTGAGGGAACTTGTTACGATTCCCCGCGTAAAACGAGAATGGAAAACAATAAATTATGGGTTGTCAATTTCCTTGATATGAGTAATTGACATAGTTAAAGAGAAAAACGTTAAACTAAAATTTAGTTTTAGTAAGAAACAACATTTTAACAAATATGAATATTACGAGACGAACTCGGAAATGGTTAAAAATAAAGGATATAGGTCTTAACACCGATAGGTGTAAAATGATACATTCGAAAGAAAGATTTTCGATAAAAAAAAGTCAACGTAAACTTAAACAAGACGTGATGTGATCACGGACACAAAAGTGATATAGAATATAACCATGCTGTAACGTAATTTACGATATATGGAATCAGAAGACACGCAAAAAGCCGGGCTGGCAATAAGATATACTCGAATGACTGGGTATAAAGTGACGGCGACTAATCAGCCTAGCCGATAAAACCTTTCAAAGTCAGAATAGTGTTACAACTTATACAAGGCGCTTGTCGACATAAATTAGCTTGAAGTAAACATGTTGGAAATAAATACAACCGAGTGATCGGATGACAACTCGGTCAAATAAGTGATCAGAATAAGAAATCCGAGATGAAAGTATCGGCCTATGAGGCCATATACGTAAAAAGCGCATACGCCTAAAAGCCACAAACACATTACCACACTTTTGGTAGGATTATTATATGCGAGCAATGCTCAAGTGATCACCGAAACTAAGGTTCAGATGATCTAAACTAAGAAACTACGTAAGAAAGGTTTCGGGGACGAAACCTCTTTAAGGGGGGTAGACTTGTAAGACCCCGAAAACGGGTTTGGTAATTGAACCCCGTTAATACTAAAAGACGGGTAAAGTACCGTTAGTAGTAAAAATAACCCGGTAAATATTTGGATTTTAATAAGAAATCCTAATAATAAATACAAGCGAATCAAAGTTTTAAGGAATTGAGTTTATAAGAGCCCGAGTTAACGGGACTTAAAATAAAACGGGTTATAACTCCCGGGACCCACCAAGTAACTAGGAATACTAACCTATTTAGTTAGTATCTTGACATAATAGAACAAATATGGTTAAAATACCCTTTAAATAACTTGTGTGAAGTAGAGGGACTAAAGTTGATAAACTAGAAACTAGTTTTAATTTAATAAAATGCCAACACCAAAACACACACTCTAAGTGTGTGTTCTGGTCGATACAATCACAGGAGCCAAGGGCTCTCCTACTCAACCCTAAACTTCAAGAAATTCATCAAATTGAAGGGGCCAATCAAGCCCGAATCGAAATCCAAGCATGGATTAGTGATCACCTCAGTAAGGGGATCATGAGGTATGCAAAATTTTACTATGTGGTTCCATCTTAAATTTTAGATGAACTTATGAAATTCGAATCTGAGCTTGCATGTTCATTGTTTGGATGAAATTAGGGATGAAAGTATGTCTAGGAGTAAACCCTAGTCATTTATTTGTTGAATTGATGTTCATGGTTATGAATTCGTGATCATACACTCATGTGTCAAGTGGGTTTTGTAGAATTATGCTAAACACTAGGATTATCTTTGTTAACCTAGTGTATTTGAGCTCCATGAAGAAAATCCAGAATTTTTGATATAAAATTTGACATGAACATGTGACACGATGCTTAAATCTTCGCTAAATAGTTAGTCAATAACTTGATTTTGAATTATATGAAATCATGCACATTAGGTGTTTGTTAAAATGCCTAAATGAGAACTAAAGTGTTGGAATTAGAGTGAAAATGTGTATTTGAATGATATGGCGATTTCGTGTAATATGGAGTGATAAGGGTTCTAAATACTATGTTGATCTAGACTTAATGTTGTAACCCATGTGATCAAGAACTAGTTAACTTTAGATAAGCTAAGTTAACTAATCATGAAGTCGAATAGTGGCTTCGGCATAGAAAATAAGTGAGGTGGAATAGTCGTGATTTTTATGACTAATTTAACCGCCTTGTAAATGATTGAAAATAGTTTGACGCTTAACGAGCTAGGTGGAGGCTTGGGAAAGGAAGCGGGTCAAACAAACCAAGGATAGAGGAAAAGCGTAATTCGGATGCAAGGTAAGTATATCTTACACTAGTCATATATTTAAGAATATTCTTTCATCGTATTAGTTACGAAAAAGACAAATACCTAATTGAGATATGGTGTTCCGGCGTGTAGTCGAACGGAACAAAACAATCAAATTTGATAAGAAAACATAATGATGGCTAAAAATGAGTTAAATCGGTAATTCGATCGTATTATGACGAATGAAACATGTACTTTTTAATGGTTATCATATAAGTTAAATCATAATAACCATTAAGGGCAAAATGGTAATGTGACAATATTTGACAATTTGACAATGGTAATTGGTCATTTAGACCAAACAGGTCAAAAGGTGAAATTATCACCCTTTGACAATATCGACTAATGGGATGTCAAGTCGTATGATTTTAGGAAATAAATAGCATATGGATGCTTACATCACTATCACTTAGCAGCCACTAAGGAAAGGTATTGAAACGGGTCAATATATTGATCCGAGCCAGGTGTGTATAATGATACAACTCATCATGTAGAATTTAGAGTTCTATAAGAAATAGACAAGGTTAAAAATGTAGATATTTGGTTATCTTTTAGGTAAACCGAATAAATTTAGTCATGATTATGACATTTTAGAAACATAATGGTTTATAAACAAGATTATAGTTAAAAGGTCGGATTTTGGGTCAAGCAAGTATTTAAAAGTTCCTTGTAATAAAAGAAGGATGAAAATTGACCAAATTGCCCTTATAGGCTAATTTGAACAAACGACCCTTAAAAGGGGTTCGGAAACGAGTTTTATGATTAAATAAATGCTTAGAATAAGAAAAGATAGTGAAAGATGTAAATTCTTGGGTCGAATGACTTTATATGAGTCTTTGACGTAAAACAATAATCTGAGGGGTAAAACTAGGGATTTATAGATATCCACATTTAATCCACCACACGTATAGTTGTGGTGGAAGATTACTTGATAATAAATGTAGGAATATGATGCCAGAAATGAATGAAAGCGATTTTAAGCTTTAAAGTGCTTAAATACCCTTAATGGGTCAAAATAAGCACTTGAGCGTAAACGGGTTCTAACTAAGTAAGAAACCCATGATTTATGATTAATTTGATAGGAGATATTGAAATTATGATCCTTATGGGTTTATAGATCAAGTAAACATGTTTGTTTAATAAAATCGCGAACGGGTCAAAATTTAGTAAAAAGGGTAATAAGCCGAAGACTTAAAAGTCTTAAATTTTGTTAATCCGGATGTTGGATTTTAACTCCATGTGATGGAGGATTAAATTACAATTACGTAGGAAGAAACGGTAGGTCAAACAGACAAGCGGATTGAAAGATACGAAAGTTTTCGTGTCAAAAACGGCAAAATGGGAGTTCTGATACAGGGGCCACCGTAACTTACGGTGCCCACCGTAAGTTACGGTGGAGCTGAAAGCTTTACGGCAGCTGCCTACTGATTTACGGTAGGGGCATATCATACCAGGGGCCACCGTAACTTACGGTGACCACCGTAAGTTCACCGTAAGTTACGGTGGAGGCCAGAATTGAATCCTTGCTTCTAGGATCAAGGGATTTATAATGGGATTTTCCTGATTTTCTTTAATTCTATGATTCAACCCATATATATTTAATTATCAAAACTAACTTTTGAGTTGGTTTTTAATACAGATGATTGTCAAGAGTCCCGGATGAAGATCTAGCGTCGAGTAAGAACCGAACACGCGTTAAATGAAGCTTCCGCAAGTTGTTTCGTCGTTATTCTAAAATGGCGAATTAAACCACATTATGTGGTATCACTTTAATTTGTAAAAGTTTTTTTTTATAATCCCGTATTTCCGATGCATATGTAATCATTAATTACATGATTGTTTTCGCAAAATATACGTTAAACCTTGATTTATAAGAACGGGTGTTAAACTTACAGGACCATTCAATGGAGACAAAGTTTTTGTTACCGAATGAGAATACCCTTTAGCCTTAATATTTGTAGAATTTTGAATTCTAGCCAAAGAATAAGCCTTCTTTAAAGTTGCTGGTTTAAACATTCGTACAGGACCAGCAATTGAATGTACTAGACCATGTATGAACAAACAAACTGCTTGTGATTCATTAATGTTAGATACCTTGTGTAATAAGGCATCAAAAGCATCACAATAGTCTTGTAAATCTCATGTTTGTTTGAGTGAAACAAAATCTTCTAAAGCATTTTCTACAAATGAATCTGCAAATCTGTGCACAACATCTTTCTTATACTCATCCCAAGATATGACTTTAATCGTAATTCCTCTGGCCTTAAGATGGACTTGATGCCACTGTAAAGCCTTTCCTTCCAAATGAATCACTGCAATCCTCATCTTCGAATCCTCTGGTGTTTCATCCACCATGAAGAAATGTTCAGCCCTATATATCCACCCATCAACATCCAAACCATCAAATTTGGGGAATTCCAACTTACAGAATCTAGTGTTCATGTGTGATCGATCAAATTGTGCAGGTGCAATGATCAGATCATCGTCCGTTCCTTCTTTGTTTAACAATTTTTATGTCAAAGTTGACTGAATTGCCAAGTTCGATATCCTGAGATCATCAATTGTTGTTGTGAATTGTTGGATCATCTTTTCATGTTCTTTAACAAGTTCTTCGAGTTCTTGATTTCGTGTTTTTGTTGCCATATTGTATTGAATTGAAAGAATTGACCGAACAATGATCTAATTCGATTGAATTGAAACGAATGGATGAAATTGATCAAACAAATGATCAATCTTGTGGAATGGAAACGAATTTGTGTTGAATTGATACAGAAACACCAAGATCGATGCTCTGATACCAATGTTGGAGCTCAATTTTAGAGAGAGAAACAGTAAGAGAGAGAAGACCCAAAACCAAACTAGTTTGTTATTACCAGACTTAACCGTTTATAACGGTATTACAATTGTTACAGAATTAACACTATAGTCCCTGAACTATTACAGAATTGACACTTTAGTCCCTGAACTATTACAAACGAACTAAAACTAATCAAAGTATTTTCTAATCTAACATAAACCTACTTCTTCCTCAGTTACGACTGACAAACCTCTTCACCCTGTTTACTCGGTTACTAACATACAAAACAAAGTTCGGATCTTAGACGGCGTTAAAGTTATGTCTTCATCAAGGGTGAAGCTCTTCAAACTTCACGCACCCGTCTATGATGTGTTACGGCACATCGACGACACTGCACCTCCTGAGAAAACCCATGAGAGTTACGACTCCTGGCTCAAAATCGATGCCATAGTCCTTCAATGGATCTATGGCACGTTATCTAATGACCTTTTGGTCAGGGTTTTAGTAATGGATTCTACAGCGCAAGATGCATGGAACCCGATTCAAGCCATCTTTCTTAATAACAAACAGTCCCGCGTAGCTACTCTTGAACATGCTTTCAGCACTACTACTTTGGCTTCATGTACCTCTCTGAATGAGTATTTTCAGAAACTCAAGAAATTGCGGAACAACTTAATGATGTGGGTCATACGGTTTCTGATTTAAGACTGGTCCTACAAATGGTTCGGGGTCTCCCGCCTGAATATGCAAGTATAGGCGATTTACAATCTATAACACATAATTGCAAGTATAGTTAATATGTCGAAGGTGGTTAGAGTAGGGTTCCTGCGGAAAGTGTGTTTTTCCTAGAAAGTCTAGAAAGCAATAAGAACGCGACATGTGGCATTGAAGGATTTTAACTAAAAGGCCAATTGTGTAATTTGAATATTATTTTAATTATGTATTATTTTATTAGGATAACTAACTATGGAAACTAAATATTCCATTTAAATCAAATTGACAGTTTCAATTTAAATGATACAAGACGCTGTGTTTCTTGACAATGTGTTTTAACAGCAAGCAGATTTCTTGACGCTGTGTTTTAACAGCAAGCAGATTGCTAGAAGATTATTGACACTGTGTTTTAACAGCAAGCAGATTTCTTGACATTGTGTTTTAACAGCAAGCAGATTTCCTTGACACTGTGTTTTAACAGCAAGCAGATTTCTTGACGCTGTGTTTTAACAGCAAGCAGATTGCTGGAGGATTCTTGACATTGTGTTTTAACAGCAAGCAGATTTCTTGACATTGTGTTTTAATAGCAAGCAGATTTCCTTGACACTGTGTTTTAACAGCAATCAGATTTCTTTACACTGTGTTTTAACAGCAAGCAGATTGCTGGAGGATTCTTGACACTGTGTTTTAACAGCAAGCAGATTGCTGGAGGATTCTTGACACTGTGTTTTAACAGCAAGCATATTTCTTGACATTGTGTTTTAATAGCAAGCAGATTGCTGGACACACTGTCAGTGTCTTCGTCTTCAACACAACCCAGTGTCTTCGTCTTCAACACACTGTCATCAATCAACATTAAAATGGTAAAACACATAAACCTAGAGCCCACTCTAACATGTCAAACATTGAGGTCCATTGACTAAAAATAAGAACCCGATTCAATGATAGATAAAAAAAATTGAAACAAGTATGAAAAACAACCGATATATGACCAATCGGAGAAGAATATTTGCAGGAAAAATGGTTGGTTCTTCTTTGGTTGCGTTTAGGGAGAGAGAGAGAGAGAGAGAGAGAGAAAGAGGGGAAATCCCATGATTTTAGGGATTGGTTATTGATATGGCAGTTTCTTGACTAATTTAAAACACTTCCAATTACCAAAATACCCTCACTATATTAAAAGTCTCTAATTATATAACTCAAGTATTACGAAAATGTCATCCATTTGATCTAAGCCATTAAAAACACCAATCGGATGGCCCAAATCGCTTCCTAGACTTTCTAGGAAAAACACACTTTCCGCAGAACTCCTACTCTACAAGTATAATATGATGTATTATGATGTATAATAAGTATTGAAATCATTAATTGTTGGTTAATCACGTAAACGTGTTGAAAGTCGGTTATTTGCACGTATCGTCAAATAGTTTCGAATTAGGGTTTGTTGCATGCGATTACAAGTATAAATTGAACATAACAAGTATAAATGGAACATAATTGATATAAATATGACTTTTATTATGATCGGTGTCTTGGATTACAAGTTGGAAATACGATACAAGTACAAGTTTCAAAAAATATAGAAAGTTTCCAAAACTAGAAATACAAGCAACGCTTTCTAATTATGGAAAGTACGAAGAAGCGGGGCGTTACACACGAACATATAATCAAACACATTTTTTATTCGTGTTCGTTCATTAAGAAATCGGGTATGTTCGTGTCCGTTTATGTTCGTTCGTTTCAAGCCTAAACGAACAGTTCACGAACATAAACGAACATAAAAAAAATTAACTGAACATATTTAAATAAACATAAATTAACATGATTGAAGAAACAAGTCTAATATATTACATTTCATCCGAAAACGCATCTAAATAAGGGTTCATAGATATACTAATTAGTTATATTTATATAAGTAGTTAGAAAACCTAATATTTATATAAATATAACTATTTATGTATTTATTAAAATTTAAACGAACATAAACGAACGTTCACGAACATAAATGAACGAACATAAGGTGTGTTCATGTTCGTTCATTTAATTAAACGAACTTCCCGCCGAATAAGTTCATAAACGTTCGGTTCGTTTACAGGCCTACTCATTTGGTCATTCGATTCGTGTCTTGTTCATGATCAATACTTGAAATGTGCTTTCTTTTTCTTGCAATTATAGTGGGAATCAGGGTCCAGGTGACAAGACGTCACATTAGGATCCAGTACAGTTACTAGATTAGGAAAGCTTGTAGGTCAAACCTTTCGAGTTCTGATTAATTAATGATAAACGATGGTTAGTTACTAGATTAGGAAAGCTTTTTGAATATGGAAGGAATATATAACTTATACGTTCAGAGACGTAAATTGTAACTAAAGATATGGGGTATTTTGGTCTTTTCATTGATTTACAAATGGTTAGTTAGCGAGAGGGACATGAATGCAAGCAAGCAACAACCACATACACCGTAGATGTATGTGTTGAATTTTTCAAAATAGAAACTGAACGTGTAAATAGATGAAAATCCCAAAAAAGAAAATTGTACTCTACTCAAAATTTGTGTAAATAGATGTAAACCCTAGAAAAGAAAATTGTACTTTAGGTCTGCTGCTACTTTCAGTAGTTTTGTTTTAAATCAAGCTATTTTTGTTCTATGCAATGTTAACAACTTGGGTCATGATGGGTGTTGTAGTTTTAATAAAACCAAAGTGAAATTATTTATCTTTTTGTTTAACACTTACATTCAGAGTAACAAGTCCACTTGCAACATAGGTCATGGGTCAAAGTTGATTTTAGCCTTTCAGGTAGTGTTTCAGTGTCTTATTTTCAATTGATTTTAGATGGTGACCGTTTATTTCATGATATACCGTTGTCATAACTAATAACCATGATGGAATCAAAAAATAGTTTGATTTACCCAATCCATTCTTTAATACTATATTACGTATCAACCATTCATAAAATATGGTTAAAATATATATGATCCAGCAATGTAAATTGTATGATCATCATAAAACATCATACAAAAAGTTAAAAGCTGGAAGCACTAATTAAATATCGCAAACGAAGAAATTGCCTCAAAATATTTCCAATAGGAATTTTGGGACAGAGTGCGTTTGCTCCTAAATAAACTTAAATATATCAGTAATAAAAGGGCCTGAAACATCAGTAATCAGAACCAGGCGAGTGATACTGATTGAGATTTACTATCGCAAGTTTGAGTAAATTTAAATGACTGGATCGTCGAAAGTTCAAGATCCAATCAAGAAGCTGCCTTGCTTTCGATTCAATTAAATGTATGAATAAAAACTTACGAATTTCTTTATCAATAAGAGATGTCGAATTCTGCGTACCAGATCGAGAGGATGAAAACAGATGATGAAGACAAGTGAGGAGATTAGTGGTGCGGTGCTATTTGAAGGAGAATTTTAGGGTTTCACCTTAGTCCATGGGCAGGGTTTGTGAGGCCCATTACAGGTTGCTGGTTTTTTAGCTTTTTTGGGCTGCTTTTGATTGGTTTGTACCTTTTTTTTTTTTTAGTAAATTACAAGTTTTGTCCTTTATGTATGTCCCAAATTGCAGACGCTGTCATTTGTCTTTAAAATTGATGAGTTTTGTCCTTAATGTTTGCAAATCTTGCACGTTATGTCCTTTATGGCAAACCCAGTTATATTTTTCAGTTAAATGAAGGCATGTGCAGGGCACATGAGGGTAGAAATGTCATTTCATATCTTTAGGGGCTATTGTGTAAAACTGATTATGTTTAGGGGCTAGATTGTAAAAAAAATAAAAAGATTTATAAATACAAAATAATCTGCCATTTCTCTCTCTCATGTTCTCTGCCTTCTCTCTCTAAATTCTTACTCTCTCTCTTCTCTCCCCCTCTCTCACCTGCCGCCATATCCCACCACCACCACCGTCTACTAGACTACCACCACCGTCTCCACCAAAACCCTAACCCCTACCTGCAACAACCAAACCCAAACCAACAACAAACACCATTAAACCCACCACGATAAAGACGATCATGATGAAGGTAGCCGGCGATAAAGACGGTAGTGGTGGTTTCGAGATGAATAGCCGGCGATAAAGACGGTGGTGGTGGTTTCGAGATGAATCGGCGACTGGACTGTTGCGGTGGGTAGAATCGGATCTGAACAGGGGTGGTTGTGGATCTGAACAGGGGTGGCTGTGGGTCCGGTGGTTTCGAGATGAATCCTCCAAAGATTCCGGCGAATCGGTGGTGGGTGTTAGACGAATCGGTGGCTCCGGTAGCGGTTTAGGTTTTCGTGCTTCTGATCGTTGGGGTTCTCGCAGACGATATATGTAGGTTACTTATTACTCGATTGATTGATCGTAAATCGTAAAACTTGGCCTATAACTGCAAATCTAGGCCCATTAGGAAAAGAGATGGCTGAATCTAGATAGGATCCAATTGGTTTTTTTTTGGTTGGGGAGGGGGGCTGATTTGAGTGGTTGCAGGTTCTTGGGGGTGGTGGGTTTAATGGTGTTTGTTGCTGGTTTGGGTTGTTGCAGGTTGGGGTTAGGGTTTTAGTGGGGGTGGTGATGGTGGAGACGGTGGTGGGTGAAGGAGAGAGAGAGAGAATCGTTGGTGGTGGGTGGGTTGTGTGGGTGGTTTTGGTGTAGGTACAGTTGTTGTAATGGTGGGGTTGCACTATTGAAGCGGTGGAGGTGGGTTATGCGGGATGGTGGTGGTGGTGGTGGCGGCAGGTGGCGGTGAAGGGTGGTGGAGAAAGATACGGTATATATACACTTATAATAATAATAATAAGACTAAAATTATTTTGTTTTATTTTTTAATAATACTAAGTAAACAGGATAAAAAGACTAAAATACCCCTGGGTGACCAGATTTAACAAAAAAAATTAACTGGGTTTGCCATAAAGGACATAACGTGCAAGATTTGCAAACATTAAGGACAAAACTCATCAATTTTAAAGACAAAGGACAGCGCCTGCAATTTGGGACATACATAAAGGATAAAACTTGTAATTTACTCTTTCTTTTTTAACAGAAATCTTGATGAAGCAAAATCATGTGTAACTTATACACTGTTATTGGTAAAATAAATCAAAAAAAAAAAAAACTATTCTTTTTTAATATTGTTATTATTTTTTATTGATTTAATACTCATGAAATGATTAGTAAAAAAGAACATAATTATACTGGAATTGATGGTCATTAGTTTTTAGGGTTAAATTATTGGAAATGATCAATTGATGTAAAAGTATGGAATGGAAAGATCCCTAAATATGATAGGTGTGGCACTTAAAGACAAGGTAGATAAAAAGGGAAATCAGATACTTTAATATGCCACAAGGATGCAATTTATTATGATACATCGAAAAGAAAAAAAAACACTTGAAACATATTCCAAAGAGTGCCCAATCTGAGAGTTCCCAACGTTGTTCGGCATAGAAGATGTGTGAGTAGAGTTGGTGTGGGCTAGGTAGATCGTTAAAGAGGGTGTGCCCAGAGTTTAAATACATAAACCGCATTAGGTAAAAGTAATGCAAGTGGAACAATCGATTACAAGTTATGTTTTGAAAAGTAATGCGTTCAGGAGCTACAAGAGCGTTTATAAGTGATTGCTTATAATGAGATAAAGAATAGTAGCACGGTGAACATATGAGGTGCAAAGGTGCATTCCATTATGTGTTGAAGACGGGGGTGTGTTAAAATATATTAGGTTTAGTTAGGTGTTGTTTGTTTTTTCAGATGTAAAATGTCTGTAGTCTGCGGACCACATCTGCAGGCAACTGCAAGAGAAGATGTGGCCCAAATGTCTGCAGTCTGCAAGGAGAAGAGGGTTGTTTTTTTCCTTCAAAACCAACTTCACACACACAACACAACACACAGCCAAGAGTTCTCTCTCTGCTCTCTCTCTCTACAATCTCTCTCTCTCTACAACCACCACCACCACCGCACCACCACCGCCACCACCACCACCGCACCATCTCCGCCACCACCACCGCACCATCTCCGCCACCACCACGGTCTCTCTCTCACAGAACTCTCTCTCTCTACAACCGCCACCACCACCGCACCATCTTTGCCACCACCACCGCACCATCTCCGCCGCACCACCTCTCTCTCTCTCTCTACGGCCTCTCTCTCTCTCACAGGTCTCTCTCTCTCACAGGTCTCTCTCTCTCACAGGTCTCTCTCTCTTACAGGTCTCTCTCTCTCAGATCTCTCTCTCTCTCTCTCTCTCAGATCTCTCTCTCTCTCACAGGTCTCTCTCTCTACGATCTCTCTCTCTCACAGATCTCTCTCTCTCTCTACGGGGAGGTTGTGGCGGGGAGGTTGTGGCAGGTGGAGGTTGTGGCGGGGAGGTTGCGGCTGAGAGGTAGGAGGTGGTGGCAGGTGGAGGTGGTGGCGGGGAGGTTGTGGCAGGGGAGAAGAGGAAGAAAGGGTGGGTGGTTTGTGTGAAGATCTGATTTCATTTGTGAAGCTTTGATACATAGCTTTTTTTTTAAGATATTAAAAGCTATTTGAAGATCTTTTTTTTTTTTTTAAACAAACCGTCTTCAAGAGCTTATGTCTGCCCGCCCGCAGACATAAGCTCTTTTCAGCCAATATAAGCAAAAACAAACAGCACCTTAGTCATCGTAGAGTCATGTCCAAGGAACAAAAGTTAACATCAAAGAACCAAATATCAAATACTACTACTATAAACGCTAGTGCGTCACAAGTTCAAAACCCTAGAATATGACATCGCAATACAAAATGATGATCAAAACCCGATAATTTTGCTGTGGAACACTCAAGAGGGCCAAATGCACATTAAGACTAGCCTAGGTGAAAGCCTCGAAAACAGGACAAACAAGAAGAAATTTTGGACCTAGCCGTTTTTCATTAGCTTTCAAGATTATTTTACAAGACATTATTTTAACTTGATACAATTTAGCAGGTACAACAGATGAAAAAGCACAAGTATTTACTCAATGAAGCAATCACACACATATGCGTAGACACGTGTTAAACTGATGTTATGAAATGCTGTATTTCTGCTTCTAAGCTCCAAAAGCTTATTGTATTTTTCAAATACCCGGATGGCTTCTCAGAGTGGGAAGGTGGATGCAGGCTCATTGTCAGCATAATTTAAAGCACTCGAGCAGCTGTTAGGTAATACGAAAGAAACACTACAACTAAAATTTAAAAAAAAATCAAAACTCGAAAAAAATTTGACAACAATCATAGGTTAAGATATCCGAAGCATCACCTGTTGTCAAGAACAATGAGTATGCAATGCATAGGGTGCATTATCAACTTTGGTTGGATTGCCCAAAACCATATCAGCAACCATTTCAGCAGTTCCAAGGGCCTGTTGCAAACCACAAAGAAATTACATATAAAATGGTACATTCTTTCTCTGTAAACAAACTAGCTCCCATAATGACCTGTATGCAAATAAGTAGATTTAGTTCAGATATTGCCTTGAACTGAACCATAACTGAATACCTTGGTTATTACTTACTAGAAAACCATAACCAATTAGTTCCAGTCAAATGGGTTATCGGTTTTCAAAGTGTGGTTCGTTTTTCTGTTCAGCTAAACCAGTTAAGCGAAATTTGAAGTTGTGGCCAGTTTTTGTTCGGGTGAAAATTTGATGGAAGTTTTTGATCTTACATGATATGTTATGGTAATTAAAAGTGGATTATAAGAGTACGAAAAATATACCAAACTCAATCCTTCTCCCTCATGGCCAGCAGCAAGGAATACATTCGACAATCCAGGAAGAAGACCAATCATAGGCTTTCCACCAGGCACTGAAATCGATGAAGCATATTAAATCATCAAATCAATTCCATATATTAAAATAAAACCTTAGGTTATCGTGAATTTAATTCTCAGCCAAATTACAGTGCATACTTACTGAAGGGTCTTAGCCCTACTCTGACTTCTCTGGTCTTCTCCAAATCTGTTAACAAAAGTTTTCTTAAAGAAGGAAAAAACTCCCCGGCACGTTCCCATATCTGATTGATTATATGCTCGGATATCTCTGTGTTAAATCCAACAAACTGCCGGCTGCTTCCTGTGACCAATAAATTATAAACAAAAGTTAACATTCTTACAACAGGAAATGATATCGAACTTTATTAAAGCTGACTATTGAAAGGTAAAAAAGAGAACTTCAAATATAGAATACTAACCAAGAACAAGATTTCCCGATGTATCCATGGTGGCCGTCATTGAAACAGATAAAGTTTCGGTTTCGGCACTGGGTTGCCGAGTAGCATCCTGATGACCGACGTAGCCTACCTCCATTAAACCATGATTCAGTTTGAAGGAATTAAAATTCTCTATCACCAGTAGGTGACCCTGTTAGCAAAAACCACATAAATGTCTCTCTTAACTTTCAATATACGTAAATAAATTCTATATGACCCATCAAATATATTAAAAAACTTTGAAAAATAGTGACATTTGCTAGAAATTGAAAAATTGTATTTAAAGTCTTCAGAATTTGAGGTTATTTAACCTTTCGGGGCTTTACAGGGACATCAAATTCAATATCGAGATCCCTAATCAGCTCTTGCATTAAAGAGCCTGTCCAGCATCCAGTGGCAATTACTATTGCCTTCTTGCTATACAATAAATTTTTCGATGTCTGAACAGCTTCAACCTTACCACTATCAGACCTATAAAAGATTTATCCATTTAATAAAGATATAATTTCTGCAACTTAACTTTAGCAAAGTATTTACCATTTTACCTTAACAAACCAGTCAATGGCTGATTATAATACTCCCTGTATCTTCCTTCAGTTGCATACTTCCTGTTCTCCTGCACGATATTCTCAACTGTTAATTTAGTAAATATATTGCAATATGCATCTGGAATCAATGTTTGGTACTTTGGTACCTTTTCAATGTACGCAACAGAACGCCGAGCATCCAGTTGGTAATCATCTGGTAAAAATGCAGCCCCGCCTTCCTCACCAATCACAAGTGCAGGTTCTACTTCCTGCAGTTCGGTGCTGGACAAGAGCTCTGCCTTGAGCCCGGCTTTCGATAGCTGCTCTACCTTCTCTTTCAGTGCTGCCATTTCCTGCGATGTTTTCCCAACCAACAAGCTTCCTGTTTATATGATCAAGAATATGTTATATTACTGATCTTAACCTGAATATCATTTAAAATATTTTCAAATATATTTGTGCTCAAAAATGGTGAGCATAAGATGTACGGTGTACCTGTCTTCTTCCAGCCAAGAACCTCTTGTGGATCCATTCCCTGATGCTTCACATCCTCCGCAAATTTCTCCCATAGTTGACGGCTTCTCGTTGCTAACTCCCATTTCTCACTTCCTGGAACCTTATGTACCATCCATATATATCCCTGTCCTATGACCAATGAAAAAGCTAAAACGACTCACATTTTATAAAAATGCAGTGGTTATAACATTGGCACATTGCTATAGACTTATTCAACACGCGCGCACATTACTGGTTATTTAAATCTGAAATTTAACAACAGTTCAATGACACGATATCAAATACGAAATAATGTAAGCATAAATTTAAAAAAAAAAAAAAAAAAAGTAGCATCAAACTTGTACCTAATTTCCACTTAAGAGTAAACTTATGAACAAGTACCTCACACAAGCTTAATGAGTTGACTAAACTAAAGGTCAACTAATATATATCCCAAATTATTAAACAGTAATGACTGACTAGCCCTAACAAAAGCAACAAAACATATATACAATATCAACAGAGCTTAAAACTATATATATTAATTCGATAAATTAACTCAATAAATAACAAAACAACCGATGCACCTGCACCGGTAGCGCCGGAGCAAGGAACGGCGGCGTCAACAACGGCGACGGACAAATCCGATCCGTTGAGAAGCTGCCGTGCGATACTCAATCCGATTATTCCGGCGCCAACTACAACGACGTCATACGAGTGTGAATCAGAAACCGTCGACGACATCCGTACGGCGGCTACTTTCTCTCTCCGATACTTTTCCGGTGACGTTGATAACGAAGTTTTATTATTCAAATGGAGGCCGGAGAGAGTGGAAACGGTGGCGACACGACGGAGAAAGTGGCTCTGAGGGGAGAAAACGGTGTCGTTGTATAGGTGGTTAGGGTTTGGTGAAAGTGAAAGGGAGATTGAAGCCATTTTTTAAGTGTTTTGTTGCGAATTGTTTATTCAGGTGGAGTTTACTTTATGGTGGTGACGGAGATGCCTTCTCCGGCGTGATTCCGGTAGTGTGACGACGAACTATTTTTTAATGGAAGTGGAAGTGTGACGAGTGTGAAGGATGTCACAGTCCGATTATGTTTATTGGACCTTGCGTCTGGGTGTGTAAAAAACCGAATTAATCGAACCATAACCGAATTAACTGACAAAATCGAACCGAAAAAACAGAACCAAATAAAAAACCGGTGGGTCGGTTAATGGTTTTTTTGAAAACCGAATGTAGCGGGTCAGATATGATTATCATTTTTTACATACCCACCATAACCGAACCGAACCGACATGTAATAAATCTTTGAGTAAAATGCACGGATAGTCCCAGTGGTTTTGTAAAATAACATATATAGTCCCTAACTTTTGGAAATTACATTGGTGCTCCCTGTGGTTTGACAGTTTGTTACTCGGATAGTCCCTGGAGTGGATGTCCGTTAGTTTTCTCCGTTAAATCTATGTAAAATGACAAAATTACCCCTTGCTTTTATTATCATCTTCAAGAACATGAACATTTTGAAGATCTGGGCCTAATTTCATCATCCTAAAATGAAACATGAACATTCATTATCAACTTCATCTTCAAAAAATTCATTATCATCATCAACTTCAAAAAAATCATCATCATCTTCAAGAACAAACAACATAAAATCTGGACACATCTTAATCACCCATTTTCATCTTCCAAGATATGAACAAAGTGAAACCTAAACCCATAAATTCAAGAACACCCAAAACCCCTTTACCTCCGATCAATCTAAAACCCAAAACATAAACCCACATATTCAAGAACAAGATCCAACTGTAAGAACCATACCCGACTCAGTCTTCATCACTGGTCCGTCGTCACCTACCTTTGAACCACCACTCGACAAACAATCGCTTGTTCATCGCAGATCCAGATCTACCAGAGAGACCGAATAGATCGTTACATGTTAGCTTCCGGTCGAGCATGAAGACGAGATCGGCATCGGAGATGGAAGCTTGTAACCCACAACACCCAAGAACAATGACACTTTGAACATAGAATCTGGAACTTAAATAAAGTTAGTGAGAGAGAGAGAGTTTCTTCATTTATGCATCTGGGTTTTGATTTTTGAAGCAAAAAAAAACATGATAATTTATTCTTGGGCACCGATAGAGAGAGAGAGAGAGATAAAAGAGTAGATCTGCAGATAGATGGGAGAGATGAATAATTGGTAAGGGGCATCTTTGTCATTTTACATAGATTTAATTGAGAAAACTAACGGACATCAACTCCAGGGACTATCCGAGTAACAAACTGTCAAACCACAGGGAGCACCGGCGTAATTTTCAAAAGTTGGGGACTATAGGTGTTATTTTACAAAACCACAGGGACTATCCGTGCATTTTACTCTAAATCTTTTTAGGATTTAGGACTTTTCACCATATTTTTAATGTCACACCCCCAAAATCCACCATGCGGAGTATCACCGCTTGGAGGCGTGACATGACCAGGATCGAGCCACCAATCATATTGAACAACACAATTAAGTAAATAAAACCAACCACAATACGATTGGTGACCAAAAGGAAGTAAACCGACTTTAGGTTAACAGCGGAAGCATAATACGTAAAGCTAAAACATAAGTTCACAGTTCATAAGTTTTAAGGCCCAAAACATAAGTTTCATAAGTTTATAAAGTTTAATTAATAAGCATGGGACATAACAGTCCGCATCCCACAACAACCTCCTCCTCGTGCAAGCTCCATAGCATTTAGCGACCTGTAAGGCATGTAACAACGAGTCAACAACAAAGTTGAGTGAGTTCACGTTTGGTTGTTTAGTTTTAACTTGTTTCTGAAAAACGTGGTTTGACTTTCGTTGGCTTATTTGCCGTGGGGGTTACCCCGTAGTTGAAAGTATGTTTAACCACTTCCTTTTTCTTTACCCAAACCATATCCATAATCAGTGGGAGCTTCCCCATGTGAACTACTAGACGGTATGATATCGACTACTAACGAAAGTAAGTTGTGCCCTAAGTCAATGTCTATCATCATTGACCCTTTGCCTTAGTCCATTAGTACACGCCCTTGGATGGAAGCATCGCAGTAAACCACAAAATCATCTGTGCCTTCAGGCAATGAGAGGATAGGCACGCTACAAAGTCTATCCTTCAAGTGCTGAAATGCGAACTCCTGTGCATCACCCCAACGATAGGTGACACCCTTCTGAGTCAGTGAAGTGAGATGTTGCGCAATCTTTGAGAAATCCTTGATAAATCTTCTGTAATATCCTGCCAAACCCAAGAATTGGCGGATTTCTGTTGGTGTACGGGGTGCAGGCCAGTTCTTGATCGATTCAACCTTAGATGGATCAACATGAATCCCATCCTTGTTTACTACGTGGCCTAGAAAGTGGACTTCGCGAAGCCAGAAGTCACATTTCGAAAACTTGGCATACAACTGCTCTGCTCGAAGAAGTTCCAACATAAGTCGTAGATGCTGCTCGTGTTCCTCCTGACTCTTAGAATAGATTAGGATGTCGTCGATGAAGACTATGACAAATTTATCCAGGTAAGGTTTGCACACTCGGTTCATGAGATCCATGAAGACCGCCGGTGCATTCGTTAATCCGAAAAGCATAACTAGAAACTCGTAATGGCCGTAACGAGTTCTGAATGCTGTTTTGGAGATGTCCTCCTCTCGGACTCTCAGCTGATGGTATCCCGATCTCAAATCAATCTTAGAGTAATAGCTCGACCCTTGCAGCTGGTCGAACAAGTCGTCTATACGTGGGAGAGGATAACGATTCTTCACGCTCACCTTGTTAAGTTCGCGATAGTCAATACACATTCTAAAGGTACTGTCTTTCTTCTTCACAAACAAGACTGGAGCTCCCCAGGGCGAAGAGCTAGGACGTATGAAACCCTTTTCCAGGAGTTCTTGTAATTGTGTGGACAGTTCTTCAAGTTCTGATGGAGCTAAACGATAAGGTGCTCGAGCTATGGGCGCTGCTCCAGGAGCTAGCTCGATTTGAAATTCAACTTGGCGATGAGGCGGAAGACCAGGCAATTCCTCAGGGAATACCTCAGGAAAATCGCGCGCAATAGGAATGTCTTCAATTCTCTTCTCTTCCGTTGATGTGTCAGTAACGAGTGCTAGAATGGGAGTGTGGCCCTTTCGCAAACACTTCTGGGCCTTAAGGAAAGAGATAGTGCCTACGACAGCACCACTCTTGTCGCCATGAATCACGAGGGGTTCTTCACCAGAACGAGGAATGCGGACGATTTTCTTCTTGCAAACAATATCCGCTTGATGATGAGATAGCCAATCCATCCCAATAATGACGTCGAAACTACCAAGTGTGATAGGAATAAGATCGATAGAGAAAGTCTGACCAGCTAAGACGAGGTTACAACCTTTAACTATGTGTGTGGCTTCAAGACTTTTACCGTTTGCTAGTTCTACCGTGTGTTTGGTGTTCAAAAGTGTTGGAGTGCGCTTAAGCATTTGGCTAACTTTTAAGGACACATAACTAGTATCGGCACCCGAATCAAATAAAACAGTAACAAAGAAGTCGTCCAGAAGGAACTTACCCATCACCACGTTGGGATCGTTCCTTGCATCACCCTGGCCTAGCACGAAAACACGTCCCCTGGCACCATTGCCATTATTGTTACCCCCGTTGTTGCCTCCATTGTTGCCTCCATTGTTGTTCCCATTGTGGTTCCCATTTCCTTGGTTGTTGTTGTTCTGATTCTGGTTCAGCTGAGGACAGTTTCTCTTAAAGTGGCCTTCAGCGCCACACTGAAAGCATCCTTTATTGCCCTGCTGTTGCTGCTGCTGGTGGTTCTGTGGAGCTTGTTGTTGTTGTTGGCGATTCTGATTCGCAGGACGCGGGCTCCTGCAATCCTTAGCTTCATGACCCAGCTTGTGACATCTCTGACAACGACCTTTGTTGCACCGCCCGTTGTGATGCTTGTTGCACCGGTTGCACTTGGGGTGGTTCCCTCAGTATCCACCCTGTCCTTGATTACCGGAAGATTGCTGACCGGGACTCTGGTAGTCATCAGTCTTTCGCTGCTGAGACTGAACTGAAGTTGAACCCTTACTGGAATTTCCATCCCATTTTCGCTTGTTTTCAGTGGAAGCGTCAGTAGTAGCAGCACCAATACGCTTGGGCAGTTTGTTTTGTTCCACTGCCTGGTCGATGAGACGGTGAGCCAACTTAATGATTTGCTGAATGGTACCCAAGTTAGCTGAAGTCACGTGACTTTGAATCTCTGGCACAAGACCCTTGAGGTACAGCTCAATACGTTTGATGGGAGGGTCCACCATAGTGGGACATAAGATGGCTAGTTCGTTTGACCTCTTCGTATACGCCTCAATCTCAGACCCCGTCATCTTTAGATTGAAAAATTCCACCTCTAGCTTGTGGATGTCGTCCCGACTACAGTATTCTTCTTTAATTAGTTCTTTGAAACCGTTCCATGGGGTGGCATTAGCAACCGCCAGCCCTAGCAATTGAACCTGTGCCTTCCACCAGGTTAACGCAGCACCTTCAAGCGTTCCAGTAGCATATTTCACCCTTCGATCTTCAGGGCATTCACACATCTCGAAAACTGACTCAAGCTTCTCGAACCAGTGTAGAAGGCCTACAGCTCCTTCTGTGCCACTGAAAGTATTAGGTCGGCAGTCCATGAACGTTTTGAATGTGCACACAGGAGGCTGAGCATGTTGACCTGTTGCGCGAGAATAAAAGACAAGGTTAAGCACGAGGGTTGGTTTGCGAAGGTAGGATCAAAATGTCCTAAGGTGGGTTGATATAGTAGGTTATACCTCCTGCTGGATTTGCTGTGAGTGCCTCCGCAACTCGTTCATTGATCAAAGCCGTCAACTGGGCTTGAGTGAGGTTGATACGCCCTCCACGTCCGCTCATGATCTTCACAATGAATCAACGTAAGTGAGAAAAGTGTCGCGAAAGTGCGTAAGTGTGGGACGACAGGAGAGAGTAAGCACACAAGGTTCAAATAGCAATTATCACGTTAACTAATGCACAGTGTGAACTATCTAATCGACAATATAACATAAATCATACCACCTATTGTGTCGAGTCTTGTACGTGGACTGAAACGTCGTTGTGGATTGTTGAGCACTGTACAGGTTATAGTCTGGTTTTATCAAAAAGCTTTTCTCTCTTTAAAACCAAGTTCACTATAACCAATGGCTCTGATACCAATCTGTCACACCCCCAAAATCCACCATGCGGAGTATCACTGCTTGGAGGCGTGACATGACCAGGATCGAGCCACCAATCATATTGAACAACACAATTAAGTAAATAAAACCAACCACAATACGATTGGTGACCAAAAGGAAGTAAACCGACTTTAGGTTAACAGCGGAAGCATAATACGTAAAGCTAAAACATAAGTTCACAGTTCATAAGTTTTAAGACCCAAAACATAAGTTTCATAAGTTTATAAAGTTTAATTAATAAGCATGGGACATAACAGTCCGCATCCCACAACAACCTCCTCCTCGTGCAAGCTCCATAGCATTTAGTGACCTGTAAGGCATGTAACAACGAGTCAACAACAAAGTTGAGTGAGTTCACGTTTGGTTGTTTAGTTTTAAGTTGTTTCTGAAAAACGTGGTTTAACTTTCGTTGGCTTATTTGCCATGGGGGTTACCCCGTAGTTGAAAGTATGTTTAACCAGTTCCTTTTTCTTTACCCAAACCATATCCATAATCAGTGGAGGCTTCCCCATGTGAACTACTAGATGGTATGATATCGACTACTAACGAAAGTAAGTTGTGCCCTAAGTCAATGTCTATCATCATTGACCCTTTGCCCTAGTCCATTAGTACACGCCCGTTCGAACGACACGGTGTGAGGTTTGTTAAACCTAATAGCGCTATTAACTAATGACCCGCTCGCCATCGGCCTCGGCGATTAAGTCGATATAAAATGAGGGACTTATGATAGAGTTTTGTCTAGTAAGTTTTAAGGTTGTTGTCCTACCCAAGGAGGACGAACGTACGTAGTTCTCCCCAAAGAGAATACGCAGGATTATTATTGGCATCCTACTGATGCGCGTTTAAGTGTTATATATATTAGGTGTATATTTTAAGCCCCTTTAACACTTATTTTAGCCAAGTTTTAAATTTATAAAACACGATATTTTACTAACACTAAACACACATATGGGCAAGTGCACCCATCGTGAGCGTAGTATAGCGTTGGTAAGATACCGAGGTCGTCCAAGGACACAAGAGCTTTTAGTACCGGTTTATCCTCAACGTCTAATCAAAATAAAAAGTTTTAGAAAAATGTTTTTAAACTAAGAAAAATAAAAACTAACTAAAATGCTGAAAATAAAATAAAAATAAAAACAGATAGACAAGATGAATCACTTGGTTCCGACTCGTATCTAGTATAACCTTTGATTATTTCTGCACTTTTGCACATAATTAAGAGATTATCTTAGTTATTGTAGTAGGTCCCTCTTTTGAAGGTGACGTTACCCTCACCCCAGTAGTTTGAGTCAGCAAGGATACAATCCTAAAAGGGTGGATTATTGGAAGATAATGAATTAAGTTATTAATGCAATATTATGGTAGGCCCCGCTTTTGGCGGTGACGCTACCCTCGACTAAGTAGTCTGAGTCAGCAAGTATACAGTCCTAAATAGCCGGGTTATAGTATTAATAGTAGTTAACTTATGAGGGGATCAAAGAGTTTGGACCCCCGCCATCCAATACCGTGAAGCATTGAAGGAGGTCCTACTAAATTTGACCCAGGTCCATTGCAGGACCTCTAAACGCTGAACAATGGCAAGACCTTTACCAAACCGTTTCCTTAACCCCCGACCAGGTAGCCAACATACCTCCATATAGACCGTGGAGATATGAATGGTGAAAATCCTTTATTTTATATAGACAATAAAATAATGCCAAGACACCACGGACAAACGATAAGGAAAGATCACCTTCAACATAAGTAACTAGTTATTAAAGTCATTAATACAAAACCAAATAAAAAGTGCAAAAGATTAGAAATAAAAAGTATTATACTAGACATTTTGTCTTCACCAAGTGATGTAAGAGACTTAGGCAAACATGGCCTTGATTGTCAAGAACTCTTACGATCAATCTTGGATCCCGAGACGACTCACACACCCTACGATGGACAATGGATGATGGTGGTGGATGATGGTGTTGTGATGGTGGTGGGTGGTGGATGAAGTGTGAGAGAGGTGGTGTGCCAAGGGATGAGTTGAAATGAAACCAAGCACTCCTATTTATAGGCTGAACAGGAGGCTGGGCACGCCCCCGTGTCCGCTGGACATGGCCCCGTGCCTGTCTGACACTCTCTCTCTTCATTAATTGTAATTCGCAATTACAATTAATGCGCCTGCAGTACTTTCGCCACGCCCCCGTGTTCACTGGGCACGGCCCCGTGGTGGGCAATAGAAGCTTCTATAGGTTTGTCTTTTCTGCTGCTTCTTGGGCACGGCCCCGTGCTGGCTGAGCACGGGGCGTGTTCAGTCTTCTGCCTTCTCTATTTTGCTTGGGAAGATGCCGTTGAGGGGTCGGGCAGTCCACTTATGTTCCTTTTCTTGTATTTATGTTGGATTCAGCTGTCTTTTTGCTTCTTTTGTGTTTTTGAGCTCATTTAATCCTGAAAATACAAAAGGAAGACAAAAACACTCTTTTTCCAATATTAGTACTTAAAAAGGGTTAGTTTTATGCCTCATTTGATGTAATTTATATGTTGCATTTTACACACATCAAATACCCCCACACTTGAACTTTTGCTTGTCCTCAAGCAAAACTCTTTAATATGTGGCTTACACTCCCAAATGGAATGGGTAGAAGAGAAGGTTTTGGCTTGTCATAGAGTGTTGGGAATCCAAGATCTTTTTGGGTTTTATTTTTATCTATTTACAATCCTATTCGTAATGATTTATTTAGAACGTTTCATAGGAGAAATTACTTATTTGGGCATAACATGCCTTTTTAAAATTCAATTTATATACAAGTTCACATACCTCACGGGAGAAATCACTCACACTCGGCCGAAGGTGTATTTTTAGTGAATCACTCGAGAGCGGCGTGGAACTTATTCCTACCATAAGCTTGCCAAGCAATCAATCCTCCTCCTTTTTAACTTTTATACCTTTGTAAATATCAAGAGGACTTTGTGGGTGAAGGGTTAGGCTTGGGTTAAAGGTAGGTGGTTGGGTTAGTGGTTAGTGGTTAGTAGAAAAAGGGTGAAAAAGCGTAACAAGTGTCGGTTTTCGTAGGACTTTCTATTTTTGTAACTTTTATTTTGATGAAGCTATTATTCAAACAAAGTTATTTTTGATGAACTTGTTTGTTTATTTTCTTTGCTTCATCAACAACAAATATTTTTTTTTTCGAACGAACATACGCAAAACCGAACTTGTTACTAAAACAAAGGGTTAAAAATAAAAAAAAGGTTCTGGTGGGTAAAAGGGTTTTTTTTTTTTTTTTTGGTTTGGGTTATGAAATGAAAAGGTTTAGGCTCAAAGGGGCTAACTAGAGGGATTTTTTTGGGTAGGTGGTAAAAGAAAAGGAAAAATAATGGTGTAGAAATAAAAAGGGTTAGTCCTAATGCCTCCATCATTTACTTACTCGGGTTTAAGTTGATAATAAAAAAAGGTTCTGGTGGGTAAAAGGGTTTTTTTTTTTTTTTTTTGGTTTGGGTTATGAAATGAAAAGGTTTAGGCTCAAAGGGGCTAACTAGGGGGGATTTTTTGGGTAGGTGGTAAAAGAAAAGGAAAAATAATGGTGTAGAAATAAAAAGGGTTAGTCCTAATGCCTCCATCATTTACTTACTCGGGTTTAAGTTGATAAGGACATGGAATGTATCGTCATGGCAAGTTTTAGAGTCGTAAGAACCAAGTGGCTATTCACACAAGAAACGAAAAATGAGCATTTAGTTTAATGATATGTAATTGTATGCTCAATAAAGGCTCAAAACTCACTTTTGTGGGAATGGGTTTTTATGTGATCAAGTATATATAATCAAATTTTAACTAAGCTTGTCATGCCGTTTCATAATTTTCTTATGTTGGTTCTTTTTATCATTACGCTATCGGTTGTAAATTCGTAAAAATATAACCTTTTTGAAAACTTGAATTTCCCGAGTTAAACCTAGACAAGTAAAAAAAATGAAATTTTTGAAAAAATTTGGGGTGATTAGCGGTTCCAATAGAGTTTTGTGTAAGGCTTGTATTTAGGACTTGCAAAATTTCAAGGTTTTAGCATCCCCCCACACTTAAATTACACATTGTCCTCAATGTGTCCCAAAAATAAATTTTTAGGTTGATTAGATGTGTAAAATGGTGTTAAAAAGCAAAAATTTTGTGTTACTGGGCGCTGAACACGGCCCCGTGTTATCCGGGCACGGTCCCGTGTTCAAGTGCCAGTAACAAAATTAAAACAAGAGAAACAGAAGTCTGGACACGGGGGCGTGTCGGGTGAACACGGCCCGTGTCCAGTTACCTGAACTGGGCGTTTTTCTGCAGGGGGTTCAGCACGGGGCCGTGTTGGTTGGGCACGGCCCGTGTTGAACCTTCTGAAATGGAGAGAATTGTCGGGTTGCCTTGTTCTTGTGCATGAGGTCATTTTTCTCGTTCCCCTTTTCATCCCTTACCACCATGAGTGTGTTTTATTCATTAAAAACCATCCAAACTTTAAAAACCATCATTTCATTGCAATCATAGAGATAACTTACATAGTCCTAATTTAAGATAAAATTAAAACTTAACTAAATAGGTCAGCAGGTACACGAGGTTATCATAAGGAGTTCTACTATTTTAAGAAAATTTCGAGAATAGTTTCCCGATATAGTAGGACTTTTAGCCGAAGGAATTCTTCCCTAAACGTTGTTTTAAAGCCATTTTTCGATCTCCATAGGAAGAAAGAATGCGGCTTCATTTTCTTCCGCAACTGGTGGCAGAGGAGGAACATTCACCGGGACTCCTTGCACCACTCTTCGCGGAGGCTCTTGGTGCATGGCGTACCATTCGGCCGGAATGACAACTTCGGGCACCACGTTCCACGCCCTTTGGGTTATTATAGATACCAAAGGCGGGGAGGCGAGAAGGTTCAATCTCTGGTGCAAGAGGTTTACTTCTTGGAGACAGCCCTCCAGCCCCACTGTAAGATGGTTGATACGGTCGACCAATGCTTCCTCCACTCCCGTCATTTCGTCAATAGCCTCCCTTAGGGCGTAAACATAGTTTACAAGAGAGTCTTCTGCTGTTGAAGATCTCCTCCCATGTCGGTTACTTCTTGAAGATGATCCGCTTGTTCTGCTTGCCATTTTCTGTGAAAGAAACCGAAGAAAGCTAAATTTTTACAAAACAGTGCCTCGGACACGGCCCCGTGCTCGATGAGCACGGCCCCGTGTCCATTTGTCTGCAGGATTTTTGGCTAAGGAATCTTGGAGTTTTAAATTATTTCCATGATTTTTATCTGGGTTTTGAGCTTAGATAATTTAAAATAAAGTTATACAACTAACTTTAAACAAGAATCCTTAGCAAATAGTCTTACAAACTCCTCATAGAGGGTTGGAATCAAGAGATTTCCAAGCTTCCATGGAGGAAATGTTGAAAAAATTTTGAAAGAAGAGGAAATGAATAAAAGTGGAAGGGACAAGATGGTCCTTGGGAACCTTCTTTTAGCACTTACCTAGGATGGTATGAGTGAAGATCCCAGGAATCTCTGTCTTTTGAAGTGGTCAAAAATGAGCAGGATTCAGGCTGCATTTAAAGAAAACGACAGCGCACTGGACACGGCCCCGTGTTGACTGGACACGGCCCCGTGTGCAGAGGAAATCCTGACACATTTTGTCCGTATTCTGACCAAATCAGCAGAGAATCTTTTTGGTGGGCACGGGGGCGTGTTGACCTGGACACGGCCCCATGTCTGGAGGCTGTTTTATGGAGTTTTGCTTCTTCTAAGGATCTCGTCGAAATCGGGTGGTTCCTTACTGGTTGGAACAACCCCAAAGTGCCTAAGATACCTTAATTGTCCTAGACTAAGGCGAGAACGCAAGAGGTTGTCGGTGAGGGTAATTCCTATTTTTATTCTAGGTGGACAAGTCCAACCCTTTTCCGGGCTCTCGTTAAAGAAGGTGTATGCCGAATCGCTCAGGTCTATGTATGTACCGAACGAAGTCGATGGAGAGTCCTTCACGGCACAATCGGCACAGGGACGACTATCGTCCACGTCTTTGCTAGGTATGAAGGTAATTTTGGGAGCAACGAGGTTGTCGGAATGTGGTTTCAACATTTCTTCATGGTTATTGTCTTGGGGTGGATCAATAAAGTCCTTCCCAAGCTCTTCTAACCAATTCAGAATTAGCTCTTCTAGTTGAAATAACTCGTCAAGGAGCATTTCTCCTAGAATATCTGGCTGGGCGCATTCGAGGGAGAAATAGTGCTTATTTTTACTTTCGCCCCTCTTAAGGTTATAAGGAATCGGTGGGTCTATGTAGTGGGGCCTATAATTTAGAAAGTAACATTTTAATTCTTTATGTTCGCCACCACATAATTGACACCACGTACCATAAGAGTGCCGAAAGTAAAAACAATTACTATCACTCATGTTTATGTCAGAGATTACCAACCGCCGGGATCTAACGGATCTGTTTTCAGTAACTGAAACTTGGGCACGGGGGCGTGTTGAGTGAGCACGGCCTCGTGTTCAGCTTACTGTCTGACTTAAAACAGGATTGCCAGTTCCAATGATTTAGCACGGGGGCGTGTTCAGCGGGCACGGCCCGTGCTGAGCTCTGCAGAAGCTGAAAAACTAAGAAAAATCCTAAAAAAATTGAAAATTAAAAAAAAATGATTAGGCCGTTGATTCCTAACTTTCTTAAAATCCTTGTGTCCCCGACAACGGCGCCAAAAACTTGATGCGCATTTAAGTGTTATATATATTAGGTGTATATTTTAAGCCCCTTTAACACTTATTTTAGCCAAGTTTTAAATTTATAAAACACGATATTTTACTAACACTAAACACACATATGGGCAAGTGCACCCATCGTGAGCGTAGTATAGCGTTGGTAAGATACCGAGGTCGTCCAAGGACACAAGAGCTTTTAGTACCGGTTTATCCTCAACGTCTAATCAAAATAAAAAGTTTTAGAAAAATGTTTTTAAACTAAGAAAAATAAAAACTAACTAAAATGCTGAAAATAAAATAAAAATAAAAACAGATAGACAAGATGAATCACTTGGTTCCGACTCGTATCTAGTATAACCTTTGATTATTTCCGCACTTTTGCACATAATTAAGAGATTATCTTAGTTATTGTAGTAGGTCCCTCTTTTGAAGGGGACGTTACCCTCACCCCAGTAGTTTGAGTCAGCAAGGATACAATCCTAAAAGGGTGGATTATTGGAAGATAATGAATTAAGTTATTAATGCAATATTATGGTAGGCCCCGCTTTTGGCGGTGACGTTACCCTCGACTAAGTAGTCTGAGTCAGCAAGGATACAGTCCTAAATAGCCGGGTTATAGTATTAATAGTAGTTAACTTATGAGGGGATCAAAGAGTTTGGACCCCCGCCATCCAATACCGTGAAGCATTGAAGGAGGTCCTACTAAATTTGACCCAGGTCCATTGCAGGACCTCTAAACGCTGAACAATGGCAAGACCTTTACCAAACCGTTTCCTTAACCCCCGACCAGGTAGCCAACATACCTCCATATAGACCGTGGAGATATGAATGGTGAAAATCCTTTATTTTATATAGACAGTAAAATAATGCCAAGACACCACGGACAAACGATAAGGAAAGATCACCTTCAACATAAGTAACTAGTTATTAAAGTCATTAATACAAAACCAAATAAAAAGTGCAAAAGATTAGAAATAAAAAGTATTATACTAGACATTTTGTCTTCACCAAGTGATGTAAGAGACTTAGGCAAACATGGCCTTGATTGTCAAGAACTCTTACGATCAATCTTGGATCCCGAGACGACTCACACACCCTACGATGGACAATGGATGATGGTGGTGGATGATGGTGTTGTGATGGTGGTGGGTGGTGGATGAAGTGTGAGAGAGGTGGTGTGCCAAGGGATGAGTTGAAATGAAACCAAGCACTCCTATTTATAGGCTGAACAGGAGGCTGGGCACGCCCCCGTGTCCGCTGGACACGGCCCCGTGCCTGTCTGACACTCTCTCTCTTCATTAATTGTAATTCGCAATTACAATTAATGCGCCTGCAGTACTTTCGCCACGCCCCCGTGTTCACTGGGCACGGCCCCGTGGTGGGCAATAGAAGCTTCTATAGGTTTGTCTTTTCTGCTGCTTCTTGGGCACGGCCCCGTGCTGGCTGAGCACGGGGCGTGTTCAGTCTTCTGCCTTCTTTATTTTGCTTGGGAAGATGCCGTTGAGGGGTCGGGCAGTCCACTTATGTTCCTTTTCTTGTATTTATGTTGGATTCAGCTGTCTTTTTGCTTCTTTTGTGTTTTTGAGCTCATTTAATCCTGAAAATACAAAAGGAAGACAAAAACACTCTTTTTCCAATATTAGTACTTACAAAGGGTTAGTTTTATGCCTCATTTGATGTAATTTATATGTTGCATTTTACACACATCACCTACCCAAGGAGGATGGCCGTACATATCCTACCTAAGTAGGATATGTAGATTTCGTTTTAATTCTTTAACCCGTTCCCAAACCACCGGGAATCCCATGCCTTAGAAAGTGTGTGAACTCACCTTTGGTTGCTCGGTTTGACTCTCAAATATAGCTAACAGTCAAGGTCGGTCAATCACGTCCTAATATGATTACCAGTTAGTCATTTAGTGGTTTTAAATAGAGCACAAAGTTCCTACACGTATCTAACACGTAACATGCATTACTTTAACGGTTTATGCCCATATAAACTTCCCATCTATTCCCGTTCATAAGCAAATATACGACATTGCACATAACACTTTTATTGACATATAACATGTTAGATCATTCACAGATAATCTACCCGACATTTAGACACGCAAATTACTACTTATGTCGTTTCAGCCTTTTCATTCAAAACTGGGCTGTTTTCGAGGATTTTAATAAAATAATTAACTTGTTCCAAAAATTCCCAATTTTTTACAGAATGTCTTAAACGATCCAAATATTATTGTGTAAAAATCTTGGGATCCGATTCATCACCAATATTTTATAAAAAATCATTTTCCGGACTGAAATCAGATTTATCTTTTTCTGACTGCAGTCCACGGAATAATTTATTTAAAATTCATAGAGAGTCCGATTTACGAAATTCCAGTGAGAGAATTACAAATACATAAGTGGTCATCTACAGTACAATTTTTATGATCTAACTCTACACAGAATTCAAGTTATGACGGAAAACAGAACGCATATTTTCAGCAGCAAAAATGCAGCTTGAGCTGCTGTTACAAAACGACACTTTAAAAATAGTAAACGAAGTCCAAAAATTATGATTCTGGTTCCATTAGAACCGTATTTCATAATAACATGTTATAGACTCAAAATATCAGTTTTTCGTTGAGTTATGCTCCGGTTACAGCCAACTGAAATTGGCTGTAAATACCTGGACAGAAGCTGTTTTCAGCTTTTAGTTTTCTAACTCGTGTTCGATTGATTCCGTTAACATGTTTAGTGATCATAACGACATCAAACATCAATATTAACTCGCAAATCATCAGGAAATCAACAAGAATCAAACAACTTCATATTAACATCACTTCATCACATTTCCTTTTTATGTAAACATTATGTTCATGTTTCTAGTTTAAGTTTCTTTGTGTTCTTTAAGTTTATCATCATGTAACTTACTTTAACCACTTAAATAACATGAATAATGAATGGATCTAAGTTCTTACCACTAGTTCAAGACTAGGGAAGTTCAAGTGAAGAAATGTGGTGGTTAATAGCAAACGAAGAAGGTCCTTCCACTTCCGAGAACACCGAGCTTCGTTGTATGACCCGTAGCACCTTTGTATACTTGTAGATTGGATGAGAATGAACAAATGATGATGGTGATGGTGGCTCTTGGGTTCAGCCGAAGGTGGAGGGAGAGTAGAGAAGAAGGTTGTGTGAAGATGATAAGTCTATGGTCTCTTATAATCAAATTCTAGATCTAATACCCATTGTGTCTTGTGTTCCCCTAAGTACCAACCAAATCTTGCTATTTTCCAAGGAAGGATCATGAATCATAATAAGATTATGGGGGATTATGGTGGGCCATGCTTGTGACCGATTACCTTATGTAGGGGGGGGGGGGTTAAATGTAATATTTGAACCAATTAGGTAGATTATAATCCAAATCTAAGTGTTTAGTTACAAGTGTTATTTATTAGGTGTTTTTAGTGAAATGTTACATGTTCGGGGATCATAGCTAGCTCAGTAAAAGTGAAACAATGTGTTTATCAGTATTTTTGTGTCCCGGGTAGTGTCCGGTTGTTCGGTTTGATACTGTTCCGTTAAAGTGCTTAATTAATCCGTAAAGTGTCTTTTGTAGAGTTAATTACTATTTTCGTCCCTGTGGTTTGTTAAAAATCACTATTTCAGTCCATTAGTTTAAAAATTGCGATTTCAGTCCTTGTGGTTTCACTTTCGTAACCATTTCAGTCCCTGTGGTTTCACTTTCGTAACCATTTCAATCCATTATTCTGTTAAGTACAGGGACTGGAATGGTTACAAGGTGGACTAAAATGGTTAAGAAAGTGAAACCACAGGGACTGAAATCGTAAATTTTAAACTAATGGACTGAAATAGTGATTTTTGACAAACCACAGGGACGAAAACAGTAATTAACTCGTCTTTTATATATATTTTTGTAACATCTTTAATTCCTAACACTTAGGAAAGCATACCGGACTATTTAGTAACTTTTCTGTACACTACTAGTATGTTAACAAGCACATGTAAGTATAACACAGTAATCGGAAAGCAGTTAAGTGATTCAGCACAGTCATCAAGCGCTTTAATTATCATTAATAGATTGTACGGGTACATGAAATTATGAGGGTTGTCACATTTAATATTTAATGTTTTTTGACTGAAGATTTTTAGTACTTATTGGTTTTTCATATCATTTTGTGGTTTTGGTTAAATGTTTATTTGAATATATGGAATGTATCATATCACTTTATTTGAATATTCGATAATAATTGGTATTAATATTATAGATTATATGTATTTGTTAATACTATGTAATATACTAATATATACAAATATGCAATAACAATTTATTCCATGTTAAAAAAATTAAGTTTTTTTTAGCTAAGTTAAATACACGGTTAACCACCCATAACCGACCCGCTAAAACCATCAAAACTGAATAACCATAACCACCATAACCGACCTGATATGGTTATGGTTATCCAATAAACGACATCACGGTTATGGTTATGGTTTTTGGTCAAAACCGACCCAAACCGACCCATGTGCACCCCTAACCTTGTGTGTGTTGTAAAGATTTATTTTTTTAAACTAGTAGGTTGCCACGCGATGCGACGGAGGGCTATACTGTGCATTACGGCACTCGTTTCTAGTAGTTTCTTATTCGTATAATATTTATGATAATATTATTGTGGTGGATATATGTCATAAGTGTTACACATATGTAAAGTTCTGTTTTTTTTTATAAAAATTAATAATTAAAAGACAAAAAATATTGTTTTTTATAAAAATTAATAATCAAAAGACAAAAAATAAAAGATAAGTTGTTATAATTGTAAAGTATGTTTATTTTATTGGTTAAATTATAAAGTATAATTTTATTCTTTAAAGTTCATAGCTTTTTCTAAATATCCACATAGTACTCATCCAATAAACTTTAAGTTTAAAATTTTCGTTTTTATAAAAATAAAAAATAGTATTTGACTCATAAGTACGTTTTAGACCTTTAACTTAAATTGATAAATTTCGTTTTTTACATATATAAAAAATTTATATTTTTATAAAATTTCAAGAACTGTTTTTATAAAAAAAAAAATAGGATTTTAAGAGTTTATATCTTTAATAACTTTATATCATACTAAGTTCAGATTTTTAGTTCCTAACCAATCTTATCTATATGATTCTACTTTTACTTATAATCCCTAAAAATATGCAACACAATCTACTATGTATCCAGTCAAGTTGGTAAAGAATTCTTTTGAAACTAATTAATATTATCTATAACAATATAGTTGAACTGATAATACCTAAAAATTTGCAACACAATTAGTATTTATCTAGTAAAGATTGTAAATTTCTTTAGTATTTTATTTATATTACTTGTTACAAAAAATGTTTATAAAAGAATTATTTTTTTATAAAAACAAAATGTTTTGTTTATAAATAAAGTAAAAAACTGTTTTACACATGTAAAGTTTCGTTTTTTAATAAAAAAATAATAATCAAATGAAAAAAAAAATAAAAGATAAGTTGTTATAGTTGTAAAGTAAGTTTATTTTGTTGGTTAAATAATAAAGTTTATAATTTTATTCTTTAAAGTTCATAACTTTTTTTAAATATCCACATGGTACTCATCCAATAAACTTTAAGTTTAAAATTTTTGTTTTTATAATAAAAAAATAAAAACTAGTAAGTTGACTCGTAAGTACGTTTTACACATTTAACTTTAACTGTTAAATTTTGTTTTTATATATATAAAAAATTATATTTTTATAAAATTTTAAAAACATTTTTATAAAAAAATATGATGTTAAGTGTTTATATCTTTATTAACTTTATATCATAGTAAGTTCAGTTTTTTAGTTCAGTTTTAAAGTTTATTACTTTATTATTTTTAATTAAGACAAACAAATTATTAGATTAATATACAAAAATAACTACAATATTTTATAATTTCAGCTTGACTATATCTAACTGCAATATCTATTTATTGCAACTTTAGGATATTAACTTATATAAGTGCAGTTGACTTGTAAATTTATAATACTAACTTTATTTTGAACTTTATTAATATGGTTTATAACTGCATTATATTAACACAAAAAATAAATTTCAAATATAAAATAAACTTTATTTATACGTCTAGATCAAATATAACAACAGAAAATGAAAAAAAAAAACATAAAAACACTTGCTAGATTTCATATTAGACTGCATGAAATTTTGTTCCGCTTCTGAATTGATACTCGAGGTATTTTTAATCGGGTTTTCTGGTTTATGCTTGAATCGCCAGTATCTTCTAATTCCTCTTCTTTGTCATTGTCCTTAGAATCGTCTAAATTAATAACCTCACTCCATTTTCATTCAGAGAGTCTCTTTGATCTCTTTCTTTGAGTCTCAAACTTCTGATCCTTAAAAAGGACAAAAATTGAATACAAAAGTTAAAAAAAAAAAGATTAAATAAACCTTAAAATTACCTCTTCACTAAATTCACGTTGAAGATTAGACTTGTATGGACTAAACATTGCACCATGAGAGATAATATCAACACTTTTATCACCATCATCCTCAATAAAACACGCATATAATAACATAATGAACATGTTAATATGAAAGATATACGCAAAAATAATACTTAAAAACCAGCAAAATCAATACCTTAGAAGCTTGTTCGATAACTGGGTTTTTTAAATTGGCATGTTCATCATGCAACTGAATCTGAAAAATCAAATAAGTTAACATTCACATAAAAGTAAATAAAAGAAAACAATTATTCACTGCTGCGATATAACAGAACTGACCTTAGAATTTTGAATCTCGCATGCTTGGTTTTTCGCAACAATTGAATTCAGAACTAGATTCATTTTTTAACTTTGTTTAGCAATAGATATAGGGGAAAAGATCAAATAGGAAGTTAATTTTGGCTAGGAAGGATAGGAAGCCATAGGATTATGACATGTGGCAAATTTTAAAATAAAGAGAAAGGGTATTTTAGTCAATCTCATCATTTCTTCTTCCTTCTTCTCCCCAGTTACTTCAAAACCCACCATTTTCAAAACCCACCATCTCCAACCTTTTATTCACTTACTATCTCAATAATCACTACATTATAGTGTGATTTTCGTCATCAATCAATGATTCAACCACCCGATCAACGTGTTCTTCAGTTTTTTTCGAAGAAAACCCAGTTTAATTTCATTCAAAATCTCGTTTTTTCTGGTGATTTTGAAGATAATCACTCGATTTGTTCGATTCAATCGCTGATAAGTGTTTCAATCATTCAAAAATCGTCAATTGTTGAAGAAATCACTTCGATCCATGTAAGAAATTCTTTAATTTCATTTTTACGATATGGGTTTTTGATTTAGTCATTGCGTTTTACGATCTTGGCGGGGGTCCGGGGGCAGCGCCCCTGTACTAAAAACGCATCGGAAAAATTAATTTTCCAGAAATTGGCTCATTTCGAAGACAGTAATTCGTAGACAATTCAGACAGTTCACAGACAATTCACAAACAGTTCACAAACAGTTTTATGTGTCCATTGCGTTTTAGAAATAAGAGAGTTTTATGTGTTTTCTGGCTATTACGTTTTAGAAAAAATACATTTTTAAGTATCTTTAGTCATTGCGTTTTAGGTAAAACACATTTTTAAAGTGTTTTTAGTCATTGCGTTTTAGGTAAAACACATTTTAGGTGTTTTCAGTCCATTGCGTTTTACAGAGAACACTTTCTTTTGTTTTTTTAGGTCATTGCGTTTTAGAAATGAGACTTTTTTAAGTGTTTTCTGGCTATTGCGTTTTACAAATAAAACATTTCTTTGTGTTTTCTGGCCATTGCGTTTTACAAATAAGACATTTCTTTTTGTTTTTTGTGCATTGCGTTTTAGGTAAAACACTTTTTTATGTGTTTTCAGTCCATTGCGTTTTAGAAATAAGACATTTCTTTGTGTTTTCTGGCCATTGCGTTTTACAAATAAGTCATTTCTTTGTGTTTTGGTGCATTGCGTTTTAGAAAAATGTCATTTTTAGGTTTTTTTTTTCAAATGCGTTTTACGTAACTGGTGGTTTTTCTATTGCGTTTTACACAACTGGGTTTAAATTTTTTTTTAAATATAGCAATAGTATACTCGTTTTAAAGATAAAAAAACGCTCATTTTTTGGTGCAATTTTTATAAAAAAATAATGTCGTATGAAAGAGTTATTAACGTTTAAAAAATGGGGGGGGGGGGGAATTGGAGGAGAGAGAAACTATTGGCTTGGATTGACTAGAATGCCCTTGAACAAACTCACGCGCCTCTTTTCTTTCTTTCAATTTCCCTGATTTAATCTTAGCCCTTGATTAACTTAATGGATGGTCAAGATCACTTCCTAGCCTTCCTAGCCAAATAAACTTCCTATTGTATCTCCACCCATAGATATAGGGGTGTCCTGCTATGTATTTATAATATTATAGAAGTGCATTAGGGTTTAATTTTAGATTAGCCACCCCTTTATTTAGGAAGTTTGTTGTGGTTAGTTTTAAATTTTTATAAGATATATCTAAGTATAGATATTAGACAGTTTTAATAAAATAAAATGTGACACATAATATCTTCATTTTATGTTACGGTACTTTTAATTCTTTTTGTTTTTGTTTGCATAGATGGAGCCCATCTTTGTAGATTAGGCGCATTGGACCATAAGTATTAATTACTTGTACATTAAAGCATTATCGACTTGTACCTTTTAATCCATGCGTCGATATTGAACAAGACAACTACCGAAACGTCGACAAAAATGTGTAGGTCGTCATGCTCTCTTTGGATTTTTTTTTAAACACTATAGTTTATAAGATATGTCAAGAATACGTAAAAAAATTATAAGTTTGTTGTGGAGGGGTGAATTGTAACTAATTGTCTATAATTTTGTTAAAACCTCAGGGATTTAAGTGTAATAAGTTTAGGGGCTAAAAAATAAATAGTGCTTAAAAGACTAAACTACCCTCGTTTTAGGGGTCTTTCTATAAATAAAGAGGGAGAAAAGTTCTTATTTTTTGGGTATCTTAAAATACCCCTCTCTCATGCATTATAATATAGTATAGATTAGGTAAACTGGGTTTTCTACCCTTATGGTAATTTTACTCACGTATAAATTTTGAAGCATTGTGTACAAGAGAGTACAAGCCATTTTAGAGGGGGTCAACTTGCTTATTGTCCAAAAATTTAAGACACTTTAGGGACATTTTAGGGATTTCGGCACCCTCATCTCCCCATCTGTACCAGTTTAAGACACCAGGCCACGTTCTTCTTTTCAACCTCCCTACGCCCTAATCAATTCACGCTATTGAATGCCTTAATTAACCATCTTGAATGCAGAACCAACCATCGTTCCATCAATTTCCTACACCCTAATCGATTCATATTATCATTATCATTATGATGTTACAAAGGAGGTGAGATGTGAGGGTAGGGCAGAATTTCGCAACTAACGTTTCCGTCACCGTCATCATCGCCACCCGCACTACCACCATCTGATGTGATGGCTGTTGTTTGACGATTGATTGAAGATGAACGGAGGCGAGATTATTCAACATCGCCGCCGACGGTGCGTTCCTTGCCAGGCTCAGACTATGTCGATGCAAATGGTTATAGTGGCTGGCGGCGAGGAAGGTTGTTTAGGATTTCGATCTCTGAATATAGATGTTGATATTTGGCAGTGAGAAATACCTGAAGAAAAGCAAGCACCAACAACATTTTTTTTCCTGACATTTTGGGTCTTCTCTTCACAAGTAACAAGGTAATTTCGAAGATGTTTTTTTGGTGTGAAAACCCCTTAATCTAATATGCATGCCACCTATTTGATGAAAGTCCCCAATGAATATTTCGGTATGGAATAAGAAAGTAGTGTTATTAAAGTTAGTTAGTTTGACTAATTAAGTAAAAAATGAGTCTTTTTTATATAAAAACAATACCTTAATTTGAATCAGCATCAGTATTTTAGTGTAATGGGTAATTCCATATATATGAAAATTTTAACTGAAATTGTGTGAATTTCAAAATTTACCTTCAAGTTGGATAACTTTGCTTATTTCTTGATCTTTATGTTTCTGTAATTCTTATTAAAACACACACATCTCTGTTTGTGTGTTTTTACATTATGAGCTGGAATGGCTTTCAAATTGTTATTTTAACACATACATCTCGGCTTTCGGGTTAAACGGGTCAGGTTACTCAGATATTTAAGTTGCAAATTGTGCTTTACATGTACTCAATCATCAAAAGCCTAACAATACGAAAATGAGGGGCCGCTACTACTAAATCTTCATGGAATGCAGCTGGTTAGTTTGCTTCTTTTCTAGAGATGGTTGGTCGGGTAATGGAATGCACCTGGTTAGATTGGTTGTTTTCTTTGCTGCAACTAGAATAAGTCCTCAAGAGAGTAATCTTTTACATTAATAATCCCTATATTTTTTTGGAATGGGGGAGCGGATTAAAAAAGTCATTTATACAATATAAAACAAGTATAACGGTGTAACTTGTCGACTCCGTTGCAACGCGCGCATTAAGGTGTTTGTAAATTGTTTTCTTAAGGTGTTGCTATTGGTGGAACGTGTGAACCAGGCCCTGTTATTGTTCCATGCATATCATTGTGGACAGAAGAAGTTATTTCTGAGAGACAGAGAAACAAGAGAAAGAGCTAGGTGGTTACGGGTCTGGAGTGGTAAGCCGTCGATTTGGGATATAAACCATTTTTTTCATATGGCTACAAGCTACATATACATTACTTATTCGACTATCTGTATACCATGTGTTTTTACATGTGGCAATTTCTACTCATTTACGTGTTTATTACTTGATTTGGGTTGTGTTTTAGGCCAATCAGGTCAACTCATTGACTTAGGTGATGTTTATCCGTAGTAAATCTATTTTTGTATAAAGATTTGTATTATAACTACAATACTGTTGTTTTATATAGACATTGAAGGGTAACTTATACCAACTTGAACTGATTAATTTATCAGGTCATTTCATCTTTGAATACATCCCTGCATTTCAATGGAGCCATTAACGATGATATTATAGAGTTCCAGGCTATTTTGTGCTATACCCTCGTACCCATTTCATGCTTTCTTCATATGCACCAGTGATCTCAGTTGAGAAAGCTTACCATCAGCAGCTTTCCATTCTTAAAATCACAAGTTCAGTTTTAGAACCTATAAACCATATGGCTTGTTGTTTGATGTTCCGTGGAGACGTTGTTCCCAAAGATGTCAATACTGGTGTTGCTACAATCCAAACCCAACGCACCGTGCAGTTTGTTGATTGATAAGGAACCAATCTTGTAGAAGTGATAAAATGGGTGGGTACGGTGGTCTGGGTATGGGTCAAATAGGTATTTTAATATGGGTCAAGTTGGGACTTGTCCAAAATTTTAGTTTGACCCATTAGAGATAATGTCACACCCCCAAAATACCACATGCTGAATCCCCCGCGAGGCGTGTGACGTACCAGGATCCTGCCACTAATCACATTGAACTAATAACAAGATGTCAAATAAAAGCTTTCATTCATTAAAATAAAGTGTTACAAAACATTATTTATAACTCGTTGTGTTCAGCGGAAGCATAATATAAAGTTTAATCCAAAACCCAAGTGCATGTAACCATCTAGGCATGTTTCAAGTTCCCATGTGTCTCGACCCATACCCACTCCAGCATCCCAGACAGCAAGTTCCACATCCACACATACCTATAACCTGCGAGCATGCACACAAGTGTATCAGACAACGCTGGTGAGTTCACGTTTTATGAAAATGTTTGGTCACCAAGTGTTTAATCCAGTTTAATAACAATTCCGAAAGTAATGTTGATAATAACTTGAGTACCGTACAAGATGGCTTCCAGATTGTTTTTCCCGTCCCCAATGCCCCCTATCTAAGCATTGGTCATAATTAAGGTCATTAGTTCACGCCCGTCCTCTCAGGTACGGTGTGAGGTTGCCAAGCCTAATAGCGCTATCAACTAATACCCCGTTACCTCTCAGGTAACTATTCGGTAGAAGATGGGACTTAAGGTGATAGGAGTGAGTGTATTATCCAACATCCCAGTTTTAACCTAGCAAACACTTATTCCTCTCAGGAATACCCATTTGATTGTCCCACCCACCGGGACGCATGCTCAAGAGAAGTGAACTCACCTTAGTTTGCTCGGTAATGTTAACGTGTCTTTACGCGTTAAATGAATGTTAGGTCCGTTATGTGCGACCTATTGTACGTTAAATGTAAGTATGTATGCAATTAGGATTTGCAATTCCCCAAGTGTCCAAACAACCGGTGTCTATTGTAATTAACTTAACAAGTTGTCATACTGTGACAATAACATATGTGCATGAATCTAGTATATATCAAGGATGGCACACATTGTAAATAAACACATTGTAAATAAATGTTGATATATTCAGTACATCTTCGGATAACATGTTCTTTACTTATTTAGGATGGTACACATTGTAAATAAACACATTGTAAATAAATGTAAAACTTTCATGCAGCTGCAATAAATTCGGATTGCCATGAATTAATACCTACCTAACTCGGAACACCTCTACCACCTCAGAACATGCAATTTTCATAATTATTCAGAATTTACAACTACAATTGGAACCATTTATTCACAATTACAAAACTTGATCCATCACAAAATCGGACCATTAACTTATGCCCAGCTTTTATCATGAAGTCCAGACCATGTAATGCTCATTAAAATGTTCAAGACTTATTACTAAAACCCTGAACCACATGTGTTAAATCTCGGCCCAAGTCATTTAAACTAGGACTATGTCTACTTAACTAAACTCGGCCAATGAAAACCAAGTAAACCCGGCCCCTTATGTTTTCAACAAACCCTGAAATAAAACTCAGACCAAACTCGGACCATTCATGTCTGATGGTTAAACTCAGAACAACCAAATTCATAAAGCCTGACCTCTAAACCTCTCTAAACTAGGACCAGTTATCAAGTTCTGACTTCGTGACTTCACAGAGTCTGACAACCGTTCCCAGATAACCAACACAGAAACATAGTTTTCACTGTAACCGCATGCTATACAAACCCTAAATTCAATACTGTTATCAATCAAATCCTCAGTTCAGCAGTTCTACATTATCATCTCTAACGTCTAACAACATCATACGTTCATTCCATCTAGTGATAATTACATATTCATCAGACATAATCAATCAAAACATACACAGTTGTTTGGATGACTAGGGTTTAGCATGGAATCACAATAATAAGACAATCAAGTATAGCACATGACACATACCTTAAACGGATTAAGAAGTTATCCTAGAGGAGTTGAAGAGATCGAAGTTGATTATTGAGAATTGTGTTGATTAGCCAAGAGGATTAGAGGAATTATTATAGAGATGATTTGAAACTGCGGTTCATTCAACTTGTAGCGAATTTAGGTTATATGGAGTTTACCAAACTTTTAATAATAGCTCTAGACACCCTCATTAATTAATTATCATACAAAAGCACTTAAATCAAACAATTTACATCCCTAACACTTAATTCACGTATTCGACATGCAACCATAAGTTTCATATAAGTTGTCAGTTTTTAATTATTGTTCGCATTAATCACCACGTGTATGTGTTCCGGTAATTCCCCGAATTACCAACGTAGACTCATTTAACTAACCCTAGTTAAATGCAATGCTATGAATGTATGATTAAATTAACTATGGTTAGGTTAAAGTAGTAACCTGAATTTGTTGGTTGTCACATCATCCCCAACTTGAAAGAAATTTCATCCCGAAATTTGATAAGCAGTCTCAGAGAGATGAAACAATGAGTTAAGGTGATTGTGGGTTTTCCTCGGGTACCACATCATCCCCAACTTGAAAGGGAATTTCGTCCCGAAATTCGCTAGCCGCATTAGTGTCTGGCTCAACAGTTTTGAATAACTGAGGATATTTTTGCATCATCTGATCCTCACATTCCCACGTGAACTCGGTCCACGTCTTGAGTTCCAACGAACTCTCGCGATAGGAATTCGACTATGCCAATGAACCTTGACTTCCTGGTCCATGTTTTCGATAGATTCCTCGACAACTGCAGCTCGTCGTTAGCCTTAGGTTCTAGCAAAGGTATCCCAAGTGTTTCATCGGGAAAACACTGCCTTAGATTCGAGACTTAGATGACATCCTGCACGTTACCTAATTCGTCGGGTAACTCGAGTTTGTAGGTTACTTTACCGATTCTTTCCAGAATCTGAATGGCCCATCGTAACGTGAATTTAGCTTGCCACATTTCCCAAAGTGTACCACACCCTCCCAGGGTGAAACTTTCAACGTGACCCGCTCGCCTGCAGCGAACTCCCAGTGTTTCCTAAACTTATCAGTTTTCCTGGCGGTCACACATTGCCGCCATACGATTACCAATCTAAACAATCTTCTCAGAAGTTTTAAGTGCAAGTCCTAGACCTGTGATTAGGTTGTCACCCACCTTAGTCCAACAAGGAGATCGACATTATCGTCCATGCAATGCCTCAAACAGAGTTGTCTGAATACTAGAACGGTAACGGCTGCAGTAAAACTCAACCAAAGGTAAGTGTCATTCCAATTTTTACTAAAGTCAATCACACACATGCTCGCAGCATGTCTTCGAGTGTCAGGATGGTTCGTTTACTCTGACCGTTTGTCCTACGGTGATAAGCAATGCTCATGTCTAGACGTGAGCCAAGGGGGTTGTGTATTACCTGTCATAAATCAGGTATACATCAAAATCAGAGGTAACAGGAGTTGGCACCTCGTGCCTCAAAACCGCCCTTCACAGGTAATACTCACGGGATACGAAGACTTGTCAGTTATCCTTGATTGCAAGAAAGTGTACTGGTTACATGAGACCATCAACGATCACCCAGGTGATACTGTTTCCGTTCTGAGTTTTAGGTAGACCAGTGACAAAATCCGTGGCAGTCTGTTCCCATTTCCAAATGGGTGTTTCTGGTTGCTGACACAACCCAGGAGGTTTCTGATACTCCACCTTGACTTTCGCATAAGTCAATCATCATTCACATACATTGCTATGGGGGCTTTCACGTCCGGTCACTCGTACAAGATCCTTAGATCCTAAGGTGGTGTTTGTTTTTTGGCCAAAAGCTCTTCTGAGCACTTATGTCTGCGTCGCGCAGACGCGCGCAGACATAAGGGTCCTGCAGCTTGTTTGTTTTCTTGAAGATCTGCAGAGCTTTTACCTCTGCCTCACCTCTTCCCCAAGCAGATCCTTCCCCATGTCTTCAAACCTCTGCCAACCTCTTCTCCCTCTCTCCCTCTTCAAAACATCCATCTACTCCAAAACCCTAGCTCCACCTCCACCTCCACCTCCGACACCACCTCCACCTCTGCCACCACCTCCACCTCCACCTGCCGACACCACCTCCACCTCCGACACCACATCCACCTCCACCTGCCGACACCACCTCTACCTCCAACACCACCTCCACCTCCGCCACCACCTCCACCTGCCACCACATCTCCGCCACCACCTCCACCACCACATCTCAGCCACCACCTCCACCACCACATCTCAGCCACCACCTCCACCACCACCATCGTCAAAACCCACCACCACCAAACCCATCAATTAAAACAAAACCCAGATCGGTGAGAGAGAGACCGTAGAGAGAGAGAGACCGGTGAGAGAGAGAGAGAGACCGTACAGAGAGATCGGTGAGAGAGAGAGACCGTAGAGAGAGAGGCCGTAGAGAGTGATGGGCGGTGGTGTGATGGCGGTAGTGGTGCTATGGGAGGTGGTGGTGACAGATTGTAGAGAGAGAGAGAGAGTTTGTAGAGAGAGTGAGTTCAAGGCAGAGAGAGAACTGTTGTGTGTGTGAAGTGGTTTTTGTAGAAAAAAAAAACAAACCCTCTTCTCCTTGCAGACTGCAGACATTTGGTCCACCTCTTCTCCTGCAGATGTGGTCCGCAGACTGCATACCTTTTACCTCTGAAAAAAAACAACACCTAAGACATTCTATCAAAACCCGGACGAGTAAAATATCGAGGCTCGTGTGCTTCGCCCAACACAAGTTCCCTAGGATTGCTGTATAGTGAGACCCATATTCGCTCCATGAGGTAGTGGGTATCACCCGATTTTAGATACAAGTCGTTTTTCCACGCCCCACACGGATTCAGCTGGGGGGGGGGGGGTTCTCATCCTTTAACGCTTCGGTTCGAGCAGAACGGATCTGATCAGGTAGGTTAGAGTCGATGGTGTGCTGCGAGGCTCGTACACGTTTAGGTTTCACAGTCGAAATCATTCAAAAGTTCCATCCAGCGATGCCATCACATGTTTAGCTCTTTCAAAACAAGGGTGCACGGGAGGCCCTTGTGATCGGTCTAAGTAGTGCATTTGGTACCGTCCAAGTAATGCCTCCAACTTAAATCCAAATACCATGGCTTCCACCGCAGGTTGTAACTCGTGCAATTCTTCTTGTAAATCCACTACATTCGACCTCAATAAGTGATAAACAATCACATGTCCCACAAAATAAGTGATAATATATCACAGCTCTTATGCAGGAGTCAAGTTCGTCTCTTTGTCTATACGATGGTACTAACCTGTTCACGGACTTGCTCCTGTGCCCCCATGCATCTGAAAATCAAGTTGCTCATCAATAAGTGATTCTATCACATATGGCTTGTTTTCAATTCAAAATAAGTGAGTATCTCACATCATTTTATACGTCAAAACAGATGATAAATGGTATATGTGAGATTAAATATATTAATGTTATAATATTTAATCTTGTAGCCTATATAATCATTTATATTATACTAGATCAAAATATATTAATAACCTATTATAATTAGTTGGTAATTGTTGATGGACCATATTGCCCTTATTAACTAATTAGGTTTCCTCTTGGGTGTATAAATAAGGGGCTTATTAGAGAGTTAAAGGGTGAGATACTTTACACAATCAACCCTCATTAACATCAATTCGTTCTCTCTCCCTCTAACCGAACCTTACCCTACTTTCGGTTATCATCACCATCATTACTTTACACCCTAAGGAGGAACCGGATCATCCTGACAAAGATGTCGAACACTCTGACTGGATTCTCTACTGCCTTGAATAGTATAACAGGTATGTGTTTCATGTTTTCCATTAAGTTTATTCAGAACTGATCAACATGTGGTATCAGAGCATATGTTGATAAATCAGTTCTGATTTTGTATCCATTATTCTCGGATCGAAAATCTGGAAAACGGAAGTTTTAAAGCATTAAAATCAAAGACTGTTTTCGGGTTTCATTGTGGCCGAAATCCCTGTTTTCGGAAACTGTTATTTGGATAATTGACTCGGAATCATAAAGGATTAAACTTATTGTCACGAAATCCATTACAAAATCATTAAAATCAGGTTTCGGATTTCCAGATTATGTTCTTATTTTCTTAGGGTTCATCAACTGTTCTAAATAAAAACTCGAAAATTCCATTATTTTGGAATCTAATTTTGGATTGATGGGTGTTTTTAATGTTTTGATCTTAATTTTATCTATTAGAAATTTCGAAAACTGTTAAAGATATTCAGTTATTATTTTCGAAATATTGTGATAAGTTTAGATCAGAAGTAAAACAGGAAACATTATCCCCACAATCCCTTAAAAATCGAGTTTCTGTTATTATCACATTACAGCTATTAACAGTGGGATCGAGACTAAGGTTGCGACTCGCAACCATAACATTACAACTCGAGATCAGGAGGTTGCGACTCGCAACCATAACATTACAACTCGAGACCATTAGATTGCGACTCGCAACCATAACATTACAACTCGAGATCAGGAGGTTGCGACTCGCAACCATAACATTACAACTCGAGACCATTAGATTGCGACTCGCAACCATAACGTTGCGACTCGAGATCAGGAGATTGCGACTCGCAACCATAACATTACAACTCGAGATCAGGAGGTTGCGACTCGCAACCATAACATTACAACTCGAGATCAGGAGGTTGCGACTCGCAACCATAACATTACAACTCGAGACTAAGGTTGCGACTCGAAACCATAATCATCACAACTCGAGACTAAGGTTGCGACTCGAGACTAAGGTTGCGACTCGAGACCCTAAGCTGTTTAATGTGACCTAAAAATTTTTTGTTAACACTTACTTAATTAATTTATCAGAATCAGATAATTTTTGCAAAACCAAAATATAGCTTAACTTGAATGAGCTTCTGATGTATTAATTCTGGCCAAAGCTGATTTAATACATCTATTTATTGTTCAAGTATTATAAAAAGCTATGTTAAGTATGCATTACAAACCTGAAATGTCTTAATTCTGGCCAAAGCTGATTTAATTCATTTATGTTTAGCATGCTTGACAAGTGCATAACTAAAGTGATTGTCTCATTTCTGGCCAAAGCTGATTTGTCACAATTGCTTTGCACACATATTTAAATGATTACACTTCTGGCCAAAGCTGATTTGTCTTCATTTAAATAGAATTTTACTAAGTCTATTATTTTGATGTTAGTAATAGACATTATCACAGCTTCATAATTATAATGGTCATTACTTATGCCTGCCTTAGTATAACATGCCCTTAGATCACATTAAGACTTCTTTCTTAGTATCATAACTTGCTCATCTTATTTCCACTATCAGCACCCAATCAAGGGATTCCACCTTTGACTGGTGATAACTTTGCTGCATGGAAGGATGCCCTCATGCTTACACTTGGAGTGCTGGACTTTGATTATGCTCTAAGAGAGGATAAGCCAGCGGACCTTACTCCACAGAGTACTGCTCCTCAGCAGTTACTTCATGATAAGTGGACTAGAAGTAACCGCATGTCTCTCATGTTCATGAAGCAGTCCATTCATCACTCTATCAGAGGAGCTATTCCTGATTCTGACGATGCTAAAACCTATTTGGCTTCTGTGGAGGATCAATTCAAGGGAACATCAAAAGCACACGCTAGCACTCTTATCCTCAAGCTGGTGACGACTAAATATGATGGGAGGAGCGGCATTCGCGAACACATCATGATGATGCATGACATGGCCAATAAGCTGAAGGGCCTAGAGATGGAGATCAGTGATGGTTTTCTTGTTCACTTCATCATCACTTCGCTTCCTTCGTCCTATGAAGCATTCAAGATCAATTACAACACTCAGAAGGACAAATGGACGATGAGTGAGCTGATCGCCATGTGCGTGCAGGAGGAAGAGCGTATGAAGATGGATCGCCATACTGATGTCGCTAACTTCACCACCTCCAGCTCAAAGAAGAGGAAGAACAATTATCCAAGAAAGGATGCTTCTAAGGTTCACAAGCCAAATCCAACTCCTAATACAAGTGCACCTTCTAGCTCTAAGAACTCCTTAGGCAAACCCTACTGCAAGTTCTGTAAGAAAACAGGACATAAGCAAAAGGAATGCCCTGACTTCAAGGAGTGGCTGGCTAAGAAAGGTAACGATTTTTTCATGATACTTGAGTCCTTTAATTTAAATGTTCCTGCTAACTCTTGGTGGTTTGATTCTGGTTCTATGGTTCATGTAACAAATTCACTACAGGGATTCCTTACAATCCGGAAGCTGGGAAGAAACCAAAGAACACTTAAAGTTGGGGATGATCGGGAATTAGAAGTGAAGGCCATAGGAACATTACAATTATTTTTGAAAACTGGTTTATGTATTAAACTTTATGATACCTTATATGTTCCTGAGGTAACTCGGAACCTTGTATCAGGACCAAAGTTAGACATGGACGGTTTTGTTGTTTCCCATGGTCATCGCAAACTCTCTATTCTCTATGATTCCATTGTTTATGGTATTGGCATTCTGGATGGTGGTCTCTATAGATTAGAACTAGATGATAATTTTTCTAAATCTTTGTTGTCATATAATATTAATGAATCACTCACAAAGATAGAAAAGAAACAAATTCGAGACTTAGAGACTTCATCTATGTTGTGGCATCAACGTTTAAGCCACATCTCAAGAGAACGATTAAATCGTCTCGTAAAGGATGAAGTCTTACCTCCTCTCGATTTCACCGATTTTGGAACATGTGTCAAATGTCTCAAAGGCAAAATGACATTAGCAAATAAGAAAGGAGCCACTAGGAGCTCTAATTTATTAGAACTCATTCACACTGACATTAGTGGTCCTTATCAAATTGCTGGTATAACAGGACATACTTCATTTATCACTTTCATTGATGATTATTCTCGTTACATGTACTTGTATCTTATAAAGGAAAAATCTGACTCTCTAACAACTTTTAAAGATTATAAAGCTGAAGTTGAAAAGCAATTAGATCGTCAGATTAAAGTTGTGAGATCAGATAGAGGCGGTGAATATTATGGAAGACATACTGATGTGGGTCAAGCTCCTGGTCCATTTTATGAGTTTTGTAAGGGCCAGGGGATTGTGAACCAATACACCATGCCTGGTACACCTCAGCAGAATGGTGTCGCTGAAAGAAGAAATCGTACCCTTATGAACATGGTGCGCAGTATGTTAGCCAACACTAATTTACCATTATTCCTCTGGACTGAAGCGTTAAAAGCAGCTGTTCATATACTCAATAGAGTTCCTTCTAAGTCTGTCCCTAAAACTCCTTATGAACTTTGGACAGGAAGGAAACCGAGTCTTAAATATATGAAAGTATGGGGCTGCATTGCTGAAGCAAAACTTTATAATCCTTTCCTAAGGAAACTTGACCCTAAAACAGTTACCTGCTTCTTTATTGGGTATCCTGATCATTCGAAGGGTTATCGTTTCTATTGTCCTTCCCATGTCACCCGTATTGTTGAAACAAAGCGTGTTGCGTTCTTGGAGGATTTCAAGGTCAGTGGGAGCAGTACTAACCCTTACGAAGAATTGCAAGAAGTACAAGACGCGGGGGGGAGAGACTCGTCGCTTACCATTACTCCGTTTACTCCTCTTGTACCCCATGCAACTGCACCTGAAGTCACTGTACAAAATCCATCTCCACAATCAGAACCCATTATACCTCATAACGAAGGCACATCAAACGCTCAGAACCAAGACACCGCTGAACCCGATAATCAACTCAGGAGGTCATCTAGGCAAAGAAGGCCTACTAATTGGGATGATTATGTTACCTACCTGACTGAAATGGATGCTGGAAAGCTCAATGATCCTATCTCTTATAATGAAGCCATTAGCAGTGATCAGTCTTCTGAATGGAACAAAGCAATGATTGATGAGCTTGAATCCATGAAGAAAAATGACGTTTGGGATTTAGTCGAATTACCCAATGGTGCCAAACCTGTAGGTTGTAAATGGGTGTTCAAAACAAAACTGGATCCGAATGGGAACGTTGAACGCTACAAAGCGAGATTGGTTGCAAAGGGCTACACTCAGAAAGAGGGAATTGATTATCAAGAGACGTTTTCACCTGTCTCTCGTAAAGATTCATTAAGGATCGTTATGGCCCTAGTAGCTCATTTTGATTTAGAGCTGCATCAGATGGACGTCAAAACTGCTTTCCTTAACGGAGACTTAGACGAAGATGTTTACATGAAACAACCTGAAGGCTTTAAACCTGAAGGTCAGGAGCATCTAGTCTGTAAGTTGAAGAAATCCATTTATGGGTTAAAACAAGCATCACGTCAATGGTACCTAAAGTTTGATGAAGTCATGAAGAGGCAAGGTTTTATGAAGAATCAAGTGGATCAATGCACCTACCTCAAGATGAGTGGGAGTAACTTTACTATACTTGTCCTTTACGTAGATGATATTCTATTGGCAAGTAATAGTTTAGACATGTTGCATGAGTCGAAGCGTTTACTCTCGCATAACTTCGACATGAAGGATCTCGGAGATGCTTCTTATGTCATTGGCATCGAAATTCACCGAGATAGACACAAAGGGATCTTAGGATTGTCTCAAAAGACTTATATAGATCGTGTCCTTACACGTTACAACATGCAACAGTGCAAACCCTCCGTCGCTCCAGTAGTTAAGGGAGATGTTTTCGGTTCATTCCAGTGTCCAACAACAGAGGTTGAAAAGGAGCAAATGAGCCAGATACCTTACGCGTCAGTAGTCGGGAGCCTGATGTATGCTCAAGTCTGTACTCGCCCAGATATCGCTTACATTGCTGGAATGCTAGGTCGTTATCAGACTAATCCTGGCCTAGATCACTGGAAAGCAGCTAAGAAGGTCCTCAGATATCTGCAAGGGACGAAAGACTATAAACTGACTTATAGAAGAAGTGATCACTTAGAAGTGGTAGGTTATTCTGATTCTGACTTTGCTAAATGCAAAGATGACAAGAAATCCACTTCGGGCTACATCTTTATGTTAGCAGGCGGACCTATCTCATGGAAGAGTCATAAACAACAGTTAACTACAACTTCCACAATGATGGCAGAGTACATTGCTGTTTACAACGCAACCTGTCATGGAATGTTGCTTAGAAATCTGATCACTGATCACTGGACTCAAAATCGTTAATTCCATTTCTAGACCATTGAAGCTTTACTGTGATAATTCAGCTGCCGTTAGTTTCTCGAACAGTAACAGTTCGACTGGAGCTGGTTTATATCTTGATACGAAGTACTTGTTCGTACGTGAACGAGTTGAGGAAAATAATCTTTGTATTGAGTATATTAGTACTAAAGATATGCTAGCGGATCCGATGACTAAAGGTCTCCCACCTAAAGTTTTCGAAGAACATGTATCGAATATGGGACTTACTAAAGACCTTATTTAATGGCATATTGTACTAGCTTATGTTTTAATTGATAAAATTTCCTCAGTTTGATTTTGTATGTCTCTAACATATGTTCTGCCGGTGTAATGACATATAGACAAATATAAATACAAATCAGACGCTAAAGGGCTTATACATATTTTGATCGTAACTGTTAGGTTTTAAATTGAGGCTATAGTATGACTAATGGGGGTCCTGAGTCGCATGATGATTCAACGGCTGTATTTCTCTGCTATAGTTCTTGGTTTAAGGCTAAAATGAGTGTTAACTCCTGGCCAGGCTTACCTAATACTCATGATAAATGATTACTTGGCTAAGTGGGAGAATGTGAGATTAAATATATTAATGTTATAATATTTAATCTTGTAGCCTATATAATCATTTATATTATACTAGATCAAAATATATTAATAACCTATTATAATTAGTTGGTAATTGTTGATAGACCATATTGCCCTTATTAACTAATTAGGTTTCCTCTTGGGTGTATAAATAAGGGGCTTATTAGAGAGTTAAAGGGTGAGATACTTTACACAATCAACCCTCATTAACATCAATTCGTTCTCTCTCCCTCTAACCGAACCTTACCCTACTTTCGGTTATCATCACCATCATTACTTTACACCCTAAGGAGGAACCAGATCATCCTGACAAAGATGTCGAACACTCTGACTGGATTCTCTACTGCCTTGAATAGTATAACAGGTATGTGTTTCATGTTTTCCATTAAGTTTATTCAGAACTGATCAACAGTATACTCACCAGTAAGATGAACTCTCGTGCATACCTTGATACGGGAGTATATTCTGAAGTGGGTAAACATAGTTACAATCAGTTATTAATACACTTAATAGCATATCTCGAAAACAGTGTTCGAAAGCGTGCTAAAGCTTAAGTGGACCACAATACCGTTGAACGTCTTGAACTGCTAATATCATTCTAAAAGCTTAAACTGAAAAACTATGCTTCTTGTGTTGGATATTGACAGAAAAACCGATATGATCCTTTTGCTCCGATTTCACAAAAAGATAATTAGTGTAAATACGTTCATAGGTTTAATTTACTTTTCAGTCAAAAATTGAAAAACATCAAAAAAGATTTTGCTTTCTTGTTTCTATGTGCGAGTTATCATTCTAAAAATACTCTAAGGGTTGTGAACATTCTCTAATAAGGTGTTAAACATCAATTTTGCTAATTTTAAAAATAAGTCGTTTTCATAAAAATCGGTCGTGCAAGATTCGTCTAAGCATGCGTGGGTAATTACATCATTTTAAGGTGTTTCGGTAAATTTGGTTCCAAGTTGTCATATTTTTCCTAAAGTATAAGTTTTGAAGTGACTTGTTCAGATTGAGAAATATGAATTATTAAATGTTGGTTGTTTAATATTTCATTTTTTTATTGTTGGTGCATATGTCTGTCGACTTCGTCTTATATCGAGTCTTGTATTTAGAAATGATAGATCAGGGCACGAAAAACGAGAAACAAGTAGGATTTAGGCATTTCGCACGAAATGAGTCTTGGCCATTCCATGCGAAATGGCTCACCTATATATACATGTCATGTCATTTCATTTAGAGAACTTTCTGATTCCGGTACCGAGGTGCTGCCGAAGTGTCTCCAGGCTGTAAATCGCTTTTATATCAATAAACAAGACAATTAGAGTGTATATCAAGCTGTATTCAAGTCCGTATCATTGAATTCCGCCTTTGATATGGATTACAACTCTTATGATAGACTCGTTTAGATCGAATCTCGATCCTACAAGTGGTATCAGAGCTCAGGAGGAAGAGTTCTTACCGATTTCAGCTTTATTTCTTCAAAATTCTGACTTCTACACCTTCTTTTTCAAAATTAACAAGATTTTACGGTTAAAATGGATTGAATTTCACATATAACGTGCGAAACATTGTTTTAAACAATCCTTGAAAGAATTAGACCTAAAATCAACCTAAAACTTGATCAATTTGACAAAAATATGGCCGAAAGGATGACATCGGCACCATTTCGCACGGATTGAACCTTCATTTCGCTTGAAACAACATTCCATTTCGCACGAAACATCCATTTCGCTTGAAAGTATTCATTTCGCTTGAAATTGTCTTCATTTCGCACGAAAAGGATTCCATTTCGCACCAGATTGCCATTTCGTGTGAAAGTTTCCATTTCGTGTGAGTCATTTCGTACGAAATCGTCCAGCAGGTCATTTCGCTTGAAAGAGCCACTTCACATCAAACCATTTCGTTTGAAGGGTCTATTTCGTTTGAGACTTGATATCATTTTGCTTGAAAGTGTCTGAGTTTGTGAAATTTTACCGAAACATGGAAGAAGAGTTTTACAACGCGTTTGCTACTGCCCCGAGTACTCCTGTTACCATTGCTCAGAGTGTAAACATGGAAAATGAAACTGGAACGTTACAGAAACCTCCAAAGTTGATGGGCATCGAAGAATACTATGGTTGGAAAGACCGGTTCGAAAATTGGGTTCAAGCAAATCATTTAAGGTCTTGGGAATGTATTGAGAAAAAGTATGTTAAACCTCGTACATATATGGGAGTTGTCAAAACTATTTCTGAATTGTCAGACAAAGAGAGAGACATGTACAAGGCAGAAAAGATGATGATCAGTCTACTTCAGCAAGCTGTTAAAGAAGACATCTTCATATTACTTCAACATGATAATACTTCACGTTCGATTTGGGAAGCACTTCGAATTAAGTTTGAGGGAAGTACGGAGATGATCAGGAGTAAGAAGTCATTGCTAAAGAAAGAGTTTGATTTGTTTACTAGTTTGCCGAGTGAAACTACAAAGAAGCTGATTGAGAGATATTGTCATTTAGTACAATCAATGTCACTGTTAGATATAAACAAAGATCGAGAAGAATGGGTTGACAAATTAGCTGATGCTTTACCTCAGAATGAATGGGGTACATATCTGATGATCTTAAAGAACACTGAAGAATATGATAAATTGACAATTTCTCAGTTTATTGAAAAGCTTGAAGGACAAGATCTTGAACAACAAAAGAGTGCTAGAATGAACAATCCAAGTGGTCAACAAGACATCAAGATGTATTACAAAGGGAATGTTCAGAATGTTGAAGCAAGTCCGAAGGTCCAAACTGCTTTCAGTGCTGAAAATTCATCTGGATCAGTTAATCAAAGTCCAATCAGTAACAGTGGATTTTCTTCATACTCGAGTGTTAATCCGAATGTTTCAACCTCAAGTCATCAGTTCCAAAGCTCAAACAGCAGTAATGGTCATGTCTTACACTGCAACATCGCGTTGCATCTTCAGAATGGTCAAAATTTCTCTGAAGAAGTCGCTAAAGGTCACATGGCATTACTAGCTACAGTGTTAGAATCATATGAGGGTCTGGTTGCAGGAAGAATCGGAAATCCTATGCTGACAAAAGAGGATTACGATCAGATTGATGCTGAAGAAATGGAGCTTATGGATATTAAGTGGTGTTTAGCAAGTGTGTTGAGGAGAGCTGAGAAATTTAAGCTGATAACCGGAAGAGATGATTTTCGTGATGCTAATGTTTCTACTTTAGGTTTTGATAAATCTAAAGTTACTTGTTTTCGATGCAAGGAAAAAGGACATTTCAAGAGGGAATGTACCAATCGTGAAGTAGGAGGAGCTCAGAATCCGTTTGGAAATAATGACTATTATCGGAAAGCTATATATCAACAAGTTGCTCAACAACCATCATCATCCAATGCTATTGAAGATGTAAAGAAGAAAGCTTTTCTGGTTAATCAAGATGATGAAAAAGTGGCAGAAGGTTTTAGCTGGGATAAATATGTTCCGCCTGATTCAGGGCTTGGAGCATTCATTGCACAAATAGTTCAAGAACCAGATTTGATGAAAGAATGGATGAATATGCTTACTAACAGTGAGAAGAATCAAGATGGAGAGTTGGTGTCTTCAGAAGAAAGCTCAGAAAAGACAACTGTCCTTGATAAATCATCAACTGATAACAGTGATGATGAAGAAGAAATACAAATAAACATTGGAAAAACACAATTATCTCCTGAAAGTTTCAAATTTTATTTTGCAGATAGATTGGAAAAGCTAAAGGAGAAGCTAGCAACAAAAGAACAGAAAAAGGTAAAATGTGAGAAGGTTGCTCAGGAAGAGAAGTCTGAACAGAGTGAAGAAGTTAAAGTTGCTGAAAAGGTGGCTGAAACTGAGAAGATAGTCGAAGTTGAAAAGATTATCGAAGTTGAGAAAATTGTTGAGATCACTAAACCTTGTCTAAAATGTTTAGAACCATGCAAACAATGTGTAGAGAAAGATGAGAAGTATAGTGAGCTTGACAAGATGAAAGAAAAATTATTGTTTGATGTCAAGTATGTGAAAGAATCGTATGATGTGTTGAATAGAATGGTGAATAGTCTGCAGAAGACAAATTCTGAAAGAGAAGATGCTTTAACCATGATGAATGCAGTAATGATGTCTAAGCAGAAGGCTATCAATCACTATATTGAAGAATGTGCAAAGTTGAAGCAAGAGTTGGAAACTGAAAAGATAGAGAATGAAAGAATCAGACGATTGTTGCAAAGTTATTCTAGTTCTGATTATTTGATTGACAAAATTTATCCAACTGTTGCAGGTTTTGAAGCATTTCAAGATAAGAAGACAGAAGAAAAGGATACTGGTAAGAAACAAAGTGCAAATTATAACAAGTGTCCGCCTCCGATCTGGGAAGGTTATTCTCCCAGAAAACCAAATGAGGAGCAAGTCAACAAGGCAGTCAATATAAAGTTAAAGTCCGAAACAACTGATGATTTACCAGAAAATATTGACATCACATTCACATCGTCTGACACTGATCATGAGTCTGAGTTAATAAAGAAAGTGGTCGATCAGGTGTTGGATAAAGATGAGGAGTCAGAGTCAAAATCCGAATCCAAGAGTTCGAGTTCATCAGTTGACAGTCCAAAATCGTCGGTCAAACGGGTTTACAATAAAGAATTTCTGTTATCAAAATCTAATTTGAATGACGAACCAATCAAAGTGGCATATACTTTGAATGATTCAGAAAAATTATATTCTGATGAAGAATTTCCAATAAGAGGTGTTAAAACTGAAATAATCAACAAGGTTTTCAAACTAACAGAAATTAATATTTCTGAAATAAAAGATGTAAATCTTTCTGAAAAACCTAAAAGGTACACCTCAAGAGTTCAACAAAGGCTAAACAAGAAAAAAGGTTACAGTTCTGGTTCAGGTTATCGAAAGAAACAAAACCATAACAGTAATTTGAAAAAGAAAGGATTGGGTTTTATTTCTCCAGAAAATCATAAAAATTATAAAAATGATAAACCAAAAACTATATTTGTTTCAGGTGCAAGTTCTGAAGAAGAAAAGAAGAGCTCATTCTGGAAGCAATCGAACAAAGCGTTCTTTGAAGAAAAACAAAAGTTTGAAAAGAATAGAGCTAATCAGAAGAGGGAAACAAGAACCTGTTATCGATGTCAAGAAGTTGGTCACATTGCATGGAACTGTTCAAAGGCAATACAAACAAAACAGGGAGTCTCTTCTAAACTCAAAGAAAAAGTTGTTGATAAAACTGAACCACCAACTGAAAAATTCAAAGTGTTTCAAAACTCAACATATGAAGTTGATGAATGTTCAAAAAGTTTTTACAGAAGAAGAGTGAATCTTGACAACCAAAAGTGGGTTGTTAAGAAATCAGTTGTGAAATCTGGCGATGAATCTGACTCGTCAAAGTCAGAGGGGCCACAAGTTGAGGTAAAAAGTGAAAACTCAGTTCCGCCAATGGATGATGTTAACTTTCCACCATTGAGGGCTGAAAATTTAAAATCAAAAGTTGGTAAAGTGGAAATCTCGAATCAATTCTATTCTGAAAAGAAAGAATTTGATGTCGAAAAAACATTTAACGAAAAAGTGAAACATATTTTTGGGAAAATGGTCGATGGTAAGGCCAAAGGGGTAAACGATTTTTATGAAGAAAAAAATGTTCATACCCCGAGTGAAACTGAAAAGGTTACACCTAAAGCTGGTCAGGCTTGGGTGTCTGTATTTCATAAGTAAACATCCTGACTTGTCAGAACTCCCAGGTTGGTAATTGTGGAGTAGGAATCGGCATTTTTCTTGAGAAATTCACGTAAAGTGATTTCGACCTACAAGTGGTAGTTCTTGAAAATTGTCATATCTCAATTTACAAATGGTATGGTTGGTAAGCAAACCTACAATTGTTTGTGCCTACAAGTGGTTAATCAAGGTCATTAAGTTGAACTTGATTTAACTTTGCTGAAAAACAAAGTGATGATCATAACCCCGATTTTACAAGTGAAATCAACAAAACTTATTTTTCGGAAAAACCATTTGATTAAAACAAACTTAAGTGTTTTGAAATCATAATGGGAAAATAGTTTGTTGACAGGGGGAGTTCTGATTGTTTATGCCAAGAGGATGGCGATTTGAAGCAATTCATGTCAGTTGTCACTTTATTTGTACAGTTTATTTTCAAAATTTTCTTTAAATGGTTTTGTATTTTAGGGGGAGTAAGAATTTTTCAGAAAATCCAAAAACATTAGAAATTTTGAAAAAGCCAAAAACAGCAAAAAATGAAAATGAGTCTTGTTGTGAAAAAGAGGAAATGATAGTACATCTGTGAACTTTCACGGCATGCTAAAGATTTGGAAAGTCAAATGTGATAAACGGTCTCACTGATGATATGCCAGTAGGTTTTTGCACGTTTAGTAGATTGTGTCGAGATATAAACCTAAATTTCAAACTTACTTATCTTGTGGGGAACATCTCTCGGATATATGGGTAACCCCCGAAATCTTGTTTGAAAGACCCCTCTTTCTGAGATACTAGGTCTTTATGCTTAGTGAAATCTGGGGTATTATCCCGGGACTTCTGATTTTGCGAAAGCAATGGCCTAGTCCCCGTATAATACTTTTCGCTTGCTTGAAATAATAGCACCCCCTCATCATAAAAATGATGAAACATTGAAAAATGCTAATCATGTGCTGTTGAAGAAAAGATTCTCTAAAGGGAACACACCAAAAGTCGAACCATCATCTCTCTGATTTTGCGGAAGCAATAGCCTGAGCTCTCATGGTCTCGCATTTAACCCCTTACAGATATCATCTAGGTATACTCACCTGTAAGACTGAATATTGGGATCTGGATACGGGAGTATATTCTAAGGTGGGACACGCGAATAAGTTTAAGTCTCTAAAACATTAATCTCGTATCTCGAATCAATTGAACTTTGTGTGAAAATTTAAGTGGATCAATATACTGACAATCTAAGTGAATCGTTTAGAACTTAAAATGATTATAGCTTAACGGTGCCAGTGATTGTTCTCAAAAACTAATATGATCCTCTTACACAAACTCACAAAAATATTGTCTGTATATATTTATTTACTGCATTTCATATCAAAAACCCAAAAAGATTTTCAGTGTGTTTTAGCATAAAATTTTGAAAAATACAAAAAGATTTTCGACAACTGATGTTGGAGAGCTAATTTTAAAAAATTCCGAGTGCTAAACATGATGAACAAGGTTTGGGAAAGTTTGTGTGGAATGAGAAAAGATTTCAAATTGAAAATGTCAAATTTGAATGTTATTTTTTACAAGTGATCATCAGAAATTAAAATGTTAAATCATTTTGGACGATACCTGCAAGTGGTTTATAAATTTGTCAAATTGTTAAATTTGTGAAATTTATTTTGAGGTAGAGACTGTGCAGGTTAGGCAGGTTTCGACTCCTGAAGATGTGCAGATTTGAGCCAGGTTCCTGATCCTGTTGCTACGGAGAGCCAGGAGACGACCTGAGCCTGTGGAAATGCTAGGTCATTGCGATCCCGGAACAATTTAAGGGGGAGTCTGCTAGCAAAAGGGGAGTCTGAAGATAGTGGAGCTAGATTTGAATCCTGCTGATCTCGAAAGCTGATGATGCTGAAGAACTTAAGGAATCAAGAGATCTGATCAAGAGAATTAGAGCCAGGTTGCGATTCTGGAATTGAAGCATGGATCAACATCCAAGAGAGATGTTAGATTGATGATAGAAGAAGAGAAAAGATTGAAGGATGCTTACACTGTCAGATACTTTGGAAGAGCACAAAGACTGATAAAGATTGAAGACTCGACTTACCGAAGATTTGTACTGAAGACTCGTCGACATCCAAGGGGGAGTCTGTTAGTGCATATGTCTGTCGACTTCGTCTTATATCGAGTCTTGTATTTAGAAATGATAGATCAGGGCACGAAAAACGAGAAACAAGTAGGATTTAGGCATTTCGCACGAAATGGAAAAAGGCATTTCGCACGAAATGGACATTGTCCATTTCGCACAAAATGAGTCTTGGCCATTCCATGCGAAATGGCTCACCTATATATACCTGTCCTGTCATTTCATTTAGAGAACTTTCTGATTCCGGTACCGAGGTGCTTCCGAAGTGTCTCCAGGCTGTAAATCGCTTTTATATCAATAAACAAGACAATTAGAGTGTATATCAAGTTGTATTCAAGTCCGTATCATTGAATTCCGCCTTTGATATGGATTAAAACTCTTCTGATAGACTCGTTTAGATCGAATCTCGATCCTACATTTATTCTGGGGTATTGGAATTTATTTTTGGGATCCAGGTTTGGGCTGAGTGTTTCCGGGGTTAAGATTCTTAATCCGATGGTTAAGTGTTTCAGGTCTGGATCGTTGATCTCAAGATGGAAGATTTGAAGAAGCTATGTGGGCCTGGATCATTCATCTCAAGATGGAAGTTTTGAAGAAGCTAAGATGTCTGCCTTTGCATTCCTTTGAAGAAGATCAACTGTTAGCTGATCAATTTATCAAGATAGTGCAGTTCTGTGTGAAGGATCAAGTGTGTGCAGGCCGCGATTTCTCTAAGCGTTAACGAAGAGAAGATTTTGAGCTTTACATTGAAGATCCCTCACTGATCAAGGGGGAGTCTGTAAATGCACTTTGGGTGATTAGTGCAGGCTCTCAAACTCAAGGGTCTTTTATGTAATTTGTTAAAACAATTATGTTGGTCAGGGTTTTCATGGTTTTTCATGGTCAGGACTTGGGAGTTTCCCTAGTCCGAATTTTGGTGGATTGTTTTTGTCAGGGTTTTTTTTGTATTGGGCTTTGGGCCTTTCTATGTCCTGACTTTAGTAGTCAGGACTTCCGATTGTATATAAACTCTTAGTGATATGTTATACATGGCGATTTCTTTTGTGGAAAGTTTGTTGTTCAAGAAAACCCTAATCATTGTCACTGTGTGTGAATTGACGGCTACTGTGTGTGACGTCATTCATCATTTTCATCATTATTGTTCTACACTTTCTTGATCCAATGCCAAACAATAGTGATTGCTAGGTGGATTCCGCACACCTGGTGATTGTTTTCTGAGTGAGATCCTTGGGTAGGAGACCTTACAGTTTTTAGAATGGTTTTGAAGAACTTTGGTTATTTACACCAGAGCCACCGTCTCCTTCACCCCGCCGCACATTCTCTTCGTCATCGCCACGACCACTGCCTCTCTCACCACCATATACGCAGACAATGGTGATTGACATGACTGGGTTCTGATCGGAGTTTCAAGGGTAAGTTTTTGAGTTTTCTTTAGCCTGTATTGATGATTATTAGCTATAGTTTGATGTTTATTGTGATATTTTGCTTAGACAGCATATATTGAACCGATTTGGAGTTGCTAGAGTTTCAGTATGAAAAATCAAGAATCTCTTCTTAAATTCAGATCTATAGAAGCAAGAAGCTTGATGATTCTGGTCGAGGTAAGCCATGAAGCTTGATCTTGTAAAAACAAGGGTTCTAGGATTTAATGTGCTTTTATGGTTTTTGTGGTCTATTGACTTTCACCGTCCTGCACCAGATTTAAGTGAGGAACCGCCAAAAATCTACTTTTTCGCACTAGAACTTGACAGCAAAACAGAGAACAAATAGAGGATTTAGTAACAGTTTGCACACAAAAGGAGTGACAATGGGCATCTATCTCTCTTCACTGAAAGAAGATACAGGTTTGACTTCTGAAGTCAAAGAAGCTAACTGTCCCTATAAATTTGAAATGAGGATTTAAAATTATACAAAAGTTATATTAATTAGACTTCTATAAGACGTGCTATAATTTTTATATATGAAAATGATGGGGTTGAGTATGTTAATTTATAGATACCATTTCATATGTGAATTCGACTTATGATTTATCTCTAACGGGTCAAATGGGTTGCACGAGGAAAACATAGTTGAACCTCACCTACAATACAACATTTAACTATTTATTAAATATGGACAAAAATTGTTTACGGGTCAACCTATCTCAACCTGACCCCTTTAACATGTACTAAAAACCACCTATTTTGACCCGTAACCTAACCCATCCATTTTTCACCTCTATTGTAAAACAATAGTGAGCAGGTAGCAGGTGCTATCAGCCCCTGCCTTGGTGAAGATGGAGCGGTCTGCAACGGGTTACGTGAAGAATACGCAGTGTTTTGTGCTAGTGTTGGAAGTTTAGCAGGTAGCAGGTACATTTGGCTTTAAACCATTAGACCACAAATCAAGTAGTTACTTAATAAATTAGCAATACGAATATAGGAAAAGGGACTCACTTCTGGTGGTACTCAAAACACGCTTTTGCGGTTTCAGGAAAAAGACTCAACTCAACGATACCACTCATTGCACCATCAGTCTCGGTTCCCACCACTTGAGCTCTTTCTAAGCGGTAAACGTGCTATCTCTTCGTCCTTTTTGGTCAATGCATCTTTTAGATTAGTCACCTACGTAAGGTTAAAACGACAACGAGTGCGGGTTAAAAATGATATTTTATAGTTCAGGTCAAAATGGGTTGGGTCGGATTGGGCTAACCTGTAAGCCCCTTTCGCATGTTCTCTAAAAAATTATGAATGATTAATATGCTAATCATAGTTACAAAAATGAAAAAAAAAACATTGTTACAATAATAATCTAAAATTTTGAAGAGAAAACCTTTGGACGACTTTCAACCCTATCTGAAATGCTCCGCTTTTAGCCAACTTTTTTTTATTGCAAACCTCAGTTGATGGGGTGGGACTATGTCAACTTGGTCAACACTAGCAAACAAGCAGGTCTAATAGTTACAAGATTGTTGGTTAGGTCCGAAACCAAATATAAGGCACATAACCTGCATATCACCATCACTCAAATGTTACCATGTTGTTTCTAACATATATTGAACCGATTTGGAGTTGCTAGGGTTTCAGTATGAAAATTCAAGAATCTCTTCTTAAATTCAGATCTATAGAAACAAGAAGCTTGATGATTCTGGTCGAGGTAAGCCATGAAGCTTGATCTTGTAAAAACAAGGGCTCTAGGATTTGATGTGCTTTTATGGTTTTTGTAGTCTATTGGGTTCTGGGTAGGTTATGTTTGATGTTATCTAGGGGTTTTTTATATCTATGAATCTTTAAGCTGCTGATGAAATATGATTCATACTTTTTTTTTTGTTTTTATCTCTTTTGAAAGGTAGTTAATGTCTCTGATTTGTGTTTATAAGTTGTTTCTTTACAGCAACGTTTTAAATTCCGGTTGAAACCGGCCGGTAATACCGGTTATACCGGCTGCCGGGGTCTTGGCCGACACGAAACAGGCCGGTAATTTGGTGGAACGGCAAGGGAATTGAACCGCCGGTAGTTTGGGTTGTACCGGTTTATACCGCTATACCGCTACGGGCGCAAAGTTAAACTTTGGAATTTTAAACCTCAAAATTCAAAGTTTATAAGTCCTGCCATCTGCATTCCAACTGATCGAACCGATCAAGGTAGGTGGTTGGTGTGGTTGATTATTTCATCTTAGTTACGACCTAAAAACTCAAACATCTAGGTTTGTTTGATGTTTGCTAAATCATGTTCCAAAGCTCAGGTGCCGGGTAAGATATTTTTAAGAGCTTTTATTTTTGCATAAAAAACCAACGTACTTTTTTTTTACATTCAAGTTAGTAAAAGATGTGATTGTATCGCATTTGGTTCATTTTGTAACTTATAGATTTAACAATTTTTATGTAAAATTCAAAATATTAAATAAATATAACAGATTTATGTATAGGTACATTTTTGTAATAAAAGTTATGATTTCTGAAAAAATGGGTTTAGGCCTACAAAATGACCCAAATGGGATAGAGGACTATCTTTAATGTCTCATATGTTAAAAGAAGTACGGTGACTAAAACAGAACATTTGAAAAATATTTCTTAATAAAATATGTAGCAATTTTGAGGATATGTTATTTTGACAGGTTCTAGGAGCATACTATGAAAATATTGACTCAAAATCAATTGCAGTTTATTCGTTTGCGGTAACTGTGATGCTGATAATAAGACTTGGTTTGTGAAAAGAAGGTCTTGTGTCCAACTTATAGATACATTTTATATCTTATTATCTCTATAGATACATTTTATATTTTATTTCTTTACTTTGTTAACAGATACAGTAATTTTGATAGATTGCACCAATATCTGAAGAACACTCCTAACTATACATTACAATTGCCTCCGAAAAGAATATTCTCATCTAACACAGAGGACGCATTTGTTTATAAACGTTGTATACAACTTAATAAATGTCTTCAGGTTTGGTCCTAATTTATTTTTTTATTAATTTCCAAACACTTAACCTCTTGATTTAAGATTTATTTTTACGTTTTTTTTTTTTTTTTTGAAGAATCTTTTGTCTATAGCCAATATTGCTGATCAACACTAATAGTGTATATATGTAAACAATGTATTTCATTCAAAATTAGATTATTCTGTTTCCTCATTATAGGATATCTTGTATTATATATTGGAGGCATGGTTAATAAAGAATTCATTCAGTAAAATAATTATCTTCCTATATGGTATCATCCCTCCTCTGATCCTCTTTCTGCTGTGCTCTTTCTTGTCATCGTTCCCCTCCCAATTCTGTCATGGATTCCAAATTACACCCAGCTATGACAGTCAGCAACATAAAAAATTCCATCACCCTTACCCTAGAAATCGAAACCTCCCACTACACCTCTTGGGCTGCCCTATTCGAAGTCCATTGTAGGGCATATCAGGTTTTCGATCATCTTAAGCCTCGACCCGCCACACCGGCTGCCGCCGCCACCGACGCAGCCAAGGCCGCCGCCGCTGATGCCGACGCTCTCTGGTCCCGATTGGATGCCATAGTCCTTCAATGGATCTATGGCACCATATCTACGGACCTTCTTCACACCATCCTTCAGCCCGGTTAAACCGCGTACGACGCGTGGACCGCCCTAGCCAATCTTTTCCGGGACAACAAGAGCGCCCGTCAGGTTCAACTCCAGCAAGAATTCTCTAATATTCACCTGGAATCATTCTCCTCTATGGCTGCGTACTGCCAGAAAATCAAACTTTTGGCCGACCAACTCAACAGCGTCGGAGCCCCAGTCGATAATCAGCGCTTGGTCACTCAACTTTTGAGCGGCCTGACTGAGCAGTATGAGAGCATCTCCACCGTTTTGCAACATCGGGACCCTCTTCCCGACTTCAACGAATGCCGGTCTCGTCTCACTGTGGAGGAAAGCAAAAAGAAACAACAAACCACTCGTGCCGCCAATACAGCCGCCACTGCCCTAGCTGCTTCCACCACCTCTGTTCTGCCTCCAGCGGACTACTCTCCTATCTCATCCCGTGGCAGAGGCCGTGGTGGCCGGTCACGCGGTCGTGGTCGAAACAACAATAGTCGCGGTGGACGCGGGTCCGGGTCACCAATTCAACACCCTTACATTGTATTCCCACCTTCTTGGACAGCTAGCCAATGGGGTTCTCTTCTGAACAACACTAATCAAACATGGCAGTCCAATAACCAGACACCACCTTGTCCCTACCCCTCTGCCCCGCGACAGACAAACTCCACCGCTGGAATTCTCGGACCCCGACCGGACCAGGATATGCAATAGCTTTTACTCCAACTGACATCCAGCAAGCTCTCTACACCATGTCTCTTCAGCAGCCCGATCCAAACGGGTACATGGACACCGGTGCAACCGGTCAGATGGCCAACCCGCAAGGTAACTTCTCTCCGTCTGTTTTTAATTCTTGCACTAATAAAAATATTTTGGTTGGTAATGGTATGACCATTCCGGTCATTGGTCAAGGCAATCTTACCCTACCACCACCATACCCGCCCCTCAAACTTAACAATATTCTGTATGCCCCGAACCTCATTAAAAATCTTATCTCTGTCCGAAAACTTACTACAGATAATTTACTTTCTATTGAATTTGACCCTTTCGGTTTCACTGTGAAGGACCTCAAGACCAAGGAACCAATCCTTAGATGCAACAACTCGGGCGATCTCTACCCGCTGACTGCTCCTCTTCCCAACACCAACACCACATCCACATCTTCTGTTTTTGCTGCTATTTCTCAAGACCGTTGGCACCAACGCCTTGGACACCCGGGAAACACTTTATTGCATTCCTTAAAATTGTCGTCTTCTATTGATTATGATAAACATAATAAACCACTATGTCAATCTTGTGTTTTTGGCAAAAGTGTAAAACTTCCTTTTTATAGTTCTTGCAATACAACATCTTTACCTTTTGATATAGTTCATAGTGATTTGTGGACTTCTCCGGTTCTAAGTACGGGGGGACACCGTTATTACATCTTATTTTTAGATGATTTCACAATTTTTTTATGGACATATCCTATTGTTAATAAATCCCATGTATTCTCCACCTTTAATCAATTTAATAACTACATACACACCCAATTCGAACGGAAAATTAAGCAGTTTCAGTGCGACAACGGCAAAGAATACGCAAATGCATCTTTCCAATCTTTTTGTCGTCAACATGGCATGCATTTCCGTTTTTCATGCCCCTACACCTCACCTCAGAATGGTAAAGCCGAACGCAAAATTCGGACAATCAATAATATGATCCGAACTTTGCTTGCTCAATCCTCTCTCCCACCCGAATTTTGGCACCATGCCCTCGAAACGGCCACCTATCTCCTCAATATCCTCCCAAATAAACACCTAAAATTTCAATCCCCGACCACCCGTCTTTACCATTGCAACCCCATCTACGAACACCTACGCGTATTTGGTTGCTTGTGCTACCCATTACTCCCGTCCACTTCTATAAACAAACTTGCCAATCGTTCAAAGCCAATGGTTTTTCTCGGTTACCCTCCTAATCACCGAGGCTACAAATGCCTTGACATTAACACACAGTCCCTCGTTATCTCCCGACACGTCCACTTTGAGGAAATAATTTTTCCATTTGCCTCTACACTTCCACCTAAACCACAAGCCTATGACTTTCTCACTTCGACTCTAAACCCGCTACTATGGCCTCATGTCTCAAACCCCAGCCCTTCCTTGGCCCATATGTCGTCTGCCCAAAGCCCAACCATGACTCCCACCTTACCGGCCCAAACCCAACCGGCCTCCCCCACCAACCAGCCCCAACATCATCCGTCACCCATCCCACCTTCGCCTATCCACTTTGAACAGCCAAACCCCCCAACTCCCAACACTAGTCCTCCTCCCACTACCACATCACAACAGCCGCCCAACGCCTCTACATCCCCACCAACGCCTCCACCCCCACCCACCCGTACCATGCGCACCCGTGCGATGGACGGTATCTCAAAACCAAAATAGCACTTCAACCTACACACCTCAGCCATCGCCCCTATACCCAAATCACCAATGACTGCCTTGTCCACTCCGGAACGGTTTAATGCTATGTCTAACAAATTTAGTGCACTAATTAAAAATGAGACATGGGAGTTACTTCCCCGTCGCCCTGACATGAGTATTATTCGTAGTATGTGGTTGTTTAAACACAAGTTCAAATCTGACGGCTCTCTTGAACGGTACAAGGCTCGTTTGGTGTGTGATGGTAGGAGTCAGCAGGTTGGTATAGACTGTGGGGAAACCTTTAGCCCGGTTGTTAAACCGGCTACCATCAGGCTTGTTTTGTCTTTGGCTCTCTCTCAATCATGGCCTGTACATCAACTGGACGTCACAAATGCCTTCCTTCATGGAAATTTGGCAGAGACAGTTTATATGTATCAGCCCATGGGGTTTCGGCACTCTGATTTTCCTGATCATGTATGCCGTCTGAAGAAGTCTCTCTATGGACTTAAACAGGCACCCCGTGCCTGGTACTAGCGTTTCACTGATTTTGTTTTATTGCAGGGGTTCACACAGAGTAAATCCGATGCATCACTGTTTGTCTATCGTCATGGTCATCATACTGCATACCTACTTATCTATGTTGACGACATCATACTTACCACCTCATCGGATACACTCCGACAACACCTTATGTCTGCTCTTGCCGGTGAATTCGCAATGAAGGATTTGGGTCCTTTAACATATTTTTTGGGGATATCTATCACTCGTACAGGAGATCACATGTTCTTGTCTCAACAAGCTTATGCCAGAGATATTATTCACCGTGCTGCAATGGACACATGCAAATCAGTTGCTACTCCAGTCGACACCAATCCTAAACTTGGTGACACCTCGGCTCCTCCCTTCAGTGACCCCACCCTCTACCGTAGTCTGGCAGGTGCTCTACAGTATCTCACATTCACATGCCCAGACATCTCCTATGCGGTGCAACAAATCTGCATGCATATGCATTCCCCCTCTGAGGCTCACTGGAATGCACTGAAACGCATCATTCGGTACCTACAAGGAACATCTGACTTTGGTCTTCACCTCAGTCCTGCCTCCACCCTCTCACTTTTAGCCTACACTGACGCTGACTGGGCTGGTTGCCCTGACACACGCCGCTCGACTTCCGGGTATTGTGTTTATCTTGGCGACAATCTTCTCTCATGGTCCTCCAAACGACAATCAACTGTGTCTCGTTCCAGCGCGGAGGCAGAATACCAAGGTGTGGCAAATGTTGTTGCTGAAATTTGTTGGCTTCGGAATCTCCTTTTAGAGCTAAACCGACCTTTATCTCGTGCAACTTTGGTATACTGTGACAATGTTAGTGCCATCTACCTATCCGGTAACCCAGTTCAACATCAACGCACCAAACACATTGAATTGGACATTCACTTTGTTCGCGAACAAGTACAACGGGGGTGTGTTCGAATTCTTCATGTCCTGTCTCGGTACCAAGTTGCTGACATCTTCACCAAAGGTCTCCCTCGGGTTCTCTTTGATGACTTCCGATCCAGTCTCAACATCCGCCCTCCTACTGTATCGACTGCGGGGGTGTAATAGTGTATATATGTAAACAATGTATTTCATTCAAAATTAGATTATTTTGTTTCCTCATTATAGGATATCTTGTATTATATATTGGAGGCATGGTTAATAAAGAATTCATTCAGTAAAATAATTATCTTCCTATAAACACGAAGTATGGGATTTCTTGAGCATGTCTTCAAAGGTGTGCTTGTGTATGCATTTACTTATACTAATATTAATATTAAGGATTAGTATTTTCAAAATATATTACCAATTTACCCTTGCAGAGTTAATCATCATCAGTTGCGAGAACCTTAGCAGGTACGTTGTTATTTCCTATAGTGCTTATTATATATGATTATTACTTTATTGTGACATTTGCCTTTGTTTTTCTTTAACAGTCAATGTGGACGATGGTTCAATGAAAAAAGTTACGAGCCCGTGTAATGGTGAAAGAGTGCAGACTGCATAGATGGTCCTCTCTCTCTCTGATTTCCTAAAATGGTGAAAGAGTGCACCTCACACTGCCAAATAGTCTGCTCATTTCAACAGTGTATGAAGACATCTTTATAGCCTGCAACAGGGTCAACAATGTATGACTACCACAATTAGTCCTCCCCACCCTTGCCTTTCGATGACAAATCTGACAAAATCTCTTCCCTTTTCTTTAAAAAACCGGTCAAACAAATAACCCTAAAAAAAAATAAAAGTTCAGCTAATATTATGTATTTAGACATTAAGGCAATTGTTGTGATTGGTTGGGGTTCTCATGTTTGAATTTTGCTACTTTGATCTGATCTACCTAAAATGAGATTATTGATTTCTATCCAGGTCCTTCACAAGCTCCAATATTCGTTTTGCAAGTGAATTTTTTTCACCTTTGAACTCGAGCTTTATATATTTGTCAGGTTGACATATTTTCTCAACTTTAAAATGCAAGTGAAGCATTCAGAAATAAAAACATACATTAAGATGGTTTAGCCCGAGTTTATTAACCTCACACCTATAAAAAACTACAATAATAATAATAATTATAAAATATATACTAACTTCACTTTTAATTTTATTAGTTATAAAACTAGGTATTTTTTTCCACACGCGATGCCAAAGACATTTTATCACACATAAGGTAACCTCTGTAACCAACAAAAATATAATGGCAACATAACTAAAAAGATATTGGGTCGTGTTTTATGTCAACGTAGTCAAAGAAAGGAATAAGTCTTGACATTTTGTTACGTTAATATACCCTATAAGCGAACGGTTATAAACAAAGAGTGTTTTCGTTTAAAATGCAAATATTTATAGTTTTGCATCCTGATATTTTAATGTTATGTTTTTATTTAATTTAGATGTGTAAGGCTTATAACGTTGATATATTGCACTCATGCTACTAACTCGAAGAATTTAAGAAAAAAAAAAAAACAATAAACATTAACTTTGTAAAATACTATACAAATGATGAATTTTTTTGAACGGCTAACAAACAACTTTTATTAATAAGAGAACTAATAGCATGTTAGCCCACACCAAAGGAAATACATCATCAAAACATTAAAGTCCCATACATGATAAATCAAAATTACACCATTGTCTCCACGTGACTGTCTGTGACTTGGAACGATTCCTAACCCTAATGAAACCAAGATGCTTAATTTCTTCCCTTAAACCGGTTATATTCTCCTCATCTCGATTAAATACCAAATCGTTCCTTTTCTTCCATATGCACTATATTGTGGTTTGAATAATTGAATAAAGTACCTTTTTCCATTTTGAGAACCCCTTGCGTGTGTGTGCATGACGAATAAGTCTTGGACTTCAAAAACAAAAACACCTGACATCTACACCATTGTGCCGTAGAAACCCAAACCAATTGAGTAAAGCAGCACACTACAAACAGATGGTTTGTTGTTTCATTAGTCTAACTATAAAATCTACATCCAAGGGATTCCAAATTAATATTCCTCTATGCTAACGCGACCAAGGTTGGTAGCCGATCCAAGAACAATCTCCACGAAAGAAAACAAGTACTGCGTTGTGAATTATCGTCGCCACTGCATCGCGCCGGTTCCCTACTAGCTTAAAAATTAATAAAAGTATATCACCAAAGAATCGATAAACTAGCAGAAAAACGAGTGCCAACATATCACGAATAAGAAAACTAGCTTAAGTACTATACAATATATCACGAGACGACAGATAAACTAATGGTAAACGAGTATCCTATTGTAAATCGCCATATGGTATAGCAGTATGGTGTGGCTAGTATATATATATATATATATATATAGTAGGAGTTGGGTGGAAAGTCTATTTTTCCTAGAAAGTCTTGGAAGCAATAAGAATTGGACATGTGGCATTGAGTTATTTTAACTAAAAGGGCAACTATGTAATTTCACATTTTAATTTTATTTTTGGAATTTATTTTTCATTAACTAAGATTCCATGATTTTCGGAATTTTTGTTTTTTTCGAATTCAAATCCGGAGGTCAATGTGTTTATCTGGAAAACTATCAGCAGGTCTTGGTGATGTGTTTTACCAGTCAGAGAGGTTGAAGTCAGTGTGTTTTAACACTCTGAAGTCAATATATAATCAGGTTGTGTTTTAACAGTTTTTTTTTTTTTTTTTTGCATTTTAACACTCTGAATGTGTTTTATGTTGTTGTCTATGTCACATTACATCACATTGTGTTTTTTGATGATTACATTACATCATAATGTGTTTTACAACAGGTTGTTTTTATACCGGAGTTTAACAAATCTGATTGTGTTTTAAGTCAGCAGATTTGCTGGAGGATTCTTGATATTGTGTTTTAACAGCAAGCAGATTTCTTGACGCTGTGTTTTAACAGCAAGCAGATTGCTGGCCATTGTGTTTTAACAGCAAGCATATTTCTTGACACTGTGTTTTAACAGCAAGCAGATTTCTTGACGCTGTGTTTTAACAGCAAGCAGATTGCTGGAGGATTCTTAACATTGTGTTTTAACAGCAAGCAGATTCCTTGACATTGTGTTTTAACAGCAAGCATATTTCCTTGACGCTGTGTTTTAACAACAAACAGATTGCTGGACATTGTGTTTTAACAGCAAGCAGATTTATTGACGCTGTGTTTTAACAGCAAGCAGATTGCTGGAGTATTCTTGACATTGTGTTTTAACAGCAGCAGTTTTCTTGACGCTGTGTTTTACCATCCATGCTGGTAATCCTTCCATTTATCAAGAACGACTCAGAAACCACGGTACAAGCCTCTCTACAATCATCAATTAAAACATAAAAAACGCAGCCAAGTTACAAGCATATTACGACCGAAAACGTATATGCACTTCAAGAACTTTAATCACAACACAAGATATGAATACCTAGTGAAGAAAAAGGGGTATGAACAAGCCTTGGAACCGAAATCTGAATGCTCTTGGGGTCCTGTTTTGCGTCGCCAGCAGCAAGGGGAAAGAGATCGCAGGTTTTATTAGGTTTAGGGTTGGATTGGAAAGAGAGAGAAAATCAAATCAATAATGGAGAGAGAGAGGGAAAATCCCGTGAAAGTAGGGATTGCGGTTATCTAATTGATTTAAAACACGGTACATTGACAAAATTGCCCCTAGTCTTTTGAAACAATGAATTAAATAAACTAAAAAATTACAAGATTGCCATTGACTTCATCTCAATCATTAAACACACCCATTGGATGGCCCAGATCGCTTCCTAGACTTTCTAGGAAAAACACACTTTCCGCAGGATCCCTACTCATATATATATATATATATATGTATAGGTTTAGGATCCTCTAAAAAAGATGAAATTTGTGAGAATGATAAGAAAGAACATGATGAGGACACATGTCATTATTTAATTTATTAGGATAAGTGCAAATAAGTAATTTAATAAAAAAACTTAATTAAAGATAAAATTCAAAAACTCACATGCAATACACATGCAAGTTCCCACCGTCGTTTTTAAACGTCAATAACTTTTTATATGTAACTTTTTAAAAAATTAGACCATAATAACGAGTGTTTTTTTATCTTTAATATAAGCACCATATTGCTATACGTATATAGAGAAAAAAATTATGTCACACTCGGATGTTTTAGTCCATGGTGTTTTCTCTATGTTGTTTTAATTGTATAGTGATTTAAGGCGTTGTGTTTTATAGTAAAACACCATAACATTGCAAATGCCATTTACATTCAATCTTTTAGTCTTGTTTTCTATGGTGTTTTATTTTAGGAATTCAAAACAGATTATGGTGTCATGTAAAATAAAACATCATAGAAAACAAGATTGAATGTAAATGGTATTTGCAATGTTATGGTGTCTTATATACGTTCATGGTGTTTTACTATAAAACACAACGCCTTGAATCACTATACAATTAAAACAATATAAACAAAACACCATGAACTAAAACATACGATCGAAACGTAAATTTTTTCTCTATATAAATATAGAAATATGGTACGCATATTAAAGATAAAAAAACACTCGTTATTATGGTGTAACTTTTTTTGAAAAAAAAAATTACGTATAAAAAGTTATCGACGTTTAAAAAAGACGGGGGAACTAGCATGTGCATTGCATGTGGGTTTTTTAATTTAAAAATGTTAAATTTACCTTTATACCCTTAATATAGAAAATTAATTATTTTAATGGTAAACACTATTTACAATTTTGCCATTATAATCTCAACTATTAGATTATAGATCAAAGGTGTAGATTCCTTCCCACACTTCTCAAAAAACACATATTTTTTACAATAACCCTACCCTATATGTATATATATATATATATATATATATATATATATATATATATATAGGGTAAGGTAATGCGAGAACCACCTTTATTGCGAGAACCGCGAGAACCAATGTGAACACAACCTAAAATAGCTAAAAAAACCTAACCCCCTCCCCCAAAAACCTAAACCCCCCCCCCACCCCCAAAAAACCTAATCCCCCCTCCCCCACCCCCCAAAAACCTAAACCCCCCGCCCCTCCAAAGCTAAAATGCTAAAAACTAAACCCCCAAAAAACCTAAAAAAATCTAAAAAAATAAAAAAAAAATCTAAAATTTTTTTTAAATATTTTTTATGTTAAAATCGCTACTTTTAGTAGCAAAAAAATTTTTTTTTTTTTTTTTGCTACTAAAAGTAACGATTTTTTTATAAAAAATATTAAAAAAAATTTGTGTGTTTTTTAGCTATTTTTAGGCATTTTTGGTTGTGTTCACATTAGTTCTCGCGGTTCTCGCAATAAGGGGTGGTTCCTAACGGATCATTGTCATATATATAGAGTGCGGTTAACATACATTAAGCCTTATCGTACTTCACGTACGCGACACCAGTAACCGTCGGATCAGGGCACTAATCACGCATAAGACACAAAATAACGCATGGGATCCATTTTTTGGTGATAATCACGCATGGGGGGTGATAATCAAGCATGGAAAGTATAATCACGCACGTTATGTTTTTTGTCGCGTACGTTAATGTAGGTTACGGCGTTTTGTACATTATACTTTCTCTATATATCATATATATATATGTGTGTGTGTGTGTGTGTGTGTGCGCGCGCGCGTGTGTAGAAGCTAAAAAATGGGAAACACTAAAAAGTGGGGAATACGGAACACTATATTTAACAAGTTAATTATATCTTAAAAATTCAATTTAAAAATGATAAAAATTATTTTTTTTTCAAAAATTTTTCGAAGCTTCTGTGTATAAAAATGTGTAGAAGCAATTCCAATAAAAAATAATTCTTATAAAAAAAAGATTTCCTTTTTTATCTGTTTTAAGATTTTTTTTAGTCTCTTAATTTTTTTATTAAAAAAGGCTTGTACATGTATTTATATGCAAAAGCTCTAAAATTACAAAAATCGTCCTTTATGTATGTCACTTATTGCAAACTGTGTCCTTTGTCTTCAATAATTACAGAAAACGTACTCTATGTTTACAAACTCTTACACGTTATGTCCTTTAGCCCTAACTCAGTTTATTTTCATAGTTAAATCTGATCAAGTGAACCCTATATAAGGGCAAATTAGACTTTTTGCCCATTTATTTATATAAAACATTTTAATACATAAAGTAGTATTCATCCCTCAGTTCTATCTTGGGCATGTTTAGCTTTCCTTTTGAAAACTCCTTTTCAACTTCTTTGAAAAGTTAATAAGTCAGAATTTCTGACTTATTAACTTCTTACCTCACATTACATACAATCCCAAACACTCTAAAAGTCCTTTTTTACCTTTTTAAGAAGGAAATAAGTTAATAAGTTGGTAAAATAAGGAATCCCAAACACCCACCTTATCTGTCTTTCTTTCTTCCCCTCTCTATCACACACCCACCACCACCTGTCACCATCAACCACCCCACATCACATGCCCTAACCATCCACGGCTACTCTCTCTCTACACTTTTCTCTCTCTCTAGCCCTAACTCACGTTATGCCAACTCCGCCATCACCGGCACCCAAATTCAGATCTGCTTTCATGGTGTTTATTGGCTAAGAAAACAGCCCCAGATTCTTCCTCCGATCCTGGTCACCTACAAACTGAAACCCTCGACAATCTTCATAGATCTTCATCTCCCCATCTCTCTCCCTGCACTCCTTTTAACAGTGATAATGAAGAGACAAAAGATCCAAAAATTACTGAAGCTATGAAGGAAAAAGCAAAGGTTAAGAGGCCCATTGAAGGGGTATGGTCCCAGATCTCGCGTCTGCATGACCGCGAATGACCATTACCCGTATCAAAACCCCCACCAGCAATAAACTTACCTGTGTCCGTGCGGGCACGCGCGAACACAGCGGTCCAATCTGTCCAGTGATGAGAAGACTTACCTTAAGTACGGAAGAAAATGTTACGCATAGCGATGCGGCCCGGCACCGCATCATATGAACATTTTCGTCACGACAAGGGATCTGGACAAAAGTAACAGTCATTAAACAGCGATGCGGCACGGCACCGCATTCCGCATACATCTTGGCCAGAACAAGAACGCGGGAACAACTTCTGTTACCGCAAGCAGCGATGCGGCCTTGCACCGCATCCTGCCTAAAAGGCAAGTGGGTCTGACACTCAGTGCAAGTGGCACTTAGAACAATCGCCTACTAGCCCACATATGTGCAACAGTCTGACACCACAGCAGGACGTGGCATCCTCACCGTAACTGACAGGTCTGACACACCTGTGCGATGTCAGACTAGCTACTCAACTACCCTCCTTCACTCCTCGGCTATAAATACCCATCCCAAACCAGGTTTGAGGTATCACTTCTCAACTCTCTCACTACTATTACTATCACACTTTGCTTCCCAAGCAAACTACTGATTCTCACGCTGGAGAGTGGTAACAAGGAGCACCCCCCCACCCCATCCTTTTTGTTACGAGTCACGGCTTGTTTCCTTGTGCAGGAAACCAACCAGCGGACGATCCAGCCAAGGATCCTCGGAAAGAAGGGATTAACCCTACTTGACGAGACCAGTGAGTTAACCCAACCCGGTTAACCATTGTTTCATCATTGGCGCCCACCGCTACTCTTAGCACTTTTTCAACCATCTTTTTCTTTCTGAAAAACCATGTCTGATCGTCTAAACAACACTACCGGGGATAACCTAAACCCCGTAAACACAGGGCCTACGTGGACTATTCCCATAGCCCCAAATGTTGAACATGTTGGCACATCAACGCAAGGGGGCGCATCCCTTACGTTCGGACACGATTTATCGCAGTACGCTTCTGTGATACCTCCAGGCATGAACCTTCATACCTGGTACGACCAGCAACAAGCAATGCTGGCCGCAGCATACAACAGAGCCTGCGCAGAAGCGCAAGTATCTGCGGGGCCCACCCCAGCACCGCATAGCCTTGCGGGTCGTATTTTACAATACGACGGCAGGGCTCCAACACACCCAGCCTCCAGAAGCAGGCAGGAGGACCGCGGTTCCTCTTACTGCGACGTCCGCACACTGGATGAGGACGATTCCTCATATGGGTCCCGCCGCAGAGGCCATATACATAGCCGCCTAGGCCCGCATGGCGACGCTAGGCGACAATCTACAGCCCACCACGGCCCCGCTATCCATAGCCGGCTGGGACCCCAGTCCCACCATGAAGGCCAGGGCCATACCGATCCGGACGACGGTACATATGGCGGGGAGTCTCATGCTACTAGCAGTAGACCGGGAGGACGCAATTATGTTCCTCCCACTCAAACCCGCACCACATACCTCTGCGCTGCAAAGCGCCCCAGAGCCAACCCTACAGGCCGAAGTCTGCGGCCGAAAACTCCAAGTTTGTCCCGGAGATTGCCAACGCCGATCTCACCACCACCAAATTCCCGTTAAACATTAGGAAATACAACGGTTCGGCCAACCCAGATGACCACATGAACATCTTCACAGGCGCTGGGTGCAACGGCAGGTGGGATGAACCCACTTGGTGTCAATTTTTTCCGCAAACCCTAACAGGTCTGGCCAGGGCATGGTTCGATTCTTTACCACCGGGGTCACTGACCTCATTCGAGGACTTGCAAGCAAAGTTCCTCGCACATTTTTGCCAGCAACGACGTCATGAACGCGATTCTATGGACGTCATGAACATATGGCGCAGAGACAACGAATCGATTGAGGCGTTCGTTGTCCGTTACAATAAAGAATGCCTGGAGATAGGCGACGTGGCAGACCAAATGGCACGCAACCATTTCATTGTTGATGTAAAGGACGAACAAATGGTTATGACTATCTCCGGCAAGGACGGCTTGCCTAAGAAATGGGAAGATGTCATGGCTGCGGTCAAGACATACGCCCAGACCCAGCGGTCCCTCAAGCCGCACGTATCAAAGGCACAGCCCCAAACGGAAGGCCAGTCATCCCACCAAGAACACAAGCGCAACAACAAGCGCAACCGGGACACATGGAATCGCGGCAGCGATTCCAGACCGTATGTCCCGCGAAACAACCAGCCCGACGCAAGGGCTACAATCAACGCCCAGTGTGAAAACCGGGCGTCAAAGAAGGAGTCTCGGGATCGTAGCTGGACCGAGATCAACCAGTCGCCAAGCGACGTCCTCCTAACGGACGCGCAATTCCTGCGACCCGCCCAACCAATGAAGTCCAAGAAAAACCAAGATCCCGCTCTATTGCGAGTATCACAAGGACTCGGGCCACACAAAAAACAGCTGCATCAGTCTCCAGTTGGAGATTGAGCGAGCCCTAAAGGAGGGGAAACTGCAACACCTGTTGCCAGGGGCGCAAAAACCTACAAAGCGCATCACTCCCCACACCGAGGGCACCTCCACGGGTAAAAGGACCATGTACGTGGCCTCAACCCACATGATCAATGGAGGGCGAGGAAGGCCACGCAAGGCGGCAAGAAGACCGGACAATGACTGGAAGGACGAACAAGTTGTCTTTCCAAAAGTCCGAGGCGGACCGCGCGACAGGCGCGCCGTGGTTATCACAGGCCACCTGGCTCACTACTGCACCGAGCGATTATTCATCGACCCGGGCAGTACATCTGATATTATATACGAGCAGTGCTTCAACCAATTCGATCAAGAAGACAAAGATCAGTTGCAGCCGGTGGACTACCCGTTGGCCGGGTTTGCAGGGGAAACCGAATTCCCCTTGGGCCAAATTACTTTTCCTGTGCGCCTCACCAACGGGAGGCACACAAGAACAGAGGAGGTAAACTTCATGGTTTTACCCCACACCTCCAAGTACGACGTACTTCTCGGAAGAGAGTCCTAGGGCGACTTCAACATGATCACATCCGTCCCTCACTCCGCCATCGGTTTCCCAACCGCGACGGGGGTCGCGATAATATACGCCCGAAGAGAAGTTATGTCTACGGACGAGCTGCGTCCGACCAAGATAGCAAGGCCTACCCCCAACACTCAACCAGAAAAATGGGTTCTTAACGCAAGACACCCGGAGTAAACAGTTACGTTGGGCCACGCCTTGTCCCCTACCATCAAAGCGCACCTGAAGCAGCTCCTCTTCAGGAACCAGGATATTTTTGCGTGGACACCCGCAGATATGACAGGGGTACCACGTGAAATCGCGCAGCACTTCTTGAATACCATGCCAGGTATCAAGCCAGTGATCCAAGGCCAACGCCACCTTGGATCAGCAAAAAACCAGGCGATGCATGAGCAGGTCCAAGAGCTGCTCTCCGCAGGTATCCTGCGGGAAGTCAAATACCAGACTTGGTTGTCAAACCCAGTCATGGTAGAAAAACCATCCGGGGGCTGGCGCATGTGCGTCGATTATAAAGATCTTAACAAAGCCTGCCCCAAGGATTGTTACGCACTTCCGGAGATCGACGAAAAGGTCGATAACCTCGCACCATTTCGGTGGAAGTGTTTCCTCGATTGTTACAAAGGCTACCACCAGGTGCAGATGGCAATCGAGGACGAAGATAAAACGGCATTCCGCACTCCTACCGGGAATTACTGCTACTCAAAAATGCCGTTCGGGTTGCGTAACACGGGCGCAACCTATCAAAAGTTGATGAACGACACTTTTCGCGGTCAAATCAGCAAAAGTGTCGAAATCTATATGGACGACCTGGTCGTCATGAGCATGGAGGAAGACACCATGCTCAACGATATCGAAAGAACATTCCAAACTTTGCGAAGCGTCAACATGAAGCTTAACCTAGGGAAATGCTCGTTTGGAATGGAGGAAGGCAAATTCCTTGGATTCATCGTGACCAAAGATGGATTCAAGGTGAACCCGGAAAAATTTCAGGCGATCGAACGCATGCCATCGCCTTCTACGATGAAAGAAATGCAACGACTAGCCGGCAGGCTAGCCGCACTGAATAGATTCTTAGCCAACCATGCAGCTAAGTCTTACCCTTTCATCAAAACCCTGCGGAGCTGCTTAAAAAAGGAACAATTCCAGTGGACCGCAGAGGCCGAAAAAGCTTTCCGGGAGATGAAAGAGTGTTTGATTCAACTCCCAACTCTAACCGCACCACGCAAGGATGAGCCACTTATCTTGTACTTATCTGCCGCGGACAACGCGGTAGGTGCGGTACTCATTGTGGAGCGGGAAGGAGTTCAAACACCCATCTACTACATCAGCAAAATGCTCAACGTCCCAGAGATGAGGTACTCCATAATGGAGAAGTTGGTATTGGCACTAGTACACGCGTCAAGACGGTTGCGACGATACTTTGCAAACCACGTCATCACGGTGCTAACCAACTATAGGATCGGCCCGATCCTATCAAAACCCGACATCTCTGGTAGATTAGCAAAATGGGCAATTGAGTTGGGCGCACTTTCACTGAACTATAAACGACGCTCGATCAAAGGCCAGGTCTTGGCTGATTTCGTTGCTGAAGTACCAGCAAATCGCATTCAAGAATGCGAAGAAGAGCAAAACCCTGCATTGCCACCATCCTCCGCAGAAACTTGGGCACTATATACAGATGGTGCATCTAAGGAAGAGGGTGCAGGTCTGTGACTCGTTAGCCCTGATGGGCAAGAGCTTACCTATGCAATCCGCCTCGATTTCAAAAGCACGAATAACGAGGCAGAGTACGAGGCTCTACTGGCAGGGCTGGGTCTGGCAGTCAAACTCGACGTCCAACATTTGGATGCACAAGTCGACTCACTATTGGTTGCAGGGCAGATACGTGGCGACTATGCCGCAAAAGGGGATATCATGATCCTCTACCTCGAACAAGCCTTGCAACTGAAATCAAAGTTCACCTCCTTCAATATCCACCATATCAACAGGAGTGATAACAAACCCGCGGATGCACTATCAAAACTTGCATCCACCAGCTTCCAACACCTGGCAAAAGAGGTACGCATCGAGGTTCTGCAAAATCCCTCAGTACCCCTGCGCCAAGTCAATGTCATCCAGTACGGTACAACATCCTGGATGACACCGATCATTGCATACTTACAATCAGGTGTTACTCCCGAAAGCAAGGCAGAGGCACGCAAGCTACAATACAAAGCGTGTCATTACCAAATGGGAGACGATATCTTATACCGTAAATCATACCTGGGGCCACTCCTACGATGCGTCGACCCTCAAGATGCCACGTACCTTATCAGAGAAATACACGAAGGAATATGTGGCATACACGCAGGCCCACGCATGGTGGTGGCCAAAATCATGAATGCCGGGTACTACTGGCCCGACATGCACCTGGATGCAGTCAAAGTCTTGCGCAAGTGTTTCAATTGTCAGCGGCATGCTCCCAAGACCTTGCGCCCCAAGAATAACCTGATCCCCGTCACCACCGCATGGCCATTCCAAAAATGGGCAATCGATGTGGTGGGACCATTTCTAGACGCACCAGGTGCAGTGAAATTTATCATAGTGGCTGTCGACTATTTTACAAAATGGGTAGAGGCAAAACCGCTCGCATCAACCACCGCTATGATAACAAGGAAATTCGTCTGGGAACATATCATCTGTCGTTTCGGTCTACCAATGTGCATTGTCACCGACAACGGTACCAACTTCGCTGCCGATGACTTTCAAAAATGGCTAAAGGAGCTAAATATTGAACACATATTCTCCTCAGTGGCGCATCCGCAAGGGAATGGCCAGGTCGAGAGTATCAATAAAAGCTTAGTCGAAGGCATCAAAGCACGGTTGGGAACAGCCAGACGCGGCTGGGTTGATGAACTCCCAAGTATCTTATGGGCACACAGGACAAGCCCAAAGACAAGTAACGGTGAGACACCCTTCAGCCTGGTCTATGGCACTGAAGCGATGATCCCCGCAGAAGTAGGCCTCCCTTCACCTAGGATGTTGGCTATCAACAAGATAGACAACAATGAGGAACGCAGGGTTGACTTGGACCTCCTGGAAGAAAGGCGTGAAAACGCTGCCATCAATGAGGCCAAGTATAAAACCAAACTCGAAAAGTACTACAATGCACGCGTCCGCATTTGTACCTTCAATCCGGGAGACTACGTCCTTCGTGACAATGAAGCATCTAACGCGGAATGCCCAGGGAAACTCGCCCCCAAGTGGGAAGGACCCTACCTCATCCAAGAGGTCCTGGGCAAAGGCGCATATAAACTGCAAACATTAGAAGGCGAAACTATCGCACGCACATGGAATGCACAACAGCTTCGACGCTGTTATATGTAAGCCATGTTTTTTACATTTACCATGTAACCTATCGGGCCGCAGGCCATTTGCAAATAAATAAATAAACGATTCAATGCAATATTGTTTATTTACTCCTATTACAAATGCGTGTTCCACTCTGCGGTATCTACAAAAACAGATTGGCAAAATCTTCATTCGCGATACCCACACAGAGTGGTGACCACACGCAACTATTGTAATAGGCCAACAACGGCAAAACATTAACCGCCTATCCGGCTGGACAGGCGACTACGGTTTTCACAAAACCTACACAATTCCTACACCCTAACGGGATAAAAACAGGAATTGACTAGTACTCATACGACAAAGGTATAGAGTATACTTAACCGCACTTTACAACGAGTAAAGTTCTTCATACTTGCATATCATCTAGATATGCAAAAGGCAATTACAGACTTAGTGTTATTCACAATAACATTAAACTCATACAAGTTCAAACATGCAAGTAATAAAAACACTTGTACAAATTGAACAGAGCGGTTAAAACTTTATATTCAAAAAAATTTCTACACCTACGCGGTGCACAAGGGATTTACATAAAGTTCTTAACAATTACATGAGGAAACAAAAAAGGCACGCAGGCCAGCCTAGTCTTTCTTTGTACCACTGGAACCCGCACCATCCTTGCCCTCAACAGCAGGCTTTTCCTCATTTTCCTCATCCGCATATAACACTCGCAAGCGGTCCACATAGTCCTCCGCCTCTAGGTATTCTTCAAGATCCTCAAGAGTGGCAATGAACGTCTCGTTATACGCAGCAATAGCGGTAGCAAGAAGCGCTTCAGTGTCCACACCATGGAACCCGGATCGTTCATCAGTATATTTGCCCTGGGCCGTAATATTCATATGAGCAATGCAACGATTGTAGCCAGCTTTAAAACCAGCATCCCGGGCGCGCTCCCTAATCTCATTAACACCTGACACATTCTCAGGTGCGTCAAGGATGGACGTAACAATCTGCGAAACAAAAATAGTACGGTTATCAAAGGCAGGCCTAAAAAAGATAACAAAGACAGCGGATACTTACATGCCCGATCCCGTGGTTACGCATCCACTCGTGATCGCTCTTGAGCAGATCGACTGATGAAGCAAGACTATCTCTAGCCTCTGCAACCTCCCTCGCCCGCGCTTCAGCTTCAGCAGCACGGGCAGAGACCTCCTCAATAGTGACTCCCCTGCTCCGCACTTCAGCCTTTCAACAAGGGAAACACAAGTATACGAAGATAATCAACATACTTGTAAGACATGTACAAATTCAAAAACAGAAGAGACTTATACCTAGAGGCCCAGGATAGTTTTGGTTAAGTTGGTGCGGTCAACATTTGCCCCTTCAAGAGCCCTTGCAGCACGAGCCTCTGCCTCCTTGGCCTCGTCAAGAGCCTTGGCAAGGTGAGCTTCTGCTTCCTTGGCCTCTTGGGCAGCCGCAACAGCTGCGGCTTTTTCTTTAACCAAAGCAGCGTTCGCTGCCTTGGCATTAGTAAGCTCCTGACGAACATGAAAAAGAATTTCATTCTGTTTGGCCCAAGATTCTTTCCAAGTCTTGCGCTCATCAGATAGCATCTTGCGCTCATTAGAAAGAGTTTCTTTTCAACTCTTGCGCTCATCGGAAAGCAGTTTTGCAAGGGTACGAACCTGTTTAAGCTCAGCAGTTGCAGCCCACTCCTCAGTCTACTTACGCTTTTCAAAGGCAGCCTTATCCTTTTCAAGCTGCTCCGCGCCATCACGAGCAGCCTTCACCAACTCTTCGGCCTCAGCCCGCAAGCGCGTATTTTCCTCCTCCTTGCGTCCCAGCACCTTGTAGTTTTCCAAAATGGCATTCGCCATTATGGAACTCCCCACAAGCATGGAGGAAAGTTGGTTAATCTGGACCTCAGTTCGCAAGGCACGGGCCCGATTGACTTCAAATGGGGTGCTCAAACCACCCAAAATCTCCCTACACGCGGAGGGGTCAGCAGAAATATCATCCCCTTGCATTACAGTCCATGGGGGGCGGTGATAGGTCATGGCCCGGTCTTCAGTATAGGTGCGGTAATAAAACTCCAATTCAGACTCTTCAGGCTGAATGGGAGTCTCTGTAAAACCCGCACCACCAGAAACGGAACCAGAAGCCTTCTCAGCAGCGGGAGACTTCTTCCCCTCAGTATAAGCAAACTTCAGGTTCAAATCATCAGTGTCATGCGGGGAGATCAGATTATCAGCAGAGTCCACCGTATCATAGATCTGAGCCGCAGGCCCCTTCCCAGTATCCTCTGCCCGCGCAGAGGGCTAAGGCACCACTTTAACCCCCACACCCGCAGCTGTGTCACACGGAGGGGAATGAGGAGCATCAAAAATGGAGAAACCTTCATCTTGCGGTTCTGTAATCAAAGCAAAAAGACTTTAAACTACAAGTACAAAGACAATACTTGTAAAAGTTATGAATTACTTACCAGAAGCAACCACAGGTTTAACAGACTTCAGAACAGCCGTCCGTCGGGTCTGAATTTTCGGTTTCTTCTTCTCACCAGCATCAACAGCCTTATCTGCCTTTCTCTTCTTCTCATCAGCAGGCTTGGAACCCGCAGAGGTCCCACCTGCAACCGCACCACCACCTGGAACACCCAAACCCTCAAGGGTGTCAGATACTACCACGTAATCAGTATATCTGCGGAAATGAGAACGAGAGATACCTGCCACCTGCGGCACCAAAGGCGGAACAGCAGGAGCCTCAGGTTTTTTCTTGCCACGACCCCGCGGAACTTTCTCCGCATGCTTCTTCGGAGCACCCTTCACCTCAAACTTACCCAGGGCCCCAAGAGCACCTGCGTGTAAATCACAAAACAGGCAAATAAGAAACATGAACTTCTTTACAAAAAAGTAAGAAGATTATATAATATACCTTCGCCTTACGGCAGGGGTGCGTTCAACGCATCGCGAGCAGGAACGCGGAAGTTCCTAACAATGGTTAAGTTAAAACCTTCACCTTCTGCAGTCTCAACAATTTCAAGCTTGCCTTCGAAAGACGGATCAAATATTTTCCACAGCTCAGCATCCTCTGATAAGTACTTTTACAAATCAGAAACAATGGCTAAGAAAAGAAACCGCAAAAGAGTTAAACACATACCTCTACTTTTCTCTTGCACAACGGGCTTTGCATGCCTATCAGCCCTGGTCAACATCATCCGCAGCACCCACAGCTGCGTGTTGTCCAGCTTCTGATGCTCAATGGTCCTTAACCTTAGGAACCATTCCACCGTTCCCGGACCGGGAAGATCAATATCCTCTACAGGGATCACCTCGTTCACGTTGCGGAAAGTCATCCTCGCAACAACCGTCGCAGCCTTAACGTAGAAGAACTTCCTCTTCCACGTCGTGATACCCTTGGGTGGGGTCATCAGCTTGGTGCTCCCATACCGTTGGCTAAAAGAAAAAAAACCCAGTATTTACAGTTAACTGGTAGAACCGCCGAAAATTCTCAACGGTAATCGGCAAACCAAGAGCACGAAAGGTCTACTCAAAGTTTCTAATACGAATAATCCCGAAAGGACTCATTTGGGAGATATGAAGTTTGTAAAACTCCAAAACTTCGGCAACAAACACGGTTAATGGTAAACGAAGGTTACCATCACCGAATGAATCAGCCCACATAGTGACATAACCGGCCGGAGCATTAGCACCGGTATCACCCTCCGGGGGATAAAGAGCCCCAAACTCCTTGGGCATTTTTATACTGGTCATCAGTTGGGTGAACGACACCCTTGACCACTTCAATGGTGGTAGGCCACCACCGGGGGCACTACCACCGTCGTCTTCTTCTTCACCACCCACCGGAGAAGAAGGTGCCGGGTTTTCACCCTCCACATTGTGTGGGTTAGATGGTTCAGCCATCGAGAAATATAAAGAGGAGAAGTATTGAGTTTACAAGAAAACTCAGAAAATCACCGGAAATACAGACAGACTGGTCGGAGAAAATGAAGAGAATACTCTTTTCTTTCAACAGAATTTTCAAAAAATTTGAATAAAGTGAGGAAACCAAAAACGGTTTCCCCTTATATACTCATCGCAATTAATGCGATGCAGGAAACCGACTTATCACGTTCAAAATTGACCAATCACGAGACGCCACGTGTTCAGCGACGTTCCCGCTGACGGTTATCACGCGCGCGTGGTCGCCCACGCGCCTGACAGAAAAGACCTTTACACTACTTGCTACAGTGCAGTTATGACCTCGGGCAGTGCAAACGTCCTTTCAGATCATCACATGTCAGAATCCTACCAACTTTCAACAACCCACACGTGCGTTCAAAAGCGACAAACATTATCCAAACATAAGCGGCATGCGGTTTCTCTGGTTTACCGCACCATAACCCATACCGCATGTCGTTTTTTACATACCCCTCAAAAAAGGCAAATATATATATATATCTAAATTATATAAAGGGGTATAACCAATCTCCGCACATACCCATGAGCACACGTGGAATATGCGGAGATGACACACGCGAACCCGCACCGGTGTGTCAGATACTCAGAACCAGCGTTGTTCTTTGGACTGCAATAACCGCTTCTCAGAATGCGACAAACCGCATTCCCTACAACCTTCTTCAAGGTTCAAATCCGTCGTGTCCGATTCACAACCACAGAGGGAACGCAAACAGCTTCTCCTTAGGATGATGGATAGGTACGCTGAGTGTAACACCTGTGCCTCCACGGCCATCAAACAAATACCAAACCAATGAAATATTATATTTCATACTTGGGATTTGTAAAAATATGTGTATCATTTGCACATATCAATTCTTGTTCAATTTCAAACTCTAAATCGCTTTCTGGAAGGTTATACGCGCACCGATGCGTAAATATAACCAGTTTAATGCAACAAACACTCTGGAATAGTGACATAGGCTTAACATACCTTAAATAACCTTTACTTAACTTAGAAATAAGTTTTGAAGGCTTTGGTATGGCAAAATCAAGTTAAATCGCTTACAGGGACTAAAGTTGACAAACTGCGAAAGTATGCCAATTTGAACTGTAACAGACCTTCCGGAACATGACCATAAGTTAAACATACCATAAATATCCTTTACATAGCTTAGAAATAGGCTTTGAGGTGTTCGGTATGCTAAAATAAACTTTTGTGTCATTCAGGGACTAAAAGTGTAAAAAAGTGCACAAGTTTGCATTTTCGCGCATAACTTACGTTCTGAATACATCCGGACATCCAAAAATTTATGTAAGCACTAAAATATTTTATTTTAGTGTTCGCCATAAGAAAACATGCAGAAACTCAGTTTTTCGCATTCGGGACCAGATTCGATGTATTAGCCGTTGTTTAATTCACAACCACACATTCTAACTTGCTTAGTCAGCGGATAAGGATGGAATTTTAAACACCATAACTTTTCAACACATGTACGGATGGGATTAAGGCACGTTTTCCATGAAACGATCTTAACGGTTCCGGTATTCCTATAAATACCCCATACCCCCCATTGCTAAAATCACTAGAATCTTGATTTGAGAGCTCTAAGTTGAAACCATTGTTTCATACCTGAGTTCTTGGATCGAGGTTAGCATTCGGGGACCCTTCGTAAGTATTCTTTCGTTCTTTTCCTTATTTTATTGCTTTTCGAGTCCGAAAGTCAAACATTGTTTGACTTTCAGCGTTGACCAGTAATGGTCAATGCGAAGTTCGTTTGAACTTCGCAACGTGAGTGTAATCACGTTGGTCATAGTCCCTTGGGACTATGCCCACTGATTACCACGTTGTCTAGGGTCGTAGGGTAAGCGATCTGATAAATCGCTTATACCTCGAACCCGACCCATTTGGTCGATCATTAGGATCCGACCAAATACATTAGGTGACCATAGTAGGCAGGGAATAACCTTCCAAGGTTATACCCTATGGTCACATCGTTTAAGTAGTTGTATGATAGGTAGTTTATATGCCTTAGGTAAATTACCAGAATACCCTTTTCATGTATAATTGGTAATTAAGCATATGTAACCTAAACCTTTGTCACATAACTGATTATGTAACATGTTTAGGCATATAACACTTGTCATAGGACTAGTTAGGCGGTCCGAACGCGTTTCACGCGCACGACGCGTTAAAGTAGCATAAGCTTCCTAAACGGGTCGTAATGGGTCGATAAGACTTAGGTTAAGTTTCATTTAGTATGTAGGCTTTGTTAAACCATATTATATGAGTTCCTACACTCATTTGGTTTACAAACCCTAATGCTACCCAGTCTTCCGATTTAGGTCCGGTTAATTAATATAGTTACCTATATTAGGTGCCGTTTGATTTCCGTGATCTCTAGCATTGTTTGGTTGTTACTCAAGGACTACTGAGCAATCTCAAGTGAGTACATAGACCCCTCTTTTACTGTTTTCCAAACTGTTTTGGGGTGGAACACATGTGCCTACTTGTTACTTTCATGCTTTCCTGTTTTCACATCATATACCTGCTATGTTCATTAGTACATTATAGTACATGATTTCATTGTGTTTATGCTAGGTGTGCCCATTTGTGTGCATTACTTAGTACAGTTCAAATGCTATGTATGTCTGTTGTTGCATACTTAGTACAGATATTTCAGTTCACATGCTATGTATGTCTGTTGTTGCATACTTAGTACATATATTTCAGTTCACATGCTATGTATGTCTGTTGTTGCATACTTAGTACAGTTATTTCAGTTCACATGCTATGTATGTCTGTTGTTGCATACTTAGTACAGATATTTCAGTTCACATGCTATGTATGTCTGTTGTAGCATACTTAGTACATTCTTATTCATCATATGCTTACATTTTGGTAGGACAATTGGTTTAAACATAGACATCCTACATTGTTGGTTTGGTTTGTGTAAGTGATTTAACTAACGAGGCATGTGTAATATAATACAAGCATGGTGGATACGCCGCTGGTACTTCCTATATATAAGTGTTTGTATGGTATTACATATTGTAGCGTTATCTGAATCATTTCAGGTTGAGACATAGAACATTTTATACAAATAACATATTTTTCACAAGACATTTATTTACAAACAACTTAACTTATACAAACTCATTTTACATGGTTATTCATTTAACCATACATTATTTATACATATCATCTGATCTTATCGATTTTCAAATGATTTACAAAACAAAGCAAATAACAAGGTTCATGACTAAACATTTTCTCAAACATAAGTCATGAAACCTATTTTCACAAAACCTATGTATCTCACCGGCATTTTTATGTTGACGTACCTATTTTCACATGTGTTTTTCAGGAGCTGTTGCATAAGATGATCAAGATACACATAGACAGACTTGGGCTTTAGTGACAATAAAAGATGCAAGACTAGTTAATTATATTGTTTTTCCTTGTTTGTTAAGACATTGTAACACTTTTAATCAATAAAACGAAACTTCAATTGCCATGGATTTGAAACAATTAATTCTGTTACAACACTCCCCGACGTTTCCGCCGCGATTTGTTGTTTTACGCGGTCGGGGTGTGACAGAAAAGATGGTATCAGAGCCAATGGTTATAAGGAATTAGGTTATTAGTAATGCTTTGACCTAGTCTATAACTTTCTTAGGACCCTAACGCGAGTTTACTTGCGTTTAGTCATAAAACAATACTGTCACCTATCCTTAGGTGACGACCACAACAAGAACATAAATTTCAAAACCGCTTTGAAAACTAATCATCTGTTCTAGGATGATTTATTACAAGGTTTTGAACCCTCTATTGTAAGGTTTTGAACCCTCTGTTATATGGTTTTGAACCCCTTTGAATTTTCAAAAATCTCGTCAAAGTTTGGGTCATATAATGTGAACACGTGCAAACTGGAAGGGTGAATGCCTGTATTCTGGGTTTTCTGGCTAGGCAAGCACTTCGTATATATCTCATCAGACGCGAGACCAGTTGTGCTTACCTGGGAATTCTTGGGATGAGTGTTCACTTATAGGCGAGCATGTCTTCGCGATACATTATATTGATCCGCTTACTTTGATTAGTCAATGTCTCATTTGTTTGCCTTTGGTAACAAACAAATGGTCACAATCTTCATGTGTTGTTATTCTCTTTTGACTATCTTTCGCTTGTTTCCTCCTATGCCTTTCGTTATCTTCAAGATGCTTCTTCATCGCAACAACAATGTCCGAACCAGGTGCTGCAACTATCCAGCAAATAGGCGTCATACTCCAGAGGACCGTTGACTTAGCTATCACCATGACTCGTCTCAGGGATGAAGCTGTATAAGGGAACTGCTCCTTGGTACAATCAATGCCACTGTCATCATCCGAATCAAATACCTAGTTTCAAATGTACCCACGGTGGACGATGGGGACGTTTGGTTAACATGTGCCGCTTTGCAATCCAAAGCAAAGCTGTTACAAATCCTGCTGCTACTCAACCTTCAAACTCTGCTTCATATGTCGCTTGACATATCTGGCGCCTCAACCTCATGAACTTTCTACCTTGTGTGTCGACGTAAGCACGCCTAGTGCAAGGTGTCAGAACACCTCTCGTTACACAAACTCCAAAATCCATGTAGGATCTTTCTATCCTCATAATTAGATCCTTGTGGATGAGTATCATTCATCGGAGTCCTTAATTGAATTCTTTGTATAATTCAATACGTATATCACAATTCAATAAGGATAAAGCCGAATTCCTTTTAAGATTATCCTATCTTCGTAGATAGATTCTTGAAATGATTAAAGTGCCAAATGAAATCCACGAATTAGATTCCTGGTGTGCTTTAAGTATCCGCGTCCAAAGATAACAAATTAATAAACAAGTTAAACAACTATGTGATTATGTGCTTATGTGTTCTCTTTAATGTTTTCGTGTGATTCAAATTCTTGTTATCCAAATCCTCGTAGAATCTTCCATATCTTTGTATAAGGGATTCATAGTAGGATATCCAAAGGTACTATCTTAAATCCTTAATGGACTTCTACGTTGTAGTTAAGTCCCTTGGATTATAAAGTACTATTCAAAAAGTTAAATACATCCTACGTCGGTGTAGTTAAATGTTTCCCTTGGGTAGTTGAGTTAAAGAGATCCTACGTCGATCTAAAGTTAAATACATCCTACGTCGGTGTAGTTAAATGTTTCCCTTGGGTAGTTGAGTTAAAGAGATCCTACGTCGATCTAAAGTTAAATACATCCTACGTCGGTGTAGTTAAATATTCCCTGTGGGAAGTTTAGTTAAAGAGATCCTACGTCGATCTAAGTTAAATAGATTGGTTCGACAATCTAGTTAAATACATCCTCCGTCGGTGTAGTTAAATATTCCTCTTGGGTAGTTTCGTTGAAGAGATTGGTTCGACAATCTAGTTAAAGAGATCCTACATCGATCTAAGTTAAATAGATTGGTTCGATAATCTAGTTAAATACATCCTCCGTCGGTGTAGTTAAATATTCCTCTTGGGTAGTTTCGTTGAAGAGATTGGTTCGACAATCTAGTTAAAGAGATCCTACGTCGATCTAAGTTAAATAGATTGGTTCGACAATCTAGTTAAATACATCCTACGTCGGTGTAGTTAAATATTCCTCTTGGGTAGTTTCGTTGAAGAGATTGGTTCGACAATCTAGTTAAAGAGATCCTACGTCGATCTAAGGTAAATAGATTGGTTCGACAATCTAGTTAAATATATCATATGTTTATGTAGTTAAATAGGCCCTCGGGTGGTCTAGTTCAAGAGATTGTTTGTTGATCTAATCCTCTGGTGAACTAGTTAAAGAGACTCTGTTGCAGTCAAGTTAAATCACCACAGGATTATTCGTTGATTTTTCCCATACGCATTATGAAATGAACTGTGCGGACTGTGCAAGGAAATAAGTAATTATGGAGGCCTACATAATTATGGAATTCAGTGCACAGAAACCACAGGAAGTTTTGTCATGTGTTAGGACCTATAGTAGTGACAAGAGTAATGATACGGGAAAAGTCTTGGACTTGACCAATGTCATATATTCTTATACTCCCCAATTCTGATTTCAAGCACACACAAGTTTCCTATGATAAGTCTTCATAAGAAACGTTCTTCTGTCCGTAGTTCAAAACTCCATGTTTTGTTACTACAAGGACTTCACTTTGAGGGTTGACATCTTTGCTAAGAATCCTAACATGGTCCAGAGTTTTACTTAAGGGCTCAATGGATTGTCTGAAGGCAAAACCGTCACAGCTGTCTCCACAAGTTTCCTCTAAAACTAAATTTCGGGACGAAATTTCCTAAAGTAGGGGAGACTGTAACACCTGTGCCTCCACGGCCATCAAACAAATACCAAACCAATGAAATATTATATTTCATACTTGGGATTTGTAAAAATATGTGTATCATTTGCACATATCAATTCTTGTTCAATTTCAAACTCTAAATCGCTTTCTGGAAGGTTATACGCGCACCGATGCGTAAATATAACCAGTTTAATGCAACAAACACTCTGGAATAGTGAAATAGGCTTAACATACCTTAAATAACCTTTACTTAACTTAGAAATAAGTTTTGAAGGCTTTGGTATGGCAAAATCAAGTTAAATCGCTTACAGGGACTAAAGTTGACAAACTGCGAAAGTATGCCAATTTGAACTGTAACAGACCTTCCGAAACATGACCATAAGTTAAACATACCATAAATATCCTTTACATAGCTTAGAAATATGCTTTGAGGTGTTCGGTATGCTAAAATAAACTTTTGTGTCATTCAGGGACTAAAAGTGTAAAAAAGTGCACAAGTTTGCATTTTCGCGCATAACTTACGTTCTGAATACATCCGGACATCCAAAAATTTATGTAAGCACTAAAATATTTTATTTTAGTGTTCGCCATAAGAAAACATGCAGAAACTCAGTTTTTCGCATTCGGGACCAGATTCGATGTATTAGCCGTTGTTTAATTCACAACCACACATTCTAACTTGCTTAGTCAGCGGATAAGGATGGAATTTTAAACACCATAACTTTTCAACACATGTACGGATGGGATTAAGGCACGTTTTCCATGAAACGATCTTAACGGTTCCGGTATTCCTATAAATACCCCATACCCCCCATTGCTAAAATCACTAGAATCTTGATTTGAGAGCTCTAAGTTGAAACCATTGTTTCATACCTGAGTTCTTGGATCGAGGTTAGCATTCGGGGACCCTTCGTAAGTATTCTTTCGTTCTTTTCCTTATTTTATTGCTTTTCGAGTCCGAAAGTCAAACATTGTTTGACTTTCAGCGTTGACCAGTAATGGTCAATGCGAAGTTCGTTTGAACTTCGCAACGTGAGTGTAATCACGTTGGTCATAGTCCCTTGGGACTATGCCCACTGATTACCACGTTGTCTAGGGTCGTAGGGTAAGCGATCTGATAAATCGCTTATACCTCGAACCCGACCCATTTGGTCGATCATTAGGATCCGACCAAATACATTAGGTGACCATAGTAGGCAGGGAATAACCTTCCAAGGTTATACCCTATGGTCACATCGTTTAAGTAGTTGTATGATAGGTAGTTTATATGCCTTAGGTAAATTACCAGAATACCCTTTTCATGTATAATTGGTAATTAAGCATATGTAACCTAAACCTTTGTCACATAACTGATTATGTAACATGTTTAGGCATATAACACTTGTCATAGGACTAGTTAGGCGGTCCGAACGCGTTTCACGCGCACGACGCGTTAAAGTAGCATAAGCTTCCTAAACGGGTCGTAATGGGTCGATAAGACTTAGGTTAAGTTTCATTTAGTATGTAGGCTTTGTTAAACCATATTATATGAGTTCCTACACTCATTTGGTTTACAAACCCTAATGCTACCCAGTCTTCCGATTTAGGTCCGGTTAATTAATATAGTTACCTATATTAGGTGCCGTTTGATTTCCGTGATCTCTAGCATTGTTTGGTTGTTACTCAAGGACTACTGAGCAATCTCAAGTGAGTACATAGACCCCTCTTTTACTGTTTTCCAAACTGTTTTGGGGTGGAACACATGTGCCTACTTGTTACTTTCATGCTTTCCTGTTTTCACATCATATACCTGCTATGTTCATTAGTACATTATAGTACATGATTTCATTGTGTTTATGCTAGGTGTGCCCATTTGTGTGCATTACTTAGTACAGTTCAAATGCTATGTATGTCTGTTGTTGCATACTTAGTACAGATATTTCAGTTCACATGCTATGTATGTCTGTTGTTGCATACTTAGTACATATATTTCAGTTCACATGCTATGTATGTCTGTTGTTGCATACTTAGTACAGTTATTTCAGTTCACATGCTATGTATGTCTGTTGTTGCATACTTAGTACAGATATTTCAGTTCACATGCTATGTATGTCTGTTGTAGCATACTTAGTACATTCTTATTCATCATATGCTTACATTTTGGTAGGACAATTGGTTTAAACATAGACATCCTACATTGTTGGTTTGGTTTGTGTAAGTGATTTAACTAACGAGGCATGTGTAATATAATACAAGCATGGTGGATACGCCGCTGGTACTTCCTATATATAAGTGTTTGTATGGTATTACATATTGTAGCGTTATCTGAATCATTTCAGGTTGAGACATAGAACATTTTATACAAATAACATATTTTTCACAAGACATTTATTTACAAACAACTTAACTTATACAAACTCATTTTACATGGTTATTCATTTAACCATACATTATTTATACATATCATCTGATCTTATCGATTTTCAAATGATTTACAAAACAAAGCAAATAACAAGGTTCATGACTAAACATTTTCTCAAACATAAGTCATGAAACCTATTTTCACAAAACCTATGTATCTCACCGGCATTTTTATGTTGACGTACCTATTTTCACATGTGTTTTTCAGGAGCTGTTGCATAAGATGATCAAGATACACATAGACAGACTTGGGCTTTAGTGACAATAAAAGATGCAAGACTAGTTAATTATATTGTTTTTCCTTGTTTGTTAAGACATTGTAACACTTTTAATCAATAAAACGAAACTTCAATTGCCATGGATTTGAAACAATTAATTCTGTTACAACACTCCCCGACGTTTCCGCCGCGATTTGTTGTTTTACGCGGTCGGGGTGTGACACTGAGCAACCGCACATCAGCAACCCTGTCTCCTGATCCTTCAAGAACCACATCCAGGCTACAAGACTTCTAGAAGCGAGTTCTTTGCTGCAAACCGCAACCACTCATGAGTAGCTGCTACAAACCGCAACTATGCGAACGGTAGCTATGGAAGAGCCACAACTAAACCACCACGCGGTGGAGCAAAGCTACTTCAAAGAAAACTGCTTTTCAACTAAGCATGAAGGAAAGTGGCTACAAAATGAATGCGGAAGAGTTTCAACTAACTTCCCAAGTATCTAAGGTGATCTCCTCCGGCAACACTACTTAAAGGAAAACTACTTTCCACCAAAGCGTGAAGGAAAGTAGCTCCAGAACAGTGGTAACAAGTCTGCTTATGACTAGTTACCCACCTATGGACCGCATAGAATAAACAATGGTGGGCACAACCCTGCCTATGACCATGTTTATCTGCCCATAGTCCAGATTCACATTGTTCGACCAAACACGGCCAACAATGACGCAACTACCCCATGTTTCTCAAACAAACATGGCCAACAAGGTGCAGCAACGAGGTAACCGCAAAGGACGTGCGGTTACTTGAGAGCTAAACCTCAGAGGACGTGCGGTTACTTGAGAGATAAAACCGCAGAGGACGTGCGGTTACTAGAAAGCTTAACTGGAGAACACGAACACCCTACAAAACAGGGATCATCGTTGCATGTCCAGTTGCTGAACATAGAGCTTGAGCAAAGTACTTACAACTTTGCACTAGCTGACGCAGAGGTTACAACTAGAGTGGCGGAGACGGACATCTTCCGTCACGATCTCAAAGGTTGGTTCAAACCCTGCTAACACCTTCAGTCACCATTTCAAAGGTTGGTTCGAAACACCAACAGGTGGCTGATGACATCAGGAAAAGGTAGACCAAGAGTCAAGTCCTTGGCTGAGAATTCCGCATCAGACGGAACTTGCTCACCGGACATCCTTCTCAAAGGAAGAAACAATCCACTCGAAAGGCCTACCGACCTAACGGACTGACAACCGAACGGTCAAACAACTTGAAGGAGGAGCCATCCAAATGGCCCATATTCTACCTTCTAGACACCATAGTCTAGTATTCCTCCCACATGCAACTTGCATAAGGAAGAAACACTAGACTGGGGGGACTTGAAGGGGTATGGTCCCAGATCTCGCGTCTGCATGACCGCGAATGACCATTACCCTTATCAAAACCCCCACCAGCAATAAACTTACCTGTGTCCGTGCGGGCACGCGCGAACACAGCGGTCCAATCTGTCCAGTGATGAGAAGACTTACCTTAAGTACGGAAGAAAATGTTACGCATAGCGATGCGGCCCGGCACCGCATCATATGAACATTTTCGTCACGACAAGGGATCTGGACAACAGTAACAGTCATTAAACAGCGATGCGGCACGGCACCGCATTCCGCATACATCTTGGCCAGAACAAGAACGCGGGAACAACTTCTGTTACCGCAAGCAGCGATGCGGCCTTGCACCGCATCTTGCCTACAAGGCAAGTGGGTCTGACACTCAGTGCAAGTGGCACTGAGAACAGTCGCCTACTAGCCCACGTATGTGCAACAGTCTGACACCACAGCAGGACGTGGCATCCTCACCGTAACTGACAGGTCTGACACACCTGTGCGATGTCAGACTAGCTACTCAACTACCCTCCTTCACTCCTCGGCTATAAATACCCATCCCAAACCAGGTTTGAGGTATCACTTCTCAACTCTCTCACTACTATTACTATCACACTTTGCTTCCCAAGCAAACTACTGATTCTCACGCCGGAGAGTGGTAACAAGGAGCACCCCCCACCCCATCCTCCTTGTTACGAGTCACGGCTTGTTTCCTTGTGCAGGAAACCAACCAGCGGATGATCCAGCCAAGGATCCTCGGAAAGAAGGGATTAACCCTACTTGACGAGACCAGTGAGTTAACCCAACCCAGTTAACCATTGTTTCATCACCCATGGAAGAAGAAGAAGTAGCTCTACCGTCATCGGATCTGATCTGGAACAGATAACCAACAAGACTGGCGGTATTGTGATTAACGAACTAAGAAGCACCATTGTCGTTAACACTTCTGCTAGTGCATCCAAAGGAAAAAAGACTGAAAATGTGGTTAAGAGCTCTTATTCCCTAAGATCGCGTGACAAAGGGGTGATGAATTTTGATGCTAAACCAACAAAGGGAAAGAGGGGTAAGATTTGATTTTGTAGCAATTTTGGTTCTTTATGGGATTAAATCTTGAATCAGGAGGTATTTGTTTGTATCAGTTGAGCATGAGATTTGATTTATTCATGGGTTTTTGAATAAATCATGTGGTGACGGTGGTTATGGCTGGGGGAGGTGGTGGTAGACAGTGGGAGTAGGTGGTGGTGGTGATAGGAAATTAGAGAGAGAGATAGAAATGTGATAGAGAGAGAAATTATGACTCTATATATCTATAATTTTTTCTAAACATGATTAATGTATTTATTATTTTTTTATTTTTATTTTTTTATGATTATTTATTTTAATATTTAGGGTAAAATGACCAAGATACCCTTATGTGGGGTCCAATTGGTCAGACTTAACCATGAAAATAAACTGAGTTAGGGCTAAAGGACATAATGTGTAAGGATTTGTAAACATAGAGTACGTTTTCAGTAATTATTGAAGACAAAGGATATAGTTTGCAATAAGTGACATACATAAAGGACGATTTTTGTAATTTACGCAATGATTTTTAACATGTTAAGTTGAATTTCTAACATGTTAAATGAATGGTTACTCGATTACCTACGTTTTTAGTGTTCCCCATTAAACTCTCCCTATGTGTGTGTGTGGGTAGGTTTGGCTATATGTATATATATATATGTGTGTGTGTGTGTGCGTGTGTAGAAGCTAAAAAATGGGAAACACTAAAAAGTGGGGAATATGGAACACTATATTTAACAAGTTAATTATATCTTAAAAATTCAATTGAAAATGATAAAAATTATTTTTTTTTCACAAATTTTTCAGAGCTTCTGTGTATAAAAATGTGTAGAAGCAATTCCAATAAAAAAATAATTTTTATAAAAAAAGATTTCCTTTTTTAACTGTTTTTAAGATTTTTTTTAGTTTCTGAAATTTTTTATTAAAAAGGCTTATACATGTATTTATATGCAAAATCTCTTAAACTAAAAAAAATGATTTTTAACATGTTAAGTTGAATTTTTAACATGTTAAATGAATGGTTACTCGATTACCTACGTTTTTAGTGTTCCCCATTAAACTCTCCCTATGTGTGTGTGTGGGTAGGTTTGGCTATATATATGTGTGTGTGTGTGCGCGCGCGTGTGTAGAAGCTAAAAAATGGGTAACACTAAAAAGTGGGGAATACGGAACACTATATTTAACAAGTTAATTATATCTTAAAAATTCAATTTAAAATGATAAAAGTTATTTTTTTTTAAAAAAATTCGGAGCTTCTGTGTATAAAAATGTGTAGAAGCAATTCCAATAAAAATATTTTTTATAAAAAAAAAAAAGATTTCCTTTTTTAACTGTTTTTAAGATTTTTTTTAGTTTCTAAATTTTTTGATTAAAAAGGCTTATACATGTATTTATATGCAAAAGCTCTGAAATTTAAAAAAAAAATGATTTTTAACATGTTAAATGAATGGTTACTCGATTACCTACGTTTTTCGTGTTCCCCATTAAACTCTCCCTATGTGTGTGTGTGGGTAGGTTTGGCTATAAAATTTAAATCTCTTAAAAAGTATGCAAAGTCATAGAACCTTGTAATTTCAGCCCTAAAACACACTCAAAAGCCAAATAACATATTGAAGATTACTAAAACATAATATCCAAACCCTAGCAACCCATAAAAAAACTCTAAACACACTATTGTAGAACTATGAATATAAAACACGACATGATAATCAATATAAAACACATAATGTTAGTCATTGTATAATCATAGCCTTATCATCCAAAATATAAAACAGAACCCACAGATATGATGTTTTAGTAATCTTTATGATGTTATTTGTAGGTTTTAGATATATTTTATGGTTGACATTACGGTATAATAGTTAAAAAATTAAGCAACTTTCATATATGATTTTTACATAAAAAAATCCACCCGTTTGAAGAGAATAACTGGTAGTAGAATTACTACAATATTAGTGACCTGTCTAGTGGTTATGCTTGGTCATGACTCATGAGCTAAGATACCAAAAGTCTAATTAACGCGTTGAAAAATCTACCCCATTTATACTATGGGGTGTGGGGGTTTGGGTTGGGGCATTGCTCAACATGTGTCGATTGTGGGCTTTATCAGACTATCCCAAAAAAAGTGGGGTGTGTAAGTGGCGTGGGTCAGGCGGCGTTGGTGGTCCATGTAGGTTTTTTTTTTATAGTTGAGATTTATAAAATAAAACACAAACTTATATTAATTTTAAAAAAAAGTTACATAACATCCTAAAAATTTTAAAAAACTACTTATTAAATCCTAAAAAATAAAAAAAAGTAGTTATTAATTCCTAAAAAAATTACAAGTTCATTAAATGTTAAAGTGGGGAACCCACTTAAATCAGGGACGGACCTACCATTTGGCCAGGGTGGGCGGCCGCACCCCTTGAAAAAAGATTTCGTGTATATTTTAGGCAAAAAAACTCGACCGCACAACTTGAAAATATGGTTGAACACCTCAACCGCACCCCAACAAATAATTTTTGGGTCCGCCACTGACTTAAATTCCAAATTCTCGTCGTGCCTCCACTCGATCTTCGCGATCTCCACTCGATCGTCGTGGCTCAGGTCGCCCGAAGGGACACGGTCGAAACAAACTTTAAACTGATCCAACTTCGCTTTGAGTTCACGCACTTGTGTTGGCAGACGTTTAAATTGTGACGAGCGTTCCCAACGTGTTGTTCGTATTGCTGAAACACTTGTCCCCAATACGCGGTTTGGCCGCGTTGTAACGTACGTTGTGCATCGACGATCGATGTGACAAGTGTGATCTCCTCCTCCTCCGTCCAATGCACCATGTTCGGTTTTTTGATGTTGGTTTGGTTGAAAAAAATTTGTTATTTGGTGTGGGATTGGTTGAAGAAGATTTGTAAATATTTGTGGAAGAAATGAAGTTTGGGATGGGTATTTATAGGTAAAAATTTGTAAATTTTTTTTTTTAAATTTGATTTTTTATTTCAAAACCGCTATCCCCAACGGCTATGGCAAACGGTCATAAACCCACCTGCCAATCCAAACCAGCCACCTCAGATACCCCCCCCCCCCCCCCCCCCCCAGCGCCCAACACCGGCCTTCAAAGCCACGCTAGCAGGGCAACGCCGTGACCAACATTGGCACGGTGTGGGTTAGCTAGCGTTGCCTGGCATCCCCACCCCAACCAACCCCCCACACCCGCTATTCTTAGAAAATCTATTCCCTTTGGAAAAATAGTACTCAATCGGTCTGCCTCAGTTATTAACTAATGATGGTACTCAATCGGTCTACCTCAGTTATTAACTAATGATGGTACTCAATCGGTCTACCTCAGTTATTAACTAATGGATAAAAAAAAGTAATATCAGTCTACCTCAGCTATTAACTAATTAATAAAAAAAGTAATATCAGTCTACCTCAGTTATTAACTAATTAATGAATAAAAAAAGTAATAGTCAAGCTAAGCAATTAAAATTGAATTATTATTTTAAATTTGTTTAACTAGTTTTGAAACTTGCTATAATACCTGCACATTGAAGTTTGGGTCGTTGGTTATAAATATTATCTTTTTTATGTCCATAATCCTCACCAATTGATAACAAGCCACCCATGCTCGCCATGAGCACCTGCAGCCTTTGTATGCTATTGTTCTTATGCACTTTAAACAGCGGATTATGCGCAAACCTTGTAGATGTAGACGTAGGGATCGTTGTTGATATGGAGTCATGGATTGGTAAATCCATTCATAGTAGCATTATGATGGCAATATCAGACTTTTATGCTCGTAATCATAGTTACAAAACAAGGATTGTTGTCCATGCAAGGGACTCAAAGGGAGACAGATTACAAGCTATGTCCACCGGTAAGATCAATTGTTCCCTCTTGCTAGCTAGTATTTGGTCTCAACATGATTTAAATAGGTCCAAATATTTGCATACCAAAATGCCTATCTGCATACTAAACCCTAGCTTTATATACGCCGCGTATAGGTCTATAGGTCTATACGCCGCATATAGCTATCTTTTTCAATTTCCAAGAGAATCTCTCACATGATGTGGGAATTTATCCCTTTTATATACGTCACGTATAGGGCTATACACAGCGTATATAAAGAGTAGCTTTTTTTAAGAAACATTGTTATACATTCTTTATCGTTTTAGCAAACTTTTATAATAAGTAATTTTTAAAATAGATAAATAAAAACATTGTTAAGTATGCTATTGTATAGTATAGTATAGTATAGTATAGTATAGTATAGTATAGTATAGTATAGTATAGTATAGTATAGTATAGTATAGTATAGTATAATATACGTCTCGTATTGGCCTATGAATATAGTATCGTATCGTATCGTATAGTGTAGTATAAATCTCGTATAGGCCTATACGTATAATATAATATTGTATCCTATCGTATTGTATCGTATAGTGTAATAAAAAAACATTGTTAAACTCTCTGTCGTATAGTATAATATAGGTCTCGTATAGGTCTATGGATGTAGTATCGTATCATATAGTATAGTATAAACCTCGTATAGGCTCATACGTGTAATATAATATTGTATCATATCGTATCGTGTAGTATAAGTCATGTATAGGCATATATGTGTTGTGTCGTCTCGTATACGCCTATAGGTGTAGTATCGTATCATATGGTGTAGTATAACTCTTGTATAGGTCCCATATAGACTTATAGGTCTCGTATAGGCCTACGGATGTAGTATAGGTCCCACGTTGACCTATAGTGTATAGTATAAGTCTCGTATAGGACTATATGTGTCGTTTAGGTCCCGTATAGGCCTATACCATACCATACCATACCATACCATACCATACCATACCATACCATACCATACCATACCATACCATACCATACAACGCCCGTATAGGCCTATAGGAATATACAACACCTATAGGGGACTTATACGATACTTAGACTACATTATTCGATACGATAAGATATGATATTATACTACACCTACAGGCCTATACGAGACTTATACAACACTATACGATACGATATTACATCTGTAGGCCTATACGAGACTTATAGGCTTATACGAGGTCAATACGTGACCTATACTACACCTATACGATACGATTAATATTATATAATGTTTCTAAAAAAATAAAAACCACCATTTATATACGCTGCGTATAGGTCTATACGCAACGTATATAAAGGGTCAAAAAGACAATTTTACCCCTCTTTTGGGGTGCGTATAGCCCCCAGTCTAGGGGTAAAAATGTCTTTTTGACCAAACTTGCCCATATATACGCCACATACATGGCTATACGCGGCGTATAGTAAAATTAACCATATTACCCCTGGATAGGGCTATACACAGCCTAAACCGGGGGTAAAATTGTCTTTTTGACCCTTTATATACGTTGCATATAGGTCTATACGCAGCGTATATAAAGGGTAATTTTTTTAACCCCAAACCTGTGGTAAAATTATCTTTTTGACCCTTTATATACGCCGCGTATAGGCCTATACGCAGCGTATATAAAGGGTGTATTTTTTAGGAAACAATTTTATTCATAATTTATCGTTTTAGCAAAGTTCTATTATAAGTGAATTAAAAACATTTTTAAGTATCGTATTGTATAGTATAAGTCTCGTATAAAACTCGTATAGTGTAGTATAAGTCTCGTATAGGTTCCCTATAGGTTTTGTATGTGCCTATAGGCCTATATGGGAGCTATACTACACTTATAGGCCTATACAGGTGTTCTATGGTATCCTATAGTATCGTATCGCATTGTATTGTATCGTATCGTATAATATCATATCGTATAGTGTGTAGTATAAGTCTCGTATAGGTTCCCTATAGGTTTTGTATATGCCTATAGGCCTATACGGGACCTAAACCATACCTATAGGTCTATAAGGGACCTATACTACCTACACCTATAGGATTATACGGTTGTTGTATGATACCTTATAGTATCGTATCGTATTGCATCATATCGTATCATATAGTGTATAGTATAAGTCTCGTATAGTTTCCGTATAGGTCTTGTATATGCCTATAGGCCTACACGGAACCTAAACCACACCTATAGTACTATACGAGACCTATATTATACCTATGGGCCTATACTGGTGTTATATCATATCGTATAGTATAGTGTAATATAAGTCTCGTATAGGTCTTGTATACGCCTATGATACTACATCTATAGTTCTATACGAGGCTTATACGGGACTTATACTATACGATACTACACCTATACGAGACATATACTACACTACACTATACTATACGATACGATATCACACTTATAAGCTTATACGAGGTCGACCTATACTACACCTATACGATACGATACAATGTTTATCGTATAAAAATGATTAATGTTGTATTAAAAAGTTTGTAAGAAATACTTACTTTTTTATTTATTTAAAATAGAAAAAAATATTTATTAAACTTTACTAAAACGATTAATATTGTATAAATGTTTCTAAAAAAACATTTATATACGTTGCGTATAGGTCTATATGTAGCGTATATAAAGGGTTAAAAAGACAATTTTACCCCTCTTTTGGGGTGCGTATAGCCCCCAATCCAGGGGTAAAATGGTCTTTTTCACTATACGCCACATATAGCCCTGTATATGGTGTATATGTGGGGCAAGTTTGGTAAAAAGACCATTTTACCCCTGGATTGAGGGCTATACGCACCCCAAACCAGGGTTAAAATTGGCTTTTTGACCCTTTATATACGCTACGTATAGACCTATATGCAACGTTTAAAGGGTTTTTTTTATTTTTTTTTTGAAACATTTATACAATATTGTCTTTTTGACCCTTTATATACGTTGCGTATAGGCCTATACGCAACGTATAGGAGCAGCCAGACCATAACTGAACTCACTCAGACACTGATTTTTATGCAACCCAACCTATACGCTGCGTATAGACCTATACGCAACGTATATAAACCCTAAAGTGTGCAAATAGGCACCTTTGGTGTGCCAATAGTTTGAGCCTTTAAATAAACGCAAAACATAGCTACGTCTCCTTGCCCCATGCATTCCTAAACATATGTGCACATTAGACATAAAGTACATATATACGGAGTGTATCTATGCTCTCCCAAAAGCATTCATCTACCACTTCTTGCCTTAAATTTGTAAGGCCCCAAGCCTCCCTTCTCCCTGCTATGATGGTCCCTAATGGTCGATTTGTTTATTTGTATTTTAGGTATTTGTATTTCTTTGAAATTAGCATTATTGTTGTATCTCATCTTCAAATTGAGATACCATTTTGTATTATATATTCGCTAATCATCAATGAAGAGATCAAATTTCGAGAAGTCCATTCTTTCATAGCCTGATTTTTTTCTCTAACTGGCACTAGCGCCGATTACATCTTCATCGACCTTTTAGCCTTTCTCATTGATCTCCTCTTCTATTCTTTTTCACAAACCTTCTCACCTATGGATTCCAAAATTCACCCTGCTGTTACAGTATCAAACATTAAAAACTTCATACATGTTTCACTCGAGAAGGAAACCAGCCACTATGCCACTTGGTCAGAGTTCTTCAAATACATTGCAAGGCCAAGTGTATGATCACCTCCAACCCAAACCCCTACCCTCTGTTGTTTCCTCATCTTCTTTCGAGAAAGAGTCTTCCAAACCCATTCACTCTAATGACATATGGGGGAGGATTGATGCCATTGCCCTTAACATCCTAATGCCGAACACCACGGCCTATTACACTTGGATTGTCATACCCCGAAATATCAGAGCTGGCGTGACTGGACTGGTATCTTCATTGCACAGCGGAAGCAAGTAAGCTAAGATTTCTAGAAATTGAACGCCTGCTAAGTTCTCGAATTCCCATGGGTTCTCCTATTCCAACTGTTCCATAGTTTTGAAAGTGAAACCTGAGAAAGAACATGCGAAAAAATCAACATAAAGTTGTGCGAGTTCATAGTTTGTTTTGAGAAATATTTTAAACAAATCTTTTTGTTTACTGGTTTAAAAGTTGTGGAGAAAATTTAGTAAAATCATTTTCTCGGCATGTTATATGAAAACTGTGGGTCTAGCCCACGAGAGTCTTTGTGCATTGCACGAGAGAGAATGGGTCGAGCCCCAAAAGGGTCTTTGTAAGCAGTACCAACCCGTCCTCTTACTTATACATAAGTTGAAAAACGTTACCAAAGTTCGTAAATCATGTATTTGTGAGTTTTTATCAAATGAATCTTAAAAACATTTGAAAGTCCGAGTATCGAAAACTGGTATGTGAGTTATTGGGCCTAGCCCACGTCATTCGTGTTATTAAAATTCTTGCATGTTTCGAAAAATGAACACTTATGTCTTTATAATACCGGTATGTTTAGCATGATCTTTTCATAAACCATTCAAATTTGCAAAATTCATTTGCAACATGGTTTATAAATATGTGTTTTTTCGTTTATCAAAATGTTGTGTGATTTTGCAAAACTTGCATGTCTTTCCAACCCCGAAAACATTTTATAAAAATGTAAAACAGTAAAAAGTGGGAGTTATGAACTCACCTGATTGGCAAAGCATAATACTCCACATATCAACAAAGACAAGCACAACCCGAAGCTTGAAATAACCTTGTCGTGCCCTACTACAAGTAAAGGACACCTTAAAGTTTAATGGAAATACCCTAACATACAAGTTGGTCATGTATAATATATTCAACCAACTAGTTATACTCGATAGGAATACTTGTAGTTTTTCGAACGTTTTGATTCAACGAACCGTTGGTGATGTGCCTTTGGTTTCTCGAAAATATAAATTTTAGTAAAAAAATTATATAATATAGATGATAAAATTATCATAACTCGTCCTTGGATTCTTGTATGAAACTCGTGTTCAGGTCTATAAAACAAATAATTATGTTAACCAGCTTGTAACTCGTATAGTATGGTAAATAAATATATATAGCATATATATTTATTTTAGTAAAATATATCTTGAAGTACACCTTGTATTTATATAAAAAAATAAAGCGTATTATATTTTTATATAATTAACACAAAAAATATCATACTAGCATGAAAATATAGTTTCGTCTCTCAACCAAATACATATATTTACCCTAAATATATTTGTGGTGTAAACATGTATAAAAAAGTACTCTAAAATGTGAGTTTAGTTTCCTGAACAAATATATGTTTGGTCTAAATGCTTGTCCATTTTTATGTCTGTATGTTTTATTTATATACATAGACATCCAATATATACATATATACACACACACATATACGTATATCCTTGTAATATATGGGTTGCTTAGATTTATATATGATTTGTATAACAACTTTTCAAGAATTTTTTTTTTAAATAAGGATCTCTCTTGAAAACGTTGAGGTACCTATGAATATACTAATAGAATGCTTTGTAAACAATATGGTAAGCTACACATGGTCTTGTAAATCCCCATATAATTTATCACAAGGTCTTGAGCTTGTTTGCATACATCGTTATTCTTGTAAAACCTCTTAGAAAAATGATGTAATTTTCTAAAAAAAAAAAAAAAACAAGGTCCTTAAAATGTAATTTGTTAGTTTATGGATCTAGGTTGTAAAAGCTCACTACTTGGGTCAACATTTTGCAACAACCAACTTGTATACCAAATAACAAGATAAGTTTGGAAGATGAACACTCACTTAACAAGCAGGGGAAGGTAAAGAGAATGAGAGCTTGAACTTGAAAACCACTTGATACACCTTGAATTGAAACACTTGGGTCTAACTTGAGTTCTTGAACTTGCCTAGAAAATTACTAAATGTGTATATGTTGTATGTGGCCGTAGGTATAGAGATAAAATGAGGGGACTTTCACTACTAGAAAACTGATCGTTTCCGACCAAGGTTTTTGTCGGAAAACTGTAGGAAAACGGCGTTTCCGACCAGTTTCCGACAAAAATACGTTTGTAGGAAAAAGCCTTGTAGGAAAATATTTCCGACAAGTAACCGACTAAATTTCCAACAAAAAGAAGAAGTTACTATTTCCGACAAAGTTCCGACCAAAAGTTTCCGACAAAGTTCCGACCACAATTTTCCTACAGCTTTCCGACCGCCGTTTTCCTACTATTTTCCGACCAAAAGTTTCCGACAAAGTTCCGACCACACTTTTCCTAGAGCTTTCCGACCGCCGTTTTCCTACTATTTTCCGACCAAAAGTTTCCGACAAAGTTCCGACTACAATTTTCCTACAGCTTTCCGACCACATTTTTCCGACCAATTTCCGACTAAAAAACTTTTTAATAAAAAAAATTAAAAAAACTAAAAAATCCAGATTTTTCTACTAAAAATGCAGAAAAAAAATCCAATAAAAATCCTAAATGCGACACGATTATAGAACTGAAAGTTCATCCACAAAATACAAAACGGTTGTCAAATTGTAGGTTCAACAACCAAAATATGCCACGGTTTTTAAATTACAAGTTCAACCGCAAAAGACAACAAACAAAACTAAACTATGCTAGGATTACCAAACTGTTTCATCAACTCGGTTATTTGTTGTTGCATATCTCTCTCATTTGTGTTGCATCTCTTCGACTCGGTTTTGCAACACTTCCGTGTGGGATTGTTGCGCATCTTCGAATCATTTATTTAACTTTTCCACTTGAGATTGCAAGTTCCACACCTAAACAACATACATAATATTAGTAAAAAAGATATATATATAGACACTTTTATTATTTACTAGTGGTAATGCCCGCGCGTTGCCGCGGGTACTAATGTTTTTGGGCGCACGTTGCGTTACGGATTTCATGTATTTTACCCACCACATGGAGCTATAAACTTGAGGTTTCAAGTTAGTGGTTTCCTTTTTTTTTTTTAAATATGCACCTTTATACAAATAAGGTTATATGATCACACGTTATGCTTTTGTTTCTTATTCAGTAATTTTGTTATCGTGTCATGTACCGAATATTATAACTTTGTGTAATATCAAAACATGACATAAAAGTAAGAAGACAATGCTCGAAGCCTGGAACACTTTATCACTTAATAAAAGAAGACAAAAATAAATTTCTTAAAATAAGCTATAGCAATCACAAACTTAAATCTATAACGACCAATGTTGTGTTTCGTCGGAAAGTGGTCGGAAATTTCCGACCATTTTCCGACACCAATTTTCGTTTTTTTCATTTTTTCAACCTTTAAACATCGTTTTTCCATTCTATCTTTTGTACACATTAATTATACATGAAATACTTTTACTTTACCAACTTGTACGCATTGTACACGTTTATACGTGTATGTATACTATCGGGACCCATTAATTAAAACAGGCTAAGTATGTGTATATATATGTATGTGTGTATGTATGCGTGTGTGTACACTTGGACAAACACATACTTATACATATATATATATATATATATGTATGTATATACTTACATACATATAGACACAAGCAAATACATTTACGTACACACATATACCCCCACATGATTATATAACAAAAGAATAATGGTTTTAGTCGGAAAATGGTCGGAAATTTCAGACAACTTTCCGACGAATGAGAGTTTTTGTCGGAAAATGGTCGGAAATTTCCGACAACTTTCCGACCAACTAAGACTCATAAATATTATTTTTAAAATATACAGTAATTAGTATTTGGTTTTATGTTTTCCGACTAGTTTCCGACAAAGATTTATTTTTATTTTTAGTATAGTTAACTTTTCCGACCATTTTCCGACCACTTTTTTTCTTCTTTTATTCTTTTTTTTTTGTCGGAACTTAGTCGGAAGTTTCCTTCAAATTTCCGACCATTTTTTTTTTGGTCGGTAAATTGTAGGAAAATAGTCGGTAAAACCAGATTATTTTTTTAGTTGGTATTTTGTCGGAAAATGGTCGGAATTTTCCGACAAAATTGGTTTTGTCGAAAATTTTGATAGGAAACCCCCCTGTTTTCTAGTAGTGTTTTGTGATGGTGCTCTAAATGGATGTTGTTGTTGTATATAAAAAAACATAAATTCCTAAAAAATCAAAATATCTTGTGGTCATCATCACAACATGGAGTCAGATACGTGTTCAAGATATGGGGATAGATTGGTCGTAGGGTATGGATGTTGGGGTGGGTATGGTAGGAGCATAATAGGGTAGGTTGGTGATGATGGTTGAGTTTGAGTGTGAATATAGGTTTCGTTTGGTGTATAAAATACCTGTTTACTTATACCCACTAGTTACTCATTTTTGATAACTATATACAATAAAATCATAATAAAAAAATATGAAGGTGTCAGTGTATAAAAATATATTTTATACTTTTGTATTCGGATCACGCTAACCGCAAATCACAAATATGATTTACAATTAATTTGTCGAAAACTTATAATAATAAGAAATATATATCTAAATATATATATTTTTAGCAGTACACACATAATAATACTATGGAGTGGTTTCCCCAGTATTTAGACAATTATCACCAACGTTCATGCGTGTCGGGTTAACTCGTGTGTGACCCGGTAATCCATAAAAATTATCTAATGCAAAATTTGACCCAGATAGACATTGTTATACATATGACGAACCAATAAAAAAAATTAAGTCTAAAACATAAGATCACGATGTGTGCGAGATTCGAGCGCGTAAAGATGTTGGCCCGAATTTGCGGGTTGTCACATGGATGGCCCTAGAAAACATCTTCCAAGATAACAAAGCTTCTCATGCATTTAATCTAAATCAATAGTATTGATGCATAAGATATCACCGTGACGTAATCGAGCGATCCGTAACCTGGACCTACAAATAGATCTCAAGCACTCGTCTTGACGGTTTTGCAAACATCTCGGCCTATTGTCAAGCCTTAAAGGACTCGGGCCAATTGGCTAATGTCGGTTCCCCTATACCCATTGACAAGTTAGTGCTTCAACTGATAACTGGTCTTAACGAGCAATACGAGAGGAATGCTATGCTACTACAACATTAATCCTCTCCACTCCTGGATTTCTATGAGGTTTGGTCCTGGCTATGACTTGAAGAAACAAGAAAAACTAAACAAGCCTTGAATGTAACCCAAACGGTGGTAACAACCCTTACTTGACTTCCGTCATCCTCAATCAACGAGTCAAGATAACTACCATACTCACAACCATGGTTGTAAAATAGGGTCACCAAGGCCGAGTACTCCCCAAGTAATCACTACAAGGTAGGCTGTCGAGGCGACTTTCCTCCACCTAGTTACTCGGAATCGATCAAACGTAGTCAACCTTTGGCAAAATCGGATCTAGTAGTACAACTCTGCTCGAGTATGACTTTAAAAAAATAAAATATAATTTCTATGCCTATCATATTGAAGAATGAATATCATTTTCACATATTTTGTTATAAATATTAGTAAATTTATGTTATTTGACATATATTTAATTTCCGAAGCCTAATTTCTTTATAATTTAACATGTCTGAGTACTCCCCGAGTACTCTCCGCCTAGGCCCAGTACTCTCAACTCCCCAGTCGACCGCCTAGCGACTTTTGCAACCATGCTCACAACTCAACTAACCTGGGTCAGGGCCATGGCTTGGGCAGAAGTCGGGGTTGTGGTCGTAGTTCCAGAGGTAGTGGATACTACCCAGCAATCAAGTATGGTTATTCCAATCACCTTTCGGCCCTTTTTCACCAAATTGGACCGACCCAAATTTTGGTTATCAACAACAGCACAAGCCTACTTTGTCCATACCCTATAACTTCGAGGCCCTGCCCAAATTTTGCAGCCCAAGCCTCCTCGGGCCACGCCCGATTCAAGCATACATGAGAGAGTACATCCCAACAGATGTTCAACAAGCACTCTACACCACACTATATCTCTAAACCCGCCTCACCTGATCAAAACTGGTATTTGGTTACCAGGGCAACCACACATATAACAAACTAGTTAGGTACATCTCTATTTTTTTAGTAATTACATATCGCGAAACATCATTGTTGGAAATGGAACAACCATTCTCGTATCTGGATATGGAAATCAACACCTACCGCCCTTTTATCCACCTCAAAAATTGAATCTTATTATTTATACCCCTCATTTAATCAAAAACATTCTTTCTATTCGTTGTCTTACTATCGCTAACCTAATTTCTATTGAAATTTATCCTTTTGGTTTTCTTGTGAAGGATCTCAAGAAGCGGACCCCTATCATACAGTACAATAGTACGGGTGATTTTTATCCTCTCATTTCCAAGCTTACATCTACACTCACCTCGTCATCAACCTTTGATCCTATCTCTCAACAAATTTGTCATCAAAGATTTGATCACCCAGGCACAAATCTACTGCATTCTCTAAAAAATTCTTGTTCTATTATAAACAAAAACATTTGTTAGTCTTGTGTGTTTGGGAAAAGTGTGAGGGTGCAAATGATCTGGACTTCTTTTTGTTTATGCTAATACTTGTGCATTTATGCCATTTTATATTATTCATAATGATCTTGGGACATCCCACATTTTAAGCATGGGGTCACCAATATTATATTATGTTTCTTGATGACGTAACAAATTTGTTATGGACATAACCTATAAGCAAAAAGTCACAAGTATATGCCATTTTTTTGTCAGTTTTACCATTTCATTAAAACCTAGTTTGAAAGAAAAATAAAACAATTTCAATGAGACAATGGGAAAAAAATATGCAAACAATTCTTTTCAACAGTTTATCATCAAAACGGTATGCATTTTTGTTTTTTCTTGCCCGCACACCTCTTCCCAAAATGGAAAAACAGAATGTAAAATTCATTCCATAAATAACATCATTTGCACCCTCTTAGCCCAAAACCCAACACCTTTTGGAATTATGCCCTTGAAGTTATTTAATTAACGTCTTACCTAGCAAAAATCACCAATAATAAACCCTAACAAAATTACTTTACCTTCAGCTTCCCATGTATGACCAATTGCTGGCTTTCAGCTGTCTATGCTACCCACTTATCCCATCTACTACATTCCACAAACTCAAATACCGGTCCAACACATGTGTTTTCTTAGGATACCCATCGAATCAGCGGGAGTACAAATGCCTAGACCTAAAAACAAACAAAATAACCATTTCCCGTCATGTTCATTTCGAGGAAACGAACTTTCCATGTGCCCACCAATCACCTACCTCTACACCCTCCTCTGGCTTCTTAACAATCAACTATACCCACTTTTATGGTCCCACATCCAATCTACCATAGTCCCATCCCCTCCAAATACCTTGCTTTTCACAGTTCACTCTACACAAACTTCAGCCCACACCCAACAACATCGACCTAATTCAGTCTACCATCTTCAGCCCACTTCGTGTAAACCAATTTTGCTACCCCTAATCCCACTTCAACAACTCCTAAATCACCCAACCTCACTCCTATGCTCACATATTCTCACAGAAACAAACATCCAACTCAAACTCTCTTACACCATCTCCTCCATAATCCACAACCAACACAAACCACCAGCCAAACAATCCACCAGTCATTGGAACTATTCTCCCTCATTCAATGGATGGTATATATAAACATAGACATCACTTTAATCTACACTCCTTTTATGTTTCTCTTATCACCAAAACCCAACATATTGCGTTGTGTACTCTGAAAAGGCGCAAAGCCATGACTATTGAGTTGCATGCAATTATTAAGAATCGGACGTAGGAGTTAGTTCTACGCCACCCTCACATGCACATGATACGTAGCATGTGGCTCTTTAGACACGAGTTTAAATAGACGGTAGTTTGGAATGCCACAAAGCCAGGTTGGTATGTGATGGACGAAACCAACAGGTCGGCGTGAAGTGTTTGATACATTTAGCCCTGTTATTAAACCGGCTACTATCTAGACTAATTTAACCTTGGCTGTGAGATTAAATATATTATTATTGTAATATTTAATCTTGTAGCCATTATAATTATTTATATTATATAGATTAAAATATATTAATAACCTATTAATAATTAGTTGGTAATTGTTGATGGACCATATTACCCTTATTAACTAATTAGGTTTCCTCTTGGGTGTATATATAAGGAGATTATTAGAGAGATTAAGGGTTAGACACATAACTCAATAACCATAACATCAAATTGTCTCTCTCTCTCCCTAACCGATTCCCTCCCTAGTTTCGGTTCATCACCATCATAATCTTACACCCTAAGGAGGAACCAGATCATCCTGACAAGTATGTCGAACTCAATGGTTGCATCTCTGACTGGATTCTCTGCTGGCCTGTCTGCTGTAACAGGTATGTTATTCATGTTTTCCATTATGTTTAAACAGAACTGATCAACATGTGGTATCAGAGCATATGTTGATAAATCAGTTCTGTTTTCGTATCCATTATTCTGGGATTAAAATCTGGAAAACAGAAAATTTTTAAAGCCATATAAATCACGGCTGTTTTCGGTTTTATTTGTGCCGAAATCAGTGTTTTAAAAAAGGGTGGTTTATCATGTCACCCGAAACCATAACGGGTAAATTAATATATGAAATCTGTTAATAAAAGCCTTAGAATTCAGGTTTCGGATCCCAGAATTATGTTTTAATTTTCTAGGGTTCATCATATGTTCTAAGGAAAACTCGAAAACTCCTTAAGTTTTGGAATATAATTTGGATTAGTGGATGTTTTTACTGTTTTGATCTGAATTACATCTCTTAAAATTTTCGGAAACCGTTAAAAGATAATCAGTTATAATTTTCGAAATCTTTGATAAGTTTAGATCAGCAATAAAACAGTAAACATTATCCCACAATCCCTAAAACTTCGAGTTTTCAGTTATTATCACAATAACAGCTGTTAACAATGGACTCGAGACCATCAGATTGTAACTCGAGACCATCAGATTGCGACTCGAGACCATCAGGTCTCGACTCGAGACTACAAGGTCTCGACTCGAAATTATAAGGGTCATCAAATCTTTACAACTCGAGACCACTGAGTTTTCGACTAAAGGCTTCAATCTTCACCACTCGAGACCGTGGTTGCGACTCGAGATCTCATTATGGAGTCGAGATCTCATAAAACATAGTAGTCGAGACCATGATTACGACTCGAGACACTAAGGTTGCGACTCGAGACCTCATAACTGACTCGAGATCTCATAACTCAGTCGAGACTTGACTCGAGACCTCACTCAAAACCTCATTATTTTAGTTCGATTCGCGTTAATATGTGGTTTGCTATTAAATACTTGGTTTTGTAAACACTTAATTACCTAATCAGAATCAGATAATTTTTTCACAAAACCAAAATAGCTTAACTTGAATGAGCTTCTGATGTATCATTTCTGGCCAAAGCTGATTTAATACATCTATTTATTGTTCAAGTATTATAAAAGCTATGTTGAGTATGCATTACAAACGTGAAATGTCTTAATTTCTGGCCAAAGCTGATTTTAATTCATTTATGTCTAGCATACTTGACAAGTGCATAACTAAAGTGATTGTCTCATTTCTGGCCAAAGCTGATTTGTCACAATTACTTTGCACACATACTTAAATGATTACACTTCTGGCCAAAGCTGATTTGTCTTCGTTTAAGTAGAATTTTTAACTAAGTCTATTATTTTGATGTTAGTAATAGACAATATCACAACTTCATAATTAAAATGGTCATTATTTATGCCTGCCTTAGTATAACATGCCTTAGATCACATTAGGACTTCTTTCTTAGTATCATAAATTGCTCATCTTATTTCCACTATCAGCACCAAATTGCAGGATTCCACCTTTGACTGGTGATAACTTTGCTGAATGGAAGGATGCCCTCATGCTTACACTTGGATTGCTGGATTTCGATTATGCTCTTAGAGATAATAAGCCAGCAGGCCTTACTACTCAAAGTACTGCTACTGAGCAGATAGTTCTGAAAAATGGACTAGGTGTAACCGCACGTCTCTCATGTTCATGAAGCAGTCCATTCATAATGCAATTAGAGGAGCTATTCCTGATTCTGAGGATGCTAAAACCTACCTGGCTTCTGTGGAGGCACAATTCAAAGGGACATCAAAAGCACACGCTAGCACTCTTATCCTCAAGCTGGTGACGACTAAGTATGATGGGAGGAGCGGCATTCGCGAACACATCATGATGATGCATGACACGACCAATAAGCTGAAGGGGCTAGAGATGGAAATCAGTGATGGTTTTCTTGTTCACTTCATCATTACTTCGCTGCCTTCATCTTATGAAGCATTCAAGATCAATTACAACACTCAGAAGGACAAATGGACGATGAGTGAGCTGGTCGCTATGTACATACAGGAGGAAGAGCGTATGAAGATGGATCGCACTACTGATGTTGCTAACTTCACCACCTCCAACTCTAAGAAGAGAAAGAACAATCATCAAAGGAAGGATGCTTCTAAAGTTCAAAAGCCAAATCCTAATACAAGTGCACCTTCCCGCTCTAAGAACTCCTTATGCAAACCCTATTGCAAGTTCTGTAAGAAAACAGGACATAAGCAAAAGGAATGCCCTGACTTCAAGGAGTGGTTGGCTAAGAAAGGTAACGATTTTTTCATAATACTTGAGTTCTTTAATTTAAATGTTCCTGCTAATTCTTGGTGGTTTGATTCTGGTTCTATGGTTCATGTAACTAACTCTACTCAGGGATTTCTTTCAATCCGGAAGCTGGGAAGAAACCAAAGAACACTTAAAGTTGGGGATGATCGGGAATTAGAAGTGAAGGCCCTAGGAACATTACAATTATTTTTGAAAACTGGTTTATGTATTAAACTTTATGATACCTTATATGTTCCTGAGGTAACTCGGAACCTTGTATCAGGACCAAAGTTAGACATGGATGGTTTTGTTGTTTCCCATGGTCATCGCAAACTCTCTATTCTCTATGATTCCGTTGTTTATGGTACTGGCATTCTGGATGGTGGTCTCTATAGATTAGAACTAGATGATAATTTTTTCAAATCTTTGTTTTCATATAATATTAATGAATCACTCACAAAGATGAAACAGATTCGAGACTTGGAGACTTCATCTATGTTGTGGCATCAACATTTAGGCCACATCTCAAAAGAACGATTAAATCGTCTCGTAAAAGATGAAGTCTTACCTCCTCTCGATTTCACTGATTTTGGAACATGTGTCAAATGTCTTAAAGGAAAATGACATTAGCGAATAAGAAAGGTGCCACTAGGAGCTCTAATCTGTTAGAACTCATTCATACTGACATTAGTGGTCCTTACCAAATCGCTGGCATAACAGGACATACTTCATTTATCACTTTCATTGATGATTATTCTCGTTACATGTACTTGTATCTTATTAAGGAAAAGTCTGAATCTCTAACAACTTTTAAAGATTATAAAGCTGAAGTTGAAAAGCAATTAGATCGTCAGATTAAAGTTGTGAGATCAGATAGAGGCGGTGATTATTATGGAAGACATACTGATGTGGGTCAAGCTCCTGGTCCATTTTATGAGTTTTGTAAGGGCCAAGGGATTGTGAACCAATACACCATGCCTGGTACACCTCAGCAGAATGGTGTCGCTGAACAAAGAAATCGTACCCTTATGAACATGGTGCGCAGTATGTTAGCCAACACTAATTTAGCATTATTCCTCTGGACTGAAGCGTTAAAAGCAGCTGTTCATATACTCAAGAGAGTTCCTTCTAAGTCTGTCCCTAAAACTCCTTATGAACTTTGGACAGGAAGGAAACCGAGTCTTAAATATATGAAAGTATGGGGCTGCATTGCTGAAGCAAAACTCTATAATCCTTTCTTAAGGAAACTTGACCCTAAAACAGTTACCTGTTTCTTTATCGGGTATCCTGATCATTCGAAGGGTTATCGTTTCTATTGTCCTTCCCATGTCACCCGTATTATTGAAACCAAGCGTGTTGTGTTCCTGGAGGATTTCAAGGTCAGTGGGAGCAGTACCAACCCTTACGAAGAATTGCAAGAAGTACAAGACGCGGGGGTGGGGGGGGGGGGAGACTCGTCGCTTACCATTACTCCGTTTACTCCTCTTGTACCTGAAGGGGTAAGGTCCCAAAAACCTCATAATAAGTGTTTAAGACCATACCACAAACTGGCCTTTCAACCTTTTGACCTTGCGCGGCCGCGCACTGGTCTTACAAAAGGAAGAAAGTAATCAGCAATCTATAGTCGCGCGCCCAAAGGAAAACATAAATCCTTGCGCCTTCTCCCATTAGCAAAGGGTAAAAATCCTGAGATCAATACTTCCGCCTAAAATATCCAGATCTGGATAATTACTTAGGATTTATTCAGTGGTCTCCACACAATAAGGTGTCACACCAGATTACAGCAGTAATCTTCTAGAAAGAAATACCATCGTGCACCACCCAGACGGTTATAACCGCCTGGACACGTGTCATTACCACAGGCACCCCTGAAATCACAACGAAGGCATGCAATTGGAGAGTAATCTCCACTTAATCATTTTCCACGTGGCAACTCCCCAGCCGCAGATCAAACCACGATCCGTGTGCATTCACGTCAGATCGAGACAACTTGACGTCTGATTAAAGAACTTAACGGAAGAAAACATAACCGCTACGGCGTTAGCATCTTCCGTCATCTTTTCAATAACAGGTTTTCCCTCCCAAACTCCCGGTTATAAATACAAGAACTATTCAGGTATGAACGGAAGTTACACACACTTCTCAAATACTTTCTCTTCTCCATTACCAATACTTATTCTCATGCCGGAGTCGGGTCAAGGAGAGAACCCTCTTCTCCCCTTGGCGAGGCTAACGGTGTTCTTTTTTGCAGAATTACCGGAGAAGAAATTCCATTACAACTGAATCAACCGAGAGAGAGCTAACCTTTTATGCAGAATCAAATCCCCTAACTATCTCGGTTCCGACCATTTAGTTAGTGTTTCTTCATTGGCGCCCACCGATTCCTCTGTCTTATCAGTTTTCATCTCGTTTCGATTCAGTTCTTGTCATTCTCTGTTTTCACATGGCAGAGAATTCATTGTCTCACCCACCAGGTCCTCGATCTGAGTTTAAGGGTTCTACAACCCAAAATACCCAGATTAACGGAATCATGGGAATCGATACAAATAATAATCACTCAGACGAAAAGGACTCCTCAGATCAACTCATAGAGGGAGCTCCAGAATACTGGATCGGCAGATTCCACAAAGCTTTGAACCAAATTTCACACAAATTATCAGACCTGAGTCCCCAAACATCAGATCTGATATTCGGAAAGAAAGCAACAACAGTCATTCAGGAGGAATTACTTCCCTAATGCAAACGGGAGTTCATAACCGTTCAAATCTATTCATGGAGAAAAACTCCAGAGTACTGGGTCAACAGGTTCCAGATCGCCATGAATCAAATTTTGCACAAACACTCCAGAGCTGGGGGTTTCATTTAAGCTCTACGATCAACAAGCTGCAGATCTGAGGTCGCACAACGCATAACTTCCGGAGCTTTGCTTCTTGGGGCTATAAGCCTTGACTAATACGGTTTTCGTCGAAACCTAGGTACTACAAATTCCTCTGAAAGATCCTTTTGATTTTTCCTTAAACAAAATGCGGGAAAGAAAACAAATCCCAGATTTCTTTTACATAACATGAACACTTTCTAGTATACACTAAACAGTTGGTGCTATCACTTATAAACATTCAAACTGGCACTTATGCTAATTCAAGTGCCATGATTTTTCAACATAAAAGTGTTACAACCTGACACTTATCTAAGCTATAACGGATATATATGCACAAGCATTTATATTAACTAGCATAATCAGAGCGTTTATATCTGTGCAACTGGTACTTAAAATTCGATGGATGAAAGAAATCATTAAAAAAGACATACGCAATCCGTTATCTTTTCAAGATGATGGGAACAATATACATACTATTGTTGCGGTATAATACCACCGATTGAAAAACCACATCAAAAACTTTGGTAAAACTAATACTCCTTATTTAAGGATAAGAGCACGTCGGTCTCCATACGAGTCGGATGCTCCACATACGAGCACGTAAGTCGCCATACGCGCATGCTCCTTTACATTTGAGCACGTAAGTCGCCATCCGCGCTTGCTCCTTTACATACAAGCACGTAAGTCGCCATACGCGCATGCTTCTTTACATTTGAGCACGTAAGTCGCCATCCGCGCTTGCTCCTTTACATACAAGCACGTAAGTCGCCATACGTGCATGCTTCTTTACATTTGAGCACGTAAGTCGCCATCCGCGCTTGCTCCTTTACATACAAGCACGTAAGTCGCCATACGCGCATGCTTCTTTACATTTGAGCACGTAAGTCGCCATCCGCGCTTGCTCCTTTACATACAAGCACGTAAGTCGCCATCCGCGCTTGCTCCTTTTACATACAAGCACGTAAGTCGCCATACGCGCATGCTTCTTTACATTTGAGCACGTAAGTCGCCATCCGCGCTTGCTCCTTTACATACAAGCACGTAAGTCGCCATACGCGCATGCTTCTTTACATTTGAGCACGTAAGTCGCCATCCGCGCTTGCTCCTTTACATACAAGCACGTAAGTCGCCATCCGCGCTTGCTCCTTTACATACAAGCACGTAAGTCGCCATACGCGCATGCTCCTTTACATTTGAGCACGTAAGTCGCCATCCGCGCTTGCTCCTTTACATACAAGCACGTAAGTCGCCATACGCGCATGCTCCTTTACATTTGAGCACGTAAGTCGCCATCCGCGCTTGCTCCTTTACATACAAGCACGTAAGTCGCCATACGCGCATGCTTCTTTACATTTGAGCACGTAAGTCGCCATCCGCGCTTGCTCCTTTACATACAAGCACATAAGTCGCCATACGCGCATGCTTCTTTACATTTGAGGACGTAAGTCGCCATCCGCACTTGCTCCTTTACATACAAGCACGTAAGTCGCCATACGCGCATGCTCCTTTACATTTGAGCACGTAAGTCGCCATCCGCACTTGCTCCTTTACATACAAGCACGTAAGTCGCCATACGCGCATGCTTCTTTACATTTGAGCACGTAAGTCGCCATCCGCGCTTGCTCCTTTACATACAAGCACGTAAGTCGCCATACGCGCATGCTTCTTTACACATAAGTCGCCATCCGCGCTTGCTCCTTTACATACAAGCACGTCAGTCATCATCTGTGATTGCTCCTTTACAAACACATAAGTCGCCATCCGCGCATACTCCTTTAAAGTTGCTATACGCACATACTCCTTTGCTTACAAGCAAACACAACCCTGACAATCCATAGAAATACAAATGGCAACTATTGCAACCAGTCAACAAGCACCAAGTTTTCACGATGAACAATCGCGTACTATTCACATTCCTAAAGAATTGATGAGATACTAGTTCCTCGCACCTGAAACGCGCAGCAGCTGCGCAGGTGTTACATATAAGCTAAACCATTCCGCAAGAATAAAAGTATACAGGTAATGTATTTCTTGTATTTCGGGCCTTGCGCTCTTAATAATACAAACATTATCTTCACTCATATTACTGTTTGTTACAAATTGCATACAATTCTTTGGGTATACGCGAAAACAATATGGTAAACATTGTACACTTCATGAACAGTCTAAAAGGGGCACAACCTTGCGCATCTTAGACAAACACACATGAATACAATACCATTCTCATTCGCTCTACCTATTCAAAGCAATTAAACATATGCAACACATTGTAATCCAAACACAATCTGAAGCTTACATGCACGATAGTGCATCAAAAAGTATATACATCATCAAACAAACAAATAGAAACATCATACCATTCCTGGCACACAAATACGCCTCAAACTATCAAACACGGCAGTGTTTTAGTTACTCGTGCAACAGCGCATCAACAAAAGCAGGGATCCATATCCCAAATATTACAAAATTGTTCAAAACAATTACAGAAAAATTTTACGACAAAATCTTCACCGTCATCCGGAAAGATTTCTTTTGAACCACGTGATCGTCAGATTGCAGAGCAATACTTATAAGGTCCATAACAGGAAGCTACAAGTTATCAAATTCTAGAGCTAAAAGCGCGACGCTTATATCGACACCAAAAGTAGCAGATTTGGAAGTATCCCAATCCACCTTCAAAGCGCTGAACACTCAGCATATCCTTGGGCATACTCATCCTTTCGCGCAGCAACAATTAATCGCGTACCGGCTTTATCCAACTCCTCATTCAACACTGATTCAGCAACCTACGAAAATAGGTAAAATCACAATTTCCCTTAAAAAGCTTTTTAGCAACATTCAAAAGATTCCCTACTCAGATAAATTCAATCTTCTCATAGAAGATTTCTTATTTTTTCGCGCCCAAAAACATTTCCCTCTCATAAGTCCAGTGCTCCACTTATTTGCATAAGTACAACACTAGACTGGGGGGACTTGAAGGGGTAAGGTCCCAAAAACCTCATAATAAGTGTTTAAGACCATACCACAAACTGGCCTTTCAACCTTTTGACCTTGCGCGGCCGCGCACTGGTCTTACAAAAGGAAGAAAGTAATCAGCAATCTATAGTCGCGCGCCCAAAGGAAAACATAAATCCTTGCGCCTTCTCCCATTAGTAAAGGGTAAAAATCCTGAGATCAATACTTCCGCCTAAAATATCCAGATCTGGATAATTACTTAGGATTTATTCAGTTGTCTCTACACAATAAGGTGTCACACCAGATTACAGCAGTAATCTTCTAGAAAGAAATACCATCGTGCACCACCCAGACGGTTATAACCGCCTGGACACGTGTCATTACCACAGGCACCCCTGAAATCACAACGAAGGCATGCAATTGGAGAGTAATCTCCACTTAATCATTTTCCACGTGGCAACTCCCCAGCCGCAGATCAAACCACGATCCGTGTGCATTCACATCAGATCGAGACAACTTGACGTCTGATTAAAGAACTTAACGGAAGAAAACATAACCGCTACGGCGTTAGCATCTTCCGTCATCTTTTCAATAACAGGTTTTCCCTCCCAAACTCCCGGTTATAAATACAAGAACTATTCAGGTATGAACGGAAGTTACACACACTTCTCAAATACTTTCTCTTCTCCATTACCAATACTTATTCTCACGCCGGAGTCGGGTCAAGGAGAGAACCCTCTTCTCCCCTTGGCGAGGCTAACGGTGTTCTTTTTTGCAGAATTACCGGAGAAGAAATTCCATTACAACTGAATCAACCGAGAGAGAGCTAACCTTTTATGCAGAATCAAATCCCCTAACTATCTCGGTTCCGACCATTTAGTTAGTGTTTCTTCAGTACCCAATGCAATAACTGCACCTGAAGCTACTACACAAATTCCATCTCCACAATCAGAACCCATTATACCTCATAACGAAGGCACATCAAACGCTCAAAACCAAGACAACGTTGAACCCGATAATCAACTCAGGAGGTCATCTAGGAAAAGAAGGCCTCCTAATTGGGATGATTATGTTACCTACCTGACTGAAATGGATGTTGGAAAGCTCAATGATCCTATCTCTTATAATGAAGCCATTAGCAGTGATCAGTCTTCTGAATGGAACAAATCAATGATTGATGAGCTTGAATCCATGAAGAAAAATGACGTTTGGGATTTGGTAGAATTACCCAATGGTGTTAAACCTGTAGGTTGTAAATGGGTGTTCAAAACAAAACTAGATCCGAATGGGAACGTTGAACGCTACAAAGCGAGATTGGTTGCAAAGGGCTACACTCAGAAAGAGGGAATTGATTATCAAGAGACGTTTTCACCTGTCTCTCGTAAAGATTCATTAAGGATCGTTATGGCCCTAGTAGCTCATTTTGATCTAGAGCTGCATCAGATGGACGTCAAAACTGCTTTCCTTAACGGAGACTTAGACGAAGATGTTTACATGAAACAACCTGAAGGCTTTAAACCTGAAGGTCAGGAGCATCTTGTCTGTAAGTTGAAGAAATCCATTTATAGGTTAAAACAAGCATCACGTCAATGGTACCTCAAGTTTGATGAAGTCATGAAGAGACAAGGTTTTATGAAGAATCAAGTGGATCAATGCACCTACATCAAAATGAGTGGGAGTAACTTTACTATACTTGTCCTTTACGTAGATGATATTCTATTGGCAAGTAATAGTTTAGATATGTTGCATGAGTCGAAGCGGTTACTCTCGCATAACTTCGACACGAAGGATCTCGGAGATGCTTCTTACGTCATTGGCATCGAAATACACCGAGATAGACACAAAGGGATCTTAGGATTGTCCCAAAAGACTTACATAGATCGTGTCCTTACACGATACAACATGCAACAGTGCAAACCCTCAGTCGCTCCAGTAGTTAAGGGAGATGTTTTTGGTTCATTCCAATGTCCGACAACAGAGGTTAAAAAGGAGCAAATGAGCCAGATACCTTACGCGTCAGTAGTCGGGAGCCTGATGTATGTTCAAGTCTGTACTCGCCCAGATATCGCTTATATTGCTGGAATGCTAGGCCGTTATCAGACTAATCCTGGCCTAGATCACTGGAAAGCAGCTAAGAAGGTCCTTAGATATCTGCAAGGGACGAAAGACTATAAACTGACTTATAGAAGAAGTGATCACTTAGAAGTGGTAGGTTATTCTGATTCTGACTTTTCCAAATGCAAAGATGACAAGAAATCCACTTCGGGCTACATCTTTATGTTAGCAGGTGGACCTATCTCATGGAAGAGTCATAAACAACAATTAACTACAACTTCCACAATGATGGCAGAATATATTGCTATTTACAACGCAACCTGTCATGGAATGTTGCTTAGAAATCTGATCACTGGACTCAAAATCGTTAATTCCATTTCTAGACCATTGAAGCTTTACTGTGATAACTCAGCTGCCGTTAGTTTCTCGAACAGTAACAGTTCGACTGGAGCTGGTTTATATCTCGATACAAAGTATTTGTTCGTACGTGAATGAGTTGAGGAAAATAATCTTTGTATTGAGTATATTAGTACTAAAGATATGCTTGCGGATCCGAAGACTAAAGGTCTCCCACCTAAAGTTTTCGAAGAACATGTATTGAATATGGGACTTATTAAAGACCTTATTTAATGGCATATTGTACTAGCTTATGTTTTAATTAATAAAATTTCCTCAGTTTGATTTTGTATGTCTCTAACATATGTTCTGCCGGTGTAATGACATATAGACAAATATAAATACGAATCAGACGCTAAAGGGCTTAAGTGTATTTTGATCATAACTATTAGGATTTAAATTGAGGCTATAGTATGACTAATGGGGGTCCTGAGTCGAATGATGATTCAACGGTTGTATTTCTTTGCTATAGTTCTTGGTTTAAGGCTAAAATGAGTGTTAACTCCTGGCCAGGCTCATCTAATACTCATGATAAATGATTACTCGGCTAAGTGGGAGAATGTGAGATTAAATATATTATTATTGTAATATTTAATCTTGTAGCCATTATAATCATTTATATTATATAGATCAAAATATATTAATAACCTATTAATAATTAGTTGGTAATTGTTGATGGACCATATTACCCTTATTAACTAATTAGGTTTCCTCTTAGGTGTATATATAAGGAGATTATTAGAGAGATAAAGGGTCAGACACATAACTCAATAACCATAACATCAAATCGTCTCTCTCTCTCTCCCAAACCGATTCTCTCCCTAGTTTCGGTTCATCACCATAATAATCTTACACCCTAAGGAGGAACCAGATCATCCTGACAAGTATGTCGAACTCAATGGCTGCATCTCTGACTGGATTCTCTGCTGGCCTGTCTGCTGTAACAGGTATATTATTCATGTTTTCCATTATGTTTAAACAGAACTGATCAACATTGGCTCCATCCCAGTCATAGTGTATACATTAACTTGATGTGACCAATTCCTTTTTGCATGGAAACCAAAGTGAAACTGTATACACATGTATCAACCCATGTGGTTTTGACATGAATACCATCCTCGTCATGTTTGTTTGCTTAAAAAGTCCTTACAAGTATGAAACAAGCACCCCATGCTTGGTACCAGATTACCAATGGTTCACCGACGTTTTCACTTTGTTGGGATTCACTCAAAGTAGGCACGACAACTCTTTGTTTATACATTGACATGGAAAGGATATGGCCTACCTATTAATTTATGTGGAAGATTTCATCCTAACCATATCATCCGATTCTCTATGGTCTAAACTTCTGTCTAGTCTTGCCGAGGAATTTGCTATGAAAGACCTTGGACCTTTGACATATTTTTTGGCCATCTCGGTCACACGAAAGGCGACACGATGTTTTTATCTCGACAGGCATACGCTAATGATATCATAAAGTGTGCAGGTATATAGACGTGTAATCCAGTTGCCACCCCACTCGACACTCAGCCTAAACTCAGCTCCCCATCTGGACCTCTCTTTGATACTCCAACATTATACACGAGCTTAGCCAGGGCACTTTAGTATCATCCAGATATCACTTATTCAGTTCAGTAGGTTCGCATACACATGCACTCACTTAAGATGGATTACTGGAATGATCTTAAACGCATTACAAGATATATTTTATGAAACGTCAAACTACCATATCTAGATCAAGCGTTGAAGCAGAATAGAAGGGAGTCGCGAATGATGTTGCTGAAATATGTTGGCTACGTAGCCTCCTTTTTAGCTACATAGGCTCGTATCTCGAGCTACTCTAGTCTATTGTGATAACATAAGCGCCATCTAATGGTCCTGGAATCCAGTTCAACACAAGTAACACACTATTGAGTTGGAAAAACATTTTGCTCATGAGCAGCTTCAACGTGGATGTGTTCAGGTTCTTCATTTCCCTTCCCGATACTAAATAGCAGATATTTTTTCAAAGAGCTTACCAAGGGTTCTATTTAATACTTCCGATCCAGTCTAAGCATACAGCCTCCTCCCGCTTCGACTGTGGTGGTATAATAGTTGATATATTTTAGGTATTTATATTTCCTTGTAATTAGCATTATTGTTGTATCTCACCTCCAAAATAGGAGATTCCGTTTTGATTTTGTATTATATATTAATTATCAATGAGGAGATCAACTTTTGAGAAATCCATTCTTTCAATCCCTAAATTAAGCACATGTTCAGGATACATTAAGGCTTCTTATTGGATCCGACCAAGCAATAGCTGAGCATAGGTATTGCAACACTTCAGATTAGCTAAGCATAAGGACCTACAAAGAATCATTTTGTAACTAAAATTTTAGTTATCTTCATACAACTCTTATTTATAGGTTATCTGTGTATAGTCACAACCCAACCCAACCCAACCAAACCATTACAACAATTCGTTGTTAACTACCATTTGAACCGTCATGTCCCTTTGAATAGAAATCTTAACGAATAGTCATGATGGTCACAACCCTTTGAACCATAATCATTTGACAATCTCAACTCTACATGAAACCAACCAATTTTGTGTTTCTTTTCTCCTATTTTTCCTAAAACTCAACCTAAAAATAATATAGAAATTTTGTCTATTTAAACTATTCCCAAATTTTTTGATCTTAAACTATATATTTCTTTGTACTTGGACAGTACTTGATCTTCTTAATACTGTTAAGGTAAATACAATCATAGGCCCAGAAACATACATCGGATCAGAACTATTGGGGTCAATTGCTGATAGAGCCAAGGTACCTATAATTTCTTTTGCTGGTAAATCCCTGCTGGAATATCCTTACCTTCTCCATATTAAAGAAGACGAAACTAGTATGGCCAAAAGCATGTGTTCCCTTGTCGAATATTATAAATGGAGGGACGTTGTCTATGTGTATGAGGACACAGATCATGGTTCGGAGTTATTACAAAATATGTTTGAAATATTCCAAGAAAAGAATATTCGAATTAAGTACAAAATTATCATTTCGGCCTCAGCAAAAAGTGATCATATCGTCAAGGAGTTGCGTAAACTCATGAGTATTCATTCAACTGTAATCATTGTTGATATTTCACCTTCACTGGCATCTAGATTTTTTCCAAACGTCAAGAGATTAGGAATGATGAGTAAAGAATATGTATGGATTTTAAGTCAGAAAACCACTGACATCTTTCAATCAACAAATTTCGAAGTTATTAATTCGTTGCAAGGAGCACTTGGTTTTAGATCTTATGTTCCAGCATCAAGGAGACTGCATCACTTTACAAAAAGATGGAATAAGAAGTTCACTAGAAACGTACATGTGCTTGCCATATGGGCCTATGACATGATTTGGGCACTTGCAGAGTCCATTGAGAGGGTTGGAGTCCAACTAAATGGCACCTTGCTTCTAAATGAGATTTTGAAATCGGATTTTAAAGGCATGAGCGGTGAGTTCAGGTTTACTGAAAGAAATCTGGTTTCTAATGGATATGAGATTGTAAATGTGGTCGAATATGGAGAAAGGAAAGTGGGATATTGGACTTTATCAAAAGGAATCACGAGAACACACCTTCCACTAAACAATGTTGTTCTACATTCTGGAATCGGTATGGAAGATGTTATCTGGCCCGGAGGGGATACTAGCATTCCAAGTGGTTATGGTAAAAAGTTAAGAATTGGTGTCCGAACTGGACTAACATTAAATGGCTTCGTGGATGCAGTTTATGATGAGCAGAAAAATGTCACATATGCCACTGGGTTCTGTGTTGATGTTTTCAATACTTGCCTTCAAGCATTACCATATGAAGTGCCTTACGAGTTTGTTCCATATGCTCATGGAAGTTACGACGAACTTATAAAAAAGGTCTACAATAAGGTACTAGATGAGTTAAGTATAAATAGTTAAACTATATGCATGAGTAACTTATAAATATAACTATTTTATATATGTTGAACAGGAAATTGATGGGATCCTGGGAGATTCAACAATCTTGGCTAAAAGATATGAATTTGTTGATTTCACCTCAACTTACACTGACCTTGGTTTAGGAACACTAGCAAAAAGCACCAGAAAAGATATGTGGATCTTCTTGAAGCCATTGAATGTAAATCTATGGCTATGTTTTACAGCTTTTCTTATCTTCAATTGCTTCGTTATTTGGGCTATTGAAGCTATGGATCTAGATTCTAAAAGCTCTTCATCTCAAGGAATTGGAATGTTCTTTTGGCTCATTGTATTGACCATATTTTCTGCTCAAAGTTGTCTTTCTTTCTCTTCAATATGTACTCTATTAATATCTTGAAACAACATTACTCCATAATCTCATTATATCTGTTATGTTTCACATTGTAGAAGAGAAGTTGGCAAGCAACCTATCAAGATTTGTGATGTTTGTTTGGTTAATCGTTGTGCTTGTTCTGATTTCAAGTTACACGGCAACATTGACTTCGCTGTTGACAGTTGAACAATTTGAAATAGCGTCAAAAGCGGGGATTGTGGATGGCACTTTCTTTGGAGGATTGACTGTCAACAATACGAATTTTACAGGGTCTATGCAAATGTCATATACCTCATATGATGACTATGCTGAGGCGTTAACAAAAGGTGGAAAACACGGAGGTGCAGATGCCATTGTTGATGAAGTTCCATATATCAAGATGTTTCTTGGCAAGTACTCTAATGACGACTACGCCATGGTCTCATCTGAACCTGTAACTTCTGGATTTGCCTTTGTAAGTACTAAGTATCATATAATCTCTCATTTTATTTTTTTTCGTGTATACGCTTATCACTAACTTCGTTATCATTCAGATATTTGCAAAAGGGTCTCCACTGGTAAAAGATATGTCAAGGGAAATAACTAAAATAAGAGAAGATGGAACTCTAAAATTATTGGAGAAGAAGTGGTTTGAAACTGAAGTTTCTTCTGTATTACCCCAAGATTCTTCCACAAAGACAGCTAAAACCTTAAGCCTTGAAAGATTTGGTGGTTTGTTTGTTATCAGTGCTGCCTCTTCATGTTTAGCTCTTATCATCTCTGTAGTGTACTTAATTTGCGCTAAAATGGAGATCCTTAGTATCATTTCCGTTCTATCGGGACCAGGTTTAATGTCTACCATAAGGTATCTCTTTCATAGAAAGGTGATTTATAGATAAATAGGAATGCGATTTTGATACTTTGAACCCAACATAATGTAATAATGTCTGCTTTAGATTAGTTGAGACTTGAGTGCAAATTGACAATTTGTGGGTTGATTTTTTTTTTGTGATGTAACAGGATTATATAGTTCTTTTCTTAAAGAAAATGTATGAAAACTGTCGGAACCCCCGACCCCTACCCCGGGAGCGGGCTGCCGCGAGCTCAGATTCGGTGGTATCCGTATTTTTAACAGTTTGGCAGCGGAAATTTTCATTAGGACCGTAGTTAGGAAATATATTTTATTAGAGTAAACCACCATATTTTATAATAATAAACACATAGGAAAAACCCAAGTTTTCATTACAATCTGTTTATAGGGATAAACCCTATTTTATTCAAATAAAACGTCTTCTTTTATTTAGGTAACTTTTATAGCCACTTTTCCAAGCCTTCAGTGCTCTCCAGCTGGCTTCTATTTGGCTTTCACATTTTGTTACCTGAAACGCGTTTTAAAAACATTTGTCAGTGGGAAATACTGGTGAGTGAATCCTAATTTAATCAAAACAGGTTTTATCATCTTACAGTATTGAGGGCAATCAGCAATTACATTTGTTTCAAATTCTTACTTTAATTACCACCCACGGTACTGTCGACCCGACTTGTGGTCATGTTACTACTCACAGTGTAGTAACAAATTTTGTATACAAAACCCTAACATACCGACGAATAATTGTAGAATTACAAATACTCAATCACTGGCAATATAATGTAAAACATTTGAGGTTTTGTAAAACAGTTTACACAAAAAGGAGATTACTCACATTGCTAATTTAGGTATTTTCCTTGTGACTTCCTGGTTGTAATCTATAAATTAAACAATGCACAAGCGTTAGTATAATAATCCATTTTATATTAGTTATACCCTCCCCGAGACAGAAACTCCAACGACTACGTAGGGAAGAGCCACAACAGCCGTTACGGAGCACTAGATCAATCGGGCAGCGTATCTAATACGTAACCGGGGGTTAAAATACTTACAACGAGACAGAGCTTCGCTAATTAAGGCGGTATTATGCCCGGGAATTACTTATACTATTCAGAAATTGAGAGAGAAATGTGAGATTTGAGCGACGGAAATGAACTGCCGATGCTCCCAATTTATAGGATCTGATCTCGGCTTCCTCGCGGCCCGCGAAGGATATATAAGGGGTCTTCACGCCCCGCGACGTAGGGTGTGTAGGGCCTAGCTTTACTAAGTTGGTTTCTAGCTTCGACACGCGTGACGACACGTGGCGCGCTAGGGTTTCGCTTAGTGGTTTAGCTGTCGCGGCCCGCGAGCACCCTTAATTTCTTGTTTTTATTTAATTTTTATAAAAATAAAGTATTTCGGGTCTATTTGTCGTATACGGGGTGTCTTTTAGGACGTATAGGGGTGTTATAAATATTTTTAGGAGGGTTGTTATATCATCCCCACCTTGTTTTAGAACTCGTCCTAGAGGTCTACTGGAACAGGTGTGGATATTTTCTCTGCATCTCTGATTCAAGCTCCCAAGTGTATTCTGGTTCTCTTTTGGAATCCCATTTCACTTTGACTAGAACTAATCTCTTGTGTTTGAGATTCTTGATCTTTCTGTCTTCAATCTGTAGAGGTCTCTCTACAAACTTAAGTTTCTCATTTACCTCTATGTCCTTAAGAGGTACCACTAATGATTCATCGGCTAAACACTTTTTGAGATTGCATACATGAAAGACATCATGTATTCCTGCCATTTCCTCTGGCAGTTGTAGCTAATTGGCTACTGGTCCTATTCTTCTAATAATCTCAAAAGGTCCAACATAGCTGGGACTTAGCTTTCCTCTTTTGATGAATCTAACCACTCCTTTCTATGGAGAAACTTTCAATAATACCTTGTCTCCTATTTGAAATTCCAAGGGTTTTCGCCTGTTATCAGCATAACTCTTTTGTCGATCGCGTGCTGCTTTTAGTCTTTCTTTGACTTGGATAATCTTGTCCGTTGTTTCTTGTACTATCTCTGGTCCAGACAATTGCTTTTCTCCAATTTCTGCCCAACAGACAGGAGTTCGGCACTTTCGTCCATAAAGTGCTTCAAACGGTGCAGCATTAATACTGGTATGATAGCTGTTATTGTAAGAAAATTCTATCAATGGTAAATGATCATCCCAATTTCCTCCGAAATCAATTACACAAGCTCTAAGCATATCTTTCATAGTCTGAATTGTCCTTTCGCTTTGTCCATCCGTTTGAGGATGATAAGCGGTGCTTAGATTTAACTTGGTTCCTATTGCTTTTTGGAAACTTGTCCAAAAATGAGAAGTAAAACGGCTATCTCTATCAGAAACAATAGATAAAGGAATTCCATGTAAAGAAACAGCTTCATTTACATACAACTTGGCTAGTTGTTCCATACTAAATGTTTCTTTCATTGGTAAGAAATGAGCAGATTTGGTTAATCTATCTACAATCACCCATATTGTATCATTACCTTTTCGTGTCTTGGGTAATTTGGTAACAAAGTCCATTGTTATCAATTCCCACTTCCATACAGACATTTCTAATTGCTGCAACAAGCCTGAGGGTTTTTGATATTCAGTTTTAACTTGTGAACAAGTTAGACACCTAGCAACATAGGCTGCTATATCCTTTTTCATTCCTATCCACCAGAAATTCTTTCTTAAGTCTTGATACATCTTATCACTTCCAGGGTGTATCGTATACTTTGACTTATGGGCTTCTTCTAATACCCGGTGGCGTAGGTTTCCTTGTTTAGGTATCCAAACCCTTTTCTTATGGAATCTCCAAATTCCATCTGTTCCTTGTTCTAATTCCTTAATCATTCTTTTTAATTTTTCAGTATCATCCTTGATTACTGATTCTTGTACTTCTCTAATCTGTTCATTTAATCTGCAGATTTAATTTAAGAGAACGTATTCTTCTTGGCTTTTCATGATACTTTCGACTTAAAGCATCAGCTACTACATTAGCTTTTCCAGCATGATACTGGATATTACAATCGTAATCACTGAGAAGTTCCATCCATCGTCTTTGTCTCATATTTAACTCTTTTTGCCCAAAAATGTATCTTAGACTCTTATGATCGATGAAGACAACAAATTTATTTCCATACAAATAGTGTTTCCAAATCTTAAGGGCAAAAATTATGGCTCCTAACTCTAAATCATTAGTTGTATAATTCTCTTCATGATTCTTAAGTTGTCTAGAAACGTAGGCTATAACCTTTTGACGTTGCATCAACACACATCCATAACCTAACTTAGAAGCATCACAACAGACTATAAAGTCTTCAGTTCCTTCTGGTAACGCTAATATGGGTGCGTTGGTTAATCTTTGCTTAAGAATTCTAAAGGCTTCTTCTTGTTTTGGTCCCCATTCAAACTTAATGGATTTACAGGTTAGCTTCGTTAATGGAATAGTTATTCTAGAGAAATCTCGGATAAACCGTCTATAATAACCTGTCAGTCCTAGAAAACTTCTCACCTCTGTTGGTGATTCAGGGACTTTCCATTTAGTAATTGCCTAGATCTTTGTGGGATCCACATGAATTCCTTCATGATTAACTAAATGTCCAACAAATTGTAATTCTTCTAACCAGAATTCACATTTTGAAAATTTAGCATAAAGCTTTTCTTTTCTCAATAATGTGAGAAGTGCATGCAGATGTGCTGCATGTTCCTTTTTACTCTTAGAGTAAACGAGAATATTATCTATAAAAACAATTATGAATTTATCCAAATATGGTTTACATATTCGGTTCATCATGTCCATAAATGCGGCTGGGGTATTGGTAAAACCAAATGGCATGACTGTAAATTCATAACGGCCATATATTGTCCTAAAAGCGGTCTTAGGAATGTCCTCTTCCTGTACCTTCAATTGACGATATCCAGAACGTAAATCGATCTTTGAAAAGAATCGAGCTCCTTGCAATTGATCAAACAGATCATTGATTCTCGGTAATGGGTACCGATTTTTAATCGTGACTTTGTTTAATTCTCAGTAATCAATGCACATACGCATTGACCCGTCCTTCTTGACAAACAAGATTGGTGCTCCCCATGGTGATGAACTTGGTTGTATGAATCCTTTCTCCAGAAGCTCTTCCAGTTGTTTCTTCAATTCTTGCATTTCTGCGGGTGCCAAACAATAAGGTGCTTTGGCAATCGGTGCTGTTCCTGGTAGCAGGTGAATTCTGAATTCAACTTCCCTGTCTGGCGGTAGTCCAGGTAATTCTTTTGGGAAGACGTCTGAGAATTGAGATACTACGGGAATATCTTTCAATTATTTTCCTTTAGTGTTAATGGTTATGGAAATCATATACACTAACGATCCTTTCCTTGCATAGCTTGCAGTTTTCATCACAGAGATAAATTTTGTGGATCTGGTTGGCTTATTTCCTTTAATTGTGATCTTTTCACCCTTTGGTGAATTTACTTGTATTGACGTTTGATCACATAAAATGCTGGCTTTATTGGCTATTAACCAATCCATTCCTAATACAATATCAAATCCGGCCAGTTTCATTGGGTAAAGGTTAGCAATAAAATTTTGGTTTAGAATTTCTATTCTTGCTCCCTGCAAGATTTCAGTAATCTTAATGGATTCTCCATTTGCCGTTTCTACTAGACATTCTTGTTGGAGTTTAGTTAATGGTTGATCGAGAATTTTGCAAAATGAAGTATTAATAAAACTTTGGTTTGCACCAGAGTCAAATAATACTTTATCAAAAACATCATTAACTAAAAACGTACCGGCAATCACATCCGGAATCATCTTGGCTTCTTCTGCAGTTCAAACAAATGCTCTAGCATTCTTAGTAGTCTTGTTGTTCATGGCTAGAGCTAGTTTCGGATAATTTGGCTTGATATGTCCTTTTTCTCCACAATTAAAGCATACCCCGTTGCTAGGTTTCTTCCTACAATCTTCTTCCTTATGTCCCGGTATCTTGCAGTAATTGCAGTATGTAGAACATCTCCTAGAATGCTTCTTCTTGCAGGCCTTACAGTAAGGTGCAGAAGTAGAGCCTATACTTTTCCCACGATTAAAATTTCCAGAACAAAATTCTTGGGTAAGCCTTTGAGCGAGGTTCTTCCTCTAGTTTTCTTCTTGTGTAAGTACCAATTCATCAGTCAAGGTATTGGCTAGTTCTACAGCTTCTTCTATGGTTTGTGGTCTAGCTGCCTTGACTACATGTTTAATCTCACCAATTAATCCCCAGATGTAACGGGAGATTAATATTGATTCTGGTAAAGCTAGGGTTGGCACTATTCTAGCATATTCGAAGAATAATGTAGTATAACCTTTACAGTTTACTCCAGTCATTCTAAGGTTTAAGAATTTATTAGCAATCTTTTCCTTTTCATTGGGAGGACAACATTTCCTCTCAACCATATTCTTAAACTCAGTCCATTCCATATTATAGACTTGGTCACTTCCCCTAGACTGGAGAATCGTGTTCCACCATTCTAAAGCTGCATTCTTAAACAGATTGGAAGCAAACATGATTTTGTCTTCCTCTGCACACTTGCTTATTTTTAAGACAACCTCTGTCTTTTCTATCCAACGTAAAGCTGCAATGGCTCCTTCATTGCTAGAGAATTCTATTGGTTTGCAAGACCAGAATTCTTTATAAGAACAACCATAGGACATGGTTCTTCTTCTTTTTGGAATGGGTATTTGAAGTAATGGTCCATTGTTATTGTTCACACTGTGACTTGGTTCAGTGTGCTGTCATTTACTTCTATTTGCAGATTTATTTTCTGCTTCTTTAACAATTCTGAGGATATATGGCATAGCATCTATAATCCCTTGTGTTGGATGGCACTATTTTCTAATTGGTTTCCATTATTCTCGTTATTCTGGTTTTCCTGATTCACTTGGTTGTCCATCGGGATTATATACATTTACCAAGTATTAATATCACAGAATAAAGTTTAATGTAAACAATCACACAAACAAACACATTGATCAAAATCGTCGTGCATTGCGACATTTACTCTATTTTATCTATATCTATTACAAACTGCAACTGGAATTTAAAATTACAATACTAGTGTGACAACTGGCACAAAACCGGTAATTTCTGTGCAGTGTTGATTATTATTTAATATCTGCAATTATGTGCTTAAGTGTCAACATTGTCTGATTACATGCTATACATGTGAATTCATGCACTTTTTATACTTCAAATATTGCTTTATGCATTACTCCATAAACTCATCGGTAAGATATGCTGTGTCAGCAATTCTACAGAAAGAATTCAGATAATAGAATTAGGGCCTAGGAATAGGTCCAACATCTAAAATACATTAAAACCCAAGTGTGAATACAAGGGTTAACATATAAACTTTCCGGAAGCTAAACTATGCACTAAAAAGCACCCGAAACTCACTTTAAATACAGAATTTTGCATAAATCAGCATAATTCAGCTATAATAAGCTATTTAACACAATAATATCATGCAAAATCTATGGATTAGTGTCCAAAATAACTTACAAAGTGTCGGTAATTGAAACTGTCACAAAAGGTGCTTCATACTTAGTGAAACTGCGCAATTCAGCACTTTAACGAACCATAACGAACCGAACAACCGGACAATAACCGGGACATCAAAATTTGACTAGAAGTAATGTTTTTATAATATTAAACTAGTATTGGTGCTAGAACACTTTAAAAATCATATAAACACCTAAACACACTTAAACTAACTTAAACCCCCTCGTTTGCACTTTAAACCCCTAACTTCCCAAAAATTACACTTTACCCCCCTCCTCTTCACCCATGGCCGGCCCCTATGGGCCCCATACACCTTTTGAATATTTTATTTAACCTTGTTCCCTTGTTTGAGTGCATATAATCTAATGAGAGATCACATGTTGGAACTTTTTTCTGTAAGACCACAAGTAAGTAACCATTGCCCATTATCTCAAAAATACTTCATCTTCTTCCTCTCCCTTACTCTTGGTCTCGGCTCACAACCCCCACACACACATTTCCATTTTCAAGCTTCAATCTCATGATTCAAGGTCACTAGAAGGTGTAAGAAGCTTACCTAAGAAGGTGTAAGGTGCTAGAAGTGGAAGGACCCCACTTTGGAGCTTTTAACCTCTCATTTTCTTCCTTGTTCATCATCCTCATTTTTGTGCCACTTCCCTAGCTATTAGAGCTAGTAGTAAGCTTCTTGATCAATAAAATATTTCATGTTTATGTTATGTACAAGTTTCACCATCTAAACAACTTAACTTTTAAAGAAGAAAATGAGAAGATCTAACATATTTATGAAGAAATCAAGTGATTACATGAATTTTTAGTGTATGTAATGAAGTTGTTGATGTTATATCTTGTGTTTATGTTTAGATTAAGTATGTCAAAGCTTGGGTCTAACAAGTTTAAGCATGGATCTTGAAGGATCCATGGTTAAACTTGAAGATGAACACATGAAGCATTATGTGAACATGAAAAATGAATTTTTATGCATAAACTTGTAATTTTGAAGTAATAAAGTGTGTGTAGAACTAATTTTTGAAACTAAATCTCATGGAAAGTTTGTTAAAAAGTTAACATAAGGATTGTTTATGAAAGATCTAAAGTTATTAAGCTTGGATCTTGAAAGATCCATGGTTAAACTTGATGTTAAAAATGATGATCTTTCTAATGGACATAAAAGTGGTTTTAGAAATATGATTTACAAACTTTGAAAACATTAAACTCATGGATGAGTTGGTTAGTAAAATAAAGTCTCATAAAAGTTTGCTTAAAATACTCAAGAACACTTATTTTTGGAAAGATCATAATATGTAAAGTGTAGATCTAAAAGACTACACATTTTTAACAAGAATCAAGTTCACCATGATGTTTCATATGAAGAAGTTAGTGTTTATTATTGAGAATTTTTTTGGTGATTGAAAAGAAAATAAACACATGTTTTGAAAACATGGGAAACCTCCATTTTTAGGGGAAACTATGTCAAAATTTTTATAAAATTTTGACACTTAGAGAAATATAAGTTTTGGTGAAACTTATTCCCTAAAAATTCACCTAAAAATATTTACCAAGGTTTCCCTAATTTTTGTGTAAAATTACAAGTCAAAAAAAGGTGATTTCTTCAACATAAAATTTATATTAAGTATGTATATTTTTAGGGGTATATATATATATATTTAGTGATCACCAAATTTTGTGCTAAATGTATATCTTGTGTATTATATATAATAGTGTATTAGGAACTTGAAAATACACTAAATACTCCCAAGGAGTATGAATACAAAAATACACATACAAATACATGAGAGTACATAAGTATACAAGTATACAAAATACCTCACAAAGAAGCACATAGACAAATGCAAGAAAATATATTTATGAAAATATATTTCTTAACATATTATTGAATTTGGACACTATGGACTTAAATATGTATTTTTGGACAAAAATATATAACCATTACCAAGTAATGGAATTTATATAAAAATCGGGTGAATAACGAGAATGATTATATATATATATATATATATATAGGGAGAAAATCATGCGAGAACCACCTCTTATTGTGAGAACCGCGAGAACCAATGTGAACACACCAAAAATGCCTAAAAATAGCTAAAAATCACACAAATTTTTTTTTTTTGAATTTTTTAATATTTTTTATAAAAAAAATCGCTATTTTTTTTGCTTCGAAAAGTAGCGATTTTAACATAAAAAATATTAAAAAATTCAAAAAAAAAATTTTAGATTTTTTTTTAATTTTTTTAGATTTTTTTAGGTTTTTTGGGGGTTTAGTTTTTAGCATTTTAGCTTGGGGGGGGGGGGGGGTTTAGGTTTTTGGGGGGTGGGGGAGGGGGGTTTAGGTTTTTGGGTGGGGGGGGGGGTGGGGTTAGGTTTTTTTTAGGTTTTTTTTAGCATTTAGCTTGGGGGGGGGGGGTGGGGGTTAGGTTTTTTTTAGCTATTTTAGGTTGTGTTCACATTGGTTCTCAAGGTTCTCACAATAAGGGTGGTTCTCGCATGAGCCCCTCCCTATATATATATTATAGCATGACAATATATATATATATATATATTTCATACAAGTCTTAAAAATATATTATTTTTAAGAAATATAATTCCGAAAGTAATAAAAATCAAAGTATTGATTTTTGGTGAAAAATACAAACTACACAAATATTTACATAAAATATAAGTATACTTTCCTAAGGATACTTGTGCAAAAATAATATGGAGATTATTATTTCACAAAATACTTATATTTATTTTTGGTAAATTAATATACGTAACATACCTGAAAAGTTGAAAATATAAATTATTTTTAACAACTTATTACCAGTAAAAGTCTACGAAAATGAATATATATTTGTGAAGTGAAATATATATTTACAAATAAACAATATATACTCAAAGTGCAAACACATGACAAACGGGCAAGACCCGACAAACATGGGCACGACCGTCATAAAGAATGAACGTACAAAGAACATACACATAAACAAAAGATGGCAACTTGTACTTGTGTGATACAAGTCTAGTGACTAACATTAATAGAACGCGCATAGGTCACGACACTACAAAACCAACCGGTGAAGTTTGCGGCGCAGGATACGCAAAGTAGTGAGTTCATGTCCCCACATTTAAACTTTTACTTTTTTTCTAAACTTGGGGAAAATACATGTGTTATGGTATGTTGATTTCAAAACTAAGGAATGATACTTTAGATCATGTCACGAATAGGGTGCCGTAAGCACCATTAATCAATTTCATACCAAGACTGCAGAACAAAAGGTTAGATCTAATGGGTTTCAGGCAACCACACTCTTGGCCACTCTTTTACCAAGCAGTGCTTTTGTGTCTCTAGTCGTGAATCGACAGTCGTGAATCGACAGTCGTGAATCGACAGTCGTGAATCGACAGTCGTGAATCGACAGTCGTGAATCGACAGTCGTGAATCGACAAGTAAAAATGGCTATGGTTTGGATGCTTCCTATGTCGTGTCACATGTTAATGGCCTTGCAAACCATTAGCGATCTCGATTTCCTTACATTTATAGAAGTACATATTTCAGTACAATTACATACCATGTTTTCTACAACGAATGCTTAAATGTTTATACAAAACTGCATGAATTCACACCAACATTATGTTGACGATTTTCCAAAACTTACATGTATTTCAGGAAACAAGATGGATCTTGGGCACTGGTGTTGTTTTTAAGACATAAATTTCAAGCTTAGATGTCATTCACTTTTGTTTTGTATCATAACTTGAGGGTTTTGGTTGAAACTTAAATGACTTGTGTTAGTAACATTTCAATCTTATGAATGGATGAACATCTTGTTTTAATCATATAGTTGTTTATTATAATTGAATGCAATGATATTGAGCAAGTCACACATCATACGCTTCCGAAAAAGTCAGGGTGTGACAGTTTGGTATCAGAGCTTCGATTGTAGTGAACTAGGATTCCTTCTCGAGTCTAGACTACAATCACTAGGATTCTCTCACGAAAAACATTTTCACAAAATATTTTTCATTGCATTTACAAAAAGCGCCAAGATCCACAAGTCGAACATTTTTTTTTTCAAAGGGAAGACAAAGTAAAGACAAAGCAAGGACATTAGTAGGGAGAATACCCCGACTAATGTGCCAATTGAGGTATAGTCAGTCCCTGTGGGATAGACTTGCCAAAGACAAAATGACCCCCGAAAGAACAGACGAGAATTATATGTAATATGTTGCATTTATTGCCTGTATATACTAAATAACATTATCATTTATTCATACATATATATATATATATATATATATATATATATATATATATATATATATGTGTGTGTGTGTGTGTGTGTGTATGTGTGTGTGTGTACACGATAACTATTGTCGGGAACGAAATACCTTCGACTTTGAACTCCATTATTATTCTTGACTCGCACAATGAGACTATCAACCACGTTTTTATTGCGGGGCTTATGGCTGACGTACTTACCAAACGAGACCCTGAGCTTACTTCCGTAAGAGATGGTTGTTCTTCCCTATCGAATGTGAAGGTGTCTGACTACGATAGCGACGGCGAGGCGGATGAGGTAGCCTTGGACAACGACCTTACCAGTGGGACGAGGACCCTGCGGCATTTACGAAACCTGATTGACGACACGTTTGTCCACACAAGGAAGATGAGATACTCATCTTGAAGTTGCCCCTCCAGCTACTACTACTAGGAGCTCTCCTTACTCCTAATATGTCTAAGCATTGTGCCAAATCGCGCGTAATGTCAACGGATGATAGCGCGTGGACCACCATAATGGTCTTTTCTATGTCGAAGGTATGAGGACAGTGGTGTCCCCTCTCTGACTGATCAGCTGCTTTGAACGAGGGAAAATTAGGGTGACCGTGCAAGACAATTTATTATTACGGAGGGCCCACATAATAACAACTTGTAGTGCATAGAAATCTTGGTGAACTCTGCGGGTCAAGCTAATGATCATTACACAATCGAAAATCCCAAGTTGTTCAAATCTTCATATAGTAGAACACCAATCGAGATAGTTACTATAACACTCTACAAGTGGGAAGCCTGTCTTTCCCTACATCGTGCCTAACATCCCTACCTGTAGTACAAATCATTGGGAACCGGTATCCAAACAAGTGAAGATGGTTAACACTCAGAAAAGATTTTCCTCAATACTTTGAGATTCTTATTGTAAGGAGCCTACAACACCCTAACTTATCCATTGTAGTCATTACGACAGGCCCCAACATTTGGTACCCGTTTTACCCCAAGGAGGTAGCATGGCGCGAGCTGTAGTGTAACTTATTTACCGAGCTCTATTCGGCATTCAGGAAGACTAGGCCAACCATATTGGGACTCGTGGAGTCCAAGCCAAATCAACGTATGCGTCACACAACCCGGTGTGGCAAAAGGGTCCTCCCTATATTGGACAATCAAGGACCATGGAGTAGAGAACACATATTATAAGGACAAAAACGACCACCAGAATCTCCCCTTCCCAACAGATTGTTGTTCCAGTTAGGCACATGGAAGATACATGCAAGAAGATTCTTCTCGATCTTCACCCCTATTAGTACCTCCACACTCTCTATCCCTTAATGCACCCCATCGTTAGGGTAGTGCCTTTACACCCAATAAACCGCTCCACGTTTAATTCGGTCCCGAGGAAGAAGTCATGCACCCTCGCGACCTTATCTCTACGTTTTCACTATCACTTTCTCCTATACGTGGTAGTAATGCACAACCCCCCATCTCCTATGAAGCATACCCGTTTATGTAAAACTAAAGACTATGGAAGAGTCAGAGACTTGAGGAATAAACAAGGAACAAGGTGAAGGGAAGACCTCACCGTATTTTTTTTATATAGCCTTGGATGACTTGCATCAATCAGAGTAAGGTGACTATGAGGAGGTTTGCTACGCAAGACTAATTGCAACAAGTTGATATGGTGTATGTAAAAGTCGATGTACCCTTAGCAAGATTTTGATGTGACTCATTTTACCTCGCTACAATGATAAGATGATTACGGTGGGAAGATTTGCATAAGATCATTAGGAATTACCCTACCTTTATACTTGTGGTGCACGATGAATAAGCTTTGCTTTCACACAAAGACAACAACATTTATTCCAAAATAAATGTTTAATCTCGTCGATCTGTTTTATACATGAGAATCACATGGAACCACGGCAAAGGAAACGCTGGCCGAGTCTAATCAGAACCTTTACCTGCAACAAGAGCTGAGCCTGAAGCTCTGTGGGGCTAACAAGTTGCTGAAGCAATCGTCCAATACGAAGCAAACAACACTGAAAACAACGGCGAAATAAGAGGAAGTATACACATCCCAAGCAAAGCTCTAAAGCAAACAACAAACATAAGGAAACCGCTGCGACTAGGAAAGTCAAGGCATTCGTTGTCACGACTAAGATAGGTGATAAAAACTACCAAGGAGAACTACCAAAGTGTGATAGATGTGGTTATTATGACACAGGTCCATGCAGGACTCGTAGGTGTGAAATTGGGGCAAGACCGGGCATAGCAAGGAGGCATGCTTGTCTAGTATGAGACATGTGAATGGAATTTAGGACAGTAATAGCAATGGCAAAGGCCAAGAGTTGCTACGGAAGTGGCGACAAAGGACACTATCAGAAGGACTGTCCGAAGAAAAGTTCAAGCACTTGGGAGCATTTTCATGAAGGGAATACGCAAGGCACGCTAGGACCCGAAAGTAGTTACGAGTACGTTCCTTATAAACCGACGCATTGCGTCCGTTCTATTTGATACCGGTGCCGACTTCGGTATTAAGTCTATGGAACTTAAGGATATACTTGGCTTAGAAAAAGAGTAAACTAGACACCCCATATTCTATAGAGTTGACAAATGGGAAATTTGTCGAAGTGGATGAAGTTATTAAGGGTTGTATACTTGGACTTGGGGAAACGAAAATTCTCTATCAACCTTCTACCAGTTGGGTTAGGTAGTTTCGATGTGGTAGTCGTCATGGAGTGGATATTCGAGAATAAGGCTGAAGTTGTTTGTCACGAGAAATCATTCGCATCCCTCTCGCGAATGATGAAATGCTCATAGTGCATGGAGAGAAAAGAGACACACCCTTGCGAATCACCAACTGTTTGAAGGCACAGAAATGCCTACGAAAAGGATGTGTATTGATTTTAGAGAATTGAATAAGCTCACTGTCAAGAATCGGTATCCATTACTGAGGATTGACGACTTATTCGATCATTTACAAGGATCGAGCTATTACTCCAAGATCGACCTTCGATCTGGCTATCATCATTTAAGGATCCAAGAGGAGAGCATACCAAAGACTGCGTTCAGGACTCGTTATGGGCATTACGAGTTCCTGGTGATGCCATTTGGGTTGACGAACGCGCCGGCAGTGTTTATGGATCTGATGAATCGTGTCTGCAAACCCTATCTCGATAAATTCGTGATTGTATTTATCGATGATATTCTGATTTATTCATGAACAAAAGAAGAGCACGAGCAACATTTCAGAACCATTCTGGAACTACTGAAGAAAGAGAAGCTTTATACAAAATTCTCAAAGTGCGAATTCTGGATTCGCGAAGTATAGTTCCTTGGTCATGTTGTGAACGAGAATGGTATCCATGTAGACCCAGCAAAGATTAAGGCAATAAAGAATTGGGAAGCTCCCAAAACGCCAACTGAAGTTCGACAATTTTTGGGATTAGCGGGCTATTATCGCCGATTTATCGAGAATTTCTCCAAGAAAGCTCAACCGCTGACTTCTCTTACGCAGAAAGACAAGAAGTACGAATGGCGAGATAAGTAGGAAGAAGCCTTCCAAATTCTCAAAAGCAAGCTATGCGATGTACCAACACTATGTTTACCCGAAGGCACAGAAGACTTCGTGGTATATTGTGATGCTTCGCGTCAAGGGTTGGGTTGCGTGCTCATGCAACGCCAAGACAGTTGAAGGTTCATGAAATGAATTATACCACCCACGACCTGGAGCTAGGCGTGGTGGTGTTCACCTTGAAGATTTGGCGACATTATTTGTACGGTACTCAATGTACTATCTTCACTGATCATAAAAGCTTACAGCATATATTTGATCAGAAGGAATTGAATATGTGTCAGCGACGCTGGGTTGAGTTGCTGAACGATTATGATTGTGAGATTAAATACCATCCCGGAAAAGCAAACGTAGTAGCAGACGCTTTAAGTCGAAAGGAAAGGGTTAAGACCCTGAGAGTTCGAGCATTGGAAATGACTATTCGAACAAATATCACTGCATGCATACATGACACACAACAAGAAGCCCTTAAGAAGGAAAATCTTAGAGCTAAATATCTCCGAGGTATGGAGAAGAAATTGGTGCCAAACAAAGAGGGAACCTTATACTTTATCGGACGCATTTGGGTTTCGCTCTATGGCGGTATTCGAGAAGTCATCTTTGATGAAGCTCACAAGTCGAGATACTCGATCCATCCAGGATCGGATAAAATGTATCAAGACTTGAAGGAGTATTATTGGTGGCCAAGACTCAAAAGCAACATTGTTGCATACGTTGGAAAGTGCCTAACCTGTGCTAAGGTTAAGGCCGAATATCAGAAACCGTCTGGTCTACTGTAACAACCGGAGATACCCATGTGGAAGTGGGAGCAAATATCAATGGACTTCATAACGAAATTACCCAGGACCCCTAGAGGGCATGATATGATATGGGTGATAGTTGATCGTTTAACGAATTCTGCTCATTTCCTACCAATCTGAGAGAAGGATAACACCGGAAAGCTTGCTGAGCTGTATCTTAAGGAAACTGTGGCATGACATGGAGTGCCTATTTCGATTATTTCAGATAGAGATAGACGTTTGTTTCAATGATCTGGCAATCCTTCCAGGAGGCCTTTAGATCTCAGTTAGATCTAAGCATGACCTTCCATCCGCAAACAGACGGCCAGAGCGAACGGACCATACAAACACAGGAGGATATGCTTCGCGCATGTGTTATGGATCTTGGCGGTAGTTAGGATACTCATCTACCTTTAGTTGAGTTTTCCTATAATAACAGCTACCATACGAGTATAAGAGCCGCACCGTTCGAAGCTCTATATGGCCGCAAGTGCCGTTCACCTTTGTGTTGGGCAGACGCTGGAGACAAACAATTGATTGGTCCTGAACTTGTTCAAGAGACAACCGACAAGACTATGCAGATCCGAGAGCGCATTAAGGCGGCTCGTGATTGACAGAAGAGCTACACTGATCGTAGACGAAAACCCTTAGAATTCAAGGTGGGAGACAAAGTTTTGCTGAAAGTCTCACCTTGGAAGGGTGTAGCAAGGTTCGGAAAACGTGGAAAGCTGAATCCACGATACATCGGACCATTCAAGATCTTAGAAAGAATTGGTACCGTGGCGTACAAATTAGAATTACCGGAAGAACTTAATGGTGTACATGATACGTTCCATGTGTCAAACTTTAAATAGAGTCCAACCCAAGAAATAGTTATCATTCCTGCAGATGAGGTGCATATCGACGACACACTCCGATTTACAGAACAACCTGTTGAGGTAACGGATTGGAAGATCCATAAAACAAGGAGGAGTCGCATTAAGCTTGTCAAAGTACGTTGGAACTCTAAGCACGGACCCGAGTACATGTGGGAACGTGAAGACCGGTTCAAAGCCAAGTACCCCCACCTGTTCGAGAAAGCTCCTGCGGGAGGTAACTCAGCCTGAATTTCGGGACAAAATTCTTTTAACGGTGGGAGACTGTGACAACTGGCACAAAACCGGTAATTTCCTTACAGTGTTGATTATTATTTAATATCTGTAATTATGTGCTTAAGTGTCAACATTGTCTGATTACATGCTATACATGTGAATTCATGCACTTTTTATACTTCAAATATTGCTTTATGCATTACTCCAAGCGTTGCGTCAGAAAGACTAGTAAACTCACCGGTAAGACACGCTGTGTCAGCAATTCTGTAGAAAGCAGTCAGATAAAAGAATTAGGGCCTAGGAATAGGTCCAACATCTAAAATACATTAAAACCCAAGTGTGAATACAAGGATTAACATATAAACTTTCCAGAAGCTAAACTATGCACTAAAAAGCACCCGAAACTCACTTTAAATACAAAATTTTGCATAAATCAGCATAATTCAGCTATAATCAGCTATTTAACACAATAATATCATGCAAAATCTATGGATTAGTGTCCAAAATAACTTACAAAGTGTCGGGAATTGAAACTGTCACAAAAGGTGCTTCATACTTAGTGAAACTGCGCAATTCAGCACTTTAACGAACCGTAACGAACCGAACAACCGGACAATAACCGGGACATCAAAATTTGACTAGAAGTAATGTTTTTATGATATTGAGCTAGTATTGGTGCTAGAACACTTTAAAAATCATAAAAACACCTAAACACACTTAAACTAACTTAAACCCCCTCGTTTGCACTTTAAACCCCTAACTTCCCAAAAATTACACTTTACCCCCCCCTCTTCACCCATGGCCGGCCCCTATGGGCCCCACAAACCTTTTGAATATTTTATTTAACCTTGTTCCCTTGTTTGAGTGCATATAATCTAATGAGAGATCACATGTTGGAACTTTTTTCTATAAGACCACAAGTAAGTAACCATTGCTCATTATCTAAAAAATACTTCATCTTCTTCCTCTCCCTTACTCTTGGTCTCGGCTCACAACCCCCACACACATCACCATTTTCAAGCTTCAATCTCATGATTCAAGGTCACTAGAAGGTGTAAGAAGCTTACCTAAGAAGGTGTAATGGGCTAGAAGTGGAAGGACCTCACTTTGGAGCTTTTAACCTCTCATTTTCTTCCTTGTTCATCATCCTCATTTTTGTGCCACTTCCCTATCCATTAGAGCTAGCAGTAAGCTTCTTGATCACTAAAATATTTCATGTTTATGTTATGTACAAGTTTCACCATCTAAACAACTAAACTTTTAAAGAAGAAAATAAGAAGATCTAACATATTTATGAAGAAATCAATGATTACATGAATTTTTAGTGTATGTAATGAAGTTGTTGATGTTATATCTTGTGTTTATGTTTAGATCAAGTATGTCAAAGCTTGGATCTAAAAAGTTTAAGCATGGATCTTGAAGGATCCATGGTTAAACTTGAAGATGAACATATGAAGCATTATGTGAACATGAAAAATGAATTTTTATGCATTAACTTGTAATTTTGAGGTAATAAAGTGTGTGTAGAACTAATTTTTGAAACTAAATCTCATGGAAAGTTTGTTAAAAAGTTAACATAAGGCTTGTTTATGAAAGATCTAAAGTTATTAAGCTTGGATCTTGAAAGATCCATGGTTACACTTGATGTTAAAAATGATGATCTTTCTAATGGACATAAAAGTTGTTTTAGAAACATGATTTACAAACTTTGAAACCATTAAACTCATGGAAGAGTTGGTTAGTAAAATAAAGTCTCATAAAAGTTTGCTTAAAATACTCAAGAACACTTATTTTTGGAAAGATCATAATATGTAAAGTGTATATCTAAAAGACTACACATTTTTAATAAGAATCAAGTTCACCATGATGTTTCATATGAAGAAGTTAGTGTTTATTGTTGATGATTATTGTTGAGAATTGTTTTGGTGATTGAAAAGAAAATAAACACATGTTTTGAAAACATGGGAAACCTCCATCTTTAGGGGAAACTATGTCAAAATTTTTATAAAATTTTGACACTTAGAAAAATATAAGTTTTGGTTAAACTTATTCCCTAAAAATTCACCTAAAAATATTTACCAAGGTTTCCCTAATTTTTTTCTAAAATTACAAGTCAAAAAATGGTGATTTCTTGAAGAGAAAATTTATATTAAGTATGTATATTTCTAGGGGAAAATATATATATTTAGTGATCACCAAATTTTATGCTAAGTGTATATCATGTGTGTTATATATATTAGTGTATTAGGAACTTGAAAATACACTAAATACTCCCAAGGAGTATGAATACAAAAAGACACATACAAATACATGAGAGTACATAAGTATACAAGTATACAAAATACCTCACAAAGAAGCACATAGACAAATGCAAGAAAATATATTTATGAAAATATATTTCTTAACATATTATTGAATTTGGACACTATGGACTTAAATATGTATTTTTGGACAAAAATATATAACCATTACCAAGTAATGGAATTTATATAAAAATCGGGTGAATAACGAGAATGATTATATATATATTATAGCATGATAAAATATATATATATATATATATATATATATATATATATTTCATACAAGTCTTAAAAATATATTATTTTTAAGAAATATAATTCCGAAAAGTAATAAAAATCAAAGTATTGATTTTTGGTGAAAAATACAAAATACACAAGTATTTACATAAAATATAAGTATACTTTCCTAAGGATACTTGTACACAAATAATATGGAGAATATTATTTCACAAAATACTTATATTTATTTTTCAGAAATTAATATACGTAACATACATGAAAAGTTGAAAATATAAATTTTTTTAACAACTTATTACCTGGAAAAGTCTACGAAAATGAATATATATTTGTGAAGTGAAATTTATATTTACAAATAAACAATATATACTCAAAGTGCAAAAACATGACAAACAGGCAAGACCCGACAAACATGGGCACGACCCTCATAAAGAATGAACGTACAAAGAAGATATACATAAACAAAAGATGGTGACTTGTACTTGTGTGATACAAGTCTAGTGACTAACATTAATAGAACGCGTATAGGTCACGACGCTACAAAACCAACCGGGGAAGTTTGTGGAGCAGGATACGCAAAGTAGTGAGTTCATGTCCCCACATTTAAACTTTTACTTGTTTTCTAAACTTGGGGAAAATACATGTGTTATGGTATGTTGATTTCAAAACTAAGGAATGATACTTTAGATCATGTCACGAATAGGGTGCCATAATCACCATTAATCAATTTCATACCAAGACCGCGGAACAAAAGGTTAGATCTAATAGGTTTCAGACAACCACACTCTTGGCCACTTGTAACACCTCGAAAATTTATGTCCAATAGTGTATCGACACGTGTCATGAGCTTTAAACATGTAAGAGATTACTTATGAAGGACTAAAGTTGACAAACAGAGAAAGTATATGAATAAAAGGGTTCAAAGTGTCAACAATGCGTAAATATACTTTACAATAGTCCTACATGATGTTTATTCCCTTAAACGAATAAATTATGGATCACGAAGCTAATTGTGAAAGAAAGTGGGAGATTACAAACTACAGGGGTTAAATGTGTCAACATGTTTAAAGTATACCTCTGAGTGACCTTTTAGCAAACCCAAAGCTTTGTAATGATAAATTATGCTCACTAGAATACGTGATAAAAATTTCACAAAGTTTCGTTATCGTATGAGAAAGTTATGATGAAATTCGTATACGAGGGGTTAAAAGCGTCAACGTTAAAATTAAAGGCTTTTCGGGTGATCACAAAGTTAACCAATGACTTAACAATGTTTAATTATGTCTTGGAGCCCTTAAAAGTCAAGTTAGAGGGCCAAAAGTGCAAGAAATAAACTTAAAACCACGTTTGAAAGGACCAGGGGCTGAAATGTAAATAGCTTAAACTTGTGTGGCTGGTAACTGAGGTGCTGGCGTAGCGCCACCAACAACCCCCTCTGCCGTCGCGCTACGCGACGGCCTTAGCTGGTCAGAATTCATGCACAGGTGTGAGTTCAGCAAGTTAAACCGACTTAGAAACCTTGTATTCGATTCTAGGAACTTGTTTGATGGTTTTTCCATGCCTAGGGAAACCTGGAAGTGATCAAGGAACATCCATAGCCTATTATGGCATGATCTTGATGAATTAAACTCACTATAAGAACCCATTGTTGCAACACTTTGGCATACACTTTGAAAACCATTCAAACTCAACTTCTAGAGATTCCTGGAGCTCAAGCACATTTCCTAGGGATTCTTAGTCATACTTAGGACCTTTGTAAGTGTCCTTAACCTTTCTTAATTCAGTTTTGCTTAGTTAATTAGCTTAAAGTCAAACCGTCGTAATTAAGATTTGACTTCGTCATTAATCTTAATTTGTCCAGTCAAATTTCCAATTGAAAATACCTATGAGTTGGTAATTATGTGGGCAATAAACCCTTAAAAGGGCACCCTCTGATTCCCACTCTAACTAGGTCAATTGTCGGGTCAAAGCTAATCTTAAAAGGTCAACAGAAAGCTTATTTTCAAATAAATGCATAATTAGCAATGTAGAAGCTATGCAACCTGTTTTGTCATTAATATAACTTGGTAATTAATGTAAGAACATGTCTAAACATGTTCAACTCGACAATTTTCAGTTTAAGCTCGGTTCGGAATCGAAAGTCGCATAAGTGGACTTCTACTTTGACTTTCAGTTCTGACCCATTAGAGCATAGTTTAGAAATGCCTTAGAGCTTTAATAGGACCAGGTTACATGTTAGTATAACCCTCTGTGATTATACAACTTGGTTCATTAGTTATCCGATTCATATGCATGTTTCCGTTATATGCCTAAATGTTGACTATTATGCCCTTTTGACCCTAAAACGATATTTTTGAAAATGTAAAAGAATATAAACCTTTAATTCTGATTTATAGACTTGTCCTAAAGATTTGACATCAGTTTGAGGTATAGAATAGAAGTTATGCTCATTAGCGTAAATGAGAAGTTTTTTAGTAATTAAACGGCGTAATTAGAGTATAGCCTATCTAAACCCAATTTTTGATATCAAAATTTTTACCCACTGATGTAATATAATATTTTGGGATTTTTGAAGATTTTTATTTATTTTTAGGCTGAGTATAACATAGAGTTCTAAGCTTGATTCGGCTATTGTCTGTTTTGCCCTTTTGGGCTATAAAATGAGTTTTTCAAAACCTTTTGACCCCAAACCTTTTGCTACTGATTCTAAATGATAAATAAAGTATTTTAAGCTTTCTGGAATAATAAAAATATCAGCTTTTCTTATAAAACCCAGAAATAGCTCAAAATCGCCTTTTTAAGCGTTTTTAACGCATAGTATGTATTAAAACTATTTTAAACATATAAGGTTTGATGCCTACTGATGTGTTCAGTAAATTTTTATATTTTAACAGTAAGCAAAAGTTTTAAACTCAGATTTCCAGTTTTGACCTTTTAGGCTTATGTGAAATTACCAAAATGCCCCTACGGCGCATAGTCTTGTTATAAAAGATAAACTTCACATATTTACAATACCCTACTGTTATAACTTATTAAATTAAGTATTTTTACTGATTAGATCAGACCTGTAACTCAGATTAATATTTAAACTCTTTTATAACCCTTAAAATGACCAAAATACCCCTACGGGGCGTAATTTGAGTCTACATCCGTTTTTGGCATAATAGAAGATATCTTACTGATGTCACAACATATTTAAGGCATATTAACATAGGGAACTTGTATATGACTCATTTGGTTACCCGTTACGCACTTTTCGCGTTCGGATCGGCGTATGTAACTAGTTTACATATATTAGCCGAAACGGGTCAAACCATATCATTTTCATCTCAAAATCCAGAATGTGTTTAGTTTACCCATATTAAACAAGTATCCAAGCTTGTCGGGTCTAAACCACATTCTAATCCGGTCTTCGCTTATTCATGCGTTTTTTGGACCGTATCCTCTTTTAAAACCAACCGGTCTAAGTTTATGCTTAATTAAAGACCCGTAGGATTCTAATAGGTTATTAAAAAACTTCGTTCCAGATTAGGAGCCCGGTAAAAGCTACGTGCACTTGCTGTCTTTGATTTATACTTTGCTCAGGTAAATACTCTTAACTTATTTTCCCTATACGGGCTTGGGATACGGTATTATAATAATACCTCTTGGTCGAGTATGTAGTCATTTAAATCGGATTGTGATTAATGCATTTACATAACTCGTTTTAATCTGTATTATTTGGTGTATGGCCTTTGGGGGTTAAATGACCATGTCTCGGATATCCTTGGCATCATTCAAAGAAATGGCCACGACCTAAGCACGGGGTGTAGGCGTACACCTGACAGTTGCATATGTAAAAACTGGGAATCCCCTTAAAGGAATTAACCTTGTGGGCATTATACCTGTGGCGTGTCACTTAACTTAAGCCGGCTCTTCTAACCGGTACTAATGGACGACAAATAAGTAAAACTGTATACAAGATTATTTTTAAATAATTGTCCCAAGTTATAAATGATATTTTTGCCTAAGTGCATTCAAATTAATTTTCTTAAACTCTTTTCAAAATGAGTCAGTTATTAGTATTTACCAGTGTAAACTGACGTATTTTCCAAAAAGGCTAAGTGCAGGTACTAGACGAAATAGGCTGGCTACTCCTGGCGTCATTAATTAAGTCTCACAAGCTCTAGATGCTAAAGTCTGTTGAACAAGTTTCCTTTTTATTCGATCCGCCTGTTGATCTGTTTCAACTATTTTGTGATACTTAATATTACAATTTTATTCAGTTGAAATAAATCTATCTTTTGTTTCCGCTGTGCATATTAAATTGGGTTGTTTGACTATGATGATATCAACTACGTCACGATACTCCCCACCAGGCCCACCGGTAATACATGGAAATATCGGGGTGTGACAGGTTGGTATCAGAGCCAACACTGAGTGAATTAAACACTAGCCTTTTGTGTTTAATCTCAGTTACACAGTTGCACATTCTCGAGTCTAGACAAAGAACATATGACTAATCCTAATTCGTTTTATTTTGTCTTTTATTTGTTTCCTTGTTATTTTCTGTTTAGCCCCTGCATGGGCATGTCATTTCAATTAGAAGTCTCGTTTAGGGCAACCAAGTACTTGTTAAAATTTTAGTGGAACGGTTAGAATTAAAATATCATTCCTTTTATAAGATCTACCATTATAATAAAATGGCAAAATCTAAAAAGAACAAGACCTAGCTCGTGTGTCATCTTAAGACAGGGCCAAGATGGTAGTTCCTCAATTAGATTCAGATCCTTGTTAACATCTCAATTTAGGATTGTTCTGTGTTAAATATTAAAAAGAATCTTAAAGGAAAAACCTAGTCTATATGTCGTTGCAGACATGACCAAGATGGTAAAACCTATTCAAAAGATTCCAATCCTTGTTAACATCTGAAAACATGTTAACATTCTTGGCAAAATGTGATTCGATAAAATCACATAAGTCATTCTTAAATTGGGATATTCCAACTTCCCTTAATTAAAATAATCATCCCTCTAAAGATGAAGTGCCTACGGGCTATAAGTAACGTCCTCTGAGACTAAAGACAGTGGTAGCCTATAACTCCCTGTCAAGAAAAGGTAACGAACTTTGATTCAAACCTTAATGCCTTGATTCCATAAAATCTGGGCTTATAAATTAAACTTGTCTACGTGACTAGGCCTTTTTGTGCTATTATTAAATTATAATTAGGGATTGTAATAAAGATCCTGAATAGGAATATATGTAGCAAATTGACCAAAAATAGTTATTAAAACCTTGGTTAATAAATCGTCAAGAACGATAGTACTGTATAGACTTCTGTAGGATCGTTTACTGACCCAAACGAGTCGTTCAGAAGAGTTTATACTCAGTACAAAAGGCGGAAACAGATGTACTGAGGTCAATTCAGCAAGATATACACTTTAAACTATCGTATGATTGATTTGATAACAAATTACAGCGAGACGACACTTCGGCAGCACTTCGTGGCTCAAACCGGAACTGATACAAATGATTTCGCTTGAACACCTATTTATAGGATAGGTGATTCCGTTTGAATGTGTCATGTGCCATTTTAAACGGAATTAACAAGGTTAATTTCGTTTGAAAGTGGCAATGTCACTTTCAAGCGGAATTACATGTTTCAAACGAAATTACCTCAAAATCCTCCTATTTTCTCGAACAACATGCCCTAATCTATCTAAATACATATAAGACTCGATACAAGACGAAGTCGACAGACGCATGCGCTAACAGACTCCCCCTCGAATGTTGACGAGTCTTAAGTGTCGAGTCTTCGCATCTTCAATCTTTATCAGTCTTCGGACTTCTCTTTTTGAAGTATCTGACACTGTAAAGTATCCTCAATCTCTCTCTTCTCTTTTCATCAGCACCAACAGATAACCTCCCTCTCAAATGTTGATCATTCTAATTCTCTTGATTCCTTAAGTTCTTGTTCCACGATCGTAACCTGGATCTCAATCAGCTCAGGTATAAGAATCAGAATCTGAATCTACAATCTTCAGACTCCCCCTTAAGTTGTTCTTAGAATCGCAGTCTGTCTTTCACAGGTTCAGGATCGAAACCTGGCTTTTCCAAAATATAAACTCCTCAGGAATCAAAACCTGGCTTACCTGCACAGACTTAACCCAGAAATAAATTTCACAAATTTTAAAATTTTACAAATTTATTCTCTGTTTACCACTTGTAAACACACATCAATCATCATTTACAAATTTTTTACAGAATGATTTAACAATATCAATCTCTAATGAACCACTTGTATGAAAAATATTTTATATCAAAACACACTCTCCCAAACCAATTTTTCATCATGTTTAGCACTTGGAATTTTGAAAATCAGCTCTCCAACATTAGTTGTCGAGAATCTTTTTGTATTTTTCAAAATATATGCTAAAACACACTAAAAATCTTTTTGAATTTTTGAATAAAATAAAATGCAGTAAAGAAATATTTACAGATTATATTTTTGTGAGTTTGTGTAAGAAGATCATATCAGTTTATGAGACAAATCACCAACACCGTTAAGCTTTAACATTTTAAGTTCTAAACGATTCACTTAGATTGTCAGTATACTGATCAATTTAAATTTTCACACAAAGTTCAATTGTTTCGAGATACGAGATTAATGTCTTAAGCACTTAAACTTAATCATGTGTCCCACCTCAGAATATACTCCCGTATCCAGATCCCAATATTCAGTCTTACAGGTGAGTATACCACAGATGATATCTGTAAGGGGTTATATTTGCGAGGGTCGTGAGAGCTCAGGTCAGAACTTCCGTTCAGCAGAGAGATGACGGCTTCGACTTTTGGTGTGTCCCCTTTAGAGGATCTTTTGTTTCAACAGCACATGATTTGCATTTTTCAATGTTTCATCATTTTTATGCTGAGGGTAGGCTATATTTCAAGCAAGCGTAAAGTATTCTCCGGGGACTAGGCCATTGCTTCCGCAAAATCAGAAGTCCCGGGATAATACCCCAGATATCACTGAGTATAAAGACCTAGTATCTCAGAAAGAGGGACCTTTCAAACAAGATTTCGGGGGGTTACCCATATATCCGAGAGATGTTCCCCACGATATAAGTAAGTTTGAAATTTAGGTTTATATCTCGTCACAATCTACTAAATGTGTAAAAACCTACTGGCACATCATCAGTGAGACCGTTTATCACATATTAACTTTCCAATTCTTTAGCATGCCGTGATTGTCCACTGATGTACTATCATTTCCTCTTTTTTACAACAAAACTCAATTTTTGATTTTATCATGTTTTTGACATTTTCAAATATTCTAATGTTTTTGGATTTTCTGAACATTTCTTACTCCCCCTAAAATGCAAAAGCATTTAAGATAAATTTGAAAAAAAAAAACATACTGTACAAGTAAAATGACAACTGATATCAAATCACCTCAGATCTCCATCCACTTGGCATAAACAATCAGAACTCCCCCTTTCAACAAACTATTTTCCCATTGTGATTTCAAAACACTTAAGTTTGTTTTAATCAAATGGTTTTTCCGGAAAATAAGTTTTGTTGATTTTACAAACCACTTGTAGGTTAGGGATTCATCACATTGTTCTTTCAAAATACCATTTGTAGAAAATCAAGTACAACTTAATGTCCCTGATTTACCACTTGTAAGTGAAAACCTCTTTCAACCACTAGTAGGTTCACTTGTCAACCAAAACCACTTGTAATTCGAAATATCACTTTCGTGAATTTCTCAAGAAAGATGCCGATTCCTGCTCCTCGCTTACCAACCTGGGAGCTCCGGCAAGTCCAGATTTTTACTGTTCATAATATGTTCCATCCCAGTCACAAACCTGGGACGAAACACTCTTACCTGGTTTCTTCAATTTTTTCTCATAAAACTCTTTCACCCCTTTAACTTTTCTGTCAACCATTTTTCCAAAAATATGTTTGACTTTGGAATTAAAGGCTTTTTCAACATCAAATTCTTTCTTTTCTGAGAAAAATTGATTTGAAATCTCAATTTTACCAACTTTTTGTTTAAAATTTTCAGCCTTCAATGGTGGAAAATTGACATCATCCATCGGAGGTACTGAATTTTCACATTTTAATCCAACTTGTGGCTCCTCTGACTTTGTGGAATCAGATTCATCGCCAGAAGTTAGCTCCTCTGATTTTGATGAATCAGAATCATTGCTAGACCCATCATCAGATTTCTTAACAACCCATTTTTGGTTGTCAAGATTTGCCCTTTTCTTGTAAAACCTGTTTGAACATTCACCAATCTCAAAAGTTGAATTTTTGAAAAGTTTAGTTCTATCAATTTGTGGTTCAAACACAACATCTTTATCTTTCAGTTTACGAGAAACTCCCTATTTTGATTGTATTGCCTTGGAACAATTTTTGGCAATATGACCAACGGTGTTGCATTGGAAACAGGTTCTCGTTTCTTTCATCTGATCAAACATCTTCTCCATTTCTTCTTGCTTCTTCGCAAGGAATTCTTTGTTTGATTGTTTCCAGAATGGGCTCTTTTGTTCTTCCTCGGCACTTGTTCCTGAAACAAATATCATTTTTGATTTAAAATCTCAAACATATTTTTCATTTTTATGATTTTCTAGTGGAATAAATCCTAATCCTTTCTTTTGGAAATTACCGTTATGGTTTGGTTTCTTTCGATATCCAGAACCAGAACTGTAACCTTTTTTCTTGTTTTCTCTTTGTTGAACTCTTGAGGTGTACTTTTTAGGTTTATCATTAAGATTTACATCTTTTATTTCAGAAATATTAATTTCTGTTAGTTTGAAAACCTTTTTTATCATTTCAGTTTTGACACCTCTTATTAGAAATTCCTCATCAAAATATAATTTGTCAGAATCATTCAATGTATATGCAACTTTGAATGTTTCATCATTCAAATTAGATTTTGATAGAAGGAATTCTTTATTGTAAACCCTTTTGCCCTGTTTAACGGTTTGACTCGGAGTGCTGGACTCAGACTTTGACTCTGACATAGACTCCAACTTTGACTCCTCGGATTCATCTTTATCCAACACCTGGTCGACCATTTTCTTTATTAACTCGGACTCATGATCAGTGTCAGATGATGTAAACGTGACATCAATATTATCTGGCAAGTTAACTGAAGACTCTGACTCCCACTGTAAATTTGTTGCCTTTTCGACTCTTTCTGAATTTGGATTTTTCGAAGAATATCCATTTTCAAGCGGGGGTGGACACTTGTTGTAACTGAAACCTTGTTTCTTACCAGAATCATTCACTTTAGTATCCTTCTTCTTATCTTTCTTCTTTTCAGGAGTCTTTTCTTCAGAAACCTTATGTTCTTTAGTTACTTCATCATCCTCAAATGCCTTCATGCCTTCAACAGTTGGATAAATCCTGTCAATGACATAAGAAGTACATGAGTAACTTTTTAATAGTTGATTAACTCTTTCAGTTTCAATTTTTGAGTAGTTTTTGTTCTAGCACAACACACTTCTCAATGTAACTGTTAACAATTTTCTGCTTTATCATGAGAGCTCCTTGAAGTGTTTTCATGGCTGTTGCTTGTTCTTCACTTGATTGGTTGTATTGATTCATGGCTTTATTCAGAACATCATAGGATTCCTTCAATCGGTTCATGTTATGAATCAATGTACTATTCTGCTTTTTTACTGCTTCACAGTTTTCACAAATCACCGGACTCTTCTTTGCATCAGCTTCTTCTTCAACTTTGAACTCTGGAATGTTTTTCACCTTTTTCCTTATCACAGGAATTTCTTCATCATCACTGCTAACTGGTGTTTTAACCTTTTTCTTTTTCTTTTTAACTTTTTCATCTTCACTATCGCTTTCTGCCATCATTTTCAAATGATCTGCCATTCTTTTCGGATAATACTCACGATCATCATCACTATCTTCTTCAATACGAGCAACAAAAGCTTTGGCTTTTAGTATTTCTTTATCTGGACAGTAATCATCCCAATTAAAACCTTCCCAGCTAAATCCTTCTGGTAACTTTTCATCATCTTGGTTTATCAGGCATGCTTTGTTATCAGCTGAAATATATTTGTCCCAACTGAATTCTTTTGTTGGCTTTTTGTCATCCTGATTCACCATACAAGCTCTCTTTGAAGACTCCTCGATTACTTTTCTACCATGTGCCACTTGTGGTTCTTGCTGTTATTGAGCAACTTGATGATAAATCGATTTCTGATAGTAATCATTGTTGTTGAACGGATTTTGAGCTCCACTTGCTTCGCGATTAGTGCACTCCCTCTTGAAGTGTCCTTTTTCCCTGCAACGAAAACAAGTAACTTTAGATTTATCAAAACCCAAATTAGAAACACATGCATCACGGAAGTCATCTCTTCCTGTGATCTGTTTGAATTTCTCAGCTCGTCTCAACACACTAGCCATACACCATTTTATATCCATTAATTCCATCTCTTCGGCATCTATTTGAACGTAATCCTTTTTTGTCAACATTGGATTTCCGATCCGTCCTGCCACAAAACTTCCATAAGATTCTAACACAGTTCCCAACAAAGACATATGGCTTTTTGCAACTTCTTCAGAATAATCCTGATCATTCTCTAGATTCAGTACAATATTGCATTGTAACTTTTTGCCATTCTTTGTTGCTGAAATGTTCGGATCAAAAGATGGATATGATGAGAAACATGTGTTGCTGTTTGATCCTTTAGAAGAACTTCCAGATGAACTCTTTACATTGAAAGTAGTTTCAATCTTTGGTGACATGTTGGTGGTTTTATCATTCAAACCTGCTTTGTAATAAAGCTCAATGTCTTGTTCACCGTCAAAATCTTTCATTCTCGAGATCTTCCTTTGTTCCATTTCCTGAGCTTCAAGTTTCTCAATGAACTTGCTCAATGTCAGACTGCTAAACCCTTTCTTGTTCCTTAACATCATGAGATATGTGCCCCAAGTCTCATATGGCAATGCATCAGCTAGTTTTTCAATCAACTCCTCATTATCTTTATCAATGCTCAATCTCTTCATGTTTGCTAACAAATTGCAATATCGTTCAATAATTTGCTTTGTGCTTTCATTTTTCAACCCACGAAACAGATCAAACTCTTTCTTCAAAAGTGACTTTTTGTTTTTAACCATCTCTTAACTTCCAACAAACTTCGATCTTAATGCCTTCCATATTGAATAAGAAGTTCCATTGTATAAAACCAAGATATCTTCTTTCACAGCTTGTTGTAGTAGACTTAACATCATTTTCTCATCTTTGTATTTCTTTCTATCTACAGCACTAAGGTCTTTTATTGCTATAATCTCTTCATCATCAGTCATCGGCCTAACATATTTCGTCTCAACACATTCCCAAGCATCCAAATAATTTGCTTGTACCCAGTTTTCAAAACGTCCTTCCCAACCTTTATACTCCTCAATGTTCATGAGCTTAGGCGGTTTTTGCATAGTCCCTGTTTCATTTTCCAACATCGTGTTCTGTGCAAGAGTAATCGGGGTAACCGAAGTAGCGAATGCGTTGAAAAATTCCTCTTCCATGATTCGGTTTTTCAAAGTTCACAAAACAGTCCTGTTCAAGCGAAATTACTCTCTCAAACAAAATCCCTTTCAAATGAAATTACCCTGTTCAAACGGAATCAGCTCGTTCAAACGAAATCTTCTTTGAAGCGGAATACCTTTTCAAGCGGAATACCTAATTTCGTTTGAGATTTTTAAATGGAATTATAAGTTGAAGCGAAATAGCTGATCTCAAGCGGAATTACTCAAACGGAATACCAGATTCAAACGAGATTAACCAACTATTCAAACAGAATACCGGTTTCAAGCGGAATTAAGGACTAATTCCGTTTGAAATGCTGCTGACGTCATCATTCTTGCGCTGATTTTGAAACGGAATTACCAATTTTATCAGATTTAGATTGAATTAAGGTCTAATTTTTTCAAGGATTTGTTAAAACATAATTCCGAGTATGATGTATGAAAATCAAGACATTTTGACCATGAAAAGTTGTAGAATTTGAAAAAGAAAGTGTAGAAATCAGAAATTGCAGCTGAATTGGTAAGAACTCTTCCTCCTGAGCTCTGATACCACTTGTAGGATCCTTTACTGACCCAAACGAGTCGTTCAGAAGAGTTTATACTCAGTACAAAAGGCGGAAACAGATGTACTGAGGTCAATTCAGCAAGATATACACTTTAAACTGTCGTATGATTGATTTGATAACAAATTACAGCGATACGACACTTCGGCAGCACTTCGTGGCTCAAACCGGAACTGATACAAATGATTTCGCTTGAACACCTATTTATAGGATAGGTGATTCCGTTTGAATGTGTCATGTGCCATTTCAAACGGAATTAACAAGGTTAATTTCGTTTGAAAGTGGCAATGTCACTTTCAAGTGGAATTACATGTTTCAAACGAAATTACCTCAAAATCCTCTATTTTCTCGAACAACGTGCCCTGATCTATCTAAATACATACAAGACTCGATACAAGACGAAGTCGACAGACGCATGAACTAACAACTTCCAAATAAACCTTGTCCTTATTTTCTTTTATGTAGCAATTAAAGCTACATGACTAGGTCAGAAGAGGTAAACAGTCATCCGGTGGAAAACCATGAAAATGCTAAGACACATGTGACCAGTGCGGAGCTGCAAGCATTAATAGATAACGTTGTTACAAAAGCTATAGAGCGGCAATATAATGAATCTAGCGGGACTCGAAGTAGGACTCTATCCGCACCGCATTCCAAGCGTAAGACCCATTCAGAGGCTCATAGCAAGCCACCCTCTAAGAAAGATGAACCAAAGAAGGAGGATGTTCAACATTCCTCAAATCAACACAGTGTTCCATCTAAGAGAATGGTATTTGACAGGGAACCACGTGCCAAGTCCTGCACTTCTAAATACTTTGTCTCCTGCAAACCCAGGGATTTTACTGGGGAGAAAGGAGCGATTGATTGTATGACCTGGTTGGATGAAATGGACACCGTGGTTGATATCAGCGGTTGTGCTGAAAGGGATGTAGTGAAGTATGTATCCCAATCATTCAAGGGAGAGGCGATAGTATGGTGGAAGTCTCTCATTCAAGCTGCTGGAAAGATCCCACTCTACAATCTGACATAGGATCAGTTTGTTGCTCTCATTAAGGTGAATTACTGCCCTCAACATGAGGTTGAGAGGATTGAATCAGTCTTTTTATCGTTGGTGATGAAGAATTTAGATTATCAAGCTTACCTCACCAGTTTCAATACCCTGTCTAGACTGGTTCCGTATCTGGTAACCCCGGAACCCAAAAGGATTGCTCGCTTCATTGGGGGTTTAGCCCCAGAAATCAAAGCCAGTGTTAAGGCTTCAAGACCTGCTACTTTCAGGCCGGCAGCTGATCTATCTCTATCTCTTACTTTGGATACGGTTAGGCTAAAATCGCTTAAGAACTCAGAGGACAGTAAGAGAAAACGTGAGGACGACAACTCACGACAGTCTGAGAAGAAGTTTAAAGGAAACACGGACCACCAGAAGAAGTTTGGGTCTGGAAAGGGTCTTCCGTATGGATGCACGAGAAGCCGTTCAGGACGACAATGTGATCATAGGTACCTTCCTCATAAATGATGTTTATGCAAGGGTGTTATTTGATTTAGGAGCTGATAAGTCATTTGTAGATAATAAGTTTTGTAAGTTGCTGAATTTACCTGTTAAAACCCTAAGTGTGAAATATGAGGTTGAATTAGCTGATGGCACCATAGAAACCGCATCAACCGTGTTAGATGGATGTATTATATCCATTAGGAACCATTCTTTTCCATTAACCTTACTTCCTTTGAAATTAGCCGGTTTCGATATAGTTATAGGTATGGATTGGTTATCCTATAACCAAGCCCAGATCGTCTGCAATAAGAAGTAGGTGGTAATCAAGACTCTGTCTGGTGAGCCACTTACCATTCAGGGAGATACCCAGTATGGACTGCCTGAGCAAGTGTCTATGCTCAAGGCATCCAGATGTCTGAAGAAGGGATGTGTCATTTATATGGCACAGGTAACCATTGATGAGCAGAAGCCCAAGATTGAAGATGTTCCAGTCATTTCTGAGTACCCTGAATTTCTCTGAAGAACTACCTGGTTTGCCATCAGATAGGCAAGTAGAATTCAGAATTGACATCATCCCTGGAGCAGTACCTGTCGTAAGACCACCTTACAGATTAGCACCAACAGAAATGAAAGAATTGAGAACCCAACTAGATGAATTATTAGCCAAAGGTTTTATTAGGCCTAGCTCATCTCCTTGGGGAGCACCGATCCTGTTCGTAAAGAAGAAAGATGGATCGATGCGATTATGCATCGATTATCACGAACTTAACAAAGTCACTATCAAGAATAGATATCCATTGCCTAGGATCGACGATCTATTCGACCAATTGCAAAGGGCAAGTTACTTTTCCAAGATCGACTTAAGGTCAGGCTACCATCAATTGAAGGTTAAAGATGAAGATGTACACAAAACTGCATTTAGGACTCGTTATGGTCATTACGAGTTCCTAGTGATGCCTTTTGGGCTCACTAATGCACCTACCGCATTAATGGATCTCATGAATCGCGTCTGCAAGCCTTATTTGGATAAATTCATCATCGTCTTCATCGATGACATTCTCATTTACTCCAAGAGCCAAGCTGACCATGAGAAGCATCTCCGTTGCATTCTTAAGCTGCTTCAACAGGAAAAGCTCTATGCCAAGTTTTTTAAGTGTGAATTCTGGCTTCGTGAAGTCCAATTCCTTGGACATGTTGTTAGTGAGCATGGTATCCAAGTAGATCCCGCTAAGGTTGAAGCTGTCATGAATTGGCAAGAGCCAAAAACGCCTACGGAGATTCGTAGCTTTCTAGGTTTAGCAGGATATTATAGGCGATTTATTGAAAACTTCTCAAGAATTGCAGCACCCCTAACTTTACTCACTCGCAAGAATAGCAAGTTTGATTGGGGGCCTAAGCAGCAAGAATCTTTTGATATTCTGAAGCAGAAGTTGAGCAATGCTTCAGTATTGACGTTGCCTGATGGAATAGAAGAGTTTGTAGTATATTGTGATGCATCACACACCGGGATGGGATGTGTGCTTATGCAGAAAGGCAAAGTTATTGCCTATGCTTCTCGACAGTTAAAGGTGCACGAGAAGAACTACACCACCCATGACTTGGAGTTGGGTGCCGTTGTATTTGCACTAAAACTTTGGAGGCATTACTTGTATGGGACTAAGTGTGTGATCTATTCTGATCATAAGAGCCTTCAACACTTGTTTAATCAGAAGGACTTGAATATGAGGCAGCGATGACGGATGGAAACTTTAAATGATTATGACTGTGAGATAAGATACCATCCTGGCAAGGCAAATATAGTCTCCAATGCCTTAAGTCGAAAGGAAAGAGTGAATCCTATAAGAATCAATGCCAAGAGCATTGAATTAAAGAATAGTTTGAATGAAAGGTTGTTAGCTGCACAGAAGGAAACTGTTTTAGAAGCTAACTATCCGGATGAAAAGTTAGGAGTAACTGAGGAGCAGTTATCCTATGGCAAGGACGGAATACTAAGATTAAATGGACGAATATGGGTTCCAGTTTATGGAGGACTTCGGGATGTTATCCTCCAGGAAGCCCACAATTCTAAATATTTCGTTCATCCTGGAGCTGATAAGATGTACCAGGATCTGAAGGTGAACTATTGGTGGATAGGCTTGAAGAAGTCTATAGCTGCCTATGTAGCCAAATGTTTGACGTGTGCACAAGTTAAAGCTGAACATCAAAAGCCGTCAGGTATGCTACAACAGCCTGAACTTCCCACCTGGAAGTGGGAGATGGTGACAATGGATTTCATCACCAAGTTGCCAAAGACAAAGAAAGTAAATGATACTATATGGGTGATAGTAGATAGACTGACTAAGTCAGCACATTCCCTACCCATTAAGGAGACTTATAGCTCCGACATGTTAGCCCAATCGTACGTAGATAAGATTGTATCTCTGCATGGCATACCAGTGTCTATTATCTCTGACAGGGATACTAGATACACATCACATTTTTGGAAAAGTTTCCAACAATCTTTGGGCATGCGCTTAAATTTTAGTACGGCTTACCATCCTCAGACGGACGGGCAGAGTGAGCGTACCATCCAAACTTTGGAAGACATGCTTTGTGCATGTGTGATTAACTTAGGAGGTAGTTGGGATAACCACCCACCATTGATTGAGTTCTCCTATAACAATAGCTACCATACTAGTATTCAGGCAGCGCCTTTTGAGGCATTATATGGTAGAAAATGCAGAACGCCTATTTGTTGGGCAGAAGTAGGAGAAGCTCAGTTATCAGGACCTGACTTAGTCTTTGAAACGACAGACAAGATTGTCCAGATTCGTGACCGCCTGAAAGCTGCCAGGGATAGGTAGAAAAGTTATGCTGATAAAGGCGAAAACCTCTAAAGTTTGAGGTTGGTGATAAGGTTCTGCTTAAAGTATCACCCTGGAAGGGAGTGATGCGATTTAGTAAGAAAGGTAAGTTAAGCCCAAGGTATATAGCACCATTCTAGATCATCGAATGTGTAGGAGCAGTGGCTTATAAGTTAAACCTACCTGAAGAGCTCAGTGGTATTCACAATGTATTCCACATCTGCAATCTGAAGAAATGTCTAGCTGACGAGTCACTAGTCATGTCACATAAAGATGTGCACATAGATGTGAGCTTAAAGTTTGTTGAAAAACCTTTGTCGATCGAGGATCGACAGGTTAAGAAGCTTCGAAGGAAGCATGTGCCAATTGTAAAGGTTAAATGGGATGCCCGTAGAGGTCCCGAGTACACGTGGGAGGTAGAGTCCACAATGAAAGAAAAGTACCCTCATTTGTTTCAGTAAATCTCGAGGTTAAGATTTCTTTTAAGGGGGTGAGGATGTAACACCTCAAAAATTTATGTCCAATAGTGTATCGACACGTGTCATGAGCTTTAAACATGTAAGAAATTACTTATGAAGGACTAAAGTTGACAAACAGAGAAAGTACATGAATAAAAGGGTTCAAAGTGTCAACAATGGGTAAATATACTTTACAATAGCCCTACATGATGTTTATACCCTTAAACGAATAAATTATGGATCATACGAAGCTAATTGTGAAAGAAATTGGAAGATTACAAACTACAGGGGTTAAATGTGTCAACATGTTTAAAGTATACCTCTGAGTGACCTTTTAGCAAATCCGAAGCATTGTAACGATAAATTATGCTCACTAGAATATGTGATAAAAATTTCACAAAATTTTGTTATCGTATGAGAAAGTTATGATGAAATTCGTATACGAGGGGTTAAAAGTGTCAACGTTAAAATTAAAGGCTTTTCGGGTGATCACAAAGTTAACCAAGGACTTAACAATGTTTAATTATATCTTGGAGCCCTTAAAAGTCAAGTTAGAGGGCCAAAAGTGCAAGAAATAAACTTAAAACCACGTTTGAAAGGACCAGGGGCTGAAATGTAAATAGCTGAAACTTGTGTGGCTGGTAACTGAGGTGCTGGCGTAGCGCCACCAACAACCCCCTCTGGCGTCGCGCTAAGCGACGGCCTTAGCTGGTCAGAATTCATGCACAGGTGCGAGTTCAGCAAGTTAAACCGACTTAGAAACCTTGTATTCGATTCTAGGAACTTGTTTGATGGTTTTTCTATGCCTAGGGACACCTGGAAGTGATCAAGGAACATCTATAGGCTATTGTGGCATGATCTTGATGAATTAAACTCACTATATAAGAATCCATTGTTGCAACACTTTGGCATACACTTTGAAAACCATTCAAACTCAACTTCTTGAGATTCCTGGAGCTCAAGCACACTTCCTAGGGATTCTTAGTCATACTTAGGACCTTTGTAAGTGTCCTTAACCTTTCTTAATTCAGTTTTGCTTAGTTAATTAGCTTAAAGTCAAACCGTCGTAATTAAGATTTGACTTCGTCATTAATCTTAATTTATCCAGTCAAATTTCAAATTGAAAGTACCTATGAGTTGGTAATTATGTGGGCAATAAACCCTTAAAAGGGCACACTCTGATTCCCAATCTAACTAGGTCAATTGTCGGGTCAAAGCTAATCTTAAAAAGTCAACAGAAAGCTTATTTTCAAATAAATGCATAATTAACAATGTAGAAGCTATGCAACCTATTTTGTCATTAATATAACTTGGTAATTAATGTAAGAACATGTCTAAACATGTTCAACTCGACAATTTTCAGTTTAAGCTCAGTTCGGAACCGAAAGTCGCATAAGTGGACTTCTACTTTGACTTTCAGTTCTGACCCATTAGAGCATAGTTTAGAAATGCCTTAGAGCTTTAATAGGACCAGGTTACATGTTAGTATAACCCTCTGTGATTATACAACTTGGTTCATTAGTTATCCGATTCATATGTATGTTTCCGTTATATGCCTAAATGTTGACTATTATGCCCTTTTGACCCTAAAACGATATTTTTGAAAATGTAAAAGAATAGAAACCTTTAATTCTGATTTATAGACTTGTCCTAAAGATTTGACATCAGTTTGAGGTATAGAATAGAAATTACGCTCATTAGCGTAAATGAGAAGCTTTTTAGTAATTAAACGGCGTAATTAGCGTATAGCCTATCTAAACCCAATTTTTGATATCAAACTTTTTACCCACTTATGTAATATAATATTTTGGGATTTTTGAAGATTTTTATTTATTTTTAGGCTGAGCATAACATAGAGTTCTAAGCTTGATTCGGTTATTGTCGGTTTTGCCATTTTGGGCTATAAAATGAGTTTTTCAAAACCTTTTGACCCCAAACCTTTTGCTACTGATTCTAAATAATAAATAAAGTATTTTAAGCTTTCTGGAATAATAAAAATATCAGCTTTTCTTCTAAAACCCGGAAATAGCTCAAAATCGCCTTTTTAAGCGTTTTTAACGCATAGTATGTATTAAAACTATTTTAAATATATAAGGTTTGATGCCTAATGATGTGTTCAGTAAATTTTTATATTTTAATAGTAAGCAAAAGTTTTAAACTCAGATTTCCAGTTTTGACCTTTTAGGCTTATGTGAAATTACCAAAATGCCTCTACGGTGCATAGTCTTGTTATAAAAGATAAACTTCACATATTTACAATACCCTACTGTTATAACTTATTAAATTAAGTATTTTTGATGATTAGATCAGACCTGTAACTCAGATTAATATTTAAACTCTTTTATAACCCTTAAAATGACCAAAATACCCCTACGGGGCGTAATTTAAGTCTAAATCCGTTTTGGGCATAATAGAAGATATCTTACTGATGTCACAACATATTTAAGGCATATTGACTTAGGGAACTTGTATATGATTCATTTGGTTACCCGTTACGCACTTTTCGCGTTCGGATCGGCGTATGTAGCTAGTTTACATATATTAGCCGAAACGGGTCAAACCATATCATTTTCATCTCAAAATCCAGAATGTGTTTAGTTTACCCATATTAAACAAGTATCCAAGCTTCTCGGGTCTAAACCACATTCTAATCCGGTCTTCGCTTATTCATGCGTTTTTTGGACCGTATCCTCTTTTAAAACCAACCGGTCTAAGTTTATGCTTAATTAAAGACCCGTAGGATTCTAATAGGTTATTAAAAACCTTCGTTCCAGATTAGGAGCCCGGTAAAAGCTACGTGCACTTGCTGTCTTTGATTTATACTTTGCTCAGGTAAATACTCTTAACTTATTTTCCCTATACGGGCTTGGGATACGGTATTATAATAATACCTCTTGGTCGAGTATGTAGTCGTTTAAATCGGATTGTCATTAATGCATTTACATAACTCATTTTAATCTGTATTATTTGGTGTATGGCCTTTGGGGGTTAAATGACCATGTCCCGGATATCCTTGGCATCATTCAAAGAAATGGCCACGACCTAAGCACGGGGTGTAGGCGTACACCTGACAGTTGCATATGTAAAAACTGGTAATCCACTTAAAGGAATTAACCTTGTGGGCATTATACCTGTGGCGTGTCACTTAACTTAAGCCGACTTTTCTAACCGGTACTAATGGACGACAAATAAGTAAAACTGTATACAAGATTATTTTTAAATAATTGTCCCAAGTTATAAATGATATTTTTGCCTAAGTGCATTCAAATTAATTTTCTTAAACTCTTTTCAAAATGAGTCAGTTATTAGTATTTACCAGTGTAAACTGACGTATTTTCCAAAATGGCTAAGTGCAGGTACTAGACGAAATAGGCTGGCTACTCCTGGCATCATTAATTAAGTCTCGCAAGCTCTAGATGCTAAAGTCTGTTGAACAAGTTTCCTTTTTATTCGATCCTCCTGTGGATCTGTTTCAACTATTTTGTGATACTTAATATTACAATTTTATTCAGTTGAAATAAATCTATCTTTTGCTTCCGCTGTGCATATTAAATTGGGTTGTTTGACTATGATGATATCAACTACGTCACGATACCCCCCACCGGGCCTACCGGTAATACGTGGAAATATCGGGGTGTGACACCACTCTTTTACCAAGCAGCGCTTTTGTGTCTCTAGTCGTGAATCGACAAGTAAAAATGCCTATGGTTTGGATGCTTCCTATGTCGTGTCATATGTTAATGGCCTTACAAACCATTAGCGATCTCGATTTCCTTACATTTACAGAAGTACATATTTCAGTACAATTACATACCATGTTTTCTACAACGAATGCTTAAATGTTTATACAAAACTGCATGAATTCACACCAACATTATGTTGACGATTTTCCAAAACTTATATGTATTTCAGGAAACAAGATGGATCTTGGGCACTGGTGTTGTTTTCAAGACATAAATTTCAAGCTTAGATGTCATCCACTTTTGTTTTGTATCATAACTTGAGGGTTTTGGTTGAAACTTAAATGACTTGTGTTAGTAACATTTCAATCTTATGAATGGATGAACATCTTGTTTTAATCATATAGTTGTTTATTATAATTAAATGCAATGATATTGAGCAAGTCACACATCATACGCTTCCGCAAAAGTCAGGGTGTGACAGTTTAGTATCAGAGCTTCGATTGTAGTGAACTAGGATTCCTTCTCGAGTCTAGACTACAATCACTAGGATTCTCTCACGAAAAACATTTTCACAAAATATTTTTCATTGCATTTACATAAAGCGCCAAGATCCACAAGTCGAACATTTTTTTTCAAAGGGAAGACAAAGCAAAGACAAAGCAAGGACATTAGTAGGGAGGGAGAATACCCCGACTAATGTGCCAATTGAGGTATAGTCAGTCCCTGTGGGATAGACTTGCCAAAGACAAAATGACCCCCGAAAGAGCAGACGAGAATTATATGTGATATGTTGCATTTATTGCCTGTATATACTAAATAACATTATCATTCATTAATATATATATAAATATATGTATATATGTGTACACGATAACTATTGTCGGGAACGAAATACCTTCGACTTCGAACTCCATTATTATTCTTGACTCGCACAATGAGACTATCAACCACGTTTTTATTGCGGGGCTTATGGCTGACGTAGTTACCAAACGAGACCCTGAGCTTACTTCCGTAGGAGATGGTTGTTCTTCCCTCTCAAATGTGAAGGTGTCTGAATACGATAGCGACGGTGAGGCGGAGGAGGTAGCCTTGGACAACGACCTTACCAGTAGGACGAGGACCCTGGGGTATTTACAAAACCTGATTGATGACACGTTTGTCAAGACAAGGAAGATGAGATACTCATCTTGAAGGTGCCCCTCCAGCTACTACTACTAGTAACTCTCCTTACTCCTAATATGTCTAAGCATTGTGCCAAATCGCGCGTAATGTCAAGGGATGATAGCGCGTGGACCACCATAATGGTCTTTTCTATGTCGAAGGTATGAGGACAGTGGTTTCCCCTCTCTGACTGATCAGCTGCTTTGAACGAGGGAAAATTAGGGTGACTGTGCAAGACAATTTATTATTACGGTGGCCCACGTAATAACAACTTGTAGTGCATGGAAATCCTGGTGAACTCTGCGGGTCAAGCTAATGATCATTACACAATAAAAAATCCTAAGTTGTTCAAATCTCTGTCTAGTAGAACACCAATCGAGATAGTTACTATAACACTCTAAAAGTGGGAAGCCTGTCTTTCCATACTTCGTGCCTAACATCCCTACCTGTAGTACGAATCATTGGGAACCGGTATCCAAGCAAGTGAAGATGGTTAACACTCAGAAAAGATTTTCCTCAACACTTTGAGATTATTATTGTAAGGAGCCTACAACACCCCAACTTATCCATTGTAGTCATTACGACAGGCCCCAACATTTGGTACCCGCTTTACCCCAAGGAGGTAGCATGGCGCGAGCTGTAGTGTAACTTATTTACCGCGCTCTATTCAGCATTCAGGAAGACTAGGCCAACCATATTGGGACTCGTGGAGTCCAAGCTAAATCAACATATGCGTCGCACAGCCCGGTGTGGCAAAAGGGTCCTCCCTATATTGGACAATCAAGGACCATGGAGTAGAGAACACATATTATAAGGACAAAAACGACCACCCGAATCTCCCCTTCCCAACAGATTGTTGTTCCAGTTAGGCACATGGAAGATACATGCAAGAAGATTCTTCTCGATCTTCACCCCTATTAGTACCTCCACACTCTTTATCCATTAATGCACCCCATCGTTAGGGTAGTGCATTCACACCTAGGAAACCGCTCTACGTTTAATTCGGTCCTGAGGAAGAAGTCATGCACCCTCACGACCTTATCTCTACGTTTTCACTATCACTTTCTCCTATACGTTGTAGTAATGCACAACCCCCCCCCCATCTCCTATGAAGCATACCCATTTATGTAAAACCAAAGACTATGGAAGAGTCAGAGACTTGAGGAATAAACAAGGAACAAGGTGAAGGGAAGACCTCACCGTATTTTTTTTATATAGCCCTGGATGACTTGCATCAATCGGAGTAAGGTGACTCCGAGGAGGTTTGCTACGCAAGACTAATTGCAACAAGTTGATATGGTGTATGTAAAAGTCGATGTACCCTTAGCAAGATTTTGATGTGACTCATTTTACCTCGCTACAATGATGAGATGATTACGGTGGGAAGATTTGCATAAGATCATTAGGAATTACCCTACCTTTATACTTGTGGTGCACGACGAATAAGCTTTGCTTTCACACAAAGACAACAACATTTATTCCAAAATAAATGTTTAATCTCATCGATGTGTTTTATACATGAGAAGCACATGGAACCACGGCAAAGGAAACACTGGCCGATTCTAATCAGAACCTTTAACTGTAACAAGAGCTGAGCCTGAAGCTCTGTGGAGCCAACAAGTTGCTGAAGCAATCGTCCAATACGAAGCAAACGACACTGAAAACAACGGCGAAATAAGAGGAAGTATACACATCCCAAGCAAAGCTCTAAAGCAAACCCCAAACATAAGGAAACCGCTGCGACTAGGAAAGTCAAGGCATTCGTTGTCACGACTAAGACAGGTGATAAAAACTACCAAGGAGAACTACCAAAGTGTGATAGATGTGGTTATTATCACACAGGTCCGTGCAGGACTCGTAGGTGTGAAATTGAGGCAAGACCGGGCATAGCAAGGAGGCATGCTGGTCTGGTATGAGACATGTGAATGGAATTTAGGTGCATATTGCAGGCGACCATACTTCTTGTCTCACGGTTTGATTGCTGGTTATTTGTCTTATCGAATTAGGTATTTTGTTATTGGTGGATCATGATATCGTTCTTAGGGGTCCCAATTTTCAAGCATCCTTTTCTTCTATGGAGGTATTTACTTTTGTCTTCATATATGCAGCTACATTCTACATCGTTTTAGCTTATTTACAAAAAAAAAAAAAAAAAAAAAGAGAAACACTTTATAGTTTTGTATTATTAACATGAAGTCTTTTTCACTTTCCGGTTCTTTATGTGGCGTAACGGCTCGACTTTGATTTTTTGCTTCAGTTAACAAACGACATGGATCCTTTGTTCTGCCATGATTCTTTGCTTAACTATAGGGAAGATCAAACAAGGCGTAACGACTCTCATCCTTCTTTGTTTTGGACAATTTGTTATGCATATGGATGGCCGTATATGTGTTTAGGCCTATTAAGGGTACTATTGGAAAGTTTCTTCTAACTACATTCAAATTTTATTTTTTTTCTATATCTCATACTCCAGAAATTTAGGTACTAAATGATTGTCTTGGTTTTGCTGGACCTTTGCTTCTTAATATGCTGATTAAGTATCTTCAAGAAGGTTAATTTGTATCATTGTTTATCTTTTTCTTTTGTAGAATGATAATGTATAGTTCATCTTTTAGTAAGACTTATGACATTGATATTGTAATGTTTTAGTTTTTTATATTTTTGCATTCATCATTTATCTGTGCAAACCTCTAGGCCTGCTCTTGTACTAAATACATTATATTCCATCTTTGCATTGTCCACTGATGATTATAATCTCGCTTCAGCTATCTAACATATTCAAATTAGATATGCGATTAATGTTAAGTTTAGGAATTCTATGCCTCTTTAACGATTTCAAAAATGGAAGTTGCACCTTCATTTTTCTTCTATGTGACCATTTTTTAATTATAAATAGGAACTGGAAATTTTAATGGTTATCTCCTCGCCATTTCTCTTGGCTTGACTTCCATATTGAAGTAAGTCTTATGTTTTCATTATGGTATTACATCATTAAATGTTTCCTTTTATTCTTGAAGTACAATGTGTCTTATTTCAAACAGGTGTGCATATAGTGCTTTTAACTTAACAAAATCAGTTCAGATACTCATTAATGGAAACTCATATTCTATTCCATTGTTTGTTCATTTGTATACTTTTTTTTTATTAACAATGAAAGTTATAAATGAAATCTTGATAATATTGTATACTTGTATTGTACTATTGTCTATGAACTTCTTACTATTAATCTATTATAATGCAAGTTATTTTCTGATGGTGCAGATCTTTTATAGATATTCAATATACATTGTAGGATCGATTTCAGACCCGAACGAGTCGATCAGAAGAGTTTTACTCAACACGAAAGGCGGAAACAGACGTGTAGAGATCAATTCAGCAAGATATACACTTTAAACTGTTGTATGATTGATTTGATAATGATTTACAGTCTGATAACACTTCGGCAGCACTTCGTTACACTGGCCGGAAAGTTACAGATGAAATCAAGACATCAAGTATTTATAGGGGATGCTATTTCGTTTGAAGGTGGCATGGTTCACTTCAAACGAAATTAAACTAGTTAATTTCGTTTGAAACTGTTACATGTCATGTTCAAACGAACTTAGCTCACAAACACATAAATTCTACCCTATTTCTCGTACAACGCGCCCTGATCAAACAATTGTAATGTAAGACTCGATACAAGACGAAGTCGACAGACGCATGCACCAACAGACTCCCCCTGGAATGTTGACGAGTCTTCAACATCTTCAGTCTTTATCAGTCTGAACTTTTAAGCATCCTCAAACTTTATCTTTTTCTTCTCTTCAGCATCAACTGACTCCCCTCGAACACGCTTTCCTCGGATATCTTCAGACTCCACCTTTCGATATGCTGGGATCGCAGTCTGGCTTGCTGAAATCACATAGTCCTCAGGTATCGGAACCTGGCACTTTATCACTCAGAATCAACTAACCTGCGCATTCTCTACCCAAAAATAAATTTCACAAATTTAACATTTGACAAATTTATATATACAGACTCCCTCTCAAATTTAACTAGAAAGATTTATCAATATTAGAAACTTCAGATGACCACTTGTATATTCAACAACTTTTCTCATTTAAACATTTAAACACAAACTCCCCCTCACCACATGCTCATCAAGTTTAGCACTTGGAATTTTGAAAATCAGCTCTCCAACATCAGTTGTTGAAAAACTTTTTGAATTTTTCAAAATTTATGCTAAAACACACTTAAAATCTTTTTGGATTTTTGGATGAAAAGAAATGCAGTAAAGAAATATTTACAGACAATATTTTTGCTAGTTTGTGTAAGAGGATCATATCAGTTTTTGATAAGTCACAAGTACCGTTGAGCTTAGTTACACAATAAGGATTAAACAATTCACTTAGATTGCCAATATACTGATCCACTTAAATTCTCACACAAATTTCAACTGATTCAGGATATGAATTAGGTGTATTAAAGACTTAAACTCATTCACGTGTCCCACCTCTTGAATATACTCCCGTATCCAGATCCCAATATTCAGTCTTACAGGTGAGTATACCACAGATGATATTTGTAAGGGGTTAAATGTGAAGACCCGTGAGAGCTCAGGTCAGAACTTCCGTTCAGCAGAGAGATGACGGCTTCGACTTTTGGTGGGTCCCCTTTAGAGGATCTTTTTTTACAACAGCACATGATTAGCATTTTTCAATGTTTCATCATTTTTTGTACTGAGGGCAGGCTTTTATTTCAAGCAAGCGTAAAGTATTCTCCGGGGACAAGGCCATTGCTTCCGCAAAATCAGAAGTCCCGGGATAATACCCCAGATATCACTGAGCATAAAGACCTAGTATCTCAGAAAGAGGGATCTTTCAAACGAAATTTCAGGGGTTACCTATATATCCAAGTAGTGTTCCCCACAAAATAAGCAAGTTTGAATTTAAGTTTATATCTCGAAAAAGCTTACTAAATGTGTAAAAACCTATCGGCATATCATCAGTGAGACCGTTTAACGCTATTTAAACATTACATTTCTTTAGCATACTGTAACTGTCTACTGATGTACTATCATTTCCTCTTTTTCACAACAAACTCATTTTTGTATTTTATCATGTTTTTGCCTTTTTCAAATTTTCAAATGTTTTTGGATTTTCTGAAAAATTCTTACTCCCCCTAAAATTCAAAATCATTTAAGGAAATTTGAAAACAAACTGTACAAGTAACGTGACAACTGATATCAAATCACTCCACTTCTCCATCCACTTGGCATAAACAATCAGAACTCCCCCTTTCAACAAACTATTTTCTCATTATGATTTCAAAACACTTAAGTTTGTTTTAACCAAAATGATTTTTCCGGAAAATAAGTTTTGCTGATTTTACCCCTTGTAGGTTAGGGGTTCATCACATTGTTTTTCTCAACCATTTGACAAATATAACAATTTTGAATTTTAAAAGCAATATCACTTGTAGAAAATCAAGTACAACTTAATGTCCCTGATTTACCACTTGTAAGTCGAAATATCACAAAAGTGAATTTCTCAAGAAAGATGCCGATTCCTGCTCCACACTTACCAACCTGGGAGCTCCGGCAAGTCAGGGTTTTCTAATGAAAGAAAATGTCCACCCAAGCCTAACCAGCCTTGGGTGATTTTAACTCTGACTCAGTAGGATTGTAGGTAGCTTTCTTTGTTGCATAAAAATCTTTAACCCCTTTAGCCTTCCCCTCGACCATTTTCCCAAAAATCTTTTTCACTTTTCCATTGAACACTTTCTCAACATCAAATTCCTTCTTCTCAGAATAGAATTGATTTGAGATCTCCACTTTTCCAACCTTTGATTTAAAATTTTCAGCCCTCAATGGTGGAAAATGAATATCATCCAAAGACGGAACTGAGTTTTCTTCTTTTACCTCAACCTGTGACTCGTCTAACTTTGTGGAGTTAGATTCATCGCCAAATTTTACCTCAAAGTTCTTAACAACCCATTTTTGTTTGTCAGGATTCACACTTCTCCTGCAAAATCTCTTTGAACATTCATCAACTTCATATGTTGAATTTTCAAAAACTTCGAATTTTTCAGTTGGTGGTACAGTTTTATCAACAACAATTTCTTTGAGTTTTTCTGAGACTCCCTGTTTTGTCTTTATATTCTGAGGATAGTTCCATGCAATGTGACCAGATTCATTGCATCTGAAACAAGTTCTAGTCTCCTTTCTATGAAAAACTCCAGTTCCCATTCTTTCTTGCTTCTGGATAATGAATTCTCTGTTTGATTGTTTCCAGAATGAGCTTTTTGATTCCTCTTCACAGCTTGTCCCTGAAACAAATATCATTTTTGATTTAAAATCTCAAACATATTTTTCATTTTTATAATTTTCTGGAGGAATAAATCCAAGTCCTTTCTTTTTGAAATTACCGTTATGGTTTGGTTTCTTTTGAAAACCAGAACCAAAACTGTAACCTTTTTTCTTGTTTAACCGTTGTTGAACTCTTGAAGTATACTTTTTAGGTTTTTCTTTAAGATTTAAATCTTTTATTTCAGAAATATTAATTTCTGTCATTTTGAAAACCTTTTTGATCTTTTCAAAATTAACACTTCTTATTGGAAATTCCTTATCAGAATATAATTTGTCTGAATCAATCAATATATAAGCCACTTTGATTGTTTCGTCATTCAAATTAGATTTTGATAACAGGAATTCTTTATTGTAAACCCGTTTAACCGACGATTTTGAACTGTTGACCGACGAACTCAAACTTTTGACGGACGAACTTGAACGCCCAGACTCGGACTTTGACTCAGACTTTAACTCCGACTCCTCATCCGTATCCAACACCTGATCGACCACCTTTTTTGTTAACTAGGACTCATGATCAGTGTCAGATGATGTAAAAACGACATCAATGTTTTCTGGTAATTCATCGGTTATATCGGACTTTAACTTTATATTGACCGCTTTTTCGACTTGCTCCTCATTCGGGTTTCTAGGAGAATACCCTTCCCAGATCGGAGGCGGACACTTGTTATAACTAACACTCTGTTTCTTACTAGTATCCTTCTTCTTTGGCTTCTCATCTTTAAATGCTTCAAAACCTGCAACAGTTGGATAAATTCGATCAATGAGATAATCAGAACTAGAATAACTTTGCAATAAACGTCTAATTCTCTCATTTTCAATCTTTTCTGTCTCCAACTCCTGCTGCAACTTGGCACATTCTTCAATGTAATGATTAATCGCCTTCTGCTTTGTCATCGTCACAGCATTCATCATAGTCAATGCGTTTTCTCTTTCTGAATTTGTCTTTTGAAGACCTGTGACTGTTCTGTTTAGCACATCATAAGACTCTTTCACGTAGTTGAGATTGAACAGTAATTGTTCTTTCATCTTTTCTTGCTCACTCAGTTTCTCATCCTTTTCTGCACATTGCTTGCAGGATTCTAAACACTTCAAGCAAAGTTTGATGACTTCCACAATCTTTTCAACTTCGATGACCTTCTCAACCTCAATCACTGGTTCAATTTTAGTCACCTTCTCTGCTTTAACTTCTTTATTTTGAATAGTCTCTTCTTTTTGATCAACACTTTCACTCTTCGTTTTCTTTTGTTCTTTTGCTGCACGTATCTCCTTCAGTTTCTCCAAGCGATCTGCAAAATAGAATTGAAAACTTTCAGGAGATAAATGAATTTTTGCCACATTAATGTGTCTTTCTTCCTCATCATCACCACTATCATCAGTTGGTGATTGATCAAAATCTATTGTCCTCTCAGAATTATCATCTAAAGCATTAGAATTAGATGGTGTTTGATCAAAATCTAAAGTCTTTTCAGAACTATCATCTGAAGAACCAGAATCTGATGATGTTTGATCAAAAACAGTTTCTTTTTCTAAACTTTCATCGGATGAAACAAACTCTTCTTCTTGATTCTTCTCATGAACACCAATTACTTTCATCCACTCTGTAAACCAATCCGGTTCTTGAACTATCTTCGCAATGAAAGCTTTAAAATTCCCATTCTCATCCGCAAACATATCCTAGCTGAACCCTTCAGGTAATTTTTCATCATCTTGGTTTATTAAATATGCTTTACTATCAGATGATATAAATTTGTCCCAATTGAAACTTGGAGCCATTTTCTCATCGTCTTGATCAATGATACCAGAATAAGCTTTCTTATTTGCATCTTCGATCATCTTCCCATGAGTAGTTTGTGTTTCTTTTTGTTGATATGGTTGATGAGCAACTTGTTGATATATGGCTTTCCGATAGTAATAATCTTTTCCAAATGGATTCTTTGCTCCACTAGCCTCTTGATTTTTGCATTCTCTTTTGAAATGACCTTTCTCCCTGCATCGAAAACAAGTAACTTTAGATTTATCAAAACCCAAAGTAGACACATGTGCATCCAGAAAATCATTTATCCCTGTGATCATTTTAAACTTTTCTGCTCTCCTCAAGACACTAGCTAGACACCATTTGATGTCCATGAGCTCCATTTCTTCAGCGTCTATCTGATCGTAATCCTCTTTCATCAGCATAGGATTTCCGATCCTCCCTGCAACCAAACCTTCATAGGATTGTAGCACAGTTGTAAGTAACGCCATGTGATCTTTTGCAATTTCTTCAGAAAAACTTTGACCATCTGGAAGATTCAATGCAATGTTGCACTGTATCACACAACCATTTCCACTTTTTGAGCTTTGAGAATGAAAGCTTGAAGTTAAACTCTTCGGATTAACAGTCGGATATGAAGAAAAACCACTGCTGTTGTTTTGACTTTGATCCACATTTTCTGATGAGTTTCCAGCACTAAAAGCAGTTTGAATCTTCGGACTCATTTCAACCTCTTGAACATTGCCTTTGTAATACATTTTCACATCTTGTTTACCACTAGGATTACTCATCCTCGCAATCTTTTGTTGTTCAAGATCTTGACCCTCAATCTTCTCAATAAACTGAGAAATCGTCAAACCATCATATACTCCGGTGTTCTTTAGGATCATCAAAAATGTACCCCACTCTTTCTGAGGTAAAGCATCAGCTAGTTTGTCGACTCATTCTTCTCGATCTTTGGTTATGCTTAACAACGACATAGAACGCACTAAGTGGCAGTATCTTTCAATCAACTTCTTTGTGTCTTCCCCAGGCAGACTTGTGAAAAGATCAAATTCTTTCTTAAGCAGTGACTTTTTACTTTTGATCATATTTTCACTTCCCTCAAACTTTATTTTAAGAGCATCCCAAATCGATTTTGACTTTTTGTCATGTTGAAGCAGTACAAAGATGTCTTCTTTAATAGCTTGCTGAAGCAGCCTAATCATCATTTTTTCAGCTCTGTACATGTCTCGTTCTTTATCAGTGAATTCAAAAATTTCTTTCTCAACTTGCAGATCAGTGCGTGGTAGAACATACTTCTTCAAAATACACTCCCAAGATCTCAAGTGATTGGCTTGTACCCAGTTCTCAAACCGATCTTTCCAACTGTAATACTCCTCAATGCTCATTAGCTTCGGGGGTTTTTGAGTAGTTCCAGTTTCATTTTCTAAGTTCTTGTTTTGAGCAATGGTAGCTGGAGTAGTCGGAGATGTCGCAAACGCGTTATAGAACTCTTCACTCATGATTTGATTTTCAAATGTTCACAAACAAACTGTTTCAAACGGAATACCAGTCTCAAACTAAATATCAAGCTTCAAAGGAAATCCCCTTTCAAACGAGATAACCCTTCTCAAACGAAATAACTATCCTCAAACGAAATCCCTGATTTCGTTTGGAACTTCAAACAGAATTACAGTCTTGAAACGAAATTGCAGCTTCAAACGATATCACCCAATTTCTTCAAACGGTATTACCGGTTCAAACGAGATTAACCAGTTGTTCAAACGAGATACCTTGATTCAAACGGAATCACTAGATTCTTTCAAACGAAATCAGAAGATATGTGTAATCTCAAATGGAATCAGCAATCAACTTTAAACGAAATCACGATGACATCATCAATTCGATCCAAATTTTGTCCAATTGGTCAAGTTTTAATCCGATTTTAGTTCTGAAACTTTCTAGGGTTTGTTAAAACAACATTACGCACATGATATGTGAAAATCAGCCGTTTTTAACCGTGAAAACTTGTTTAATTTTGAAAAGAAAGTGTAGAAGTTAGAGAAAACAGCTGAATTGGTATGAACTCTTCCTTCTGAGCTCTGATACCACTTGTAGGATCGATTTCAGACCCGAACGAGTCGATCAGAAGAGTTTTACTCAACACGAAAGGCGGAAACAGACGTGTAGAGATCAATTCAGCAAGATATACACTTTAAACTGTTGTATGATTGATTTGATAATGATTTACAGTCTGACAACACTTCGGCAGCACTTCGTTACACTGACCGGAAAGTTACAAATGAAATCAAGACATCAAGTATTTATAGGGGATCCTATTTCGTTTGAAGGTGGCATGGTTCACTTCAAACGGAATTAAACTAGTTAATTTCGTTTGAAAGTGTTACATGTCATGTTCAAACGAAATTAGCTCACAAACACATAAATTCTACCCTATTTCTCGTACAACGCGCCCTGATCAAACAATTGTAATGTAAGACTCGATACAAGACGAAGTCGACAGACGCATGCACCAACATACATTCCGGCTATAAATTAAAGTTGAAGCTACGTTCTGGTCTTATGACCATTATATTTCGAAAGGTAAACTCTTCTTGTATGTTTCTTGGTTTTTGGTTATAAAGAAAGACACATGTATATATTCGGTAAAGTTTCCCATTGTGTATTTCAGTGTCTCCATGTTAGCCTGGCATAAAAAAACAATTTTCCGATGGGGAAATCCAAACATTCATGTCTGTGGACGCTGATCGAACTGTAAATATGTGCAACAGTCATGTGGAGGTCTTTATCTATTTTCACACACACACACACACACATATATATATATATTATATAAAATAAACAAAGCCTTCAAGTGTATAATAAACTTCTTTTAACCTTTCAGCTTGCCATTGCAAATTGGAATTGCCCTGTATTTGCTCTATACACAAGTTCAGTTTGCTTTTGTTGCTGGAATCACAATAACTATTTTGTTGATACCAGGTAGAATGTCTTCATATTTCATTCTTCTTTGATGTATGATATCTCTGTAATCCGTTATTGTTTCTGATAAAGCTCTAATCATTTAACTCCTATTCATGCACACATGCAGAGTAGTGGATCACAATGTATCGCACAAGGAGATACGGCTGCTGTTGTTGCAAGTGCTGCTAATGCAGGTTGAGACACAAGTGCTGCTAGGAGTGATGCAGGTTATGTTGCAGTTGCTGCATCATTTGTAGATAACATTTGATTGGAAGTTTATGTACTTAATATTTGAATTGAAAACTTATGTATGGATTTTGGTTTATTATATTGTTAATATCATTAGTTTTGTTTTTAGTTTTGTTCATGTTTACTATTGTTTTAATTTTACAAACATTTAAAAATAGATTTGCTAATTATATGAAAATGGCCACGTAGAATCTCAACTAATATGTGTGGCCAAAGGATAGATAATAGCACATTTAAAATTACATAATTTCGTGTGACTATAAATAACCATTAGCCACACCATAGTCACCTTGTCTTTTTGTTTGTGTGACAAAATGATACCAAATGTTATGGGAAAATAAAATTGTATGACCAAAGATTAAAAAATAGCCACATTTAAAATTACAAAATTTTGTGTGGCTATAAATAACCATTAGCCACACCATAATCTCTTTGTTTCTTGTTTGTGTGACGGAATAACACCAAACATAATGGGAAAAAAAAGTTGTGTGACCAAATGTTAGACAATAGCTACATTTAAAATCACAAAATTTCATTTGGCTGTACATATCCATTAGCCACACTTTCGTCACTTTGTTTTTTTTTTTTTTTTTTTTTTTTTGTGACAAGATAATAACAAATGTCATAGGAAAAACAAATATGTGTGACCAAATGTTAGACAATAGCCACACTTATAATTACAAAAGTGTAATGTGTGTCTAGTAAAAGTTTTTAGCCATACTTACAATAAATTCACGTGACTGTATAATAGAAGCGGCCACACTTACAGTAAATTCATGTGGCCGTTGCAACCCTTTAGCTACATTTAATGGATAGAATGCTTGATTACAAGAACTCTTTTTGGCACATTTTTTAATTGATGTGGCTAAAACAAACTTTTATGTGACTATATAATAGAAACGACCACACTTACATCAAATTCATGTGGCTGTTGCTACCATTTAGCCACTTATTGTACAGAACGTCTGATTCTAGCAAGAAATAATGGTACCATTTAGCCACACTTTTAAGTTGCTACGGCCACTAAATGTGAATGTGACTATATGATACCTACGATGACTCGACCTTTGGTCACACTTGAGATGGAAAAAAAAGTGTGGCGAAAGGAGTATGGTAACACTTTTTTGTGTGGCTGTAAGCCTTTTTTTACGTAGTGTTTGCTCTCCGCCTCTAACTTCATCCAAGTTGTTTGTTAACTAAAAGGGTATTTTGGTATCTTCAAGTATAAAACTAAGGATATTTTAGTATAACTATAAATAAGTATTATATTATATATAATAATAATATATAACAAAACCCATAAACAATCTGATCATCTCTTCTCTCTCTCTCCACACTCTCTCTCTTCTCCATCACCAACAACCACCACTACCAAACGTCACCACCTCACCACCACACCACCACCGTGCACGGCCCCCACCTGACCACCACCTTGAACCAGCTCCACCGGACCACCACCACCAACCCTACCCGACCACCACCTTGAACCAGTTGCCGTTATCACCGTCGGCGACCACAACTCTCACCGCCCTACCATAGAGCAACCGCCACAACCATTCCTGTTGTCACTCTCTCATCCTTCTCTCTCTCTCTCTCCGACCCTCCTCCTTTCTCTCAGAACTCCCACCATCACCCTGTCAGAGGACCGCCACCTCACCGGAACCCAACCAATATTCAAGAGAAGCTCAAAACCTAAACCACCAATGCTGCCGTCAACATTGAATCAGAGCTCAAAATGTAAACCACCACCATTGCCGTCATCGTGATTAGCGATGGAACCCTAGACACCGCCTCTTACCCCTTTTCAAATCTGAGCAAAAATCATACCCATCAACACCACACCTGACAATTTTGTGTTCTACTCTAGTTTGAAGATAAAGCTATGAATTAAGCCACCAAGCATCTGTGCTTTCAAAACATAAAAAGCATCAAAGCACCATCATCATTCAACCTTTGGTAACAACAAACAACATCACTAGTTCATTTGAAAAATGAAGACGAAGAAGAAAGGGACTGGTGGTGTCGCAAACCCCGATCCCTTATCTGTCCCGGGAACGGGCGGACGCGAGCTCAGTGGTGGTGGTATCAGGTTTCGTTAATTTGGCAGCGGAATTTACATCAGGACCGGAGTTAGGAAATGTTTATCAGAGTAAAACCACCATATTTGATATTAATAATAACATGGGTAAAACCCAAGTTTCTTATTACAATACATTTATAGGGACAAACCCTATTTTATTGAATTTAAAACATCATTTATTAGGTAACTTTTATAGCCACATTTTTCCCAAGCCTTCAGTGCTCTCCAGCTGGCTTTCTACTAATTGGCTGTCATATTGTGTTACCTGAAACGCGTTTTAAAAACATTTGTCAGTCGAAAATACTGGTGAGTGAATCCCAGTTTAATCAAGAAACATTTATTAATTAAAACAGTTTTGAGAGCGATCACATTGTTTATTTCTACACAATTACTCCATTTAGTACTATCAATCCACTGACTTGTGGGTCATATTACACATTGGCTAACTCATTGTCCAATGGTAAAGTACTGTCATCCCCGACTTACTACTCACAGTGTAGTAAATTTTGTATACAAAACCCCAACATACCGGCTGTAATTGAAGAACTACAAAGACTCAATCACTGCTTAATTACATTATTAAGCATTTAAGGTTTTGTAAAATATTCCAAAAAGGTTAACAAAAAGAGGATAAACTCACATTGCTATCTTAGACTTCGCGTAAGGGTTTCCTGGATATAATCGATAATTTACACAAATGTACATAGGTTAGTATTATAACCCTTTGAAAATATTAATGATACCCTCCCTGAGACAGTATTCCAACAACTACGTCGGGCAGAACCACGACAGTTGTTACAGAACCCTAAATCAATCGGACATCGTTTCTTTTATGAAACTGGGGTTATAATACTTATAACGGAGCATAACCTCGCTAATTAGGGGTATAATACCCGACTATATGCTTATAACTTCAGAAATATGAGATTGAGAAAGAATTGTGAGCGACGAAAAACAAAAACTGATGCGTTCTATTTATAGTGCTGATAATCGACTTTCAGGCGGCCCGCGTAAGGTAAGGCAAAGCCTTACGCAACTCGCGTCAACACTCGGTCAACATATAGCTTAGCTGGGTTAGCATGTAGTTCCGCCACGATGTCGACATGTGTCGGCCTCTGGTGTCTCCGCGTTGTAGGTCTCTCGCGGCCCGCGTACATTATTAAGAACTCTTACGCGGCCCGTATCAACTTAAGAAATCAGATGGAATCTGGTCTCAACCTTGATACCACCCGCGTGAAATGTTGGGGTGGGTCTACGCGGCCCGCCTCAACTCAATATTTCATGTTTTTCATTTATTTATAAACTATAACGTACTTGGGGCTCGGTTTCTACATACGGGTTGTAATATAAGATATATTGAGACATACTACAATATACTAAAGTGTCAGAAATATTATGAGGGTGTCGGTTTTACTGAGGGTTGTTACATCCTCCCCACCTTGTTTTAGAGCTCGTCCTCGAGATCTACTGGAATAAGTGCGGATATTTTCTTTTCATTTCAGATTCAAGCTCCCATGTGTACTCAGGTCCTCTTTTGGAGTCCCACTTCACTTTGACTAGAACTAGTCTCTTGTGCTTGAGAATTTTGCTTTCCTGTCTTCAATCTGTAGAGGCCTTTCTACAAACTTGAGTTGTTCATTTACCTCTATATCCTTAAGTGGTACTATCAATGATTCGTCAGCTAAACACTTTTTGAGATTAGATACATGAAATACATCATGTATTCCTGCCATTTCCTCTGGCAGTTGTAGCTGATAGGCTACAGGTCCTATTTTTCTAATAATCTCAAAAGGTCCAACATACCTGGGACTTAGCTTTCCCCGTTTGATGAATCTTACTAATCCTTTCCAAGGAGGGACTTTTAATAATACTTTATCTCCTACTTGAAACTCCAAGGGTTTGCGTCGGTTATCAGCATAACTCTTCTGTCGATCACGTGCTGCCTTCAGTCGTTCATTGACTTGAATAATCTTGTCGGTTGTTTCTTGTACTATCTCAGGTCCAGATAGTTGCTTTTCCCCAATTTCTGCCCAACACACTAGGGTTCGGCACTTTCGTCCATAAAGTGCTTCGAATGGTGCAGCATTGATACTTGTGTGATAGCTATTATTATAAGAAAATTCTATTAACGGTAAGTGATCATCCCAATTACCTCCGAAATTGATTACACAAGCTCTAAGCATGTCTTCCATTGTCTGAATTGTTCTTTCGCTTTGTCCGTCCGTTTGAGGATGATAAGCTGTGCTTAGCTTTAACTTGGTTCCCATTGCCTTTTGGAAACTTAACCAAAAATGAGAGGTAAATCGACTATCCCTATCAGAAATAATTGATAAAGGAATTCCATGTAAAGAAATAATTTCATTTACATACAATTTGGCTAATTGTTCCATACTGAAAGTTTCCTTCATTGGTAGGAAATGAGCTGACTTGGTTAACCTATCTACAATCACCCAGATTGTATCATTACCTTTCCTTGTTTTGGGTAATTTGGTAACAAAATCCATCGTTATCAATTCCCATTTCCACACCGGCATTTCTAATTGCTGTAACAAACCTGAGGGTTTCTGGTGTTCAGCTTTAACTTGTGAACAGGTTAAACATTTAGAAACATAGGCTGCTATGTCCTTTTTCATTCCTATCCACAAGAAATTTTTCCTTAAATCCTGGTACATTTTATCACTTCCTGGATGCATCGTATATTTAGACTTATGGGCTTCTTCTAATATACGATGATGTAGATTTTCTAATTTAGGTATCCACATTCTCTTTTTATGGAATTTCCAAATTCCATCTATTCCTTGTTCCAATTCTTTTAGCATACCTTTTAATTTTTCAGAATCATCCTTGATTACTGATTCTTGTGCTTCTCTTATCTGATCATTTAAATCTACTTGCAGATTTAATTTAAGAGAACGTACCCTTTTTGGCTTTTCATGATATTTTTGGCTTAAAGCATCTGCCACTACATTTGCTTTTCCTTCATGATACTGGATATCACAATCATAGTCACTAAGCATCTCCATCCACCGTCTTTGTCTCATATTCAATTCCTTTTGTTTGAAAATATACCTTAAACTCTTATGATCAGTGAATATGGTAAACTTACTACCATAAAGGTAATGTCTCCAAATTTTAAGAGCAAAAATTATAGCTCCTAATTCTAGATCATGTGTTGAATAATTCTCTTCATGATTCTTAAGTTGTCTAGATGCATAAGCTATAACCTTTTCTCGTTGCATCAATACACATCCATAACCTAATTTAGAAGCATCACAATAGACTACAAAGTCTTCAGTTCCTTCTTGTAATGCTAGTATGGGTGTATGGGTTAATCTTTGCTTAAGAATTCTAAAGGCTTCTTCTTGTTTTAATCCCCATTCAAACTTAACAGATTTACAGGTTAGCTTAGTTAAGGGAATGGCTATTCTAGAGAAATCTTGAATAAATCTTCTATAATAACCGGCCAATCCTAAGAAACTTCTAACCTCGGTTGGTGACTCAGGGGTTTTCCATTTAGTAATCGCCTCGATTTTTGTTGGATCCACATGAATTCCTTCATGATTAACTAATTGTCCAAGGAATTGTACCTGCTCTATCCAAAATTCGCACTTGGAGAATTTAGCATAAAGCTTTTCCTTTCTTAATAAACTTAAAAGTGCGTGCAAAGGCCTTGCATGATCCTCTTTATTCTTAGAGTAAATTAGAATATCATCTATGAAAACAATTATGAATTTATCCAAATATGGCTTACATATTCGGTTCATCATGTCCATAAATGCAGCTGGGGCATTGGTTAAACCAAATGGCATGACAGTAAATTCATAATGACCATACCTTGTTCTAAATGCGGTCTTAGGAATGTCCTCTTCCTGTACCTTTAATTAATGATATCCTGACCTTAAATCAATTTTAGAAAAAAATTGAGCTCCTTGCAGTTGATCAAACATATCATCTATTCTTGGTAATGGATACCGATTCTTAATCGTGACCTTGTTTAATTCACGGTAGTCAATGCACATACGCATTGATCCGTCCTTCTTTTTAACGAACAGTATCGGCGCTCCCCATGGCGACGAACTTGGCTGTATGAATCCCTTTTCCCATAATTCATCTAATTGTTTCTTCAGTTCCTGCATTTCAGCGGGTGCCAAACGGTAGGGTGCTTTGGCAATTGGTGCTGTTCCTGGTAGTAGATGAATCCTGAATTCAACTTCTCTGTCGGGTGGTAGTCCTGGTAATTCTTCTGGAAATACATCTGAAAACTGAGATACTACTGGAATATCTTTTAAATCCTTTCCTTTAGTGTTAGTGATTATAGAAATCAAATACACTATAGAACCTTTTTTTATACAACTTGCAGTTTTCATCACAGAGATAAATTTAGTGGACCTAGAGAGTTTATCTCCTCTAATTTTGATCGTTTTACCTTTTGGTGAATTTAATTGAATTAACTTTTGATCACATAAAATACTGGCTTTATTGGCTATTAACCAATCCATTCCTAAAATAACATCGAATCCTGCCAGATTCATGGGATAAAGATTTACAATAAATTTCTGATTTAAAATCTCTATGCTTGCTCCCTGCAAGATTTCAGAAATCCTAACGGTTTCTCCATTGGCTGTCTCTACTAAGCATTCTTGTGGCAGTTTAGTTAATGACTGATTTAGAAATTTGCAAAAGGATGTATTAATAAAACTTTGGTTTGCACCAGAGTCAAATAATACTTTAGCAAAAATATCATTAACTAAAAACGTACCAGCTATGACATCTGGAATCATCTTGGCTTCATCTGCAGTCAGAACAAATGCTCTAGCATTTTTAGTATTCTTGTTGTCTGGAGCTGGAGCTAATCTTGGGCAGTTTGGCCTGATATGACCTTTTTCTCCACAGTTGTAGCATAACCCATTACTGGATTTCTTCCTGCAATTTTCTTCCTTGTGTCCTGGCATCTTGCAATAATTGCAGAGAGTGGAGCATTTTCCCGAATGATTTTTCTTGCATACCTTGCAGTATGGTGCAGAGGTAGAACCCATATTCCTACGATTGTAATTTCCAGACCGAAATTCTTGTGTGAGCTTTTGGGTTAGATTCCTCCTTTGACCTTCTTCTCTGGTACGGACTAATTCATCAGTCAAGGTATTTGCTAATTCTACAGCTTCTACTATGGTTTGAGGTCTAGCTGCCTTGACTATGTGTCTAATCTCCCCAATTAATCCCCAAATATAACGGGAGATTAACGCTGGTTCTGGTGAAGCAAGGGTTGGCACTATTCTATCATATTCAAAGAATATTTTAGTATATCCCTTACTATCTACACCAGTCATCCTAAGGTTTAGGAATTTGTTTGCTATCTGTTCCTTTTCATTAGGTGGGCAAAATTTCCTTTCTACCTTGTTCTTAAATTCTTCCCATTCCATGTTGTAGGTTCTATCACTTCCTCTTGATTGGAGGATAGTGTTCCACCATTCTAGTGCTGCATTCTTAAATAAATTAGAAGCAAACAGTATCTTATCTTCTTCAGCACACTTGCTTATCCTTAAGACTGCCTTAGTCTTCTCTATCTAGCGTAGAGTTGCAATGGACCCTTCGTTGCCCGAGAATTCCATTGGTTTACAAGACCAGAATTCTTTATATGAACAACCGTAAGACACGGTTCTTCTTCTTTTGGGAATAGGCAATTGAAGTATTGGTCCATTGTTCACGCTATGTTCTGGTTCAATTGGTCGCTTACTGCTATGTTTACTTTTATTATCAGCATCCTTAAGAGTTTGAAGAATAAATGGCATTGCATCTATAATTCCCTGTGCCACTATGTGTTGAAAATGCACTATTATCCACTTGATTTTCATTCTTATTGACGCTTGGATTCTCATTAACCACGTTAATGTTACTCTGGTTATTGTTATTCAGATTTCCTTGATTTCCTTCGTCGGCCATTTGAATTTTAAACATTTATCCCATATTAATATCACAATTAATATCTTAATCATATGACACTCAATCTAGCCAAAAACGTAGATCATTGCTACTTTTACTCTATTCATATACTATTATGCATCTATTACACACTAGTACTGAAATGAAAATTACAATACCAACAGAAATAGAATCACACTAATGGTAATATGCATCCGTACTCACATATTTTATTTTATTTTTATTTTATTATATTTTATTATTATTACTACTACCGTTTCCTCCATTCTCACATTCACGGATATGGATTTATCCAAAAATCCATATTGCGCTCATCGTATTTCCATACGAGACGCTCTCCCACCTGACGCATTCTCTCACTGCTTTCTAAAATTTCCTCCCCAAAAGTCCTAAGTTCTTGGACGTTTTCTGCACTCATTGGGGGTGCAGGTTCTCGGACTGGGTTTGGAATCTGGGGTGCGGGTTCCTGATATGGGGGTGAAAGTGCCTGAAATCGGTAAGGATCTTCTAAGATCTCCCTAATATAATCATCGTGGAAATAGGGATCTAAAGGGTCCATACCTGGGTAGGCTCCTATGTTCTGTATGGGTGTGTCTTCATGGATAGGGTAACGTTGCACAAAGTCCCTATTATCGTCCCACTAGGGATCGTAATTTGGGTCTAGGGGGTTTGGTGCAGGTATCCTAGGGATTTCTTCTGGGTTGAAGTCATGCATTTCCACCTGGTTTTCAGGGTTTTCTATCTCCATGGGTTGATCTTGGATTGGTAGTTGTGGTTGGGGTGCTACTAATTGTTCCAGACTCGGGTCAGCAGCAGTTGTGGCTAGGATATGGAAATTGGCTAGACTTCTATTAAGCATATCCTGTGTATGGGTATCTGTTTTTCGCTTAGCAGCTGCTAGAACTCTTTGCTGTTGCAACTTTCGCATTCTTTTCCTACGAGCAAAGGCTTCCTTACTGAACCATCCTCGTTTCTTATGAGGGAATGGCTCTTCTGACTGAGCTTTAAAAGCAAACACTCCTTCTTCCTGATCAGCAGAATACCCGGAAAGGGCAGGCTGTGAAGAAGTACCTTCACTCTTAGGTGAATCAGACAACTGACGACTCATGTCTGAGGGTCCTTGATCACTCATACTGTAAACTAACAAATAGTCAAATAACACATAACAAATAAATACTGTTATGCACGTATTTCCGTAATTTATTTCCTAACACAAAATATAGAATTTAAGTGTCAGCAGAACACTTCTTTGGCTCAGACCAGTGGCTAGGCTCTGATACTACCTTCTGTCGCAACCCCCGATCCCTTATCTGTCCCGGGAACGGGCGGACGCGAGCTCAGTGGTGGTGGTATCAGGTTTCGTTAATTTGGCAGCGGAATTTACATCAGGACCGTAGTTAGGAAATGTTTATCAGAGTAAAACCACCATATTTGATATTAATAATAACATGTGTAAAACCCAAGTTTCTTATTACAATATAATTATAGGGACAAACCCTATTTTATTGAATTTAAAACATCGTTTATTAGGTAACTTTTATAGCCACATTTTTCCCAAGCCTTCAGTGCTCTCCAGCTGGCTTTCTACTAATTGGCTGTCACATTGTGTTACCTGAAACGCGTTTTAAAAACATTTGTCAGTCGGAAATACTGGTGAGTGAATCCCAGTTTAATCAAGAAACATTTATTAATTAAAACAGTATTGAGAGCGATCACATTGTTTATTTCTACACAATTACTCCATTTAGCACTGTCAATCTACTGACTTGTGGGTCATATTACACATTGGCTAACTCATTGTCCAATGGTAACGTACTGTCATCCCCGACTTACTACTCACAGTGTAGTAAATTTTGTATACAAAACCCCAACATACCGGCAGTAATTGAAGAACTACAAAGACTCAATCATTGCTTAATTACATTATTAAGCATTTAAGGTTTTGTAAAATATTCAAAAAAGGTTAACAAAAAGAGGATAAACTCACATTGCTATCTTAGACTTCGCGTAAGGGTTTCCTGGATATAATCTATAATTTACACAAATGTACATAGGTTAGTATTATAACCCTTTGAAAATATTAATGATACCCTCCCCGAGACGGCATTCCAACAACTACGTCGGGCAGAACCACGATAGTTGTTACAGAACCCTAAATCAATCGGGCAGCGTTTGTTTTATGAAACTGCGGTTATAATACTTACAACGGAGCAGAACCTCGCTAATTAGGGGTATAATACCCGACTATATGCTTATAACTTCAGAAATATGAGATTGAGAAAGAATTGTGAGCGACGGAAAACGAAAACTGATGCGTTCTATTTATAGTGCTGATAATCGACTTTCAGGCGGCCTGCGTAAGGTAAGGCAAAGCCTTGCGCGGCCCGCGTCAACACTCGGTCAACATATAGCTTAGCTGGGTCAGCATGTAGGTCCGCCACGATGTCGACACGTGTCGGCCTCTGGTGTCTCCGCGTTGTAGGTCTCTCGCGGCCCGCGTACATTATCAAGAACTCTTACGCGGCCCGTATCAACTTAAGAAATCAGATGGAATCTGGTCTCAACCTTGATACCGCCCGCGTGAAATGTTGGGGTGGGTCTACGCGACCCGCCTTAACTCAATATTTCACGTTTTTCATTTATTTATAAACGATAACGTACTTGGGGCTCGGTTTCTACATACGGGTTGTAATATAAGACATATTAAGACATACTACAATATACTAAAGTGTCAGAAATATTATGAGGGTGTCGGTTTTACCGAGGGTTGTTACAGGTGGGGTCTCTTGGTTTGTTATGGGGTAAAGGTTTGTTCCTGATATCCAGATTCCAAATGATGAACATTAAATGAAATTGAAAGTTTTTGTTAATGTTCCTACTTTCAATTAAGTTATTTTAACATTATCTTTGATTAATGATTATATATTTATATAGTTAAAAAGTTATATCTTTATTTTTAATAATAAAATAAGGGAGGATGAGAAAAGACTGAAATGCCTGATGAAACAGTGATTAACCGGGGAGGTTAATTCTCTAGTCTCGTCAAGTAGGGTTAATCCCTTCTTTCCGAGGATCGGTAGCCGGATCGTCCGCTAACCTGTCTCCTGCACAAGGAAACACACCGTGACTCGTAACAAGGAGGATGGGGGTGGGGGTGCTCCTTGTTACCACTCTTCGGCGTGAGAATCAGTACTTGCTTGGGAGCAAAGTCTGTGTGTTTGTAGTAGTGTGAGAGAGCAGATAACCGATACCTCAAACCTGGTCCGGGATGGGTATTAATAGCCGAAGAGTGAAGGAGGGTAATTGAGTGGCTAGACTGACAACGCGCAGCCTGTTGCAGGTGTTTCAGAAGTGTAGATCATGGAAGTGTTGGACACTTCCTGAGGTGATGCCACGTCCTGCTGTGGCTGTCAGTCCGTGTGCCAGCGTCGCAGAGATGTGGGGCGGACAAGTGACTGCTGTCAGTGCCACTTGCTATTTTGGACGCTTAAGTCAAAGTGTCAGTCCCACTTGCGTCGTCAATAGGATGCGGTGCTGGACCGCATCGCCATGTGCGGTAACCGCGGTTGTTTCCGCGTCCCTTGTCATGACGAAAATATCTGTATGGTGCGGTGCTGAGCCGCATCGCTATGCTGTTGTTACCGCATCCCTTGTCGTGATGAAAATAGTCATTTTCATACACAAGGTAAGTCTTCTCATCACTTGACCGATTGGAACAGTTAACTGCGTTCGCGCGTGCCTGCACGGACGCATATAAGTCCTTGTTGATGGGAGTTTTTGATAAAGGGTGATGGTCACTCGCGTCCTCTTTGGTGCAAGATCTGGGACCATACCCCTTCAATGCCCCTTATGTGAGGGGCACATGACAATTATTCAACGTTGCAAATGGATGTCGTTTGGGCGTGGAGTGAGATATAGATAAGTTAAATAGATTTGGGAGTAAAATGCTATTTTTAAAGGATTGGGGCAAAACAGTTAAACGACCAAACCACAGGGAGCAAAACGGAAGTTTACTCTAAAATATATTGACAACACTCAGCCGGCTCACATTAATTTGCTATCGGGGGTAAGTCAACCTTAAACTTTCTAGAGATAAGCAAAGATCGATTATTTGTCCTTGTCAATGTTGTTAAGTAATTAAGTGTAAGTCGGTTTCAAACCATAGACTCACCATTTGTTCTATCGTTGATTGTTAGTTAGTACATCTCACATCATGATGGGACCATAGATCAATTGTGGGTATATTTGAAGATCATCCAAGGTTACTTATTCAATTTACAATTCAATATTTTCTCCAAAGTTTCTCTACAAGCATTAGAGTCATTTAGATGAGGGATATAAGTTTTTGAAGTCGTAGGATTAGGGCCATCGACTTCCAAAGGGGTGTATTGATCTAGATCTATCTTAAATTTATCTTGGGGCTTACTTTTTTATCTACACTTTTGTTTGCCTTAGCCTTAGGTTGTCTTGGCTTGTAGACTTTTTTTTCTAGGGTGTGTATAGGTACTTTAAAGGGGGTTGACTTCTTATTGTCTTCACTCTTTTATCCGGCTGTTACAATACTTTACTCATCAACTCATGCTAATAGTGGTTCACTACTATCATTCATATACGGTTGTTTCCTTTGATTTCCCTAGCTATATTTATGTTATTGAGATTACTATATTGTACATATAAAAGTAGCAATGGGTCTTAGTAAGAATAGCATCTCCAGATAACATTTTGAAAAATAGTACAACCGTTGAAGATCTTAAATCGTTTTCTTCTAAAAGATACATAGTTGTTTTTATAGAGTTTAGAATCAAAAAAGCTCTTGAGAAGAAATACCCCGCTCTACAAAAAATGACTTTTCTTCAAGGGGACATTTGGATAGTTAACGTGTATGTCTCATAACTAAAATCTTGGGTTTTAAAATCTTATATAATGTAACCAACGGCATATTTATTCTAGAAAATCTAGGAATTGCTATCAGATACAAGAAAAAATTGACTTAGAACTATTGGAGCTAACATGAATAGAATAAGCATTTGGAAGCCGGTTTTGGACACTTTTGATAAACGTCTTTCGCTATGGAAAGCCTCGGTCTTACCTACGAGGGGTAGGCTCACTCTCTTAAAAGCGGTTTTGAAAACCTTGCCCATTTATTACTTTTCCTTATTCAAAGCTCCCCTCTTTATCTTAAACAAACTGGAGGCAAAAAAGGCGATCTTTTTTCTGGGGTGGAAGTAATGATGTTTCACAAAATTAATTGGGTAAGTTGGAAGAAAAGAACAACACCAATTGATGCGGGTGGGTTTGGTCTTACCATGCTTGCAAACATTGCTCTTCTCAAAAAGTGATGGTGGAGATCTATAAAGGAGAGTGGTGGTATCTATACATAGCATAAATCGATCTTGGTCAGTTCTTCCATACTCTAAAAGCATTACATGTACTTGGAGCACGATTGCACAACTAGAGAATTTCTTGGCGAATTCTAATGTAAGTTTGGGGAATTTTTAAAAGGCGAAGTGGGAAGGGGTAGTAAAATAAGGTTTTGGCTTGACCGTGGTTATCCACACACCCTATATGAAAGACTTTTCCAGCCCTTTTCTCTCTTGAAAAAGATAAATCACGGCTGGTCGCGGGCTGTTTTGAGGTCACAAATGGGGCTACTAATGTAACGCCCTACGTTTTCATACTTTCTATATTTGGAAACCCTCGATTGAAATTCTATTTTTGAAAACGTTGTACTCTTGTATTCGTTCTTTTGTTGTAAACTTTGTAAAATTCGAGACTTGGATCATAATGAAATTCGTATTTTTCTTACATTCATGTTATATACACTCCATACATGTTCGTACTGTAACACCCCGAAAACGGGTTTGGTAATCAAACCCCGTTAATACTAAAAGACGGGTAAAATACCGTTAGAGGTAAAAGTAACCCGGTAAATATTAGGATTTAAATAAATAATCCTAATATTAAATAAAAAAGTGAATAAAAGATTTTAAGAAAGTAAAATGGATAAAAGGCCCGAGTTAACGGGACTTAAAAATAAACCTAGTTATAAACTTCCCCAAACCCACTAAGTTAACTAGGGATGGTTAACCCGGTTAATAAGAGGGAATATGGATTGAAAATAAGTAGGTTATAACTTACTTAATAATTAACCAAACAAGAGGGGCAAAATTTGGATAGTTGGAAGTTAATTATTAAAACTAAATAAAACACACACACACACACAAAGTGTGTGTACGTATGAAAGATCAGGAGAAGAAGCTCATGGAGCTCAAACCCTAACTTCAACAAAACCTTCAAATTGGAGGATCAATCGAAGGCCAAATTTGGATTTGAATATATATAAACGATCACCAAGTCAAGGGGATCGTAAGGTATGTCGAATTTTTGACATTCATGAAGTTGTCAAAATTAGTTAACTTTGCATGATGCGATCTATGAAAGAATCGTAGAGGTTATGGCCGAATTAATGAAGTGTGATTACTTAGGAACAAACACTAAGTAGAAATTTGAACTAAAATTGCTATGATTTGAATAATTTGATGATTTACCACACTTAGACAAGTGGGTTTTGGTTTTGTAGTGAAGATGATGATATACACATGTTTAAGATCATCATATTTGATAGTAGAAACAAGACACTCGAACAAATTACATGATTTGGGTACTTGTTCATACATGATTGATATGGATATTGATGTTAATCTTGGTAAAAAATGACTAGATATGAACTAGTTTGTAAATGTGTAAAATTATGTCCGTAAGGTGTTTGTTAAAATGCCTAAATGAAAGCTAAAATGTTGAAATTTCGAGTGAAACGCACATTTGAATAATATGGCGAATTATGCGAAACATGAAGCGATAAGAGTTCTAAACATTATGTTGATTTAGACTTAATTGTGTAAACCATGTGATCGAAAGTAGTTAACTTTTGATAAGTTAAGCTAACTATGACGAAGTCGAATAGTAGTTTCGACATAGAAAATAAGTAAGGTGGAATAGTCGTGATTGTTAATGACTAATCTAACCACCTTGTAAATGTTGACAATAGTTTAATGCTTAACGAGCTAGGTGGAGGCTTGGGAAGGAAGCGGTCAAACGAATCAAGTACGAGAAGAAAAGCGAAAACCGGATGAGAGGTAAGTGAAACTTACACCCTTTTTGTAGAATATTTACTTATTCTATAAGCATAAACACGATAAAGATAATTTTGGAAATATCAATTCCGACGCAACTGATACGGGTCGGAACAAATATGAATGATGAAAACCATGGTTTATGGTAAAAAGGGCGAAACGGTGAATTGGTCAAGTAATGACTAAGAAAATTATGAGTTTTCGTTGAGATTACCTTGTAGTGTAATCTAATATTGAGAAAAAGGGGTTAAAATGGAAATTTGGTCAAGTGTCGACTAATGTAAACCGAAGCTAAAAGGATACCCATGCCGTAAGCCAAAATGGGCTAAATAAGTAAGGAAAGGGATCTAATGAAAGAAAAATCCGAAATGGGTCAGATGGGCAAAATGGTAATTAAAAACCATGTTTTGCTAGATATGTAAATGTTTAGTCATATAGGTCAAACGGGTTAAATGGTGGTGATAACACCATTTGACAATATCGACTAATGTAGTTGTCAAGTCGTATGTCAACAGGAGCGATTGCCAATTCAGGATAATTGCATCGCCATAGAATATGGGATAATTAAAGCGAGGTATAAATCGGGTCTATTTGTTGACCCGGGCCAGGTACGCATATATAGACTTATAGTTAAAAGTGCAATGAGGGTCAAAGATTTAGTGAAGTCCTTCATCGCAAAAATAAAGGATTAAAATTGACCAAAAAGCCCTTGATGGGTAAACCGGATAAACAACCCTTAGAGGTTGTTTAGAAACTTATATTATGATTTTGTAACCCTTAGATGCGTATAAAAGTTGTAGGCATAAACTTTCAAGGGTTAAAGGCCTTAAATGCGTCTTGCCGTAAAATGGCATATCCGAGGGATAAAACTCGGAATACATGGTCTATTTCATTAAATCCACCACAATCATAGTTGTGGTGGAAGACTAATCAATATGAATGGGTGGAATTATGAGGCATACGAGAAATGAGCGTAATTTATGCTTAAAAAGGGCATAAATACCCTAACGGGTCAAAATAAGATTATAAGAAAAAACGGGTCAATAATGCGTAGAAACCCGTGATTGGAACCTAATATGATAGAAAATATTGGAATTATAAGGTTCATGAGAAATGGGGGTCAAACAAACTTGTTTGTTTGAATAATACACGAACGGGTCAAAAATCTAGTAACTACATTTTAAGTCGAATGCTTAAAAGTCACCAATCTTGTTAATCCGGATGTCGAATTATAACTCCATATGATGGAGAATCAAATTACGAACACGTAGGAAAAAGAATCGTGTAAAACGGACATCCTGATCAAAAGTTATGAAACTTTGAAGTTAGAATTTCGGTTAAAATCGGAGCTGGGCATCTGCAGCAACAGCAAACAAGCAACATTCTGTCAAAAATGGGGCGTGGCGTTGCGCGACGCCTCGTAGCGTAGCGCGACGCCCCTAAATTCCAAAAATTGTTTGAATTTGTTGTTTTGCCTCATGAAACTAGTTTAAACATGTATCTAACTTATCAAAACTAACTTTATGTTGGTTTTGAATTTAGGTGATCGAATTATGCACACGGATAAAGATCAAGATCGATGAAGAACCGATCATATGAAAACAAAGCATCTGCACGTATTTTTGTCTTCGTTTTAAACGTCGAATTTAATCACATCATGTTGTAAATTTTTAAATTGTAAAAGTTTTAAATTTCCCGTATTTTCAATATGGTTGTTTTCGTAATCTATATGAAAACCTTTAAAATTATATCAAGGGTGTTCCACATACGTTCAAAAAATATTAAACATATGATACTTTATTCTCAATTTTGCAAAATATGTTCAACTTGCAAACTTGTAACCTATATGCTCAATCTATACAATTTCGACACTTCTTTACGACAATTACACATGTTTATACTCGTTTTATATTTGGTTTATGATTCATTTACACATCATACCCTTAAACATGTTTCTTGTACTTATAACCTAAGTTATTTTAAGCTAAAAGTCAAATAGTTGACTTTCTGTTTGACTTTAGCTTCTGACCATTTTGGTCAAGGTAAAGTTCAATCCGAACTTTCATATGTGATCGTAATAACGATGGTATGATCCCTCTGTGATCATACCCTCGGATAATCACGTTTACTAGTTGAATTGTTAAGTTGAGCATATTACGTAAAAGTTGAATTTTTGACTAAAATGCATAAATGGTTTCTATAACTTATAACTCAGATGTTTTGACATATATACAAGTTTTATAACTAATATAAACGATTTATGATACAATCCTCTCTTTTCACATTCGAATTATCCTCGAATTATCCTTTTTACACACTCATCATACTAAAACTTTTCATACGCATATATATTATCTCGCATGCATGATTTCATATAAATTTTATTTATTCTCCTTGTAACAACAAATGGGGACATATCATCAAGATAGGAGTGATTTCCTTACCTTGACGATTAACTCCGCTTCTTTTCCTCATCTTACAACGACCTCACCAACGTGTTAGGGTGTAACACCTCGTAAAATCACGACCAATGATGTGTTGACACGTGTACTAAACCCTAATGAAGTTAAACGTTGATTATAAGCACTAATTTTGCGAAAAATCAAAAACTTTGAATGCGAAAGGACTGAAAGTGTCAACATGCTTAAACTAAGCCTCTAAATAACCTTACACGGCATTCGTATTCACAGATGAGCCACTTGTTGATCGAGAGGAGCCGTTTACGCAATTAATTGAAAGTTTACGCGACGAAGGGTTAAAAGCGTCAACATGTTAATTCTTACCTCTGAGTGACCTTTTAACAAACCTGGAGCGTTATGATGTTTGATCATACTCTTGGAATACATAATATTGGCCGTTTAAGGCTTTAATGCTATTAAATGATGATACGCACAAGTTTGTGCGTTTAAAGGGTTAAAAGTGTCAACATGTTTATACTCTCAGGAAGGCTTAGCATGGACTACATAAGGCTTTGATGCTATTAAACAATAATACGCGCAAGTTTGTGCGTCAGATGGACCAAAAGTGTCAACATCTAAAACTATACATTTGAGTGACCATTTGAGCGATCTGGAATGTCGTTATGTTCGGTCACACTTTCGGGAATGCTTAATCGGGCCATGAAAGGCTTCGATATCATTAGACGATATAACGTACAACTTTGTGCGTTAAAAGGACCAAAAGCGTCAACGTGTGAAACTACGCCTTTGAAAGGCCTTTTAAACGAACCGGGAACTTCGTGGCATTCTGACGTCTTCCCGGGTATGCCAAAGTTGGGCCACTAACACTTTAATGGCTTATACTAACATAACATAGAATATATATATAAGTTTCGTGGCAAAAATGTAAATTATGAAACTCAACTTAAGCTTATGAATGACAGGGACCAAAACAGCATAACTGCCAAATTTTAAAAAGACTGGACATTGGTCGCGGGCCGCGACCGCCAGGCCTACTGCCTACGCGGGCCGCGAGCGAGCCAAACAGCAGCTCCGCTGCTAATTTTCTTTGATTTTGTTGGTTTTTCTTTTCTTGTTTTTCCACACAAAACCATTAAACAAACCTATGGGCATGTTATACTGATTATAATAGCTGTTAGGACACTTGGGATCATCCTAATGAATCCCCTAACACATGTCAAGATCACATTCCATTCCAAAAACTAAAAATAGGTGTAATCCTTCATTCAACAACTTGCACCTCTTCTTCATTCTTCCTATTTCTTTCAACATGGAAGTTCCTGGATTAATAAGGAGCATCCTATGAGTTATTTTCAGTCCCTAGGACACTATGTAAGTGTCCTTTTGTGACTAGTTCATTTTATTTGGCTTAAAAGCCGAAAAGTCAAGCGTTTACGATAAAACGCTTTGACTTTTAGTTAGACTTTAAACGGTCGAGCCATTGTTTGCAACGAACATGGCTGCGTGATCGTAATTAGGAAGGTGTTAATCCCTCAGAAGGGCACCTCCTAAGAATCACGTTTGCTTGGTCAATTGACGAGTCAACGTAATATTGTTTTAAAAAGTCAACGGGGCAGTTTTTGAAATAATTGCGATATGTGTTTAAAAGTATTCTAAAATATGTTTTATCATTTAAACAACTTGGTAGTAATTATTAGAACATGTGTAAACATGTTCGGCTCGTCAGTTCCAGTTTTAAGGGTCGGTTCGCAACCGAAAGTCGTGAAGTTTGACTTCTGTGTTGACTTTCGATTATGAACCGAATTAGAATAGTTTACTACTGATTTTAGGTTCCGTTAGGATCATATTATTATGTAGCATAACCCTATAAGGTTATATCACATAATCATATTAGAAATCTGAATTTATGCAAGTTCCGTTAATATGCCGTATTTTGACCGTTATGCCCTTGTTAGCAAAAATAAGGTGTTAGACACCAATAAGCTTACAAACAACTTAAGTACTGATATGTTAACATGATTAACACATCTTGATGTTACAAATCTGATCATGAACTGAGTTTGCATATAATATCGTAAATTATGCTTTAAATTGACCAAGATGCCCTTTAGGCGCATAGATAGGTTTTAAGCATAACTTTAGGATCATATTATTATGTAGCATAACCCTATAAGGTTATATCACATAATCATATTAGAAATCTGAATTTATGCAAGTTCCGTTAATATGCCGTATTTTGACCGTTATGCCCTTGTTAGCAAAAATAAGGTGTTAGACACCAATAAGCTTACAAACAACTTAAGTACTGATATGTTAACATGATTAACACATCTTGATGTTACAAACTCATTGCTTACTGATGTAATATCATAATTAGTATGATTTGGGATATTCATTCAGTTTATAAACTGAGGTTAGGCATACGTTTTTGAATTATGTCCTTAAATGACGATAATGCCCTTTTTTGCATCTAAAATGATTTAAAAACATAATTTTCATACAAAACCTTTTGACCACTGATATGTTATATTAGTTAACATATTTAGATCATTTAAACCTGGTCATAACATCAGTCTTCCTTAAACATCGCACATATCGTCATTTAGCGACTTAAAAGCCGTTTCGGCGCGTAGTATGGTGTTAAACCATAACTACCAATCAAGACTTGTTACCTACTGATTTTATAAATCATTTTGAATATTTTTACAGTAGGTATATGTTATAAACTCAAATTCCCAAATTAGCCTTCAAAACTATGTGTGAAATTACCAAAATGCCCTTATAGAGCATACTTGGGTTTTAAACTATAAAACACACATATATTTGATATTATATCATAAATGAAATGTTTTCAAAGAATGTTTATGGTCGTAACATCAGATCGTACTCAAGTTCCTTTTATACGTCGTAAAATGACCGAACCGCCCTTATGAGGCGTAGTTTGATTTTAAAACCTTAACGGGCATACAAGTTGATATCCTACTGATATTATAACTTGTTTAAAGTATATTGGCATATGGAACTTGTTCATAACTTATCCGGTTACTCGTTATCGCTTATAAGCGTACGGTTAGGCTTACGTAACTAGTTTACGTAAGTTTACCGAAACGAGTCAAACCTTATCATTTTACCTCAAAATCCAGAATGTATTTAGTTTACCCATATTATACAAGTCTTCATACTTGTTGGGTCTAAATTGCATTCTATTCCGGTCATCGCTTAATCTAGCGTATCGTACCGTTTTTAATACTTTAAGCTAGCCGGTTTAAGTCTACGACTTAAATAAGACCCGTTAGCATTCTAAATTGGTTATTTATACCATCATTCCAGACTAGAGCCTTCCTGTAAATTATGCCTACGCTTACTTAATTGAATACGGCTAAGTTATTATAAATCTTGCAATTTAAGATAGGAGCTAGCTCAGGTAAATACTCTAAACCTATTTTCCCTTATACGGGCTTGGGATACAGTAAAATATTTACCGCATGGTCGGGTATGGGATTCGAAGAACAATAAGTCGGGAAATTCAAATAACCCGTTTTAATTCGTATTACTTTACTGAAACATTGGGGATTAATGTGACCATGTCCTGGATATCCTTGACTCATTAATTGCAAATGGCCACGACCTAAGCACGAGGTGTAGGCATACACCCGACTGATGCGATATGGTTTATTAAATAAATTTTATACCCAATATGGGTTCCCAATAAGGGAATAAGTGGTGTGTCGGTTAATCATGAACCGGCATAGTTCGGGCCCCGTATGTAGAGCAAGTTATGTAAAACTGATAACATGAGATATGGTTTGTCCCAAGTATAAAAGAATATTTATGCCTTGTGCATCTAAACCAATTTTATAAACATTTTTCAAATGTGTCGGTTGATTGTATTTACCATTGAAAACTGACGTATTTTCAAAAGGTTAAGTGATAGGTACAAATACGTAATTAGGTTGGAAGCTGCTCGGGATTGTTAGACGAGGAACTTGCAACTCCTTCGCATAAACCATTAGTCTGATAAACTTCTTTTCTTTTAATGATCCGCTTGTGGATTATTACAAGCTTGTCTGTACTTAATACTTTGATAATTTCAAACATTTGGGTTTGTAATAATATTTTATATTCCAAGACTTCCGCTGTTATATATCTGTGTTTAATTGTCTATGATGATATCAACTACATCACGATACTCCCCACCGGGCTGAGCTGTAAATATCAGGGTGTAACAGGTTGGTATCAGAGCCAACGTTTGAGTGAATTAAGCACTAGCCTTAAGTGTTTAATCTCAAATGACACAGTAGCACATTCCTTAGGCCTTCCGAGTCTAGACTTAACATAGGAATTCTCTCATCCCTATTAAGTAAACGTTGTTTTTGATTTTATGTGTTTTGAATATGTCGCCAAGCAAAGAAGCCGTTGATGGAAATTCTTCACGTCCGAAGCCAAAGGAATGAAAAGTTTCGTACTACGGCTAGGGAAAGCGTGCGACCAGTTTGGAAGAAGACCTTTATGGACTTATTCTCCAAAACCCAGCATATTGAAACTTTTAACCAGACTTCGGAGTCCATACCAGAAGGTCCCTGAGGCTCCCGTATTGAAAGATGATACCAATAAATACCAACGATCATTATTTCTTAACTCCAAGTTTTGGAATTCCAAACTTGGACTATGCTTGTCAAATCCAATTCGTGATCCATATCATTTCTTGAACCATTGAATCCTTGGATTCTACTTCTGCAACGGATCCTGAATTGGAATGTTTAATTTGTTCACTGAGATCTTCAAAGTCACTACCGCGTATGGTAAAAAAAGAAGAGAGACCATCGGAATGAAGCAAGGGAGGCATTAGATGACCCTTCTCCCATTATATTTCAATTTCCGTAAGTCCCTGTATGGGCATTTGATTACTGTAGTCCTTTGTGGACATATTATTATTTCATCGTAGTCCTTGTATGGACCTATCTCTTTTAATAAAACCTTGTATAGACGTTTGTCTATAGTAGTCCTTTCATGGACATTATATCTCAATATAGTCCCATTCGTGGACATTAAATTATAATATAGTCTCTTCGTGGACATTATACTTCCATATTGTCCTTTCGTGGACATCATATTTCTAAATAATCCTCTCCTGGACTTTATACTCCATTATAGTCCTTACATGGACATGTTATTTCATTAAAATTCTTTTATAGACATGATATTTCACTAAAGTCCCCTGGCAGACATAATATTTCATCATACTCCTTTCAAGGACATATCATTTCACTATAATCCCCATGTTGACATATCATATAGTCCCTATATGGACTTATATTTTCCTTTCTGTCCCCGCATGGACTAGTATTACTTCAAAGTCCCTATAAGGACTTATCTTTTCTGTATAGTCCCTGCATGGACATTTGTTTATTATAATCCCCAAATGAACTTCTCTTTCGATTTAAGCCCCTGTGAGGACATCTGTTCAGGAAAGCCTTTTTGTGCGCATGCTATACCAATATAGTCCTTCTCTGGTCGTGTTATTTCATTAAAATCCCTTTGGGGATAAGCTATTTCGAAATAGTCCCTTTGTGGACACGAGACTTCATTAAAGTCCCTTAGCGGACATGATATTTCATTATAGACCCTTTGTAGACATGACATTTCATTATAGTCCCTTCGTGGGCAAACTGTTTCAAGATAGTCCCTGTACGGACTTATAATATTTCATAGTCCCTATACGGACTTATAATATCTTATAGTCCCCATACGGACTTTATCTTCTGCGAACAAATAAGATACTAAAAGTCCTGATAGAGTCACTATTGTAGATTTCCTAACGATTTATGGAAAGTTTTGAAAATTTTATATAGGTATTAATTTCGTCCTTTATCAAACAATTGTATCGATTTTATTCGAACTTTATCGATCTGCTAAGTGATTTCAAAAGATCTTCTTAATGGTATAACCTAGCCAATATGTCAATACAGACATGCTATGATGGTAAAACCCTATTAAGACAATTAATCTTTATTAACATCCAAGAACATGTTAACACTCCTGGCAGTGTGACTTGAGAAACCACACCAGCCGTCAAGGTATTTGGACTACGTCCAAGCCTTAAAGCCTATACGATCGAATTAGATCATGGCAAGTGTTTTGGTAAAAAATTACCGAAGCAATTAAGTGATCAAATTAGTTAAGTGAGGTAGTGTGCTAAAAATATGTATCGAAAATATGCTAATTAAGTTGTTTGTAAAAACAGTTTTCAGGATACGGCTCATGATATTGAGCTGTATTTATGATCAAACAATGAGCAAAAGCGTAAAGGGTGACACAGGATGTACGAAGAAAGCCCTTGATCAATCTAGATCGTCGGCACAAAACCTCGGGAGCTGACAATCGCAGCTGCCTTGTTCTTCTTATTGCTTCAAATATCAGGATACAGTGCAGGATATGATGCGGATCAACTAAGTGTTACAATGCGATTTTGATACAAGTGTAAGTGTGTTGTCAGTGTTTGCAGCTAGAGAGAAAGAGTGTACGGAGAAAAATTGTGTCCCCTAATCTGATCCGATCAATCTATTTATAGTAAAAAGAAACTAACTAAATAGCCTATTATTCCGGGATTCAACGGATATTCCACATGTGAACATTGTAGTCCACGTCTTCCGGCTTCAACATCTACAATCTAACTGATTTGCCCGAGTCTTAAGGAGAAGAAGTCCACCTGACCGTTAGAGACTTGTTACAACAATCTGCACGTGAGTTAATTAGTTATTATCAGGATACTATACCAGGATGTTACCAATATCCTGATCCGGTATCCTGATCACAACAAAAGAAATATAGTCAGAATATTATTCAGGATATATGAGCAGAAAACCACCCATAACAATTGTCCCCAAAATATATCTGTTGGTATACCAATTCCAACGGATATATTTTTAAAACTTATCTCTTAAATCGAGGTAATTAAAGTGGAGTGACGATCGAGATAATACTGGGCAACTTCCAACGCGGTTTTTATTCAATGGCTATCTATTACGCCCCTATATCTTCTCTCTTTTTGTTTGAAAACCAGATATCACCAACGGAATCTCCAGGTAATTGTTCATTCTTTCTTCTTTCTCTGCTAATTTCCTCATCCTATCCCCAATGGCTACCAGAACTCATTCTCATACTGGGGAATCAACGAAGACCTTCATTCAACAACACCTACTTAAGAACCCTGAGAAGGAGATCTGTGCCTTTGATAACGTGGACATCGCAGCGTTGAGAGCCTCCGGCGCCTTTCTAGACAGTGCGATTATTAGACCATTTGACTGGTCAGTCCGGTCGGATGTTTCGTCAGCCGACTGGGTTTGTTTTCCGGCATATCCTTTCTCGCTGGGCCTTCGGTATCTCTTTCCTGAATTCATGATGCAATTCTTTCGAACCACCGGCCTTTGCTTTGCCCAATCGATGCCCATGGTTTGGAGGGTACTGATTGTACTTAACCAAATCAAAAATCTTCACTTTCCTGACCTCTGCATCGAAGATATTCCAATCGCCAATCGTCTCCGATCTCACGGTTCCAGCCGGTTTTTACTTTTCTCTACTTTCAGTAAACCCCTCATTCTCAAAGCCACCAAAAACGAGGATGGATGGCAATGCAAATTCTTCTTTGTTAAGCGAGACTCCATTTCTGAGGGTGCTAGCCTCCCGGTGGAGTGGTTAACCACTGGTAGGATTTAGGGTTTTAAGAATATCCCCAAATACCTTTTGGGCCTATGCCTTATGCTGATACCTCTTTTTTTATTTGGCCTTTACGCAGTGAACTTCAAAGAGGTAGCCCCTCCTACCAGAGAATCTGAAAAGAGAATTAAGGCAATTTACCAATTACCGAAAGGTGATAGAAGTTTTTCCACACACTTCCCGAGTTCCAGCCAATATTCATCATCTAACATGTCTGGTAAGAGTTGATCTGCAAATAATTCATTAGCGTAGTATAATGAAAAAGTAGGATAGATTTAGAACTTCCCCTTTTATGCAGCACCAGTCAAAATCCCAGAAGTTTTCGACCTTGAAGAGCTGGACAGTTACTCTGATCCTGTCTAGATCAAGAAAGTGCCAAGTCCCAAGCCTATTGTTTCATCCAAGCCTACCAGTTCTAAAGCTATTATTATCCCCAAATCTTCGCCAGCTACCAAGCCCCGGACCTCTAGCTCTCGTAAGAGGAAAGAGATTGATCTGCTTGTTACTCCCGAAACGTTCCCCTACGAGAATCACGGATTCATGGCGGCAAGCGGCTTCATGGCTTCCTTTCTCAACCAGGTATATATTCTCATTCCATATCCCGCACATATATCAGACCAGTATCTTGGTTATTATACAATAACGCCTGCGTTTTTCATTGTAGGGCCTCGAACGTCTGGTTCACTTGTACGAAGAATCCTGCGGGCTCAACAAGATGCTCGAGTCCAAATTAAAGAAAGCCGAGATCACCATTTCCGACCAAGCAATGATCGCTGCTGCTAAATCTCGAAATTACAAAGACAAGTTCAAAGCTATGATCCAGGAACACCAGGCCGCCATCAAGAAAATTTCTGACGAAGCCCAAGCCCACCTTAACGCCATCCAAGTGCAACATGAACAAGATATGGCCTCTTACCGGGAAAGCCTCAAGAGCTCCGTCGTCATCTCCCTTCTTCAGGCTAGGCTAAGAATGGCCCATGAAGCCAAGGCCACGGGCTTTGAATGCCCTACTTGGTGTATCGACGCCTGGGAGACAAATTTACGGGGTCTTGGTGGTGATCCTGTGGAGCATCCTGCTAAATCTGCAGCTGAGGGGTCTTCCAAGGCAACTGAAAAGCTAACTGGCGCTGGTGGTGAGGCTGTGAAGGATACTAGGAAGGATGTCGCTGATGAAGTCATGGAAGAGGGTGCTGCCCCTTGAATGCAGAGAAATGGGCGATGATGGATGTTGATGCTGAGGCCGGAGCCCATTTTTTTAACTCTGATGGTTGTGGTCTGTTAAACAATTTACTTTTCCTGTCTTTGAACAATTTACATTTCCTGCACTAAAACAATATGATGGCCAAAGGTGGATGGGTCCTGGGTTTCAGGATGAAGCCCTTGGTCATCAACTAGTATAATCTATTTTGAACAATACAACGGTTGGAGGCGGATGGGTCTCGGTTTGAGATGAAACTTTCAACCGTTGTGTAAATATGGTAAGAAACTAATCGTGCTTTTGGTGGAGGGACCCCGGTTTGAGGTGAAACCAAAAGCACAACTTTTGCTTATGTTAATAATATAACCTCCTTTTAACTTATTCATTGTTGCCTTTCAATTCTTATTATGCATTACTTAGTTTGAATTTTAACATTCCAAACTTAGTGCAATATTTTAAATGTCTTATGAAAATACCTTGACAAATATTCTATTAAGACTTTTGTCAAATAGAGTTTTTCAAATGATTCAGATAAAGTCTCCAAAGAAAAAGGATGGTTCACTTCTATTTTATAAAGCTTGTTTTGATAATAGATACAATTTTAATTTTAAACCTAAGTATCAAGTTCATACATTCCATCCAAATATCCTGAAACATATTCTAAGAATATATCTTGAAAGTATATCCTGAGAATATATCCTCATTAGGATAGTGACAAGCATCAAAACTCGAAAGATATAGATAAGGTTTTTAAAGGAAAGATCATACCAGAATCAGAGGACAACCCTATTCTCAAACTTTAACCCTTTCTCAACCTTTCCAATGAAGATGTCCCCAGTATGGGACACTTAGTGTACTGGGTCTAAGCTTGATCCTTTGAGCTTTGCACAACTGCTTCAGTAAGCATGTCCCCTGTGCATTATGTCTTCGAACATTTAGAAATATCAATTGTAACGGTTTGAATAATTTTCGTATTATAGGGGATAAACCCTGAAATGTACTGGAGATAAATCCTTAGTGTTCTGGGGATAAACCCATAAGTATACTAGGGAAAATCCCAAATTTTCATGCGCTACAAGCGGGAGTGTATAAACTCCAAGACTTAGAAAGGTGAAAACTTTTAAACCTTAGAGAGTATGAAAATACCCTTTTCGTAAGAGAGGGTGATCAATCCTCATATACCTTTAGGATCCAGGATACAACCAACAACAACGAAATTATCAGCCACTTTTACATGGACTGGTCCCGCCATCTTGAACTATTCCTGGATAACTTGCGCTCCAGGCGGGGTGTTTAAACCCAATTCGGGAGAAAGGTGAATACCTTTAAACCTGTGAAGGGATCAGGATCCCTTAAACGTGAGAGAGGGGGCCAACCCTCTAGTCTTTCGAAGTATCCTAAGTGTATATGTTGGTACATAATGTCTATCGCCTACGTCATCAGTCCATGTCGTGTCATTTACATGTAATAGTTTGAAAAATTAAGTTTATGTGTGTTGTAGTCCAGTTCGCACGACCTGGGAAGGTCAGTTCACACGAACTGGATGTGTCAGTTCGTGCGGACTGGTGTTGTTATCCCGTGCGAACTGGACAGCCTATAAATAGGCAAGTTGTGTTTTTCATTTGTGTGCTTCTGGAGAATTTTGTCACGAAGTGCTGCCGGATTCTCTCTGTACAAAAATGTTTTATATGAATGGAAAACATGTTTAAAGTGACTTTCTACTCTTCTACTCCTATTCTAACACTGATTGACGGTTTCTAATCTGATTCCGCCTTTCTAGAGACTCAGATTTGACTCAGATTGACTCGTATTGATCGAATCTCGATCCTACAAGTGGTATCAGAGCTCAGGATGAGTTAAATATGTTGATATCATTGTTTGAACGGTTTAGAATCATCTACTTCTACTCTTTCTTGCATTTTTAGACGAATTCATGGACAAAATGGACTGAATTTGGATATTGAGTGTAAAACACCATTTTAAACAATCCTACAAAGTTACAGCCCATAAATCGAACTAAAACTGATCCAAATTGTCAAAAATGTCCAAATCGTGTGAACATGATGCTCAGATCATGTGAAACTGATCAGGTCGTTTGAGTTTGTGTCAAACCGTTTGAAAATCTTGTCCAGTTCGCATGAATTGGACCAGACCGCACGACTTGGGTAATCAGGTCACTTCACCTCGCACGACTTGAGTGTCAGATCGTGTGAAGTTGTCCACCTCGCACGAACTGAAATTTTTTTTAACAATAGTTGTCACTTCGCACGGTTTGAAAGGTCCAGGTCATTTGAAACCTTCAGTTCGTTTGAAATTCAGTTCGTGTGAAAATCCAGAAAGTGTGAAAGTCCAGTTCGCTTGAAAGTCTGATTTTTCAAAACTTATAAATTTTTTCGAAACATTTTTCAAAGTATAAAATGGACAACCAAGAATTTTACAATGCGTTTTTCGGAGGAGGTATGACTGTTCAAACTCCAACAAGTATAGCTCAGAATGTGAATATGGAGAATGAGCTCGGAACCATGCAAAAACCACCGAAACTGCTTAACATTGAAGATTATTCGGGGTGGCAAGATAGATTTCGCACATGGGTTCAGGCAAATCACCTCGAATGTTGGCTGAAAGTTGAAACGAAATATGTAGTTCCTGTGAATGATGCTGGTATTCCGAAAACACTTAACTCGTTAACTCCAGCTGAAACAAAAAGTTTTAAAGCCGAGAAGAAGATGGTCAATATATTGCAACAGGCGATTAAGGAAGACATTTTGGTCCTATTACAGCATCAGAATGACGCCCAATCTATTTGGAACTCTCTTAAAGTCAAATTTCTTGTAAGTGCTGCAATGATCAAAAGCAAAAAGGCACTACTGAAAAAAGAATTCGACATTTTTACTGCTATCAGTGGAGAATCAACGAAAGAATTGATTGAGAGGTACTGTCACTTGGTAGTGGAGATGAAACGGTTGAGTATAGATAAAACAGACGAAGAGTTGGTTGATAAGTTGGCTGACGCATTACCACAAGAAGTGTGGGGTACGTTCTTATTGGTTTTAAAGAACAACTTGGAATACGTGGGTTTCAATTTGAGTACTTTTATTGAGAGAATTGAAGCTCAAGAGCTTGAAATGCGAAAGATGAGTAAAATGAAATATGCAAACGTACAACAAGATGTTCAGCTTTATTACAAAGGAAACTCATCTGCCACATCTACTCTGAGTCCAAAAATTCAAACGGCATTCAGTGCAGATTCTTCATTAGGAGTACCTCAAAGCATGTCTAACAACAATGTTTCACCGTTTCCAAATTACGAACCGAATCCTAAGGTTCATAATTTTCAAGAACAGGTTTCTTCTCAAATTTCTTCAGGTTCAAACAATCAGAGTTATAGTCATGGGATACTGTGCAATATTGTTGTTAATATAAAAAACGGTCAAGAATTTACTAAGACAGCCGCAAAGCAGCATATAGCACTTCTAGCTTCTGTACTTGAGTCTTATGAGAGTCTAGTAGCCAGACGACTTGGTAATCCAGACATGACTAAAGAAGATTACGATCAAATTGATCACGAGGAACTAGAACTCATCGACATAAAATGGGGAATGGCGAGCATTGTGAGAAGAGCTCAAAGGTTCATGGAAATTACAGGAAGAAGTAGTCTCGCAGGTCCTGATCCTAAACTTGGATTCAACAAATCGAAGGTAACTTGCTTCAAGTGTAAAGAGAAGGGGCACTTCAAGCGCGAATGTCCGAACAGAGACGTTAATAACCACCAGAATCCATTTGCCAATGATTATTACCGACAGGCCATCTATCATAAAACCAGTCAACAACCATTCAATGCACGACCTCAAATCGAGAACAGTCCATCCAAACAAACAGAAAAAGCTCTTTTGGTGAATCAAGATGACGAAAAGATTCCAGAAGGCTTCAGTTGGGATAAGTACGTTCCAGGAGGTGGTCTTGCAATGATGGCTGAGATTACTGAAGAGCCGGAATCGGAAATCAAGGAATGTGTTCCTGAAGTTGAAGAAGTTAGTGAAGTGGTGAATGAAGAAAGTTTTGCTAATCTAGAAGAGGAAGCAACAGCGGTCTACTATTATCAGTCTGAATAGGAGGCTATTACTTATGCATTTAAATCTATTATGCCAGCTAATGTGTTTGATTCTTTTGCAGGTTTCTTCAGTGAACCGACTATGGGTTTTTGCCCACAGTACGAAGTTGAACAAACTCCGATTCAAGAGATCATTGATGTCTCAAAGGAAATGAATGAAGAGACTTTGAAAGAAATAGCAGACAAAGCTCTTATGGTCAAGCTGCAAGAGGTAGAACAAACTAAAACACCTTCTGATAACAATGAGACCAAAGATGAAACTCAAGAGTCAGTGTCAGTTGAAAAGGAGTCAAATGAGAAGTCCGAGTCCGATGAAAAATCAGAAAATGTGAAGTCAGTGTCCGATGGCAAATCAGAAAATGCGAAGTCCGAATCCGAAGAGAAGTCTGAGTCTGAGTCCGGAGAGTTTTGTAAATTCAGAAATTAAAATTGACAAACAAGAAAAGGTTTTTGAAAAAGTTGATCCAATTCTTGAAAAGCCATGCGAAAACTGTTTAAAACCCTACATGGATTGTCTTGAAAAAGACAAACAGTTTCAAGAATTGAAAAAGTTTCATGACAGATTAAAAATTGATTTTAATGATGTTAAAGAAGCTTATGACACTCTGTCACGATCAATTAAAGCAATTCACACTGAGAATAAAGAAAATGATAAAATTGTCAATTTTCTCAAAGCATAAGTGGACCGGTAAATGTGAAAAGCATAAGTGGAGATCTATATTGTTTAGTTGTGACTGACGACTTTACAAGATTTTCCTGGGTGTTGTTTCTAGAGAGAAAAGACGAAACGTTTGATTCTTTGATGAGGCTATTAAAGAAGATGGAGAATCTTTACAAACTGCCGATTAGACGTATTCGAAGCGACAATGGCACGGAATTCAAGAACAACCGTATGCTCGAATTCTGCAACGATAAAGGAATCCTTCATGAATTCAGCGCACCGTATACTCCACAACAAAACGGTGTCGCAGAACGAAAGAATCGTACGTTGATCGAAATGGCACGTACCATGTTAGCAGATTTGAAATTACCGGTATATTTTTGGAGTGAAGCGGTTGCCACGGCATGTTACACGCTTAATCGAGTTCTTACGGTGAAGAAGTACAAGAAAACTTGTTTTGAATTACTTCATCTTTACAAACCGAATCTGAAATTCTTAAAACCATTTGGATCACCATGCACATTCATTGATCCAGACGGTAAATTTGGTGCAAAAGCTAATGAAGGTTTTTTTGTAGGTTATGCTAGTCCGTTGAAGAGAGTTTTTGTTCCGAGCTTGGGAAAGATCATACAAGTTCAACACGTTGACTGTCAAAGTTTTACCACTCCGAATCAACTTCCCGGAAACAGGTTGCTATTTGATTACGATAATCTCTGGGAGTCATTCCATCTACCGACAGAGCCGAATGAGGAAGAACTGGCGTTTTTATACGAACAACAGCAGTCTCTTTCACAAGAACAAGTGCCGAGACCGTTGGTGGTTTCTCCGCCCACCGAGGGTTCAAATGATCATGAGACTGGTCCTAGTGGAACTGCACATGTACCCCCAGAAGAAACAGCTCCAATATTTGACCAATCTGATGACTCAGAATCCGAAACCGATCCGATTTATGACGAGGAACCAAATATTGAGACTTCAGATGCTGTTGATCACACGGGTGATCAGGATATAACAAATTTGCAATCGGAAGTGAGCATACCAGATACAGTCATGCCAAGAACGTTATCTTACCATCCGTCAGAACAAATCATTGGTGACCTTCAAAGTGGCGTGAAAACCCGTGAACAAATAAACAAATGGCTTACATGTTTTTATTCTTCTGTTGCTCCTTTACAAGAAGAATTCTCATTAAAATGTTTTATCTCGCAGGTAGAGCCGAAAACTTACAAAGAAGCATTAACCGAAGAGAGTTGGGTAAATGCAATGCAAGAAGAGTTACAACAGTTTGAAAAGCTTGGAGTGTGGAGGTTGGTTGATCTACCAGAAAATCAAAAGTTGATCAAGACCAAGTGGGTCTTCAAGTGTAAAAGAGATGATAGAGGGGTTATTGTAAGGAACAAAGCACGGTTGGTAGTCCAAGGATTTAGTCAGCAAGAAGGGATTGACTTTACTGAAGTGTATGCTCCCGTTGCTCGACTTGAGGCAATCAGAATCTTCTTGGCGTTCGCGTCATGGAAGGGATTCAAGGTCTATCAACTGGATGTCAAATCTGCATTTCTCTATGGAAAGATCAAAGAAGAAGTGTACGTCGGACAACCACCGGGGTTTACTGATCCAGTACACAAGGACAAGGTGTATCTACTTGACAAGGCGTTATACGGATTACACCAGGCCCCGAGAGCCTAGTACGAGATGCTTTCCCAACATCTGCTGACCAACGGGTTCACCAGAGGGACTGTTGATAGTACCCTGTTCACTAAAGAGGTTGCAGAACATCTACTTATCGTGCAGATATACGTGGATGATATAATTTTTGGATCAACGAACGATGAGTTATGTAAAGAGTTTGAGAAGGTTATGAAGAAGAAGTTTGAAATGAGTTCAATGGGGGAGATGAAGTTCTTTCTCGGGCTTCAAGTTGAGCAACTACCCGATGGAATCTTCATACACCAGACTAAGTATGTGAATGATGTGCTGGACAAATTCAATATGTCCGAATCATCTCCCATATCAACCCCCTAGCTTTAAATCATGGCATATGTTCGGATGAAAGTGGTGAGAAAGTGGATGAAACGAGTTATCGGTCAATCATAGGATCGCTTATGTATCTGACAGCGTCACGACCGGATATCATGTATCCAACCTGCCTCTGTGCCCTGTACCAGTCAAGTCCAAGACAATCACACATGGTGATAGTGAAGAGAATCTTACGGTATCTCAAAGGTTGCCCAAGCACCGGCTTGTGGTATCCCTGATCCGGTGACTTCTCTCTAACTGGATATTCTGACTCTGACTTCGGGTGCTGTAAGTTGAATGCTAAGTCCACAACTGCTGGGTGCCAGTTCTTCAAAACTCGGTTAATCACCTGGTAGTGTAAGAAACAAACCACAGTCGCTCTCTCAACTTGTGAGGCTGAATACGTTTCAGCTTCCAGCTGTTGTTCGCAGATCCTTTGGATCCAACAGCAAATGAGGGACTATGGTTTGCAATTCTTAGACACACCGATTTTTGTGGACAATGAGGCAACAATTAATATCACTAAAAATCCGGTTCAACACTCTAAAACAAAACATATTGAGATTCGACATCATTTTATTCGTGATTGCTACGAGAAAAAATTGATTCGAATTGATTATATTCACAGCGATGATCAGAGAGCTGATTTTTACACAAAACCCTTAGATAAAACAAGATTTAATTATCTTTTAAAATTGAACGGGTTAAAGAATTTGTTTTCTGGGAGGGTGGTAGAGTGTGTGGCCGAGGAGGACGGCGATCAGAAGTGATCTGCGTCTTGTTGTCATGTTTTCTGTACAGTTTCTTTACTGTTTTTGATAAAACCAAAATCACAAAAATATGTTTTTGTTTTTAGGGGGAGAAAGTTTATAGAAAATACAAAAACATGATAAAATTTCATAAATACAAAAACATTGAAAAAGTCAAAATGAGTTTTGTTATAAAAAGAGGAAATGATAGTACATCAGCTAGACAGTTACAGTACCCTAAAGAAATGTAAAGTTTAAAAGTGTTAAGCAGTTTCGCTGATGATATGCCGATAGGTTTTTACACATTTAGTAAGTTTGTTTGGGATATAAACCTAAATCATTTCTTGCTTAGTACGTGGGGAACATCTCTCGGATATATAGGTAACCCCTGAAATCTTGTTTGAAAGGCTCTATTTCTGACATACTAGGTCTTTGTACGTGATGATATCTGGGGTATTATACCAGGACTTCTGATTTTGCGGGATCAATAGCCTAGTCCTCGTATAATACTCTGCACTGCTTTATTCATAAAGCCTACCATCAGCATAAAAAATGATGAAACATTGAAAAATGCTAATCATGTGCTGTTGAAAAGAAGATCCCCAAAGGGGACACACCTAAAGATGAGACATCATCTCTCTGATTGAACGGAAGTTCTAGCCTGAGCTCTCATGGCCTCGCATTCACCCATTACAGATATCATTAGTGTGCACTCACCTGTAAGACTGAATATAGTAGTCTGGATACGGGAGTATATTCTGAGGTGGGACACGCGTATAATTTAAGTCTTAAAACACTAATTCGTATCCTGAACAGATTGAAATTTGTGTGAAAATTTAAATTGGATCAATATATCGGCAATCATTGTGAATTGTTTAATGCTTAGTATGAAATCAAAGCTTAACGGTACTTGTAGCTTGTCGGTAGCTGATATGATCCCCTAACACACTCACCAAAAATATGTTTGTACAATTTCCAGTTTCTTAAATTCCAAAAGATTTCCTGTTTGTTTAGCTAGAATTTTGAAAAATCCAAAAAGATTTGTTATTTCATCTTATTTTCGACAACAGACGTTGGGGATCTGATGATCAAAGTTCCATAGTGCTAAACATGTTGGATCATTTGGGTTGGTTAAGAAAATGTTTGAAAAAATGTTGGTAATTGCTCAAAACGTTTAAAAGTTCATTAATTTAACTTAATTTGTTTCAAAATGTCAGCAAGATCATAATTTGGTCAGCCAAGGTCATTAACTTGGACTTGGCAGGCTAAACAGTTGACCAAGGTCATTAACTTGGACTTGGTTAACTGAGTGTGTTGGTAAAAATTTGAAAAAAATAAAAATTTTGAAAAATAAGTTGGTTCGCACGAAGTGACCAACTCGCACAAAGTGGCCAGAAGGTTTAACTTGGCCAGATCGTTCTAAATCTTCCAACTCGTGCGAGATGGGCCAGACCGCATGAAAACCACACACCGCCTCAATATCAACTCGTGCGAACTGGCAGCCCTATATAAAGAGGTGCCCAGATCGCATGAAACACTTTTCTGTTTCCACTCCGCACCAAACACATACCCTTTTCGAGCGATCTGAAAGATCTGAGTAATTTCATTGATTTTCAAGCTGTAATCTTGTGTATTCGTGATCGGAATCATCTTATAAGTTGGTTTACTCAACTTATAACATGGGGAAGGTAATGATTGATGATCAGTTGAACCAGATTTAACGAAATCGTATGAACTTCGATGAACAGATCTTTGAACTTAGATATAGGGTTATATAATGGATTAAAATGAATAAAAAACACATCAGTGTGATCGGTTTTTGATATAGAACGGATCTACGGTTTCAATTTCATGATAAAACCAAGATTTGATCACCTGTAAATTCACTGTTCATACTTGTGATTTCAAACGAAGTGATGGGTCAGTCCGCACGAGATGGCCACATCGTTTGTTGTTCCAGATCGCACGAGATGACCAATTAGTTTGAAATCCAATTCGTTTGAAATTCCAGTTCGTATGAAACCAGTCCGTTTGAAAGTGACCAGATCGTTTGACCACCAGTCCGCATGGGATGGTCAGATCGTATGAACTGTCACTTCGCATAAATGCCAGATCGTGTGAAGTGTAGTTATATTGAAATTTGTGCAAAATTGTTTAGCTTGTGTTTTTGTTTGTGTTTCAGGCATCGAATGTACAGTTTGATCCATCGCACAACATCTGCTGTGTCTATGATGAAACTCTATCAAAATGGATGTGTTTAAAGAAATTCTGCCGTTTATGAGACGTTTACCTATTCAAAAGGCGTTGACGAATCAGCACAGAGCTTTCAAATCTCATATTGCTCATTTCTGGAAGAATGCTACGTATGATGAAGAGAACGATGTTATTAATTCAGTTGTTAGTCTTTCTGGTGTAGATAAAGAAATAACCATCATAGAACAGCTTGTTTGAGAAGTGTTAGATTTTCCTGATGATGAAAATTCACCAACAGGGTTTCCAGAAAGAATGGTTAAAGGTTGTATGCTGAGAATGGGGTATAACGGTCCGTTGAACAAAGGAAACTATTTGAAAGCTTGTTTCATGAAGCCATACAAATTCTTTATTCATTCGGTAATTCATGCACTTAGTCACAGGAAAGGTGGTTACGATGTGATGAAAGATTATCAGATGTGTATGGTGACAGCGTTAGCGTTGAACAAGAAGTACAATTTTTCGAGAATCGTTTTTCACTACATGAAGGATAATATTACTTCTAAAAGTAAAAGTTGTGTGTATCCAAGGTTTGTGCAGATGATGCTTGATCATGCCTATCAGAATTTGGTGAAAGATGAAGATAATGATCTACTGGTGTTAAATCACATGGATAATGAAACGTTGATCAGATTATCTAAGTATACGAAGAATTGGCCAGAACCAAAGAAAACGGATTTTTTTGGATTCATCAAAGATGATAAGTATGAAGATCCAGATCCGGTAAATCATTTGAAGTGGAGGAACGATGCTGAGATGAAAGAAAAAGATACAATTGATGAAGAAATGAGTGGTTTACAAAGGTCGAAAAAGAAAAGAAAAGAGGTGGAAAGAGAACTCCAACAACGAAAGCTCAAGCTGAAGAAGGATCTTCTTCTCAACCACAGAAAAAGCATAGAAAGAAAGCGGTTGAAACAATGCTGGTTGATGAACCAGAAGAAGATGGGACTGAAGCTGATGTTGAAAAAGAACAAGATCCGTTAACTCCTGAAACGAAACAGTTGTTGAAAGATATTGATGAGACGTTAGAAGCTGAGAAAGCAGCTGGTGCAGAAAGTGATACAGATCCTGAAGTTGATCGTTGGATAAAAGAAAACTACGATCCAAAGGATAGGGTGAAACAAAAGAAAAGAAAGAGGAGTTCTGACGATGCTGATGAAACTTATGTTCCACCAGAGGATGTTCAGATTGAAAAGACACCAACTTCTGGAGGTAGGAAGAAATCTACACCAAGGAAACGTGTAACAACTCCAGCAGCTCGAAGATTAAAATTCAAGATAGAAGTGAATCCACCATCACCACAACCACAACAACCACCACCACCACAACAACCACCATCACCACCACCACAACAACCACCATCACTACCACCATAACAACCACCATCACCACCACCACAACAACCTCAAATAACTTCACCACACGTCCTACAAACACCACCAACCACTCAACCACCAGTTCAAACAACTCCTGGATCATCTGGTTTTGGAAGTTTTCCACATATTCCAAAAAGTACATTTCTTGAATCGCTTCAGGATTTTAGCTTCGTGAATGATGATCTTGTAAAGAAATTGCAAAAGAAGGTGGATGAAGTGTCAAGTGAGAAAAAGAAGTTAGAAAAACGTGTAAAATCTGTTGAATCTAAGAATTCATCTTTGCTGAAAAAGATTGAAGCTGATCAAGTCGATATTGATATTCTGAAAGTTCGAGTAGTAGATTTGGAAGAAGAAAAGGCTCGAAGGGATGAGCAGAATGAATACTTCAAATTGAAAACAAAGAGTTAGAAGCTAATAATGCTAGGAAAGAACATGAAGATTATATGTTGAAGAAAGTGTTGTAAGACTTGATTGGTAAGCCGATTGAACAAAGATTTGAAGAGATAGAACTTGAAGAAGTTAGAGCAAAGCGTAAAGCTGATATGGAAGCTGAAATGAAAAATAAGGGTAAAGGTGTTGAAGGTGAAAATGTTGTTGAAGTGACTGAATGGGCAATTGTTGTGTCTGAGCCAACAATAGTTCCAGAATCATCTATTCTTGCTCCTTGTCCAATATCTTCAGTATCTGGTGACAATGATGAAGATGATGAGGAAGATGAAGATGATATTTTGAAAGATGATGCAGACGAAGTATATTCTGCTCATAGTGATGATGATGATGATGACGGAAATGATGATGATGATGATCAAGGTACTTCGGGTATCAAAGTAACTGAAGCGTCAAATGAAGAGAATATTGATGAATATCTTCAAGATAGTGCAAATGAAGAACCTGAGAATGCAGGAGGTGAAGGGAGCATGGTGATGCTGATAAAGTTGATGAAAATGTTGATCAAAGTACAAGATTGATTCTATGTCTGGAACATGATGTAGAAGAAGGTGAAATATTGCATACTTATACTCTAGCTGAGATCATTAAGATGATGCATGTTGAAGAAAGTGAGTTTAACTTTGATTTCGAAGAAGAGTTGAACAAGTTTGACATCAATCAACAACCAGAATATCAGTACAAGTATGTTGAAGATGCTGATAATTATGACAAAGTGGAAGTAGAAAACTGGAGTGATGATGATCAGTCTGAAAATGTTCATGTTGATACTTCTAGTTTTCCAACTCTGGCAGAATTCTTCAGTCAAGCGAATGAAGATGAGTTGAGATGAAAAGTTGCAGAAAGTGTTAAGAATAAAAGTTTTCAAGAAATGTCGAAAGAAGAACGATACGAAGAACGTAAGAAGTGGTTCAGGAAAGATACAGAAAGAAAATTCAAAAGACCACTGAAGTATTACAAAAGAGATAGAGAAATTTCTCTTGGTGATATCATAAGTTGGGGTTATCTGCCACAAGTGAATGCTTATGCAATCAGAAGAGAGTTTGGCGTTCAGTATTTCGAGTATATTCAAGATATAATGTCTCTGCCTTGGTGGGATGTTGAAGAGTTTCCCAAAGTCAGAACATTATCATATCCAGTTAGGGTTCACGATATGCCTACATGGGGATTGATGAAGTTTGAAGCATTCAAAGAATTTAAACACTGGAAGCCACACTATCCTAAGAAAGTCAAGAGGATAGATCCAGTTACAGGTATAGAAGAAATAATTTTGCAGATCAAGAAGCCCAGGGTTATGAAGAATATTCCATTGCCGAAGATGGAACAGAATTTTCATGAAGGGTTTATATGTTGGGTTTATAGCTGCTTGTCAACTGAAGCAGTAATCACCTACAAAGTTGAGAATGAAGTCAGATATATTCATCTATATGATCCAATGTGGATTGTGAATTGCTCTGCGAAAGATATCGAGTGTTTGTTTGTGAACAAGATTGGTTATAAAGCTGAAGATAAAGATCAAGCTCTGCAGTTTCAGAAAGTTGCTACAATCTGTTTTCAGAAAGGAATAAATGCTGAAAATATGTGGTTATCAAAGTGGAGAAAGATTGAAAAGATAGAGTTTTTGAAAGCTGAGAAGGAGAGAAAAGAGCGTGAAGTGAAAGATAGGATTGCTAGAGCTACAGTTGTGCAAAGACTAGCTGAAGAAGAGCAGAGAGCTGCGAAAGAGAATGAAAAGCTCAGAAAGATGTTGCTGAAGAAGCCAAAGCGTCATGAAGAAAAGTTCAAGTCTTTGTGAAGAAAGTTTTGAAGACAGGCTGACTGAAGACTGCGGCAATATCCAAGGGGGAGTTTGTTGGTACATAATGTCTATCGCCTACGTCATCAGTCTATGTCATGTCATTTACATGTAATAGTTTGAAAAATTAAGTTTATGTGTGTTGTAGTCCAGTTCGCACGACCTGGGAAGGTCAGTTCGCATGAACTGGTTGTGTCAGTTCGTGCGGACTGGTGTTCTTATCCCGTGCGAACTGGACAGCCTATAAATAGGCAAGTTGTGTTTTTCATTTGTGTGCTTCTGGAGAATTTTGTCACGAAGTGCTGCCGGATTCTCTCTGTACAAAAACGTTTTATATGAATGGAAAACATGTTTAAAGTGACTTTCTATTATTCTACTCCTATTCTAACACTGATTGACAGTTTCTAGTCTGATTCCGCCTTTCTAGAGACTCAGATTTGACTCAGATTGACTCGTTTTGATCGAATCTCGATCCTACAGTATATCCTGGAGCTATATCCCGAAGCATATACTGCAAAACAACTGTAAACTAAGGTGGGTGTTAGCCTGGCTAACACCCCTCCGATATTAAGTTAGTATTGGGTTCAAAAGAATAAATAATATCAAATATACTAAAAGAAATAGAATTCATACCATCCTGAGTTAGAAGTTAAATTCTAAACTCACTTGAAATAGAGTTTTAAGTGTATAGCATTCCAGGATCTTGGTAGCATATCCCCCTCCATATTCTTAAGTCGGTATGCTCCTTTCCCAGATTCTGATTCAACCTCATATGGTCCTTCCCACTTTGGAGCTAATTTCCCATCGGTAGGGTTAGTAGTATTCTGAAAAGCTTTTCTTAACACCCAATCTCCAACTTGAAACCTTCTAGTCCTTATATTCTTGTTATATGCTCTGGATATCCTCTGTTGGTATGCTGCCATCCTTAGCCTTGCCGTGTCTCTTGTCTCATCCACAGTGTCCAACTCTTGGCACAGAGCTTCAAGATTCTTCTCAGGATCCTGGAGATTGGATCTTGCTGTAGGTATCACCATTTCTGTCGGGATCACCGCTTCTGCTCCAAATACTAAGGAAAATGGGGTTTGGCCAGTTGCATTCTTTACTATTGTTCTATCAGCCCATAAAACAAAGGGTAATTCTTCTGCCCATGTTCCTTTCTTAGCTCCTAGTCTCTTCTTCAAGTTGTTGATAATTATCTTGTTTGAGGATTCTGCTTGTCCATTTGCTTGAGGATGTACTGGAGTAGATGTGATAATTTTAATTCCCCAACTCTTGCAAAAGTCAGTAGTCCTCTTACTTATAAATTGAGAACCATTATCACAAATTATCTCAGCTGGTATTCCAAATCTGGTCAGTATATTCCTTTTAATAAAGGATACTACTTCTTGGTCTCTAACTTGGACAAATGTTTCAGCTTCAATCCACTTAGAAAAATAGTCAGTCATTGCCAGCATAAAGACTTTTCCTCCTGGAGCCTTTGGCAATTTTCCTACTATATCCATTCCCCACTTCATGAACGGCCAAGGGGAAGCAATAGGATACATTGGCTTAGCAGGCTGAAGTAATATATTACTGTGCCTTTGGCATGCACCACATCTTTGAGCATATTCTGCAAGATCTTTCCTCATCGTTGGCCAATAGTATCCTGTTCTCAATACCTTTGAGAATAGTGATCTGCCCCCAGTATGGTTACCACAATACCCTTTATGTATATCCTGAAGTACTTCTTTAGTTTCGGGATCCTCCAAGCACCTCAGATATGGTCCTGCAAGAGATTTCTTGTAACAAAATACCATTTATAATAGTGAATCGTGATACCTTCATCCTAAAGGCCTTGGGATTCTCATCCTTTGAGATGTGTCCTTCTTTGAGATATCTCATGATCGGAGCCATCCAGGACTTAGGATCTCATCAGGATCTTGACCAGGATCCTGAATACTAGCTACCTCCTTGTCCTGTGACTTGAAAAGATCCACCGTAGGATATAGGATGTGAAGTATTGGTATTTGAGTTCCTTCAGGTATCTTGACTGATGATCCTAGGTTTGCCAAGGCATCCGCTTCAGCATTATCCTCTCTTGGTACCTGTTCAAGTGTAAAAACATCGAAATATCCTGCTAATTTTTTGAGAATTTTGAGATATTCGATTAATTTCTCACCTTTGACTGCATAGGATCCATTAAAATGATTAGTAATTAACAAAGAATCAACATATACTTGTAAACTTTTAATACTCATATTCCTGGCCAATTCTAACCCTGCAATCAAGGCTTCATATTCTGCTTCATTATTAGTAGCAGGAAACTCACAACTAATAGCCTGGGGTAATATGTCCCCCTGTGGCGATTTTAGTAGTATACCCAATCCTACACCTCTAACATTAGATGCACCATCAGTATATAATGTCCAGGGCTCTAAATTTTCTCCTAGTTGTTGTACTTCTAGGACTACTTCATTTTGAATATCACTACTGAAATCAGCCACAAAGTCTGCTAGAGCCTGAGACTTTATAGCATTTCTAGGTTCATACACTAAATCATAGGCACTTAATTTCACTGACCACTTAGCCATCCTACCCGACATTTCAGGTTTCCTAAGCACATTCTTAACAGAATAATTAGTTTTAACATGGATCCTATATGTCTCAAAATAGTGTCTAAGTTTTGTCGATGCCATAACTAAGGCCAATATCAATTTTTCTAAATGTGAATATCTAGTTTCAGCATCTAATAAACTTTTGCTAACATAATAGACAGGATATTGCTGACCTTCATGATCCTTTATAAGAACAACACTTACAGCATTCCCTGATACTGCTAGGGATAATGGTTCACCATTCTCAAGTTTCATCAATAGAGGTGCAGTTGAAAGATACTGCTTCAAATTCTGCAAGGTTGCTTCATGCTTCTCTCCCCATTCGAACTTTTTGTTCTTCTTCAGGATATCATAAAATTCCTTGCATTTTTCTGATGATCTTGAAATAAATCTGTTTAATGCTGCTACTCGTCCCGCCAGTCTTTGAACATCCTTCATATTGGAAGGTGACTTGATATCCAAGATGGCTTTGATCTGTTATGTGCTTGCTTCTATCCTTCTTTTAGTCACCATATATCCTAAAAACTTTCCTGCTCCAACTCCAAAATGGCACTTGGCAGGATTTAGCTTCATATTATATTGATCCAGGATATCAAATGCTCCCTTAATATCCTAGAGGTGATCCTCAGCCTTCTTAGATTTCACTACCATATCATCGATGTACACCTCCATGGTGTCCCCCAGCTTGTCTTTAAACATCATGTTCACCAATCTCTGGTATGTTGCACCTGCATTTTTTAAACCAAAAGGCATAGCAGTATAACAATAAATACATGTTGGTGTCATGAAAGTAGTATCCTCCTGGTCTGAAGGTTCCATTTGAATCTGCTGAAATCCTGAGGATGCATCCATGAAGGTTAACATCTCATGGCCGGCAGTAGCATCCACCATTGAATCAATATGAGGCAGAGGAAATGGGTCTTTGGGACAAGCTTTATTCAAGTCTGTATAATCTACACAAACCCTCCATTTCCCGTTCTTCTTCTGCACCATAACTACATTTTCTAACCATTTGGGGAATTTCACTTCCCTAATCATCTTGCTCTTTAATAAGCTTTCAACTTCTTCCTGGATGATAATGTTTCGTTCTGGAGCAAACTTTCTTCATTTCTGTTGGACAGGCTTGAAAGACCTATCAATTCCGAGTTTGTGAGTTATAATATCCTTGGAAATACCTGTCATATCCTCGTGTTTCCATGCGAATATTGACATCCTGCATCTCAAAAAGTTGGTCAACTGATCCTCAATATCCTGAGGGATATTGGTTCCTACGAGCACCGAGATATCTGGATTATCCTGATCCAGGCTAATTTTCTTTACATCCTGCTCTGAAGCCTCCACGATGTCACACCCTGACTTTTGCGGAAGCGTGGTTATTGGTGTGACTTCTTAATACCATAGCATTCAATCATAACAATGCTATATGATAAAACCAAAAGACATTCATCCATAAATGTTAAGTTTAGAAAATACCACAACATACTTGTCTGAAAACATCGACACCAAATGCAAGTTACAAACCATAACATGTTTTAAATGAGTTCACGAAGACTCGACAACATAACTTAAACCAACCCAAGCTTAGGACCATGTATCTCGTCCAGGAGTAAGATACATCTCCTAAACTCTAAAAACTTGGATGACATCTTTTATTTAAACGCAGCTTGAGACTCATGCACACACCTGCCAGATCCACTAGTTCCCTGAAATACATGTAATTTGAAAAATCAACAAAAGTTGAGCGAGTTCATATGTGAGTGTATGAATAAACCTTTAAAGTATGTCTTGTATGAGTGTATGTCCCTGGTATGTAGCAATAAGGAAAAAGAGATCACCAATGGTTTGCAAGGCCATTGATATGTGTGAAATGGTGCAGGAAAACTCAAACCTAGCAAATTTGTACCGGGCTTCCGGCTGGAAGACATAGTCACCCTATGGGCCACCCTGGTCCCCATGGGTGTGGGCTCGCTACACCCAAATAGATCTATCACTCATGTCCCTCGGTCCTACGATGAGGATTAACGGCCTTAAGTGTTATACCCACCCTTCACATGATCTAGCAGTAACCCTCCTTAGCTAACCATACCATGTATAAAAACGTTCGTAATAATTGTAACATGTATTTCACCCCCGAAGTATAAAACTGAAAACAGTTAAAAGAAAAAGGGGACATGAACTCACAGTATTGCGTCTTCAGTACTGGCACTCAAAACTCCTCAGCAAACACGACTACCTACAGTGTACTAACATCTATTAGATGAACGGGTCGTGCCTTTGCTTAGTATTTTCGTGTTTGAGTTATGTTTCTGATATTATTCCAAGTTATAATTATTTGTCAAAATAATTAATATTTCAACTTAAATTATATTTGGTTTTGGAATAATTGTTTAAGCAATATTTCTGTATTAATACTTCTCAAGTATTTAACTTCGTATTTCCTTCCCAAGGATGGGGTATCTTATACATGTGTATTTGTATTATTGTATTTGTAATTTCCGAAATAATATATTTCTAAGTCTCACTTTAGAAAATATATATTTCTCCCAAAAATCATATATCTTCTAAATGTACTAGGAAAATATATTTTTATTTCCAAAAATAATATATTTCTCCTTGTCCAAAAATATGATACAACTTTGTAATATTTACAAAAATCATATTTTCGTTTCTTGTACCTAAAATAATATTTACCAAAAATATATATATAACGGTGTTTTCCGGAATATTTTATAAGTTACGTTCTTGTGTCCGGTTTCACGATATTATGTAACTTATATATTTATTCCTTGTGATTTTTGGTATTTTTTTTAAGTTATATTATCTTACCCTAAAATAACATAACTTATTTCACAAAGTATACACATAATCACACACAATGTGTCTTTAATATAAATATATATTCTAAATATGTATTCACCCATTTTTATTTATGAAAAACCAACCTCCAATACTTGTATTTTTTGTTACAAAAATTATGGCAAAGTTTAAATTGAAATCCATAGTTAAAATACACTTGTAAATATTTGTTAGAAAATATTTTTCTAAGTGTTAATATATTTAGAAAATTTTGCCATAGTTTCCCCTAAAAATGGAGGTGTCCATGCTATCAAAGCATATCATTTTCTTCTCAAAAATCATCACAAATCAACAATTAATCCCTAAACAACTTACACTTACCAAGTGCAAAAACTATACAATTTTCATAACAACATGAACTTGATCTTTTATTAAAAACTTGTAGGAACTTGGTAGGGTGTTTAGTAGGTTTAGTTACCCTTTAAAGTGCGTTTATTACTTTACAAATCTCATTCTCAAAGAATTTAGGTGTTTACAACTTGTAAACACATTTTACAAAAACGTTTCTTTGTTGATCTTTTTGTTTCGTAAGTGTTTATACACTTGTCTTATCTCTAAAAATAGTGTTTGTTTAAGTAAGAACCACTATTTTCTAAAAATCATATTTTGAACTTGGTTCTTTCGAAATACCATGCATAAATCTTAGATTCATAAGATTACTAGCTTACTTTATTTATTATTTTTCAAGAAATCTTCTTTTGTTCAAGTTCATGCTTATATATGAGGATGATCTTCTTGTGTTAACACACAATCATCCTCTAACTTGCTAGATCATGTGTTTAATCACAATCTAGCAATCTCCTTATGATGATCAACATCACAATCTCAAGTAAACAACAACAAGTATCATACACATACTTAAACAACATTATTTCATCAAGATTTCATCATATGTAAGCTTCAAGTTCATGATTTATGTTCATGTCTTTTAGTGTTCTTGTGATTTACAACATAATACATCTTTTAACAAATCAAAATTAGGAGTAACAAAGGTTATGAGAGTCTTACTACTAGCTCTAAGCTAGGGAAGAACACTTGATGAAGAAGATGATGAAAATGGTGGATGAAAGCAATTGATGGAGGTTCTTCAAGATTCAAGAGCACCAAACTTCATAAGACACCTTCTTACAACCTTGAGAGTATATGGAATGAGTGGATGATGGATGTAAGGGGGTGGTGGTGGCGGCACTATGCTAGGCCGAGAGGAGAGGGAGAGAGTAAGAGAGAGATGAAGTGTGTGGTGTTGTGAAATGTAATGATCTTATAAGATCACAAGCCATACTTATAACCATGCTTCTAATATTTTGTCCACAAGATCAAGCAAGATCCAATTATAAAAAAGAAATCAAATCTTTGAGGTATGGTGGTGGTGATAGCCGATTATAGCATGGGGGGGGTCTAAGTGTAACTTGTAACTAGTTGGTTACTTACTAGTTCAAAATCAAGTGTATAGTTAGTTAAGTTAGTTACTAGATATTTTAGTGGGTGTTAAGGTGTTCGAGGATCATGACTAGCTCAAAAATAATTAAACAATGTTTCTAGTATAATTTTGGTGTTTCGGGTAGTGTCCGGTTGTTCGGTTAGATACCGGTTCGTTAAAGTGTCAAGCTATTCCGTTTAATGACCTTTATATTACTTTTTGTGACACTTTTAATTCCTGACACTTAGGAAAGCATTCAGGACCATTTAGTCAAATTTTTGCATGTAACTAGCTTGTTAAAAAGCTGAATTTTGCTGAAAAATGCAGAATTCTGCACTTTAAGTGGATTTTAGGCACTTCCCGGCACTTAAACTATCACCTAGTGACACAGTTTTATGGTCCTTACTTCTCTACACACCATACTAGTGTAGTACCTTGTCCCTGGCCCATACTGGGTCTCAAAACACTGTCTGTCTATGTACTGAACTCCGTCAGCATATTCCTGTTCTATCCGTTAATTGTGCTAACTGTGCTTTTGTGCATCATGTATGTCAACAAGGTTTGTATGTGATAATGAGGTGACATTATGTAATATGTGATGCACATGTAAGTGTGATGCAGTAATCAGAAAGCAGTTATGTATAATCCAGCACAGTCATTAAGCATTAATTAATATTAATTAATTGTACGGATACCTGGATTTATGAGGGTTGTCACATTCTCCCCTTGTTAAGAAAATTTCGTCCCGAAATTTAAGTTCAGCTACTAGCTGCAGGGGTCTTGGGGAACAAATGTGGGTACTTTGCTTTCATGCGATCCTCACGCTCCCAAGTGAATTCTGGGTTGTGTCGCGCGTTCCAACGAACCTTGACGAGTTTAACACTACTCCGTCGCGTCTTGTTAACCTTCCAATCAGTAACCTCAACAGGTTCTTCAGTAAAGTGGAGTGTGTCGTCAATGTGGACTTCATCGGCAGGTATGACAACTGTTTCTTGAGTTGGACTCTTTTTCAGATTAGATACATGAAATGTATCATGAACTCCATTCAGTTCTGCAGGTAGATCCAACTTGTAAGCTACAAGACCAATCCTCTCCAGGATTTTGAATGGTCCAATGTATCGCGGGTTCAACTTCCCACGCTCCCCAAAGCGTGCTACACCCTTCCAGGGTGAGACCTTTAACAAAACCATATCTCCTACTGCAAATACCAACGGTTTCCTTCTTCGGTCCGCGTAACTCTTTTGTCGATCACGAGCCGCCTTTATGCGCTCTCGGATCTGTGTAATCTTATCAGTCGTCTCTTGAACCAATTCAGGACCAACAAGCTGTCTATCCCCCGCGTCTGCCCAGCATAACGGTGATCGACACTTGCGTCCATAAAGAGCCTCAAATGGTGCAGCTTGGATACTCGCATGGTAGCTATCGTTGTATGAGAATTCTACCAATGGTAAGTGAGTGTCCCAACTGCCACCCAAATCCATCACGCAAGCTCGTAACATATCTTCCAACGTTTGAATCGTTCGCTCGCTCTGGCCATCTGTCTGCGGATGGAATGCAGTACTCAGATTCAACTGAGAACCAAAGGCTTCTTGGAAGGATTGCCAAATCCTTGATACAAACCTTCCGTCTCTATCAGAAATGATCGAGAGAGGCACTCCATGTCGTGAAACTATCTCTCTCAGGTATAGCTCAGCAAGCTTGCTAGTATCATCTTTTTCTCTGATCGGTAAAAAGTGTGCAGATTTGGTCAGACGGTCCACGATTACCCAAATCGTATCGTGACCTCTGGGTGTTCTTGGCAATTTCGTTATAAAGTCCATTGAAATCTGCTCCCATTTCCACATGGGTATATCAGGTTGTTGCAGAAGACCTGAAGGCTTCTGATATTCGGCCTTTACCTTGGCACAAGTCAAACATTTGCCAACATATGTTGCAACATCACCCTTCAGTCTCGGCCACCAATAAAAATCCTTTAAATCTTGGTACATTTTATCCGATCCTGGATGGATCGAGTACCGTGACTTGTGAGCTTCATCAAAAATAACGTCTCTCAGACCACCAAAGAGAGGAACCCAAATTCGTTTCATGAAGCACAACGTTCCTTCGTCATTGGGTACTAGCTGCTTCTCCATTCCATGGAGATATTCATTCTCAAGATTCTCTTCCTTAAGAGTTTCTCTCTGCGTGGCATGAATGCGCAATGAGAGATCCGTTTGAACAATCATTTCCAAAGCCCTAAACCTTATGGGCTTAATCCTTTCTTTCCGACTCAAGGCGTCTGCGACCACATTCGCATTCCCTGGGTGATACTTGATTTCACAATCATAATCATTTAACAACTCAACCCATCGACGCTGTCTCATATTCAGCTCTTTTTGATCAAAAATGTGCTGTAGGCTCTTGTGATCAGTGAAGATTGTGCATCATGTGCCATACAAATAATGTTGCCAGATTTTCAAAGCAAACACCACTGCGCCTAACTCCAAGTCATGCGTGGTGTAATTCTTCTCATGGATCTTCAACTGGCGTGAAGCATAGGCTATAACTTTATGTCACTGCATCAGTACGCAACCTAAACCTTGACGCGAGGCGTCGCAATATACCACGAAGTCGTCAGTGCCTTCGGGTAGGGACAAAATCGGTGCATCGCAAAGCTTGTTTTTCAACAACTAAAATGCTTCTTCTTGCTTGTCTCCCCACTCGTACTTCTTGTCTTTCTGTGTAAGGAAGGTCAAAGGTTGAGCGATTTTTGAGAAATCCTCAATAAATCTGCGATAATATCCTGCCAAACCTAGGAACTGACGGATCTCGGTTGGCGTCTTTGGAGTCTCCCAATTCTTGATTGCCTCGATCTTTGTGGGATCCACATGGATTCCATATCCGTTAACCACGTGACAAGGAACTGAACCTCACGTAACAAGAATTCGCACTTCACGAACTTTGCGTACAATTTCTCCTCCTTGAGCAGCTCTAAGATAGCTCTTAGATGTTGCTCATGTTCTTCCTTCGTCCTTGAGTGGATTAAAATATCATCAATAAACACGATCACAAACTTATCGAGGTACGTCTTACAAACTCTGTTCATCAAATCCATGAATACTGCTGGTGCGTTTGTCAGACCAAACGGCATAACCAGGAACTCGTAATGCCCATATTGTGACACCTGTGCCTCTGCGACCATCAAACAAATACCAATTTAATGAGATATTGTGTTTCATACTTGGGATTTGTAAAAATATGTGTATAGTTTGCACATATCAGTTCTTGTTCGATTTCGAGCTTTAAATCGCTTTCTGGAAGGTTATACGCAATCTGATGCGTAAAAATAACCAGTTTAATGCAACAAACACTCTGGAACAGTGAAATCGGCTTAACATACCTTAAATAACCTTTACATAACTTAGAAATAAGTTTTGGAAGGTTTGGTATGGCGAAATCAAGTCTATTCGCTCACAGGGACTAATTTCGACAAACTGTGAAAGTATGTCGATTCGTACTGTAATGAACATCCCGGAACTTGATCATAAGTTAAACATACCCTAAATATCCTTTACATAGCTTAGAAATAGGCTTTGAGGGGTTCGATATGCTAAAATAAACTTATTTGATCAATAGAGACTAAAAGCGTCAAAAGTGCATAAGTTTGCATTTTTCGCGCATATCTTACGTCCTGAATATATATCTGGATATCCAAAAATTTATGTAATCATTAAAATATTTTATTTTAGTGATTGGCATGATAAAATTCCATTCATCGCGTAATTTGGATCGTTTTTGCGTTCATTACGATTTCTGTCGTAATTAACCGAACAACGCAACCGTACGACCAAACGAACCGACATCCGAGATGTTTTTGAGCATATTTTAAGTTTCCTATACTTTAACTTTATTTTAGAGCCTTGAAATGGGGTTAACGGGGCTTAAAAGTGCCAAAAATCAAGTTTTACAAGTGCAGGGACCATTTTTGAAATTTCTGACCAGATTCAATGAACCTAGTCCAATTTTGAAGTTTTGATGGTTTTAGCCCATGGTTTTGCAAACTATGGGCTGGTGTTTAATGGTTTTTATGATACCATGGACTCATACTAGGGGCTCCCATGGTTTCACAAAACAAGGGGTGCACATGTACGGTTGAGATCAAAGCACGTATTACGATGAACGATCTTAACGGTTCAAGGAAATCTATAAATACCCTTCACCTCTCATTGTTTCAACTCACAATCTGATTTAAATGGCTCTAAGTTGGGGTTTTAACACCTCATACCTAAGCTATTTGGATCATGATTTCCTAGCTTGGACCCTTTGTAAGCTTCTTTCGTTCTTTTATCACTTTTCTAGCGTGAAAGTCAAACAGTGTTTGACTTTCTGCTTTGACCAGTCTTTGGTCAACACGAAGTTCGTGTGAACTTCACAACATGAGCGTAATCACGATGGTTATAGTCCCTAGTGACTATACCTACTGATTACCACGTTGATTAGGTATAGTGACGAGTCATAGTTTCGGCCAGAATGCGTATTTAAGCGTATTTTGTAACCAAACTATTCTTGGGTATCAAAACCGTTTGTTTTGATATCTAACTTGTTTTCAAAGTTTGTTAAACATGTTTAGCTCGTCACTTTTAGATTAGTGCATATGAAGAGTCGTAAGTCAAGCGGTCTAAACAACCGCTTAGACCCGTTTGGTCGATCATTAGGATCCGACCAAACATGTTTAGTGACCATAGTTGTATAAGGAATAACCTTTCGAGGTTATGCCTTATGGTCACTTCATTTAAGTAGTTGTATGATAGGTAGTTTATATGCCATAGGAAAATGACCAAAATGCCCTTTTTCATGCATAATTGAATTTTAAGCATATGCAACATAAACTTTTGTCACTTAACTAATTATGAAACATAATTAAACATGTTTAGGCATATAATACTTGTCATAGGACTAGTTAGGCGTTCCGATCGCGTTCTACGCGAACGACGCGTTAAAGTAGCATAAGCTACCTAAACGGGTCGTAATGGGTCGTAAGCACTTAGGTTAGGTTTCATTTTAGTATGTAGGATTTGTTAGACCATATCATATGGGTTTAATTAAACAACTGTTTTGGAGTTAAGAATCATGGCTATGAGATTTTATAAATTATAATCAACTTGATTTGAGTTGGTTAATAATGTCACAATACTACACTTTTCAAAATAAGGTTTTTAAATAAGTATTGCAACATGTAAAACGAGCCATGAATCTGACACTCATATAAAACCTATGTACTCGCCGGCATTTTTATGCTGACGTATTTTCACATGTGTTTCAGGTACAATAGTTGATGATATTTGATGATGATATTGGTGTATGCTCACATTGGAATGGACGAGGCCTTAGTGACTTAATAACAATGGAAGTCTATTTGTTCATGTTTTGTTTCTAATTCCAATTGTAATGTAACACATTTAATTCAATAGAACGAAATTGTTTAATCCATGGTTGTGAAACAATGATTCTGTTACAACACTCCCCGACGTTTCCGCCACGATTTGTTGTTTTACGTGGTCGGGGTGTGACAGAAAAGTTGGTATCAGAGCCAATGGTTATAGGGAATTAGGTTATTAGTAATGCCTTGACCTAGACTATAACCTTCCTAGGACCCTAACACAAGTTATCTTGTGTTTAGTTTTAAAACGATACCGTCACTTATCCTTAAGTGACAACCACAATAAGAACATAAATTTCGAATCTGCCTTGAAAACCAATCATATGTTCTAGGATGATTGATTACTAGGTTTTGAACCCTCTAAGTTTTCAAAATCTCGTCAAAGTTTGGTCTAAATAATGTGAACACGTGCAAACTGGAAGGGTGGGTGTCTGTACCCTGGGTCTTCTGTCTAAGGCTAGAGTGTTCGTACAAATCCACAGTATCGGACCAGTCACTCTTACCTGGGAACACTTGGGGTGAGTGTCCACTTATAGGCGAGCATGTCTTCGCGATACATTATATTGACCCATTTACTTTGATTAGTCACTGTCTCATTTGTTTGCCTTCGGTAACAAACAAATGCTCACAATCTTCATGCGTTGTCATTCTCTTTTGACTATCTTTCGCTTGTTTCCTCCTATGCCTTCCATTATCTTCAAGATGCCTCTTCATCGCAACAACACTCAAATGTCCGAACCAGGTGCTGCAATTACCCAGCGAATAGGCGTCGTACTCCAAAGGACCGTTGATTTAGCTATCACCATGACTCGCCTCAGGGATGAAGCCGTAAAAGGGAACTGCTCCTTTGTGCAATCAATGCCACCGTCATCATCCGAATCAAATACCCTATTTTAAATGTACCCACGGTGGACGATGGGGATATTTGGTTAACATGTGCCGCTTTGCAATCCAAAGCAAAGCTGTTACAAATCCTGCTGCTGCTCAACCTTCAAATTCTGCTTCATATGTCGCCTTGGCATATCTAGCGCCTCAACCTCATGAACTTTCTACCTTGTGTATCGACTTAAGCATGCCTAGTGCAAGGTGTCGGAACACCTCTCGTTACACAAATTCCAAATTCCATGTAGGATCTTTCTATCCTCATAATTAGATCCTTGTGGATGGATATCGTTCATCGGAGCCCTTAATTGAATTCTTTGTATGATTTAATACGTACATTACGATTCAATAAGGACAAAGCCGAATTCCTATTAAGATTTTCCTATCTTCATAGATAGATTCTTGAAAATGATTAAAGTGCCAAATGAAATCCACGGATTGGATTCCTGGTGTGCTTTAAATATCCGTATCCAAAGATAACAAATTAAAGGTCAAGTTAAACAATTATGTGATTATGTGCTTATGTGTTCCCTTTTATGTTTTCGTGTGATCCAAATTTTTGTTATCCAAATCCTCGTAGAATCTTCCATATCTTCGTATAAGGGATACATAGTAGGATATCCAATTGTACTATCTTAAATCCTTAATGGACTTCTACGTTGTAGTTAAGTCCCTTGGGTTATGAAGTACTATTCTATAATTGGACCCCTTGAGTGGTCTAGTTAAACAGATTGATCCAAAAAAAATCTGGTTAGGAATATCATGTGATGATATAGCTGAAAAGACTCCTTGGTGATCTAATTAAAGAGATCATTTGTCAACCCTATGGTAGTCTAGTCACACTCATCACAAGTTTGATTTTCTTCCCCTACACATTATGAAATGCACTGTGCGGACTGTGCAAGGAATTACGTAATTATGGACGCGTACATAATTATGGAATTTAGTGCACAGAAACCACATCAAGTTTTGTCATGTGTCTAAAGTTAATCCTATTCATTTCCGTTTCTGAAGAAAACCCATTGTGGAAAATGACTCATTCCGTTCATTTTCGTTTCTGAAGAATATCCATCGAGGGAAATGAATATCCTTGATTTTTTCCTTCATTTCCGTTTCTGAAGAAAACCCATTGTGGAAAATGACTCATTCCGTTCATTTTCGTTTCTGAAGAATATCCATCGAGGGAAATGAATATCCTTGATTTTTCCTTCATTTCCGTTTCTGAAGAAAACCCCTTGTGGAAAATGACTCATTCCGTTCATTTTCATTTCTGAAGAATATCCATCGAGGGAAATGAATATCCTTGATTTTTCCTTCATTTCCGTTTCTGTAGAAAACCCATTGTGGAAAATGACTCATTCCGTTCATTTTCGTTTCTGAAGAATATCCATCGAGGGAAATGAATATCCTTGATTTTTTTTTCGTTCATTTTCGTTTCTGAAAAATGTCCATTGAGAGAAAACAGGATTATGCTTTGCATATCTTTGATGGGTTATTCTACGCAAATAGATAAACACCCTAGATTCCATGCAAGGCAATTATTTAACACAGCGTCACAGATAGACTCCTACGAATAAATTTCGGGACGAAATTTCCTAAAGTAGGGGAGATTGTGACACATGTGCCTCTGCGACCATCAAACAAATACCAATTTAATGAAATATTGTGTTTCATACTTGGGATTTGTAAAAATATGTGTATCGTTTCCACATATCAGTTCTTGTTCGATTTCGAGTTTTAAATCGCTTTCTGGAAGGTTATACGCAATCTGATGCGTAAAAATAACCAGTTTAATGCAACAAACACTCCGGAACAGTGAAATAGGCTTAACATATCTTAAATAACCTTTACATAACTTAGAAATAAGTTTGAGAAGGTATGGTATGGCGAAATCAAGTTTATTCGCTTACAGGGACTAATTTCGACAAACTGCGAAAGTATGTCGATTCGTACTGTAACGAACATCCCGGAACTTGATCATATGTTAAACATACCCTAAATATCCTTTATATAGCTTAGAAATAGGCTTTGAGGGTTTCGGTATGCTAAAATAAACTTATTTGATCAATAGAGACTAAAAGCGTCAAAAGTGCATAAGTTTGCATTTTTCGCGCATATCTTACGTCCTGAATATATATCCAGACATCCAAAAATTTATGTAATCATTAAAATATTTTATTTTAGTGATTGGCATGATAAAATTCCATTCGTCACGTAATTTGGATCGTTTTTGCGTTCATTACGATTTCCGTCGTAATTAACCGAACAACGCAACCGTACGACCAAACGAACCGACATCCGAGATGTTTTTGAGCATATTTTAAGTTCCCTATACTTTAACTTTATTTTAGAGCCTTGAAATGGGGTTAACGGGGTTAAAAGTGCCAGAAATCAAGTTTTACAAGTGTAGGGACCATTTTTGAAATTTCTGACCAGATTCAATGAACCTAGTCCAATTTTGAAGTTTTGATGGTTTTAGCCCATGGTTTTGCAAACTATGGGCTGGTGTTTAATGGTTTTTATGATACCATGGACTCATACTAGGGGCTCCCATGGTTTCACAAAACAAGGGGTGCACATGTACGGTTGAGATCAAAGCACGTATTACGATGAACGATCTTAACGGTTCAAGGAAATCTATAAATACCCTTCACCTCTCATTGTTGCAACTCACAATCTGACTTAAATGGCTCTAAGTTGGGGTTTTAACACCTCATACCTGAGCTATTTGGATCATGATTTCCTAGCTTGGACCCTTTGTAAGCTTCTTTCGTTCTTTTATCGCTTTTCTAGCGTGAAAGTCAAACAGTGTTTGACTTTCTGCTTTGACCAATCTTTGGTCAACATGAAGTTCATGTGAACTTCGCAACATGAGCATAATCACGATGGTTATAGTCCCTAGTGACTATACCTACTGATTACCACGTTGATTAGGTATAGTGACGAGTCATAGTTTCGGCCAAAATGCGTATTTAAGCGTATTTTGTAACCAAACTATTCTTGGGTATCAAAACCGTTTGTTTTGATATCTAACTTGTTTTCAAACTTTTTTAAACATGTTTAGCTCGTCACTTTTAGATTAGTGCTTATGTAGAGTCGTAAGTCAAGCGTTCTAAACAACCGCTTAGACTTTCGAACTAGACCCGTTTGGTCGATCATTAGGATCTGACCAAACATGTTTATTGACCATAGTTGTATAGGAAATAACCTTCTAAGGTTATGCCTTATGGTCACTTCGTTTAAGTAGTTGTATGATAGGTAGTTTATATGCCTTAGGAAAATGACCAAAATGCCCTTTTCATGCATAATTGAATTTTAAGCATATGTAACATAAACTTTTGTCACTTAACTGATTATGCAACATAATTAAACATGTTTAGGCATATAATACTTGTCATAGGACTAGTTAGGCGTTTCGAACGCATTCTATGCGAACGACGCGTTAAAGTAGCATAAGCTACCTAAACGGGTCGTAATGGGTCGTAAGCACTTAAGTTAGGTTTCATTTTAGTATGTAGGCTTTGTTAGACCATATCATATGAGCTCCAATACTCATTTGGTTTACGAAACCTCATCCTATCCGATCTTCCGATTTAGGTCCGGTTATTAATGTAGTTACCTATATTAGGTGCCGTTTGATTTCCGTGATCCCTCTAGCTTTGCTTGGTTTTTAGTCAAGACTCCTAAGCATCCTCAAGTGAGTACATAGTCCCCTCTTGTACTGTTTTTCAAACGTTTTGGGGTGAAACACATGTGCCTACTTGTTACTTTCATGCTTTCCATGTTTTCATATCATATACTTGCTACGTTTATTAGTACATTATAGTACATGATTTCATTGTGTTTATGCTATGTATGTCCATTGTGTGCATACTTAGTACATTGTTTTACATCACATCACATGCTATGTATGTCCAATGTATGCATATTTAGTACATCATTTTACATTACATTTTATGCTATGTATGTTCACTTAGCATGCTAGCACCTTGTTTTACATTACATTTTGTTGCATATGCTCATCCAGCATATGGACACATTGTTTTACATTTTGAACCATTTGTAACCATTTGTAACCGTTTGATTTATGTGAACCATTTGTAACCTTTTGAATTATGTGAACCATTTGTAACTGTTTGAACCACTGGGATTAGGGAAGTGATTAGGTAACGGGGCGGGTGTAATGTGTTAAAAGCATGGTGGATACGCCGCTGGTACTTCCTATATATAAGTGCTTTTAACACATTATATATCGTTGCATCATCTTGATCACTTGGGCAAGGTTATCAAAACAGAGTTATACTACAAGGTTTTTCTAATGATATATATATATTCGAGTTTTTATTTCAAAAACGATTTACAATCTGGGTTTAATTAAACAACTGTTTTGGAGTTAAGAATCATGGCTACGAGATTTTATAAATTATAATCAACTTGATTTGAGTTGGTTAATTATGTCTCAATACTACACTTTTCAAAATAAGGTTTTTAAATAAGTATTGCAACATGTAAAACGAGCCATGAATCTGACACTCATATAAAACCTATGTACTCGCCGACATTTTTATGCTGACGTATTTTCACATGTGTTTCAGGTACAATAGTTGATGATATTTGATGATGATATTGGTGTATACTCACATAGGAATGGACGAGGCCTTAGTGACTTAATAACAATGGAAGTCTATTTGTTCATGTTTTGTTTCTAATTCCAATTGTAATGTAATATATTTAATTCAATAGAACGAAATTGTTTAATCCATGGTTGTGAAACAATGATTCTGTTACAACACTCCCCGACGTTTCCGCCACGTTTTGTTGTTTTACATGGTTGGGGTGTGACACAGATCGAGTCCTAAAGGCAGTCTTCGGAATACTCTCCTCTTGTATACGCAACTGGTGATAACCCGATCGAAGATCGATCTTGGAGTAACCACTCAAACCTTGTAGTTGATCGAACAGGTCATCAATCCTTGGCAAAGGATATCTATTCTTGATAGTCAACTTGTTAAGCTCCCGGTAGTCGATACACATGCAGAAACTACCATCTTTCTTTTTGACAAACAGCACTGGAGCTCCTTAAGGCGAGAAGCTTGGCCTGATAAATCCCTTATCCAATAGCTCCTGAAGTTGCGTTGACAGCCATTGCATCTCGGAGGGCGCAAGTCGATAAGGTGCCTTAGCTACAGGCGCAGCACCTGGAACTAAGTCAATGTGAAACTCGACTTGTCTTTGCGGAGGCAATCATGGCAAGTCTTCGGGAAAGACTTCAAGATATTCCTTCACGACTGGAATGTCTTCTAGCTTTGGCTCAGCGGCTTCTTTGTCCACAATGTGTGCCAAGAAGGCACGCATCCTTTCTGCAAACACTTTCGAGCCTTCAAACTACTAATGATTCTTAGGGGCGTATCCTCCTTCTCTCCATGTACCACAATTGTCTCTCCATTCGTTATCAGAATGCGAATGATCTTCTCGTGACATACTATCTCTGCTCGATTGCTTGACAACCAATCTATCCCTACTACCACGTCAAAGCTTCCCAACTCGACTGGCAGTAGATCAAGTGTAAACTTGTGCTCACCCAGTTCTATCACGCACCCTCTGATGACTTCATTTGCTTCTACTAGCTTTCCATTAGCTAGTTCTATCGAATATGGAATATCTAGCTTACTAGTTACCAACCCAAGTATTTTCTTAAATTCTAGCGATACAAAACTATAATTGGCACCGGTATCAAATAGTACAGATGCAAAGATTTGGTTGATAGGGAACGTACCAGTAACTACATTTGGATCTTGGCGTGCCTCCCTCGCACCGATGTTGAAAACCCTCCCTTGAGCTTGATTGAGCTTTGGGCACTCTCTCTTGAAATGCCCCACATCTCCACAATTAAAACAACCTGGTCCTCGACCATTACCGTTCCCATTACCACCTTGATTGTTATTTGCTCCACGGTTTCCATTACCAGCTTGATTCCCAAAATTACCATGATTTTCGTTACCGCCGTTTCCTCCTTGAGGGTGGTTTCCGTATCCATTTCCTCCACGGTTGTTGTTGCCATAACCTCTCTGACCATTGTTACCACACCCAGTACCAACCCAACATGTTTCCTTCGAGTTGACAACCTTCCCACAAGACTCACATTTCCTAAATCTGCACTGGCCGGAATGATGGTACTGGCATACATCACATTTGGGCAGAGCGCCCATGTAACCTTTTCCTTTGTTTTCAGCACCAGTTTTGGCCCTGCGTTTGCCTCTTCCTTCTTGTTAGCACTGCTGGTTCCTTTCTTGAAGTTTGAGAACTTCCTTTTGTTCTCACCCGATGACTCAACGTGAGTCTCTTTCTTCTTCTGGTTAGAAATCAAAAACTTGTTTAACCTGATAGCTTCTTCAGTCAGTGACACGCTCAGATTGATAGCCCCAGTAATTGTTGCAGGCTTTGATGTTGTTAGCATACTCATAATCTGAGGTGCCAACCCCCAAATAAAGCGCTCGATGTGTTTGAATTCTGGATCAACCATGTATGGTACCACGCGAGATAGGTCGTGAAATCTCTGCACATATTCAGAAATTTTCGGGCCATCCATCTTGAGGTTCCAGAATTCAGTTTCCAACTTTTGGATTTCAGCCCAGGAGCAGTATTTCTTTCGCATGAGTTCCTTCATTTCATTCCAGGTCAAGGCGTATGCTGCTGCCTCTCCCAGAGTTTGGACTTGGAGATTCCACCACGAAAGCGCTCCGTCTAAGAACAATCCGGAGATGTAGGTGACTTGGTGTTCCGGTGCGCATTTGCTCATTCTTATCATAGAATCGGTCTTTTCCGTCCATCGAATAAAAGCCACAGCACCCCCGGTGCCGTCGAAATTCAGCGGTTTACAGTCTAAAAACTGTTTATAGGTACAGCCTGTATAAATAACGTCATTCACAGAAAGCATTAGCGATCGCACATAAAATATCCAAATGTAATGTATTGTGTCTCAACCGACTTAAACATTACCATGAGGTGGGTTGTTCCTCGAGGTACCCCCGCTAGTTTTAGCGCGTGAGGCCTCGTAATCTGCTATCGCTTGTGAAATTCATTCTTGTAACTCGACCTCAGTAGTGGGCAATCGAGTTTCCCTTTGTGGAGGCATCTTCTATAAGAAGATTGTGTACGTCAGGTCTTATGCATATAAGTATGTAGTACGCGTATGTATTAACATTCATCAACACAAGTAAACACATAACATCCCATGTCATAACACAACAAGTAATTCCAACAACGTATATAATGAGAATGTTGCGATTGAGCTTTCATATATCAAGACCACAAGTACAGTTTTACATGTTCCACAATATATCATACATCAAAAGGGACTAAAGGGGCACATCACCCCTGTCCAAAACGTCTACCAACTACAATAATCAAAAGTCAAAAGTCAAAGTGTGGTCTTCAAAAGGCTGTGCAATCTGGCCCAATAGCTGCACTCTCATCAGAAGTATGCTATCTGCATAAAACCAAAAACCTCTAAGCTGATGGTGGAGGAGGAGGAGGAGGTGAAGTAACGAAAAGCAACCTGCGCAAATGCGCTAAATCCTCCTCGAGGGCATGAATGACACGCAACAGGTAGCTAACCTGCTGCTCCATAGTAAGGAAACGGAAGTCAACATCTGGGTATGGCAGGAGAGGAGCGGGCGGAGTCGCGAATGGTGACTGACAAGGACAAGGCGGAGGACGCGGGATCCGCTCTAACTCCATAACTCTCCTACACAACATCTCATGCTGGAGCTGTAACGACAAAAGCAGATCATCCATCGTATAACCAATGTGGAAGGGATGGTATGGATCAGAAACAGGCATCATGTTGGGCGGAAACCAGTTAAGTGGCGCGCCCGATGGTGTAGTAGCTAAAGGTGTAGTATGTGTAGCGGGTGCAAACGATGGTATGAAAGGAAAGGCTGCTGACACAGGTGGTATGTGACTAGGCTGCTGACTCGATGGACCTTCCCCTGGACGGGGAGGTGGAATATCCTGTAGGAATGTGATGGGTAAATCTGTGCGGTGAACATCTGACACATGTGGGTGAAACGGGGCGATATCCGCTGGTGCATGTGTATGTACAGGTAGGTGAGGGGGAGTAACAGGTCTAACAAAAGGAGGTAGGTCATCGTCGTCCTCGATCCACCCATTGTGGGTGAACACATATCTAGGGTCAATCTGGGCTGCAAAAGGAGCACGATCAACAAGTACAGGGATCGGGTCAGGTAGAGGTGGTGCAACAACTGGTACATCGGCAGGTGCAAGGTCATGCTCGGGCAAAGGATCGTGAGCAGGTATAGGCTCTGGGTCAGCTGGAGCAAACTCAAGATCAGCGGGTATATCAAAGAGCTGATCGTCAGGAATGACAGGTGCCTCAAAAGGCTGCTCATCGGGGACAAACTCAATCACATGATCACAATCAAAGTCGTGAGGAAAGACAGGATCCAACTCATCATCAAACTCAAAATCATAATCAACACCGTATGGAATATCGGGTGCAACAGACATAGCGGTGTCAGAATCAGTATCGGTGGGATAATGCTATAATCCCAGTGCGTGTAAAGTAGTAGATGACAAAGATTCGTATGAATCAGGACCTGAATGGTCAGAAGAAGTCTCAACAACTGGAACCTCAACAGGCGGAACAGCAACGACATCATCGACTGGGATCTCGACAAGTGGAGCGACAACGACATCATCAACTGGAGCCCCACCATCCTGGGCACCCTCAGGGGGACCCTCAATAAAAAGATCGATGTCGTCGTCAGACATGGCGTCAAGAGGCAGATCCTCAAGAGGAAATGCAGCAAGAGGAAAAGGAGTAGGGATCTGAACAAGAGGTAGATCCTCGCCAGGAAGACCATCAGCTAGTGGTATATTATCTCCAAAATCTGGTAAAGCAAATGGCTGAAAATCATCCTCATCGTCACTCGTAGTGTCAGATGTAAAAACCTCAGCCATCTCGTCATCTGAAACTATGGCTATAGGGTCTACGGTATCTGATACTCCGCTATCAGAAGAGGACATCGTGTCTGTAACAAAACAATCACAACATATGCACATGTATCAACAATCATCAAATAAGCATATAAGTAGTAACAATGTAAGCATGTATGCAATCCTAGTCTTCCCAAGACTATCCCACCCAGCCTCTCAGACCGAACTTCTTAGTCTCTCAGACTAAACCTCCCAGTTTCTCAAACTGAACTACCCAGCCTCTCAGGCTAAACCTCCCAGTCTCTAAGACTGCCCCAACTAGTCTCTCAGACTACCCAGTCTCTCAGACTGAACTACCCAGTTAGTCTCTCAAACCAACTCCCCAGTCTCTCAGACTGCACTACCCAGCTAGTCTCTCAGACTAACTCCCCAGTCTCTCAGATTGAAATATAAATAAATCCTTTGAAATGTATTTTGTGTCTTTTATTCGTAAAAATGTTTGTTTCATGGATCTGGACGCTTTGTGTATGCAATGAAAACATGTTGTAAAAACATTTTCGTGAGAGCCCTAATGATCGTAGTCTAGACTCGAGAAAGAATCCTAGTTCGCTACGATCGAAGCTCTGATACCAAGCTGTCACACCCTGACTTTTGCGGAAGCGTGGTTATTGGTGTGACTTCTTAATACCATAGCATTCAATCATAACAATGCTATATGATAAAACCAAAAGACATTCATCCATAAATGTTAAGTTTAGAAAATACCACAACATACTTGTCTGAAAACATCGACACCAAATGCAAGTTACAAACCATAACATGTTTTAAATGAGTTCACGAAGACTCGACAACATAACTTAAACCAACCCGAGCTTAGGACCATGTATCTCGTCCAGGAGTAAGATACATCTCCTAAACTCTAAAAACTTGGATGACATCTTTTATTTAAACGCAGCTTGAGACACATGCACACACCTGCCAGATCCACTAGTTCCCTGAAATACATGTAATTTGAAAAATCAACAAAAGTTGAGCGAGTTCATGTGTGAGTGTATGAATAAACCTTTAAAGTATGTCTTGTATGAGTGTATGTCCCTGGTATGTAGCAATAAGGAAAAAGAGATTACCAATGGTTTGCAAGGCCATTGATATGTGTGAAATGGTGCAGGAAAACTCAAACCGAGCAAATTTGTACCGGGCTTCCGGCTGGAAGATATAGTCACCCTATGGGCCACCCTGGTCCCCATTGGTGTGGGCTCGCTACACCCAAATAGATCTATCACTCATGTCCCTCGGTCCTACGACGAGGATTAATGGCCTTAAGTGTTATACCCAACCTTCACATGATCTAGTAGTAACCCTCCTTAGCTAACCATACCATGTATAAAAACGTTCATAATAATTATAACATGTATTTCACCCCCGAAGTATAAAATGAAAACAGTTAAAAGAAAAGGGGGACATGAACTCACAGTATTGCGTCTTCAGTATTGGCACTCAAAACTCCTCAGCAAACACGACTACCTACAGTGTACTAACGTCTATTAGACGAACGGGTCGTGCCTTTGCTTAGTATTTTCGTGTTTGAGTTATGTTTCTGATATTATTCCAAGTTATAATTATTTGTCAAAATAATTAATATTTCAACTTAAATTATATTTGGTTTTGGAATAATTGTTTAAGCAATATTTCTGTATTAATACTTCTCAAGTATTTAACTTCGTATTTCCTTCCCAAGGATGGGGTATCTTATACATGTGTATTTGTATTATTGTATTTGTAATTTCCGAAATAATATATTTCTAAGTCTCACTTTAGAAAATATATTTAAACTTATTTTGTCCAAAAAAATAATGTATTGTCCAGAAAATATATATTTCTCCCAAAAATCATATATCTTCTAAATGTACTAGGAAAATATATTTTTATTTCCAAAAACAATATATTTCTCCTTGTCCAAAAATATTATACAACTTTGTAATATTTACAAAAATCATATTTTCGTTTCTTGTACCCAAAATAATATTTACCAGAAATATATATATATATACCGGTATTTTCCGGAATATTTTATAAGTTACGTTCTTGCGTCCGGTTTCACGATATTATGTGTGTAACTTATATATTTATTCTTTGTGATTTTTGGTATTTTGTTAAATTATAATATCTTACCCTAAAATAACATAACTTATTTCACAAAGTATACATAATCACACACAATGTGTCTTTAATATAAATATATATTCTAAATATGTATTCACCCATTTTTATTTATGAAAAACCAACCTCCAATACTTGTATTTTTGGTTACAAAAATTATGGCAAAGTTTAAATTGAAATCCATAGTTAAAATACACTTGTAAATATTTGTTAGAAAATATTTTTCTAAGTGTTAATATTTTTAGAAAATTTTGCCATAGTTTCCCCTAAAAATGGAGGTGTCCATGCTATCAAAGCATATCATTTTCTTTTCAAAAATCATCACAAACAATCAACAATTAATCCCTAAACAACTTACACTTACCAAGTGTAAAAACTATACAATTTTCATAACAACATGAACTTGATCTTTTATTAAAAACTTGTAGGAACTTGGTAGGGTGTTTAGTAGGTATAGTTACCCTTTAAAGTGCGTTTATTACTTTACAAATCTCATTATCAAAGAATTTAGGTGTTTACAACTTGTAAACACATTTTACAAAAACGTTTCTTTGTGAGATCTTTTTGTTTCGTAAGTGTTTATACACTTGTCTTATCTCTAAAAATAGTGTTTGTTTAAGTAAGAACCACTATTTTCTAAAAATCATATTTTGAACTCGGTTCTTTCGAAATACCATGCATAAATCTTAGATTCATAAGATTACTAGCTTACTTTATTTATTATTTTTCAAGAAATCATCTTTTGTTCAAGTTCATGCTTATATATGAGGATGATCTTCTTGTGTTAACACATAATCATCCTCTAACTTGCTAGATCATGTGTTTAATCACAATCTAGCAAGCTCCTTATGATGATCAACATCACAATCTCAAGTAAACAACAACAAGTATCATACACATACTTAAACAACATTATTTCATCAAGATTTCATCATATGTAATATTCAAGTTGACGATTTATGTTCATGTCTTTTAGTGTTCTTGTGATTTACAACATAATACCTCTTTTAACAAATCAAAATTAGGAGTAACAAAGGTTATGAGAGTCTTACTACTAGCTCTAAGCTAGGAAAGAACACTTGATGAAGAAGATGATGAAAATGGTGGATGAAAACAATTGATGGAGGTTCTTCAAGATTCAAGAGCACCAAACTTCATAAGACACCTTCTTACAACCTTGAGAGTATATGGAATGAGTGGATGATGGATGTAAGGTGGTGGTGGTGGCGGCACTATGCTAGGCCGAGAGGAGAGGGAGAGAGTAAGAGAGAGATGAAGTGTGTGGTGTTGTGAAATGTAATGATCTTATGAGATCACAAGCCATACTTATAACCATGCTTCTAATATTTTGTCCACAAGATCAAGCAAGATCCAATTATAAAAAAGAAATCAAATCTTTGAGGTATGGTGGTGGTGATAGCCGATTATAGCATGGGGGGGGGGGGGTCTAAGTGTAACTTGTAACTAGTTGGTTACTTACTAGTTCAAAATCTAGTGTATAGTTAGTTAAGTTAGTTACTAGATATTTTAGTGGGTGTTAAGGTGTTTGGGGATCATGACTAGCTCAGAAATAATTAAACAATGTTTCTAGTATAATTTTGGTGTTTCGGGTAGTGTCCGGTTGTTCGGTTAGATACCGGTTCGTTAAAGTGTCAAGCTATTCCGTTTAATGACCTTTATGTTACTTTTTGTGACACTTTTAATTCCCGACACTTAGGAAAGCATTCAGGACCATTTAGTCAAATTTTTGCATGTAACTAGCTTGTTAAAAGCTGAATTTTGCTAAAAAATGCAGAATTCTGCACTTTAAGTGGATTTTAGGCACTTCCCGGCACTTAAACTATCACCTAGTGACGCAGTTTTATGGTCCTTACTTCCCTACACACCATACTAGTGTAGTACCTTGTTCCTGGCCCATACTGGGTCTCAAAACACTATTTGTCTATGTACTGAACTCTGTCAGCATATTCCTGTTCTATCCGTTAATTGTGCTAACTGTGCTTTGTGCATCATGTATGTCAACAAGGTTTGTATGTGATAATGAGGTGACATTATGTAATATGTGATGCACATGTAAGTGTGATGCAGTAATCAGAAAGCAGTTATGTATAATCCAGCACAGTCATTAAGCATTAATTAATATTAATTAATTGTACGGATACCTGGATTTATGAGGCTTGTCACACATGATATCCTGGGCTCGCATCTTTAATTGATATGTTGCATTAGGCTTTGTGGAGGATTTCATCGAAGAAGAATAACACTCCTTCGCTTCCTGTTGATCACTTTCCACTTTGACAACCCCCTAAGGGGTAGGTATGTTGATGCACTGGTGATAGGTAGACGGCACATCTTTTATATCATAGATCCACGGCCTACCCAATATAATATTGTAGCAGGATAAGGAATCCATGACACAGAAGCGTTGCATTGAGTTGACCCCTTCAACATACACAGGCAACTTTATCTCTCCCACGGTCTTCCTGGCTTCTCCAATAAACCCAACAAGTACAGTGGACTTCGAAGTGATATCCATTGGGGATACGTTCATCCTCTTCAACATCTCTAGTTGGATTATGTTGACGGAGCTGCCATTATTCACCAGTATCCTGCGTACAAAATGGTTAGCCACATATAACGTTATTACTAGAGCATCATGGTGAGGATCCTGGACAGTATCCCTGTTGTCACTGTCGAAGGTGATCACTTTATCAGTTGTGAGGGTCATCATCCTGGCTGGCTTATCTCCTCTTTCGGTCTTAGCCTCCTTTGCATGTCTCTTAGCCGCAGAATATGAAGTTCCACAAATGTCGGATCCTCCTGAAATAAAGTTAATTATCTTGGCATCTGCAGGAGGTGATGCTGCTCGTTTAGGATCCTTCTCGGTATCCTGACCCTTATTCTTCTTTCTTCCCAGGAGATCCTTCAGATATCCTTTGCTCAGGAGATAGCTTATTTCTTTCCTTAGAGCAATGTAATCCTCGGTAACATGCCCGAAATCCTCATGGAAGGCACACCACTTGGATTTATCCTTCCAATCAGCTTTCTGTTGGTTCTTCCTAGGCCACCTTTCTTTGTCTCCTAAACCCTGCATAGCATACATCAGTTCAGGTATATTAACAAAAAAACAATATTTTGATAACTCAGGATACTCCTCAGGATCCTTGTCTTCAACAGCATTCACTTTCTTGCTGTCATTCCTGCCATATGGCCTAGAGCGATATGGTATATACGAGGATTCTGATTTCCTATTGGTTGACTCATAGGTTGTGGATGAATTCATCCTTTCTTGCATCTTTTTGTCATCCTCCAGTCGAATATATCTTAAAGCCCTGTTCCGAGCTTCATCCAGATTCCTGCAGGGATTCATCACAAGATCCTAGTAAAATTGAGAATCTTTTTGCAATCCCATCTTGAAAGCCTGCACAGTTGTTGCAACATCAAGATGTGGGATATCTAAGGATTCCCTGCTAAACTTGTTCACGTAATCTCTCAAGGATTCCTGAGGTCCTTGAGTTATCCTGTAGAGATCACTGGTTAGCTTCTCAAAACTTCTACTGCTAGAAAATTGACTATTAAATAAATTCACTAAATGAGCAAACGACATAATTGAGTGAGGAGGAACGTTTAAGAGCCATTTTAAGGTTGATCCTGTTAAGGTAGAAACAAAACCCTTGCAGAGGCAAGCTTCCTTGAGATCTGGGGGAATGGGATTAATTTCCATCCTTTCCCTATATTGATCAATATGCTCTTCAGGATCCGTAGTTCCGTCATAGAGCTTCATGTTGGGGGTTTGAAATCTTTTTGGGATTTCAGCATCACAAATAGGATATGCAAACTAGGATATCCTGTGGCTATCTTGGGACACTTCTGGAATTGGCTGGACCACCCCAAGTACACTGGATATCATGCCCTTCAATTTTTGAAGCTCCCTAGAAAATGCTGACGTCATACCTGCATCCTGCAAAGATCCAATACCATTAGTAGCAAGAGTATTATTATTATTTGACACGTTACCAGTCTGAGGATTATGGCCATATCCTGAAGCATATCCTGAGCTCCTCACAATTAACACCCTGACAGAAGAGGGTATCTCAGGAGTTTGATTCTGAGAATGGCTAGGCACAATATTTCCCCTGTTATCCTCAGTATATACTGCAGAACTGAAGTTCAAAGCTCTAGGTTGCAAGGGAGTGACAGTATCCTCAGCGGGCCTGCTTGAGCCGGATTTCAAGAGTTGTATCTCTCTCATCAGCATCTGGTTGGTCTCCTGCTGCTGCCTCATTTGTTCCTGTACACTACTAAACAAATTTAGAATTTCTTCATTAGAAACCAAAACAGGACCAGATCCCTGAATATTGCTAGCAGGGATAACATCCCGAGCCACATGTATCTCTTTTCCCTGTGAAGAGGCTTGCGTTCTCGAAGGAGGTGGTGGAAGCACCGAACCAATTGTTGCAGAGGTTGTAGCAGACACGGTGGAAGAGCTCATGTTTGATCTCGAGGCCTTTGAAAATAATGTGGCAAAATAAATTTTGAAAATAGAAAACCAAGTAATGATTTTGCAAGAGCTTTTAGTAGAAATAGCACCACTTGCCCCACGATGGGCGCCAAATTGTTTTGGTGAAAAATTACCGAAGCAATTCAGTGATCAAATTAGTTAAGTGAGGTAGTGTGCTAAAAATATGTATCGAAAATATGCTAATTAAGTTGTTTGTAAAAACAGTTTTCAGGATACTGAGCTGTATTTATGATCAAACAATGAGCAAAAATGTAAAGGGTGACACAGGATATACGAGGAAAGCCCTTGATCAATCTAGATCGCCGGCACAAAACCTCGGGAGCTGACAATCGCAGCTGCCTTGTTCTTCTTATTGCTTCAAATATCAGGATACAGTGCAGGATATGATGCGGATCAACTAAGTGTTACAATATGATTTTGATACAAGTGTAAGTGTGTTGTGAGTGTTTGCAGCTAGAGAGAAAGAGTGTACGGAGAAAAATTGTGTCCCCTAATCTGATCCGATCAATCTATTTATAGTAAAAAGAAACTAACTAAATAGCCTATTATTCCAGGATTCAACGGATATTCCTCATGTGAACGTTGTAGTCCACGTCTTCCGGCTTCAACGTCTATAATCTAACTGATTTTCCCGAGTCTTGAGGAGAAGAAGTCCACCTGACCATTAGAGACTTGTTACAACAATCTGCACGTGAGTTAATTAGTTATTACCAGGATACTATACCAGGATGTTACCAATATCCTGATCCGGTATCCTGATCACAACAAAAGAAGTATAGTCAGAATATTATTCAGGATATATGAGCAGAAAACCACCCATAACAGCAAGTATCATCAATGTGATGATCATAATATAAACATCCATTGGTGATGAAGTGCCTACGGGCTATACTTGTTGTCCAATGAGACAACGACAGTTGTGGTCTACGACCCCCTGTCTAAAAATGCTAGACTATGTCCAAGCCTCATAGTCTAAAAGATTGATAAGATCATGACTAATATACTCAATTGCGATAGTTATATATATATATATATATAAACATCCATTAGTGATGTCCATTGATTTGCCTTTGTGCCAAAATGAATCGTTTTTCAAAACAATGACAGTTGTAGTCTATGACTCCCTGTCCAAAGGTGAAGAACTATGTTCAAGCCTTAAAGCCCCTGATCTAATAAGATTGCGGCTTATGAACTAATATCCTTTGCGACAAGGCCTTTATTCCTTATGATTATTTATGTCCTTCATGACTAGGTTTTATGCCATGTTGTTTTACATCCCTGTGACGGGCCTCTGTGCCATATATATTAAAAGTCCTTTAAGACTAGCCTTCAAGCTACTCATAATCGTCTTTATGACAAAGACAGTTGTGACATTGTGATCCCCTGTCAAAAAGGTAATGGACTCGGTCCAAACCTTAAATGCCATTAATGGTCCCTTTTGTGACCTAGGCTAAATATAATTGACATATTTTCAGGTAACATACTATAAAGAAGTTAAAACCTAATAGCCGATATGGTTTAATGATACCCTGGTTTATAAATCATCAAATACGATGACTCACTATTATTTTTACAACTAAGCATATGTTATTATCGGTGTTTAGTACCAAAGCTTCAAAATGGTGGATTCCAACGAAGCACACAGCAGCACTGCAGATAGAAACAAAGATGCAAATGTAAATGTAAATGGCGCTGATCTTCAGGCCATGATTGACGCAGCAGTTAGTAAATCTGTGGGTAAAGTTCTTGAGAACAATAAGGAGTCGAATGATACTCACTCAAAGTTCCATACGAAAACACATACATCAGCTCATAAGGAGAGCTTCGTTCGCTCTTCAAATGCGAAGAGCGAACCAAAGAAGCTAGTGCTTCATGATAAGCCTCGTTCAACTAAAGATAGGTGCTCGTACAAATATTTCGTCTCATGCAAACCCAGAGATTTTGATGGGGAAAATGGGGCGATCGATGCCATGAAATGGCTCGATGAAATGGAAACTGTTGTGGACATCAGCAGTTGTACTGATAAGGATGTGGTGAAGTTTGTATCACAATCTTTCAAGGGTGAGGCCCTCGCATGGTGGAAAGCCATAATACAGTCCACGGGGAAAATTCCCCTATATAATATGGGATGGTCCAAGTTTGTGGACCTTATCAGGGAAACTTATTGCCCACAACATGAAGTGGAAAAAGTGGAGACAGATTTCCTGACTCTCATGATGAAAAACCTAGATTGTCGTCAGTATGTTACCGACTTTAATTCAATGTCTAGATTAGTACCCTATTTAATTACCCATGAACCTAAACGCATTGCGTGTTTAATCGGTGGTTTGGCACCGGAAATAAAAGGGAATGTTAAGGCTTCTAAGCTTACTACTTTTAGGTCAGTTGTGGACCTATCATTATCTCTCACTCTAGATTTAGTGAGACAAAAATCAGTTAAAACTGAAACCGATAAGAAAAGAAAGAGGGAGGAGAATGACTCCCAGGATTCTAAGAAAAAGGGCAAATCCGAGTTCAATAGGAACCAACAGGATTCTAATAAAAAGCCTACATGCAAAACCTGCAAACGAAGGCATTGGGGACAGTGTCGATCAAACCAAAAGCCAAAGCAATGTGGCATTTGTAAAAGAACTGGTCATTAGTCCCACGAATGTAGGGACATAAAGAATGCAGTATGTTTCAGCTATGGCAAGAAGGGCCACATCAGTACTAATTGCCCTAAAGCTACCAAAGAAGGTACAGCTAAGCCTGGAGAGGCTAAGAAAGGAAATGCCTGAACTATCGGACGAATGCCAGAGACAGTACATATAAATAATAGCATCAGGTATATCCCTATCATTTATCAATGATAAATTTCTGCTAAGTGTCATGTTTTAATTCGGGGAATAATAAGTCTTTGATAGACAATAAGATTAGCAAACTTTTGATTATACTCATAAGAATTCCAGATATTAAGTATAAGGTAGAACTTACAAACGAAAAACTTTAAAGACCGTTTCTTCCATTCTCAACGATGATCCTTTTGTAAGAATCTAGAGTATTCTTTCTCCAGACAGAGTACAACAATATATGTTATTTTATTATTATCTCATTGATTTTTATCAACTGCGAATGCCAAACTGTGTTTGATAAAAACTCCATATGAGGATTGGCGTATCCTAGTGTGTCCCATAGATTGCTTCCATGCCTGATCAGTATGGAGGTTTAATGCATGTAACCACTGAGATATCCCAATGGTCATATTGTACTAAAGTCAGCTAATGGTATTCAAAGAAGATATCCAGTATAGAAATGTCTGAGTAAGTGTCTTTACTCAAGGCGTCCATGCATTCGTAAGGAAATATATGTCATTTATATGACATAGGTAACGATTAATGAACTGAAGCCTGAGATTTAGAATATCCCTGTCATCTCTGTGTGTCTTGATTGTCTTCTTTGAAGAACTACCCGGTTTACCTCCTAAGGCAAGTAGAGTTAAGATTAACATCCCGCCTAGGGCTGCATTTGTTGTGAAAGCTCCATATCAATTAGTACCCACAGTAATGAAAGGATTGAAACCCCAATCAAATGAGCTTTAAGAAAAAGGTTCATAAAGCCTAGCTCATAATTCTGAGAGCATCGGTATTATTATTTAAGAAAGACGGTTCAGTATGCTTATGCATTGATTACCGCAACTCTATCTAGGTAACGATTGAAAATCACTATCAGCTGCCCAGGATCGTCGATTTGTTTGACTAACCATTAGGATAGCTATTCTCTAAGATTGGTTTAAACAATAGTTGGAATGACTATCTTACCCAAATTAAGTTCTCATATAACTAATAGTTAGTATATAAGCATCAAGACTGCTCCTTTAGAGGCCTTGTATGGAAGAAAATGCCAAGCGCCCGTCATTGGGCAAAAGTTGGGAAGGCCCAACAATCAGGATCGGAAATTGTCTTAGAGACAGCGGATAAGATCATATGAATCCCTGATCATCTGAATGTTGCCAGTAATTGGCAGAAGATCAATGCTGACAAGAGTTACAAACCTCTTAAGTTTCCAATAAGGAACAAGATTCAACAGAAGGTACCACCCTAGAAAGGTGTGCTGCATTATGATAAACGGGCAAGTTAAACTCTAAATAAATAGGACGATTTGAGAAATCGGATATGTCAAGGTCGGTAGCCTATAAGCTAAAACTTACCTAAGGAACTTGATGATATTCACAATGTGTTCCACACTTGTGATTTCAGGACATGTCTAGCCGTTAAGCCAATATCACTATCACATAATGATGTGCAGGTTAATGAAAACTTAGGGTTGTTAAGAAAGCAGTATCAATTAAGGATCGACCGGTTAAGAAGTTCAGAAAGGAAACATGTACATATTGTATAGGTCAACTGGGATGCCCTTGGAGGCCCCGAATATGCTGTGGAGGTCAAGTCCATTATATGACAGAAAGTACTTCCATCTTTTTGAGCAAATCTCGAGGTCGAGATTTCTTTTAAGGGGGTGAGGATGTAACACCTCGTAAAATCACGACCAATGATGTGTTGACACGTAAGCTAAACCCTAATGAAGTTAAACGTTGACTATAAGCACTAATTTTGTGGAAAATCAAAAACTTTGAATGAGAAAGGATTGAAAGTGTCAACATGCTTAAACTAAGCCTCTAAATAACCTTACACGGCATTCATATTCACAGATGAGCCACTTGTTGATCGAGAGGATCCGTTTACGCAATTAATTGAAAGTTTACGGGACGAAGGGTTAAAAGCGTCAACATGTTAATTCTTACCTCTGAGTGACCTTTTAACAAACCTGGAGCGTTATGATGTTTGATCATACTCTTGGAATACATAATATTGGCCGTTTAAGGCTTTGATGCTATTTAATGATGATACGCACAAGTTTGTGCGTTAAAAGGGTTAAAAGTGTCAACATGTTTAATTATACCTCTGAGTAACCTTTTGATGAACCTGAAGCATCGTGATGTACATTTATACTCTCAGGAAGGCTTAGCATGGACTACATAAGGCTTTGATGCTATTAAACAATAATACGCGCAAGTTTGTGCGTCAGAGGGACCAAAAGTGTCAACATCTAAAACTATACATTTGAGTGACCATTTGAGCGATCTGGAATGTTGTAATGTTCGGTCACACTTTCGAGAATGCTTAATCGGGCCATGAAAGGCTTCGTATCATTAGACGATATAACGCACAACTTTGTGCGTTAAAAGGACCAAAAGCGTCAACGTGTGAAACTACGCCTTTGAAAGGCCTTTTAAATGAACCGAGAACTTTGTGACATTCTGACGTCTTCCCGGGTATGCCAAAGTTGGGCCACTACCACTTTAGCGGCTTATACTAACATAACATAGAATATATATATAAGTTTTGTGGCAAAAATGTAAATTATGAAACTCAACTTAAGCTTATGAATGACAGGGACCAAAACAGCATAACTGCCAAATTTTAAAAAGACTGGACATTGGTCGCAGGCCGCGACCGCCAGGCCTGCCGCCTACGCGGTCCGCGAGCGAGCCAAACAACAGCTCAGCTGCTGATTTTCTTTGATTTTGTTGGTTTTTCTTTTCTTGTTTTTCCACACAAAACCATTAAACAAACCTATGGGCATGTTATACTGATTATAATAGTTGTAAGGATACTTGGGATCATCCTAATGAATCCCCTAACACATGTCAAGATCACATTCCATTCCAAAAACTACAAATAGGTGTAATCCTTCATTCAACAACTTGCACCTCTTCTTCATTCTTCCTATTTTTTTCAACATGGAAGTTCCTAGATTAATAAGGAGCATCCTCTGAGTTATTTTCAGTCCCTAGGACCCTATGTAAGTGTCCTTTTGTGACTAGTTGATTTTATTTGGCTTAAAATCCGAAAAGTCAAGCGTTTATGATAAAACGCTTTGACTTTTAGTTAGACCGTAAATGGTCAAGCCATTGTTCACAACGAACATGGCTACGTGATCGAAATTAGGAAGGTGTTAATCCCTCAGAATGACACCTCCTAAGAATCACGTTTGCTTGGTCAATTGACGAGTTAACGTAATATTGTTTTAAAAAGTAAACGGGACAGTTTTGAAATAATTGCGATATGTGTTTAAAAGTATTCTAAAATATGTTTTATCATTTAAACAACTTGGTAATAATTATTAGAACATGTGTAAACATGTTTGGCACGTCAATTCCGGTTTTAAGGGTCGGTTCGCAACCGAAAGTCGCGAAGTTTGACTTCTGCGTTGACTTTCTATTATGAACCGAATTAGAATAGTTTACTACTGATTTTAGGTTCCGTTAGGATCATATTATTATGTAGCATAACCCTATAAGGTTATATTGCATAATCATATTAGAAATCTGAATTTATGCAAGTTCCGTTACTATGTCGTACTTTGACTGTTATGCCCTTTTTAGCAAAAATAAGGTGTTAGACACCAATAGGCTTACAAACAACTTAGGTACTGATATGTGAACATGATTAACACATCTTGATGTTACAAATCTGATCATAAACTGAGTTTGCATATAATATCGTAAATTATGCTTTAAATTGACCAAGATGCCCTTTAGGCGCATAGATCGGTTTTAAGCATAAATTTTCATGACAAACTCATTGCATTCTGATGTAATATCATAATTAGGATCATTTGGGATATTCATTCAGTTTATAAACCGATGTTACGCATACGTTCTTGAATTATGTCTTTAAATGACGATAATGCCCTTTTTTGCACCTAAAATGATTTAAAAACATAATTTTCATACAAAACCTTTTGCCCACTGATATGTTATATTAATTAACATATTTAGATCATTTAAACCTGGTCATAACATCAGTCTTCCTTAAACATCGTACATATCGTCATTCAGCGACTTAAACGCCGTTTCGGCGCGTAGTATGGTGTTAAGCCATAACTACCAATCAAGACTTGTTACCTACTGATTTTATAAATCATTTTTAATATTTTTACATTAGGTATATGTTATAAACTTAGATTCCCAAATTAGCCTTCAAAACTATGTGTGAAATTACCAAAATGCCCTTACGGAGCATAGTTGGGTTTTAAATTATAAAACACACATATGTTTGATATTATATTGATATTATATCATAAATGAAATGTTTTCATTTTATGTTTATGGTTGTAACATCAGATCGTACTCAAGTTCCTTTTATACATCGTAAAATGACCGAAACGCCCTTATGAGGCATAGTTTGATTTTAAAACCTTAACGGGCATAAAAGTTGATATCCTACTGATATTATAACTTGTTTAAAGTATATTGGCATATGGAACTTGTTCATAACTTATTCGGTTACTCGTTATCGCTTATACGCGTACGGTTAGGCTTACGTAACTAGTTTACGTAAGTTTACCGAAACGAGTCAAACCTTATCATTTTACCTCAAAATCCAGAATGTATTTAGTTTACCCATATTATACAAGTGTTCATACTTGTTGGGTCTAAATTTCATTCTATTCCGGTCATCGCTTAATCTAGCGTATCGTATCGTTTTTAATACTTTAAGCTAGCCGGTTTAAGTCTACGACTTAAATAAGACCCGTTAGCATTCTAAATTGGTTATTTATACCATCATTCCAGACTAGAGCCTTCTGGTAAATTGTGCCTACGCTTACTTAATTGAATACGGCTAAGTTATTATAAATCTTGCAATTTAAGACAGGAGCTAGCTCAGGTAAATACTCTTAACCTATTTTCCCTTATATGGGCTTGGGATACGGTTAAATATTCACCGCATGGCCGGATATGGGATTCGAAGACCAATAAGTCGGGAAATTCAAATAACACATTTTAATTCGTATTACTTGACTGAAACATTGGGGATTAATGTGACCGTGTCCTGGATATCATTGACTCATTAATTGCAAATGGCCACGACCTAAGCACGGGGTGTAGGCATACACCCAACTGATGCGATATGATTTATTAAATAAATTTTATACCCAATATGGGTTCCCAATAAGGGAATAAGTGGTGTGTCGGTTAATCATGAACCGGCAAAGTTCGGGCCCCGTATGTAGAGCAAGTTATGTAAAACTGATAACATGATATATAGTTTGTCCCAAGTATAAAAGAATATTTGTGCCTTGTGCATCTAAACCAATTTTATAAACATTTTTCAAATGTGTCGGTTGATTGTATTTACCAGTGAAAACTAATGTATTTTCAAAAGGTTAAGTGACAGGTACAAATACGTAATTAGGCTGGAAGCTGCTCGGGATTGTTAGACGAGGAACTTGCAACTCCTTCGCATAAACCATTAGTCTGATAAACTTCTTTTCCTTTAATGATCTGCCTGTGGATTATTACAAGCTTGTCTGTACTTAATACTTTGATAATTTCAGACATTTGGGTTTGTAATAATATTTTATATTCCAAGACTTTCGCGGTGCTATATCTGTGTTTAATTATCTATGATGATATCAACTACATCACGATACTCCCCACTGGGCTGAGTTGTAAATATCGGGGTGTGACATAGGGGTGATTCCCTTACCTAGGTGATCGTTACCAATACTTTCTTTTAATAGACTATATTATGTAAACACGATCATGTTTATATCTAAATCGTTTATCATTAGCCAAATCTCTAATTATTTCAAAATGCATTGTTTATATAAACAAATTTCTTATCCTATAATCTATTTTCATATAGGTCACACACACAAAATTCGTAACTTTTTTGTAAACGCTTGTTCCTCGATATTCAAAATTTCACGAAATGCTACTCATCAACTTAGTCGGTCTAATAAATCCATTGCCCACAAAATTTCGTATTCCACGTAATTACTAAAACACGCTCATCTTGCATCATTATACTAAAGATTGTTATTTTTCAATTGAGAATCAAACCAACTTTTCATACAAAATATTACAAATATTATTCGATCGTTTACCAAAACTCTTTTCAAAATCAACAAAATATTTTATTAAGAACACCTTTCACGATCACTAAGTTCATATACCAAATTTCTTTTCTAAGGATCAACATTTTCACAAGAACCTCTAAACTCCGAATTTCTTCGTTAATGAATAGTTACTTCTAGAACGTTTTCAACCATTATTCAATACGTTAATTGAATTTAAAACACGTGGGCAAGGAAACTTTGTAGGAACCGACAAATTTTCAACTATATCAATTCTTTTAAAACCATAGTAGCATTTCCATTCGTTTACAAAGTACAACTCACATAACCAATAGATGTTTTATACTCTCTTTACATTTACAAACTAGATTCTATATTTCATGTCAACTCAATCTATTTTGATTCAATAAATCTCACACTTTGCTCAAACAACTATACATGCATATCATCTTACGTGTTTTAGTTTATATCTCACAACAATTTCACATATACCACTCATTTTTGTTTTCACACTCAAAACTTCTTGATCTTTTACGTGCTTAAATTCGTATATTACGATTAATACCATATACAAAATCATTACTTCTTACACTCCCATCCGTATTCGTATTTATACATCTTATGTCTACACTTATATTTATACTTACACGTTTATGTTTATTTTCATATCCATATTCATACATTTTACATTATACTCATGCTCACGAATTATACATTTACACTATACTTATATCCAAGTTTATATACATATTAATACAATTATACTTACACTCACGTTTATCCATTTACATTTACACTAATAATCATATTCATGTTTACACTCACATACATACTTAAACATTTTATTCATACTTAAACGTTCATGCTTTACACTTATATTCACATTTATATCCACGCTCATACTCGTACGTTTCCTGGCTAAACTTATATTTATACTCGTACTCATCACAATATATTTTATACTCATATTTGTACTCATATACATACTCACATTTATACGATTTATGTTATACTCATACTTATGTATATACTTTTGTTTATATGATTTATGTTTATGCTCACGTTCATTCGTTTATGCTCAAATTTGTACTCACATTTATACTCATTTTCCATACGCGTTATACTTATACTTGTAATCATACTCTTATTCATACATTTATGTTATGCTCACATGCGCATTCATATTTAAAACTTATACTATGCTCATACTTCTACTCATACTCAAAATTTATACTTTCGCACCTGTATGCAAGCGAAACCCGAGGGATTCCCTTACGTTGGTCTTATACTATTTGGAACGCAAACATGCTTATATGTTAAATTTCTATATGCAGGCAATCTTATTATCAAATTTATGTATACCTTGATTCATACGCAACTAGTACAAGCTATGCGGATCATGCGACGATTGGTATAATCGCGGGTGCACATGGGATTATAGTGATGGGCGTATGAGAACCATAGAGTGTACTACTGCATATGGTAAAACACGGAATGTAACATTGCACCGAACAACGAAACAGACGTAACGTGGTTAAAACATGGTGGGTACGCCGCTGGTACATCATATATATAAGTGTTTTTACCATGTCACAAGACATTTGTAAAACGTGCCATGAGAAATTCAGTGTTTTGCAGACCTTTTGGACCTAATTCAAACTTTAAACAACTCACAAATGCATTATATACGATTATCCATGACTAGACCTCATTCTTAACACACTACTTTTGTCTATCTGATACTTATGCCATTCTTATACTCGCATTCGTTCTTTCACTTTTATACCCCCATCATTCCCCATTATTCTTTTTTCTTTTATACGAACCTCGTTCACAATCAAGTCTGTTTAAACGTTCGAGTCCTAACCTAACTTCTTACCTTTAAAACTATCCTTGTATTCTTTATTCTTGTGTAAACATAACTAGTAGACCGTTGTCACTTTATTTAAAGTACCAAACCACCTCGTTCCGCTCAATAAATAATTTTTACAAATGTGTGATTTTATACTATCCTTTAAACTTTCCACACAAACTACCACACTTTTCATCAAATACAACCCATTTTATACAAAATTTTCCTTCTTAATACGTCACCTTTTTAATACTTCTCTAATTTAAGATATTTAAACTTGTTTAAACTCGCTTTACCTACATACGCACCTACACGTTTCAATTATGTTTGGTACCTCAAATCAATTTAGATAAACGAAATCCTTTACAAATCTATATTGTCGTCTTCAAAATTTCATACATTTACGTTTTAAAATTTTCAAGTCTCAATTTTAAATAGTCACCTTTTTGCCAGAACACTTCCAAGTCTTCCTCTTGAATAAATTTCGGGACGAAATTTCCTAAAGGAGGGGAGACTGTAACGCCCTGCGTTTTCATACTTTCTATATTTGGAAACCCTTGCTTGAAATTCTATTTTTGGAAACATTGTACTCTTGTATTCGTTCTTTCGTTGTAAACTTTGTAAAATCCGAGACTTGGATCATAATGAAATTCGTATTTTTCTTACATTCATGTTATATACACTCCATACATGTTCATACGTTCAAGAAATATTAAACATATGATACTTTATTCTCAATTGTGCAAAATATGTTCAACTTGCAAACTTGTAACCTATATGCTCAATCTATACAATTTCGACACTTCTTTACGACAATTACACATGTTTATACTCGTTTTATATTTGGTTTATGATTCATTTACACATCATACCCTTAAACATGTTTCTTGGACTTAAAACACCCTAAAACATACCATGAAACATGATAAATACACACATTCGGACTTGTAACATGTTAGGTTATACATTGAATATGTTAAATACTTAACATATAACACAAATATGTAACATTATAATGTTTAAAAAAATAATAAAAGTATGGCAGCCCAAATCAGCGCCAATCAGCCCTATGTGGTTGGGTTTTGTGGGCTTGTTTCAATGATTAACCCTTCTAAACACTTCCAAAGCCCAACCCAATGAAACCCTAATCCATCCCCTATAAAACCCAAGCCTCCTCTAAGCAGTTTTCACTTTCTAAACACTCTCTAATCACTCTCAAACTCCCAAAATCACAGCTGAATCCAAGAACAAGACAGATTCATATCTTCTTATAAAAAGTGAGCATAACTCACGCATTTCTTAACCTTTTGCTTTGATTCTTTTTCCTACTTACCTGGATTGATCTTAGGAACGTTTCCACAGGTTTTCCATGGAAACCCAAGGTTTGGAACATCACCAAAACGGCTCCAAAGTGGACTGTAACTTTCTGATTTGATTCAAACTTTGTTAATCTTGATTAAACTTGAGTTATCTCCTCTCAAACCTATGTCCTTATGCTCATAATCAATTGAATGGTTAGTTGGGCTTAAAAACAAGGTTGAGACATGTAAAATCATAGGTGTAAACCTCATAAACTTTCTGTTTTGTTTAGGGTTTAACCCACAAGTAGTGTTCAACCTTGAAGCTTGATGTATGTGTGATTGTAGGATTAGCTTGGGTTATCCTTTGTAACACCCGAAAATTTTAAAACAAAAATGTAAACAACCCTTATGATTTATAGTCCAATAGGAAACCCTAATTAAGACACCCAAGTAATTCTGTACAAACCCTAGAATTTTCAGAATTTTCAGAATCAGGATTAGGGCCCCTAAAACTCAGAGGGGGTATTTCCCACTTGATGATTATCCTAATAATTCGTTGTCAATTTAGAAATTTAAGAAAATGTTGACTCAGCTAGGCTAGTTCCACGCGTGGCTACCTTATAACCGATTTTCAACCCATACGCATCGTAGGGGTTTATGGCCTACGATGCGCAGCCAGGTTAAAAGACCATACGATGCGTATGGTATTGAAGGCCTACGATGCGCAGGGCTTCTCAAATTTTGGCTATAAATAGAGGACATAGGCACTCGCTTTCTGGTGTTCAAACGACGAAGAAATTCGTCTCAGGCTTCGAGTTATAGTCTGATTATCACAATTAACACACACAGAACACAAATTAAGTATAGCAGGGTGCTGCAGAACAGGGTATTAACTCAATCGCTGCTACGATTCATTGTCCGATCGATTTGAACTATCCGATAGATGTTTAAGTGCTGCTCAAATTGGGCTTATACTTTGTCATTCGTCGTTAATTCGATGGATGAGTTGAAGTATCGTACTTTGTCGTCCGTCGTTAATTCGATGGATGAGTTTAAGTATCGCACTTTGTCATTTGTTGTGAAGGTTTAATCTCGTGAGTTATCGTAAAAGCTGTATTAGTTAATTACCTAGTTTGTGTGCAAATTAGGTTAAGAGGATAATCAATAAGCTAAACTCTGTCCGTATGAATCTACAATTGGAAACAAGGTAGCATCATTTGGAAAATTTTAAGGTACGGATAGACTCCTTTCTTTCGATTTATGTTATTTGGATATAAGTATATCATTCTTGATTTTAAATTCCGTATTAAGATTAAGTTATAAATTCCGTATGGGTAGATTTCCTTTCTTTCGATTTCTGTCAATTCTGATATATCGTACGGATAGGATCCTTTCTTTCGATTTATGTCGTTTTTATAAGAATCCTTTCTTTCGATTTATGTCGTTTTTATAAGAATCCTTTCTTTCGATTTATGTCGTTTTGATACAAGTATATCATTCTGATTTTAAATTCCGTATTAAGATTTAAAGTTATAAGTTATAAGTTCTGTACGGATAGATTCTTTTCTTTCGATTTATGTAAATCCTGATTTTAAATTCCGTATTAAGATTAAGTAAGTTATAAGTTCAGTACGGATAAGTTCCTTTCTTTCGATTTATTTTAAATTCCGTATTAAGATTTAAGGTATAAGTTATAAGTTCAGTACGAATAGATTCCTTTCTTTTGATTTACATCAGTTGGACATTTCTGATTTTAAAATCCGCATTAAGATTTAAGGTATAAGTTATAAGTTCAGTACGGGTAGATTCCTTTCTTTCGATTTCTGTCAATTCTGATATATCGTACGGGTAGAATCCTTTCTTTCGATTTATGTCGTTTTTATAAGAATCCTTTCTTTCGATTTATGTCATTTTTATAAGAACCCTTTCTGTCGATTTATGCCCGTTGGGTACGGATAGAATCCCTTTCTTTTGATTGATGTCGTTCCTGAATTTAAGTTTCCATATTAAGATTAAGTTATGAAATAAGTTATAGATTCCGTATTAAGATTAAGTTATGAAATAAGTTATAGATTCCGTATTAAGATTAAGTTATGAAATAAGTTATAGATTCCGTATTAAGATTAAGTTATGAAATAAGTTATAGATTCCGTATTAAGATTAAGTTATGAAACATGTATTGAAATTTACAAACGTTTTGAAAAGGTTTTGTTTTACATCAGTTATTTAGAAAATAGTTTATTTTATACAAGTTTCATTTCCTACTCTAGTGGTTCCTTATTAACGAGTCAAGGTTTTATCTTGTTCGTTTAATAAACCACATTTTGGGGACGAAATTGTCAAGATAGGATTGATATCCACACCTTGGTGACTGGTTCCACTCTTATATATTTTCAATCTCGCCAAAGATTCGTATTTTACAAGTTACAAGTTAAATATCTTAAGACTTATAAGTTATAAGTAAATAAGTTACAAGTATAATATGATATATAAGTATTATGTTACTCAAGGCAAATTGTTTAAATTACTATATCTTGTCTTTTCACGTCTTTGATTATCGATTCATTTGACAGTCCGTTGAATTCCTATTATAATCATAACCTTGATTTTAGCTCTCATGTCATGCGATAGTTTTCTGTTAAGTTGTACTCATTATCGCATGTTCCAATATATGTTCCGTTTTTTTATGAAAATAAGTTTTATAAGTTATGGGAATAAGACCATTTGTACTCTGTTACCCTGAGTATCGCTTCTCGTGGAGTGTCCCACGAGCATGTTGTTGCGGCATCGACATCATGTGCTCCATCCGTGACGGAGAGATTAGTTCACGGCGTCTCTTAAGTACAAGTGTGGTACATATAAGATTAGGGGGCGTATGGATCGATCCTAGGATTTAAGTTTTCAGGAAATGGATAACGGGTATGCCAACTTGCCATTTCGTGTGATAAGTATGCAGGAGTAGCTACCTGTGTATTGTCACGTTTTAAGTTTTCAGTTTGCTCATGGGTACTTCCGTAAGATATGATTATGAAATTAAGTTATTTGTATCGTTAAGTTCCATCCGGTCATCAAAATAAAATAAACTTTTGGTTTTCCTCTATCCGCACACTGGGCAAAACTCTTCAAAAATTTGCTCAGACGTACGTTTTTTGTTGTTGTTGTTTTCTTCTTTACGTCAGGTTATCAAGACAAGCTGGGACGGAATATGGAAGAGTGCTCGAGTGTTTGGAAAAGACGGTAGAAATAATTGTAATGGATTAGATATCCTTCATTAAGCTGTAAAGCCTTGTAATACATTTAAGTATAAATGGAATTATGTTTTTGATCTGACTTCCGTAAATTGTGACACTTCGGCTCGTTCCGGGACGGGGTGTTACAGCTATGGTATCAGAGCAAAGGCTCTTTCCTGTAGAAAACATAAACATAAGTTAAGACCTGTGAAGTAATGGGTAGACATTGGGTTAAGATTTCGATGTCCAATCAGTCGTTACATCGGTTAGTAACTTTTCTTTTCACTTCATGATAGTCTCGAACATAAGTATTTCGTCATCTTCATTGTTTTTACTCTAGCTTTATTTCAAGTATGACTATTGATTATAGTAGGTAGTGTTCAAGTATGATTATTAATATATATATATAGGTATGCAATAATTTCGAGGACGAAATTTTTTTTAGAGGGGTAGATTTGTAACACCCGAAAATTTTAAAACAAAAATGTAAACAACCCTTATGATTTATAGTCCAATAGGAAACCCTAATTAAGACACCCAAGTAATTCTGTACAAACCCTAGAATTTTCAGAATCAGGATTAGGGCCCCTAAAACTCAGAGGGGGTATTTCCCACTTGATGATTATCCTAATAATTCGTTGTCAATTTAGAAATTTAAGAAAATGTTGACTCAGCTAGGCTAGTTCCACGCGTGGCTACCTTATAACCGATTTTCAACCCATACGCATCGTAGGGGTTTATGGCCTACGATGCGCAGCCAGGTTAAAAGACCATACGATGCGTATGGTATTGAAGGCCTACGATGCGCAGGGCTTCTCAAATTTTGGCTATAAATAGAGGACATTGGCACTCGCTTTCTGGTGTTCAAACGACGAAGAAATTCGTCTCAGGCTTCGAGTTATAGTCTGATTATCACAATTAACACACACAGAACACAAATTAAGTATAGCAGGGTGCTGCAGAACAGGGTATTAACTCAATCGCTGCTACGATTCATTGTCCGATCGATTTGAACTATCCGATAGATGTTTAAGTGCTGCTCAAATTGGGCTTATACTTTGTCGTTCGTCGTTAATTCGATGGATGAGTTGAAGTATCGTACTTTGTCGTCCGTCGTTAATTCGATGGATGAGTTTAAGTATCGCACTTTGTCATTTGTTGTGAAGGTTTAATCTCGTGAGTTATCGTAAAAGCTGTATTAGTTAATTACCTAGTTTGTGTGCAAATTAGGTTAAGAGGATAATCAATAAGCTAAACTCTGTCCGTATGAATCTACAATTGGAAACAAGGTAGCATCATTTGGAAAATTTTAAGGTACGGATAGACTCCTTTCTTTCGATTTATGTTATTTGGATATAAGTATATCATTCTTGATTTTAAATTCCGTATTAAGATTAAGTTATAAATTCCGTATGGGTAGATTTCCTTTCTTTCGATTTCTGTCAATTCTGATATATCGTACGGATAGGATCCTTTCTTTCGATTTATGTCGTTTTTATAAGAATCCTTTCTTTCGATTTATGTCGTTTTTATAAGAATCCTTTCTTTCGATTTATGTCGTTTTGATACAAGTATATCATTCTGATTTTAAATTCCGTATTAAGATTTAAAGTTATAAGTTATAAGTTCTGTACGGATAGATTCTTTTCTTTCGATTTATGTAAATCCTGATTTTAAATTCCGTATTAAGATTAAGTAAGTTATAAGTTCAGTACGGATAAGTTCCTTTCTTTCGATTTATTTTAAATTCCGTATTAAGATTTAAGGTATAAGTTATAAGTTCAGTACGAATAGATTCCTTTCTTTTGATTTACATCAGTTGGACATTTCTGATTTTAAAATCCGCATTAAGATTTAAGGTATAAGTTATAAGTTCAGTACGGGTAGATTCCTTTCTTTCGATTTCTGTCAATTCTGATATATCGTACGGGTAGAATCCATTCTTTCGATTTATGTCGTTTTTATAAGAATCCTTTCTTTCGATTTATGTCATTTTTATAAGAACCCTTTCTGTCGATTTATGTCCGTTGGGTACGGATAGAATCCCTTTCTTTTGATTGATGTCGTTCCTGAATTTAAGTTTCCATATTAAGATTAAGTTATGAAATAAGTTATAGATTCCGTATTAAGATTAAGTTATGAAATAAGTTATAGATTCCGTATTAAGATTAAGTTATGAAATAAGTTATAGATTCCGTATTAAGATTAAGTTATGAAATAAGTTATAGATTCCGTATTAAGATTAAGTTATGAAACATGTATTGAAATTTACAAACGTTTTGAAAAGGTTTTGTTTTACATCAGTTATTTAGAAAGTAGTTTATTTTATACAAGTTTCATTTCCTACTCTAGTGGTTCCTTATTAACGAGTCAAGGTTTTATCTTGTTCGTTTAATAAACCACATTTTGGGGACGAAATTGTCAAGATAGGATTGATATCCACACCTTGGTGACTGGTTCCACTCTTATATATTTTCAATCTCGCCAAAGATTCGTATTTTACAAGTTACAAGTTAAATATCTTAAGACTTATAAGTTATAAGTAAATAAGTTACAAGTATAATATGATATATAAGTATTATGTTACTCAAGGCAAATTGTTTAAATTACTATATCTTGTCTTTTCACGTCTTTGATTATCGATTCATTTGACAGTCCGTTGAATTCCTATTATAATCATAACCTTGATTTTAGCTCTCATGTCATGCGATAGTTTTCTGTTAAGTTGTACTCATTATCGCATGTTCCAATATATGTTCCGTTTTTTTATGAAAATAAGTTTTATAAGTTATGGGAATAAGACCATTTGTACTCTGTTACCCTGAGTATCGCTTCTCGTGGAGTGTCCCACGAGCATGTTGTTGCGGCATCGACATCATGTGCTCCATCCGTGACGGAGAGATTAGTTCACGGCGTCTCTTAAGTACAAGTGTGGTACATATAAGATTAGGGGGCGTATGGATCGATCCTAGGATTTAAGTTTTCAGGAAATGGATAACGGGTATGCCAACTTGCCATTTCGTGTGATAAGTATGCAGGAGTAGCTACCTGTGTATTGTCACGTTTTAAGTTTTCAGTTTGCTCATGGGTACTTCCGTAAGATATGATTATGAAATTAAGTTATTTGTATCGTTAAGTTCCATCCGGTCATCAAAATAAAATAAACTTTTGGTTTTCCTCTATCCGCACACTGGGCAAAACTCTTCAAAAATTTGCTCAGACGTACGTTTTTTGTTGTTGTTGTTTTCTTCTTTACGTCAGGTTATCAAGACAAGCTGGGACGGAATATGGAAGAGTGCTCGAGTGTTTGGAAAAGACGGTAGAAATAATTGTAATGGATTAGATATCCTTCATTAAGCTGTAAAGCCTTGTAATACATTTAAGTATAAATGGAATTATGTTTTTGATCTGACTTCCGTAAATTGTGACACTTCGGCCCGTTCCGGGACGGGGTGTTACATCCTTCATAAGAATCCACTCACTACTTGATGTTTTTCCATAGATTAGTTGTCCATTTTACTTTCTTATTTGTAAGTTCATGACCCTCCTTGTTGTTTTTAACAACAAGTGTAGTGGTGAACAATAGAGGTACCTAAATGGAAGACTTGATTTTTCCTACCTCATGTATGAATTATATGACACAAAGAGGTACCTAAATGGAGACTTTAATCTCCTACCTCATGCTTGACTTATAGGACTTTGTAATCTCTATATAATAATCATATGTTATCTATATAATCTATAATTATCCAAGTAACTAAGACCTTGATGATAACTTATTGGTTATTTGTCAGGAGTAAGTTACATCATCTTTAACCATGCACTTATTACGATTCTAATGGACCTTGAATCCATGAAAACACACAAACTCTTTTGAGTTTCAATAGTGTCAAGAACAAGTGTTATGTGTACAAGATGATTATTTTCACATATGTCTATTTTTCATGTACTTTAAATTCCAAATCCTTAGACCGAATGTAACCATCTCTTAAAACTCCAAATCGAACATATTCAACTTTCTAGTATCAACAACTTCGTCACATTGGATAATCGGAAAGCACATGCAATTTTGTTAGTATACTTGAACCCATTTTACTTTTTAAACACTTGAAACTATTTGAATCGTATTCTATCCACATGTAAACATGTTCACCTCCCGCTAGTCTATTGGGAGTTAATCTATGAAAGATTTGATGCTTATTAATCTCATATGCTATGTAAACTATTAGTGTCTATATGCTCATTAACTTCGTACAAGCTCACCTTAACAATTATAGCGCTATAGGAGTAATGCACCGCCCACGAGTCTTGGGGTATTGTTAAGTTAAACATGTTACCTCCCGTTATTCTTTCGGATAGGCTATTTTAACGCATTGTATTCTAGGGTTTGAACATATAGTGACACCGTTTCAGCGTATTAGTAACTTGCATCATGTTATTTATGTTGGATATGAACACGTTAAACAATTTTATTCTATGTTATATTATGTATCAAACTTGTATACTCGCCAACTTTTTGTTGATTGTATTTTTAATACATGTTGCAGGATGATAGACAAGATGATGCTAAGTGAAGAAACAAGATTTAAGTGGACTTAGAAACACAGTTAGATTAAACTATTTTGTTGTTGTATATTCGAAACGATGTTGTTTATGTTGATTTCTTGTATTATACTTTAGCAATTTATGAAATTCAGTTTAATTTATATTGTCACATAGTGTTATGAAGTCTCTTGCAATCTATTTCGTCTCATCCTGATGTTTCAGCCATCGGTTGGGGTGTGACAACTAATTGGAAGTGGAAATGGAAAAGGGATATATTGAATGAGGCGGAAAGCATTGAGCTAGAACTCTATAAGATTGTATTCACATGCTAGATTTTTCCAGCCAAAGTCTCAAGAAGATAGATGGAGATGGTTAGGCAAGTCGTATACTTTATCACTTTCCTCTATGAAGGAGGACTTGTTTGAAGCATCCAAGCAGGTTCTGATTCAAACGCTCGAATGGAGTAAATGGGTCCCAAAAAAGGTGATGATTTTTGCTTGGAAGGCAAGTCAAAATAGAATTCCCTCTATGGTGGAGCTTCAAAAAATAAACGTGAATGTCGAATCCATTAATTATGCCCTATGTTCAGATGAAGACGAGACGTGCAGACACTTATTTAACGGCTATTTGTTTGTTGTTCGTATTTGGTCTGCCATCTCATCTTAGTGCAAGATACCACCTATTTTCGCTTTCTCGATGTCGGACCTCATGAAGGTGCATAAGAACTCAGCCTCCCAAAGTGTAAAAGCGAGATCCTTTATTCCATCATCCTTTCAGCTTGTTGGACTATATGGAAGGTAAAAAATGAACTGGTCTTTTCTTCCGTAGTTCTGAATGTGGCAAAGTCGGTACAAGAAATCAAGTCGTGCAGTTTTTTTCAGATTAAAAATAGGTCCCCATATAAGGATTTTATTTGATCGGAGTTGGTCAAGCGCCTGTTTTAATGTTTGTTGGTTTTCTTGTTGTTGGTTCCTAGCGCCTTGTTAGATTTTTTATAATGAAAGTAGCCGTTAAAAAAAGTGTATATATGTTGAAATTATTCTTTGATATTTCCGCATACATTTTAATAAAAAATTCCTAAATTCTAAGAATTTTGGAATTACATGAGAGCCAAAACAAGCGGTTGGTGGTTTCAAACCCGAAATGGAGCGAACCAATTTGTTGGAGCTATTTTCCCTTTTAAATAGTGGCGGGCACCATTTATTTTATGAGGATTTAACCATTATTTTAAGACGACGATCGAGATTTTGGTTTGAATAACACACTAATAAAAATTTTAGAGTAAGCCACAATCCTATCCCTCATCCCCAAAAACCCTCTCAAAGTGAAAACCCCACATGCGATTTCACATTTTGCGTCCACTGTGAGCTCCGATCGTCATCAATCAGGTCGACGATGAGACAATACGATGTTTTTTTTTATCAAATTCCACGTTATAGGTACCACATTGTCTTAATTTTGTATTCGAAGTCTCATTTGGTCATTTGATTCATGTCTTGTTCGTGATCAATACCTGAAATGTGCTTTCTTTTTCTTGCAATTCTAGTGGGATTCAGGGTCCAGGTGACAAGGCGTCACATTAGGATCCAGTACAGGGTCCTAATGAGAACCGGGAGGGGGTTTCGAGTGGAGCTCTATTTCGCTCGTCGCCTGTGAAGGCTTCCGGCTACTTTTCCTGTACATATATGATACATATCTAATAGCCTAACTATAAATATTGATGTTGCTAAGTTTGGCCCTGGTCATTTTTGGGTTTTTTTGTCGTTGATGATCAGTTTGGCTTATAACAGTTAAAGCGGGTTACTTGGGTTGATCAGCTTTTGGGAATGTTGGATTAATAATGTCACACCCGCTCGTAGCGGAAGCGCGAGGTGTGATCTGATCAGTTCTCATTGCATAACAATATAAGTGAACATACTAAATGAATAAAAACATGCTCCAATGCCATTTCCACAATTGTTTCAAAAGAACACAACATAAGTTTAGGTGTATCGGTTACAAACCATTAACTGAATGTAAAGTGTCATTGTTTAATACATTAAAATGCAAGTTCTAAATTGTTAAGGATTTGACCATTATATCACCGCAAAGAGGCGGTATATATAGGACAAACCCTTCAAATGGTGGCATGGAGTCTTGATACTTATTTTCTTGTCTGAAATCCCCGACATGGTCCACTAATTACCTGAAATACATGTTAAGTTGAAAACATCAACAAAAGTTGGCGAGTTCATGCAGTTTAGTTGTATAAGATGTATCTGTAAAATGTGAGTTGTATAAAATGTATCTGTAAAATGTGAGTTGTATAAAATGTATCTGTAAGATGTGAGTTGTACAAAATGTATCTGTAAGATGTGAATCGTATAAAATGTATCTGAAAAATGTCAGTTGTATAAGATGAAAGCCAGTATGTAAAGATGTAGTTTCTAAAGCATGAATGAAATCGTTGATCATTAACGTTTAGCAAGGACATTAATATGTGTGACGAATTAGGAAGCAATCCAAGCCTAGACGATTTCGTGTCGACTACCATCGACTGGGACACAAACGCACTCTTCTGTATGGGTCCACCACCAAGAGTGGGGCTCACCAAAACCCATTAGATCTAACCCTCTGTACCTAGGTCCAAACTGGATTAATGGTGCTTAGATGTATGACCCTAATCGCACATGATCTAAGGTGTTTCATTCCATGACTTAACATACAATTGAACATGTATTTTCCCTGATAGTTGTAAAGTTGTAAAGCATTTAAAATGAATAGGGGACATGAACTCACAGAATTGCGTCCATGAATAGTAGATAACTGTGATCTCACGTCCGGTCGTCCTGAATAGTGTCACGACCTACAAACGTTCTATATTTGTTAGACACTTCGGTCTTGTAATGACTTGAGTACAAGTCTTTTTTCTTGAATATGTGTTAAGACTTGTATGTCTTTGTTATTTGTTGAACTGTGTCTTAGATGTATTAACAGATAATTGTTTAGTGTATATATATTTCACCAAATATATATATTCTTGTATCTCATGAGTTGTATCGTAGTTGCATAAATGTGTTTTCACCAAGTGTTAGGTGATGTGAATGTGTATATCGTTGCACGTATAGGAATACGTTTGTCCGCCTGTTTGTTATATGTGATCTTGTATTCTTAGAATATATATACTTATATATTCTAAGATATATTTCATAGAAATATATATGTTATACTTGGTAAAAGGTATGGATAATATCTTAAAAATAATATATTTTTAAGATTAGTTCTAAAAATATAATTTTAGTCATTTACTAAAACAATATATTTTAGATGGTAAGAAATATATATGCATGTTTATATATTTCAAAAACAATACCTTTTTAATATAAATCATAAGTAATATATTTTGTATATGGTAGAAAATATATGGTTACTTATTCGGTTTAGAAAACGTAGTTTACAAAGTTGTCGATGTATGTTATATATCATAGTCCGAAATAAATGTATAGTCCGTATATTTGTGCGTAAGTCCGATTTGTCCATAAGTTGTGTCCGAATGCTCGGATTGTCCGTAATGTGCTTTTAAGGTGTATTTATGTGTAGTCTTGGAAGACTTTAGTTGTAATGTGTCTTGTGTTTATTTGTATCATTGTATTCAAGTTCCTAACTTTCATGTATATAACTAATACAATCAAATAACACATAGCACATAAGTTGTTAAGATTTCTAAATATATATTTTCTCAAAAATATATATTTATATCTAGTTTTGTTTTTATAAAAACTATTCTTTCAAATCTTTCATTCTAGTAAAGATTTTGTCAAAATTTATAGTTTTTATAATATACAATTTTTAAGATAAATGGCCATATTTCCTTTGAAATATGGACTTTGCCATGTTTAATAAACATATCTTTTTCTTTATAAAAATCACCAACAATTTACTCATCTTGTTTCTAAGCAAAAGCACATGAGATTTATAGCATAAACTTAACAAGATGAACTCATAATCATGTAGGGTTTTAGTATGGTCTTTATATGTGTTTACTAGTTCAAAAATCATACTTTGCTTCTAGTTTTGTTAAACTTTTAGACAAAACCCATCTTGTATGTTTCTTTTTATAAATCTTGTAAAAGCATTATTTTTAGTGAAAAACTCTATTCACTTTAATAATATCAAAGATTATGATCATCCATTAAACATTATGTTTAACATAACCCTTTTAACACTTTCATGTACACTTGTTAGATCATGTTTTTAAACATCATCTAACAAGTTATTCATATGATATTCATCATAACTAGATCAAATATGCAAGTAATAATCTTTAAATCATAACATAAACAAACTTATATATCATGATTTTTATTTTGCTTCTTTGTATTTTCATATTATTTTGTATGATTGTTTAGTTTATTACATGTACTTTAAACAAATAATACATAAATAAGTATGAAAAAGGGATTTTAGAGGCTTACTTCTAGCACTTGTGGCTAGGGATGATCTAGATGATGATCAAAGAAAAGAAAAATTGTTGATCTTGATGTTTGGAAGCTATGGAATGGAAGGAAAAGCTTGCTTCTTCTTGTAGTGTCTTTAGATCCTCCTAAGTATCATCAAGCTCCACCTTGATCATCAAAGAAGGCTTGAAATGTTAAATGTTTTTGATGGTGTTCTTGGCTAAAGTATGAAGGTTGAGAGGATTTCTTAAGTGTGTGTTATGGAAGGTGAAAAATGGATGAAAGTGCTTAGTAATTTTGGTAAGTTAGATGTTATAACCTTTTCACCTTTTTCACCAACTTGATCCACCTGGAACAATAGGTATATATCCAAGATATTTTTGGAAACAAGTTGGGGGTGGGTCCCACATGTTGCAACTTGTTTCACTTAGTTAAAAGTGTTAGATTTTGGTGAAACTTGATTAGGAAAGCTTATATGTTCAAGTGTTTAAATGTCTAGAAGGTGTTAAGTGACCATTACTAGACCAAAATAATCCAAATAACATTAGATGGTCACTAAAAAAAAGATCCGATATCGTTCGGATATTCGTTTGGCGTTGTTTCCGTTAGTCGTTATTTGAACGCTAAGCCTGTGTAAGTTGTGTGAATTGATGTAGTTATTGGTTCGAATGATACCTGAAGGTATCCTCATATGAATTCTATGTTAAACAACACTTTTACATGTTGCAAAAAGATTAAAATGCTGATTTCTGCAGAATTTCTGCGAAAAAGTGTTGAAATTGTCGCTTTTAGTGCTTTTCGGGCTGTTTTTAGTGTTATCGCACTTCGGGAAGGTTTTAAACCGAACCCTTGCATTCCTAGTTAGGGTTTAATGTATATTAGATGTTGGACTTTTGTCTGCGTCCTAAAGATGTCATTTAGATGGTTTCTGTGGATCCTGCATTTTCGTTAGCATACTAGTTCACTAAGTGCTTTTCTAGTTGTTTTGATGCATTGTTTAAACTGTTTCAAATGTACTTAATAAAAATGAATCATGTGCATCATAAATAAGTGTATGTCATGAAATATGCAGTTCGGATGTTCAAAACATATAATTGTATAGCTAAAAATGAGTAATTTAAGTGTACGAAAGTTACCGAAAAGTGGCAGTTGTCACATTCTCCCCCTGTTATTGAGAATTTTGTCCCAAAATTCAAGCTGAGTCATCCTTTGCAGGAGTCGTCGCGAACAGGTGAGGATATTTTGCCTTGATTTGATCTTCACGTTCCCAAGTATACTCGGGTCCGTGACGAGAGTTCCAAATAACTTTTACTAACTTGATACGACTCCTCCGTGTTTTCTGGATCTTCCAATCCGTGACCTCAACGGGTTCTTCAGTGTATTGGAGTTTGTCTTCGATGTGAACCTCATCCGCCGGGATGATAACCATTTCTTTCGTTGGACTCTTCTTAAGATTCGACACATGAAACGTGTCATGCACACTACTAAGTTCGTCTGGTAACTTCACCTTGTAGGCAACGGTGCCAATCTTTTCTAGGATTTCAAATGGTCCCACATAACGAGGGTTAAGCTTTCCACGCTCACCAAACCTCGCTACGCCCTTCTAAGGCGAGACTTTCAACAAGACTTTGTCTCCGACCTCGAAAGATAATGGCTTCCGTCTCTTGTCTGCGTAGCTCTTTTGTCGATGGTGAGCCGCCTTGATACAATCTCTGATCTGAAAGATTTTATCCGTAGTCAATTGGACTAATTCCGGACCAATTAGTTGTTTAACGCCCGCTTCCGCCCAACATAGCGGAGAGCGACACTTCCGACCATAGAGAGCTTCAAACAGTGCAGCTTGTATACTCGTATGGTAGTTGTTATTGTAGGAAAACTCAACCAATGGTAAGTGAGTATCCCAGTTGCCGCCCAAATTCATAACACACGCACGAAGCATATCTTCGAGTGTTTGGATTGTCTGTTCGCTCTGGCCGTCAGTTTGTGGATGAAAGGTCATGCTTAGATTTAGATGAGATCCAAAGGCCTCTTGAAATGACTTCCAAATTCTTGAAATAAATCGATCGTCTCGGTCTGAAATGATCGAATTAGGCATTCCATGACGAGCCACTTTTCTTTGAGATAGAGTTCCGCTAGTTTCTCTGTGCTATCCTTCTCCCGAATCGGCTAGAAGTGTACGGACTTTGTAAATCTATCGACGATTACCCATATTATGTGACATCCCACATCGGTTGTGAAGGGGAACAAAGGCTTCCTTATAAGGGGCTGGATACCTTCACCATCATGACGCGTTTTGAAAACCGTGAGGGGCAGACGCCGAGGGCGTGTTGGCCGCCAAAGCGGACAATATCATGGTGCGGTTACGCTGGGCTGTTACAGATGGTATCAGAGCCAGGGCCAGACCGGTGGTGCCAGGTCCTGCGAGGACGTTGGACCCCTTAAGGGGGGTGGATTGTGACATCCCACATCAGTTGTGAAGGGGAACAAAGGCTTCCTTATAAGGGGCTGGATACCTTCACCATCATGACGCGTTTTGAAAGCCGTGAGGGGCGGACGTCGAGGGCGTGCTGGCCGCCAAAGCGGACAATATCATGGTGCGTTTACGCTGGGCTGTTACATATTATGTCGTGGCCTCTTGACGTCCTGGGTAACTTCGTAATGAAGTCCATCGATATTTGTTCCCATTTACAAACGGGAATCTCGGGTTGTTGTAGCAAACCCGAGGGTTTCTGATATTCTGCGTTAACCTTCACGTAGGTCAAGCATTTTCCGACATAAGTCGCGATATCCTTTTTGAGGTTAGTCCACCAATAGTACTCTTTCAAGTCTTGGTACATTTTATCTGATCCAGGATGGATCGAATACTTAGACCTATGAGCTTCCTCAAAAATAAGATCTTGAAGGCCTCCAAAGAGTGGAATCCAAATTCTACCCACAAAGTATAAAGTTCCATCCTCTTTCGGCACTAACTATTTTTCCATGCCTCGAAGTGACTCTACTTTAAGATGTTCTTCCTTTAGTGCTTCTTGTTGTGCATCACGGATTTGTGTGGTAAGATCTGTGTGAATTGTCATCTCTAAAGCTCGAACTCTCAAAGTTCTAACTCGTTCCTTGCGGCTCAAGGCGTCTGCTACAACATTCGCCTTGCCTGGATGGTACTTTATTTCACGATCATAGTCGCTCAGCAATTCAATCCAACATCGCTGACGCATATTTAGTTCTTTTTGATAGAATATGTGCTGAAGACTTTTATGGTCCGTGAAAATTGTACACTGGGTACCATATAAGTAATGTCGCCATATTTTCAAAGTGAATACCACTGCGCCTAACTCGAGGTCGTGAGTGGTATAGTTCTTTTCATGAACTTTTAGTTGACACGATGCGTACGCGATAACTTTCTCCCGTTGCATAAGTACGCAACCCAATCCTTGATGCGAAGCATCACAGTAAACTATGAAGTCATCGGTATCATCGGGTAGTGATAAGATTGGTGCCTCGCACAACTTATCCTTGAGAAGTTGAAATGATTCTTCTTGTTTCTCATCCCAATCGAATTTCTTGTCTTTTTGGGGGAGGGAGGTTAGCGGTTGAGCAATTTTGGAAAAATTCTCAATAAATCTCTGGTAATACCCCGCTAATCCCAAGAACTGTCGGACTTCAGTCGGAGTCTTGGGCGCTTCCCAGTTTTTAATGGCTTCGATCTTCGAGGGGTCTAGTTGAATGCCTTTCTCATTCACTATATGCCCGAGAAATTGTACTTCACGAATCCAAAACTTGTATTTGGAAAATTTTGTATATAGTGTCTCCTTCTTGAGTAGTTCTAAAATGGTTCTCAAATGTTGTTCGTGCTCGTCTGCCGATCGTGAGTATATCAAAATGTCGTCAATGAACACTATGATGAATTTATCGAGGTATGGCTTACACACGCGGTTCATTAAATCCATGAAGACCGTAGGTGCCTTCGTTAAACTAAAAAGGTATAACGAGAAACTCGTAATGACCATAACGAGTTCGAAAAGCCGTTTTCGGTATGCTTTCCTCTTGTATTCGTAACTGGTGATACCCCGATCGTAAGTCTATCTTGGAGTAGAATCTAGAATTTTGCAATTGATCGAATAACTCAGCAATCCTCGGTAGTGGATACCGATTCTTGATGGTGAGTTTATTCAACTCTCGGTAATCTATGCACATTCTGAACGTTCCGTCATTCTTCTTCACAAATTGGACTGGAGCTCCCCAAGGTGAGTAGTTTGGTGTAGTGTATACTTTATCCAACAACTCTTGAAGTTGTGTAGATAACTCTTGCATTTTAGAAGGTGCTAATCGATATGGAGATTTGGCTACGGGTGCAGCTCCCGGCAACGAGTCAATGTGAAACTCGACTTGTCGATATGGTGGTAGTCTTGGTAAGTCTTCAGGAAAGACTTTAGGAATTTCTTTTTATCACAGGAATATCTGTCAGCTATGGCTCAACGGCCTTCTTGTCGACAATATGTGCTAGAAAGGCAATACAACCTTTCCGTAAGCACTTCTGCGCCTTCTTGTAATTGATGATCCGCAATGGAGTGTCGTGCTTCTCTCCATGAATAACAAGTGCCTCTTTGTTTAGTAGTGGTAAGCGAATGACCTTCTCATGACAAAAGACTTCGGTTTGGTTATCGGATAACCAATCCATGCCAACCGCTACATCGAAACTACCCAACTCAACGGGTAAGAGATCGATATTGAATTTTCGCTTGCCAAGTTCCAAGGAATATTCTCTAACAACTTCCCCTGACTCGACTAGTTTACCGTATGTCGATTCTATAGAATGAGGGGACGTCTAGCTTACTTGGCTCTAGGCCAAGTACATTTTGAATTCTGCGTGGCAAGGACTTCACTGTATAATTTTAGGAACCCTATGTTTAAATGTAGGATAACCTAATCCATATGTTTAGATGTAGGATAACCAAATCCATATGTTTAGATGTAGGATAACCCAATCCATATGTTTAGATGTAGGATAACCCAATCCATATGTTTAGATGTAGGATAGCCCAATCCCTATGTTTTAGATGTAGGATAGCCCAATCCCTATGTTTAGTTGTAGGATAATGCAGTCCCTAATTGTAGCTAGGACAATCCCGTCACTAGCCATGAAACTCATGCATGTGAAATGTTGAGATGAAGCTAAAATTGGCACCAGTATCAAATAACATGGTTGTGAAATGTTGGTTGATTGGAAACGTGTCGGGTAACTACTGTTTGAGTGATCGAGGTAGGGTGGGATGATGTGGTCATGCCTCAGATCTCCGAGGCTAAATCCCAAATGTAACGCGCAATGCGTTTGAATTCGGGTGTTACGCAGTATGGAAACAACCCTTGAGAGATCGTGAAAGCCTCGAATGTAACCAACAACATTGGCTCTAATCATGATCGAGTTATAGAATTTTGTTTCCAACATTTGAATTTAAATCAGCGAGCAATACTCTTCTCGTATAAGATCCTTGAGTTCTTCCCCCGACAATCTCTTCACTGTATCACTTCCTAGCGTTTGTACTTGGAGATTCCTCCAAGTTAAGGCTGCGTTCAGCAGGAGACTCTCTGTGTATCTAATCGTCTACTCAGGAATACATTTACTAGTATGACTAACCGACTTCATTGTCTTTATTTGTCAGACAGAACCTACCGCACCTCTCATATTAATGAAGTCTTGCGGCTTACAGTCTGGAAAAGTCTTAAAATTAAGGCCTTGTGTGATCGCATCTTCGGTGTGGCATTGCTACTCGTTCCCGATCCATCAGGATTTGAACCACTTGAACTACTCGTACCACCAGTACCGTCACTAGTGTCGTCTTGATTAACCTCATGTTGTGCAATTTCTACACCCTCGTGTCGTTCCAGAAGAACTTTAGTTCAGTTTTAATCAGTAAGTTGTTGATTAGTTAACCCCTTTTTGGGTGTAGACCTTCCTCCTGGCGCCATGATCTTTTTAATATACAACATTAAAAGAATCTAGACATATATTTTGGATAAATATAGTCTATCATGTGCCCAAGAATGAAGAAGGAAATCAGTCATAGAATCCTTAATATCGTATTGTTCATACATGTTTGAATAGATGATAATGTGGATAACTGCAACCAAAATGCGTAGCGCCTCTCGCGTGTACTGGTCATATGTCTAAGTGGAAAAACGAAATAATTTGTTGAGGAGGAGAAACCAACCAGTGGCCTCCGTCCCTATAGTATGCATTCCATACTCCATAGGCTTTGATCATCCGAAGTAAAGAAATTCCTTTGTCGTACACGTCCATGTGACGAATATAGTAATAGTGCTTGAGCTTCACGAGCTCCATCAAGATCATTAAGATATTCATAGATGTCGAATAGAATGCAATAAGGGAGTTGTAGCATGGCTCATGCCATACTATCCATTGGGACAAGACAAATGTCAAATGACGGAATTTATTGTATTCATTTCCAATAAATAAGATAAGGTGCCATAGACAGCAAGGAACCAACTCATGTACAAGAATCCTAGAATGTTGAGGAAAAATCCTCCATGAGTGGCTAACAAGTTTTTGTTTGTTTAGATGACTAGTCTCCAACAACTCGTGTTATAGATCAAATGTTTAGACGCGAATAAATGTGTATCGTCTTCCTGTATTGTATTGTAGGGTGTTATAGTAACCATCTCGGTTAGTGTTCTACTGGATAGAAATTTGAACAACTTGAGAATTTTTGAATGAATAGTGATCATTATCTTGACCCGCAGAGTCCACCAAGATTGCCATGCACTACAAGTTGTTATTACATGGTCCCCCGTAATAATAAATTGTCTTGCATGGTCACTCTAGCATTCTCTCATTCAGAGCAGACGATCAGTCAGAGAGAGGACACTATTGTCTATGTTTAACACAGGAGGAAACTTCATGATAGTTCATGTGTCAACGTCCATTGTCATTACTCGCGGAATGGCACGGCGTTAGATGAAATAGAAATAGAGAGTTTGTAAAAATAACAACTGGAGGGGCACCTTTAAGAAGAGTACTTCATCTTCCTTGTCTGGACAAGTGTGTCGTCAGTCATGATTTGTATGAGCCACAGGGACCTCGTCCCACTAATGGAATTGTTGTCCAAGGCTACCACCTCCACCTCATCGTCACTACCGAAGTCAGGCATCTCAGCATCCACGAGAAAGCAACCATCTTCCATGGGATCAATGCTTTATGGTCTCACTTAGGAACCACGTTTGTCATAAGCTCCGCAATAGACGTGAGGTCGATATTTTAATGAAAAATATGTTATGTTTTGAAATAGAGTATTATGTCTTGTGTAAAAGATGTCGTGTCTTAACCATGTTATGTATGTCAAGGATGACAATGGAATTCCAAGTCGAAGGCATTTTGTTCTTGCCAAGATATTTCGTACAACACATATATAAATGATTTGTATATATATAACCATATAAAATCCTATCTAACAAGGATTTCTATCGTATATAAGCTGAACTTGTAAATTGTTTTTAATGCGTAAATTGATAATGTAATGTGTTGTAGGCACATAGTCCGTTAATGAAATGTGTCTATTTCTCATAGACTTCACTCATGGAAATGCCCTCGCTTGATTTATGTGAAGTGAATTTTTGTTGTAGTGGACCTTGAAAAATGTTTATGCAATGAAAACCTCTTGTTATTGTATAAATTGTTTTCGTGAGAGGTCCCTAGTGATTGTAGACTAGACTCAAGAAAGAATCCTGGTTCACTACAATCGATGCTCTGATACCAATCTGTCACACCCGCTCGTAGCGGAAGCTCGAGGTGTGATATGATCGGTTCTCATTGCATAACAATATAAGTGAACATACTAAATGAATAAAAACATGCTCCAATGCCATTTCCACAATTGTTTCAAAAGAACACAACATAAGTTTAAGTGTATCGGTTACAAACCATTAACTGAATGTAAAGTGTCATTGTTTAATACATTAAAATGCAAGTTTTAAATTGTTAAGGCTTTGAAAACTATATCACCGCAAAGAGGCGTTATATAACGGACAAACCATTCAAATGGTGGCATGGAGTCTTGATACTTGTTTTCTTGTCTGAAATCCCCGACATGATCCACTAATTACCTGAAATACATGTTAAGTTGAAAACATCAACAAAAGTTGACGAGTTCATGCAGTTTAGTTGTATAAGATGTATCTGTAACATGTGAGTTGTATAAAATGTATATGTAAAATGTGAGTTGTATAAAATGTATCTGTAAAATGTGAGTTGTATAAAATGTATATGTAAGATGTGAGTCGTATAAAATGTATCTGTAAAATGTGAGTTGTATAAGATGAAAAACAGTATGTAAAGATGTAGTATGTAAAGCGTCAATGAAATCGTTGATCATTAATGTTTAGCAAGGACATTAATATGTGTGACGAATTAGTAAGCAATCCAAACCTAGACGATTTCGTGTCGACTACCATCGACTAGGACACAAACGCACTCTTCTGTATGGGTCCACGACTACGAGTGGGGCTCGCCAAAACCCATTAGATCTAACCCTCTGTACCTAGGTCCAAACTGGATTAATGGTGCTTAGATGTATGACCCTAATCGCACATGATCTAAGGTGTTTCATTCCATGACTTAACATATAATTGAACATGTATTTTCCCCAATAGTTGTAAAGTTGCAAAGCATTTAAAATGAATAGGGGACATGAACTCACAGAATTGCGTCCGTGAATAGTAGATAACTGTGATCTCACGTGCGGTCGTCCTGAATAGTGTCACGACCTACAAATGTTCTATATTTGTTAGACACTTCGGTCTTGTAGTGACTTGAGTATAAGTCTTTTGTCTTGAATATGTGTTAAGACTTGTATGTCTTTGTTATTTGTTGAACTGTGTCTTAGATGTATTAACTGATAACTGTTTAGTGTATATATATTTCGCCAAATATATATATTCTTGTATGTCGTGAGTTGTATCGTAGTTGTGTAAATGTGTTTTCACCAAGTGTTAGGTGATGTGAATGTGTATATCGTTGCACGTATAGGAATACGTATGTCCGCGTGTTTGTTATATGTGATCTTGTATTCTTAGAATATATATACTTATATATTCTAAGATATATTTCATAGAAATATATATGTTATACTTGGTAAAAGGTATGGATAATATCTTAAAATAATCTATTTTTAAGATTAGTTCTAAAAATATAATTTTAGTCTTTTACTAAAACAATATATTTTAGATGGTAAGAAATATATATGCATGTTTATATATTTCAAAAACAATACCTTTTTAATATAAACCATAAGTAATATATTTTGTATATGGTAGAAAATATATGGTTACTTATTCGGTTTAGAAAACGTAGTTTACCAAGTTGTCGATGTATATTATATATCATAGTCCGTAATAAATGTATAGTCCGTATATTTGTCCGTAAGTCCGATTTGTCCATAAGTTGTGTCCGAATGCTCGGATTGTCCGTAATGTGCTTTTAAGGTGTATTTATGTGTAGTCTTGGAAGACTTTAGTTGTAATATGTCTTGTGTTTATTTGTATCATTGTATTCAAATTCCTAACTTTCATGTATATAACTAATACAATCAAATAACACATAGCACATAAGTTGTTAAGATTTCTAAATATATATTTTCTCAAAAATATATATTTATGTCTAGTTTTTTTTTATAAAAACTATTCTTTCAAATCTTTCATTCTAGTAAAGATTTTGTCAAAAATGATAGTTTTTATAACATATGATTTTTAAGAAAAATGGCCATATTTCCTTTGAAATATGGACTTTGCCATGTTTAATAAACATATCTTTTTCTTTATAAAAATCACCAACAATTTACTCATCTTGTTTCTAAGCAAAAGCACATGAGATTTATAGCATAAACTTAACAAGATGAACTCATAATCATGTAGGGTTTTAGTATGATCTTTATATGTGTTTACTAGTTCAAAAATCATACTTTGCTTCTAGTTTTGTTAAACTTTTATACAAAACCCATCTTGTATGTTTCTTTTTATAAATCTTGTAAAAGCATTATTTTTAGTGAAAAACTCTATTCACTTTAATAATATCAAAGATTATAATCATTCATTAAACATTATGTTTAACATAACCCTTTTAACACTTTCATGTACACTTGTTAGATCATGTTTTTAAACATCATCTAACAAGTTATTCATATGATGTTCATCATAACTAGATCAAATATGCAAGTAATAATCTTTAAATCATAACATAAACAAACTTATATATCATGATTTTTATTTTGCTTCTTTGTATTTTCATATTATTTTGTATGATTGTTTAGTTTATTACATGTACTTTAAACAAATAATACATAAATAAGTATAAAAAAGGGATTTTAGAGGCTTACTTCTAGCACTTGTGGCTAGGGATGATCTTGAAGATGATCAAAGAAAAGAAAAATTGTTGATCTTGATGTTTAAACAAATAATACATAAACCATGATGGAATCAAAAAAATTACTTCCATTCATAAAATATGGTTAAAGATATATGATCCAGCAATGTAAAGTGTATGATCATAAAACATCATACAAAAAGTTAAAAAGCTGGAAGCACTAATTAAATATCGCAAACGAAGAAATTGCCTCAAAATATTTCCAATAGGAATTTTGGGACAGAGTGCGTTTGCTCCTTATCAAAATCCTTCATACTACAATTTATATACGAATAATAATAAGGAATATATCAGTAATAAAAGGGCCTGAAACATCAGTAATCAGAATCAGGCGAGTGATATTGATTGAAATTTACTATCGCAAGTTTGAGTAAATTTAATTGACTGGATCATCGAAAGTTCAAAATCCAATCAAGAAGCTGCTTGCTTTCGATTCAATTGTATGAATAAAAACTTACGAATTTCTTTATCAACAAAAGATGTCGAATTTTGAGTACCAGATCGAGAGGATGAAGACAGATGATGTAGAGATGTGAGTAGAGTGGCCCTATTTGAAGGAGATTTTTAGGGTTTCACCATAGTCCATGGGCGGTGTTTGTGAGGCCCATTGCAGGTTTCTGTTTTTTAGCTTTTTTGGGCTCGCTTTAATGGTTTGTATTTTTTTAGGCTCGCTTAGGTGGGACTGTTTGTTTTTTGGTGGAAAAAGTGAGGTTTTGATGGAAAAAGTTCAAGATCCAATCAAGAAGCTGCCTTGCTTTCGATTCAATTGTATAATAAGACGTTAAAATCAAACGAATTTCTTTAACAACAAGAGATGTCGAATTTTGCATACCAGATCGAGAGGATGAAGACAAGTGAAGAGAGCTATTTGAAGGAGAATTTTAGGGTTTCACCATAGTCCATGGGCGGGGTTTGTGAGGCCCATTACAGTTGGGCTGCTTTTGATTGGTTTGTACTTTTGTCTTTTTTAATAGAAATCTTGATGAAGCAAAATCATTGGTAAATTTAGATAACTAGGGTTAAGACCCGCCCGCGTTGCGGCGCGGGTACATCGTAAACATTGAATGGATTAGTCCAAACGTTAAATGATGCATTAACCATATGAAAACACACATTTCGACGTATCCAGTTGAACTCAGTGTAACCTTTATAAGCATTGTGATTGGATCAAACGTAAAGTAAATGGAATTCATATCGAACAATCACAACGTATTATATGTGACCCAACTTATACAAAGAAAACGTAACGGGTATGAAGGAAAATATACACATGTAATCGAAAGGGATTAATTAGAGCTTTCGAAAAAAGGGGAGAAAAAGAAACCATAATTTGACTCCGCTCGGTTCGAAACAAACTTTACGAAACGTACATAAAATAAACACGAAAACATATTATATTTGACCTTAATCATTTCCCAAAAACGTTTACGTCAAAAAGTAGAAAAACCTAAATTTATACGAAAACGTACATAGAAATATGCACGTAAAAATGGCTTCTTTAAACGAAAACGTATTATATTTTACCTGACTCGTCTATAAAAAAAGTTTACATCGGAATGTAGAAGAAATCATATTTACACATACCCGTACATAAAATATGCATGTAAAAATAGTTTTTAAGTAAAGGAAGTGTAGGGGTAAACCGAAACAAAAAATTAGTAAAAAATTTAATAGGTGAAAAACGTTCGTAAAACCATGCCAAGTAGCACCAATGCTACAACCACATCGACTCTCAACATCGTAAAAATAAAATAGATAAAATGGTAAAAATTACACTGAACGAAAAGCATACTAAAATCGTTGAACCACACACACCCGTTACAGTGTCTTAATACGAAGAAATTAACCAGAAACGTAAAACGTAGAAAATAATAACTTAGTCAATCTATGAGCCGCCCGTCGCGGCGAACTTTTCAAAAGGGGAAAAATGGATGCGTTGCGACGGGTCTGTCAAATATGAATAAATAGAGCAAAAACGTTGAACCTCACATGCATGCTATGACATGTTAACTCGCAAAATTTAGAATGAAACGTAAAACGAAAAACTTGCGAAAGATAAAGAGTATGGGGTATGAAAGTTGTAAATAATAAAGTGTTGTGTTAAGTTATAAAAGATGGAAAACTTTAGGTTAAAAGTAGAAAAAATGAAATGGGGTTAAAATGTAAGATATAAAATGTTTGGGTTAAAAGTGAAAAATCAAGGTTTTTTTTTAAACACTCCCTAAGCACAAGGTACAAGTAATGATGCACATATAAGTTGCTTCTTAATATATGGAATAATAACAAATAATGTAGCTTCTTATGAACAGGATATTGATTGGACAAAAATAAGGTCTTATTTACCGTTCTGCCATCTACAAATCCTTCAACGCTGCTTTTTGACTTCGACTAAAGGCAACTTACCGAAAAGATGAAGCAACATAGGTTTAGTTTCATTCTCTTCTTTCTCTGGACATACACAACTATCGTCAGTGGATCCAATAGAAACAACAGCTAGAATGGAACCGTATGCTCTTAATTTACCGATCCAATAGAAACGACAGCTCGAGCCTCGAAAATGGAACCTTATGCTCTTAATTTGCATTATTTAAGATAACCTTATAAGGGAAATCGTTACGCAGAAGGATAAAATGGAGATGATGTTAGAATTCACCTGGACTCCGAGAGGGAAAGCGGTGGCCGGAGACGGAGTACAATACCGACAGAGGAATTTACAGGCGGCCATGTCTATGCGTGAGTATGACTTCCAAGCGGAAAGGATAGCGGCTACTGGAGTACAAATCGGTGGTGGTGGCGCATAACAATGACAAAGAGATTATAGCCATCATAAATTGCAAAACAGTCCTGGAATATTAACGTCTGTGCAAAAATATGACAGCAAAATTATGGATAACTCCATTCTTAGCCACGTATCACTCAAAAAGGAAATCACAACTTAAAGGTTTTGTTTTAAATAAATACTAAAAATAAACATTAAAATACAGATAATTGAAAAATGTATGAATATCGGAACTCTTTAATAGTTACATCATTTTCCGGTCAATAGTACACATGTAGATATCGTTTTGATTATGTTACGACTTTGTTATTGTGTTTTATTTTCCGCTTGCTACAAAATGTGTCGATAATGTGATGAAATGAACCGATACCAATCTAATTCCCTTCATGACCTGCGGCAACGCGCAGTCAGAGTCATCTAGTTATACAATATTATTAGTAAAATGAATCAGGCATAGAGTTCATGAATTTTCTCACCATGACCTCTTTTTTGAGTGTTTTTCCCAAGCTCTTGTACTTTGATTGTACTCCACCCAACTTTGCTGCATATTCATTAGTACTTTCTGTCTCACTCATCTTCAATCTATCTAACTCGCTTCTTAGGATTTGAAGACGACCTTTCTGAGTTCTTTCTGCACCAAGATAACGAACTCTTAGTGCTTTCCAAACATCTTTCGGTTCTAAATACTTAGCCATCTGAAGCATCACATCTTTCGGTAAGATAACGAACTCTTAGTGACACCTAAGGCCATAAACTTCTTTCTTTATTCAATTCTCGGTGCCTTTTCTTTACCAATCACATCTTGCAAAACGTTCACTACCAAGACAACTTTCACCATAACTGACCATTGCGTAGTTAGTCGAGGTTAACTTCGGTGCTTGCAAAACAAAACCAGCCACAGATTCTTTCACTGTTCCTAAGTTTCCTGGATTCCCATCTTTATCACTGGCCATGATTTGTTTATTTTTTATTTTTCACGTGATACAACAAAACTTGTAAGAAAATAACAAATTAAATCGTCCTTCAAATTTATTTCCTACGTACAAACCAACCTTTGCGATCAAAACAACCAACGAAAACTTTGCTCTATCTTGACAGCAACTTTGAATTAAGGAAAAATTACAAGTTTTGTCCTTTATCTTAATACCATTTATCAGACGGTGTCATTTTTAACGAATTTTTATAAGTTTTGCCCTTTACAAGGAATTGTGTTGCACGTTTTGTCCTTTGGGCTTAACCAGTTAGATTTTCTTGTTAAATCTTGTCACCCAAGGGTATTTTATTCTTTTTACCCATTTATTTAATAGTATTTAAAAGAATAAAACAAAATATTTTAGGGTTGATTCTTGAAATAAATGGGTAAAAAGAGTAAAATACCATTGGGTGACAAGATTTAACAAGAAAATCTAACTGGGTTAAGCCTAAAGGACAAAACATGCAACAAAATTCCTGTAAAGGGCAAAACTTGTCAAAATTCTTTAAAAAGGACACCGCCTGATAAGTGGTATTAAAATAAAGGACAAAACTTGTAATTTTTCCTTGAATTAATTTTCACTTACTTCTTTTGTTTTCTTCCTATAGTTAATTCCATTTCTTGGCATATACAAAACTAAAGAGGGCAATCTTGACCTAAAGCCTTCCAAGTGGGTCAGTTTGAGCTGCTTTTAAAATTATATTGGGTGGTTTGGGTAAGATATTTTCACTAAATGGGTCAGAATGGGTCAGTTGAAATTCCATCTTGTTATTTTCCTGTCAAAGCGAGTCGACAACTTTAAAGAAATGGATTGACGTAGGTTGGTGTCTTAAAGAAGCGACACATGTTTCAGATTGGAATGGGTTCAGTTCGGATTGAGTTTCGGGTCGTGTCGGCTTTCAGGTCAGGACGGGTTTCGGATTAGAAAGGAGTCGGTTCGGATCGGGTTTCAAGTCGGCGCGGGTTTCCGCACTTGACGAGTTTCAGGTCGGGACGGGTTTTAGCACGGGACGAGTTTTGATAAGTTTTTTCGGTTTCATTTCGGATCGGTTTCATTTTTTGGGTTTTTTTTTTGTTTCGTTTTGGTCGGTTTCAGTTTTTTGTTTCGTTTTGGTTGGTTTTGGTTTTTTTGTTTCGTTTTCATCAGTTTTTTCGGTTTCGTTTTTTTTTGTTTCGTCTTGGTCAGTTTTTTCTGTTTCAGTTTCGATTTTTTGTTTCGTTTTGATCGGTTTTTTTAGTTTTGTTTCAGATCGGTTACGATCTTTTCATTTTTTTTGTTTTGTTTTGTTTTGTTTGGTTTTGGTTTCAGGTGTTTTTGTTTCGTTTTTGTCCCTTTTTCGGTCCGGTTTCGATTTTTTCAGTTTTGTGTTTCATTTTGGTGGGTTTCCGATCGGTTTCAATTTTTTTGTTTCGTTTTTGTCGTTTTCATTTCTGTTTGGTTTTGGTTTTTGTTTCGTTTTGGTCGTTTTTTTTTTCGACTTTTTGTTCCATTTTGATCGGGTTTTTTTCGATTTCGTTGCGGATTGGTTTCGATCTTTTTCTTTTTTTTTTTTGTTTCGTTTTGTTTGGTTTCGTTTCAGTTTTTTGTTTCATTTTGGTCGCTTTTTTCGGTTTGCTATCAATTTTTATTTTTTATTTTTTTTGTTTCATTTTGGTCGGATTCGGTTTCAATTTTTGTAACACCCCATAATTTGCATGATAAGGTTACTTGAATGTTTAAATGTTTTAAATAAATTAATTAAGTTATAAATAAATAATGAAAGTTTAAAAGTTAGAAAATATACATGAATGATAACTTAAACAACCTTGAGGGGTTAAACTTGTAAATATGTTAGTAACCTAATAAAAAACTAAAAACCCAGTATAGTGGGTGTGTGTGGGTCGCGAACAAGAAGCAGGATGGAGAGGAAAACCCTTCTCCTTCATAATAACTCAAGAAATTCAGAAATTAAAGGTATTGTTGATCCAAAAATCGAATGCATGAAGCTAATTTTTCGTTAATCTAGGCATATTGAACATAAGGTAAGTTGAATGTTGTATTTTTGATGCATCTTCATGAACTAGGGTTTAATCAATTCGTGAAATTGAAGAAATTGAACTTGTGTGTGAATTAGAATCATCATTAGAAGATGTTTTATGCTTGAATTCTTTTGCGTTGAAGGTTTGAAGTAAAACCCACTTAATCGATAGTATGGTGATCTTGTAGTTCCATAAAGTGAGTAATTGTGTTGGATGAAGGTATGAGTACTAGGATAATTGATAAATTACTATGTTGTAGAATGATTGAGTTATGTGATTTTTGATTGATAAAGAGTTTTGAAGACCACTAGAGAAATTATGCATAAAGCACTTGTACTCAGTGCTAAAATTGTTATACGCACACCAAATGTTCGATTAAATGATTGAATGGTTGATTCATGTAACTTTGAGTGAATTAGGATGTCTTACCTTATGTGTAAAAATATGGAGACGATATTTGTGAAAAAGTGTGTGTGGAATGCGAATTTTATATGAATATGAAAGCTATGTAAATAAATGACATGATCTAAGTAAGAATGGAAATATGTGTAGGAATCTAGGAAGAAGGAGGAAGCTCCGGTTCACAACAAAAATTACAAGAACGAGGTAAGTTCGTTTACTTACAAGTTTATGTAATGATGGTAGTTGTATAAATATTGTTACAAATCCATGATTATTGCTAGTCTTATAATCCATTAGTTTTTAGTTGAATTATAGAAGGTATGATCCAAACTGAATGTGTAGTCAAGAAGAAGGTTCCATTTTGATTCGTATTGAACGGGTCAATTGGGATTTGAATGGGAATGTTCATGATTTTGTATGATGATGGTCCGTTATGAACGGGTTGATTAGTATGGAATAAGAATGAAAAAGGATGACAGATTGCCGAACCGTATCTAAACGGTTTGATCGCTTAAAAGAAAGATAAGAAGGAAGGTCTTAATATATGTTGACCCATTTGTTGGAGTTTACATATTGATGATGATGTATGTAAAAGAATGGACATTAGAAAGTTGAATGTTATTGTTGGTAGAATTTAACGTTATAATATGTAAGCTTATTGACAAGTTTCTTTGTTGCAATAATAGGTAAATCTCAAGCTAAGGTGCTATTGCCTCCCTCGGATCGAACACACCACATCACCCATATATGCGCTTCCGGTTAAATTCGCTTACTTGAAAGGGGTCAAAATGGTTTTTGTTATGTAATGTTAAACTTAAGATTTGGATGTTTGTAGTAGCTTGGATATTTCCCTTTAAAACTTATTTTGGGCGGTTTTGTCAAAATACTTGTAGTGAACTTTAGTATGGCCGTATCTGTCATATCTATAAAAGATGTCCTTGCGTTACATTTTGAATGAAATTTGTTTAAGAACAGGGAATCGTTTATTTTACGAACGGGTCATGCCCAAATTTTCTTTACATAGCCAAAACAAAAAAAATATATATGTCATTTTGTATTCTTTTCGGATGTTGAAATAGTGGGCGTTTCAAGTTGGTATCAGAGCCGAGGTTTGAGGGATTCAAATATTAGAGTTAAAAATGCTTGAACTCAAACCGAAAGCTCGTATGAAGGTGTGTTCGCTTCGAAGCGCTATGCAAGTAAGTAAATCGTAAATATGATTATGATTTTAGCCAGCAATAAAAAGGGAATTATGGGATTTTGTTTATGAACTGAGTTTTAAGACAAATGATGATGTTAAACGGGTCCGTATTTAAATTATGGACACGTAGGAAAAAGAATCGAGTAAAACGGACTAGTAGAACTATAGATATGAGGTTTTAAAGTTAGTATTTTAGAAAAAGGTTAGAGCTGGGCAAATGCAGCAACACATAACTGAACATTCTGTGAAAAAGGGGGCGTCGTGCTGCGCGCCACCCAAATGGAATCACAGTCGCGACAACGGTCGCGGCCCGAGACAGCTAGAAGGGTTATCCTTCGCGGCCCGCGAGGGCTTCAAATGCTGGCAGAAATTTTTAAATTGTTTTGAATACGGGACTTGTTTTAACCAATTTCTAAGGCCCCGTAATCAATGTTAAGGTCATTTTCGGTATTAAGAATAATGAGGAAACTATATATGAAGGGAGAAGAGGTAAATCGTTATGATCAAGGATTATGATCTAAGCGATACAACATGATCGTCAATGAAGAAAATGTATGAAGTATGAATTGTAAATGGAATGTAGTATGATAATACGAATTTAAATATAATGAATGTTTTATGTAGATGACGGACATAAGGAATGAAAACGATGATGATGTAACACGTCAAGAAGCGTTCGATAATGAGGTTATGGAAGCGGCTGAAAAATTTATACAAGCCAACCTTCCCCAATTAGCCCAAGAGGTCAAAAGTCGTGTTTTGGGAGTTGTTGATGTTATGATGACTAGTAAGATTGAAGAGTTGAAGGAAATGATTGAAGGGTCTAAAGGAAAAAGTAAGGAACGAAGGTATACATACAAGGATTTTATGTCGTGCAATCCCTCTTCATACAATGGGGAGGTTGATCCGATAAAGTGTCAAAGGTGGATAGCAAATATCGAAGCTGTATTTATACGTAGCCGATGCGAGAAAGAAGATCAAGTAATGTTTGCTACGGGTCAGCTTCAACAACAAGCTAAGGATTGGTGGGATACGCAATGTAAGGAGTTATGGGAAGAGAAACTCCGAACATTAACTTGGCAAGAATTCAAGGAGTCGTTCCTGAAGTATCATTGCCCGCAGTCGGAAATCGATAGAATACAAGAGGAATTCTTGCGCCTTCGCCAACAGGATGAATCTATTGATGAAATCACCAACACCTTCTTTGATAAGCTAAAGTTTTGTGAAGACTTTGTCAAGTCTGAAAGAATGAAGATAAATCGGTATCACGGCATGCTGAAGGATGAATATAGGGAATTCATCACTCCATCGAAGTGTGAAACTTTGAATGAACTTATCAACTGGGCTCGGGATAAAGAGATAGAGCTGAAGCGACAGGTAGAAAGGGGGGAGAAAAGAGCGGCTAAAAAGCCCACAACTATGAGTCCGTCCAAGAAACCTAAGCAGCATGACAATAGAAACAAAGGAGGATCTAAAAGCAGTATTCATCCATGCAAAACTTGTGGGAAGCTTCATACCGGGGAATGTCTATTGGGAAAGAATGGATGCTACAACTGTGGTCAGGAAGGGCATCCTTACTATAAGTGCCCTAGTCCCGTGAGGACGTGTTTCAATTGCTTTACCCCTGGTCATGTCAAAGCCGAATGTCCGAAGCTTAAACAAAAGGGACAAAAACATGGAAAGAAGGATGAAAATCAGAAGGCTCGGGGAAGAATGTTTCAAATGACCACGGAGGAAGCTAAGGTTCTACCGAATGTTGTATCAGGTATTTTCTTAGTCAACCTAATACCCGTGAATGTGTTATTCGATTTCGGTGCTAGTAGATCTTTTGTGTCAGATGAACTTATGTGCCATCCCTCCTTTAGAAAAGAATGAATGTCTATACCCTTAGAAGTAGAGGTAGCGGATAGCAAAAGTTATTTGTTATGTGAAATTTGTAAAAACTGTAAGATCACCATAGAGAATGAAGACTTCGAAATAGATCTTATTCCTATGGTTTTGGGGGAATTTAAAGTAGTAATGGGAATGGATTGGTTATCCCGTTATCGTGCGGAAATACGATGCGAGGCGAAAGTCATTCATGTATTGTCACCTAATGGGGCTCGAGTAAGTATTCGTGGGGAAAGAAAATTAGAGACAAAATTGTGCACGATTGTCGAGGCAGTTAAGTACGCGAGAAATGAGGGTAAGGCATTTTTGGCCTATGTAATAGACACAAGACAAAAGACGCCTGAAATTGTAGAAGTTGAAGTTGTGAACGAGTATCCGGATGTGTTTCCGGATGATTTACCGGGATTACCACCAGAGCGAGAGGTGGAATTTCGAATTGAACTAAACCCGAGCGCCAAACCAGTGGTCAAGGCTCCCTATAGATTAGCTCCTGCCGAAATGCGAGAGTTAATGACACAGATACAAGAATTGCTCGATAAGGGCTTCATACGCCCGAGTGTGTCGCCCTGGGGAGCCCCGGTACTTTTTGTGAAAAAGAAAGATGGTTCGATGCGTATGTGCATCGACTTTCGAGAATTGAACAAGTTAATAGTGAAAAATAGATATCCCTTACCTCGAATAGATGATCTATTTGATCAATTGCAAGGGGCGAGCTGGTTTTCTAAAATTGATATGCGCTCAGGATATCACCAACTACGGGTACGAGAGGAAGATGTTGCAAAAACCGTGTTTAGAACTTGATATGGACATTACGAGTTTTTAGTAATGTCATTCGGGCTAACTAATGCGCCGGCCGCATTCATGGATCTTATGAATAAAGTATGCCGGCCCATGTTGGATAAGTCTGTAATAGTATTTATAGACGATATCCTGGTTTGCTCCCGTAATAGAGCCGAACATGCTAATCATTTGCGTGAAGTATTAGAAACTCTTCGGAGGGAAAAGCTTTACGCAAAATTTTCAAAGTGTGCCTTCTGGCTTAGAGAAGTGCAATTTCTCGGCCATGTCATCAATAAGGATGGTGTCTTGGTGGACCCAACTAAAGTGGAGGCCGTTATGAACTGGGTTCCTCCAAAGAACCCGAGTGAAGTAAGGAGTTTTCTGGGTTTGGCTAGGTATTATCGAAGGTTTATACAGGATTTTTCCAGAATAGCATTACCCTTAACCAAATTGACAAAGAAGAATGAGAAATTTGTATGGGGGCCTGAGCAAGAGAAAGCATTTCAAACGTTAAAGAGTAGACTGTCTGACGCACCAGTTTTAACCTTACTCGAGGGATCAGAAGATTTGATTGTATACACTGATGCTTCACATCAGGGGTTGGGAGCTGTTCTAATGTAACTGGGTAAGGTGATAGCCTATGCCTCAAGGCAGCTTAAACCACACGAAAGCAACTACCCAACGCTCGATCTAGAATTGGCTGCAGTAGTGTTCGTGTTGAAACTGTGGCGACATTATCTATAGGGAACGAAATGCACTATATATTCAGACCACAAGAGTCTCAAGTATTTCTTCGAACAAAAAGACTTGAATATGAGACAGCGAAGGTGGTTGGAACTAATTAAGGATTATGATTGCGAAATCCTTTATCACCCGGGGAAGGCCAATATTGTAGCAGATGCATTAAGCCAGAAGGAATACCCACCACCCATACAAGTTAAATCAATGAGAGTGGCAGTCACTCCTAAACTTTTGGAGTTGATCAAAGAGGCCCAAACAAAGTCCCTAAATGCTAATGATCCAATGAAGGAAAGAACGAAAGGCTTAGTTGGTGAATTAAAAATGAATGTTGACGGCATCATGACCAGGTATGGCCGAATCTAGGTACCTTGGTTATGTGAAGTGAAATCGCTGTTACTTGAGGAGGCCCACAAATCTCGTTATGCGGTACACCCCGAAGCAACAAAAATGTATCAGGATTTAAAGAAAGGATATTGGTGCCCCGGAATGAAACGCAACATTGTTAAATACGTGGCTAAGTGCTTGACATGTTCCCAAGTGAAGGCGGAGCACCAAAAACCGTATGGTAAATTACAACCTTTAGAAGTACCGGTTTGGAAATGGGAAGACATAACCATGGATCTTGTTACAAAACTTCCTAAAACAAAACGAGGTCACGATGCTATTTGGGTTATAGTCGACCGACTCACTAAAAGTGCTCACTTTTTGCCCATACGAGAAACTATTTCGTCTAAAAGGTTGGCGGAGATTTATACGAATGAAATAATAGCTCGTCACGGGGTACCTGTGTCTATTGTGTCGGATCGTGACACAAGATTCACGTCTTGGTTTTGGCATAGATTTCATGAATATGTGGGCACAAACTTGCGATTGAGTACCGCGTACCATCCACAAACAGATGGACAGTCAGAAAGAACTATACAAACGTTAGTAGATATGTTGAGGGCTTGCGTCATAGATTTTGGGGGGAACTGGGACGACCATTTGCCGTTGGTAGAGTTCGCTTATAATAACAGTTATCAGAGTAGTATTAAAATGGCGCCATATGAAATGTTGTATGGAAGAAAGTGTAGAACCCCTGTGTGTTGGGGAGAAATCGGACAGCGAGAACTCGCTCCTAAAGATGTTGTGGCGATAACGAATGAAAAGATTGATCTAGTGCGGGCTCGTTTGAAGGCAGCGCAAGATCGAAAAAAGTATTACGCGGACAAAAGGAGGCGCCCTATTGAATTTCAAGAAGGGGATCGAGTGTTTCTAAAGGTCACGCCGTGGAAGGGTATAATACGGTTCCGTAAACGAGGGAAGTTGGGCCCTCGATACATTGGGCCGTTCAATGTCATAGCCCATGTTGGAAAGGTGGCATACCAGTTGGAATTACCTCCGGCTTTAGATGGAATCCATAACACTTTTCACGTGTCACAACTAAGGAAATGTCTCGCGGATGAATCGGCTTATGTGCCACTTTACGATATCGAACAGGATGAGAAAATGAACTATGTTGAAAGGCCAGTGGCTATTAAGGATTCCAAAATAACGCATCTTCGAAGTAAAGCCATTCGACAAGTTCTAGTTCAATGGCAACATCGAAAAGGATCGGATCTAACATGGGAATCGGAAGATGAAATGCGAAAGCACTACCCGTCTCTATTTGGTACGTATTAAGGTTTCGGGGACGAAACCTCCTTTAAGGAGGGTAGACTTGTAACACCCCATAATTTGCATGATAAGGTTACTTGAATGTTTAAATGTTTTAAATAAATTAATTAAGTTATAAATAAATAATGAAAGTTTAAAAGTTAGAAAATATACATGAATGATAACTTAAACAACCTTGAGGGGTTAAACTTGTAAATATGTTAGTAACCTAATAAAAAACTAAAAACCCAGTATAGTGGGTGTGTGTGGGTCGCGAACAAGAAGCAGGAAGGAGAGGAAAACCCTTCTCCTTCATAATAACTCAAGAAATTTAGAAATTAAAGGTGTTGTTGATCCAAAAATCGAATGCATGAAGCTAATTCTTCGTTAATCTAGGCATATTGAACATAAGGTAAGTTGAATGTTGTATTTTGATGCATCTTCATGAACTAGGGTTTAATCAATTCGTGAAATTAAAGAAATTGAACTTGTGTATGAATTAGAATCATCATTAGAAGATGTTTTATGCTTGAATTCGTTTGCGTTGAAGGTTTGAAGTAAAACCCACTTAATCTAGTAGTATGGTGATCTTGTAGTTCCATAAAGTGAGTAATTGTGTTGGATGAAGGTATGAGTACTAGGATAATTGATAAATTACGATGTTGTAGAATGATTGTGTTATGTGATTTTTGATTGATAAAGAGTTTTGAAGACCACTAGAGAAATTATGCATAAAGCACTTGTACTCAGTGCTAAAATTGTTATACGTACACCAAGTGTTCGATTAAATGTTTGAATGGTTGATTCATGTAACTTTGAGTGAATTAGGATGTCTTACCTTGTGTGTAAAAATATGGAGATGATATTTGTGAAAAAGTGTGTGTGGAATGCGAATTTTATATGAATATGAAAGCTATGTAAATAAATGACATGATGTAAGTAAGAATGGAAATATGTGTAGGAATCAAGGAAGAAGGAGGAAGCTCCGGTTCGCAACAAAAATCTCAAGAACGAGGTAAGTTCGTTTACTTACAAGTTTATGTAATGATAGTAGTTGTATAATTATTGTTACAAATCCATGATTATTGCTAGTCTTATAATCCATTAATTTTTAGTTGAATTATAAAAGGTATGATCCAAATTGAATGTGTAGTCAAGAAGCAGGTTCCATTTTGATTCGTATTGAACGGGTCAATTGGGATTTGAATGGGAATGTTCATGATTTGGTTTATGATGATGGTCCATTATGAACGGGTTGATTAGTATGGAATAAGAATGAAAAAAGATGATAGATTGCCGAACCGTATCTAAACGGGTCGATCGCTTAAAAGAAAGATAAGAAGGAAGGTCTTAATATATGTTGACCCATTTGTTGGAGTTTACGTATTGATGATGATGTATGTAAAAGAATGGACATTAGAAAGTTGAATGTTATTGTTGGTAGAATTTAACGTTATAATATGTAAGCTTATTGAGAAGTTTCTTTGTTATAATAATAGGTAAATCTCAAGCTTAGGTGATACTGCCTCGCTCGGATCGAACACACCATATCGCCCATATATGCGCTTCCGGTTAAAGTCGCTTACTTGAAAGGGGTCAAAATGGTTTTTGTAATGTAATGTTAAACTTAAGATTTGGATGTTTGTAGTAGCTTGGATATTTCCCTTTAAAACTTATTTTGGGCAGTTTTGTCAAAATACTTGTAAGGAACTTTAGTATGGTCGTATCTTTCATATCTATAAAAGATGTCCTTGCGTTACATTTTGAATGAAATTTGTTTAAGAATAGGGAATCGTTTATTTTACGAACGGGTCATGCCTAAATTTTCTTTACATAACCAAAACAAAAAAAAAATACATGTCTTTTTGTATTCTTTTCGGATGTTGAAATAGTGGGCGTTTCAATTTTTTTGTTTCGTTTTGGTTGCTTTCATTTCTGTTCGGTTTTGGTTTTTATTTGTTTCGTTTTGGTTGGTTTTTTCGGTTTCGTTTTGGTTCGGTATTTTGACCTTTTCATCTTTTTGTATCGCTTTGGTTTGGTCGGTTTCGATTTTTTTGTTTCGTTCTGGTCAGTTTCGGTTTCTATACCGACACAAACACAAGGTATAATAACAATGAAATCATGTTTTTAGAAATGGCAAACAAATAAACCCAACCTGTTTCGTCCCGAATCCCATTCCGAACGGTACCCGATCTGACCCAAACCCGAATCCGTTCCAACCCAGACCCATTCTAACCCGACCCAAAACAACCCATTTTTAATTTGACCCATTTCAACCCTAACCTGTTCTGATCCTAACCCGGCCTAACGTCCTACACAAAACTCAAGAATCCAAGTCGGTTGGCTTAATTTCTTTATCTTTTTCTTTCTTTCACAAGCCACCACAGAAACAAATTGGAAATTCTTTTACGTGAATTACAACCAAATAAACAAAGTCTCTTATTTATGTTATACTGGGAGTCGCTCCCTAAATAAATAAAAAAAAAAAACAAAGAACTTATCTTTACTTGAGCAGCAATTGAACGAAGGCTAATGGTAAAAGACACGGCTTCTTGGGTTAGCGATGACAATTCTTCGAATAGGAAAACCAAACCTTCTTGCGAAACGTTTTCTGTGCAATCCCGCTCTGATACCAATTGTTGCCTATGTAAGATTAAATATTTATTTATTTATATTTAATCTAGTAGCCATCATTATCATTTATATAATATAGATCAAAATATATTAATAACCTATTAACAATTAGTTGGTAATTGTTGATGGACCATATTACCCTTATTAACTAATTAGGTTTCCTCTTGGGTGTATATATAAGGAGATTATTAGAGAGGTAAAAGGTTAGACACACAACCTAACAACATAACATCAAATTCGTCCCTCTATCTCCATAACCGAAATCATCCCTACTTTCGGTTTCATCACCATCATCACCTTACACCCTAAGGAGGAACCAGATCACACTGACAACTATGTCGAACTCCATGGCTGCGTCTCTGACTGGATTCTCTACTGATGCAATCAAAGGTATGTTATTTCATGTTTTCCATTATGTTTAAACAGAACTGATCAACATGTGGTATCAGAGCATATGTTGATAAATCAGTTCTGTTTTTCGTATCCATCATTCTGGGATCATAATCTGGAAAACAGAATTTCTTGAAAGTTTATAAAAATCAAAACTGTTTTCGAGTTTCATGAGCCGAAATAACTGTTTTCGGAGAATATGTTTGATAAATTGACTCGAAATCGTAATGGGAAAGATAATATCCGAAATTTGTTTACTAAAAGTCTAAAATTTCAGATTTCGGAACCCAGAATTGTGTTTTTAATTTATTAGGGTTCATCAAAATGTTCTAAGGAAATTCGAAAATTCCATAAATTTTGGAATATAATTTGGATTAGTGGATGTTTTTTCTAATGTTTGATCTAAATTTTATCTATTAAATTTTCGAAAACTGTTAAAGGATATTCAGTTATTATTTTCGAAATATTTGATAAGTTTAGATCCTCAATATAACAGGAAACATTATCCCACAATCCCTAAAAGTTCGAGTTTCAGTTATTATCACAAAACAGCTATTAACAGTGGAATCGAGATCATCAGTCTCGACTCGAGACCATCAATCTCGACTCGAGACTATAAGATCTCGACTCGAAATCATCAGGTTCTCAAAACTTAACAACTCGAGACCAGAAGTTTACAACTCGAGACCATCAGGTCTCGACTCGAGACTACAAAGTCTCGACTCGAGATCATAAGGGCTCAAAACTTCATAACTCGAGACAACAGTTGCGACTCGAGACCATAATCATCACAACTCGAGACTAAGGTTGCGACTCGAGACCATAATCATCACAACTCGAGACTAAAGTTGCGACTCGAGACCATAATCATCATAACTCGAGACCTCACTCGAGACCTCATTACTTTAAGCTGTTTAATGTGACCTAAAAAATTTTTATACTTAATTAATTAATAAGGATCAAATAATGTTTTAAGGATCATTACTTTAAGCTGTTTAACTCTAGATCCGCGCTAACAGGTGGTTTGCTATTAAACACTTGGTTTTGTTTATACTTAATTAATTAATAAGGATCAAATAATGTTTTACAAAACCAAACTAGCTTAACTTGAATGAGCTTCTGATGTATCATTTCTGGCCAAAGCTGATTTAATACATCTATTTATTGTTCAAGTATTATAAAAGGCTATGTTGAGTATGCATTACAAACGTGAAATGTCTTAATTCTGGCCAAAGCTGATTTAATTCATTTATGTTTAGCATGCTTGACACGTGCATAACTAAAGTGATTGTCTCATTTCTGGCCAAAGCTGATTTGTCACGATTACTTTGCACACATACTTAAATGATTACACTTCTGGCCAAAGCTGATTTGTCTTTGTTTAAGTAGAATTTTACTAAGTCTATTATTTTGATGTTAGTAATAGACATATCACAATTTCTTCACATAATGATCCTTATATTAATGATCCTTAGTTAATTTTATGATCATTTCGTCTGTCTTATTCTTAGTACCCATAATTTCCCTCACTATAATTTTCTTCTACATATATCTCATCCACTCTAATTTCTAAACCTAAAATGTTTGCTTTAATTAAAGTTTCTATTAGAATTAGCTCTTAAACTAAATCCTTGATTATTTCTTAAGACACGATAATCCTATTGCTCTCTTCTGATAAAGATTATAAAGAAGAAAATTAGAGCATGATGATTAGGACAAATCGAACATGATGTCTCTTATGATAATCAAGAACTCTCTAACATAATGCTGTCACTAAAGTTATTTCAGATTAAGTCTTTCCTAAGGCTAATCTCTTATATATGGAATAATCACTAGAACTCCTAAGATGCATGCCCTCTTTTAAAATTCTAAGCTATAAAGTTAAGTGGTATATGTGAATACATAATAATGTACAATACCATGACCCATAAAGTTAAGGGCTTACGCATGGAAATAAGTACATTTTCCAGTACATTACATATTAAGATTTTCAGTTATACAATTTGATGCCTTATAAATCAACTATAACACTCAAAAATACCAAAGTATAATGAGTGTGTTGATAAGCAACATATGTACAAAGAAATAAATGTTTGAAGCTGGAAAAATAAGTTGTTACTCACCTTACAACCACTTAAAACCTTAAAAGAGGATTGTTCTAAAGTCCATAGATAAATTACAACTGTTAATTCCACCTCTAAGGTTCTTCAAGGGAAAATCTCACTGCATCATTATATCATTAGACTAGACATAAGCAACGAGACTGTCCATTATTCTAAAGAACAGTTGGTTGAATTAATTAGATAGTCACTTATTAAAGATATTTAAGTCTACTAATTATAATATTCCTATTAACACATGATTAGTTGACTCTAGTTTTAAACGTTTCCTTACCAGAAGTTACCAAATAACTAACATGAGAGTTAGTGACAAAATTAAATGTTAAGGCTATAAGAACAATAATAAGCAGTCTTCTAACAACGTTTTTCGATACCGTATATATATTCTGAGTATTAATCAGAATATAGTATCATAATTAAGCAATGTTATGAAGGTTGTGAGGTTTACATAGTCAACATAAAGTCACACTTATCTTAAACTCTCATCTTATTTGTTCTAAATATCTGGATTGACACATTATTAAGATAAAACTAGATGATACCTTACACTTTCACAACTTTTGTCATCATGCAAATGAAAAATTTGACAAAATTAAAAATGAGACTTACAAATTTCATCCATTATAACCAAAATTCATGAGAAATCATGATATGGTTAATGAGGATGATTTCTTATCTAATCTCATTCTAAATGATTTTAAATCATGACGTTATAGCCCTAAATATTACTTGGCTTAAGGAATAAGTATAGGTCCATCATAAGTCATTCATTGACATTCGTGGAACTTATTCCAAATGGAATATTCAGACATAATTCATTTATCATTTAAAGACTATCTACTTGTATCTAAATTTTGTCGTATATGGCCCATGGTCTTAAAGAAATCTACTCATATATGTGCTTAACATGATTTCTATTAAATATGTCCCTAAGTTTTTATGACATCTGGACATTAAGGAAATAAAGTAAAGTCTAACATATATATATATGATAGGTTCCCACGTCACATACCTAATTGAAACTTCTCTTGTAGCATTCTAGAGATATTAAAAGATCAGTGGGAGCATTAAGTGTTTTAGAACAACTTGCAATAGTTGCAAGAGGTGGGGAGTGAAAACTTTACATTACTTCAATTTACACCTCTTGAACAAGACACTGCTCCATCTTGACACTGTTCTATCATAACTTGTCTCCTTAAAATCTAAAGCTACTTTTACAAAAGTTTCATTGTTGCTTAATTGTGGGCACACTTAGATTTCTTATCTAAACTAACATAATCCTCAACAAGAGAAACTACAATGACTAACGTCATTAATATGTTTTCTCTATTAGAATTTGTTTGGTCGTTAAATATATGACCCTAAGCATGCTGAGTTCCTAAAGTTTTCTAAGGTCAGTGGGAGTAGTCAAAGTCCTTATAATGACTTGCAAGGAATACAAGAGGCGGGGGGAAGAGTGTCATTAAATTTCACTCCAAATTTAACTCCAATTACACCTCTTGTACACCATACTGCACCAACTCTTACAAACTTAGAATCCTGAAAATGATAGCAACCTAACCAAGAGCTAATCCATAAAACTGAAACTTCTAATAAAACCCAATAATCAACTCAGGAGGTCATCTAGGTTTAAAAGCCTACTAACTTTGATGATTACATAACCTCCCTAACTGAAGTTGAAATGGATTTTGGAAAAGTTTATTGATCCTATCTCTCCTAATTAAGCAATTAGTGTCAATCAATCTTCTGAATAGAATAAAACTGTTTTCTAGTAAAACTGATTTTATGTGTTCGCATAACGTTTGGGATTTGATTGAATAACCTAAGAGTGTTCATAACTAAACCAAATCCTGATATAAACGTTAAGACACAAAGAAGCATGATTGATTGTCAAAGGTTGTACTCAGGAAGAGATATATTATTAAAGAATCTTTATTACATGTCTAACAAAAGATTTCTTTTAGGATCATCACTGTTCTAGTAGCTTATAATAGTTTTGAGCTACATTAGATGAACATTAAAACAATTTTCCCTAACAACTGGCTGACATATTTACATGTTCATAAAACAACCTGAAAGTTCTAAACTTAAGGTTAAAGAACAGTTTGTCTATAAGCCAATAAAATCCATGTATGGTTTAATGCAAACATCATAATGTGATGAAATCTTAACGCAATTATTTTCATCAACAACCAAGTGGAATAATGTACCTACCTCAAGATGAGTGGGAGCAACTGAGATAAACTTGTCTATATAGATGATATTCTTTTGACAAGTAGATGTTACATAAGTCAAAGCATTGTTAACACAAACTTTGATATAATAGATCTCAGAGATATCTCTTACATAATAGATATCATAACATGTTGAGATAGACCAAAATGGAACATTACTTCCGTTCCATAAGTTTAACATTAAATTGGTCCTTACATATGTAACAAACAATACTGCTCTCCTTTAGAGGATAATAGGATAAATGAGATTATTTCTTACGCTTCATTAATTAGAAGCCTTATGTAAGTTCAAGTCTATACTCGTTTAGATATTACTCACATTGCAACACACTAGATATGTCTAGATTAATGTGAAGCATTTAATAGAGTATTACAATATCTTTAAAAGAAACAAGAGGCTATAATTTAAAGAAGAAGTGAGAACTCAAACCGGTTTATTACTCTAACTTTGTAGTGTTCAAAGATGACAAAATGTAATTTTGGGTATATCTTTATGTCAGCAGACAAAACCTATCTCATGGAGGAGTCATAATGGACTGATATCAACAACCTAAGTTATAACGACATAATATAGTCACTAAATGTTGTTGAAAATTTATCAGTGGACTCATAACTTTATTAACTCCATATAACTAATGTTTTGAAGACTTAGTGTGATAAAGTCAGCTACCATGTCTCCTTGAACAGTAACAGTTCGAGAGGTGCTGCATTAAATTTTGATACGCAATTAATTATTCGTTTATGAACGAATTGAGGAAACTAAATTTTTGTATCGAATGCATTCATGATATGCCTAAGGATCCTATAACTAAAAGTCTATCACCCATAACTATTATGTAAGCGCTTATAATAATCACGGGTATATTGATGACTATGTACAACTGCATATCGTACTATGAATTACTAACTATTAATTAATTTTCCTCACCAGTTTGATTTTGTATGTCTCTAACATATGTTCTGCCGGTGTAATGACATACATATAGACAACTATAAATACAAATCAAACGTTAAAGGGCTTACTTATTTTGATCATAACTGTTAGGTTTTAAATTAAGGCTATAGTATGACTAATGGGGGTCCTGAGTCGCATAATGATTCAACGGCTGTATTTCTCTGCTATAGTACTTGTTTAAGGCTAAAATGAGTATTAACTTCTGATCAGACTTATCTAATGCTCATGATAAATGATTATTCGGCTAAGTGGGAGAATGTAAGATTAAATATTTATTTATTTATATTTAATCTAGTAGCCATCATTATCATTTATATAATATAGATCAAAATATATTAATAACCTATTAACAATTAGTTGGTAATTGTTGATGGACCATATTACCCTTATTAACTAATTAGGTTTCCTCTTGGGTGTATATATAAGGAGATTATTAGAGAGGTAAAAGGTTAGACACACAACCTAACAACATAACATCAAATTCGTCCCTCTATCTCCATAACCGAAATCATCCCTACTTTCGGTTTCATCACCTTACACCCTAAGGAGGAACCAGATCACACTGACAACTATGTCGAACTCCGTGGCTGCGTCTCTGACTGGATTCTCTACTGATGCAATCAAAGGTATGTTATTTCATGTTTTCCATTATGTTTAAACAGAACTGATCAACAGCCTAGACAGTTCAAAAAGTTGTATCAAACACGAATACGAGATATTTGGAGGACAAACCCATCTATTCAATCAACAAACTTACGAACTTACAAAGAAAATGGACAAATAAAAACATTAACTTAGACTCTTATTTATAGCTCTACTAAACTTCCTCTCCAAGACATTAAACCTTTCTTAAACTTATTACAATACCAATTACCTAAAATATATCAAACTTTAATAAAACATATTAAAATAAATCTCTAACTTTACTAATTATTCAAAATTAACCTTCAGTTCTTGTAATGCCTTTCGACAATGTCCAATAGCCGACTTTCCTTTCTTCAAGATCGATCACATTTACTATTTCATATCCATTAGAGGTTAGATTTCTTTTGGTAAGCCTAAACTCATCATCCATGCCTTTCAGCAATTGATCCCAACAATTCTGATCCGATGTATGTTTCTGGGCCAACGATAATAAGAAGATCAAGTACTATTAAAGCAAATGAAAGAAATGCACAGTTTGGGATAAAAATTAAACATGTGAATATTTAAAGGTGATGCTATGCATACACCTCGAAGCATTTACATCCCTTTCTCTATATCCATTTTTATAATTACATTAAAAATTATTATATTTTTTCTATTTTTATCAATTAAATAAAATGGTTTTATATCTTTATCTTTTATTATTTCTCTCTTCTTCACCTACAACAATTTTCAAACAATATTAAAAAATTAATACGGGTGAACAATACTTCTCAAATATACATATTAATAGTAACATTATTTCTCTCCTCAACTCACAACCATTTCTATATATATTAATAAATGATATGATTTGGGTCATTTGTCTTTGAATGGTGGAGCCATTTTGCTTATGTGGCATCCATTGGTTTGGTGGAGGTTGATTTTGGGAGGGAATTCATTCTAAATACACTAAATTCTTCTTGGACGCGGGATCCGAAAGAAAATGGGTAGGATTAATGGATCCTTTATATTTCTTTTTTGCTCATTCTTCTTTCACACTACTCATCCACAAACCCTAAAGAAACATAGTTGCAGCTGTCTCTCCCTCCTATCGCCACCGCCAAGATCCTCCATCAGTTCCACAAAATCTCACCTACCGACAATCATCTTCTATCACTTTAACCTAATGGTGTTCTTGATTCTTTGAAGCATTCGACAGAGATCCAAGGTTGCAACTGTTTTTATATGTTATTTAGATGTTTCTGAATCTTTCTTTTATTCGCTACTAATTATTTTCTTTCAGATCCGAACATAAAAATTGCAGGTATGTTGTTTATTCAGATGATAGTACAACATGTTGATTATTTTCTTAATCAAAACGAGATTTTTTCTATTACTCTTCATTCATTCTATTTCCTTTTTTCAAACAGAACCCTAATCTACCGCCACCATAGCCATCATCAACATGGTATTCTCCATTGTTCATCGATCTAGAATTCACCATCAATGGGTACGAATTAACTCTTTTAGTTTTGGTTTTTTGATTGTTAAAGTTTTGTCGGTGATAAAGGAATCCTTTATTTTATTTCGACGCAATCTCATTTGGGAGGATTTTTTTGTTTCCTTGATTATATAAGGTATTACAGTTTTGACTGTTTTTTTATTTAGATTATTTATTCATATGTGTAACATTCTGTAATTCGATGTGGATTCGTACTATGGCGATTTGAAAATTTCTGTTTGGTTTTGGTTTCTGTTGTGTAGGAATTTGATTATTCATTTTCATCTGGATTGTCTGATTTTTATTTGCAATGATTACTTTCTAGGGTTTGAATTGACAAATCTGAATTTGGTTATCTAATTAGTTAGGGTCTAAATACTCTGTTTAGGGTTTCAATGATTTTTATTCCATTATTGTTTCTTTTTTTATGGATATTCGCAGGTAGTTTTTTGTGCCTGGGAAGATCCTTCAACAAGACATAATCAAGGTTATAGTTTTGGCATTTTCGTATCATTTTTTTATATTTTTTTTTTGCTTATGTTGAATTATGAAGATAATATAACTCTAATTGCAGGCATGAGTGATTTGTTATTTTTTATACTATTCGAGGATAATACTGATGCTTTTTGCTGCTTTGAGATGTTTCTAGGAAGAATGGTTTCCTAATCTTGAATCTTTTTTGTTTCTTATTATTCTTTTGTGTGTATACCATGTTCAACAATACTTTTATATTTTCCTTTAATTTACTTTATCAAGCATGAAAATTTTCAAAAGGAAGGAACAATGGGTGGGTGTAATCAATCAATTAGAAGCAATTTGGCATATATTAGAACATGTAGACAGAGAAATGTTCACTCACTTATCACAAATAAGTGCTAAAATCCTTCATTTTGTTTTAGTGAAATTAAACTGGAAATTTAGATTTAAAAATGCACTAAGTTTTTCAAATAGTTTCTATCTATTTTGCAAGAATTGGGTAATGTGTTCTTATATCTCATAGTTTCTACCTTTTTGCGAGAAATTATTTCTTAATTTCTTATTAATTTAATGCACAGGCTGAAACTCCACAAACTGAAATTCAAAATGCACATGATAGCGGTGTTTGGATCTTGCATGGCATCCCATTTGGTGTCTTCTTTGTAGGTAAATCAACCACACATTTCATCTAATTTATTTTGAACATATGTCCAAGTTTATTGTTGCATATATGCATGTTGGTGTGTGTGTGTATATATATATGTAAATATGGTATATTTTTTGAATTTCCAATACTGAAGTCAAGAAATTGTTGATGCAATGGCAACAGTGACAACACGACAAAGTTTTTGGTGAAGAAATAAGCCTGACAGCTCGTGATAAATTCAAGATGAGCAGTGGTGGTGCTATCGGATGGTCATGGTGAGTCTATGGGTAGTGGTTTGATTAGGCACTAGACTGTATTAGGTTCCGATGACACAGGTATGCTTCTTTTCAAGTTTTATTGTTGATGTTTGATTTTTGGATCACCAACATCCTACAAGAGTTGGATACGGTGGAGCCGTCACATGATGGTGGCGGTCGTCGTTTTGAAGGAGGTGGATACGATTGAAGATCTGATTCTCTGCATACATTTTCTTTGTTCTTCGGCGATTCATCCATTGTTAACACATGTATGCTCTTCCATTTTGACGTTTGTTATTTTTCAGGTTTTTTTATGTGGTAGATCTTTGATTATTTTTTTCTGTTGTTTTCGGGTATTGTTCATCCGCTAATTTATTCGACAATGATTCGCAATGGCAACACCGTCGTCTCATCAGAGTGGGCGGTTGAAAAAGATTTTGCCAGGATTGCGTTCAAATCGAGAAGATGCAAAGCAGGTTGACTTGTTGACGCAGTTATGTTGGATGCTTTCGATTGAATGGAAAATTCACTAAGTTCCTTTTGGTAACATTTGCGTTCCTTTGCTTATCTCATGTATGGTAGATCCGACTGATTACACAATTTGTTTTACCAAAAGGGACAGACTTTGATTTATATGCTCAAATCTTGAATATTAGTTTGTAATTGTTGGTGTCAAAAGAGTGTAGAATGGCCACTTTTTATTATTGTTTTCAAATGATGCATTTTATTGTTGTCAAATAGCTTATCTCTTACAAAAACATTTCTGGCAAAAAGGGCAGTTTCTGGTGCATTTTCTTGCTGTCAAAAGATGAAATTCTTTATGGTTTTAATGGTTGTCAAACTTTCCGTAAACTCAGACCATTCCTCAGGACAGAAAAGACAACTTTCCAGGTCCACAGGTATGCTACAACACTATACACAACAGTCTTATGTTATCCTAAATTTGAATCTGTACAATGATTTACTGTTGGAATGCAAGGACCGTGACTTAATATCTTGCATCTATAGATGACTAGCCCTACAGATCCGATCATATATGTTTTTCTATTATTTACGGGCTCTTTTTGTTATCTTAAAGGGTATTAGCTACTTCTTTATTGTAACAACTCTCCGTGAATATATTTTTGTAAAATATATATACATTTATATAATAAAATTTAAATATCCTACCCATGAATATTCACGGGTGATAACCTATAATCATATATTTAAAATTAATGCACGATCAATATGAATAATAGTGTCATACTTTATCGTCAGTTATAAACTTCTAAAATTAACTTCTATATATTTAGTACTTATATTGTATTGACCATTTTTTCAAAACTTCCTAATTAATCGTTAATATAATTAATGTGAAATTTAAGGTGGTTAAATTCAAAATATTTAGTTAGGAAACTTTTGACAATTGTAATACATAATATACCGTGTATTATATATTTTTTTAAATTTCTTTTTCTTAAATCAACATTTTGTATACTTTCCTTTATTACTTCATTAAAAATTAAAAATACGTAATATATTTTAACTAGTATGATGTTTTTCAAAAAAAAAAAAAAAAAAACCATTTAGTCAACCTTCATATTAATTTATTTGTATCTCATTCTTTATTTTCGCTTTTTATTGTTGACATAATATTTATAGATGACCAGCCCTACAGATCCGATCATATATGTTTTTCTATTAATTACGGGCTCTTTTTGTTATCTTAAAGGGTATTAGCTACTTCTTTATTGTAACAACTCTCCGTGAATATATTTTTGTAAAATATATATACATTTATATAATAAAATTTAAATATCCTACCCGTGAATATTCATGGGTGATAACCTATAATCATATATTTAAAATTAATGCACGAACAATATGAATAATAGTGTCATACTTTACCGTCAGTTATGAACTTCTAAAATTAACTTCTATATATTTAGTACTTATATTGTATTGACCATTTTTTCAAAACTTCCTAATTAATCGTTAATATAATTAATGTGAACTTTAAGGTGGTTAAATTCAAAGTATTTAGTTAGGAAACTTTTGACAATTGTAATACATAATATACCGTGTATTATATATATATTTTTTTTAATTTTCTTTTCTTAAATCAACATTTTGTATACTTTCCTTTATTACTTCATTAAAAATTAAAAATGCGTAATATATTTTAGCAAGTATGATTTTTTCGAAAAAAAAAACCATTTAGTCAACCTTCATATTAATTTATTTGTATCTTGTCGCAACCCCCGTCCCCTAATACCCTGGGAACAAGCGGCCGCGGCCAGTCTTGGTGGTATCGGGTGTTTATCATTTTGGCAGCGGAATTTACATCAGGACTGTAGTTAGGAAATATTTTATCAGAGTAAAATACCACGCTTTTATAATATTCCATACATGGGAAAATCCCAAGTTTTCATAACATACATTTTCATATGGATAAACCTTATTTTATTCAAATAAAACATCTTTTTATTTAGGTAACGTTTATAGCCACTTTTCCAAGCCTTCAGTGCTGTCCAGCTGGCTTCTATTTGGCTTTCACATTTTGTTACCTGAAACGCGTTTAAAAACATTTTGTCAGTGGGAAATACTGGTGAGTGAATCCCAGTTTAATCAAGACAGATTTTTTTATCATTCGCAGTATTGAGGACGATCTCTCAGTTATATTTGTTTCCAATTCTTACTTTAATTACCACCCACGGTACTGTCGTCCGACTTATGGTCATGTTACTACTCACAGTGTAGTAACAAATTTTGTATACAAAACCCCAAATATACCGACGATAATTGTAGAATTACAAATACTCAATCACTGGCAATATAATGTAAAACATTGAGGTTTTGTAAAAACAGTTTATACATAAAGGAGATTACTCACAAAAAGGTTTACAAAAAGAAGGATTACTCACATTGCTGTCTTAGGTTTTCTTTAAGGATTTCCTGGTGATTATCTATAATTTACACAAATGCACACGTGTTAGTATAATAACCCAATATTTACATTAGTAATACCCTCTCCGAGACGGCATTCCAACGACTACGTCGGGCAGAACCACGACAGCCGTTACGAAACTCAGGATCAATCGGGCAGCGTATCTAATACGTAACCGGGGTTATGATACTTACAACAGAGCAGAACTTCGTTAATTAAGGGGGTATTATATCCAAAATTACTTCAACTATAAAGAAATTCGAGAGAGAGAGAAAGAGAAATGAACGACTGGAACTGAAGGCCTATGCCCTCGATTTATAGGGCCTGATTTGGGTTTCGTCGCGCCCCGCGAAGGTGGTAGCCAAGGGCTACGCGGCCCGCGAGGGTGGCTAGGGTAGGCCCTAGCTGATCCGACTCACTCCCTAGCTCCAACACGTTGCTGCCACGTGGCAGCACCGGGTGTCGCCTTGGTGACTAGTTGTCGCGGCCCGCGAAGGAACACAAGGGGGTCTTCGCGCCCCGCGAGCGACCCAAAATCTGGTTTTTATTTTATTTTTTAATTACATAAGGTATTTAGGGCTCGGTTTTCGCATACGGGGTATATTTTAAGACATTATAGGGGTACTTTAAATATATTAAGGGTGTCGAAAATATTTAGGAGGGTTGTTATATCCTCCCCACCTTATTTTAGAGCTCGTCCTCGAGATCTACTGGAACAGGTGTGGGTATTTCCTTTGCATTTCTGATTCAAGCTCCCATGTGTACTCTGGTCCTCTCTTGGAATCCCATTTTACTTTGACCAGAACTAATCTCTTGTGTTTGAGATTCTTGACTTTCCTGTCTTTAATTTGTAGCAGTCTTTCTACAAATTTCAACTGTTCATTCACCTCTATATCCTTAAGAGGTACTACCAGTGATTCATCGGCTAAGCACTTTTTGAGATTGCATACATGAAATACATCATGTATTCCTGCCATTTCCTCTGGCAGTTGTAGCTAATAGGCTACAGGTCCTATTCTTCTAATAATCTCAAAAAGGGTCCAACATCCCTGGGGCTTAGCTTTTCCCTTTTAATGAATCTTACCACTCCTTTCCAAGGAGAAACTTTTAATAATACCTTGTCTCCTACCTGAAATTCCAATGGCTTTCGCCTGTTTTCAGCATAACTCTTCTATCGATCGCAAGCTGCTTTTAGTCATTCCTTGAATTGAATAATCTTGTCGGTTGTTTCTTATACTATCTCAGGTCCGGATAGTTGTTGTTCTCCAATTTCTGCCCAACAGACTGGGGTTCGGCACTTTCGTCCATAAAGTGCTTCGAATGGTGCGGCATTGATACTTGTGTGATAACTGTTATTATAAGAAAATTCTATTAACGGTAAGTGATCATCCCAATTACCTCGGAAATCAATTACACAAGCTCTAAGCATATCTTCCATTGTCTGAATTGTCCTTTCGCTTTGCCCGTCAGTTTGAGGATGATAAGCTGTGCTTAGATTTAGCTTGGTTCCCATTGCTTTTTGGAAACTTGTCTAAAAATGAGAGGTAAAACGGCTATCTCTATCAAACACAATTGATAAAGGAATTCCATGTAATGAAACTATTTCATTTACATACAATTTAGCTAATTGTTCCATATTGAAAGTTTCCTTCATTGGAAGGAAATGAGCTCACTTAGTTAGCCTGTCTACAATCACCCAGATTGTATCATTACCTTTTCTTGTTTTGGGTAATTTGGTAACAAAATCCATTGTTATCAATTCCAATTTCCATACTGGCATTTCTAACTGTTGCAACAAACCTGAGGGTTTCTGATGTTCAGCTTTAACTTGCGAACAAGTTAGACACTTAGTTACATAAGCTGCTATATCCTTCTTCATTCCTATCCACCAAAAATTCTTTCTTAAGTCCTGATACATCTTATCACTTCCAGGATGCATCGTATACTTAGACTTATGGGTTTCTTCTATATATACGGTGACGTAGGTTTCCTAATTTAGGTATCCACATTCTTTTCTCATGGAATCTCCAAATTCCATATGTTCCTTGTTTTAATTCCTTAATCATTCCTTTCAATTTCTTAGTATCATCATTGATTACTGATTCTTGTGCTTTTCTAATCTGTTCATTTAAATCTACTTGTAGATTTAATTTAAGAGAACGTACTCTTTTTGGCTTTTCGTGATACTTTCGACTTAAAGCATCGGCTACTACGTTAGCCTTTCCTGCGTGATACTGGATATTACAATCGTAATCACTTAATATTTCCATCCAATTTCTTTGTCTCATATTCAACTCCTTTTGCCCGAAAACATACCTTAAACTCTTATGATCAGTGAAAATGGTAAACTTACTGCCGTAAAGGTAATGTCTCCAAATCTTCAGGGCAAAAACTATGGCTCCTAGTTCTAGATCATGGGTTGAATAATTCTATTCATGATTCTTAAGTTGTCTAGATGCATAAGCTATAACCTTTTGACGTTGCATCAACACACATCCATAACCTAACTTAGAAGCGTCACAATAGACTACAAAGTCTTCAGTTCCTTCTGGTAACGCTAGTATAGGTGCGTTGGTTAATCTTTGCTTAAGAATTCTAAAGGCTTCTTCTTGTTTTGGTCCCCATTCAAACTTAACTGATTTATAGGTTAACTTAATTAAGGGAATGGCTATTCTAGAGAAATCTCGAATAAATCTTCTATAATAACCGGCCAATCCTAAGAAACTTCTAACCTCAGTTGGTGACTCAGGGGTTTTCCATTTGGTAATTGCCTCGATCTTGGTGGGATCTACATGAATTCCTTCATGATTAACTAAATGTCCAAGAAATTGTACCTGTTCTAACCAAAACTCGCACTTTGAAAACTTAGCATAAAGCTTGTCCTTTCTTAATAAACTTAAAAGTGCATGCAGATGCGCTGCGTGTTCCTCTTTACTCTTAGAGTAAATAAGAATATCATCTATGAAGACAATTATGAATTTATCCAAATATGGCTTACATATTCGGTTCATCATGTCCATAAATGCGGCTGGGGCATTGGTTAAACCAAATGGCATGACAGTAAATTCATAATGGCCATACCTTGTTCTAAATGCGGTCTTAGGAATGTCCTCTTCCTGTACCTTTAATTGATGATATCCTGAGCGTAAATCGATTTTACGAGCTCCTTGCAATTGATCGAACAGATCATCGATTATTGGTAATGGATACCGATTTTTGATCGTGACTTTGTTCAATTCACGGTAATCAATGCACATACGCATAGATCCGTCTTTCTTTTTAACGAATAAAATCGGTGCTCCCCACGGCGATGAACTTGGTTGTATGAATCCTTTCTCCAACAATTCGTCTAACTGTTTCTTCAGTTCCTGCATTTCTGCTGGTGCCAAACGGTAAGGTGCTTTGGCAATTGGTGCTGTTCTTGGTAGCAGATAGATCCTGAATTCGACTTCTCTATCTGGCGGTAGCCCTGGTAATTCTTCTGGAAATACATCTGAAAACTGAGACACTACTGGGATATCTTTTAGTTCTTTCCCTTTAGTGTTAATGATTATAGAAATCAAATATACTAATGATCATTTTCGTACATAACTTGCATTTTTCATCACAGAGATGAATTTTGTGGATCCAGATGGCTTATCTACTTTAATTGTGATCTTTTCACCCTTTGGTAAATTTACTTGGATTGACTTTTAATCACATAAAATATTGGCTTTATTGGCTATTAACCAATCCATTCCTAACACAACATCAAATCCTGCCAGATTCATTGGGTAAAGGTTTGCAATGAACTTTTCATTTAAAAATTCTATTCTTGCTCCCTACAAGATTTCAGAAATCCTAACGGTTTCCCCATTCGCTGTCTCTACTAGACATTCTTGTGGGAGTTTAGTTAATGGTTGATCGAGAAGTTTGCAAAATGAAGTATTAATAAAACTTTGGTTCGCACCAGAGTCAAATAATACTTTAACAAAAACATCATTAACTAAAAACGTACCGGCTATTACGTCCGGAATCATCTTGGCTTCTTCTGTAGTCAGAACAAATGCTCTAGCATTTTTGGTAGTCTTGTTGTTCATGGCTGGAGCTAGTTTCGGACAGTTCGGCTTGATGTGACCTTTTTCTCCACAGTTGAAGCACACTCCATTGCTTGGTTTCTTCCTACAATCTTCTTCCTTGTGTCCTGGTATCTTGCAGAAATTGCAGTAAATGGAGCATCTTCCTGAATGCTTTCTCTTGCAATATTTGCAGTAGGGTGCAGAGGTAGAGCCTACATTTTTCCCACGGTTGGAATTTCCATAATGAAATTCTTGGGTATGTCTTTGGGTTAGGTTTCTCCTCTGGTCTTCTTCTCGAGTACGTACTAATTCATCAGTCAAGGTGTTTGCTAGTTCTACAGCTTCTTCTATAGTTTGAGGTCTAGCTGCCTTGACTACATGCCTAATCTCACTAATTAATCCCCAGATGTAACGGTAGATTAATACTGGTTCTGGTGATGCAAGGGTCGGCACTATTCTAGCATATTCAAAGAATAACATAGTGTAACCCTTACTATCCACTCCAGTCATTCTAAGGTTTAAGAACTTATTTGCTATCTGTTCTTTTTCATTGGGAGGGCATAATTTCCTTTCTACCATATTCTTAAATTCCTCCCATTCCATATTGTAAATTCTGTCACTTCCCCTAGATTGGAGGATAGTGTTCCACCATTCTAAAGCTGAGTTCTTAAACAGATTGGAGGCTAACATTATCTTATCCTCTTCCGCACACTTGCTTATTTTTAAGACTGCTTCAGTCTTTTCTACCCAACGTAAAGCTGCAATGGCCCCTTCATTGCCTGAGAATTCCATTGGTTTACAAGACCAAAATTCTTTATAAGAACAACCATAAGACATGGTTCTTCTTCTTTTGGGAATGGGCACTTGAAGTATGGATCCATTATTCACGCTGTGTTTAGGTTCAGTTGGTCGTTTACTATCACGGTTACTTTTATTATCAGTGTCCCTAACAGTTTGGATAATAAATGGCATTGCGTCTATAATTCATTATGCCACAATATGTTGGATGGCACTGTTATCCACTGGGTTTCCATTGTTATCATTGTTCGTGTCACACCCTCAAATCCCACCTAGGGCATGTCCCTATTAGGTGTGCGACGTTCCAACAACGAGCCACTAATTATATCGAACGCATTCAAATATAAAAAAAATAAAATCCTTGATCATGAATAAAATACCGTCAGCAAATTTAAATGAAAGCCAAAGTACGCAGCGGAAGCAAAGTTAAACAGTTTTAAAACCAAAGCAATGTATCAAGAACCAATAAGATAAATCCATCCAGTAAAACCATGACCACTCCTGCTGCTCCAGACAGCAAGTCCTGATGTGAAACAGCTAACGACCTACAAGCATGCAAACAAGTGTGTCAGACGACGCTGGTGAGTTCAAAGTTTTGTTATCGAGTTTAGTTACCAGTCACATGTGTAAAACAGTTCAATAAGATGATTTGTTGATTTGATGTTTCGTTGTTTTGATGTTGTTATTACTCGGTTACCGAATAGCTACAAGATATGTGATTGCCCAACCCCAATGTCTCTATCAAAACATTGGTCATGCTTTAAGGAAATTAGTTCATGACCGTCCTCCCCGGTACGGTGTGAGGGTGCCAAACCTAATAGCGCTATCAACTAATAACCTCGTTGCCTCCTCGGCAACTGTCAATAGATGTAAGGGGTCTTACGAGATAGATACTGAGTACAATAACAAACATCCCAATAAACACGCGTTCCTCCCCGGAACGTTACCCGATATCCCTCCCCGGGATGCATGCTTGAGAAAAAGCAGTGAACTCACCTTGGATTGCTCGGTAATGAAATTTACTTATTCCCAGTTGATCTACCCACCACGTCCTAATCATGGTTATCAATCTAATCAGTTTCGTATTCACATCTAGCTTCGTATCTCGTCACAAGTTACCCACATAAGTATATATATATATATATATATACACGTAATATCACATAACAATTAATAGTTGATCACGTAACACACTTAACCATATTATACATCGTAACCATTATACGTACTAGACACTTGGATCACATGGGAATTATATCATACATGACCTAGTTCACCATATTATAACCATTTGTTAATCATTGAAAGCTTATATAACAATTCGGCCCAACTTAATTACTTAAATTCATTAGTTTATTCTTTACAACAGCCCACTGCTAACCCTTATTTCTTTCACAATTTCATATAGATCAATATCATAGATGTTCAAAGTCAAGACGAACATTCCTCAACCGGTTCCATCCAATCGATTAAACCAAATATTATACTCAACCTATTATTTCATTTATCAAAATAACTCATGTAGCACATAATCTCTAAATCATATCATAACAATATTCATATTCCATTTACTGATCGATCATGTAGTTTATTATGACATAACATGCATATTAATATAAGATATCCATTAAAACACATGACTAAGGGACTCACCAATTAACAAATATATAACCTATGTTTCTGACAATTCACATGCAAATATGAATAGCATGGCCGACAACATGATTCATGGATCCTTATCTAAATTGGTTGCACTATCAAGATGCTTCACATGTAATGTTGTAGGGTATTTATCACAATGGAAAATTATATATATACAGCACATAATCATCAAATAACCAACTAATTTCAATAATCAAATGAAACACTAACCAATCGACTGATGGGAGTATGATAATGATGATCACGACAGGGGGGTTTCTTCGAGAGCTACTGCCGTCGCTATCCTTAGGGGTCTAGGGTTTGGTGGTGATAAAATTTACGTACAATGCAACTCAATATATGCAACAATGATAGAGTTTATGATCGGCCCCAAGGTTAAACATAATTTGGGCTCTAACCGGCCCAGCATGGATTTCGTTTATGTGTGCTAGTCCGGCCCAATCAGTGTATTATGGGTTAGCCTAGTTTGCGGCCCAAGTCCTAAACCCCATGACCCAAACTTGGGCTTGGGTTAATCATGTGTGGTTATTAGTGCTAATCCGGGTTGGGCCTCGGGCCCAGTTATGAGCGAGGTTGACACGTATACACAAGCAGTAAATAAATACACACGGAAACACACGTTAAGATTTTGTGTGAAATGTAAGCAATGCTAACCTTTAAAACACGGGTTGTCACATCATCCCCAACTTGAAAAAAATTTCGTCCTGAAATTTGATAAGTAAGCACAAAAGAGTGAAATGAGGTGATCAAGATTGTTGCGGGTTTGGCTCGGGTGTCACATCATCCCCAACTTGAAGAGGAATCTCGTCCCGAGATTCACCAGCTTTACTAGATTCTGGTTTGTCTTTAGGAAAAAGGTGAGGATACTTGAGCTTCATTTGATCTTCTCGCTCCCATGTGAACTCCGGTCCCCGCCGCGAGTTCCAACGGACTCGAACAATCGGAATACGACTATGCTTGCGTACTTTGACCTCCCTATCCATGATCTCAATAGGTTCTTCGACAAACTGCAACTTGTCGTCGATCCTCAACTCTTGATATCGTACCACTAGCGGGTCGTCTGCAAAACACTTCTTCAACTGCGAAACGTGGAAGACATCGTGAACATTACCCAGCTCAGCAGGTAATTCTAGCTTGTAAGCCACTGTACCGATGCGCTCAAGAACTCTAAACGGCCCAACGTAGCGTGGATTAAGCTTGCCACGCTTTCCAAAACGTACAACACCTTTCCATGGTGAAACTTTCAACATGACGCGGTCATCCACTTCGAATTCTACCAGCTTGCTACGTTTGTCGGCATAGGCTTTCTAACGATCACGAGCTGCGGCCATACGTTTCCTGATCTGAACAATCATCTCCGAAGTTTCTAATACCAGCTCAGGACCTGAAATCTGACTGTCACCCACTTCAGCCCAACAGAGAGGTGAACGACATTTCCTCCCGTACAATGCTTCAAACGGAGCTGCCTTGATGCTAGTGTGATAATTGTTGTTGTAGGAGAACTCAACCAACGGCAAATGTTTCTCCCATCCTTTCCCAAAATCAATGACACACGCTCGCAACATGTCTTCTAGTGTCTGAATAGTGCGCTCACTCTGACCATCAGTTGTGTAATGGTGATAGGTAGTGCTCATGTCTAGACATGAGCCACAAGATCTATGTGCTGTCTGCCATAAATCGAGTATAAACACGGATCACCACTCGAGATAGTAGAAGTTGGCACCTCGTGCCTAGAAACCGCCTCTCTTAGAGGAATATTCACAAGCTATGAAGACTCGGCAGTTTCCTTAATTGCAAGAAAGTGTGCTGGTTACATGAGACAATCAACGATCACCCAGATGATATCGTCTCCGTTTTGGATTTTAAGTGGATCAGTGACAAAATCCATGGCAGTCTGTTCTTATCTCCGTATGGGTGTTTCCGGTTGCTGACCCAAACCAGAGGATTTCTGATATTCCACCTCGACTTCTGCACAAGTCGAACATCGTTCACATACATTGCTATGTGGGCCTTCATGCCCGGTCATCAGTACTAGATTTATGAATCCTAATATCTCCTATCAAAACCCAGAAGACTAGAATATCGAGGCTGGTGTGCTTTGCTCAACACAAGTTCCCTACAGTTGTCGTATAGTGAGACCCATATTCGCTCCATGAGGTAGCGAATATCGTCCGACCCACCAAAGGTTGCTTCTCTATGCCTCGCATGGGTTTAACTTGAAAATTCTCTTCCTTCAGTTCTACAGTTTGAACAGAGCGAGTCTGATCAGGTAGGTTAGAGTCGATAGCGAGCTGCAAAGCTTGTGCACGTTCAGGTTTCACAGTCGTAATCATTCAAAAGTTACACTCAGCGATGCCATTACGTGTTTTAGCTCTTTCGAAACAAAGGTACACGAGAGGCCCTTGTGATCGGCCTAAGCGGTGCATTTGGTACCGTCCAAGTAATGCCTCCAACTTAAATCCAAAGACAATGGCTTCCATCGCAGGTTGTGACTCATTCCATTCTTCTCGTAACTCCACTATGTAAGCCATCACCATCTCGTGTTGCATCGGCGTGTAACTGGGACTCCGATTCAAACCATCATGGTATACCACTAAATCACCCGTACCCTCGGGTGAGGACGATGCTCAGTGCATTGTAGTGTTGGGTTTCGAAAGCTAAAAAGACGTTCTCCTGTTCCGTCTCCCACGGATACACAGCACACTGCTGTGTTAAAGAGGTGAGAGCTGCACAATCTTTGAAAATCCTGCTATGAAGCTGTGATAGTATCTTGCAAAACCAAGGGTTTGCCATACCCCCAAAGGGATCTTTGGTGTTGGTCAGTTTCTAACTGAATGGATATCAGCGGGATTCACGTGTATTCCCTCTTCGTTGGCTACGTAACCAAAAGAGTATGTACCTCTCGAATCCAGAAGTTACTCCTAATGAGACTTCGCGTATAGTGGCTCCTCCCTCTGGAGCTCTAAGATAGGGTGCAATTGTCGCCCATGGTGTTCCTTCCTCCTGTAAATGATTTAGGACGTCCTCAATAAACATGGTCGATTCATGTGATTCATAAAGCTGCTGGTGTGTTGTTTACCCCAAAAGATCATGGAATAATTCTTCCTGTGTCTCCTGGAAATGGCCACATTGCGTTCAATATGTTGTTTTAGGAACATCCTCCCCTTGGACTTCCATCTGATGTTAGTTCATTTTGTTAATCAATCTTCGAATAGGAGCGTGACCCTTACAACTGGTCAACAGGTTGTCAGTACATGATCAGGACAAACGGTTCTGGACTGTCACTTGATGAGTTCTCAACAATCAGTACACATATGAAAAGGCCCATCTTTCCTAATATAACTGGGGCTCCCCCAGAGCGAAGAACTAGGTCCAACAAAACTCATGTCCAACAGTTCCTGTAGTTGATTTGGCAGTTCTTGCGACTCTCCTGGTGCAAAACAGTGGGGAGTACGAGTAATCAGGGCTGCCTCTGGTGTGAGATTAACTGGGATTCTGCCTAACAGTTGTGGAAGTAAACCTGAAAGTTCCTTGGGTAGTACACCGGGAGAAATCTCGATCGATTGGTGGGTCCTCGATCCTCTTTTCCTTAGCTTTACGTCAGCAACGGTTGTTAACGTAGTAGGGTAATCCCTCCTTAGACACTTCTGGGCCTTCATTGCTGAAATGATGCTAATCTTTACACTACTCTGACACCCTAGGTCAGGCGATGATTCTCCACTAGGGAGAGGGATACGCAAAAATTTTCTCCTTACTGAGTGTATCTGCGCGATATCTGGATAACCATTCTAAACTAACTACTGAATCGAAACCACCATGGATAGTAGAAGGAAGGTCGATGTCGTACACTTGTCTCACAAGGTCGAGTTTGCATTCCAACAAAGATACAAGGTTTCAATTGACTTGCCATCAGTCGATTCCACAACAGGTTGGTTTCAAGAAGCATCAGGGTTAAACAGAAGAAGAATGAGGTGTTTAGTTACCAAGAACGTGCAGGCCACCGTGTTACCATAATCCTGGCATCGCCCATGCCAATCCTAAATGCCCTTCCACGAACGTCTCTCCTAGTGTTGTTGTTTTCGTTACAAGGATTTCCAGTACTGTCGTTATCCCCTTGGTTATTGTCGTCTTGAATTATCAACGGCCAATCTTTGTCGTAGGCACCTTCATCTTTATATTGTAGGTTACAATTACGAGTTCCTTGATGTTGCCATGACTGTTGCCCCTAATATCGTTACTTGAAACGGAGCCCTACGATCTTTCACCAACCAAGTCCATCTTCTCACCTTCTGTGCCACGTCCTAACGTGCTACTCACTATGCCGGTAGTTACACATACCGCACTATAGTCAATTGTCATTGCTTATGTCCCGATTAACTTGTAAGAGTTGACTCCCATAAGTCGCTAACTAGGGTTAAAGATTCGATTGGAGTCAAATTGCTGATGTTCGTTGCTGGTAATCAGGGTCGCCCTAATACTGAGGTCGGCAAGGTACTACGCTCATCTTCTTGTGCATCGTTCTTGCATGTTGACTGAGTACTACACGGTATGTAACTAAAGTGTTGCGGAAATGATCGCACTTCAGAATCTAAGGCGTCAATACATTGAGTTCCAGTAAACGAAGGTAAGTGAGAAAGGTATATACAAATCATTTAATGCTATGGCATCCAACTCAAGGACGTTCATACAGGCACCTAACGTTCTACACCGTTCGCTAGGCGTTCAGATGGGTGTTCAGGTATTACTCGATAGCATCGAGATTCGAAAGGATTCAGAGAGAAGTGAAAAGATCATGTTCGAGTAAGAGACAATTACTGTTATGACTGTAACAACCCGCACTTTTGTGCGTTGTTACTACTCGTTATACTCGTTACGCCTAGCACCGGAGATTCGGATCATAATGTAACTATATCGTGTATATCGCTATTCGAAGGATAATCGCATATTTTCGAAATACAATGTCACTATACTACACTATTATCACACTAACACTCACGGAGGCATTGAGTGAGGACCTATTCTACCCTCCTCAGTGGCCGGGAGGTGTCGAACGTAAACAATTAACGCTAACAAGGACTCTCGGGTGAGTGCTGTAGCTCCAGCCGTCATGACGATGATGACAATACGAGTGAACGGTACCCCGTCAGTCTTTGTGGCCCTACACGAAATAACGTTCACGATGACATCGAGAAAGGACCTATGCTACCCTCATTGATGGCCGTGAAACGTCGCTAATAATCGCATACTCGAATCGGAAACCGATTGTTAATTATCGAAACTTTGGATTATGGATTATGGATACGTAAATACGACCCCTCGTGATATATATATAATAACAATATAATGATAATATAAATTAATAATAGAAAGTACGCGCTTCAAAAACTATCAAAACGATCAAAACGGAGAAGTCCAACGCGTCAGGATAGCCATCCGGACGGATGGGCATACGCACGGATGGGCCATCCGCACGCATGGGCCATCCGCACGCATGGGCCATCCGCACGGATGGGCTATCCGGGCCAGAACCCCTTTCTTCTCCTCTGTTGCCTATAAATACCTTGTCACATCACTTGAACAGTGATGTGACAGCTCCCACTCGACCAAACACGCTCCAAGACCCTTTTTCCTCGATTTCCTCGCGATTCCGGTAAGATTTCAACCTAAAACTTGTACTTCTACAATCTACACTCGATTCTACATCATTCTATCTTTCAAAAACCCAATTTCTAACCGTGAAATCTGCGGATTTGATGCGTTTTGAGGTGATGTCACCAAGAGTTCTTATGAACTTCAAGTTGTGGCCCCACTTCACTATAAACGACTCAGATCTGGGCGATTTCTACATATTTTAATGGCAAATCTCACCTAAATCTATGTATTTACCCGAGGAGCTGTGTGATTTCGAGTTAACCCTGAGGAACCATCACGAACGGCCAGATCTGATGGAACGGGGTGATTCCCGGCCGTTAGAGCGGGTCGGAATTGACGAAACTTCAAGTGTTAGTGCGAGATTACACTGTCCCGGTAACTCTACACGTATACCCTCCGTTAAACACTCAGAAACAGTGTTCAAAATGCGAAACAGACACGTTATCCGCACAAGATCATATGCAACCCGCACGGACAACATGTCATCCGGACGGATCACATGTCATCCGCACGGACAGCATGTTATCCGCACGGACAGCATGTCATCCGCACGGACGACATGTCATCCGCACGCACAACAAGTCATCCGGACAGATCAATATGTCATCCGCACGCATAACATGTCATCCGCACGCATGACATGCCATCCGCACGCACAGCATGTCCTCCGCACGGATCATGTCATCCGCACGGATGAGCACCAAACGACTGATCAACTCACCAATCAAACGAATGACCATCCGGCCGGATTGCCGTCCGACCGGATAGTCACCGGACCTTATCATTTCAACCGAATGGCCACCCGGCCGGATTGCCATCCTACCGAACGACCAATAGTTACCTGATTCGTTCATCGCCGTTTAACGCACTCTAAATCGTCCAGGCTAAGTCAGACGCATACTCAACCAATCAATCAAGCAGTACTTAGTTGCCGAATACGCACGGTGAGTATACTTGAACCCTTTTTAATCGAATTTTGGGTGTAACATACGTTTCTAACAAATCGAACTCATCAAACGAAATATTCAATCAATCGAATTATCACTTGCGAATAACTGTTATGCATAGATATACGTGATGCTAGTTGCATATGTGCTAGGGCTTATACTCGCGACGTCCCACCACAACTAGTATAGTACTATTGCGCCCGACGGGGTCTAGTTATGCCATCGTACATTCGAGCATCGAGGACTTAGCTGGTAGTATCAGTTTTGTGAGTATATATGTCGTGTATTACGTTTATGCATGTGGAAATTCGCAGCACTTTTAATCTATTATGCTATACTTATCAAACCTGTATACTCGCCAATACTTTTGTATTGACAAATATTTTAACGTATGTTGCAGGTTAGATCGCAGACTATATCAAATCAAGCTAGGAAGTCTAGAAACTCAACTAAAATCTAGGTAGTCGGATTTGTATTGTTCGAGAGGACAAGAAATCTGTGATGACTTATGTGATTGTATTATTTGTTAGTATGGGATAACGAATGTATTAAATATTATCGCAATATAGTTGTTATGGATTCTCTTGAGCAATCTGATTCGCCTAGTGCCGTGCCCCGATGATTCCGCCATCGGTTGGGGTGTGACAATGACTCTTATAGACTGTTGTGTTTCACATCGATCAAATTACGGAACGGAACCCCTTTTTCACTTGTTAAGCCTCACTGGGACTCGCATGCACCTCACATTATTATTATGTGTGCACCCACAATAATATTGTGATTTGCATGCTCATCTCAGCTCCTCCTAACTCATGTCAAATGGTTTCTCAAACTCAAGTAGCAAACAAAAGCATCACGAAAAGTGGGTTACGAATGTTTAGGGAAATACCACCCTATCAGTTATATAACACATGCAAGTAATACATGAATTCATACTGTTGTGCTAAACGTGCAATCACATGAAATATCATATGTAAGTGTTCACTAGTTACGCAGTAGAATGAGTATACGAGAGACGAACCTTGCAATCTGGAGCTGAGTGTCATGGTCGTATTCTTATTTTCAGAACTGTTTGGTTATAGTCTGGTTTTATAAAAACGTTTTAAAACCAAGTTCACTATAACCAGTGACTCTGTTACCAAACTGTCACACCCTCAAATCCCACCTAGGGCATGTCCCTATTAGGTGTGCGACGTTCCAACAACGAGCCACTAATTATATCGAACGCATTCAAATATAAAAATAAATAAAATCCTTGATCATGAATAAAATACCGTCAGCAAATTTAAATGAAAGCCAAAGTACTCAGCGGAAGCAAAGTTAAACAGTTTTAAAACCAAAGCAATGTATCAAGAACCAATAAGATAAATCCATCCAGTAAAACCATGACCACTCCTGCTGCTCCAGACAGCAAGTCCTGATGTGAAACAGCTAACGACCTACAAGCATGCAAACAAGTGTGTCAGACGACGCTGGTGAGTTCAAAGTTTTGTTACCGAGTTTAGTTACCAGTCACATGTGTAAAACAGTTCAATAAGATGATTTGTTGATTTGATGTTTCATTGTTTTGATGTTGTTATTACTCGATTACCAAATAGCTACAAGATATGTGATTGCCCAACCCCAATGTCTCTATCAAAATATTGGTCATGCTTTAAGGAAATTAGTTCACGACCGTCCTCCCCGGTACGGTGTGAGGGTGCCAAACCTAATAGCGCTATCAACTAATAACCCCGTTGCCTCCTCGGCAACTGTCGGTAGATGTAAGGGGTCTTACGAGATAGATACTGAGTACAATAACAAACATCCCAATAAACACGCGTTTCTCCCCGGAACGTTACCCGATATCCCTCCCCGGGATGCATGCTTGAGAAAAAGCAGTGAACTCACCTTGGATTGCTCGGTAATGAAATTTACTAATTCCCAGTTGATCTACCCACCACGTCCTAATCATGGTTATCAATCTAATCAGTTTCGTATTCACATCTAGCTTCGTATCTCGTCACAAGTTACCCACATAAGTATATATATATATATATATATACACGTAATATCACATAACAATTAATAGTTGATCACGTAACACACTTAACCATATTATACATCGTAACCATTATACGTACTAGACACTTGGATCACATGGGAATTATATCATACAAGACCTAGTTCACCATATTATAACCATTTGTTAATCATTGAAAGCTTATATAACAATTCGGCCCAACTTAATTACTTAAATTCATTAGTTTATTCTTTACAACAGCCCACTGCTAACCCTTATTTCTTTCACAATTTCATATAGATCAATATCATAGATGTTCAAAGTCAAGACGAACATTCCTCAACCGGTTCCATCCAATCGATTAAACCAAATATTATACTCAACCTATTATTTCATTTATCAAAATAACTCATGTAGCACATAATCTCTAAATCATATCATAACAATATTCATATTCCATTTACTGATCGATCATGTAGTTTATTATGACATAACATGCATATTAATATAAGATATCCATTAAAACACATGACTAAGGGACTCACCAATTAACAAATATATAACCTATGTTTCTGACAATTCACATGCAAATATGAATAGCATGGCCGACAACATGATTCATGGATCCTTATCTAAATTGGTTGCACTATCAAGATGCTTAACATGTAATGTTGTAGGGTATTTATCACAATGGAAAATTATATATATACAGAACATAATCATCAAATAACCAACTAATTTCAATAATCAAATGAAACACTAACCAATCGACTGATGGGAGTATGATAATGATGATCACGACAGGGGGGTTTCTTCGAGAGCTACTGCCGTCGCTATCCTTAGGGGTCTAGGGTTTGGTGGTGATAAAATTTACGTACAATGCAACTCAATATATGCAACAATGATAGAGTTTATGATCGGCCCCAAGGTTAAACATAATTTGGGCTCTAACCGGCCCAGCATGGATTTCGTTTATGTGTGCTTGTCCGGCCCAATCAGTGTATTGTGGGTTAGCCTAGTTTGCAGCCCAAGTCCTAAACCCCATGACCCAAACTTGGGCTTGGGTTAATCATGTGTGGTTATTAGTACTAATCCGGGTTAGGCCTCGGGCCTAGTTATGAGCGAGGTTGACACGTATACACAAGCAGTAAATAAATACCCACGGAAACACACGTTAAGATTTTGTGTGAAATGTAAGCAATGCTAACCTTTAAAACACGGATTGTCACAGTTCGGATTATCATTATTCGGATTATTGTCATTCTGGTTTTCCGAGTTATTATCCGGATTCTCCTGATTCACTTGGTCAGCCATCTGAATTTTAAACATTTACCACGTATTAATATCACAAGATAGTATTTAATATAACAAATCATATGACACACATATTGATCAAAAGCGTCGAACATTGCGACTTACTCTTTCTTATATATAGTATGCATCTAACACAAACTGATACTGGAATTTAAAATTACAATATTATTAGGCATCAATAGCTATTGTCTAAGTTTTTTTTTTTCAAACATACACACATATTATATATTATTATTATTATTATTATTATTATTATTATTATTATTATTATTATTATTATTATTATTACTACCACCACCATTACTGATATGGGTTCATCCAGAACTCCATATTACGCTCGTCATACTTCCAGACGAGTCATTCTCCGACCTGCCTCATCCTCTCGCTATTTTCTAAAATCTCCTCTCCGAAGGTTCGGAGCTCTTGCACATTTCCTGCACTCATTGGGGGTGCAGGTGCTGGGACTGGGTTTGGGAACTGGGGCATGGGTTCCTGGTACGGGTAAGGATTCTCTAAAATTTCCCTGATGTATTGATCGCTATCATAGTAGGGATCTAGAGGGTCCAAACCTGGGTAGGCTGCTAGATTCGGCATGGTTTCGTTTTCTGGTATTGGGTAACGTTGCTGGTAATCCCTATTGTCGTCTAACCACGGGTCGTAGTCTGGGTCTAAAGGATTGGGTGCTGGTACCCTAGGTATCTCCATTGGTTCAAAGTCATGCATTTGGATTTGGTTTTCTGGGTTGGCTTCAATTTCCATTGGCTGTGTGGGAAACAGTGGTGAGGGCTGGGGTGCTACAAGTTGCTCCAGGTTAGGGTCTGCAGCTGTGGTTGCTAAAATATGGAAGTTTGCTAGACTCCTATTGAGCATATCCTGAGTGTGGGCATCTGTCTCTCGCTTAATAGCTGCTAAAGCCCGCTGTTGTTGTAACTTTTTCATTCTTTTCCTACGTTCATGTGCTCCTCTACTGAACCATCCTCTCTTTTTAGGAGGGAATGGCTCTTCAGACTGAGCCTTAAACACGAATATCCCATCTTCATTATCAGCTGAATACCCTGAGATGGCTGGCTGTGAAGAGGTGCCTTCGCTCCTAGGTGAGCTGGACAACTGACGGTAAGTGTCCGAAGGTCCTTGGTCGCTCATACTGTAAACTAACAAATAGTCAAATAACACACAACAAAAAAATACAGATATGCACGTATTTCCATAGTTTATTTCCTAACACTTTTTAGGAGGGAATGGCTCTTCAGACTGAGCCTTAAACACGAATATCACATCTTCATTATCAGCTGAATACCCTGAGATGGCTGGCTGTGAAGAGGTGCCTTCGCTCCTAGGTGAGCTGGACAACTGACGGTAAGCGTCCGAAGGTCCTTGGTCGCTCATACTGTAAACTAAGAAATAGTCAAATAACACACAACAATAAAATACAGATATGCACGTATTTCCATAGTTTATTTCCTAACACTTTTAATAATATCTTGGTGTCAGCAGAACACTTCTGTGGCTGAATCAGTGGCTTAGCTCTGATACCACCTTCTGTCGCAACCCCCGTCCCCTAATACCCTGGGAACAAGCGGCCGCGGCCAGTCTTGGTGGTATCGGGTGTTTATCATTTTGGCAGCGGCATTTACATCAGGACCGTAGTTAGAAAATATTTTATCAGAGTAAAATACCACGCTTTTATAATATTCCATACATGGGAAAATCCCAAGTTTTCATTACACACATTTTCATAGGGATAAACCCTATTTTATTCAAATAAAACATCTCTTTATTTAGGTAACTTTTATAGCCACTTTTTCAAGCCTTCAGTGCTGTCCAGCTGGCTTCTATTTGGCTTTCATATTTTGTTACCTGAAACGTGTTTAAAAACATTTTGTTAGTGGGAAATACTGGAGAGTGAATCCCAGTTTAATCAAGAGAGATTTTTTTATCATTCGCAGTATTGAGGGCGATCTCGCAATTATATTTGTTTCCAATTCTTACTTTAATTACCACCCACGGTAATATCGTCCCGACTTATGGTCATGTTACTACTCATAGTGTAGTAACAAATTTTGTATACAAAACCCCAAATATACCGACGATAATTGTAGAATTACAAATACTCAATCACTGGCAATATAATGTAAAACATTGAGGTTTTGTAAAAACAGTTTATACAAAAAGGAGATTACTCACAAAAAGGTTTACAAAAAGAAGGATTACTCACATTGCTGTCTTAGGTTTTCTTTAAGGATTTCTTGGTGATTATCTATAACTTACACAAATGCACACGCGTTAGTATAATAACCAAATATTTACATTAGTATTACCCTCCCCGAGACGACATTCCAACGACTACGTCGGGCAGAACCACGACAGCCGTTACGGAACCCTGGATCAATCGGGCAGCGTATCTAATACGTAACCGGGGTTATGATACTTACAACGGGGCAGAACTTCTTTAATTAAGGGGGTATTATATCCAAAATTACTTCAACTATAAAGAAATTCGAGAGAGAGAAAGAGAAATGAACGACTGGGACTGAAGGCCGATGCCCTCAATTTATAGGGCCTGATTTGGGTTTCGTCGCGCCCCGCGAAGGTGGTAGCCAAGGGCTACGCGGCCCGCGAGGGTGGCTAGGGTAGGCCCTAGCTGATCCGACTCACTCCCTAGCTCCAACACGTTGCTGCCACGTGGCAGCACCGGGTGTCGCCCTGGTGACTTGCTGTCGCGACCCGCGAAGGAACACAAGGGGGTCTTCGCGCCCCGCGAGCGACCCAAAATCTGGTTTTTATTTTATTTTTTAATTACATAAGGTATTTAGGGCTCGGTTTTCGCATACGGAGTATATTTTAAGACATTATAGGGGTACTTTAAATATATTAAGGGTGTCGAAAATATTTAGGAGGGTTGTTATATATCTCCTTCTTTATTTCCGCTTTTTATTGTTGACATAATATTTATTCATATCCGGAGAAATAGCTATATATTCTTAAAATAAATTTCCCTTCATTTTAATATATATTAGATGTTCCTTTTCCAGTAACCTACATTACTTCATTTTCACAAACCAGTTTACAAATTGCTTTTTTACATAATATACATCGTTTATTTTTTCTATTAGCATTTCGTTATTTGTATTTTGTTAATGACACTTCCTTCCAGTTTTATCCCATCTTTCATATAACTACTTCTTTGTTGCAGAAGTTTTGGTCGAGTGCAGTTTCGCAAGATCAGTCTGGTGGATGGTTGAAAAGAAGCAACGTCTCGGGCCTCAGCATGGTGCATGGAGAACTGGAGCAGGTTTAGTGGGCTGGGATTTGTTTAAATTTATTTTAGTATGCTTATGTTACCTCTGTTATGGTTCTTAGTTGTTCTGTACTCCCCTCATTAGCTGCTAGCTTAAAGGTTGTTTATTTAAGGAATGAAGTTTCTTTTGGTAGGTAAAAAGAAATAAATACATAAAAGTATTTGTTATGGTAATTCATGCCTTGCAAGAACTTTGTTATGATACTACTACATATACCTTTATCAGACCTGGATGCATGGTAGAAAATGGAACAACATATTTTTCATTTAAAAGGTTCTCTCTCATTAAAAGGTTATATTTTATTTGCAAGGATTTGGTCATCAAGTTTGGTTGGCAACACATGCAAATTAAATGTGGGATGAATTGGGTCGAGTTAACCCACTAGCGATTTTGTGTCCATCTTTTTAATAAGTTTTGTGATTTATGAATGTTGGTCTTTTTGGAGAAATGTCGGTTGTTATCTAAAAGAAAGAAAGACTACACTTTCATTTTGAGCATACGTCACTCTCCACATGTGGTTGGTCAAATAGAAATTCACTCGGTGATTTCATTTAGTATTTTTAATCTGTTTAGGGTTTCAATGATTAGACGATAAGCAATCCAACCATGGATCAACAATTGAAACTGATTGATTTGTACCATATTTGCATAATTTGGCAGATCCAAAAGAAAGCCCCTTTGAGGTTAAAAGTGTTATTTTATACGTTTATTTGTTGTAAATTAAATTTTCCTACCCGGAAAATTTCCGGGTGATAACCTAGTTTTATAATATAAAGAACCCACTCACATAAAAATGCAGAATGAGATGTGAATTCTCTAACAAGTCACGTATATATAAAAATGCGTTTAATTGCATTGGTGGCAAAATGAATGGGTTGGACTAGATTGGTTGTTGGGTCAGAATGGGTTTGGGTTAGAATGAGTTTGGGTCAAGATGGGTAAAAGAAAAAAGATGGTCAGGATGGGTTTGGGTCAGGATTAGTTCGGGTCAGGATGAGTTTGGGTCAAGATGGGTTGAGAATAAATCAATAATAATAAAAACTGAAAAAAATTATAAAAAATTTAAAAAATTATAAAAAATTAAAAATTAAAAAAAAAAAAAACGATCAACACTTTTCCTGCATAACATACCTGATGTTATGATGTACCTTCGATCTCTGTTTGATAAGTCTACTACTATATTTATTGATAACCGGTATGCTATGTAGTTTATAAAATGTCTATCGCTACAGCAACAATCTAAACTTTCTCTTTTATTACACTTGAATACTTTCTTGATGCTCCTCAGTCTGTTTGGGCGCCTGACCCGTTTGACGTGTTTCCTTGTTCCCGTAGACTATTTTCGCATCAATTGTGTATAGTGCATATATAGGAATTAAAGAAAGACTTAATTATGCTATTTTTGTACAATGTGTGACACAATCCAGGATATCTGTTTTATAAGATAAGAAAAGACTGTGTATCTATTTCAATCCGAATGCGACATGCTTCCATCCGTAATAATCGACCTAAATCGTATGGAAAAAGACAAATTTAAATGATGAAAGTGGCAAAATAATAATCTGGATCCATTCACAGAGTCATTTTCATTTTTGGAGTCTAATTTTATATAAAAAGGAATAAGTATGCAGTATGCACAAAATGTAATTCCTGTTGCTTCTTCTGAAGTTACCAGCATGTGTAACTGATAGTGTACAAAGATTTATTTAAAGGGGTACCATGATAAAAAAACAAACAGATAATAATAATTATACAACTGACAATTGATGATTTCTCATTCAAGAGTTTGTTTAGCGCTATCAGATTGTTGATTACAGTATATAACCAAAACATAAACACAATCTCCAAAATCATCACAACATAAGTCGGTTGATTCAACCTCACCATCAAGTTAAGTCACAAAGAGAAGAATTTGATACCTTCTAAATCGAACAACCAATCACGAGTAAAATTCCCATCACAAATTACAACAAGACACACACCAATACCACACCAAATCAACAAACTAGCAACTCGGGCCACAAAATCGCAGTGTGAATCCATCAGACGAAACAACATCTAATTCGTAGTTTCAAACCAACACAACCTAAATACAATCTGTAAGCTAAAACCCCACAATCAAACAAAGCAAGACAAACTAACAAATCCACACGACAGTCGACAACAAAGCGAAAAAGAAACCAAATTTAGGATCCTAATGTGATCCCATCATACTAACCAACATAGGGTCAAACCAACACTCGAACAGTAACTCCATTTTCAACCATCAACAAAAGTTAAAGCAAATTAGAGGGAAAAACAAGACCATGTCAGCAGCTCCTCCCCACAGAAGTCCCCGGCCCAATCTGGCATTGGTTCCAAAAACCCGTTCGGCATCCATGTGTTCAAAAAATCATGTAATTTTCATACATGCATTTTATCGAACAGGTGATATGCATACATTCAAACATGATACAGTTTGTGTCCATGTGTTCAGTACCAAAATCGAAAGTTTATACAATGATTATCATGAATTCTAGGATCCAATCTCATTCATTATTAACATCTTTAATGAACATAAAAATTCAATATCCAAATCACAAACATATAAGTCTTACCACTTCCATGTTCTAGAGATGAAATTAGGGCTGTGGAATACTTCAATCAGATACGAAGACGAAGCAAACAATTGGAGATGAAGACGAAACTGAACAATTGGAGATGAATACGTGTTATGATTTTTGAACAATCAGCCTATTCGGAGATGAAGATGCGTTCTGTATTCTGAACAAATGAATCGATTCTGGAGTTTGAAACGAATCGTTGATGAGTCCAAACGATTCTGTGAATGAGGCACAGGATAACTAATTACCCATCATGACCCATCCCTAACAAAAGTTTGAAATGAAGCTGGAGTTTTGAACTTGAAGACCTGTTTGTTTTTTAGGTAATTAACTAATTACCCATCTTGACCCATCGTCAAGTTTCAGCAAACCCATCCTGACTCACGAAATTCCTTTTATAATTTATATACATACCCAGTTGGAACCATTGGAAAATTATGTACAGCCCAAAACAACCCATGGCCTTAAATTAAAAGTCCATTTGAACCCATTTTTAAGTGGGTGGGTTTAAATTGCCAGGTTATTTGCATACGAACTCCTAAAGATCATGTCGTCATTTTGATAAAAACAATGTTAATAATCCTATTATAATGGTATTGTTGATCTAAACCATAGACGTTGACTTATTTTAACTTCAACTTATTTAATTTGTTAGAAACATGTTATAATTTATTCACATTGAATTGTCATCGTGGACTGAGTATTCAAAGTCATTGATATTATCATTTTATATGTATATAACCCAACTAGCGTCTAAACGCTTAAATTTAAATGGGTGGGCTTGACCTTTCGTTGATAATAAATAAGCACCCATGCCCACCATGAACACATGCAGCCTCTGTACGCTATTATTATTCTTCTGCATTTTAAACCGCGGATTATGTGCAAACTTCGTAAATGTAGACGTTGGATCGTTCTTGACATGGAGTCATGGATTGGTAAATTCATTCATAGTAGCATTATGATGGCAATATCAGACTTTTATCGAAGTAATCATAGTTACAAAACAAGGATTGTTGTCCATACAAGGGATTCAAAGGGAGACAGATTACGAGCTATGTCAGCTGGTAAGATCAATCGTCCTTCTAGCTAGTATTGTTGGGTTAATCGGGTTCGTTTACGGGTCACGGGTCGGCACGTTATCGGGTCATGGTTCAACGGGTCGAACGGGTTACGTGTTTACCCAGGTTTGTTCGCGGGTTACACGAGTCACGGGTCAGGTGCATTGAATTGTCGTATGAAATTATAAACTTAGTTTCATATAATCACGTTGCATGCTCCATGATGAATAAAGAAAATTCAAGGGTTGACCGATTCACAAGGAGAAGAAGAGGTCGTGCTTTGGACGGAATATTTAGTAGAATAAGTAGTATATTCTTTATTTATTATTCTCCCACGTTGTAATTGTATGGCTATAAATAGCCTCACTTGGTTAATAAACATGTACCCCTTTCTGAGAATACAGCAAACCCTTCTTGTCACACCCTGAATTTCACGTGTCACCGGTGGGCCCGGTGGGGAGTATCGTGACGTAGTTGATATCATCATAGTCAACCAACACAATATATAAATGCACAGCGGAAGCAAAAGATAAATATATTACAATCCGATTTAAATGTAATGTCAAGTATTACAACGGAATGTAAGTTGGATCCACAGGCGGATCTTAAAACGTAAACTTTGTTCAACAGACTTTAGACGCCTAGAACTTGCAAGATTCCTTATTAACGTCCTGAGCAGCTTCCAGCCTATTACGTACTTGTACCTGTCACTTAGACTTTTGAAAATACGTCAGTTTTCACTGGTAAATACACTCAACCGACTCATTTGAAAAGAGTTTAAGAAAATTGGTTTAGGGGCACAAGGCACGAAATATTTTGACACAATGATTAAAATGCACAAGGCAAAATTAATCTTTTATACTTGGGACAAACTATGTTTCATGTTATCAGTTTTACATAACTTGCTCTACATACAGGGTCCGGATCTATGCCGGTTCAAGATTAACCGACACACCACTATTCCCCTATTGGGAATTCCATATTGGGTATAAACATATTGCATCTGTCAGGTGTATGCCTACACCCCGTGCTTAGGTCGTGGCCATTGCATTTAATGAGTCAAGGATATCCAGGACACGGTCGCATTAATCCCTAATGTTTCAGTCAAGCAATACGAATTAAAAACAGGTTATTTGGATTTCCCGACTTATTGGTCTTTGAATCTCATACCTGACCATGCGGTATTTATATTACCGTATCCCAAGCCCGTAATAGGGAAAATAAGTTAAGAGTATTTACCTGAGCTAGCTCCTGTCTTAAATAGCAAGAATTATAATAACTCAGCCGTATTCACTTAAGTAAGCGTAGGTACAATTTACCGGAAGGCTCTAGTCTGGAATGATGGTATAAATAACCAATTAGAATGCTAACGGGTCTTTAATTAAGCCTAGGCTTAGACCGGTTAATTATACGGTTCAAACGCACGATTAGGCGAAGACCGAAATAGAATGTGATTTAGACCCAACAAGTTCGGAGACTTGCTTAATATGGGTATTTCATACACATTCTGGATTTTGAGATAAAACCGATAAGGTTTGACCCGTTTCGGCTAATTTATGCAAACTAGTTACATAAACCGAACCGAACGCGTAATAAGCGTAACGGGTATTCATAAGAGCCATATACAGGTTTCCTAAGTTAATATGCTTCAAATATGTTGTGACACCAGTAAGATGTCTTTTATTATGCCTGAAACGAATTTAAACACAAACTATGCCTCGTAGGGGTAGTTTGGTCATTATCAAGGTTATAAAAGAGTCTAAGTATTAACCTGAGTTACAGGTCTTATATAATCAGCAAAAATACTTAGTTTACTAAGTTATAACAGTAGGGTAAAGTATATATGTGAAATTTATCAATTATAACCAAACTATGCACCGTAGGGGCATTTTGGTAATTTCACATAAGCCGTAAAGCTCAAAACTGAAGTCTGAGTTAAACAACTTTTTCTTATTGTTAAAATATTATAATTTGCCCAAAATATGAGTAGGTATCAACCCTTGTATGTTTAAAATAGTTCTAGTACGTACTAGGCGTTAAAAACGCTTAAAAAGGCAATTAGAAGCCATTTCCGGGTTCTATACATAAAGCTGATATTTTTATTATTCCAGAAGACTTAAAATAATTTATTTATCATATGTAATCAGTAGCAAAAGGTTTGGAGTCAATTAGATATGTAAAACTCATTTTATAGCCCGTAAGGGCAAAACCGACAATTACCGGATTAAGCCTACGACTATAAGTTATGCTCAGCCTAAAATTAATTAAAAACTTTCAAAAATCCCAAAATAATATATTACATCAGTGGGTAATAAGTTTGATATCAAAAAGTAGGCTTAGATAGGCCATACGCTAATTATGTCGTTTAATTAACATAAAGCTTTCAATTTACGCTAATGAACATAACTCTCAAACTACACCTCAAACTGATGTAAAACTTTGGGTACAATTTTATATATCAGTGACTAAGGTTTCTACACTTTTACATTTTCAAAAATCACGTTTTAAGGTGAAAAGGGCATAATGGTCAACATATAGGCAATTAACGGAATCATGTAAACGAATCGGATAATCAGTGAACCAACCACGGAGGGTTATGCTAACATGTAGCCTGGTCCTAAGGAAGCTCTAAGGCATTTCCAAATCATACTAAATCGGGTCAGAAACGAAGTCAAAGCAAAAGTCAAAGTTTTGCGACTTTCGGTTCCGAACCGGGTCTAAACAGAAAATTGTCGGATCAAACAAGCCTAGATCAGTTCTTACACTTATTAATAGGTTATATGAGTGATAAAATAGGTTACATGCCTTCTATACTGTTAATTACATGTAACTTTGCAATTTAGGCTTCTGTTGACTTTTTCTAATCAACTTTGACCCGACATTTGATCTAGATAGGATGGGAATCAGTGGGTGCCCTTTTAAGGGTTTAATGCCCACATAATTACCAACTTATAACTATCTTCAATTCGACAAATCACTGGACCATTAATAATTAATCGCTAAGTCAATCGTTAATTACAACGGTTTGACTTTTAGGCTAATAACTAAGCAAAACTTAATCAAGGAAGGTCAAGGGTGCTTACCAAAGTCCTAATCACGATTAGGGATGCTTGGTGTCTGCTCTTGAGCTCCAGAAAGTCCCACAATTGCAGATGGAATGGATGATCAAAAATGTTTGCAAATAATGGCCTTTTATAGTGATTTTTGATCCATTAGATGATGACAACTAAGTCTATGAAGTGATCTAGATCAATAACAAGTGCCCCTAAGCTCTAAAATCAGTAGGGGAGGCGCATGGAATTGATAAATATCTCCATAAGTCGTTTCATGGACTTGAACAGCCAAGAAAAATGAGTTTCTGCATCTGGGAGATGCTTGCGCACCGTAAGGGTTTTGGTGTTGAGGTGCGCAAGGCCTTGGCCAGCACAAGGAATTTTTCAAATGTTGACAGTTTTGACCCCTGGACTTCTAAACTTGATTTTACCTTTATTTCTTGCACTTTGGGCCCTCTAAATTGACTTTTAAGGACTCCAAGTCATAAACTAACTTTGTTAGGTCCCCGGCTATTCACACGATCACCGAAAAGTCTTAAATTTCAACGTTGACGCTTTTAACCCCTCGTATACGAATTTGATCATAACTTTCTCATACGATAACGAAACTTTATGAAATTTTTATCACACATTCTAGTGAGCATAATTAATTGTTACAAAGCTTCGGGTTTGCTAAAAGGTCACTCAGAGGTATACTTTAAACATGTTGACACACTTAACCCCTGTAGTTTGTAATCTCTCACTTTCTTTCATATTTAGCTTCGTATGATCCATGATTTATTCGTTTAAGGGTATAAACATCATGTAGGGTTATTGTAAAATATATTTATCCATTGTTGACATTTTGAACCCTTATACTCACATACTTTCCTTGTTTGTCAACTTTAGTCCCTCTAGAGTATTCTTTCACACGTTCAAGCTTATGACACGTGTCAATACATTATAGGACATGAAATTTCGAGGTGTTACATCCTCGCCCCCTTAAAAGAAATCTCGACCTCGAGATTTGCTAAAATGCTGGAAGTACTTTTTGTCGCATAATGGACTTAACTTCTATAACATATCTGGAGTCTTTCCAAGCTCCCAAAGTGACCCCTATATTAGGTACATGTATCCTTTTGGAGCTTCTTAACCTGTCGATCCTCAGTCGATACAGGATGCTCACCACATCATAAATCTGCATATCATTATGTGATAGTGCTTCTTGACTTATTGGCGAAACACATCCTTCAGTCACTAGTGTGCAATGAGCTCCGCCAAGCTCCTCAAATAGGTTTTAGCTTATAAGCTACTTGATCTTGATACATTCGATTTCCTTCGAATGATTCTATATATATTTAGAGCTTAACTAGCCTGATAATTTAACAATTTGGCACACCCTTCCTGGGTGATATCTTTTGTTGAACCTTATTCCTTAACAAGAATTTAGGAGGGTTGCTACTTTCATTAATTCTTGATTTTCTGCCGAATACTGGCAACTTACAGATGATTACGAATTTGCGTGATCTTATTTGTTGTTTCCAATACCACTTTCAGATCCTGATAATTGGACTTACCAATCTATTGTCCTAACAATAGATGTTTAACATTCCATCTATACAAGGTCTCCAAAGGAGTAGCCTTGATACTTATTTATCAACTATTATAGAAAAGCTTATCTTAAGGTGAGATGGTTATTCCAACCACTGCTTAACTAATCTCAAAGAATAGTTATTCCTTACAGCTAGTCGAACAAATCGACGATCCTGGGCAGCTAATGGCGATTCTTAATTGTTGCCTAAATAGGGTTGCGGTAATCAATGCATAAGCAAGATGAACCGTCTTTCTTATTTACTAAAAATCAGAGTTCTTAGAACTTTGAATTTTGGCTTTATGAAACCTTCTCTAAAAACTTATCGATTTGACTCTTAGTTCTTCCTATTCAGTTAGCATTAACAGATATAAGGCTTTTACAATAATTGCAGCCCTAAGCGGGATGTTTGTCCTAACATCCACTTGCCTCTCAGAAGGTAAACATGGTAATTCTTATAAAGAAGATAATCATGACACACACAGAGATGTAGAGATGTCTGTATTCTCAGGCTTTGGTTCATCTATCGATGTCGGTGTCGGATATATGACACATTCTCTTTACAAATGCAAAGATGCCCTAAGTAGAGATACTTATAAGGACATTTTATATTGGATACCTTCTTTGAATACTACTAGTCGACTTTAGCACAATATGACCATTGGGATATCTCAGGGGTTCCATGTATTAAACCTCCATACTGATCAGGCATGGAAGCAATCTATGGGACACACTAGGGTACGCCGATCCTCATATGGTACTTCTTATCAAACATAGTTTGGCATTCGCAGGCGATATAAAATAATGAGAAAAATAATAAAATAAAGTAGTATATATTGTCGTACTCCCTTTGGGGAAGAGTACTCCAGATTCTTATGAAAGGATTCTCTCCGAGGATGGGAGAGAGGGTCATTAAAGATTCCATTGGTAAATTATACTTTTATTTTTAATATCTGAAGTTCTTATGAATGTAATCAAAAGCTTGCTAAGCTTATGGTTAAAGGTTTATTATCCCTTGCATTAACGTAAAATACTGAGCAGATACAATCGATGCTAAAAGATAAAGACGTACCTAATGCTATTATTGAGATGCACTGTCTCTGGCATTCAACCGTTAGTTTAGGCGTTTTCTTTCTTATCCATCCCAGACTTAGCTGCTCCTTCCTTGGCAGCCTCAGGGCAATTAGTACTGATGTGGCCCTTTTCGCCACAGCTGAAACAGTTTGCATTCTTTATGTCCCTACATTCGTGGGACCGGTGGCCAGTTCTCCTACAGATACCACATTGCTTTACCTTTTGGTTTGATCGACACTGTCCCCAGTGTCTTCTTTTGCAGGTTTTGCAGGTAGGCTTCTTGTTGGAATCCGGTTGGTTATTGTTGAACTTGGATTTGCTCTTCTTAGGATTCTGGGAGTTATCCTCCTCCCTTTTACGCTTCCCATCTTCAGAAGCCTTGGCAGCCTTGTTTCTAACCACATCGAGTGTGAGAGATAGCGACAGATCTGCCACTGACCTGAATGTAGTAGGTCTCGATGCTTTCACACTTGCCTTTATTTCTGGGGCTAGACCCCCAATAAAGCGAGCTATTCGCTTTGGTTCCGGTGTGATCAAATACGGAACCAATCGAGACTTGGTATTGAAACTTGTAAGGTATGCTTGACAATCTAAGTTCTCCATGACTAATGTCAAGAATTCAGTCTCAATCTTCTCAACTTCATGTTGAGGACAGTAATTTTCCTTGATAAGAACAACGAACTGATCCCATGTCATGTTGTACAAAGGGATCTTCCCGGTGGCTTGTATCAACGATCTCCACCAGGCTAAGGCCTCACCCTTAAATGATTACGACACAAACTTGACCACATCCTTCTTAGCGCATCCGCTGATATCCACAACTGTATCCATCTCATCTAACCATGTCATACAATCTACAGCTCCTTCCTCCCCAGTGAAATCCCGGGGTTTACATGAAATAAAGTACTTGTAGGAGCAACCCTTATCACGGGGTCCTTGATTCAGTATGATCTGTTGAGATGGATCACTGTGATGATTAGAAGAGTGACGCTCGTCATCTTCCTTCTTGGGTTTATCCTTCTTGGAAGGAGGCTTCGAATGCGGTGTAGATAGGGTCCTACTCCGAGTCCCACTATACTCTTCGTACTGCCGCTCTAAGGCCTTTGTAACTGCGTCGTCTACTAACGCTTTTAGTTCAGCACCCGTTAAATTAATTCGGGCGTTATCATTGTTCTCCACTGGGTGGCTATTAATTTCATCTGAGCCAGCCATTTAATTGAACCGTTACATAAAACAAGGACAATAGTTTACTTGGGAGTTTATTATGGAATTGTCTTTTATGGCAATTCATTAACCATGGTAACGGAGACCATATTTGGTTAATTTATTAATCACATTTATTTAGGATTTATATTATAACTTATCCTAATTATAAAAACAATAATAGTTTTACTAGTGGCACGAAAGGCCTAGTCACATGGACATTTATAGATTATAAGCTATGATTTCAGAGAATCAAAGCTTTGAGGTTTGAATCATTGTTCATTACCTCTTCTTGACAGGGAGTTGTAGGCTACCACTATTTTTAGTCTCAGAGGACATTAACTATAGCCCGCAGGCACTTCCCTTCTAAGGGATGTTTATAATATGATCATCTCATAGGATGATATAAGCCATGATTTCAGAGAATCGAGGCATTAAGGTTTGAATCAAAGTTCATTACCCTTTTCTGGACAGAGAGGCAAAGGCTACTACTGTCTTTAGTCCCTTAGGACAATCAGTATGGCCCGTAGGCATTTCATCACTCATGGATGTTTATAATATGATCATCTTCATTTGATGATATTAGTCAGGATCGCATTGATCATACAAACTATTATGCTTGGACGTAGTCCAATATCTTTAGACGGGGGTCAGAGACCACCACGGTCGTTGTCTTATCGGACAACAAGTTTGGCCCGTAGGCATTTCATCACTAATGGATGATTATTTCAAATAAGGGAATTTAGATTAACCCCCCCTTTTTTTTTAAAAAAATGGCCTGTGTGACCTTAACGATTCACAGTTTACCAAAAATGTTAACGTACTTACAGATGTTAACAGGGATTGGAATCCTTTGGATAGGTTTTACCGTCTTGGCCATGTCTGCAATGACATTTAGGCTAGGTTTTACCATCTTGGCCATGTCTGCATTGACATTTAGGCTAGGTTTTACCATCTTGGCCATGTCTGCATTGACATTTAGGCTAGGTTTTACCTTTAAGATTCATTTAATATTTAACGCAGAACAATCCTAAATTGAAATGTTAACAAGGATCTGAATCTAATTGTGGAACTACCGTCTTGGCCCTGTCTTAAAATGACACATGAGCTAGGTCTTGTCCTTTTTAGATATTGCCATTTTATTATAATGGTAGATTTTATAATATAGGGATGATATTTTTAATATAATCGTTCCTTTAAAATTTAAACAAGTATATGGTTGCCCTAAACGGGACTTCTACAAAAATGACTTGCCCATGCAAGAGCTAATCAGAAAATAACAAAGGAACTAAATAAGGACAAATAAAACGAATTAGAATTTGTCCTATGTTCTTGTCTAGACTCAAGAATGTGCAACTATGTAACTGAGATTAAACACAAAAGGCTAGCATTTAATTCACTCAGTGTTGGCTCTGATACCAACCTGTCACACCCCGATATTTCCACATTTGACCGGTTAGTTTTGAAGAAAGATACGGTTCAAACGCACGATAGGGCGAAGACCGTTTTAGAATGTGATTTAGACCCAACAAGTTCGGAGACTTGCTTAATATGGGTATTTCATACACATTCTGGATTTTGAGATAAAACCGATAAGGTTTGACCCGTTTCGGCTAATTTATGCAAACTAGTTACATAAACCGAACCGAACGCGTAATAAACGTAACGGGTATTCATAAGAGCCATATACAGGTTTCCTAAGTTAATATGCTTCAAATATGTTGTGACACCAGTAAGATGTCTTTTATTATTCCCGAAACGAATTTAAACACAAACTATGCCTCGTAGGGGTAGTTTGGTCATTTTCAAGGTTATAAAAGAGTCTAAGTATTACCCTGAGTTACAGGTCTTATATAATCAGCAAAAATACTTAGTTAACTAAGTTATAACAGTAGGGTAAAGTATATATGTGAAATTTATCAATTATAACCAAACTATGCACCGTAGGGGCATTTTGGTAATTTCACATAAGCCGTAAAGCTCAAAACTGAAGTCTGAGTTAAACAACTTTTGCTTATTGTTAAAATATTATAATTTGCCCAAAATATGAGTAGGTATCAACCCTTGTATGTTTAAAATAGTTATAGTACGTACTAGGCGTTAAAAACGCTTAAAAAGGCAATTAGAAGCCATTTCCGGGTTCTATACATAAAGCTGATATTTTTATTATTCCAGAAGACTTAAAATAATTTATTTATCATATGTAATCAGTAGCAAAAGGTTTGGAGTCAATTAGATATGTAAAACTCATTTTATAGCCCGTAAGGGCAAAACCGACAATTACCGGATTAAGCCTACGACTATAAGTTATGCTCAGCCTAAAATTAATTAAAAACTTTCAAAAATCCCAAAATAATATATTACATCAGTGGGTAATAAGTTTGATATCAAAAAGTAGGCTTAGATAGGCCATACGCTAATTATGTCGTTTAATTAACATAAAGCTTTCAATTTACGCTAATGAACATAACTCTCAAACTACACCTCAAACTGATGTAAAACTTTGGGTACAAGTTTATATATCAGTGACTAAGGTTTCTACTCTTTTACATTTTCAAAAATCACGTTTTAAGGTGAAAAGGGCATAATGGTCAACATATGGGCAATTAACGGAATCATGTAAACGAATCGGATAATCAGTGAACCAACCACGGAGGGTTATGCTAACATGTAGCCTGGTCCTAAGGAAGCTCTAAGGCATTTCCAAATCATACTAAATCGGGTCAGAACCAAAGTCAAAGCAAAAGTCAAAGTTTTGCGACTTTCGGTTCCGAACCGGGTCTAAACAGAAAATTGTCGGATCAAACAAGCCTAGATCAGTTCTTACACTTATTAATAGGTTATATGAGTGATAAAATAGGTTACATGCCTTCTATACTGTTAATTACATGTAACTTTGCAATTTAGGCTTCTGTTGACTTTTTCTAATCAACTTTGACCCGACATTTGATCTAGATAGGATGGGAATCAGTGGGTGCCCTTCTAAGGGTTTATTGCCCACATAATTACCAACTTATAACTATCTTCAATTCGACAAATCACTGGACCATTAATAATTAATTGCTAAGTCAACCGTTAATTACAACGGTTTGACTTTTAGGCTAATAACTAAGCAAAACTTAATCAAGGAAGGTCAAGGGTGCTTACCAAAGTCCTAATCACGATTAGGGATGCTTGGTGTCTGCTCTTGAGCTCCAGAAAGTCCCACAATTGCAAATGGAATGGATGATCAAAAATGTTTGCAAACAATGGCCTTTTATCGTGATTTTTGATCCATTAGATGATGACAACTAAGTCTATGAAGTGATCTAGATCAATAACAAGTGCCCCTAAGCTCTAAAATCAGTAGGGGACGCGCATGGAATTGATAAATATCTCCATAAGTCGTTTCATGGACTTGAACAGCCAAGAAAAACGAGTTTCTGCATCTAGGAGATGCTTGCGCACCGTAAGGGTTTTGGTGTTGAGGTGCGCAAGGCCTTGGCCAGCACAAGGAATTTTTCAAATGTTGACAGTTTTGACCCCTGGACTTCCAAACTTGATTTTACCTTTATTTCTTGCACTTTGGGCCCTCTAAATTGACTTTTAAGGACTCCAAGTTATAAACTAACTTTTTTAGGTCCCCGGCTATTCACACGATCACCGAAAAGTCTTAAATTTCAACGTTGACGCTTTTAACCCCTCGTATACGAATTTGATCATAACTTTCTCATACGATAACGAAACTTTATGAAATTTTTATCACACATTCTAGTGAGCATAATTAATTGTTACAAAGCTTCAGGTTTGCTAAAAGGTCAATCAGAGGTATACTTTAAACATGTTGACAAACTTAACCCCTGTAGTTTGTAATCTCTCACTTTCTTTCATATTTAGCTTCGTATGATCCATGATTTATTCGTTTAAGGGTATAAACATCATGTAGGGTTATTGTAAAATATATTTATCCATTGTTGACATTTTGAACCCTTATACTCACATACTTTCCTTGTTTGTCAACTTTAGTCCCTCTAGAGTATTCTTTCACACGATCAAGCTTATGACACGTGTCAATACATTATAGGACATGAAATTTCGAGGTGTTACACTTCTGCATATTATCTTTCAGCTTCCAATTCTCTATTATACATACTTACGTGAGAGTGTGATTGTGAGTGCATTGTGGGATCTGAACCAACAAGTGTTTGGTTTCAGTATGCGTTTAATAAACGCGAAACATAGCTGCAGTGTCTCCTTCAGGGGCGGATCCAGGGGTGTTTTGGGGGTTCCTAGGAACCCCCTCGGTTTGGAAAAAAATGAAAAAAAAGTTAGTGGAAACCTTATATGATTTGGAAAAAATAGTGAGAATTAACCAAAAGGAACCCGGTGAAAAAAATTGCTGGATTCGCTACTGGTCTCCTTGCCCAGTGCATTCCTAATTATATATATATATATATATATAGGGGACCGCTAAAATGAGAACCACCTCCAGTTGTAAAAACCATGAAAACCTCTTGATCCGGGACGAGTTGGACCAAATTTTTTTTTCATAAACGTAGATGTGTGTATTACAAAACACATATGTAAAAAAAAATGTCGTGTGTGTAGTTTTTTACACCACAAGTTTGGTGTTTACGGGTACCGTAAATTTACAGTACCCGTAAACAGCAAACTTGTGGTGTAAAAAACTACACACATGGCATTTTTATTTTTTTTTTGAATTTTTTTTACATATGTGTTTGTAATACACACATCTACGTTTATGAAAAAAAAAATTTGGTCCAACTTGCCCCGTACGGTGTAGTTCTCATGGTTTTTACAACTAGAGGTGGTTCCCATTTTAGCGGCCCCCTATATATATATATATATATATATATATATATATATATATATATGTATATATATATATAGGGAGAAGATCATGCGAGAACCACCTCTTATTGTGAGAACCGCGAGAACCAATGTGAACACACCAAAAATGCCTAAAAATAGCTAAAAATCACAAAAAAAAAAAAAAATTTTGAATTTTTTAATATTTTTTATAAAAAAATCGCTACTTTTCGAAGCCAAAAAATAAAAAAAAAAATTTGAATTTTTTAATATTTTTTAAACAAATTTCAACAATGTCCGGTTGCCTAACATGTGTTAGGCACAAAAGACAGAAATTGCTGAATTTTTTTTTTTTTAAATTATTCCTTCGGCGCTTTTTTGATTTTTTTGGCCCAAAACTCTTAAAAACATGTATATTACATGTGTTATTTTTTTCAAAAAAAAAAATGTCGGGAGGTTGGGTTTTCTAGGGTTTTTTATATATATAGGGTTTTCTATATAGCCCTACCCTATATATATATATATATATAGGAACAGGATCAGGAGAAAACGCCCAAAAGTGTGAGAACGGTGAGAACGCATCCTGGTCCAACACGTGGCGCAAGACAAAATAAGGGTCCGAGGGGTTTTTTTTTTTTTTTGTCTTTTTAGTATTCTTCTCCTTTCCTGATTTTCGCGTTTGACATGCTGCTTCATTTTTGGCGTGCAAGATAATTTTGGCGTTTTACTGTTTTTCTCAGATTACTTGGCGTTGAATTAATTCTTTTTGTGTCATATAGTTAATTTGTTTTGGCGTTATGGCTTTTTCCATGTCATTTTTTTGGCGTTCTGTGTCTTTTGGTTAATAATTGATTACTATAGATTAATATTTTATAAAATTACAATAATACGAAATCAAAATAAATTGATAGTCTTCCGTGGTTGGGATTACATCAGAGATGTACCCGTCGCTTTGTTCATCACTTTCTTCAGATTCATCATCATCAAATTTTAGATTGGCGTATAACGCTATTAGCTCGTCTCTTTTTGTTGCAGCCTATTCTTGAATATCACTGCATCCTTGGATTTTGGATCGTTCGAATGTGCTAAATTACAGAGTTGTTCAATGATAGATAGCAACCCTGTCTTCAACATTTCCTCCTTTGGCAATGAATATTGCACCCCGTTTTTATAAGTCACTTCAAGTGTTCCTTCTTCCTCATGCATCACCCAACTGCTAAGTGTTGGTAGATGAGTATGGTCAATATCATCATCGTTTTCTGCCAAAAATTTTCTCTTCGGTCTTTTTATTACAGTTCGGGTTCTTTCACAATTGTTGGCCATTGGAACCCCAAGGGCCAGGATATCCCTCTGAACCCCTTCATTCATACCAAGCATGGCTTTGATTGTCCTTACCTTGACCCTTCTCCTATCAGAGAACTTTTCCTTTCAAAACTCCAAGCAATAACCTTAGCCATTTTTAAAATTTTTGGCATTTTGGATAATATGTGGCGTTTTTAGTCAATGTTTTTGGTGTGTTTGAGTTTGTGTTCTCATGGTCTTCTTTTATATTGACTTTTTTTTGTCCGCTCATGACAGGTAGTTATGGCGTTTTGAAGAAGATAAATAAATTCAATTCCCCAAGTATTTGTCAATATAATAAATGTTAGTAATTATGTTTTTCGTCATTTCATTTTACTGTTTTTGCAGTTACCGTGTTTTGTTTTCAGACTTAACTGTTTTTATGGTGTAACACGTCTAATCTTGACGGCTGTAATTATGGCGTTTTGTTTTCCAATGGCATTTACATAACAATGGGACTTTTTTGTTTTATTTTCTTTCCACGTTGTTTTAAGTTTTTTTTATATATATATATATTATATAATAGTACTTGTTCAAAGTAATTTTATTATAGTTTGTTAGTTTTTTGGGGGCATTTTTATGGCATGATAACGTTTTACAGGCATTTGCTCATTTTGGCGTTTTATTTTTTTTTTCATTATAGTATTAATTAAAATACAAAACAAACAACAGATTAAGATAATTAAAAAAATAACAAACAGAAGCAATTTATGATCTAAATCTTCAGTGTCATCAGTCTCTTTTTTTCTTTTGAAACTACAAGAACTCTCACAAATAAATGGCGTTTTGGGTTTGGCGTGGTTTATTTTCTTTGTTCATGTGTTGAAGTGTCTTTGTGGATGTTGGAGACATAGATCGACCCTGTGTGGGTGGATGCTATCTGCCCGTCGTCTTCATTATAATCATCGAGGCCAATGTAGCATTTACACTGATATAGGTCTCTTCTAATCATCCAAATCTTCTTCAAGAACAAAGATGACAGAATGACATATGGGTGACATCAGTCCCTCTTTTTTGAATTTTGTCCATCTCATGCAGCAAAATCTTACTACACTTACGTAACAAATCATTCAGCGAAACTTCATGCAGAACATTACTGAGTATCAAAGAAAAGATGTTTGTCATCGTTGTATTTTTTGGCGTTTTACATTGAGTTGTATTTTTTTAGGAACCACTATGTTTTTTGTATTTTTTTTTTTTGGTATGATAAACGGAAGGTGGTGAGGCGTTTCTATTTATAGGATTTTTTTTGGCGCGTAGTTTATGCGGGATATTTTTTTATAACAACAAAATATAATTAACATTTATCGGATGTAAGGCTTGCCGTTATATATTATGGCGTTTCATTTTTTGTGGCGTTTTTGTAGCCTGAGAGCTTAAATAAAAATACAGAAAAAAAGTAGGCAATGATAAATTGGCGTTTTGTATTTATTTGGCGTTTTTATATTTCAATGGCGTTTTATGTGAAAAATGATGTTTTACCTTTTTACCCTTAATGAAGCGCGTCCACGTAATAAAATTGATGTTATTTACGAAAACGCCACCGCGCCATGTAGTCCATAGATTTTTTTGATCGGACGATCCATAAGAGTTCTCAGCATTCTCACACTTTCACCCGTTCTCTCCAAATCCTGAATATATATATATATATATATATATATATAGGACAAAGATCCGTTAGGAACCACCCTTTATTGCGAGACCCGCGAGAACCAATGTGAACACAACAAAAAATGCCTAAAAATAGCTAAAAACACACAAAATTTTGCATTTTAGCTTGGGTGGGGGAGGGGGGTTTAGGTTTTGGGGGGGGGGGGTTAGGTTTTTTTAGCTATTTTAGGTTGTGTTCACATTGGTTCTCGCGGTTCTCGCAATAAAGGTGGTTCTCGCATGAACCTTACCCTATATATATATATAGGACAAAGATCCGTTAGGAACCACCCCTTATTGCGAGAACCGCGAGAACCAATGTGAACACAACCAAAAATGCCTAAAAATAGCTAAAAAACACACAAATTTTTTTTTTTATATTTTTTATGTTAAAATCGCTACTTTTAGTAGCCAAAAAAAAAAAAATTTTTAAATTTAAAAAAAAAAAAAAAGTTTTTTTTTGGCTACTAAAAGTAGCAATTTTAACATAAAAAATATTAAAAGAAAATTTTTAGATTTTTTTTATTTTTTTAGGTTTTTTGGGGGTTTAGTTTTTAGCATTTTAGCTTGGGGGGTGGGGGGGTTAGGTTTTTTTTTTGGGGGGGGGGGTGGGGGTTAGGTTTTTTTAGCTATTTTAGGTTGTGTTCACATTGGTTCTCGCGGTTCTCGGAATAAAGGTGGTTCTCGCATGAACCTTACCCTATATATATATATATATATATATATATATATATATATATATATATAATGTGAGGTTCATTGGGGAACACTAAAAAAGTGGGGAACAGTGGGGAACCGACTCAAACGAACTCCGATTGGACTCATTCCAGCGGCGTTGGAACCGTATCGTCGAACCCTAACTAGGATCTCTTAACCCTAAACCCTAAATCATAAACCCTAAACACTAAATATATTAGGGTTTGGCTTTTAGGGTTTAGCCTCAGGGTTTTAGCTTTAGGGTTTAGGGTTTAGCTTTAGGGTTTAGGGTTTAGCTTTAGGGTTTAGCTTTGGGGTTTAGCTTTGGGTTTAGCCTTTAGGGTTTAGCTTTTAGGGTTTATAGTTTAGATTTTATGGTTTAGCTTAGGTTTTGGCCTTATTTTTTAGCTTTAGGGTTAAGAGTTTAGGAGTTAGGATTTAGTGTTTAGGGTTAAGAGATCCTAGTTAGGGTTCGACGAGCTGGTTCCAACGCCGCTGGAATGAGTCCAATCGGAGTTCGTTTGAGTCGGTTCCCCGCTGTTCCCCATTTTTTTAGTGTTCCCCAATGAACCTTCCCCTATATATATATATATGCACATTAGACATAAGGTGGCTATTTGGCAACATCCGAATGGTTAAGTGCTGAACCAGTAAGGGGTCTGAACCATTAAGTGTTGAACCAGTAAGTTGTCTGAACCATTAACAGCCAGTATAATGCTTAATCGTTCAGAGCTAAATGTCTGACCAATTCAGATTAGAGATCTTAATCATTCAGACTATGTACAATCTTAACCATTCAGAGGCAAATGTCTGAACCATTCAGACATCTGCTTGTGAAACAAACAGTCTGAACCATTAAGTGCTGAACCAGTAAGAGGTCTGAACCATTAAGAGTCTCATTAAGAGGTAAACAAACAGCCCCTTACTATATACACAGTGCATCTATATATGCTCACACGAAGGTATTCATCTACACTTACTGCCTAAAATTTGTAATGTCCTATGCTTCCCTTCTATTCTTCCTATCATAGTCTTATGTTGGTCAGCAAGTTAATTAACACATGTTGAGGTGCTCATTAAGTAAAAGGGTCTCTTATTGGACCAAGCTATAGCCGAAAATGGTTACCATAATGCCACACTATATATATATATATATATATATTTTCATATCGTGGCCGGTTACATATGAATTAAAATTACATGGCTTTTTGTATGTTTTTTTAATACTTGTAGAATAAACTAGTTTGCATGCTATTACTCAATATTCACATATTCCATTTTTATCTTGATCTATGTATTTGTGACGCAGGACAAGATTGTAATCCGCCGCGTATCACACGATGCGAAAATGACAAGATAGAAATAATCTTCAAGAGAAAATGAAATATATAATGGAATAATTAAACAATTACATCGGGTGTCCTTTGTAAAATGGTACGAAATCAACAAAGAACAAAGAAATAACGACAAAAACTCTAAACCTCACAAAAGTGAGATCTGTGAAATACAAAGATCAACTTCAATAGATTAGAACAATCTGTTGAATGATCAACAATACAACAACACTACTACTACAGAGATCACACGATCTCTCTAACAACTACAAGATCAACAATGATCAGACGAACAAAATGAAAGAGAAACAAAGAGAATAACTGAATAACAAAACCCTAGAAAATGAATTCTGTGGCTTCAACAGTGCATCACACCACCTTATATACCCGGATCTATAATATTTTCATATTAGCCCTTCGATAGTTCCACTCCAGTCCTTATAATCTTTCACACTTTCCAAACAACTCCTCAAAGATACATACATGCACACTTAGCACCCTTATAACAACCAACTTATCATAACAACAATATAAATCTTTACAACTTTATAACGTATAACAGACCATGTCAGTTGTCACATTGATGTATGAATTATAACACCAATATATTTCAACATCCTTATATAGGGAATTTTAAATTAGGCAAATATTATCAATTTTGTTATATTTCAATACCCTCCATCATAGAGACAATTGATGTTATTAACTTCTTTATATATGTATTATTTGGGCACCATGGGGGAAGAAGGTGCCTCCGGGAAGAAGATACCTTCGGTAGAGAAGGTTCCTTCAAAGGAGAAGCCACCCTCGAGGAAGAAGGTGCCTTTGAGGTACCTTCCGTAGAGAAGGTTCCTTCAAAAGAGAAGACAACCTTGAGGAAGAAGGTGCCTTTATGTATGAAGATGCTTCTTCACTTTCTTTTTTTACTCCTGTCTTCGATATTGGTTCCTTTTCGGTAGAGGAGATAGCTATTTGTTTCCCTTCCCAGATTAAGATATACATATTATGCTTCCTTCTATGTATTGCACCAACATCATGTTTCCATGATCGGTCGAACGGGTTGTGGGAAGCATCCATATCCACCACACTGCAAATGACTTGTTGATTATAGACTTTCCCAATAGAGATAGGAAGGCTATAAATCTCATCCCCTTCAGTAACATGTTCTTCCTTGCTCTCTACCCAAACTGATAAGGGTTTGAGTGGGGAATTGGTTGGAAACTTCAACCCGTTGACAAGGGCCTTTGACGCCAGGTTCTCACAATTGTCACTGTCAAAGAATATATAAGATGCATGCCTAACTATTCAAGGAACATTTGGACCTAAAATTCTTCTCCTTCTACTCTTTGACCTCAGTTTCCTTGTTAATACTGCCATTACAAAAGTATTTTTCAGCTCTAATCCCAGCTGATGTAAGAAAAGATTGTAATGTGTCGTGTATCACGTGAGACAGGTGCGAAAAAAGATAGCAAGAGAGAAATACTCTTCAAGAGAAACTGATGTGTGTGTGTCCTTAATTATATAGGAAATCTTCAAAATTAATTTGAGATTTATTGTCGTTTTCTCACGCATCTACCACAATCCCACTGATCCTTATATATTGGGTTATTTGTCCCTCATCAATTTTTTTTCACTTGCTTGAACAGTACTTGATCTTCTTAATACCGTTAAGGTGAATGCAATCATAGGCCCGGAAACATACATCGGATCAGAACTACTGGGACCGATTGCTGATACAGCTAGGGTTGTTGGACATCCGAAACATCTTCATCATATGCATACGAATATGCAGTTGCAGCGGAAGTTTTCAGATGATTTGCAGACATGATGAAGATGATATTGAAGATCAAGAAACAATGCAGAATTTGTAGAGAAAACGAATAAATGAGTGGACACTTTCGATAAACGAGAAAATGTCTTGGTAACCGGCAAAGTTTGCCGGCAGATCCCATATATACATTACATAATGGCGGTTAATTTTGGCGGGTAACTGCCTTGGCAGTTTAGTTTGAAATATTAACCCGCTTATCGTTAAACCGCTTATCGTTAAACCGCTTATCATCTTGTCCTAATACGATAACATTCTGGCTACATATCATACACACATACATGTTCGAATAATAATAAATACATAACTAAAGTTTAACTATAATTAAAAACGAAAATATTTCCAACACAACCCCCTTAAACTTTGGTTATGTTAGAGCCCTGTTGCATGACACTTCGATTGGCATCTTCTACTGCTTTCTTCATGTAGCTAAAATTGAAACGCTTCCTCCTTTTGTGCAAGTTCCAATTATCCTCCCATCCATTTCCAGCGAACAATGCAAATTGTGTTGAATCTGCACCATTGTGATCATTACCTGCATCTTCATCATGAGCAGTACCTGCACTCCGTGTCTTCCTGTGTCTACTTCCTGAGAATTCAGCACCATCATTCACCATTTCTTTCACATGAACTACTTCTTGCACCGATTTGAACTTATAATAGTATTCTAGGACATCGAGATACATAGCGTATGTAATCCTCATGTAATCTCCATCCTTGTATTCAAACCCCAAATCTTTTGCTATGATTGGCCATGTGTTTTCAGTAGTCACTTCTCGGTATCCCCCATCTTTTGCCACTAAAATATATAGACTTAATAAATCTATTTTTCTTTGATCCGAGAAGTATGGTAGAACAGGCCTTGATGTGATCCCCATATATTCATTCAGAAACCAGCGAATCATTTCTTCAAACTTCTTTTGAAGATCAACCTTATACTTGAATACATATTCTTGATCATCGAGCATATTAATTAGGGCCTTGCAATCAGCAAATTCATGAAATTCTAATGTTTTTAGAATCATCATATTCCAGTCAGTCTCATATTCATTCGAAACATTTAGAGTTTCAAAATAAGAATTCAGATAATCATTTTTAAATTCATCATCTATACCGCACATGTCTTGCAGTCTTCTTCTCTCCTTTAAACCCAATTCCCCCTCCTTCGTTAATCCAGTCACTTCATTTCTTGTATTCATCACCGGAGATGAAAACATGGGAAAGATTTTGCATGTATCGCCGGATTTTCTGACCGTGAAGCCTTGAAGTGTTAACTGTTCAAGACTTAGAACATTCCGATCAATATCCGGCGAGTTGAAAACACTAGGAATATTCAGTGTTTCGGTTCCCATTTTCATTTCCACTGTACCCACACCTCGGATGAATAAGAAATTATTCATTCCGATTATATGTTTTACATTGAAAACATCCAGATTACCCACAAAATGATGATTAAATGTCGGATTGACATACCAGATTTCTTTCCATTGCCCACCGTCGGTTCTAGTGACAACCATCTCCTCTCGGCAATGCACATCATCTTCTTGCTTTCTGATTCCGGCATTAATTGCTTGTCTAATCAGTTGCGTCGCTTCGTCATTCTCCTTGGCCTTACACATATAAATTTGGTGTCCAGGAAGATGGCAGTAATAACATAATCTTTCGCGAGGAGTTCGGCGTTTTTTCTCATTTTTCTCATCAATGCAATGTTGGCAAGGCATAGATGTTGCAGTCGGTTTAACTTCTGCATCGGTTCTTGTAGTGGCTCTGATACCACTATGTTGGACATCCGAAACATCTTCATCATATGCATACGAATATGCAGTTGCAGCGAAAGTTTTCAGATGATTTGCAGACATGATGAAGATGATATTGAAGATCAAGAAACAATGTAGAATTTGTAGAGAAAACGAATAAATGAGTGGACACTTTCGATAAACGAGAAAATGTCTTGGTAACCGGCAAAGTTTGCCGGCAGATCCCATATATACATTACATAATGGTGGTTAATTTTGGCGGGTAACTGCCTTGGCAGTTTAGTTTGAAATATTAACCCGCTTATCGTTAAACCGCTTATCATCTTGTCCTAATACGATAACATTCAGGCTACATATCATACACACATACATGTTCGAATAATAATAAATACATAACTAAAGTTTAACTATAATTAAAAACGAAAATATTTCCAACAAGGGTACCTATATTTTCTTTTACTGGAAAATCCCTGATGGAAAATCCTTACCTACTCCATATTAAAGAAGACGAAATTTCTATAGCTCAAAGCATATGTGCCCTTGTCGAATCTTATAAATGGAGGGACATTATCTATGTGTATGAGGAAACTAATCATGGGTCAGAGTTATTACAAAATATGTTTGAACTGTTCCAAGACAAAAACATACGAATTGCCTCCAGAATTGCCATTTCTTCCTCAGTAAAAGATGATCAAATCATCAAGGAGTTGCATAAGCTCATGAGTATTCATACAACTATTATCATTGTCGATATGTCACCTTCACTAGCATCTAGGTTTTTTTCCAAATGCAAAAAGGTTAGGAATGATGAGCAAAGAATATGCATGGATTTTAAGTCAGAAGACCATTGACATCTTTCAATCAACAAAATTCGAAGTTATTGGTTCGGTGCAAGGAGCACTTGGTTTTAGATCTTATGTTCCAGCATCTAGGAGACTACATTATTTCACAAAAAGATGGAATAAGAAGTTCACTAGAAAGGTGCATGTACTTGCCATATGGGCGTACGACATGATTTGGGCACTTGCAGAGTCCATTGAGAGGGTTGGAGTGCCACAAAATGGTACCTTGCTTCTAAATGAGATTTTGAAATCTGATTTTAAAGGCATGAGTGGTGAGTTTAGGCTCACCAAAAGCAATCTGATCTCCAACGGATTTGAGATTGTAAATGCGGTCGATCATGGAGAAAGGAAAGTGGGATATTGGACATTGTCGAAAGGAATTACAAGAACACTCATACCACTAAACGATGCTGTTCTACAGTCTGGTATTGGTATGGAAGATGTTATCTGGCCGGGAGGGTCTACTACCGTGCCAACAGGACTTGGTAAAAAGTTGAGAATTGGTGTTCGTACCGGACTAACATTTACCTCCTTTGTGCATACAGTTTATGATGCACCAAATAATGTCACAAATGCCACTGGGTTCTGTGTTCATGTTTTTAATACATGCCTTCAAGCATTACCATATGAAGTGACTTACGAGTTTGTTCCATATGCGAATGGAAGTTATGACAAACTTATAGAAAAGGTCTACAATAAGGTACTTATGTATTGAACTTCCCGTTCATATTTAATATGTCGCATCAGTAATTCATAAATATAAGTAGTTCAACTTTATATATGTCAAACAGGAAATTGATGGGGTCCTGGGTGATTCAACAATCTTGGCTAGAAGATATGAATTTGTTGATTTCACTGCAACTTACACTGACCTTGGTTTAGGAACATTAGCAAAAACCAAAAGAAATGATATGTGGATCTTCCTGAAGCCATTGAATGTAAATCTATGGCTTACATTTACTGCTGTTATAATCTTCAAGGGCTTGGTTATTTGGGCTATTGAAGCTATGGATCAAGAATCTAAAAGCGCTTCATCTCAAGGAATTGGAACGATCTTTTGGTTCATCCTATTAACCATATTTTCTGCTCAAAGTTGTCTTCCTTTCTCTTTAATATTACTATCTTGAAACAGATAATTTATTCTAAGATCTCATTATTTGTGTTATATTTCACACTGCAGAAGAGAAGTTAGTGAGCAACCTGTCAAGATTTGTGATGTTTGTTTGGTTATTCGTGGTGCTTATCCTGATTTCAAGTTACACGGCAACACTGACTTCGTTGTTGACAGTCGAGCAATTTGAATTAGCTTCAAAAGGCGGGACTGTGGGGTTTCATGGTTATGGAGGAGTGACGGTCAGCAATACGAATCTTACAGATTATAAGCAAAGGCCATACTACTCGTATGCGGACTATGCTGATGCGTTGACGAAAGGTGGAAAACATGGTGGTGCAGATGCCATTGTTGATGAAGTTCCATATATCAATATGTTTCTTGGCAAGTACTCAAATGGTGAGTACGCCATGGTCTCTTCTGAACCTGTAACTTCTGGATTTGCATTTGTAAGTAAATCATATAATCTCTCAGTCATATTTTTTCCATGTATACACTTATCACTGACATCTTCGTCATTCAGATATTTTCAAAAGGTTCGCCGCTGGTAAATGATATATCAAGGGAAATCGCTAAAATAAGAGAAGATGGAACCCTGAAAATTTTGGAGAAGAAGTGGTTTGACACTGAATTTCACGTGTTACCTGAAGATTCTTCAACACAGCCTAAAACCTTGAGCCTTGATAGATTTGGTGGCTTGTTTGTAATCAGTGTTGCCTCTTCGTGTTTAGCCCTTATTATCTCCGTAATTTACTTAATTTGTGCTAAAATGGAGATCCTTAGTATTATGTCATATTTAGCGGGACGACGTTTGATGTCTACCATAAGTCATCTCTTTCATAGAAAGGAGATTTATATATGCTAATGCAATTTGGATACGTGCAGTTAGATTTGTGTTAGTTGAGACTTGAGTTGAGAAAGTGGGTTGACATTTAGGTAGTGTTCATATTTCACGTAATGAAATGGAATAGTATTTTGTGATGTAACCAAATTAGAAGAGTTTGTTTCTTTTGAAGTCTGAAAAATGTTTTGTAATTTTTAAATTCTGAAGCCCACCCCTCACTCTCTATCTCTCTCTCTGACAAGTCTCGTTATAATATTTGTATAAACTTTAGAATTAAAGTTCGAACCGATAATAGTTTTATATAGAGACAGAGAGAGAGAAAGTGTGTGAGAGCTTAAGACATGATCAACTTCTTGTAGCCTGAACTTGCTTAAAATGGATGCATCTCTACGAGAGAAAAAGTTTTAGGTAGTGTTCGTTTCACAGAATGAATGGAGGAATTCGGAGGGAATTGGAATGTAGATTCCATTTATTAATTTGTTTGTTTCAACAAATGAAAGCATGTAATTGAACAATAACATAAGAAACGAAATATATATTCCAATTCCATCTAAATTGTATTCAATTTTGTGAGACAAACACACCTAAATTCCAAATCAAATTTCAAATCTCGCACGAATTCCAATTCCAATTCCATTACAATCCATGAAACGAACTGTACCTTAGTTTTAAAAGTTGTAGATTCCAATAAAACACTCTTTTAACTAATCAGTTTCCAGACCAATAAATGGTCTACAGTACGCCTTCTGTGCGATAGATTCCCGTCCCTTTTCAGTCTTGTTAAACATCAGAAGTGCAAGGTTGCAGACTGTTTTTAGTTGGTAGGAGGTAAAGCTTCATGGATGTGGGATTGGAAAAAAGGGATGTTTGAGAACTTTAATGAATTTGCTTCAGCAGGTTAGAATCAAGCAGAACAATGATAAATGGTATTCGTCCAGCTCCAGTTCCTTTTTTTAGTTCTATTTGGTATTAGCAGATGAGATCGTCACTATCTCTTGTATTTTAAAAAGATTATACTGTCCATATTAATACAGATTTTGGTTAGGAAAGTTTGTATATACCATAATCACTTTTATGGTATCAGAGCCCTAAGTTCATAATCGCCACCGATTGCCGCCCTCATCCTACAGTCGTTTTTTTTTTTCTGATTACATCATGACTGATAAACTGTTGGAGCTCAATTTTAGAGAGAGAAACAGTAGAGAGAGAAGACCCAAAACCAAGCTAGTTTGTTATTACCAGACTTAACCGTTTATAACGGTATTACAACTGTTATAGAATTAACACTATAGTCCCTGAACTATTATAAAACGAACTAAAACTAATCAAGGTATTTTCTAATCTAACAATACTTCCCCCTCAACAACATACTTGTCCTAAAGTATCAAAATCTGGAAATCTCAAGCGAAAATCCTCCAAGAACTCCCATGAAGCATCATGTAACGCCCATATTTCTTATTCCAAATAAGTATTATTATTTACAAAATTCGGGCATGACTCGTTCGTATAATGAACAATTCCCTGTAAGAACTTAAACATGACGCAGCGGAAAATATGAGCCCAAAAATTTTCTTTCTTATTTAGACCCATTACTTATTTAAAAGCTAAAATACAAATGATAAACATTTAAAAAAAAGGGATTAACAATAACCACATTAAAGTAACGCTTCAAGACAATACATAAATCAGACTATGTGGCCGTTCTTCCCGTACAATCCTTAATTTGGGGCTCGATCAAGGCATGCTTATCTTCGATAGTAGTGGTAGAGATACGTGCAATACCTGTGAACATCACATACAACTTAACCATTAGTCATTAACAACGTTATACAACATGATTCTCATATAATCTAATAGTGAATAACATTTAACAATGAAACTTTGATTTATTTAACTATCCTCTCGTATTTTCTTATTCAGAGTTCGACTTCGATACTTCAAGAACCCGGTGTTCATATACCTGCAATACATTTCAATCTCAAACACAACATTAGCAATCATTAATGCTCGAACATAATGAAACCATTCCGTACCATTCCTTTATACATTTATAACATTTCGCATTCACAAACGTATACATTCCTAATTTTTACGTGCATTCATAGCAACCACTTCCTACTTACATATATATATATATTTTTTTTTTCAGCCCCTTCACCCGGCCGGGTCGGATTAACCACCCGGCCGTGTCAGCTAACCATATATCTTTCACAGAACCTCCACCCGGCCGTGTCAGCTCACCACCCGGCCGTGTCAGCTCTGCACTTTTCCCAGCCATTAATTCTTACCGAAACAGACATAACTCTCTCATTTTTGATCCGTTTTACCCGATTCTTTTTCCTACGCGCCCGTAATTTAATTACGGATCCGTTTATCACTTCGGGTCACATCAAAAGCTGATTTATAAGCAAACGGGTTATAAACCCCTTTATACATTTTTTGACCCGTCTAATCCTACTAGTTTACTTTCATTATAAACAACTCCTTTGTTATACTAAAATAATACTTACCTCAATACTTCTCATTCATTACATGATTCTTGCATATTTTTCTACACATAAATATTAAATACTACGTACATACTAAGAAGTGAATTGGAATCACTTACATCGTGCGTCCGAGTTTGTGCATAGCTTCTTTATTTACCCTTGATCCGTTAGCCTTCCATTCTTGAGTCCATGTCAATTGGGATTCCTATCATTTCATGTCATTACGTCCATATCATAGTTAGTATGCATGTTCGTTCATATCACATCCATTCCTAGCTCTTAGCTACATAGACTTTCATTAATCAAGCTTATCATGCATATGACATGAACCGACAACCACAATATTCAACATTCACTCACTCAAATTTATTAGCATACGTACGTACACATAATTGTTCTAACACATATACATGATTCTTTAAAATCTCATAAACATATTCATAAGTCTAATCATGCCACTCGCATATTCGTTGACTTTTTAGAAAGTCAACGGTTATACCTACTTATTCACAAGATCAATTTTACACATAGTAACGCTTTAAACACACCTTAACAACTGTAAACATTCACCCGAAGCAATATTTAGTGTTTAGTAAATTGGTGGCTAGAAAATCATATGTTTTAAGTTCATAAAACACATTATTTTCATTGCTGCATTTTTCACGCAGCAGCTGTTCGGGGTCACTTTCCCCCTTTTTAATCACATAATCTGACTTCGACTTTCAAATAAGAAATGTAATATGCGAAACAAGCTTTTCAACGATATAAGGCTCGTTGTCTAACTCCTAATAACGAATGAGATACGGCCTTTACAAAATGACTATCTAGGGCTGTCAAAAGTGACGAATTTACTAACTTTTCATACTGTTTTGACCCACTAAATCTCATAACCAGCCTCTTGTGACCAAATATGAAATGTAATATGCGAAACAAGCTTTTCAACGATATAAGGCTCGTTGTCTAACTCCTAATAACGAATGAGATACGGCCTTTACAAGATGACTATCTAGGGCTGTCAAAAGTGACGAATTTACTAACTTTTTAACACAAACTTGAATCAATTCAAGTTTCATGTAGGCATTTTATCAAACACTTGATGGGTTTCACATTAATAGAATATATTGTACAAGTATCTTATGTTCATCTTCCTATTCTTGCCTTTAAAAATTCAAATACTATTGAAATCGATCTAAAATCACACCATACTCAAACTATCAAACAAACATTCATCGCATACAACATGCTACATCAATTTTTGAACAAGAATTCGACATAGGTGTTATACCCATGTCGCCACTTTCGTTAGCCCAAGTGGGTTTCATCTTCAAACCTCAATTAACACCAAAATCTTGATAAATTCACAGTCCATATGATAATTCCAACAAATATTCGTGCTCGATTTCATAAAATTTCATGAATTAATCATAACCTAATTCATACAAAAATCATCAAATCCAAAATTACCACTTACCATGTGTTTTACAGAGTTGAACAATCAAGAATCTTGTTCATGCAAGTTCGATTTCAGCCAGAATCCATCCAATTTGGTCGATTAGGGTTTGAGAAGGGGTTTCCCCCTTCTTTCTCTTCTCTCGAACACCCACATACGCCCAGGTGTGGGTGTGGGGTTTTTAATTTTATTTTTATATTTTATCTTTTCACTCATTCAAAACTAACCCCTCATGTTTGTCACTTAATCATAATTGACCCAACTTCATTTCCTTTCTTGTTTTGCTAGGCATTTAACTAGGTTTAATAACCTAGTTACTACATTTCCTTCTTTTAAACGCGTTAACATACTGGCAACTAAGTAATTCGAATTTTGGGGCGTTACAAATCTACCCCCCTTAAAGAAGCTTTCGTCCCCGAAACCTCTTTCTTTTCTGCCATAAACCGTCTAGTTTTATTCTCGTTTGTTCATTCATTCGAGTTACATTGGAAGACTTACATAAGCATGTTGTGAGAATTTACACTAGTCACACATCCCATAGTCATCATTATTTCATTCATTTCTGCATACAATCTCCTTCACTCATACGCATTCAACACATTGTACTCATTCATGCATATAATCATCTAACAATAGACCTACTTATAAACGAGTTTCGTCCCTTCTTACAAATAACATATTTTAACACATTTGTAGGTTCAAGTTCTATTCACATATGGGTTTTAGAGTCTAAGGCGAGCTTTTATTTTAAACCCGCCGCAATTTACGGCTATCATCTGTGTCTTACGGTTACTACTTGCTGGTTAAACTCGTTTCATGGTTTACTTATTAGGCACTAGCATTCATACAGCTCGATGACATTAAGTTCGAGTTGAAATTCATTCCTTGGTCGACCTATAAGAGTCAAACCTTCCTTTTCATGTCACATTTTGTGCTCTCAATAATTCATACAGAAGTTCAATCATAGCGTAAAATTTTATATTCATCTATTAAATAATTTGCTAACCTTACTTCCTTGACGCAGTACTTGAACATGCAGCAACGAGCTGGTCCTCTTCGTCACCATCCATACCATGTTTCGGATTGACCTCATTCATCCGTGTGACGAGCTTTCGCTTATGAACATTCTTTCACTGACCTTACTAGGATTATCACATCCTGGTTCCTTATTTATATATTAATACTTTCTCAACTCCTTCGTAGAACATTGATGCGTTCCACCTATACAAAACAGGTCTATACGTAACCATTTCTTAACATATCATTTTAGTTGTTTGACCCATTCACGATGGTTCAATACATAACTGTTCTTCCGCAATTCTTTAACTTATTTATCAACTTCTGCAGTTTGACTTTTCATAGTCAACCTGCCACTTCTTTCTTTTTATGAATACACATAACGAAGTACATGTTTGTACTTCTTGTCAATTCAAGCATCTATTTAATTTCATCGCTTTATGCTTTAGTGCTCCTCACGTACACTTGTCCTTTCCATTAAAGCTTAGGTCTTTCGCCCGGGTCGTAACCCGTCATTCACTTTGACTCTCTAGAGTCAAGTATCAACATATTTCACGCTTGTAATTTATCCAATGTTTATTTCTTACGGCTACAACTTCTTGCCACATCAACCGTTTTCGATGTTTCATACCTACTTAATGGACCGAACTAATCTATCCATTCTTTATTACTTCTTTTATTATTAACAATTCATCTTCATTCGGCTTATCAAGAGTCAAACTACAATCACCTTTTTACCCGCATTTTATTACTTGCTTTATTACTTATCATTATATTTCGTTTGACCTTCGGAAGTCTACTTTGTAAATACAATCTTACATATGCCTATCGATTATTCTATCCTGACGTATCCATCTCTAGTCGAGTCATAAACTCCTATTAAATGCATAACTTTTATACATACCTGGCACAAGTCGAAATCCCTTGACTTGTTATTCATATTTTGCTTGACTATTTCCTTCCAGTTTGTGACATTACATTTCCGTACATCATGCTCACCTACAATTAAATAACTTAACCATTTCAAACATTAATACCTGGTTCAAATGGAACTCACCATTTGACCCGCATAACTCATTTATCCTTTCAGCCATCCTTTCATACAATACTTGAGCGCAATTATATTCATATATTTACATATATACAAGTTCAAAACATAGCAATAGTAATATCCGCTTCACAAGGAATATTTACTCGTTCTATCTTATAATTATTAAAAATTTTGAGCCCTTCACTCTTGTCATCCGTTCTATGTTTCGAACTTTTTCATTCTATCATTCATTCCCTTCTATGTTTCGAATCCGTCTTACGGTTTCTAACATATCATTCATATCTTTCATCCATTTCATGTTTCGAATCCGTCTCGCGGATTCTAACATATCATTCATATCTTTCATTCTTTGAATCCGTCTCGCGGATTCTAACATATCATTCATATCTTTCATTCTTTGAATCTGTCTCGCGGATTCAAACTTTGCATTCATATCTTGTTGATCCGTACTTTCTTACGGATTCAACATTCTTCATTCTTATCATTTATACTTTTTACTCTTACGTAGGATCCTCAATTTCCCGAGAGTCTTATTACCCATTTCACCCGCACGCCCACCTGCTACCCAGTTCTACCAGACATACCTGCGATAATTACCACAATCTCACGAACGTCATATGCTTCTTGCGTACTGGCCAGGTGCGCAATCCACATACTAGTTTCGTGCCTTCGTGTAATCATCGACTTATGTCCGAGAAGTGGGTTTCAGTTTTGTGCATATTTCTAAAACTTCCCCAAGACCACATCATTGTCTTTCGTTTAATAATTACCCTCCCAAGGAGATCTCTTCCTTTTTCTTTTAACATCGGTACCCATACATATTAATAGCGTATACCTGGGGTTAATTTGCCTATTTGAATCTTTGCCTGCCTTAGTATTCATCCTATTCTGCATCCACGGACCATCCTCTTCAAACACTTATGCTTACCTTGCACATACAAAACTGTTAGTTTCCTTATTCACATGCATAAATACATACTTACATTCGCTTTTACCTTTAGATCTTGATCGAGTCCTAGATTGTACGGGTTCCTGGTTACAAGAGCACGCAGGTTTGAGTTCAAGTATTTGCCTGCTCATACTTGATTTCCCTCAAACCAGGGCTCTGATACCAACTTGTAACGCCCATATTTCTTATTCCAAATAAGTATTATTATTTACAAAATCCGGGCATGACCCGTTCGTATAATGAACAATTCCCTGTAAGAACTTAAACATGACGCAGCGGAAAATATGAGCCCAAAAATTTTCTTTCTTATTTAGACCCATTACTTATTTAAAAGCTCAAATACAAATGATAAACATTTACAAAAAAAAAAGGGATTAACAATAACCACATTAAAGTAACACTTCAAGACAATACATAAATCAGACTATGTGGCCGTTCTTCTCGTACAATCCTTAATTTGGGGCTCGATCAAGGCATGCTTATCTTCGATAGTAGTGGTAGAGATACGTGCAATACCTGTGAACATCACAGACAACTTAACCATTAGTCATTGACAACGTTATACAACATGATTCTCATATAATCTAATAGTGAATAACATTTAACAATGAAACTTTGATTTATTTAACTATCCTCTCGTATTTTCTTATTCAGAGTTCGACTTCGATACTTCAAGAACCCGGTGTTCATATACCTGCAATACATTTCAATCTCAAACACAACATTAGCAATCATTAATGCTCGAACATAATGAAACCATTCCGTACCATTCCTTTATACATTTATAACATTTCGCATTCACAAACGTATACATTCCTAATTTTTACGTGCATTCATAGCAACCACTTCCTACTTTTATATATATATATATATATTAGCCCCTTCACCCGGCCGGGTCGGATTAACCACCCGGCCGTGTCAGCTAATCATATATCTTTCACAGAACCTCCACCCGGCCGTGTCAGCTCACCACCCGGCCGTGTCAGCTCTGCACTTTTCCCAGCCATTAATTCTTACCGAAACGGACATAACTCTCTCATTTTTGATCCGTTTTACCCGATTCTTTTTCCTACGCGCCCGTAATTTAATTACGGATCCGTTTATCACTTCGGGTCACATCAAAAGCTGATTTATAAGCAAACGGGTTATAAACCCCTTTATACATTTTTTGACCCGTCTAATCCTACTAGTTTACTTTCATTATAAACAACTCCTTTGTTATACTAAAATAATACTTACCTCAATACTTCTCATTCATTACATGATTCTTGCATATTTTTCTACACATAAATATTAAATACTACGTACATACTAAGAAGTGATTTGGAATCACTTACATCGTGCGTCCGAGTTTGTGCATAGCTTCTTTATTTACCCTTGATCCGTTAGCCTTCCATTCTTGAGTCCATGTCAATTGGGATTCCTATCATTTCAAGTCATTACGTCCATATCATAGTTAGTATGCATGTTCGTTCATATCACATCCATTCCTAGCTCTTAGCTACATAGACTTTCATTAGTCAAGCTTATCATGCATATGATATGAACCGACAACCACAATATTCAACATTCACTCACTCAAATTTATTATCATACGTACGTACACATAATTGTTCTAACACATATACATGATTCTTTAAAATCTCATAAACATATTCATAAGTCTAATCATGCCACTCGCATATTCGTTGACTTTTTAGAAAGTCAACGGTTATACCTATTTACTCACAAGATCAATTTTACACATAGTAACGCTTTAAACACACCTTAACAACTGTAAACATTCACCCGAAGCAATATTTAGTGTTTAGTAAATTGGTGGCTAGAAAATCATATGTTTTAAGTTCATAAAACACATTATTTTCATTGCTGCATTTTTCACGCAGCAGCTGTTCGGGGTCACTTTCCCCCTTTTTAATCACATAATCTGACTTCGACTTTCAAATAAGAAATGTAATATGCGAAACAAGCTTTTCAACGATATAAGGCTCGTTGTCTAACTCCTAATAACGAATGAGATACGGCATTTACAAAATGACTATCTAGGGCTGTCAAAAGTGACGAATTTACTAAGTTTTCATGCTGTTTTGACCCACTAAATCTCATAACCAGCCTCTTGTAACCAAATATGAAATGTAATATGCGAAATAAGATTTTCAACGATATAAGGCTCGTTGTCTAACTCCTAATAACGAATGAGATACGGCCTTTACAAGATGACTATCTAGGGCTGTCAAAAGTGACGAATTTACTAACTTTTTAACACAAACTTGAATCAATTCAAGTTTCATGTAGGCATTTTATCAAACACTTGATGGGTTTCACATTAATAGAATATATTGTACAAGTATCTTATGTTCATCTTCCTATTCTTGCCTTTAAAAATTCAAATACTATTGAAATCGATCTAAAATCACACCATACTCAAACTATCAAACAAACATTCATCGCATACAACATGCTACATCAATTTTTGAACAAGAATTCGACATAGATGTTATACCCATGTCGCCACTTTCGTTAGCCCAAGTGGGTTTCATCTTCAAACCTCAATTAACACCAAAATCTTGATAAATTCACAGTCCATATGATAATTCCAACATATATTCGTGCTCGATTTCATAAAATTTCATGAATTGATCATAACCTAATTTATACAAAAATCATCAAATCCAAAATTACCACTTACCATGTGTTTTACAGAGTTGAACAATCAAGAATCTTGTTCATGCAAGTTCGATTTCAGCCAGAATCCATCCAATTTGGTCGTTAGGGTTTGAGAAGGGGTTTCCCCCTTTTTTCTCTTCTCTGGTCGAACACCCACATACGCCCAGGTGTGGGTGTGGGGTTTTTAATTTTATTTTTATATTTTATCTTTTCACTCATTCAAAACTGACCCCTCATGTTTGTCACTTAATCATAATTGACCCAATTTCATTTCCTTTCTTGTTTTGCTAGGCATTTAACTAGGTTTAATAACCTAGTTACTACATTTCCTTCTTTTAAACGCGTTAACATACTGGCAACTAAGTAATTCGAATTTTGGGGCGTTACACATCAGAAGCCGGCAAACCTGCCCAATGGAGCAAAATCTTGATAGCCACCTTAGAATTCCTCTTAACCATCTTTCTGTCCAATATAGCCTGAGGTTGTAGGCTAAAACGTGATGCCTCAGGCAATGGTGTAGGAGCAACAAGTGGACCAGTAGCAGCTTTCAGTAAAGACACATGAAAAGTATGGTGAATTTGGGCATCTGGTGGTAGATACAACTTATAAGCGACCTTGCCCACCTTCTGGATAATCAGGAATGGTCCGTAAAACTTGGGACTCAACTTAGTGTACCTGTTGGCCCTTAAAGTAGACTGAACGTAAGGATGCAATTTCACAAATACCAATTGCCCTACATCAAAGTTTCTATCTGATCTGTGTAAATATGCCTGCAGTTTCATTCTATTTCTTGCCCTTGACAAATTGAACTTCAATACTTGCAGCACATTTTCTCTTTCCAAAAACAATTGTTCCACATAAGCCATAGTAGTATCATTAGGTATGAATGGAATATGTAAAGGTGGTATCATCCCATACAAAGCTTGGAATGGGGACATACCAATAGAAGAATGAAAGGAGGTGTTATACCACCATTAAGCCAAAGATAAGAACTTTGGCGAGTCTTTAGGAACTTCCATAACCATACACCTCAAATAAGTCTCCAAATACCTGTTTAACACTTCTGTTTGCCCATTAGTTTGTGGGTGATAGGAAGTAGACATGGCAGACACAATGCCTTGAAGTTTTAAAAATTCCTGCCAAAAATTGCTCATGAATAACGTATCCTTGTCAGATACTATGGTTTGTGGACAACCATGCAACTTGAAAATATTGTCCAGGAACAGTTGAGCCAATTGAGGAGCCAAGTAAGGATGTATCAAAGGAAAAAAATGAGCATCTTTAGTAAACATGGCTACAATTACCCAAATTGATTCTTTTCCATTCACTTTAGGTAATATGCCTAAAATATTCAATCTTTGAACCGGCAAAAGAACACTTAGACCTTTTTGCCACCAATGAATGTTGTCTAAACAGGAGAAATACTTGTGATAAATCTTCCACATGCTGGCCTATATCAGAACTGAACACTAGGATATCATCAAAGAATACCAGAACACACTTCCTGATGAGATCCTTAAAAACTGAATTCATTAAGGCTTGAAAAGCAGCAGGTGCGTTAGTAAGGCCAAACGGCATTACTAAGAATTCAAATAACCCTTGATGGGTTCTAAAAGTTGTCCTATGTACATCTTTATCATACATTCTAATTTGATGATAGCATGCCCTTAAATCCAGCTTTGAAAAGATAGTAGCCCCATGCAATTCATCCAAAAGCTCTTCAATTAAAGGAATAGGATACATGTTCTTAACAGTTGCATTGTTCAATTTCCTATAATCAATGCACATCCTCCATGAGCCATCCTTTTTCTTAACCAAGACTATAGGAGATGCAAATGAACTTTGACTATCTCTGGTTAATCTCGAGTCTAACATTTCTTGAGTCATCTTCTCTATAACATCTTTTTTCCTAGCAGGATATCTATAAGGTTTCTGATTGATGGTGGTATCTTCATTGGTAAGAACAATTTTATAATCACATTTCCTTGAAGGTGGCAACTGAGTAGGTTCTCGGAAAATGTCTTCAAACTGTGTTAACAAAGTTTGTAATGCAACATCTTGTATAGTATCTTGAAATGTAAGTTCCAATTGACTCTTATCATTATCCTGATCTTGAATACTAAACAATTTATAAGAAGCTATAGCAGACTTGTTAGACATCAGATCATTGAACTTTTCAGCTGAACAAAGAGTAACTGTATTATTGTTGTCCAAACCTTTCAACTCAAAAGATAAACTACCCACTTTAAACTTCATAGTTAACTCTTTAAAGTTCCAACTAATATCATTAAGTTCTCTTAACCACTGTACCCCAAGAACCATATCATAACTACTCAAAGGAATTAGGAACATATCAGCCTTAAACCAACTACCCTGCATGACCCACTGAAAGTTTTCACGCAACTGCATACAGTCCAACTTATTACCATCTACTATTGTTATTTGCATAGAATGCACAGTTTTTGTAGGACACTTCAACTTGGCTGCCAATTCTTCATTAATGAAATTATCTGTTGACCCTGAGTCTAGCAAGATTTGCAACTGTCTAGTACCTATAGTACCAATCACCCTCATTGTTAGGCCTGTAAACGAACCGAACGTCCATGAACTGTTCGTGAACTTGTTCGGCGGGAAGTTCGTTTATGTTTATTTATTTAATAAACGAACAAACACGAACAAAAATTTATGTTCGTTTTATTAAATGAAAGGACATGAACACACCTGTGTTCGTTCATTTATGTTCATGAACGTTCGTTTATGTTCGTTCATTTATGTTCGTGAATGTTCATTTATTTACGTTCGTTTATGTTCGTTTATATTTTAGTAAATACATAAATAGTTATGTTTATATAAATATTAGGTTTTCTAACTACTTATATAAATATAACTAATTAGTAATTAAGTTTTCCAGTAATAAAAAAAAAGAAATTTTAAAATTTTTCTTAGATCGTAACTGATCACTTACTTAATATTTATATAAAAAACTACGTAAATTTAGTATCATGAACCCTAATTTAGATGTGTTTTCGGATGAACTATAATATATTAGACTGGTCTGTTTGTGTTCACTAATGTTAAATCGTGTTTGTTTATATTTATTCAATTACATTCATTTGTGTTCGTTTATGTTTGTTTAATCATGTTAATTTATGTTTGTTTTTGTTTATTCAAATATATTCAGTTAATTTTTTTTCTGTTTATGTTCGTTTGTGTTCGTTTATGTTCGTGAACTGTTCGTTTAGGCTTTAAACGAACGAACACGAACATGCCCGTTTTCTTAATGAACGAACACGAACAAAAAAAATGTGTTCGATTATATGTTCGAGTTCGTGATCGTGTTCGGGTAAAATTAAATGAACGAGCACGAACATGCCTATGTTCGTGTTCACTCGGTTCATTTACAGGCCTACTCATTGTTGAGAAAGAAGGGATACCTGATATAGCATGTAGGGAGATTAGAGGATCAGAAGTCACTTGATTAGACAGTACAATAGACTCGGATTCTTTTATCTCGTCCTCTTCCCCGTGAACTTCAATTGTGAAATACTGTCTGTTCTTACACACATGAGTAGGAGTAAACTTCTCAGGACACCAAAAACATTCACCCCTTGCCCTTTTTGCATCTATTTCCTTACTTCTCACAGTTTTGTTCACCCCTCTATTAGTACTTGTTGACCCAACTGAGTTTGTATTCGGAGAGGGTAATAAAGGAATTTTGGAAACACTTACAGGACCATTCAATGGAGACAAAGTTTTTGTTACCGAATGAGAATACCCTTTAGCCTTAATATTTGTAGAATTTTGAATTCTAGCCAAAGAATAAGCCTTCTTTAAAGTTGCTAGTTTAAACATTCATACAGGACCAGCAATTGAATGTGCTAGACCATGTATGAACAAACAAACTGCTTGTGATTCATTAATGTTAGATACCTTGTGTAATAAGGCATCAAAAGCATCACAATAGTCTTGTAAATCTCATGTTTGTTTGAGTGAAACAAGATCTTCTAAAGCATTTTCTACAAATGAATCTGCAAATCTGTGCACAACATCTTTCTTATACTCATCCCAAGATATGTCTTTAATAGTAATTCCTCTGGCCTTAAGATGGACTTGATGCCACTGTAAAGCCTTTCCTTCCAAATGAATCACTGTAATCCTCATCTTCGAATCCTCTGGTGTTTCATCCACCATGAAGAAATGTTCAGCCCTATATATCCACCCATCAACATCCAAACCATCAAATTTGGGGAATTCCAACTTACAGAATTGTAACACCTCGAAAATTCACGTCCTATAATGTGTTGACACGTGTCATAAGTTTGAACGTGTGAAAGAATGTTCTTGAAGGACTAAAGTTGACAAACCTGGAAAGTATGTGAATATATGGGTTCTAAATGTCAACAGTGAATAAATATACTTTACAATAACCTTACATGATGCTCATACCTCCAAATGAATAAATCATGGATCATACGAAGCTAAATATGAAAGAAAGTGAGAGATTACAAACTACAGGGGTTAAATGTGTCAACATGTTTAAGTTATACCTCTGAGTGAACTTTTAACAAACCCGAAGCTTTGTAACGGTTAATTATGCTCACTAGAATGCACGATATAAATTTCATAAAGTTTCGTTATCGTATGAGAAAGTTATGATCAAATTCGTATACAAGGGGTTAAAGCGTCAACGTTGAAGTTTATGACTTTTCGGGTAACAATAAAGTTAACCGAGGACTAAACAAAGTGGGTAAATGTCTTAAGGCCCTTATATGTCAATTTGGAAGGTTCATAATGCAATTTATATAGTGCACGACCCTTCAGAAGAGCCAAGAGCCAACATACATTAATGGAAAGATTTGAAATCTGTCAACAAGATTCAGGCGGGCCGCGTAAGGATTAACAATACCTTACACGGGCCGCGTCAGACGCCCAAATGCAGAAACATCAGACAGCAGCTGTTTTTCGCGCAATAATCGATTTTAAGCAAATATTTTCACTCATGGGCGACCCCTAAATGACTCCTAGACCCTTAGGGACATGTGTTGATGATCAGGAACCATTGGTAGTGTTGTTTGTCAAAGATCTAAGTGCTTTTGAGCACTATAAAAGGCCATGATGTTGCAACAAGTTCTTCACACCTTCCATCTGCACTTTGGAGCATTTCTGGAGCTAAAGACTTCTCTCTAAGCTTCACAAATCGTGCATAGGACTCTTGTAAGTGCGCTTAACCTTCCTTAAGTTGAGTTTTGCTTAGTTTTAGCTTAAAAGTCAAACCGTCGTAATTAACGGTTGACTTAGCGATTAATCACTATTGGTCCAGTGATTAGTCGAAGTGAAGGTAGTTATAAGTTGGTAATTATGTGGGTAATAAACCCTTAAAAGGGTTCCCCCTGATTCCCACTGTAACTAGGTCAAACTTGTTATTAAAAAGTCAACATAATGTTTATTTTCTAATTTATGCATAATTAGCAATGTAGAACACATACAACCTGTTTGATCATTAATATAACTTGGTAATTAGTGTAAGAACATGTCTAAACATGTTCAACCCGACAATTTTCTGTTTAGACCCGGTTCGGAACCGAAAGTCGCAAAGCGTTGACTTTTGCTTTGACTTCAGTTCTGACCCATTTTGGTATGTTTTAGAAATACCTTAGAGCTTCATTTGGACCAGGTTACATGCTAGTATAACCCTCTGTGATTATACACCTCGGATCATTAATTATCCAATTAATATGCATGATTTCGTTAATTGCTCATATGTTGACCATTATGCCCTTTTCACCAAAAAACGTGAGTAGAAACCTTAGTTACTAATATATAAACTTGCACCCAAAATTTAATATCAGTTTGAGGTGTAGATTGAGAGTTATGCTCATTAACGTAATTAAGAAGCTTTATGTTAATTAAACGGCGTAATTAGCGTATAGCCTAGTTAAGCCTACTTTTTGATATCAAAATCTTTACCCACTGATGTAATATATTATTTTGGAATTTTTGAAGATTTTTAATTAATTTTAGGCTGAGCATAACTAATAGTCATAGGCTTAATCCGGTAATTGTCGGTTTTGCCCTTACGGGCTATAAAATGAGTTTTACTTATCTAATTGGCTCCAAACCTTTTGCTACTGATTACATATGATAAATAAATTATTTTAAACCTTCTGGAATGATAAAAATATCAGCTTTATATATAGAACCCGGAAACGGCTTCTAATCGCCTTATTAAGCGTTTTTAGCGCATAGTATGTACTAAGACTATTTTTAAACATACAAGGGTGATACCTACTGATATTTTAGGTAGATTATAATATTTTATCAGTAAGCAAAAGCTTATTAACTCAGACTTCAGTTTTGAGCTTTTCGGCTTATGTGAAATTACCAAAATGCCCTTACGGTGCATAGTTTGGTTATAATTGATAAATTTCACATATATACTTTACCCTACTGTTATAACTTATTAAATTGAGTATTTTTGCTGATTATATCAGACCTGTAACTCAGTTAAATACTTAAACTCTTTTATAACCTTGTAAATGACCAAACTACCCCTACGGGGCATAGTTTGTTTTTAAAATTCGTTTCGGGCATCATAAAAGACATCCTACTGATGTCACAACATATTTGAGGCATATTAACTTAGAAAACCTGTATATGGCTCTTATGAATACCCGTTACGCTTATTACGCGTTCGGTTCGGTTTATGTAACTATTTTGCATAAATTAGCCGAAACGGGTCAAACCTTATTGGTTTTATCTCAAAATCCAGAATGTGTATGAAATACCCATATTAAGCAAGTCTTCAAACTTGTCGGGTCTAAATCACATTCTATCCGGTCTTCGCTTAATCGTGCGTGCGAACCGTATCTTTAAAACTAGCCTGTCTAAGTTTAGGCTTAACTAAAGACCCGTTAGGATTCTAATAGGTTATTATAAACCTTTGTTCCAGATTAGGAGGACCAGTAAAAGCTACTTGCATTTGCTTATTGTGATTATTACTTTGCTCAGGTAAATACTTTTAACTTATTTTCCCTATACGGGCTTGGGTTACGGTATATAAAATACCGCTTGGTCGGGCATTAAATCTTCCATCGTATGGTGCTTAATTGAATAATTTAATCGGCCCGTTTAAATATGTTTTGTTTGCTTAAAGCCTTTGGGGGGTTAATGACCATGTCCCGGATATCCTTGGCATCATTTTACGAAATGGCCATGACCTAAGCGCGGAGTGTAGGCGTACACTCGTCAGTGCATAAATAGTTGATGTGGTGTGTCTATTGATCTTTAACCCGGCACGCTCCGGGCTACTGAACGCATAAGGAACATGTAATTCTTTTACAAGATTATATATTTAAATAATTATCCCAAGTTATAAAATGTTTATGCCACGTGCATCCAAATAAATTTTTAAATCATTTTTAAAATGAGTCAGTTGATTGTATTTACCAGTGTAAACTGACGTATTTTCCCAAAAAGATTAAATGCAGGTACTAAGCGTAATAGGCTGGATTTCTCCTTAGCATCGATAGAAGTCTCGCAAGCTTAAGATGCCTAAAGTCTGTTGAACTATTGTTTCCATTTTATTTTCAATCCGTCTGTGGATAAACAATCGACTGTTGTGATACTTGATATTACAATATTATATTCGGTTGAATTATATCTTTCATTTGCTTCCGCTGTGCATTTAATTATTGTGTTGTTTGACTATTATGTTGCCAACCACGTCACGATACTCCCCCACCGGGCCCACCGGTGACACGTGGAATTCGGGGTGTGACAGGTTGGTATCAGAGCCAACATTGAGTGAATTAAACACTAGCCTTTTGTGTTTAATCTCAATGACACAATTGCACAATTCTAAACTTTCGAGTCTAGACATATAACATAGGACAAATTCTATTTTGTTTCGTGTTGTCCTTTATTTTATATTTTTTTTTTGTTATCTCATGTTATATTGACAGGATTGAAAATGCCGCCAAGATTCTTTCGACGAAGAGGACGAGGCAAGGGGCCAATCACCGCCCCCAATGACGACGAGGCCGGGCCTTCGCATATGCGAGCTCCTTCGACCACCGAGAGTGACGCCCTCGACAGAACCGAAGGAACCTGTTTGAACCTGCGAGGCGATCTGTTTCACACAGTTCGACACCTCCCGTTCCCAACTCATATGGGCCACATTCGGAAGACGAACCCAACAACCCACAACCTTCTTACATACCTTTACAGCGATCCTTATCGCACAACTCTTTTGGAGACCCCACACCTGTTTTTCGGGGCCGGTTTAACCAGGCAAACTTCATACCAGAACCAATGGGTTTTAACCCATTGGGGCCAGAGGATCATTTCTCTGGCGATCATGCGGAGGATATGGACGAGGATACGGACCCCGTCGAGCCAGCAAGCGGTACACCGAACCATCCCATCGAGATCTCGGATGGATCTTCTTTCCATGGATCACCCTATGGTGGTCCAGACAGTTTTCAGGCACGGTTTAACCGGTGCGAGTGGTATTATACACCCTCGCATCATTCGTCGCTTCATCAGCAGCCGCAGCAGCAGCAGGATCCCTCTGTGGATTCACGATTTGTGGCAGTCACGCCACCTCCTCCACCACCACCAGTTAATCAGGCACCTCCAGAACCGCCGAGGCGTAGGAGGACAGGCACACGTATGTCTGCGTGAGCGGGGGATTTCCATTTTAGTTCCCCACGTCAATCAAGTGGCAGTCATTATCCGCCACTACATGAATACCCGTAAATGGGTGGGCCTTCAAACCCAGCTACACAACAGCCACCACCGATGGGTTTTGATAACCCGATTCCTGCCTACACGGGTTCGATGGCGTACAACCTGTTTGAGCCACCACCTCACACCAACTACGGTTACGCTAAAGCCGACCCATACATGGTAGCGGCCAATTATAACGCCCTCAATCCAAAAGGACCGTATGGAGCTCCGTGGGGAGTAGATTACCCAACTCATGGGTACCAAATACCTCCTAGACCTATTATTCGGCAACAGTCGCAGCCGCCAAGGTTCTCCCCACCAGAGCATGAAGAAATCCTGCAGAGGTTGGACCAAGTCGAGCGAGACTTTCACAGAGAGCGCAGGGAAAGACAAACTTTCTTCCAAGGATTGACAAGCCTAATAAAAGGGAAGAGTAAGAAGGACCATTGAATCCTTCCATTGTTGTTGTAACTTCCTTGTACTAGTTGAGCCCCTGCGTGGGCATGTCTTGCTGTATTGACCCCTGCGTGGGTATATTTGATTATTAAGCCCCTGCGTGGGTATGTCTTTGTTTTGGCCCCTGCGTGGGCCTATCCTTCTGTTAACCCCTACGAGGGTATGTTGTGTGTTTAAGTCCCTGCGTAGACTAGTATGTTGCTTGACCCCTGTGTGGGTAACTTGTTTTTCTAAAAAGTCCCGTTTAGGGCGATATGTAATCTTGTAATAAATTAATGGAATGTAAGTTTATAAATTTCATTGTTGCTATTATATGCTGATGTGTGCAAAATGCAACATATAAATTTCATCAATTGTGGCATAAAACTAACCCTTTATTAGTACTAATGTTGGAAAAAGTGTGCTTTTCTCTTCCTTTTGTATTTTCAGGATTAAATGAGCTCAAATTAACAAAAGAAGCAAAAAGACATCAAAATCTAACATAAATACAAGAAAAGGAACAAGACGTGACATGCCCGACCCCACAACAGCATCTTCCCAAGCAAAACAAGATAACAGAAGACTGAACACGCCCCGTGCTCAGCCAGCACGGGGGTGTGCCCAAGTGTCAGCAGAAAAGACAAAGTGGTAGAAGCTTCTATTGCCCACCACGGGGCCGTGCTCAGCGGACACGGGGCCGTGGTCAACTATAAGATTCGCACAATCCAGCAAATCTTCATAGTACAAAGATTCTTCTGCACCACGGGGTCGTGCTCAGCGGACACGGGGGCGTGGTCAACTAAAAAGACAAAGCTGCATTAAATGAAGAAAGAGAAGGATGTGGACACGGGGCCATGCCCACTGGACACGGGGCCGTGCCCGAGCTTCTGTTCAGCCTATAAATAGGAGTGCTTGGCTCAAGCTCAAACCATCCCTTGGCACACCACCTCTCTCACACTTCACCCACCACCCACCACCACCATAACACCATCATCCACCACCATCATCCATTGTCCATCGTAGAGTGTGTGATTCGTCTCGGGATCCAAGATTGATCGTAAGAGTTCTTGACAATCAAGGCCATGTTTGCCTAAGTCTCTTACATCACTTGGTGAAGACAAATGTCTAGTGTAATACTTTTTATTTCTAATCTTTTCGCACTTTTTATTTGGTTTTGTATTAATGACTTTAATAACTAGTTTCTTATGTTGAAGGTGATCTTTCCTTATCGTTTGTCCGTGGTGTCTTGACATTATTTTACTGTCTATATAAAATAAAAGATTTTCACCATACATATCTCCACGGTCTATATGGAGGTATGTTGGCTACCTGGTCGGGGGTTAAGGGAACGGTTTGGTAAAGGTCTTGCCATTGTTCAGCGTTTAGAGGTCCTGCAATGGACCTGGGTCAAATTTAGTAGGACCTCCTTCAATACTTAACGGTATTGGATGGCGGGGGTCCAAACTCTTTGATCCCCTCATAAGTTAACTACTATTAATACTATAATCCGGCTATTTAGGACTGTATCCCTGCTGACTCAGACTACTTAGTCGAGGGTAACGTCACCTGCAAAAGAGGGGCCTACCATAATTTGCATTAATAACTTAATTCATTATCTTTCAATAATCCACCCTTTTAGGATTGTATCCTTGCTGACTCAAACTACTGGGGTGAGGGTAACGTCACCTTCAAAAGAGGGGCCTACTACAATAACTAAGATAATCTCTTAATAAGTGCAAAAGTGCGGAAATAATCAAAGGTTACACTAGATACGAGTCGGAACCAAGTGATTCATCTTGTCTATCTGTTTTTCTTTTATTTTTATTTTCAGCATTTTTAGTTAGTTTTTATTGATAAATCTGGCGCCCCGTGATAGTGTTGGCTAAAACGTGGTGCATATACCGATAACAAGGGTCTTCGAAGTTCATAGAATGATTGTAGCTGCACCATGTTTTTGATGTATGGTGTTGCCAATATTTTCTCATTCCCATATAAGAGAAGGAGGTTAATGCCCTCTTAAAAATGGGCTGATTAACTTCCTCATTGGTATAAATACCCAGACGAACTGCGAATTCTGATAATGACATGTTATGAGGTTGTCCACAAAGCCGAAAATGAATGGATACTTCGGTAAGGTTTTTATTAGGTTGGTAATAGAAAGTGGACAAGAATTCGTATACCAGTTCATCATATGATGGCTCTAAGATGTCGAAGAAACGGCGCCATGGTGTATTGTGTGGTAGTAGTCTTGCCAGTGAACCAGTGGGGTCAACCATTCCTATTCGATGCCAATCAATGCCGCTAATGGTAAAAACTTCAAGTTTCTTGAGTTTCTGATACTTCTCACTAGTGGGTAGGTCAGCAAACCGGAGGAATGGGTGAGTTCCTGCTGCACTTGAGGATTCAGCATGTGCTACTGGGAAGTATGCCATTTGAATATTGGGTTTAAGTGGTGAGTTTCTCCGGCGAGTGTGCGAGTGATATGTAGTTTAGGAAGGTGTTGTGGTGATGTGAGAAGGTAGAACGGTTTGGTTTTTATAGATCATGCAAATCCCGTAAAGTCTGGAAATGCTGTATGATGAGCCGCAAAGGTGCTACCAAAAATCTAGGTTCACATTGATTGATAAGATGGAAACGCGGACTCCAATCAATTACCGAGAAATCATGAGCCGGAAAGAAAATTGGCGACGATAAGTTTGAAAAAGGATGCAGTGATTGTTAAAAAAAATATTTTAACAAATGATTTGTTGATGTTGAAAGGCGTCTTTGGTAAAATGACCGTATAATATCTATGAGATCTTATAAGTATATGAGGATGAAAGTCTTTTGTATGGTGATATAACGTGAGTGTAGGTTTTAGTGATTAAGTCGAATATGAAGTTCATAGGTAATAGTTTCATTGGACCGATTAAATTGATAGGGTAATTTAATGATTTTATTCCTACTATGGTTCAATTAAAATTTTATTTCTGAAACGAGTACAATAAACATGACAAATCATACCCTTATCATCAAACAAATGAAATACAATAGTGAAACAACGAAACTCTCCAAGAATAAATATGAACCAATTTCTTCTAATGGAAGGCTAAAATCGAGTAGTGTAGTATCACGATCAGTACCCCAGCAAACACAAGAGCCGGATGAATCATCCTTGATATTATTTTCAAAAACTTGAAAGAGTGAGAAGAGAGAGTGTTTTGTTATGAATGAAATGAGATTTGTTGATTTGGTATTTATAGGGGGAAATATAGCCATTGGGCAACGGCTATATATCCGTTATACACACACATATATATATTTTACAAAATGATTAAAGATTTAAGTGTAAAACTAAATTGTGTGGTAAAACGTTTAAGATATGTTTAAGAATCTCATGTAAATGAGTTAAGTGAAAATAGGTTGTAGGATAGAAAGTACGCTTGATAAAACAATGTATTTTGAGATCGTATACGTATGTATTTTGAAGAATGATAAATAATTTAGGTATAAAACATGTTCGAGTTTGCATAATGAGATACGTTTTGGTAGCGATCACCTAGGTAAGGGAATCACCCCTAACTCGTTGGTGAGGTCGTTTTACGAAAAGGGGAGTGGAGTTAATCGTCAAGGTAAGGAATTCACTCCTTTCTCGATGATATATCTCCACTTATTGTTACAAGGAATATGAATTTAAATTATATGAAATCATGCATATGTATAAGTGTATGAAAAAAAAAATTGTATGATGTATGTGTGAGAAAAAAAATATCGAAAGTAAATTCGAATTTGAAAGATTGCATTGTATGAAATAAATAGTAGAACACGTGTTTGATTAAAATGTGGATGGTTCCAAAACGGAACTTTGACTAACCAAAGTGGTCGAAAAGTCTTTCGAGTTTGAGGATCATGCTTTGGCCTAATAGGTGAAATACTCTCGCCGACAAGTCGGTTAACGGTATTTACCCTTCCAGTTACTACATGTCCCCAAATCAATTGAAATTTCGAGACTTTGGCGGGATTAATGAAAATCAAGGAGTGGAACTAGTCGACAAGGTGCGGGTTTCACCCCTAACTTGGCGATTTAGTATCCTAAGTGTGGTTGGTACTCGTCGGGTCAAAAGTTAATTTCGACACTTTGACGAGAGTCCACTAGAATTTTGAAATGAAAATTATCATTAAGATGTGGATTTCACTCCTAACTTAATGGTGTAATTTCATGTAAAAAGATTAGGTAGATTGAGAGTCGTTTACCAAATTGTGGGTTTCACGCCTATTTTGGTAAACTCGTCTCGTTTGTATAATATGAGTGTTGTCGAATTTAGAATAATCGAGTAAAATGTATGAAGAAAAGCGTATGTTGAATGTTAATAAACAAGTATAAACATGTCAAGAATAGCACATAATTAATGAGATAATAAAACAATTATTAACAACATAAGGATGATAAGTAGATGACTTATAGTAAGAAGTAATGAAGTTATTGTACATGTGCTTATATGTAACAAAAATGGAAATTTCACAAACTAGGCACCTAGCTCGGTTGGCTAGGCGCGCGAAAGGGTGTGGCCTAGACCCGAGTTCAATTCCGGGGACGGCCGATTTCACCATTTTTTTTTTTACACTTGAGGTATGTATGGTATAACTTATATATTGTTTAATATTAATTAATTGTACGGATAATGAGTAAATGACATATGTTCAAAATAATAATAACAAGTATAAGAACATAAAGCATCTTGAGAAAATAACACGTAAAGACATTTCATGAATAGCATATAAGGTATAGAATACTAAAACAAGCATTTAACACATGATAAAACAAGTATTGATACATAAGAATAGTATGTCAAGTATTAACACATAAGAGACGTTTCAAAATTAGCACATAAGGATGTTCCATAAGAGTAGCATGTGAAGCAAGTATGGTCGAATTTGGTGCTTAACTATAGACTAGGTCAAAAGCATGGCAATTCTACCTAATTCCCTATAGTTATGGCTCTGATACCAATCTGTCACACCCCAACCGATGGCGGAAACATCGGGATGAGACGAAGTGTGTATAGATTGCTCGAGACTTCATAACACTATGTGGCAATATTTAATTAAATTCAAATTTCATTGCAAGTACTAAATTGTCATACAATATTTAAAATAGAAATAACAACATTGTTCAAATTACAACATAACATCCAAAGATAAATAGATTAAAGGTGTGTATCTAGTCCATCCTAACTTGATTCCTTCATAATCTTGACTATCAACCTGCAACATGTATTAAAATAAAATCAACAAAAAGTTGGCGAGTATACAAGTTTGATTACATAGCATAATAGAATAAAAGCTCATATCCAACATAAACATTATAAAAATAGTTTCAGCCATGCTAGTTCACGCAGTCCAAGTGATAGCCCAAGTTTCCAATGCGTTAACGTGCTTATCCCAAAGTTTAACGGGATGTAAAAGATACATCCTAACAATACCCCTCGAATACAGATGGGGGAGGTGCATTACTCCTATAGCATATGCATAGTACTACTAATTGTTAGGGAGGAACTACACACAGGGATTAAACGTTCACATAGCACAAGATAGTATCAAGTATCACAAGTTTCATGTTTCATGTTTAAATGGATAGAGTATGTTTCAAATAAGTTTCAAGTGTCACGTGTTTGAATATAGAATACATGTTGCATCCCAAAAGTGTTTAAAGCAAAAAGGGATCGAGTATACTCACAATATTGCATATACTTTCCGATTATCCAATGTGAGGAAGTTGACGAGTTTAGAATGTTGAATATGTAGAGGCTAAAGTCCAAGTATGTTTAGAGTCGAGATTCGGACTTAGATTCACAGAATGACAAAGTATGTATTAGGAAAATATTCACTATAGTATTAGCACTTGTCTTGACACTATGGTAATCCTTAAGGATTATATATGATTTCATAGGTTCAAGACCTACTAGAATCGTGACAAGGAACTACACACATAGTGAGAACTTATTAACTTGGTAGTAGATTTATATAATCACTACCAAGGGTTCGGTTTATAATATATACATTATTATAATATATACATAATAATAATATATCCATAATAATAATATACATATTAATAATATAGTTAGCCACGTAGGAGGCGGGAGGTTAAACCTTCCACTTGTTTACCTCTTGGTGCCCTATGAGTTATGTAGGAGGCGGGAGGTTAAACCTTCCACTTGGTTACCTTGTTTGTTATGTTAATATATAGGTTATGTAAGAGGCGGGAGGTTGAACCTTCCACTTAGGAACCTCATAAGTATGTTTATGAATTAAAGGTACAATTATACTAAACAAAACATCAAGTGATGTGTGGACTTGTATGTAAGTTAGCCTAGGCTAACTAAGTAGTCACACCATCTTCAAGTTCAAGACTTGGCACCACTTGTGAGTCAACAACTCTATTAAAACAGAAAGTTTAGAATGTTTAGACACTCTTATTAAGTGTAAAACAACTTTGGTTTGGCTTTACTAATCATACAATAGACTAGAAGCATAAGAACACAAGTTTGTTTGAAGTATGCAAGAGTTTAAGAAAGTTTCATGCAAAACAGAAAGTTTATGGACATTTTCGGGGCAATTCCAGGTCTGATTTCTCCCAGGAGAAGTCAAGGAATCAAACCCCATGATTATACAAACAAGTAGGAAAAAGAATCAAGTAATTTGGTTGAGTTTTGAGCAAGTTATGCTCACTTTTGCATGCAAGGGTGAATCTGCCCGAATTTCAACTTTGCAAGAGATTTGAGAGTGATTTAGGAGAGATTTGAGAGTTGTGCAAGAGTCTAAGGCCTTAGGGAAGGTGTATTTATAGATGGAAGGGGGTAGGTGGTGATCTAAATTGGTCAAATGGCTGCAAAATTAGGCAGGAAATGAGAAAAATGCTCATATTTTCGTTCAAATATAGTTGCTGATGTGAATAGTACCCTGCAGGGTACTATTCACGCTAACAGTTTTTTTTTTTTTTTATTACTATGGATTAAAACAAGCACTTTTTATAAAAGGAACCTATGTTAAAAAAATTTCTAAAAATTAATAAAAAATCTTTTGTATAAAAATTTATTAGAAAAATAATTTTTCTAATAATTTTTCTTTGTATAGTTTTTCGGTTTCTTATAAAAATCTTGTGTTTACCCATTAACAATGTGATAAAAAAAAGTATTACCATTATGATTAACGCCTCGAAAAGTTAAAATACAAATGTGAAAATACGAGGCGTTACAGTCTCCCCTACTTTAGGAAATTTCGTCCCGAAATTTATTCAGAAGGAAGACTTGAAAGGGTTTTAGCAAACAGAAGAGGATTGTTTAAAATTGAGGCATTGGAGTTTGAGACAACAGAGTATAATTGAGGTATAAGGGTAAACGATTGATCTAATAACGATCAGGAGTATAAGAATAGCATAAGTGTTGGATAGATGAACGCAGTGTATTTAGAATGAAGTCTCGTCGTGAATAATCGGATATAATGCATTGTGAGTTGTCTAAAGTTGTATTCGGTGTCATGTTACGTTCTGTGTTTTATCATACTTAGTAGTACACTCTATGGTTCTCATGAGCCAATCACTATAATCTCGTGTGCACCCGTGATTATATTAATCGTCGCATGATCTGCACAGCTTGTACTAGTTATGTATGAATTAGGGTATACATAATACAAATTTTAAGAATGTGTATGTGTATAAGAATAAAGTATGTAAGTAAGTCCATGCTTAAGTATGTATAGGACCCACGTAAACGAATCACTCGGATCACGCTCGCGTATGGGTACAAAGGTATGAATCACGAGTATGAATGAAAGTATGAGCATAAATATGATTATTCTCGTAAGTATGATCATAGACATAAAACGTACGAGTAGTATGAGTATATGTAGAAGCATGAAACGTATGAATATAAATAAAAATACGAGTATAAGTCTAAAATGTATTGTTATGAGTATGAGCATGAGTGTGACTACTAATGATTGCGTGTATAGTATTAATTGAAACGTGGCAAATTTAAGCATGTAAAACAATCATGAAAATTTATGATGTGAACAAATTATATTTGAAACACGTCATGTAATGGATCAATTTCAGGCTCAAAATTATCAGGTGGTGGGGGTAGTGGATCCAATTGCATACGAGCAGCTAACAGGCTTTCTAACTGTTGATTTCTTTCCGTTAGTTCTTGTACTTGTCGTAGTAATTCTTGGTTCTGATTGTTTAACCTAGCCATTTCAACTACCATTTGATCTGGATGTAGATCCATTTGAGGCACCATACTTGGGCCTGCTACATCAGTTGGTGGTAGTTGTTCTACTTCATTCATTAGTGCTAGGAAAGACTGTGGCATAAGTGAATCCGGTTCTAACTGTTCTTGGAGCATCATGCTTTCATCAAACAATTCATCTTGCGTCATTGGAGCCTCCTCGAAGACTAAGGGTGAGAGGCCTTGTGAAACGTTTGATGCTAATGGTTGGAATATGTTAGTAGTAATGGGTTCCTGTGTGTTCGACAGCTGTGATAGCATGTCATGACGGTAAAAAGATGGTGGAGGAAATTGCAACCATGATTGTTGTAGATTTTGTGTGGGGGTACTGTTTAAGATAAATGAAGCTTTCTCCGACTGAGATAGTTGAGTCGGTGCATGGCCAAGAGTAGGGGTTAGCTTAATATTGTTACAATGCATAATCCCAGGTGCCTTTGACGGAGATAAACCTTTGATAACCTGGTCACTTAAGGAACCTAAGGATTTTGGTATTCTTGTGACATAAGACCCTCCCATGAGACTTTTCAGGGAACCGGTTTGTTGACTAGAAAAATAAGCAGCAAGTTCGCGGGCAATATTGCAAGGAACTTGCTCAAAAATACTGTACAGATAGAAGACTTCGGTTGAACGAACCCTTTGTTGATAAATCTGGCGCCCCGTGATAGTGTTGGCTAAAACGTGGTGCATATACCAATAACGAGGGTCTTCGAAGTTCATAGAATGATTGTAGCTGCACCATGTTTTTGATGTATGGTGTTGCCAATATTTTCTCATTCCCATATAAGAGAAGGAGGTTAATGCCCTCGTAAAAATGGGCTGATTAACTTCCTCATTGGTATAAATACCCAGACGAACTGCGAATTCTGATAATGACATGTTATGAGGTTGTCCACAAAGCCGAAAATGAATGGATACTTCGGTAAGGTTTTTATTAGGTTGGTAATAGAAAGTGGACAAGAATTCGTATACCAGTTCATCATATGATGGCTCTAAGATGTCGAAGAAACGGCGCCATGGCGTATTGTGTGGTAGTAGTCTTGCCAGTGAACCAGTGGGGTCAACCATTCCTATTCGATGCCAATCAATGCCGCTAATGGTAAAAACTTCAAGTTTCTTGAGTTTCTGATACTTCTCACTAGTGGGTAGGTCAGCAAACCGGAGGAATGGGTGAGTTCCTGCTGCACTTGAGGATTCAGCATGTGCTACTGGGAAGTATGCCATTTGAATATTGGGTTTAAGTGGTGAGTTTCTCCGGCGAGTGTGCGAGTGATATGTTGTTTAGGAAGGTGTTGTGGTGATGTGAGAAGGTAGAACGGTTTGGTTTTTATAGATCATGCAAATCCCGTAAAGTCTGGAAATGCTGTATGATGAGCCGCAAAGGTGCTACCAAAAATCTAGGTTCACATTGATTGATAAGATGGAAACGCGGACTCCAATCAATTACCGAGAAATCATGAGCCGGAAAGAAAATTGGCGACGATAAGTTTGAAAAAGGATGCAGTGATTGTTAAAAAAAAATATTTTAACAAATGATTTGTTGATGTTGAAAGGCGTCTTTGGTAAAATGACCGTATAATATCTATGAGATCTTATAAGTATATGAGGATGAAAGTCTTTTGTATGGTGATATAACGTGAGTGTAGGTTTTAGTGATTAAGTCGAATATGAAGTTCATAGGTAATAGTTTCATTGGACCGATTAAATTGATAGGGTAATTTAATGATTTTATTCCTACTATGGTTCAATTAAAATTTTATTTCTGAAACGAGTACAATAAACATGACAAATCATACCCTTATCATCAAACAAATGAAATACAATAGTGAAACAACGAAACTCTCCAAGAATAAATATGAACCAATTTCTTCTAATGGAAGGCTAAAATCGAGTAGTGCAGTATCACGATCAGTACCCCAGCAAACACAAGAGCCGGATGAATCATCCTTGATATTATTTTCAAAAACTTGAAAGAGTGAGAAGAGAGAGTGTTTTGTTATGAATGAAATGAGATTTGTTGATTTGGTATTTATAGGGGGAAATATAGCCATTGGGCAACGGCTATATATCCGTTATACACACACATATATATATTTTACAAAATGATTAAAGATTTAAGTGTAAAACTAAATTGTGTGGTAAAACGTTTAAGATATGTTTAAGAATCTCATGTAAATGAGTTAAGTGAAAATAGGTTGTAGGATAGAAAGTACGCTTGATAAAACAATGTATTTTGAGATCGTATACGTATGTATTTTGAAGAATGATAAATAATTTAGGTATAAAACATGTTCGAGTTTGCATAATGAGATACGTTTTGGTAACGATCACCTAGGTAAGGGAATCACCCCTAACTCGTTGGTGAGGTCGTTTTACGAAAAGGGGAGTGGAGTTAATCGTCAAGGTAAGGAATTCACTCCTTTCTCGATGATATATCTCCACTTATTGTTACAAGGAATATGAATTTAAATTATATGAAATCATGCATATGTATAAGTGTATGAAAAAAAAAATTTGTATGATGTATGTGTGAGAAAAAAAATATCGAAAGTAAATTCGAATTTGAAAGATTGCATTGTATGAAATAAATAGTAGAACACGTGTTTGATTAAAATGTGGATGGTTCCAAAACGGAACTTTGACTAACCAAAGTGGTCGAAAAGTCTTTCGAGTTTGAGGATCATGCTTTGGCCTAATAGGTGAAATACTCTCGCCGACAAGTCGGTTAACGGTATTTACCCTTCCAGTTACTACATTTCCCCAAATCAATTGAAATTTCGAGACTTTGGCGGGATTAATGAAAATCAAGGAGTGGAACTAGTCAACAAGGTGCGGGTTTCACCCCTAACTTGGCGATTTAGTATCCTAAGTGTGGTTGGTACTCGTCGGGTCAAAAGTTAATTTCGACACTTTGACGAGGGTCCACTAGAATTTTGAAATGAAAATTATCATTAAAATGTGGATTTCACTCCTAACTTAATGGTGTAATTTCATGTAAAAAAGATTAGGTAGATTGAGAGTCGTTTACCAAATTGTGGGTTTCACGCCTATTTTGGTAAACTCGTCTCGTTTGTATAATATGAGTGTTGTCGAATTTAGAATAATCGAGTAAAATGTATGAAGAAAAGCGTATGTTGAATGTTAATAAACAAGTATAAACATGTCAAGAATAGCACATAATTAATGAGATAATAAAACAATTATTAACAACATAAGGATGATAAGTAGATGACTTATAGTAAGAAGTAATGAAGTTATTGTACATGTGCTTATATGTAACAAAAATGGAAATTTCACAAACTAGGCACCTAGCTCGGTTGGCTAGGCGCGCGAAAGGGTGTGGCCTAGACCCGAGTTCAATTCCGGGGACGGCCGATTTCACCATTTTTTTTTTTTACACTTGAGGTATGTATGGTATAACTTATATATTGTTTAATATTAATTAATTGTACGGATAATGAGTAAATGACATATGTTCAAAATAATAATAACAAGTATAAGAACATAAAGCATCTTGAGAAAATAACACGTAAAGACATTTCATGAATAGCATATAAGGTATAGAATACTAAAACAAGCATTTAACACATGATAAAACAAGTATTGATACATAAGAATAGTATGTCAAGTATTAACACATAAGAGACGTTTCAAAATTAGCACATAAGGATGTTTCATAAGAGTAGCATGTGAAGCAAGTATGGTCGAATTTGGTGCTTAACTATAGACTAGGTCAAAAGCATGGCAATTCTACCTAATTCCCTATAGTTATGGCTCTGATACCAATCTCTCACACCCCAACCGATGGCGGAAACATCGGGATGAGACGAAATGTGTATAGATTGCTCGAGACTTCATAACACTATGTGGCAATATTTAATTAAATTCAAATTTCATTGCAAGTACTAAATTGTCATACAATATTTAAAATAGAAATAACAACATTGTTCAAATTACAACATAACATCCAAAGATAAATAGATTAAAGGTGTGTATCTAGTCCATCCTAACTTGATTCCTTCATAATCTTGACTATCAACCTGCAACATGTATTAAAATAAAATCAACAAAAAGTTGGCGAGTATACAAGTTTGATTACATAGCATAATAGAATAAAAGCTCATATCCAACATAAACATTATAAAAATAGTTTCAGCCATGCTAGTTCACGCAGTCCAAGTGATAGCCCAAGTTTCCAATGCGTTAACGTGCTTATCCCAAAGTTTAACGGGATGTAAAAGATACATCCTAACAATACCCCTCGAATACAGATGGGGGAGGTGCATTACTCCTATAGCATATGCATAGTACTACTAATTGTTAGGGAGGAACTACACACAGGGATTAAACGTTCACATAGCACAAGATAGTATCAAGTATCACAAGTTTCATGTTTCATGTTTAAATGGATAGAGTATGTTTCAAATAAGTTTCAAGTGTCACGTGTTTGAATATAGAATACATGTTGCATCCCAAAAGTGTTTAAAGCAAAAAGGGATCGAGTATACTCACAATATTGCATATACTTTCCGATTATCCAATGTGAGGAAGTTGACGAGTTTAGAAGGTTGAATATGTAGAGGCTAAAGTCCAAGTATGTTTAGAGTCGAGATTCGGACTTAGATTCACAGAATGACAAAGTATGTATTAGGAAAATATTCACTATAGTATTAGCACTTGTCTTGACACTATGGTAATCCTTAAGGATTATATATGATTTCATAGGTTCAAGACCTATTAGAATCGTGACATGGAACTACACACATAGTGAGAACTTATTAACTTGGTAGTAGATTTATATAATCACTATCAAGGGTTCGGTTTATAATATATACATTATTATAATCTATACATAATAATAATATATCCATAATAATAATATACATATTAATAATATAGTTAGCCACGTAGGAGGCGGGAGGTTAAACCTTCCACTTGTTTACCTCTTGGTGCCCTATGAGTTATGTAGGAGGCGGGAGGTTAAACCTTCCACTTGGTTACCTTGTTTGTTATGTTAATATATAGGTTATGTAAGAGGCGGGAGGTTGAACCTTCCACTTAGGAACCTCATAAGTATGTTTATGAATTAAAGGTACAATTATACTAAACAAAACATCAAGTGATGTGTGGACTTGTATGTAAGTTAGCCTAGGCTAACTAAGTAGTCACACCATCTTCAAGTTCAAGACTTGGCACCACTTGTGAGTCAACAACTCTATTAAAACAGAAAGTTTAGAATGTTTAGACACTCTTATTAAGTGTAAAACAACTTTGGTTTGGCTTTACTAATCATACAATAGACTAGAAGCATAAGAACACAAGTTTGTTTGAAGTATGCAAGAGTTTAAGAAAGTTTCATGCAAAACAGAAAGTTTATGGACATTTTCGGGGCAATTCTAGGTCTGATTTCTCCCAGGAGAAGTCAAGGAATCAAACCCCATGATTATACAAACAAGTAGGAAAAAGAATCAAGTAATTTGGTTGAGTTTTGAGCAAGTTATGCTCACTTTTGCATGCAAGGGTGAATCTGCCCGAATTTCAACTTTGCAAGAGATTTAAGAGTGATTTAGGAGAGATTTGAGAGTTGTGCAAGAGTCTAAGGCATTAGGGGGGGTAGGTGGTGATCTAAATTGGTCAAATGGCTGCAAAATTAGGCAGGAAATGAGAAAAATGCTCATATTTTCGTTCAAATATAGTTGCTGATGTGAATAGTACCCTGCAGGGTACTATTCACGCTAACAGTTTTTTTTTTTTTTTTATTACTATGGATTAAAGCAAGCACTTTTTTATAAAAGGAACCTATGTTAAAAAAATTTCTAAAAATTAATAAAAAATCTTTTGTATAAAAATTTATTAGAAAAATAATTTTTCTAATAATTTTTCTTTGTATAGTTTTTCGGTTTCTTATAAAAATCTTGTGTTTACCCATTAACAATGTGATAAAAAAAAGTATTACCATTATGATTAACGCCTCGAAAAGTTAAAATACAAATGTGAAAATACGAGGCGTTACAGTGCTGCACATTTTCATAAAAACACCCAGTAACAGTAGCTTGAACACGGGCCGTGCTCACTGAACACTCCCCGTGCTCAACGAAATCAGCAAGTTTAATTAAAACGCCCAGATACAGATTCTGTACACGGGGCCGTGTCCACTGAACACGGGGCCGTGTCCAGCCTCTGTTTCCGTTTTTATTTTTGTTTTCTGATCTCGAGACTTGGTTGTGGTCTGCTGAGTGATTCTTATGGATCAATACTCAGGAGGTTACAACTACACCTATGAGGAGGATGATTATAGGAGTAATTATTGCACTAATTGTCGTAACACACATTCGGTTCAAAATAGTCACTCATATCAACCGTCCAATTCATACACCTACTATGAGGAACCCAGGTACGAGCCATCAACTTCATACACATCCTATGAAGACCAAAGGTATGAACCTCCTCCCTCATACTCATATTTTGATGAACCAAGGTATGAGCCTTCTTACTCATACTTTGAGGAACCAAGATATGAGCCACCACCTTCGTATGCTTATTATGAAGAACCATGGCATGAACAACCCACCTCATATGAGTATTATGAAGAACAAAATTACGACCCTTATCCATCATATGCTTACAATGAAGAACAATGGTGTGAACCATCTACTTCATATGGGTATTATGAGGAACAAAGGATCAAACAACCGGATTCAAGCTTTGAAAATCCCGATTCTTTTTCTATAATCGAAGTAACCGATAGGATATTAGAACACATTAGAGTTATCGATCGATGTATAAAAGAATCTCGCGCAAGGGAAGAGGAGTCCCGCGCAAGAGAAGAATTAAAAAAGGAAGAGATAACCGAAAGTGTAAAAATGGAAGAACAAATAAGTGAAAAACCGACACATGAGTTAAACAATGATAAAGGTGAGTCCGACAATGTTAAAATTCAAGAAGAGTCTAATTTTGAAGAAATTAATCTCTTGTCACCTTCTTTTGAAAATCATTGTTTAGTACCCACTCATGCTAAGTTTTTAAAAGAATTAAACACTAACACTAAAATTGACGAAACAGTAAGTGTTAAGTTAACTAATGATCAAACCTCACTAATAAAAGAAAACCCATTTGAAATTAACATTACACCGGTTCCATGTTTCTTTCAAAATTCGTTTATTAGTAATGTCACTATTGATAAAGATCTTTGTGTTAACATAATGCCTAACTACACTTTCGAAAAATTAAGTATTAGTGATTTTTCTCCACTTCAAATACCCATTTTTTTATCCAATCGGAAAGTAATAAAATCAATCGGTATAGTTGAGGATGTCTTGGTTCAAACAAATCAAATGGTAATCCCGACCGACTTTGTCATCCTTGATGACGCTCCTCTAGTGTTGGGACGACCATTTGTAAAAACTTACGAAGCTTTGAAAAACCGGAAGTTCAACAATCTACCTCTTCAATTAGGGGCATTTAAAAAGAGTGTCGATCTCGAACGGTCAATGAAATATCCTTTCGGCAATAATGACCCCCTAATTGAATATGAAGATGAACCACCCGATACAAGTGAAGAGATTGACCACTTTGTTGAAGAAGAGGTCGCCATAGAACAAACTTTTAAAGTTCTTGATCGAAATGAGCAACCAAATAAGGAGTCTCCTAAAGACCCACCACTTGAGCTCAAAGAACTTCCAAAAGGTTTGGAATATGCTTTTCTAGACAAAGATGGTAATTTACCTGTAATTATTTCGTCTAAATTAGATAACTTAGAAAAAGAAAAATTAATTAGTCTTTTGAAAAAACATAAAAACGCAATAGCTTGGAAACTTGTAGACATAAAAGAAATTAGTCCTTCCATGTGCACACACAAAATTTTAATGAATGATGACTACAAATCGGTAATACAACCACAACGTCATGTAAATCCAAATGTTCAAGAAGTGGTTAAAAACGAGGTCAACAAATTACTTGACGCCGGACTTATCTATCCTATCTCCGATAGTCCTTGGGTGAGTCCCGTCCAAGTAGTTCCAAAGAAAGGAGGTATGACGGTAATAACTAACGAAAAGAATGAATTAATACCAACGAGAACCGTCACAGGATGGAGAGTATGTATAGATTATAGACGATAAAATGAAGCAACGAGAAAATATCACTTTCCTTTACCCTTCATTGATCAAATGTTAGAAAGATTATCCGGTCACAAATTTTACTTTTTCTTGGATGGTTTTTCAGGTTACTTTCAAATCCCGATAGCACCCGAGGACCAAGAAAAGACAACTTTCACATGTCCCTATGGAACTTTTGCTTATCGACGCATGCCGTTTGTTCTATGTAATGCCCCCGCAACATTCCAACGTTGCATGGTGGCCATCTTCCACGACATGATAGAAAAGGCAATGGAAGTCTTCATGGACGACTTTTCTATCTTTGGGGATTCATACGACCAATGCCTCGATAACCTTGAACTAATGCTATCCCGATGTGAGGAAACTAACCTCGCCCTTAATTGGGAAAAATGCCATTTCATGGTAACGGAGGGAATAGTACTCGGTCACAAGATCTCAAGCGAAGGAATGGAGGTGGATCGAGCCAAAATAGATACCATTTCTAGATTACCACCTCCATCCTCCGTAAGAGCTATCAGAAGTTTCCTAGGGCATGCCGGATTTTATAGGCGGTTTATCAAAGACTTTTCTAAAATCTCAAGGCCTCTAACAAAATTACTTGAAAAAGATGCTCCTTTCATCTTTGACAAGGATTGCAATCAAGCATTTCTAACCTTAAAGGAAATGTTAGTCAATGCACCTATCATGATAGCGCCTGATTGGAAGTTTCCTTTCGAAATCATGTGTGATGCTAGTGACTTTGCAGTTGGAGCTGTCTTGGGACAAAGAAAAGAAAAGCATTTTCACCCGATTTATTATGCTAGTAAAACACTTAATGATGCACAAGAAAATTACACAACAACTGAAAAAGAATTACTAGCTGTGGTATTTGCTTTTGATAAATTTCGCTCTTATCTTGTTCTTTCTAAAACTATAGTCTATACAGATCATGTTGCCATCCGATATCTCTTCAAAAAGCAGGACGCAAAACCACGCCTGATTCGGTGGATTCTACTCCTCCAAGAATTTGATATTGAAATCAAAGACAAAAGAGGAGCAGAAAATACCGCAGCAGATCACCTTTCACGCTTAGAAGACCCAGCTTTGGAGGCAACCAGGGACGAACAAATCAATGAAAAATTTCCAACTGAATCTCTGGAAATGGTGGAATATAAGGAAGAACCATGGTACGCCGACTATGCTAACTACCTAGCTAGCGGTATAGTCGCAAAAGGTTGGCCACATCATCAAAGAAAAAAATTCTTTACCAATGTGAAACACTATTTTTGGGAAGATCCATATCTTTTCAAAATGTGTGCCGACCAACTCGTCCGACGATGCGTACATGGTAGCGAAGCAAGAAGAATTCTCTGCCATTGTCATGATGGTCCATACGGAGGGCATCATGGTGCCGCTAGTACCGCACGAAAGGTATTTGATTCAGGATTTTATTGGCCAACCATTTACAAAGACGCCCAAAGTCTTGTCAAAACATGTGATGCTTACCAAAGAACAGGTAATATTTCTTCCAAAAACGAAATGCCACAAAATGGCATTCTTGTTTGTGAAATTTTTGATGTGTGGGGACTCGACTTTATGGGACCTTTCCCATCGTCGAAAGGAAACAAATATATACTTGTGGCAGTGGATTACTTGTCTAAATGGGCCGAGGCCGAGGCACTTCCAACAAATGATGGAAGAGTCGTGGTAAGATTTCTGAAGAAATTATTCTCTCGTTTTGGCACACCTAAAGCATTAATAAGTGATAGAGGTGCCCATTTTTGCAACCATCAACTTGAAAAATTTTTAACAAGATATGGGGTCTATCACAGGGTCTCGACAGCATATCACCCTCAAACAAACGGACAAGCCGAAGTGACTAACAGAGGTTTAAAACGAATACTCGAAAAAACAGTAGGGTTAAATAAAAAGGAATGGGCAGATAAATTAGATGATGCTTTATGGGCTTTTCGAACTGCTTATAAAACAACAATAGGTACAACCCCATATAAGCTCGTCTATGGAAAAAGTTGTCACTTGCCAGTAGAAATTGCACACAAGGCCTACTGGGTAATTAAAAATGTAAACTTAGATCTAGAGTTTGCTGGTAAAAATCGATTTTGTCAATTAAATGAATTAGACGAGCTTAGGAATTATGCATACTCAAACTCCGAAATTTATAAGGAAACAATGAAAAATTTGCATGACAAACATATTAAACCTAATGAATTTCGAGTAGGAGATCAAGTTCTTTTGTTTAATTCACGTCTTCGATTATTTCCTGGTAAACTAAAGTCTAGGTGGTCAGGACCTTTTTCTATCACCCATATTTTCCCACACGGTGCTGTAGAAATTAAATCTCGAAATAGGCCTCCATTCAAAGTCAATGGCCAACGGCTGAAACTCTATCAAGGATTCATTGAGGATGAAGAGGAGGAGATCTCGCTTCAAACGATTGAAGAATGAAACCATCATCATACCTGGTAAGTTACGAACGATCGGGACGATGTCTAAAGCGGTAAGTTTTCTAACCAAAGCTTATGGGAAACAAAGGGCACTCACACGAGCACTGAAAAAAAAATTCCAAATTTTGCTCGTCACGGGGCCGTGTTCGCGCTGCAGACGGGATAAAACCCCTTTTTCATAATAGTTACAACATTACACACGCCCCGTTTCCCCGAAAAAGCTCTGGTTCCAGGCGATTTTTCGCAGATTTTCGACGTCTCCTATCACTCTAACAACATCAAGGTATGATTCTATCACTTTTAGTAGTTAGATTAGTTAATTGCATGTAGTTAAAACACCAAAAATTTGGGGGAAAATCTAGGGTTCTTGAAGTTCATCCGGATCGAACCTCAAATTTTTGCTTAGATCTGTTTGCATTTAGTTAGATTAGTGTTATGAGAAGTAAATACACTTGTATTGTTCATAGATTCGCCTGATTTCACACAAAAACCCCAAACCCTTGTTCTTGAACCGAAAAAGATAAAATTGATAGGGTAAACGGGTTATTATGGGAAAAACGGCACTTAGGGTTTCATTTTCGGGGGAAACCGCACCTATTGGACCAAAAATTTTCAAGTTTTCCAAACCGGGTCGAAAAATGGAATTTTTGTGTAACAGACGCCTAGACACGGGGCCGTGTCCGCTGAACACGGGGTCGTGTTCAGCCCACTGTTTGCAGTTTTGTCCGAAAATACTTCTGTTTCGTGCTAACTTTTGGTGTATTCTTTCAGATGGCTAGGAAGTTCACAAGATTTAACGCCAATGAGCTCGATGCTAGGGCTAGGTATGAGATACTTCAAACAAGGCCGGAGGAATACCCGAGGCAAGCATGCATGGAACTGTTAACTATGGTGAATCAAATCGACCGTTTCAACAAACTTGTCACGGGACCAGTCAGAGTCGCTTTAACAACTCGACTCCGTTCCGTCCACGAATGCACTTTGGAATTCTATAGCACCTTCACATTCAACCCAAGGTGCGACCCGTTCGACAATGATGGGGTAGCATTCCGATGTGGCGGAACGAGGTATTCGATCTCTATGGCACAATTTGGATCGATTGTCGGGTTGTATGCGGAAGAGGATGCGGGAAACGAGGAAAATACTGGAGGAATGCGAGAGATAAGTGAGAACGAACGCCAAGCCATTTGGGCTCAGATTGGTGAAGGGTACTACAATCCGAGCAGCACTAAGAGTACAAAGTTGAGGGATCCGCTCTACAGATACATCCATAGGCTCCTCGGCTACTCTCTTAGCCAAAGGCATGATAGTAGTGGCGTCGTTGGGTTAAGAGATCTTGTTGTCCTCCACTGTATCCACACCCGCAGGCCGCTTGATGTTCCGTTCCTTATGCTCCGAAACATGCATCACAACCGCCTTGCTAGTGCACCGACTCCTATCTTCTTTGGGGGATGGGTGTACCGTCTCTTCAAGCACTTCACCAGCATACCTAGGTCCTTTGAAAGGAGCCCATGGTCGGGTAGGGTAGATATACACATCTGCCGTTCGATGAACCTACTTTATGAGGCGGAAGACGGGATGGTAAGCTTTCAAAGGATGCAAGGTCATGCATGGAACCCGCAAGAAGCACTTGTCCTCCACGCTCCCCAACATCATCAATATCAGTATCAACCCCAAGGTGATCCGGGCCAATCCTCCTCAGAAGGCGGTTTTCCTAATTTCCAAAGTTTGCATGATTTGTTGCAGGAAAACCTTATGTGCACCAGGAACACCTACAACATGGCAAGCAACACGTACCACCGGGTCGGAGCTATCGAGAGGAACATATCTGATATCCAAGATGATATTGGATATATTCGGGACCACATTGCGGGCCATGGAGGGGATGACGATGATGATGATGATGAGGACTTGGAGTAGGCGGGAGGAGCGGAGGAAGAAGCGGTTGGTTGATGACTTCCCAGGTTAACCCTTTTTAATCTTGAACAATTGATGGCCTGCGTGCCAAATGTTGAACAATTTACTTTTCCTAACTTCTTTTATTTTCTGCATTTATTTTCCTTTTAACTTTGCTGACTTGGATGATTGAACTTGGTAAAAGTAGGATGTTTGCTATGTTTTGGTGGAGTGTTTATTGATTAAACAGGTACAACCGAGGCTTAAAGTACTAAGCATTAGTGCTACTAAAGCCGGGACAGGAAAACCGAAGAAAGAATCCTGTTTTTTTCAACTTTGCAGACTGTCCACACGGGGTCGTGTCCAGCCGACACGCCCACGTGCCCATTCCCCTGAGCCTGCTGTTTGTTTTAATTCTGCAGACCTTAACAGACACGGGGTCGTGTTCAACCAACACGCCCCCATGTTCACCTTCTGTAAGTTTTCGTTACTAGCACCTGAGCACGGGGTCGTGTCCACTCAACACGGGGTCGTGCCCAGGTAACCAGTTACACAAAATTTTTGTTTTTTCACACCTCTTACACATTCAATCAACCTAAAAACTTATTTTTGGGACACATTGAGGACAATGTGTAATTTAAGTGTGGGGGGGATGCTAAAACCTTGAATCTTGCAAGTCCTAAATACAAGCCTTACACAAAACTCTATTGGAACCGCTAATCACCCCAAATTTTTTTTTTTCAAAAAATTTTCATTTTTTTTACTTGTCTAGGTTTAACTTGGGAATTTCAAAGTTCTAAAACGGTTTTATTTTTACAAATTTACAACCGATAGCGTCGTGATAAAAAGAACCAACATAAGAAAATTATGAAAAGGCATGGCAAACTTAGTTAAAATTTGATTATATATACTTGATCACATAAAAACTCATTCCCACAAAAGTGAGTTTTGAGCCTTTATTGAGCATACAAATACATATCATTAAACTAAATGCTCATTTTTCGTTTCTTGTGTGAATAGCCGCTTGGTTCTTACGACTCTAGAACTTGCCAGGACGATACATTCCCGGTCCTTACCAACTTAAACCCGAGTAAGTAATTGATGGAGGCATTAGGACTAACCCTTTTTATTTCTACACCATTTTTTTTCTTTTTTTTACCACCTACCCAAAATCCCCCTAGTTAGCCCCTTTGAGCCTAAACTTTTTCATTTCATAACTCAAACCAAACACCCTTTCACCCACCAAAACCTTTTTCATTTTTATCCCTTTATTTTAGTAACAAGCTCGGTTTTTCTTATGACTTCAAAAAAAAAAAAAGATGATGATGAGGCAAAAGAGAAATAAACAAACAAGTTTATCAAAAATAACTTTGTTTGAATAGTGGCTTCATCCAAAAAAAAAAGAAAAAAGAAGAAGTCTTACGAAAACCGACGCTTTTTACGTCTTTCGCCCTTTACCACTAACCACTAACCCAACCACCTACATTTAACCCAAGCCTAACCCTTCACCCAAAAGCCCTCTTGATATTTACAAAGGTATATAGTTAAAAAGGAGGATTGATTGCTTGGCAAGCCTATGGTAGGAGTAAGTTCCATGCCGCTCTCGAGTGATCCACAAAAATACATTTTCGGCCGAGTGTTGAGTGATTCCCGTGAGGTATGTAAACTTGTATATAAAGGAAATTTTAAAGAGGCATGTTATACCCTAATAAGTAATTTATCTTATGAAAAGTTTTAAATAAATCATGACGAATAGGATTGTAAATAAATAAAAATAAAACTAAATAAAGAATCTTGGAAATCCCGACACTCTACGACAAGCCCAAAAACCTTCTTCTCTACCCATTCCATTTGGGTGTGTAATAGCCACATATTAAAGAGTTTTGCTTGAGGACAAGAAAAGATTCAAGTGTGGGGGTATTTGATGTGTGCAAAATGCAACATATAAATTTCATCAATTGTGGCATAAAACTAACCCTTTTTTAGTACTAATGTTGGAAAAAGTGTGCTTTTCTCTTCCTTTTGTATTTTCAGGATTAAATGAGCTCAAATTAACAAAAGAAGCAAAAAGACATCAAAATCTAACATAAATACAAGAAAAGGAACAAGACGTGACATGCCCGACCCCACAACAGCATCTTCCCAAGCAAAACAAGATAACAGAAGACTGAACACGCCCCGTGCTCAGCCATCACGGGGGCGTGCCCAAGTGTCAGCAGAAAAGACAAAGTGGTAGAAGCTTCTATTGCCCACCAAGGGGCCGTGCTCAGCGGACACGGGGCTGTGGTCAACTATAAGATTCGCACAATCCAGCAAATCTTCATAGTACAAAGATTCTTCTGCACCACGGGGTCGTGCTCAGCGGACACGGGGGCGTGGTCAACTAAAAAGACAAAGCTGCATTAAATGAAGAAAGAGAAGGATGTGGACACGGGGCCATGCCCACTGGACACGGGGCCGTGCCCGAGCTTCTGTTCAGCCTATAAATAGGAGTGCTTGGCTCAATCTCAAACCATCCCTTGGCACACCACCTCTCTCACACTTCACCCACCACCCACCACCACCATAACACCATCATCCATTGTCCATCGTAGAGTGTGTGAGTCGTCTCGGGATCCAAGATTGATCGTAAGAGTTCTTGACAATCAAGGCCATGTTTGCCTAAGTCTCTTACATCACTTGGTGAAGACAAAGTGTCTAGTGTAATACTTTTTATTTCTAATCTTTTCGCACTTTTTATTTGGTTTTGTATTAATGACTTTAATAACTAGTTTCTTATGTTGAAGGTGATCTTTCCTTATCGTTTGTCCGTGGTGTCTTGACATTATTTTACTGTCTATATAAAATAAAAGATTTTCACCATTCATATCTCCACGGTCTATATGGAGGTATGTTGGCTACCTGGTCGGGGGTTAAGGGAACGGTTTGGTAAAGGTCTTGCCATTGTTCAGCGTTTAGAGGTCCTGCAATGGACCTGGGTCAAATTTAGTAGGACCTCCTTCAATACTTAACGGTATTGGATGGCGGGGGTCCAAACTCTTTGATCCCCTCATAAGTTAACTACTATTAATACTATAATCCGGCTATTTAGGACTGTATCCCTGCTGACTCAGACTACTTAGTCGAGGGTAACGTCACCTCCAAAAGAGGGGCCTACCATAATTTGCATTAATAACTTAATTCATTATCTTTCAATAATCCACCCTTTTAGGATTGTATCCTTGCTGACTCAAACTACTGGGTGAGGGTAACGTCACCTTCAAAAGAGGGGCCTACTACAATAACTAAGATAATCTCTTAATAAGTGCAAAAGTGCGGAAATAATCAAAGGTTACACTAGATACGAGTCGGAACCAAGTGATTCATCTTGTCTATCTGTTTTTCTTTTATTTTTATTTTCAGCATTTTTAGTTAGTTTTTATTTTTCTTAGTTTAAAACATTTTTCTAAACTTTTTGATTTGATTAGACGTTGAGGATAAACCGGTACTAAAAGCTCTTGTGTCCTTGGACGACCTCGGTACCTTACCAACACTATACTACGCTCACGATGGGTGCACTTGCCCATATGAGTGTCTAGTGTTAGTAAATATCGTGTTTTATAAATTTAAAACTTGACTAAAAAAAGTGTTAAAGGGGCTTAAAATATACACCTAATATATATAACACTTGACACCCATCAATGCATAAATAAATTATATATGAAATAAATAAATTAAAATCATTCCTTTTAAAAGTAATGATCTGCCTATTAAATATAGAATAAGAATCTTAAGAGTGAAACCTAGCCTGAGTGTCATTGTAAAGACCTGGCCGAAATGGTAAGACCTGTTTAAAAGATTCAAACCCCTGTTAACATCTGTAAACATGTTAACACTCCTGGCAGATGTGATTCGTTAAAATCACACAAGTCATTCTTATATAAGGACTCTTCAAAAGATTCCAAACCCAACTTAATGATCTCTGAATCATGGGTTTAAATCATCAATTAAGATGATCATATTTTGACCATACGTAGTAATATGGTGCCTACGGGCCCTGCTCATTTCCATATGAGCCAAAAGACAGTGGTAGCTATGACTCCCTGTCAGAAAAAGGTAATGAACTATTTTCAAACCTTCATGCCTTGATTCTCTGAAATCATGGCTTATAATTTAAAATGTCCTTGTGACTAGGCCTTATGTGCTAATATTATTGTTTTTAATTAGGATAAGTTATATTAAAAATCCTAAATAAATGTGAATAATAAATTAACCAAATATGGTCTCTGTTTACCATGGTTAATGAATTACCCTAAGGGGCAATTCCATAATAAACTCTCAAATAAACTGTTGTCATTGTTTTATGTAACAGTTCAATTAAAATGGCTGACTCGGATGAAATTAATAGTCACCTAGTGGAGAATAATGATAACGCCCGAATTAATTTAACGGGTGCTGAGCTGAAAGCGTTAGTAGACGACGATGTTACAAGGGCCTTGGAGCGGCAGTATGAAAAATATAGTGGGACTCGGAGTAGGACCCTATCTACACCGCATTCAAAGCCTAAAAATCAATCTGAGGCTCACAGCAAGCCTCCCTCCAAGAAGGAGGAACCCAAGAAAGTGGATGACGATCGTCAGTCCACAAATCATCAAAGTGTTCCATCTCTGAAGGTCGTACCGAAACAAGGAACCCATGATAAGGGTTGCTCCTACAAATATTTTGTTTCATGCAAACCCAGGGACTTCACTGGGGAGAAAGGAGCTATAGATTGTATGACGTGCTTGGATGAGATGGATACGGTTGTTGATATCAGCGGATGCGCTGAGAAAGATGTGGTGAAGTTTGTATCACAATCGTTTAAAGGCGAAGCCTTAGCCTGGTGGAGATCACTGATTCAAGCCACTGGGAAGATCCCATTGTACAACATGTCTTGGGAACAATTTGTTGCCCTCATCAGGGACAACTACTGCCCTCAGCATGAGGTTGAGAAAATTGAGTTTGATTTCCTATCGTTGGTTATGCGGAACCTTGACTGCCAAGCTTACCTCACGAGCTTCAACACAATGTCCCGGTTGGTTCCGTATCTGGTGACCCCGGAACCAAAGAGAATAGCTCGTTTTATCGGGGGTTTAGCCCCGGAAATAAAGGCAAGCGTGAAGGCCTCTCGGCCAGCTACCTTCAGATCTGTAGCTGACATATCCTTGTCACTCACTCTTGATGCGATCAGGCAAAGATCGCTGAGGAATAAGGATGCTGAGAAAAGAAAACGTGAAGATGACAATTCACGTAGGTCAAACAAGAAGCAGCGAGGAAGCAATGACCACAAGAAAGGGTCAGAGTCAAAGAAGGATGGGCATCAGTCTGGTGATAAGCCCAAGTGCAAGATCTACAAGAAACTGCACTTCGGGAAGTGCAGGTTAGAATCAAACTCGCAGACTCATTCAAGAACTTTTGCTTGTGGTATATGCAAGTCCAAGGACCACAAGACCTTGGATTGCAAAAAGCTGAAGGATGCAACGTGCTACAGTTGCAATGAGAAAGGGCACATTAAAACCAACTGCCCTAAATACGCCAAGAAGCCTGAAGAGGCCAAGAAGACCAATGCTAGGGTCTTTAGGATGGATGCGAAGGAGGCTGTGCTAGATGATAACGTGATCACAGGTACTTTTCTTATAAATGACGTCTATGCAAGAGTACTTTTTGATTCAGGCGCTGATAAGTCTTTCATAGATAACAAGTTTTGTGAATTGTTGAAATTTCCTGTTAAAACCTTAAGCGTAAAGTATGAGGTTGAGTTAGCCGATGGCACCATAGAAACTGCCTCAACCATTTTAGAGGGATGTTTCATATCCATTAAGAACCACTCTTTTCCTTTGTCCCTACTTCCGTTGAAGTTAGCTGGATTTGACATCGTTTTAGGCATGGACTGGTTATCTCGTAACCAGACCCAAATTTTCTGTAATAAGAAGCAAGTGGTGATCAAGACTCCGTCTGGAGAACCACTTACCATTCAGGGAGATACCCGGTATGGACTGCCTGAGCAAGTGACTATGCTCAAGGCTTCGAGATGTTTGAAGAAGGGTTGTGTCATCTACATGGCACAAGTTACCATTGATGAGCCGAAACCTAAAAAAGAAGACATCCCCATCATTTCTGAATACCCTGAAGTGTTTCCTGAAGAACTACCTGGTTTACCACCAGATAGACAAGTGGAGTTCAGAATTGACATCATCCCTGGAGCAGCACCTATTGCTAGAGCGCCTTACAGGTTAGCACCAACAGAGATGAAGGAATTAAGAGCGCAACTAGATGAATTGCTAGCTAAAGGTTTCATTAAACCTAGTTCGTCTCCTTGGGGAGCGCCAGTTCTGTTTGTCAAGAAGAAGGATGGATCGATGCGTCTGTGCATCGATTACCGTGAGCTTAATAAGGTCACAATAAAGAATAGGTATCCTTTGCCCAGGATCGACGATTTGTTCGATCAATTGCAAGGGGCAAGTTATTTCTCGAAGATTGACTTAAGGTCAGGCTACCACCAACTGAAGGTCAGAGATGAAGACGTACACAAAACTGCATTTAGGACTCGTTATGGTCATTACGAGTTCCTAGTGATGCCTTTTGGGCTCACTAATGCACCGGCCGCGTTCATGGATCTCATGAATCGCGTTTGCAAGCCATACTTAGATAAATTCGTCATCGTCTTCATTGACGACATTCTCATTTACTCGAAGAACCAAGATGACCACGAGAAACACCTTCGCTGTATTCTTAAACTTCTACATCATGAGAAACTCTACGCCAAATTCTCTAAGTGTGAATTCTGGCTTCGAGAAGTCCAATTCCTTGGACATGTGGTCAGTGAGCGTGGTATCCAAGTGGATCCCGCTAAAGTGGAAGCAGTTATGAACTGGCAAGAGCCGAAGACGCCCACAGAAATTCGTAGCTTCCTAGGATTAGCAGGATATTATAGGCGTTTTATCGAAAAAATTTCAAGGATTGTTGCGCCCCTTACTTCCTTGACTAGGAAGAAGATAAAGTTTGATTGGGGCCCTAAGCAGCAAGAATCTTTTGATATCCTTAAGCAGAAGTTGAGCAACGCTCCTGTACTGACATTGCCTGAAGGTACCGAAGAATTCGTAGTTTACTACGATGCATCACACACTGGCATGGGGTGTGTGCTTATGCAGAAAGGCAAGGTTATTGCCTATGCTTCAAGACAGTTAAAGGTGCATGAAAAGAATTACACCACCCACGACTTGGAGTTGGGTGCCATTGTATTTGCACTGAAGCTATGGAGGCACTATTTATATGGAATCAAGTGTGTGATCTATTCTGATCACAAGAGCCTCCAGCACCTGTTTAATCAGAAGGATTTAAATATGAGGCAGCGCCGTTGGATGGAGACTTTAAATGATTATGATTGTGAAATCAGATACCATCCTGGCAAGGCGAATGTAGTCGCCGATGCCTTGAGTAGAAAGGAAAGGGTGAAACCCATCCGAATCAATGCCAAAAGCATTGAAATAAAGAATAGTTTGAATGAAAGGTTGTTAGCTGCACAGAAGGAAGCTGTGTTGGAAGCTAACTATCCTAATGAAAACCTAGGAGTAACTGAGGAGCAGTTATCTCTTGGCAAGGACGGAATTCTGAGATTAAATGGACGAATATGGGTTCCAATTTATGGGGGACTTCGAGATGTCATCCTCCAGGAAGCCCACAGTTCAAAATACTCCGTTCATCCTAGAGCTGATAAGATGTACCAGGATCTAAGGGCAAACTATTGGTGGATAGGCTTGAAAAAGTCTGTAGCTGCCTATGTAGCTAAATGCTTGACTTGTGCGCAAGTCAAAGCAGAACATCAAAAGCCGTCAGGCTTGCTACAACAGCCTGAGCTTCCCACTTGGAAGTGGGAAATGGTGACGATGGATTTCATCACCAAATTGCCGAAGACAAGGAAAGGCAATGATACTATATGGGTGATTGTTGATAGACTGACTAAGTCAGCTCATTTCTTACCCATCAAGGAGACTTATAGCTCCGATATGTTGGCCCAGTTGTACGTGGATAAGATTGTAGCCTTACATGGCATACCTGTGTCTATTATCTCTGACAGAGATACTAGATACACGTCCCATTTTTTGGAAGAGTTTCCAACAATCTTTGGGCACGCGTTTGAATTTTAGTACGACTTACCATCCTCAGACGGACGGCCAGAGTGAGCGTACTATTCAAACGTTAGAAGACATGCTTCGTACATGTGTGATCGATTTAGGTGGTAGTTGGGATAACCACCTGCCATTGATCGAATTCTCCTACAACAATAGCTACCATACCAGCATTAAGGTTGCGCCTTTTGAGGCATTATACGGTAGAAAGTGTAGAACGCCCGTTTGTTGGGCGGAAGTTGGAGATGTCCAATTATCAGGACCAGAGATAGTCTTTGAAACGACGGACAAGATTGTCCAGATTCGTGACCGTCTCAAAGCTGCCCGAGATAGGCAGAAAAGCTACGCTGATTTGAAGCGTAAACCTTTTAACTTCGAAGTAGGTGACAAGGTGTTGCTTAAAGTATCACCCTGGAAGGGGGTGATGCGATTTGGTAAGAAAGGCAAGCTAAGCCCGAGATAAATAGGACCGTTCGAAGTCATCGAACGTGTCGGATCAGTTGCCTATAAGTTAAACTTACCTGAAGAGCTCAGTGGTATTCATAATGTATTCCACATCTGCAATCTGAAGAAGTGTTTCGCTGATGAATCACTAGTTATACCGCATACAGATGTGCATATAGAAGAGAGCTTAAAATTTGTTGAAAAACCTGTGTCGATCGAGGATCGACAGGTTAAGAAGCTTCGAAGGAAGCATGTGCCTATTGTAAAGGTTAAATGGGATGCCCAAAGAGGTCCCGAATACACGTGGGAGGTTGAATCCACGATGAAAGAAAAGTACCCTCATTTGTTTCAATAAATCTCGAGGTCGAGATTTCTTTTAAGGGGGTGAGGATGCAACACCTCGAAAATTCACGTCCTATAACGTGTTGACACGTGTCATAAGTTTGAACGTGTGAAAGAATGTTCTTGAAGGACTAAAGTTGACAAACCTGGAAAGTATGTGAATATACGGGTTCTAAATATCAACAGTGAATAAATATACTTTACAATAACCCTACATGATGCTCATACCTCCAAACGAATAAATCATGGATCATACGAAGCTAAATATGAAAGAAAGTGAGAGATTACAAACTACAGGGGTTAAATGTGTCAACATGTTTAAGTTATACCTCTGAGTGAACTTTTAACAAACCCGAAGCTTTGTAACGGTTAATTATGCTCACTAGAATGCACGATATAAATTTCATAAAGTTTCGTTATCGTATGAGAAAGTTATGATCAAATTCGTATACAAGGGGTTAAAGCGTCAACGTTGAAGTTTATGACTTTTCAGGTAACAATAAAGTTAACCGAGGACTAACAAAGTGGGTAAATGTCTTAAGGCCCTTATATGTCAATTTGGAAGGTTCATAATGCAATTTATATAGTGCACGACCCTTCGAAAGAGCCAAGAGCCAACATACATTGATGGAAAGATTTGAAATCTGTCAACAAGATTCAGGCGGGCCGCGTAAGGATTAACAATACCTTACGCGGGCCGCGTCAGATGCCCAGATGCAGAAACATCAGACAATAGCCATTTTTCGCGCAATAATCGATTTTAAGCAGATATTTTCACTCATGGGCGACCCCTAAATGACTCCTAGACCCTTAGGGACATGTGTTGATGATCAGGAACCATTGGTAGTGTTGTTTGTCAAAGATCTAAGTGCTTTTGAGCACTATAAAAGGCCATGATGTTGCAACAAGTTCTTCACACCTTCCATCTGCACTTTGGAGCATTTCTGGAGCTAAAGACTTCTCTCTAAGCTTCACAAATCATGCATAGGACTCTTGTAAGTGCGCTTAACCTTCCTTACGTTGAGTTTTGCTTAGTTTTAGCTTAAAAGTCAAACCGTCGTAATTAACGGTTGACTTAGCGATTAATCACTATTGGTCCAGTGATTAGTCAAAGTGAAGGTAGTTATAAGTTGGTAATTATGTGGGTAATAAACCCTTAAAATGGTTCCCCCTGATTCCCACTCTAACTAGGTCAAATGTCGGGTCAAGCTTGTTATTAAAAAGTCAACAGAATGTTTATTTTCTAATTTATGCATAATTAGCAATGTAGAACACATACAACCTGTTTGATCATTAATATAACTTGGTAATTAGTGTAAGAACATGTCTAAACATGTTCAACCCGACAATTTTCTGTTTAGACCCGGTTCGGAACCGAAAGTCGCAAAGCGTTGACTTTTGCTTTGACTTCAGTTCTGACCCATTTTGGTATGTTTTAGAAATACCTTAGAGCTTCATTTGGACCAGGTTACATGCTAGTATAACCCTCTATGATTATACACCTCGGATCATTAGTTATCCAATTAATATGCATGATTCCGTTAATTGCTCATATGTTGACCATTATGCCCTTTTCACCATAAAACGTGATTTTTGGAAATGTAAAAGAGTAGAAACCTTAGTTACTAATATATAAACTTGCACCCAAAATTTGATATCAGTTTGAGGTGTAGATTGAGAGTTATGCTCATTAGCGTAATTAAGAAGCTTTATGTTAATTAAACGGCGTAATTAGCGTATAGCCTAGTTAAGCCTACTTTTTGATATCAAAATCTTTACCCACTGATGTAATATATTATTTTGGGATTTTTGAAGATTTTTAATTAATTTTAGGCTGAGCATAACTAATAGTCATAGGCTTAATCCGGTAATTGTCGGTTTTGCCCTTAAGGGCTATAAAATGAGTTTTACTTATCTAATTGGCTCCAAACCTTTTGCTACTGATTACATATGATAAATAAATTATTTTAAACCTTCTGGAATGATAAAAATATCAGCTTTATATATAGAACCCGGAAACGGCTTCTAATCGCCTTATTAAGCGTTTTTAGCGCATAGTATGTACTAAGACTATTTTTAAACATACAAGGGTGATACCTACTGATATTTTAGGTAGATTATAATATTTTATCAGTAAGCAAAAGCTGATTAACTCAGACTTCAGTTTTGAGCTTTTCGGCTTATGTGAAATTACTAAAATGCCCCTACGGTGCATAGTTTGGTTATAATTGATAAATTTCACATATATACTTCACCCTACTGTTATAACTTATTAAATTGAGTATTTTTGCTGATTATATCAGACCTGTAACTCAAGTAAATACTTAAACTCTTTTATAACCTTGTAAATGACCAAACTACCCCTACGGGGCATAGTTTGTGTTTAAAATTCGTTTCGGGCATAATAAAAGACATCCTACTGATTTCACAACATATTTGAGGCATATTAACTTAGGAAACCTGTATATGGCTCTTATGAATACCTGTTACGCTTATTACGCGTTCGGTTCGGTTTATGTAACTATTTTGCATAAATTAGCCGAAACGGGTCAAACCTTATTGGTTTTATCTCAAAATCCAGAATGTGTATGAAATACCCATATTAAGCAAGTCTTCGAACTTGTCGGGTCTAAATCACATTCTATCCGGTCTTCGCTCAATCGTGCGTGCGAACCGTATCTTTAAAACTAGTCGGTCTAAGCTTAGGCTTAACTAAAGACCCGTTAGGATTCTAATAGGTTATTATAAACCTTCGTTCCAGATTAGGAGGACCAGTAAAAGCTACTTGCATTTTCTTATTATGATTATTACTTTGCTCAGGTAAATACTTTTAACTTATTTTCCCTATACGGGCTTGGGTTACGGTATATAAAATACCGCTTGGTCGGGCATTAAATCTTCCATCGTATGGTGGTTAATTGAATAATTTAATCGGCCCGTTTAAATATGTTTTGTTTGCTTAAAGCCTTTGGGGGGTTAATGACCATGTCCCGGATATCCTTGGCATCATTTTACGAAATGGCCACGACCTAAGCGCGGAGTGTAGGCGTACACTCGTCAGTGCATAAATAGTTGATGTGGTGTGTCTATTGATCTTTAACCCGGCACGCTCCGGGCTACTGAACGCATAAGGAACATGTAATTCTTTTACAAGATTATATATTTAAATAATTATCCCAAGTTATAAAATGTTTAAGCCACGTGCATCCAAATAAATTTTTAAATCATTTTTAAAATGAGTCAGTTGATTGTATTTACCAGTGTAAACTGACGTATTTTCCCAAAAAGATTAAATGCAGGTACTAAGCGTAATAGGCTGGATTTCTCTTTAGCATCGATAGAAGTCTCACAAGCTTAAGATGCCTAAAGTCTGTAGAACTATTGTTTCCATTTTATTTTTGATCCGTCTGTGGATAAACAATCGACTGTTGTGATACTTGATATTACAATATTATATTCGGTTGAATTATATCTTTCATTTGCTTCCGCTGTGCATTTAATTATTGTGTTGTTTGACTATTATGTTGCCAACCACGTCACGATACTCACCCACCGGGCCCACCGGTGACACGTGGAATTTGGGGTGTGACAAGAATCCAGTGTTCATGTGTGATCGATCAGATTGTGCAGGTGCAATGATCAGATCATCGTCCGTTCCTTCTTTGTTTAACAATTTTCTGTCAAATTTGTCAAAGTTGACTGAATTGCCAAGTTCGATATCCTGAGATCATCAATTATTGTTGTGAATTGTTGGATCATCTTTTCATGTTCTTTAACAAATTCTTCGAGTTCTTGATTTCGTGTTTTTGTTGCCATATTGTATTGAATTGAACGAATTGACCGAACAATGATCTATGTTGGTGCATGCGTCTGTCGACTTCGTCTTGTATCGAGTCTTGTTTTGTATTAAATAGATCAGGGTACACAAAACGAGAAATGTGTGTTTATAGGTAATTTCGCTTGAAATGACACAGGGTCATTTCATGCGAAATCAAGTGAGTAATTCCGCTTGAAATCAGTTGCTGATTCTGTTTGAGTAATTTCATGCGGAATTAGATTCCGCTTGAACAGTTTCAAACGAAATCATCACACCTATAAATACCTGATGTGCCTAGTCATTTGTAACGATTCTAATTCCGGTAGCGAAGCTCTGCCGAAGTGTCTACAGCATTGTAATCGATCTGTTATCAATCTAAAGACAGTTTAAAGTGTATAGCTAGCTGAATTGAACTTGATACGTCTGTTTCCGCCTTTCGTATTGAGAAAAACTCTTCTGATCGACTCGTTCGGGTCAGAAAACGATCCTACAAGTGGTATCAGAGCTCAGGAGGAAGAGTTCTAACCATTTCAGCTGCAAAATCTGATTTCTACACCTTCTTTTCAAAATTTAAAAACTTTTTACGGTCAAAATGACTTGAATTTCACATATAACAAGCGAAACTGTGTTTTAACGAATCCTTGAAAAATTGGACCTTAATTCGATCTAAAATTGGTAAAATTTGTAATTTCGCTTGAAAAACAGATCGGTTATGATGATGTCAGCAGTATTCCGCACAAAATAGCAGTTGATTTCACACGAAATTAGTTATTTCGTTTGAAGCTAATTCCGCACCAAAAGGTTATTTCGTATAAAAGTTGATTCCGCGTGAAAAACATACTGATTTCGCTGGAAAAGTTGATTTCGCTTGAAAGAGGCTGATTCCGTGTGAATAGGGTATTCCGTTTGAAGAGGTTATTTCGCTTGAATTTGATTTCGTTTGAAAGTGTCAGTTTTTGAAAAATTTTGCCGAATCATGGAAGAGGAATTCTATAACGCATTTGCTACTACCCCGACTACTCCAGCTAGTGTTACTCAGAACTTGACCATGGAAAATGAAACGGGCACTATGCAAAAACCACCAAAGCTTATGAACATTGAAGAGTATAAAGGATGGGAGGAACGATTCGAAAATTGGGTGCAAGCAAATTATTTGGATGCTTGGGAATGTGTTGAAACAAAGTATGTTAGACCGACGAATGATGATGAAGAGGAGATTGCTATTAAAGATCTAAGTGTTGATGACAGAAAGAAATACAAAAATGAAAAGATGATGATTAGTCTATTGCATCAAGCTGTTAAGGAAGATATCTTGGTTTTACTTCAACACAATGGAAGTGCATATTCAATTTGGAAAGCTTTAAAATCAAAGTTTGTTGGAAGTAAAGAGATGATTAAAAACAAAAAGTCACTTTTGAAGAAAGAATTTGATCTATTTCGTGGTTTGAGAACTGAGAGCACTAAGCAGATCATTGAAAGATATTGCAATCTGTTAGTTCAAACGAAGAGAGTGAGCATCAATAAACATAATGAAGAGTTGGTAGAAAAGTTGGCTGATGCTTTGCCACATGAAACTTGGGGCACGTATCTCATGATGTTGAGAAACAAGAAAGATTTTAGCAATCTAACACTGAATAAGTTCATTGAAAAGCTTGAAGCTCAAGAGATGGAACAAAGGAAAATTTCAAGAATGAAGGATTTTGATGGTGAACAAGATATTGGATTGTATTATAAAGGAGGTATTAGTGACAAAACCAATATGTCTCCAAAGGTTGAAACTGCATTCAATGCTAAGAGTTCGTCTGGAGGTTCATCTAAAGGATCAAACAGCAAAACTGAATTTTCTTCATATCCATCATATGATCCAAATTTTTCAACAACCAAGAATGGCAAGAGATTACAATGCAACATTGTTTTGAATCTTGAAAATGGTGAAAATTTCTCGGAAGAGGTTGCAAAAAGTCACATGTCTTTGTTGGGAACTGTGCTGGAATCATATGGAAGTCTTGTAGCAGGAAAGATCAGGAATCCAATGTTGACAAAAGAGGATTACTATCAAATTGATGCTGAGGAAATGGAATTGATGGATATAAAGTGGTGTTTGGCGAGTGTTTTGAGAAGAGCCGAAAAGTTTAAACAAATTACGGGAAGAGATGATTTCCGTAATGCAAATGTTTCTACTTTAGGTTTTGATAAATCTAAAGTTACTTGTTTTCGTTGCAGGGAAAAAGGACACTTCAAGAGAGAGTGCACAAATCGCGAAGCAAGTGGAGCTCAAAATCCGTTCAATAACAATGATTACTATCGGAAAGCAATTTATCATCAAGTTGCTCAACAACAACAACAACAAGAACCACAAACTGCACATGCCAGAAAGGCAATCGAGGAGTCATCAAAGAGAGCTTGTATGGTGAATCAAGAAGATAAGAAATCATCAAAAGGTTTCAGTTGGGACAAATATGTTTCAGCTGATAGTAAAGCATGTCTGATAAACCAAGATGGTGAAAAATTACCAAAAGGGTTTAGCTGGGCAAATTTCAGTTGGGATGATTATGATCCTAATAAAACTCCAAATCACAAAGCTTTTGTTGCTCGAGTTGCTGAAGACAGTGATAATGATGATGATTATTATGCAAAAAGAATGGAAAAGCACTTGAGAATGATGGAAAAGAGTGATAGTGATGATGAAAAAGCTAAAAAGAAAAAGAAGAAAGTTAAAAAAACCCGTTAGCAGTGATGATGAAGAAGTTCCAGTGATAAGGAAAAAGGTCAAAGATATTCCAGTTTTCAAAGTTGAAGCTGAAGCTAATGCAGAAAACATTCCGGTGATATGTGAAAACTGTGAAGCAGTAAATAAGCAAAATAGTACATTGATTCATAACATGAACAGATTGAAAGAAACTTATGATGTTCTGAACAAAGCCATGAATCAATACAATCTGTCTAGCAGTGAACAAGTAACAACAATGAAGACACTTCAAGGAGCTTTCATGACAAAGCAGAAAGTTGTCAACAATTACATAGAGAAGTGTGCTGTGCTGGAACAAAAACTGGAAACACAAAGAATTGAAACAGAAAGAGTTAATAGGTTATTAAAAAGTTACTCATGTACTTCTTATGTTATTGATAGGATTTATCCAACTGTTGAAGGCATGAAGGCGTTTGATGAAGAAGAAGAAGTATCTGAAGACAAAAGTTCTGAAAAGAAGAAGGATACTGAAGTGAAGATTTCTGGTAAGAAACAAAGTGCCAGTTATACAAAGTGTCCACCTCCGCTTGAAAATGGATATTCTCCTAGAAATCCAAATTCAGAAAAGTCAAAAAGGCAACCAATTTACAGTGGGAGTCAGAGTCTACAGAAAATTTGCCAGAAAACATTGATGTTACTTTCACATCGTCTGACACTGATCATGAGTCCGAATTAATAAAGAAAGTACTCGATCAGGTGTTGGATAACGATGAAACTGAGGAGTCAAAGTTGGAGTCAAACTCAGAGTCAAAGTCTTACAAGTCAAATTCAACAGTCAAAAAGGAGAAACGGGTTTACAATAAAGAGTTTTTATTATCAAAATCTAATTTGAATGACGAACCAATCAAAGTGGCATATACTTTGAATGATTCTGACAAATTATATTCTGATCAAGAATTTCCAATAAGAGGTGTTAAACTAGAAATGATAAAAAAGGTTTTCAAACTAACAGAAATTAATATTTCTGAAATAAAAGATGTAAATTTTTCTGAAAAACCTAAACCTTACACCTCAAGAGTTCAACAACGTTTAAACAAGAAAAAGGGTTACAGTTCTGGTTCTGGTTTTCAAAAGAAACCAAATCATAACGGTAATTTCAAAAGAAAAGGGCTTGGTTTTATTCCACCGAAAAATCATAAAAATGAGAAAATTTATAAATCAAAAATTATTTTTGTTTCAGGAACATCAACTGAAGAAGAAAAGGAGCAGTTGTTCAGGAATCAATCAAACAAAGAATTCCTTGCAAAGAAGCAAGAAGAAATGGAGAAAAATGTTGCTCAACAGAAAAGAGAGACAAGAACGTGTTTTAAATGCAAAACAGTTGGTCATATTGCCAGGAATTGTTCTAAGGCAATTCAAACAAAACAGGGAGTTTCTTTTAAAATGAAAGAAAAGATGGTTGAGAATGAACCACCAACTGAACAATTCAAAGTTTTCAAAAATTCAAAATTTGAAATTGGTGAATGTTCAAAGAGATTTTACAAGAGAAAAGCAAATCTTGACAACCAAAAATGGGTTGTTAAGAAATCTGATGATAGTTCTAGCAATAATTCTGATTTGTCAAAATCAGAGGAGCTATTTTCAGGCGATGAATCTGATTCCACAAAGTCAGAGGAGCCACGTGTTGAGTTAAAGTTGGAAACATCAGTACCGCCAATGGATGATGTCAATTTTCCACCATTGAGGGCTGATAATTTTAAACAAAAAGTTGGTAAAATTGAAATTTCAAATCATTTTTTCTCTGAAAAGAAAGATTTTGATATTAAAAAAGCCTTTAATCCCACAGTTCATAATATTTTTGGAAAAATGGTTGACAGGAAGGTCAAAGGGGTGAAGGAGTTTTATGAGAAAAAATTGAAGAAACCATGTAAAGTTGGGTCATCCCAGGTTTGTGATTGGGATGTAACCTATTATGATGATTGAAAACGAGGACTTGCCGGAGCTTCCAGGTTGGTAAGTGTGAAGCAGGTATCGGCATCTTTCTTGAGAAATTCATGAAAGTGATTTCGTCTTACAAGTGGTAAATCAGGGACATTAACTTGTACTTGATTTTCTACATGTGGTATTTGGTGATTGACTTAAAAATTGTTAAATTTTTCAAATGGATTGAGAACAAGGTGATGACTTGAACCCCAACCTACAAGTGGTTTTATGAATTCAACAAAACTTATTTTCCGGAAAAACCATTTTGATTAAAACAAATTTAAGTGTTTTGAAATCTTTATGGGAAAATAGTTTGTTGTGAGGGGGAGTTCTGATTGTTTTTGCCAAGTGGATGGCGGATTGAAGTGATTCGATATCAGTTGTCATTTTACTTGTATAGTTTGTTTTCAAATTTCCTTTTAATGATTTTGCATTTTAGGGGGAGTAAGAATTTCAGAAAATCCAAAAACATTAGAAAATTTGAAAAAGCCAAAAACATGATAAAATTAAAAAAAAAAGAGTTTTGTTGTAGAAAAAAGGAAATGATAGTACATCAGTGGACGATCACAGCATGCTAAAGAATTGGAAAGTTAAATGTGATAAACGGTCTCACTGATGATGTGCCAGTAGGTTTTTGCACATTTAGTAAATTGTAACGAGATATAAACCTAAATTCCAAACTTACTTATATCGTGGGGAACATCTCTCGGATATATGGGTAACCATCGAAATCTTGTTTGAAAGGTCCCTCTTTCTGAGATACTAGGTCTTTATACTCAGTGATATCTGGGGTATTATCCTGGGACTTCTGATTTTGCGGAAGCAATAGCCTAGTCCCCGTATAATACTTTCTGCTTGCTTGAAATATAGCATCATCCTTAGTACAAAAAATGATGAAACATTGCAAAATGCTAATCATGTGCTGTTGAAGAAAAGATTCTCTAAAGGGAACACACCTAAAAGTCGAAGCCGTCATCTCTCTGATTTTGCGGAAGCAATAGCCTAGTCCCCGTATAATACTTTCTGCTTGCTTGAAATATAGCATCACCCTTAGTACAAAAAATGATGAAACATTGCAAAATGCTAATCATGTGTTGTTGAAGAAAAGATTCTCTAAAGGGAACACACCTAAAAGTCGAAGCCGTCATCTCTCTGATTTTGCGGAAGCAATAGCCTGAGCTCTCACGGCCCTCGCATTTAACCCTTTACAGATATCATCTGTGGTATACTCACCTGTAAGACTGAATATTGGGATCTGGATACGGGAGTATATTCAAGAGGTAGGACACGCGAATAAGTTTAAGTCTCTAAAACACTAATCTCGTATCTCGAAACAGTTGAAATTTGTGTGGAAATTTAAGTGGATCGGTATACTGACAATCTAAGTGAATCGTTTAGAACTTAAAATGTTTAAAGCTTAACGGTGTTGGTATTTTGTCTCATAATCTGATATGATCCTCTTACGCAAACTCACAAAAATATTGTCTGTAAATATTTCTTTATTGCATTTCATTCTAAGTTCAAAATTCCAAAAAGATTTTAGTGTGTTTTAGCATAAATTTTGAAAAATTCAAAAAGATTTTCGACAACTGATGTTGGAGAGCTGATTTTCAAAATTCCAAGTGCTAAACATGATGAACAAAAGGTTTGGGAGAGTTTGTTTGAGATGTTTAAGATGAAAAAGATATTTGAAATGAAAAATGATATTTTTACAAGTGGTTCATCAGAGATCATCATTGTAAAATCATTTATTGATTGTTTGGTTCCTGCATAAGATTTCTAAATTTGAAAAATTTTAAATTTGAGAAATTTATTGTGAGGTAGAGATTGTGCAGGTTAGCCAGGTTTTGATCCTGAGCAGGATGTGAACCAGGTCACGATCTTGAACCTCGAGAAGTGAATTCCAGATTGCGATCCCAAGCACAATTTAAGAGGGAGTCTGAAGTTGTATAGAGCCAAGTTCTGATCCTGGACCAGATGTTCATACAATCTGATAATGCTGATGAACTTAAGGAATCAAGAGTCCTGATCAAGAGGAGTATAGATCCAGGTTGAGATTCTAAGAGAAAGAGAAAGAGATTGATTGAGGATGCTTACAATGGAGAAACTTTGGAGAGATCGAGAAGACTGATAAAGGCTGAAGGTTGACAACCGAAGACTCGACACTGAAGACTCGTCAACATTCGAGGGGGAGTCTGTTGGTGCATGCGTCTGTCGACGTCGTCTTGTATCGAGTCTTGTTTTGTATTAAATAGATCAGGGTACACAAAACGAGAAATGTGTGTTTATAGGTAATTTCGCTTGAAATGACACAGGGTCATTTCATGCGAAATCAAGTAAGTAATTCTGCTTGAAATCAGTTGCTGATTCCGTTTGAGTAATTTCGTGCGGAATTAGATTCCGCTTGAACAGTTTCAAACGAAATCATCACACCTATAAATACCTGATGTACCTAGTCATTTGTAACGATTCTGATTCCGGTAGCGAAGCTCTGCCGAAGTGTCTACAGCATTGTAATCGATATGTTATCAATCTAAAGACAGTTTAAAGTGTATATCTAGCTGAATTGAACTTGATACGTCTGTTTCCGCCTTTCATATTGAGAAAAACTCTTCTGATCGACTCGTTCGGGTCAGAAAACGATCCTACAATCTAATTCGATTGAATTGAAACGAATGGATGAAATTGATCAAACAAATTATCAATCTTGTGGAATGGAAACGAATTTGTGTTGAATTGATACAGAAACACCAAGATCGATGCTCTGATACCAATATTGGAGCTCAATTTTAGAGAGAGAAACAGTAAAGAGAGAGAAGACCCAAAACCAAACTAGTTTGTTATTACCAGACTTAAGCGTTTATAACGGTATTACAATTGTTACAGAATTAACACTATAGTCCCTGAACTATTACAGAATTGACACTTTAGTCCCTGAACTATTACAAACGAACTAAAACTAATCAAAGTATTTTCTAATCTAACATAAACCTACTTCTTCCTCAGTTACGACTGACAAACCTCTTCACCCTGTTTACTCGGTTACTAACATACAAAACAAAGTTCGGATCTTAGACGGCGTTAAAGTTATGTCTTCATCAAGGGTGAAGCTCTTCAAACTTCATGCACCCGGCTATGATGTGTTACGGCACATCGACGACACTGCACCTCCTGAGAAAACCCATGAGAGTTACGACTCCTGGCTCAAAATCAATGCCATAGTCCTTCAATGGATCTATGGCACGTTATCTAATGACCTTTTGGTCAGGGTTTTAGTAACGGATTCTACAGCGCAAGATGCATGGAACCCGATTCAAGCCATCTTTCTTAATAACAAACAGTCCCGCGCAGCTACTCTTGAACATGCTTTCAACACTATTACTTTGGCTTCATGTACCTCTCTGAATGAGTATTTTCAGAAACTCAAGAAATTGCGGAACAACTTAATTATATGGGTCATACGGTTTCTGATTTAAGACTGGTCCTACAAATGGTTCGGGGTCTCCCGCCTGAATATGTAAGTATATGTGATTTACGATCTATAACACATAATTGCAAGTATAGTTAATATGTCGAAGGTGGTTAGAAGTATAATATGATGTATTATGATGTATAATAAGTATTGGAATCATTAATTGTTGGTTAATCACGTAAACGCGTTGAAAGTCGGTTATTTGCACGTATCGTCACATAGTTTCGAATTAGGGTTTGTTGCATGCGATTACAAGTATAAATTGAACATAACAAGTATAAATGGAACATAATTGATATAAATATGACTTTTATTATGATCGGTGTCTTGGATTACAAGTTGGAAATACGATACAAGTATAAGTTTCCAAAAATATAGAAAGTTTCCAAAACTAGAAATACAAGCAACGCTTTCTAATTATGGAAAATACGAAGAAGCGGGGCGTTACACACGAACATAGGCATGTCCGTGTTCGTTCATTTAACTTTAACCGAACACGAACACGAACATATAGTCAAACACATTTTTTTATCCGTGTTCGTTCATTAAGAAATCGGGCATGTTCGTGTCCGTTTATGTTCGTTCGTTTAAAGCCTAAACGAACAGTTCACGAACATAAACGAACATAAAAAAAAATTAGCTGAACATATTTAAATAAACATAAATTAACATGATTGAAGAAACAAGTCTAATATATTACATTTCATCCAAAAACGCATCTAAATAAGGGTTCATAGATATACTAATTAGTTATATTTATATAAGTAGTTAGAAAACCTAATATTTATATAAATATAACTATTTATGTATTAAAATTTAAACGAACATAAACGAACGTTCACGAACATAAATGAACAAACATAAAAGAATGTTCACAAACATAAATGAACGAACATAAGGTGTGTTCATGTTCGTTCATTTAATTAAACGAACTTCCCGCCGAACAAATTCATAAACGTTCGGTTCGTTTACAGGCCTACTCATTTGGTCATTCGATTCGTGTCTTGTTCGTGATCAATACCTGAAATGTGTTTTCTTTTTCTTGCAGTTCTAGTGGGATTCAGGGTCCAGGTGACAAGACGTCACATTAGGAACCAGTACAGGGTCCTGATGAGGACCAGGAGGGGGTTTCGAGTGGAGCTCTATTTCGCTCGTCGCCTGTGAAGGCTTCCGGTTGCTTTTCCTGTACATATATGATGCATATCTAATAGCCTAAACTATAACTATTGATGTTGCTAAGTTTAGCCCTGGTCATTTTTGGGTTTTTTGGTCGTCGATGATCAGTTTGGTCTATAACAATTAAAGCGGGTTACTTAGGTTGATCAACATTTGGGAATGTTGGATTAATGATCAGGGGGTAACCCATGTTTTGGTACAAGACAATGTAGTATGCAATAATGTAGCTGGGCTAATGATCTTTAACGATTATCCATATTTAACTTTGATTACTGTTAAATGTCTATTGAATGGTATGCTTGTTTTGAATGTCTATTTTTTTTACCAAGGATTTGTTTGGAGATTTTAGGAGAGTTATGTATAATGTGAGTTATATATAGAACAGGGATTATACAATTTGGTTACAAAACTTATAAAAAGGGTTGTGTGGTAGGCATTGCTTATAACTTCAACATGGATTTGACCAAGGAATAAGTTAAGGCTGTGATTATCAAGGCCTTTTCTTGATCAGGGATTTGTAGGATTTAGGTGAATTTTAATTAAGGATGATACACTTTGGTTATAAGACTTATACTAAGGGTTGTGTGGTACGCACCGGTTATAACTTGACAATGCATTTGACCAAGGAATAAGTCAAGGCTGTTATAATTAAGGCATTAGTTTGTTTAGCGATTTGTAGGATTTAGGACAGTATAAGGATGATACAATGCTCAAACCTTTTTGTAATTGAAGGGTTCAAGTTGGCAGCCATGGCTTATAACTTTACTTTGGTAGCCATGACCTGTTTGACCAGAATAGATGGTCAAACTTATGAGTAATTGAAGGCACTTTAAGTTCTGCAACTACAAGGCAGTTGCATTTGCGAATGTCAATACCAATTCAACTTGTAAAATTAAAACCCAAATTAAGTTTTAATAGCCCAACCCATTTCAAATTTTGTAGGTCAAACCTTTCGAGTTCTGATTAATTAATGATAAACGATGGTTAGTTACTAGATTAGGAAAGCTTTTTGAATATGGAAGGAATATATAACTTATAAGACGTAAATTGTAACTAAAGATATGGGGTATTTTGGTCTTTTCACTGATTTACAAATGGTTAGTTAGTGAGAGGGACCTGAATGCAAGCAAGCAACAACCATATACACCGTAGCGTTGAATTTTTCAAAATAGAGCCTGAACGTGTAAATAGATGTAAATCCCAAAAAAGAAAATTGTACTTTACTCAAAATTTGTGTAAATAGATGTAAACTCTAGAAAAGAAAATTGTACTTTAGGTCTGCTTTTACTTTCAGTAGTTTTGTTTTAAATCAAGCTATTTTTGTTCTATGCAATGTTAACAACTTGGGTCATGATGGGTGTTGTAGTTTTATTTTAATAAAACCAAAGTGAAATTATTTATCTTTTTGTTTAACACTTACATTCAGAGTAACAAGTCCACTTGCAACATGAGTGATGGGTCAAAGTTGATTTTAGCCTTTTAGGTAGTGTTTCTGTATCTTATTTTCAATTGATTATAGATGGTAACCGTTTATTTCGTTGTCATAACTAATAACCATGATGGAATCAAAAAAATTACTTCGATTTACCCAATCTATTCTTTAATACTACATTATGTATCAACCATTCATAAAACATGGTTAAAAGATATATGATCCAGCAATGTAAATTGTATGATGATAAAACATCATACAAAAAGTTAAAAAGCTGGAAGCACTAATTAAATATCGCAAACGAAGAAATTGCCTCAAAATATTTCCAATAGGAATTTTGGGACAGAGTGCGTTTGCTCCTTCATACTACAATTTATATACGAATAATAATAATGATAAGGAATATATCAGTAATAAAAGGGCCTGAAACATCAGTAATCAGAGTCAGGCGAGTGATACTGATTGGGATTTACTATCGCAAGTTTGAGTAAATTTAAATGACTGGATCGTCGAAAGTTCAAGATCCAATCAAGAAGCTGCCTTGCTTTCGATTCAATTAATTGTATGAATAAAAACTTACGAATTTCTTTATCAACAAGAGATGTCGAATTTTGCGTACCAGATGAAGAAGACAGATGATGAAGGCAAGTGAGGAGAGTGGCGCTACTTGAAGGAGAATTTTAGGGTTTCACCATAGTCCATGGGCGGGGTTTGTGAGGCCCATTACAGGTTGCTGGTTTTCTGGATTTTTTGGGCTGCTTTTGATTGGTTTGTACTTTTTTTAATAGAAATCTTGATGAAGCAAAATCATTGGTAAATTATACAATATTATTGGTAAAGTGAATCAAATTAAAAAAACTATTCTTTTTAAATATTGTTATTATTTTTTATTGATTTAATACTCATGAAATGAATTAGTAAAAAGGAACGTAATTATACTGGAGTTGATAATCATTAGTTTTTAGGGTTAAATTTTTGGAAATGATCAATTGATGTAAAAGTATAAAGCTAAGTACAATAACCATTTTATCATTAGTATTGATGATAAAATAGTGATACTCGTAAGGAGATGCAGTGGAATGGAAAGATCCTTAAATATGATAGGTGTGACACTTAAACACAAGGTAGATAAAAAGGGAAATCAGATACTTTAATATGCCACAACACAAGGATGCAATTTATTATGATACATCGGAAAAAAAAACACACTTGAAACATATTCCAAAGAGTGCCCAATCTGAGAGTTCCCAACGTTGTTCGGCATAGAAGATGTGTGAGTAGAATTGGTGTGGGCTAGGTAGATCGTTAAAGAGGGTGTGCCCAGAGTTTAAATACATAAACCGTTTTAGGTAAAAGTAATGCAAGTAGAACAATCGATTCCAAGTTATGTTTTAAAAAGTAATGCGTTTAGGAGCTACAAGAGCATTTATAAGTGATTGCTTATCTATACATATAATAAAAGAAACCATCTTTGGGACACGTGTCACTCAAAGAGGGCTTCATAGACTCTTTTTCCCGCTCAATGCCTAAAATATGGAAACTGGGTTATGTAACCGGGTCATAATCTCTTTTCACCATACGCATCGTCGATCCAGCAGTTCATACACGTCTACAGCAATGCTTCACAAACGATTTAAGCCCGCAAAAAGGTAAACATTGATTGCCGATTTCTGGAAATTCGTATTTTTAAGGTTTCGATTTTGACTATACTTGTGTATGTTTTTGTTATTTGATTGATTCAGTAAAACGATGTTGAAATTAGCTACATCAAAATTCGTTATTTGATTGATTCGGTAAAACGGTGTTGAAATTAGCTACACCTCGGATTAAGTTGATGAAAAATAAAAAAAGGAGTACAGATTAATCAGATGAAAAGAGAGCTGGCTCAGTTGCTTGAGACTAGCCAGGAGCATGCTGCCCGAATTCGAGTATGTTGTTTTATTAAAAATTGCCATCCATGGCAGATTTGATCAGGGACATGCTGCAATCTTCATGAATTTAGGTTAGTTATAGATTAAATATGTTCATGGAATGTAGCAGCAATTTTTGTGTCCATGTTCTCTCATGCTACTTTGTTTGATTCCTTATAATCATGAGATGGATGCTTATTTGTTCCAAAATGAGCATGATGGATTTCACTTTTGGGATTTATCTTGCTAATCTGATAGTAAGAAATACAACATAATTACCTTTGATTAGCATAAAAATTGACTTTTTCTTCATTGGATATGTGCTTCAAGAATGAATCAAGGGTTAATGTTGACTTCTCCACTTATGCCTGTTCATTATCACAAGAATGATGGTTCAAGCAAACCATTGTTTCCTCCTCAAGATCTAAGTTAAACATAAAACATGGCAAAGTACTTATATCCCATAAAACATGGCGCCATGGTTGGATAATCTGTTACGCAGAAAGCTTGGTTGCTATAACTTAAATAAACATTTATAAATGTATTTTTCTTAATGACAGCCTAATAGGTGTAGCTATTGTCTGCAATAACAATTTTCTTTTTGGATTTACGCTGATGGTTTCTCCAACTGAAACATTACTAAGACTTTAATGGAAGTAGGGATGAGCAAATGGTACCGGATACCGGTTCTGGTACCGAATTTTCCGAGTTGATTCGATTTACGGTATCGATTCGGTACTGACATTTTGCGTTTTCTGTACCAGTCTGGTACCGCTTTGGTACCGGTAAATACCGATTTTTATCTTTAAATACCGGTCCGTACCGGTACCGAACCGTACCGTACCAGGTATTTTCGATACCGGTATTGGTTGGTACTGAGCTCATCTCTAAATGGAAGTTGCTGGTTGGTATCTCCACCTCAAATGGTAGAAAGTGTAAAAGAAGAGGAACAATGAGGTGAGTATTACATATACAATAATTATTAGCCATTAGTATACTTTGATAGTGTAATTGTTGAATCTTATGACCATTTGTTTAGACCCGTCGAACTGAAACCACCTTCACCCAACACACTATTGGGATGGAAATTCCTGGTGGTTGTTTCAAGTACATGGAAACTAAATGATTTTATTACTTTATTGCATATCAATAATATTTATATTGATTGTTTGTTTGTTGCTACTTGCTAAGACATCATCCATGGCTGTCTTTTATAGTCAAACCCAACTGTTATACGATTTTAATAGTTTTAGTTTTATGAGGCGTTGTTTAACCATCTAATAATGCTTATATGTCTTCGTTTCTTTATCTTCGTGATATATGATCTTGCATTTTCAAACTGGCAGTTTTGACTGTACAATTGTCAAAAAGTCAAAACATAATAAGACTTGTCATGTTTGGATGTATATTTCGAAGATGCCTATTGCATATTATAGATGTAGAAACTAGATATAAGAAGAGGCGGATATACTAATCTGATTACATGATATTTTATGGACGATCATTCCGTTAATTAGTTGAAAGGTTGTTCTTTGCTAAATTTCTGCAATAGTTACTGACTTGAGTTGTTCTTACTCTCATGATTGGCAGGTTGTGGTTTCGGATTTAGTGGTGAATCAATATTTGAGAACGAACATCAATGGATCAGTCTAGATATACAAATAAGACTGCCAATGTGGTGTACGAGGAAATTTTTAATGAAATTTGAATTATTTGTTGTATTTTTTACCTATCATATGTATTTTTAAGTTATTTTATTGATATTGAATTTATTTTATTTATTTATTAAATTCACAAGTTCAAAGTATTTACATTTGTTAAACCACGTGTACACGCGGGCTCTAACCTAGTAATGAGATAAAGAATAGTAGCACGGTGAACATATGAGGTCATTCCATTATGTATTGAAGACGGGGGTGTGTTAAAATATGTTAGGTTTAGTTAGTCATCGTAGAGTCATGTCCAAGGAACAAAAGTTAAGATCAAAGAACCAAATATCAAATACTACTACTATAAACGCTAGTGCGTCACAAGTTCAAAACCCTAGAATATGACATCACAATACAAAATGATGATCAAAACCCGATAATTTTGCTGTGGAACACTCAAGAGGGCCAAATGCACATTAAGACTAGCCTAGGTGAAAGCCTCGAAAACAGGACAAACATGAAGAAATTTTGGACCTGGCCGTTTTTCATTAGCTTTCAAGATTATTTTACAAGACATTGTTTTAACTTGATACAATTTGGCAGGTACAACAGAAAAACCCCTGAAAAAGCACAGGTATTTATTCAATGAAGCAATCACACACATACGCGTAGACACGTGTTAAACTGATGTTACGGAATGCTCCATTTCTGCTTCTAAGCTCCAAAGCTTATTGTAGTTTTCATATACCCGGATGGCTTCACAGAGTCGGAAGGTGGATGCAGGCTCATTGTCAGCATAATTTGAAGCACTCGAGCAGCTGTTAGGTAACACTACAACTAAAATTAAAAAAAAAAAATCAAAACTCGAAACAAAATTGACAGCAATCATAGGTTAAGATATCCGAAGCATCACCTGTTGTCAAGAACAATGAGTATGCAATGCATAGGGTACATTATCAACTTTGGTTGGATTGCCCAAAACCATATCAGCAACCATTTCAGCAGTTCCAAGGGCCTGTTGAAAACCACAAAGAAATTACATATCAAATGTTACATTCTTTCTCTGTAAACAAACTAGCTCCCATAATGACCTGTATGCAAATAAGTCGATTCAGTTCAGATATTGCCTTGAACTGAACCATAACTGAATACCTTGGTTATTACTTACTAGAAAACCATAACCAATTAGTTCCAGTCAAATGGGTTATCGGTTTTCAAAGTGTGGTTCGTTTTTCTGTTCAGCTAAACCAGTTAAGCGAAATTTGAAGTTGTGGCTGGTTTTTGTTCGGGTGAAAATTTGATGGAAGTTTTTGATCTTACATGATATGTTATGGTAATTAAAAGTGGATTATAAGAGTACGAAAAATATACCAAACTCAATCCTTCTCCCTCATGGCCAGCAGCAAGGAATACATTCGACAATCCAGGAAGAAGACCAATCATAGGCTTTCCACCAGGCACTGAAATCGATGAAGCATATTAAATCATCAAATCAATTCCATATATTAAAATAAAACCTTAGGTTATCGTGAATTTAATTCTCAGCCAAATTACAGTGCATACTTACTGAAGGGTCTTAGCCCTACTCTGACTTCTCTGGTCTTCTCCAAATCTGTTAACAAAAGTTTTCTTAGAGAAGGAAAAAACTCCCCGGCACGTTCCCATATCTGATTGATTATATGCTCGGATATCTCTGTGTTAAATCCAACAAACTGCCGGCTGCTTCCTGTGACCAATAAATTATAAACAAAAGTTAACATTCTTACAACAGGAAATGATATCGAACTTTATTAAAGCTGACTATTGAAAGGTAAAAAAGAGAACTTCAAATATAGAATACTAACCAAGAACAAGATTTCCCGATGTATCCATGGTGGCCGTCATTGAAACAGATAAAGTTTCGGTTTCGGCACTGGGTTGCCGAGTAGCATCCTGATGACCGACGTAACCTACCTCCATTAAACCGTGATTCAGTTTGAAGGAATTAAAATTCTCTATCACCAGTAGGTGACCCTGTTAGCAAAAACCACATAAATGTATCTCTTAACTTTCAATACGTAAATAATTCTATATGACCCATCAAATATATTAAGAAACTTTGAAAAATAGTGACATTTGCTAGAAATTGAAAAATTATATTTAAAGTCTTCAGAATTTGAGGTTATTTAACCTTTCGGGGCTTTACAGGGACATCAAATTCAATATCGAGATCCCTAATCAGCTCTTGCATTAAAGATCCTGTCCAGCATCCAGTGGCAATTACTATTGCCTTCTTGCTATACAATAAATTTTTCGATGTCTGAACAGCTTCAACCTTACCACTATCAGACCTATAAAAGATTCATCCATTTAATAAAGATATAATTTCTGCAACTTAACTTTAGCAAAGTATTTACCATTTTACCTTAACAAACCAGTCAATGGCTGATTATAATACTCCCTGTATCTTCCTTCAGTTGCATACTTCCTGTTCTCCTGCACGATATTCTCAACCATTAATTTAGTAAATATATTGCAATATGCATCTGGGATCAATGTTTGGTACTTTGGTACCTTTTCAATGTATGCAACAGAACGCCGAGCATCCAGTTGGTAATCATCTGGTAAAAATGCAGCCCCGCCTTCCTCACCAATCACAAGTGCAGGTTCTACTTCCTGCAGTTTGGTGCTGGACAAGAGCTCTGCCTTGAGCCCGGCTTTCGATAGCTGCTCTACCTTCTCTTTCAGTGCTGCCATTTCCTGCGATGTTTTACCAACCAACAAGCTTCCTGTTCATATGATCAAGAATATGTTATATTACTAATCTTAACCTGAATATCATTTAAAAAAATATTTTCAAATATATTTGTGCTCAAAAAGGGAAGATAATTTAAGTTTATAAAGCAGGGTGAGCATAAGATGTACGGTGTACCTGTCTTCTTCCAGCCAAGAACCTCCTGTGGATCCATTCCCTGATACTTCACATCCTCCGCAAATTTCTCCCATAGTTCACGGCTTCTCGTTGCTAACTCCCATTTCTCACTTCCTGGAACCTTATGTACCATCCATATATATCCCTGTCCTATGACCAATGAAAAAGCTAAAACGACTCACATTTTATAAAAATGCAGTGGTTATAACATCGGCACATTGCTATTGACTTATTCAACACGCGCGCACATTACTGGTTATTTAAATCTGAAATTTAACAACAGTTCAATGACACGATATCAAATACGAAATAATGTAAGCATAAATTTAAAAAAAAAGTAGCATCAACTTGTACCTAATTTCCACTTAAGAGTAAACTTATAAACAAGTACCTCACACAAGCTTAATGAGTTGACTAAACCAAAGGTCAACTAATATATATCCCAAATTATTAAACAGTAATGACTGACTAGCCCTAACAAAAGCAACAAAACATATATACAATATCAACAGAGCTTAAAACTATATATATTAATTCGATAAACTAATACAATAAATAACAAAACAACCGATGCACCTGCACCGGTAGCGCCGGAGCAAGGAACGGCGGCGTCAACGACGGCGACGGACAAATCCGATCCGTTGAGAAGCTGCCGTGCGATACTCAATCCGATTATTCCGGCGCCAATTACAACGACGTCGTACGAGTGTGAATCAGAAACCGTCGACGACATCCGTACGGCTGCTACTTTCTCTCTCCGATACTTTTCCGGAGACGTTGATAACGAAGTTTTATTATTCAAATGGCGGCAGGAGAGAGTGGAAACGGTGGCGACACGACGGAGAAAGTGGCTCTGAGGGGAGAAAACGATGTCGTTGTATAGGTGGTTAGGGTTTGGTGAAAATGAAAGGGAGATTGAAGCCATTTTTAAGTGTTTTGTTGCGAATTGTTTATTCAGGTGGAGTTAACTTTATGCTGGTGACGGAGATGCCTTCTCCGGCTTGATTCCAGTGGTGGGACGACGAACTATTTTTTAATGGAAGTGGAAGTGTGACGGGTGTGAAGGATGTCACAGATTATGTTTATTGTACATTTGTACCTTGTATTGTAATGATTTATTTTTTTAAACTAGAGTATACTTTACATTACGGCATTCGTTTCTAGTAGTTTTCATATTCGTATAATATTTATGATTATATTATTTTGGTTGATATATGTCATAAGTGTTACACATATGTAAAATTTTGTTTTTTTATAAAAATTAATAATCAAAAGAAAAAAAAATATTGTTTTTTATAAAAATTAATAATCAAAAGACAAAAAATAAAAGATAAGTTGTTATAATTGTAAATTATGTTTATTTTATTGGTTAAATTATAAAGTATAATTTTATTTTTTAAAATTCATAACTTTTTTTAAATATACACATAGTACTCATCCAATAAACTTTAAGTTTAAAATTTTCGTTTTTTATAAAAATAAAAAATAGTATTTGACTCATAAGTACGTTTTAGACCTTTAACTTAAATTGTTAAATTTCGTTTTTTACATATATAAAAAATTTATATTTTTATAAAATTTCAAGAATTGTTTTTATAAAAAAATAGGTTGTTAAGAGTTTATATCTTTAAGAGTAAATTACAAGTTTTGTCCTTTATCTTTACATCAAATTTCAGGCGCTGTCCTTTAGCCAAAAAGTTGACAGGCGGTGTCCTTTATGTTGCCAAATCTTGCAAGTTTTGTCCTTTTAGCCAAACCCAGTTAGATTTTTTGGTTAAATCTGGTCACTCAAGGGCATTTTAGTCTTTCTACCCCATTTATTTAATATTATCTAAAAATAAAACAAAAAAATTTAAAATATTATTATTATTATTATTATTATTATTATTATTATTATAGAGTAAATTACTGACCACCATCACCACCACCCTTAATCACCATCACAACCACCCTCAACCGCCGCCACCACCGCCACCGCCACCACCACCACCACCGCCACCATCAAACACACCTTAAACCGCCCAACATAACAATCATGACACCCAAAAGATGAAGAACCAAATCGGAATTATTAAGTATCATCAAAAGATGAAGAACCAAATCATATAACGAACCTGAATTGCAAACAGAAATAAGCAGGCTAACCCGAGCCACCACCATCAACCACACCTTCACCCATCGTCGCACCTTACCCAACACCACAACCACCCCTATACATTTCCGGCGCCACCACCATCACCAAACATTCACTGCTACTTGCATCATATTCATCCCCCTGACCATTCTCAACAAACCCAAATACCAAATCAAAAACCCCCAAAAAATCCCCAAAAACAAAAATATCAAAAACCCTAAAAAAAACAATTCCGACATCGATTCTCCGACCACCACCACCTGCAATCGCCTATAACATCACCTCCACCGCCGAACCTACCCCACCACCACAAACCACCCCTTCACCACCGAATCTCCTACCACCCACCTGCAACCAGCCTTAACACCACCTCCACCGTCGCCCCTGCAACCGGAGTTCCCACCACCGTCTCAACCAAATCTCCACCTGTTGTCACCGTCACATCGGATCACCACCATCACCGTCGTCGAACTAACCCACCACCACATCCACCCCTCACCTTCACCCACCACCAAATCACCCACCGCCGCCCCTAACCCACCACAACCACCCTTCACGGCCGTCATCCATTCAGATTGTTTTAGAGAGAGAGAGAGAAGAGAGAGAGGGACCTTCACTGTCCTCGCCACTTCAGATATTGTTAGAGAGAGAGAGAGAGAGGAACCGTAATAAGTTTAGAGAAAGAGAAGGACTTTCAGTTTGAGAGAGGGAGAGATTATATTTATTTTATTTTTCATTTCATTGCAACCTAGTCCCTAAACACAAGTTGTTTTACAAAACAGTCCCTAAAGAGGTGAAATGACAATAATAGCCTCATGTGCAAGGCACATGACCAGATTTAACCAAAAAATCTAACTGGGTTTGGCTAAAAGGACAAAACTTGCAAGATTTGGCAACATAAAGGACACCGCCTGTCAACTTTTTGGCTAAAGGACAGCGCCTGAAATTTGATGTAAAGATAAAGGACAAAACTTGTAATTTACTCTATTTTTAATAACTTTATATCATGCTAAGTTCAAATTTTTAGTTCCTAACTAATTTTATCTATATGAGTCTACTTTTAACTTATAATCCCTAAAAATATGCAACACAATCTACTATGTATCTAGTCAAGTTGGTAAAGAATTCTTTTGAAACTAATTAATATTATATATAACAATATAGTTGAACTTATAATACCTAAAAATTTGCAACACAATTAGTATTTATCTAGTAAAGATTGTAAATTTCTGTAGTATTTTATTTATATTACTTGTTACAAAAAAAATGTTTTGTTATAAAATAAGGTAAAAAACTGTTTTACACATGTAAAGTTTTGTTTTTTAATAAAAAAATAATAATCAAATGACAAAAAATAAAAGATAAGTTGTTATAGTTGTAAAGTAAGTTTATTTTGTTGGTTAAATGAAAAAAGTTTATAATTTTATTCTTTAAAGTTCATAACTTTTTTTAAATATCCACATGGTACTCATCCAATAAACTTTAAGTTTAAAATTTTTGTTTTTATAATAAAAAAATAAAAAATAGTACTTGACTCGTAAGTACGTTTTACACATTTAACTTTAATTGTTAAATTTCGTTTTTATATATATAAAAATTTATGTTTTTATAAAATTTTAAAAACATTTTTATAAAAAAAATAGGATGTTAAGTGTTTATATCTTTATTAACTTTATATCATAGTAAGTTCAGTTTTTTAGTTTAGCTTTAAAGTTTATTACTTTATTATTTTTAATTAAGACACAAATTATTAGATTAATATCCAAAAATAACTGCAATATTTTATAATTTCAGCTTTACTATATCTAACTGCAATATCTATTTATTGCAACTTTAGAATATTAACTTATATAAGTGCAGTTGACTTGTAAATTTAGAATACTAACTTTATTTTGAACTTTATTAATATGGTCAATAACTGCATTATATTTACACAAAAAATAAAGTTCAAATATAAAATAAACTTTATTCATACGTCTAGATCAAATATAACAACTGAAAATGAAAAAAAAAACATAAAAACACTTGATAGATTTCATATTAGACTGCATGAAATTTGTTCCGCTTCTGAATTGACACTCGAGGTATTTTTAATCGGGTTTTCTGGTTTGTGCTTGAATCGACAGTATCTTCTAATTCCTCTTCTTTGTCATTGTCCTTAGAATCGTCTAAATTAATAACCTTACTCCATTTTCATTTAGAGAGTCTCTTGGATCTCTTTCTTTGAGTCTCAAACTTCTGATCCTTAAAAAGGACAAAAATTGAATACAAAAGTTAAAAAAAAAGATTAAATAAACTTTAAAATTACCTCTTCACTAAATTCACGTTGAAGATTAGACTTGTATGGACTAAACATTGCACCATAAGAAATAATATCAACACTTTTATCACCATCATCCTGCAATAAAACACGCATATAATAACATAACGAACATGTTAATATGAAAGATATACGCAAAAATAATACTTAAAAACCAGCAAAATCAATACCTTAGAAGTTTGTTCGACAACTGGGTTTTTTAAATTGGCATGTTCATCATGCAACTGAATCTGAAAAATCAAATAAGTTAACATTCACATAAAAGTAAATAAAAGAAAACAATTATTCACTGCTGCGATATAACAAAACTGACCTTAGACTTTTCAATCTCGCATGCTTTGTTTTTCGCAACAATTGAATTCAGAACTGGATTCACTTTTTAACTTTATTTAGCAATAGATATAGGGGTGTCCTGCTATGTATTTATAATAGTAACTATAGAAGTGCATTAGGGTTTAATTTTAGAATAGCCACCCCTTTAGTTAGGAAGTTTGTTGTGGTTAGTTTTAAATTTTTATAAGATATATCTAAGTATAGATATTAGGCAGCTTTAATAAAATAAAATGTGACACATAATATCTTCATTTTATGTTACGGTACTTTTAATTCTTTTTTTTTTTTTTTTTGCATAAATGGAGACCATTGTGACAACCCGAGTTTTCAAGGCCTTTCCTCGACACGTTACTCGTTTCGCAAAGTGTTTTCATAATTCGTTTGCAATATAACTTGTACATGTTTGATATAAAATTGGTGTATTGTATTATAGTTTGGTTAAATAATGAAATGGTTAACTGTTTAAGTTTATAAACTTAACACATGGGACGACGAAACATGGGACTTTCGCCAACACCCTCACTTGACGAAACACTTGGTGTTTCGTCATATGCATCACGACGAAATATAAGTGGCCTCAAAGAAAAATGTGTTTCGTCATGCATGGGCTTCGGCCCAGTATATTGCGCGGCCCAATGGTGTGTTGTATAACTCTTTGTATAGTAATCAGTTGCCGTAAAAACAAAACCCTAATATCCTTCCCTTCCCTTGTGCGATCGGCGACAGCCATCCTCTCACCTGAAGCACTTCTATCGCTCGGACTAGGCATTCTATCTTTTGGTTAGTTTATTAAATCACTCTTGCAATCTGCTTGTTGTTCTTGTTGACGACATAGATTATTCTTTGTTGTTTGGTTTGATTCTGTGTCTTGAGAGATTGATGATTTTGTGTTGTTAAAAGTTGTGGGAATGATAATCTGAATGTGTGAATCTTGATTGATTGTCTGTATCTACATGTAACTTGTTGATTGATTAACAAAGATGATCATAAGTTTGTATGGTTTAAGGATTAGAAGCATGTGATGATGAAGTATGATCGATGTCAATGAGTAATCATTTCCGATGGTACGAATCGGAAACTAGTTGCATTGGTTTAGGATATGATGTAATTAACATGTTGATGATTTACAGGGATTAAATGAATGATTACAAGTATTAGCAGGGTAGATAATGAATGGTTACTGATATAACTAAGTTGATTAATTCAATCCGATTTGCTAATGATGTTATCGGCTGCTAGATTATTGATTAGGGTTTATGTGAAACCTTGAAACTGCAAAGGATCAGGTCAACGAAAGACCTTCCCCCACGAGAAACTAGCTCGACGAAACATAAAGGTGTTTCGCCATAAGGGTGTTTCGCCATAAAGGTATTTCGTAGAGGTGCTGCTGGTTAACAAACAGAACAGTAATTCATGTTGTGTATGCTGATGAATGTTTATGTTGGTGGAATCCTTTTTATGCATGTTAATAATATTAACTGAGAATAAGAAACTTGACTGGGCTCTTGTGAATAGCAAACCACCTGTTAACTGTTGTAATGTGACATGCACATGAACCGTGAACTTGTATGAGATTTGGGTATTGACTATGTGTTACACGGTGATCCTTGTGATGAACACAATCTGTGAAAATACGTGTACAATAAGTGATTGATTTACATACGAAACCTGTACACTTGTTATGTGATTTTACGACCAACAATGGATTGCATGCTTAGCAGTTACGACCCGTATAAGGATGTGTGTTGTACTTGTATGCTACTTGTGTAACGTGTACTATGAATACGTGATTTGTATATATGTTCACGGAACTGATTATCTGTAGTAACCACAGTAAGGCTTGGTTGACCAACTGGGAACAGGAAAAGTAACTTAACAAACCGAGCAAATCTAAGGTGAGTTCACTGCTCTTTTCCCAAGCATGCGTCCCGGGGAGGGACATCTGGTAAACATTCCGGGGAGGAATGCTGGGTAAATGGGTTTGACTGGAATGTTAAACCTGGGTTGTTGGTTAATACACGTATATCTATCACTCAAGTCCCTCCTACCGATTGTTGCCGGAGAGGCAACGAGGTATTAGTTAATAGCGCTATTTAGGTTTGGCACCCTCACACCGTACCGGGGAGGACGGGAGTGAACTAATGACCCCCATCTTGACCATTGCTTTGATAGAGGCATTGGGTTTAGGGCAAATAATCTGGAGCAATCGGCGGTAAGCGTGTGATTAACAACATCGAATCTGTGAAACGTTTTAATCTGGTAACTGGTAACTGAACAAATTAACAAACTTTGAACTCACCAGCGTCGTTTGACACACTTGTCTGCATGCTTGCAGGTCTATAGGGTTATATCATTGGAACTTGCTGTCTGGGATGCTGGAGTGGTCATGGGTCGAGATACGTGGATTCGCAAGACAAGTCTAGTGGTTTTTGAACATACGGTTTATGGAATATTTAACAAATGATTTATGCTTCCGCTGTATACGATGAATTACATTTAACACTTTGTAACACATTATGTTAACGAATGAAAGTTTTTATTTAAAATATTGTTATGAGTTCAATGTGATTGGTGGCTAGATCCTGGTACGTCACACGTCCCGCGGGGTTTCCGCAAGTGGTATTTTGGGGGTATGACAGTTTGGTATCAGAGCCATTGGTTATAGTGAACTGGGTTTTAAAACGTTTTTTTTATAAAACCAGACTATAACCGAACAGTTCTGAAAACAAGAATACGACCATGACACTCAGCTCCAGATAGCAAGGTTCGTCTCTCGTTTACTCATTGCACAACATAACTACTGAACACTTACATATGATATTGCATGTGATTGCACGTTTAGCACAACAATATGAATTCATGTATTACTTGCATGTGTTAAGTGACTGATAGTGTGGTGTTACCCTAGAGATTTGTGACCCCTGTCTTGTGATATTCTTTGTTTGACATCTGAGTTTGAGTAACCATTTTACATGTGTTAGGAGGAACTGAGATGAGCATGCAAATCACAATATTATTGTGGGTGCACACATAATAATAGCGTGGGGTGCATGTGAGTCCCAGTGAGGCTTAACAAGTGAAAAAGGGGTTCTACTCCGTTATTTGATCAATGTGAAACGTAACAAGTCTATAGGAGTCATAGCAGTAATTTGTCTCCTACTCGAACGTGACCTTTTCACTCCTCTCTAAATCCTTTCGAATCTCGATGCTATCGAGTATTACCTGAACACCCATCTGAACGCCTAGCGAACTGTGTAGAATGTTAGGTGCTTGTACTCGCGTCCCTGAGTTGGATGTTGCAGCGTTAATGATTGGTCTATATCTCTCTCACCCCTCTTTGTTTGTGGGAACTCAATGTACTGACGTCTTAGACCCCGAAGTGCGATCACTTCTGCAACACTCTGGGAACATACCGTGTATTACTCAGTCAACTTGCAAGAGCAATGGACAAGAGGATGAGTGTAGTGCCTTACCAATCTCAGTATTGGGACGACTCTGATTACCGGCAACGAACACCAGTAAATTGGCTTCAACCGAATCCCTAACCCTAGTCAGCGACTTATGGGAGTCAACTCCTACGGATTAATCGGGACATAAACGATGACAATTGACCATGGTGTGGAATGTGTACCTGCCAGCACAATGAGTAGCGCCTTAGGACGTGGCACGGAAATGTGACAAGATGGACCCTGTTAGTGAAAGATCGTAGGGCTCCGTTTCAAGCAATGGTATTAGAGGCAACAGTCACGGCGACATCAAGGTACTCGTAATCGTAGCCTACCGTATGGAAACAAGGGTGACTTCGACAAGGATTGACTGTTATTAAATCAAAATGTCAACAACCAAGGGAACAATGACAGTATTGGGAGTCCACGTGACCGTAACAACACGGGTAGTGGTGCTTGTGGAAGGGCATTTAGGATTGGCGTGAGCGACGCCATGCATAATGGCAACATGGTAGCTAGTATGAGTAGTTAATCGCTTCGTCCCTGTCCTGCTTAACCCTGATGCTTCTTGAAACCAAATCGGTTGTGGAATTGGCTGATGGCAAGTCAATTGGAACCTCATATGTTCATTGGGATGCAAACTAGACCTGGTAGGACAAGTGTTCGACATCGACCTTCCTTTTTGCTATCCTTGATGGTTTTGATTACAGTAGTTAGAGTGGATTGAATTATCCATAGATTGCGTATCCCTCTTCCTAGTGGAGAGTCGTTATCTGTTCTAAAGCACCAGAGTGGTGCAAAGGTTAGCACCATTTCAGCTATGAAGGCCCACAAGTGTCTACGGGAGGATTACCCCACTATGTTAGCAACTGTTACTTATGTTAAGGCTATGGAAAAGAGGATCGAGGATCCACCAATTGTTTGTGATTCCTTCGGCGTGCTACTCGAGGAACTTTTAGGTTTACTCCCACAACTATTAGACAGACTCTCAGTTTGATCTCACGCCAGAGGCAGCTTTGATTCTTCGTACTCCTTACCGTCTTGCACCAGGAGGGTTGCGAGAATTGTCAAATCAACTACAGGGACTGTTGGACAGGAGTTTGTCGGACCTAGTTTTTCGCTTTGGGGAGCCCCAGTTATATCTGCGAAGATAAGCCTTTTTGTATGTGTACTGATTATCCAGAACTCAGCAAGGCGACAGTTGAGAACTGTTTGCCTCGACCATTGTATTGACAACCTGTTGACCAGTTGCGAGGGATAAGCTTCCATTTGAGGATCGATTAACGAACAAGCTATTATCAGATGGAAGTCCAAGGGGAGAATGTTCCTGGAACGGCATATCAAACGCGATACTGCCAGTACGATTTTGTACACCATAACCATTGAGTTAATCAACACACCAGCAGCTTTATGGACCACATGAATCGAACGTGTTTATCGATGACGTTTTGGATCATTTCCAGGAGAAAGGAACATCATGGGCGGCATATGTATCCTATTTTAGAGCTCCTAAGGGAGGAGCCACTCCGCGAGAAGTCTTGATTAAAGGTAACTTCTGGTTTCGAGAGGTACATTTTTTTTGGTCATATAATCAACGAAGTGGAATACATGTGGACCTCGCTAAGATCCATTTTGTTAGAAACTGATTGGCACCAAGGATTCTTTCTAGGATACAGCCATTTCCTGGTTTCGCTAGATACTATCGCAAATTCATCGAGGGATTTTTGAAGATCGCACAACTTTAATCTCTTTAGCACAGCATGGTGTTGTGCATTTGTGGGAGACAAAACAGGAGAGCGTCTTTTCAGCTTTTAAGACTCAGTACTACAATGCACTGATCGTCGTCTTTACCCGAGGGTACGGGTGATTTAGTGGTATACCATGATGGTTCGAATCGGAGTCCCAGGTACACGCCAATGCAACACGGGAAAGTGATGGCTTACGTAGTGGATTTACAAGAAGAGTTGCACGAGTCACAGCCTGCGGTGGAAACCATGGTCTTTGGATTTAAGTTGAAGGCATCACTTGGACGGTACCGAATGCACTACTTAGACCGATCACAAGGGCCTCCCGTGTACCTTGGTTTCGAAAGAGCTAAACATGTGATGACATCACCAGATGGAACCCTCGAGCGGTTACGAATATGGAACCTAAACACGTATGAGCATGCAACTCACTATCGACTCTGGCCTACCCGATCAGATTCGCCTTGTTCTAACCGAAACATTAAAGGAAGTGGACTTTCAAGTTGGGTCCATGCGGGGCATGGAAGAGCAACTTTTGGCAAGATTGGACGATATTCACTACTTCATGGAACACATATGTTTTCCCATTATACTGCAACCGTAGGGAACTTGAGTGGAGTAAAGCACACCTGCCACGATGTTCTAGTCGTCTGATAGGGGATTCTAGGATTTATAAACCCTGTACTGGCGACCGGGCATGAAGGCCCACGTAGCCGAGTGTATGAACGGTGCTTGACTTGTGCGAAGGCCAAGGCGGAATATCAGAAACCTACTGCCTTGTGCCAACAACCAGAAAGACCCATATGGAAATGAGAGCAGACTGCCATGGATTATGTCACTAGTCTACTTACAGCCCGAAAAGGAGACAATATCACCTGGGCTATTGTTGACTGTCTCACGTAACCATCACACTTTCTTGCAATCAAGGAAACTAATGAGTCTTCATAGCTTGTGAATGTTCCTCTGAGAGAGGCGGGTTTTTTTAGGCACTAGATGCCAACTCCTGTTACCTCTGATGTTGGTCCATACTGATCTATAGCTTATCACCATAGGACAGGCGGACAGAGTAAGCGAACCATCCTGACACTCGAAGACATGCTGCGAGCACGTTTGTGATTGACTTTAGTAAAATTTGAGGGATATCTACCTTTGGTTGGGTTCTACTGCGGCAGTTACCATTCTAGTATTCAGACAGCTTTGTTTGGGGCAATGCTTGGATGATAATACCAATCTTCTTGTTGGGCTAAGGTGGCAACCTGATCACAAATCCAGGACATGTGCTCGAAACTCTTGAAGATTACTTAGATCAGAAATTGTTTGACGGCAACGCTTGACCGTCAGGAAAGCTGATAAGCTTAGGAAACACTGGGAGTTCGCTGTAGGCGAACGTGTCATAATCGAAAGTCTCACCCTGGGAGGGTGCAGTACGCTATAGAAAATGTGGCAAGCTCATTTTACGATGCGTTGGGACATTCGGATTTCTGGAACGAATCGGTGGCATGGCTCACAAACTCGAGTTAACTGACGAATTGGATAACGATCACGATGTCATCTACGTCTCAAATCTAAAGAAGTGTTTGTACGATGAAACACTTGTGATACTCTAACTAGAATCCAAGATCAACGACAAATTACAGTTAACGAGGAATCTATCGAAGGCATGGGCCAGGAAGTTAAGGTTCGTAAGCATAGTCGTATTCCAACCGTGAGAGTTTGTAGGAACTCAAGTCGTGGACTGGAGTTCACGTGGGAACGCAAAGATCTGATGAAGCCCTGGTATCCTTTATTGGTCGAATAGTTGAATCAACTTTTGATGTCATTGTCGAATTTCGGGACGAAATTCCCTTTCAAGTTGGGGATGATGTGGTACCCAAGGAAAATCCACGGTCATCCTGATTTGACATCTCGCCGCTGTTGGGCTACTTGTCAAATTTTGGGACGAAATTTCTTTCAAGTTGGGGATGATGTTACAACCCGAGTTTTCAAGGTCTTTCCTCGACACGTTACTCGTTTCGCAAAGTGTTTTCATAATTCGTTTTCAATATAACTTGTACATGTTTGATATAAAATTGGTGTATGGTATTATAGTTTGGTTAAATAATGAAATGGTTAACTGTTTAAGTTTATAAACTTGACACATGGGACGAGGAAACATGGGACTTTCGCCAACACCCTCACTTGACGAAACACTTGGTGTTTCGTCATATGCATCACGGCGAAATATAAGTGGCCTCGAAGAAAAATGTGTTCCGTCATGCATAGGCTTCGGCCCAGTATATTGCGCGGCCCAATGGTGTGTTGTATAACTATTTGTATAGTAATCAGTTGCCGTAAAAACAAAACCCTAATATCCTTCCCTTCCCTTGTGCGATCGGCGACAGCCATCCTCTCACCCGAAGCACTTCTACAGCTCGGACCAGGCATTCTATCTTTCGGTTAGTTTATTAAATCACTCTTGCAATCTGCTTGTTGTTCTTGTTGATGGCATAAATTATTCTTTGTTGTTTGGTTTGATTCTATGTCTTGAGAGATTGATGATTTTGTGTTATTAAAAGTTGTGGGAATGATAATCTGAATGTGTGAATCTTGATTGATTAACAAAGATGATCATAAGTTTGTATGGTTTAAGGATTAGAAGCATGTGATGATGAAGTATGATCGATGTCAATGAGTAATCGTTTCTGATGGTACGAATCGGAAACTAGTTGCATTGGTTTAGGATATGATGTAATTAACATGTTGATGATTTACAGGGATTAAATTAATGATTACAACTATTAGCAGGGTAGATAGTGAATGGTTACTGATATAACTAAGTTGATTAATTCAATTTTATTTGCTAATGATGTTATCGGCTGCTAGATTATTGATTAGGGTTTATGTGAAACCTTGAAACTTCAAAGGATCAGGTCAACGAAAGACCTTCCCCCACGAGAAACTAGCTCGACGAAACATAAAGGTGTTTCGCCATAAGGGTGTTTCGTCATAAAGGTGTTTCGCCATAAAGGTGTTTCGCCATAATGGTGTTTCGCCATAAAGGTATTTCGTAGAGGTACTGTTGGTTAACAGACAGAACAATAATTCATGTTGTGTATGCTGATGAATGTTTATGTTGGTGGAATCCTTTTGATGCATGTTAATAATATTAACTGAGAATAAGAAACTTGATTGGGCTCTTGTGAATAGCAAACCACCTGTTAACTGTTGTAATGTGACATGCACATGAACCGTGAACTTGTATGAGATTTGGGTATTGACTATGTGTTACACGGTGATCCTTGTGATGAACGCAATCTGTGAAAATACGTGTACAGTAAGTGATTGATTTGCATACGAAACCCGTACACTTGTTATGTGATTTTACGACCAACAATGGATTGCATGCTTAGCAGTTACGACCCGTATAAGGATGTGTGTTGTACTTGTATGCTACTTGTGTAACATGTACTATGAATACGTGATTTGTATATATGTTCACGGAACTGATTATCTGTAGTAACCACAGTAGGGCTTGGTTGACCAACTAGGAACGGGTAAAGTAACTTAACAAACAGAGCAAATCTAAGGTGAGTTCACTGCTCTTTTCCTAAGCATGCGTCCCGGGGAGGGACATCTGGTAAACGTTCTGGGGAGGAATGCTGGGTAAATGGGTTTGACTGGAATGTTAAACCTGGGTTGTTGGTTAATTGACGTATATCTATAACTCAAGTCCCTCCTACCGATTGTTACCGGAGAGGCCACGGGGTATTAGTTAATAGCGCTATTTAGGTTTGGCACCCTCACACCGTACCGGGGAGGACGGGAGTGAACTAATGACCCCCATCTTGACCATTGCTTTGATAGAGGCATTGGGGTTTAGGGCAAATAATCTGGAGCCATCAGCGGTAAGCGTGTGATTAACAACATCCAATCTGTGAAACGTTTTAATCTAGTAACTGGTAACTAAACACATTAACAAAGTTTGAACCCACCAGCGTCGTCTGACACACTTGTCTGCATGCTTGCAGGTCTATAAGGTTATATCATTGGAACTTGCTGTCTGGGATGCTGGAGTGGTCATGGGTCATACGTGGATTCGCAAGACAAGTCTAGTGGTTTTTGAACATACGGTTTATGGAATATTTAACAAATGATTTATGCTTCCGCTGTATACGATGAATTACATTTAACACTTTGTAACACATTATGTTAACGAATGAAAGTTTTTATTTAAAATATTGTTATGAGTTCAATGTGATTGGTGGCTAGATCCTGGTACGTCACACGTCCCGCGGTGTTTCCGCAAGTGGTATTTTGGGGGTGTGACACCCATCTTTGTAGATTAGGCGCATTAGATCACAAGTATTAATTACTTGTACATTAAAGCATTATCGACTTGTACCTTTTAAACCGTGCGTCGATATTGAACAAGACAACTATTGAAACGTCGACAAAAATGTGTAGGTCGTCATGCTATCTTTGAATTTTTTTTAAACACTATAGTTTATAAGATATGTCAAGAATACGTAAAAAATTATAAGTTTGTTGTGGAGGGGTGAATTGTAACTAATTATCTATAATTTTGTTAAAACCTCAGGGATTTAACTGTAATAAGTTTAGGGGCTAAAAAATAAATAGTGCTTAAAAAACTAAACTACCCTCGTTTTAGGGATCTTTTTATAAATAAAGAGGGAGAAAAGTTCTTATTTTTTGGGTATCTTAAAATATCCCTCCCTCATGCATTATAATATAATACAGATTAAGTAAACTGGGTTTTCTACCCTTATGGTAATTTTACTCACGTATAAATTTTGAAGCATTGTGTACAAGAGAGCACAAGCCATTTTAGAGGGGGTCAACTTGTTTATTGTCCAAAAATTTAAGACACTTTAGGGACATTTTAGGGATTTCGGCACCCTCCTCTCCCCATCTGTACCAGTTTAAGACACCAGGCCACGTTCTTCTTTTCAACCCCCCTACGCCCTAATCAATTCACGCTATTGAATGCCTTAATTAACCATCTTGAATGTAGAATCAACCATCGTTCCATCAATTTCCTACACCCTAATCGATTCATATTATCATTATCATTATGATGTTATAAAGGAGGTGAGATGTGAGGGTAGGGGAGAATTCCACAACTGACGTTTCTGTCACCGTCGTCATCGCCGTCATCGCCACCCTCACTACCACCATCTGACGCGATGGGTGTTGTTTAAGGATTGATTGAAGATGAACGGAGGAGAGATTATTCAACACCGCCAGCGACGGTGGGTTCCTGGCAAGGCTCAGACTATGTCGATGCAAATGGTTATAGCGGCTGGCAGCGAGGAAGGTTGTTTAGGATTTCGATCTCTAAATACAGATGTTCATATTTGGCTGTGAGAAATACCTGAAGAAAAGCAAGCACCAACAACGTTTTTTTCTGACATTTTGGGTCTTCTCTCCACAAGTAACAAGGTAATTTCAAATATGTTTTTTTGGTGTGAAATCCCCTTAATCTAATATGCATGCCACCTGTTTGATGAAAGTATCCAATGAATATTTTGGTATGGAATAAGAAAGTAGTGTTATTAAAGTTAGTTAGTTTGACTAATTAAGTCAAAAATGAGTCTTTTTTATATAAAAACAATACCTTAATTTGAATCAGCATTAGGATTTTAGTGTAATGGGTAATTCCATATATATGAAAATTTTAACTGAAATTATGTGAATTTCAAAATTTAACCTTCAAGTTGGATAACTCTGCTTATTTCTTGATCTTTATGTTTCTGTAATTTTTATTAAAACACACACATCTCTGTTTGTATGTTTTTATATTATGAGCTGGAATGGCTTTCAAATTGTTATTTTAACACATACATCTCGGCTTTCGGGTTAAACGGGTCAAGTTACTCAGATATTTGAGTTGAAAATTGTGCTTTACAAGTATTCAATCATCAAAAGCCTAACAATACATAAATGAGGGGGCCGCTACTACTAAATCTTCAAGGAATGCACCTGGTTAGTTTGCTTCTTTTCTAGAGATGGTTGGTCGGGTAATAGAATGCACCTGGTTAGATTGGTTGTTCTCTTTGCTGCAACTAGAATAAGTCCTCAAGAGAGTAATCTTTTACATTAATAATCCCTATATTTTTTTTTTTTTTTGTAATGGGGGTGCGGATTAAAAAAGTCATTTATACAATATAAAACAAGTATAACGGTGTAACTTGTCGACTCCGTTGCAACGCGCGTATTAAGGTGTTTGTAAATTGTTTTCTTAAGGTGTTGCTATTGGAGGAACGTGTGAACCAGGCCCTGTTGTTGTTCCATGCATATCATTGTGGACAGAAGAAGTTATTTATGAGAAACAGAGAAACAAGAGAAAGAGCTAGGTGGTTACGGGTCTGGAGAGGTAAGCCGTCGATTTGGGATATAAACCGTTTTTTTCATATGGCTACAAGCTACATATACATTACCTATTCGACTATCCGTATACCATGTGTTTTTATAGGTGGCAATTTCTACTCATTTACGTGTTTATTACTTGATTTGGGTTGTGTTTTAGGCCAATCAGGTCAACTCATTAATTTGGGTGATGTTCATCCGTAGTAAATCTCTTTTTGTATAAAGATTTGTATTATAACTACAATACTGTTGCTTTATATAGACATTGAAGGGTAACTTATACCAACTTGAACTGATTAATTTCTCAGGTCATTTCATCTTTGAATACATCCCTGCATTTCAATGGAGCCATTAACGATGATATTACAGAGTTCCAGGGTATTTTGTGCCATAACCTCGTACCCATTTCATGCTTTCTTCATATGCACTTGTGATCTCAGTTGAGAAAGCTTACCATCAGCAGCTTTCCATTCCTAAAATCACAAGTTCAGTTTTAGAGCCTGCAAAGCATATGGCTTGTTGTTTGATGTTCTGTGGATACGTTGTTCCCAAAGATGTCAATGTTGGTGTTGCTACAATCCAAACCCAATGCACCGTGCAGTTTGTTGATTGGTAAGGAACCAATCTTGTAGAAGTGATAAAATGGGTAGGTACGGTGGTCTGGGTACGGGTCAAATGGGTATTTTTATACGGGTCAAGTTGGGACTTGTCCAAAATTTTAGTTTAACCCATTAGTGATAAACATAACATTTTTATTTGTTTTGGGTTTTAATTTGGGAACTAATATTCATATTGTGGTTTAAAATAGGCGCCTGACTAGTTTCAAATGTGCAATCAATTATCAAGTACCAATGGTTGTACCAGGTGGAGATCTTGCAAAGGTTCAGAGAGTGGTTTGTATGATCAGCAACAACACATCAGTCCCTTAGGTCTTTTCACGCATTGACCATAAGTTTGACTTGATGTATTCAAAGAAGGTGTTTGTTCATTGGTTTGTCGGTGAAGGAATGGAGGAAGGCGAGGTCCAAGAAGCTCGTGAAATCTTGCAAACTCTGGTACAATTACTTTTACAGAATAGAGAAGCAGCTCCAGCTTTACCCACTACAGAAGCTATCATGAATGTTTTGCTCAAGACTGTTGCATCAACTTCAGGCTGTATGTTAATCACTTTAAAAAATGCATATCATTTTTTTCATAACTTTGAGCTAATAATTGTTATTTTCTCCTTTAACTTTTATGCCCGATTATCCTCTTAGAGATATGATGATGACACGTGACAAAATGAAGCGTGCAATCGAGGGGAGAGAGAAAACAGTCGGGACTCGTGTGATTAGGTCCTGTTAAACAAATGAATTAGACACAAAAGAAAAAGTAATTTCATCTGGTATTTTTTAGCATAACATACATAATCTTTTTGCTGAAAGTTGTGAGCAGTGAATGAGCACCAAACTTATTAATTTAATTTGAGCTAAAAAGAGGGAGAATGGAACCCTTCTAGGGAGCCAATCAGAGGTGTGAAACTGTGTGTTTTAGACATCAAACCCTTGGTAAATGAGTGAAGTACATACTAAATCAGGTAAAAAATGTAGTAAAAAAGATCTGATGGGTCAAATAGTTTAAAAGTTTTCTACCAATGGGGTTGTAATAAAGTGTTTGTGGGTCAACATTACCAGTTTTTCCCCGTACTAAATGTTATCTATCTTGAGTTCATCTGCTTTTGACCCGTTACCCCAAATCACTCACTTTGCCATCTTTACTTTTGAATTTGTCACCTATGATGGCGACTTTACTATAGTCGAACAATGCGAGTCATCAGCTGGAATCTAAAAACAAGATTCGGCACTCAGGTTTCAGTGTTTAATAGTAACAATAAATTGTGTTGTAAAATTGAAATTATTTGTGATTGAAATTATGAGTATGATTTTCTCTATGAACCGGTCATACGGGATCCTAATGGAGCTAGCATTTATCTAGTTTTGTTGCATTTTTTTACTACCGAGCTAGCAAATTATCAGGTTTTATTTCATTATATCAAACCTTTTTGTTTGGCTAAAGTGCAAATCTAAACTTAGTGGTTTGGAGGGGGTTTAAGTGGAATAATAAGAAGAAAAATCAATGGAATATGGGTTTGGGGTACAATCGAAGCAACAAAATAGAGGGGGATAAGTCTTTCTAAAATCTGTCTGGTTTCAGAAATTGTAAGAACATCTACATCTTCTGGATAACGCTCGATTTTTATGGTGCTTCAGATGCTTATTTCTTGCTAAGGTAAGTGAAAATACCTTGTATACTTCCTTAAAAGTCCAACATGCTGATTATATGTTCTTGGTATATGCATGTATGTTAAAAGATGAAATTTTAGTGTATTATGAATATGAATTAGTTGCCTGTCGTACGGTGAATACAACATGTAGTCACTCACCAAACATAAGGGTAGGTAAAGTTTTTGGGTTTTGAGACTTGTTGATATGAATTCTTGTAGACTTTATATAAGAATATAATAAATTTTTTTTTTTTGTTGACATTTGGATAGGAATGCGTATATGATTTATGACAAAATTGTAATATGGCTACATTTTTTGATCTAGTATGCCAAACCTTTCGTGAGAAACTACAAATCATCAAAATTAAAAAGAAAATTTCATGGTAACAATTTAGGACAAGTTGTTGATGCAGATGAGCTTACAACAGAGGTACATGTACAATTAGATTCTGCAAGTCATGGTTGTTATAATTGCACTGAACTACAAGGTAAAGTATATGATTTATGACAAAATTGTAATATGGCTACGTTTTTTGATCTAGTATGCCAAACCTTTCGTGAGAAACTACAAATCATCAAAATTAAAAAGAAAATTTCATGGTAACAATTTATGACAAGTTGTTGATGCAGATGAGCTTACAGCAGAGGTACATGTACAATTAGATTCTGCAAGTCATGGTTGTTATAATTGCACTGAACTACAAGGTAAAGTTAACAGCCTATCGGAACAAAACAAAAATTTGTTAGTAGATTTAGAGAAGTTAAAAGAGTCAAATGTTCTTTTGATTACAAGGGAGTCAGATTGTTTAAATAAACTCAAATCAAATGAACAAGAAATCCAGATCATTGATTTGGCTCGTGTAACTGTGAAAGATAAGACTAACGAGTTATCGAAAAAGTTCACAGAATTAGCTGATGCACAAGCCAAAATTGTTAAACTTCATGAAAAGTTAGACAAATTTGGAAAATCTTCGTTAGTCAGGACTCACATTCAAGAAAGGTTGAAAAAGAGTAATGATAAAAAGGGAGTGTGGTTTAGTAAAGCTTCATCTTCCAAAATTGCTAACTGGTTTTGTACCCACTGCACAAGAAGTAGTGGATCCGATAGCTGTGGACTTACCTAATAGTCCAGTTTCTTTGAAAGAATCTGCTGGGTCTAACAGTGCACCTCGTAAAGTGGATTAGGATACTGAAGATAAAAAAGCCAAAACATTTAAAAAGGGATCGAATAAAAAGAAAGGTTATAAGAAAAGATCGTATTTTAAATGTCACAACAAAGGACATGTGGCTAGTTGTTGTCCTTTTAAGAAGGGTAAGAAAAGTGGATGCTGAGGTTGAGGTTAAGGATAGGAATCAGGTTAGTTCAAATAATAATGTCAAACCAAGTTGCCAGACAAATCAACATAGAATTCAACCTAAACCTTCAACATCAAGAAGATTTGATAGACCAAGAAATATTTCTCCACAATTTAGTCATTTTAATGGTATATCAAATCGATCTCAAAGTAAAAATTTTGGATATCAAAACCGATACCAAACTTCTGGTAATCGGAATTTTCAACAAAGAAATGGATATAGGAGTTTTGGTAACTCAAATATTCAACAAAATCCAAAATTTTTCCAAAGTTCAAGTTATGAGAATGGGCGAAGAAGGTTTCGAGATAATGATTTTCAAAGGTCGGAAAATCCGAGAGTTTATTGGAACTCTCACGATCAAAGACCTAGTGAAATTTATAAATCTTCTTCAACAATGGGGAAGACATCCAAGACACCAGTAGGGTGTGATGGATATTGGTTAGAAGCATCTTATGTGGGTGTTTATGGTAAACCCAAAACCGGTAAGGTTTGGGTTCTCAAGTCTATCCGAGTTGTTGAGATTGTGCAAGATGACCAAGAAGGACTGTTTGATGTGTTCAAACAGTGGTTATTCCTGTAAAGTATCTGAGGTAGATAGTAGGTTAAAATTGGTAACGAACTATTTACTTTAGTGAATGTTATGATTATTCTAAACTTCAAAAGTGAAAAACTTTTGTCAGATTTAAAGTGGGAGTCTGTTTGTGTTTAATTTGTGTTTTTAAAACTTACTCCATAAAAACAAAAAATTAGGGGGAGAAAAATCCTCTAAGACAAAAAGAGTTTAGTTAGTGCGTGAGTTTAGGGGGAGTAAGTTATAAAAATTTTAAAAATCCAAAAACATTGAAAAATGAAAAAACATAAAAAAATGAAAATGAATGAAAAATTGAAAAAAGAGATTTCATGGTGTGAAAAAGAAGAAGTGATAGTACATCAGCAAGTTAGACTGCCACACTAGAATTTGAAATTAAATTGCTTAGGTGTGATAGCAGCTTCATCATATGATGTATCGGTAGGAAAAAACATGAAATAATCAACTTGCCAACGTGATATAAACCTAACGAACTGAGTATGAGTGGGTAACACATCAGTGGCGTATGTTTTAATGACCTCAAATCTTGCGTTGAGAGATTGCCAAAATCTGAAGTTTTGGGTCTTTATACCGTTATTTCATTCGGGGATATTAGGGTTGTCCTTTTGCTGCATCTAGATATATGTTGACCTAGGCACAACCAAGATATCTTAAAAGAGTTAGAATGCCAAAAACCCTAGAAAATGAAGAAGCTCTCCTAGAGAGTCAATTAAATGCGCAAAAATGCATAAATCGTACCGCTTTTGGTATTTGTCTTAACCCTCGTTAGATATTGGTCTCTTTACTGTATGAAAGTACTAACCTGATCACCAAAGTTCTAACGTTGTAAAACAAAACGGATGATTTCGGTATACTCACCTACTACGGCGAAACTTTGTGCATACCTTGATCGCGGGGGTATGTCCTGAAATGGGACACGCTAGTATATCGGTATAGTATTACCTTAACGTATCACATGGTAATGGAACTTGAAATGTTCATGCAGATTGTTTAAGTGGATAAACGATACTAGTAATCGTCTTGAACTGCTATTCACAAAAATTACTTAAAGAAGTGTCTTATAGTGTGAAAACAGTTTGATTTTGCTGATATGATCTACTTGCACATGATTCTCATAAAAAAATGTATTGTATATATATTTTTTAGTTTTGTTTAGTTTGTTTTGAAAAATATCAAAATTCCAAAAAGATTTTCTTTTTAAAAGGTCTCCCATTTTGAACTGACAGGTTGTTGTTTTTGCATGATAAGATAAAATATGGGTTTATCTTGAATGTGAAAAAGACTAATGGTTTTTTGAGATACTTGCTTGTGTTTCTAAACAGATTGATGCAGTTATCAAAGTGAAGTGCAGAATACAAGTAAAGTGCAAATTGAGAGTAAAGTGAAGATGTGTGAAGATGCATGGTAGGATCCTTCTACTACATTGCAGAGATAGATAATGGAAGAGTTGGAGTTCACTTGCATAATCAAAGATTGCTAGTTCACTGATCTACAACAAATGAAAGTTTTAGAGATTGGAAGCATCAGCAAAGGGGGAGTTTGTTGATGTCAGAAACTGTGTGTAGCTGAAGCTATCCAAAGACCAAAAGACTACAAGATGTTTGAAGACAAAGTTACACTATGAAGCTATTGTCAAGGGGAGTCTATTGGTGCATATTCTGTGACAACAACTTAATAGTTTAAGTATTTAGTCTTTGGATATCTTTTATTGGGCTTAGCATTATGGGTTAGTAAGTTTATTATTGTAATGGGCTTGGAGAATGGCCAAGCCCAGTCCAAAGCCCAATATGCAAACATGGGTATATAAACATGTTGTGCATTAGGGTTTAGGAAGATGGGAGTTAGAGAGTTTCAGTGACACAAAGAGTGGCTGTGAGACTGAGTGAGAAATCTACAGAGAGTGGCTGAGAGATTTCTTGTGGGTCTTGAATTGATTGTAAACTTTGTGTTGGATAATCAATAGAAGACCGGACTGAAAATATTCTGCTTTGTGTTCTTCATCTTTCTTGTTTCTGTGTTTTGTTTGATCCGTCAAGGGGATTCCGCGCCCTTGATAGATTGTCAATCTCGTTACGATCCACGTGATAGACACCTACAGGTTAGTTGGTGTGTTGACCCATTTGGACCCATTTTAAATTAGCAAGCTTAATAAGAGTGACATAGTTTGACCCATTTAAAAATCCCAATTGGGTGTTTGGGTTTGGATTTGGGTTTGTTTTGCGAGGTGTGGTTATAAATGGTTGTGTTATGTGGGACATGAGTTTCAGAGAAATATTTTTCCTTGAGCTAATGTAATATGCTTTCCCTTTAAAACATGGGCCGAACTAGAGAGGGTTGTCGAGGGTAAGTTCATCCTCCGGTTGGTCGGGTTTTCTATTAATTATATGATCTCTAACATGGTCTCTGAGCGCGATGAAGGGAGCTACGTTACCCATAGCGCCGGGAACACCGCCCCCTCGGCGCTTTGGGTTGTTGAAATCGGTCCCCCGCGATGAGCATAACGACACTACACATTGGTTCTCTCTCTCTCTCTCTCTCTCTCTCTCTCTCACACACACACACACACACACATATATATATATATATATAATTGAAGGGGTTATTACATAACTAATGAATACACAATCAAGTTATATAAACCCCATTTCTTACATATTTGCCACGTGTCATATAACCTCACATCTACATAACCCTTCACTGACTTTATAGTTTGACCCCAAAGCAGTATCACCGCACCACAAACAATTTTAAGCTTTTTAATGACTCAGCTAAATGAATTAAGAAAATGTTGCAATCAAATATATTTTGGTACTTGATACCTTATCTTTAAAGTTTATTTGTTATGGGGAAGGATCCACTAAAAAGTGGATTTTGCCTAAGTAGCCTAAGAAGGATTGTGATGATGACATGTGGCACTCCTAATAATTAGGAATCAAGGGCATTTTGGTCCTTATAAATAGGAGTGAAAATGACATGTGGCACCCCTTTTGTTTTTTAAAAATACAAAAAAAAATCTAGTACAAAAAAATCTAGCACAAAAAATCTAGTACAAAAAAATATAGCACAAAAAATCTAGTACAAAAAATATAGCACAAAAAATGTAGTACAAAAAAATATAGCACAAAAAAATCTAGTACAAAAAATATAGCACAAAAAAATTTAGCAAAAAAATGTAGTACAAAAAAATCCAGCACAAAAAATTGAGAAAAAAAAAATTAAGACAAAAAAAATCAACACAAAAATTTTAGTACAAAAATCCAGTACAAAAAAATGTTATATAACATAGAAATACAACACATTTTAGTGGGTTTTTTTAGTCTTCATATTTTATATAGCAATATGGTACTCAAATTAAAGATAAAAGGACGCTCGATTTTATGGTGAAATTTTTATGAAAAAATAATGTCGTATAAAAAAGTTATGAACGTTTAAAAAATGGGGGTGAAATATGCATGTGCCTTGCATGTGGAGAGAGAAAGTCCATAAATAGGATTTTCCCAAGATACCCTTGCACTCCTCCTTTCTCCTACCCTTTCATCTTAACCATTGATTTGAAAAATGAATGGTTAAGATTCCTTCTTAGGCTACTTAGGCAAAATCCACTTTTTAGTAGATCCTTCCCCTATTTGTTATTATTAGTATCTTAATTAGGATTGTATTATGATGTTTGGTTGTTTAAACAAGCTGTGATAATTGATGCTTGTAATAAACAGACAAAATACTTTACTTATTTGAACTTGGGTCATAGTTTGGACATGATTCGTCACGTAGGAACATGAATGGAAGGCTATACAACCCTCTTCTCTAATCCACCATGGTTTGCATGGATTAAACCGTGGCAACCATGGTCCTCCTTTCCATTTTTCAAGTAATTATTTCCTTTTTCTTTAGACAAAGATAAATTAAAATAAATGAGAGGATAATGGTTTGAGTCATGACCACACCCTTAGAGTAGTGGTTTTGGATTGTGGATTAGAGGTGGGTGACATGACACTGACGTGGAGGGTCATGGCGGTCATGAGGGTCATGACCACACCCTATAGCCTTAGAGATTATGTATTCCAAATTTTAATAGTATAAATGGTTTATGTTGAACAAAAATATATTATATATTCTTGTTGTCTAACCCAAAAAACGGTGCAAACATCGAAAGTTGAAAAGAGCAAGGACCCAACATCCAGTTTTCAAAAGTTGAGGGCTAGTTTTGTAATTCTGGGGACAAAATCTAAACAATCTTTCATGACTTTTATATGGTTGTTGTCATAATGTAGTTCACTGCTGGTTGGTAAGTGCATCTTTGTGCACTTGTGCCCAAATGATGATGGGCATGGGTAGAATGTAAATATTAAACACAATGCTGTTTCTAGAGGTGTACAAAAAAACTGGTTTTAGAACCGAAACCGGAAAAAAAAAACCGAAACCGGTTTTTTTTAACCGGTTTTTTTATAACCGCCGGTTTTTAGATCGGTTACTATTTTTGACTTCAAAAACCGGTTATTAACCGAAACCGGTTTTAAAAAACCGGTAAAAAACCGGTTTTTTTGGGAAAACCGGTTAAAAACCGGTCGACCTAAAAAATCGGTTAGTAACCGGAATCGGTTATAAAAAAAACCGGTTTTTATTTTGGGTGAAAAAACCGAAACGGTTTTTGAAAAAAACCGATTTGTACACCTCTAGGTGTTTCCACGGACGGCCCAAATCTTCAACTTCAAAATCATATTTCTCCAATTATTCATGAATGTTGTATATGGGGGGGGGGGGGGGGATATTCCACGGTCCTCCCGACCGCCGAGGTGATCCCACCTCGCAGACCGCCACCCAGCAAGCCTGAGTCTGGGGGTAAATCTGCTACCGTAGGGGCATTGGGAACGAGCAAGACTCGAACCCGCCACCTCCGGGTTAGAATGCGGGCTGGTGGCCATTGGGCTGACACCCAATGGTTGTATATGTGGGAGTATCTGAGTATCAAAAACAAGCGTGTTATATATAAAGTGATCTTGTGTGAGTTGTTATACATGTGGGAGTATCTGAGTATCAAAACATGTGTTTGAAGCATCAAAACCAAAATATTTTGTCATATAAAGATGTTTTAATTAGTAGCGTGGGAGACGTCAAAGTTTTTTTTGTTAAGTATGTCTAATTTTCTCTTTCAACGAATCTTTTTGTCATGGACCATTGTGATGTTCGGGTCATTTTACTACCTAAACTAAAGTCTAACAACGCACACACAAAGGTCACCGGGGGTTCTAAAAAACACATCTTTGACATACTTTTAGTCTTTCTTTGATCAAATACACACATTAGTCAAACTTTGCACATATTTTAAGTCAAGATGTATGTAGAGAACCGCTTGTACTCTACTTTAATTTAAGTTCTTAGGCCTCATTTAGTTTGTAGAACTCATTGAAAATAGAATTGATTTAATTCAAAAACGTGTTTGGTTGATCGTCGAAAGAATCATAATTCTTTCCCTGAATCAATGGAACTTAAGGTTCTAAAACCTTATGAACATTGAAATGTTACCAAAAGGCACGCTGGATATTGCACGCTGTTGACCACCACGGATTCAGGACCACCATAACCATTGATGAAATTCTCAACCACCGGTGATGAACCTCTCGATCACCCGATTCAATGAAAAATATATTATTTATATAAAACTTATGAAATAGAAGTTCTTGAAGCAATCCTTGCTATGTGGTCCAAACAAAGTTTGTCGCCATTTTCCCCTTATTCCCTAAACAATGAGCATATTTTGGTCCCAAAAGTAGGTCATGATTGATACAAGAAGAAAGCTTCAAAGATATACATCTACTACTTAAACATGTAGATACCTATAGACATTGCAACTAAAGTTAACCATCTTATATGGCCTCACAATGTATATAAACTAACATAAGTTCTTATTAAGAAAACAATTTTCTAATCATTTATTCTATAAAGTTCAAACTGTTAAAAAGGTTAGATGAACCTACCAACCAACCAACCAACTACTATTGACAATGTATTTCCTTAAAATGTCCTACTTGATTTACTACTACCTACCCACTTTCAAACTCTACATGCAACCTACCACCCAATCATAAAAGCATTCATTGAATACTTATACATTTTATTGTAATAAACGTGGACATGAGAGATATCGGATTTATAAGGAATGTCCGATCTCAAATACAATCAACGCGTTCAGGGTGCATTGGCTATGGATGAGATAACCTTACTCTTAAGCATGCTTGGGTAGGAGCAGAGCAATCCATGATAGTGACAAGTTTTCACTCAGACAACAAAAATATAATTGTGATCTCCTTGTGAATAGCACAGACAATATTAATCCACATGTAAAAGCATAATAATATAACAACTACAGGAGACAAGAATGCAATTTATTTCTGATTTATTCTATTGAAGATACTTATGACTGCAAAAAGAGAAGTGATATGCCACCAAATCTTTTATGTTCATATTTGTAATGAATTCGACAATATAATATATAAATATATATTCACCTGATTTGTAACCTTCATGTTCTTGTATCGACGGTGTAAGAACGTGCATTCCTTGCGTATTTCTAACGAATTATAAATAAAGTAGGATTGAATCTCAGCGGATCGTTTGTCACTTGCTTTCATGGCGTGTGTTTATACCTCATGTCTTCTTTTTCTTCTATCAGTTTTATAAAATGTTGCATATATAACATTCAAGACTGGTTTGAAGAACAAGTGTAGATAACTTGATTGAGAAATCGTGCCACTTCGAGTATCTTTAACTTCAAATTTACAAAAATGCCATCGAATGTTCTTCATGGTCATTCGTTCGGATTCCCTTCTTTCCGGATGGATTATGCACATCACACCAAAACACAAAAGATCAAAACTTTATCCCAAAGTCAAACTTGCAAGTCAAATTCAATCCTCAACAATCAAATGAACATGAAAAAAAAAAGTCAAACTAACAACAAAAATTACACAATAAATTCACTAAAATCCCATGAATAAGAAACAAATACAATTCATTTCATTTCATTTCACACCAACAGTCAATCTATTAAATCCAATAGCAGAATAAAAAAGTCAAACTAACAGCAAACTCACACAATAAAAAGTCAAACTAACAGCAAACTCACACAATAAAAAGTCAAAGTAACAACAAATTCACAAAATCACTAAAATCCCATGAACAAGAAACAAAAACAATTAATTTCATTCCACATCAACAGTCAATCTATCAAACACAACAGCAGAACAAAAAGTCAAACCAACAACAAACTCACAAAACAAAAAGTCAAACAAGATAAAATTACCTCAACAACAATCTGATCCTCAGAAGCCAAACACTCCCTGGGTATTTCAAAACTTGACAACGAAAACTGCTTCGAAACAACACCAACATCAAAGTAAATCAACCCAGAACTCGGTACATCAACCCGAATCTCCTTAACCGGAAACCACAAAAACAAATCCTGAGCCGAAATACCCGACAACCCAGCGATCTGCCCATAACTCATATTCCCAGAAACATTCTGATCATAATGCAACTCATCTTCAAACTTAGCATTACAAGCTTGATCCAAATGAACCTCGAACCGGCCCGAATCATCGTATTCAAAGTCGGTCACACCTTCGGGTAGTAACCCGATTGGCAGGCCATTCAACTGCAGCAGTTCATATATAGTTGTGGGTTGATCAGAAGAAGTTACAATTTGGAATGTTGTGGATATTATAATAAGAGTGCAGAGGAAGATGATCACTGGGGGTTGTTGATTGAACAACATGTTGTGTTTGTTTGAGGATGAAATGAATGAGACCTGCAAATGTTAGATTGATGAGTTGGTGTAGGGTTTAAGGGAAGTGGAAGTTGCCAGCGGGAGTACAGAGGAGAATGATCAATTATTGGTGTTTGTATTCTAGGAGTTTGTTTGGGTGTCTACATGTGGATGTTTCTTACTGTTATTTAATGTTGGGAACAAACTCACTGGAGGACTGGTGTGATGTGTTTATGGTACATGGGACCCAGGAATTATTTGTTGGGGTGCGGATGATGTGTTCAATTATGTTTTCAACGGGTATGGTCGGGTTTATTGCTTAAATTATACACTAAATTTTTTTTCTTAAGTGGTGCGGCCGCCCACCTTGGCCAAAGGGTGGGTCCGCTCCTATACAGGAGTATATTTAGTAAAATTAGGGGTGTAAATGAGTTAAGTTAAGCCAAACTTAAAAGCTAGACTCGTTTGATCTTGGTTTGGGCTTGGCTTGTTTATTATTTAAACTAATATTTATATACTTATACTTATTTTCCATATGTTTTAAATTTTAATTTTTATATGTAACATAATATATATATAGGGAGGGGCTCATGCGAGAACCACCCTTATTGTGAGAACCGCGAGAACCAATGTGAACACAACCTAAAATAGCTAAAAAAACCTAACCCCCCCCCCCCCCCAAGCTAAAATGCTAAAAACTAAACCCCCAAAAAACCTTAAAAAATCTAAAAAAATCTAAATTTTTTTTTTAATATTTTTTATGCTCAAATCGCTACTTTTAGTGGCAAAAAAAAAAAATTTTTTTTAATTTTTTTTTTGCTTCGAAAAGTAGCGATTTTTATATAAAAAATTTTAAAAAAAAATTGTGTGATTTTTAGCTATTTTTAGGCATTTTTGGTTGTGTTCACATTGGTTCTCGCAATAAGAGGTGGTTCTCGCATGATCTTCTCCCTATATATATATATATATATATATATAGGGTAAGGTTAATGCGAGAACCACCTTTATTGCGATAACCGCGAGAACCAATGTGAACACAACCTAAAATAGCTAAAAAAACCTAACCCCCCCCCCCCCCCCCACAAGCTAAAATGCTAAAATGCTAAAAACTAAACCCCAAAAAAACCTAAAAAAAATCTAAACATTTTTTTTTTAATATTTTTTATGTTAAAATCGCTACTTTTAGTAGCCAAATTTTTTTTTTTAAATTAAATTTTTTTTCTACTAAAAGTAGCGATTTTTTTATAAAAAATATGAAAAAAAATTAATTTTGTGTGTTTTTTAGCTATTTTTAGGCATTTTGGTTGTGTTCACATTGGTTCTCGCGGTTCTCGCAATAAAGGGTGGTTCCTAACGGATCTTTGTCTTATATATATATTATTTATTTACATTTTTATAATAATAAGAATTATTATTATTATATAAATATATTTAATATACTAAATAAAGGTTACTTATATATAATTGGTTCGTGAGCTGAATCCAACTTGATAAATGAAGCTTGAGCTTAGGCCCGTTTATCAAACCCGTGCTCAAACTTGTTTAAGCTTTGATCGATTTGAGTTTTTAAACGAGTCGGATTTTAAATAGCTCATGAAGAACAACCATTTTAGGGTGTGTAAATAGCAATGCCAACCCATGAAATCCCAGTAAAACCAAAATGAAGAAACGAATTACCATAGTTATGTAACGTTATAATAAAATATAAAAAATGGATATTCAAGTTATTTGGTTTGTTCTGGAAATACAAAAGGGTTGACAAAAAAGTCACAAGTTTTTATCAAATTAAAAAGTACTCCATGAACAAATAGAATGCAAGAAATTCTTAGCGTTATAGGCATGTGTTTTTTTTGTAAGTGATATAAGATTATCACAATGATAAAAAGACAACTCATGTTATGGGTCCCATATTTTGCCTTTTTTCATGGAATATGTGTTTAGAGTCGCTCAAAATTGATAAGCCTTCTCGATAAAAGTTGGATTGGGTATTTTTTATACTTTCCAAAGAAATTATTTGAACCATATAAAAATGAGAAACACTTGAATTTTAGGCATACAAACTTATAGAAAGAATATAGAGAAGTTGTATGCAGTGGCGGACTCAGAAATTATCTGCTGGGGGTGCGGATGAGGTGTTCAACCACATTTTCAAGGGGTGCGGACGGGTTTTTTGTCTAAAATATACACTAATTTTTTTTTTTCAAGGGGTGCGGCCGCCCACTCTGACCAAAGGGTAGGTCCGCCCCTGGTTGTATGCATCTTTGAGTGTGAATTTGATGGCCAATGATTAGATAATTTGGGGACTTAAACTGTTTAAGACCAAGCAGTATATGTGTATGTATGTTCATACACACGTGTATATATACACACACATACATACATACATACATACATACATACATACATACGTACATACGTACATACGTACATACATACATACATGTTCATATGCATGGGGCGTAGCTTTGTGGGGGGCGGGAGGCGCCCGACCCCTCAAACTTTTCGCTCAGTAGTGCCCGGTATGTAGTTTTTGTATGGAAATTTTTAGGTGTATACGTTTTCGACCCCCTGGTTTTATAATTTTTTTTAGGTATATATATTTTCGACCCCTATAGTCAGAAATCTCAAGCTTCGCTACTGTATATGCTCACACTAGTTTATGTGGTTTTTTTACATAAATGTTGCACCTATTTCTAAAAGGTTAGTGGACTATATCATTTACACCTTATAACAAAAAATGATACTTCTAATTTTTAACTGTAAAGTTGGTTAGGCCATACATAACCATTACATAAACCCGTACATGTTTATCAAAATTCTATCTGCTTTGATCATTAGCTTTGTATGATTAGCCTTTGTTGATCAATACTTGATGTTAGCTTCGGATGATCCTTTCGGTTCAATTTTTGTTCGTCAATATAAGAGTTAGCCTATGTTATATTATGTTTTGGCCATCAACATAGAGAGTGCCTATGTTTTAATCAAAGATTAACTACAAAACTAGTAATTGTTCCCTTTGGATTTGACACATGGATCTTACTGTTTTTATATTGTTACACAAGTAGGTATGCTTGTCTATAATTGTATAATAGTGCATAGCATTTAGTAGTATTCAAACGAATTGTTCCAACTCAATTTATCTACTCAACAATTTCACCTTCAGAATGCCTGCTTCTTTGTGACATACTACTTGCCTTACCGCTATCAACATGGAGGTGCTCTTTTCATGGTTGTATCTGATGTTTTCAAAAAGCTCCCACCTGAGGAGGGGTGGGGGGGGGGGGGGGGGGGGGGGGGGACTTAACTTAACTTTCAAGGGAGGCGATCAGGTTTTTTTTTTTCTTCCAAAAATCACACTATTTTTTTAGGGGGGCTACCGCCTCCATCAGATAGCGTAGGTCCGCACCTGTCGTCCCCTCGAGATGACGCTTGTTGTTGGTGGATTTCTTTATGGAGGTTGTTCCTTTACGGTAATTAACTTCCTTATACTTTGATAATGTAACCTTATCTTGGTTTCACTTTTCCCCCTTCGAGAAGTAAAAGAGAAATTACTACCATCCTTAGCTAACGTTGACTCATGGAAGAGTTTTCGATGGTTCACTTCTTTTTAACCTTCTCGTGTTAGTCATACAAACATTTGAGTTCGTTAAATGGATATGAGGAACTTAAGGTTGGATCATTGACTTATAAAAGTGACAAGACTCTCGAGTATAAAATCAATCATATGGATGTTCGTGATAACGTTTAGACCATGGCCCTAACCTAGCTATCACAACATTATGTACCTCATTCGTTAATTGAAACTTCGTATGTGAAGTCCCACCGATGGCTTCACCGGATGATACCTATAAATCGTTATGGGCACCTATCTAAAAAAATTGTTAATACTTTCACCACTAAACATGTTTCATCGAATTTGATTAACTGACACCAAACATATATTTAAAATGATTTTTATATAACAATTTTAATGCATAAATAATAATAGAAAGAAAAAAAGTTAAAGAGCACTCAACTCTTGAATACTTTTGTTAACGTGTTAACAAAACAGTTGTTATTTTTTTAATCAGGTTCTTTTTGTCTATCCGACGTGGATAGATCGTCCTCATAGGACATGGTTTTTTCACTTTATTGTATATAAGGACGTGGGATGATAAGATGAACAAACGATCAAAACAAATTATATTGACTTAAAAACTGCACCAATCATTTTTAAAATTATATAAAATATAAAAGTTAATGAACAAATAAGTCAAAGAAGGCATCATCATCATCATCATCATCATCATCATCATCATCATCATCATCATCATCATCATCATCATCATCATCATCATCATCATCATCATCATCATCATCATCATCATCATGTGCCGATGAGTAAAGCTGGCCTTCTGATAATTATTAATTTATGGCCATCTTGTCTTTACATGTTGGACCACACGTAAATAAGTGCCCGTTTTTATTATGGCAATTTGGATGTAGTGGTTAAGAATTTTTTAATCAGATTAAGCTGTAGTAATAATTAATCAAAACTTCATTAATAAGGATAAAAAGGGCGTCTTAATTTAGAGAGAGATGTGGGTAGCCGCGAGTAGGAGTGGGTTGGTATGCTGTCGCAACCAACCCGAATATGAGGCTGGTATGTTTCACGAGTTGCACAACCTTGGGCGAGTAGTAGGGATGGAGCCGGTGGGTAAGGAGAGAGGAACAATAGTAGTGGGTTGAGCTTAGGAGACTACTCCTATATTGGGTTGAAATGAGTTAAATGAGGTGATACAATCCTATTGAATGATGGTGCGGATACTTGTGTGTTGCTAGAGGTGTGCCCCATCCACCTTAAGGCAATCCGTTGTTGATTAGTGCCCCATGCCACATCAACCAGGTGGGACGCCTAACACCATGCCGAGTAGTTATTTTGGGGCGTCATCCAAGCCACCGCCATTCCAATAGTGGGTGTGAAGATGGGGAAGAAGGTGGGGCTCACCCCAACAACCAATCACACACTTTTTTCCTTTGTATGTTTGCAGGTATTCCATTACGCCTAGTTATTGCGTAAATAGTTATTCCTCCAATGTCTACGTGGTGGTGACGTAGCGACACTTTTAGCTAGTTATTAAGTAGGATTTTTATTCCACAACACATAATCTAATAATAGCGTACACTTGGATATATAAGGGGCCCGTTGTCACACCCCAACCGATGGGGGAAACATCGGGGCGCGACACTAAGCGAATCAGATTGCTCAAAGGATCCATAACACTACTTGTTTCGATATAGATTAATCAGATTTCATAATAAGCATCAAAATGTCATACTTAAATTGTTCAAATAGATTGTATCAATACATAGATCAAAACATGTTTCAAAATAGTGTTTGTAGGTGCATTACGTCTGTCGACTTCGTCTTGTATCGAGTCTTGTACTAGAATTGTTAGATCAGGGCACGTAGTACGAGAAAACTAGGGTATGTGTGTGAGAGGCTAATTTCGCATGAAATGGCATTAAGCTAATTTCGTACGAAATAGCATTTTGCTATTTCGCACGAAATAGCATCTGGCAATTCCGTGCGAAATTACCACGCCTATAAATACCTTTCATGTGATCTCATTTGTAACGTTCATGTTTTCGGTACTGAAGTGCTGCCGACGTGTCTACTGATCTGTAATCGTGTCAAATCAATAATACAAGACAATTAAGTGTGAATTGAGCTGTTACAAAGTCTAATCAATGAATTCCGCCTCTGATTAGACCGAGAACTCTTCTGATAGACTCGTTTGGGTCACAGAACGATCCTACAAGTGGTATCAGAGCTCAGGAGGAAGAGTTCTTACCAATTCAGCTCAAAAATCTGATTTCTACACGTTCTTTTCAAAATTAAACAGAATTTTACGGTCGAAATGACTTGAATTTCACATATAATAAGCGAAACAGTGTTTTAACGAATCCTTGAAAGAATTGGACCTTAATTCGATCTAAAACTAGTAAAATTGGTTATTTCGTTTAAAAAAACAGATCGATCATGATGACGTCAGCAGTATTTCGCACGAAATAGGCAATTGATTTCGCTTGAAATTGCTATTTCGCTTGAAAAATACTTGATTTCACACGAAATCAGGTTATTTCGCACCAAGGTGTTATTTCGCTTGACTAATTTCGACGAAATTAGTAATTTCGTTTGAAATCTATATTTCGTTTGAACAGTATTTCGCACCAAAGGGATATTTCGTGTGAGGAAACTATTTCGTTTGGATTATAATTTCGTTTGAACTTGTGATTTTGAGAAAAAGTTTGTACCGAAACATTGAAGAGGAATTTTACAATGCGTTTGCTACACCGGTTGCTCCTGTTACAGCTGCTGAAACTCTTTACAGTGAGAATGAGACGGGAACTTATCAAAAACCGCCGAAGCTTATGTACATTGAAGATTTTAGAGGATGGCAAAATCGGTTTGAAAACTGGGTGCAAGCTTATAAGTTTGATGCATGGTGTTCATTAGAGAAAGATTATGAGAAACCGAAAAATGAACGTGGGATTGAAAAAGCTTTCAGTGACTATTCAGATGATGAAAAATTGAAATATACAAGTGAAAAAATGATGATCAGTATTCTTCAACAAGCAGTTAAAGAAGATATCTTTGTTTTACTTCAACATGAGGGTACTGCAAGATCAATTTGGACTGCATTGATTCAAAAGTTCAAGGGAAGCGCTGATATGATAAAGAACAAAAAGGCTTTATTAAAGAAATCATTTGATATGTTTGTAGCTTTCGAAGGAGAATCAACAAAAACAACAATCGATAGATATTGTCATCTTGTTTTAGAAATGGGAAGATTGGAAATAAAGAAAGACGATGATGAGTGGGTTGATAAGTTAGCCGATGCGCTACCACAGCATAAATGGGGAACGTATTTGTTGATATTAAAACACATGAGAAAGTCTGAAAATATGAATTTGGCAAAGTTTATTCAGAAAATTGAAGAACATGAATTGGACATTCAGAAAACTGCTATCATGTCCAATCCAAATGCACAACAAGATGTAAGTCTGTATTACAGAGGAAATAAATTTGAAACTACTCCGAGTCCAAATATTCAGACTAGTTTTAGTGCTGATAGTTCTTCTGGAACGAAGGGAAGTACTGTGACTCAAAGTGGTGGACATTCATCTTCGTATTCAAGTTTTGATCCAAATTATACAACATCAAGTCCTCAACGACAGAATTCAACGAATTTGCAATGTAATGTCACCTTGAACATTCAAAATGGTCAACATCTCTCTTCGGAAATAGCTAAGCAACACATGGCATCACTTGTTGCTATGTTAGAGTCATATGAAAGTTTAGTTGCTGGTAGAATTGGAAATCCGATGCTCACAAAAGAGGATTATGATCAGATTGATGCTGAAGAACTTGAGTTGATGGATATCAAATGGTGTTTGGCTAGTGCTGTAAGAAGAGCTGAAAAATTTCAACAAATCACCGGTAGAGATGATTTTCGAGAAATGGGTGCATCTCCAATAGGGTTTGATAAATCAAAGGTTACTTGTTTTCGTTGCAAAGAAAAGGGACATTTTAAAAGAGAATGCAAAAATAAAGAAGCAACTGAAAGACAAAGCTCATCTGGAAACAACAATTATTATCAAAAGTCAATCTTTCATCAACTAGATCAACAACAACCGTCATCATCTCGTGTGATTGAAGTTGAGAAGAAGAAAGCATATCTTGTTAATCAAGATGATGAAAAAGTAGCACAAGGTTTTAGCTGGGACAAATATGTGCCAGATAAAGAATTTTTAAAGAAATCAGCTCTTATTGCTCAAATTTTGGAAGCAGAATCAGTCAAATCTTATTCAAAAAGAATACCGATTTTTTCAGAATTAGGAAGTGATGCAGATACAGATGATGAAGAAGAGTATATTAATAAAGCTAGAAAAGGTTTGGATACTGATAGTTTTTATTTGTTCTTTGCAGATAAGGTAGAGATGCTGAATGAGAAAAAGGCTGCTAGATTGAAGAGAGAGTTGGAAGGAAAAAGAATTGCTGAAGAAAAAGTAAAACTGAAAGCCGAGAAAGCTGAAGTTGAAGAAATTTCAACAAAGAAAGTTGAAAATAAAGAGTGTGAGATAAAAATAGAAGTTGATGAAGAAAAGATAGTTGAAGTGGAAAAGATAGTTGAAAAAATTGTCGAAGTAGAGAAAATCGTCGAGGTTGAAAAGATAGTTGAAGTCATAAAACCTTGTCAGAAATGTTCAGAAACATGCAAACATTGTGAGGAGAAAGACAAGAAGATTTGTGAACTGGAAGAGCTGAAAGAGAATTTGTTGTCTGATGTGAAGTATGTAAAAGAGTCATATGATGTACTGAACAGAACAGTAAATGGTCTGAAAAAGACAAATTCAGAAGTTGAGATTGCTATGAAAAAATGAGTTCAACATTAATGTCAAAACAGAAGGTCATCAATGAGTATATTAAAAACTGTGCAAAATTGAAGCAGGAATTGGAACTCGAAAAGATAGAAAGTGAAAGAATCAAAAGATTGTTGTTGAGTTATACAACTTGTGATTATTTGATTGATCGAGTTTATCCTACTGTTGCAGGTCTTGAAGCTTTTCAAGAACAAAAGAAAGAAGAAACGGATGCTGGTAAGAAACAAAGTGCTAATTATAACAAGTGTCCGCCCCGATCTATGAAAGTTATTCTCCCAGAAAACCAAATGAGGAATGTTTAAATAAGGCTCTCAACATCAAGTTAAAGTCTAAAATCATTGATGAGTTACCAGACAATATTGATGTCACATTCACAGCGTCTGACACTGATCATGAGTCTGAATTGTTAAAGAAAGTGGTCGATCAGGTGTTGGATATGGATGAAGAGTCAAAGTCGGAGTCTAAATCTGAAAGTTCGAGTTCATCAGAAAAGTGCCCGAGTTCACCGGTTAAACGGGTTTACAATAAAGAATTCATGTTATCAAAATCTAATTTGAATGATGGACCAATCAAAGTGGCATATACTTTGAATGATTCAGACAAATTATATTCTGATGAGGAATTTCCAATAAGAAGTGTCAAAACTGAAATGATCAAACAGGTTTTCAAATTGACAGAAATTAATATTTCTGAAATAAAATATTTAATTTTTTTTGAAAAACCTAAAAAGTAAACTTCAAGAGTTCAACAGAAATTGAACAAGAAAAAAGGTTACGGTTCTGGTTCAGGTTATCGAAAGAAACCAAACCATAACGGTAATTTCAAAAAGCAGGGATTAGGTTTCATTCCTCCGGAAAATCATAAAAATGAGAAAACTTATAAAACAAAAACTAAATTTGTTTCAGGTGAAAGTTCAGTGGAAGAAGAGAAGAAATCTTTCTGGAGACAGTCAAATCAAGAGTTTCTTGCTGAGAAGAAAAAGAATATGATGATGAGAACTGAGCAAAGAGTTGAGAGAAGAACGTGTTTCAAATGTCACAAGATTAGACACATTGCTTGGAATTGCCAACAGTCCAACGATACAAAACAGGGAATTATTTCTAACTCAGAAAAATTCAAAATGTTTGAAAATTCAACTTTTAAAACTGGTGATGTTTCAAAATATTTTTACAAAAGAAAAGTTGATTTAAACAAACAAAGATGGGTTGTAAAATCTGAAAGTAGTTCTGACAATGAATCTGATTCCATAAAATCAGAGGAGTCATTTGTTGAGAAAAAGAATAAGTATTCCATTCCTGAGTTGAACGATGAAAATTTTCCACCATTGCGGGCAGAAAATCTGAAATCAAAAGGTAGGTTTGAGATTTCAGGTCAATTCTTCTCTGGTAAAGAAGAATTTGATGCTGAAAAGGCTTTCAATGGGAAAGTTAAACATATTTTTGGAAAGATGGTAGATGGTAAGGTAAAGGGTGCAAAAGAATTTTACCAATCAAAAAGATGGTGGGATAGATGTGAGTCAAAATCACCCAAAGTTGGTCAGGCTTGGGTGACTGCATTTTCAAACTAAAATTCTGACTTGCCGGAGTTCCCAGGTTGGTAATCGTGGAGCAGGAATCGACATTATTCTTGAAAATGTTTGTTTGGTAAACCTATAAGTGGTAGTTTTTCTTAAAATTGTTATATTTTGATTTACAAATGGTTTGATTGATAAGTGAAACTACAAGTGGTTGAAGAAGGTTTTCACCTTCAAAAGGTAAATCAAGGTCATTAAATTGAACTTGATTTAACTTTCATTCAAGTGGTTGAGAAAACAAGGTGATGAATTGATCCCCTAACCTACAAGTGGTTTTATGATATTAACAAAATTTATTTTCCGGAAAAACCATTTGATTAAAACAAACTTAAGTGTTTTGAAATCATAATGGGAAAATAGTTTGTTGAGAGGGTGAGTTCTGATTGTTTATGCCAAGTGAATGGCGATTTGAAGTGATTTGATATCAGTTGTCGCTTTACTTGTATAGTTTGTTTTCAAATTTCTTTTAGATGATTTTGAATTTTAGAGGGAGTAAGAAATTTCAGAAAATCCAAAAACATTAGAAAATTTGAAAAAGGCAAAAACATGATAAAAATAAAAAATTGAGTTTTGTTGTGAAAAAGAGGAAATGATAGTACATCAGTGGACTATCACAGCATGCTAAAGAATTGAAAAGTCAAAATGTGATAAACGGTCTCACTGATGATGTGCCAGTAGGTTTTTACACATTTAGTAGATTGTGACGAGATATAAACCTAAATTTCAAACTTGCTTATATCATGGGGAACATCTCTCGGATATATGGGTAACCCCCGAAATCTTGTTTGAAAGGTCCCTCTTTCTGAGATACTAGGTCTTTATGCTTAGTGATATCTGGGGTATTATTCCGGGACTTCTGATTTTGCGGAAGCAATGGCCTAGTCCCCGTATAATATTTTTCGCTTGCTTGAAATATAGCACACCCCTCAGTACAAAAAATGATGAAACATTGCAAAATGCTAATCATGTGCTGTTGAAGAAAAGATTCTCTAGAGGGAACACACCTTAAAGTCGAAGCCATCATCTCTCTGATTTTGCGGAAGCAATAGCCTGAGCTCTCATGGCCCTCGCATTTAACCCTTTACAGATATCATCTAGGTATACTCACCTGTAAGACTGAATATTGGGATCTGGATACGGGAGTATATTCTGAGGTGGGACACGCGAATGAGTTTAAATGCTTAAAACATTAATCTCATATCTCGAAACAGTTGAACTTTGTGTGAAAATTTAAGTGGATCAGTATACTGACAATCTAAGTGAATCGTTTAGAATTTAAAATGTTTAAAGCTTAACGGTGTTGGTGATTTGTCTCATAAACTGATATGATCCTCTTACACAAACTCACAAAAAATATTGTCTGTATATATTTCTTTACTGCATTTCTTTAAATTCAAAAATCCAAAAAGATTTTCGAAGTGTTTTAGCATAAAATTTTGAAAAATTCAAAAAGATTTTAGACAACTGATGTTGAAAAGCTGATTTTCAAAATTCCAAGTGCTGAACTTGACGAACTGGTTTGGGAGAGTGTTGTGAGAAAAAATGTTTTGTCTACAGGTGGTCATCAGAGTGAGTTAACTGATTAAATCAATTGTGAATTTGTTTCTACAAGTGGAAAGCAAAGAATAAAATTTGTCAAATTGTTTAATTTGTAAATCTTATTTTGAGGTAGAGAATGTGCAGGTTATGGCTATGAGAGAGCTAGGTTGCGATTCTAAAAACCTGTGAACTTCTGAAAGCAAGACTACAATCCCAGAACAACTTAAGGGGGAGTCTGCTAGTAGAGAAGAGTCTGTAGATGCTAGAGCCAGTTTTGGATCCTGAGAGATTAATCAAGAGATCTGATCAAGAGAATTAGAGTGAGATAAGATCCAGGTGGAGATTCTGGAGTCGAAAAGAAGAGAGGATAGAGGATGCTTACTCTGTCAGATTATTCTGAAAAAGCCCAAAGACTGATAAAGACTGAAGATTGTGAAGACTCGTTACCGAAGACTTCGTCAACATCCGAGGGGGAGTCTGTAGGTGCATTACGTCTGTCGACTTCGTCTTGTATCGAGTCTTGTACTAGAATTGTTAGATCAGGGCACGTAGTACGAGAAAACTAGGGTATGTGTGTGAGAGGCTAATTTCGCATGAAATGGCATTAAGCTAATTTCGTACGAAATAGCATCTGGCAATTCCGTGCGAAATTACCACGCCTATAAATACCTTTCATGTGATCTCATTTGTAACGTTCATGTTTCCGGTACTGAAGTGCTGCCGACTTGTCTACTGATCTGTAATCGTGTCAAATCAATAATACAAGACAATTAAGTGTGAATTGAGCTGTTACAAAGTCTAATCAATGAATTCCGCCTCTGATTAGACCGAGAACTCTTCTGATAGACTCGTTTGGGTCACAGAACGATCCTACAAGAATTCCGCCTCTGATTAGACCGAGAACTCTTCTGATAGACTCGTTTGGGTCACAGAACGATCCTACAGTGTTTCTCTAAGATGAGTTTCTAAGTATCATCCTAGCTTGATTTCTTCACGTCCAAACTTATCAACCTACAACATGTATTAAAATACAATCAACAAGAATGTTGGCGAGTATACAAGTTTGAGTACATAGCCTAATAGTATCAAGTATAAAACTCATATCCAACATGAATAACATATCACAAGTTTCAGCATGCTAGTTAACGTGGTTCATATGATAACCCAAGTCTCCAACGCGTTAACGTGCCTTTCTTACTTCATCGCAACGAAAAGGAGGTAAAAGAATCAACACTTAACAATACTCCCCAACACTCAAAGTGCGGTGCGTTACCCCTATAGCGCTATAATTGTTAAGGCGAGCTACACATAATAATCAAACGTTCACATAGCATAAAAGTCTCAAGTTTCACAAGTATCATGTTTTCATGTTTACTGCGGATAGAGTATGTTTATAAACAAGTTTCAAGTGTCAAGTGTTTTGATATAGAATACATGTTGTATCCCAAAGTGTTAAAGCAAAAAGGGATCGAGTATACCCACAGTGGGTGCTAAAATCCTAAACACAATAGGATTGGATCGAAGGGAGCGTTAGATCAGCCTGCGTGCGGGAACAGAGCATAAGTCATCTAGGTGCTGACCCGGTCGGAAATAAAGTGTCGAATCGTGCAAAAATTGAGTCAAAGTGTCTTAACAGACTACCTGGGTGGATGGTCATCCGAACTGATAGTCATCCGGATGGATGGCCATTCGAACAGATGAGTCCCATCCGATCGGATGGTCATCCGATCGGATGGTCATCCGAGCGGATGACCATTCGAACGGATGCCCATTCGAATAGTGGGTGTTTGTGAATGGATAAAGTTTTCGATGTTTTGATCATTGTGTCCTGTAGAAACAACAACAAGTGTTAACATAAACAGATCACCTGGATGGTCATCCGATTCAAGCAGATGGTCAGTGTGTGAAGTTTCATAAAAAAATTCTAAGTTAAAGATTTAACGGAGACCGCGTGACGACGTGTCAAGCAACAGAAAACACACCGAAACCGGCTCGTTCGGTCGGATGGGTACCACCCCTTCAGACGGATGAGCTGTTCTTGGTGATATTTCATGTTTGACCCGACCATCGGTCCATCTTTTCGGTGAGAATCGGTTTTCAATCCGACTCTCTACTAAAGAACGAGTTGAGACTCTGTGTGAGTCCGATTTCATCAGTTTTTTGTACAAAAACTTCAAAAAGTTTAGAAATCGGTTGCAAAACGTGAAGTTTATCAGATCCGAGCCGGAAACATGTGAAATTCCGTCAGCTCTGGTATAAAAGTGTGATAATCCTTTAGATTTTGTATAAAAGTTGTGAAAATCCGTTGGATCTGTAACCAATCTTGGTTAAATGGTGCTCCACAATAGTTTGCATAAGCAATTGAGTGGAAACCACCTTCAAGAGGTCCAAATATGTTGGTTTTTGAAGAAAAGTTGAAGTGTTCGTGTGATTTTGATGAAAAATATGGTGTAGAAGTGATTAGTGATGAAGATTGTACAAGTTTTGAGGAGAAACACTTTCAAAATGGCCTTGAATCGTGATTAAAGTGCCTGAGAGTGACTTGAGTGCGTGTGGTCAGATGGCAGAGTGAAAGGTGAGAATGAAGGGTTAAGTGCCCTATTTATAGATGATAGTGACAGCTCCAATCGAGTGGCATCAATCGGATGGGTTAAGTCGGTGGAGAAATGCAGGCAATCGGATGGTTTTCCGGTGGAATGGCCATCCGATCGGATGATCATCCGAGCGGATGGTCATCTGATCGGATGTCCATTTGGACAGCCGATTCGCGCGTGTTAGTTTTCCGACTTTGATTCGTTTTGCGAGCGAGGCAAAGTGTTGCGTTGCGTATTATTGTGAGTACTTATTATTAATATTAAAGATATCATTACATCATATGATTATATAACTATCACGAGTAAAACTGTGTTTCGAGTTCGCGCCAAAACAGTTCTGCTTTCGTTAAGTATCAAAGCATCACCAAGGGTCAAGAATCTAAGATAACCACATCGTTCACATATAAAGCATCACAAGAGTCAAGTTTCACATCGTTCATGTATAAAGCATCACAAGAGTCAAGCATCACAAAAGCATCACCTAGAGTAAAAGTTTCACACATAGTTTATCACAAACTAAGTTTCAGGTAGTCTCATTTTCATTATGATCGGTCTTCTCGAGTGTTGAAACGTTGGGCGTTACAACCGTGCCTCGAATACTTGCTACAGCAAATCATGTAACCAGGCATGGGGCGTGCCTCACCCTCAGCCAGCCTATAAATAAATAGAGGCCTTCTCCACCATCTTCACTTGCTCATTCTCTCCCCTCTTCTCCACTACACACTTCTCTTCTACGCACACTTTCTAATCATTGTAATCATTAGGAGAAACTCAAGAATTGTTAGTGTAATCAAGATTTTGATGATTCATCTTAACGTTTCAAGTTTGGTCTTATCTTCTTCCATGGCCATTCTTGGCAAGGTGCGTGTATGTGTTAATGACTTTAATCAATTAATATAGTTTATTGAAAGTGAGTGAAATAATAGTGTTGTCATTAACTTGGGTCATTAGAGTTTCCGCCTAATCCTTAAAATCTGCCAACAATCTTGTGACGTCATTAACATTGGTCGTTTATGTTTTCTATTTCTATGTAGAGTCAAAACATGTTGATGCTGTTAGCGGAGGTTAAAGGTTTTGGATGGGACTTCGGGTTGGGTAAGCTTTTGCCTTTGCGTGGAGATAACTCCAAAGCATAAAGGACTTGATATATATATAAAAGTAACTACCTTAGGTGAATTGGTGACTCACCGAAGGACTAATAGAAACTAATATATATATATATATATATATATATCCCTTAGACTATTTAATTAATTAATACTATATTCCAGCCTCGAGTGGTGTTTCCCTGCTGATTTAAAGCGGAAGGATATAGTGTGTTAGGATTCTGACCCAGATACTACACAATAATAGGCATTTTCACGAACATTCCCTTGTCTGACAATCGAGTCCCTGCGACCCCGTGAATCGATCTAGTTAACAAGACATCAAGAGGTAAGTTGATCCTAAGCACCCCTTCTCCTATCATTGATTCCTACCCCTTTATTTTCTTCTTAAGCCATTTATTTTCTTTTCTTTTTATTTATTCTTTTTAACAAACCCAACTTTTGGACTTGGTTAGACGTTAACGATGACTCGGTACTAAACTCATGTATCCTTGGACGACATCGGTATCTTACCATCACTATATTACGCCAGCGATGGGTGCACTTGCCCAACGTGAGTTATAGTGTGATAGTAGTTTATCGTGTTTTTATAAATATTAAAACTTGAACTAGTGCATAAAACAGCCTAAAATTAACCATCTTTCGTATACACACGACATTACATCACCGAGTTTTAAGGATAAAAACACCAATACTAACTATGCACGTTATAGGCAATCATACCTATCAGTATATAGTATAGCCTAAGTAAGTCCCTGTTTTGGTCAAAAATTCGATCAAGGATAATGTAACCAAATTTGTTAAGTGGGGTAGAGTGCTTAGGTGGTGAACGATGATGAAATGAATGTTAGACAAATAAAGTAATCAAACACAGAGATTTATACGAAGAAAAGCCCTTGATCATTAGTAGATCGCCGACATAAAAACCTCGGATAGTGAAAACGATCACTATCAACTATATTGATCAATAAAAAATGATTACAACTTTGGATGTTGATGAAGCGTTTTACAACTGATTGCTAAGAGTGCTTGTGAGTGTTCTGGTTCATAGTGTGTGTATGCGAATTGTCTCTAATAACACTTGATCAACCCCTTTTGAATAACACTAACAACTAAGTCCGATAATTATGCAAGACCATGTCCACTCCCTTGACTATTTGTGGAAATAGCACGTGCAGCATCTTGAACGAATTATCCCCAAGATTCCAGGTAAGACTCAGTCCACTTCGTTAATAACCTGCACATGAATATTAACAAACATCAAGAACAATTGTTAGATACTATAAGTAATAATAAGTGTTAGGGCATGGAATTTATGCTGAGGATCATCCATCCTGAGACTGGACCTGGATCACGGATACTTAACGAACAACACAGGGAGTCTGAGGATCAAGGATCCTTACTAATGTTTATGTGTTTAACAATTGTTCCTTGTGTGTTTAGTTTACATTTGCAGGCATTATGTGAGCTGAGTCAACACAGGAATATCGAAGGAATATGTTGTTTTTGGCACGTGCAAAGGGAGTCATGACCGTTAAGGGGGATCGTGTGAGACTTGCATAAATTTCGGATAGTTTGTTACTAGGATATTTCTAATTTTAAAGGGGTTAACAAGCTCACAATAGAAAGACATTAGCTAACATTCGAACTCTTTGATACCCATTGGCGAAACACACACTTACACTAGAAAATCATTGTATTGAGCTTGTTATCTTCCAAAGTTGTAATCTTTCTTGTGCAATATAGTTGATAGTGATAGTTTTCACTATCCGAGGTTTTTTTATGCCGGAGATCATTCATTGATCAAGGGCTTTTTCCTCGTATAAATCCTTGTGTTCATCATTGGCATCATTTCTTATTAGTTCATACATTTGTTCATCAAACTAAGCACTCAACCTCACAAAAATCAAATTTGGTTACATTATCCTTGTTGTGATTTTTGACCAAAATAGTTTGGCGCCCACCGTGGGGCAACTGGTGCTTCAACTCTGAAAAGCTTATTCATTTCATTCATTTATGTGCATTACCATCAACCACATGGCCTCTCAGGGAAAAACTTCTTCAAGTTCCATGTCGGCGGTCACTTCATCACAGGGCATTCCACCGTTGCCTCCTGTTCCACCTGCATTCCAGAAAAATGCTGAGAATGCTCCGAAGAAGACATTTCCCATTTTCACAAAACCAACTGCTGTTTCTCCCTCTACACCTACTAACAGTGATCTTTATACTTTGATTTTGCAGATGAAAAGATACATGCAACAACAGGATGAAACCAATGGAAGGATCCTTCGTGAAATTGATGAAATCAAAAACTGAAGAAATCAGCGAAGGATCACTTCCCATTGATGCCTAGATCATTAGATTTCACTACTCCACCATCAACAATCCAGCATTCCAAAGCATCAAGTGTTCAGTATCAAGGATCATCAAGTTTGCAATATGGATCATCAGCCATGACGCAACCTCAAGGATCCTACTTCCAGCCTCAAGGATCCTCTTCCCAACATCAAGGATCCTTCTCTAGTTCAGGAGGATACATGGGGACACTTTCAGCTTAAGGATCCTACCCTCAGTATCAAGGATCCTCATCACAGGTTCAAGGATCCACGGAATATCCTCCATGGACTTCAGCACCGATGTATCCTGGATCCAACATCTTCCAGGATCAAGGATCCTTAGGGAGTCAACCATCCAAAAGTTCTGAAATCCACTTGGGAGACTTTATTCCCATGCAGACCATTGCTTCATCTGGTCCCACTCTTGCACCAGAGACACCTTATTTTGGATACACTTCTGGGATGCCAATTCAAAACCAATCGGGATGTAACACTTTCAATACATCCTATGGTGCTAATCATGGTCTTATGTAGGAATCAGGGATCAATCAAGCCATGGCTAAGGAGTTACAAAAGCTCAAGGATATGATATCTAGTGTCCCGGGAGTGGTTAAACCTATTCCTGAGATCCCGGATGGAAGTCATAGGGTGTCTCACTTTGCACCACCCATATGTAATGCTGAGATACCAAAACGGTTCCAAACACCTAATATGAAACTGTATGATGGTACCACCGACCCAGAAGAACATGTGGTACAATACAGGGAGAGAATGGAAATCAACCCCATTCCAGAAAAGGTTAAAGGAAGCCTTTCTATGCAAGGGCTTCGGATCCACATTAACTGGATCAGCTTTAAAATGGCTGCTAAGTCTTCCTCCTTATTCAAATACTTCATTTTCTCATTTAGTTAACTTATTCAATAATCAATTCTCTTGTAGTAGAACATTTGAAAGGTTGACTACTGATTTATATAGGGTCACCCAAGGTCATAATGAATCATTAAGAGATTATATAACTAAATTTAGTAGAGAATCCTTAGAATCCCTAACTTAGATATTGCTACTGCTGTTGAAGCTTTTAAAATGGGTTTGCTAAAAGATTCTCAATTCTATGATGATCTTGTTATGACACCTTGCAGGAACCTAGATGAGGTAAGGAACAGGGCCTTAAGGTTTATCCGTTTAGAGGATGACAAAAGGATCTAGAACAGGTTGTCAGGATCCTCAAAACAGGACAAGCAAGGATCCTGTTTCAAGAATAACCGATGCAAACCATACACCAAGCATGATAACCAGAATGTGCATGATGTGGAACAAGAGGAAGATGATGAGGATTATCCTCCTATTTCTGAATATTGTTTTTTTGTTGATAATAATGAACTAATCTTGCTATGCAGAATTTAGGTGACAATGCTAGATGGCCAAGGAAGAGTGACAAACCGGCTGCTACCAAAGACAAGTCAAAATGGTGTGCTTATCATGAGGATTTTGGTCATCTCATAGATGAATGCATAGCATTAAGGAAGAAGATAGGTTATCTTTTGAGCAAAGGATGTTTGAAGGAGTTGCTTGGAAGGAAAAAATCAAGGATCCAGGATTCTGAGAAAGTTCCTGAAAAAGCCCCTCCCCACCAGCTGATGCTCAAATCATCCACTTCATCTCCGGAGGTTCTGATATCTGTGGGACTTCATTCTCAGCAGCTAAGAGACATGCAAAGGAAACAACGATGTAGAATGGGGACAGACCTGTTCGAACTTCCATTCTCACTCAACAGAAAGTGATATTCTTCGATGAGGATGATTGTGTAGACATACAGGATCCTCATCACGACGGTTTAGTCATTACATTATTTATTTCTAACCATTTTGTTCGCAGGATCCTCATTGACGGAGGAAGCTCAGTGAACATAATCCAATTGGATGTCCTCAAACGAATGAATATTCCTGAATCCGACATTGTTCCAAGATCATCTGTCCTTGTGGGATTCAGTGGAGAGACAAAAAATACATTGGGGGAAATCAAACTTCCAATCTATATAGAGGGAGTGAATTTTGTTCAAACATTTTGTGTTATAGATTGCTTATCTTGCTGTAATGCTATCCTTGGCAGGCCATGGATACATGATATGAAGGCAGTCCCCTCAACATATCATCAATGTGTCAAGCTCCCAACTCCGTGGGGTGTGGTAAAGATAGAGAGTAATCAGCAGGCGGTGAAGAACTGCTATACTTCTTCGATGAAACCAGCCTCCCAGCCCAGGGAAGCATAGCAAATAAAGTATCCTCCAAGGGACGTCATGGAGGCAAGAGAGCAAGACGTCAAGGATATTCTGTTGAACCCGGAGGATCCTGAATCCAAAATTTTTATAGGATCCAGGATCCTGGAAAACATTGAGCAGGATTTAATATCCTTCTTGAGAAGAAGAAAATCTACCTTTGCTTGGAAACATGAAGACATGACAGGTATATCTAAGGATGTTATTACTCAAAAACTTGGTATTGACAGGTCTTTCAAGCCAATACACCAAAAAAGGAGGAAATTTGCACCCGAAAGAAATGCCATTATCCAAGAATAGGTAGACAAATTGCTAAAGGCAGGTATGATTAGAGAGGTAAAGTATCCAAGATGGCTAGGCAATGTGGTAGTTGTTCAGAAAAAGAATGGAAAGTGGAGGGTATGCGTTGATTTTACTGACTTAAACAAAGCATGTCCCAAGGATCCTTTCCCTTTACCCCACATTGACTCCATGGCGGATGCTACGGCGGGTCATGAGTTGTTAACTTTTATGGATGCTTCATCTGGATTCCAACAAATTTAGATGGAACCATCTGACCAAGAGGACACAGCCTTCATGACTCCCACTGGTATATATTGCTATATTGCTATGCCCTTTGGTTTAAGAAATGCAGGTGCCACATACCAAAGGTTAGTGAATATGATGTTCAAAGAGTAGATTGGACACATAATGGAAGTCTACATAGATGATATGGTGGTCAAATTCAAAAGAGTTGAGGATCACCTAAAGGATTTGGAAGAAGCATTCGATATCCTTGACAGATACAACATGAAGTTGAATCCTTCCAAATGCCATTTTGGAGTTAAAGCTGGTAAATTCTTAGGATATATGGTGACAAAGAGAGGAATAGAGGCAAGTCCAGAACAAATCAAGGCCATTATGAACATCAAGTCTCCTGCTAATGCTAAGGATGTGCAAAGGTTGACAGGAAGAATCGCGGCCTTGAACAGATTCATTTCAAAGTCCTCAGAAAAGTGCAAAGAGTTCTATGATATCCTGAGGAAGAATAAAAAGTTTGAATGGACTGAGAAGCATGAGAATGCCCTTAATGCCCACAAGGATTACCTATCCTCAGCACCAGCTCTAATGAAACCAGAAAATGGAGAATTATTATCCTTATACTTAGCTGTTTCAGCTAAGGCACTAAGTGTGGTCCTAGTTGTAGGATCGTTTTCAGACCCGAACGAGTCGATCAGAAGAGTTTTACTCAATACGAAAGGCGGAAACAGATGTATCGAGGTCAATTCAGCTAAAATATCACTTAAAACTGTCGTATTATTGATTTGATGACAAAATACAGCGAAATGACACTTCGGCAGCACTTCGTTGCTCTGACCGAAACTGTTACATTTGAAACGAAATCAGGACTATTTATAAGCAAGGTAATTTCGCACGAACCATCACAAGCGAAATTATGTTTCATACGAAATTAGATATCGTGCGAAATTACCTAGTAATTTCGTGCGAAATTAGTTGTTCTAATTTCATGCGAAATTAGCCTTTGACATGTTTTCTCGCTTTGCGCGCCCTGATCTATCTAAAACGAACCAAGACTCGATACAAGACGAAGTCGACAGACGCATGCACCAACAGACTCCCCCTCGAATGTTGACGAGTCTTAAGTGTCGAGTCTTCGCATCTTCAGTCTTTATCAGTCCACTTAAACTCTTTGAAGTATCTGACACTCTAAGTATCCTCAAATCTCTCTCCTATCTTTATATCAGCACCAACAAATAACCTTCCTTTGGATGCTGATCTAATCTTCAATTTTAGAATTTCAATCTGGCTCTAACTTCTCTTGATCAGATCTCTTGATTCCTTAAGTTCTTTTTCCAAGATCGTAACCTAGCTCTCAAACAGCTTAGGTATTAGAATCAGAACCTAGCTCTTTGACATTCAAACTCCCCCTCTCAATAAGCAGGGATCGCAGTCTGGTTCAAGATCATGATCTGGCTCACACTCTTTCTACAGGTTCAGGATTGATTCCTGGCTCACCTGCATAAATCTCTACCCAAAAATAAGTTTCACAAATTTAAAACTCTTTTTACAATTTGTAAAAACAAATCTCAATCAAATTTATTATTTATAATCACTGATGACCACTTGTAAATTTATTCAATCACTGAATGATCTTACATTTTTAATCTTTGATGAATCACTAGAAGAAATATCATTATTCTTTTCAAAAACACATTCTCCCAACCCGATTTGGTCATCATGTTTAGCACTTAGAATTTTGAAAATCAGCTCTCCAACACCAGTTGTCGAAAATCTTTTTGCATTATTCAAAATTTATGCTAAAACACACTAAATCTTTTTGGATTTTTGAATGTAAAAGAAATGCAGTAAAGAAATATTTACAAACAATATTTTTGTGAGTTTGTGTAAGAGGATCATATCAGTTATTGAGACAAATCACCAACACCGTTAAGCTTTAAACATTTTAAGTTCTAAACGATTCACTTAGATTGTCAGTATACTGATCCACTTAAATCTTTACACAAAGTTCAACTGTTTCGAGATACAAGATTAATGTATTAAGCACTTAAACTTAATCGCGTGTCCCACCTCAGAATATACTCCCGTATCCAGATCTCAATATTCAGTCTTACAGGTGAGTATACCACAGATGATATCTGTAAGGGGTTATATTGCGAAGAACCGTGAGAGCTCAGGTCAGAACTTCCGTTCAGCAGAGAGATGATGGCTTCGGCTTTTGGTGTGTCCCTTTTAGAGGATCTTTTGATTCAACAACACATGATTAACATTTTTCAATGTTTCATCATTTTTTATGCTGAGGGTGAGCTATATTTCAAGCAGCGTAAAGTATTCTCCGGGGACTAGGCCATTGCTTCCGCAAAATCAGAAGTCCCGGGATAATACCCCAGATATCACTAAGCATAAAGACCTAGTATCTCAGAAAGAGGGACCTTTCAAACAAGATTTCGGGGGTTACCCATATATCCGAGAGATGTTCCCCACGATATAAGTAAGTTTGAATTTAGGTTTATATCTCGTCAAAATCTACTAAATGTGTAAAAACCTACTGACACATCATCAGTGAGACCGTTTATCACTTTTTAACTTTCCATTTCTTTAGCATGCTTTGATCATCCACTGATGTACTATCATTTCCTCTTTTATACATCAAAACTCATTTTAGATTTTATCATGTTTTTGGCTTTTTCAAATTTTCAAATGTTTTTGAATTTTCTGAAATTTTTACTCCCCCTAAAATGCAAACACATTTAAAGAAATTTTGAAAACAAACTGTACAAGTAAACTGACAACCGATATCGAATCGCTTCAAATCGCCATCCAATTGGCATAAACAATCAGAACTCCCCCTCACAACAAACTATTTTCCCATTGTGATTTCAAAACACTTAAGTTTGTTTTAATCAAATGGTTTTTCCGGAAAATTAGTTTTGTTGATTTTATAAAATCACTTGTAGGTTATGGGGATTTATCACATTGTTTTCAACCACTTGTAGGAAATCAAGTACAACTTAATGTCCTTGATTTACCACTTGTAAGATCACCTCCACAATTTCAATCAAATACCACTGTAGGTAAAACCTCAAGATGCCGATTCATACTCCTCACTTACCAACCTGGGAGTTCCGGCATGTCATACTTGTGACCCATTTTCAATTTCCAAACAAACAATATAAGAAAGATGCCGATTCCTGCTCCACGATTACCTACTTGGGAACTCCGGCAAGTCCAGGATTTTACTGTTCATAGTAGGTACCATCCCAGTCACAAACCAGGGATGATACTTTACCTTGCTTCTTTGTTTTCTACTCATAAAATTCCTTGACTCCTTTTACCTTCATGTCAACCATTTTTCCAAAAATGTTATGAACTTTTGAATTAAATGCTTTTTCAATATCAAAATCTTTCTTTTCAGAAAAAAATTGATTTGAAATCTCAACTTTGCCAATTTTTCGTTTAAAATTTTCAGCCTTCAATGGTGGAAAATGAACATCATCCATTGGAGGAACTGAAGTTTCACATTTAATCTCAACTTGTGGCTCCACTGATTTTGTGGAATCAGATTCATCACCTGAAGTTAGCTCCTCTGATTTTGACCTATCAGAATCATCGCTAGAACTATCATCTGATTTCTTAACAACCCATTTCTAGTTGTCAAGGTTTGCCCTTTTCTTATAAAACGTGTTTGAACATTCACCAATCTCAAAAGTTGAATTTTTGAAAAGTTTAGTTCTCTCAATTGGTGATTCAAACACAACTTCTTTATCTTTCAGTTTACGAGAAACTCCCTGTTTAGATTGTATTGCCTTGGAACAATTCTTGGCAATATGACCAACAGTGTTGCATTGGAAACAGGTTCTCGTTTCTTTCATCTGATCAGCAGTCTTCATCTCTTCTTGCTTCTTAGCAAGGAATTCCCTATTTGATTGCTTCCAGAAAGGACTCTTTTGTTCTTCTTCAGCACTTGTCCCTGAAACAAATACCATCTTTGATTTAAAATCTCGAACATATTTTTCATTTTTATAATTTTCTGGTGGAATAAAACCCAGTCCTTTCTTTTTGAAATTACCGTTATGGTTTGGTTTCTTTCGATAACCAGAACCAGAACTGTAACCCTTTTTCTTGTTTTCTCTTTGTTGAACTCTTGAGGTGTACTTTTTAGGTTTATCATTAAGATTTACATCTTTTATTTCAGAAATATTAATTTCTGTTATTTTAAAAACCTTTTTAATCATTTCTAGTTTAACACCTCTTATTGGAAATTCCTCATCAGAATATAATTTGTCAGAATCATTCAATATATATGCAACTTTGAATGTTTCGTCATTCAAATTAGATTTTGATAGAAGAAATTCTTTATTGTAAACTCTTTTGCCCTGTTTGTCTGTTTGACTCGGAGTGCTGAATTCAGACTTTGACTCTGTCTTAGACTCCAACTTTGACTCCTCGGATTCATCTTTATCCAACACCTGATCGACCACTTTCTTTATTAACTCAGACTCATGATCAGTGTCAGATGACGTAAAAGTGACATCAATATTTTCTGGCAAGTTAACTGTAGACTCCGACTCCCACTGTAAATTTGTTGCCTTTTCGACTCTTTCTGAATTTGGATTTCTCGGAGAATATCCATTTTCAAGCGGGGGTGGACACTTGTTGTAACTGAAACCTTGTTTCTTACCAGATGTCTTTTCTTTAGTATCCTTCTTCTTCTTCTTTTCTTCAGAAACCTTCTGTTCTTCAATTACTTCATCATCTTCAAATGCCTTCATGCCTTCAACAGTTAGATAAATCCTGTCAATGACATAAGAAGTACATGAGTAACTTTTCAACAAACGATTAACTCTTTCTGTTTCAATTCTTTGAGCTTCCAGTTTTTGTTCTAGCACAACACACTTCTCGATGTAATTGTTCACAACTTTCTGTTTTATCATGAAAGCTCCCTGAAGTGTTTTCATGGCTGTTGCTTATTCTTCACTTGATTGATTGTATTGATTCATGGCTTTGTTCAGAACATCATAAGATTCCTTCAATTGATTTATGTTGTTAATCAGTTCACTGTTTTTCTTCTTGATAATCTCACAATTAAAACTGTCGTATTATTGATTTGATAACAAAATACAGCGAAACGACACTTCGGCAGCACTTCGTTGCTCTGACCGGAACTGTTACATTTGAAACGAAATCAGGACTATTTATAAGGAAGGTAATTTCGCACGAACCATCACAGGAGAAATTATGTTTCATACGAAATTAGATTTCGTGCGAAATTACCTAGTAATTTCGTGCGAAATTACTTGTTCTAATTTCGTGCGAAATTAGCCTTTGACATGTTTTCTCGCTTTGCGCGCCCTGGTCTATCTAAAACAAACCAAGACTCGATACAAGACGAAGTCGATAGACGCATGCACTAACACTAGTTAAGGATCATGAAGGCACTCAACATCAGGTATACCATGTTAGTAAAAGTCTACCAATGCTGAGACCAGGTACTATCATTTAGAGAAACTTATTCTTGCTTTAATTATGGCATCTACTAAACTCAGACATTATTCTGAAACTCATCCTATTGTTGTCAAAACTAACTTTCCCATCAAGAATGTTCTCAGGAAACCTGAAATGTCAGAAAGGATGGCAAAATGGGCAGTCAATCTTAGTTTATATGACATTAAGTATGAGCCTAGGACTGCCATCAAGTCCCAGGCCTTAACTGACTTTGTGGCTGGTTTTAGTAGAGATCTACAAATGGAAGCTGAATTGAAAGTTCAATAAATTGAGGAGACCAAGGATCCTTGGACACTCTTCACAGATGGAGCTTCAAATGTCAAGGGAACTGGACTAGGCATACTACTAAAATCGCCACAGGGGGACATTATACCCCAATCAATTGCTTGTGAATTTCAAACCACCAATAATGAGGCAGAATATGAGGCCTTGATAGTAGGTTTGCAATTAGCAAAGCATATGAGGATCAAGTATCTTGAAGTATATGCAGATTCTCTATTAATTACTAATCATTATAATGGTTCTTACACTGTCAAAGGTGAAAAGTGTTAGACCCCAACCGATGACGAAAACATCGGGGCACGACACTAGGCGAACCAGATTGCTCAAGAGATCCATAACAACTATTTGTTACCAATATTTTTAAAGGTCAATTGTCCCATACCAATCAACAAATATTCAACAAGTAATTATTACATATACGAGTTCCTCTCAAACAAAACAAGTCCGACAACCTAGATTTCTGTTTGTGTAGTTTCTAGACTGCCTATCTTGATTCCGCAAAAGATACCATCAACCTGTCACATACGTTAAAATAAAGTCAATACATATAATGTAAAGGTGAGTACACAAGTTTGAATAGCATATAGTATGAAAAGTATTTACGCATAACCAACATGTAACACGTAACGGCCGAAGAAAGTAACTATCAAAACTATATTCACACTTAACCACGAGACTGCGTTGTAGAGTATGCGCGACACATGTCCAGCGGACAAGTGAAGTAAAGTGACGTGATCCCTAGCAACCCCTGTCCACGACAGGTGCTGAGTCCAAACTATAGTACTATCGTTGCTAGAGGCGGTACCGTGTAACACTCTCTAAGCATAGTAACAAGCATTCATAGCTCATGTATAACATGCGGGAGCGGTTAGCGTTAAAAGTGTTTGTGTGGTGTGTTGCTGTGTTCTGATAACGAACGTATGTAACGCCCAAAGTGCGTTAAAAGAAAATGGGTTCGAGTATACTCACAATGTGTGTTTAACAAATAAACACAGTCTTGGATTGAAGGAAGAGCGTTGGGCTTTAGCCTGATCATTAAACAGTAGCGTAAGTGTTGAACAGTGCGTAAAAGAGTGTCGAGTGTGCTGAGTGTCGGATGATGATCCGGGTGGGTGAGTCCCTCATTCGATCGGATGGTCATCCGAACAGATGGTCATCCGAGTGGATGACCATTCGAACGGATGGCCATTCGAATGAGATGTGAGTGTTTGTAAATCGTTTTGAAAATTTGAAGTTTTCGTTGTAGCATTTGAACAATGTAGAGTATAGATGCCAAGTCATCCGGTCAGATGGTTATCCGGACGGATGGCTATTCGAGTGAGAAAACGGTAGTTTGAAGTTTTTCGTAAAATTTTCTAAGTGTCAAGATTTTGCGTTGAGGGAGACGGCATGACGACGTGTCAAACAATGGAAACACACCAATCTAAGCTCATTCGGTCGGATGGGAACCACCCCATTCGATCGTACTCACTGTTCTTTTGATGACGTTTCATGTTCAACCCGTTATCCGGTCGTCTCTTCGGTGGAAATCCGTTTTCAAGCCGGCTCTCAACTAGGAAATGAGTAGAGAGTTTGAATGTGTCGGGATTCCTTCGATTTTGTGTAGAATGTTGAAGAAAAGTTTGAAATAATTTGAAAAGTGTTGAAATATGTCGAAACCTTAACACGATTTCAAGTTGTGAGTGTGGAAATCCTTTAGATCTGAACCATTCTTGCTGAGATGATGTCACTCCACAGTTTGCATAAGCAAGCATGTGAGAACCATCTTCAAGGGGCCCAAATCAGGTGATTTCAAGACGAAAACTAGTGATTTTGATGGAGAAGATGATGTAGAAGTGTGTAGTGATAATGATTGTACAAGATTTGAAGAGAAATACTTACGAAATAGCCTTGAATCATGAGAAAAAGTGACTGAGAATGACTTGGGAGTGAGTTGGTCAGATGAAACTGTCACATCAGTGAACAGTAGCGTGTACGGGTATTTATAGTGTGAGAGAGGAGAGTGAGGCGGTGGAAAATTGGTGTCGGATGGCCAGTCGGTCGGATGGTCATCCGGTCGGATGGTCATTCGGTCGGATTTCCATTCGACCGAGTGTCTATTCAATCGGCCGAGTTGCGTTTTGTTGTCTTCCGACTTTCGTTTCATGCGTTAAGCGTTGCGTTGCGTTTAATCGAGTAGCGAGTGAGCGTTTGAGCGTATAAGCGTTGAGTTGATAACCACAATGCATTTAAACTAATTAATCACACAATCTAACACATAAAACTAAGAAAAGTAAATCCGCGTTTCGAGTCTGCGTTGAGTTACGTTGTGATAGCGTTTAGACTTAAACAAGCGATAAAATGCATTTAAATAGTAGTAATCATTGTAAATAGCGTTAAATGCGATAACTGCGTTTTGAATAAGTGTTGTAATCATGCGTTTGAAAAGATAGTTTAAAGTAGTTAGCCCATAGCGATAATCGGAATCTTGAGAGTACTAGTCAATGAAGCAAGAAATGACAGATACAAGTAATGACCCGAAGAGTCGGGTTGTTACAACCTCCCCTACTTTAGGGAATTTCGTCCCAAAATCAAGGCGCAGGCGTAACGAAGAGGTGTGGATATTTAGCTTTCATATCACTTTCGAGTTCCCAAGTGAACTCAGCGCCACGTTTGCCTTCCCAGCGAACCTTCACTATAGGAATGCGAGAGCATCGAAGTTTCTTGGTTTCTCGATCCATGATTTCTACCGGCTTTTCCACAAAATGTAAGGTTTCGTTAACATGCAAATCCTCGAGAGGGACATGCAGGTTTTCTTCGGCTAGACACTTCTTGAAGTTCGAGACGTGGAAAGTAGGATGTACGTTGTTGAGTTCCTCCGGTAATTCGAGTCAGTAGGCCACTTTGCCAATTCTTTCCAGAATCTTAAAGGGACCAACGTATCGTGGAGCTAGCTTTCCTTTCTTGCGGAATCGGATCACCCCCTTCCAAGGTGAAACCTTTAGGAGTACGTGATCACCAACTTCGAACTCAAGGGGCTTGCGGCATTTATCGGCGTAACTCTTTTGGCGACTCCGATATTTCAAGAGATTGTCTCGTATCTGAAGGATCTTGTCAGTCGTTTCTTGTAGTAACTCAGGACTGGTAATTTGCGCGTCTCCGATCTCGTGCCATACAATAGGCGATCGAAATTTTCTTCCATATAATGCCTCAAAGGGTGCCATTTGAATGCTAGAGTGGTAACTCTTGTTGTACGAGAATTCGACTAAAGGTAAATGCAAATCCCAATTACCACCAAAATCTATAACGCACGAACGAAGCATGTCTTCAAGGGTGCGAATCGTGCGTTCAGTCTGCTCGTCGGTCTGGGGATGGAATGCGGCACTAAGATTAAGAGTTGTACCGAGAGCAGATTGAAAAGTCTCCCAGAGACGTGAGGTAAATCGACCATCGCAGTCAGAGATGATGTCACGAGGTGTCCCATGTCGACAAATGACTTCGTCGGTATAGATTCGTGCTAATCGTTCTACCTTATAGTCTTCTCGTATCGGTAGAAAGTGCGCGGATTTTATAAGACGATCAACGATAACCCAAATGCTATCGTGACCTGATGGCGTGCAAGGGAGTTTCGTAATGAAATCCATAGCTATACTCTTCCATTTCCACATCGAAATTTCGGGTTGTTCGAGTAAGCCAGAGGGTCGTTGATGTTCAGCCTTAACCTTCAAGCAAGTTAGGCATTTTGAAACAAACAAAGCGATATCTTTCTTTATTCTAGGCCACCAATACCTGGATCGGGGATCCTGATACATCTTGTCGGCACCTCGGTGAATGGAATATAGGAACTTGTGAGCTTCAGTTATCAAAATATCCCTGAGGTTGTTGCAATTTGGAATCCAGATGCGGTCGTGGTAGTGAAAGATACCATTAGATTTGCTTTCTAATTGACTTTCGAAACCAAGTATTCTTTCCTCCCTTGTGGTATTCTCGAGAAAAATAGTGTGTTGTGCGTCGCGAATGAGAGCTTCAAGGTCGTGTAGGGCTTGAACATTACGAACACTATGTAAATAGCTTCGTCGGCTGAGAGCGTCGGCTACGACATTTGCTTTGCCTGGGTGGTAGCGAATCTCACAGTCGTAGTCGTTGAGAAGTTCAACCCATCTGCGTTGGAGCATATTCAGCTCTTTCTGGTTTAAGATGTGTTGCAGGCTCTTATGGTCGGTGAAGATCGTACACTTGGTACCATAAAGGTAGTGTCGCCAAATCTTTAACGCAAAAACAACTGCACCGAGTTCGAGGTCGTGGGTTGTGTAGTTCTTTTCGTGGACTTTGAGCTGGCAAGACGCGTACGCGATAACGTTGTCTCGTTGCATAAGGACACAACTAGGACCTAGGTTAGAGGTATCGCAATAGACAACGAAATCGTCGTTTCCACCGGGTAGCATGAGTACGGGAGTGTTGCAAAGCATGCGCTTAAGAGTTTGAAAGGCTTCCTCTTGTTCGGTTTCCCAAACGAAAGGCTTGTCTTTATACGTTAGAGAGGTGAGAGGAACGGCGATTTTAGAGAAATTTGCGATAAATCAACGGTAATAACCCGCCAATCCAAGAAAAGAGCGAACTTCGGATGGAGTTTTCGGTGTAATCCAACCCTTAACTGCTTCAATCTTCGCGGGGTCGACGTGAATACCTTGACTATTGACAATGTGACCGAGGAATTGAACCTCCTCGAGCCAAAATTCACACTTAGAGAACTTGGCGTAGAGGCGATTTCCTTGGAGAAGCTCGAGAACTAAACGAAGATGCTGCGCGTGTTCGGCTCTCGACTTCGAGTAGATAAGGATATCATCGATAAACACGATAACAAAGTGATCAAGAAAGGGTTTACACACACGGTTCATCAAATCCATGAAGACCGCGGGTGCGTTGGTAAGACCAAAGGGCATAATGACGAATTCTTAATGACCATAAAGGGTACGAAATGCGGTTTTAGGGATGTCTTGCTCTTGAATGCGTAGTTGATGATAACCAGAGCGTAAATCGATCTTAGAAAAACACGTATCGCCTTGCAATTGATCAAACAAATCATCGACTCTGGGTAAAGGATAGCGATTCTTGATAGTAAGCTTGTTGAGTTCCCTATAATCGATGCACATTCGGAACGATCCATCCTTCTTTTTCACAAAAAGGACAGGTGCGCCCCATGGAGATGTGCTAGGGCGTATGAAGCCTTTATCAAGTAGTTCCTGGAGTTGACTAGAAAGTTCACGCATTTCAGACGGTGTGAGGCGATAAGGGGCTTTAGCAACAGGGTTAGCTCCAGGAATAAGCTCGATACGAAAGTCGATATCACGAGTTGGAGGTAGACCGGGCAATTCGTTAGGAAAGACATTAGGAAAATCATGAACCACAAGTACTTTTTCCACTGCTTTCTTTTACTTCTCCGCTACTACAATGTGTGCCAAGAAAGCCATGTATTCCTTTCGGAGATACTTGCTTGCTTGAATACATGACATAAGTTTCAATTCCTTCGAGGATACTTCACCATTGACACATAATTGATCACCGTTTGAAAGAGAGAAACGGATCATCTTTTCGAAACAAATGACTTCAGCACGATTTTCATGAAGAAAATCCATACCTTCTATAACATCAAAACTACTAAGCTGCATCGGAATGAGATCAATCGGGAAGACGTGATTGTTGAGTTCAAGAGTACAATCACGGAGAACAGAATTAACGGTGACGGTTCTTCCGGTGGTGATTTCTACGTCGAACGTTGTTGGGAGGTTAGCGCGTTTACGGTTTAGGAGCTTTTCGAATTCAAACGACACAAAACAGTTATCGGCTCCAGTATCAAATAAACATGATGCATAAATACCGTTAATAAGGAACGTACCATTGACAACATTGTTGTCAGTTTGAGCCTGGCGGACGTTGATATTGAAAGTTCTTCCGCGGGCTGCTGGTTGTTGCTGCCGCTGCTGCTGAGGCTGTTGTTGTTGTTGCTGTTGTTGCTGTTGTTGCTGCTGCGGTAGTTGCTGTGGTTCTTGTTTCACCACACGGTTCGGGCAAACATTAGCAAAGTGATTCGGGTCACCACAAGAGTAGCAAGCTCATGCATGAACTGCGGGAGCAGAAGCTGCTTGGTTCCCCTGAATAGCGAGAGGTTGAGCTGGTGGTGCTGTAGGAGCTTGAGCAGCTTGTTGACGTGGGCCTGAACGACAATGGCCAGTAAAATGCCCATAGATGTTGCAGTTGGCGCAGAAACGACAATTCACCCCAGTTGGGTGATGATAAGTGCAAGTAGGGCATAGTGGGTGAACACCAGTAGACGCACGCTTAGCAGGCGGTGCGTTGGTGTTAGGAGCTGCAACTTGTCGATTCTGGTTGGGTTGAGCAGGGACGGCATTGAGAGGTGCGGCGGTAGTAGCGTAGTTCTTGTTGTTGTTACCCTGCGCTTGCGATTCTAACATGAGGACTTCGAAACTTGAGGTGATGTAGTGTCGGTAGCAGGAGCGGGAGTAGCAGTGACCTAGTTGAGGTTTTGAAATACCTAGCTAAGACTCGTTTATCGTTGATCTCAGCTGCGAGTTGGTAAGTCTCCTCAATAGTAGCAGGTTTAGCTGCTTGGACAAAGTCAGCTACACAGTCGGGTAAAGCTCGAATGTACTTCTTGATTGTCATATCAGGTGTTGCCACCTGGCTAGGACAGATAATACTGAGCTGCTTGAAGCGAGCGGTAAGACCAGCGTTTTCACCTCCATCTTGTTTGATATGCCAGAATTCATTCTCCAACTTTTGCACTTCATGAGGAGGGTAGAACTCTTTTATCATGAGTTCTCTGAGTTCCTCTCAAGAAAGGTCGTAAGCTGCATCATTACCGCGCCTGTTGCACTCAGCAGTCCACCAGTCCAGAGCCCTGGACTGAAAAATCCCAGTAGCATTAACAGTACGCAGATTCTCTGGGCATCCACTTTGTCTGAAATTGACTTCGATTGAGTCAAACCACTGGAACATAGCACTGGGTCCATCTTCTCCAGTGAAGTTAGCAGGACCACAAGCTTTGAATTCCTTAAAGTTGAACGGCGTTTTCGAAGAGTCGCTCTTTGATTCAATAGGGGAGTTTCTCTTCACCTCGTTGATCTCACTAACGATCTGAGGTATAACTTTAGCCATTTCCTTGGTGACCCGTGAAGCGATACGTTTATCAGCATGGTTTCTGCGAGCTGCGCGTGAAGTGTGAGATCCAAATGACGACATTGTCTGCAGCAGACATCGTCACAGGATTCAGACGAGGTTCGATTATATCAGGCTTCGAAAGTTTAGCGTTTAACCAATCATACTTACTATTATTATTAAAACTCAGGAACACGTAGGCACATAACACATAGGCACATAAGCACATGGTCCATGCAAGCACATAAGCACGTAGGAGCACATAATCCACATAAGCATATATTTTGCACGTATTCATCTATCTTTCAAAGCTGCGATGTGCGTTCGAGTGTTGCGAGTTGAGTAGCGAGTAGTATAAGCGTACATCAGCAAGTACCGTCTCGAATGAGAGTTCTTAGTTTGTCTGTGATTTGTTAGCGTTTTTAGGTGATGAAAGCTGTGCGAGTTGTGCGCGTTTAGTAAAGTGATGAGTGAAAAGCGATAGAGCGTAAAAATCTCCAAAACCAGAACAGTACATATCATATAAACACATAAAATTGATAACGCATAAAATCAGCGGTTGCGGGCTCAGAATCGAAACAGAGTGTCTTGGGTGTTAGACATCGACTACCCAAAGCGATTTGTCTATTCACAACGAGTTCGAGTACACGCTCTTGTTGTAACACAACGATCGGCACTCATCCTTTCGGTTACTACGTGACTCGGGTCGTTGGAATCCATCGAGACTTTGGTGAGAGTTTTGTAAAACCAATATAGAGAGTGAAGCGAGTCATTAAGATGTGGGTTTCACCCCTAACTTAACAACTTTGCTCTTATCAGTGTGGTTAAACCACGAGTTAGAGATGTTGAATTTCGTCGAGATATGGATGTCACTCCTGACTCAACAAAGATTCTTGTGCTGAGAGTAAAAATACGCGTAGAGTGAGTGATCATATCGAGAGTTTCTGGTTTTCACACCTATTCTCAACACAATCCCTCGTTTATGTTATGCGAGTGTTTTCAAAAATGTGTGTATTGTGTCAGCCTTAGGAAAGGCTGGTCTTCGCATGAAGCTGTAGTATACAGTGTTCGCACGAAGATGTAGTTTTAGCGAGTTCGAATGAGGACATCAAGTAAGCTTGTACGAAACCCTTATTGGGTTTGCACGAAGTGGTCCGTTGTTACTTAGAAAATAGACTAGGTCAAATCCTAAGACGCGACCTAATTCCCTATAGTTATGGCTCTGATACCAATCTGTCACACCCCAACTGATGACGGAAACATCGGGGTGCGGCACTAGGCGAACCAGATTGCTCAAGAGATCCATAACAACTATTTGTTACCAATATTTTTAAAGGTCAATTGTCCCATACCAATCAACAAATATTCAACAAGTAATTATTACAGATACGAGTTCCTCTCAAACAAAACAAGTCCGACAACCTAGATTTCTATTTGTGTAGTTTCTAGACTGCCTATCTTGATTTTGCAAAAGATACCATCAACTTGTCACATACGTTAAAATAAAGTCAATACATATAATGTAAAGGTGAGTACACAAGTTTGAATAGCATATAGTATGAAAAGCGTTTACGCATAACCAGCATGTAACACGTAACGGCCGAAGCAAGTATCTATCAAAACTATGTTCACACTTAACCACAAGACTGCGTTGTAGAGTATGTGTGACACATGTCCAGCGGACAAGTGAAGTGAAGTGATGTGATCCCTAGCAACCCCTGTCCACGACAGGTGCTGAGTCCAAACTATAGTACTATCTTTGCTAGAGGCGGTACCGTGTAACACTGTCTAAGCATAGTAACAAGCATTCCTAGTTCACGCATAACATGAGGGAGCGGTTAGCGTTAAAAGTGTTTGCGTGGTGTCTTACTATGTTTTGATAACGAACGCACGTAACACCCAAAATGCGTTAAAATAAAATGGGTTCGAGTATACTCACGGTGTGTGTTTAACAAAAAAACACAGTCTTGGATTGAAGGGAGCGCGTTGGGGTTTAGCCTGATCATAGAACAGTAGCGTAAGCGTTGAACAGTGCGTAAAAGAGTGTCGAGTGTGCTGAGTGTCAGATGATGATCCGAGCGGATGACCATTCGAACGGATGGCCATTCGAATGAGATGTGAGTGTTTGTAAATCGTTTTGAAAATTTGAAGTTTTCGTTGTAGCATTTGAACAATGTAGAGTATAGATGCCAAGTCATCTGGTCGGATGGTCATCCGGACGAATGGCCATTCGATCGGATGGCTATTCGAGTGAGAAAATGGTAGTTTGAAGTTTTTTGTAAAATTTTCTAAGTGTCAAGCTTTGCGTTGAGGGAGACGGCATGACAACGTGTCAAACAATGGAAACACACCAATCTAAGCTCATTCGGTCGGATGGGAACCACCCCATTCGATCGTACTCACTGTTCTTTTAATGACGTTTCATGTTCAACCCGTTATCCGGTCGTCTCTTCGGTGGAAATCCGTTTTCAAGCCGGCTCTCAACTAGGAGATGAGTAGAGAGTCTGAATGTGTCGGGATTCCATCGATTTTGTGTAGAATGTTGAAGAAAAGTTTGAAATCAGTTGAAAAGTGTTGAAATATGTCAAAACCTCAACAAGATTTCAAGTTGTGAGTGTGGAAATCCTTTAGATCTGAACCATTCTTGCTGAGATGATGTCACTCCACAGTTTGCATAAGCAAGCATGTGAGAACCATCTTCAAGAGGCCCAAATCAGATGATTTCAAGACGAAAACTAGTGATTTTGATGGAGAAGATGATGTAGAAGTGTGTAGTGACGATGATTGTACAAGATTTGAAGAGAAATACTTACGAAATAGCCTTGAATCGTGAGAAAAAAGTGATTGAGAATGACTTGGGAGCGAGTTGGTCGGATGAAACTGTCACATCAGCGAACAGTAGCGTGTACGGGTATTTATAGTGTGAGAGAGGAGAGTGAGGCGGTGGAAAATTGGTGTCGGATGGCCAGTCGGTCGGATGTCCATTCGACCGAGTGTCCATTCGATAGGCCGAGTTGCGTTTTGTTGTCTTCCGACTTTCGTTTCATGCGTTAAGCATTGCGTTGCGTTTAATCGAGTAGCGAGTGAGCGTTTGAGCGTATAAGCGTTGAGTTGATATCCACAATGCATTTAAACTAATTAATCACACAATCTAACACATAAAACTAAGAAAAGTAAATCCGCGTTTCGAGTCTGCGTTGAGTTGCGTTGTGATAACGTTTAGACTTAAACAAGCGATAAAATGAGTTTAAATAGTAGTAATCATTGTAAATAGCGTTAAATGCGATAACTGCATTTTGAATAAGTGTTACAATCATGCGTTTGAAAACATAGTTTAAAGTATTTAGCCCATAGCGATAATCGGAATCTCGAGAGTACTAGTCAATTAAGCAAGAAATGACAGATACAAGTAATGACCCGAAGAGTCAGGTTGTTACAAAAAGCTAATCAAGTACTTAGAAATAGTCAGGAAACTGGCAGATTCTTTTGCTTTTTTCAATCTAACACAGGTACCCAGAGAAGAAAATGCAGAAGCTGATGCCCTAGCTAATCTTGGATCATCACTGAAGATTCCAGGGGATGTGAAGATACCTATCTGTAACAACCCGACTTTCCGGGTCATTACTCAGATCTGTCATTTATTTCTTAATTGACTTGTACTCTCGAGATCTCGATTATCGCAAACGGGTTTAAACGATAATTTTTTTGAATCTATGTTCTACAACGCATTCGCAATGCTTATTTAAAACGCAGTTATCGCATTCAGCGCAGTTTACAACCATTACTACTATTTAAATGCACTTTATCACATTGTTACATCGCATGACTAAATGCTATCACAACGCAAAGCAACGCAAACTCGAAACGCAGTTATTGGTATTGTTCTATGTGTGTGTGTGTGTGTGTGTTATTATGTGCTTTACTTGTGCGTGCTTTATATATGTTTTGGGAAGTTATTCGCAAACGCAATCACAACTCTATCGCAACGCAAACACAATGCAGACTCGAAATGCAGATTTACTTTTATGCATTTTATGTGTTATTTGTGTGATTATTTGTTTATGTGGTTATCTCATCGCAACGCTTACTCACAATTTGCTTAAACGCAACGCAACGCTTAACTCACAAAATGAAAGTCGGAAACTAACAAAACACACTCGGCTGATCAACCGTTCGAATGGACTACTGTCCGGATGACCATCCGCTCGGATGGTCATTCGATCGGCAGGCCATCCGACCCACTTACTCCACCACCTTACACTCTCTTCCCTTATAAATACCCGCCTGTCACATCACTATTCACTGATGTGACAGCTCCATTCAACGAGACGCTCTCAAGTCCCTTTCAAGCACTTTTCTTCACGATTCAAGGCTATTTCCTAAGTATTTTTCCCTAAATCTTGTACTTCCATCATCACTACACACTCCTCCATCATCTTCTCCATTGGAATCACTGATTTTCACCATGAAATCACCGGATTTGGACTCCTTGAAGGTGACATCAACACGGTTGCTTATGCAATCGGTTATGTGACGTCATCTCATAAAGAATGGCTCAGATCTAAAGGATTTCTACATATTTTATCACGGACTTCAACAAAATCTAAACATTTTCAACTGATTTCAACTTTTCTTCAAACTTTTATCCAAAACCTATGAAATGTGGAGTTAAACTGACTTAGACTTGCTCCTTAGTCTAAAGCCGGCTATAAAATGGATTTCCACCGGAGAGACGACCAATTCATGGGTTGAACATGAAACTCTCTCAAGAACAGTTAAGTCTGATCGAATGGGGTGATTCCCATCCGATCGGCTGAGCTGGACTTGGTATGGATTCCCGTTGTTTGACACGTCGTCACACCATCTCCGTTAAATTCCAAACTTTTTAACTTAAACAAGTTTTCACAACATCAGGTCGCCCAATCGAATAGCTATCCGATCGGACAACTATCAGATCGAATGACTATTCGACCAGGTGACTTTTCCTTTGTACTATCCCTTGACTCAAAATGATTTGACAAACTTCAAACTCTCAATTGAATTTCCATCCGATCGAATGGCCATCCATCTGGATGACCATCCGACCGGATGACTTGATTAAATACTACAACAAAAACTTCAAAAGTTTCAAAACGATTTACAAACCCACTCACTCATTCGAATGATCACCCGTTCGAATGGTCATCCATCCGGATGACCATCCGTCTGGATGACTATCCGTTTGGTTCAGCAATCGACACACTTGTCATCCGACACGTTGTCTACATGCTGTACAATGCTTACGCTACTGTTCTGTGCTCAGGCTAATCTCCACACGCTCCCTTCAATCCAATTACTGTGTTTACTAGCTAAACACCTACTGTGAGTATAACCGAACCTATTTTCTTTTAACGCACTTTTGGGTGTTACATACATTCGCTATCAAAACACAACAATACACAACGCAAACACTTTTAACGTTAACCGCTCCCTTATGTTATACATGATCTATGAATGCTCGTTACTATGCTTAGACAGTGTTACACGGTATCACCTCTAGCAACGATAGTACTATAGTTTGGACTCAGCACATGTCGTGGACGGGGGTTGCTAGGGATCACATTACTTTACTTCACGTGTCCGCTGGGCATGTGTTGCGCATACTCTACAACACAGTCTCATGATTAAGTGAGAACATAGTCTGATAGTTACTTGTTTTGCCTGTAACGTGATACATGCTGGTTATGCGTAAACGCTTTCTATACTATATGCTATGCAAACTTGTATTCTCACCTTTACACACTGTGTATTGACTTTATTTTAACGTATGTGACAGGTTGATTAGGATGCTATGCTTGCTATGCTTGGTGAATCAAGTAGGAGGTCTAGAAACCCACCGAATAAGAAATCTGAGTTGTCGGAACAGTTTATTTGTTTATGAGACTTATATCTGTAATAACTGTTTTTGCTTTATATGTTAATGGTATGGGACATTAACGTTAAATATATAGTCACTTAATAGTTGTTGTGGATTCTCTTGAACAATCTGTTTCGCTCAGTGCCACGCCCTGATGTTTCCGCCATTGGTTGGGGTGTGACAGATTGGTTTCCGAATCATTTTGCTAACGTCTGCCCGAACCGTGTGGTGAAATAGGAACCGCAGTAACCACCGCAGCAGCAACAACAGCCTCAGCAGCAGCAACAACAACCAGCAGCCCGTGGAAGAACCTTCAACATCAACGTTCGCCATGCCCAAACTGACAACAATGTTGTCAATTGTACGTTCCTCGTTAACGGTATTTATGCTTCGTGTTTATTTGATACTGCAGCCGATAACTGTTTTGTGTCACTTGAATTCGAAAAGCTCCTAAACCGTAAACGCGCTAACCTCCCAACGACGTTCGATGTAGAAATTGCACCGGAAGAACCGTCACCGTCAATTCTGTTATCCGTGATTGTACCCTCGAACTCAATAATCACGTCTTCCCGATCAATCTTATTCTGATGCAACTCGGTAGTTTTGATATCATAGTAGGCATGGATTTTCTTCATGAAAATCGTGCTGAAGTCGTTTGTTTCGAAAAGAAGATCCGTTTCTCTCTTTCAAACGGTGATCAACTCTGTGTCTATGGCGAAGTATCTTTGAAGGAACTGAAACTTATGTCATGCATACAAGCAAGCAAGTATATCTGAAAGGAATACATGGCTTTCTTGGCTAACATCGTAGTAGCGGAGAAGGAAAAGAAAGCAATGGAAAAGGTGCCCGTGGTTCGTGATTTTCCTAATGTCTTTCCTGACGATTTACCCGGTCTACCGCCGACTCGTAATATTGATTTCCGTGTCGACCTTATTCCTGGAGCTAACCCTGTCGCTAAAGCCCCTTATCGCCTCGCATCGTCCGAAATGCGTGAACTTTCTAGTCAACTCCAGGAATTACCTGATAAAGGCTTCACACGCCCTAGCACATCTCCATGGGGGCACACCTATCCTTTTCGTGAAAACGAAGGATGGATCGTTGCGAATGTGCATCGATTATAGGGAACTCAATAAGCTTACTATCAAGAATCGCTATCCTCTATCCCGAATTGACGACTTGTTTGATCAATTGCAAGGTGCTACGTGTTTTTCTAAGATCGACTTACGCTCTGGTTATCATCAATTACGAATTCAGGAGGAAGATATCCCTAAGACCGCTTTTCGCACTCACTACGGCCATTATGAATTTGTTGTTATGCCCTTTGGTCTTACAAACGCACCCACGGTTTTCATGATTTGATGAATCACGTGTGAAGACCCTTTCTCGACCGCTTCATTATCGTGTTTATCGATGATATCCTTATATATTCGAAGTCGAAAGCCGAACACGCGCAACATCTCCGTTTGATTCTCGAGCTACTCCAAGGGAATCGCCTCTACGCCAAGTTTTCCAAGTGTGAATTTTGGCTTGAGGAGGTTCAATTTCTCGGTCACATTGTCAATAGTCAAGGTATTCACGTCGATCCCGCGAAGATTGAAGCAGTTAAGAGTTGGATTATGCCGAAAACCCCATCTGAAGTTCGTTCATTCCTCGGATTGGCGGGTTACTATCGCTGATTTATCGCTGATTTCTCTAAAATCGCCATCCCACTAACCTCTCTCATGCATAAAGACAAGACTTTTGTTTGGGAAACTGAACAAGAGGAAGCCTTTCAAACTCTCAAGCGTCCGCTTTGCAACGCTCCCGTACTCGTGCTACCCGATGGAAACGACGACTTTGTTGTCTATTGCGATGCCTCTAACCTAGGTCTTGGTTGTGTTCTTATGCAACGAGACAAGGTTATCGCGTACGCGTCTCGACAGCTCAAAGTCCATGAGAAGAACTACACTACCCACGATCTCGAGCTCGGTGCAGTTGTTTTCGCGTTAAAGATTTGGCGACACTACCTTTATGGTACCAAGTGTACGGTCTTCACCGACCACAAGAGCCTACAACACATCTTAAACCAGAAAGAACTGAACATGCGGCAATGACGATGGGTAGAATTACTCAACGGCTACGACTGCGAGATTCGCTATCATCCTGGCAAGGCGAATGTCGTGGCCGACGCTCTTAGCCGACGATGCTATTTACATAGTGTTCGTAATGTTCAAACCCAACACGACCTCGAAGCTCTTATTCGCGACGCTCAACACGTTGTTTTTCTTGAAAATACCACAAGGGATGAAAGAATACTTGGTGCCGAAGACCAATTAGTTAATAAACCAAATGGTATTTTTCATTATCTCGAACGAATTTGGATTCCCAATCGTCATAATCTCCGTGAGACATTGATGCTTGAAGCCCACAAATCCCGATATTCCATTCATCCAGGTGCCGACAAGATGTACCAGGACCTTCGATCCCGGTATTGGTGGCCTGGAATGAAGAAGGATATCGCCCTTTACGTTTCGAAATGCCTACTTGTTCAAAGGTTAAGGCTGAACATCAAAGACCCTCTGGCTTACTCGAATAACTCGAGATTCCAATGTGGAAATGGGAGAGTATCGCTATGGACTTCATTACGAAACTCCCGCGCACGCCATCATGTCACGATAGCATTTAGGTTATCGTTGATCGTCTTACAAAATCTGCTCACTTTCTACCGATACCAGAAGACTTTAAGGTAGAACGATTAGCACGGATCTATATCGACGAAGTTATTTGTCGACATGGGACACCTCGTGACATCATCTCTGACCGCGATGGTCGATTTACTTTGCGTCTCTGGGAGACTTTTCAATCTGCTCTCGGTCCTACTCTTAATCTCAGTACCGCCTTCCATCCCCAGACCGACGGTCAGACTAAACGCACGATTCGCACCCTTGAAGACATGCTTCGTTCGTGCGTTATAGATTTTGGTGGTAATTGGGATTCGCATTTACCTTTAGTCGAATTCTCATACAACAACAGTTATCACGCTAGTATTTAAATGGCACCGTTTGAGGCCTTATATGGAAGAAAATGTCGATCGCCTATTGTATGGCACGAGATCAGAGACGCGCAAATTACCGGTCCTGAGTTATTGCAAGAAACGACTGACAAGATCCTCTAGATACGAGACAATCTCTTGAAAGCTAGGAGTCGTCAAAAGAGTTATGCCGATAAACGCCGCAAGCCTCTTGAATTTGACGTTGGTGATCGCGTACTCCTAAAGGTTTCACCTTGGAAGGGGGTGATCTGATTCGGCAAGAAAGGAAAGCTAGCGCCTCGATACGTTGGCCCTTTAAGATTCTGGAAAGAATTGGTAAAGTGGCCTACCGACTCGAATTACCAGAGGAACTCAACAACGTACATCCAACTTTCCACGTCTCGAACCTCAAGAAGTGTCTAGCCGAAGAAAACTTGCATGTTCCTCTCGAGGACTTGCAAGTCAACGAAACTCTGCACTTCGTGGAAAAGCCAGTAGAAATCATGAATCGAGAGACCAAGAAACTCCGACGCTCTCGCATTCCTATAGTGAAAGTTCGCTGGGAAGGCAAACGCGGCGCCGAGTTCACTTGGGAACTCGAAAGTGCTATGAAAGCTAAATATCCACATCTCTTCATTACGCCTGCGCCTTAATTTCGGGACGAAATTTTCTAAAGTAGGGGAGGCTGTAACAACCCGACTTTCCGGGTCATTACTCAGATCTGTCATTTATTGCTTAATTGACTTGTACTCTCGAGATCTTGATTATCGCAAACGGGTTTAAATGGTATTTTTTTTTGAAACTATGTTCTACAATGCATTCGCAACGCTTATTTAAAACGCAGTTATCTCATTCAGCGCAGTTAACAACCATTACTACTATTTAAACGCACTTTATCACATTGTTACATCGCATGACTAAACGCTATCACAACGCAACGCAAACTCGAAACACAGTTATTGGTATTGTTCTATATGTGTGTGTGTGTTATTATGTGCTTTACTTGTGCGTGCTTTATATATGTTTTGGGAAGTTATTTGCAAACGCAATCACAACTCTATCGCAACGCAGACTCGAAACACAGATTTACTTTTATGCATTTTAGGTGTTATTTGTGTGATTATTTGCTTATGTGGTTATCTCATCGCAACGCTTACTCACAATTCGCTTAAACGCAACGCCACGCTTAACGCACAAAACGAAAGTCGAAAACTAACAAAACACACTCGGCTGATCAACCGGTCGAATGGACTACCGTCCGGATGACCATCCGCTCGGATGGCCATCCGATCGGATGGTCATTCGATCGGCAGGCCATCCGACCCACTTACTCCACCGCCTTACACTTTCTTCCCCTATAAATACCCGCCTGTCACATCACTATTCACTGATGTGACAGCTCCATTCGACCAGACGCTCTCAAGTCCATTTCAAGCACTTTTCTTCACGATTCAAGGCTATTTCTTAAGTATTTTTCCCTAAATCTTGTACTTCCATCATCACTACACACTCCTCCATCATCTTCTCCATTGGAATCACTGATTTTCACCATGAAATCACCGGATTTGGTGCTTCAGTTATAAAACTTTCATTCATTTCATTCATTTATGTTCATTGTCTTCAACCACATGGCTTCTCAAGTGAAAAACACTTCGAGCTCCATGTCAACAATCACTTCATCACAGGGTATTCCACATTTGCCTCCTGTTTCTTCTGGATCCCAGAAGAAAGCTGAGAATGCTGCGAAGAAGACAACCCCCATTTTTACAAAAGCAACTACCGTTGTTTCTTCTGGTCCTACTAACAATGATCTTTATTCTTTGATTTTGCAGATGAAAGATTACATGCAACAGCAAGACAGAACTAATGACAGGATTCTTCGTGAGATTGATGAAATCAAGAAATTGAAGAAATCAGCGGAGGATCACTCTCTGTTGGTGCCCAGATCATTGGATTTCACTACTCCAACAACAACCGTTCAGCATTCTAAGGCATCAGATGTCCAGTACTATGGAGGATCATCGGCCATGACACAGGCTTAAGGATCCTACTTCCAGCCTTCAGGATCCTCTCTTCAGCCTCATGGTTCCTCTTTCCAGCATCAAGGATCCTTCTCTAATTTGGGAGGATACATGGGTATGCTGTCAGTTCAAGGATCCTACCCTCAGCATCCAGGATCCTCATCACAGGTTCAGGGATCCTCATCGCAGGTTCAAGGATCCATATAGTATCCTCCAAGACCTTCAGCTCCGATGCATACTGGAACCAATATCTTCCAGAATCAAGGATCCTTAAGGAGCCAACAACCCAGAAGTTCTGAGATTCATGTGGGAGACTTCATTCCTATGCAGACTATTGCTTCATCTGGTCCCACGATTACACCAGAGCTTCCACAATTTGGATTCACTTCTGGAATCCCAACCTCAAACCAGTCAGGAGGTAACACTTTCAATACATCTTACAACACTAATCATGGTTTTGTGCAGGAACCATGAATCAACCAAGCTATGGCAAGGGAGTTACAAAAACTCAAGGATATGATATCCAGTGTCCCAGGAGTAGTTAAACCCATTCCTGAGATCCCGGATGGGAGTCACAAGGTGTCTCGCTTTGCACCACCTATATGTGATGCGGTGATACCAAAGAGGTTTCAAACACCAAACATGAAGCTCTATGATGGCACAACTGATCCAGAAGAGCATGTAGCCCAATACAGATTCCAGAAAGGTTAAAGGAAGCATGTCTTTGCAAGGGTTTCGAATCCACATTGACAGGATTAGCTCTTAAATGGCTGCTAAGTCTTCCTCCTTACTGTATTACTTCATTTTCTAATCTGGTTAACTTGTTCAACAGTCAATTTTCATGTAGTAGGAGGTTTGAACGATTAACTAGTGATTTATATAGGGTAACCCAATGTCATAATGAATCATTAAGGGATTACATTACTAAATTCAGTAGAGAATCCTTAGAAATTCCTAACTTAGATATTGCAACTGCTGTAGAGGCTTTTAAAATGGGTTTACTTAAGGATTCACAATTCTATGATGATCTTGTTATGACACCCTGCAGGAACCTCGATGAAGTAAGAAACAGGGCCCTTAGGTTCATCTGTTTAGAGGATGATAAAAGGATCCAGGAGAGACTATCAGGATCCTCAAAACAAGAAAAGCAAGGATCCTATTTCAGGAATAATAAGTCCAAGTCATACAATAAGTCTGATAATCAGAATGTGCATGCTGTGGAACAAGAGGAAGATGATGAAGATTATCCTCCTATTTCTGAGTATTGTTTTGCTGTTGATAATTGTTTTGGTCAAAAAATCTGATGAGGATAATGCAACCAAACTCTCTGTTACGGGGTATGATTCTTGAATTGGTTTATAGCAATAAGGATCACTATGAAAAATAAATAACAAGTGACACAAGGTTTATACGGGGAAAAAGCCCTTGATCAAGAGTTGATCTCCGGCATAAAAAACCCCGGGTGATGGAAACTACCGATCACCAAGCTCAAATAAATCAATAAATGTTTACAACTTCGGATAGTAACGAGCTAGGTACAAGGATCACTATGGTGAAATGTGTAAGAGTGGGTGAAAACTGTTAAGTGTTTGTCGAGAGCTTCAAGAGTGCAATTGTACGAAAGTGTGTGTAGCTGAAAATGGCTAAGTGTTCTAATTACTAGCTCGTAACCCCTTTAAAAATAGAAGTTAACTATGCTAACAAACTATCCGACTTTTGTGCCAAGCTCCCACGTTCTCCACAACGTCCATTTCCAGTCAAACGTGTGCGAAATACCCGTGGAATATTCCATAGTAACGTTGCCAAGACCAAGTCAAGCTTGTTACTCCTGCAAAATAATACGAAACACAAACAAACAATCGTTAGTATGAGGATCCTTAAGGTGATCCATGATCCTGAAGCTCTTCTGAGGATCACTGTCTGTCACAGAAGTAAGGATCATTTATTAGGATAACAAGTAAGGATCACTAATTGTTAGAAAATCCTCCCCTAACAATTGCCCCCAAAATATAAGGAGTGATATGTAAAATGAGCGAATTATATTTTCTTGATCTTATCCGCAACTAACTATCGTAAATATAGCCGTTGTTGTAGAACTATCCGTTGCAACTATGACGTCACAGAAGTGACAACCCTGCACAATCATGATTATAAATAGGAGATATAGATAGGATCGTTTGCATTTAAATTTCAGAGATACTCCCTTTATAACTGCATCCGAAGATAAACAGGTATTCTCTCTTCATCTTCCTCCTTCTTTTGCTCTGTTTTTCGTCTCTTTCCATCATTCTGTCAAAAATGTTGCTCCGGAACTCCCCAGCTAAGGATCACCCTAAAAACAGCCCACTGAAGAGCCGGGGGATCATCGAAGATTCCATAAAAGAACGCTGCTGTTTCAACGATGCGCAGATTGATAGGATCCGCCACTGTTTCCTGGCGAACACCGAGTTTAAATCTTTTGATCCCAATGCCCTGAGTGATCATATTTCCGACAAGTGGGTTGCTTTTCCTGTCACTCCGTTCACCATAGGCTATACATATCCTTTTCCAGCCTTCACCCAATCTTTCTTTTCCCTAACCGGCATCTCTTATATCCACGCCATGCCGATGATCTGGAGGGTTTTGTATACCCTTGAAAGGATCATCGAGCAGGAAGGGATAGACCTAGGAATGTCAGAGCTGGGAGAGCTGTATGATCTTACTACCTTTGGTTCTCATCGTTATTTGTTCAAACGTAAACCTGGTGAGGAACACCCGATCTTCAAAGCTACCAAGAATGATACTAACTGGAAGCGGCGTTTCTTTTTCGTCAAGAGAGATTCTATTGATGACGGAAAGGATCTACCCAAGAAATGGGCTACCCATGGTAGGGTGGAGGATCCTGAGAAGGATCACCAGAGAACTTTCCTTTGATATAAGGACCACTTATATATTCTTGCTTTCTTGTTATGCAGCTATCACCGTCTCACACCTTAGACTGTCTCCTGCTGCCAAAGAGAGACTCATCGCTTTCAAGAAACTTGATCCTGAAACAAGAACTTTCAAGACAACCACCCAGGATTCTCAGGAGGTATCCTCAGGCTCTGTCACGATGTCAAGTAAGTATCTTTGTTTAAAAATTTAAATAAATAGTGAAATATAAGTGAAGTAAAGATACTTATCTTGTTTTGGTTGTATAGGTGCTGGAAAATCCACCAAGTCTGCTTCAAAGTTCAATGTCACCGATCTCACCACCGTCAGATCCTCCAAAAGAAAGGCTCCTACCAGCCCGACAGCTTCAGTCCCCAAGGCACCCCTCAAAGGAAAGGGAATCAAGAAGAGAAAGGCCTTTGAAGCTGAGGATCTGCAGGGTCAGCCTCTGATCCGCCACCAATTCCTCGAGTACTTCAACGATGTAAGGATCACTGTCTCTGCTAGTATATCCTGCTGATATATCCTGCTGATTTGAGGATCACTTGGTCCTGACCTTATCTTTTATCCCCTTTGCAGAAATTCACTGAGATTGAGGATTATGTTGGCCACGTTGAGGATCAGGATAGGAAGATTGCTGACCTCCAGCAGGTTGCATTGCTAAAGGACCTCAAAATTGCTGATCTTCAGAAGGAGCTCCAGGATGCCAAGACTAAGACGGCTAAACTTCTGATCGACCTTGACTATGAAAAGCATGATCTCATAGAAGGTGCAAAGGTCTCTGCTGCCATCACAATGTATCAGACAAAACTAAAGATGGCCCAGGAAGCTCAAGATCCTAACTTCGACAGAAGCAGCTGGGATGTTGAGGACTGGAAAGCAAGGTTGGCTGATCTTGAAGATGATGAAGAGGCTGAGGAGGTTTTGGCAATCGAGGCTGGAGGCAAGGGTGAAGGTGGTGAAGCAAGTGGAGCCGGAGGTGGTGATGCAGGGAAGGTTTAGGTTGCATGATTGGGCGATGAAGGAAACTTCTAGACATAGTCGGAGCCCAATTTTTTTTTAGTTTGATGGTTGTTTTATTGAACAATTTGATGGTTTGTACTGAACAATAGTTTTTAGGATTAAGGATCATGTATGATCCTTTGGACAATAGGTAGGATTGCAAATGGTGGAGGGATCCTCTGTTTGGGGGATGAAGCCATTGTGATCCTGCCGCCTATATATTCCTGCACTACTTTGAACCTATTATCATGGACACCCTTTACCTACCCCAGTGGACGGGCCACGTATTGCTGGTAGATGCTCGGGGTAAGTAATTTTGACAACCTTTTAAGGGTTAATCTTTTGTTAATAAAACCTTAATCTTTTGTCGCTTATCTTGTATTGTTATCCTTTTTAATTCTCACTTGTTTTGATGTACACTTATTGAATAAGCAATTTTGAATAAGTCAGATGGAAAATATTTAGGATATGATCCATGATCAAATATCCTATAGTTGAAGAATCCCAAAAAGTAATATATTTTAAGGATCACAAGTTTAGTTGTCAAATGTTAAGGGTTATTCAAATAAACAATGAATAGAATTAAAAAATAGTTAAGGATCATACCTGAGGATCCAAGTTAGGATCCTAACCATAATCAGGATAACTATAAGATAAACCTTAGAGAGAAGTAAGGATCAAGGATCCCTAGTTGCTTATCTTCAAGGACCTGAAATAGAGCATAACTTGGGACTAAGCCAATATAAGATAAGAGTTAGCAACTGGGGACAAGCCCAAGGATAACTGGGGACAAGCCCAAGGATAACTGGGGACAAGCCCAAGGATCGTATGTAAACTGGAGTATGGCCCTAACTGGCGACTATCCAAACTTGGTGACATGAAAATGTCAAAACCTTAGCTAACGTGAAAACGTTAGAAACCTTAGGAACGGATGTATGGTACGTCTACCATTATACGTAGGATCCTGGGTATAGCCAGTACAATGGAATTATCAGCCCCTAAAGCGAGTACTAGTCCCACTGCCTTGAACTATACCAGGATCATCATGCGCTACAGGCGGAACTGGGGTCAAGCCCAAATAACTGGAGTTAAACCCAAGGAACGGATTGCTTCTGCAGATAACTAACATTTTGCTAAGGATACCTGAACTTTCAAAACTTAAAATCACGTGAGAGATGGATAAAGGACACATGATCCTTATCCTTTTATGAGAAAATAAGGAAATGAAATAGTTCAGGATTAGGACATTACCAAAGTAAGGATCACCGATACTTTAAGGATCCTTCAAGGATACCCCTAACGCAAGGATCATCTGTGCCATGAGGATCCTGCTCACATGAAATATTTCTTCAAGTGGACAGCATTCCAAGCTCTTGGTAGCAAATCACCTTCCATGGTTAGCAATCTATATGCCCCCTTTCCTCCTTCAGCTTCAATCAAATAAGGGCCTTCCCATTTTGGAGCCAATTTTCCATCAGCAGGATTGGTGGTATTCTGAAATGCTTTCCTTAATACCATATCTCTGACTTGAAACTTCCTGATCCTGACATTTTTGTTGTAAGCACCAGCCATTCTTTGTTGATAACTGGCCATCCATATCCTAGCCAGATCCCTGATTTCTTCAATAGTATCCAAGTCTTGAGCCAAGTTCTCATCATTTTTCTCAGGATCACGGGTACTTGTTCTAGCAGTTGGAACCACCATTTCTGTTGGGATCACTGATTCTCCCCCAAATACCAAAGAGAATGGCGTTTGACCAGTAGCATTCTTAGGGGTTGTCCTATCAGCCCAAAGCACATAAGGTAGTTCTTCTGCCCATTTCCCTTTCTTGGATCCAAGCTTTTTCTTCAAATTGTTGATGATGATCTTATTGGAGGATTCTGCCTGACCATTAGCTTGTGGGTGGACTGGTGTTGATGTTATCATCTTAATCCCCCAGCTGTCACAAAAGTTAGTGGTTCTGCCCCCAATGAATTGGGAACCATTATCACATATAATTTCAGAAGGAATACCGAATCTAGTTATAATATTTCTTTTAATGAAGGATATAACTTCCTTTTCTCTGACTTGGGCAAAAGCTTCAGCCTCTATCCACTTGGAGAAGTAATCAGTCATAGCAAGCATGAATACCTTTCCACCAGGTGCCTTAGGGAGCTTACCAACTATATCCATACCCCATCTCATAAATGGCCAAGAGGAGGATATAGGATGCAGAAATTCAGCTGGTTGATGAAGGATATTGCTGTGTCTCTGACAAGGATCACATCTCTTAGCATACTCCACAGCATCTCTCTTCATAGTTGGCCAGTAGTATCCTGTCCTCAGGATCCTTGAGAATAATGCCCTGCCCCCAGTGTGGTTTCCACAATCTCCTTCATGGAAGTCTTTTAAAACTTCTTGAATTTCAGGATCCTCAATGCATCTTAAGTATGGTCCTGCAAGAGATCGCTTATACAACATATTATTTAAAATTGTGAATTGAGATACCTTAATTTTGAAAGCCCTAGGGTTTTCTTCTGTAGGAATCTCTCCATGTTGTAAGTATCTCATGATTGGTGAGATCCATGATCCTGATCCTGAATGGGATTGAGTATCCTCACTAGGGATAATTGCAGAATTCTTTCCTATCTCCATAGCCACATGATCCTCGATAGCCGGGGCCAGGATATGGATAATAGGGATCCTGATATCCTTCGGGATCTTCAGAGATGATCCTAAGTTAGCCAATGCATCAGCTTCTGTATTTTCTTCCCTTGGTACCTGTGTCAAACTAAAGGAAACAAAGGAGAGTGCCAATTCTTTGACTATCTCTAAATATTTGGTTAGCTTTTCACCTTTAACAGCATAGGATCCATTAAAGTGGTTTGTAATTAACAATGAATCTACATGTACCTCAAGATACCTGATCCCCATATGCTTAGCAATTTGCAAACCAGCAATTAAGGCTTCATATTCAGCCTCATTGTTAGTGGTTTGGAACTCACAAGCTATAGAGTGGGGTATAATGTCCCCCTGTGGCGATTTTAGTAGTATTCCAAGCCCTGTGCCTTTGACATTTGAGGATCCATCAGTATAGAGTATCCAAGGATCCTTGGTCTCCTCTAGCTGCTGGACTTCTAACTCAGCTTCTTTTTGTAAATCACTACTGAAATCAGCCACAAAGTCAGCTAATGCTTGGGATTTGATGGCTGTCCTAGGCTCATATCTCATATCATAGGCACTAAGCTTCACTGCCCACTTAGCCATCCTTCCTGACATCTCTGGTTTCCTGAGGACTTTCTTAATTGGAAAATTAGTTTTAACAACAATAACATAAGTTTCAAAATAATGTCTCAACTTAGTAGATGCCATAATTAATGCAAGAATAAGCTTTTCAAGGTGTGAATACCTGGATTCGGCATCAAGTAAACTTTTACTTACATAATAGACAGGATGTTGTGTACCTTCATGATCCTTAACAAGGACCGCACTTACTGCTTTTGAGGATACTGCAAGATACAAGGATAGCACATCGCCTTTTTCTGGTTTCATCAAGGCCGGGGCTGAGGATAGGTAATCTTTGAGAGCTCTTAAGGCATTTTCATGCTTCTCAGTCCACTCAAATTTCTTGTTCTTCCTTAGGATATCATAGAATTCTTTGCACTTCTATGAGGATTTGGATATAAATCTGTTCAAAGCTGCTATCCTGCCTATTAGCCTTTGGACATCCTTAGCATTGGCCGGAGATTTGATATTCACTAAGGCTTTGATTTGTTCCGGGCTAGCTTCAATGCCTCTCTTGGTCACCATGTATCCTAAGAATTTACCTGCTTTAACACCAAAGTGACATTTTGAAGGATTAAGCTTCATATTATATTTATCAAGGATATTGAATGCTTCCTCCAAGTCTCTTAGGTGATCCTCAGCCTTTTTGGATTTTACCACCATATCGTCTATGTAAACTTCCATAGTTTGTCCAATCTGATCCTTGAACATCATATTCACTAGTCTTTGATAAGTTGCACCTGCATTTCTTAATCCAAATGGCATAGCAATATAACAATATATACCAGTTGGAGTCATGAAGGCTGTATCCTCTTGATCGGATGGTTCCATTTGGATTTGTTGAAATCCAGATGAAGCATCCATAAAAGTTAACAGTTCATGACCCGCAGTTGCATCCACCATGGAGTCAATGTGGGGTAATGGGAAAGGATCCTTGGGACATGCCTTATTTAAATCTGTGAAATCGACACATACCCTCCACTTTCCATTTTTCTTTTGAACAACAACCACATTGGCCAACCATCTTGGATACTTGACCTCTCTAATCATACCTGCCCGGAGCAATTTCTCTACCTCTTCCTGGATAATGGCATTTCTTTCCGGTGCAAACTTTCTTCTCCTTTGATGGATTGGTTTGAAGGACCTATCAATGCCAAGTTTGTGAGTGATTACATCTTTAGATATGCATGTCATGTCTTCGTGTTTCCATGCAAAGGTAGTCTTTCTCCTTTTGAGGAAGGATATGAGGTCTTCCTTCATATCGCCAAGGATCCCTGATCCGATATAGATTTTGGATTCAGGATCATGAGGATCCATGAGGATTTCTACCACATCCTGCTCTCTTGCCTCCAAGACATCCCTTGGAGGATACTTTGATTGCTATTGCTCCCTTGACTTCGAGGCTGGTTTCATCGATGAAGTATAGCAATTCTTAGCCTCCTGCTGATCACTATCAATCTTGACTATTCCCCAAGGACTAGGGAGCTTCACACATTGATGGTAAGTAGATGGGACTGCCTTCATATCGTGTATCCAGGGCCTGCCAAGGATAACATTACAACAAGATAAACAGTCAATAACACAAAATTTTTTATAAGAATGTAGGCCTTCGATGTATATTGGGAGCTTAATGTCCCCCAGGGTATTCTTAGTTTCGCCACTAAATCCCACGAGCACGGAGGATCTTGGTATGATATCTGATTCAGGAATACCCATCTTCTTTAGAACATCAAGCTGGATAATGTTCACTGAGCTTCCTCCGTCTATAAGGATCCTGCGGACAAAATGGTTAGAAATGAAAAGAGTAATAACTAAACCATCGTGATGAGGATCCTGGATATCAACACGATCATCCTCATCAAAGGTTATGACTTTTCCTTCGGAGACACTTGATGTTCTAACGGGTCTTTCTCCACTATCCATTTTAGTTTCCTTTGCATGCCTTTTAGCTGCCGAGAAGGATGTGCCACAAATGTCTGATCCTCCAGAAATAAAGTTTATTACTTGTGCATCTGCTGGAGGGGCTGGAGCCTTCTCAGGGATCCTTTCAAGATCCTGAGTCCTTGACTTTTTTCTACCCAACAATTCTTTTAGATGCCCCTTGCTCAACAAGTATCCAATTTCCTTTCTTAGTGCAATGCATTCTTCTGTAAGATGCCCAAAATCTTCATGGTATGCACACCACTTTGATTTATCTTTGGTTGCAGCTGGTCTGTCATTTTTTCTGGGCCATCTGGCTTTATCACCTAGATTCTGCATCGCAAGGATTAGTTCATTGTTATCAACAGAAAAACAATATTCAGAGATTGGAGGATAATCCTCATCATCCTCTTCTTGTTCAACAGCATGCACATTCTGGTTATCAGATCTATTATAGGATCTGAACTTGTTCTTGAATGAGGATCCTTGCTTCTCTTGCTTTGAGGATCCTGCTAATCTTTCCTGGATCCTCTTATCGTCCTCTAGCCGGATGAACCTGAGTGCCCGGGTTCTTACCTCATCTAGGTTCCTGCATGGTGTCATAACAATATCATCATAGAACAATGAATCCCTAAGCAATCCCATTTTGAAGGCCTCAACAGCCGTGGCTATATCCAAGTTGGGAATGTCTAAGGATTCTTTACTGAATTTGGTAATGTAATCCCTTAATGATTCATTATGACCCTAGGTTATTCTATATAGATCACTAGTTAATCGTTCAAATTTTCTACTACAAGAAAACTGGTTATTAAATAGGTTAACTAGATTAGCAAATGAGGTAATAGAGTAGGGGGAAGACTTAGCAACCATTTGAGAGTTGATCCAGTAAGAGTGGATCCGAATCCCTTGCACAAGCATGCTTCCTTTAACCTTTCTGGGATCGGATTGATCTCCATCCTCTCCCTGTATTGTGCTATGTGTTCTTCAGGATCCGTCGAACCATCATACAGCTTCATGGTTGGCACATGGAACCTTTTGGGTATCTCAGCATCACAAATTGGTGGTGCAAAACGAGATATCTTATGGCTTCCATCTGCAATCTCTGGGATAGGTTTGACCACTCCTGGGACACTTGATATCATATCCTTTAACTTTTGCAATTCCCTGGCCATGGCATGATTGATACCTGGATCCTGCATAAGGCCATGGTTAGTAGTATAAGAATTATTAAAAGTGTTACCTCCCATTGGATTCAAATTAGGAAGAATGGATGTGAATCCATATTGTTGGGACTCTGGAATGATCGAAGGACCAGTAGAAGCAATGGTCTGCATCGGAATAAAAACTCCCTGATGGACATCTGAACTCCCTGCTTGCAAACTCCTCAAGGATCCTGGCATCTGGAAGGATCCCTGAAACTGGGACGATCCTGGAACAAAGGAGGATCCTTGAACCTGGGATGATCCTGGAACAAAGGAGGATCCTTGAACCTGGGATGATCCTGGAACAAAGGAGGATCCTTGAACCTGGGATGATCCTGGAACAAAGGAAGATCCTTGAATCTACTGCGCTCCTGAGTATCCTCCTGAATTCATGAAGGATCCCATATGCTGAGGATAGGATCCTACTGGCTGGAAATATGAACCTGATGCCTGGGTCACTGCTGTTGCTCCATAGTGCACTCCTTTTGGTCCGCCCACATATTGAACATCTGGAGCCACTGATGGCTGAGAAGTAATCACCGGAGTATCAAAATTCAAAGATCTGGGCACCAGTGGGGAATGATCCTCTGCCGTTTTCTTTTGTTTCTTGAGATCTCCGATTTCTTTGAGAATCCTTTCATTGGTCTTATCCTGTTGCTGTATATGATCCTTCATCTGCAAAATCAAAGTAAACATGTCACTAGTAGTGGGAGTGTAAGAAGCAGAAAAAGTTGGAGGTTTGGAGAAAATGGGAGTTGGTTTCTTCTCGGCATTTTTATGAGGTCCAGAAGGTGGTGGAGGCAAAGGTGGAATGCCCTGAGATGAATTGACCGCAAACATTGCAGTAGAGGTATTCTTCAATGATGAAGCCATGTATTTGTATGCAATGAACCGGAATGATCACCAACAGAAAAACTTCTTAGGAATGAAGCACCAATTGCCCCACGGTGGGCGCCAAACTGTTTTGGTCAAAAAATCTGATGAGGATAATGCAACCAAACTCTCTGTTACGGGGTATGATGCTTGAATTGGTTTATAGCAATAAGGATCACTATGAAAAATAAATAACAAGTGACACAAGGTTTATATGGGGAAAAAGCCCTTGATCAAGAGTTGATCTCCGGCATAAAAAACCCCGGGTGATGGAAACTACCGATCACCAAGCTCAAATAAATCAATAAATGTTTACAACTTCGGATAGTAACGAGCTAGGTACAAGGATCACTATGGTGAAATGTGTAAGAGTGGGTGAAAACTGTTAAGTGTTTGTCGAGAGCTTCAAGAGTGCAATTGTACGAAAGTGTGTGTAGCTGAAAATGGCTAAGTGTTCTAATTACTAGCTCGTAACCCCTTAAAAATAGAAGTTAACTATGCTAACAAACTATCCGACTTTTGTGCCAAGCTCCCACATTCTCCACAACGTCCATTTCCAGTCAAACGTGTGCGAAATACCCGTGGAATATTCCATAGTAACGTTGCCAAGACCAAGTCAAGCTTGTTACTCCTGCAAAATAATACGAAACACAAACAAACAATCGTTAGTATGAGGATCCTTAAGGTGATCCATGATCCTGATCCTGAAGCTCTTCTGAGGATCACTGTCTGTCACAGAAGTAAGGATCATTTATTAGGATAACAAGTAAGGATCACTAATTGTTAGAAAATCCTCCCCTAACAATAATAGTGAACTAATCCTTGCTATTCCGAATTTAGGTGATAAAGCTAGATGGCCAAGAAAGAATGACAAGCCAGCTGCTACCAAGGAAAAATCGAAGTGGTGTGCTTATCATGAAGACTTTAGACATCTCACAGATGAGTGCATAGCACTAAGGAAAGAGATTGGTTACCTATTGAGCAAAGGATACTTGAAAGAGCTATTCGGAAGGAAGAAATCAAGGAACTAGGATCCTGAGAAAATTCCTGAAAGAGCTCCTACTCCACCAGCCAACTCCGGTGGATCTGACATATGTGGCACTTCATTTTCAGTAGCTAAGAGGCACGCAAAAGAGACAAAGATGGAGAATGGGGATAGACCTATTCGAACTTCCATCCTTACACAGGAAAAAGTCATATCCTTTTATGAAAATGACTGTGTGGATATACAGGATCCTCATCATGATGGTCTTGTCATTACATTATTTATCTCTAACCATTTTGTTCGCAGGATTCTCATTGATGGGGGAAGCTCAGTGAACATTATCCAACTAGATGTCCTCAAAAGAATGAACATCCCTGAATCCGATATTGTTCCAAGAGCATCTGTCCTTGTGGGATTCAGTGGAGAGACCAAGAATACATTGGGGGACATCAAACTTCCTATTTATATAGAGGGAGTAAATTCTGTTCAAAAATTTTGTGTCATTGATTGCTTATCTTGCTGTAATGTTATCCTTGGCAGGCCATGGATACATGATATGAAAGTAGTCCCCTCAACTTATCATCAATGTGTGAAGCTCCCTACTCCATGGGGTGTGGTGAAGATTGAAAGTGATCAGCAAGAAGCCAAGAATTGCTACACATCATCAATAAAGCCGGCCTCAAGACCTAGGGAGGCATAGCAATTAAAGTATCCTCTAAGAAATGTCCTGGAGGCGAGAGAACAAGATGTGAAGGATATTCTGCTGAATCCAGAGGATCCTGAATCTAAGATTTTTATATGATCCGGGATCCTTAACAATATTGAACAGGATTTAATATCCTTCTTGAAAAGAAGAAAAACTACCTTTGCTTGGAAACATGAAGACATGACAGGTATTTATAAGGATGTAATTACTCATAAACTCGGTATTGACAGGTCCTTCAAGCCAATACATCAGAAAAGGAGTAAATTTGCACCTGAAAGAAATGTCATTATCCAAGAAGAGGTAGACAAATTGCTAAAGCATGTATGATTAGAGAAGTTAAGTATCCAAGATGGTTAGCCAATATGGTAGTTGTTCAGAAAAAGAATGGAAAGTGGAGAGTATGCGTTGACTTTACTGATTTAAACAAAGCATTTCCCAAGGATCCTTTCCCTTTACCCCACATTGACTCCATGGTGGATGCTACAGCGGGTCATGAGTTGTTAACCTTTATGGATGCTTTATCTGGATTCCAACAGATTCAGATGGAACCATCCGATCAAGAGGATACTACTTTTATGACCCCTACTGGTATCAATTGTTATATTGCTATACCCTTTGGACTAAGAAATGCAGGTGTTACATACCAAAGGCTAGCAAATATGATGTTTAAAGAACAGATTGGACACACAATGGAAGTCTATATAGATGACATGGTGGTTAAGTCCAAAAGAGCTGAGGATCACCTTAAGGATTTGGAAGAAACATTTGATATCCTGGATAGATACAACATGAAATTGAATCCTTCCAAATGCAACTTTAGAGTAAAAGCTGGTAAATTCTTAGGTTACATGGTGACAAAAAGGGGGATAGAGGCAAGTCCAGAACAAATCAAGGCCATTGTGAACATCAAGTCTCCTGCCAATGCTAAGGATGTGCAAAGATTGACAGGAAGAATCGCAGCCTTGAACAGATTCATCTCAAAGTCATCAGAGAAATGTAAAGAGTTCTATGACATCCTGAGAAAGAATAAGAAGTTTGAATGGACTGAGAAGCATGAAAATGCCCTCAAGGCCCTCAAGGATTACTTATCCTCAGCTCCAGCTTTAATGAAACCAGAAAATGGGGAAACGTTATCCTTATATCTAGCTGTTTCTACTAAGGCAGTAAGTGCGGTCCTTGTTAAGGATCATGAAGGTTCTCAACATCCGGTATACTATGTAAGTAAAAGTCTACTTGATGCTGAGTCCAGGTATTCTCATTTAGAGAAACTTATTCTTGCTTTAATCATGGCATCTACTAAATTACATCATTATTTTGAAACTCATCCTATTATTGTTAAGACTAACTTTCCTATTAAGAATGTGCTCAGGAAACCTGAAATGTCAGGAAGGATGGCAAAATGGGCAGTGAAGCTTAGTGCATATGATATTAAATATGAACCAAGAACTGCCATTAAATCCCAAGCCTTAGCTGACTTTGTGGCTGATTTCAGTAGTGATCTACAAAAGGAAGCTGAATTGGAAGTTCAACAACTTGAAGAGACTAAGGATCCTTGGATACTCTTCATAGATGGAGCTTCAAATGTCAAGGGAACCGGACTAGGCATACTACTAAAATCTCCACAGGGGGACATTATACCCCGTCAATTGCTTATGAGTTCCAAACCACTAATAATGAGGCTGAATATGAAGCCCTAATAGCAGGTTTGCATATTGCTAAGCATATAAGGAGCAGGTATCTTGAGGTACATGTTGATTCTTTATTAATTACTAACCATTATAATGGTTCTTATGCTGTCAAAGATGAAAGGCTAATCAAATATCTTGAGATAGTCAAGAAATTGGCAGACTCTTTTGCTTCTTTTAGTTTGACATAGGTACCCAGAGAAGAAAATGCAGAAGCTGATGCCTTAGCTAATCTTAGATCATCTTTGAAGATTCCAGAGGATGTTAAGATACCCATCATTCACATCTTAACACCTTCTATTGAGGATAACATACTCATGGAGATAGTGGAGGATTCTGCAATTGTACCTAATGATGATTCACAATCAAATTCAGGATCCTGGATCCTTCCAATCCTGAAGTATATACAACATGGAGAGATTACTGCTGGAGAAAATCCTAGAGCTTTCAAAATCAAGGTATCTCAATTTACATTATTAAATAACATCTTATATAAACGATATCTTGCAGGTCCATATCTAAGGTGCATCGAGGATCCAGAAATTCAAGAAGTTCTTAAGGATTTTCATGAAGGGGATTATGGGAACCACACTGGGGGCAGAGCACTATTCTCAAGGATCCTTAGAACAGGATATTATTGGCCCACAATGAAGAAAGATGCTGTGGAATATGCAAAGAAATGTGATGCTTGCCAAAGACATAGCAATATCCTTCATCAACCAGCAGAGCTTCTGCATCCTATATCCTCTTCCTGTCCATTCATGAGATGGGGAATGGACATAGTTGGTAAACTTTCTAAGGCACCAGGAGGAAAAGTATTTATGTTAGCCATGACTGATTACTTCTCCAAGTGGATAGAAGCTGAAGCCTTTGCACAAGTTAGGGAGAAAGAAGTTATATCCTTTATCAAAAGAAACATCATTACTAGATTTGTCATACCTTCTGAAATTGTTTGTGATAATGGATCCCAATTTATTGGGAGCCAAACTACTAACTTTTGTGACAGTTGGGGGATTAGGATGATAACATCAACACCAGTCCACCGACAAGCTAATAGTCAAGCAGAATCATCCAACAAGATCATCATCAACAACTTGAAGAAGAAGCTTGGATCCAAGAAAGGGAAATGGGCAGAAGAGCTACCTTATGTGTTATGGGCTAATAGAACAACTCCCAAGAATGCTACTAGTCAAACTCCATTTTCTTTGGTGTTTGAAGCTGAATCTGTAATCCCTACAGAGATGGTAGTCCCTACTGCAAGGACAAGCATCTGTGATCCTGAAGGGAATTCTGAAAACTTAGCTCAAGACCTGGATACCATAGAAGAACTCAGGGATTTAGCAAGGATAAGGTTGGCTAGCTATCAACAAAGGATGGCTGGAGCTTATAACAAGAATGTCAGGATCAGGAAATTTGAAGTTGGTGATATGGTGTTGAGGAAAGCATTCCAAAATACCACAAATCCTGTTGATGGCAAACTAGCACCAAAGTGGGGAGGCCCCTATCTAATTGAAGCTGAGGTAGGAAATGGGGCATATCGTTTACTAACAATGGAAGGTGATCTCTTACCAAGGGCTTGGAATGTTGTCCATTTGAAGAAGTACTTCATGTAGTAAGGATCCATGATCCTTAGATATCCTGATACTCAGTTCATGTTAAGGGTCCTCAGAGGATATATGATCCTCATTCTGGTAATGATTTCATTATTATTTATCAAATTATTTAATTCATTTGGTTATAAGGAGAGGGTATTAGAATCCTTTATCCTTTTTCATCAAGTTCTGAGTTTTGCAAAAGTAGGTGTATTTTTGACAAAGGATCAAGTGCTTGGTCAACTCTCCAAAGTTTTTGGGTTTATCCATAGTTTTTGGGCTTGTCCCCAGTCTAAGGTATCTATTACCTTCTACGAATCAGGTTCTAACACCTTCGCCAGTTGCGCACGATTATCTTGGAACAGATCAAGGCAATGGGACCAGTACCCGCTTTAGGGGCTGACAATTTCATTGTTTTTGGCTGTATTTAGGATCCTAAGTATAATGGTAGACGTACCATACATCCGTTCCTAAGGTTTCTAACGTTTTCACGTTAGCTAAGGTTTTGACATCTTCATGTCACTAAGTTTGGATAGTCGCCAGTTTGGGCCATACTCTAGTTTACACAAGTATATTTGGGCTTGTCCCCAGCTTATTGGGCTTGTCCCCAGATTGTTGGGCTTATCCCTAGTTACTAATACTTTCTTTCTTTGACAATTGGCTTAGTCCCAAGTTATATATTATTACAGGTTTCCAAAGTTAAACAGTTAAGGATCCAGGATCATAACTTTCTACCAGTTTTTATCTTTTGGCACAGTTGTAAGTGTTAAGGATATAGAGTCCTAACTTGGATTCTCTGGTATGATCCTTGTTTGCCTTTGTTTTATTCCTTATTATTACCCTTATCCTTTGACAACAGGATATATGATCCCTGATCATATAGTATATAATCTTTTAACTTAAACTGATTTTAATATACATTTGATATCCTTTCTAACACTTATAAATCCTAAAGTTTTAGAATGGAAATTGACAAATAAATGTACGTGAAACAACATTTAAAGACAAAATCAACAACACAAGGAATAGCCAAAAGTTAAGGTTTTATTTATTTATCAGGTAAACCCTTTAAAAGATTGTCAAAATTGCCATCCAAAGCTTCTACCAGCAAAACGTGGCCCGTCCACTTGGGTTGGCAAAGGGTGTCCATATTAACGAGGTTCATAGTAGTGCAGGAAATAAAAAGGCGAGTGGCATCAAAGGCTTCATCCTCCACAAACAGAAGGACCCATCCACCTTTGCTACCCCCTATTGTCCAAAGGATCAGTGAACCTTAAACCTAGAAACTATTGTTCAACATACAGACCATCATTGTTTAAAACATCATAACAAAAAAAAACTACCAAATCATAAAAAATGGGCTCCAGTCACGTCTAGAATTTTCCATCATCACCCATTTGTGCAGCTCATACCTTGGCTGCTTCATCCACCTTCTCATCACCGCCTTCACCACTGCCACCAGCTGCTGCCTCTTCAGGATCCTTAACTCCACTGCCTCCAGCTTCAAGGTCCAGCACCTCCTCAGGTTCCTCGTCATCTCCAAGTTCAGCTAGCCTCTTTTTCCAAGCCTCCACGTCCCACTAAGACCTGTCGAAGGAAGGATCAGCAGCTTCCTTAGCCATTTGGAGCTTGATCTTCAGTATCACAATGGCAGCAGAGTGTTTGGCTCCATCCATAACCTCCATCCTCTCCTTTTTAGCAGTGATTTCAGCAAGGAGCAATTCCTTTTGCAGCGTCTTGTTCTCCTTTTCAAGTTGGGAGATATTTTTGTCCTTGGCGACTGCTATTGCTTGGAGGTCGAGGTTTTTCTGTTCAGCTTCGGCCACATGTTGGTCTAGGAGGATCTGGACTTCAGCAAATTTTTGCACAGAAAGAGTTAAATTATTAGGATCCTTTATCCTCAGAAAAAGTATAAATTTCAGGATATAAAATCCTTACCTCAGAGACGTATTCTTGGAGTTGACGTTCCATCAGAGGGAGACCTTCAGTGGGTTCAGTAGGCTTCTTCCTTTTAGTTCCTTTACCCCTGGTGCTCATACCCTTGGCCTCTGGCATGCTCTGGATTTTAGCCAGCTCCTTCTTGATAGATCTTGGAGAAGCAATGTCCAGGATGTCACCAACGCTGAATTTAGAGATGGATTTTGATGATTTAGCAGCACCTACGAGTGCAACACACAGATAAGTATTCATATCCTATTTTTATTAAACATTTACATATATACATATATGGATACTTACTCGACATGGTGTAGGAACCGGAGGAAATTTCTTGAGAATCCTTTGCTTTGGGTTGATACGTTCTAATGGCAGGGTCAAGCTTCCAGACAGTTTCTATTCTCTCCTTGGTGACAGGTGACTCTTGAATATGAGAAAGTGAAATAGCTGGATAGACAAAAAAGAAAGGATCAGTTCTCCTCAACAGAAAAGAGAAGTCTTACCGTTGTCCTGGCCTAAGGATCCTATATCCTACCCTGGGTGTTCCACTTCTTGGGAAGATGACTTCCGTTTGGAATGGAATCTCTTCTTACAAAGAAGAACTGATTTCTCCAGTTGGAGTCATTCTTAGTGGTTTTAAGGATTGGATGAGGCTGCTGGGGTGTGGATTTGAAGAGAAAGCGATGAGAACCATGGCTGACTAAATTGTACAAGCGGCTCAACTCAGATAAGCCTATATCAATTCCCTCATGATCTATGATGTGCTCGAGTGTGTATAGAGATCTCCATATAATTGGCATGGCCTGGATATAGCACAGACCAGTCATTGTGAAGAAACTCTGTGTGAGAGTTGGGAAGGGATATGTGAAGCCTATCTGGAATGGGGCTGCAGGAAAGGTGATCCAGGTCTCCGATAGACAGTCACTCTTCATCGAAGAGTCGAAGGGTCTGAAGATGGTACCATCCGGAAAACAATGGCGTAACTGATCTATTTCAGGATCAGTGAAATGGCAGAGTTCCATGGAGGGGTTTTTAGTTAGGCCCTGACTCTTCGGAGGGCTATCTTGTTTGGGATCCTTAGTAGGAGAGGATCGGGTATTCATTTTAGCCATGGATTTTTGAAGAACAGGGGATCGGATAAAAGAAAATTAGAGAAAAGAAGGAAGGAGATACCTGTGGTGATCTTCGAGTGAGGATTTAAAGGGGAAGTTTCTCGAATTTAAATGCAGAAATCGCCTCAATCCTTATCCTAATTATAATGATTGTTTGTTGCAGGCATGAATAAGGTTGACGTAAGCTGTAACGGCTCTATCCGTATGTAACGGCTAGTTCGCAATTGGCTGAAAGATGACTATTAGATTGAATTCCAACTAGTCATGTTTGGGGGCAATTGTTAGGGAAAGAATTTTATTGGATATGGATCACAGATCCTCAGTGTAGCCTAGGTTAAGGATCCTCAGTTTAGTATGGATCGAGGATCCTCAGGAAATGGTACAGGAAGGCTAAGGATCCAGGATCCTCTTTATTATTCTAAACTAACAATTGTTTCCATTATCCTTTAGCTTGTTTTGCAGGTGTATTATGGAGGAGACTTATTCCAATCGAGATTCCAGGAGAATATGCTCCATGTTAGTGCACGTGCGGGAGCTTCATGACCGTTATGGTGATCGTGGAGAGCTAGCACTTAATTCGGATTGTTAGTTAGTTAGATATTTTCTATTTTTTGAATGGGATAACAAGCTATTATTATGTAACACCCCAAAAATGGGTTTGATAATTTAAAACCGGTTAATATAAAGGAACGGGTAAAATACCGTTTGGGGTAAAAGTGAACCCGTAGATAAAAGTTGACTAGGAATAATTGACCGAGTGGTGACATGTATATAAGTGACAAGATAATGAGTGTTAGTCTCTTTATTAATTAAAACGAAGTTTGAGGGACCAAAACCGTTAAATAGGAAAGATGATTTATTAAATAAAGGGAAATACACACACACACACTAGGTGTGTGTGCGTGAGATCGATCAGGGGAAAGAGGACATGGGTGTAAACTCGTTTTCTTGATGATCTAGCCCTAGCAAACATGTGGTAAGTTATAATTTAAGATTTGATGATCTTGTAAGAAGTGGGTTATGATCAATCCACGAATTTGTATGAAATTAAGCATGAATATGTGTTAACATCATCATAGGGAACATGTGTTATGTATAATTTTGATTATTTTGATGTTTAAGAATGTAAACCCACTAGTTGGATGATTAAGATGACATGGGTGTTCATTATGTACAATCCTTGTTCAATATTCATGAATTATGTTGTGTTATGGTGAACTATTGTTAAATGGATCGAAAGAAATATGGTGTTGATATGTTTGATGTTTATGTGTTAATGGTACTTGTTAATTAGTAAGAAGATTTGATGAAATATGAATGAACTAGGAAGATTATGCATAAACTAGTTGTACATGGTGCCTAGGAAGTAGTACGCACACCACGTGTTTGATGAAATGTCTAAATGACAATAATATGTGAAGGTTGTGTTATGATGATGTTGAGTATGCTATATGGTTGCTTGAATCGGCTAATGGAATACATATGTGAGATATGAACTTGATATGATCGTTCATATGAATAATCATGTATGCTAATAAGGATGTTAATGTAATGACATGAAAGTATAGGAATCATGTTAAGATGGATGGGAGCGTGGAAGGCTAACGGGACAAGAAGACTCAAGTAAGCGAATACAAATACGGACGAGTAAGGTAAGTAAATCCCGGACTTACACTTTAGATGTAAAATATATTGTACTATGATTATTATTGTGATACATGTGAAAGTATTAAACAATGGAAGTAAATAGGTAAGTTTACGGAAAAAGAAGTCGAAAGTGAATAGGAAAGTATAATGATGCTAATTGTTTTCTGTTAAGAATGAAATGGAAGTGCAGGTATACTAATAATGGAGAATGAAGGTTAAGTATGGAAGTCGGACGAGAGTGTCCGAATGGATGGACGAATGGACTTATATGAACGAGAATAAGAGTTCCTGATGCTTGATTATGCACGTTTTAAAGTATATATATTATGTCACTGGTTGCTAATGAAGTAATTGGTTGTGGTGACTGCAGGTTGTACAGATTTATGAATGTTTGTTCAAGAGGTGTAAGCGGTTGAAGATCGAGTCAAGACATGGGTTGTACTTGGGTGTGTATGTGGTCACTTAATTCGATATACGTATGTTAGTTTTTAATTAATTTATGAAAAGGGATTAATGTATTTAAGTGAAAGAAAGAATAACTTATAAAGAAATTTTTAGTATGTATTTTCCGCTGCGTCAAAATTTGGTTAAAACGTGTTAGGACGTTACATATTAGCAAGTTAGCGACACACATTCAAACTCAGAGAAACTCATTGGCGATTACACACACAAACACACTAGAAATTCTTGTATCAAGCTTGTTATCATCCAAAGTTGTAATCTTTATTGTTCAATATAGTTGATAGTGATAGTTTTCACTATCCGAGGTTTTTTATGCCGGAGGTCATTCATTGATCAAGGGCTTGTTCCTCGTACAAATCCTTGTGTTCATCAAATTTTTTTGGTTCAATTATTGTTCATACTTTTGTTCATCTAATCAAGCATCCAACCTCACAAAAATCAGATTTGGTTACATTATCCTTGTGTGATTTTTGACCAAAACAGTTACTATGCTTAGACAGTGTTACACGATATCGCCTCTAGCAACGATAGTACTATAGTTTGGACTCAGCACCTGTCGTGGACGGGGGTTGCTAGGGATCACATTACTTTACTTCACGTGTCCGCTGGGCATGTGTCGCGCATACTCTACAACACAGTCTCGTGATTAAGTGTGAACATAGTCTGATAGTTACTTACTTCTCCCGTTACGTGATACATGCTGGTTATGCGTAAACGCTATCTATACTATATGCTATGCAAACTTGTGTACTCACCTTTACACAATGTGTATTGACTTTATTTTAACGTATGTGACAGGTTGATTAGGATGCTATGCTTGCTATGCTTGGTGAATCAAGTAGGAGGTCTAGAAACCCACCGAATAAGAAATCTGAGTTGTCGGAACAATTTATTTGTTTATGAGACTTAAATCTGTAACAACTGTTTTTGCTTTATATGTTAATGGTATGGGACATTAACGTTAAATATATTTTCACTTAATAGTTGTTGTGGATTCTCTTGAACAATCTGTTTCGCTCAGTGCCACGCCCTGATGTTTCCGCCATCGGTTGGGGTGTGACACTATCACCCATGTTTTAACTCCTGCAATTGAGGATAACATAGCCATGGAGATAGTGGAGGATTCTACATTTATACCCAGTGATGGTGCACAATCAAATTCAGGATCATGGATCCTTCCAATCCTAAGATATATACAGAATGGAGAAATTCCTGTTGGAGAGAATCCTAGAGCCTTCAAGATTAAGGTATCTCAATTCACATTATTAAATAACGTCTTATATAAAAGGTCTCTTGCAGGTCCATATTTAAGATGCATTGAGGATCCAGAGATTCAAGATGTTTTAAAGGATTTTCATGAAGGAGACTATGGGAATCACACTAGGGGCAGAGCACTATTTTCAAGGATCCTCAGAACAGGATATTATTGGCCCACAATAAAGAATGATGCTGTGGAATATACAAATAAGTGTGATGCTTGTTAAAGACACGGTAATATTCTACATCAACCAGCAGAGCCTCTGCATCCTATATCCTCTTCTTGGCCATTCATGAGATGGGGGAATGGACATAGTTGGCAAGCTTCCTAAGGCACCAGGAGGAAAAGTATTCATGTTAGCCATGACTGATTATTTCTCCAAGTGGATAGAAGCAGAAGCCTTTGCACAAGTCAGAGAAAAAGAAGTTATATCATTTATCAAAAGAAATATCATTACTAGATTTGGAATACCTTTTGAAATTATTTGTGATAATGGATCCCAATTTATTGGGAGTCGAACCACTAACTTTTGTGACAATTTGGGGATTAGGATGATAACATCAACACCAGTCCATCCATAAGCTAATGGTCAGGCAGAATCATCTAATAAGATCATCATCAACAACTTGAAGAAGAAGCTTGGATCCAAGAAAGGAAAATGGCCAGAAGAGTTACCATATGTCTTATGGGCTGATAGAACAACTCCTAAGAATGCTACGGGTCAAACTCCATTCTCTTTAGTTTTTGGAGCTGAATCTGTGATCCCTACAGAAATGGTAGTCCGTACTGCAAGAACAAGCATCCGTGATCCTGAAGGAAATGCTGAAAGCTTGGCTCAAGACCTGGATGCCATAGAAGAACTCAGAGATTTGGCAAGGATAAGGTTGGCTAGCTATCAACAAAGAGTACCTGGAGCTTACAACAAAAATGTCAGGGTCAGAAAGTTTCAAGTTGGTGACATGGTATTAAGGAAGTCATTCCAAAATACCACAAATCCTGCTGATGGCAAGCTAGCACCGAAATGGGAAGGCCCCTATCTAATTGAAGCTGAAGCAGGAAAGGGGCATATCGTTTGTTAACAATGGATGGTGATCTCCTACCAAGAGCTTGGAATGTTGTTCATTTAAAGAAGTACTTTATGTAAGAAGGATCAAGGATCATTAGATACCTTGATACACTAGTTCATGTTTTACTTATTATTTCATCAGTTCTTTATTTCATTCATTATGAGGAAAGGATGTTAGATTCATAACATCCATTTTCATCAAGTTTTAAGTTTTGCGGAGTTATTTGCATTTGTGACAAAGGATCAAGGGGTTGGCCACCTCTCCAAAGTTTTTGGGCTTGTCCCCAGTCTAAGGTATCCATTACCTTCTAAGGTTTAAAGGTGAAGCCTTTCACACGAATTGGGTTTTGACACCCCGCCAGTTGCGTACGTTATCCAAGTATAGTTCGAGGCAATGGGACCAGTACCCGCTTTAGGGGCTGACAATTTCATTGTTGTTGGCTATATGCAGGATCCTAAGTATAATGGTAGACATACCATATATCTGTTCCTAAGGTTTCTAACGTTTTCACGTTAGCTAAGGTTTTGGCATTTTCATGTCACTTACGTTTGGATAGTCGCCAGTTTGGGCCATGCTCCAGTATTCTAAGGTTTCTAACATTTTCACGTTAGCTCAAGTTTATTTGGGCTTGACCCCAGTTTATTTGAGCTTGACCCCAGTTTATTTGGGCTTGACCCTTGTTTATTTGGGCTTGTCCCCAGTTTGTTAGGCTTGTCCCCAGTTACTAATAATTCTTTCATTTGATGTTTGGCTTGTTATATACTGTTACAGGTTCATAAAGCTTAACAACTAAGGATCCTGGATCCTAAAGTTCTACTGATTTTTATGCCTTATTGACATAACAGTAAGTTTTAAGGATATAGAATCCTAACTTGGATTCACTGGTATGATCCTTTATTTACCATTATTTTATTTCTGGTTTATTAATGTTACCCTTAACTTGTGACAACAGGATATGTGATCCTTGATCATATATTATTCAGCCTTTTGAAGAGCTTGTTTTAACATATACTTGACATTATTTTTAACAACTTATAAGTTCCTAAGTTATATGGTATGGAATTGACTAACAAGTGTAAACATAACAATATTCAATGTAAAAATAACAACACCAAACATAGCCAAAAAAGGTTAAGTTTTATTTATTTATTAAAACCCTTTCAAAAGGTTGTCAAAATTGCTGACACAAACGTCTACCAGCAATACGTGGCCCATCCACTTGGGTGAGCAAAGGGTGTCCATACTTATGGTTCATAAAGTGCAGGGAATTAAAGACGAGGGACATCAAAGGCTTCATCCTCCACAAACAGAAGGACCCATCCACCTTTATTACCCCCTATTGTTCACAGGATCAGTGATCCTTAACTCTAAGAAACTATTGTTTAAGTACAACCCAAATTGTTCAAAACAAACCACAAAACATCAAATTCTAAAAAATGGGCTCCGACCACGTCTAAATTTTCCATCATCGCCCATTGTTGCAGCCTACACCTTCGCTGCCTCGTCCACCTTAGCTTCACCACTGCCACCAGCCGCTGCCACCTCCTCAGGATCCTTGCTGCCATTTGCACCAGCTTCAGCAGTCAGCACCTCCTCTGGCTCCTCATCATCCCCAAGCTCATGCAGCCTTTGCCTCCAGCTAGCAGTGTCCCATTCAGCCCTGTTAAAGGAAGGATCAACAGCCTCCCTGGCCATCCAGAGCTTGGTCTTGAGGATCACAATGGCGGCAGATTGTTTGGCTTCTTCTGTGATCTCCAGCCGCTCCTTGGTAGCCTTCATTTCGGCAACCAGGACCTGCTTCTCCAAGCCCTTGTTCTCCTTCTCCAGGTGGGAAATCCTCTTATCCTTTGCAGCGGACATGGTTTGGAGTGTCACTCCCCAACCGATGGCGGAATCATCGGGGCATGGCACTAAGCGAATCAGATTGCTCACGAGTTTCCATAACAACTATTTGTTTTGATATAGATTAATCAGATTTCATAATAAGCATAAAAAACGTCATACACCAACTGATCAAACAAATTGTATCAAAACATAGATCAAAACAAGTTCCCAACATATTGTTTCTCTAAGATGAGTTTCTAAGTATCATCCTAGCTTGATTTCTTCACGTCTAAACTTATCAAGCTGCAACATGTATTAAAATAAAATCAACAAAAATGTTGGCGAGTATACAAGTTTGAATACATAGCATATTAGTTTCAAGTTTATCTGCTCATATCCACATGAAAACATATAACAAGTTTCAACATGCTAGCTAACGTAAATCAGGTGATAGCCCAAGTTTCCAATGCGTTAATCTTGCCTGTCCCAATAGAATAGCGAGAGGTTAACATGTTTAACTTAACAATACCCTAAGTCTCAAGGGGGCAGTGCGTTACCCCGATAGCTGCTACAATTGTTAAGGCGGAACTAAACACTAGATCTAAACGTTTACATAGCATAAAAGTCTCAAGTATCACAAGTTTCATGTTTCATGTTTAAATGGATAGAGTATGATTATAAACGAGTGTCGTGTATTTGAATATAGAATACATGTTGCATCCCAAAGTGTTTAAAGCAAAAAGGGATCGAGTATACTCACAGTGGGTGCTTAGAACCAAACACTGCCTAATTGGATCGAAGGGAGCGCTGGATCAGCCTGCGTGCGGGGAACAGAGCAAAAGTCCTCTAAGTGCTGACCCAGTCGGTAACAGAGTGTCAAATAGTGTGAAAATTGAGTTAAAGTGTTTGACTGACTACCTGAGCGGATGGTCATCTGGGCGGGTGACCATTCGAACGGATGGCTATTCGAATAGTGGGTGTTTGTGAAACGTTAAAGTTTCCGATGTTTTGATCATAGTGTCCTGTAAAACAATAATAAGTGTTATCATAAACATATCATCTTGGACAGATGGCCATTCGAGCAGATGGTTAGTGTGTGAAGTTTCGTAAAAGTTTTCGAAGCTTAACGGCGTGACAACGTGTCAAACAATTGGAAACACACCAAACTCAGCTACCTCGTTCGGATGGGTATCACCCCTTTCAAACCGACGAGCTCTTCCTGATGGTATTTCATGTCTGGACCCGTAAATCGGTCGTCTTCCCGGTGGGAATCAATTTTCAAGCCGACTCTCGACTAAGGAATGAGTCGAAAGCCTGTTTGAGTCCAATTTCACCAAGGTTCTGTACAAAAACTTGAAGAAAAGTTTGGAAATCAGTTGTAAAACGTGATGTTTATCAGGTCCGAGCCGGAAACATGTGAAATTCCGTTAGATCTGGCATAAAAGTGTGATAATCCTTTAGATTTTGTATAAAAGTTGTGAAAATTCGTTGGATTTGGAACCAATCTTGGTTAAATGGTGCTCCACAATAGTTTGCGTAAGCAACCGAGTGGAAACCACCTTCAAGGGGTCCAAATCAGTTGGTTTTCGAGGAAAAGTTGAAGTGTTCGTGTGACTTTGATGAAGAATGTGGTGTAGAAGTGATTAGTGATGAAGATTGTACAAGTTTTGAGGAGAAATACTTACGAATGGCCTTGAATCGCGATTAAAGTGACTGAGAGTGCGTGTGGCCGGATGGCTGGTGAAAGGTGAGAATGAAAGGTGAAGTGTCCTATTTATAGATGACAATGACAGCTCCAATCGAATGGGTTAAGTTGGTGGAGGAGTGCCGGCGATCAGATGGCATTCCGGTCGGATGGTCAATGGTCATCTGGACGGATGGTCATCCGGACGGATGGTTATCCGGACGGATGGTCATCCGGACAGCCAACTTTGATTCGTTTTGCGAGTGAGTTTAAGTGTTGCGTTGCGTATTGTTATGAGTAATCGTTATTATAGCATTATTATATCTAGATGTTCGAATAACACAAGAAGTTTCCGTGTTTCCAGTTTACGTTCAAACTAGTTTCTCGTTCAGTAAGTATCGAAGCATCACATAGTGTCAAGAATTTAGTGTAAATACATTGTTTACACATAAAGTATCACAAGAGTCGAGATTCATATCGTTCATATGTATAAAGTATCACAAGAGTCAAGATTCACATCGTTCATCACAGGAGTTAAGATTCGCATAGAGTAAAAGTTTCACATAGTTTCACATAGAGTAAGAGTTTCACATAGTTTAACACATAGATTAAAATAGTCTCATTTCCATTACGATCGTTCGTCTCAAGAGAAAAGCACCAAAGGATGGAAATGCGGGAAGACTTGCTATCGATAAGTTAGCATCAAAACGCAGGGCGTTACATGGAGGTCCAGAAGACGCTCCTCTGCATCAGCTAGGTGTTGGCTTTGGAGAATCTGGATTTCAGCAAATTTCTGCAGGCATGGGAAATAATATTCAGAATCAATGATCCTTAGACATGATACAGAATATAGGATCCGTGATCCTTACCTTGGAGAAAAAGTCATGGAACTGTTGCTCAATCAGGGGAGTATCACCAGATGGCTCACTGGGCTTCTTCCTCTTGCTTCCTGCTTTGGCTCTGGTGACCGTGCCTTTGACCTCAGGGAGGCTTTGGCCTGCGGCCAGCTCTTTCTTGATGGACTTGGGGGAGATGATACCATCAATGTCACTCATTCCGAACCGGGAAGCAGATTTGGATGATTTAGCAGCACCTACAAGCACACAATACAGATAAGTATTCATAATTTATTTTTTTACTTACATATATCTGTGGATACTTACTTCACATGGTGTAGGAGGGTGATGAAGCATCTTCTGAATCCTTGATCCTTGGTTGGTATGTCCTGACAGTTGAGTCCAGGTTCCAGAAAGCGGTGAGTCTCTTAGATGTGGCTGGTGTATCCTGCAAGTTTGTTAAGCTGGTAGCTGCACAAACAAGAAAAAACAAATATCAGTAATTCTCTTCGGAAAAGAAAGGAACTCTCTATGATCCTAGCCTAAGGATCCTATATCCTACCCTTAATGTCCATATTTTGGGAAGATGATTTCCATTGGGAATGGAATCTCTCCTCATAAAAAAGAATGGTTTCTCCAGTTGGTATCATTCTTGGTAACTTTGAGGAGTGGATGTGGGTGTTGTGGCTTGGCTTTGAAAAGAAAACGGTAAGACCCATGGCTGACCAAATTGTAAAGGTGATTCAGTTTAGAGAGCCCTAGGTCTATACCCTCATGCTCAATGATCTGTTCAAGTGAGAAGAGTACTCTCCACAGCATCAGCATTGCCTGGATGTAACACAGGCTAGTCAGGGTGAAAAAGCTGTCGGAAAAGGGTAAGAGAAACCGATCTGGAAGGGGGCAGCAGGAAAGGAGACCCAGATATCAGATTTGCAATCACTCTTCATCGAAGAGTCAAAAGGCCTGAAAATTGTTCCCTCTAGGAAGCAATGGCGTATCTGATCAATCTCGGGATCAGTGAAACGGCAAAGTTCCAGGAAAGAATTTTTGAGAAGACCTTGACTCCTTGGTGGGCTATCATTCTCAAGATCCTTGTGTTAGGGGAGGATTTTCCAAATCCTAAGGATCACGGGTCCTCAACTGCTATCAAGATCATGGATCCTCAATTCTGTTTGAATTAAGGATCCTCAGTAGGTGTCGCAGGATCAGGATTTAGGATCACTGTTGTTATCCTACTACTAACAATTGTCTTCCTTGTACGTAAACTTGTTTTGCAGGAACGAGAGCATGGACCAAGTCTTACCGAAGTTCCTGGAGTATATTCCCTCAATATTCCGCACGTGCTTGACCATTGTGAACGTTATGGAGATCGTGGGAATAGTGCACAAATTGCGGATAGTTAGTTATACTAGTTATTTTCTAATTTAAAATGGGGATGACAAGCTTGATAGAACACTTAGCTAATTTTGGCATACACACACACTCGTAACAGCTCTCAGTCAGCTCTCAAGCAATACTTGGCGATTTATACACTTTTTTGCACATTGCACACTAGTGATCCTTGTAACAAGCTTGTTATCATCCCGACTTGTAATCTTATTTTTGTTTAATCTTAGTTGGTGATCGGTAGTTTCCATCACCCGAGGTTTTTTGGGCCGGAGATCAACTATTGATCAAGGGCTTTTTCCTCGTATAAATCTCTGTGTCGTTTGTTCATTACATTTCAGAGTGATCCTTAATATTGTTCATTGATTCAAGCATCACACCTCACAATAGAAAGTTTGGTTGCATTATCTTTGCTTGATTTTTGACCAAAACAGTTTGGCGCCCACCGTGGGGCAATTGGTGCTTCGTTCTTGAGAATTATTGTTCTTGTGATCATTTCGGTTCATCACAACCAAGCAGATGGCTTCTTCAGCAAAGAACACATCAAGCTCTATGCCGGCAATGAGTTCTTCACAGGGCGTTCCTCCTTTGCCTCCACTACCTTCTGGATCCCCGAAGAACGCTGAAAATGCTACGAAGAGACAAACCTCCATTTTCCCAAAACCACCAACTTCTTCTGCTTCCTCTAATCCTACTACTAATGATCTTTTTACTCTGATTTTGCAAATGAGAGATCGCATGCAAGAGCAGGACAAAACCAATGAAAGGATCCTCCAGGAGATTGGTGATATCAAGAAACAGAAGAAATCAGTGAAGGATCACTCTCCTCTGATACCAAGGTCATTGAATTTTGACACTCCAGTTATAACTACCCTACAATCGGCAGTTCCAGACATCCAGTATCAAAGTGGTCCATCAGAGAGGCATTATGGAACAGCAACTATGAGTCAAGCATTTGGCTCTCACTTCCAGCCTCAAGGATCCTACTTTCAGCCATCGGGATCCTCTTTTCAGCATCAGGGATCCTTCGTCAGCTCAGGAGGATATTTGGGAATGCACACAGTTCAAGGATCCTCCCAGGTTCAAGGATCCTCCCAAGGTCAAGGATCCTCCCAGGTCCAAGGATCCTCCATGGTTCCAAGATCCTCTCAGGTTCAAGGATCCTCTCAGCCCCAAGGATCCTTTCAGGTTCAAGGATCCTCTCAGCTTCAAGGATCCAACATCTTTCAGGATCAAGGATTCTTAAGAAGTATGCAGCCTCCAAGCTCAGATGTTCATCAAGGAGACTTTATACCAATGCAGACCATTGCTTCCTCTGGTCCTTCAATCATACCGGAACCCCGTCAATATGGATTCAATTCTGCAATTCCAAACTTGAATCCCATGGGAGGTAACACTTTTAATAATTCATATAACACTAACCATGGCTTTATGCAGGATACAGGTATCAATCAGGCTATGGCTAGGGAGTTGCAGAAGCTTAAGGATATGATATCCAGCGTACCAGGAGTGGTTAAACCCATTCCTGAAATTGCAGATGGTAACCATAGGATATCTCGCTTTGCACCACCTATTTGTGATGCTGAGATACCCAAAAGATTCCAAATACCAACTATGAAGCTATATGATGGTTCAATGGATCCAGAGGAACATGTAGCCCAATACAGGGAGAGGATGGAGATCAATCCAATTCCTGAGAGGTTAAAAGAAGCATGTCTATGCAAGGGCTTTGGATCCACACTCACAGGATCTGCTCTTAAATGGCTGCTAAGTCTTCCCCCTTACTCTATTACTTCATTTGCTAATCTAGTTAATTTATTTAATAGTCAATTCTCTTGTAGTAGAAAATTTGAATGATTAACTAGTGACCTATATAGGGTAACACAAGGTCAAAATGAATCACTTAGAGATTACATCACTAAGTTTAGTAAAGAATCCTTAGATATCCCTAACCTGGATATAACAACGGCTGTAGAAGCCTTTAAAATGGGTTTGCTTAGGGATTCATTGTTCTATGATGATCTTGTTATGACCCCATGCAGGAATCTTGATGAAGTAAGAACCAGGGCCCTTAGGTTCATCCGCCTAGAGGATGACAAAAGGATCCAGGAGAGATTGACAGGATCCTCAAAACAGGAAAAGCAAGGATCCTACTTTAAGAATAACAAGTTCAAGTCCTACAACAAGTCTGACAACCAGAATGTGCATGCAGTAGAGCAAGAAGAGGATGATGAGGATTATCCTCCAATTTCTGAATACTGTTTTTCTGTTGATAACAATGAGCTAATTCTTGCAATGCAGAATCTAGGTGAGAAAGCTAGGTGGCCAAGAAAAAGTGATAAACCAGCTGCTACAAAAGACAAATCCAAGTGGTGTGCATATCATGAGGATTTCGGACATCTCACTGAAGAGTGTATTGCACTTAGAAAAGAAATTGGTTACTTGTTAAGAAAGGGGCACTTGAAGGAGCTTTTGGAACGAAAGAAGTCAAGGATCCAGGATCCTGAAAGGATCCTGGAAAAGGCTCCTGCTCCTCCAGCAGATGCACAAGTTATAAACTTCATATCCGATGGATCAGACATTTGTGGTACTTCCTTTTCAGCAGCCAAAAGACATGCCAAGGAAACCAAGATGGATAATGGAGATAGACCCATCCGGACCTCCACTGTCACCAAGGATAAGATCATAACTTTTGATGAGGATGATCGTGTTGATGTTCAGGATCCTCATCATGATGGTCTTGTTATTACTCTGTTCATTTCTAACCATTTTGTTCGCAGGATCCTAATAGATGGAGGAAGTTCAGTAAACATCATCCATCTTGATGTCCTCAAGAAGATGAACATTCCTGAATCAGACATTGTTCCAAGATCCTCAGTACTTGTGGGATTCAGCGAAGAGACCAAAAATACATTGGGGGACATCAAACTCCCCATCTATATTGAAGGACTCCATTCTTATAAAAAAAAATTTGTGTTATAGATTGCTTATCTTGTTGTAATGTTATCCTTGGCAGGCCATGGATACATGACATGAAGGCAGTCCTATCTACTTATCATCAGTGCGTGAAGCTTCCTAGTCCATGGGGGTGGTGAAAATTGAGAGTGACCAGCAAGAAGCTAAGAATTGCTACACATCATCAATGAAGCCAGCCTCAAGACCAAGGGAGCAATAGCAACTAAAGTATCCTCCAAGAGATGTCTTGGAGGCAAGAGAACAGGATGTGAAAGAAATCCTTATGGATCCCCATGATCCTGAATCCATCGTCTTCATAGGATCAGGGATCCTCAGCAACATTGAACAAGATCTAGTATCCTTCCTTAAGAGGAGGAAAACCACCTTTGCCTGGAAGCATGAGGATATGACAGGTATATCTAAGGATATAATTACTCATAAGCTTGGCATTGACAGGTCATTCAAGCCTATACATCAGAAGAGGAGGAAGTTCGCACCTGAAAGGAATGCTATTATCCAGGAAGAGGTAGATAAACTACTTCAAGCAGGTATGATAAGAGAGGTCAAGTATCCAAGGTGGTTAGCCAATGTGGTTGTTGTTCAAAAGAAGAATGGAAAGTGGAGGGTATGTGTCGATTTTACTGATTTAAACAAGGCATGTCCCAAGGATCCTTTCCCATTACCCCACATTGACTTTTATGGATGCTTCATCTGGATTTCAACAAATTCAGATGGAACCATCTGATCAAGAGGATACAGCCTTTATGACCCCAACTGGTATATATTGTTATATTGCTATGCCATTTGGACTAAGGAATGCAGGTGCTACTTATCAAAGGCTAGTCAATATGATGTTCAAGGAACAAATTGGACATACTATGGAGGTTTATATAGATGATATGGTGGTTAAGTCCAAGAAAGCTGAGGATCACCTTAGAGAATTGGAGGAAGCATTCAATATCCTTGATAAATTTAATATGAAACTAAATCCTTCCAAGTGTCACTTTGGTGTTAAAGCAGGTAAATTCCTAGGCTATATGGTGACAAAAAGAGGCATTGAAGCAAGTCCAGAGCAAATCAAGGCTATTGTGAATATCAAATCTCCTGCCAATGCTAAGGATGTGTAAAGATTGACAGGCAGGATTGCAGCCTTGAACAGGTTCATATCCAAATCCTCAGAAAAATGCAAGGAATTCTATGACATTTTGAGGAAGAACAAGAAATTTGAGTGGAATGAAAAGCACGAAAATGCTCTCAAAGCTCTTAAGGATTACCTATCCTTAGCCCCTGCCTTGATGAAACCAGAGAAGGGGGATATATTATCCTTGTATTTAGCGGTATCCTCTAAAGCGGTAAGCGCGGTCCTCGTTAAGGATCACGAAGGTACACAATATGGCTGGTTCTTCTTTGGTTGCGGTTAGGGAGAGAGAGAGAGAGAGAGAAAGAGGGGAAATCCCATGATTTTAGGGATTGGTTATTGATATGGCAGTTTCTTGACTGATTTAAAACACTTCCAATTACCAAAATACCCTCACTATATTAAAAGTCTCTAATTATATAACTCAGATATTACGAAAATGCCATCCATTTGATCTAAGCCATTAAAAACACCAATCGGATGGCCCAGATCGCTTCCTAGACTTTCTAGGAAAAACATACTTTCTGCATAACTCCTACTCCTTCCATTATATATATATATATATATATATATATATATATATATATATATATATATATATATATATATATATATGGGGCCGCTAAAATGAAAATCATCCCTAGTTGCGAGAACCACTATCCACCAATCAGATAATGACAACCAAAAGGGAAATATAGTCATTTAATCAAAACCATCAAATCATATCTCTCCTCATTAAAGTCTTTTTTTAAAGTCATTTCAATTTCTCTCTCCATCAAATCATCTCTCTCTCCATCAAAAGTTTTTGTAAAAAAAAAAAATTAAAATCGTAAAAAAAGTTTTCGTAAAAAATGTAAAAAAGTTTCAAAACGTGTGTGTAAAAAAAAGTTTTGTAAAAAAAAGTTAAAACCGTAAAAAAAAATTTCGTATAAATTTTTGTATTTTGTAAAAAAAGTTTTGATAAAAAAAATTTTGTAAAAATTTTTTGGTAAAAAGTTTTTGTAAAAAAAAAGTTTAAAATCGTAAAAAAAGTTTTCGTAAAAAAAAACGTAAAAAATTTAAAAAACGTGTGTGTAAAAAAAGTTTTTGTAAAAAAGGTTAAAACCGTAAAAAAGTTTTCGTATAAATTTTTGTTCTTTGTTAAAAGGTTTTTGTAAAAAAAATTGTAAAAAGGTTTTTTTGTAAAAAAAAGTCTAAAACCGTAAAAAAAAGTTTTCGTAAAAAAAAGTTTAAAACCGTACAAAAAAGTTTAAAAACGTGTGTGTAAAAAACGGCGCGTAAATAAGGGGCGAAAAAAGCGGCGCGTAAAAAAACAGCACGTAAAAAACGAGATGTAAAAAACGGCGCGTAAAAACGGGTCGTAAAAAATGGTTCGTAAAAAAACCGGGTGATAAAACGACGCGTAAATACGGGGCGTGAATACGGGGGCGTAAAACGACGCGTAAAAAACGAGGCGTAAAAAACGGCTCGTTAAAAAACGGCGCGTAAAACTGGGAGTAAAAACGGCGCATAAAACCGGGCGTAAAACGACGCGTAAAACCGGGCATAAAAAAACAGCGCGTAAAACCATGCGGAAAAACGGCGCGGAAAACCGGGCGTAAAAACTGCGCGTAAAAAACAGGGCGTAAAAAAAGGCGTAAAACGTTTCGTAAAAAAAGGCGTGTAAACAAAAGGCGTAAAACGTTGCGTAAAAACTACGCGTTAAAACGGGGCGTAAAAAACGGCGCGTTAAAAAAACGACGCGTGAAAAAGCCGGGCGTAAAAACGGTGCGTTAAAAAACGACGCGTAAAAAAGTCGGACGTAAAAACGGCGTGCAAAAAACGGCGTGCAAAAAAAAACCGTTTTTTTTTAATCTGAATTTAAAATGTTTTTTTTTTAATTATGTTTAAAAAGTAGCAACTAATATTATAATACAAAAAAGTAATAAAAATAATAAAGACAAAAAGACGAAAAAAAATAATTTTACTAAACTACCCTTTTAAATTAAAATATTAAAAACATAATAAGGCAAAAGTATTTAATATTAAAATACTAAACTACCCTTCAAGATCTAATGGTTGGAAAGTGGTTCTCTCAGTTCTCACAACTGGAAGTGGTTTTATTTTAGCGGCCCCCTATATATATAGAGGAGCGCTAAAATGAAAACCACCTCCAGTTGTAAGAACCGAGAGAACCACTTTCTAGCCATTAGATCTTCAAAATGGATGGATGAGATTAAAAGTAGTTAAAAGTAATATTAAAAAAAGAGTAGTTTAGTAAAATTACTCTATTTTGTCTTCATTGTTTTTAATTACTTTTTTGTATTATTATATTAGTTTTTATTTTTCAAATATAATTTTTTTATTAAAAGCATTTTCAAATTCAGATTTTTTAAAACTTTTTACGTTTTACGTTAAACTTTTTCCGTTTTACGTTAAACCTTTTACGTTTTACGTTTTTACGTTAACCTTTTTACGTTTTACGTTAAACCTCTTACGTTTTACGTTAAAAATTTTACGTTTTACGTTAAACTTTTTTACGTTTTACGTTTAACGTTAAACTTTTTACGATTTTACGTTTTACTTTTTACGTTAAACTTTTTACGTTTTACGTTAAAAAGTTTACGGTTTAACTTTTTTTTTCACAAAAACTTTTTTACGCAAAACGAACGCACCCAGAAATCGCAAACTCGGTAGGTGTCTCAGATAGATTGTTATTGTCATCGACTGGGGAAAAGAATATAAAAAACCAACAACATCAAAACAAAAGTGTATCTCGAAAAAAAAAACGGGGTTTGGCTCAGATTTTCCGATAATTAAAAGGCTGCAAAGTGGGGTTGCAGGTTCAAAAACCTACCCTCCACCATCGTTGCCGCGCCATCGTCATCAAAATCTAGGTTTTTTTTTTTCATCATCGCCACTCAAACCACACTTCAAAAAATTCAAAATCAAAAACATTACACAGGATCCAAATCAACCACCACCCAACAAAACAACCACCACAAACACCCTTCAACCAACCCATAACAAAAATACTTACAACCCAATAAGGCATGTTATGAACAGTCTCACTAACAGCAACCCAGACGACATCATACCCGAAGAAAGAAGCAAGAACACCTACCAAAAGAACAACCCACTAAAAGAACAACCCACCAAAAGAAGCAAGAACACCTACCAAAAGAACAACCCAGACGACATCGCCTTCTCGATAACGACATCGCCACCACCACCGACTTCCGAACACCCCACCCCCATCACCGTCTTCTGCCACCGACCACCACCTCCCCACCGTCTTCCCCACCAACACCTCCCCATCCTCGATGTGAATCTGGTCGGCGACGGCTTCAAGCAGAAGAAACAGAAACGACATAACACCACAACTCATCACAGCAATGATGATAGCGGCGGTGGTGATGTCGCCGGACGGGAAACGATTGAGAAGATGAATGGGGCGGCGAATGGCGGCGGTGGTGATGTCACCGGAATCTGATGAAGATGATGAAGAGTTGCTTTGAGAGAGGATGAAGATTTGCTTTATCAAAATCTTCATCAGTTAGAGTGAGGGGGTGAGTCAAATGAGGAGAGAGAGAGAGACAACGATGGGTTTTAAATGAATCCGACATTTTAAAAAGCTGATGGTTTTAAATGTGGAGAGAGGTTGAGATTTGACATTTGGGGTAAATGACCAAACTACCCTTTTTGTTGGCAGAATATGATTGGTGGAGAGTGGTTCTCATGGTTCTTACAACTAGAGATGGTTTTCATTTTAGCGCCCCTATATATATATATATATATATATATATATATAGAAAAAGTATATCGTACATTACGGCTTAACGTACTTCACGTACAACAACGTGCGTGATTTGTTCTATAACATGCGTGATTAATGTTTTCAATATGCGTGATTATTGTGTTTCAACATGTGTGATTTTGGATTTTTGAGTTATAACGTGCGTGATTTTAAAATGAACGTGCGTAATTACCTGTCGTAGGTGATGTACGTTAAGCCGTAATGTACGTTAACCTTCCTCTATATATATATAGGGGACCGCTAAAATAAAAATCACCTCTAGTTGTAAGAACCGTGAGAACTACACCGTACGGGGAGAGGTGGACCAAATTTTTTTTTCATAAACGTAGATGCGTGTATATAAACACATTTGTAAAAAAAAAATTCAAAAAAAAAATGTCGTGTGTGTAGTTTTGTTTGTGTTTACGGGTACCGTAAATTTTAAACAAAATTTACGGTACCCGTAAACGCAAACTTGTGGTGCTCAAAACTAGACACACGACATTTTTTTTTTTGAATTTTTTTTTTTACAAATGTGGTTATAATACACGCATCTACGTTTATGAAAAAAAAAATTGGTCCACCTCGCCCCGTACGGTGTAGTTCTCACGGTTTTTACAACTAGAGGTGGTTTTCATTTTAGCGGTCCCCTATATATATATATAACTAATTAGTAGATAACATTATAGAGATGTGTATAACAAAATTAATTAGGAAAAAAAGACTTTATATAAACTTTAGCATAGGTTTCTTGCCTTATTATAAAACATTTTTTATAACTTGAATTATTGAGGTAATTAACATATATATAAAGTGTCGCCATTGAGAGAAATGATAGAGTAGATGGGGAAATCCAAGTGTTTATTAACATGTAATTTAGCGAATATGAATATTATGGAACGGTTTCTCAAAACTTGCAGCTAGATTAGCTATTAGATTATTGAATTAAACATCGGTTTTTGGTGACGCAACAAGTTTTACTTGACCCGACCCGAACCAGACCATTACCGACCTTTAAATATTCCGCCCCCCATGAAGAAAATTTTTGGATCCGCCACTGTTCCGATCTTCTTTCAAGCAAATTTCAAGATTCAACCAACTTGAACAGAGAGTAAGTATTATACTTTGCAAGTACTCAAACCCGAATATCATACTTCTCACAATCAAAACATTTAATTGCAAAAATCACAAAACTATATATGTTAGCCAATTTACATTGTGCATAAATAAATAGTTATTACTTGTTTATTGTTTATAACTCATATTATATTTATCATGTTTTATATACTAAGTATTCGATTCGATGTGTTTAAAACTCATACTATATTCAATAATTGTTAGTAATTATTGAATAATCAGTTATGGACAATTTGGCCGACCCCATTAGGCCATGTGTAGTCATAACGCCCCTTTGTGGGCGTTATGCGACACGTGGCGCGCCACGTGTGCGGGTGGGCGTTATGGGGCGTTATGCATTTAAGCCCGTAGTCATAAAGCCCCCACCTAATCATTACATATTTAATAATTTTCAATTTTATTAATTAATATAAAAAAGATTGCTTGTTTGTGATTGGTGGAAAGTTTAAAAGGAACCATGCATAGCGGCGCGATATCCATAGCGCTCACCAATTTTTTTTGCCTCATAACCCCGCCCGTAGTGGTGTTCGGGGGGTTATGGGGGGTTATGAGAGAACATGGCGCCCCACTACGCATCACCTTACAGGTAAAGTGATTTAGAAAATAATTACCACTTTTGGTAATGAAACCGACAACTTGATCAATCGATTAATGATTTCCCTGTGTAATTTTCCTTTAATAGCATGCGACATAAGGAGTCTAGACAAAGCTTTGTAATTTACAATTTCACAGAAAAAATTAATTAAATGGGTTATCTTAAATTGACTAAACATCCTTTTCTTTTCATTTGTTAAATTTAGAAATAAATTTTTTTATTTTATTTTTACAAATTTAAGAGTTAAATAAACAAAGGATGTAACCCGTTTGGGTTCCTTGTATTTATCAAAAAGTAAAGTATTTATATTTTTAAACTTATATAAAAATTTTTACCGCTAAACTAATTTTCTTCCACCTAAATTCATTTGCAACACATCTTCTCTCTATTTGGACTAGGGATGAGCAAATACCGATACCGTCCCAATACCGTCCCGATCCCGACCAATACCGATCCCGAATTTGGTGTAAACTTAGTACCGATACCGGTACCGAAATTCGTCGGTTCGGGACGGTATCGGTACGGTATCGGTATTTTAAGGGTAAAAGTCGGTATTTTACCGATACCGTACCGTACCGATACCGAAAAATCACGAAAGTGGATACCGTTTCCAGTACCGAAAACGGATCGGGATCGGGATTTCGGGATGGGATCTGGATGGGATCGGGATCGGGACGGTATTTTATACCCTTTGCTCATCCCTAATTTGGACGTAACTCCAAGGGTGAGGTTATGTAAAGGGGATTTTTTTCGTGAGAGGTTTGAGAAAGCATAAAAATTGACATGTAGTCATCATGTTTTGGATTGTTTTGGTAAGAAAAACATCAAACATAACAATTTAAAACACAAGGCAAAGTATTATGGGCGTGAAATTTAAAACACAACTAAAACACATTGCTTAACACTTAAAACACACTACTTAACGTTCTTGGCATGATATTTTAAGTTTTAAACCAAGAATTCATTGCATTGTGCCTTAAATTGCTATGTTTGTAAAAGTGTTTATGGTTATTGTAATGTTTTCTGTATCTCTCTTCAATCATCACGACCCTATTTAAGGGTGAAGATACAAGATAAAAAGGAAACCATTCAAAATACAACTATATCTCCTAAAACATTGGTTCTAATATTTACGTAATATTTACGTCCTCTAATAGTCCCCCGCAGTTTGAGGGGCATGTGGATGAACTCTCAAACTGGAACGAAATTCTTCAAAGAGTGTACGCGGAAGGCCTTTGGTGAAGATATCTGCGTATTGTGATGCGGAGGGCACGTGTAGAACCTTTATATGACCGATTTGCACTTTTTCCCGAACAAAATGAATGTCCATTTCGACATGCTTAGTACGCTGATGCTGAACCGGGTTTTCCGAGAGATACACTGCTGACACATTATCACAGTAAACAATTGTGTCTTTTAAAACTGGTACCCGGAGTTCTAGGAGAAGATTGCGGAGCCAACTTATCTCAGCAACAGCATTGGTGACGCCTCGGTATTCTGCCTCGGCACTTGATCTGGAGATGGTTGGTTGGCGCTTCGAAGACCAAGAGATGAGATTATCACCCATGAATATGCAGTAGCCGGAGGTTGATCTGCGTGAATCCGGACATCCTCCCCAATCGGCATCTGAGTAAGCAGTAAGGGCCGTGGATGAGGATGCGGAGAGATGTAAACCGAAATCAAGGGTGCCCTGAAGATACCGTAAGATCCGTTTGAGAAATGCGAAGTGTGGCTCACGCGGGGCATGCATAAACAAACAGACCTGCTGAACGGCATATGTGATGTCCGGTCTTGTAAACGTCAAGTATTGGAGTGCACCAGCGAGACTACGATAAAGCGAGCCATCCTCAATTGGATCTCCATCCGTTGCACCCAATTTGGAGGTTGTATCACAGGGCGTGGCACATGGTTTACAGTCAGACATGTTTGCTCGATGAAGAATGTCACGAGTGTATTGGGACTGAGATAAAAACAAGCCGTTTGAGTGTCGGTTAACTTTAATGCCCAGAAAATGATGTAGAGGACCCAAATCACTCATTGCAAACTCTCTGGATAACATGGTAATGATGGAAGTCAAGAGAGTTGCATCCGAAGCCGTAAGGATGATATCATCAACATATAGAAGTAGGTAAGCTGTGGAGGTGCCCCGCTGATAAATAAAAAGTGACGAATCACAGATACTACTCCGAAAACCATGCGATAGTAAGTGAGTGGAAAACCGTGTATACCACGAGCGCGGGGCTTGTTTCAGACCGTACAATGACTTCTTAAGCTGGCAAACATGACCCGGAAAATTGCCCACCTATGCTTTTGTCTCACCCGCTACTCCCACCCCGTGGCACAACCGGCTCGGTCATCCCGGTCCAACTATCTTACAATTTTTAGCTAGTCATAATTTTATTCAATGTAATAAGACTACTAGTCAGTCTATTTGTTCGTCTTGTCAAATTGCTAATAGTCAACGTTTGCCTTTTAATGATTCAAGTTCTGTTACTTTTGCTCCTTTTGATATTATCCATTGTGATCTATGGACATCTCCAATTTTAAGCAAAACAGGTTACAAGTATTATATGGTACTTGTTGATAATTACACACAATACTTTTGGATTTACCCCCTTAAATTCAAGTCCGAAACGTTTACCACCTTTGTCAAATTTCACAAACACATCCACACCCAGTTTAACTACCTTATTAAAACTTTTCAATGTGATTTGGGTGGCGAGTTCGACAATCACAATTTTAAAAACTTTGCCTCCCAACATGGCATGGTGCTTCGGTATTCATGTCCACAAACTTCACCCCAAAATGGTAAGGCCGAACGAATGATACGGCGTCTAAATAATATTATCCGAGCTTTCCTAATTCACGCCCGCCTACCACCCTCTTTTTGGGTTGAAGCGCTTCATACAGCCGCATATCTTCACAACATCCTTCCTACGCCTAAGCGACAACACCACACCCCGGCTTTTGGCCTTTACCAACGACATCCAACCTATGCCCATTTGCGGGTTTTCGGATGTGCATGCTACCCAAATGCTTCGGCAACCCAACCTCACAAACTATTTCCACGATCCTCTCGATGTATCTTCTTAGGCTACCCTCCTAATTTCCGTGGTTACCGGTGTCTCGATCCGGCAACCGGTCGTGTCCACATCTCCCGTCATGTTATCTTTGACGAGAACGATTTTCCCTTCCCCGACACCACCCCACCCACCGGTTATCAATTCTTGGATGATGACCAATACCCGTTTCCGTTTCCTTTAAACCCGATTCCCACCTCATCGCCTACACCTTCACACCCACCTCCTCATCCCGTCTCTCCCTTGTCTCCCACAGCCCAACCAACGCCCCTTACAGGCCCATCCCAGCCCTTACCGCAACCCCCTGGCCCAGTTATTTACGTCCTCTAATAGGTGCAACCAGTCGCTGCTACTATTAGAGGACGTAAATATTTACGTCCTCTAATAGCACCTACAAAGAATTTCTTGCCTGTAAGCCGGTCGAATTTGCAGGCAATGAAGGGGCGACTGCCGCACTGCGTTGGTTAAAAAAGACCGAAGCAGTAACTAAAATAAGTAAATGCGCCGACGAAGACAGGGTTATGTATGCAACCCACCTTTTCAAGGAGGAGGCATTAGAATTATGGAACGCGGTGCTGCAAGCAAAAAGAATTGACGTGGCATATGCCATAAGTTGGGAGGAATTCAAGGAATTGGTGGAAAGAAAGTTTTGTCCCTCCTATGAAAAGGAAAAAATGTCGAATAAATTCCTGAACCACCGGATGGTGGACGTTGACAGTCGAGGGTATACTTTGAAATTTTTCGAGTATGCTAGAATTGTACCCACTCTAGCTTCGCCAGAACCAGTACTTATTTCTCGCTATATTTGGGGACTAATTAGCGAAATTCGTGATATAGTCAAAGCGGGGAGACCCCAAACAATTGACGATGCGGTCGAATTGGCCAACACTCTGACTGACGGACTGGTGCGTACAAGGGAAGAAAACAGGAAGAAGGAATTGGCCCAAAAGATTACCCAAGGTTTCCGTGGGGGTAATAACACCAGTAACTTCAAGAAAAAGGGAACTGGGCAATCTTCCACCCCGCCATTCTGCAGAAATTGTAAAAGGAAACATTTTGGAAAATGTAATGAAAATTGCAATTTTTGCAAAGCACCGGGGCATCGAGAGGAGGAATGTAGAAAGAAAACAAAGATCTGCTACAATTGCGGAGAAACTGGCCATTTTAGACTAGAATGCCCTAAATTGGTCAAGCCAGCTGACAACAAGGCAAAAGCAACTGATGGAGCTACTAAAAAGAACGCAAGGGCCTTTCAGCTGACAACGCAAGAAGAGATTCCGGATGTGATCGCTGGTACGTTCCTTGTACATGACATTTACGCAAAAGTATTATTTGACTCTGGTGCAAACCAAAGTTTCATAAATACTTCATTCTGCCAGGCTCTTAACCTACCTTTAACCAAACTTAGGCAAATTTATACGGTAGAAACGGCAGAAGGAAACTCAGTTAATATAGATAAAGTTTTGCAAGAAGGAAATATAGAACTCTCAGGCCATAAATTTTATGCAAACCTGCTATCTATGAATTTAGCCGGATTCGATGTCGTGTTAGGAATAGACTGATTAGTGGCCAACCATGCTCGAATCCTCTGTGATAAAAATTCCATAAAAATACGTACGCCAGCAGGGGAAGTAATTCTGGTGACAGGAGATAAGCTGCTTAAACCAATGAAATTCATTTCAGTAATGAAAGTTGCTAGCTATGAACGCAAACAAGGAGTAGTGTATATGATTTCAGTAATCATTAACACTAAAAGCAAGGAACTTAAGGAAATTCCAGTAGTGTCAGAATACCCGGATGTATTCCCAGAAGAGCTACCAGGATTACCGCCCGATAGAGAAGTAGAGTTTAGAATTCATCTAATTCCTGGAACTACACCAATAGCTAAGGCACCTTATCGGTTAGCACCCACAAAAATGTTAGAACTGAAAAAGCAGTTAGATGAATTATTAAGCAAAGGATTCATACAACCTAGTTCATCCCCTTGGGGAGCACCTGTGTTGTTTGTGAAAAAGAAAGATGGTTCGATGCGGATGTGTATCGATTATAGGGAATTAAACAAGGTTACCATTAAGAATCGATACCCATTACCTAGGATTGATGATCTTTTTGATCAACTTCAGGGAGCTAGGTATTTCTCTAAGAAAGATTTACGCTCCGGATACCATCAGTTGAAGGTACAGGAAGAAGACATACCTAAAACTGCTTTCAGGACTAGGTATGGTCACTACGAGTTTACAGTCATGCCATTTGGACTAACGAATGCTCCTGCAGCATTCATGGACATGATGAATAGGATCTGTAAGTCGTACTTGGATAAATTTGTAATTGTCTTTATTGACGATATACTCATTTATTCCAAAAGCTAGGACGAGCATTGTAATCACCTGCATGCACTTTTAACTCTGTTAAGAAAGGAAAAGCTGTACGCCAAATTTTTGAAATGTGAATTTTGGCTACAAGAGGTACAATTTTTAGGACACATGGTGAATTACGAAGGCATTCACGTAGATCCTTCCAAGATAGAAGCAATTACAAATTGGAAGGTCCCGCAATCAGTTACCGAAGTTAGAAGTTTTCTGGGATTAGCTGGATACTATAGGCGATTCATTAGAGACTTTTCTATGATAGCTGTTCCATTAACCAAGTTAACCTGTCAAACTGTTAAGTTTGAATGGGGACCCAAGCAAGAAGATGCCTTTAGGATTTTAAAGCAAAGATTAACAAATGCCCCAATCCTTGCTTTACCAGAAGGAACAGAAGATTTTGAAGTCTATTGCGATGCTTCTAAGCTAGGATTAGGCTGTGTATTAATGCAACGCAAAAGGGTAATGGCATATGCCTCAAGGCAGTTGAAAAAGCACGAGGAAAATTATACGACTCATGACTTAGAATCAAGAGCCATAATTTTTGCCCTTAAGATTTGGAGACATTATCTGTATGGAAGTAAGTTTACTATCTATACAGATCATAAGAGTTTAAGATACATATTTGGGCAAAAGGAATTAAACATGAGGCAAATAAGATGGATGGAAATTCTAAGTGACTACGACTGTGATATCCTATATCACGAAGGAAAGGCAAATGTAGTAGCAGATGCCCTAAGTCGTAAATATCATGAGAAAAACAAACGAGTCCGTGCTCTTAGATTAAATCTACAATTAGATTTAATGGAACAATTAAAGAACGTTCAAGAAATAGCAATCAAGGATGATGCTGAAGGAATGAAAGGACGGATAAAGGAATTAGAGCAAGGGACTGATGGAATTTGGAGATTCCACAAGAAAAGAATTTGGGTACCTAGACAAGGAAATTTAAGAAATAAGATTCTAGAGGAAGCCCATAAATCTAGGTATACGATGCATCCAGGTAACAACAAGATGTATCAAGATTTGAGAAATAACTTATGGTGGATAGGAATGAAGAAGGACACAGCTAGATACGTTTCTAAGTGTCTAACTTGTTCGCAAGTTAAGGCAGAACACCAGAAACCTTCAGGTTTACTTCAACAATTAGAAATGTCTGTATGGAAATGGGAACTAATAACAATGGACTTTGTTACTAAATTGCCCAAGACCAGGAAAGGTAACGATGCAATTTGGGTGATTGTAGATCGATTAACCAAATCAGCTCATTTCCTACCGATAAAGGAAACCTTTAGCATGGAAAGATTAGCTAAGTTATATGTAGACGAGGTAGTGTCACTACATGGAGTTCCACTCTCCATTGTGTCTGATAGGGACAGTCGTTTCACTTCGCATTTCTGGACAAGTTTCCAAGAAGCAATGGGGACCCGACTAAACTTAAGTACTGTATATCATCCCCAGATAGATGGACAAAGTGAAAGGATGATCCAAACCCTTGAAGACATGCTCCGAGCCTGTGTAATCGACTTCGGTGGAAATTGGGATGACCACTTACCGTTAATAGAATACTCCTATAACAATAGTTATCATACCAGCATCAATGTTGCCCCATTCGAAGCACTGTATGGACGAAAGCGCAGAACTCCAGTATGCTGGACAGAAATAGGAGAAAGTCAATTATCAGGTCCCGAGATTGTACAGGAAACCACCGACAAAATAACTCAAAGAAAGGAAAGACTGAAAACGGCTCGAGATCGCCAGAAAAGTTATGCAGATAATCGACGTAAGCCGTTAGAATTCCAAGTTGGGGACAAGGTACTATTAAAAGTTTCTCCTTGGAAAGGAGTAGTTCGGTTCAGTAAGAAAGGAAAGCTAAGTCCAAGGTACATAGGACCATTCACAGTTACCCAACGAATAGGACCAGTTGCCTATCAACTACAACTACCAGAAGAGCTAGCCGGAGTACATGATGTGTTTCATGTATCTAATCTCAAGAAGTGTTTGTCTGACGAATCACTAGTAGTACCTATTCAAGATATAGAGGTAAATGAAAAGTTGAAATTTGTGGAAAAACCTCTTCAAATAGAAGACAAAAAAGTCAAGTTCATCAAGCACAAAAGATTGGTGCTAGTCAAAGTAAAGTGGGATTTGAAAAGAGGACCTGAATACACATAGGAGTTACAATCGGAAATGAAGCGAAAGTATCCTTACTTGTTCCAGTAAATCTCGAGGACGAGATTTTAAATAAGGTGGGGAGGATGTAAGGACCTGCACGAAAATGTCCTAGAACACTCCGTAAGTGAAAACCCGGACCCCTAAAACCCTAAATTTCATGAAAAAATCAAGAAAATCCAGTTTTAATAGTCGGTCGCGGGCCGCGTAAGAGTTAACCAAATCTTACGCGGGGCGCGACAGCTTGACAAAACTCCGGATAACGATCAAGGCCACGTGTTAGACACGTGGCAGACCTATGCCGTGACACGGCAGCCCAAGCAGTAGCTAGAGTGGCCCTCACGGGGCGTGTAGAACGGCCTTAGGGCCTACGCGGGCCGCGACAAACTCAAAGAGTTGCTATAAATAGGACGTTGCATGGCCTTTCTTCTGTGTTCAAAAATTACTTTCAAAAACGTCAAAATTCTGCTTAAAAACGTGTGTTTAAGTGATAAGACGCTGCTACGATCACAGGGTAATAACTCGATCACTGCTACGATATAATGTCCTATCGATTGAAACCGATCTGATGGATGTTTAAGTGCTGGCTAAATTCGGGCTATACTTTGTCATTCGTCATGAGGGTTTTGATTTCGTGAAGTTATCGTAAATGTTGTATTAAGTTACTAACCTAGTCTCGTTACATTGTTTAACTAGGTTACCAGGCTTACTCAGTAGGCAAACTCTGTCCAGTTAAACTTGCAATGTGAGTTATTCTCTTTTTACCAAATTGTTTCCAAAACCCTATTTGTTTTCAAAGTTATAATTACAGGGATTAAGTCTTTGTAATCTTCAATTACTGCCGGTATGTGGGGTTTTGTATACACTACTTGATAATATTCACCATTGGACAACGGGTTAGCCAATGGGTGATATGACCATAGTCACAGATACGGTCGAGTGACAAACACCGATTTGGGGTAATTGGTTGATATATAAACATTGTAATCGCTCTTAATACTGTATATTATAACAATGTGTCGTTTTGTACAAATTGAATGACTCGCCAGTATTTCCCCGCTGATAAAATCTTTTTAAACATGTTTCAGGTGATTTACTGTGAACAAGGAAAAAGTGTCGTGTAGCACTACCAGCTTGAATGAAGTGGCTCAGTAAATAAATAAACATGTTTTTGTAAACAGAGGATTTCCTAGTGAAATTCCTTTATTGTAAATTACGGGGGTTGTCCCGAAACCTGAAATAAAATAATTTGGTATTTTCAGTATAAATGATCCTGTTAAAATTTCCACGGCCAAGTTACATACCAATACCATGGGTTTCTGTCCCGCGGCGTCCGAACCGGGAAACTGGGTCGGGGGCCGTGACACTGTCCTAGGATGACCTGCACTTCTGTCCTCCGTGCGGCCTATGGGGTAAACCCATGTAGCCGTCGCAAGGTCCAGGAAGTGAGGGTTTTTAACCGGGATGCTAAGTGTAGAATCTGATCTTGTCTTTGCTTTGGCCTCGCGTGCGACCTAGGTTTTATCTAATTAGTCAGTTTTTGGGGCTATACCCCTTCAAGTCCCCCAGTCCAGTGCTGATTCCATGCACGAAGTAAGTGGTTGGAGCTCTGGACTAGAAAAAGGAGTTAAGTGAAGCCTGGTCCTGCTTGCGTCTCTTACATGCGTCTTTTTAAGCTATGACAGTTGGCACGCGTGCAATGTGTGACCATTGCTACGACGCAGCTGCCAGGCTTGGTGCCTGAAGAGTCATGCCATAATGCACTGGATAATCTTTCTGGGCTTTGTCTCATTTGGTTTAGGGGCTGGCACACGTGTGCATTAGTGTTAGATGCACGCGGCGCAGCTCCTTTAACTTGTTGCATAAGTTACATGTGTTTTTTGTGTGGGAAATTTCTTGAATTTTAATCTTCACAGGTTGGTGCAAATGTCGTTGATGGCGACGTTTAAGTTGACTGCTGACACGGTAATCATCATACTGTCACTGCACCTTTTCCTCTTTTGTCATTCGAGTGAGGCCCACGTGTGCGTGGTAACCGTCACCCCATAAATCCCGCCTTACGTGTCGATCCCTAATTGGGTACGCGCGCGGCGTGTCCGGCATGGTTACCCAACGCATTAAATGCGATTGGTATATATATTCGAAGATGGAGAGAGAAGCATTACCGTTTCTTCCAATTATCTCCTTCCTTCTCTAATCTTTTCCTTTGAATCTTCAAATCTTCAATGGTTTCTTCAGATCTTCAAGGGTTTTCCAGAATTTCCTTTGATTTTTCATCAAAGTTTTCCAGATATTCAAAGTATTTCCACTCTAATATTCTGATGACGACGGAAGAACCAGTATCTGTTGAAGAAACTGTTGGTCCATTGTCGGTGTTAAAATGGGACAAAGGTTTGTTTGAACAAATTGTTAGAGGGCATCGATTTCCGGTGGATTGGGATGCCCGGTATCCCTCACAAGGTTAAACGGCAGCTGATGCACCACCCGGATATATCACTTTATTTGTCGATTTCTTCATAGAAGGTAACTTCCGTCTGCCGGCGACCCACTTTATGGTGGCGATATTGCATCACTATGGCTTCCACATTTCCCAACTTAGCCCGATGGGCATGGTGAGAATTCGTCACTTCGAATTCATCTGCAGGTCCCAGGGATTAGAGCCGTCAGAAGAAAAATTTAGGGTTTTTTACCAGTTGATCCGCACGATAGGGTTTTATTCTTTTGCCCCCCGCAACGTGAAGAAGATACTTCTAAATCCACCGAAAAGCTTCCACGATTAGAAGATGAAGTTCTTCTTTATACGAGAGGAAGTTATTCTGATTGCCATGCTGTTCCGTGCTCCTGACGCAATTGACAAGGAAGATCTCCTGATTCTGAAGAGGGAACCCTTGTTTGAGAAGTAGATGGCGACCCCCAACAGAGTATTTGGTGAACAGGTCTTGGTCGCGGCCGGTATGAGTGACAAATGGCCAGCGCAAAGCAAGGAAGTTCCTGTTTTGTTGCTCGATGGAGAAGGTAAGTTCACTACTCTGTTGTCTTTTTCTTTTAAGAAGGCTTGTGCCTGACTTTTGCTCTCTAATGCAGAGGTTGCGCTTTATCAGAGTGCATTCCTAACCTTTGGAGGAGCTATGGGAGTGAAACCCTTAGGTGATGGTGAATTTTTTGGGACAAACAGATTAAACCAAACTTCATGTACGCTTCAGCGGAGGTATTTCCTACTCCCCCTGTGGCAACCGAAGGTGCGCGCATCCCAAATCCAAGACCATTGCGTGGTGTGACTTCTGCTGGGAAAGAGTTTGTTTATATTTCCAGCGAGGAGTCCGTCGGTTCGTCAAATCATGAGTTAAGTTCATGGGCTGATGTGTTTGCAGGTGTGTTGCGCGACCTGGGGATTGACTTCGAGGAGAAGAAAACCAAAAAGGCTGCAACGTAGAAGAAAACTATCGTCACTAGAGGAGTGACCAGTAAGAGGGGTGCGGCCACCCGCGCAACGTCTGAAGCTGCTGCTAAAAACGTACTCTCCGTTTCCATCAGAGTAACCCTGAGGATTATGTTGTTGCCAGTGACTCACTAGAAGGACTGCGTAATATAGGTGAAAAACCTTAGAGCAGCGTGGGTGCGGCGGCTAGGAGTGTTGGAAGTGCAGGATCGAAAGGTCCTAACTCCGGCGTGACCCCCTCTTCCATTCATGAAGTAGAAGAGATTGAGGTGGAGGCTGAAGCTGAAAAGCTTATTAGAAAAAGATCACGCGTGGAGACAGCTGCCACTACTCCTCCTGCAAAGAAGGCTGCGACAAGCAGGCCTATCGGAAAACAAGGGAGTTTGAGGAGCCTGTATCGGTTTCCGCCGGGTAAATGCCCGCATTTCTTTCTTATCTCTTTTTGACTTGGTGATTTTGTTAACTTTTACTTCCATTTCAGAAGTTGCTGTGAAGAAGCCAGAGATTGAGGCGAGGACGCCAGAGGTTGAGGGGAAAAGGCCAGAGGCAAAGAAGCCAAAATTTACCATTATCTCTCCAAAGGCTTCCACTGTGGAAGGGAAAACTGTTGAGAAGGAGGTTGTTGTGGTGCAGAATGAGGAGCCTGTTACTATTCAGGAGGAGGTGCAGGGTCCGGAGGTCGTAAAGATCGCAAGGCCTGACCAGCCTGTTATTACGCGTAAGGAACCTCAAGTTCAAACTGAAAATCCCACCGCGCAGCAAACTGCCCATATTCAGACTGAAACAGTTCAAACTACTACTGGGGATTCTGCTGGCGGTGTTCAAGTGGAGGGTGTGTTGAAAGAAGCTACTGGTGGTGGTGCTGGCGAATCAGGCACGGCTGCTAGGAAGGATGCTTTAGGGAAGAAGCCTAGGCAACCGTCTCCGATCCGAGCAGAAAATACATTGGGCGACATTTATTAGAAAACATATGACGAAAGTCGCGCAGATGAACCTCACGTCCCAGTCTGGAACCTGAAGCAAAAAAGACACCTTTGCTGACTTTGGGCCGTGTAGGGAGTGGTTTTTGGGTACTGTCCCACTGGCGGAGGTGCGTCGGCAGAGGGAGCGTGGGCACGGCAATTTGTACCGATCATATGTCATGGGCCAAGCCAACACTAACTCTACTGGCCATCAAATCCTTCGTGAATGGCGGATGATGCACGTGGAGCGTGCAGGCTGGAAGAAGTATCGCGAGCGCTTATCTGCTGAGGCCAAACTATTTGAACAAATGCAGGCCAAGTTTCAGGAGGAGAAGGCTGCGTTTGACAAAGAGAAAAAGTCCGAAGAGTGGGGACTTCAGGGTTTAAAAAACAAGCTCTAGGCTAGCGAAGATACCCTTGCAAAGGAGCGTCGGGAGTGGCTCGAGGCTTGTAAAAACAAGAACAAGAAGATGTTTTCTGCTTGCACAAAAATAACTAATCTTGAAGCTAAGGTTCAGGGATTGAAGAAGTCTGAAGCAGACTTCAAAGAAAAATATGAAGAAGCCAAATCACACTGCGAGCGTGTTGAGGTTCTTCGGGCTAGCTCCCTTTCTCCTTTTGTAACCGGTTAAAGTGTATAATTTTTTCTAACTCTTGTCTCTATTGCCTGACTTGTAGGTTGAACTAAATGCCCAAATCCTTAGCAAGGATAGGGATTTAGCTGGCAAGGACTCGGAGATTGCAGAGTTGAAACGCAGGTTGCGTGAGCAGCAGAAAAGCGAGTCTTTAGAGATTGACTTGGGTGCGGAGAAGGTGAAAGTTGATACTGCCGAAGAGGCACGTAAGGCCGCCGAGGAGGCGCGTAAGATCAACACTTCCGCTCTGAACATTGCCCAGAGAAACTATGCTGACGCTCAATCTATTGTGGACACCTTGCTTTCTGACTCAGAATGGATGCAACACCATGGAGTAGCGCATGTAAGTATATGTCCCTTCCTTTCTTGCCTTAGGTGATCGTAACTTGTCTTTGAATATGTTGGTTTGTTGACCAGGTTGCCAACTCCATTTTGAATGCTACTGAGTTAGACAAGGCCGTGGCTAGGCTAACGGACGCCGCGCGTGCTGCTCGCCACCGTGCTGGCTATGTGAGTGCACGCAGCATGTAGAAGCAGCTCTTAAGCAGCATTTCGGCACACGCCACTGCTCAGTTAGTGAACAGGCAGATGACATGTTGGTTAAAGCTGAAGAAGTGTGTGATAACCTATCCTTACCGATAATGGACCTCGTCACGGAGGCGATCAAGCGTGACGACTATGTTTCGCAGTTAAAGCTCATCTTTGAACCCTCGGAAACAGTCGAAATTACAGATGGAGAGGTGGAAACAGGAGATGGTGGCGCGGATTAGGTTGATAGGGGATTGCTCGTATGATGTTTAGGCTTGAATGCCTTGTAATATTTTTGACTTACTTGTTTGTAAATGTTGCGCTTGTGCGCTTGATATATGAAATTAAGTTTGCACTTTCATTCTTTGTCAAAGTTACAATTATTGCATCGTTGTTAGAAACTTTGTTTAAGTTAGCGCGAATGAATGTAAGTGTGGCTTGTGCTGAGTATTGTTGCCCGGCTTCGCACTGTGATCTCGGAAACCTTTGAGGCTTAACTCAAGAGCTCGTAATTTACTGAAGTGTTTTCGTGCTAATCAAAAGTTTGACATGCATTTGTAACTTGAAATAAACACAATGAATAATCATAAGAAAATGTAAACAACTTTTGCATTAAACATTCATAAGGCGCATGGCCATCATACATGAAAAGTTGTGTTACATATAGCACTTGCGCAGTTGTTGCGCATTCTACGTCCGCAGGATGATATGACCGTCTAAGGTGCGCAGTTTGTACGCCCATTTTCCTAACACTTCGTGAACGAGGTATGGACCCTCCCACTTGGGTGCTAGTTTTCCAGGGCGCTTGGCATTAGAGGCCACGTTATCCCTGAACACATACTCTCCTGGGTTGTACGTACATATGCGCACCCTCACATTGTAGTATCGTTCCAGTTGAGTTTTTAACTTGGCCTCTTTTATGCAGGCGTTCTCGCGCCGTTCCTCGAGCAGGTCCAAGTCCAATCGACGCTCCGCCTAGCTGTTGACTGTGCTAACTGCCGTTAGGCGTGGGAGGGGATGTCGATTTCAGCTGCGATGACCGCCTCTGAACCATAGACTAGGCTAAAGGGGGTCTCGCCATTACTTGTCTTGGGCATGGTGCGATGAGCCCATAAGATGCTTAGGAGCTCATCGACCCACCCTATTGGTTCCGTGCCCAGCCGGGCTTTGATCCCTTCCACTATACTCTTGTTAACACTCTCCACCTGGCCGTTGCCCTGGGGGTGCGCAACGGAGGAGAAAGTGTGTTCTATGTTCAGCTCTTTCATCCGCTTCTGGAGATCTTCAGAGGCAAAATTCGTGCCATTGTCTGTTACTATCTTGAGTGGAAGGCCGAAGCGACAGATGATGTGCTCCCAAATGAACTTCCGCACAATCATTACCGATATTGATGCTAAGGCCTTTGCCTCCACCCATTTTGTAAAGTAATCGATGGCCACGATAATGAACTTGACCGCGCCGGGTGCCTCGGGGAAAGGACCAACCATATCAATACCCCACTGCTGGAAGGGTCATGCTGTCGAAATTGGGATAAGGTCATTTTTTGGCCGAAGAGTCTCCGGCGCATGCCTTTGGCAGGCATCGCATTTGCGCAATTCGTTCATAGCATCGATGTGCATGCCCTGCCAATAGTAACCAACGTTCATGATTTTCACCACGACCATGCGCGGCGAAGCGTGTGTCCCACAGATACCTTCATGGATATCTCGAATCAAGTAGTTCGCATCTTGGGGGTCCACACAGCGCAGCAGTGGACCCAAATAAGACCTTCTGTAGAGGATGCCTCCATCCATTTGGTAAAACAGGGCCTTGTTCTGAATTTTTCTACCTTCTGCCTTGTTCTCCAAGAGGATCTCCCGCCTGCAAATACTGTATGATAGGTGTCATCCACGAGGGTGGCCCTATCTCTATGACGTTTACTTGGCGCAGCAGTACAGAGAGGATTTTCAGGACTTCAATTCGAACATCTTTTGCAAGATGTTGAAATGCTGTTGAGGCTAGTTTGCTGAGCGCGTCAGCCGGCTTGTTTTCGCTTCGGTTGATGTGAACAACCTTGTACGAATTAAACTGCTGGAGTAATTTCTTTGCCTGCTCCAGATATAGTGCCATTACCTCACCCTTCGAGTCGTACAACCCATTGATTTAGCTGGCGATCAACAGAGAATCTACATGCGCTTGTAATTTTTTTGCTCCCATCATGATGGCTAGGCGCAGGCCTACCAGGAAAGCTTCGTACTCAGCCTCGTTGTTGGTGTTTTTGAAATCCAACCTAATAGCATAAGTGAATTCGTGTTTTTCTGGGCTGACTAAGCGTAAACCTGCACCTGCGCCGTCTTCGTTTGATGTACCATAGGTGAATAGCAACCAAAGCTCATCCGATGGGTCTTGAGCGGGTTTATCAATTGCCTCACATTCCTTTATCTTGTCTGCTAGAACCTCGGTGACAAAATCTGCTAAAACTTGGCCTTTGATAGCTCGGCGTGGCCTGTACACGATGTTGTGGCCCCCCAGTTCAATTGCCCACTTCGCCAATCGACCCGAGATTTCAGGCTTTTGTAGAATGGTACCAATGTGAAAATTAGTGAGGACTGTGATAACATAACCAGTAAAATACCTTCGCAATCTTCGTGAAGCATGTAGCAGCGCGAGGACCAACTTTTCCATTATTGAGTATCGTGTTTCTGGGTCTGTAAGCATTCTATTCACATAATAGATTGGAGTCTGGACTCCTTCCCTTTCCACGAGCAAGACTGACCCGATTTCCTTGTCCGAAGCGGACAAGTACAAAACGAGGGGCTCTTTTTCAAATGGTGCTGTTAAGGTAGGGAGTTAGATCAAGCACTCCTTCAGTTGTTAGAAAGCTGCCTCGGCTTCCGTTGTCCATTTAAACTCATTCTTTTTCACACAGTTGCGCAGTGTGCTAATGAAACGAAAAGACTTTGCCGCATGGTTTGACAAAAATCGATTAAGTGCAGCCAAACGGCCGACTAGTCTTTGCATCTCCTTGATGGTGCGTGTAGATGGCATCCTTTCAATTGCTTGAACCTTCTCAGGGTTGACCATAAAACCACCATTTGTAACCATGAAACCCAAAAATTTACCTTCTTCCATCTCAAAAGAACATTTGCTCGGATTGAGCTTCATGTTCACGCTTCGAAGGGAGTTGAAGGTTTTCTCAATGTCTTTCAGCATTTGGTCTTCTTCGGGACTTTTGATCACTAGGTCGTCGATGTACACCTTAATGTGTTTCCCGATGTCATCACCAAAAGTCTTATCCATTAATCGCTGGTATGTCACGCCAGCATTATTGAGCCCTAAGGGCATCTTAGTGTAACAAAATATACCGATTTAAGTGCGAAATACGGTCTTGTCTTCATCTTCCAAGGCCATCTGGACTTGATGATAGCCTTTGTAACAATCCAAGAAACATTTCCACCTGAATGGTGCAAGAGAGTCTATCTTTTTGTCAATCCCAAGAAGTGAGTAACAATCTTTGGGACTTGCCTTATTGAGATCTGTATAGTCGACGCACATGCGCCACCCTCCACTAGACTTCTCGACCATGACAGGATTCGCCACCCAACTCTGATAGCGCACTTTGCGCAAGATACCTGCCTTCAGGAGCTAACAAACTTGTTCATTCATCGCTTTTGTCTTGGCCTCGCCCAGGCTGCGCTTCTTTTGGACTTTTGGCTCAACAGATGGATAAGTATTCAAACTTGTTCATTCATCGCTTTTGTCTTGACGGTGTCCAGGCGAATATATCCATGTTCTTGAAAAGCAGTTGTTTCAAATGTGACCTGATGTTTGGGGAAATTGTGTGGCCGATCGTCACAGTCTGCTCTGGATACTTGCGATTCAAGATCCATTTTTCTGGTTCGGTTGGCGTAACCTTGCGGGACTTCGCTGGCCGAGCTTCCCCCGTTGCCATAACCTCTTTCCTTGAATAGATAATTGCCACCCTCGTCTCAGTTGCGAAACCGATGGCTGAGTGGGGATTGGAAGTTACCATGCTCATTTCTCCTTTAGTCTCTCTTCCAATCAATTGGGCCGACTAAATTGATAAGTAGCATTTCGTGAAATTTTGAAAATCAAGAAATGAGCGTTTACGATAATTTTAAGAATTTCGTGGATGTGAGAGGATGTGAAAATAGATTGTAGGATAAGAAGTAGGTTTAAATAGGCAATGCATGTTGAGATGAATAAGAATGTGAGTAATAATGATCAATTTGGGTATAAACGTGAGAGTGTGTACATAATAAAGTCTATTAAAAGTAAGTCTTGGTAACAATCACCTAAGTAAGGGAATCACCCCCTAACTCGTTGGTAGGTCGTTGTAAGATGATAAAAGAAACGGAGTTAGTCGTCAAGGTAAGGAAATCACTCCTATCTTGATGATATGCCTCCATTTATTGTTACAATATAAATAAAATTATGTGAAATCATGTATGTGAATAATGTATAAATGTATGAAAAAGTATTAGTAAGATATATGCGTAAAAGTGAAATTTCAAAAATAATTCGAATTCGAAAAGAGGGAATTGCATCATAAATGATCGAGAATAATAAAACGTAATTCGATTAAAACTTGGATGGTTCCAAAACGGAACGTTGACTAACCAAAGTGGTCAAAAGTTCTTTTGAATTTGAAAAGCATGCTTTGGCCTAATAGGTGGTATACTCTCGCCGACATGTCGGTTAACGGTATTCACCCTTCCGGTTACTACATGTCCCAATTCAATTGAAACTTCGAGACTTGGCGGGATTTATGAAAAAAAATCAAGGAGTGGGACTAGTCGACAAGATGCGGGTTTCACCCCTAACTTGACGATTTCGTGCCCTAAGTGTGGTTGGTACTCGTCGGGTCAAAATGTAATTTCGACATGTTGACGAGGGTCCACTAGAATTTGAAATTGAAATTCTTCATCAAGGTGAGGACTTCACTCCTAACTTGATGACGAATCTCGTGTAAAAAGAATAGGTAGATTGAGAGTCGTTCACCAAATTGTGGGTTTCACGCCTATTTTGGTGAAGGTGTCTCGTTTGTATAATACGAGTGTTTTGTGGATTTAGAATAGTCGAGTAAAATATATGAGGAAAAGCATATGTTGAAGATTAAATAAACAAGTATAAACTTGACGAGAATGGCACATAAAGAATGAAATATTAAAACAAATATTAACACATAATAAAACAAGTATTAACACATAGGAATAGCATGTCAAGTATGGTACACAAGGATAAAACGACATATATGTTTAAAAGGCTCAAAGAGAATAAATAAGAAACACCTAAAGTGGCATGCATGTAGTTTCAAGCAAAACATAAGAATAAGGTTCTAAAACTATAGACTAGGCAAAAGCATTCCTACTTTTCCTAATTCCCTATAGTTATGGCTCTGATACCAATCTGTCACACCCCAACCGATGGCGGAAACATCGGGATGAGATGAACAAATTGCTCAAAACATCATAACACTATGTGACAATACAAATTAAATTGGATTTCATAAATTGCTAAAGTATAATACAAGGAATCAACATAAACAACATTGTTTCGAATATACAACAACAAAATAGTTTAATCTAGGTGTGTTTCTAAGTCCACTTAATCTTGTTTCTTCACTTAGCATCATCTTGTCTATCATCCTGCAACATGTATTAAAATATATCAACAAAAAGTTGGAGAGTACACAAGTTTGATACATAGTATAACATAGAATAAAATTGTTTAACGTGCTCGTATCCAACATGAACAACAATATGCAAGTTACTAGTACGCTGAGATTGTGTAACAATATGTTCAAACCCAAGAATCCAATGCGTTAAAATAGCCTATCCCAAAGTATCGCGGGAGGTAACATGTTTAACTTAACAATACCCCAAGTCTCGTGGGCGGTGCATTACTCCTATAGCACTATAATTGTTAAGGTGGGCTAGCAAAGTTATTGAGCATATATCAACACAAATAGTTTACGTAGCATACGAGATTAACAAGCATCAAATTGTTCAAAGTTTCACTCCCAATAGTCTAGCGGGAGATTAACATGTTTCAATATGGATAGAGTGTGATTCAAATAGTTTCAAGTGTTTTCGTGTTTTTTTTTACATAGAATACATGTTGCACCCAAAAGTGTTTAAAAGTAAAATGGGTTCGAGTATACTCACAAAATTGCATATGCTTTCCGATTATCCAAAGTGATGAAGTTGTTGAGACTAGAAAGTTGAATGTGTTCGATTTGGAGTTTAAGAGGTGTTTACATATGGTTCTAGGGATTTGGAGTTTAAATAACATGAAAATAAACATATGAAAATAATCATCTAACACCTATGACACTTGTTCGTGACACTATGAAACTCTAAAAGAGTTTAAATGTTTTCATGGAACAAGGTTCCATTAGAATCGTGACAAGTTGTCAAGGCCTAAGATGATACAATCTACTAGCTTGACGAATGTCCATTAGTTCATCACCAAGAGTTCGATTATTTGGTTGTAACATAAGTATTACATAGTGTATATTACATCATATATGTCAAGCATGAGGTAGAAGATTAAAGTCTTCATTTAGGCACCTCTAAGTGTCATAGAATTCATGCATGAGGTAGGAAGAACAAGCTTCCATTTAGGCACCTCTATTGTTCACCACTACACTTGTTGTTATAAACAACTAGGAGGGTCATGAACTTACAAGAATAATGAAATACAACATCTAATCTATGAGAAAACATCAAGAAGTTAGTGGATTTTTATGAAAGATAGCCCAAGCTAGTCTAACAATCACACATTCATCAAGTTTCAAACTTGAACACTTCTTGTGGGTAAAACCCTAACCAAAACAGAACGTTTGTGAGGTTTTAACCTCTGATTTAACATTTCTCAACCTTGTTTTTAAGCCCAACTAACCATTCGATTGATTATGAGCATTAGGACATAGGTTTGAGATGAGATTAACTCAAGTTTACTAAGTTTAACAAAGTTTTAGATGAAAACAGAAAAATCAGTCAACTTTGGAGCCTTTTTGGTGACGTTCCGGGGCCTGGTTTTCCATGGAAAACCAATGGAAACGTAGCTAAGGTCAAACCAAAGAAGTAGGAAAAAGAATCGAGTGGATCGGATAAGAAATGAGTGAGTTATGCATATTTTTGTAAGAGAGGATGAATCTGCTCGAACTTGTGTTTTGCAGCTGATTTGAGGCTGATTTGGGAGAGCTTTTGATGATTAGAAAAGTGTTAAAAGCTTGGAGAATGATGGGTTTTTATAGGGAAGAGTTTAGGTTAGTTTGTAGTTGGATAATAAATGCTAAACATGGTTTAAACTCAAGAAAAACACAAAAATCCGCCAAAATTCGCACTGAAAAGGGGTATGGTCGCGGCTGACAGGTTCATTTAAGCGAGTGTATAATGGAATTTTGGGTCGGGTTCTAATCGACGTGAACACCCAGCTCAGCTGGTTTGTGAGCGTGTGTGTGAGGATCTTGACCCGGGTTCGAATCCCGTTGTCTGCATCTTTTTTTTTTTTTTGATTAATTATTTCCCTCTTTTCTTTTATTAAAAACCATTCTCCTTTCAGCCAAATACAAAATTAGTCCCTGAACTTTAAAGTTTCAGTTATTTACTCTAACAACCCTCATGTTATGTTATTTTTAAAGGACTAACTTTATAGTTTAACTAACTAGGTTAGTTTGTATATACTAACTTTAAAATCTAACGAAACTAACTAGATTATTATAAAAATAAACTTTTAAATAGTAAAATTAATTAATTTAATTAATTAAATAAATTAGGATAGGTAAACAACCATATTTTTGAACGAATAAAAATCTTTAAACGATTATTCATTTCACGAAGCTTTCGAGTCTCATTATTTTAAGAGTTTTAACTAGTTTAACGAGTATCAAGTGTCGATAAAGAATCAAGAATCCTTGAATAATATTTCGTTCGAACGAGAATTTAATTATCAGTTGCACATAAGACTAACGTGAATACACAAAATAGCTTCATTTTCATTATGATCAAGAGTCTCGAATTACAAATGAAACGAAAGTAGATTACAAGAGAGTACAAGTGTCTAAATATGGAAAGTACAACACGTCTTGCTAAAATAGGAAAGTGCGAAAATGCGGAGCGTTACAGTCTCCCCTCCTTTAGGAAATTTCGTCCCGAAATTTATTCAAGAGGAAGACTTGAAGAGTTTTGGCGAAAAGGTGATTCTTCAAACTGAGACTTGAAAATTTCGAAACGTAAAAGGTAAGAAATTTCGAAGAACGACAAGATAAATTTGTAAAGGAGTTCGTTTGTCTAAATGATTTCAGGTACTAAACATAATTGAAAACGTAAGGGTGCGTATATGGTTAAAGCGAGTTTAAACAAGTTTGAAAATCTCAATTGGATATGTATTAAAATGTGTCGTATTAGGAAGAGGAATCTTGTGTGAAATGGTTTATATTTTGATGAAAGTGGGGTAGCTTGCATAGGAAGTTTTAAGGATTGTATAAAATCGCACATTTGTAAAAGTTGTTTATTGAGAGGAGCGAGAGAGTTTGGTAAATAAGTGATAACGGTCTACTACGTATGTTTACACAAGAATAAAGAATAGAAAGATGGTTTTAAAGGTAAAGAGATAAGCTAGGATTCGAATGTTTAAACCGATGTGATTGTGAATGAGGTTCGTATAAGAGGACAAGGAATAACGGAGAATAATGAGAGTATAAAGGTGAACGATTGATGTTGAATACACGAATGCGAGTATCAGAAATAGCATAAGCACTGGATAGACGAAAGTAGCGTGCTTAAGAATGAAGTCTCGTCGTGGATAATCGGATATAATGCGTTTGTGAGTTGTTTAAAGTTGAATTAGGTCCAAAGGTTTGCAAAGCGCTTAATTACTCATGGCACATTCTACGAAAGTTTAGTAATATGGTGGGGACACTTATATATAGGATGTACCAGTGGCGTATCCACCATGTTTCGACCATGTTACATCCGTTTCGTTATTCGGTGCAGTGTTACATTCCTTGTTTTACCATACGCAGTAGTACACTCTATGGTTCTCATACGCCTATCATCATAATCCCGTGTGCACCCGTGATTATATTGATCGCCGCCTGATCCGCATAGCTTGTACTAGTTACGTATGAATTAAGGTATACATAAATTTGAAAATAAGATCGCGTGTATAAGGAAATGTAGCATATTAGCATGTTTGCGTTCCTAAATAGTATAAGACCAACGTAAGCGAATCCCTCGGTTTTCGCTCGCCTATAGATGCGAGCGTATAAACTTTAAGTAAAAAGCATGAACATAGTATGAGTTTAGATATGAACACGCATGTGAGCATAAACACAAAATGCATGTCGAGAGTATGAGCACAAGCATAACGTGTATGAAAAGCGAGTATAAATGTGAGTACAAATTTGAGCATGAACGAATGAATGTGATTATAATCATAAATCGTATAAATGAGTGTATAAACACAAGTATGAGTATATTAGAAGTCGTATAAATGTGAGTATAAATGCGAGTAGGAGTATAACATAAATCGTATAAATGAGAGTATGAATGCGAGTACGAGTATGAATACGAGTATAAATATGAACACAAATATGAGTATAAATATAAACACAAATTGCGTGAGTATGAATACGTGTATAAATATAGTATAAACATAGGATGCATGAGCATGAATATGAACGTGAATATAAGTGTAAAACATGGATGTTCGAGTATGAATAGACTATATGAGTATGAATATAAGTGTAGGATTAATCGTATAAGTATGAACAAAGTGTATGAACGTGAAGATAAGTGTAAGCATAATTGAAGAAGTATGAGTATAAGTAGAATGTATGAGTATGAGTATAAACATGATTGTGCTTATTAGTGTAAACATAATTGTATAAGTGTAGGTGTAAGTGAAGTGTATGAGATGAATGTGAGTATGACTATAGGTGTAAAACATGTTTAAGTATGAAAAATGTATGAGTGGAAATATGAATGTGATCATTAGTATAAACGTAAACGAGGGGAAATATAAGTACCAACGTATAATACATGAATGTGTATATGGGTATGAATATAGATACAAACAAAATTGTATAAGTGTGGATATTAACGTAAATGTATGAATTATAAACATAAATGTGTAAGTATGTATATAAGTGTAGATATAAAATGTATGGTTATGAGTGTAAGAAATAATTCTTTTCTTTGTAACATTAATCGAAACTTACGAATTAAAGCATGTAGAAGATTAAGAAGGTTTGAGTAAGAAAGAAAGCGAGTGGTATGCATGAGATTGTTGTGTGATATTAACTAGAACGTGTAAAATGATATGTGCGTGTAGTTGCTTGAGCATAATTGAATCAAAATAGATTAAGTCGAATTGGGAATGTAGAGTCTGGTTTATGCAAGTGAAGAGGATATAAAACATCCATTGGTTGCGTGAAATGGTACTTTGTTGAAGAATGAAATGCTACTCTTGTTTTTCTTTTTTGTTTTTTTAAAGAATTTACATAAGTTGAAAAATTATTGATTCTTATGAAGTTTCCTTGCCCACATGTTTTAAATTCATTTGACGTATCAAGTAACGTTTGAAAAGGTTCAAGAAGTTAATGAGGTTATTTTGAAAACGTTGATCCTTAGAAAAGAAATTTAGTATATGAGCTTAGTGATCGTGAAAAGTGTCCTCAATAAAATACTTTGTTGATTTTGAAAAGAGTTTTGGTAAACGATCGAATAATATTCGTAATATTTTGTATGAAAAGTTGGTTTGATTCTCGATTGAAAAATAACGATCCTTAGTATAATGATGCGAGATGAGTGTTCTTTAGTAATTACGTAGAATACGAAATTTTGTGGGCAATGGATTTATTGGGCCGACTAAATTGATAAGTAGCATTTCGTGAAATTTTGAAAATCAAGAAATGAGCGTTTACGATAATTTTAAGAATTTCGTGGATGTGAGAGGATGTGAAAAAAAGATTGTAGGATAAGAAGTAGGTTTAAATAGGCAATGCATTTTGAGATGAATAAGAATTTGCGTAATAATGATCAATTTGGGTATAAACATGAGAGTGTGTACATAATAAAGTCTATTAAAAGTAAGTCTTGGTAACAATCACCTAAGTAAGGGAATCACCCCCTAACTCGTTGGTAGGTCGTTGTAAGATGATAAAAGAAACGGAGTTAGTCAAGGTAAGGAAATCACTCCTATCTTGACGATATGCCTCCAATTATTGTTACAATATAAATAAAATTATGTGAAATCATGTATGTGAATAATGTATAAATGTATGAAAAAGTATTAGTAAGATATATGCGTAAAAGTGAAATTTCAAAAATAATTCGAATTCGAAAAGAGGGAATTGCATCATAAATGATCGAGAATAATAAAACGTAATTCGATTAAAACTTGGATGGTTCCAAAACAGAACGTTGACTAACCAAAGTGGTCGAAAGTTCTTTTGAATTTGAAAAGCATGCTTTGGCTTAATAGGTGGTATACTCTCGCCGACATGTCGGTTAACGGTATTCACCCTTCCGGTTACTACATGTCTCAATTCAATTGAAACTTCGAGACTTGGCGGGATTTATGAAAAAAAAAATCAAGGAGTGGGACTAGTCGACAAGATGCGGGTTTCACCCCTAACTTGACGATTTCGTGCCCTAAGTGTGGTTGGTACTCGTCGGGTCAAAATGTAATTTCGACACGTTGACGAGGGTCCACTAGAATTTGAAATTGAAATTCTTCATCAAGGTGAGGACTTCACTCCTAACTTGATGACGAATCTCGTGTAAAAAGAATAGGTAGATTGAGAGTCGTTCACCAAATTGTGGGTTTCACGCCTATTTTGGTGAAGGTGTCTCGTTTGTATAATACGAGTGTTTTGCGGATTTAGAATAGTCGAGTAAAATGTATGAGGAAAAGCGTATGTTGAAGATTAAATAAACAAGTATAAACTTGACGAGAATGGCACATAAAGAATGAAATATTAAAACAAATATTAACACATAATAAAACAAGTATTAACACATAGGAATAGCATGTCAAGTATGGTACACAAGGATAAAACGACATATATGTTTAAAAGGCTCAAAGAGAATAAATAAGAAACACCTAAAGTGGCATGCATGTAGTTTCAAGCAAAACATAAGAATAAGGTTCTAAAACTATAGACTAGGCAAAAGCATTCCTACTTTTCCTAATTCCCTATAGTTATGGCTCTGATACCAATCTGTCACACCCCAACCAATGGCGGAAACATCGGGATGAGACGAACAAATTGCTCAAAACATCATAACACTATGTGACAATACAAATTAAATTGGATTTCATAAATTGCTAAAGTATAATACAAGGAATCAACATAAACAACATTGTTTCGAATATACAACAACAAAATAGTTTAATCTAGGTGTGTTTCTAAGTCCACTTAAATCTTGTTTCTTCACTTAGCATCATCTTGTCTATCATCCTGCAACATGTATTAAAATATATCAACAAAAGGTTAGCGAGTACACAAGTTTGATACATAGTATAACATAGAATAAAATTGTTTAACGTGCTCGTATCCAACATGAACAACAATATGCAAGTTACTAGTATGCTGAGATTGTGTAACAATATGTTCAAACCCAAGAATCCAATGCGTTAAAATAGCCTATCCCAAAGTATCGCGGGAGGTAACATGTTTAACTTAACAATACCCCAAGTCTCGTGGGCGGTGCATTACTCCTATAGCGCTATAATTGTTAAGGTGGGCTAGCAAAGTTAATGAGCATATATCAACACAAATAGTTTACGTAGCATACGAGATTAACAAGCATCAAATTGTTCAAAGTTTCACTCCCAATAGTCTAGCGGGAGATTAACATGTTTCAATATGGATAGAGTGTGATTCAAATAGTTTCAAGTGTTTTCGTGTTTTTTTTACATAGAATACATGTTGCACCCAAAAGTGTTTAAAAGTGAAATGGGTTCGAGTATACTCACAAAATTGCATATGCTTTCCGATTATCCAAAGTGACGAAGTTGTTGAGACTAGAAAGTTGAATGTGTTCGATTTGGAGTTTAAGAGGTGTTTACATATGGTTCTAGGGATTTGGAGTTTAAATAACATGAAAATAAACATATGAAAATAATCATCTAACACCTATGACACTTGTTCGTGACACTATGAAACTCTAAAAGAGTTTAAATGTTTTCATGGAACAAGGTTCCATTAGAATCGTGACAAGTTGTCAAGGCCTAAGATGATACAATCTACTAGCTTGACGAATGTCCATTAGTTCATCACCAAGAGTTCGATTATTTGGTTGTCACATAAGTATTACATAGTGTATATTACATCATATATGTCAAGCATGAGGTAGAATATTAAAGTCTTCATTTAGGCACCTCTAAGTGTCATAGAATTCATGCATGAGGTAGGAAGAACAAGCTTCCATTTAGGCACCTCTATTGTTCACCACTACACTTGTTGTTATAAACAACAAGGAGGGTCATGAACTTACAAGAATAATGAAATACAACATCTAATCTAAGAGAAAACATCAAGAAGTTAGTGGATTTTTATGAAAGATAGCCCAAGCTAGTCTAACAATCACACATTCATCAAGTTTCAAACGTGAACACTTCTTGTGGGTAAAACCCTAACCAAAACAGAACATTTGTGAGGTTTTAACCTCTGATTTAACATTTCTCAGCCTTGTTTTTAAGCCCAACTAACCATTCGATTGATTATGAGCATTAGGACATAGGTTTGAGATGAGATTAACTCAAGTTTACTAAGTTTAACAAAGTTTTAGATGAAAACAGAAAAATCAGTCAACTTTGGAGCCTTTTTGGTGACGTTCCAGGGCCTGGTTTTCCATGGAAAACCAATGGAAACGTAGCTAAGGTCAAACCAAAGAAGTAGGAAAAAGAATCGAGTGAATCGGATAAGAAATGAGTGAGTTATGCATATTTTTGTAAGAGAGGATGAATCTGCTCGAACTTGTGTTTTGCAGCTGATTTGGGGCTGATTTGGGAGAGCTTTTGATGATTAGAAAAGTGTTAAAAGCTTGGAGAATGATGGGTTTTTATAGGGAAGAGTTTAGGTTAGTTTGTAGTTGGATAATAAATGCTAAACATGGTTTAAACTCAAGAAAAACACAAAAATCCGCCAAAATTCGCGCTGAAAAGGGGTATGGTCGCGGCTGCCAGGTTCATTTAAGCGAGTGTATAATGGAATTTTGGGCCGGGTTCTAATCGATGTGAACACCCAGCTCAGCTGGTTTGTGAGCGTGTGTGTGAGGATCTTGACCCGGGTTCGAGTCCCGTGGTCTGCATCTTTTTTTTTTTGATTAATTATTTCCCTCTTTTCTTTTATTAAAAACCATTCTACTTTCAGCCAAATACAAAATTAGTCCCTGAACTTTAAAGTTTCAGTTATTTACTCTAACAACGCTCATGTTATGTTATTTTTAAAGGACTAACTTTATAGTTTAACTAACTAGGTTAGTTTGTATATACTAACTTTAAAATCTAACGAAACTAACTAGATTATTATAAAAATAAACTTTTAAATAGTAAAATTAATTAATTTAATTAATTAAATAAAATAGGATAGGTAAACAACCATATTTATGAACGAATAAAAATCTTTAAACGATTATTCATTTCACGAAGCTTTCGAGTCTCATTATTTTAAGAGTTTTAACTAGTTTAACGAGTATCAAGTGTCGATAAAGAATAAAGAATCAAGAATCCTTGAATAATATTTCGTTCGAACGAGAATTTAATTATCAGTTGCACATAAGACTAACGTGAATACACAAAATAGCTTCATTTTCATTATGATCAAGAGTCTCGAATTACAAATGAAACGAAAGTAGATTACAAGAGAGTACAAGTGTCTAAATATGGAAAGTACAACACGTCTTGCTAAAATAGGAAAGTGCGAAAATGCGGAGCGTTACATTTTCGATCTCTTATCTTAAACTGATACAGTCATCAGTCAGATGGCCTATATCCTTGTGAAAATCACAATAACGATTAGGGTCCAGGCCCTTCTTGTTCGACATTGGTTTTGGAGCTTTGAAATCATGGTTTTCCGTCATCAGAACCTCCTTGGGTGTCTTGATGAGCGGAGTCCAATGCTTGTCTCAGTTCTCGTTCTTGATTGCTTTGCGGTGACCAATTCGATCGATCGTATCCCGTGCGTCCTCCTTTAATCAAGGCCTTTCTTCATAATCGCTGGATTGGTTGGACTTCCAGCCAGGGTTCTTGTTCTTTTTGCGCTTGTTTGAATCACGCGCGTTGTTTCTGTAATAGCGATCCTCGGAATAACTATACTTGCCACTAGTCAGTGACTCTTTTGTTTACGCGACGATTTTGGTTGTTGCCATTAGCTTATCCCATTCTTTATGCATGCCGGCTCTACTAGTGATAGTCCGGATTAGACTATCACAACGGATGGCCTTTTTGAAGTGGGCGCGCATCAAATCTACGCTCACGCTACCAATTTCCAAACACTCCTTTTTAAAGTGAGTGATAAAATCTTCCAACCCTTCATTCTCTCTTCGCCAGATATCCGTGACCTCAGATGTATCACGCTTGTAACGCCTTTGTTGGCTGAAGTGTGCCACGAACTGGTCTTGGAAATCAATTCATGATTTGATTCTTCCAGCGGGGAGGCTGTCGAACTATGCGCGAGCAGCTCCTGTGAGAGTTTGGACAAAGAGATGGCACCACATTGGCATGGTCTATCCGCCCACTACACCAACACTTGTAAAAATTGAATGTGATCATCAGGGTCAGTAAGGCCGTTAAACATACCCACAGTTTGTGGAAGTTTAGCTTTCTCCAGCGGAGCTAAACGATGCTTCGGATGAACTTGGAATGCTCTGCTGCTGCCGCTGGCCTGTAAACGAGACGGAAGTCATGCTCTGCTGCTTCATTATACGTGATGCACGGCTTCGGCTGGTATGATTCATGATTTTTCTGCAGGCGGTTGAAAACGGACGAGCTTTCTTCTTGACGGTAGGTGGAATCATTTTTGTCAGTGTTGTTTTCCCACTCGTCATTGATGTTGCGCGGCCCGAGCCGGCTATTCAATGGACGCCTTTGATGCGCATGGGATGGATGATCATAGTAGTTGTTTGTTTCCTCATAGGTATCGCGAGTGTCATGCACGCTTTGTCTTCTTTGAGAGGGGGGTCTATCATAGTGCCTTTGAACGTTCTGTTGAGAAGGTGTCTGGCGCGCCCCCTGACCTGGTGCAGGATTTGGTACCAAAGATGGTTCCGCCTGCAACATTGCCTGTTGCGCGCTTAACTGTGAATACACAAGATTCAAAGTTGCGTGTTGCTTAGCATACCAGGAGGCGAGTGTTTCCCCTTCTGGCAAACCGAACAACGTAGATATGCTTGAAGGTGCTGGAGTTGACGGGCCAGCACTGTGACTTGTTGGGGTAGCCGTTTGGGTGATGCAAACACCACTTGCGCGGGGTCCCCCAACATTTGCTGTTTCGCCCTCGATAAACTCGTCAATGGGAAGGTCTTGGACGTGCGAAGTGTCTTCCCCCGTTCACATTTGAGAGCGTGTCCCGAAATCGAAATCTAGTATTCCCTGATCAGCCATTGATCGAGAGAACAGAAAAACTCAGAAAAAAGAAGATGAAAGTGATTGTAACAAAGCGGTGGGCGCCAATGAAGAAACATGGAACTAATCTGGTGATTAGTTTGGGCTTATGCTTCGACAATAAGGTTAATCTTCTGTTTCTTTCCTAAGCCGTGATGCTAATCTTCCTGCAAAACACTAAAACACCCCGTTAAACTCGTTAAGAGGAAGGGAATAGGGGGTCTCCTCTTAACCACTCTCCGGCGTGAGAATAAGTATGCATTTTGAGGAAATAAGTGTGTGATTAATAGTGAGAGAGCAGAGAACATAATGAATAAACCTGTAGGAGAAGGCACCTATTTATAGCCGGAGTAGTGAAGAAGGAGATGGGCTGATGGGCCTTGGGCCTTGAGTCGACAACAAGCAATATCCTTCTTGTCCCCACTGCTACTGTGACAACTCGCATTTTAGAACTCGTTGTGCTTTAATGTAACTTATAGGAACATACGTGATTATTTGATGATGTGTTTGATTGCAATGAATGTTATGATTTTGTATACTTTATGTTACATAATTATAATTTGAACAAGTATGTTTGCTCGCACAAACAATTGGCCCAACCCCACTCGTTTTGAACCCGTGACCCAAAGGGCAGCCCAAGATGGGCCGGCCCCTATGGTTTTCGCATAACACCAAGGATGTGGTGGGTGACTCTCATAATTCTTTAATCATAAGATAATCACACCAAACCCTAGAGCTCCCTCCCCTCCTTCAAGGCCCGACGGCAGCCACCCTCAAGACGGAAGCTTTCTTGTTCTCGGCCCTAACACCCTTCTCGACGACTTATAATCTGGTTAGTGTGATTGTCATGTGCTGATTTTATTCCTTGTCGAGTTTGTGTGATTATGTTTCGATTGTTTAAAATAATAGGAATCATCATGTTAATTGTGTTGTTAGAATTGGATGGATAACATGATTAAAATCGATAACTTGTGCACATGAGAATTGTGATATGGTGATGTAGGGTGTTATGAATATAATGGCTAATTGATGATGATCATGAACTAGGATTTCACAATGATTGATGTTTGAGTTGTAACGAATTAGAGGTAGTTGTTAATGCTTGGGTGTGTGTGAGATGTTGTTAATCGATGCCTAGGGAGGTGTAATATGAGTGTCTTGATTTCTGTTATTCGATGATGATGATTATGTTAATTATGGTGGTTAATCATAAAAGGAATGATTAGGGTTTAAGTAAGTTAAGAATTGTAACTGTTTTAATCCTTGATTAGGGTGGAAAGAATGAGATTTATGTTTGCGTAAATTATGGGAAATTGGTTGACTGGTCCGATCGCACAAGAGAGTGTAATCGCACAACAGGAATTGAATCGCACAAGGGATTGGGCTCATGAGTTATTGGGCCGTACACCAAATGCAAAGCCCAAACCTAGTCGCACAAGTGGCCCAGTCGCACAAGGGGGTCCAGTCGCACAAGCAAGTCTGGGCCAAACCTTTCGTTGGGCTGCACTCTGGCCCACGAACAAGATGTCAGTCGCACAAGTCAGCCCAATCGCACAAGTTGTGGATTGGACTCACATGTTGGGCTGAACCTTCGTGTTGGACTGCACACATACGCTTTAACTTGATCACACATTTTGTTGGGCCGCATGAATTCATGAAATGATTTAACTGTTGAATGTTTTGATTGAACAATGGATTATGATGATAATATGATTATGTCCGATTATGTGTTATGTGAAGACATGTGTACAACGTGGTGTTATGAAACTCGATATATGTGAAACTAATGGATTACGGTAATCATATTAGGCTTTGATTGACTAAGTGTGAACAAGCATTAAGTCTAACCGAGCAAACCAAGGTGAGTTCATTCCTCTTGAGCTTGCGTCCCGGTGGGTGGGACAGTCATTGGGTATCCCTGAGAGGGATAGGTCTTTTGGGTAAATCAAATGGGTATTCCTGAGAGGAATACGTTTTGTGGTTAAAATCTGGAATTTTGGATAATATACTCAATCCCTATCACCTTTAAGTCCCATCTTGTTTGTTACCTGAGAGGTAACGGAGTATTAGTTGGTAGCGCTATCTAGGTTTGGCACCCTCACCCCGTACCTGAGAGGACGGGTGTGAACTAATGACTCAGTCATGCCCAATGCTTGATAGGAGCATTGGGGAAAGGGCAAAAATAAATCTGGAGCCGTCTTGTATTCGAGTTATTATCAACATTATAATCAAGGAACCGAACTAAGCACTTGGTAACTAACGTTTTCGTAAAACTATGAACTCACCAGCGTTGTCTGATACACTTGTTGCATGCTCGCAGGTCGTTAGGTACTATGGATAAGGAACTTGCTATCTGGATGGCTGGAGTGGTCATGGGTCGCACTGCTTGGATATGCATGATTTGCTTATTGATTTGACATACACTTGGTTTTGAAACACTTAAACAATGAATCGCTATTTGCTTCCGCTGAAACTATTTGACTTGGATTATGATTTATGAATGTTTTAACTTAATGAATGGGAATTTTGTTAAATATCTTGTGAGTAGTTCAATGTGATTGGTGGCTAGATCCTGGTACGTCACACGCCTAGCGGGGTTACCGCTTGTGGTATTTGGGGCTGTGACAGCTACAACCGTTAGTGCTTATGGGAGAGGATGGAGTTGGCGCACGCTGAATGGATCCACGTGTCTTGACCGTTGTCCTTGTTGTCTCTCTCCATTAGCGGCTGAGTGGAGATCATGGAGCAGGTGTCGTCGCACGCTGATTGGTGCCATGTATGCGTCTTTGTGTCCCTTCTTGTCTCCTGTACGATTGACAATCGTGGAGCACGATAGGATACAGCTTGTTGGACGCTGGTTGGCCCATTTCTCTACCACTCGTACCTTTTTATACTGTCCTAGTATGACCTGCACTTCTGTCCTCCGCGCGGCCTACGGGGTAAACCATGTAGCCGGCGCGAGGTTCAGGAAGTGAGGGTTTTTACCCGGGATGCTAAGTGTAGAATCAGAGCTCGTCTTTGCTTTGGCTCGCTCGCGACCTAGGTTTTACCTAATTAGTCGGTTTTTGGGGCCATACCCCTTCAATAGGGTACATGAATTCTCAGAGACACCTCTCTTAATACAACCTTATGACATGTAGTGACGTCTAGATGATTTGTAAATGATGTATGTATGTTGCTCTTTACCGAATGTTATCCATCATTGCTTTTGTTCACATCAATCTCCAACAAATGAAAATTTAACTGATTTGACCATACATTTAATGATTGTCACCAAATATATAGTAAGCAATAATTGATTGTTTAAATTCGCACATGCATTATAATGCTAGATAGTGTGAATTGATATAACAAGATGCTCAAATATAGATTCCATTCACAAGACGTTTTGTGTAGATTTTTTTTTTTAAAAATAACTTTTATTCACAACACCTTCGGATAAAAACGACCGGGGCAGCAACCGCCACAAAAAGCAGCAGCACAAAACTAAAATCTAAAGATGTACAAAGAATAATTACACCAATCATTTCATTAGAGATTATACAACTTAACGCTATGCTTAAGCCATAAGAAGCCCATAGACTTAGCTGATCCAGTTACATCTCCTGTTTGAAAACATCTTCGTGTTCCTCGCCTTTTACATGCTCAAACACTCGATGATTATCATCTGGTGCACCACTTTAGCCTCCTTCTTACCCAATCTACTAGTCATGTGCAATTCTAAAAGATCTCTAACCGAGAAAGCGAATAAGGGAGGCAATCTGCACTACAAAAAAATGTTATATTGGAAATTTGGTGAATGGATATTTAATATATTTGTAATTTAATGAAATTATAAATATTAATTAGAATCTTCATGTGGTGAATAAAAGAGAAACTCTTGAGTACGGCTTCTTGATGACATTTAATTAGTTTTATTAGAGTTTTTAAGTCTCTAATTAAGTGACTAATTAAGTGAAACCTTTCACTAATCCTTAAATCCTGTACAATTAGTAGGCTATGTGCAATTTTTGGTTATAAAAAGAGGATTGTATTGCTTGATACATGGAGAATACTAGAAGGAGGATGAACACTTGAAGACCAACTAGAAAGAGGAGTACTCTCTACTTGTTTTCCACCACCATCACATCCTTATTTGTTCCATAAGTTCAAACACTACAATTACCAGATGTAACCTCGGGCGCGTGAGCCATCTTCGGCAGTACATACTGCTTCGGCTGTTGTACCCTAGGAAACAGTCGCGTCGTCTTTAGTAGAGGCGCGAAATCTGTTTTAAGGGAAGCGTGTTGAATACGTGCCTCAACCAAAATCGTCAATGTTTTAGTGTGTTCTTTGTTGCAGTCAAGGAGTATTTTTCATGACTCAAGATGATGAATACTCGAGTCTAGGATGCTATCAAATGCGCGTGAAGACCCACCAGAGATGTGGCTTGAATCAAGATTGATATATAAAATTATATTTTATATTCTTTTTATTTAGTTATTGCAACCGGTATGGTACTATGATATTTCATACTAAGAACGAGAGTCTCATTATTATATATTTTGTAATTATATTTTATAAAAAGTGAACCTAGTTCCTACATGTTACACCATCCCGACGATGTCACCAAGCAGACCGAGAAGATATGATCAGCTGATTCCGTCCCATCGTCGCATAGAACACATAGTCCAAAATCAACCTGAAGGTTCCGTCTTGCCAACGCCAAGCGGGTGGGAGCCAGTGAAGTTTCACTATCCAAGCAAAAATATTGTAATTAAATGTTTTGTGTAGATATTCAACTAATTAAATAATTTATTGAAAGTGAGTGAAACATTAGTGTCACCATTAACTCGGGTCATTAGAGTTTCGGTCTAACCCTTAAAATATACCAATAATCTTGCACCGCCATTAACTTGGGTCGTTTATGTTTTCTATGTCTATGTAGAGTCAAAACATGTTGATGCTCTTAGAAGAGGTTAAAGGTTTTGGATGGGGCTTCGGGGTGGGTAAGCTCCTGCCTTTGCGCAGAGATAACACCAAAGTGTTAAGAACTTAGTTTATATAAAAATAACTACTTTAGGGGAATTGACGACTCACCAATGGACTAATACGGAGAAGTAATATAAACTCGTTAAACTCTTTAATTAACTAATACTATATCCCGGCCTCCAGTAGCGTTTCCCTGCTGATTCAAAGCGAAAGGATCGAATGTGTTAGGATTCAGACCAAGATGCTTCACAACAATACGCATTTACACACATAGTTCTTCGTCTGACAATCGAGCCCTTGTTACCCCATGGTAAGATCTAGTTAACGAAGCATCAAGAGGTATGTTGATCCTCATGGTAAGCCCTTGTTACACCTCTTTTCCTATTATTGATTAGTACCTTTTTTTTCCTCTTCAATTTTCTTTTGAGTCATTTATAAAACTTACTTTTGGATTTGACTAGACGTTAACAACGAATATGAAAAAGGCCTTGTTCATGTTTGTTCAGTTCGTTTACTAGTTACATGTCCTTAGCCGCATTATTTTCATTTAAAGGGGTGGTGCTAAACAAGGGCTTGCCATTCACCAGCAACAATTGTTTTGATAGGGGCATCAAAAAGCAACCAGTCATATGTTTTTGATTTTTTTAATTTTTTTTAATTTATAGTTAAATAGTCCTGAGTTAGTTAAAACTTAAAAGGCTATTATCTACATGACACACTAAATCTAACGGGATTAGGGTGTCTGGTGTGGGTGCGGCAAAGGGCTCGGCAAAGTGTTTTGCCGCGCGGCAAACACCGCCGCCGACCCTTTGCCGATGCGTTTTTTTTTTTCTGAATCGGGGACCATATGCCGACGCGGGGAAGGATGAAATTTTGAACGTTGGGGGCAAGTAACGGCTATAATACCTTTTAAAATAAAATAAAAAATATTTTTCTTTAAAAAATTAAACTATAAATAGCAAACCAAACCATAACCAAATACCTTCAAATTTATACACCAACCAAACCAAAAAATACCACCAATTCTTCCCAAACATTTACAAAAAAAATGGCTGATGAACTCCCGTTATGGTTCCCACCCATGAGTAGCGACGATTCATCCGATAGTAGCATTCTTTTTTTTCAAAATCTCATCGAAGAAGCCGAACTTCAAGACACGGGCACATCTAACCGAAGGAGATATATTGAACGTCAACGTGAGGAGGGGCATGAGACACTCATGGCGGATTATTTTGTCGAAGACCCAAAGTACAACGAAGATATCTTTCGGCATAGGTTCCGTATGTCGAAACGTTTGTTTCTAAAAATTGTGGTCGGCATGGAAGAGAACGACTCGTGGTTTGAAGAGGCCCCCGATGCGTGAGGTAGGAAGGGCTTTACGTCGTTGCAAAAGGTGACATCGGCTATTAAACAGCTCGCTACTGGTAACACTCCAGACGAGAACGACGAGTACTTGCATATGGCCGAAAGAACTTCCCGCGAGTGCCTAGAATATTTTTGCGACACGGTTTGCAAAATATACGCTCCCGAGTTCTTATGTAGACCGACAAGCCACGACATGACACTTTTATACCAAGCTCATGAGGAAAAACATCACCTTCCAGGTATGTTCGGTAGCCTTGATTGCACCCATTTCGTTTGGCGATTTTGTCCGACAGAGTATCGAGGCCAACATATGCGAGGAGATCACCGATACCCGACTGTTATGCTCGAAGCGGTTGCTTCTCAAGACTTATGGTTTTGGCATGCTTTTGCCGGTCCACCGGGTTCTCAAAACGATATCAATGTGCTACAACAATCTCCGTTATTTTTAACGGAACGAAATGGAACCGCGCCAAAATGTCCATTTTACGTTAACAACCCTTTATACAAACGTGGTTATTTGCTCGCGGATGGAATCTACCATTCGTGGTCCGTGTTTGTGAAGTTGACCCCTTACCCTCACGAAGTAGACCAAAAGAAATTCAAGAGGCAACATGAGGCGGCAAGAAAAGACGTCGAGCGGGCTTTTGGTGTTTTGAAGGCGAAATGGGGTGTATTGAGTCGACCGATGCGAGCAAGATCCGTTAAAAAAATTAGGAGTGTTGTGTACTCGTGTATTATTTTACACAACATGATTTTAAAAGATGAAGGAAGGGCGATAACACCGGTGCACATTCGGGATCCTCCGGTCGAGCCCGCTCTAGACGATACGGTGTTGGGCGAGTTGATGGATGAAGACACGCATTGGAGACTAAAACACGATCTCATAAATCATCTCGCAAGTCAAGATTTACCCCACCTTTTGGTCGATTCCGACGAAGACTAGTTTAATTTATTTCAAGTTAATGTATTTTTATAGTTTTTTTATTTAATGTAATTTTAATGTTTTTAATTTTATTTAATTTAGTGTTATTATTAGTTTATTCTATATTTATTAACTTAAATATTAAATATGCTAGTTTACAAAAAAAAAAAAAAAAATTTACCACTTCAGCAAGTGTTTAAACTATTGCCAACACTTTTCAACAAAGTTTAAACATTTTTCACTGATTGACATGGCGCACTCTGATTGGTTTTTTTTTTTTTATTTACCACTCTAGGGTGTTTAACCACTCCTAACAACCTTATGTTAAACCGCACCCTTTTACCCACAGTCAAATTTTATACTCTATTTTATACATGCATTTGACAGTTGTACCGTACAATAAACAAGAATCACAAGTGTGACATCGTCTGCTTCCACTTCGTCATCCCACCACCGGAATCTCGCCGGAGGAGGCATCTCCGTCACCACTGAATAAACAATTCACAACAAAACACCTACAAAAATGGTTTCAATCTCCCTTTCACTTTCACCAAACACTAACCACCTATTAAACGAAACCGTTTTCTCCCCTCGGAGCCACTTTATCCATCGTATCGCCACCGTTTCCACTCTCTCCGGCCGCCATATGATTGATAGAACTTCGTTATCAACGTCACCGAAAAACTATCGGAGAGAGAAAGTTGCCGCCGTACGGATGCCGTCGACGGTTTCTGATTCACACTCGTACGACGTCGTTGTAGTTGGCGCCGGAATAATCGGATTGAGTATCGCACGGCAGCTTCTCAACGGATCGGATTTGTCCGTCGCCGTCGTTGACGCCGCCGTTCCGTGTTCCGGCGCTACCGGTGCAGGTGCTTCGGTTGTTTTCTTATTTATTGAGTTAATTTATCGAATTAATTTTTATAGTTTTAAGCTCTGTTGATATTGCATATATGTTTTGTTGCTTTTGTTTAGTCAACACAATAAAATCATAAGTTTAGATTTTAGAACTTATAATGGAAATTGGTTACATGTTCGATGCTACTTTCTTTACTTTTATGCTTACATTATTTGATATTGTGTCATCAAAGCTTTGTTAAATTTCGAATTTAAATCATCAGTATTGGTGGTAAGGGGACTCATGGAAGGAAAGAATGGGTTGAATTTACACGCGTGTTGAAGTAACGATGTTATTTTCGACAACCGTTCCATTTGGTGTTTTCATTGGTCGTAGGACAGGGCTACATATGGATGGTTAATAAGGTTCCAGGAAGCGAGAAATGGGAGTTAGTAATGAGAAGCCGTCAACTATGGGAGAAATTTGCAGAGGATGTAAAGTATCTGGGAATGGATCCTCAAGAGGTTCTTGGCTGGAAGAAGACAGGTACACATATATTTGAAAATATGATATACACTACAGGCTAAGATCAGTAATATTAACATATTGTGGATAATATAAACAGGAAGCTTGTTGGTTGGTAAAACATCGCAGGAAATGGCAGCACTGAAAGAGAAGGTAGAGCAGCTATCGAAAGCCGGGCTCAAGGCAGAGCTCTTGTCCAGCACCGAATTGCAGGAAGTAGAACCTGCGCTTGTGATCGGTGACGAAGGCGGGGCAGCTTTTATACCAGATGATTACCAACTGGATGCTCGGCGTTCTGTTGTGTATATTGAAAAGGTACCAAACATTGACCCACCAATCCGTTTTGCAATTTAATTACTAAATTAATGGTTGAGAGTATCATGCAGGAGAACAGGAAGTATGCAACTGAAGGAAGATACGGGGAGTATTATAATCAGCCATTGACTGGTTTGTTAAGGTAAAATGGAAAATATTTTGCTGAAGTTAAGTTGCAAAAATTATGTTATTATTAAATGGGTGAATCTTTTTTAGGTCTGGTAATGGTAAGGTTGAAGCCGTTCAGACATCGAAAAATTTCTTGTATAGCAAGAAGGCAATAGTAATTGCCACTGGATGCTGGACAGGCTCTTTGATGCAAGAGCTGATTAGGGATTTCAATATTGAGTTTGAAGTCCCTGTAAAGCCCCGAAAGGTTAGATAAACTTAAAATTCTATAATGTCTTGAGCAAATTTTACTATGAAGTTTCTGAATATATTTTGAAAGTTAAAAGACACATTTATTTAGTTTTTTGTTAACAGGGTCACCTACTGGTGATAGAGAATTTCAGCTCCTTCAAACTGAATCATGGTTCAATGGAGGTAGGCTACCTTGGTCATCGGGATGCAAATGAAACTTCATCTATTTCAATGACTGCCACCATGGATACATCGGGAAATCTCGTTCTTGGCAAGTCTTCTATATTTGAACTTTCTTTTCTACCTTTCAACAGTCATCTTTAGTAAATTTCTGATATCATTCATGTTTTAAGATTGTTCACCTTTTGATTATGATGATATTGGTCGCAGGAAGCAGCCGACAGTTTGTTGGATTTAGCACAGAGATATCCGAGCATATCATCAATCAGATATGGGAACGTGCCGGGGAGTTTTTTCCTTCTTTAAGAGAACTTTCACTAACAGATTTGGAGAAGACCAGAGAAGTCAGAGTAGGGCTAAGACCCTTCAGTAAGTATGCACTGTAATTTGCCTGAGGATTAAATTCATCATGTTACTTGCATGATAACCTTAAGGTTTAATTTTAATATCTGGAATTGATTTGATAATCTAATATGCTTCATCGGTTTCAGTGCCTGGTGGAAAGCCTATGATTGGTCTTGTTCCTGGATTGTCAAATGCATTCCTTGCTGCAGGCCATGAGGGAGAAGGATTGACTCTGGTATATTATCAGTACCCTTAAGAACCCACTTTAATTTAGTACAATGACGTGTAATAATATTCACGAGATGCACAAACTAGCTTTAAAGGTAAAGTACCCAAAAAATACTAACTACACACACGAAAGGCAAGCGTACCTATCATTTGCATAGTATAGTTTTGGTAAGTTACCGAGTATCAATCCATGGATACGATAGCTTTTGAGTAGCTAGTTTGTTTTACCAATTCCTTGTGATTCAGAGTTTCTTACTTGGGTTCTTATAGGTTAACGAATGAATGCGACTTACAACCCATACAAACCAGTTCAAAGAAAACTCCAACTAATTTCCAGATCCGCTTATTTAGACCCTTCGCATAGGCAGGTTATATATTTAACAAACCTGCAAACAAGTTCGTCTGTTACCGACTAGGTATCAAACCCTAAGTTAACGATCGATATATAACTCAAAGATAGAATAAACCACATTTAGCATGCATAACCTCATAGAAAGATCCAATTCAACCACACAAACCCATTTAATGATCAATCATCAATATATAATCATACACATCACAAGTGCAATGGCAAGAAGCTAAGTAAATCCACGTTCATAAACAAATCATCCGCAAACATAACAATTAATTAGAAATCATCTTGCCTAACTGGCCATAAGGCGGTTAGCCAACCATGAACAATAGAATTCATTGAAAACATGATAAAGGTTCAGAAAAACAGAAACAAGAAGTCTCAAACCCGATTAGTAGCGCGTTTACGACAAACCGGATGTTAGATCTTCGATTCCTAAGCTTCTTTGCCTTTGTTCTTGATCAACAACACTGAAACAACCTTCTTTTCACCTCCACAGTCGCCCAAAATCGTCCTCCTTGGTTTCCAGCCCGTCACCCACAGTGGCGGATCTAAGAACTTTTTTCACTGGGTTCCTATTGGTAAATTCTCACTATTTTTTTCCAAATCATACGAGATTCTCACTAATTTTTCCCATTTTTTCTAAACCGAATGGGTTCCTAGGAACCCACAAAAGTGGCCTAGATCCGCCCCTGGTCACCCACTATTTATAGACATTTTTTAGGGTTTTTCGAACGGCGTACGGGCCGTATCAAATGTTGACCTGGCCCATTTGGGTTTCTTGTCATCATTATGTCGGTGGCTTGGTACAGGCCGTACCCTCCTAAGGTGCGTATGGGCCGTACCTTCTCTTTTTCACCATCCTGCTTGGATTTCTTCGTTTTAGCTCGTTTTTTACCTTTGGAAATCGGAATCCTTCGTTTTAGCTCAGGGACCTGCAAAACACCGAAGTGTGACCAATTAACTTGGTCCACGGTGAATTTGCGATGAAACAACTATAAATATGGGGAATTTAGCATAGAAAATCGTGTGTTATTTCAAACATATCATGTAAGATAAAAAATTTCTTAAAATTTTCACCCGAACAACAATGGCCACAACCTAAAAGTTTTGCTTAACCGATTCAACTGAACAAAAAGCAGAACCACCCTTTGAAAACCGATAACCTATCTAACCGAAACCAATTAGTTATGGTCATCTAATAAGTAAAGTAATAACCAAAGGATTCGATTATGGTTCGGTTCAAGGCAATAACTGAACCGAACTGACTTATTTGCATACAAGTCGTTATGGCGACTAGTTTGTTTACAAAGAAACAATATAAAGTTCGATATGTAATTTCTTCGTGGTTTTCAACAGGCCCTTGGAACTGCTGAAATGGTTGCTGATATGGTTTTGGGCAATCCCCCCAAAGTTGATAATGCACCCTATGCGTTACATACTCTTTCTTCTTGACAACAGGTGATGCTTCAGATATCTTAACTTATGATTGTTGTCCATTTTTTCGAATTTTGATTTTCTTTAATTTTTTAGTTATAGCTCATTTTTAGGAAGATAATTCACATGATACAATATTTCCTTCGTATTATTACCTAACAGGTGCTCGTCCCGTGTGCTTTGAATTATGCTAACAATGAGACTGCATCTGGCCTCCGACTTCTTAGCATTGTGTAACATTAGTTTAACACGTGTCTACGCGTATATGTGTGATCGCTTCATTAAATAAATACTTCTACTTTTTTGCATGTTCTTTTTTGCTAGATCCAAATTTTCGTTATGTTTGTTCTGTTCTTGAGGCTTTCACGTAGCTAGGCGAAATGTACATTTTTTATAAACTGGTCCCCTTGAATCTTGAGCGTTCCACATCAATATTTTCGGGTTTTGATCATCATTCTGTATTGTGAAGTCATAGAACTTGCGACGCACGTCACGCACTAGACTTCTGGTTTTTGGAATTGTTCATGGTGGTTTATAGTAGTAGTGCTTGTTATTTGGTTCTTTGATCTTAAAATTTTGGTCTCTTTCGGTCCTTGGTAGGACTTTCTTCAAATTCAACATGCTTGCAAATGCTTATTTCCGGTCCTTTGGCGTGACTAACGATGGCTAATGCTAATATATTCGAACACTCACCCTCAAGCTGCAGTGTATATGTCAACTGTACCAAGCTTGCTACACATAATTTTATCTTGAGGACCTTGAAGAGACTTTGTAATCTGATCATTAATTTCAATGTGATATGTTTCTGAAACAACTAATGGGATTCAACTCCATGATTGCAACACCAGAACAGAGTCGAGATTGAAACAATCAGACCTAACTAGAGGTGCACAAAACCGGGTTTTTTTAATACCCGGGTACGGGTATCACCGGGTATTGGCCACACCCGGGTTGGGTTGGGACCGGTTATTGGCTAGAAAAACCATACCCTGTGTACAGTGTACCCGGGTTAGGTTAGGGTAGGGTTCGGGTTCGGGTTTTCTATACCCGGGTATTAGAATACCCGGTGTTGTAGAGATCGCTAGGTTCTAGTCGGGCGGTGAGGTACCGCCTAGGAATTAATTGGGGATAAATAGGGATTAATCGGATTGGACTTTTTATGTATAATTTTACAAATTTTTATAAATATATAGTTGCTATTTTAGGAACCATATGTAAATTATTGAAAGATAGAGGGGTTAAATGTTAAAATACTTAAACTTAATATAACCTAATCCCCACCCAAGTTCTTCATATGCCGCCTCTTTCCCCATCTCCATTGTTTTCATCGGACAACAAAAAAAACATATAACCTATCCCCAATTTTGCTTCGTTTGATCTATTAGTTCTTCAATGTGGTTCGATTTTGCACAATGGAGACGAGTGCAGATCCAATTTTGGTTTGAATCGAGGTAAGAACTCATTTCAGTTTGACTGCTTTGGTTCGATTTTGTAGGTTGTTTGGAACCTTTTAGGGCAGTAGCTAAGTGAGGTTTTTATAAATATATAGTTGCTATTTTATGTCGTTTTCTTGTATTCTGGCTTGTTTCCAAGTCTAGAACGTGTTTGTAATCGTGTGATAAGTATCGTGTACGTATGATTGATAATCCAAGTATATAATAAATCTCGGTTTTGCATATAAACGTGCTTTTGATGATTGTTTGCGTATAACACAAGTATAACATGTATGAGTATAAAAATGAATTTCCATTACGATCAAAGTCACGAATTACAAGATTGGAAATGAAACACGAATACGATACAAATACAAGTTTCTAAAAATAGAAAAATGTGAATACCACTTTCTAAATAAGGAAAGTATAGAAAAGTGAAACGTTACATCACAAACGTGGATACAAAATTGTTGGAACACCCGGTTCCAAAAAAGAAGCTCTTCTAATAGTGGACAAGCGTTCGCGATGGCTTGCGACATAAGACATAGCCAACGTGGTGTCTTCCTCTTCGGTCCACGAGTTGGTTAACATTTTGAGATGAGATTTATGTAGATAGGAATATAAAATTTAGAGAGGTTTTGGTAGATGGAAATATAAAACTAAAAGAGTTTTATATGGATGAGGTAGATTAAATAATGGAATGGGCTGTTTAAATAGAGAAAGGTAATTGATTATTTGAATTTGATTTTTTTTAAATCAATAGTAAACAGTCAATTTTTTTGGGTGCAACGATCAAAAAGTACATCGAAAACACAATCTCACACGGGGTGTGGTGCTAGCTTCCGGAACCCGCCTGCCTTACCCGCGAGGGTGGCGGCGGCATTCTAGCGCTGGTTCGAACCCGGAAAGGCCAACCCGCACAGTGCCCATACCTCTCTAACTGAAACACGACTCCGTATCCCACTATCACGAAATCCTCTTACTATTTTTCTTGACCATTTTCCTGCTAAGCATTCTTCACTCTGACTATGAATTTCTCACTTGCAAAAATAACCCTCTTCTACCTACGAGATTATATGAACCGCATTTTGTCTTTTCCTGCTAAACTCTGACTATGAATTTCTCACTTGCAAAAATAACCCTCTTCTACCTACGAGATTATATGAACCGCATTTTGTCTTTTCCTGCTAAGCATTCTTCACTCTGACTATGAATTTCTCACATGTCGACCATGTACATAAATAGTTATTCTTAGAAATTAGAATTCATGACAGTTAGAAAAACAAATCATAATTATCCTTCAGATCATCTTGTTTATTATATATAATAAATGAAAGTTATTTGGGCCACGTGTCACTTAATTAGGGCATCGTTTTTCCTCTTTTCCCGCCCAACAGTAACACTGCCGTCTTCTATTTATATCCTCCCTCATTTACTCATTTAGGGCTTCTTGCTTTCTCTCTCCCTCTGCTTTGCTCTATTCCGATCGATGTTCAGATCCTCTTTCTCTCTGATGTTCATCCTTCTTCTTCTTCTCATATTCATCTCCTCAACAACATACGGCAGAGGTTACTTCCATTGGATACATCTGCGTTTGAAACCCTAAATCATGTATCGTCGAGTGGTTGAAGAAGAGAATAATCATGTAAGATCTATTTTTTCATTCAGAAATTTTATTTCGTTTTATCTATTTTCTCATACTCAGCACGATGAACCCTTTTGTACCCTCAGAAGAAGAAGCAGATCTCCTAGGGTTTCTTATCGTACTCGATGAACGATTTTGTACAAGCTCCTCTTAATCGGTGACTCTGGTATGTTCTAATAATCTTTTTATTATTGTATAAATCTGAAATTTATAAATAACTCTGTTTGTAGCTTTTGATTTTGTCTTTCCTTTGTTATTGTTTATTCAGATGCTTGCTTTGTTGTATCATGTGATTATGAGTAGATTTATTTTGATATGTTTTGTAGTTTATGTCTTTCCCAAGCTTTTTTGTTCATTTATAGAGTTTGTTGATTAGAAGCTACCTCTGCCGGACGGTTGTTGAGGAGATGGAAATGTGAAAGGTGATACCAGGTCTGTTGATAGGTGATACCAGCGCAAAAGTTTAGGCTTCATCCCTTTTTTGTTATTTTGGTATGGTACTCCTTTACATTCCCACTTTCAATGAGGTTGTCTTAGTCATGTATTTGATTTTGGTATGGTACTCCTTTACATTCCCACTTTTAAGAAGGTGCTTTTGTCATGGACATCAAAGCGATTGCACAACACCAAGGTAACTTCAATTGGTGTGATTTATTTTTTGGTATTTGTAACGTTTTGATTTACCGTTTATTGGTGCATTGATTCATTTGTAATCCCTTGCAGATCTCCCGTCATCTCAATTTGAGCAATCAAACGTAGTTTTCTTACTCACCATCAGTGTTTTAATTACAAGCAGTGCTTAAAAGTTTTCCATTAGCTATTTGACTTAACAGTAGTTTGCGTTATTCATTCTAAATTCATCAGTTGTTGTAGGTAAACTGAAGTTTTTCCTACAATAAGCATTGCCCAGCTAAGTTTCCTACAATGACAGTGGTTATAACAAGTTAATATGGCAAAACCCTGATCTGCCTAACAACTGTTGGATATAACGATGGTTGTACATAAAGTCTGATGAACATCATCCACTGTTCAATTACGAAACCACTGATCAAGACCAAAGTCCTGTTGAAGACAAGCACTAATCAACTAAATGTGAAACACTGTCTAACAACAAAAGTGGTTCAACATCCACATTAGTTATTCTATGTTTGATTATGTTAACAGTGTTTATATGTAACAGTGTTTTTCACATCAGTTTTTTATAGTCAGTTAGTGTCGCAACCCCCGATCCCTGGTTCCCGGGAACTGGCGGCCGCGAGCCAGTTTCGGTGGTATCATGTATTGTCTAATTTGGCAGCGGAATTTTTCATCAGGACCGTAGTTAGAAAATATTTTATCAGAGTAAAACATCACCATTTATATAACATTAAACAAATGGGATTAACCCAAGTTCATAGTACATGCGTTTTCATAGGAATGAATCCTATTTATTTAATAAAAACATCTATTTTATTTTTAGGTAATTTTATTGCCACTTTTCCAAGCCTTCAGTGCTGTCCAGCTGGCTTCTATTTGGCTTTCACATTTTGTTACCTGAAACGCGTTTTAAAAACATTTGTCAGTGGGAAATACTGGTGAGTGAATCCCAGTTTAATCAAGTTTAAGTAAAACAAATCCTAGTGTACAGTATTGAGGGCGGTCCCGCAATTATATTTGTTTCCAAGACATAACAATTAACATCCATGGTACTGTCGAACCCGACTTGTGGAAATGTTACTCCTTGACCAGGTGGTAACAAATTTTGTATACAAAACCCCAACATACTCATCATAATTGTATTCTTACAAATACTCAATAACTGTTATTCGCATGGAAAAGTATTTAAGGTTTTGTAAAAACAGTTAACAAAAGATTTACAAAAAGTGGATCAACTTACATTGCTGTCTTAGATTTTCCGTAAGGGTTTCCTGGTGATAATCTAAAATTTACACAAATGTACACGTGTTAGTATAATAACCCATTTTAACATTAGCAATACCCTCCCCGAGACGGCATTCCAATGACTACGTCAGGCAGAACCACGACAGCCATTACGGAACCCTAGATCAATCGGGCAGCGTATCTAATACGTATCCAGGGGTTATGATACTTACAACGGAGCAGAACTTCGCTAATTAGGGGGGGTATAATACCCACGTATTATGCCTAATATTCAGAAATTGAGAGAAAGAAACGTTCGTGAGCAAATTTTGAATGAAACCCGATGGCCTGCTTATATAGTTGCTGAATCTGACTCTCTCGCGGCCCGCGTAAAACAAAGACAAGGGTTACGCGGCCCGCGTCAACCCTGGTCAAACATGTAGCTAGTCCAAGTCAGCACGTAGGGTCAACACGCGTCGGCCACGTGGCCACACCGGGCTGCGCCACTATCTTGATCTTACGCGGCCCGCGTAAACTAATCAGGGGTCTTACGCGGCCCGCCTGAACTTAATAATCAACGAAATCAGATCTAAACCTTCATACCGCCCGCGTAAGGTTTGGGGTGGGTTTACGCGGCCCGCCTCAACTTAAGTTTCAGATTTTTAATTTAATTTTAATACTATTTAATATATATGAGGCTCGCTTTCGCGTATGGGGTGTATTTTTGGGACATTTTAGAATATTTTAAAATATACTAGGGTGTCGGAAAAATAATCGAGGGTTTCGGTTTATTGAGGATTGTTATATCCTCCCCACCTTGTTTTAGAGCTCGTCCTCGAGATCTACTGGAACAAGTGTGGATATTTCCTTTGCATTTCAGATTCAAGCTCCCATGTGTAATCAGGTCCTCTTTTGGAGTCCCACTTCACTTTGACTAGAACTAATCTCTTGTGTTTGAGATTTTTGACTTTCCTATCTTCGATCTGTAGAGGCCTTTCTACAAACTTGAGTTGTTCATTTACCTCTATATCATTAAGATGAACTATTAGTGATTCATCGGCTAAGCATTTCTTGAGATTAGATACATGAAATACATCATGTATTCCTGCCATTTCCTCTGGCAGTTGTAGCTGATAGGCTGCAGGTCCTATTTTTCTAATAATCTCAAAAGGTCCAATATACCTAGGACTTAGTTTTCCTCTTTTGATGAATCTTACTACTCCTTTCCAAGGAGAGACTTTCAACAATACTTTATCTACTACTTGAAATTCCAAGGGTTTGCGTCGGTTATCGGCATAGCTCTTCTGTCGATCACGTGCTGCTTTTAGTTGTTCCTTGACTTGAATAATCTTGTCGGTTGTTTTTTGTACTATCTCAGGTCCAGATAGTTGCTTCTCCCCAATTTCTGCCCAACAGACTGGGGTTCGGCACTTTCGTCCATACAGTGCTTCGAATGGTGTAGCATTGATACTTGTGTGATAACTATTATTATAAGAAAATTCTATTAAAGGTAAGTGGTCGTCCCAATTACCTCCGAAATCAATTACACAAGCTCTAAGCATGTCCTCCATTGTCTGGATTGTCCTTTCGCTTTGTCCGTCCGTTTGAGGATGATAACTTGTGCTTAGATTTAACTTGGTTCCCATTGCCTTTTGGAAACTTGACCAAAAATGAGAGGTAAATCGGCTATCTCTATCAGAAATAATTGATAAAGGAATTCCATGTAATGAAACAATTTCATTTACATACAATTTAGCTAACTGTTCCATACTGAAAGTTTCTTTCATTGGTAGGAAATGAGCTGACTTGGTTAGCCTATCTACAATCACCCAGATTGTATCATTACCTTTCTTTGTTTTGGGTAATTTAGTAACAAAATCCATTGTTATCAATTCCCATTTCCACACTGGCATTTCTAGTTGCTGTAACAAACCTGAGGGTTTCTGGTGTTCAGCTTTAACTTGTGAACAAGTTAAACATTTAGAAACATAGGCTGCTATGTCTTTCTTCATTCCTATCCGCCAGAAATTCTTCCTTAAATCCTGGTACATTTTATCATTTCCTGGATGCATTGTATACTTAGATTTATGGGCTTCTTCTAATATACGATGACATAGGTTTCCTAATTTAGGTATCCAGATTCTCGTTTTATGGAATCTCCAAATTCCATCTGTTCCTTGTTCTAATTCCTTAATCATACCTTTTAATTTTTTAGCATCATCCTTGATTACTGATTCTTGTACTTTTCTGATTTGATCATTTAAATCTACTTGTAGATTTAATTTAAGAGAACGTACCCTTTTTGGCTTTTCATGATACTTTCGGCTTAAAGCATCTGCCACTACATTTGCTTTTCCTTCATGATATTGGATATTACAATCATAATCACTAAGCATCTCCATCCAGCGTCTTTGTCTCATATTCAACTCCTTTTGCCCGAAAACATATCTTAAACTCTTATGATCAGTGAATATGGTAAACTTACTACCATAAAGGTAATGTCTCCAAATCTTAAGGGCAAAAATTATAGCTCCTAGTTCTAGATCATGGGTTGAATAATTCTCTTCATGATTCTTAAGTTGTCTAGATGCATAGGCTATAACATTTTGGTGTTGCATTAATACACATCCATAACCTAACTTAGAAGCGTCACAATAGACTACAAAGTCTTCAGTTCCTTCTGGTAACGCTAGTATGGGTGTATTAGTTAATCTTTGCTTAAGAATTCTAAATGCTTCTTCTTGTTTTGGTTCCCATTTAAACTTAACAGATTTACAAGTTAACTTAGTTAAAGGAATGCCTATTCTAGAAAAATCTCGAATAAATCTTCTATAATAACCGTCCAATCCTAAGAAACTTCTAACTTCGGTTGGTGACTCAGGGGTTTTCCATTTAGTAATCGCCTCGATCTTTGTTGGATCTACATGAATTCCTTCAGGGTCCACTAAATGTCCAAGAAACTGTACTTGTTCTAACCAAAATTCGCACTTTGAAAATTTAGCATAAAGCTTTTCCTTTCTTAATAGACTTAAAAGTGCGTGCAAATGCTTTGCATGATCCTCTTTACTCTTAGAGTAAATTAAAATATCATCTATGAAGACGATTATGAATTTATCCAAATATGGCTTACATATTCGGTTTATCATGTCCATAAATGCGGTTGGGGCATTGGTTAAACCAAATGGCATGACAGTAAATTCATAATGACCATACCTTGTTCTGAAGGCAGTCTTAGGAATGTCCTCTTCCTGTACTTTTAATTGATGATATCCTGACCTTAAATCGATTTTAGAGAAAAATCGAGCTCCTTGCAGTTGATCGAACAGATCATCGATTCTCGGTAAGGGATACCTATTCTTAATCGTGACTTTGTTCAATTCACGGTAATCAATGCACATACGCATTGATCCGTCCTTCTTTTTAACGAACGGTATCGACGCTCCCCATGGCAATGAGCTTGGCTGTATGAATCCTTTTTCCAGTAATTCATCTAATTGTTTCTTTAGTTCCTGCATTTCGGCGGGTGCCAAACGGTAAGGTGCTTTAGCAATTGGTGTTGTTCCTGGTAGCAGGTGAATTCTGAATTCAACTTCTCTATCCGGTGGTAGTCCTGGTAATTCTTCTGGAAAGACATCTGAAAACTGGGACACTACTGGAATGTCTTTTAGTTCCTTTCTTTAGTGTTAGTGATTATGGAAATCAAATACAGTATAGAACCTTTTCTTATATAACTTGCAGTTTTCATCACAGAGATGAATTTTGTGGACCTAGAGGGCTTATCTCCTTTTATTGTGGTCGTTTTACCTTTTGGTGAATTTACTTGGATTGACTTTTGATCACATAAAATACTGGCTTTATTGGCTATTAACCAATCCATTCCTAATACAACATCAAATTCTGCCAGATTCATGGGATAAAGGTTTGTCATAAACTTTTGATTTAAAATTTCTATTCTTGTTCCCTGCAAGATTTCAGAAATCCTAACAGTTTCTCCATTAGCTGTCTCTACTAGGCATTCTTGTGGTAGTTTAGTTAATGACTGATTTAGAAGTTTGCAAAACGAAGTATTAATAAAACTTTGGTTCGCACCAAAGTCGAATAATACTTTAGCAATTACATCATTAACTAAAAACGTACCAGCTATCACTTCTGGAATCATCTTGGCTTCATCTGCAGTCAGAACAAAGGCTCTAGCATTTTTAGTGTTCCTGTTGTTCACAGCTGGAGCCAATTTCGGACAGTTTGTCTTAATGTGACCTTTTTCTCCACAATTGTAGCATAATCCATTACTGGATTTTCTCCTGCAATCTTCTTCCTTGTGTCCTGGCATCTTGTAGAAATTGCAAAGAGTAGAGCATTTTCCCAAATGCTTTTTCTCGCAGACCTTGCAGAAAGGTGTAGAGGTAGAACCTATATTCTTACGGTTGTAATTCCCAGAACGGAATTCTTGAGTAAGCCTTTGGGTTAGGTTTCTCCTCTGTTCTTCTTCTCTAGTACGGATTAATTCATCTGTCAAGGTATTCGCTACTTCTACAGCTTCTTCTATAGTTTGAGGTCTAGCTACCTTGACTACATGTCTAATCTCTCCAATTAATCCCCAGATGTAACGGGAGATTAATACTGGTTCAGGTGATGCAAGAGTTGGTACTATTCTAGCATATTCAAAGAATGTGGTAGTATAACCCTTACTATCTACCCCGGTCATCCTAAGGTTTAGAAACTTATTAGCTATCTGTTCCTTTTCATTGGGAGGGCAGAACTTCCTTTCTACCATATTCTTAAATTCCTCCCATTCCATGTTGTAAACTTTATCACTTCTTCTTAACTGGAGGATAGTGTTCCACCATTCTAATGTTGAGTTCTTAAACATATTAGAAGCAAACATTATTTTGTCTTCTTCAGCACACTTGCTTATTTTTAAAACAGCCTCAGCCTTCTCTATCCAGCGTAACGCTGCAATGGGTCCTTCATTGCCCGAGAATTTTATTGGTTTGCAGGACCAGAATTCTTTGTAAGAACAACCGTAAGACACGGTTTTTCTTCTTTTGGGAATGGGCACTTGAAGTACGGGTCCATTGTTCACGCTGTGCTCTGGTTCAATTGGTCGCTTACTGCTATGTTTACTTTTATTACTCGCTTCCTGAATCGTTTGAATAATAAATAGCATTGCATCTATAATTCCTTGTGCCACTATGTGTTGAACGGCACTATTATCCATTTGGTTTCCATTGTTATTGATGCTCGGATTCTCATTAACCACGTTAATGTTACTCTGGTTATCGTTATTCAGATTTCCTTGATTTCCTTCATCGGCCATCTGAATTTTAAACATTTACCCCGTATTAATATCTCAAAATAATATTGATATAGTCAATCACATGATACGCATTTTTGCCAAAAGCGTCGATCATTGCGACTTTACTCTATTCATATACTATTATGCATCTATTACATACTAGTACTGAAATGAAAATTACAATACCAACTGAAATAGAATTACACTAATAGTAATAGGCATCCATACACACATATTTTATTTTATTTTTATTTTATTATTATTTTATTATATTATTATTATTATTACTATTACCGTCTCCTCCATCACATCATGGATATGGATTCATCCAAAAATCCATATTGCGCTCATCGTATTTCCATACAAGTCGCTCTTCCACCTGTCGCATTCTCTCACTACTTTCTAGAATTTCCTCACCAAATGTCCTAAGTTCTTGTACGTTTTCTGCACTCATTGAGGGTGCAGGTTCTAGGACTGGGTTCGGAATCTGGGGTGCGGGTTTCTGGTGTGGGGGTGTAGGTGCCTGGAATCGATAAGGATCATCTAAGATCTCCCTAATGTATTCATCGTGGAAATAGGGATCTAAAGGGTCCAAACCTAGGTAGGCTCCTACGTTCTGCATGGGTGTGTCTTCATGTATCGGGTAACATTGCACATAGTCCCTAACATCATCCCACCAGGGGTCGTAATTTGGATCTAGGGGATTTGGTGCTGGTACCCTAGGGATTTCCTCCGGGTTGAAATTGTAGGTGCATTACGTCTTTCGACTTCGTCTTGTATCGAGTCTTGTAATAGAATTGTTAGATCAGGGCACGTAGTTCGAGAAAATAGGATTTATGGGTATTTTGCATGAAATGTATCATAGGTAATTTCGTACGAAATCAAATTTCGCTTGTAACTAATTTCGCTTGGACAGGTTCATGCGAAATTAGATCTCCTATAAATACCCTATATGCGAAATCATTTGTAAGGTTCGTGATTCCGGTACCGAAGTGCTGCCGACGTGTCTACTGATCTGTAAACGTGTTAAATCAATAATACAAGACAATTAAGTGTGTTTTAAGCTGTTACAAAGTCTAATAAATGAATTCCGCCTCTGATTAGACTGAGAACTCTTCTGATCGACTCGTTTGGGTCACAGAACGATCCTACAAGTGGTATCAGAGCTCAAGAGGAAGAGTTCTTACCAAAACAACCATAATTTCTGACTTCTACACCTTCTTTTACATATTTCACAAGTTTTTACAGTTAAAATGAATTGAATTTCACATATTAAGTGAGAAACAGTGTTTTAATGAATCCCTGAAAGTATTGGACCTTAATTCGATCAAAAACTGATAAAATTGATAATTTCGCTTGAAAAACAGATCGGTCATGATGATGTCAGCAGTATTTCGTACGAAATTAACAATTGATTTCGCTTGAAATTGCTATTTCGTTTGAAAATTACTTTATTTCGCACGAAATTAGATTATTTCGCTCCAAGTGGTTATTTCGCTTGACTGATTTCGCACGAAATTAGTAATTTCGTTTGAGTTGATCTTGATTTCGTTTGAAACCGGTATTTCGTGTGAAGGTTGATTCCGTTTGATAGTGGTATTTCGCACCAAAGAGTTTTCGCTTCAAAAGAGATTTCGTGTGAAAGTATATTTCATTTGAACTTGTAATTTTGTGAAAAAGTTTATAAAAAAATGGAAGAGGAATTTTACAATGCGTTTGCTACACCAGTTGCTCCGGTTACAGCTACTGAAACTCTGTACAGTGAAAATGAAACAGGAACTTATCAAAAACCGGCAAAGCTTATTTACATCGAAGATTTTAGGGGATGGCAAAATCGATTTGAGAATTGGGTACAAGCTTATAAGTTTGATGCATGGTGTTCATTAGAGAAAGATTATGAGAAACCGAAAAATGAACGTGGGATTGAAAAAGCTTTCAGTGACTATTCAGATGATGAAAAATTGAAATACACAAGTGAAAAAATGATGATCAGCATTTTACAACAAGCAGTTAAAGAAGATATCTTTGTTTTGCTTCAACATGAGGGTACTGCTAGATCTATTTGGACGGCAATGATTCAAAAGTTTAAAGGAAGTGCAGATATGATCAAAAACAAAAAGGCTTTATTAAATAAATCATTTGATATGTTTGTAGCTTTCGAAGGAGAATCAACAAAAACAACAATCGATAGATATAGTCATCTTGTTTTAGAAATGGGAAGATTGGAAATAAAGAAAGACGACGATGAGTGGGTTGACAAGTTAGCAGATGCGTTACCACAACAGAAATGGGGAACGTATTTGTTGATATTAAAACACATGAGAAAATCTGAAAATATGAATTTGGCAAAATTCATTCAGAAAATTGAAGAGCATGAATTGGACATTCAGAAAACTGCTATCATGTCTAATCCAAATGCACAACAAAATGTCAGTCTGTATTACAGAGGAAATAAGTTTGAAACTACTCCGAGTCCAAAGATTCAGACTGGTTTTAATGCTGATAATTCTTCTGGAATGAAGGGAAGTACTGTGACTCAAAGTGGTGGACATTCATCTTCGTATTCAAGTTTTGATCCAAATTATACAACATCAAGTCCTCAAAGACAGAATTCAACGAATTTGCAATGTAATGTCACCTTGAACATTCAAAATAGTCAACATCTTTCTCCGGAAATAGCTAAGCAACATATGGCATCACTCGTTGCTATGCTGGAATCATATGAAAGTTTGATTGCTGGCAAAATTGGAAATCCGATGCTTACAAAAGAGGATTATGGTCAGATTGATGCTGAAGAACTTGAATTGATGGATATTAAATGGTGTTTGGCTAGTGCGGTTAGAAGAGCAGAAAAATTTCAACAAATTACCGGTAGAGATGATTTTCGAGAAATGGGTGCATCTCCAATAGGGTTTGATAAGTCAAAGGTTACTTGTTTTCGTTGCAAAGAAAAGGGACATTTTAAAAGAGAATGCAAAAATAAAGAAGCAAATGAAAGACAAAGCTCATCTGGAAACAACAATTATTATCAAAAGTCAATCTTTCATCAACTAAATCAACAACGGCCGTCATCATCTCGTGCCATTGAAGTTGAGAAGAAGAAAGCATATCTTGTTAATCAAGATGATGAAAAAGTAGCAGAAGGTTTTAGCTGGGACAAATATGTGCCAGATAAAGAACTTTTAAATAAATCAGCTCTTATTGCTCAATTCTTGGAAGCAGAATCAGTCAAATCTCATTCAAAAAGAATACCGATTTTTCCAGAATTAGGAAGTGATGCAGATACAGATGATGAAGAAGAGTATATTAATAAAGCTAGAAAAGGTCTGGATACTGATAGTTTTTATTTGTTCTTTGCAGATAAGGTAGAGATGCTTAATGAGAAGAAGGTTGCTAGATTGAAGAGAGAGTTGGAAGCAAAAAGAATTGCTGAAGAAAAAGAAAAACTAGAAGCCGAGAAAGCTGAAGTTGCAGAAATTTCAACAAAGAAAGTTGAAAATGAAGAGTGTGAGATAAAAATAGAAGTTGATGAAGAAAAGGTAGTTGAAAAGATTGTTGAAGTGGAAAATATAATTGAGAAAATCGTCGAAGTTGAAAAGATTGTTGAGATTTTTAAACCTTGTCCGAAATGTTCAGAAACTTGCAAAGATTGTGAAGAAAAAGATAAAAAGATTCATGAACTGGAAGAGATGAAAGAGAATTTGTTGTCTGATGTGAAGTATATAAAAGAATCATATGATGTACTGAACAAAACAATAAATAGTCTGAAGAAGACAAATTCAGAAATTGAGGTTGCTATGACAAAGATGAGTTCTACATTAATGTCAAAGCAGAAAGTCATCAATGAGTATATTGAAGACTGTGCAAAATTGAAGCAGGATTTGGAACTCGAAAAGATAGAAAGTGAAAGAATCAAAAGATTGTTGTTGAGTTATACAACTTGTGATTATTTGATTGATCGAGTTTATCCTACTGTTGCAGGTCTTGAAGCTTTTCAAGAACAAAAGAAAGAAGAAACAGATGCTGGTAAGAAACAAAGTGCTAAGTATAACAAGTGTCCGCCCCCGATCTATGAAAGTTATTCTCCCAGAAAACCAAATGAGGAACGTTTAAATAATGCTCTCAACATCAAGTTAAAGTCTGAAATCATTGATGAGTTACCAGACAATATTGATGTCACTTTCACAGCGTCTGACACTGATCATGAGTCTGAGTTGTTAAAGAAAGTGGTCGATCAGGTGTTGGATATGGACGAAGAGTCAAAGTCGGAGTCTAAATCTGAAAGTTCGAGTTCATTAGAAAAGAGTCCGAGTTCACCGGTTAAACGGGTTTACAATAAAGAATTCATGTTATCAAAATCTAATTTGAATGACGGACCAATCAAAGTTGCATATACTTTGAATGATTCAGACAAATTATATTCCGATGAGGAATTTCCAATAAGAAGTGTCAAAACTGAAATGATTAAACAGATTTTCAAATTAACAGAAATTAATATTTCTGAAATAAAAGATGTAAATCTTTCTGAAAAATCTAAAAAGTACACTTCAAGAGTTCAACAGAGATTGAACAAGAAAAAGGGTTATGGTTCTGGTTATGGTTTTCAAAAGAAACCAAATCATTACAGTAATTTCAAAAAGAAAGGTTTAGGATTTATTGTTCCAGAAAATTATAAAAATGAGAAAAATTATAAACCAAAAACAAAATTTGTTGCAGGTGGAAGTTCAGAAGAAGAACAAAAGAAACCATTCCGGAAACAATCAAACCAGGAGTTTCTTGCTGAAAGGAAAAAGAAGTTGGTTCAAAGAATTGAGAGAAGAACATGTTTTAAATGTCACAAGATTGGACACATTGCTTGGAATTGCCAACAATCCAACAATATAAAACATGGAGTTTCTTTTAACTCAAGATTGGAAGAAATACATGTTAATGAAAAGAAACAAACAACTGAAAAATCTAAAGTGTTTGAAAATTCAACTGGTGATGTTTCAAAACATTTTTACAAAAGTAAAGCTGATTTGAACAAACAGAGATGGGTTGTAAAATCTGAGAGTAATTCTGACAATGAATCTGATTCCATAAAATCAGAGGAGTCATTTGTTGAGAAAAAGATTGAGAATTATGTTCCAGAGTTGAATGATGAAAATTTTCCACCATTAAGGGCAGAAAATTTAAAATCAAAAGGTAGGTTTGAGATTTCAGGTCAATTCTTTCCTGGTAAAGAAGAATTTGATGCTGAAAAGGCTTTCAATGGGAAAGTTAAACATATTTTTTGGAAGATGTTAGATAGAAAAGTGAAAAGTGCAAAAGAATTTTACTGATTAAAAGGAGGTTGGGATAGAGAAGAATCAAAATCACCCAAGGCTAGTCAGGCTTGGGTGATTGCATTTTCTACTTAAAATTCTGACTTGCCGGAGCTTCCAAGTTGGTAATCGTGGAGCAGGAATCGGCATCATTCTTGAAAATGTGTGATCGGTAAACTTACAAGTGGTAGTTTTCTTGAAATTGTTATATTTTGATTTTTCAAGTGGTTTTGGTTGATAAGTGAACCTCAAGTGGTTGAAGAAGATTTTCACTTACAAGTGGGTGATCAAGGTTATTAAGTTGAACTTGATTTAACTTTCATACAAAGTGTTTGGATAACAAGGTGATGAATTGAACCCCTAACCTACAAGTGATTTTATGAAATCAACAAAACTAATTTTCCGGAAAAACCATTTGATTAAAGCAAACTTAAGTGTTTTGAAATCATAATGGGAAAATAGTTTGTTGTGAGGGGGAGTTCTGATTGTTTATGCCAAGTGGATGGCGAATTGAAGCTTGAAAATTAGTTGTCACGTTACTTGTACAGTTTTGTTTTTAAATTTCTTTAAATGATTTTGAATTTTAGGGGGAGTAAGAATTTTCAGAAAATCCAAAAACATTTGAAAATTGAAAAATGTCAAAAACATGATAAAATCAAAAATTGAGTTTTGTTGTGAAAAAGAGGAAATGATAGTACATCAGTGGACTATCACAACATGCTAAAGAATTGGAAAGTCAAAAATGTGATAAACGGTCTCACTGATGATGTGCCAGTAGGTTTTTGCACATTTAGTAGATTGTGTCGAGATATAAACCTAAATTTCAAAGTTGCTTATATCGTGGGGAACATCTCTCGGATATATGGGTAACCCCCGAAATCTTGTTTGAAAGGTCCCTCTTTCTAAGATACTAGGTCTTTATACTCAGTGATATCTGGGGTATTATCCCGGGACTTCTGATTTTGTGGAAGCAATGTCCTAGTCCCCGTATAATACTTTACGCTTACTTGAAATATAGCACCACCCTCAGTACAAAAAATGATGAAACATTGCAAAATGCTAATCATGTGCTGTTGAAGAAAAGATTCTCTAAAGGGAACACACCTAAAGTCGAAGCCGTCATCTCTCTGATTTTGCAGAAGCAATAGCCTGAGCTCTCACTGCCCTCGCATTTAACCCTTTACAGATATCATCTAGGTATACTCACCTGTAAGACTGAATATTAGGATCTGGATACGGGAGTATATTCTGAGGTGGGACACGCGAATAAGTTTAAGTTTCTAAAACATTAATATCGTATCTCGAAACAGTTGAACTTTGTGTGAAAATTTAAGTGGATCAGTATACTGACAATCTAAGTGAATCGTTTAGAAATTAAAATGTTTGAAGCTTAACGGTGTTGGTGATTTGTCTCATAAACTGATATGATTCTCTTACACAAACTCACAAAAAATATTGTATATAAATATTTCTTTACTGCATTTTCTTACAAATTCAAATATCCAAAAAGATTTTCGGAGTGTTTTAGCATAAATTTTTGAAAAATTCAAAAAGTTTTTTTTCGACAACTGATGTTGAAGAGCTGATTTTCAAAATTCCAAGTGCTGAACATGATGAACTGGTTTGGGAGAGTGTTGTGAGAAAAATGTTTTTGTTTACAAGTGGTCATCAGAAATTAAAATTGTTATATCAATAATTGTTAATTTGTGAATTTGTTTCTACAAGTTGTGAGCAGAAAAGTTTAAATTTGTCAAAATTTAAATTTGTGAAATTTACTTTGAGGTAGAGAATGTGCAGGTTATGGCTATGAGAGAGCCAGGTTGCGATTCTAGAACCTGTGAAAGCAAGACTACGATCCCAGAACAATTTAAGGGGGAGTCTGCTAGTAGATCAATATTCGAGGAGGAGAAGAGTTGAATATGCTAGAGCCACTGTTTGATTTTAAATCTGATCAAGAGAATTAGAGTGAGATAAGAGCCAAGTGGAGATCTTGAAGGTGAAAAGAAGAGAGGATAGAGGATGCTAATTATGTCAGATAATTTGAAAGAGCTCGAAGACTGATCAAGGCTGAAGATTGTGAAGACTCGACACCGAAGACTTCGTCAACATCCGAGGAGGAGTCTGTAGGTGCATTACGTCTGTCGACTTCGTCTTGTACCGAGTCTTGTAATAGAATTGTTAGATCAGGGCACGTAGTTCAAGAAAATAGGATTTATGGGTATTTCGCATGAAATGTATCATAGGTAATTTCGTACGAAATCACATAGTGATTTCGCACGAAATCAAATTTCGCTTGTAACTAATTTCGCTTGGACAGGTTTATGCGAAATTAGATCTCCTATAAATACCCTAGATGCGAAATCATTTCTAAGGTTCGTGATTCCGGTACCGAAGTGCTGCCGACGTGTCTACTGATCTGTAAACGTGTTAAATCAATAATACAAGACAATTAAGTGTGTTTTAAGCTGTTACAAAGTCTAATTAATCAATTCCAACTCTGATTAGACTGAGAACTCTTCTGATCGACTTGTTTGGGTCACAGAACGATCCTACAGAAATCATGCATCTCTACTTGGTTTTCAGGGTTTTCTATCTCCATGGGTTGATCAGGGATTGGTGGCTGTGGTTGGGGTGCTATTATTTGCTCCAGATTAGGGTCAGCTGCAGTGGTGGCTAAGATATGAATATTGGCTATACCCCTATTTATCATATCCTGGGCATAGGCATCTGTCTCTCTCTTGGCTGCGGCTAGTACCCTCTGGTCTTGTAACTTTTTCATACGTTTTCTACGCTCGTGTGCCCCTCTACTGAACCATCCCTTCTTTTTCTGAGGAAATTGCTCTTCTGACTGAGCCTTAAACACAAAGATTCCTTCTTCCGTATCAGTAGAGTTCCCTGAGAGGGCAGGCTGAGAAGAGGAGGTGCCTTCGCTTCTAGGCGAACCAGACAATTGACGGTACGTGTCAGATGGTCCTTGGTCGCTCATACTGTAAACTAACAGATAGTCAAATAACACATAACAATAAACACAGTTATGCACATATTTCCGTAATTTATTTCCTAACACTTTACATTTTGATGTCAGCAGAACATCTCTGTGGCTGAATAAGTGGTTTAGCTCTGATACCACCTCCTGTCGCAACCCCCGATCCCTGGTTCCCGGGAACGGGCGGTCGTGACAATTAACAAGAGTCAAGGACAATCGTTATCAAAGGTTGGTCTTTATTTGAAAGATCCTGTCTTCACTCATGGTCAGTTGTATGTTGCATTATCAAGGGTCAAGACCAGAGAAGGCGTTAAAATACTAATATTCGACGCTGATGGAAAACCAACAAATAAGACTTCTAATGTTGTTTACAAAGAAGTTTTTACTAGCTTGTAATCATTGTGAGAAATGTTAAAACGCTGTTTGACCAAAGTCAAACTACTTATGTTAAAAGCTAATTATAATAGATAAAACACTGTTTGAGCAATGTTAAAACGTTGTTTGACCAAAGTCAAACTACTTTTGTTAAAAGCAACTTATAACAGATAAAACACTGTTTCAGCAATGTTAAAACGCTGTTTGACCAAAGTCTGTTTGACCAAAGTCAAACTTCTTATGTTAAAAGGTACTTATAATAGATAAAACTAGATTTTCACCCGGCATTGCTTCTCGAGGTCATGAAACTTACTTATGTTATCACCTAATTATGATTAATACATGATTTAAAGCATTGAAAGTATATGATATGTTAATGGTTTTGCTATAAGAAAAATTATTTTTCTTTGTTAATTTGAATACCAAATCAATTCAACTAATCATCTACTTTACTCTTGTATCTCAATGTAAATGTAAATAACAAATTCAATAAGGGGTGTATGTGTAAATATTTTTCATCAGTTGAAAATATGGGAAGAGAAAAACACAACCGTCATTATTTCTTCATCATCATTACACATCAAACATCTATCATCTCTTCTTTCAAAAATCTCTTCTTCCCAGTCATTTTCTAGGGTTTCAATTTTCTTATCCTCCGTCTTCTACACTTCAATCACCTGAGGTTTTATTATTTTTTCTTCAGCAACTGGTATGTACATTCCTATTGTAATGAACTTTATATTGTTTAATCGATCTTAATTTAAATCCTATCTTGCTACTAATACGATTTTAAATGTCTATTGCTATACATTCAAGAAGGGTTTACTTATGTGTTTGAATTATTTGTTGAGAACATGTTAAAATAATTATTATTTGCAAAAAAAATTTAACTCATACTCTATTTCTATGATTAATTTCACTACATACTCTGTTAATACAAAAAGTTAATGTTCATTTTCGAAGCCAACTTTTTAATTACAATCTTTTAACATCTTTACTGATTCAGGTTTTATGATGTATACTACATTTGTTAAGTTTCTTGATAACCCAGAATCTTTGAAACTGGTATGACATGTTTTTACATACATAATTTATTTTTATTGAGATATATATTTAACAGTTCTTATGGTTTATATTTTCTTACACTTTTTAAAAATTATATACAGGATGTACCTATATTCTTTGCTAATCAAAAGTGGGGAGATTGTTGGCAAAAAAATAGGTTGCGAATATATCATGAGTCTGGTAAAAAATAGGTTGTGAGGGTCAGAACAGAAAATTCAACGCCGATAATAACTGACGGTTGGGACAATGTTGTTATAGATCTCAATTTGCCGAGGGATACTTTGTTGGTTTTCAAACCGTTAGGTGATTTTGGACTTGAACTTTCATGTTATGTTAATGGCATGTGTGGGGAATCTTATTTCACCTTTAATCATTATGCAAGATTTGGTTTTACGGTATGAGTATTGATCTTAACTTCAATTCTTTTGCATCTTTAACGTGTTAACACTTATTCTTATAAGATACATACTTCACGTATAGTATTCATTATTTTTAATTTTATGCAGGTAATTGAAGACTGTTTCATTAAACAATTTTACGTAAACAGCCCACCAAGTGGCAAATTTCAAATCTGTTATAAGGGTTCCTATTGGAATGTTGAGGCGTCTAAGGTTGATACCAACTTTGTATTTTCTAGAGGATGGCCGGAAATGTGCAACGATGTTGGGATACTGGAGGATGATTTGCTTGTGTTTAGCAGAATTGATGATGTTGTTTTTGAGGTAGTAGTTTATAGAGATAAGACTGAGATTTGCTTTTTGGAGAAACCTGAATCTGATGATGATAGTGTACTTAAGATATCGAAGGCTGATTATGTTGATAATGCATTCAAGGTACGTAAGTATTTAGCATTAGCAATAAAAGTTTTAATTTTTTAGCATTTTATTAATTATTTCATTAATGTTGACCAGGACATCTATGAGGATGAAGAAGTTGTTTATGTAGGTGAAGGTACAACTGTTACTCAGGTACTTGCTAAATTATTAAAATCATTTATTTTTAATTTAACACATATAAGAATTTAATGTTTTTACAACTATTAGTAATGCTGTTTACTGATGTTATATTTATCCAATAATGTATTATTTACAAGAACTTACCAATCAATGCCGAATGCACGTCGAAGAGACGCATGTCTTCACGATTGAACAAAACCCAAGATGTAAGTTTACCATCTTAAAGATTGTTATATTACTATTGTTATTAAAGTTACTCTATGACAGCAGGTTAAGAAGAAATGTAAAGTTACTTCTGAGAGAAAGGATATGGTCAAGAATAGGACTAAGGGAAATGTTGCCTTACCTGTCAACACAAGTGATCATATTGGATGTTCTTCTTCTGTTCATAAAGTTAAGGTATCTATACTTGCCAGTTAATTAGTATATGTTATATAAACTGTTTTTTTTTTTGTGCATATATTCAACATTCCCTTAATTCACATGTATATGTTTACTTTTTCATCAAGGGGAAGAGAGCCGCCAATATTCAGAAAAAGCTTAACCGTAGAAATAAGATTGCAAAGACTGCAAAAAAACATTCTGGACATCCTCTCGACCCTGAGTTCTTTCATTTTGATCACAAAGGAGACTATAGGCTGGTATACCATTTTTTATAACAAACTAATGATTTATGTTTATTTGTCTGACTATTATTTTTTTCCACACAATACATGTAGCGTCTTCCTGCTGAAGTTGCCAGACGAGCAGGTCTTTCTCTTGATATTCATCCTTTGAAAGTTCAAAACATGGTTGGAGTTGTGGAGGTTTATGATGTTAAGTCGGAGTTAAATTAATCGAACCCACGTTATGCGTTGGACGGTTGGAAAAAGTTTATGACTGACAATAACTTGAGGTTTGTTGATATGTTGCACTTCACATACGTGTCTTCGCAACAGAAGATTGTATTAAATCAAGTTACATCAGTTTAACAAACACATTTAAGTCTGTTCTGATATCAGATACTATAACTATAAATTTTTTGATGGTGATGTTGTATGTTTTTTTTTAATTATTAACTTGATGATTTGTTGCTATGTATGGCTAAGATGATAAAACACTGTTATTAGCACTTTATGTTTTATATTTGCCCAATTAGATTATGTGTTAAATTATAGTTCTTTAAGTCATTGTTTCATTTTCTTTAATTCTATCTAATTTTGTAAAAAAGTTCAATAGCAAACAGTGGTTTGAACATCTGTTTGCCTTTTGGTCAATAGTTAATGGAAACCCATGTTAGGTTGAACAGTCTTTTTAAGAGGAAAACAGTGTGAGAAGACAGTAGATCTTAGTAAGTTAAACATCTGTTAAGGCTTAAACAGATGTTTGGCCTTTAACAGATGTTTGGCCTTTTATATCAGATGTTTGGACTTAAACAATTGTTTGACTATAAACACATGTTTGACCTTAAACAGATGCTTTGCCTTAAACAGATGTTTCGCCTTCTATATCAGATATTTGGACTTAAACAGATGTTTGACCTTAAACAGATGTTTGGCCATAAACAGATGTTTGGCCTTAAACCAAACATCTGTTTAAGCTCAACATCTGTTTGATTATTTGTCAACATCTGATTGACTTTTGGTCAACATCTGTTTGAAATTTGGTAACATCTTATTTTCTAAAGAAGTACAAAAACAAAGATTTTTACAAAATCCCAAATCACCCTATCATGTAAGTGCATTGAAGTAAAAGTGGAAATGATATTATTCATATGGTCCTGTTGTGCTTTTGTTTGTCCTCTAATATGAGTTCATGATCTAATCCGGTGATTTGAAGACATTGTTGTTGAATCGAATGAGATGGTTGATGTAATGTGGTTGTATTAGTAACAAATAGTAATTAATATAACTGAGTTTCTCGAGCCCGGGAAGCAATCCCAGGTAAAAACCTAGTAAATAAAATAAACGAATATTTGAAAATAAATGGAGTGTTGCAAATGGCAATGTATTCTCCGGTTACGTTTTTGTTACTTGTTATCGAGTTTAACTCTATGGTAATTATCCTACATATACATTTACCAATTGGGGGAATACTCCCCCATTGGTCCAACAAGTTTACTATTTTATATTCATTTTAAAATTACGTTTTTTCTCCTGCCTAAAATTACCGTTTTGTCTCCAGCTCAAAATAAAATTACGCTTTTGTCCCCATCTCAAAAATACGATTTTGCCTTCAATTCAAAATTACTATTTTGCCTTGCACTCCTCCATTGGACCAACCAGTTTATTATTTTATATCCAATTTCAAATTACGTTTTTGCCCCTCTTTAAAATTACGATTTTGCCACCGCTCAAAATAAAATTACACTTTTGTCACCAGCTCAAAATTTCGATTTTTTCCTCGATTCAAAATAAAACTGTGGTTTTGCCCTCAGCTCAGAATTACCTTTTCGCCCCCAGTTCAAAATAAAATTCTGGTTTTTCCCTAGCTAAAATTACGATTTTGCCCTCTGTTCAAAAATGCGATTTTTCCCCGTTTAAAAAATTATGATTTTGCCCTCAGTTCAAAATTACGTTTTTTCCCCAGTTCAAAATAAAATTATGCTTTTGCCCCCAACTCAAAATTATGATTTTGCCCTCGGTTCAAAATAAAATTGTGGTTTTGCCTCCAGCTTAAAATTACGATTGTGCCCTTAGTTCAAATTTATATTACGCTGTTACCCTAAGTTCAAAATTACGAATTTGCCCCTGTGAAAATTTACAATTTTGCCCCCCGTTTAAATTTACAGTACTGCCATCACTTTAGCTTTTGGCAAATTACAATTTTACCCGGTCAAAAAATACAACTTTCCCTCAGTTAAAAATTACAATGTTGCCATTGCTTTAGTTTTTTTTATCAAAACTTTAAAAGTGTTTTGTTTTAATTGGATGACTTGATTTAATTGTTTTTCGTGCCAATAAACTGCCTAACACTCGCTCATTATTCGGCCATCGCCCTTCAACACGGACGGGGCATCAACTAGTTGGTAAACAATATTAGAATATCACGTACAACAAAAGCTTTTTGCGTGGAAATATTTTAGGCAGGTCACCAATACTATCTATATGTGGCCCCATCACAATTTTCCACGTTGCACGCATTTCACCCCCCTAACTAGGGCTGACAAATCGTGTCTTAGCAGGTTTAACAGGTATCTGATAACGCGAACAACAAAAATTTTAAACATGAATACGACTCATTTAACTACTTTATATACAATGTCTATAAGACAGATGTATATTTTATACACCTAGAAGGAGAAATAATGGATACCAACTCTCAAATTTTGATTATTTTAAAAAACGTAAAAAATCACATGGTGTACTTTTCTGTTATCGTGTCTTAGCAGGTTACCTACAGGTTACCTATTGCCAGCCCTACCCCTAACATCAATTCAGTGGCACAGTTCGTAAATAAATCCAATATCACGTCTCTTCTAGCAAACCTCCTTCCCACTGTACCCCCCATTTCATCGCTTCAATACCATCTCACGCGTGTTGGTACAACCGTAATTAGACCCGAAAATCGGGGGCCATTACCAAAGTCCAGTTCAAACCACAACCTTGCTTTACGAAAAAGCACAAAACGGTTCCGATTATTCGCTTCTATAAAACCGCATCCAACTGCCCATACCATAACGTCTCCCGTCACTCTCTCTCCCTCTACAAAACTATTCTCTCTCCTAGGGTTTCATTTTCACACACTCACCTTCATCAACAACAATGGCGACAGAAGTCACTAACGGAGTCGACCACAACGGAGCTGAGAACAAGACGGTCACGTTCACGGCGGTGAAGCCGCAGTTGTTCGTGGAGGCTTCCAAAGCAAACGATGCCGTTTCGTTTTACAAATCGGCGTTTGGTGCTGAGGAGGTGAACCGCGTCACTTGTTCGAAGAGGAAAGCTGATCAAGAGCTTCCGCTTCTTCTCTCGGCGGAGATCAAACTCGGTGATACTAGTATTATCGTTTCTGACGTTTCCGATGATTCTAACGCTTCGTGAGTCTTTTTTCTTATTTATATGATTATTAAACGGTTTCTGTAGATAATATTCTTCTGATGTGGTTAGATCTCTATTTCAGTTACTATCGTGTTGTTTATTTGTTAGTTTTTCGTTCAATTTGTTCGTTGTTTTTTCCTGTACAATGTTTGATTATTCGTTAGCTTTCCGGTTAGATTTTTCTTTGTTTTTTTTCTTAATTCTGAAAACTCGTTTTAATATTTGATTTTATATGATTTTTAAGCGGTTATTGTAGTTATTATTCTTCAGATAATGATAGATCTCTGTTTCAGTTACGATTGCGATGTTTATTTGTTCGTTTTCTGGTCTGATTGTTCTTTGTTTCTCTCTCATTGTGAAAACTTGTGTACAGTGTGAAAACAGTGAGTTCTGGATTGGTGTTTTGCCTAGAGACTGACGACGTTGAAGCTGCGGTGGAGAAGGCGGTGAAGGCTGGTGCGGTTGCCGACGGCGAGATTAGCGAGGGTGAAGGGACGTGCTGCGGTGGGCGCGTGGGCAAGGTGACGGATCCCTACGGCGTCGTTTGGGCTATCTGCACTCCTACTGCTAAGAAGTGTGCTAACGTGGAAGCTTAGAGGCCGTTGGATCCGAAGCGGTTTTTTATTTGCTGGTTTAACTTTAACTTTTTAATGCATGTTTTAAAGACTAGTTGTAGTGGATGGATAGGATCATTAGTGGTGGTTAACTGGTATTTTGAGGTTTTAATGAGTAATGACGATCTTATCTTTTAATTATTTGTGTCTTTCAATTTGTTTATATATTTTTTTTAAGTAGTTATTATTTTATAATAGAGTGTGGTTTGACCATTTTAACCCTTATGCCTCAATAGTTTAAAAATTGCTATTTTGCTCCCTATGGTTGATACTCTTATTCCGATCTTCTCCCGGTCTTAACTCAATCCAAAAAGGTCTGTTATCTTGAAAGGTATTTTGGTAATTTTTAAGTAAAAGTAAGGGCATTTAAGTCTTTTTAACCTAAATAAATATCAAATTTGTTTATTTTACATAAATATCAAACTTATTCATTCATCTCTCTCATACACAGAAGATCAAGAACCACCACCACCTCCCAATCAAATTTCAAAATTGTTTGCAAATCTGAAAAATGAAATACTTTGGAACAACAAATGTGATCCCCAACCACGCAAGCCACCAAAAAATGTTATCCCCAACCGCTACCTGCAATATTGTAACCACCCGCCATCGCGTATTCCCATATTCAAAACACCCTAGCCACTTTTATTCCCCTTGTCTCAGATCTGCACCACCGCCACTTGAAGAAACCGTTATCCTCCACCACATGCAAAACCGTTAAACACCCGTTGCAAATTTGAGCTTTAAACCTCCTATATTCCCCTAGCCACTGGAATATAGATTTGGGGATTCTCTACACAGATCCGGGTGTTCAGAACCAACGATGGAAGATTGAGGATTTACCGACCAAGACCACCGGTGTGAATGTGCTGGTTACTGCAAGCGGTGGTGGTTGTGGAGGTGGCTTATGGTGGCAGCGACTTCTTGTGGTTGTACAGAGATAGAGAAGGGGAGAGAATAAGAGATCAGTTAGTAGAGAAGGGGGCTGGATTAATTAAATAGATTTATGTATTTAATATCAGTAAATAAAAAATAAAACACATTTGAAGAATTAACATTAGATAATTAATTACTTATATTCAAAATAATTACTGAAACACCCTTCCTTTTAATCGAAAATTTTAACTAAGTTAGAGGCAGTGAGCAAAATGGTGATAAGTTAGTAACATCAGGGAGTAAAATAACACGTTTAAACCATTAAGACAAAACCGTTATAACAACGATCAAATCACAGGAAGCAAAACAGATGTTAACCCTTTATAATATTTGGTGAATAAATCATGTTGATTTAGGATATTATAGCATTTAAAAAAAGCGTGGGTATTGAATGCATCAGAGGGTGGTTGACATGTGTGAGAAGGAACATGATTTTTTTTTTTTCTACAATAAAACTCATTTTTCATTCAAATGGCAAAGTAATAAATTACAAACAAGTGGCAGGTAAACGAGCAACAAGCTGCGTCGCAACCCCCTTTTGAATTGCAAAACCAATCCTACTAAATACGAAACGACCCTTAAAGGTTGAGAGATTACTATTCACAACTCGTTGGACCCTGTTTAGGAATTCCACGGCCTCTGGGGCTAGGGAACCAAATGTATCAAAAGCGAATGGGATAAACACATGTTGATTCTCTAAACAAGCCTTCTCGTGTTTAGCGACCTTGCTTGATTCCGCCTTCAACGCAGCCTGGCCAGCAACAAACCCATTATCCCTGAGCCCAACAAGATGGGACACTCCTGTAAGGTCCACACAAGCGTGCAATCCAACGCATACACATAATCAGAATCTAACCCGACAATACTACAGTCCCGAAGAATGTGGTCCTGCAAACCCCAAGATTGCGCCCTCGAGACCACGAAAGCATACATAGATACATCCGCAACCGAACATAAACCCAAACCCCCAAAACGGGTCGGAAGGGATGCAAGCCTCCATTGAAGATCCCCAAAAAACGGACCCCCGCAAACCACAATATCCTCGATAGCTCTCCGAAGGCCTTTGTCAAAAACCAAAAAAGCCTCCCCAACAAACGTGGGTTGGCACGTTCTGAGGCCGAACAACAACTTAGCAACACCCATGCAAGAGCGCAGCAAGAGGAGCTCGCATTGAGGGTCCCGCAGATGTGGAAGATAGGTCATCAGATCCACTGCACAAGATGCCCTTTTCACGGCCAACCTACCGATAAAACCTGCATCCCGACTAACGGCCCCCCCGAGGAGTTTGACACCCGACACCGGCCTTCCAATCCCACTAGGAAACAAACCCTTTTGCGACTTAACTCCATTGCACGATGGCCAAAAAACTTCTGTTTTCTTGACGTTAAGTTGAAGCCCCAAACAAGGCCCCTTAGTCCTGATGATTTCTAAAGCTTTAGCCACCTCTTTAGCATCTCCTATAATCGTACCATCATCCAAGTACCAAGCATGGAAGAGTAACTTGCATCTATCTCGTATCTGATGAATAAGGGGATGCAAAACTAAGGCAAAGAGAAGAGGCCCCAAGGGGTCTCCCTGCTGAACCCCGGTGGTGAACCAAATATGATCGTTTTCGACATATAATCTAGCCGGTTGTCCATATAGAAAATCCACCCATTAGGAAATGGACGGGCATCGTGTCCGAACTTCTGACAAAAGAGCGGTTCTATCCACCAAGATAAAAGCATTAGAGAAATCAACAATAATCATGGCCAACGACCCATCCGAGTGGAACACGTTTAAAAACCTGTTCGCACTATGGAGCACAACCTCAGCCCTGCTAGGAATACCCACCCCAAATTGAAAATCACCAAGATATTTAGCCATCTCCTTCCCGACCCCCCTCATAGCCGCCTTAGAGACTAACCTCCTCCAAATTGCGCCCACGACAATAGGCCTAATCCTGCTGTCCGGTTTAAGTAAGGGCGTGAGGGGCGCAGAAGCAACAAACTCCGCCAAGACCCTAGGGCACCTCCCACCCAAGCACAAATTGACCACCTCAGAAATAGCCCTAAGCAGCCCGTAAGCGATCACCGACCCTTCTCCACAAAGAGTATCCAAAATGTGTTGTGCCCTCAACCCATCCCTCCCACAAGAGGTCCCTTTGGGGAAAGATTTATGTCACGACCCCAGCCCCGGTTTGACCCGGTCCGGAGCCGCAGGACAGGAACCCGTGGTATTTATTAATTGATGCGACAGCGGAAGATTTATCAGGATCTTTTAAAACTTGAAATGCCCGATTATTTTATTTCATAATTCGGGATAAACCCCGTAATTTACAATAGAGGAATTTCACTAGGAAATTCCCTGATTTATAAAACATGTTTATTTATTTTAATTGAGCCACCTCTTCAAGCTTGTTAGTGCTCCGTAGCACGTTTTCCTTGATTTACAGCAGGTCGCCTGAAACATGTTTTAAAAATATTTTATCAGCGGGGAAATACTGGCGAGTCACTCAATTTGATAAAATGACACATAGTTATAAATTACAGCATAAGAGCGATTACAATGGCTTCTATCTAATTTTTATCTGGCGCCGTCACCTGGTGACGATGGTCATACCACTATTGGGTCTTTCCCCAAGTAGTGATGTTTATCACTGTTAGGATTTATTAGCCTAACCGTGAGAAATTAGTAATGTACACAATACCCTAATTAGCCAGTGATTCAAGATAACCATGACTTAATCCCTGTAATTATAACATTTGAAAATGGAGTATTGTAAAAATACTTTTGATAAAAGAGAATGACTCACTTTGCAGATTAAACGGGCAGAGTTTAGCCTACTAATTAGCCTTGTAACCTAATTTAAATAACAATACACACGAACTAGGTCAGTAACTAATACAGCATTTACGATAACTCACGAGATAAAAACCCTCACAACGAATGACAAAGTGCTATACTTAAACATCCGTCGAATTCACGACTAATGACAAAGTATGACCCTAATGTGGGCAGCACTTAAACATCCATCGGATAGTTTCAATCGATCGGACATTGAATCGTAGCAGCGATCGAGTTAATACCCTGTATCGTAGCAGCGCCTCGCTATTTTGAGAATGAAATTCAACTTTTGAGCAGTATACTTTCGTTTTTATGAAAAGATTTCGACACCAGTGGACTGCTCGTAACCTGCCCTATTTATAGCTGAATTTTGGGTCTTACGCGGCCCGCGTAAGACCACTCTTAACCTTTACGCGGCCCGCAAGGGCACCTATTCGTAGATTAGGGCATCCGTGTCACTGGTAGGCATGCCACGTGTGTGACACGTGGATCTGGACGCTTATCCGGTCAAACTTCACTTTGACGCGGCCCGCGTAAGGGTCTGGTTATCCTTTACGTGGCCCGCGAGAGGACCAAAAATAAGAATTTCTTGATTTTTTATATGGATTAGGGTTTCAGGGGTCCGGGTTCTTACTTACGGATCAATTTGGGACATTTTTTTGAAGGTCCTTACATTCTCCCCACCTTATTTAAAATCTCGTCCTCGAGATTTACTGAAATAAGTGAGGATACTTCCGCTTCATTTCTGATTCCAGCTCCCAAGTGTACTCGGGTCCTCTCTTTGAATCCCACTTGACTTTGACTAGTACCAACCTTTTGTGCTTGAGAAACTTAATCTTTCTGTCTTCTATTTGCAGTGGCTTCTCAACAAATTTTAACTTTTCATTTACCTCTACATCTTGAAGAGGTACTACCAGAGATTCATTAGATAGACATTTCTTGAGGTTGGATACATGAAATACATCATGTACCCCAGCGAGCTCCTCTGGTAGTTGTAAGCGATAGGCAACTGGTCCAATACGTTGGATTACTGGAAATGGTCCCACGTATCTTGGACTTAGCTTTCCTTTCTTACCGAACCGAACTACTCCTTTCCAAGGAGAAACTTTCAAGAGAACCTTGTCTCCGATTTGAAATTCTAACGGCTTACGCCTATTGTCTGCATAACTCTTCTGGCGATCTCGAGCCGTCTTCAGTCTTTCCTTGATTTGAGTGATCTTGTCGGTAGTTTCTTGCACTATTTCAGGACCTGATAATTGACTTTCTCCTATCTCTACCCAACAAACAGGAGTTCTACACTTGCGTCCATACAATGCTTCAAAGGGGGCAGCTTCAATGCTTGAATGATAACTATTATTATAGGAGAATTCAATTAAGGATAGGTGGTCATCCCAGTTTCCACCAAAATCTATCACACATGCCCTAAGCATGTCTTCCAGGGTTTGTATCGTTCTTTCACTTTGTCCGTCTGTTTGAGGATGATATGCAGTACTTAGATTTAGTCGAGTTCCCATAGCTTCTTGGAAACTTGTCCAGAAGTGGGAAGTGAAATGACTATCCCGATCCGATACAATGGAGAGTGGAACTCCATGTAAGGATACTATCTCATCTACATACAACTTGGCTAACCTTTCCATGCTGAAGGTTTCCTTCATGGGTAGAAAATGAGCTGATTTGGTTAATCGATCCACAATTACCCAAATCGCGTCATTACCTTTTCTGGTCTTGGGTAACTTAGTAACAAAGTCCATAGTTATAAGTTCCCATTTCCATACAGGCATTTCTAATTGTTGTAGTAGACCTGAGGGTTTCTGGTGTTCTGCCTTAACTTGTGAACAAGTAAGACACTTAGAAACATATCTAGCTATGTCCTTTTTCATTCCTATCCACCAGAAGTTATTCCTTAAATCTTGGTACATCTTATTGTTACCAGGGTGTATGGTATACCTAGATTTATGAGCTTCCTCTAAAATCTTATTTCTTAATTCTCCCTGCTTAGGTACCCAAATTCTTTTTTCATGGAATCTCCAAATTCCATCACTACCTTGCTCTAATTCCTTTATTCGTCCTTTCATACCTTCAGCATCATCCTTGATTGCTGTTTCTTGAATGCTTTTCAGTTGTTCCATTAAATCTAACTGAAGATTTAATCTAAGAGTACGAACTCGTCGTTGTTTCTCATGATACTTACGACTTAAAGCATCAGCAACTACGTTTGCTTTTCCTTCGTGATATTGAATATCACAGTCGTAGTCACTTAGGATTTCCATCCATCTCCTTTGTCTCATGTTCAATTCTTTTTGCCCAAATATATATCTTAAACTCTTATGATCTGTATAGACAGTAAACTTACTTCCATACAGATAGTGTCTCCAAATTTTAAGGGCAAAAATTATGGCTCCTAACTCTAAGTCATGAGTCGTATAATTTTCTTCGTGCTTTTTCAATTGCCTAGATGCATATGCAATTACCTTCTTGCGTTGCATAAGCACACATCCTAATCCTAGTTTTGAAGCATCACAATATACTTCAAAATCTTCTGTTCCTTCTGGTAAGGCTAAAATTGGAGCATTTGTTAATTTCTGCTTTAAGATCTTAAAAGCTTCTTCTTGTCTTGGTCCCCATTCAAACTTAACTGCTTTACAGGTTAGCTTAGTTAATGGTACAACTATCTTAGAAAAATCCTTAATAAACCGTCTATAATATCCGGCTAACACTATAAAACTTCTAATTTCCATAGCTGACTGCGGGATCTTCCATTTGGTGATCACTTCTATCTTAGCAGGATCTACGTGAATGCCTTCGTGATTCACCATGTGACCTAAGAATTGCACTTCTTGCAGCCAAAATTCACACTTCGAGAATTTGGCGTAAAGTTTTTCCTTTCTTAACAAAGTTAAGAGTGCATGCAGGTGCTCACAATGCTCCTCCTGGCTTTTGGAATAAATAAGTATATCGTCGATGAAGACAATTACGAATTTATCCAAGTACGGTTTACAGATTCTATTCATCATGTCCATAAATGCTGCCGGAGCATTTGTTAATCCAAAGGGCATGACTGTAAACTCGTAATGACCATACCTAGTTCTGAAAGCAATTTTAGGTATGTCTTCTTCTTGTACCTTCAATTGATGATATCCGGAGCGTAAATCTATCTTAGAAAAATATCTAGCTCCCTGGAGTTGATCAAAAAGATCATCAATCCTAGGTAATGGGTATCGATTCTTAATTGTAACTTTATTCAATTCCCTATAATCAATACACATTCGCATCGAACCATCTTTCTTCTTTACAAACAACACTGGCGCTCCCCACGGGGATGAACTAGGTTGTATGAATCTTTTGCTTAGTAATTCATCTAACTACTTTTTCAATTCTAGCATTTCGGTAGGTGCTAACCGATAAGGTGCCTTGGCTATTGGTGTAGTTTCAGGAATTAGATGAATTCTAAATTCTACTTCCCTATCAGGTGGTAATCCAGGTAGTTCTTCTGGGAATACCTCTGGGTATTCTGATACTACTGGAATTTCTTTGAGTTCCTTACCTTTCGTGTTAATGATTACTGTCACACCCCGATATTTCCATGTATTACCGGTGGGCCCGGTGGGGAGTATCGTAACGTAGTTGATATCATCATAGTCAAACAACACAATTTTAAATGCACAGCGGAAGCAAAAGATAAATATATTACAAACCGATATGAAGTAATATCCAAATATTACAAACTGAAAGTAAAAGATCCACAGGCGGATCATATATAAAGGAAACATAGTTCATCAGATTTAAATGCATCCAAGCTTGCGAGACTCTTATTGATGCTAAGGAGAGGCCAGCCTATTATGAGTAGTACCTGCACTTAACCTTTTTGGGAAAATACGTCAGTTTACACTGGTAAATACAATTAACTGACTCATTTTGAAAGTTTAGTGAAAATTGATTTGAATGCACGTGGCACAAAACATTTTATAACTTGGGATAATTATTTGTATATAATACTTGTAAAAGAATTACATGTTCTTATACGTTCAGTATCCCGATCCGCAGACCGGGTTAAAGATTAATAGACACACCACAGGTATAATGCCCACAAGGCTGATTCCTTTAAGTGGGATACCAGTTTTTTTTTTTTTTACATATGCACCTGTCAGGTGTACGTCTACACCCCGTGCTTAGGTCGTGGCCATTTCATGAATGATGCCAAGGATATCCGGGACATGGTCATTAACCCCCCAAAGGCTTTAAGCAAACAAGACATTTCAAACGGGACATCTCAATGATTTAACTTTCATACAATTAAAGATTCAATGCCCGACCAAGCGGTATTTGTATATACCGTACCCCAAGCCCGTATAAGGGAAAATAAGTTAAAAGTATTTACCTGAGCTAAATATAAATTCAATCCCAGCCGTATCAAATCAGCAAGTACAGATAGCTTTTACTGGGCTCCTATTCTGGAATGAAGGTTTTTAATAACCTATTAGAATCCTAACGGGTCTTTAATTAAGCCTAAACTTAGACCGGTTAGTTTTAAATAAAGATACGGTTCGAACGCACGATTAAGCGAAGACCGGAATAGAATGTGATTTAGACCCGACAAGTTTGAAGACTTGTATAATATGGGTAATCTAAACACATTCTGGATTTTGAGATAAAAAAACGATAAGGTTTGACCCGTTTCGGCTAATTTATGTAAACTAGTTACATAAACCGAATCGAACGCGAATAACGCATAACGGGTAACCGAAAGAGTCACGAACAGGTTCCCTAAGTTAATATGCTTTAAATATGTTGTGATATCAGTAGGATACCTTCCATTATGCCCAAAACGAGTTTAATCTCAATTTAAGCCCCGTAGGGGTATTTTGGTCATTTTAAAGATTATAAAAGAGATTAATTAAAATTTTGAGATTCGGTTCTGAAATAATCAGTAAAACAACTTAATTTAAAAGGTTATATCAGTTGTTGATAAGTCTTATGTGACAAAATGGTTTTAAACCCATACTAGGTGTTTAATACGCGTAAAAAGCCGTTTTAAGCGATTTTCGGGTTATACAGGAAATCTGAGTTTTCTGATCAGGTTATAAAGTTCAAAATACTTCATTTATTATATAAAATCATTAGCAATTGGATTGGTGTCAAAATACTATGTAGAACTCATTTTATAAACAAAACGGGTATAATCGGTATTTACCGATCCAATGCCATAACCTTAGGTTATGAGCCGGTTAAAAAAATTAAAAATCTTTAAAAATCCCAAAATATTATATTACATCAGTGGGTAAAAGGTTTGGTGTCAAAATTTGGGTTTAGATAGGCTTTATGCTAATGACGTCGTTTAATTACTAAAAAGCGTTCTAATTACGTCATTGAGCATAACTCCTAATCTAGACCTCAAACTGACGTGAAAATTTAGGGACATGTTTATAATTCAGTAATAACGATTATTGTCCTTTCACATTTCCAAAATTCTCGTTTTATGGATAAAAAGGCATTATGGTCAACATTAAGCACTTAACGGAAACATGTAAACGAAACGGACAATCAATGAACCAATCACAGAGGGTTATACCATCATGTAGCCTGGTCCTAAGGGAGCTCTAAGGCATTTCTAAACCCATCTAAAACGGGTCAGAATTGAAGTCAAAGCAAAAGTCAAAGTTTTGCGACTTTCGGTTCCGAACCGAGTCTAAACAGAAAATTGTCGGGTCGAACATGCTTAGACATGTTCTTACATTTATTACTAAGTTATATGAGTGGTAAAATAGGTTACATGCCTTCTACATTGCTAATTACATGTTTATTCGCAAATTAGGTTCCTGTTGACTTTTTAATACAAACTTTGACCCGATAAAAGTCCTAGTTAGAGTGGAAATCAGAGGGTGCCCTTTTAAGGGTTTAATGCCCACATAATTACCAACTTATAACTACCTTCAATTAAACTAATCACTGGACCATTAATTATTAATCGCTAAGTCAAACGTTAACTATGACGGTTTGACTTTTAAGCTAATAACTAAGTAAAACTCAATTAAGGAAGGTCAAGGGTACTTACCAAGGTCTAATGCACGACCAGAGATGCTTAGAGAAGGCTCTTGAGCTCCAGAGATGGTCAGAAGATGAGTTGTGAGTGAATGATCAAGGTTGCAACCAATGGGCTTTATATAGTGCTTTTAATTGCTTGTGATCTTGACAAATCATGCTATAACTGATCATGGATCACCCACAAGTGTCCCTAAGGTCTAAAAGCAAGCTTAGGCAGCCCTTGGTGTTGAGAAAAGGCAATGTAAGTCGGTTACAATGGACATAGCAGACATCATCCATGTTTTTCGACATCAGAGGACCCCTCGCGGCACGCGTAGGTCCCCTAGGGGTCCCTAGTGTCGCGCGACGCCCCCTCTGATCCAAATCAAATTTTCAGATTTTTGTGTTTTGGTCCTTGGTCCATATAAAGTTGTTTCGACTTTATTTCTTGCATTATGAGCCCTTCAAATTTACTTATAAGGGCTTCAAGACTTATACCCACTTTGTTAAGTCCTTGGTTCGCTTTGTTATCAACCGAAAAGTCATAAACTTCATCGTTGACGCTTTTAACCCCTCGTATACGAATTTTATCATAACTTTCTCATACGATAACGAAACTTGGTGAAATTTTTATCACGTATTCTAGTGAGCATAATTAATCGTTACAAAGCTTCGGGTTTCCTAAAAGGTCACTCAGAGGTATACTTTAAACATGTTGACACATTTAACCCCTGTAGTTTGTAATCTCTCACTTTCCTTCACAATTAGCTTCGTATGATCCATGATTCATTCGTTTAAGGGTATAAACATCATGTGGGGTTATTGTAAAGTATATTTATCCATTGTTGACATTTTGAACCCTTATATTCACATACTTTCCTTGTTTGTCAACTCTAGTCCTTCTAAGGTAATCCTTTATACGTTTAAAGTCAATGACACGTGTCAACACATTATAGGACGTGAATTTTCGAGGTGTTACATCCTCACCCCCTTAAAAGAAATCTCGATCTCGAGATTTGTTAAAATGCTGGAAGTACTTTTTGTCGCATAATAGACTTAACTTCTATAACATATCTGGAGTCTTTCCAAGCTCCCAAAGTGACCCCTATATTAGGTACATGTATCCTTTTGGAGCTTCTTAACCTGTCGATTCTCAATCGATACAGGATGCTCATCACATCATAAATCTGGATATCATTATGTGATAGTGCTTCTTGACTTATTGGCGAAACACATCCTTCAGTCACTAGTGTGCAATGTATTGCGAGTTCCGCCAAGCTCCTTAAATAGGTTTTAGCTTATAAGCTACTTGATCTTGATACATTCGATTTTCCTTCGAATGATTCTATATATTCAGAGCTTGACTAGCCTAATAATTTAACAAATTTGGCACACCCTTCTTGGGTGATATCTTTTGTTGAACCTTATTCCTTAACAAGAATTTAGGAGGGTTGCTACTTTCATAAATTCTTGATTTTCTGCCGAATACTGGCAACTTACAGATGATTAGGGATTTATATGATCTTATTCGTTGTTTCCAATGCAACTTTCAGATCCTGATAAGTGGACTTCCCAAAGTCTCGTCCATCCAACGGATGTTTTGATATTTCATCTATACAAGGTCTCCAAAGGAGCCACCTTGATACTTATATAACAACTATTATAGAAAAGCTTATCTTAAGGTGAGATGGTTATTCCCACCATTGTTCAAAACTAATCTTAAGGAGTAGCTAATCCTTACAGTTAGTCGAACAAATCGACGATCCTGGGCAGCTGATGGCGATTATTAATCGTTGCCTAATTAGGGTTGCGGTAACAATGCATAAGCAAAATGAACCGTCTTTCATAATTAACTATACCGAATTCTCAGGATATTGAGTTATGCTATAAGAATCTTCTATTTTTAAAACTTACTTAATCAGGGTTTCGATTCTCTCAATGATGGTACTAGCCGTCTTGGAGATTTCATAATAATAATACAGCCCTAAATGGGATGTAAATCTTAACTCCACTTGCCTCCCCGGAGGTAAACAGGGTAATCTTAGGAGAAGATAATCAAGGTACGAGGAGGTTACAGAGATTTTTCCATATCTCAGGCTCCAGTTCATCCGTCATTGCTTGTGTCAAATAAGTGACACATTTATGTTACAAGTCCACGAATTCCTTAATCGGGAACATTTACTTGGATAATTCCATTCTGGATATCTCCTTTGAATACCATTAGTTGACTCTAGTACCATATGACCTCTCGGAATATCTTTGTGGTCCCATGCATTAAACCTCCATACTGATCAGGCATGGAAGCAATCTATGGAACTTATTAAGATACACCAATCCTCATATGACGCTTTTATCATACTACCTGGTATTCGGAATCGATAGAGATTAAAGAGATATCAACTATATATGCTGACGCACTGTCACAGCCCCCGATCCCTTATCTGTCCCGGGAACGGGCGGCCGCGAACTCAGTGGCGGTGGTATCAGTTATTAATTTGGCAGCGGAAATTTCATCAGGACCGTAGTTAGGAAATATTTTATCAGAGTAAAACCACCTTATTTGATATTAATAATCACATGGTTAAAAACCAAGTTTCTTATTACAATACATTTATAGGGACAACCCCTATTTTATTGAATTTAAAACATCGTTTATTAGGTAACTTTTATAGCCACATTTTTCCCAAGCCTTCAGTGCTCTCCAGCTGGCTTTTCACTAACTGGTTGTTCACATTGTGTTACCTGTAACGCGTTTTAAAAACATTTGTCAGTCAGAAATACTGGTGAGTGAATCCCAGTTTAATCAAGAAACATTTTATCAATTAAAACAGTATTGAGAGCGATTACATTGTTTATTTCTACACAATTACTCATTCAGTATTTGCCACTCGACCGGATCTATGGCTATGGTCAAATTACCCATTGGCTAACTCGTCGTCCAATGGTAATGCATTGTCATTCCGACATACTACTACTACTCGTAGTAATAAATTTTGTATACAAAACCCCATAATACCGGCAGTAATTGAAGAACTACAAAGACTCAATCACCGCTTAATCACATTGTTTGTAAAACATTCCAAAAATGTTAACAAAAAGAGGATAAACTCACATTGCTATCTTAGACTTCGCGTAAGGGTTTCCTGGGAATAATCTATAATTTACACAAATGTACATAGGTTAGTATCATAACCCTTTGAAAATATTAATGATACCCTCCCCGAGACGGCATTCCAATAACTACGTCGGGCAGAACCACGACAGTTATTACGGAACCCTAAATCAATCGGGCAGCGTATCTATTACTAAACTGGGGTTATAATACTTACAACGGAGCAGAACCTCGCTAATTAGGGGTATAATACCTGAGTATAATAACTCTAATTCAGAATTTGTGATTGAGAATTGAATTGTGAACGAATTGAAATGAAATCCGATGCGTTCTTTATATAGGTGCTGAAACTGGTTCCCACGCGGCCCGCGTAAAGAACAGGCAAGGCTTACGCGGCCCGCGTCAATGCTGGGTCAACGCGTAGCTTGTCCTGGTCATGATCTAGCCTTGCCACGATGATGACACGTGTCATCACCGGGCTGCGCCACCAATTGGGACACTCGCGGCCCGTGTAAACTAACGGTGTGGCCTTACGCGGCCCGCCTGAACTAAAGAAATGAACGAGATCAGGTTTCAACCCTCATACCGCCCGCGTAAGGTTTGGGGTGGGTCTACGCGGCCCGCCTCAACTTAATATTTCTTGTTTTTCATTTATTTTCAATGCTATATTGTATTTCGGGCTCGGTTTTCACATACGGGGTGTATTTAAAAACATATAGGGGTATTCTAAATATATTAAGGGTGTCATAAATATTTTGGAGGGTTGATATCTCTTGGTACAATTCCTGGATTATTTAATAGAATATATAGTGCACTCACACTTAAGTATAATAACCCAATTCCACTTTATCCCTACGTCACTAGACAGAACCCCAACGAATTTAGGCAGAGCCTTGATATACGTTACGGGGTCCTACGTTATTTGGACAGGGTATTAGTGATCAAGGGTTAAAACACTTAAAATGAGGCAGGGCTTTATTATTATTATGGGGTGTAATAATAAGAAAATATATATATATTATAGATTTAGAGAGAGAGAGAGAGAGAGGTAGTTTGAACGAATGAAGTTAGCAAAGAAAAAGTGAATCAGGTATGATCTTATTTATACTCAATTCATAGCTTCATGTTCACGTAAATATTGATCAGTTGCCTTCCACGTATACCTCCCCTCATTATTTCCTTTTTGTGTTGTCCACCATGCACTCACACACGTACACTAATTATTTGTCTAGTTTCTAAGTTTATTATTATTATTATTTATTATTATTCTTACAAAATTTACCTTTATTAATATTTTGTTTTCTTTTATTTTATTATTTTATTCTAACTTACGTTTCACTTTCACTTTATTTAAATGAATTTTGATTTTTATTATTATTAATATATATATTAATTTAACTGCTTTACTTATTTGGCGCTTATAACTTCTAAAATGTGACGTTTTATAAAATAATAAATATGCCATTTAGAACGAGAATATTTTTGTCTACATTTGGGTCTAAGTTTCATTAAAAATGGAGTAGGTTTAAATATAAAGTATTTTTATAATTTAATTATTAAACGGCTCCTACGTTTGCCAAAACACCTTATATTTTTATTGGTCAACTTACCCATGATGCATCCTTTTAATAACATAAGTTTTTATATATATACATATAAAAATTTTGGGAATGTTACACGCACTTCCTCTAGAGAGAGGACATTTCGAAAATTCTACGTCTGAAGGTTTCTGATAGGAACAAAAGAAATGGTTCTTATGATTCGCCTGTGAGTCTTACCTTACACTTAATATCTGGGTTTCTTACGGGAAATTTTTCTAAAAGTTTGTTAAGCTTATGGTCTTTATGAGAGACTTAGCAGCACCTGAACCCAACACAACTCTTAGCAATAAATCACAATAAGGGGTTTATCTAGTGTCATTAGAAATGTGAGATGCCTCTTAATCATTCATTAGGAGGGTTAAACGCCTCCATTCTTAATCCTTTTAAACTTAGCTGCAAAATCTTTGACAAATTTTTAGGGCAGTCTCAGTTTTGACTGGTTGTTTCTTAGTCTATACAACGTGAGTAGCTGAGGTAGATCCATAATGGGTTTATAATGAGCAGGCTTTGGAACCTTAATGTGCCCTCTTATTTTCGATACTAACCACCAATAATTATTTGCATTAAGCTTAGATTTTGGGTAAATTGGATATGGCACTATCTCAGCCAATGAATTAAAATTTGTAACATATTGTCGACGGTCTAGAACTTTTATGGTGAGGGTCATAAAATTCTTATTCCATCTTTTTCCATTTTGTGATGTGGATAATAGGCTTTTTCTAATAAGGTCCTTAAAACTTGGACCATCCCATAATGTATAAGGGGGTCTTTCTTGTGGACTTTATTAATGTCCTTACTAATTAAGAGTATTGCCATCGAATGGCTGGGATGCATACTTCACCGTGTCCTTTCCAGCGCAACCGCTGATACACCTAATGGTTTCTACTTCATCTAACAATTTCTTGCAATTGATGGCCCCTTTTTATTATTGAAGTCTCTTGACTTCTAAGAGACGAAGTACTTTTAAGTACATCCTAAAAAGGAAAGGGGCTTCTTGTCACATATGATTTTGTTTGGGTTATTCTTCGCATTTGAAGTATGAATATAGCTCTTCTCATGAGTAGCGACATGTGTTTTAAAGCGAACATCATTCGGCTTCTTAAACCTTTTCATGACTTTTCTCATAGCCTTTCTAACAGCTGCGTTAATTACAATTTTGGAGATTAACCCCTTCAACAATAAGGTTCACATTTGATGCACCATTGACATTTGTCGCATCTCTAGCATCGCGACTGTTGTTTGTCTCATCTAAGTTTTCCATACTCGAAGCTTTGGTATTAAATACCAAATTCAACAAGTGCTTGGGCACTCCATGCCCAGTATCTCCTTGAATGGTCAAAGGCTCATCATAAGGAGTCTTGATAACTACTCGCTTCTTATCACCCACAATATGAGCTTGGTTACCAGACGACCAATCCATTCCTATCACTATATCGAGTCCTTTTATTCCAACGGAGACAAGAGCAACGGAAAAGAATGGTTCCTACTGGATATAAAACATCCATCTAATATTAATGAAGCAGTCTCTGAGGTACCATCGACCAATTCTACTGCATACTTAACGCTTAGAGTTTTAACAGGCAGATTTAAAAATTTACAAAATCTATTGTCTACGAAAGACTTATCTGCACTTGAATCAAATAACATTCTAGCATAAACGTCATTGATAAGGAAAGTACCTGTGGTGACATCTCCATCCTGAACGGCCTCTTGAGCATTCATTTGAGAGTCCCCAGCTTTAGTTTTCTTAGCCTCTCCAGGCTTCTCGGTCTTATTAGGGCAATTAGTTTTGATGTGCCCTATTTCATTGCAACCATAGCAGGTTGCGTCCTTTATGTCTTGGCACTCCAAAGTCTTGTGCCCTTCCTTATTGCAAATTCCACAAGGCTTAGCTTGCGTATTTAAAGTGCCTTTTCCTTTAGTCGCCTTCTTTGGGCAGCGGGTCTTAATGTGCCCTTTTTCGCCACAACCATGGCAGGTCGTGTCTCCCATCTTCTTGCAATCCAAGGTCTTATGCTCCTCGGACTTGCAGATTCCACAAGGTGAAGGCTGAGATTCAAATCTGCATTTCCCGAGGTGGTATTTCCTACAGGTTTTGCATCTGGTCTTTTCACTTGACTGCTGGTTGTCCTTCAATTCCTTGCATTCATGGGTCTTGTGATCCATCTCTTTACAGATGCCACATCCCCTGATCTGTTCATATATACATTTTCTGAAGTGCCTCTTCTTCCCGCAATTCTTACATTCGGGTTTAGCCTCCTTTGGCTTGGACTGGTTATAGTTTGAACCGGTCTTACCCTTTTTACAACCTTTATTTGGGGATCGTACTTTCGCTTATGATCCTTCAACACACGGTCCACCACGTTGTTTACGGCTGTATCTATCATAGCCTGTAATTCGGTGCTTGTTAAGCTCAGTCTTGCATCATCATTCTGATCAACTGGATGATTGTGAGCTTTAGAGGAGTCAGCCATGGTGAAGCTTTGAAGGCTACAAACCAAGTAGTAATAATTGGTTTAATTATATGGTGAATTGTCGAATTTGATGTTTAAATAGCTATGGTGTAAATAAACCATATAGGCCAATAGATAGTATTTAATTTATTTGATTATGTTTTGCCTAAGTTTTTAAATAAACCATCTTTGGCGTTTAAACGGAATATAATCCTTCATATTTATTAGACAGGGGACATAAGTCACGACTGCCAATGTCGTACTGACATTTTTATATATAGTACAAGGGCCTGTTCCAAAGGACTTTTGATGGCATAGATGCCTTGTCACTAGGAAATTTTAAAACATAATCGACAATTCCTTTGAATCGGAAGATTTCATAGTTCATTGTCTTAACAAGAAGTTATGAAATGAAACTATCTTTTTCATGTATACATCTTTGCCCGAAGGTATTCATCCTAATGGATGTTTTGATGTGTTCATCATGTCCGACGTTTATTAGCCATGATCCCTCTTGATCATTTACGCTAAATAAGGGGTTTGGAAAATTCCTAATATAAAGATGACCAGTGTGATTTTATTGCATCACCTTTGTCAGGAGTGTTAGCATGTTTTCAGATGTTAGCAAAGATCTGAATCTCTTTTAAACATGTTTTACCATCGTAGCCAGGTCTTTAATGACATTCAAGCTAGGTTATACCTTTTAAGATTCTCTTTTAACATGTAAACTGGTAGGAAAGGAAAGATGTTTATTTTATTCAGGGTTTTCATTATAATCATCCTCAATCTAATGAAATTATAATTATGGCACAAAAAGCCAAGTCACAAGGACAAAATTATAAGCCAAGATTTTACAGAATCGGGGCATTTAGGCTTGAATCAAAGTTCATTACCTTTTCTTGACAGGAAGTTGTAGGCTACGACTGTCTTTAGTCTCAGAGGACGTTAATTATAGCCTGTAGGCACTTCATCCTTAAGGGATGGTTATATAAATGAGGGAATTTAGAATAACCCAATTTTAAGAATGACTTATGTGGTTTTATCGAATCACAATTTGTCAAACGTGTTAACATGTTACAGATGTTAACAAGGATTTGAATCTCTTGAATAGGTTCTACCATTTTGGCCTTGTCTGCAGTGACATTTAGGCTAGGTTTTACCTTTAAGATTCTTTTTAATAATTAACGCAGAATAATCCTAAATTGAGATGTTAATAAGGATCTGAATCTAAATTGAGGAACTGCCATCTTGGCCGGGTCTTAATATGACACGTGGCTAGGTCTTGTCCTTTTTAGATTTTGCCATTTTATTATAATGGTAGATCTTATAAAAGGAATGTTATTTTTCATTTATTTCCTTTTTCATGATTAGAACGAAAATCTAAATTTAATCATTCCACTATATAAAAATAAAAGTACAGAGTTGCCCTAAGCGGGACTTGAAAGGAATAATGTTGTCCATGAAGGGACTGAAAGATAAGTATGCCCTTATAAGGACTTACTAAGGAAACGAACTTCAGCAAAAGGAGTTTCTTCTTCATTTTATTTCTAATTGTTTTCTCCTCAGTTGCACGTTTATCCTAATCGTAGTACAAGGCTCCGCATTCCTCGGCTTCGGATGGGGAGGATTTCCCTTACGGCTCCTTTGCTTGGCGATATTTTAAAAGTATATAAAATTGAAAGCAATAGTTCTCCGAATAGAGACGAGAGCATTCCTATGTTAAGTCTAGACTCAGAAGGTCAAGGAATGTGCTACTGTGTCATTGAGATTAAACACAAAAGGATAGTGTTTAATTCACTCAATGTTGGCTCTGATACCAACCTGTCACACCCCGATATTTCCACATATTACCGGTGGGCCCGGTGGGGAGTATCGTGACGTAGTTGATATCATCATAGTCAAACAACACAATTTTAAATGCACAGCGGAAGCAAAAGATAAATATATTACAAACCGATATGAAGTAATATCCAAATATTACAAACTGAAAGTAAAAGATCCACAGGCGGATCATATATAAAGGAAACATAGTTCATCAGATTTAAATGCATCCAAGCTTGCGAGACTCTTATTGATGCTAAGGAGAGGCCAGCCTATTACGAGTAGTACCTGCACTTAACCTTTTTGGGAAAATACGTCAGTTTACACTGGTAAATACAATTAACTGACTCATTTTGAAAGTTTAGTGAAAATTGATTTGAATGCACGTGGCACAAAACATTTTATAACTTGGGATAATTATTTGTATATAATACTTGTAAAAGAATTACATGTTTCTTATACGTTCAGTAGCCCGGTCCGCAGACCGGGTTAAAGATTAATAGACACACCACAGGTATAATGCCCACAAGGCTGATTCCTTTAAGTGGGATACCAGTTTTTTTTTTTACATATGCACCTGTCAGGTGTACGCCTACACCCCGTGCTTAGGTCATGGCCATTTCATGAATGATGCCAAGGATATCCGGGACATGGTCATTAACCCCCCAAAGGCTTTAAGCAAACAAGACATTTCAAACGGGACATCTCAATGATTTAACTTTCATACAATTAAAGATTCAATGCCCGACCAAGCGGTATTTGTATATACCGTACCCCAAGCCCGTATAAGGGAAAATAAGTTAAAAGTATTTACCTGAGCTAAATATAAATTCAATCCCAGCCGTATCAAATCAGCAAGTACAGATAGCTTTTACTGGGCTCCTATTCTGGAACGAAGGTTTTTAATAACCTATTAGAATCCTAACGGGTCTTTAATTAAGCCTAAACTTAGACCGGTTAGTTTTAAATAAAGATACGGTTCGAACGCACGATTAAGCGAAGACCGGAATAGAATGTGATTTAGACCCGACAAGTTTGAATACTTGTATAATATGGGTAATCTAAACACATTCTGGATTTTGAGATAAAAAAACGATAAGGTTTGACCCGTTTCGGCTAATTTATGTAAACTAGTTACATAAACCGAATCGAACGCGAATAACGCATAACGGGTAACCGAAAGAGTCACGAACAGGTTCCCTAAGTTAATATGCTTTAAATATGTTGTGATATCAGTAGGATACCTTCCATTATGCCCAAAACGAGTTTAATCTCAATTTAAGCCCCGTAGGGGTATTTTGGTCATTTTAAAGATTATAAAAGAGATTAATTAAAATTTTGAGATTCGGTTCTGAAATAATCAGTAAAACAACTTAATTTAAAAGGTTATATCAGTTGATGATAAGTCTTATGTGACAAAATGGTTTTAAACCCATACTAGGTGTTTAATACGCGTAAAAAGCCGTTTTAAGCGATTTCCGGGTTATACAGGAAATCTGAGTTTTCTGATCAGGTTATAAAGTTCAAAATACTTCATTTATTATATAAAATCAGTAGCAATTGGATTGGTGTCAAAATACTATGTAGAACTCATTTTATAAACAAAACGGGTATAATCGGTATTTACCGATCCAATGCCATAACCTTAGGTTATGAGCCGGTTAAAAAAATTAAAAATCTTTAAAAATCCCAAAATATTATATTACATCAGTGGGTAAAAGGTTTGGTGTCAAAATTTGGGTTTAGATAGGCTTTATGCTAATGACGCCGTTTAATTACTAAAAAGCGTTCTAATTACGTCATTGAGCATAACTCCTAATCTAGACCTCAAACTGATGTGAAAATTTAGGGACATGTTTATAATTCAGTAATAACGATTATTGTCCTTTCACATTTCCAAAATTCTCGTTTTATGGTTAAAAGGGCATTATGGTCAACATTAAGCACTTAACAGAAACATGTAAACGAAACGGACAATCAATGAACCAATCACAGAGGGTTATACCATCATGTAGCCTGGTCCTAAGGGAGCTCTAAGGCATTTCTAAACCCATCTAAAACGGGTCAGAACTGAAGTCAAAGCAAAAGTCAAAGTTTTGCGACTTTCGGTTCCGAACCGGGTCTAAACAGAAAATTGTCGGGTCGAACATGCTTAGACATGTTCTTACATTTATTACTAAGTTATATGAGTGGTAAAATAGGTTACATGCCTTCTACATTGCTAATTACGTGTTTATTCGCAAATTAGGTTCCTGTTGACTTTTAATACAAACTTTGACCCGACAAAAGTCCTAGTTAGAGTGGAAATCAGAGGGTGCCCTTTTAAGGGTTTAATGCCCACATGCTTAGAGATGCTTAGAGAAGGTTCTTGAGCTCCAGAGATTGTCAGAAGATGAGTTGTGAGTGAATGATCAAGGTTGCAAACAATGGGCTTTATATAGTGCTTTTAATTGCTTGTGATCTTGACAAATCATGCTATAACTGATCATGGATCACCCACAAGTGTCCCTAAGGTCTAAAAGCAAGCTTAGGCAGCCCTTGGTGTTGAGAAAAGGCAATGTAAGTCGGTTACAATGGACATAGCAGACATCAGCCATGTTTTTCGACATCAGAGGACCCCTCGCGGCACGCGTAGGTCCCCTAGGGGTCCCTAGTGTCGCGCGACGCTGTAACACCCTAGTTATTATTTAACGTTTATCGTATAATCTAAACTCATAATCATGTAATTACAATCACGATTATACTGAAAATACGGGCTTGTTAAAAAAAAACTTTTTACAATTTATAGTGATGTAACATAATGCGATTTAATTCACCGTTTCAGAATAACGAACGAAACAACTTGCGGAAGCTTTATTTAACATGTGTTCGGTTCTTGTACGACGCTTGATCTTCATCCGGGCTCTCGACATATACCTGTGTTCAAAACCAACTTAACAGTTAGTTTTGATAATTAAATATCTAATATAACGAGAAGATTATGTAAATCCAACATTGATAACAAGACCCAAAACAATGTGCTTGAATTTGGCCTCCACCGTAAATTACGGTGGAACCGTAATTTACGGTGGCCTCTGAATTGTTCTTCCACCGTAACACAGATGGAAATCACCGTAACAAGAATCAGCTCCACCGTAAATTACGGTGGCACCGTAATTTACGGTGGACCCTGCATCCAGCTTCTCCAATTTGCCGTTTTTGATACGAAAACTTCCGTATCTTTCCAACCGCTTATCCGAAAGACCTACCGTTTCTTCCTACATGTTTGTAATTTGATTCTCCATCATATGGAGTTAAAATCCGACTTCCGGATTAACAAATTTATAGAGTTTTAAGCTTTTGGCTTAATTTGGAATTTACCCATTTTAACCCATTCATGTACTTATCAAACAAACTTATTTGTTTGACCCCAAATTCTCGTGAATCTTCAAAATTTCTATATTGTCTATCCTATTTGGCTTATACCGCGGGTTTCCTACACATTTTAAACCCGCTTATACTCAAGTGCTTATTTTGACCCGTTAAGGGTAATTAAGCACTTTAATTCATAAATCGCTGTCAATTGTTTCTAGCATTCGCATTACCACATTTCTTATCATATGATCTTCCACCACAAGTAAATTTGTGGTAGATTTAATGCGGTAATCTATATAATCCAAGTTTTACCCCTTGGATCGTTATTTTACGGCAAAACTCAAAAAGAGCTATTTAGCTAACATATTACGTCTTTCGATTTCTATACTTATTCTAAGTATTTACCTAATCGTGAAATTCGTTTTCAAACAACCCTTAAGGGTTGTTTGTCCAATTTAGCCTACGAGGGCGTTTTGGTCGATTATGATCCTTCTTTTACAACGAAGGGCTCTCCCCAATTATTCGACCCAATATCACTTTTAACTACAACAAAAATATGCGTACCTGGCTCGAATCAACAATTAGACCCGATTTATACCTCGCTTTTATTATCACACCATCAATGATGACGCAACTATCCAATTTTGCTAATCGGTCCTGTTAACATAAGACTTGACGACCACATTAGTCGATATTGTCAAATGGTGTTATCACCACCATTCGACCCGTTTGGACTATATGCCCAACATTATCTATTTAAACCAAAAACACCGTTTTTGATTTCCAATTCATACATCATCCCTTCCTGGGTTTTATAACCATACCCTTTTTCTTTTACACTCTTTTCTTGCAGTTTCAACCCATTTCGGCTTACGCCATGGGTATCCTTTCAACCATGATTTACATAAGTCGACACTTGACAAATTTCCAAATTTCCAATATTATTGTTTTCATGTTCACAACATATCAAAATAACAAGCATTCTACATAAGTGTGTAAATTACACTTACCTTGCATCCGAACTACGCTTTTCTTCTATGCCCGACTCGTTTGACCCGCTTTCACTCCAAGCTTCACCTAGCTTGTTTAAGCGCCAACTATTGTTCATCATTTACAAGGTGGTTAGATTAGTTATTAACAATCACGACTATACCACCTTACTTACTGTCTTAGTCGAAACCACTTATTCGACTTCATCACTAGTTAGTTTGACTTTCTAAAGTCAACTACTTTTAATCATATAATATGCACGATTAAGGCAAATCAACATTATGATTAGAACCCGTTTTATCCCATGTCTCATGTAATTAGTCAAGCTTGTCAATTACGCGTTTCCCTTGAATTTAAACACTTTACTTCTCATTTAGGCATTTTAACAAACACCTAATGGGCATAATTCTACACATTTGCTAACTAGTTCTTTATTAGTCATTTTTACCAAGATTAACATCAAATTTCAACCCTCTATGTCTAGTGTTCATGAACTATATCAAGAACTTATATCATAGAAATCAATATTCATCAAATTAACACTTCCAAATCCGAGTGTTCATCATAACATACAAAAAAAACCCACTTCAAGTCATGCATAAGCTTTCACTCAAACTTATAATTTGTTCAAGTATCTTGCATCAACTATCACCTATGATGATTTCTAACACCAACATATCGTCATCTTCATTATTAAGTCAAAACCCACTTAGCATATAATAGGGTAATTATCAAATCCCTAGTTTTGACGACAATTCATCAAATTTTCTATTAGGGTTTGTTTCTAAACCAAGATATAATCATAATAACACTCATAGAATCAATATTCATTCCAGAATTTCGATTATGATTGTTCATCATAATCTCAAAGTATCACCAAATTGAAATTTTCAACATACCTTGTAATCCCCATGACTAGGTGGTCACGAATTTGTGTTCATGCATTGATTTGGCTTTTGATTTGGGCTTCAATTTGAGAGATTCTTGAGGGACTAGGGTTTTTGAGCAAGAGAGCCTTCACTGGCTTTGTTTGAAGTCGCAGACACACACACGTATGTGTGTGTGTTTTGTTTATTAGTTGGTTTTAATAAAACTTTATCTAATTTGCCCATGTTTAGTCCCTCGACTTTACACCAGTTATTTATAGGTATCTTAACCATATTTGTTCCATTATGTCAAGACACTAACTAACTAGGTTAGTATTCCTAGTTACTTGGTGAGTCCCGGGAATTATAACCCGTTATATTTTAAGTCCCGTTAACTCGGGCTCTTATAAATTCAATTCCTGAAAACTTTGATTCGCTTATATTTACTATTTGTATTTCTTGTTTAAACCCAAATATTTGCCGCGTTATTTTTACTAATAACGGTACGTTACCCGTCTTTTAGTATTAACAGAGTTTAATTACCAAGCCCATTTTCGGGGTGTTACAGACGCCCCCTCTGATCCAAATCAAATTTTCAGATTTTTGTGTTTTGGTCCTTGGTCCATATAAAGTTGTTTCGACTTTATTTCTTGCATTATGAGCCCTTCAAATTTACTTATAAGGGCTTCAAGACTTATACCCACTTTGTTAAGTCCTTGGTTCGCTTTGTTATCAACCGAAAAGTCATAAACTTCATCGTTGACGCTTTTAACCCCTCGTATACGAATTTTATCATAACTTTCTCATACGATAACGAAACTTGGTGAAATTTTTATCACGTATTCTAGTGAGCATAATTAATCGTTACAAAGCTTTGGGTTTGCTAAAAGGTCACTCAGAGGTATACTTTAAACATGTTGACACATTTAACCCCTGTAGTTTGTAATCTCTCACTTTCCTTCACAATTAGCTTCGTATGATCCATGATTCATTCGTTTAAGGGTATAAACATCGTGTGGGGTTATTGTAAAGTATATTTATCCATTGTTGACATTTTGAACCCTTATATTCACATACTTTCCTTGTTTGTCAACTCTAGTCCTTCTAAGGTAATCCTTTATACGTTTAAAGTCTATGACACGTGTCAACACATTATAGGACGTGAATTTTTGAGGTGTTACAATTACTGAAATCATATACACTATTTCTTGTTTTCTTGAATAACTGGCCAATTTCATTATTGAAATGAATTTCATTGGTTTTCGTGGCTCATCTCCCGTAATCACCGCTAATTCTCTTGAGGGTGTATGAATTTCTACGGAATTCTTATCACAAAGAATTCGAGCATGGTTGGCTACTAACCAATCCATTCCTAATACAACATCAAATCCGGCTAAATTCATAGGTAACAGGTTTGCAGAGAATTTATGACCTAAAAGTTCTATCTTTCCTTCTCGCAAAATTTTATCTAAATGAACAGAATTACCGTCTGCCGTTTCTACCGTAAAAATTTGTTTAAGGTTGGTTAAAGGTAGGTTAAGAGCTTGGCAGAATGAAGTATTTATAAAACTTTGGTTTGCACCAGAGTCAAATAATACTTTTGCATAAACGTTGTGAACTAGGAACGTACCAGCTATCACGTCAGGAATTAGTTCTACTTCCTGAGTAGTCAACTGGAAGGCTCTTCCTGGTTTGGCCAATTTCGGGCAGTCCGGCCTAAAATGTCCAGCTTCTCCACAGTTGTAGCAGATTGTTGCTTTCTTCTTCCTGCAATCTTCTTCTTGGTGCCCCGGAATTTTGCAGAAATTGCAATACCCTTTGCATCTTCCAAAATGCTTTCTTTTACAGGCATTGCAAAATGGAACAGTGGAAGGTTGCCCAGTTCCCTTTCGCTTGAAATTGCTACGGTTACCCATACGGAATCCCTGGGTAATCTTTTGGGCCACTTCCTTTTTCCGGGTTTCTTCTCTTGTGCGTACCAGTCCGTCAGTTAGGGTGTTAGCTAATTCCACAGCATCGTCAATAGTGCGTGGTCTCGCAACTTTAACGATATCACGGATTTCGCCAATCAATCCCCAAATATAGCGGGAAATAAGTACCGGCTCTGGCGAAGCCAGGGTTGGTACCACTCTCGCATACTCGAAGAATGTCGAAGTATACCCTCGACAGTCTACATCCACCATCCGGTGGTTCAGGAACTTATTTGTCATTTGTTCCTTTTCATATTCGGGACATAATTTTCTTTCCACTAGCTGCTTAAATTCTTCCCAACTCATGTCATAGGCCATATTTATTCCTTTGGCTTGAAGTACCGTATTCCACCATTCTAGCGCCCCTTCTTTAAAAACATGCGACGCATACATGACCTTGTCTTCCTCGACACATTTACTTATCATAATTACTGCTTCAGTTTTCTCCAACCAACGCAGTGCCGCAGTCGCCCCTTCATTGCCTACAAATTCAACTGGTTTACAGGCCAGAAATTCTTTGTAAGTGCAACCAGGCGTTGCAGTTTTCATTCTTTTGAGAATTGGGGCTTGTAGTCCATCATTGTTGTTATTAGTATGGTTGCCGCCTCTGTTTACACTATTACTGAAATTGTCACCGTGTGTGCATTTGCTAGGAATAATTTGTTGAGGTTCAACTAGATTTCGAGCAGCAGCAAGTATTGCTGGAATAGCTTTGGCTATTCCCTGAGCAACGATATTCTCGATATCTTGCCTATTCAGAAATTGATCTTCATTGTTATGCTCAGATTGATTAACTTCATTATCTTGTTCCTTACCAGCGTGTGCCATCTGGTAATCAATTTATGTAAGTAATTAGTATAAAATAATTAATAACCAAACATAACAAAATAATTGCACATAATTACGTAAACAAATATAGCCAAAATTGTCAATCTTTCGACTTTCGATATTTTATATATAATAGGCATCCGTACAAACTGGTTATCTTACAAAGTTTTATTTTTAAGTTATTACACATAATTATATTTTTATGATTATATTATTTTTAAATACACATTCCTACAACCTCACAACCACTGTCACACCATTCTCATCAGCTGGCATATTAGAAACGACGTTCCCTTTCGTCGTACTTCCAAGATATCCTTTCCCCTACTTTCCTAATTCGATTCCCTGCATCTATCAGCTCCTCGCCATAATGGCGGAGTTCAGCCAGATTTTCCATGCTCATCGGTGGGTGTAGTGGAGGCTCAGTATCAAATTGAGGGAAAAAGGTATTAGGGTTGTTTAGGAGATTTTGAAACTGCCAGTCTATGGTCCACCATTCTTCTAGCTCTGCTGGTAGAGGTTGGGTGTAGATAATAGGATCTGGGATTTCAGGCTCTAGGTCAACTGGAAGTTGCGCTTCTGCTGGGTAATTAAAGAGGTTTTCACCGATAGGTCCGATGAGGTCATTAAGTGCTAGTTTATGATCTAGTTCTTCCCAGGGTGGCATTTCCTGGTTTTGCCTGGAACTTTCCCCAATCTCTATTTCCTTGCCTTTACCTTTTGGATCTTCTGTCTTGGTAACCTTTCGTGTTGCTGGTTTCTTCCTGCGCACACGCCTCCAGCCCACAATTCTTCTTCTCTTCTTTGGCTTAGGTTTCTCTGGAGGTTGGTTTTGAAATTCCATAGGTTCCTCTATGTCAGCCCAATACCCGGTAAAGTCTCTGGAAACTTCCACATTAACAGGATAGACATTGAGATTCTGAAGGGCTTCAGATAACTCATTCATGCTGTTAAGCAAATATGAGGAAATATATAAAATTCTAGGTTAAAAGTTTGTAACTTAATTTTTCACATAAGTATAATAATGGAAATCAGAACTTTTACTATTAATTACAAATATCTAATAAACCATTTTATTGAAACAAAATATTTGTAATTTATTTTTAGTACAACTAAAATTCGAAATATACTAGTGGTTATTTGTTATATTAAAGTTTCTGGCTTATGGATAATATGGGTGCTAATACTGGGTCAGGGTGTTGGCAGTTTAAAGGTTAACATTTACTGCTACTGTGGCTAACATATAGAGATTTGCCCATTGTTCATCTAACTCATCTTCCCATGGTGGGTTATCACCTGTTCCCTGAGTCTCTTTATTAATTATCACTTCTTTTGTTTGTGACTTCCTCATTTTCTCTTGAATTTTTCTAATAATCAAACTTCTTTTATTTGGGGTAAGTGGTTTCTCATACTGTGCCTTTCGAACAAATATTCCCTCCTCAGTATCTGCTGAGTATCTTGAGGAATTTGATTGGGATGAAGTTCCCTTATCTTTCGGTGAACTATCTAATTTAAGATAGATATCCGAAATTCTTTGCTTACCCATACTGTAACTAACAAGTAGTCAGTTAAAATATATAATCACAAGACAGTAATCAGGAAAATTAAGTATTTTTAAATACTTAATAGGCTTAAATCAGTGGCTCTGATACCACCTTTTCCTGTCACGGCCCCAACCCCAGTTTGACACGGTCAGGAGCCGCGGGACAGGAACCCGTGGTATTTATTAATTGATGCGACAGCGGAAGATTTATTAGGATCTTTTAAAACTTGAAATGCCCGATTATTTTATTTCATAATTCGGGATAAACCCCGTAATTTACAATAGAGGAATTTCACTACGAAATTCCCTGATTTATAAAACATGTTTATTTATTTTAACTGAGCCACCTCTTCAAGCTTGTTAATGCTCCGTAGCACGTTTTCCTTGATTTACAGCAGGTCGCCTGAAACATGTTTTAAAAATATTTTATCAGCGGGGAAATACTGGCGAGTCACTCAATTTGATAAAATGACACATAGTTATAAATTACAGCATAAGAGCGATTACAATGGCTTCAATCTTATTTTTATCTGGCGCCGTGTCACCTGGTGACGATGGTCATACCACTATTGGGTCTTTCCCCAAGTAGTGATGATTATCACTGTTAGGATTTATTAGCCTAACCGTGAGAAATTAGTAATGTGCACAATACCCCAATTAGCCAGTGATTCAAGATAACCATGACTTAATCCCTGTAATTATAACATTTGAAAATGGAGTATTGTAAAAATACTTTTGATAAAAGAGAATGACTCACTTTGCAGATTAAACGGGCAGAGTTTAGCCTACTGATTAGCCTTGTAACCTAATTTAAATAACAATGCACACGAACTAGGTCAGTAACTAATACAGCATTTACGATAACTCACGAGATAAAAACCCTCACAACGAATGACAAAGTGCTATACTTAAACATCCGTCGAATTCACGACTAATGACAGAGTATGGCCCTAATGTGGGTAGCACTTAAACATCCATCGGATAGTTTCAATCGATCGGACATTGAATCGTAGCAGCGATCGAGTTAATACCCTGTATCGTAGCAGCGCCTCGCTATTTTGAGAATGAAATTCGACTTTTGAGCAGTATACTTTCGTTTTTATGAAAAGATTTCGACACCAGAGGACTGCTCGTAACCTGCCCTATTTATAGCTGAATTTTGGGTCTTACGCGGCCCGCGTAAGACCACTCTTAACCTTTACGCGGCCCGCGAGGGCACCTATTCATAGATTAGGGCATCCGTGTCACTGGTAGGCATGCCACGTGTGTGACACGTGGATCTGGACGCTTATCCGGTCAAACTTCACTTTGACGCGACCCGCGTAAGGGTCTGGTTATCCTTTACGCGGCCCGCGAGAGGACCAAAAATAAGAATTTCTTGATTTTTTTATATGGATTAGGGTTTCAGGGGTCCGGGTTCTTACTTACGGATCAATTTGGGACATTTTTTTTGAAGGTCCTTACAATTTAATGCACCCAAGGATGTTATCAACATCCACAGTAAGAGGTGGCTCCGATAGTAAGGACCCAGGCATAACCGGAGGAGGTAGGACATGATGTTTAGCCACCAACGCTTTCATAGTATCCTCACCAAGAGGTGCAACCCCCGAAGAACATAAAACTTTAACCGCCGCAGTGAAATGGCCATCTGCAACTTTCCGTAAACATTGCTTAACGTTGGTGCCCACCCTAGAATTATTAGACCCATGGGGAGGCTCATTAGGGCGCGTAACCACTTTTGATGGTTCGGCAAAAAGTGATAGGATGAGTTCTGCAAAACCATCCCCATTGCCCCACGCTGCCAGGGCCTGCTGAATACTAAGACATTGAAAGGACTTCCTATTCCCCGACCTGCGCTCCTGACGGATGGATAAAAGGACGCCCCAACCCACTGAACATGATTAGGAAACAATTATGTTCTCTACTGTTTTGAAAGATACTAAAAAAAATTATGTGGCCCCCTAACGGATGGATAAAGGGACGCCTGTGGCACGTGCTTGGGTAAATGCTTTTCATATAAAACTAGTTGTAAGACCCGTTTGAACACACGGGTATGTTTAATAACGATCGAAATCAAATACTAAAAAACAGATTATAATATATCATTTAAATTGTTTGCGTTTAGTTACATATCTTTATAAAACAATGTTAAAGACTGTTCATAATCAACAAAACGTCAACAACTTCGGACCACATCGTGAAGAAAAACAACCAGATTCGGTACGTTGAACAACCTTAGGAGACCCTTTTTCGGCTTTAGTTTTGCGTCTTCATCCGTAGAGTTGTTATAAATTTACCGTTTAGTAATACAAAATAATGGTATCTCAAATCACATAGGATCAGAATTCCAAACACTTGAGATTCAAAACATAGAGTTGTTATTTTTAACAAAGGTGGTGGTTTTGACCCATTAACTTATTAGTAGGTTGATTGGGATTATACTTTATGAAATATAAATTACTTGATGCAAATGTAATAAAATGACCAGTGAGAAATTTCAGAAGTCATGCATTATTCAAGTGGAAAAAATATATCAGATGAGAAGTGTTATTTAAGAAACAAAGGGGTCTGTCATCTGTATAGTAAAGATTCTGTTTCAAGAATAACTCTGTTAACTTAAAACATATTAGCATGAAATGAGAACAGACTGCCAAATTATTTCCCTGTGTTTGTAAACGGAAATTAATCCTGAAGATCGATGATGTCAGCAAGAACACTAGCCGCTGTAGTATCATTGCCTGCTCCTGTACCTTGAATCACCAATGGGTTTGGGTGTTCATAACACCGACTGCTTATCTCCACCTGCAGTTACATTTTCGTCGACCTATTGATACAGCCACAATAAAGAAAGTTCATTGAAAGTTTTCACGGAGTTGTAACAATGTAAGAACTTAATTACCACATTGTCGCTTCCTTTCAACCTACCCAAAGCTGAATCTTTTGGGACTTCATGAATTCCAATAACGCACCTATTACAAAATCCAAAAAGTAAAAATAATTCTCTTATTGATCATAAACCGAATATATGAATGGAAAGATACGAATTTGCCAATTTCAAGCCAGTTACTTATGAAAGGGATGGGTCAAAAAAAAGGCTAAACGAAAGAACAGATCGAATGTCTACCGAAATGTATTTTTAATGCATACAAGCTCCAAGATCGCTTTACTGAAATATTCATATTATTATTGTAACAATATTGTTGTTGTAATTGATATTAAATGCATGAATAATCTACATAAAAACTAAAAAAAGAAAGAAAAAATATTGCATTTTCAGGTCAACGCGGTCCGTTTGAACCCATACTAAAAAATGAACCTTACGTTGAGTTCTGTAGGATACAAACATAGCGCAAAACTTTCCCATCTGAATAAGCTTTCTTGACTCTTTCTTTAATGTCATTATCCAGCAATGGCAGGCCATTTGCTAAAAAGTCTTCGAGGGTCATCGTGTCGGGCCCCATTTTATCAGGGTACAAGCTTTCAATCTTTGAAAAGATACAGACGTCATTAATTAAGACGGAAGAACTTTAATAATACATTCAAGCAATATGAACATGATCACGCAAAAACCTACCTTTATCGTATTCATGTCAATAAGTTGGCTGAGAAGTCGTGCAAGGATCAAACCCTGTTCAACATAAAAAAAAAAAGAAATATAACCGTATAAAACACATGGAATGATTATATTATCGTTACAATACCTCCCTTTGCAAAGTAAAAACAAATTGTTCGTTAATAGATTACAAAAAAATTTAAATATTATGCAGAAGTAGGGATGAGATAAAGACCTTTCGTGCAACATCCATACCGCTGAGATCGTCACGAGGATCTGAACAACAGAAATTTAAAATAAATTCAATTTTACATGTGTAATAAATCTAATAGATCTAACTTTACAATAAATTTTGACCTAGTTTAGTATAGCCGAGGTCTTTAGCAGCTTTAACAACTTCACTCAACGGTTTTCCATTTTCTACCTCGCTCATTACATAGCCCAACGTACCTATTTTGGGTCCAAAAAGAGATGTTAAAATATTCATTAATGTTGTCGGTAATCACAGTTAGAACAATGCTAACAAATGTAAGTTATTAATTGTTCTAGAATGACTGCATTAAAATATTGGATTCGAAACCAACAGTGGTTTAACTCACTGTTTTAACCCAACAGCGGTTTCAAGCACTGTTTTTACCCAACAGTGGTTTAAAGCACTGTTTTAACCCAACAGTGGTTTAACTCACTGTTTTAACCCAACAGTGATTTAACTCGCTGTTTTTAACCCAACAGTGGTTTCAACAATTGAAGGCCAGTAGATAAGATCGAGCATCCTGTTAAGACCCAACAGTGGTTTAACTCCCTGTTTTAACCCACAGTGGTTTAACTCACTGTTTGACCCACGTACATAAAAATAAGCATCCAAATTTCCTAATTATTGCATTAAACCACTGGAATAAGAAATTAAGAGTAAAAATAAGTAGTTAACCTGATGGTAAAAGCAAAATCTCAAAGTGGCTTGACAACCTCATCAATGATAAATTACTTAAGAGTCCTTTTGACCTTTTTGAACATATTGAACTGTTTTCCTTATTAGCGGATTATACCATTATGACTGGTAAAAAATAAAACATAACCCAAATTGCACATTCGTAGGTAAACGAATTACTCACATCTAAAAATGTGGATCAAAAAGTATCTTTATTTTTGCTTACCATTGTCATGATTTACTCCTACAATTCCGAAGTCTGCATCAGATGCCAGCTCTTTTCTTGCTTTGCTGGTACTTTTAAGAGTTTTTTCCAGAAGTAATTCAGTTTTTGAAAACAATTTCACAACTAAAGCTATCTTGGAAAAATTTTCAATATTAATGTCATTTCCATTTGAAATGGCGATTTGGTGTGAATTATAGGTCTTGTAAGAGAAAATTTAGGGAGTATAAGAGATGTTTAAGAAAAGTCGAAAGAGCACCAGACCTTTTGCAGGGAATTAACTGCTTTTTTATTGCAGAAAATTGCCATTTCAAATGGTTTTATACAGAAACTGTACCGTGATATCGCCATTTTAAATGGCTAGTTGAAGAAAATTGCCATTCCTAATGGCTATGTAGCAGAAATCGGCATTTGAAATGCCGATTTTCCTTGAATTTAGTTCTTGGAGCTAAACGAAGCTGCAAGAATACATAGAACGATATCTCACATATCAAAACAACAAAAAATAGATAAATAATTACGGGAAAAGATAAATAAAACAAAAGTCTTACAACTCCTCCCACCTGAAAAGATATAAATCTACCTTTAAAAAAAGAACTATATCATACACAAAAGAACGACTTTGTAAGTAGAATATATCAATCTATCCATGTTACTAACCATGTCTTTTCTAGTAAGTTGAAGTTTCAATTTCAACATGAAGCAACTTCACCATCCCGAGGGCCTGCTTGTAATGCGCGAAGGTACTCTTCAGTTCCTGCAAGGTTTCCCTTGGTGTGTCCAATCATTGACCAAACATACATCAACAAATATATAAAAATCTGCAATTTTCTTTTAAAATTTTATTTGTATTTATCGTAAACAAAATTGTTTAACGCGGTTCTACAAGTAGTAAACGTTGAGCCTCAAAATCTCAACTCTATCAAACGATCCGATTTTGGTTCAATTTTGAGCTTAAGAGTATGTTATGAATCCATATTAAGTTCAATCTACCCAATACAACAATAAATACATAACTAATGCGAAAACCAATAAATCTAGTAATTAATCATGTATACCTTAAGAGCACGATCAGGAACACCTCGTATAATTCATCATGTACCAATGATCAATCAAAGTTGTAGTTCATATTTACAAGCCCTGTTTCAATGAATACATAAGAAAATTAATTCCTAAATCCACTACAGAACAGATCTAAAGAATACGATGCTTTGTAAATGAAAACATAAGAGAAGAATTCACCAACTAATGAGAACCTGATTCCATAAACACCTTCATGGGTTAGATTACAAATTATTGAGAGGTTGAAGGATGATAGCTTACCCTAATTTCCAAGCGAACTGATTGAGACCTGCAAGTGAAAAACGGAAATCACATAATATCTTAGAATCACACGATTAAATATGAATAATTTCGCAAATAGAACATCAAACAGATGAATATTCACAAGAATTTCTAATTCTAACCTTCAGATCTGAGATCAAATCGTCGTTCATTGAGCACACAAACACCGAATTGACATGATGATCGGAAGCACCAGATCTGAAAAACGTTCCCCGGAGAGTCAAATCGTCTTCTCTTACCTGTGCCGGAGATCGTAACGTCTTCATCTCTACTCCGATGAACAGTTCCACGTGGAATCAAAACCTCGATGATAACTGGAATTTCAATCTCAATTTCTTCCTTTCGTTTGTATCCACTAGTACCTGTTTCTTCAGTCATAGATCGTTAAAAAGTAAAAAAAATACCAAAATATTACGCAATGAGAAAGATTAAAAAAACCACAACCTACCGAAACGGTTAGCTGGTTCAGCCATCATTTATAGCGGTAGAGGATGACGGAGATATGGGGAAACACTGTCCGACACTGCCGTCGTTTGGTAGGTTGTGCGGCAATCGATTCAGGGTTGAAGGAGGTTTCTGTCAACAACATTAACATCTACCGAAGTTCCTGCATCCAGACTGCTCGCAACACTTGTGTCTGGGACATTCCGCCTTTCCTCTACACTCGCTCTGGCAGGGCATGTAGGTCGAACACCACCAGGAAAAACAAAAGCGGGAATGTCCCTACGCTTTATAAGAGTTACGCTAATGCCCATTCCGGGTTTCCATGCTGTATATGAACCAACGTTACCTTTAAACTCATCGACTGTCGACCGTATATCAAATTTGTTGGCATCGTTCACAAAAACACCCTCTTTTCGTTGAAGACCTAAGAAGTAACTGCAGTGAAATGGGTTTGACTTGTCTGGAAAGTCACCTGGATGTGGGTGGCATAACACAATTTAAATGTGTCTCTTTCAATCTACGCAAAAAAAGTGTTAGAAGCTGAAAACTAAAGTTGGCATAAGAACAGATCAAAATTAATTCAGATATATATTAGTATGGGATGGATGAATTGGTCAAAAATATTTTTTTTTTCATTTTTTAATCCAATTTTTTAAGAAGGCAGTATGCTAAGCTTCAGCAGACTTTCAACCCTCTCTTTTTAGTTAAACATGTTTATCAGATATATAAGTATACAGTATACTATTTCATTCTAAAGACCACTGCAAAGTGAGTTAACTTACAGTTTGAGCACTTGCTGCAATGAGATTAAAAAACTGACATTGCTAACAGGAGAAGACAATAATTTATTAACTTTTCTAAATTGCAGAGCACATATATGTAGCGAACTAAATCTGCATTTAAAAACCAAAGTTGAGATGGGAAATTAAGCCCAAAAATCAACTAATCAAGCAAAATCGAACAAAAATCCTTCTAAACAAAATCTGGATTACTCACTAATTCACATGTGTATCAAACACTTACAAACGACATAGAATTCAATTGTTCATTAACAATTGACACTAAATCTAAACAGAAAAAATTGGGGATTTTAACAACTCATAAATCATAAGAAGAAGAAGAAGAAAAATACCCCATGAGATTAACTCGCAAGCGAATACTGAGTTCAACAAAGAGCTCATACATCTGGCCTAAATCAGCAGCGTTACCATGCGAGTACAGAACAGTGGAGCTAGCCATGGGGTGCCTCACGTACACAGCAACGATCTCCGATCCTGTACGAGTCGTAAGCTTCAGAACCTCCACGTTTTCCCTGTGCGAAAACGGACTCAACAGAGTTGGTGGTTTGCGACGGCAGGGAACAAATCATTGTCAAGATCGTCTTCTAGGTCTTTGAGTTCTTCTTAAATGTTGAAACGCCTTCCAATTCTTCTTAGATCTAGGATTTAGCAATGAAGGAGAGGTGGCTAGGGTTTAGTGAAAGAAAATGTAGATATGAATTTCTTTCTCTCTGCAGTTATAATGAAAGAAGGTGTCTTGGGAAGAGTAAATGGATTCAAAATTTGAAATTTGAAACACCTGGTCTTTACAACTCCTCTTTATATATTATATTATATTTATAATTATATAGATTAGATTTATAGATTTATATATATTTAAATTATGACATCAGCATGAACTATGTGGCATAGCTGAGAGCTTGACACGTATGCAAAATTACATCAGCGTCTAAGCTCCTTTAATAGATAGTATAGACTAGTAAATAAATAACCTGCTTAGAACTCGAGCCTCGTGCGACTACGCTTGTGAGGGTGAGACTACTGCATTGAGGAGTGACGAAGCTTGAAATTTCTGATCGGAAGGGCGGAAGTCGCCATACCTAAAAATTTCTATAAAACTGAGGGGTCGAAAACGTATATACCCAAAAATTTCTATACGAAAACTACATATTCTCCACTATTGAGTGAAAAGTTAGGGGGGTCGGCCGCCCCCTCCCGCCCTACTTAAGCTACGCCCATGGCGTTGAGGTACTAGAGTAAAACCACTTTTGGTATGTTGAGGCACTCTAGTGAGTTGTGTCGTATGTGACAACACTCTGAAACACTAGTTTTACTAAGGGTGTTCAGAATCCTTTGAAAACAATACAAGCACCCCAAATTGAGCAAAATTGGCCGGTTCAACTGAGGTAAAATTGAGTTAGTTTGGTTTACAGTTAAACAAAATTTTACAAGATGGTTCACGGTTCGAAACCCGTGAGATAAACCGTACCTGGTAAAATATTATAAAAATAATTCCTTTTCACCGTATATATATTAAATATAATATAAATAAGTTAGTTTTCTCAAGTATAGGAATTTAGCAATCATAATAGAGTTTTTTCCCAAACTAGTGTACATACAAAAAGTATTTACCTATTTGGGTACTTTGAAAAATAATTACCCATTTGGGTACTTTTCTATGAGTTTTTTCCCAAACGAGTGTACATACAAAAAATATTTACCTATTTGGGTACTTTGAAAAATAATTACCCATTTGGGTACTTTTCTATACCCCTTTATTTTTTTTATCAAATATATACTTTTCTTTTTATTTTTCTCCATAAAGTAAAATTTATAATACTCTTGGAATCAGCAAAAAATATGGTTAATTATTTTTTGTAAAAAAATTAAAAATTCTGCAAATTTTCAAAAAAAAAATCTGCAGAAAATTCTACAAAAAAATCTGCGAAAAATCCACAAAAATTACACAAATGTCTTTTTGTTTCTTAAAAAAAGGTAATGAGACATTTTTACTATTAATTAAACGTTTGTTAGGGGATAATAATGATGAAACACATTCTAAAGTTATAGAAGGTACACCAAAAAGTTAAATGAAACTTACAATATAAAAATATAACAAAAAGACATCAGTGTATTTTTCGCAGATTTTTGTAGAATTTTTGCAGATTTTTGTGAATTATTCGCAGATTTTTTTGTAGAATTTTTGCAGATTTTTTTTTTTGAAAATTTGCAGAATTTTTACTTTTTTTACAAAAAATAATTAACCATATTTTTTGCTGATTCGGAGAGTATTATAAATTTTACTTTATGGAGAAAAATACAAAGAAAAGTATAAATTTGATAAAAATTAAAGGGATATAGAAAAGTACCCAAATGGGTAATTATTTTTCAAAGTACCCAAATAGGTAAATACTTTTTGTATGTACACTAGTTTGGGAAAAAACTCAATCATAATACGTGTGAGTATATTTAATTATAATGGGTATCTATTATTAATTTAACCTATTTCGTCTATTTATTGGTTATTGTCAATACTTTTTTTGTAAGCCCTTTGATACTTAAAAGGGTAAAAAAATTTAAACGTACAGGTTTACTAGAACTTCGAATATCTAGTGCTAAAAGAAAAATCAGCCCAAACCGGCAACCCATCAAACCCAAACCGTTTCGACTGGTTTCCCAGGTTCGGCTAACCCCAACTGGTTCAGTTTAGTTTTTCCAAAATCTCTATTCATCAAGTTGAACCATAAATCCCGTCAAAACCAACTGAATTGCGATCACCCCTAGGATTCACGATTAAATGGACGCTCATAGTGTGATACCTACATGCAACAACTATTATTAAGGTTTTGTGGAAACTACTATCTACCGTCTAACTCTACAGACCACATCATTCGATCAAGACCCTTCCACACAATATGAGAGAATCACCAAGTTGCTAAAGCAACACCAAAACTAAGGGATGCAAATATTATTAAAGTGAAGGTGACGGCCGATAAACAACTTACTTTTATGTTGTAAGCAACTCGAATTTGATGAAACTGTCAACCTTTTTTTCAACGGCTTAAATTAAACCAAATCCGCTTTCGGCGGAGCTCGAACCCTTGATCTCAAAGGGAGCAACACTTTAACTCCAATGACTTTGCCAATTGAACCCAACCATCCACCCATGAAACTGGCAGCCAATAGTGGGCCCAACAACTTTTTTAACTGGGTCATATTTTTCCTATCGTTGTTTGTCTATCAAAAGTGTTTTTATATCGGGTCGGGTCATGAGTTCTAATGATGGCTTGAATGTCGATACAAAAATATTTTTGGGGTTTCTCTGTAAATATACGTTTTTTTTTTCTTTTGATTCGAAGGTTGTTTCAGCTTCCATTTTTAGTTTTTTTAGATACCTTTACAGTTAGACGAAAGTATGGTCCGTGCAACTAATTTTGATCGAATGGTGCTTTTTATTTATCTCTTTCAACACGTAGTCTATCCTTATTTGATTTTTGAGTAAATTACGTTTTTCATCCAAGTGGTTTGTTAAAAATCACGATTTCAGTCTATTAGTTTAAAAATTGTCAAAACAGTCCATGTCGTTTCACTTTTGTAACAATTACGGCTCACCTCCGTTAACCCCATCCATTTGTGCTGTTAGTTTTATAAAAAAGACTAATATACCCCTATGTTAAAAAACTATTAAATACAAACAATTTTTTTATATAAGTTAAATAACACTTCTCCTACTCTATCTCTCTCATTCTATTTTCTCTTTTTGTTTCTTTACAGTAACAATCACTCCCCACCATACCACAACCCAATTCTGTACAGTAACAATCAGTCCACCACTGAAGAAACATCAAACTAATCTGGTGGTTAGTTCGTAGTGTCTCGTCAAATAAGGTTAATCTTCTTTCCTTCTCATCAAGAACAGCTAAGATGATCCTGCAAAACAATCAACACACCGTAAGCTCGTTACAAGGAGGAGAATAGGAGGTTCTCCTTGTAACAACCCTCTGGCGTGAGAAATAAGTATCGGTTTTGAGGATAATAGTGTGTGTATTAAATGAGAGAGCAAGAGGGCGATCTTTAAACCTGGAGGTGAAATTCCTTATTTATAGCCGAGGTGGTTTGTGAAAAAACGTAATTAACTCTTGATTTTTTAAAAGTTTCAATCCATTATGTACTCGGATTCCTATCAAGCCCACTATCAAATGAGCCCATTACTCAAATCAAATACTCAATTAGGGCTGTTGTTCGTATTCAAACCGAACTTCATCTCCTACAACCAACACTGAGCAATCAATTCATCCGATTTCGTCGCTTGGTGCTTCTATTTCTGTTTCCTTTCTCCACTATCGATCGATTTCATCAATAAAGTTACAAGCTACAGTTCCTTTCACCACTGTCGCCGGTTTCTGTTTCCTCACAGGTTTCTGTTAAATCAGTATAATAGGGTTCTATGTTTAGACCTAATTATGTGCTTATCTTCTCTTAAGATTAGAGCTTTCAATGATTAATGAAACATATATACAATTCCTGATTAACCCTAGATACTAATTGGATGCGTAGTTAGTTAGTTAGTTAGGTATTGCTATGCAATTCAACAAGTGAATATCATCAATTCGTTTACATTATCTTATAGATTTGGAAGTAAATTTTATTTTTTTTGTCAATTTGAAGTTTAGTAAATATTTTTTTGTTATTCCAAGTGTTGGCAACACTTCCTTCTGAGAATCTATATAAAACACAAGTGTGGCCTGGTCAAAAGGAACCCCGTTCCGCCCGACCGGTCCATGAATGATGTAGAAAATAGGAATATCAACAAATTACATGATTTTTGGACCTTAAATTCTATGTTGAATTCGTTTTTTCAGTCGAAACCGAAAAGCACATTGTATTCGAATTTTGTTTCGGAAAAAAAAAATCGAACCGGACAAACCTGAAGACCGAATCGATGAAAACCACTAATCAGTTACCTACAAACATATACTACCTGTTAGCAAACCTCAACAGAAGTAGGATTTATGTCATGATAATGCATCTAATATACATCATCTATTTTAAAGAAATAGAACTCCCTTCATCTATCCACACCCATCTCAGAATATTTAACGAAGTTTACTTCTTTAAGTTGTAACAAATCATTTCATGTTTTTTTATAGTTATTTGGTTTGGCGGTTGCTATGGAAGTGGTGTGGTAGATACTGTACTTAGGCCGGAGGGTGTGGGGGCGCCACCCTCGCCACCTCACACTCTATAGCGCCCCCCGGCGCTATACACCCACACCCACCATTTTAAGAAAGGGCGCCATTGATGGGGCTCCATCATGGTAACGAGCTCGAAGGGCTTTATCAGGTGGGGCCCATGTCATTTCACCCAATGAAATCTTTTTTTTTTAATTTTTTTAATAGGGCGCTCCATCCACACCATGCAAGTTAAAGGGGGGCGTGATAAAGCCCCATGGCTGAGGTGGATCCTAGGTGCAAGGTTTAAAAAAACGGAAACGAGTTTCGAGGCGTTTTCCCTTCGCCTCACGAGGCGTAAGGCCGAGGCGGTATTAATAAATAAATATTAAAATTATATATATCATAAAATAATAAATACTAAACATCAAAAAAAGAGTTTTCTCATCAAATTTCATCAAATTCAGTAGTTAAAAACATAAAAAAGATTCAAATTTCATCAAATACTTGACATAAAAAAGCTATTTAAGAAAAGCGCACATAGAGAAAAAAAATATAAAAAATATGTTATGCTAATAGTTAGTAGCAAAAGTTTAGGACTTATATGTTGTAAGTTTTGGGTGTGAATAAAAGTCTCAAAAGGTGGTAAATACTTTGTCCCACGTTGGTGTGGGGACAAAGTGAGTGGTTGTTTATAAGGTAAAGACTTTACTACTCTATTGTAGCTTTATGACATGTTTTACCACAAGTCCTACCCACGCGCAGGGGGGGGGGGGGGGTGCAAAAATGAGTTTCTGAGCTGGAATTTGGTTGAACTCATGCGTGCCCGCACCTGCGGACACGAATGCAGCTCCGAAAAACCCAGGCCCGCGTGAGGCAGTTTTTACCATATCCGTACCTCGACCGTTTTTTCCCGCCTCATCTGCGTTTTCCTTCCGTTTCGAGCTGAGGCGTCCGTTTAATATCTGAACCTGAGGCGCCGCCTCATCTGCGTTTTCCTTCCGTTTCGAACTGAGGCGCGCCTCAGTACGTACGCCTCGAACGTTTTTTTAAACCATGCCTAGGTGGCGCTTACGTGGCCTGATAAATCCCCTAGGGGGCTCCAACCACACCCTCCAGCCTTATTATTGTTATCCTGGCATCTTGTTTGTACCATTATTATGCTCATTGAAACTTTGCAATCTTTCTTGATTAAGCTTTTCGTGAGTCATGATTTTATTCATTCATGTATTGTTTATTTTAACATAGACGAGACGATAAAACCCCTTATTTCCTTCTCATTTATAAACTACAAAAGCATGTCACCTGATTGGATTTTGGACGTCTTTTATTGCTCAGGCTGATTAGTTGCAATGGCCACAGCCGATTCATCCAAGAAAATTGCCCGTCCTGAACTGGTTAAGTTGAATTCAGCATTTAAATTGGTACACTCTTAATTCTTTCCATTCTATATACCCATGCAAAAATAAATTTATTTATGTCGGTGATTTCTATTCAAACTTTATGCTCCATGGAGAACTTTGAATAATTCTGCTGGATAGGACAATATATTTGTGCTTATCTGGAGCATCTTCTATGCAGTAGTCTAATATTTCTTTAACTATTTTAGTAGTTATGTTTTTTGAACTTTTGTTGATTTGAACGGGCAGTCGTAATATTATTGTCATTTTATATGTATTAAAAGTCATAAAAAAGATCCAGTTATCATCTTCTTATAGCCTCATGGCAATTTAGTATGAGCAACACTAAGCATGCTGTAATTGCTATTATATAACAGTATAGCGACACACCAAAACTGAATCCCCAGTTTTTTTAGGAATGGGAGAATTACCGATATGTCTCTGGTATATGTCATCATGAGCTTCTATTCTGCTTGGTCATACTATACAATTTCTTTATATTTCTTTAGTGAGACAATTCTTCATGCTCATTACAATACATCATGATTTATTGTTTTCTTGTGCAGGCTGAGAAATGGGTTAGTAACATGACTAGAACCGATGATAAAGAGCCGACTAGAGTTGTCTTAGAGGCTCGACCTGCTGGGTTAGTACTGACACACCCCAGCTGACTGTTTAGATTTTTTTTTATAATGCAATGGTTCTTTCTTGGACTGACACACCCCAGCTGAGTGTTTAGATTTTTTTTTATAATGCAATGGTTCTTTCTTGGAAATATATATATTCTGATCAACTTTAAGTAGATGTGGCAGTTTATCTCTAAGGAGTCACATTGAAGGAGTCACATTGGTAACATGTTAAACCTTAGTGTACAAAGTGGCTGACCTCCACACACATTTTCTTTAAACAACTAGATGAAAGTTTCAGCAAAAATATAAATGGTGCTATGCTTTGTTTTTTTTTTTTTTTTGAAAGTTTAACCCATAAGAAAAAGAAAACAGAAATGTTGCCAAACGACCCCTTAAGATTCATTTTGTGTACAGACTTGGCATAGGTGCGGTGGTTCCTCGTCAACCCAAGGTTGGGTTGTCAAACGATCCTGTTGAAAGAAAAATCCGTGCCCAATTAGATGCAGGGAAGAGAAAATATTCCAAAATTGAGGAGGAATCTCACCCGACTCCAAGAGAAAACGGGGCTAGTGATGAAGATGACGACGATGAACCTGAAAGCAGAACTAAAGCATTTGCTAAGAAAAAAGCACCAAGCATACCATCAGCTCAACTACCGACGAAGAAACACAAGTAACTGTTGTCTTGATTCAAGGTTCTTCATTATGTTTTCAACATTTTATTAATATTTAAAATGAGTTTCGTACTGTGTTTGTATTGTAGTTAAATCTAACTGAATGGTGAAATTCAAAACTAGTGTGCATGCTGCTTGCTGCTTCAACATTAGCAAATAGCAACATTCACAGCTAACCAGCCATTTGATATGGTTACATGTGCAGGGTATCTGGTTTTATTTATGGTATCTTGTTAGCCTCACAATTCTGTATATATATATATATATGCTGGAAACAATCAATAGTTATTAGATTAGTTAACTACCATGCAGTAGCCAGTTGGAGGGGGACCCGTAACCATCGATCTTTTGATAATATCCTTTGCCCAATTTTTCCCTACAATCTGAAATCTTTTTGAGATTATATAAGTAGTCATTTTCATAGTAACAGGTTTCTTCATCCAAGAAGATTCAATTGTGTGCGTGCATACTTATATAGATACACAAAATGGGGAATTCTTTGTTCTAACACATGGTGCATCTGTTTGTTGTACCTCGGTGTATCAATCGATTAATCATTAACCGCAAAGGTATATCTATCTCACTCGTAGATTAATTGTGTACCGTATTTGTTTGATTGTAACCATGATCTTGTTCGGTAATTAGTTTTGGTGTTGATTATTTATTATTATTCCACTGCGTTCGTTTTATTAATTATAGATTTAATATACAGGGGAAAGCTTAAATGAGAACGCTAAATATTGTGAGAACCGTGAGAACGAGTGAAAAAACCGCGAGAACTTGGTTAAAAACAATTCAAATTCAATCTTTTTACACTTATCATTATTATTCGAATATAATGTTAGAAATTAAATTTACACGTTCAAATTGGCATGTATTTGTAAAAATTGAAAATTTACACGTGTAAGTTTTCTCATTAATTTGTTGTGTTTAACAAATTGATAGGAATCGTATGTTAGTTTTTTCACTTAAATAGTGTTTTGCAATTGTGGGAGGGGGTATATGTAACTTTTACCTTTTATAAATAAAGAGCGCTAGTGACTTGGGGGAGGGGAGAACGGAATTGGTTAGTTGTTAGGCTCATTGCCATGTGCATGAGAAGGGCATAGCCCTGGGACCACTTGTGGTTGTTATCCTTGTAGATCCTTGTGATCAAATCTTTCAATTTAATACAATTTGCATCATTCGATTTCATCATCTTTGTTATACACAATTCAAACCCTATCATTGGTCCGACCTGCCTCACCTCTGCTCTCCCTTCGATTCCAATTTCTAACTCAATTCCTGAATCAATTTTCCGATTCACTTTCCTATTCCCTTTCCGATCTATTTTCCGGTTCAACTATCGCTTCACTTTCCGATTCCATCATGGTGAATCAAACCTCTCGATTAGATGCTCACGAACAACAAATTCATCAATTACAGTCCGATGTTGCAGAGATTAAGGCATCTCTCACAGCATTGAATGAAGATCGAGCCGAATCCGCTGAATTCCGCAAGGTTGTTCTCGCTTGGATGAAATCTCAGGAAAAGCGTCATGTCGATGGCTCGTCCGGCTCTGGTTTCTCCGGCGTGGACCTTTCGTCGTTCGACACCAACTCCGGTCATTCGAATCAACTATCGGGTTTACCCTGGGCTGTGAAGAAGGTCAAATTACCCGAGTTTTCTGGTTTTGATCCTCAAGGCTGGATCCAGAAGGCGAACCTGTTTTTCGATCTCAATCAGACTCCTGATGCTTCTCGCTTACAGCTTGCTCAACTGAGTATGATCGGTGTTGCTCAACACTGGTTTACGGTCCTTACTCAGGTTCGACCATCTCTTTCGTGGCTGGATTTTCAATCGGAATTGTTGCAACGGTTTAGTGGTCTCGCGATTTAGAACCCGTATGAACAATTGGCAACTATTCAGCAATCAGATTCCATTTATGATTTTATTGATGATTCGAGTATTTGTTGTCTTTGGTTCCTCGTTTACCCGAGTCTCAAGTTATTGGTTATTTTCTTGCGGGATTGAAGGATGATGTCAAACAGAGGGTCCGTTTACATCGCCCAACTTCATGTATTGATGCGATGTCCTTGGCTAAGGATGTTGAGTTGATACTTCAACCATCAGTCTCATACGTTGCCTCGTTTTCGCTATTCTCAACAGCCGGGACTGCCTTTGTTGGGTTACGGGTTCGGGCATCGTCTTGGTGGCAATTCGATGTCTAACCCTGCTGAGAATTCCCCTTTGTATTCTGCAAGTGGACAAGCTGGTCAACGTGATCGCGGTGTGCGTTCCTTATCTCGCACTGAGTGGGAGGAACGTCGGAAGAAAGGACAATGCTACAAGTGTGGACAACTCTATAGTACAACTCATAAATGCCCCGATGGTAAACTTCGTGTGATGTTGCTCGGCGATGATGAACCGAATGGATTCGAGGGGCTGCATTTTCAGTTGGAGCATATGGACAATTTCCAATCGGATGGGGGTACTCGCACAACGGTGGGGTCTTCTACAAAGCCTGGAGCACAAGGCTTGTGTTATGGGGGGAGTATTGATAGGAATCGTATGTTAGTTTTTTCACTTAAATAGTGTTTTGCAATTGTGGGAGGGGGTATATGTAACTTTTACCTTTTATAAATAAAGAGCACTAGTGACTTGGGGGAGGAGAGAACGGAATTGGTTAGTTGTTAGGCTCATTGCCATGTGCATGAGAAGGGTATAGCCCTGGGACCACTTGTGGTTGTTATCCTTGTAGAACCTTGTGATCAAATCTTTCAATTTAATACAATTTGCATCATTCGATTTCATCATCTTTGTTATACACAATTCAAACCCTATCACAAATTTACACATGTGTAAAAAATCTAATAAGAGTGATTTTTAGAGGAGAAATGAAATATTGATGCTATGATTTTTTTTTTTTTGTTGTATTTAATTACAATGAGGTTTGTATTAAAAAAATTGGTTTTGATTGGTTTTCTCATCCGTTCTCACGGTTGTCGCAATATTTAACGTTCTCAAGATAACCCTCCCCTATATATATATAAACCGGTTTTGATAAAACTAAAGTTGATCACCACTGTAACCCAACAGTTTGTCTAGTCTATCTTCGTCGGAGGCCGAATCTTTAGTCTGCCCATTTTCATTGTTGGAAATAAAATTGTAGTGTGGGATTGTGAGGGCCCGGAATGGTTCAATTTCTATTTTATCGAAAGGCATTGGAGCATATTATGTGAAACTTTTCGCTGAGTTCTACCATACGGCGCTCCGAGCCATGGGTGCACATATTCTTTTGTTGCCCTTATTCCGAAAGTTGATGACTCTATTGGGTTGTCTGATTTAAGGCCTATAATCTTGATCGGATGTATAATTAAGGTGATATCAAAAATCTAGGTGAATAGGTTAAAGACAATGACTCATGGCCTTATCTCGGAGGAGAAATCAACCTTCTTACTAGATAGAAGTATTATGGACGTGCCATTCATCCTCAACGAGGTTGTTTCGTTGTTAAAGAGTTAAGAAGACTGGTATGGTGTTTAAAGTGGACATAGAGAAAGCATATGATATATTGAACTGGGAATTTTTAAATTCTATAATGGCTAAGATGAAATTCCACTCAAATGGAGAAGTTGGATCATGGTCACCGTGTCTACGCTCGTGGTTCTCTCCTTGTGAATGGTTCATAAACACAAGATTTCTCGTGCTTCAGGGGGCTACGACATGGTGACCCATTATCCTCGATCCTTTTTTATCGCGACAGAGGCATTGTTTAGGGTGATTAAGGGCGCGTGTAAGTTTGGTCTGTTTTGGGGTCTATCATGTCCCCAATATGGACATCGATTATCACTTTTCTTGTTTGCAAATGACATTGTATTCATATGTGAGTGGTCCACTATAAAAATTAGGGTATTTACCTTTAAAACTGGAGACATAATCCTTCTCGAATTGGATTAATATCTATGAATTCCATTGTTCATTTATTTTGATTTTCTGGGTTCTATCAATGGTTCCATTGCCGGGAAATCGAATGGTGCTTACAACCCGGAATTTGGCAGATCAACTCGCAATCATTGCAGGACGATTAGACGGCATTCTTGCATCTTTGAGAGATGATGTTGGCGAAATTAAAGCTCAGGTGATTGAAGATGGTTGTAACAGTGAAGAATCAGATGAAGATGGTTGTAACAGTGAAGAACCAGACGAAGATCGTTGTAACAGTGAAGAACCAGACGAAGATGGTTGTAACAATGAAGAAGTGGACAGTGATTTGAAGAACACGGTGGAGAAGGATGAAGGACCGAATGGTCTCAATGAAGAACTGATGAAGGCTAACGTGTTTATCCAGAAACCTAGAACCGAGTGTTATGCTGTTCGCCTTGCCCTAGAAAACGAGTCCAAGATCTGTTCATCTAAGCCCAACAGAAGTCTTGCATGGAGCCCAAGCCCAAAACCTATTTTAGACTATACTAAAAATGTCGCTCTGTATGTTACCCATAACCCTACACCCCAACGTCAGTTTTTACACAAACTCAGCCTTGTCAACCTCTTTAAGAAACTGTCATCTAGCTCTTGTGGACCTTATCGCATCATTCTGGTCTCCCATGTATCCTGGCTGAAACCTGCAAGGGTTCAAGTTCCGGCAACGCCTTTAGCTTCTCCACTGACTACCAAAGATTGGGAATTTGATTTTCCACCTCGGTCTATAATTGAATGGCTTATTGCTTGGCACAACAGTTCCCTTGTTTCCGACTTGAGGACAAGTCGGATTTTGGGGTGGGATGTATTGATACAAACCTGTTGACCCATATCTTATGTGAAGTTCTAGCTGGGTATTTGACCCGTTTAATTATTAGCGGGAATGGGTTTTGGGGGGAACAATTTTAGGAGCAAGTAGTGGGGCAGTTAGTTCTAATCTAATCTTATTAATATCACAGTATCATTTAGATTAGGAGTCGATGTTTATTTTATAAAAATTAGGGTTCTTTACCTTTAAAACTGTGACATAATCCTTCTCGAATTGGATTACTATCTATGAAATCCATTGTTCATTTATTTTGATTTTCTGGGTTCTATCAGAATTCTTCGTTGTTTCTACCTGTCCTCGGTGTTGCGAGTTAATCTTGCAAAAAGGAGGGTCTTTGGAATGGGTGCAGAGGACAGTCAAGTGCAATATGTGACGTATATTCTCCATTGTAGGATTTGGGGGGGGGGGGGGGGGTCATTCAAATATCTTGGATTACTCATTAGGGCCAGTATAAATTTGAGAAAACATTGAAAATCCATTATGGACACCTTCAAGAATTGCTTGTCAATTTGGAAGGCTAAAAGTATGTCATATGGTGGGCGGATCACTCTAATTCGTTTGGTTTTGAATTCCTTTCTGATATGTGAGTTTTAATATGTGAGGGGTCTGTTTTGTAATATTCTGTAATAGAGGGACTATAGTTGTAATGGGTGGGCAGTTGTTAGTTAGGTAGTTAATGACTGTTATATACCGTTGTAATCAGTTAGAAGGGTATTGAATAATTGAGCTAATTTTCTGATTGTTTCTTCCTCTCCTTTCTTCTCTAATTTCGTTCTTCAATTCCACCACGTATCATTGGTATCAGAGCTACCGGTCCTCATCGGAGCTCTAATTCCTTCCATTCTTCCGGCGATTCTTTCTTTGTTCGGCGATTGATCATCTTTCGGTCAATTGATTCTTGTACTCTAATCATTTCTGAACCCTGGATTGATTATTGTTGATCAATCCAATCCAGCGATTACATTCTTCATTTGATCTCTGCATAACAACAATCATGACTACTACTTGAAGTCAAGCTGAAATCGAAAAGACCATTCAAAATCATACAACTTCCTTGCTGAAATTTGAAGCATTTATGGAGAAAACGGATAAATCCTTCAATGATTTGAAACAATTGATGGATAAAATTGCCCTTAACCAAACCAATTATGTCAGGCAATCATCTGGTGATATTCAATCTGAGACTTCAGGTTCTGTCAACTCAAGAACAGAAAGACTGTACAGGCTTGGGAAGATTGAATTTCCTAAGTTTGATGGTGAGGAAGTAGAAGATTGGATTTGCAAATGTGAACATTTCTTTAATTGATGAAACACCAGAAAATTTCAAAGTCAGTTATGCAGCAATTAATTTGGAAGGAAAGGCTATGAAATGGCACTCTTCATTTGTTAAACAGTTAACTAAGCCGATAGTGGAAGTTACATGGGCTGAATATTCAGGAAATGTGTTGGAAAGGTTTTCTACACATCAATATAGGGATGCTATGGGGATTCTGACATCCACTGTTCAGACAGGGGAATTAGAGGAATATTGTGAAAGGTTTGATGAGAATTTGTTGAGGGTAAGCATTTGTGAAGAGTATGCTGTTAGTATATTCCTTAATGGGTTAAAGCCTGAATTGGCGGGCCCAGTAAGAATGTTTGAACCCAAGAACATGAAAGAAGCCTACAAGTTCTCTAAGAAGCAAGATTCGGCCAATAAAATTTTGTTACCAAAAACCAGACCTTATTCTAATCAGAGTGGTAAATTCTATCCAAACCCAACACCTGTCAATACTTACAAGCCTAATCCAGTTCTTAAACCACCAGTTAACACAAATCATTTACCATTACTACCCTCACCCCCTTGAATCAAAGAATTTACCCTAACAAAAACAGATTGAACCTACCAAATAAAGAAATGGAAGCCAAAAGACTTAGGGGTGAATGCTTTTGGTGCACTAAAAAATTTACATCAACCCATAAGTGTCCCAATAAACAACTTTATGTTTTGGAGATTGAGGATGATGAGGAAGGGGATCTTGGTATCCAACAGGATTCCGAACCTGTTATTGATACCACCACCAATGATCCATTGATTTCAGTCCATGCACTAACAGGAGTGCCTTCTTTTTCAACTATGCAAGTGGTGGGCAATATTGGAACTAAAACCTTAAGAATCCTCACTGATTCAGGTTCCACACATAACTTTTTGGATGAAAAGTTGTCCATTAAACTTAATTGCCAATTAGAAGACATCAATCCTATGAGGGTTAGGGTTACCAATGGAATACCCTTGATGTGTAAAAAGATATGCAAAAATTCTGAATGGCAGATGCAGGGTCTGTGGTTTAAAGCTGATGTGCTAGTCATATCATTGGCAACCTATGATATGGTCTTGGGTGTACAATGGCTTCTGCCACTAGGAGACATTGTATGGAACTTCAAGGATCTCACTATGCAGTTTAGGGTGGGAAATAAATCCTATCAACTAAAGGGTAGTCACAGCAATAAGTTGTCATTATGTTCAATGGAAGTTATGAATCAGTGGTTAGCAAATAATGATAGTTTCATTCAAGGTCATGTGTACAGTTTGCAAATGGAGACTCCTGATAGGCAATTTCAACATGAGACTTTGGTGTCAAATCCTGTAAGTCCTGAAGTTTTTGATAAGCTTTTGCAAGAATTTGATGATATCTTTCAAACACCTACTAGTCTGCCACCTCATAGGGTTTTTGATCATAGAATTGTGCTTAAATATGAATCTGTAACTATAAACCAAAAGCCTTATAGATACCAGTTGGCCCAAAAGGATGTTATTTAGAAAATGACTAAAGAATTAATGGACACTGGGGTGATTAGGAACAGTGTCAGCCCTTTTGCAGCTCCTGTAGTCTTAGTTAAGAAAAAAAATGGTAGCTGGAGGATGTGCATAGACTATAGGAAACTTAATGATGCAACCATAAAAAATGGCTTCCCTATTCCTTTAATAGAGGATTTGATGGATGAATTGGGAGGATCAACTGTTTTTTCAAAATTGGATTTGAGATCAGGGTATCATTAAATCAGGATGTACCCTGATGATATTCCAAAGACAGCCTTTAGAACTCATGAAGGGCACTTTGAATTCATGGTGATGCCATTTGGCCTGACAAATGCCCCAACAACATTTCAGGCCCTCATGAATCATACCTTTAAACCACTGTTAAGAAAATCAGTTCTAGTCTTCTTTGATGATATACTAGTATATAGCAAAACTGTGGAAGAGCATATGGGTCATTTGAGAGAAGTTTTACAGATTTTAAGGGCCAATAAATTGTATGCAAAGTTGTCTAAATGTTCTTTTGGTGGGAGATCTGTTGAATATTTGGGGCATATTATCAGCAAAGAGGGAATTGCCACTGACCCAAAGAAAATTGAGGCTATTCAATCTTGGCCTGTTCCTAACAATATCAAAAAGTTCAGGGGTTTTTTGGGCTTATCAGGGTATTATAGAAGATTTATAAGATCTTATGGGATTCTAGCTAAACCTCTGACCTCCCTTTTAAAGAAAAACAGTTTTGAATGGACAGCAGATGCAACCACTGCTTTTAATGCCTTAAAACAGACTTTGTGTTCTCCTCCTGTGCTAGCTCTTCCTGATTTTTCTAAACCTTTTGTCTTAGAGGCAGATGCTTCTGCACTGGGTTTTGGGGCTGTATTGATGCAAGATGGCCATCCCCTGGCTTTATTAGCAGGGCTCTATCACCAAGACAACAGTCTTGTTCTGTGTATGAGAAAGAACTGTTGGCCATCAATTTTGCAGTCAAGCATTGGCAGCATTATCTGTCTAATAGCCATTTTATCATTAAAACTGATAAGAAGAGTCTTAAACATCTAGTGGAACAGAAGTTGACCACTCCTTTACAACATGTTTGGCTCTCAAAGCTTATGGGATTTGATTATGAAATTGTGTATAAAAAAGGAGTGGAAAATAAGGTGGCTGATGCACTTTCAAGGGTTCAAGGTCCTACACCGTGCATGATTTCTTTATCTACTTTGGATGATACCTTATTTCAAAGGATCATCAAATCCTGGGAAAGTGATGATCAAATTCAACAAAAAATGCAGAAGTTACTTAAAGGGGAACAAGTTCCAAAGTATCACTAGAATGGCACTGTTTTAACTAAGAATTCTAAGATTGCGGTGGGTAATGATGAAGCATTACAGACACACATTGTGAATTTGTGCCACAATTCAGCAGTGGGGGGTCATTCTGGGGTCCATGCTACTGTTCAAAGTATCCAGTCCATGAAAATGTGATGTATGCCAGAGGACTAAGCATGAAAATGTGGCTTCACCAGGCTTATTGCAACCACTGCCCATTCCAAGGTATGTCTTTTCAGACATTTCCATGGATTTTGTAGGGGGATTTCCCAAAATACAGGGGAAAGATTCTATCTTGGTGGTAGTAGATAGACTAACAAAATATGGGAATTTCATTCCATTGGGTCATCCTTATTCAGCTGAGTTAGTGGCTCAACTGTTCCTAGACTACGTGTTTAAACTTCATGGTTGGCCCCAAACCATTGTTTTAGATAGAGACCCTGTATTCCTTAGCCACTTTTGGAAAGAATTTACTAAGTTGCAAAGTATACAACTGTCAATGTCCACTACCTATCATCCTCAGTCTGATGGCCAAACTGAGGTAGTGAACAGATGTATTGAGGCTTATTTGAGAAGCATGACATTGGCTACAAATTCTAATTGGTTGAGGTGGTTATCATTGGCTGAATGGTGGTATAATTCTAACTACCATACTACCCTAAAGATGACACCTTTTCAAGCCTTGTATGGTTATCCACCACCTATCTTTGTACCTTACATCCCTAAGGACTGTTCTATTGAAACAGTGGATCAAGTACTGACTGAAAGGGAACAGTTGATTCAACAGTTGAGGCAATCTTTGTTGACAGCTCAAAATAGAATGAAACAAATGGCAGACAAGCACAGGACAGAAAGAGAATTTAAAGAGGGTGATTATGTCTTCTTAAAATTGCATCCTTACAAGCAACAATCAGCTAGACCAAATAAACAATCTAAATTGAGCCCTAAGTATTATGGGCCTTTCATGATTGTGGAGAAAGTGGGAAAAGTAGCATATCGATTAGACTTACCGGCGGAGTTGCAAATTCATCCAACCTTCCATGTTTCATTGTTGAAATTGGCTCGGGGGGATCACTCAAAGATTGTACCTTTACCGGCTCAACCCCGTTTCAGGTATTATCCAGCTGCTGTAATTGAAAAGAAGATGGTGAAGAAACGTAATAGGGTCGGTGTTCAAGTTCTGATTAAGTGGGAGGGTTTACCTTTAGCTGAAGCGTCATGGGAGGATTTGGAAGAGATGCAGTTGAGGTTTCCACAGTTCAAATTTTGAAATTTTGGGGCAAAACTTCTTTAAGGGAAGGGTATTGATATGTGAGTTTTAATATGTGAGGGGTCTGTTTTGTAATATTCTGTAATAGAGGGACTATAGTTGTAATGGGTGGGCAGTTGTTAGTTAGGTAAGTTAATGACTGTTATATACCGTTGTAATCAGTTAGAAGGGTATCGAATAATTGAGCTAATTTTCTGATTGTTTCTTCCTCTCCTTTCTTCTCTAATTTCGTTCTTCAATTCCACCACGTATCACCTTCCTACGTATTATTTCTCCATTTATAAAGCGCTTAATCAAATTATTAAGGAGTTGGAATGTCCAAGGAGAGATTTCCTTTGGGGAGGTACTCTGGATCATCCCAAAATTAGTTGGGTAGCTTGGAATAATATTATGGAACCAAAAGAACAAGGTGGATTAGGTTTTGGTTCGCTCCAGGAAACTAATGGGGATGCTTGCAACATTGTGGTGGAGATTTAAGGTTGATGAAAACGCTCTTTGGGGGAAGGTGATATGGAGTATTCATCATAATTCCACATGTAGCGTTATCCCTGCAAAAGTCTCTATGGCGGTGCCATGGAAACAAGTATACTAGATTGCACATGAATTCTATCTAATAGGTATTAGTCGTTGTAGTCTTTTTCGTGGTATTCAGGGGCGTGGGCGAGATATCATGTTTGGTCTTGGTTGTTGGCTCTTGGAAATTCCACTAGCATCGAAGTTGGGTCATGGAATGGGTTTTGCGTGGAATAGTTAGGCACCTGTAAAAGTTAAGTTCCTAGCTTGGAGGTTGTGGCTGGATAAGTTACCAATTAGGATAAGTTTGTCAAAGAGATGTTTGCAGGTGCCTACTTTTAGATTGTAGTTTGTCTGGTGAAGTAGAGGAGTCAACTGGGCATCTATTTATCTCTTGTTGGTTTGCACAGAGGGTGTGGGAGGAGGTTGCTCGATGGTGTAAAATGCCATCTTTGTTTTTCTTTGGCGTTGGAGACGTGATCGACTATCACCACTCTGCACGGTGGTCAAAGAAAAGGAAGAGGGCTATTTACACTGTTTTGGACCGCGATTTGGAGCATATGGAAGTGTCGGAATGATAAGGTGTTCAATCAAAATCAGTTTCACTCACCAGAAGGCCAGCGTGATGTGATTTAATGTTTTTACGTCTACTTTCATTTAGATTAGTGGTCTCGCCGCAACACAGGGGTCCTAAACACTAGTTATTGTTTCAAAACGAGATGGTCAAACGAGCTAAACATACATATACCCTATAATTAATAAAATTCATTTATGATATATAGGATTAAATAAACTAGTTTCAAAAACAGTTACAATTTAATTTGTTATCATTATAGATTTCCGAATATTACACTGAGTCACTTCCCTTTATACGACCGTAAGCAGACATTGTTGTATTAGAAAGCACAAGGTGTGGGTATATCACATGCCATACTATTACCTTGAATCACATTAGTAGCCATAGAGTATAAATCTTGTTTTTAGACATTTCAAGCTTAAGAAGGGGAAAATGGTCAACTACATCACCATCGTGCCTGAGGCTGTGCTACAACAAGCAGCATCCGGCATACCTCCTTCATGGAGGGTCTATTGGTTGGCAATTCACTCGTACACCATAGCCCGAGTTCAAATACACTAGTCATCTCATTCAAGTACATGGGCTCCTTAACCTCATTGTCTAACGCATCTTCTATCGGTGTGCCACCTACAGTTTGTTGCCAAGCCCATTGCGCAAGTGATGAATGCCCATCCCCATTGGTGGCCTCTTTACCCGTTGCTAATTCTAACAAGATCACTCCAAAGCTGTAAATATCTACCTTCTCGTTCACTCTGGTTGTGTGAGCATATTCTGTAAAAAAATATATGTATTATATTATATTAATATAAAGTAACATGTATAAAGTATAAGCATCTATCTTCTCATTTACCAGGAGCCATGTATCCGAATGAACCAGCTACGGTTGACATTGAGTTGAGCTCATTTTCCTTGGCTAAGATCCTGGCCAACCCAAAATCGGCTATCTTGGCATTGAATTCACTATCTAAGAGCACATTGCTAGATTTAACATCCCTGTGAACTACCCCCGGTACACAATCGTGGTGCATATAACACAAACCTCTAGCTGCCCCCAATGATATCCGCAACCTTGTAGGCCAATCAAGCACCACATGGCGCACGGAACCAGTGAGCCCACGGCTCGGTGGCGCCTGCTTTCGGTGCAGCCAACGGTCCAAACTTCGATTTTCCATATACTCATACACAAGGAGCTTCGAGATGTCACATGAAATGCAACCCATCAATTTAACTATGTTTGAGTGGCGAATCATGCTTAGTATCTCGACTTCTGCTAAGAACTCTTTCTCAAGCCTTTGATCTAAGTCCTTTTTGCTTGAAATCTTCTTTACCGCCACAAAGTCCCCTGATCTGTTTACAGGAACTCGGTATACCATCCCGGAACCACCGTGCCCAATCACGTTGTTTTCTGTCAAATGAGGCAAGACTGTGGATTCCGTAAAGTTCAATTTCTGGAAAGCAGTGAAGTTCCATTTTCTATCTAAACCATACTTTTTTCTCCGGTAATAAACAATGGCATATCTGGTCATTAGTACTGATAGGACCAACAATATCACTGATATACTTGCAATCATCGCCCCAAACTTAGCTGATGAATTCTTGCCAGATCTGCAAGAATTAAACCCTGATGATAGTTTATCTGAACAAAGACCGGGGTTGCCTGAAAGATATCTAAAAATGAACGGTCCATCAAGTTGACTTGGTATTATACCGGAAAGGTTGTTGTTACGGATATCAAGCGTCCGTAGTTCTGGCCCCAACTTGGGCGGTAACTCACCGGAAAATTTGTTGTTATAAAGATACACTTCTTTTAGATTCTTTAACATGAACAGATCACTTGGTATTGATCCATTGATCTGATTGATTGACAAATCCAGCAGCTCGAGCGCAACCATGCTGGATAAGTTTCCGGGTATCTCACCAATCAAGTTCGCTTCCGCCATGTAAAACGTTCTAAGCTTTTTCAACCGAGTAAAAGCCGGGGGGATTCTTGATGGCTTAAAGCCATTATAGGCCAAGTTTAATTCTTCAAGATCGTTTAAATAACCGATTTCCTCCGGAAAACTACCGTTGAAAAGATTCTCCTCTAGTTGAAGTGACGAAAGCTTCGATAATCTTGAAATGCTGATCGGAATGTCACCTGTGAAGCTATTGCCAAACAGGTTGAGAAACCGGAGCTCTGGAGCTAACCGCGATATGTCATCCGGTATTCGCCCCACAAAGAAGTTTTGTGAGAGATCAAGGTATTGCAGATTGGTGCAGTTGTACAGAGCTTTCGGAAAAGCTCCGGTGAGGTAGTTGAAATTCAGATTAAGAAGTGTTAAGCTTTTGAGGTCACAGATGAACGGAGGAACCGTTCCGTGGATTTTTTTATCTGCTAAGTAGATTCCGGTGATGGTAGTGGCGTTACATACGATCTCCGGCCAGCCGCAGGGGTCAGAGGACTGTTTCCAGTGGCTGAGGGAGGGTGGATTGGACCAGAAGTGTTTAAGGTTGAGAAGGGTGGTTTGGTCATTTTGGGTGGTGGTGGGTTGTGAAATTACATGAAAGGGTAGGAGGAGGAGGAGGAAGAGGAGGAGAAGAGGGGGTAGGGGTACTATTGGCATATTGGTTTTATGGCTCACGCTGGTCTGGTGGAGGATGGCTAGTTATGGTGGTGGCTCGTAGGATAAGGTGAATTCTAGTGGCAGAAAACGAGTTACAAGAATAGTCCACAAATTTGGATTTTTTTTGGTAAGCTTCAAGGCATGCAACTTTGGTTGAAGTTTCAAAGTCAAAGTCTATTAATCATTTGTCATTGTACTCTAAATTACCCTCACATCACATCATAAAGTAACTATCAGCCCATTGACACATCACCACCCTACATTCTTCGCTTTCTTTCACTAACATCTATTAGTCTATGTGTTACCGTCGCGGCATTTGGCGTAGGAGATGGCCACGTTGGAGGGCGCTTCGCGGCATTAGAGAAGAGAAGAGAGATGTTGAAGAAGAGACGCAGAGCCAATGTTTATATTGAATGGCTGAAGAGACTAGCGATGTTGGAGAAGAGATGCAGAGCTAATTTTGACCAAATGGCTTGTTTTTTACCTAAAGGCCCAATAGGAGAAGAGATGTTAAATTGAAAAACTAAAATATAAAAGAGAAAAAAAAACGGGAGTTGGAGAAGAGATATCTGGTCCAGTTATGTTTATTTTATTTGTAGTTTCTTCAAATTATGTTTTTTTTTTCTATTTTAATTGTATTTTTTTATTGAAACTTGAGAGTTAAATGTCATTTTAGTCCATGTGGTTTGAGTCATTTTGCCAATATAGTTCAAAGGTTTCATTTTTCTTCTGTGGGTCCAAAAAGGTTTCACCGTTGCCATTTTAGTCCACTGGGTTAATTTAATCCATTTTTTCTGTTAACGAGAAGGGCAATTCGGTCATTTTTCATGTAATTCTGTTAACTAGAAGGGTAATTCTGCCGTATAAAATGACCGACTTGCCCTTCTTGTTAACAGAAAAAATAGATGAAGTTAACCCAATAGAATAAAATAGCAACAGTAAATTTTTTTTGGACCAACAGAGAAAAAATGAAACCTTTGGACTAAACTGGAAAAATGACTCAAACCACATGGACTAAAATGACATTTAACTTTTTTTTTAAGTGTAACTGTTACTAACACATAATATTTAGGGTTTTTTTTTTTGCATATTTTCTCTTTAAAACACTCTTAATTGTGTATTTACCCAAGCTTAAATGAAAATTGCATATTTCCCTTTCTATACTAAAATGACAAAACTACCGTTTTCAAAATTAAAAGATATTGCCTTGAAGGAAAATCAGGTTTGGAGGGTGTATTAAGTATGATTTTTTTAAAAGATGAGATATATTAGCAACCAACAAATACAAAAATGGCCCTTTGACACATTTTTATAAATGTTTTCAGGGGTGGAAAGACATGAAAGTTTTGCAAAAGCACATAATGTTTCGATAAACGAAAATCACAAATTTCTAAACCATTTCGCAATAGGATTTCAACGAACTCAAATGGTTTACGAAAAGTTCATGCTAAACTTACCGCATACATCGTTGGTCTGTTACCCATGAGATGTTCAGTCTATTCCTAAGTTTACAACACATAATGCATGAGGTACAACTTTGCATAGCATGACCGTACACTTATTAAGTCGCACACTTATGGTAAACCGCACACTACCATCCGCACACAGGGGCAGACCTAAGCCCAGCCCAAGGTGGGCGGCGCACCCCCGGGAAAAAAAAATTTAGTGCTAAGTTCCGTCGAAAATCCCGTCCGCACCCCTTGGAATTTTCCGTCCGCACCCCATGGAATTTTCCGTCCGCACCCCTTGAAATTTTTCGTCCGCACCCCTTAGGTAAAAAGTGTTGTCAATTTATATTTTAAAAATATTCTTTAGTAAACTCTTATTTTATAAAAAATACTACCTAATTATATTATATAACCCTACAAAAAGTAACTTGGGTTACCTCTTTTGTTTAATAGTTGCGTCTCTTAGAAAATCGCGTCCGTTAGAAAAATTATTTAAGAAAATGTAATCGGCAAATAAAGACTACATTCTAAAATGAAAGGCTGTGACGATTAAAGCACCACACCATTAAAAATTGGCTTTCTAAAAGTGACGTTTGAAAACAAAAGAACACACCGTCGGAACTTTGCAGCGGTGGTCACACCGTTATGGAACCTGAAGAACCAAAGAATCGTATCTAGGCCGGAGCCTGTAAACGAGGGTTTGGATCTTGTAAGAGGGCTTGAGGAACAGTCCTGCAAAACAGAAAACCGTTAGGCTCGCCGCAGAGATGGGAGGGCCCCTCTGCGACCACCCTCCGGCGTGAGGATAAGTATTGGTAGAGAGAGAAAGTAGAGAGAGAAAGTAAGGACGAAGGTTCAGAAAATCGTACTTGGCTTTGTACTTGATGGGGTATTTATAGTAGTCAACTGAGATGACATCATCCGTCTAGACGCACTTGAATGGAGGTTCGTCTTCGGAGATTCTTGATACGGAACGGACATGTTTTAGATGTCCGTCCAAGTGGAGTCTGGTTCGTCCCATGGATCATGTCCGGTCTCGGACATGTATCTTCAAGTCCCCCAGTTTGTTAAGTCTCGGTAGAGACTTTGCAAACTGTTGCTTCAAGCTTTTGTCTTATGCGGATGACGTGTCACTGCTGGAGTGGTCCAAGTAAATGACGTGGCATGTTTTGAGTGGTGGTGATGTGGTGTGGGTGACTTATGTGATTTGTCCGTCAGTCACCTACCGGTGACGGTAGCAAAACCTGTGTTGGAAATCGTGGGAAGTGACGGTTGACAGGATGGCTCTCCAACCGACTTACTTTTTCCCTATAAATTTGGTTTTTCACCACTTTATTTTTGCCTTTTTCTTCCTCTCCTTTCTCATCTTCTCTGCTGTTATCCTCTCTACTCTCTTCTTCTCCTTCAGGTGCGTCCTTTTCCTTTTTACTTTTTAAAGGTATGGCTCCTGGTAAGGAGAATCTTGCGGAGAGTGTGAGCGTGCTTACCCAACGTCAGTTGGATAAGTTCATTAGGGATTATAGGATTCCTCTGGACCTTCACCCGGTCCTTCCTTCCGAAAGGGAAGCCATATATCCGTTCCGTCAGGGGAAGTTTCCCTTTTATACTCGCGTCTGCAACTTCGCGAACTATAGGGTCCCTTTCTCTCGCTTTTTGATTAGGGTTTTACAATTTTTTAGGGTCCATATTTGTCAGGTTAACCCATTCGGTCTTAGCCGTATTAATCATTTTGAAATTTCTTGCCGAGCCTTAAACCAGAGACCAGACTTGAATGTTTTTCGATATTTTTACGAGTTTATTACAGCCGGAGATTGGTATACATTTGCTCACCGAAAGAATGTCCCTTCCCCATCCTCCGGCGAGCGTTCTAGCCTAAAAAATTGGAAGGACAATTTTTTCTGGCTGGACGACCGCTGCCTTCCGGAGGATATGAGGTGGCGTTTCAAAGATCAGACGATGTCCTTCGATCTTGATGAAAACTTTGTCTTTGATGAAAATCTTGTCCGTGCCCTGATTGAGCATAAATCTCCCATTCGTCCCCTTCCCGAGCATTTCCTTTGGTTAGGTCGAGTTAGTTTTTCCTGGGCCCAAGGGGATAGGGATTGGCCGATTATTCGCCGAAAGCGTGATAGTAAGTTTCGGCCCTTTACGTCCCCTTCGGCACCATTACTTATTTGTTTTTGCTAACTCTCTTTTTGTTTTGGGAATGTAGGTGTCGCGATGTCTCTTCTTGATGCTCTAAAGGTTCTGAATATGGGCGTTTTCGACTTTGATTTCGGGGAGCAAGGCGAAGAGGATGTTCCCTTCATGAAGCAGGTGGCACCTTCGGCTCAACCGATTCGTCCGGAGGTTACTCAAAACGTGACCGAGCCTTCTGCCGCAGAAGCAACTTCTTCTATTCCTCAGGATGTACCTGAACAAGTTGCTGTTGAGGCTACTTCTTCCGTTCCATTATCTTTAAAGGATGCTGAGGGCTCGTCTGGATCACGAACTGGTAAGAAGTCTGCTCTTGACGATGTGGATAGTGATCCGGAGTTTCGCAATCTGGATGAGGCCTTACAATATCGACCTTCTTCTTTGAAAAGCAAGGGTGTTACGTCGGGCGTGGATCTATCCGGCGTTGTTCTGAAGGCTCGTTCTCGTAAGAGGAAGAATGAGCCGGTTCAGATTCGTGCTACCGATCCTCTTCCATTGCCAACGTCGAAGAAAGCAAAGAAGGGTTCCCACTCCGAAGGTAACGTAATGGAAGAGCTGGATGAACATCTTACCGGAGGTAAGTTTTCTAGGGAGGAGGCCGCATTGGCTCGTAATAAACCGACTCCTGTCTATTCAGGTGGCTTTATTCCTGATAGTGAGGTGGAGAGCATGGAGGTGGAGAATCCGGTGGATACGGATAAGGGACAAACTCATAGTGAGCCGAAGGTGGTGACTTTTTCAGGTACGCGTTTGGGCTCATCCTTGGGTCCGGACTGTTTTATAGATGATGAGGAAGATCAAGTGTCTTCGCTTCCCTCATCTTGGTTCGGACCTGAGTTGATGTCCTTTTTTCGATATGCAGATTTGTTTTCGGATGATATGGATATTGACCCAGCAACTGCTGAAGAGAAATTTATTCCTGATTGGGATATCCGAAACAAAGACTCGGTGATGGATACTTTGGTTGCCAGGACTATGCTTTTCAACATAAATACTCCGATAGATCATGCCAGGAGCCGGAAGATGAAGAACCCAGATCTGGGGGCTGCGGTTTTGACTAACCAGGCTCAGTCAAACATCTTTGTGACGGAACTCTATCGTCGGTGGGTAGAGGCGGAATCGGTTCGGGAGAATTTGGAAAAAGAAACTCGCTCTTTGAAGCGGAAGGTTGCAAAGTCACCGGATGCCGAGAAGAAAATTACCCAGCTGACCCAAGACCTTCAAACTCAGCAAGAAAAGGTTAAGTCCTTGATCGCCCAGAATCAATCGTCTCAAGCGGCCGCCGCTGCTGCTGCGGAAGATAGAGACAGGATTTCTTCGGAGTTTAAGGTGTTCTCTAAATCGATGAAGCAGAAGGATGAAGAACATAAGATGGTTTTGGCGAAGATGGAGGAATCTCTCTCTAAGGCTCGTCTTGCTTATGAGAGTATGATGGCTGGTACGTTCTCTTTCTGGTTTAATTGTTTCTTATTTCTCCTATTTTTCTAACACTTTTTCCAGAGCGGGATGCGCTCAAATCAGGGGAAGCTGATTTAAAGGACCGTATTGAGGAGATGAATGGGCGTGAAGAAGAAATTGGGGCGGATAATGTTTCCCTGAAAGCCAAGGTGGAAGATCTCCAAGCGACGAAGGTTTGGATGCTTTCGGAGGGGGCCCAGCTTTTGGCCAAAAACATCCACAAGGGTCCGGAGATGACTGCTGCAGTGGCCGCAGTTAATAATGCAATGAGCTCTATCGGCATCAATTCTGGCCTTCATCAGGGATATGTCCATGCTCTGCAGAAGAAGTCTCCTTATAAGGAGGTTCCATCATTGAATCGCAATGCTACGGAGGAGTTGAATGCGGCAGTCGCTTGCTTCGATACTCTTAAGTTTCCGGTGATAGAGGATCTTCCGAAGCTTACTGACGCGCCCCTTGACGAAATTAAGAAAGTTCTACGCTTTGCGAATGACGTTTCTCCGTAGGAGTAAGGTGGACATGCCTGGTTCTTTGGGGCATGCACCTATGAAGTTTGTGTAGTTGATTTAGCTCTTTGGAAGGTGGACATGTCCGGCGATTTGGGGCATGCACCTTATTTCAAATGTAATGATGCTTTTACCAGTGTTTTAACAATTATCCTCTGTAAATGTCTTTGTGGCTTCCGGTTTATATAAGTCCGGTAAATTTTGGATGTAAACACTTGTTTTCACATGCGTCCATGCTTTTGTGTATTACATTTTTATGTTTCAAGAACGTTCATTTTAAAGTACGGATCCGATTTGTCTTGATTTTGTTAGGATAATTTTTAAGCGAAGGAAAAGCACGAACGAGGCCAGTTCGTCCTCACCTTTTAGGGTTAGCATCCCTAGTTCGGCCGAAAATTATACTTGCGTTGCAACGTTGTTAAAGATAGAAAATTTTATCATTCTAATTTCTTATCCGGAGTTATGCTTCTCCGATTGACATAGTAAAAACATTTTATGCAATCCGTGGGTAAAACCCTCCACGGTTTTTGGAATTTATAATTCGTTCGGTGCGGGCATGACCATCCGCGTTACATGGAAATAAAAAAGAGTGACGGAGGCCGTAGCTCCCGTATTACAATCTTATTTAAAAATAAGAAACTTTTTAAAGAAAACACTTCTTTAGGTGGGCTCCGTTCCATGTGCGCGGGACAAGAGTCCCGTCCATTTTCTTGAGCGTATATGCACCGTCCTTTCCTGCGGTGTTGATCAGGTAAGGACCTTCCCACTTCGGTGCCATTTTTCCGGTGCCTTCTACTAAACTTGCTTCATTACTCCGCATGACGTAGTCCCCGACTTTGAACCGGACCTCCTTCACCTTTGAGTTGTAATGTTTTTCCAACTCTTTTTTATATTTTGCTTCTCGGATTGCCGCAAGCTCTCTCCTTTCTTCGGCTAGATCCAGGTTCAGAAGGAGTTCCTGATCATTTTCTTCTTGATTTAGCTGCATGCGGGGGGTAGGGATACCTACCTCGGCGGGAATGACTGCTTCGATGCCGTATGTCAAGCTGAAGGGGGTTTCCCTATTGCTTGTCTTTGGCATCGTCCGGTGAGCCCATAAGACATGCGGCAATTCATCGGCCCATGAAACACCTTCTTTTCCCAAGCGTTTTTTAATGCCCTCCACAATGCTGCGGTTGGCTCTTTCTACTTGCCCGTTGGTTTGGGGATGGGCTACCGAAGCAAAATTCTGTTCGATATGCATTCTTTCGCACCATGTTTTGAACGGTTTCTCTACAAACTGTTTCCCGTTATCACTGACTATGCACATCGGCATTCCGTATCTGCATACTATGTTTTCCCAGACAAACCTCAGCACTTGCTCCCCTGTGATGGTCCGGAGGGGTTTGGCCTCGATCCATTTTGTGAAATAATCAATGGCAACCAACAGGAACCTTACCCCTCCGGTGGAAACAGGGAAAGGACCCACGATGTCAATCCCCCATTTCTGGAAAGGCCATGCCGATGTTACCGGAACGAGGTTGTTCTTGGCTCGATGGCTAATGGGAGCGTGCCGCTGGCAGTCTTCACATGATTGAAGTTCGTTCACTGCGCTTTGATGCATACCCGGCCAGAAATATCCAGCATTCATTACTTTAGCTATAACCATCCTTGGTCCGGCGTGAATGCCGCATATTCCCCTGTGGATTTCTCTTATAACGTAGCTGGCTTCTTCTGGCGTTAAGCATTTTAAGAGCGGACCTAAACTGGTCAGTTCTTGTGAACCTGCTAGTTCCGACCTGTTTTCCGTTTTTCTCGAACTACGTGACTTGATCTATCAATTCTATTACATGACTCGATACAAGACGAAGTTAACAGACATATGCACCAACAAACTCCCCCTTGGATGTTGACGAGTCTTCAGTGTGTCAAGTCTTCAGTCTTGATCGGTCTTCCTGCTCTTTCCAAAGTATCTGTCTCTGTAAGCATCCTTCAATCTCTATCTTCTTCTATCAGAATCTCAATCTGGTTCTATCCTCTCTCTTGATCAGATCTCTTGATTCCTAAGCTTATCAGCATCAGCATCTTCTGTCTCGAACATCCTCAGACTCCCCCTTTCGATAAGCTGGGATCGCAGTCTGGAATTCACAATCATTTTTTACAAATTCAGGAACGTTTCCTGGCTTTCCGTAGCAACAGGATCAGAAACCTAGCTCTTTCAAAGCTTTGCACCTGCACAAACTCTACCTAAAAATAAATTTCACAAATTTTTAAAATTTAACAAATTTAGAATCCACTTGTAGATATTTTTCAATCATCAACAATAGTTATATCAAGTTCAAATTAATGACCTTCATTAACTAACAGTAAACTCGACTTCAAAACATCACTTCATTTCAAATACACTCTCCCAACCCACTGTTGTTCATCATGTTTAGCACTTGGAATTTTGAAAATCAGTTTTTCAACATCAGTTGTTGAAGGGGTAAGGTCCCAAAAAACCTTGTAATAAATGCTTGGGACCACACCACAACCTTATCTTTAGCCCTTTTTTGACCTTGCGCGGCTGCACACTGGTCCTACAAAGAAAGCTTAGGAGAAAGATAGCAGACAACACTTGCGCGCCGAAAGGAAAATCATAAATCCTTGCGCTTTCCTCCATAAACAAAGGATGAAAATCCTAAGTTAAACACTCCCGCTTAATAATATCCAGACTTGGGTATTATTTACTTAACTGGTGCCACACGATAAGGAGTCACACCGGATTATGGCAATAACCTTGTAGAAGAACTCAATCATGCACCACCAGACGATTATAATCGTCTGGAACACGTGTCATCATCTCAGGCCTCCCTGAAATCACGATGATGGCATGAATTGGAGGAAAACCTCCACTTGCCCACTTTCCACGTGGCAATTCCCCAGCCGTGGATCTAAACAGCAATCCGTGTGCACTCACATCGGATTAAGAAGATTAACGGAAGGAAATGTAACCGCTTACGGGGTTAGTATCTTCCGTTAATATTTCACCAACGAGTTTTCCCGCCCAAAACTCTCGGCTATAAATATGAGAATAATTCAGGTATGAACTTCAAGTTACACACACTTCGTCAATACTTCTTCTTCTTCATAAACACATACTTATTCTCACGCCGGAGTCGGGTCACGGAGAAAACCTCCATTTTCCCCATGACGAGGCTAACGGTGTTCTGTTTTGCAGTGTCCACCGGAGAAGAAGATCAGTCACATCGAATCAAACGAGAGAGAACAACCCCCTTTATGCAGATCCAAACCCCCTAGATAATTTGATTCCGGTCATTTATCTAGTGTTTCTTCATTGGCGCCCACCGTTTTTTCTCTTTTCTCTCGTTCTTCGATTCACTCCGTTAATTCCATTTGTATATGGAAGAAACTTCAGCTCATCGGCAAACCGGCCCTCGGCCGAATTTTGTTACCAACATCCAGGCTGAAGGGGTTGCAGAAGAAGCCTCAGATGATAACGAGGTTCAATCCAATCGACTAAATGAACCTATCACTCCAGGGGTACCACCAACAATCCCTGTTCACTCAATTCTGCCCCCAGGAGAAACCCTAATCTCCTGGTACGTCAGGTCTCAAAGGGGCACTAAATGCAGTATACACACAGTTGTGTGCACAGACTTCCCCCCAAACTCAGTCGCGAAGGCCAGGATCCCGTGCTCATGCTTCTCAACGTGAGGGCCCGTCCCACGTCCAGATCGAAGACACAGAGGTATACTCCAGATCTCCGTCGAGGTATGAGTATACCCAATCAGAAAGTCGTCGACGAGAGCATCGAGATGAGTCACACTCCCACCGGAGAACATCAGTTCACACCAGGTTGGGTTCTCAACGAAACACCCACACCAGTGAAGATGATCCAACCTACCGTATGGGTGAAAGTGCCAGCGTGTTTAGTCGGTTACAATCGAACTACAAAAAGTGTAAACCACGTGCGGTTTACAATCCCAAAGCTGAGCACAACTACGATTTGATTTACCGCCCTGCGGAAGCAGCGGAGAATTCAAAATTTATCAAGGAAATAGCTCTGGCTCCGCTAGAGAAAGCAAAACTACCGTCTAACGTGGGTAAGTTTAACGGGCTGACAGAGCCTGACGATCATTTAACAGTTTTCACAAGCGCAGGGCTGGTAGGAGGCTGGACCCTACCATTATGGTGCCACTTTTTCGTACAGACCCTTACTGGCGCTGCAAGAATCTGGTTCGATAACTTGCCCATCGGGAAAATCACATCATGGAAAGATCTGCGTGAAAAATTTCTGACTCATTTCAGCCAGCAACGGCGATCTATCCGCGACACATCAGATGTGATGAACATTTGGCGTCATGATGACGAAAGTCTGGAAGACTCGATATAACAAAGAGGTACTTGAGATCGGGGGTGTCCATGAGCAGCTGATTCGCGCACAATTCAAATATGCAGTCAGGTGTGACGATATGATAAAGGTCCTATATGGGACAGAAGGCCTCCCGAAGAGCCGGGAGAAGGTGATGGCAGCGGCTAAGGTTTACGCCTAAACAGAAAAGAATCTTACCACTAATAGGCCGCCACCACCACATAATCGACCCTAAGATTTAGGCTCAAGTAGCGGGAGGAAATTCAAGAAAGGATGGTGTGATTCTGGCTCAGGAAACTATTCATCCGAGGATGCTCGAGCAACAATCAATAAACTTGCCACGCAGAGAGACAATGGACTTCCTTAACCAAAACTCCTGCGGAAGTTTTGAGCACTGAGGATTATCAGTTTAAGCCTCCAATACCCATGAAAAACAAACGTGGGCAGGACCCAGCTCAATATTGTGAATACCACAAGGACAATGGTCATACCACCAACAATTGCATTTCCTTGCGCACCGAGATAGAAAAGGCCCTTAAAAGTGGTGAGCTCACTCATCTACTACAAAACGTGCGTAAGGAAATAAAACAGATAACTCGAGGCGAAGAAGGCCCGAGCAAGAAAGCGAAAAATTGAGAAGTAACTCTATGATCTCCTCGCGGAACGACACGGTTTATCAAGTTAAAGCGGGAAAATAAAGTGTAAGTTAAGTCTCGTATATTTATATTAATAGACTTTGTAACGGCCTCTGCGCCTTATCCCGAAATAAACAGCAAAGTTTCTATTATTCTTGTGTTTTTCTTACAAAGTGCATATAATTTCTTTTGGTAAGCGCAAAAACATTATGGTAAATATAAAACAAAGTCTCATGAACGGTCAGTGATTACATCACACAAGACCATAAGTTCACAAATGAGCTTTATACCAACTTCATTCGCCTTACCCAATCAAAGTAATTGTACCCATGCAAAATATTTTAAACTAAAAAACACGTCATACTATTCTCGGCGCACAAATACGCCTTAAAAACTATCAAACACGGCAGTGTTTTAGTGTATGTTACTTGCGCAGCAGCGCATTAACAAAAGAAGGGATACACATCCCAAATATTACAGAAAATTGTTCAATACAATTTCAAAAGAAAACCTACGCTAAATCTTCGCCTTCATCCGGAAATATTTCTTTTAGTTGTGCCACGTGATCATCAGATTGCAGCGCAACATTTATAAGATCCATGACAGGAAGCTGCAAATTGTTGAATTCTGTCTTCAAAGCTATAAGCGCAGCGCCAGTGTTAACGCCATAAGTAGCAGATCTGCTAGTATCCCAATCAACCTTCAAAGCGCTATTCACATGCTGAGAACACTCAGCATAGCCTTGGGTATACCCGTCATTTCGCGCAGCAACCACTAAACGCGCAACTGTTTTATCCAACTCCTCAGAATTCAATACCGATTCAGCAACCTATGAGAACAAGAAAGGATAAATAAAAAGAAAGCGCAAAGCATTCCCGCAACAAAAAATAAGAAGCAACTTACACATGCAATCCCACGCTCCTTCAACCATAACATATTGCTCTTCAAAGGTTCCAACTCACTCTCTATTGTTGCCCGCGCCGTTTCTGAAGCCTCTAGTTTTTTTTTAGTATCGGCCAGACGGCGAGAGGTTTCAGTTTTCTCGAAGCGCACAAGTTCCAGATCTTTCTTGAGTTGTTCCTGATCAGAAAGCAAAGCGGTAAGTTCTTCTAACTCTTTATCTCTAAGAGCAAGGGTGGCGCAAGCTTGTACCTCTCGTTGCTCACTCCGCTCTCGGTGAGAACGCGCCTCATCCCGCGCAGCCTCAGGATCAGCTTTCTCTTTCTTCAACTTTTCATTCTCCGCGTCCTACTTTTTCAATCTCTCAACTTCAGCTTTGAGATTATTGATGACATTAGGAAGATTCATCTTTTCGGAGTTGTCTTTTTCACATATCTTCTTCCAGTTCTTGCGTTCCTCGGAAAGGAGGGCAGCTTCGGCTTCCGCTTTCCTCTTCCAGCCCGCAACGGACCATTCTTCAGTCTTCCGATCAGCCTCAAACTTGGCCTGATCAGCTTCCAGCCTAGCCTTCAACTGGGCGATTCGGTTTTCATCCTCAGCAACTTTCTTCTTAGACACCTTGAAAGTATCCCACTCCTTGTGCATACTATGCCACTCACGCACTATGCGATGAGTTGTCGACGCATGAGAGGCAGCTTCCTTAAGGTAAGCATGATAAGTTTGCTCATGAGGCCGGCTTTCTTGAAACTTGATCTCCCCTGGCGGAAATATCCCCTGCATCCAGTCCCGGCACACGCGCCAATCCGAGAAAGTATCACCCTTCTTCAGATTCCAAACAGGGACATGAATATCGGAAGCATCCTTTTCTGAATAAGTTCTGTAGTAATAATACCCCAGAGTCTCATTTGGGCGGATTGGGGAATTCTGGCCAGCATTGGAGAATGATCCTTGGTTTTCAGCAGAAACCTTCTCGACATTTTCAGGCATAAAACCAGAAACCTTAGAAGGAGTCACTGTAACAGGAGTTTCTTCAGCAACTTTCTCTTTCTCCAAATCATGAGCAGTAAGTTCAGGGGCCTGTGGGTTACCAGCATCATCCACAACCTCTGGACTCACAACCTTTTCGGCTTCCACAGTAACATCAACAGGCTTGTCAGCCTCAACAGTCTTCTCCACACCACCCTCGGGAACCTCAGTAGTCTTTAACTGATCAGCAACGGAAGCACGCGGAGGAGAGGGTGGGAGTTCTTCATTTACCACAGGAAGTGGTTCTGTGGGAACAGGAGAAGTTGGGATTTCTGAAAAAACAAAGTCCATAAATACTCAATGCGCATAAGAAGAAGAAAACAAGGATGACACTTACTAGGAGCACACTCCGAAATAAAGGCGTCCAAATTGCCTTCCAGGTAATCTTTTTCCTTTGAATCTTCTTCGCAGGCTGACCTTCAGCCTCGGCACCAGTCTGTTTTCTTTTCCCTGCTTTAGTCCGCACCAAGTGCTCAGGGCTTGATTCCAAATCAATGGGATCATCTGGGTTGGACGGAGGGATATCAACAGTATCTTTCGGTTTCGGTTTCGGCCTTCTAACAATAACTGCAGGCGCAAGACCCTCCAAAGAGTCAGAAACCACCACATAATCACACCAGGAGTCAGAGGAATGGCGTATACCTTTCTTCTCTCCTCCAACATTTTTGACCTTAGAAGATTGAGCTTTCTCAGCATCATTCTTCTTCGGCGCAGAGGTAGTAGTCGTCGCGCGCTTCTTCTTCTCAGGGCCTATGCCCAAGTTTGACAACGCACCTACTAAAGCGCAGAATAAAACTTGATCAGACGCGCAAAAGAAGCAAATAATAAACAATATAAGAAAAGCTTACCGGCACCAGCAGCAGGTTGCGTAAATAGATCAGCATCCCGTGGAAGAACAAAATTCTTCACAATGCGGTAATACCACAGTTCCTCATCTGGTCTTTTGGCAATCGTACACATCTTTCCACCTTCTCTCTCAAATGCAACAACGTACAGCGAGACAACTGCAAAAAGGAGAAGTAAAGATAAATTTCAAAAAAAAAGGAGAAAGAAAAAACAAGGCAAAATTCTTACTCTTGCCATCCTCCATGTACACCGGTTTCTCTTCTCGCTCCATCCTCCAGTTCAGACTCATACCGGCTCCAACAAGGGCCTTCTCCGGTAAAGCAATGTTTGAAACGTCTTTCAGATCCTGATACCAACTTTCGTCAACAGGGGTTTGAATAGTTTCGGTGGGAACATCCTCTTTTCCCCTAAAAATGATATTCATCGGGAAAACCCCTGCTTTAATAAAGAAGAATTTCTATTTCCAGTCGTGGAATGATTTGGGAGGATGAAGCAAAATCTTCTTCGCCGATGCCCTTTGAACAAACGAATAGAACCCTTGGGTACAGTGCATCTGATGAAAAACTCGGAAATGAGGAACTGTCGGCTCAATATGCATCGTACGGCACACGAATTCAAAATGCCGAACCCTAACCATACCAATCGGATGCATCTGGGAGACATGGAATGTGTAACACTCAAGAATTTCAAGGAAGAATTTTGTTATAGGCAAACGAAAGTTGCCTGCACTAAAGAAATCCCAAAACAAGGTCACATACCCAGCCAGAGCATCCGCCGCCGTTTGACCTTCTTCGGGGTAGATGGCACCCCAGTTCCCTGGGAACCTGAGATTCTGAATCAAGCCATCAAAGGTTGCCCTAGGCCACTTTAACGGTGGAAGTTCAACGGACATTTCTTCTGAGTCTTCGTGATGATCGCCGGTTGACATAGGAAGACGAAATCGAAATTCTTTCTAAAGAAAAGAGAAAGAAGACGAAAAGAAGAGGACTTTTCAACAAAAGTAATGATTATTAGAAATGGGAAATCCAAAACACTTATATACCCACCGCCATAAATAGCTTCGGTAACTGCATAAACACCTTTTTCAGAATAGCACAGTTACCTAAGCGACAGGGGTGAGTGGGAAACGACGCATACGCGAGTCAACGCGCGCGTGTAAAGCACGGTCAGTAATGTACACCTGACAGTGACAGCCTGTCATACAGTCTACACTGTACCTTTCTCACCCAAAGTCAAAGATTTTCAAAATCTCCATAATAAGCAAAGTAAATCTTCTCATAAAAGATTCCATACTTTCGCGCCCAAAGCATTTCTCTCACATAGTCCAGTGCTCCACTTATTTGCATAAGAGCAACACTAGACTGGGGGGACTTGAAGGGGTAAGGTCCCAAAAAACCTCGTAATAAATGCTTGGGACCACACCACAACCTTATCTTTAGCCCTTTTTTGACCTTGCGCGGCCGCGCACTGGTCCTACAAAGAAAGCTTAGGAGAAAGATAGCAGACAACACTTGCGCGCCGAAAGGAAAATCATAAATCCTTGCGCTTTCCTCCATAAACAAAGGATGAAAATCCTAAGTTAAACACTTCCGCTTAATAATATCCAGACTTGGGTATTATTTACTTAACTGGTGCCACACGATAAGGAGTCACACCGGATTATGGCAATAACCTTCTGGAAGAACTCAATCGTGCACCACCAGACGGTTATAACCGTCTGGAACACGTGTCATCATCTAAGGCCTCCCTGAAATCACGATGATGGCATGAATTGGAGGAAAACATCCACTTGCCCACTTTCCACGTGGAAATTCCCCAGCCGTGGATCTAAACAGCAATCCGTGTGCACTCACATCGGATTAAGAAGATTAACGGAAGGAAATGTAACCGCTTACGGGGTTAGCATCTTCCGTTAATATTTCACCAACGAGTTTTCCCGCCCAAAAATCTCGGCTATAAATATGAGAATAATTCAGGTATGAACTTCAAGTTACACACACTTCGTCAATACTTCTTCTTCTTCATAAACACATACTTATTCTCACGCCGGAGTCGGGTCACGGAGAAAACCTCCATTTTCCCCGTGACGAGGCTAACGGTGTTCTGTTTTGCAGTGTCCACCGGAGAAGAAGATCAGTCACATCGAATCAAACGAGAGAGAACAACCCCCTTTATGCAGATCCAAACCCCCTAGATAATTTGATTCCGGTCATTTATCTAGTGTTTCTTCAGTTGTCGAAAAAAAGATGAAATAAAATCTTTTTGATTTTTCAAAATGTTATGCTAAAACACACTAATGAAAAGCAGTAACAAAATATTTACAGACATATTTTTGTGAGTTTGTGTAAGAGGATCATATCAGTTTATGACAAATCACTAGCTAGCACCGTTGAGCTTTAATCACTTTAAGTTCTAAACGATTCACTTAGATTGTCAGTATACTGATCCACTTAAATTTTCACACAAACTTCAATTGTTTCGAGATACGAGAATTAGTGTTTTAATGGACTTAACCTATTCGCGTGTCCCACCTCAGAATATACTCCCGTATCCAGACTCCTATATTCAGTCTTACAGGTGAATGTACACTAATGATATCTGTAAGGGGTAAATGCGAGGCCATGAGAGCTCAGGCTAGAACTTCCGTTCAATCAGAGAGATGATGGCTCGTCTTTTAGGTGTGTCCCGTTTGGGGATCTTTTCTTCAACAGCACATGATTCACATTTTTCAATGTTTCATCATTTTTTATGCTGAGGGTGGGCTTTATGATTAAAGCAGTGCAAAGTATTATACGAGGACTAGGCTATTGCTCCCGCAAAATCAGAAGTCCTGGTATAATACCCCAGATATCATCACGCACAAAGACCTAGTATATCAGAAATAGACAGCCCTTCAAACAAGATTTCAGGGGTTACCTATATATCCGAGAGATGTTCCCCACGAAATAAGTAAGTATTTGATATTTAGGTTTATATCTCGAACACAATCTACTAAGCGTGTAAAAATCTACTGGCATATCATCAGTGAGACCGTTTATCACATATTTAACTTTCCAATTCTTTAGCGTACTGTGATTGTCTACTGATGTACTATCATTTCCTCTTTTTCACAACAAAAATCATTTTTGATTTTTCGATGTTTTTGGTTTTTAGATTTTATCATGTTTTTGGATTTTTCAAATTTTCAAAATTTCTAATTTTTTACTCCCCCTAAAATCAAAAATATGTTTCAATTTTTTATTTTCTGGGAAAATTTGAAAATAAACGCAATAAACTGTACAAATAACATGACAAACTGATGTGAATTGCTTCAATTCGCCATCCACTTGGCATAAACAATCAGAACTCCCCCTGACAACAAACTATTTTCCCATAATGATTTCAAAACACTTAAGTTTGTTTTAATCAAAATGTTTTTTCCGGAAAATTAGTTTTGTTGATTTCACACACCACTTGTAGGATCGGGGATTCATTCATCACTTTGTTTTTTTTAACCACTTGTAAAATCTAACACTTGTATGTTTTTTACAAAACATTTTTTCAAGAATGATGCCGATTCATGCTCCACGATTACCAACTTGGGAGCTCCGGCAAGTCAGAATTTTATTTTTTAAAGAATCTCACCCATGCTTGAGGAATCATGGGTGAACCATACTCATTCGGTTTAACAATTTTCGATTCATAAAACTCTTTCACTCCTTTTACCTTCCCATCAGCTATCTTTCCAAAAATATGTAACACTTTGCCATAAAAAGCTTTTTCAGCATCAAATTCTTTCTCATCAGAGAAGAATTGATCTGAAATCTCAAACTTACCACTTTTTGATTTCAAGTTTCCGTTTGACAATGGTGGAAAATTTTCATCATCCATTGTTGGAACGAAATTCTCATCTTTTTGCACAACAGATGGCTCCTCTGATTTTGACGAATCAGATTCATTGCCAGAACTAACTTCAGAATTTTTAACAATCCATTTTTGTTTGTTAAGATTGGCTCTTCTTTTGTAAAAATGTTTCGAACTTTCACCAACTTCAAAAGTCGAATTTTTGAACTCTTTAAATTTTTCTGTTGGTTGTTCCTTGTTATCAACACATTTCTCTTTCAATTTAGAGTTAGAAGAAACTCCCTGTTTTGTGCTGGTGGACTTTGGGCAATTCCAAGCAATATGTCCAACCTCTTGGCATCTGAAACAGGTTCTTCTTTCAATTTTCGGTTCAAATTTCTTCAACATATTCTTTTGCTTTTCGGCGAGAAACTCCTTGTTTGACTGTTTCCAGAAAGGTTTCTCCTTCTCCTCTTCTGAACTTGCTCCTGAAACAAATTTAGTTTTGATTTATACATTTTCTCATTTTTATGATTTTCTGGTGGAATAAAACCTAAACCTTTCTTTTTGAAATTACTGTTAGGATTTGGTTTCTTTCGATAACCCGAACCATAACTGTAACCCTTTTTCTTGTTCAATCTTTATTGAACTCTTGAAGTGTATTTTTTAGGTTTTTTAGTAAGATTTACATCTTTTATTTCAGAAATATTAATTTCTGTTAATTTGAAAAACTTGTTAATCCTTTCAGTTTTAACAGTTCTTATTGGAAGTTCTTCATCAGAATATAATTTGTCAGAATCATTCAAAGTATATGCTACTTTGATTGTTTCGTCATTCAAATTATTTTGTGACATCAGAAAATCTTTATTGTAAACACTTTTGACCGGTGAACTCGAGCTTTTGTCTGATGAACTCGAATTTTCAGATTTAGACTCTGACTTTGACTCTTCATCTTTATCCAACACCTGATCGACCACTTTCTTTATTAACTCGGACTCACGATCAGTGTCAGACGCTGTGAAGGTGACATCAATATCATCTGGTAATCCATTGATAGACTCGGATTTCAGATTCAGATTGAGTGCTTCAGCCACCTTTTCAAAGTCTCGGGGGGTATAGCCATCCCACATTGGATTTGGTACTCTGTTATACTTCAAACCAGTTTTCTTACCATAATTTTCTTCTTCATCTGCAAACTTATGAGCTGCAACGGTAGGATAGATGCGATCAATCACATATTCTGAGCTTTGATAACTTCGAAGTAAATTGTTTACTCTTTCGGTTTCAATCTTCATTGCTGCCAATTCTTGTTTTAGCTCAGCATTCATCTCAATATATCCGTTTATTGCAGTTTGCTTTTGAAGAACTGTTGCTTTTAGAAGATTTTTCATCTGAATATCCTCATCACAAGCTCCTTTGTACAAGTTCACTTTACTGCTTAGAAGATCATATGACTCCTTTATGCTCCTCACATTATGCAGTAAGTTCTCTTTGAGCTTTTCCAATTCAGCCAACTTTGTATCTTTCTCAGCACAATCTTTGCAAGATACTAAACACTTTGCACAAGGTTTTTCAACCTCTACAATCTTTTCAACTTCAACTATTTTTTCGACTTCAACAACTTTTCAACTATTTTCTCCACCACCTTTTTAATCACAATCGATTCTTTCTCAACTTTCATCTTCACTTCATTCTCTTCAACCTCGACTCTATCCGTCGGTTTTTCTTCAACTTTTGCCTTTTCTTCAGCAACCCTTCTTTCTTCAATTTTTGCCTTTTCTTTAGCAATCCTTCTTGCTTCCATTTCTCTCTTCAATCTAGCAGCCTTTTTCTCTTTCAAAATCTCGATTTATAAATTAAAACTGTAAGGATCCAACTGTTTTCTAGCTCTATTAATATACTCTTCCTCATCATCAGTATCTTCATCACTTCCTGAAGATTTAAAAATCGGTTGTCTTCTAGGACGGTTCTTAGATTTGACTGATTCTTCTCCTGAGGTTGAGTCTTCAAGGATTCGAGCAACAAATGCTTTAGAAACTGAAGGTCGGTTAGGATCATAATCATCCCAATTAAAGCCTTCTGGAATTCTCTCATCATCTTGGTCTATCAGACCATAACAAGCTCTACCCTTTGATTCTTCAATAGTACGTGAATGTGAAGATTGTTGTTGATGTGGTTGTTGAGCAACCTGATGATAAATTGCTTTTCGATGATAATCATTGTTTCCGAATGGATCTTGTCTTCCAGTTGCTTCTCTGTTTGTACACTCTCTTTTAAAATGTCCTTTTTCTCGGCAATGAAAACAAGTAACCTTCGATTTGTCAAAACCTAGCTGAGATGTAGCAGCATCACGAAGATCATTTCTACCGGTGATTTGTTTGAATTTTTCTGCTTCTCTCAAAACACTAGCTAAACACCACTTGATGTCCATCAACTCAAGTTCCTCAGAATCAATCTGGTCATAATCCTCCTTAGTGAGCATCGGATTGCCAATTCGTCCAGCAACCAAGCTTTCATACGACTCTAACATAGTAGCAAGTGATGCCATGTGTTGCTTCGCAATATCTGGAGAGAAATTTTGACCATTTTGAATATTTAATGTAACATTGCATTGCAAAACTTGACCATTAAAGTTTGTTGAAGTTTGTGGTTGAGAACTTGGTGTTGAAAAATTTGGTTCAAAGCTTGAATAAGATGAAGAATATCCACCACTCTGAGTTGTAGTGCTAGCATTTGTTCCGGAAGTACCATCAGCACTGAAAGCAGTCTGAATCTTCGGACTCAGAGTAGTCTCAACTTTGCTTCCTCTATAGTATAGACTAACATCTTGTTGAGCACCCAGATTCTTCATGATAGCAGTTTTCTGAACAGCCAATTCATGTTCTTCAAGCTTCTGAATGAACTTACACAAATTCATATCTTCAGATTGTCGGTTATGCTTTAAAATCAACAGATATGTTCCCCATTCATTCTGTGGTAACGCATCAGCTAGCTTATCAACCCATTCTTCATCTTCTTTCTTGATGTCCAATCTTTTCATTTCCTGGACAAGATGACAATATCTCTCGATAATCTTCCTAGTCATCTCACCTTCAAAAGCTGTAAACATATCAAAAGATTTTTTTAGTAATGCTCGTTTATTTTTTTTATCATTTCAGCACTACCCTTAAACTTTTTAATCAACGTTGTCCAAATTGATCTAGCAGTTCCCTCATGTTGAAGCAAAACGAAAATATCTTCTTTTACCGCTTGTTGGAGAATGCTAATCATCATTTTTTCACTGGTGTATTTTAATTTTTCTTCCGGTGTAAATTGACTTAATGGTTTTTCATTTTCAAGATCATCTTTCGGTTTAGTGTAATCTTTCTCTAACGAAACCCATGCATCAAACTTATTAGCTTGCACCCAGTTTTCAAAACAATATTGCCATCCTTTAAAGTCCTCAATGTACATAAGCTTTGGAGGCTTTTGGAAAGTTCCCATTTCATTTTCGATACCGACAGTTTCGGCAACGGTAACTGGAGTAGCTGGAGCAGTAGCAAACGCGTTGTAAAACTCGTTATCCATGTTTTGGTGCGAACTGAATCAAAGCCAAACGACCTGGAATTGGTACAAACTGAATTTGGTGCGATCTGGGTTAAACAATGCAAACTGGATCAATTTCAAACATACTATTTCACTTCATGCGAACTGAATGACTTGGAGTTCAATCCGTACGAACTGGTAAGATTCACCTCGTGCGAACTGGTTAAAGGCCAATCAATCTAAAGTCAATCCGTGTGACCTATTTCAAACGAACTGGGTCTTATAACATACTCCGTGCAAACTGGATGATGTTTCACACGGTCTGATCCCTTTCAAATGACCTGAACACCTTTCACACGACCTGGACACTTTTCACACGACCTGGACTACCTTTCACACGAACTGGATACTTTTAACATGACCTGGGTGTCACACCCCCAAAATCCACACGCGGAGTATCACCGCTTGGAGGCGTGACTGACCAGGATCAAGCTACCAATCATATTGAACAATGTATGTAGTAAATATAATTCAACCAAACAATATGAAAGGTGTTCAAAACCAAAGCATAGTTAAATGTTTAGCGGAAGCATAAATGTAAAACCCAACATACGTACTAAGTTAAGAAATAATGTAATGTTTTAATCATGGCACACACTACCATGTCCCACAACGACCGCGCCTCCCTGTGCAAGCTCCAAGAGTACCTAACGACCTGCAAGGCATGTAGCAACGAATCAACAACAAAGTTGAGCGAGTTCACAGTTGGTTGTTTAGTTATAGCATTCGTTTCGGAAATCATATGTTCGTTTTGTAAACCATGTATCTTGTTAATTCGTATCGCGGTCTCCCAGACATGTTTGCGAAGATAAGTGGGGGCTTCCCATGTGTTACTAGACCACGCGTATCGACTGCTACGAAAATGTAAGAGGTGCCCTAAGTCAATGTCTATCAGCATTGACCCTTTGCCCATAGTCCATTAGTACACGCCCGTCCGACTGGCACGGTGTGAGGTTTGTTAAACCTAATAGCGCTATTAACTAATGACCCTCTCGCCATAGGCCTCGACGATTAAGTCGATAAATGAGGGACTTCAATTGATAGAGTTGATGGTCTTATGGTTGTGTACGTAGGTTTTACGTACGTGCCCTTCAATCCGAGGACAGTAGTAAGTATGAGTGTACGTAGGTTTTACGTACGTGCCCTTAAATCCGAGGACAGTGAAAAGTAGTTTGATAGTACGAGTAGTTATTCAATCCCATTCCCAACCCACCAGGAATCCCATGCCTTAGGAGTGTGAACTCACCTCGGTTTGCTCGGTATGATAACGTGCTTCTAACGTTAGTTAATTGTTAAGTCCGTTACACGCGACCAAGATTTGGTCGCACCAGATGTTATCTCGAAAGGGGGGGGGGGTCTGCTATGCCGTCGCACACACCAATGAGAAATAGGGTTTTATTAGGTTGTGTTTTGTTGTGATGCAATTTGTGAGGCATGTGAATTATACGTATGCTTAGCTATAGATTAAACAACATTAGTGGGCCAATTATCTATTAGTTAATTAACATGTAAATGGGCCAAGCCCACTCTTGTTTTCGCCGGCTTCATATTGGACGAAAACACTTAGGTGTTTTCGTGGGGAGGGTGTTTTCGAGTGGGGTGTTTTCAGGTGTAGGGTGTTTGGCACAAGTTCCATATTTTATTAATCATAACACCATATATTAATATAAGACATATATCAACATATATATCAACATACACACTTATAAGGCACACCATATAAAACATATCAATCACAATACGATTTAACATATTACAAACGTGTACAGTTGTGAAACAAACAAGTCGTGTAAACAAACAACTAAAACAATTAACGTGCAATTAATGCGAAGATGGAAATCTTGGAAACTCGAGTTGTCACATTATCCCCAACTTGAAAGAAATTTCATCCCGAAATTTAGCACGTGGTTACTGGGGAAGCTAGTTGTGTTATGTAGTTTACTGGTTTTCCTGGGGTGTCACATCACCCCCCCCCCGTTGATTTGGAATTTCGTCCCGAAATTCTGTAGTAGCTTCAGCCTCGGTAGTGGTTGCACTGTTTCCGAACAACTGGGATATTTGAGTTTCATTTGATCTTCTCGTTCCCAGGTGAACTCTGGGCCACGACGGGAGTTCCAACGAACTCGAACAAGAGGTATTCTGGTGCGCTTGAGGACCTTAACGTCTCGGTCCGTGATTTCAACTGGTTCCTCGACGAATCGTAACTGATCGTCGATAGTGAGCTCCTTCAAAGGAACTATGAGGGTCTCATCTGACAGACACTTCTTCAGATTCGACACGTGAAAAACGTTGTGAACTGCACTGAGTTCTGCGGGCAGATTTAGTTTGTAGGCCACCTTGCCTATTTTCTCAACGATTTCGAACGGTCCGACATATCGCGGATTGAGCTTGTCCCGTTTGCCAAAACGAACCACACCCTTCCAGGGTGAAACTTTGAGTAGCACTCGATCCCCAACTTGGAACTCGAGTGGTTTCCGGCGTTTGTTTGCGTAGGCTTTCTGACGGTCGCGAGCGGCCGCCATGCGTTGTCGTATCTGAGCAATTCTTTCCATTGCGTCTACTACAAGTTCTGGACCCGTGATCTGACTATCACCCACCTCTGCCCAACAAAGAGGTGATCGGCACTTACACCCGTACAGTGCCTCAAATGGAGCAGCTTGAATGCTGGTATGGTAACTGTTGTTATACGAAAACTCCACTAATGGGAGATGTTTTTCCCAGCCGTTGCCGAAATCGATTACACATGCACGAAGCATGTCTTCTAGAGTTTGGATGGTGCGTTCAGACTGCCCATCTGTTTGCGGGTGGTAAGCTGTGCTCATGTCTAATCGTGAGCCAAAGGACTTGTGCATTTCTTGCCACAGTTCAGAAGTAAAACGTGCATCACGATCGAAAATAATAGAGGTTGGCACCCCGTGCCTCGAGACAACTTCCTTAAGGTAGACGTCTGCTAGAGTGGAGAACTTATCCGTTTCCTTGATAGCCAAGAAGTGTGCAGACTTTGTGAGTCGATCCACGATCACCCAAATAGTATCATTCCCACGTTGAGATCTTGGCAGGCCAGTAACAAAATCCATGGAAATTTGCTCCCATTTCCATTGTGGTATCTCTGGTTGTTGGAGTAGGCACGATGGTTTCTGGTATTCAGTTTTGACTCTCGCACAACTCAAACATTTGCTGACGTAAGTTGCTATGTGAGCTTTCATGCTAGGCCACCAATACGTAGTTTTCAAGTCGTGGTACATCTTATCCGAACCAGGGTGTATCGAGTAACGAGACTTGTGTGCTTCATCCATCACAAGCTCGCGTAAGTTTCCATAGTGTGGGACCCAGATGCGTCCTGTTACGTAATAGGCACCGTCTTCCTTTTGTTCTAACCGTTGCCTTGAGCCGCGTAGGGCTTCAGCCCTGATGTTTTCTGGTTTCAATGCTTCTACCTGAGCATCTCGTATCTGTGCAGGAAGACTAGATTGGATAGTGAGTTGTAAAGCACGTACGCGTCTAGGTGTAGTATCCTTTCGACTGAGGGCGTCGGCCACAACATTGGCTTTGCCCGGATGGTACTTGATGGCACATTTGTAATCATTCAATAGCTCGACCCATCGACGTTGTCGCATGTTCAATTCCTTTTGCTTGAAGATATGCTCGAGACTCCTGTGATCGGTGTAGATGGTGCACTTGGTACCGTATAGGTAATGTCTCCATATCTTGAGTGTGAAAACAACAGCTCCCAGCTCTAAATCGTGTGTAGTGTAATTCCTTTCGTGAATTTTAAGTTGGCGCGATGCGTAGGCTATGACCTTGTCACGTTGCATCAACACACATCCAAGACCCTGAATGGATGCGTCGCAATAAACCACGAAATCGTCTGTGCCCTCTAGCAATGAGAGAATAGGTGCGCTACAGAGCCTATCCTTTAGGTGCTGAAATGCTGATTCCTGTGCATTTCCCCAACGATAAATAACGCCTTTCTGAGTTAATGAGGTGAGGGGTTGTGCAATCTTGGAGAAGTCTTCGATGAACCTTCTGTAGTAGCCCGCCAAACCCAAAAATTGGCGGATTTCTATTGCTGTGTGAGGTGCAGGCCAGTTCTTAATCGAGTCTACCTTAGATGGATCAACATGAATCCCATCCTTGTTTACCACGTGGCCTAGAAAGTGGACTTCACGAAGCCAGAAGTCGCATTTTGAAAACTTGGCGTACAGCTGTTCTGCTCGAAGGAGTTCCAAAATGAGTCGTAAATGCTGCTCGTGTTCCTCCTGACTCTTGGAGTAGATCAGAATGTCTTCGATGAATACAATCACAAACTTATCCAAGTAAGGCTTGCACACTCTGTTCATAAGATCCATGAAGACTGCAGGCGCGTTTGTTAGCCCAAATGGCATGACCAGAAACTCGTAATGGCCGTAGCGTGTTCTGAATGCTGTTTTGGAGACGTCCTCATCCCGGACTCTCAGTTGATGGTAGCCTGACCTCAGGTCAATCTTTGAATAGTAGCTCGACCCTTGCAGCTGGTCGAACAAGTCGTCAATGCGTGGAAGAGGGTAGCGATTCTTTACGGTCACCTTGTTTAGTTCGCGGTAATCTATGCACATACGGAAGGTACCGTCTTTCTTCTTTACAAATAATACTGGAGCTCCCCAGGGTGAAGAGCTAGGACGAATGAAACCCTTATCCAAGAGTTCTTGCAATTGCTTGGACAGTTCTTTCAGTTCGGTTGGAGCTAGGTGGTAAGGTGCTCGAGCTATAGGTGCTGCTGCAGGAGCTAGCTCGATTTGGAATTCGACCTGGCGATGAGGCGGTAGCCCAGGTAAATCTTCAGGAAACACTTGAGGAAAGTCGCGTACAACTGGAATATCCTCAATCTTCTTCTCTTTCGTTGATGCGTCAGTAACAAGTGCTAAGATAGCGTTGTGACCCTTTCGCAAACACTTCTGGGCCTTAAGAAAGGAGTTGATGCCCACCACAGCACCACTCTTGTCGCCTTGAATTTCGAGAGGTTCTTTACCAAAATGGGGAATGCGAACAATTTTCTCTTTGCACAGTATCTCCGCTTGCTGTTGGGACAACCAATCCATCCCAATGACGATGTCGAAACTACCCAAAACTATAGGAATGAGATCGATAGAGAAAGTCTGACCAGCTAAGACGAGATTACAACCCTTAACTATGTGTGTGGCCTCTAGACTTTTACCATTTGCTAACTCTACAACATGCTTGGTGTTCAAAGGTGTTGGTGTGCGCTTGAGCATTTGACTAACTTTTAGAGACACATAACTGGTATCGGCACCCGAATCAAATAAAACAGTAACATAAAAGTCGTCGAGAAGAAACTTACCCATCACCACGTTAGGATCATTCCTTGCGTCACCCAGACCGATCACGAACGCTTGACCTCGGGCGCCATTGTTTCCATTGTTTCCCCCGTTGTTACCCCCATTGTTGTTTCCGTTTCCCCGATTGTTGTTGTTGTTCGGATTTTGATTTAACTGGGGGTAGTCCCGCTTGAAGTGGCCTTCAGCCCCACACTGAAAGCATCCCCTCTTACCTCGCTGTCGCTACTGGTTCTATGGAGCTGGTGGTTGTTGTTGTTGGTTCTGATTCACAGGTCGTGAGCTCCTGCAATCCTTGGCTTCATGCCCCATCTTGAGACATCTCTGACAACGACCCCTGTTGCACTGACCGCTGTGGTGCCTGTTGCATCTGTTGCACTTTGGGTGATTTCCTCGATATCCACCCTGCCCTTGACTACCAGAAGATTTCTGACCAGGACTCTGGTAGTCATCGATCTTTCGCTGCTGTGCCTGGGACTGAACTGAAGTCGAACCCTTGCTGGAGGTTCCATCCCACTTTCATTTATTGTCACTGGGAATAGCAGAAGTAGTAGTAGCAGTAGCACCTATACGCTTAGGCAGTTTGTTCTGTTCCACTGCCTGGTCTGTGAGACGATGAGCAAGACGAGTAACATCCTGGATAGTAGCAAGGTTAGCAGCAGTCACATGGCTTTGGATCTCTGGTACTAAGCCTTTGAGGTACAGCTCAATGCGCTTGATGGGAGGATCCACCATAGTTAGACACAAAATTGCCAGTTCATTAAATCGTTTCGTATACGCCTCTATCTCTGACCCCGTCATCTTCAAGTTAAAGAACTCCACTTCCAGTTTGTGGATGTCATCACGGTTACAGTATTCACGTTTGATCAGTTCCTTAAAATCATTCCATGGGGTGGCATTAGCAGCCGCCAGCCCCAGCATCTGAACTTGCGCGTTCCACCAAGTTAGCGCAGTGCCTTCGAGAGTACCAGTGGCATATTTCACCCTACGAGCCTCAGGGCATTCACACATTTCGAAGACCGATTCGAGCTTTTCAAACCAATGGAGGAGTCCAACGGCTCCTTCAGTGCCACTGAAAGTACTAGGACAACAGTCCATGAACGTGCACACAGGTGGCTGAGCGTGTTGACCTGTCGTGTGTGTAAAGAAAAATTAAGCACAAGTGTTGGGTTACGAGAGTAGGATCTAAAGATCCTAGAGTAAGTTGTGATGGCAGGCTATACCTCCTGCCTGGGCAGCGGCAAGTGCTGCAGTAACCTGTTCAGTGATCAAAGCCGCCAACTGGGCTTGAGTTAAGTTAACGCGTCCACTCATGATCTTCATACCAAAGGAAACATGAGTGAGAGAGGTTCGCGAAAGTGTGATGACAGAAGAGAGTAAGCACACAAGTGTTTTCAATCAACAGTTGTTACGTTTATCTAAGCATACCATGAGCAAAGTTCTATGTAATCTAGCAAGTAGGTAATATAAACATAAACCATATCACCTAGAATGTCGAGTCTTGCACGTGGAGCGAGGCGTCGTTGTGGATCGTTGAGCACTGTACAGGTTATAGTCTGGTTTTAACAAAAACTTTTTCCCCTATTAAAACCAAGTTCACTATAACCAATGGCTCTGATACCAATCTGTCACACCCCCAAAATCCACACGCGGAGTATCACCGCTTGGAGGCGTGACTGACCAGGATCAAGCCACCAATCATATTGAACAATGTATGTAGTAAATATAATTCAACCAAACAATATGAAAGGTGTTCAAAACCAAAGCATAGTTAAATGTTTAGCGGAAGCATAAATGTAAAACCCAACATAAGTACTAAGTTAAGAATAATGTAATGTTTTAATCATGGCACACACTACCATGTCCCACAACGACCGCGCCTCCCTGTGCAAGCTCCAAGAGTACCTAACGACCTGCAAGGCATGTAGCAACGAATCAACAACAAAGTTGAGCGAGTTCACAGTTGGTTGTTTAGTTATAGCATTCGTTTCGGAAATCATATGTTCGTTTTGTAAACCATGTATCTTGTTAATTCGTATCGCGGTCTCCCAGACATGTTTGCGAAGATAAGTGGGGGCTTCCCATGTGTTACTAGACCACGCGTATTGACTGCTACGAAAATGTAAGAGGTGCCCTAAGTCAATGTCTATCAGCATTGACCCTTTGCCCATAGTCCATTAGTACACGCCCGTCCGACTGGCACGGTGTGGGGTTTGTTAAACCTAATAGCGCTATTAACAAATGACCCGCTCGCCATAGGCCTCGGCGATTAAGTCGATAAATGAGGGACTTCAATTGATAGAGTTGATGGTCTTATGGTCGTGTACGTAGGTTTTACGTACGTGCCCTTCAATCCGAGGACAGTAGTAAGTATGAGTGTACGTAGGTTTTACGTACGTGCCCTTCAATCCGAGGATAGTGAAAAGTAGTTTGATAGTACGAGTAGTTTTTCAATCCCATTCCCAACCCACCAGGAATCCCATGCCTTAGGAGTGTGAACTCACCTCGGTTTGCTCGGTATGATAACGTGCTTCTAACGTTAGTTAATTGTTAAGTTCGTTACACGCGACCAAGATTTGGTCGCACCAGATGTTATCTCGAAAGGGGGGGGGGTCTGCTATGCCATCGCACACACCAATGAGAAATAGGGTTTTTTTAGGTTGTGTTTTGTTGTGATGCAATTTGTGAGGCATGTGAATTATACGTATGCTTAGCTATAGATTAAACAACATTAGTGGGCCGATTATCTATTAGTTAATTAACATGCAAATGGGCCAAGTCCACTCTTGTTTTCCCCGGCTTCATATTGGACGAAAACACTTAGGTGTTTTCGTGGGGAGGGTGTTTTCGAGTGGGGTGTTTTCGGGTGTAGGGTGTTTGGCACAAGTTCCATATTTTATTAATCATAACACCATATATTAATATAAGACATATATCAACATATATATCAACATACACACTTATAAGGCACACCATATAAAACATATCAATCACAATACGATTTAACATATTACAAACGTGTACAGTTGTGGAACAAAAAAGTCGTGTAAACAAACAACTAAAACAATTAACGTGCAATTAATGCGAAGATGGAAATATTGGAAACTCGAGTTGTCACACTGGGTCACTTCGTGCGACCTGGAGTCCAATTCCAAATGACCTGACCTAGACTTCAATCCGTGCGACCTGAACCGAGTTCAAACCGTGCGACCTGACTAAAACTCACACGAACTAGGGGTTTTTCACGCGGTTTCGGACCAAAAATTCATGATTTTATCAAGTTTTAGGTCGAATTAGGTTCTAATTTTTTCAAAGATTGATTAAAACAGTGTTTCGTGTGTTATATCACAAAATCAGTCCATTTTAACCGTGAAATCTCAGTTAATTTGATGAAAAGTGTAGAAGAATGAGTAGAAATCAGAATTAATGGTGAAAACAAGCTGAAATGGTAAGAACTCTTCCTCCTGAGCTCTGATACCACTTGTAGGATCGTTGAATCGATAATATGAGTCGATCAGAAGAGTTCTAATCCAAACCAAAGGCGGAATTCAATGATTTGGACATGATTGCAGCTTGATTAACACTAGGAATCACTTTAACTGTCGTTTAGATTGATTTGAAACCGATTACAGCTTGTTCGACACTTCGGCAGAGCTTCGCTACCGGAATCACAATGTTACAAATGAAATCACAAGTCACCTATTTATAGTAGATCCCAGGTCGCATGAACTAGCATTTCCAGGTCGCACGAACTGGTCAGTTCGTGTGAACCTGCTAGTTCCGACCTGTTTTCTATTTTTCTCGAACTACGTGACTTGATCTATCAATTCTATTACATGACTCGATACAAGACGAAGTCAACAGACATATGCACAAACATTCTCTCTCTACATCCCTCTATCTAGAGGTGTACAAAAAACCGGTTTTAGAACCGAAACCGGGAAAAAAACCGAAACCGGTTTTTTTAACCGGTTTTTTATAACCGAACCGCCGGTTATAGACCGGTTAGGATTCTTGGTATGAAAAACCGGTTAATAACCGAAACTGGTTAAAAAAAACCGGTTAAAAACCAGTTTTTTTTAGCAAAAACCGGTTAAAAACCGATCCTAACCGGTTACACCGGTTATTGTTTTGGACTTGAAAAACCGGTTAGTAAGCGAAACCGGTTATTAAAAAAACCGGTTTTCATTTTGGATGAAAAAAACCGGTTCGGTTAATAACCGAAACCGGTTTTTGAAAAAAAACCGATTTGTACACCTCTACCTCTATCTCTACATAAACCCCTATCTCTCCCAGGTTCTCTCTCTATCTACATCATGTGACAATGGGCAAAAATAATGGTAATTCCGTACAACTTAAACACTTGATTTAATGCTTAATTTCTCTCATTACGATTTAATTATTGCATGATTAGGTCATATAAAGTCTAGTGATCATAGGACATGTTTAAATATGCTAAACAATATTAACACAATCGCCACGTCGCGATAAAACCGCAAAATATGTCCTAATATGTTGGCAAAATGCTGAAAACACTATTCACCTGAGCACACTATTCATGCCAGCAAGTTCCGAAAGCTGTCTGAATGAGCGACGAAAGGAATGAACGCACTTGGTAGATGGAATACAAATAAAAATCCCTAATTTGGGACACTAAATCATTAAAACCCCTCAACTTTCCGGAAAATACATGTCGTTAAAATTCATCCAAATCGCGCTAAAATTGTAACAAAAATAAATTGTCCGCAACACTAAAATACAACAATTTATTGTCCGTAGAACTTGTAAATAATATTTTACATCCTAAATAAGCTTAAGGATATCAATGGGATATTCGAAACACAAGCTCACGGTGCTACGCTGCAACTTTCACACACTGTCCAAACTCAAGCCGATAGCCGAACAAATTAAATTTCTACCATCCAATTGCCTATACTAAAATGCTAGCGAAATAGTTAGCGATATTTTGGCGTCATAAACGCCTTAAATAAATGATATAACATTGATGGTAAAAATGAAACCATAGCTACCGGTATTATATTACCAGTTTAATATCTCACCCGATATCGAACCTACGTTACCATTCAAAATCAGTACCCACTAAACTAATAAACTAATTAGACTTCATTTAACACCCTAAACCATTATTAACGGGCTAATGGTATAGGAACTTATCTAATTCCCTAAACCCCTAAACAACTATATGTAATTTACAACTTTATACATATGTTTCCTTTATAAAAAAATGTATAAAACTAATACCCCCCACCCTAATTCGTTTATGGTGGGTCCCCCCACCATACTAACGTTCATCATTTGAAATGGATAAATAGGTTGGTTGATGAAGATTATGAGATATCTTGAATGATTACTTATACCTTATCTTATCAAGACCATCATTGTAAGGACCTTCAAAAATGTCCCAAAACGACCCGTAAGTGAAAACCCGGACCCCTGAAACCCTAACATGCATGAAAAACTAAGAAATCAAGGTTTTTGGGTTTCAGGCGGGCCTCGTAAGCCATAAGGAAAGCTTACGCGGGACGCGTCAAAGTGTGGTTGACCGGATAAGCGTTCAGGGCCACGTGGCAGACCTAGGTGTGACACGGATGCCCTAATCTACGCATAGGCGGCTCTCGCGGGCCGCGTAAGAGTCAGTTAAGGCTTACGCGGGCCGCGTAAGTGGCTGTTTGGTAGCCTCTGAATGGTCATTAAGAGGCTACATCTTAATGGAACCATTAAGAATTTTACCAATGAGAAGGTAGAAGAATGTGACATGTGATGATTTACCATTCAGAGGTTACCTCTTAACCATTCAGACTTGAGGTTACCTCTTATTCATTCAGAGGTTTTAAACCAATAAGAGGTAGCATCTGAATGGTCATTAAGAGGCTACCAAACAGCCCCTAAGACTCAAATTTTTGCTATAAATTGCCTGGGCATCGAGCAGTTCACTAGTGTCGAAAACAATTCTCAAAAACGAAGTTCTACTGCTCAAATTCGAAATTTAAGATAGCAAGGCGCTGCTACGATACAGGGTATTAACTCGATCGCTGCTACGATTCAATGTCCGATCGATTGAAACTATCCGATGGATGTTTAAGTGCTACCCACATTAGGGCTATACTTTGTCATTCGTCGTGAATTTGATGGATGTTTAAGTATTGCACTTTGTCATTCGTCGTGAGGGTTTTAATCTCGTGAGTTATCGTAAATGCTATATTAGTTACTGACCTAGTTCGTATGCATTGTTATTTAAATTAGGTTACAAGGCTAATCAGTAGGCTAAACTCTGCCCGTTTAAATCTGCAATGTGAGTCATTCTCTTTTTATCAATAATGTTTTACAATACTCCAAGCATTCTCAAAAGTTATAATTACAGGGATTAAGTCGTGGTTATCTTGAATCACTGGCTAGTGGGGTATTGTGCACATTACTAATTTCTCACGATTAGGCTAATAAATCCTAACAGTGATAATCATCACTACTTGGGTGAAAGGACCCAATAGTGGTATGACCATCGTCACCAGGAGGTGACACGGCGCCAGATAAAAATAAGATAGAAGCCATTGTAATCGCTCTTATGCTGTAATTCATAACTATGTGTCGTTTTATCAAATTTGAGTGACTCACCAGTATTTCCCCGCTGATAAAATATTTTTAAAACATGTTTCAGGTGACTACTGTGAACCAAGAAAAAGTGCTACGGAGCACTAATAAAGCTTGAAGTAGTGGCTCAGTTAAAATAAATAAACATGTTTTGTAAATCAGGGCATTTCCTTGTGAAATTCGTCTATTGTAAATACGGGGTTTATCCCGAATTATGAAATAAAATAATCGGGCATTTCAAGTTTTAAAAGATCCTGCTAAAATCTTCCGCTGTCAACTCAAACTAATAAATACCACGGATTTCTGTCCCGCGGCTTCTGGACCAGGTCAAACCGGGCCGGGGGCCGTGACAGAAAAAGGTGGTATCAAAGCCACTGATTTAAGCCAAATTAAGTATTTAGAAATACTTAATTTTCTGATTATCATCCTGTGATTATGTGTTTTGTGTTATTTGACTATTTGTTTACAGTATGGGTAAGCAAAGACTTTTGGACATATATCGTCAATTAGATAGTTCACCAAAAGAAAAGGAAACTTCATACTCAGCAGATACTGAGGAAGGAATATTTGTTCGTAAGGCACTGTTTGAGAAACCACTTTCCACTAAGAAAAGAGGTTGGATTATTAGAAAAAGTCAAGAGAAAATAAAGAAGTCACAACCAAGAGGAGTGGTGGTTAATAAGGAGACTCAGGAAATAGGCAATAACCCACCATGGGAATATGAATTAGATGAAAAATGGGCGGATCTTTATATGCTAGCCACTACAACAGTAAATGTTAACTTTTAATTAAGTTAAACTGCCAACACCCTGACCCAGTACTAGCACCCATATCATCTATAAAACTTTAGAGAAACTTTGCCCATTAAATAAACAACTTAGTAAGAGAAGATAGAATAAAGGCATGTTGAAGATAGGCTACACAACCCCTAGTATATTTTGAATTTCAGTTGTAATGTATAATAAACATATATATATATATATATATATATATATATATATGTATAAAAGTAGCCATGTTTGTCATTTTTCTGTTTGAACAATGATACTTGGATAGTTATACTAAATATTAGCCTGTGAAAACTTAACATTTTTTGTGGATTTCTGCATATATGCTAACAACATGAATGAGTTGTCTGAAGCTCTTCAGAATCTCAATCTCTATCCTGTGAATGTGGAAGTTTCCAAAGACTTTACCAGTTATTTGGCCGATATTGAGGAACCTATGGAATTCCAAGCTCAACCTCCGGAGAAACCAAAGCCAAAGAAAAGAAGAAGATTTGTGGGCTGGAGGCGTGTGCGCAGGAGGAAACCAGCAACTAGGAAAGTTGCCAAAATGGAGGAACCATTGGGTAAAGGAAAAGGAACAGAGATTAGGGAAAGTTCTAGGCAAGCCGAGGAATTGCCACTACAGGAGGAGTTGGATAATATACTGGCAAGTTATGATATCCTTAGGCCAGCCAATGAAAACCTCTTCACCTATCCTGCCGAAACCCAACTTCCAGTGAACTTGGAACCAGCCATCCCAGATCCCCTTATCCACTCCCAACCTCTACCAGCAGAGCTGAAAGAATGGTGGACCAACGACTGGCATTTTCAAAATCTCCTGAATAACCATAATACCTTTTTCCCTCAATTTGACCCGGAGCTTCCACTACACCCACCCATGAGCTTCGAGAACCTGGCTGAACTCCGCCAGTATGGCGAAGAGCTGATTGATGCAGGGAACCGAATTAGGGATATAGGAGAAAAGATATCCTGGAAATACAACGAGAGGGAACGTCACTTCTGAGGCGCCAAGCCGCCGAGGGATAGAGTGGATTGTGAAGCTGTGGTTGTATAATAATAATAATAATAAAAACATACTCCTGTAAAATAACCTAAAAATAAAACTTTTGTAAGATAACAAGTGTGTACGGATGCATAATATAATATATAAAAATGGAAGTCGAGAAATCGACAATTTTGGCTATACGTGTGTGTGATTGTTGTGCGATTATTTTGCATATAGTTGTTATTTATTTTATGCTAATAACTTATATATATTAATTACCAGATGGAAAACGCTGGTAATGAACCAGTTAACGAAGTTAACCAGTCTGAACAGAATCATGAAGATCAATTTCTGAATAGGCAAGATATCGAGAATATCGTTGCTCAAGGAATAGCCAATGCTATTCCAGCAATCCTTGCTGGTGCTCGAAATCCAGTTGAACCTCAACAAATTATTCCTAGCAAACGTACACACGGCGACAATTTTAGTAATAGTGTAAACGGAGGCGGCAACCATACTAATAACGATAATGATGTACTGCAAGCCCCAATTCTCAAAAGAATGAAAGCTGCAACGCCTGGTTGCACTTACAAGGAGTTCCTTGCCTGTAAACCTGTTGAGTTCGCAGGCAATGAAGGGGCTACTGCGGCGCTGCGTTGGTTGGAGAAAACCGAGGCAGTAATTAAAATAAGTAAATGTGCCGAGGAAGACAAGGTCATGTACGCGTCGAATCTTTTTAAAGAAGGGGCGCTAGAATGGTGGAATACTGTAAGGACCCTCAAAAATGTCCCTAAATGACCCATAAATGAAAACCCGGACCCCTGAAACCCTAATGCACATGAAAAACCAAGAAAAACAAAAAGTTAGAGTTTCAAGCGGGCCGCGTAAGGGTAAGCATAGCCTTACGCGGGCCACGTCAATATGAAGTTTGACCGGATAAGCGTCCAGATCCACGTGGCATCCACCTGTCAACCCTACTCGTGACCCAGCAAACCTACACGTAGACTAGGTGGCCACGCGGGCCGCGTAAGGTTGAGCCTAAGGCTCACGCGGGCCGCGAGAGACCCAAAAATCAGCTATAAATAGGACAGGCCATGAGCAGTTCACTGGTGTAGACGAAAACTCTCAAAAAACGAAGTTATACTGCCATAATTCGAAATTCACTTTCATAGTAGTGAGGTGCTGCTACGATACCAGGTATTAACTCGATCGCTGCTACGATTCAATGTCCGATCGATTGAAACTATCCGATGAATGTTTAAGTGTTGCTCAAATTAGGGTTATACTTTGTCATTCGTCGTAAATTCGATGGATGTTTAAGTATTGCACTTTGTCATTCGTTGTGAGGGTTTAATCTCGTGAGTTATCGTAAATGCTGTATTAGTTACTGACCTAGTTCATATGCATTTTTGTTTAAATTAGGTTATCAGGCTTATCAGTAGGCTAAACTATGCCCGTTAAACTTGCAATGTGAGTCATTCTCTTTTTATCAACATTGTTTTACAATACACCAAGCATTTTCAAAAGTTATAATTACAGGGATTAAGTCGTGGTTATCTTGAATCACTGGCTGGTGGGGTATTGTGCACATTACTAATTTTCTCACGGTTAGGCTAATAAATCCTAACAGTGATAATCGTCACTACTTGGGGAAGGACCCAATAGTGACATGACCATCGTCACCAGGAGGTGACACCGGCGCCAGATAAAAATAAGATAGAAGCCATTGTAATCGCTCTTATGCTGTAATTTATAACTACGTGTCGTTTTTATCAAAATGAATGATTAACCAGTATTCCCTGCTGACAAAATATTTTTAAAACATGTTTCAGGTAACTACTGTGAACCAAGGAACAGTGCTACGGAGCACTAACAAGCTTGAAGTAGTGGCTCAGTTAAACGAATAAACATGTTTTGTAAAATAAGGGAATTTCCTAGTGAAATTCCTCTAGTGTAAATTACGGGGTTTATCCCGCATTATGAAATAAAATTATCGGGCATTTCAAGTTTTAAAAGATCCTTCTAAAATCTTTCGCTGTCAAACTCAAATTAATAAATACCACGGGTTTCTGTCCCGCGGCACCTGGACCGGGTCAAACCGGGGCGAGGGGCCGTGACAGAAAAAGGTGGTATCAGAGCCACTGATTTAAGCCAATTAAGCATTTAGAAATACTTAATTTTACTGATTGCCATTCTGTGATTATATGTTTATTGGAGTATTTGTTTACAGTATGGGCAAGCAAAGACTTTCCGACATCTATCGTCAATTAGATAATTCACCAAAAGATAAGGGAACATCATCCTCAAGATACTTAGCAAATACTGAGGAAGGGATATTTGTTCGTAAGGCACAGTTTGAGAAACCACTTACCACTAAGAAAAGAGGGTGGATTATTAGAAAAAGTCAAGAGAAAATAAAGAAATCACAATCAAAAGAAGTGATGATTCCTAAGGAAACTCAGAAAATAGGCAATAACCCACCATGGGAAGACGAATTAGATGAAAAATGGGCAGATCTCTATATGTTAGCCACTACAGCAGTAAATGCTAACGTTTAAATACCCTAACCCAGTACTAGCACCCATATCACCTACAAGCCAGAAACTTTACAGAAACTTTTGCCTGTTAGATAAATAATTTAGTAAGAAAAATAATAAATTACGGATGCCCAATCCCTAATATATTTTGAATATCAGTTGTCCTTTGTATTAGACAAATCGTCCGGTGTGCAATAATACTTGAATAGTTACATTAAATATTCATCTGTGAAATATTTATTATAAAATTTTAACTTAGCATTTTGTGTGCAATTTTACATATATGCTAAACAACATGAATGAGTTATCTGAAGCTCTTCAGAATCTCAATCTCTATCCTGTAAAAGTAGAAGTTTCCAAAGACTTTACTGGTTACATAGCCGATGTTGAGGAACCTATGGAATTCCAAGCTCCACCTCCGGAGAAACCAAAGCCTAAGAAAAGAAGAAGATTTGTAGGATGGAGGTGTGTGCGCAGAAGGAAACCAACAACTAGGAAAGTTCCCAAAATAGAGAATCCCATGGATAAAGGAAAAGGGATCGAGATCGGGGAAGGTTCTAGGCAAACAGAAATAGAAATAGGAGAAAGTTCTAGACAAGCCGAGGAATTGCCACTCCAGGAAGAATTGGATCGCGTACTGGCAAGCTGCGATATTCTCAGGCCTATCAATAATAACCTCTTTCCTTATCCTGCCGAAACCCAACTTCCAATAAACTTGGAACCAACCATCCCAGACCCTCTGATCCACACTCAACCTCTAGGAGAAATGGACGAGTGGTGGACCAACGACTGGCAGTTTCAAAACCTACTCAATAACCCTTATACCTTTTTCCCTCAGTTCGACCCAGAACCTATACCAAACCCACCAATGAGCAATGAAAACTTAGCTGAACTCCGCCATTTTGGCGAGGATCTGGTGGATGCAGGGAATAGGATCCGGGAGATGGGAGAACAGATCTCCTGGAAATACGACGAGAGGGAACGTCGTTTCTGAGATGTCAGTAGAAGGGATGATGTGAGAAAGTAGCTGTGGTTGTATAATAATAATAATAGTAGTAAAAATATAACTTTGTAAAATAATCTAAAAATAAAACTTTGTAAGATAACAGTGTGTACGGATGCATAATATAATATATAAAAATGGAAGTCGAGAAATCGACAATTTTGACTATACATGTGTTATGAAATTGTGTGATTGTTTGCATATAGCTTTTATTTATTTTATGTTAATAATTTATATATATTAATTACCAGATGGAACACGCTAATAATGAACCAGTTAATGAAGTGAACCAATCTGAGCAAAACCAGGAAGATCAATTTATGACTAGGCAAGATATCGAGAATATCGTTGCTCAAGGAATAGCCAATGCTATTCCAGCAATCCTGGCTGCTGCTCGAAACCCAGTTAAACCTCAACAAATTATTCATAGCAAACGTACTCATGAAGATAATTTCATTAATAGCATAAACGGAGGCGGTAACCATACTAACAACGATAATGATATACAGCAAGCCCCAATTCTCAAAAGAATGAAAGCTGCAACGCCTGGTTGCACTTACAAGGAGTTTCTTGCCTGTAAACCAGTTGAGTTCGCAGGCAATGAAGGGGCGACTGCGGTGATGCGTTGGTTAGAGAAAACCGAGGCAGTCATTAAAATAAGTAAATGTGCCGAAGAAGACAAACTCTTGTACGCGTCGAATCTTTTTAAAGAAGGGGCGCTAGAATGGTGGAATACAGTACTTCAAGCCAAGGGAAGCGATGTGGCTTATGCCACGAGTTGGGAAGAATTTAAGCAGCTAGTGGAAAGAAAATTATGTCCCGAATATGAAAAGGAACAAATGGCAAACAAATTCCTGAACCACCGGATGGTAGGAGTGGACTGTCGAGGATATACTTCGACATTCTTCAAGTATGCTAGAGTAGTACCAACGCTAGCTTTGCCAGAACCGGTACTTATTTCCCGCTATATTTGGGGATTGATTAGCGAAATCCGTGATATCGTTAAAGCTGCGAGACCTCGCACGATTGACGATGCAGTGGAATTAGCCAACACCCTAACTGACGGACTGGTACGCACAAGAGAAGAGAACCGGAAGAAGGAAGTAGCCCAAAAGATTACCCAAGGATTTCATGTGGGTAATAGTAGTAATTTCAAGAGAACAGAAACAGGGCAAACTTCCACCGTTCCATTTTACAATGCCTGTAAAAGAAAGCATTTTGGAAGATGCAAAGGGTATTGCAATTTTTGCAAAATTCCAGGACATCAAGAAGAAGACTGTAGGAAGAAGAAAGCAACAGTCTGCTATAACTGTGGAGAAGCTGGACATTTTAGGCCAGACTGCCCAAAAATTGGTCAAAACAGCTGATAATAAAGCCAAACCTGCCGACGGAACTACCAAGAAAAACGCGAGAGCCTTCCAGCTAACTACTCAGGAAGCCGAGCTAATCCCTAACGTGATAGCTGGTACGTTCCTAGTCCACAACGTTTATGCAAAAGTATTATTTGACTCTGGTGCAAACCAAAGTTTTATAAATACTTCATTCTGCCAAGCTCTTAATTTACCCTTAACCAACCTTAGGCAGATTTTTACAGTCGAAACGGCAGATGGGAATTCTGTTAACATAGATAAGGTTTTGCGAGAAGGAAAGATAGAACTCTTAGGCCATAAATTTTCTGCAAACCTGTTACCTATGAATTTGGATGGATTCGATGTTGTGTTAGGAATGGATTGGTTAGTTGCCAACCATGCTCGAATTCTTTGTGATAAAAATGCTATAGAAATTCACACACGCACACACAGAGGAGAATTAGTTGTGATTACAGGAGATAAACCAGGAAAGCCACTAAAATTCGTTTCAGTAATGAAGTTGGCCAGTTATTCAAGAAAACAAGAAGTCGTGTATATGATTTCAGTAATCATTAACACGAAAGGAAAAGAACCTAAGGAAATTCCTGTAGTAGCGGAATACCCAGATGTATTCCCAGAAGAACTGCCAGGATTACCACCCAATAGGGAGGTAGAATTTAGAATTCATCTAATTCCTGGAACTACACCGATAGCCAAGGCACCTTATCGGTTAGCACCCACAGAAATGCTAGAACTGAAAAAACAATTAGATGAATTACTAAGTAAAGGATTCATACAACCGAGTTCATCCCCGTGGGGAGCTCCAGTGTTGTTTGTAAAGAAGAAAGATGGTTCAATGAGAATGTGTATCGATTATAGAGAATTGAATAAGGTTACAATTAAGATCGATACCCATTACCTAGGATTGACGATCTTTTCGATCAACTTCAAGGAGCTAGATACTTTTCTAAGATTGAACTACGCTCCGGATACCATCAGTTGAAGGTACAAGAAGAAGACATACCTAAAACTGCTTTTAGAACTAGGTATGGTCATTACAAGTTTACAGTCATGCCCTTCGGACTAACGAATGCACCTGCAGCATTCATGGACATCATGAATAGAATTTGTAAACCATATTTGGATAAATTTGTAATTGTCTTCATCGACGATATACTTATTTATTCCAAAAGCCAGGATGAACACTGTCAGCATCTACATGCACTCTTAACTTTGTTAAGAAATGAAAAGCTTTTTGCCAAATTCTCGAAGTGTGAATTTTGGCTACAGGAGGTGCAATTTTTAGGACACATGGTGAATGATGAAGGTATTCACGTAGATCCCTCCAAAATAGAAGCAATCACCAAATGGAAAGTTCCACAATCAGCTATGGAAATTAGAAGCTTTTTAGGATTAGCTGGATACTATAGGCGCTTTATTAAGGATTTTTTCTAAAATAGCGGTGCCATTAACTAAGCTAACTTGTAAAGCAGTTAAGTTTGAATGGGGACCTAGGAAAGAAGAGGCTTTTAAGGTTTTAAAGCAAAAATTAACAAACGCCCCAATTCTAGCCTTACCAGAAGGAACAGAAGATTTCGAAGTTTACTGCGATGCTTCTAAGCTAGGATTAAGATGTGTGCTAATGCAACGCAAGAAGGTAATTGCGTATGCTTCAAGGCAATTGAAAAAGCATGAGGAAAACTATACGACTCATGACTTAGAATTAGGAGCCATAATTTTTGCCCTTAAGATTTGGAGACATTATCTGTACGGAAGTAAGTTTACTGTCTATACGGATCACAAAAGCTTAAGGTACATATTTGGGCAAAAAAAAATTAAACATGAGGCAAAGAAGATGGATGGAAATCCTAAGTGACTACGACTGTGATATCCAATATCATGAAGGAAAAGCAAACGTAGTTGCAGATGCCTTAAGTCGTAAGTATCATGAGAAACAACGACGAGTCCGTGCTCTTAGATTAAATCTACAGTTAGATTTAATGGAACAACTGAAGAATGTTCAGAAAACAACAATCAAGGATGATGCTGAAGGAATGAAAGGACGAATAAAGGAATTAGAACAAGGAAGTGATGGAATTTAGAGATTCCATAAGAAAAGAATTTGGGTACCTAAGCGAAGAGAATTAAGAGATAAAATATTAGAAGAGGCTCATAAATCTAGGTATACCATACATCCTGGTAATAATAAGATGTACCAAGATTTAAGAAATAATTTCTGGTGGATAGGAATGAAAAAGGACATAGCTAGATATGTTTCTAAGTGTCTTACTTGTTCACAAGTTAAGGTAGAACATCAGAAACCTTCGGGTCTACTTCAACAATTAGAAATGCCTGTATGGAAATGGGAGCTCATAACAATGGACTTTGTTACTAAGTTACCCAAAACCAGAAAAGGTAATGATGCGATTTGGGTAATTGTGGATCGATTAACCAAATCAGCTCATTTTCTACCCATGAAAGAAACCTTTAGTATGGAAAGATTAGCCAAGTTGTATGTAGACGAAGTAGTATCCTTACATGGAGTTCCACTCTCCATTGTATCGGATAGGGATAGTCGTTTCACTTCCCACTTCTGGACAAGTTTCCAAGAAGCAATGGGAACCCGACTAAATTTAAGCACTGCATATCATCCACAAACAGACGGACAAAGTGAAAGGACGATACAAACTTTGGAAGACATGCTCCGAGCATGTGTGATAGATTTTGGTGGAAACTGGGATGACCACCTACCTTTAATTGAATTCTCCTATAATAATAGTTATCATGCAAGCATTGAAGCTGCCCCATTCGAAGCACTGTACGGACGTAAGTGCAGAACTCCAATTTGCTGGGCAAAAATAGGAGAAAGTCAATTATCAGGTCCTGAAATTGTGCAAGAGACTACCTACAAGATCACTCAAATCAAGGAAAGACTGAAAACGGCTCGAGATCGTCAGAAGAGTTATGCCGACAATCGACGCAAGCCACTAGAATTCCAAATTGGAGATAGGGTACTATTGAAGGTTTCTCCTTGGAAAGGAGTAGTTCGGTTCGGTAAGAAAGGAAAGCTGAGTCCAAGATACGTAGGACCATTTCCAGTGATTCAACGTATAGGACCAGTTGCCTATCATTTACAACTACCAGAAGAATTAGCTGGAGTACATGACGTATTTCATGTATACAAACTCAAGAAATGTTTATCGGACGAATCCCTGGTAGTACCTCTTCAAGACATAGAGGTAAACGAAAAGTTGAAGTTCGTAGAGAAACCACTTCAAATAGAAGACAGAAAGATCAACTTTCTTAAGCACAAGCGACTAGTGCTGGTTAAAGTCAAGTGGGATTCAAAAAGAGGACCAGAATACACTTGGGAGCTGGAATCGGAGATGACGCGAAAGTATCCTCACTTATTCCAATAAAATCTCGAGGACGAGATTCTAAATAAGGTGGGGAGGATGTAAGGACCCTCAAAAATGTCCCTAAATGACCCATAAATGAAAACCCGGACCCCTGAAACCATAACGCACATGAAAAACCAAGAAAAACAAAAAGTTAGAGTTTCAGGTGGGCCGCGTAAGGGTAAGCATAGCCTTACGCGGGCCGCGTCAATATGAAGTTTGACCGGATAAGCGTCCAGATCCATGTGGCATCCACCTGTCAACCCTACTCGTGACCCAGCAAACCTACACGTAGACTAGGTGGCCACACGGGCCGCGTAAGGTTGAGCCTAAGGCTCACGCGGGCCGCGGGAGACCCAAAAATCAGCTATAAATAGGACAGGCCGTGAGCAGTTCACTAGTGTCGACGAAAACTCTCAAAAACGAAGTTATACTGCCATAATTCGAAATTCACTTTCATAGTAGTGAGGTGCTGCTACGATACCGGGTATTAACTCGATCGCTGCTACGATTCAATGTCCGATCGATTGAAACTATCCGATGAATGTTTAAGTGCTGCTCAAATTAGGGTTATACTTTGTCATTCGTCGTAAATTCGATGGATGTTTAAGTATTGCACTTTGTCATTCGTCGTGAGGGTTTAATCTCGTGAGTTATCGTAAATGCTGTATTAGTTACTGACCTAGTTCGTATGCATTGTTGTTTAAATTAGGTTATCAGGCTTATCAGTAGGCTAAACTCTGCCCGTTAAACTTGCAATGTGAGTCATTCTCTTTTTATCAACATTGTTTTACAATACTCCAAGCATTTTCAAAAGTTATAATTACAGGGATTAAGTCGTGGTTATCTTGAATCACTGGCTAGTGGGGTATTGTGCACATTACTAATTTTCTCACGGTTAGGCTAATAAATCCTAACAGTGATAATCGTCACTACTTGGGGAAGGACCCAATAGTGGCATGACCATCGTCACTAGGAGGTGACACCGGCGCCAGACAAAACTAAGATAGAAGCCATTGTAATCGCTCTTATGCTGTAATTTATAACTACGTGCCGTTTTATCAAAATGAATGATTCACCAGTATTTCCCCGCTGACAAAATATTTTTAAAACATGTTTCAGGTAACTAATGTGAACCAATGAACAGTGCTACGGAGCACTAACAAGCTTGAAGTAGTGGCTCAGTTAAACGAATAAACATGTTTTGTAAAATAAGGGAATTTCCTAGTGAAATTCCTCTAGTGTAAATTACGGGGTTTATCCCGCATTATGAAATAAAATAATCGGGCATTTCAAGTTTTAAAAGATCCTGCTAAAATCTTCCGCTGTCAAACTCAAATTAATAAATACCACGGGTTTCTGTCCCGCGGCACCTGGACCGGGTCAAACCGGGACGAGGGGCCGTGACAAATACAGTACTTCAAGCCAAGGGAAGTGATGTGGCCTATGCCATGAGTTGGGAAGAATTTAAGCGGCTAGTGGAAAGAAAATTTTGTCCCGAGTATGAAAAGGAACAAATGGCAAATAAATTCTTGAACCACCGGATGGTGGGGGTAGACTGTCGAGGGTATACTTCGACATTCTTCGAGTATGCTAGAGTAGTACCAACCCTAGCCTCGCCAGAACCGGTACTTATTTCCCGTTATATTTGGGGATTGATTGGTGAAATCCGTGATATCGTTAAAGCTGCGAGACCTCGCACAATTGACGATGCAGTAGAATTAGCCAACACCTTGACGGACGGACTGGTACGCACAAGAGAAGAGAACCGGAAGAAGGAAGTGGCCCAAAAGATTACCCACGGATTCCGTGTGGGTAATAGTCGTAATTTTAAGAGAAGAGGAACTGGCCAAACTTCCACCGTTCCATTTTGCAATACCTGTAAAAGAAAGCATTTTGGAAGATGCAAAGGGTATTGCAATTTTTGCAAAATTCCAGGGCATCAAGAAGAAGATTGCAGAAAGAAGAAATCAACGATCTGCTACAACTGTGGAGAAGCTGGACATTTTAGGCCAGACTGACCAAAATTAGTCAAACCAGCTGACAATAAAGCCAAACCTGCAGAAGGAACTACCAAGAGAAATGCAAGAGCCTTCCAGTTAACTACTCAGGAAGCAGAGCTAATCCTTGACGTGATAGCTGGTACGTTCCTAGTTCACAACGTTTATGCAAAAGTATTATTTGACTCTGGTGCAAACCAAAGTTTTATAAATACTTCATTCTGCCAAGCGCTTAACTTACCCTTAACCAACCTTAGGCAGATTTTTACAGTTGAAACAGCAGATGGGAATTCTGTTAACATAGATAAGGTTTTGCGAGAAGGAAAGATAGAACTCTTAGGCCATAAATTTTCTACAAACCTGTTACCTATGAATTTAGCCGGATTCGATGTTGTCTTAGGAATGGATTGGTTAGTAGCTAACCATGCTCGAATTCTTTGTGATAAAAATTCTATAGAAATCCATACACCTACAGGAGAATTAGTGGTGATTACAGGAGATAAGCCACGAAAGCCACTGAAATTCATTTCAGTAATGAAGTTGGCCAGTTATTCAAGAAAACAAGAAGTAGTGTATATGATTTCAGTAATCATTAACACGAAAGGTAAGGAACTTAAAGAAATTCCTGTAGTAGCAGAATACCCAGATGTATTCCCCGAAGAACTACCAGGATTACCACCCAATAGGGAAGTAGAATTTAGAATTCATCTAATTCCTGAAACTACACCGATAGCCAAAGCACCTTATCGGTTAGCACCCACCGAAATGTTAGAATTAAAGAAGCAGTTAGATGAATTACTAAGTAAAGGATTTATACAACCTAGTTCATCCCCGTGGGGAGCACCAGTGTTGTTTGTGAAAAAGAAAGATGGTTCGATGAGAATGTGTATTGATTACAGGGAATTAAATAAGGTTACAATTAAGAATCGATACCCATTATCTAGGATTGATGATCTTTTTGATCAACTTCAAGGAGCTAGATACTTTTCTAAGATTGATTTACGCTCCGGATACCATCAGTTGAAAGTACAAGAGGAAGACATACCTAAAACTGCTTTCAGAACTAGGTATGGTCATTACGAGTTTACAGTCATGCCCTTCGGACTAACGAATGCACCTGCTGCATTCATGGACATGATGAATAGAATCTGTAAACCGTATTTGGATAAATTGGTAATTGTCTTCATCGACGATATTCTCATTTATTCCAAAAGCCAGGATGAACACTGTCAGCACCTGCATGCACTCTTAACTTTGTTAAGAAAGGAGAAGCTTTATGCCAAATTCTCGAAGTGTGAATTTTGGCTACAGGAGGTACAATTTTTAGGACACGTGGTGAATCACGAAGGTATTCACGTAGATCCCTCCAAGATAGAAGCGATCACCAAATGGAAGGTCCCACAATCAGCTACAGAAGTTAGAAGTTTTCTAGGCTTAGCTGGGTACTATAGATGCTTTATTAAGGATTTTTCCAAAATAGCTGTACCATTAACTAAGCTAACCTGTAAAGCAGTTAAGTTTGAATGGGGACCCAGGCAAGAAGAGGCCTTTAGGATTTTGAAGCAAAAGTTAACAAACGCCCCAATTCTTGCCTTACCAGAAGGGACCGAAGATTTTGAAGTTTACTGCGATGCTTCTAAACTAGGATTAGGATGTGTGCTAATGCAACGCAAGAAGGTAATTGCGTATTGATGTGTTCAAATATTAACATATAAATTTCATCAAATGAGGCATAAAACTAACCCTTTTTTAGTACTAATGTTGGAAAAAGTGTGCTTTTGTCTTCCTTTTGTATTTTCAGGATTAAATGAGCTCAAATTAACAAAAGAAGCAAAAAGACATCAAAATCTAACATAAATACAAGAAAAGGAACAAAACATGGCATGCCCGACCCCATGACAGCATCTTCCCAAGCAAAACAAGAAATCAGAGGCCTGAACACGCCCCCTGCTCAGCCAGCACGGGGGCATGCCCAAGTGTCAGCAGAAAAGACAAAGTGGTAGAAGCTTCTATTGCCCACCACGGGGCCGTGCTCAGCGGACACGGGGCCATGGTCAACTATAAGATTCGCACAATCCAGCAAATCTGCATAGTACAAAGATTCTTCTGCACCACGGGGTCGTGCTCAGCGGACACGGGGGCGTGGTCAACTAATAAGACAAAGCTGCATTAAATGAAGAAAGAGAAGGATGTGGACACGGGGCCGTGCCCGCTGGACACGGGGCCGTGCCCAAGCTTCTGTTCAGCCTATAAATAGAAGTGCTTGGCTCAAGCTCAAACCATCCCTTGGCACACCACCTCTCTCACACTTCACCCACCACCCACCACCACCACCACCATAACACCATCATCCACCACCATCATCCATTGTCCATCGTAGAGTGTGTGAGTCGTCTCGGGATCCAAGATTGATCGTAAGAGTTCTTGACAATCAAGGCCATGTTTGCCTAAGTCTCTTACATCACTTGGTGAAGACAAAGTGTCTAGTGTAATACTTTTTATTTCTAATCTTTTGCACTTTTTATTTGGTTTCGTATTAATGACTTTAATAACTAGTTGCTTATGTTGAAGGTGATCTTTCTTTATCGTTTGTCCGTGGTGTCTTGAAATTATTTTACTGTCTATATAAAATAAAAGATTTTCACCATTCATATCTCCACGGTCTATATGGAGGTATGTTGGCTACCTGGTCGGGGGTTAAGGGAACAGTTTGGTAAAGGTCTTGCCATTGTTCAGCGTTTAGAGGTCCTGCAATGGACCTGGGTCAAATTTAGTAGGACCTCCTTCAATACTTCACGGTATTGGATGGCGGGGGTCCAAACTCTTTGACCCCCTCATAAGTTAACTACTATTAATACTATAACCCGGCTATTTAGGACTGTATCCCTGCTGACTCAGACTACTTAGCCGAGGGTAACGTCACCTCCAAAAGAGGGGCCTACCATAATACTGCATTAATAACTTAATTCATTATCTTCCAATAATCCACCCTTTTAGGATTGTATCCTTGCTGACTCAAACTACTGGGGTGAGGGTAACGTCACCTTCAAAAGAGGGGCCTACTACAATAACTAAGATAATCTCTTAATTATGTGCAAAAGTGCGGAAATAATCAAAGGTTACATTAGATACGAGTCGGAACCAAGTGATTCATCTTGTCTATCTGTTTTTCTTTTATTTTTATTTTCAGCATTTTAGTTAGTTTTTATTTTTCTTAGTTTAAAAACATTTTTCTAAACTTTTTATTTTGGTTAGACGTTGAGGATAAACCGGTACTAAAAGCTCTTGTGTCCTTGGACGACCTCGGTATCTTGCCAACACTATACTACGCTCACGATGGGTGCACTTGCCCATATGTGTGTTTAGTGTTAGTAAAATATCGTGTTTTATAAATTTAAAACTTGGCTAAAAATAAGTGTTAAAGGGGCTTAAAATATACACCTAATATATATAACACTTCACACGCACCAAGTTTTTGGCGCCGCTGCCGGGGACACAAGGATTTTAAGAAAGCTTAAAATCGACGGCCTAATCAGTTTTTCAAAACCTTTTTAAAACACGCGCACATTTTTCTGCATTTTAGTTTAGATTTGCATTTACAGTAGCCTGTACACGGGGCCGTGTTCGCTGAACACGGGGCCGTGCTGCAGATTTTTCAAAAACACCCAGTAACAGTAGCTTGAACACGGGCCGTGCTCACTGAACACGCCCCATGCTCAATGAAATCAGTAAATTTAATTAAAACGCCCAGATACAGTTCCTGAACATGGGGCCGTGTCCACTGAACACGGGGCCGTGTCCAGCCTCTGTTTCCGTTTTTATTTTTGTTTTCTGATCTCGAGACTCGGTTGTGGTCTGCTGAGTGATTCTTATGGATCAATACTCAGGAGGTTACAACTACACCTATGAGGAGGATGATTATAGGGGTAATTATTGCACTAATTGTCGTAACGCACGCTCGGTTGAATATAATCACTCATATCAACCATCCAATTCATACACCTACTATGAGGAGCCCAGGTACGAGCCATCAACTTCATACACATCCTATGAAGACCAAAGGTATAAACCTCCTCTCTCATACTCATATTTTGATGAACCAAGGTATGAGCCTTCATACTCATACTTTGAGGAACCAAGATATGAGCCACCACCTTCATATGCTTATTATGAGGAACCATGGCGTGAACAACCCACCTCATATGAGTATTATGAAGAACAAAATTATGAACCTTATCCATCATATGCTTACAATGAAGAACAATGGTGCGAACCATCTACTTCATATGGGTATTATGAGGAACAAAGGGTTGAACAACCGGATTCAAGCTTAGAAAATTCCGATTCTTTTTCTATAACCGAAGTGACCGATAGGATATTAGAACACATTAGAGTTATCGATCGTTGTATAAAAGAAGCTCGCGCAAGGGAAGAGGAGTCCCGCGCAAGAGAAGAATTAAAAAAGGAAGAGATAACTGAAAATGTTAAAATGGAAGAACAAATAAGTGAAAAACCGACACATGAGTTAAACAACGAAAAAGGTGAGTCCGAAAACGCTAAAATTCAAGAAGAGTCTAATTTTGAAGAAATTAATCTCTTGTCACCTTCTTTTGAAAATCATTGTTTAATACCCACTCATGCTAAGTTTTTAAAAGAATTAAACACTAACACTAAAATTGACGAAACGGTAAGTATTAAGTTAACTAATGATCAAACTTCACTAATAAAGGAAGACCCATTTGAAATTAACATTACACCGGTTCCATGTTTCTTTCAAAATTCGTTTATTAGTAATGTCACAATTGATAAAGATCTTTGTGTTAACATAATGCCTAACTACATTTTCGAAAAATTAAGTATTAGTGATTTTTCTCCACTTCAAATACCCATTTTTCTATCCAATCGGAAAGTAATAAAATCAATCAGTATAGTTGAGGATGTCTTGGTTCAAACAAATCAAATGGTAATCCCAACCGACTTTGTCATCCTTGATGATGCTCCTCTAGTGTTGGGACGACCATTTGTAAAAACTCACGAAGCTTTGAAAAACCGGAAGTTCAACAATCTACCTCTTCAATTAGGGGCATTTAAAAGAAGTGTCGATCTCGAACGATCAATGAAATATCCATTCGGCAATAATGACCCCCTAATTGAAGATGAAGATGAACCACCCGATACAAGTGAAGAGATTGACCACTTTGTTGAAGAAGAGGTCGCCATAGAACAAACTTTTAAAGTTCTTGATCGAAATGAGCAACCAAATAAGGAGTCTCCTAAAGACCCACCACTTGAGCTCAAAGAACTTCCAAAAGGTTTGGAATATGCTTTTCTAGACAAAGAGGGTAATTTACCTGTAATTATTTCGTCTAATTTAGATAACTTAGAAAAAGAAAAATTAATTAGTCTTTTGAAAAAACATAAAAATGCAATAGCTTGGAAACTTGTAGACATAAAAGGAATTAGTCCTTCTATGTGCACACACAAAATTTTGATGAATGATAATTACAAATCGGTCATACAACCACAACGTCGAGTAAATCCAAATGTTCAAGAAGTGGTTAAAAACGAAGTCATCAAATTACTTGACGCCGGACTTATCTACCCTATCTCCGATAGTCCTTGGGTGAGTCCCGTCCAAGTAGTTCCAAAGAAATGAGGTATGACGGTAATAACTAACGAAAAGAATGAATTAATACCAACGAGAACCGTCACAGGATGGAGAGTTTGTATAGATTATAGACGATTAAATGAAGCAACAAGAAAAGATCACTTTCCTTTGCCCTTCATTGATCAAATGTTAGAAAGATTATCCGGTCATAAATTTTATTGTTTCTTGGATGGTTTTTCAGGTTACTTTCAAATCCCGATAGCACCCGAAGACCAAGAAAAGACCACTTTCACATGTCCCTATGGAACTTTTGTTTATCGACGCATGCCGTTTGGTCTATGTAATGCCCCCGCAACATTCCAACGTTGCATGGTAGCTATCTTCCATGACATGATAGAAAAGACAATGGAAGTCTTCATGGACGACTTTTCTATCTTTGGGGATTCATACGACCAATGCCTCGATAACCTTGAACGAATGCTATCCCGATGTGAGGAAACTAACCTCGCCCTTAATTCGGAAAAATGCCATTTCATGGTAACGGAGGGAATAGTACTCGGTCACAAGATCTCAAGCGAAGGAATGGAGGTGGACCGAGCCAAAATAGATACCATTTCTAGATTACCACCCCCATCCTCCGTAAGAGCTATCAGAAGTTTCCTAGGGCATGCCGGATTTTATAGGCGGTTTATCAAAGACTTTTCAAAAATCTCAAGGCCTCTAACGAAATTACTTGAAAAAGATGCCCCTTTCATCTTTGACAAGGATTGCAATCAAGCATTTCTAACCCTAAAGGAAATGTTAGTCAATGCACCTATCATGATAGCGCCTGATTGGAAATTTCCTTTCGAAATCATGTGTGATGCTAGTGACTTTGCAGTTGGAGCTGTCTTGGGACAAAGAAAAGAAAAGCATTTCCACCCAATTTATTATGCTAGTAAAACACTTAATGATGCACAAGAAAGTTACACAACAACTGAAAAAGAGTTACTAGCTGTGGTATTTGCTTTTGATAAATTTCGTTCTTATCTTGTTCTTTCTAAAACTATAGTCTATACAGATCATGCAGCTATTCGATATCTCTTCAAAAAGCAGGACGCAAAACCACGTTTGATTCGGTGGATTCTACTCCTCCAAGAATTTGACATTGAAATCAGAGACAAAAGAGGAGCAGAAAATACCGTAGCAGATCATCTTTCGCGCTTAGAAGACCCAGCTTTGGAGGCAACCAGGGACGAGCAAATCAACGAAAAATTTCCAACTGAGTCCCTGGAAATGGTGGAATATAAGGAAGAACCATGGTACACTGACTATGCTAACTACCTAGCTAGCGGTATAGTCACCAAAGGATGGTCACATTATCAAAGAAAAAAATTCTTTGCCAATGTGAAACACTATTTTTGGGAAGATCCATATCTTTTCAAAATGTGTGCCGACCAACTCGTCCGACGATGCGTACATGGTAGCGAAGCGCGAAGAATTCTCCGCCATTGTCATGAAGGTCCATACGGAGGGCATCATGGTGCCGCTAGTACCGCACGAAAGGTATTTGATTCAGGATTTTATTGGCCAACCATTTACAAAGACGCCCAAAATCTTGTCAAGACATGTGATGCTTGCCAAAGAACAGGTAATATTTCTTCCAAAAACGAAATGCCACAAAATGGCATTCTTGTTTGTGAAATTTTTGATGTGTGGGGACTCGACTTTATGGGACCTTTCCCACCATCGAAAGGAAACAAATATATACTTGTGGCAGTAGACTACTTGTCTAAATGGGCCGAGGCCGAGGCCGAGGCACTTCCAACAAATGATGGAAGAGTCGTGGTAAGATTTCTGAAAAAATTATTCTCTCGTTTTGGCACACCTAAAGCATTAATAAGTGATAGAGGTACCCATTTTTGCAACCATCAACTTGAAAAAATTTTAACAAGATATGGGGTCTATCATCGGGTCTCAACAGCGTATCACCCTCAAACAAACGGGCAAGCCGAAGTGACTAATAGAGGCTTAAAACGAATACTCGAAAAAACCGTAGGGTTAAACAAAAAGGAATGGGCAGATAAATTAGATGATGCTTTATGGGCTTTTCGAACTGCTTATAAAACAACAATAGGTACAACCCCATATAAGCTAGTCTATGGAAAAAGTTGTCACTTGCCAGTAGAAATTGCACACAAAGCCTACTGGGCAATTAAAAATGTAAACTTAGATTTAGAATTTGCGGGTAAAAATCATTTTTGTCAATTAAATGAATTAGACGAACTTAGGAATTATGCATACTCAAACTTTGAAATTTATAAGGAAAGAATGAAACATTTGCATGATAAACACATTAAACCTAATGAATTTCGGGTAGGGGATCTAGTTCTTTTGTTTAATTCACGACTTCGATTGTTTCCTGGTAAATTAAAGTCTAGGTGGTCAGGACCTTTTTCCGTCACCCATGTTTTCCCACACGGTGCAGTAGAAATTAAATCTCGAAATGGGCCTCCATTTAAAGTCAATGGCCAACGGCTGAAACTCTATCAAGGTTTCATTGAGGATGAAGAAGAAGAGATCTCACTTCAAACGGTGGAAGAATAAAACATCATACCTGGCAAGTTACGAACGATTGAGACAACAAATAAAGCAGTAAGTTTTCTAACCAAAGTTTATGGGAAACAAGGGCACTCACACGAGCACCTAAAAAAAAAAAATTTCAAAACCTTGCTCGGCACGAGGCCGTGTCCGCGCTGCAGTCGGGATAAATCCCCTTTTTCAAAACAGTTACTTCATTCCACACGCCCCGTTTCCCCGAAAAAGCTCTGGTTCCAGGCGATTTTTCGCAAAGTTTCAACGTCTCCTATCGCTCTAACAACATCAAGGTATGATTCTATCACTCTTAGTAGTTAGATTAGTTACTTGCATGTAGTTAAAACACCAAAAATTTGGGGAAAAATCTAGGGTTCTCGATGCTCATCCGGATCGAACCTCAAATTTTTGTTTAGATCTGTTTGCATTTAGTTAGATTAGTGTTATGGGAAGTAAATACACTTGTATTGTTCATAGATTCGCCCGATTTCTCACAAAAAACCCCAAACCCTTGTTCTTGAACCGAAAAAGATAAAATTGATAGGGTAAACGGGACATTTTGGGAAAAACGGCACTTAGGGTTTCATTTTCGGGGGAAACCGCACCTATTGGACCAAAAATTTTCAAGTTTTCAAAACCGGGTCGAAAAATGAAATTTTTTTTGAGTAACAGACGCCTGGACACGGGGCCGTGCCCAGCCCATTGTTTGCAGTTTTTCCCAAAAATATTTCTGTTTCGCGCTAACTTTTGGTGTATTCTTTCAGATGGCTAGGAAGTTCACAAGATTCAACGCCAATGAGCTCGATGCTAGAGCTCGATACGAGATACTTCAAACAAGGCCAGAAGGATACCCGAGGCAAGCGTGCTCGGACTTGCTAACCTTGGTGAATCAAATTGACCGTTTCAACAACATTGTAACGGGACCGCTCAGAGTCGCCCTAACCACCAGACTTCGTTCCTTCCACGAGTGCACTATGGAGTTCTACAGCACCTTCAAATTCAATTCAAGGTGCGACCCTTTCGACAATGATGGGGTTGAGTTCAGATGCGGTGGAACTACATACAAAATCTCTATGGCACAATTTGGGTCGATTGTCGGGTTGTACGCGGAAGAGGATGCGGGAAACGAAGAAAATACTGGAGGGATGAGAGAGATAGGTGAAAACGAACGCCAAGCCATGTGGGCTCAGATTGGAGAGGGGTACTACAATCCGAGCAGCACTAAGAGTACAAAGTTGAGGATTCCGCTATACAGATACATTCATAGGCTCCTCGGCTACTCTCTTAGTCAAAGGCATGATAGTAGTGGCGTCGTTGGGTTAAGAGATCTGCTTGTCCTCCACTGCATCCACAACCGTAGGCCGCTCGATGTTCCGTTCCTCATGCTCCGAAACATGCATCACAACCGCCTTGCTAGTGCACCGACTCCTATTTTCTTTGGGGGATGGGTGTACCGTCTCTTCAGGCACTTCGCCCACATACCTAGGTCACTTGAGAGGAGCCCATGGTCGGGTATGGTGGATATACACATATGCCGCTCAATGAACCTGATTTATGAGGCGGAAGACGGGACAGTGAGCTTTCAAAGGATGCAAGGTCATGCATGGAACCCGCAAGAAGCGCTTGTCCTCCAAGCCCCGCAACATCATCAATACCAATACCAACCCCATGGTGATCCTGGCCAATCATCCTCCTCGGGAGGCGGTTTTCCTAACTTTCAAAGTTTGCATGATTTGTTGCAGGAAAACCTTATGTGCACTCGGAACACTTACAACATGGCGAGCAACACCTATCAACGGGTCGGAGCTATAGAAAGAAACATATCCGATATCCAAGACGATGTTGGATATATACGAGACCACATTGCACGCCATGGAGGGGATGATGACGATGATGATGATGACGATGCTATGGAGTAGGCGAGAGGAGCGGAGGAGGAAGCGGTTGTTTGATGGTTTCCCAGGTTAACCCTTTTTCACTCTTGAACAATTGATGGCCTGCGTGCCAAGTGTTGAACAATTTACTTTCCCTAACTTCTTTTATTTTCTGCATTTTTTTTTCTTTTAACTTTGACATGGATGTTAACTTTGGTAAAAGTAGGATGTTTGCTATGTTTTGGTGGAGTGTTTATTGACTAAACAGGTACAAACGAGGCTTAGAGTACTAAACTTTAGTACTACTAAAGCCGGGACAGGAAAACCGACGAAAGAAACCTGTTTTTCAACTTTGCAGACTATCCACACGGGGCCGTGTCCATCCGACACGCCCCCATGCCCATTCCCCTGAACCTGCTGTTTGTTTAAATTCTGCAGACCTTGACAGACACGGGGTCGTGTCCACTCAACACGCCCCCGTGTTCACCTTCTGTAAGTTTTTCGTTACTGGCACCTGAGCACGGGGTCGTGCCCAGATTGCCAGTAACACAAAATTTTTGTTTTTTTTTCGCACCTTTTTACACATTCAATCAACCTAAAAACTTATTTTTGGGACACATTGAGGACAATGTGTAATTTAAGTGTGGGGGGGATGCTAAAACCTTGAATCTTGCAAGTCCTAAATACAAGCCTTACACAAAACTCTATTGGAATCGCTAATCACCCCAAATTTTTTCAAAAATTTTCATTTTTTTTACTTGTCTAGGTTTAACTCGGGAAATTCAAGTTCTAAAAAGGTTATATTTTTACGAATTTACAACCGATAGCGTCGTGATAAAAAGAACCAACATAAGAAAATTATGAAAAGGCATGACAAGCTTAGTTAAAATTTGATTATATATACTTGATCACATAAAAACCCATTCCCATAAAAGTGAGTTTTGATCCTTTATTGAGCAAACACTTACATATCATTTGACTAAATGCTCATTTTCGTTTCTTGTGTGAATAGCCGCTTGGTTCTTACGACTCTAGAACTTGCCATGACGATACATTCCCGGTCCTTACCAACTTAAACCCGAGTAAGTAAATGATGGAGGCATTAGGACTAACCCTTTTTATCTCTACACCATTATTTTTCTTTTTTTTTACCACCTACCCAAAATCCCCCTAGTTAGCCCCTTTGAGCCTAAACCTTTTCATTTCATAACCCAAACCAAACACCCTTTTTACCCACCAAAACCTTTTTCATTTTTAACCCTTTGTTTTAGTAACAAGTTCGGTTCTTCATATGACTTTTCAAAAAAAAAAAAAAATTATTTGTGATGATGAAGCAAAAAGAAAATAAACAAACAAGTTCATCAAAAATAACTTTGTTTGAATAATAGCTTCATCAAAATAAAAGTTACAAAAAAAAAAAAATAGAAAGTCATATGAAAACCGACACTTGTTACGCTTTTCGCCATTTTTTTACTAACCACTAACCACCAACCCAACCACCTACCTTTAACCCAAGCCTAACCCTTAACCCACAAAGTCCTCTTGATATTTACAAAGGTATATAAGTTAAAAAGGAGGAGGATTGATTGCTTGGCAAGCCTATGGTAGGAGTAAGTTCCATGCCGCTCTCGAGTGATCCACAAAAATACATTTTCGGCCAAGTGTTGAGTGATCCCCGTGAGGTATGTGAACTTGTATATAAATAGAATTTTACAAAGGCATGTTATGCCCTAATAAGTAATTTATCTTATGAAAAGTTTTAAATAAATCATGACGAATAGGATTGTAAATAAATAAAAATAAAATTAAATAAAGAATCTTGGAAATCCCGACACTCTACGACAAGCCCAAAACCTTCTTTTCTACCCATTCCATTTGGGAGTGTAAATACCCACATATTAAAGAGTTTTGCTTGAGGACAAGCAAAGATTCAAGTGTGGGGGTATTTGATGTGTTCAAATATTAACATATAAATTTCATCAAATGAGGCATAAAACTAACCCTTTTTTAGTACTAATGTTGGAAAAAGTGTGCTTTTGTCTTCCTTTTGTATTTTCAGGATTAAATGAGCTCAAATTAACAAAAGAAGCAAAAAGACATCAAAATCTAACATAAATACAAGAAAAGGAACAAAACGTGGCATGCCCGACCCCATGACAGCATCTTCCCAAGCAAAACAAGAAATCAGAGGCCTGAACACGCCCCGTGCTCAGCCAGCACGGGGGCATGCCCAAGTGTCAGCAAAAAAGACAAAGTGGTAGAAGCTTCTATTGCCCACCACGGGGCCGTGCTCAGCGGACACGGGGCCGTGGTCAACTATAAGATTCGCACAATCCAGCAAATCTGCATAGTACAAAGATTCTTCTGCACCACGGGGTCGTGCTCAGCGGACACGGGGGCGTGGTCAACTAATAAGACAAAGCTGCATTAAATGAAGAAAGAGAAGGATGTGGACACGGGGCCGTGCCCGCTGGACACGGGGCCGTGCCCGAGCTTCTGTTCAGCCTATAAATAGAAGTGCTTGGCTCAAGCTCAAACCATCCCTTGGCACACCACCTCTCTCACACTTCACCCACCACCCACCACCACCATAACACCATCATCCACCACCATCATCCATTGTCCATCGTAGAGTGTGTGAGTCGTCTCGGGATCCAAGATTGATCGTAAGAGTTCTTGACAATCAAGGTCATGTTTGCCTAAGTCTCTTACATCACTTGGTGAAGACAAAGTGTCTAGTGTAATACTTTTTATTTCTAATCTTTTGCACTTTTTATTTGGTTTCGTATTAATGACTTTAATAACTAGTTGCTTATGTTGAAGGTGATCTTTCTTTATCGTTTGTCCGTGGTGTCTTGAAATTATTTTACTGTCTATATAAAATAAAAGATTTTCACCATTCATATCTCCACGGTCTATATGGAGGTATATTGGCTACCTGGTCGGGGGTTAAGGGAACGGTTTGGTAAAGGTCTTGCCATTGTTCAGCGTTTAGAGGTCCTGCAATGGACCTGGGTCAAATTTAGTAGGACCTCCTTCAATACTTCACGGTATTGGATGGCGGGGGTCCAAACTCTTTGACCCCCTCATAAGTTAACTACTATTAATACTATAACCCGACTATTTAGGACTGTATCCCTGCTGACTCAGACTACTTAGCCGAGGGTAACGTCACCTCCAAAAGAGGGGCCTACCATAATACTGCATTAATAACTTAATTCATTATCTTCCAATAATCCACCCTTTTAGGATTGTATCCTTGCTGACTCAAACTACTGGGGTGAGGGTAACGTCACCTTCAAAAGAGGGGCCTACTACAATAACTAAGATAATCTCTTAATTATGTGCAAAAGTGCGGAAATAATCAAAGGTTACATTAGATACGAGTCGGAACCAAGTGATTCATCTTGTCTATCTGTTTTTCTTTTATTTTTATTTTCAGCATTTTAGTTAGTTTTTATTTTTCTTAGTTTAAAAACATTTTTCTAAACTTTTTATTTTGATTAGACGTTGAGGATAAACCGGTACTAAAAGCTCTTGTGTCCTTGGACGACCTCGGTATCTTGCCAACACTATACTACGCTCACGATGGGTGCACTTGCCCATATGTGTGTTTAGTGTTAGTAAAATATCGTGTTTTATAAATTTAAAACTTGGCTAAAAATAAGTGTTAAAGGGGCTTAAAATATACACCTAATATATATAACACTTCACACGCACCACGTATGCCTCAAGGCAATTAAAAAAGCACGAAGAAAACTATACGACTCATGACTTAGAGTTGGGAGCCATAATTTTTGCCCTTAAAATTTGGAGACATTATCTGTACGGGAGTAAGTTTACTGTCTATACAGATCATAAGAGTTTAAGGTACATATTTGGGCAAAAAGAATTAAACATGAGGCAAAGAAGATGGATGGAAATTCTAAGTGACTACGACTGTGATATTCAATATCACGAAGGAAAAGCAAACGTAGTTGCAGATGCCTTAAGTCGTAAGTATCATGAAAAACAACGAGAGTTCGTGCTCTTAGATTAAGTTTACAATTGGATTTAATAGAACAACTAAAGAATGTTCAGGAAACAGCAATCAAGGATGATGCTGAAGGAATGAAGGGATGAGTAAAAGAATTAGAGCAAGGAAGTGATGGAATTTGGAGATTCCATAAGAGAAGGATTTGGGTACCTAAGCGAGGAGAATTAAGAGATAAGATTTTAGAGGAAGCCCATAAATCTAGATATACCATGCATCCTGGTAACAATAAAATGTACCAAGATTTAAGAAATAATTTCTGGTGGATAGGAATGAAAAAGGACATAGCTAGATATGTTTCTAAGTGTCTTACTTGTTCACAAGTTAAGGCAGAACACCAGAAACCTTCAGGTCTACTTCAACAATTAGAAATGCCTATATGGAAATGGGAGCTCATAACAATGGACTTTGTTACCAAGTTGCCCAAAACCAGAAAAGGTAATGACGCAATTTGGGTAATTGTGGATCCATTAACCAAATCAGCTCATTTTCTACCCATGAAAGAAACCTTTAACATGGAAAGGTTGGCAAGATTGTATGTAGATGAAGTAGTATCCTTACATGGAGTTCCACTCTCCATTGTATCGGATAGAGATAGTCGTTTCACTTCCCACTTCTGGACAAGTTTCCAGGAAGCAATGGGAACCCGACTAAATTTAAGTACAGCTTACCATCTTCAAACAGACGGGCAAAGTGAAAGGACGATACAAACCGAGGAAGACAATCTCCTAGCATGTGTGATAGATTTTGGTGGAAACTGGGATGACCACCTACCCTTAATTGAATTCTCTTATAATAATAGTTATCATGCAAGCATAAAAGCTGCCCCATTCGAAGCATTATACGGACGTAAGTGTAGAACCCCCGTTTGTTGGGCAGAAATAGGAGAAAGTCAATTATCAAGTCCTGAAATTGTGCAAGAGACCACCGACAAGATCACTCAGATCAAGGAAAGACTGAAAACTACTTGAGATCGTCAGAAGAGTTATGCCGACAATCGTCGCAAGCCACTAGAATTTCAAGTCGGAGATAAAGTACTCTTGAAAGTTTCTCCTTGGAAAGGAGTAGTTCGGTTCGGTAAGAAAGGAAAGCTGAGCCCAAGGTACGTAGGACCATTCTCAGTAATTCAACATATAGGACCAGTTGCCTATCGTTTACAACTACCAGAAGAATTAGCAGGAGTACATGACGTATTTCATGTATCCAACCTCAAGAAATGTCTATCTGATGAATCCCTGGTAGTACCTCTTCAAGATATAGAGGTAAATGAAAAGTTAAAATTTGTTGAGAAGCCACTGCAAATACAAGACAGAAAGGTCAAGTTTCTCAAGCACAAGCGACTAGTACTGGTCAAAGTCAAGTGGGAGTCGAAAAGAGGACCCGAATACACTTGGGAGCTGGAATCGGAGATGAAGCGAAAGTATCCTCACTTATTTCAATAAATCTCGAGGACGAGATTTTAAATAAGGTGGGGAGGATGTAAGGACCTTCAAAAATGTCTCAAAACGACCCGTAAGTGAAAACCCGAACCCCTGAAACCCTAACGTGCATGAAAAACTAAGAAATCAAGGTTTTTGGGTTTCAGGCGGGCCGCATAAGCCATAAGGAAAGCTTACACGGGCCGAGTCAAAGTCTGGTTGACCAGATAAGTGTTCAGGGCCACGTGGCAGACCTAGGTGTGACACGGATGCCCTAATCTACGCATAGGCGGCTCTCGTGGGCCGCGTAAGAGTCAGTTAAGGCTTACGCGGGCCACGTAAGACTCAAATTTTTGCTATAAATTGCCTGGGCATCGAGCAGTTCACTGGTGTCGAAAACAATTCTCAAAAACAAGTTCTAATGCTCAAATTCAAAATTTAAGATAGCAAGGCGCTGCTACGATACAGGGTATTAACTCGATCGCTGCTACGATTCAATGTCCGATCGATTGAAACTATCCGATGGATGTTTAAGTGTTGCCCACATTAGGGCTATACTTTGTCATTCGTCGTGAATACGATGGATGTTTAAGTATTGCACTTTGTCATTCGTCGTGAGGGTTTTAATCTCGTGAGTTATCGTAAATGCTGTATTAGTTACTGACCTAGTTCGTATGCATTGTTATTTAAATTAGGTTACAAGGCTAATCAGTAGGCTAAACTCTGCCTGTTTAAATCTGCAATGTGAGTCATTCTCTTTTTATCAATAATGTTTTACAATACTCAAAGCATTTTCAAAAGTTATAATTACAGGGATTAAGTTGTGGTTATCTTGAATCACTGGCTAGTGGGGTATTATGCACATTACTAATTTCTCACGGTTAGGCTAATAAATCCTAACAGTGATAATCATCACTACTTGGGTGAAAGGACCCAATAGTGGTATGACCATCGTCACCGGGAGGTGACACGGCGCCAGATAAAAATAAGATAGATGCCATTGTAATCGCTCTTATGCTGTAATTCATAACTATGTGTCGTTTTATCAAATTTGAGTGACTCACCAGTATTTCCCCGCTGATAAAATATTTTTAAAACATGTTTCAGGTGACTACTGTGAACTAAGGAAAAGTGCTACGGAGCACTAATAAAGCTTGAAGTAGTGGCTCAGTTAAAATAAATAAACATGTTTTGTAAATCAGGGCATTTCCTTGTGAAATTCCTCTATTGTAAATACGGGGTTTATCCCGAATTATGAAATAAAATAATCGGGCATTTCAAGTTTTAAAAGATCCTGCTAAAATCTTCTGCTGTCAACTCAAACTAATAAATACCACGGATTTCTGTCCCGCGGCTTCTGGACCGGGTCAAACCGGGCCGGGGGCCGTGACAATCATATACTTACCATTTCATTCAACAACTTGCAACAACACATCTCTTTCCCTCTCTCTTGATCTCGGCAGCCAACACCCCCATATACCCATCCTTTTCACCCATTAAACAAGCCATTTTAATCCCTAAAATCTCCTTTCAAGACCACTCAAAGAAGGTGCAAGCCTGGAGAGTTTTTAGGATTATCTTTGGAGCTAAACCTCTTCTTTAACATCATCTTAAGACACTTGCAAAATTGTAAGACCTTATTCCACTCATTTCAAGTTCATTATACATTATAGTTTAGTATTATATATGTTGATCATCTTGAGAAAAAAAAATCAAAGATTAAAACCCTAAACACAACTTAAAAGTATACTAAAAATGTTAAGTTGATGAAGTTGTTTAGTGCTAGTTAGTTTAGATACTCGTGATGTTATTGTTAAAGTAGGGTGATTAGTATGATGATCTTGTATGATAAAGATTAAAAATGATGTTTTAAACATTGTGATGTTTAAATCTATACAAGATCATCAACCTCATGATCCATGAACTTTACTATGATTTAAAAATGAGTTACAACATATATGTGGCTTTTATAGAGATTCAATCATGAATTATATTATGATGATCTTAAAAAGTAGCCTAAACAAGTTTATTTAAATGAGTGAACTAGTTAAAGATCATGAGAAATATTGTTAGTTTTAATGATTTTGTTAAAATATATAAAAAGTGATGTGATTTTTAGAGGTTTTTGTTAAGAATATATTTATAAGGTTCATGGAAAATGAAGGTGTTTATTAGTGATATATACATGCAAAGTTGGTAATGAAACTTGGTTTGGATTGGTCATGATTATGGGTTCTTAACATGCTTAAAAACGCGTTTTAAAAACGTGAAAAAACGCCATATTTTAGGGGAAACTATGGCGAAATTTTCTAAAATATTAATCGCGATTAAAATGGGATTAACGGGGTGATTAACATGGTTAATCATGATTAGTAAACTTAATTGTGATTAACGACCCTAATCATGATTATAGAAACACTAATGACAATGGTTAAGTATTTACCATACAAGAGTTTACTTAAAGACTTGAAAGTATTTTTAATAAGTAAAAGGGTGAAAAGTTAAATGTATAACAATAAATATATTTTTTGTGAAAATTATATATATACACACACACACACACATATATATATATATATATATATATATATATTTCTTTTAAAAACCATAGATTGGCATATAATGTGTGTATATTATTTGTATGTAGTAGTGGTAGGAAGAATACATACCAAATATAAAAATACACTACACTTGGAAAATACATCAAATTTATACACAAGAGACTCCATATATATTGTGGTTAAAACAAATAAACAGACAACGAAACGCGGACGAACGGACACCGAACAAATCGAATTTTAACCATAATATTAACAAGACTATATATATTTGAACCGACGCAAAATAAATATAATAAACGGTCCACCGAATGAAACGTGTCGCCACCGACATCGAACACCTCCACGTATCGGCACGAAGCGTGCACTCATTGCGGACGACACATGGACACTTTCGACACGTGGATATAAATTTTCGACTCTACGACGAAACTCTAAAAATAATGCATATTTTTAGACAAGAAAAGTATACCTACATATTTTAACACATATAAAAATCCGGAAAGTATAAAGTATATTTTACTAAGTATACATATACATGTGAGGACACATGTATAATAATACGTATAAAATACACTTGTAAAAGTATAAAAATATTTGGGCATATAATGGGCTAATGAAGGCCCATTTATACAAAAATGGGGCTAAAGCCCACTTACATAACATAAAGATTGGGCTAGGCCGAATATCTTAAATACATGGGCAATGGCCCATTTTGATAAACACTTATAAAGGCCCAAATACCATAAAAGGTGGGCTAGGCCCATTGTAAAATACATATATTTTTTTTTATAAATATATATTGTAATAATACATTAAAATACGGTATATCATACGTATAAATACTGTAACACCTGCGTCCCTAGACTTTTAGATATTGTCAATTTTAGTCCCTGAACTATGTGGTCATTGATACTTTTGATACTTGGTGGATCTTATGCTATATACTAGATTCTTGATACTTAATACTATGAGGCTTGACACTTAAAACTAGATACTTGATTCTTGACACTTGACACTTGATACTTGGAAGACTAGACTCTTGACTCTTGATGCTTTGGTGCTTGACTCTTGAGGCTCGTAAAACTTGAGACTTGGTTGAACGAGGGACTGGAGTCTTGTCACTGGTGAAACTATGGAGCTTAAAATCTTTTTGTGTTTATGCTATAATCTAGTTATACTATTACCCAATAATACGCAACGCTTAACCTATCCGAGATGGGATTGACTGAGTGGCAATCCGATCGGATGACCATCCGATCGGATCGTCATCCGATCGGATGGTCACTCGATCGAGTTGCCATCCGATCCGAGTGCACACCGCCCTAACTCCCCTTCCACTCTATAAATAGGCCCGTCACATCAGTCCTTCACTGATGTGACAGCCTTATCCGATCAGCACGCACTCTTCCTCATTTTCAGCACTTTTCTTCCATTTCTCGACGATTCCGATACGTTTTACACTAGATTCTTGTACATCTTTGATCTACACATCATACTCCACATGAATCTCCTTTGAAATAACACTTTTCACCATGGAATCTCTAAGATTTGAGCTCTTGAAGGTGATGTCATCATGGTGGTTTATACCAACTATGGCGTGATGTCATTTCTGCCAAGATCTAGCTCGAATCTAAGAAATTTCATGCGTTTTACACTAAATCTAAGTTAAATCTAAACTTTTCAAGCTAAAATTCATGGTTATCTCCATCTTTCTTAAACTCTTACTTGAAATGGTGAGATCCGGATCTGAAACGGACTGTAGACTTGAATAGTAGCCTGGAGTCGACTTGGAAAAGGATTGTTACTGAAGAAGACGACCGAAGTACAAATTTGACATAAGCACCATCACGAACAGATGGCTGAACGGACTGGGGTGATTCCCACCCAATCAGATCGGTTGTATGCTGATGTGTTTACCCTTGTCTCGATACATACCATGTCATCAATGTTTAAAGAGAAACTTAGCAACTTTACAAGTTTAGGAACGAGACAAGGACAACTCGATCGAGTAGCAATCCGATCGGATAGCCATCCGATCGAACCGCCATCCGATCAAGTGATTTTGCCTCTTAACCACTTGGACACTTGAATGTCTTGATTGTCGAATGGTAATCCGATCGGATAGCCATCCGATTGAACTGCCATCCGATCAAGTGTCATTGTCTCGTAACCTTAAACATTTTTTTGAAACTTTGAATCTTGGATCGTCGAATGGCAATCCGATCGGATAGCTATCCAATCGAACTACCATCCGATCAAAGTGGCAACGTGCTTAGAACCTTTCAACACTTAGAATCTTTTGAGACTTTGAATCTTTTTGAAAACTTGGAACCTTGGATCGAATGGCAATCTGATCTGATAGCCATCCGATCAAACAACCATCTGATCAAGGTAACCTGAGTTGACACTTGATTTGACAATTGGAATCCTGACACTTGGATCGGATGACCATTCGATCGAATGGCCATCCGTCCCATTCACACACATGCCATCTCAATCGAATGGCAATCCGATTGGATGGCCATCCGATCAAGATGACTGATCCAACACTTTGTTGAATCTCGTTATTCTGCCCAACTCTTATATGTTGTAATCTAATCAGGCTAATTCTAAAGAGCTCCCTTTGATCCAATAACTGTTAAACTGTTGAGCAATCACTGTGAGTATACACGATCCCTTTTTGCTTTAAACTTTGGGATGTAACATGTATTATATTAAAACTACGATACTTGAGACTCTTGTAAACTAAACTCTATCCTATGTGTATGTGAAACTTGTGATTTTTGTATTCTATTTGTCCTATGTGGACGTTTAATCCAGGGTGTGTAGTTCCGCCTTAACAATAGTAGCGCTATAGGAGATGCATCTCCCCATTATTCTCGGGGGTACTGTTAGGAGGATTCTAGTTTTCCTTGAGACTTGGGAAAACAACAAAGCATCAGGATACTTGGGCTATCACTTGTTGGACTGCGAACACTAGCATGGCTGAAACTATTTTATCATTCACACGATGGATATGAGTTATTTTAAACTATTATGCTATTACTCAAACTTGTATACTCGCCGGTACATTTTTGTACTGACTTTATTTTAATACATGTTGCAGGCTGATAGGATGCTGAATCATGGAAACCAAGCTAAGGCTGATGCTTAGAAACCCGCCTAGTTTAAATCTAGACATTGAACAATGATTAATAGTTGTATTTTGAATCTTTTGTTGGTGATGCTGTTTTAGACAAACTTATGCATGAAACTTATTTAATCTATATTGAAATTTCTAGTGTTATGGAATCTCGTGAGCAATCTGAACGCCTAGTGCTCGCACCCTGATGTTTCCGCCATCGGTTGGGGTGTGACAGATTGGTATTAGAGCCATAACTATAGGGAATTAGGATAAGTAGGAATACTTGCCCTAGTCTATAGTTCTAGGAATCTTGACTCTTATTTGTTATTTAAGACTTATGCATTCTACCGTATCTGCTTCCTAGCAGCACATCTTCCTGTTAAACTTATATGCCTTTCCTAAGGTCGATACAATATACACTTGATGCATTGGAAACACTGTTAATCAGTGTTTGAGTTTTGCACGAGATTTGCCCTCAAGTCAGGAGTGACATCCGAACCTTGATGGGAAACCTCCATATTATTCTAGTAGGTCTTGTCTGCGGATAAGTACCAACTCTGTTAGGGGACGCTGTTGTCAAGTTAGAAGTGAAACTCAGATCTTGATAACTGGTCCCACTTTTTGATTTTTTTTATGTCTCGCCAGAGTCTCAGAACTTCCAATCAATTAGGAACGTGAAATGACCGAAAGGATGAATATCGTAGGCCTAACATCGATGACGTATTTGCCTAAGTAAGTCAAGACACGTTGTCTCAATTTGAAAGGAGTTTGAATCACTTTGGTTAGCCGTCGTTCCTCTACCCGGAACAATCTATGTTTTATGAGCCTATCTTTTATATTTTTATGTGTTTATGTGTGATTTTAAACTTAATTCTTTGTCTAACTTGATTCTCCGTTATTTTGAGACTTTTACACAAATCGCACGTATGTCGGCAATCTAAAACCATAATTCTAATCTCATAACCAAACTAAATTTATGAAGCTTTATTCTATCATGTTAATCTATGTGGGGAATCTTGATCGACTATGACACTATGTGAAACTATCTGATGAATCTATGTACTGTTGTGGTTGTAAGACACTAAACGTAACATGGCATGGAAACACGAGGGGGAAGTGACGTGTCCGAAACATGGTGGATACGCCGCTGGTACTTCCTATATATAAATGTTTCCGACATGTTACCAACTTTCGTACTAAGTGCCATGCGAAACTTAGTGTTCTGCAGACCGGTGAGGAGATGGTTGAAATCTAAAGCTATGAGAAACTACTTGTGAAATCTATGAGTAATCTATGTGTACGCTAGCGTAATCTAGGTGTAATATATGTATATGTGGTGTTGGGAAACAAAATACAAAACGTAGCCTAGCGCCGAAGACGAGGCAGACGTGGCATGTACGAAACATGGTGGATATGCAGGTGGTACTTCCTATATATAAGTGTTTCAGGCATGTTACCGAACCTTCGTACCACGCGCTAAGTGAAGTTTTTAGTTTTGTAGGCTCGGGTTGGAGTTGTGAAATCTATTTGGGTTAATTTACGTTGTTGAATCTATATGGTCAATCTATGAGAGCTTATGGTGAATTCTAATGTTGTGGTTAACGAAGCATGACACCAATGACGAGACAGACGTGGCATGATTGAAGCATGGTGGATACGCCTCTGGTACTTCATATATATAAGTGCTTCCGTCTTGTTGCCGAACTTTCATAGCACGTGCCATGTGGGGTTTCGTTGTTTGTAGATTGTCTATGGTAATCTATGTGAAACTATTTGAAATCTACTGGAATCTATGTGAAACTATTGGAATCTATGTGAAACTATTGAATCTATCGGAATCTATTGGAACCTATGTGAATCTATTGGAGTAATCTATCTGAATCTATGATGATAATGGGTGTGTTTGCGACACGTAACATGACACCGAGTACGAGGCGGAAACGATATGCCCAAAGCGTGGTGGATACGCCGCTGGTACTTCCTATATATAAGCATTTTTGACATGTTGCCAAACTTCATACAACGTGCCATGCGAAGGTCGTAGGTTGTGGTGTTGAAACTATTGTGAACTATTTGGATCTTGTTGAATCTTGAGTCTTTAATCTATTGTGTGAATCTATACTGTGAGACTTTGCGAACCTAGACTTATATGATCCTTATGTTGGATCTTTAGGATGTCTTCTCGAAAGCTCTCCGACACTATCAAGAGATCCAGGGAAAAGTCTCAGAAAAAGATGATGTCCTTCATGGCCGACCAGATCGCTCGAGTCGTGCCAAAGATCGTCTCTGAGATCCAAGGATCGAACACTCTGCCCTCTTCTGTTGACTCTAAGACGGAGAAAGGAAAGTCTACAAAGTTCAGCTATAAACATTTTGTCTCTTGCAACCCTAAGTCTTTCACGGGCAGTGATGGGGTGACGGCTATGCTTGAGTGGTTTGACAGCATTGAAGTTACCTTCATTAACAGCGAGTGCCCAGAGCAGCTAAAGACTAGGAGTACGACTGGAATGTTTCAAGGAAGAGCATTGGAGTGGTGGTCAAATGAGAGAAACATCCGTTCGAATGAAGAAGCCTATGTTCTTCCATGGGCTGAGGTGCGTGAGCTAATGATGCTTGAGTTATGCCCTCCCCATGAACAAGTGAAGCTTGAAGAGGAGTTCTGGCACTTGAAGCAGATTGGTGATGATAATCTGGCTTATACTACCCGTTTCAAGCAGCTCAGCTTGATCGTTCCTCACTTGGTTTCTACTCCTAAGCGAATGATAACCAAGTACATCAATGGTCTACCTCCTGCTATGCTTGATTCTATTGAAGCAGCTCAAGTTGAAACTATTGAGGAAGTCTACCGTCTTGTAGCTAGTCTCAACAACAACCGCGTTCATGATAAGCAGTTTGCTAACTCTGCTCCCTCCAAGTCTACACATCAAGTTACCCAGCAGCCAAGTGGCAGCAAGAACAAGAGGCGAAAGTCACAGGTTCAGGATGCAATGCTATTATTCCTACTGCAAACCCTGCTGCTAAACCTGCTCTTGCTGCTACTGTCCCAATCACTGTTGCTCCTGAAGTCAAGAAGCAGTACTCTGGGTCTTACTCCAAGTGTACGACTTGCAATTTTCATCACCCTACTACCTCAGCATGTCGTTTGTGTACCAACTGCAATCGCTATGGCCACGCGACCCCTTACTATCGCCAAGCTAATCCTGCTCAACCAGCTCTGCAAGCCCCAGCTCAGGCAGCTTTACCAGCTCTCCCAGCTCCTCTGTAGAATCCTAAGACAGTCAACGCTATACGTGCATGCTACAAGTGTGGAGATACTACTCACCTCCATAACCAGTGTCCTCAGCTGAACCAGGACCAGCAGCCAGCCGCTCGTGGACGGGCGTTCAATCTTAATGCAAATCAGGCTCGTAACGACAATGATGTTGTTAATGGTACGTTTCTTGTGAATAACCTTTATGCTTCGATCCTATTTGATACTGGTGCCGACAGAAGCTTTGTGTCCGTAGAATTTGAATCTTTGTTAAACTGAGCACGTTCTATGTTACCTAAGTCGTTTTCGGTGGAGATTGCCGATGGGAAGTCTATTCTAGTTGATTCTATACTCTGTGGTTGTTCCTTGACTCTTAACGACCACATGTTTACTATTGATCTAATACGCATGCAATTGGGTAGTTTTGATGTCATTATCGGTATGGAATGGTTGCATAAGAACCATGCCGAGATCGCTTGTCGCGAGAAGTTTGTTCGTCTACCTCTACCGTCTGGTGATATCTTGCATGTCTATGGAGACCGACCTTCGAAAGGGCTGAGGCTGATGTCATGCATACAAGCGAGCAGGTGCTTACGTAAACAGAACCATGCTTTCTTGGCCCACGTGGTGGAACAAAAGAGCAAGGGGAAGAACTTAAGCGATGTTCCAGTGGTGTGTAATTTTCCCGATGTCTTTCCTGAAGATCTACCTGGTCTTCCTCCTCCTAGAACCATCGATTTTCGTATTGATCTCATACCTGGTGCAACTCGTCGCCAAGGCCCCGTATCGTCTTGCACCTTCCGAAATGAAAGAGCTATCTAGTCAGCTCCAAGAACTACTCGACAAGGGATTTATTCGTCCAAGTACCTCCCCGTGGGGGGCTCCCGTGCTATTCGTCAAGAAGAAAGATGGTTCGTTCCGTATGTGTATCGACTACCGTGAACTTAATAAGCTTACCATTATGAATCGTTATCCTCTCCCCCGCATCGATGATCTATTTGACCAACTACAAGGCGCGTCATGTTTCTCAAAAATCAATCTTCGTTCTGGTTATCATCAGCTTCGAGTTCTCGAAGATGATGTACCCAAAACCACATTTCGTACTCGTTATGGGCACTACGAGTTCGTGGTCATGCCTTTTGGATTGACCAACGCACCCGCTGTGTTCATGGATCTCATTAATCATGTTTGTAAGCCCTATTTGGATCGTTTTGTGATAGTCTTTATTGATGATATTCTCATTTATTCAAAAACTAAAGCTGATCATGCTCGACATTTACGCTTGATGCTTGAACTCTTACGTGGTGAACGTTTGTATGCTAAATTTTCTAAGTGTGAGTTTTGGATTAATGATGTACAATTTCTTGGTCACGTCGGTAGTAAACAAGGTATTCATGTTGACCCATCTAAAATCGAAGCTGTGAAGAATTGGAGTACGCCTAAATCTGCATCTGAGATTCGCGGGCTATTACCGCCGATTCATTTTGGATTTCTCTAAGATCGTTGTTCCTCTTACTTCGTTGACTCAGAAAGAGAGACCTTTTGCTTGGGGTCCCGAGCAAGAGGAATCTTTTCAGACTCTTAAGACTCTTTTGTGTAATGTCCCTGTTTTAACTCTCCCGGATGGAAATGATGATTTCGTGGTATATTGTTATGCCTTGAACCGTGGTTTGGGCTGTGTGCTCATGCAGCGGGACAAGGTTATTGCTTATGCTTCTCGTCAACTCAAAGTACTTGAGAAAAGCTATACTACTCACGATCTGGAGCTTGGCGCAGTTGTGTTTGCATTAAAGAACTGCACATGCGACAGAGACGTTGGGTGGAATTGCTTAACGACTACGACTGCGAAATTCGTTATAATCCTGGCAAGGCGAATGTAGTGGCCGATGCTCTTAGTCGTAAAACTCATGTGAATGTTATTCGTATCTCTAATGATCTCCATGCGAGTATTCGTGATGCTCAGTATTCGTCAGCAAATGAAGGAAGTCTAGAAGTGGAAATCCAAGGCGCTAAGATTGAACAATTTGAAACTAAACACAATGGACTCCAATACTACCTCAATCGCATCTGGGTGCCGGATCGCGATAATCTCCGTGAGCTCACTATGAATGAGGCTCACAAATCCAGTTACTCTATTCACCCGGGCACTGATAAGATGTACCATGATTTGCGTACAACTTATTGGTGGCCTGGCATGAAAAGGGACATTGCTATATATGTCTCTAAATGCCTTACTTGTAAGAAAGTTAAGGCTGAACATCAACGTCCTTCAGGACTGTTGGAACAACCCGAAATCCCAGTTTGGAAATGGGATAGCATCGCTATGGACTTTATTACCAAGCTACCTCGAACACCTTCTGGTCACGATAGTATCTGGGTGATAATTGATCGATTGACCAAATCCGCCCACTTTCTTCCTATTCGTGAGGATTATAAAGTGGAAAAACTTGCTCGAATCTATACTGATGAGATCATATGCCATCATGGCATACCTCTTGACATAATCTCAGACCGGGATGGCCGTTTTACTTCACGTCTTTGGCAAACTTTTCAATCCGCTATGGGTTCTCATTTGAATCTTAGCACGGCCTTTCATCCTCAAACGGATGGACAGACCGAGCGTACCATTCAGACCCTAGAGGATATGCTCCGTTCCTATGTCATTGACTTTGGTGGTAACTGGGATGTACATTTACCATTGATTGAGTTCTCGTACAACAACAACTATCATTCCAGTATTCAGATGGCTCCTTTCGAAGCTTTGTATGGCCGCAAGTGCCGATCTCCTCTTAGTTGGCATGAGATTGGTGACAAGCAGTTTACTGGCCCTGAAATCGTTCAAGAGACAACGGATAAGATTCTCCAGATCACGATAACTTGATCAAGGCAAGGAGCAGACAAAAGAGCTATGCTGATAATAGGCGTAAGCCTCTAGAATTTGATGTTGGTGACCGAGTCCTTCTCAAGATATCTCCCTAGAAGGGAGTAGTTCGTTTTGGTAAGAAGGGAAAGCTCGCTCCTCGCTATGTGGGTCCTTTCAAGATACTCGAAAGGATTGGCAATGTGGCGTACAGACTCGACCTGCCAAAGGAACTAAACAATGTGCATCCAGTGTTCCACGTATCCAACCTACGTAAATGCCTAGCCAACGAGGACCTACAGGTTCCCCTTGAAGACTTGCAAATAAACGAAGCTGTACACTTTGTGGAGAAACCGGTCGAGATCATGGATCCAGATCTGAAACGGACTATAGACTTGAATAGTAGCCTGGAGTCGACTTGGAAAGGGATTGTTACTGGAGAAGACGACCGGAGTATGGATTCTGACATAAAAACCATCACGAATAGATGGCTGAACAGACTGGGGTGATTCCCACCTGATCAGATCGGTTGTATGGTGATGTGTTTACCCTTGTCTTGATACGTACCATGTCGTCACTGTTTAAACAGAAACTTAGCAACTTTACAAGTTTAGGAACGAGACAAGGACAACCCGATCGAGTGGAAATCCGATCGGATAGCCATCCGATCGAACCGCCATCCAATCAGGTGATTTTGCCTCTTAACCACTTGGACACTTGAATGTCTTGATCGTCGAATGGCAATCCGATCGGATAGCCATCCGATCGGACTGCCATCCGATCAAGTGTCATTGGCTCGTAACCTTAAACATTTTTTTGAAACTTTGAATCTTGGATCGTCGAATGGCAATCCGATCGGATAGCTATCCGATCGAACTACCATCCGATCAAAGTGGCAACGTGCTTAGAGCCTTTCAACACTTAGAATCTTTTGAGACTTTGAATCTTTTTGAAAACTTGGAACCTTGGATCGAATGGCAATCCGATCAGATAGCCATTCGATTGAACAACCATCTGATCAAGGTAACCTGAGTTGACATTTGATTTGACAATTGGATTCCTGACACTTGGATCGGATGACCATTCGATCGAATGGCCATCCATCCCATTCACACACATGCCATCTCAATCGAATGGCAATCTGATCGGACGGCCATCCGATAGAATAGCCATCCGATCAAGATGACTGATCCGACACTTTGTTGAATCTCGTTATTCTGCCCGACTCTTATCTATTGTAATCTAATCAGGCTAATTCTAAAGAGCTCCCTTTGATCCAATAACAATTAAACTGTTGAGTAATCACTGTGAGTATACACGATCCCTTTTTGCTTTAAACTTTGGGATGTAACCTGTATTCTATTAAAACTACGATACTTGAGACTCTTGCAAACTAAACTCTATCCTATGTGTATGTGAAACTTGTGATTTTTGTATTCTAATTGTGCTATGTGGACGTTTAATCCAGGGTGTGTAGTTCCGCCTTAATTATAGTAGCGCAATAGGAGATGCACCTCCCCATTATTCTCGGGGGTATTGTTAGGAGGATTCTAGTTTTCCATGAGACTTGGGAAAACAACAAAGCATCGGGATACTTGGGCTATCACTTGTTGGACTGCGAACACTAGCATGGCTGAAACTATTTTATCATTCACACGATGGATATGAGTTGTTTTAAACTATTATGCTATTACTCAAACTTGTATACTCGCCGGTACATTTTGGTACTAACTTTATTTTAATACATGTTGCAGGCTGATAGAATGCTGAATCGTGGAAATCAAGCTAGGGCTGATGCTTAGAAACCCGCATAGTTTAAATCTAGACATTGGGCAATGGTTAATAGTTGTATTTGAATCTTTTGTTGGTGATGCTGTTTTAGACAAACTTATGCATGAAACTTATTTAATCTATATTGAAATTTCTAGTGTTATGGAATCTCGTGAGCAATCTGAACGCTTAGTGCTCACACCCCAATGTTTCCGCCATCGGTTGGGGTGTGACAAATACGGTATACCATACGTATAAATACGGTATACCACACGTATAAATACAGTATACCACACGTATTATATACGGTATATCGCACGTATAAATTCGGTATACGCATACGTATAAAAGACTCACGTACATGATGATATACTCACATACACTTGTTGAAGTGTACTATCGTAAGAATGTCGTACACATACGACAACGTATTTCGACGTTAAAATTAAATATTTTCAACACTTTTATCAATTAAAGATATACACTTATATTTGTGTAATAAATATAAAGTCTCGAATCAAAGTATACCATAAACAAATGGCAACATATTACTAATTACACAAGTGTTCCAAAAATGAAATGAAAATAACAAACGTTCAAGATGAACAACGAGTACAAGGTCTAGGAAATACCGACGTGTCTAATGAGTTAGAACCCTTGTAGGTTGACTCGCGTTTACGGAACACGTTGCTAGAATATCTCTCTCTCTCAGGAACGCAAAGCTGTGAGTTCATGTCCCCCTTTTCTCTTAACTTTTTTGGATTTATAACTCTCGGGGGTGGATACATGTCTCAATGGTATGGTTTAGCTAGGGAATGAACTGTTAGATCATGTGAGCGAATAGTAATCTCTCTAAAGTGCCATTAATCTTGTATAAGACCGAGGGCAAAAGTGGTAGATCTATCGGGTGTAGCGAGCCCCACTCTTGGGTCCTTGTGTGGCCCATGTAGTGCTTTTGTTATTCTGACGGGTGGACCGGAGGAAATTCGCTAGGGTTGAGTGCTTCCTATGTCGCCACACATATTAATATCCTTGCAAAACATTAATGATCTGTTCATAGACGCTATACATACCCGTTTGTTATAAAAGATCTATCACATGTTTAAAGGTTTCATTGGAACTCACTCAAAACACATGAACTCGCTCAACTTTTGTTGATGTTTTCAAACTTACATGTATTTCAGGAAGCTAATGGGATCTTGGTGCTGGTGTTTACTATGAAAGCTTTTGGATTACAGGTTATCGATGTCATCCCTTTTGGAGGGTTTGGTCCATATATCTCATCTTCAATGAGATATAGGATGCAAAGCCTTATGTTTTAATCTTATGTCAAACTAGTCCTTTTGTAAAACTTAAAACTTATGTCGGTTTGTTTCCTAAACAACTTATGATGTGTAATATTTTAAATTATGTCAATGGATGAACATCGTTTGTTTTAATCATGTAGTCGTTTACTTAAATCATATGCAATGAAAGCTAATAAAGTTCACACTACGCGCTTCCGCTAATGAATGGGTGTGACACATCACGAGGTTGGCGACAGCGGTAACCAGGAATGAGGGAGGAGCACTGAAGAAAGAAGGGAGTTGTGTTTAACTTGTGGGCATTTGACAGTAGGTTTTACAAAGGTAAAGAGTACAAGAACCAGATCTTGACAGTAGGTTTTACAAAGGTAAACAGTACAAGAACCAGATCTATTCCACACCACCAGACACCAGCAACAACTTAGAGAAATCCAACACACATCATCACTTCCATAACAATTCTCGTTTGCAGCGTCTCATGAGGATTCAGTGAGTTGAGATTTGGGTTAAAGTTATGGTTCTAGGGTTTGTTTCAATGATGAGTTTAATTCTAAGGTTTAGACATCTGGTTCTTGATTTTTCTAAATTTGGGGATTTTGATGATAGATACAAGCTGGGTTTGATTTATAAGGGGGGAAGAATTTGGTGTGAAAGGACATCAATGCCCTCACATGGAGTATATGCGACATCATTTAGAGTTTAAAATTAACCAAGTTAGTGCTAAAGGACCTATGGTGTAATGCTTTTAACAAAAAAGGACGGTGAATGTAATTATTGAAGTTAAAGGTGTAACATCTGTGCTTTTAATCATTATGAACAATTCAGTTATCAATAAAACAATGTTATTTGATCCCAATGTTTGTTTGGTTGTGTTTTACATTTTTCATGTTTTGACTTTTATTCAACTTCAAACTCTATATCGCTTTCTGGAGAGTTATACGCAAACTGGTGCGTAAACATAATCAGTTTAATGCGACAAATGCTCTGGAACATCAACATATACTTAACATACCTTAATTAACCTTTACATAACTTAGAAATAAGTTTTAAAGGCTTTGCTATGGCAAAAACAAGTTAATTCACCTATAGGGACTAAAATTGACAAACTGCGAAAGTATGCCAATTTGAACTGTAACAGACATTCCAGAACATGACCATAAGTTAAACATACCATAAATATCCTTCACATAGCTTAGAAATAGGCTTTGAGGGGTTCGGTGTGCTAAAATAAACTTTTGGGTCATTCAGGGACTAAAAGTGTCAAAAAGTGCACAAGTTTGCATTTTCGCGCATAACTTACGTTCTGAATACCTCCGGACATCCAAAAATTTATGTAAGCACTAAAATATTTTATTTTAGTGTTTGGCATAAGAAAAATCCATTCGTCACGCATTTTAGATCGTTTTTCGCGTTTATGCGCATTCCGTCGTAATTAAGCGAACATCGCGATCGTACGACCAAACGAACTGAAATCCGATATATTTTTGAGCATGTTTCATGTCCACAATGTTTAGGCATCATTTTAGGGCCTTAAAGTTGGCTTAACGGGCCTTAAACATGTCGGAAATGGCCTTAAACCACAACAGGGACCTAAACTGTCATTTCTGAAAGTTGTTTCTGATCAGGACACCCAGGCGGCCCGCGTAAGCCCAGGGTGATCCTTTACGCGGCCCGCGTCAGGCTCCCAGACCAGATTCAATGTATTAACAGCCTTTCAAACACCCCAAAGGCCAATGCCACATGTCAAACTCTTGTGGTGGGGGCAAAATGAGCTACCACAACATTCCAACACATGTACGGATGAGATTCGATCACGTTATTCGAGGAACGATCCTAACGGTTGTCCATTTACTATAAATACCCACCTCAACTTCACTCATTCCTCACAAATCTGATCAAAAGTGCTCTAAGTTGAAGCAAATCACTTCATACCTAAGCTACTCGATCAAGATTTACTAGCGGGGACCCTTTGTAAGTGTTCCTTCGTTCTTTTATCGCTTTTCTAGTCCGAAAGTCGAACTATGTTTGACTTTCTGCATTGACCAGTTTATGTTCGATGCGAAGTTCGTTTGAACTTCATAACGTGAGCGTGATCACGATGGTTATAGTCCCTAGTGACTATACCTACTGATTACCACGTTATCAAGGCTCAGTGACGAGTCGTAGTTTCGGCCAAAATGCGCATTCATGCGTATTTTGTAACCAAACTACTTATAGGTATCAAAACTGTTTGTTTTGATACCAAACCTGTTTTCTAAACTTAGTTAAGCATGTTTTAACATGCTTAGCTCGTCACTTTTAGTTTAGTGCTTATATAGGGTCGTAAGGTAAGCGATCTAAACAATCGCTTATACTTTCGAACCCGACCCGTTTGGTCGATCATTAGGATCCGACCAAGCACATTAGGTGACCATAGTATATAGGGAATAACCTTCTGAGGTTATACCTTATGGTCGCTTCGTTTAAGTAGTTGTATGATAGGTAGTTTATATGCCTTAGGTAAATTACCAAAATGCCCTTTTTACGCCAAAATTCATTTTAAGCATATGTAACATAACTTTTGGTATCTAAACTGATTTGGTAACAATATTAGACATGTTAAGGCATATTTTACTTATCATAGGACTAGTTAGGCGATCCGAACGCGTTTTACGTGAACGACGCGTTAAAGTAGCATAAGCTACCTAAACGGGTCGTAATGGGTCGTAAGCACTTAGGTTGGGTTTCATTTAGTATGTAGGCTTTGTTAAACCATACTACATGAGTTTCCATACTCATTTGGTTTACGAGCCCTCATTCTATCCAATCCTTCGATATAGGTCCGGCTTATTAACGTAGTTACCTATATTAGGTGTCGTTTGATTCCGTGATCTCTAGCATTGCTTGGTGGTTATCTTAGGACTTCTGAGCAACATCAAGTGAGTACATAGACCCCTCTTTTACTGTTTTCCAAAATGTTTTGGGGTGAAACACATGTGCCTACTTGTTACTTTCATGCTTTCCTGTTTTCACATCATATACCTGCTATGTTCGTTAGTACATTATAGTACATGATTTCATTACATTTCATGCTATGTATGCCCATTGTGTGCGTACTTAGTACATCGTTTTACATTACATTTCATGCTATGTATGTCCATTGTGTGCGTACTTAGTACATCGTTTTACATTACATTTCATGCTATGTATGTCCATTGTGTGCATACTTAGTACATTGTTTTACTTTACATTTCTGCTATGTATGTTGACTGATAGCATGCTAGCACATTGATTTACATGACTTTTCTGCTTTGTATGTTAACTTAGCATACTTAGTACATTGTTTTCATATGACATGTATACAATTGCTATAACATTTGGTTTGCACAAACGAGACTTATATACGTTCATTAACATTAGCTACGCCGCTCGGTAGTAAGTACTGGTACCATAGGACTTGACAAATCCCATTCCTGACATCTCGGGTTTGTTTGGATGTAAGGAATGACTGAATCCGAAAACATTTCTTTTGATAACCTTGACTGAAAGGGTTATCCGACTGTCTCAAGGCTTGAATGTATGCGTTAACTTACCACATAAATGTTTGTATCAATGTAACATGCATTACTTTGCAAAACATAACTTTTTAATATATTCAAAATACTTTGTTTTGTACATTTCTACATTTGGATTAAGTGACAATACTTTACTTACAATACATGACATTTGTTACACATTACTTGACTACTTTTGGACTTCTTAACATTTGACATGGTTTATACAAGGACTCTTTGACAATTGGTTTAAACATAGACTTATTACATTGGTGGTTTGTTTAAGTGACTTAAGTAACGAGATGTGAGTAATATGATACAAGCATGGTGGATACGCCGCTGGTACTTCCTATATATAAGTGTTTGTATTATATTATATATCATAGCGTTATTTAAATCATTCAATTTGGACTTATACATTTTACACAAGTAACACGATTTTCACAAGACTTTGGTTTACAAACAATTTACTTTATACAACTCATTTTACTTGGTTATACATTTAACCATACATTATACTTTTATTTATACATATCATTTGATCTTATCGCTTTTTAAATGACTTACAAAACAAAACAATTTACAAGGTTCATGACTGACTTTTACTAAACAACTTTTTCTTAAACTTAAGTCATGAATCCTATTTTCACAAAACCTATGTATCTCACATGCATTTTTATGCTGACGTACCTATTTTCACATGTGTTTTCAGGAGCTTTTGCGTAGGACGATGATCGTGACACTAGGGCGGACCTGTGCCTTAGAGACTTAAAATGAAGATAGACTTAGTTTAATTATGTTATAAACTCTTTGATTCCTGTTTAAGACAATGTAACTCTTATGTTGATAAATAAAATACAACTTTGAATGCCATGGTTATGAAACGATTAATTCTGTTACAACACTCCCCGACGTTTTCCGCCACGTTTTGTATGTTATACGTGGTCGGGGTGTGACAGAAGAGTTAGTATCAGAGCCAATGGTTATAGGGAATTAGGTTATTAGTAATTCTTTGACCTAGACTATAACCTTTCTAGGACCCTAACACAAGTTATCTTGTGTTTAGATCTTAAAACATGCATTTCACCTATCCTTAGGTGATTATCAAAACAAAAACCAAATTTTCCGAAACGATTTTTGAAAAACAATCTTCTGTTTTTGAATGAATTATTACAAGGTTTTGAACCCTCTATTGTAAGGTTTTGAACCCTCTGTTATAAGGTTTTGAACCCCTTTGAGTTTTCAAAATCTCGTCAAAGTTTTGGGTTTTAAATAATGTGAACACGTGCAAACTGGAAGGGTGAATGCCTGTACCCTGGGTTTTCTGTCTAAGGCTAGAGTGTTTGTACAAATCCACATAATCGGACCAGTCACTCTTACCTGGGAACTCATGGGGTGAGTGTTCACTTATAGGCGAGCATGTCTTCGCGATACATTATTTTTGACCCATTTACTTTGATTAGTCACTGTGTGTCGTTTGTATGCTTTGTAATGCGAACAAATGACCACCATCTTTGCTGTTGTCAATTTTTGTTTCATCTCATTCTTTTCATCCAATCATCTCACTCGTTTCCTTTCATGTTTTCCTCTTTTAGAATGCCTCCTCGACGCGAAAACCAGATAGCGACTGCCAAACTGGCAGAAATTATTGCGCAGCAAATGGCTGCTCAATTCCCAAACCTCTTTGCTCAATGGAACCAAGCCAACAACAACAATAATGCTCCATGCAATTTCAAGACTTTTAACTCGGCTAAACCACTCAAGTTTAGTGGTTCTGAGGGAGCGACTGGGCTTCTTCAATGGTTCGAGAGCATTGAGAATACTTTCCGCCACGTGCAGTGTCCTGACAATCGCAAGGTCGAGTTTTCTTCGAGTGTGTTTCAGAAGAGGGCTCTCACATGGTGGAACGGGGTTATGAGAGACCGTGGTGCAGAAGTTGCTCTAGCACAAACTTGGGCTGAACTTAGGGACCTTATGATGAGGGAGTTCTGTCCTCGTCATGAACAGCGAGCTTTGGAGAAAGAGTTTGATGACTTGAAACAAGACAGTGGCGAGCACAGGGCGTATACTGACAGGTTTGAGGAGTTGAGTCTGCTTTGCCCAACAATGGTTACCCCACTCGACAAGGCTATCGAAAGGTACATCGATGGTCTACCTGACTCAGTACAAGACATCATTACTGGTAGTAACCCTACCACACTCCGTCAGGCGATCGAGTTAGCAGCGACATTGACTGAGTCACAGGTTCGAAAGGGAAAGCTGCATAAAAAGGGTGACAAGGGTAAGAAGCAGGCGTCTGACAAGGAGGATAGCAAGAAAGGTCAAAACAAGAATGGAAAGAATTCTGGTTCCTCAAAGGGTTTTAGGAAGCGAAAGGCTTCCCAAAACTATGCCGTTACTGCACAGGCCCAAGCTGCACCAAATAAGCCTGCGCAACCACTAGCCAAGAAGCCTTATCTTGGCAATGCACCTTTGTGCAACAGGTGTAACGGCCATCACCTACCACATCTCCAATGTCGTCATTGCACTAACTGTGGGAGAATTGGTCATCTTGCCGCTACTTGTCGCATTCCTGCTAACCAGAATCAGGCCGTTCATAACCAAGCCCAACAAGTTGCTCAGCCTCTTGCTCAGCAACAAGGTCAAGCTGCACGACCTCATTTTCCTCCTGGTTCGTGCTACAATTGTGGGGATCTGACCCACTACAGAAACCGGTGCCCAAGGCTAGCCAACCAGAATCAGAATCCAAATCAGAATCAGGCTCAGGCTCGAGGTCGAGTCTTCAACATGAATGCACAAGAGGCACAAGCAGACAATGAAGTGGTGAACGGTACGTTCTTTATTAATAATCAGCCTGCATCTTTTCTTTTTGATTCGGGTGCCGATAAGAGTTTTGTGTCATTATCTTTTGAGCCATTGCTTCGCGTGTCTAGAACGAAACTAGGTAAACCTTTGACAGTAGAGGTTGCTAATGGTGAACCCATTGTTCTTGATTCTGTTCTTCGCAACTGCCAGTTGAACCTTAACGACCATCTTTTTCCTATTAACCTCACACCTATGCAACTTGGTAGCTTCGACGTTATTGTGGGTATGGATTGGTTAGCCAAGCATCACGCAGAAGTAGTTTGTTTTGAGAAGATCGTTCGTGTGCCACTTTCGACAGGCGAGATCCTACAGGTTCGTGGTGAGAAACCTGCTGGTGGTCTCAAACTCATGTCTTGTTTTAAAGCTCGGAAGTATCTGCGAAAGAACTATGTGGCCTTTTTGGCACATGTCGTAGCAGATAAGGGCAAGGGTAAGTCTATTCAAGATATTCCTGTTGTTCGGGATTATTCTGAAGTTTTCCCTGAAGATTTACCTGGTCTACCCCCAGCACGCCAAGTCGAGTTCCGTATTGATCTCGTACCTGGAGCAAATCCCATTGCCAGAGCTCCATATCGTCTTGCACCGTCTGAGATGCAAGAGTTGTCTAAGCAGCTTCAGGAGCTCTCTGACAAAGGTTTTATCCATCCTAGCTTTTCACCTTGGGGTGCTCCCGTTCTTTTTGTCAAGAAGAAGGATGGATCATTTAGGATGTGTATCGATTATCGTGAGCTTAACAAGCTTACCATCAAGAATCGATATCCCCTACCTCGCATCGATGATCTCTTTGATCAGTTACAAGGTGCTTCTTATTTTTCAAAGATTGATATGCGATCGGGATATCATCAACTTCGGGTGCATGAAGAAGACATTCCCAAGACAGCGTTCCGCACTCGTTATGGGCATTATGAGTTCACAGTCATGCCATTCGGTTTGACTAATGATCCTGCTGTTTTCATGGACTTAATGAATAGGGTCTGCAAGCCTTATTTGGATCAGTTCATCATTGTTTTTATTGATGACATCTTGATTTACTCTAAGACGCGAGCTGATCATGAGCAGCATCTTCGTCTTACTCTGGAACTCCTAAAGAAAGAGCAACTTTTCGCCAAATTCTCCAAGTGTGAATTCTGGCTTAAAGAGGTTCAATTCTTAGGACATATTGTCAACGAACAAGGTATTCATGTAGATCCCTCCAAGATCAGTGCGATCAAGGATTGGGATACGCCTACTACTCCTACTGAAGTTCGTTCTTTTCTTGGTCTTTCGGGTTATTACCGCCGCTTCATTGAGAACTTCTCAAAGATTGCAGTTCCTCTAACTGCTCTAACTCAGAAGAACAAGCCCTTTGACTGGGGATTCAAGCAAGAGGAAGCGTTTCTGACTTTGAAACAAAAACTTTGCGACGCGCCTGTTCTGACTTTGCCTGAGGGCAATGATGATTTTGTCGTTTATTGTGATGCATCTAAATTGGGTCTTGGCTGTGTTCTGATGCAAAGGAACAAAGTCATGGCATACGCATCCAGGCAGTTGAAGATACATGAGAAGAACTACACCACTCATGATCTTGAGTTGGGTGCAGTTGTCTTCGCTCTTAAGATCTGGAGACACTATTTGTACGGTACAAAATGTGTGGTTTTCACGGACCACAAAATTCTTCAGCATATCTTCAATCAGAAAGAGCTCAACATGAGGCAACGACGTTGGGTCGAGCTTCTAAACGACTATGACTGCGAAATTCGCTACCATCCTGGTAAGGCGAATGTCGTAGCCGATGCATTGAGTCGCAACGAACGTACTAAGCTTCATTGTGTTCGTGTTCAATCTGACATTCAAGCACGATCCGATATCCAAGCCCGCATTTCTCAGGCTCAACAATCTTGTGTTTCACAAGGTTTAATGGATAAGGAATTTCCCTATCATATAACACCTGATCTGGAACTGAAGGACAATGGATCGTATTACTTCATGGACCGTTTTTGGGTCCCAAGCCAAGATAACCTTCGCACCTTGCTTATGGATGAAGCCCATAAGTCGCGTTATTCTGTTCATCCTGGCTCAGATAAGATGTATAAGGATCTTCGTATTCAGTATTGGTGGCCTGGTATGAAGAAAGACATTGCCCTATATGTATAAGGATCTCGGGTTTGTTTGGATGTAAGGAATGACTGAATCCGAAAACATTTCTTTTGATAACCTTGACTGAAAGGGTTATTCGACTGTCGCAAGGCTTGAATGTATGCGTTAACTTACCACATAAATGTTTGTATCAATGTAACATGCATTACTTTGCAAAACATAACTTTTTGATATATTCAAAATACTTTGTTTTGTACATTTCTACATTTGGATTATGTAACAATACTTTACTTACAATACATGACATTTGTTACACATTACTTGACTACTTTTGGACTTCTTAACATTTGACATAGTTTATACAAGGACTCTTTGACAATTGGTTTAAACATAGACTTATTACATTGGTGGTTTGTTTAAGTGACTTAAGTAACGAGATGTGAGTAATATGATACAAGCATGGTGGATACGCCGCTGGTACTTCCTATATATAAGTGTTTGTATTATATTATATATCATAGCGTTATTTAAATCATTTAATTTGGACTTATACATTTTACACAAGTAACACGATTTTCACAAGACTTTGGTTTACAAACAATTTACTTTATACAACTCATTTTACTTGGTTATACATTTAACCTTACATTATACTTTTATTTATACATATCATTTGATATTATCGCTTTTTAAATGACTTACAAAAAAAAAATTTACAAGGTTCATGACTGACTTTTACTAAACAACTTTTTCTTAAACTTAAGTCATGAATCCTATTTTCACAAAACCTATGTATCTCACAGGCATTTTTATGCTGACGTACCTATTTTCACATGTGTTTTCAGGAGCTTTTGCGTAGGACGATGATCGTGACACTAGGGCGGACCTGTGCCTTAGAGACTTAAAATGAAGATAGACTTAGTTTAATTATGTTATAAACTCTTTGATTCCTGTTTAAGACAATGTAACTCTTATGTTGATAAATAAAATACAACTTTGAATGCCATGGTTATGAAACGATTAATTCTGTTACAACACTCCCCGACGTTTTCCGCCACGTTTTGTATGTTATACGTGGTCGGGGTGTGACAAAAGGGCATCCACTGTAATCCGGTATAAACATAAAGGACGAAAACTGTAATTTACCTTAAAACTTTACATCTTCCATAAACATTGATCGAAATTAAAAAGTGTAGAGAGGGTTTATTAATTGGTATTAGACGTCTACATTAGGGATGATCTCGCTATCAACCAGTACCGAAAATCCCTAAAAGTGGGTATCAGTAGGGGTGTTCAAAACCGGATATCCGAAAATTCGGATATCCGAAAAATTTCAAATACCAGATTTCACTATCCGAATCCGTATCCGAAATTTCGGATATCCAAAAATTCGGATATTCGATCGGATAGTGAATCACATATCCGAATATCCGATTTTTATTTTAATTTTATTTATTTTTTATTATTTTAATATTCAGAACCGGATATTTCGGATAGTTTCGGATATCTGAATATAAGTTTTCGGATATTTTCCGGATATTTCGTATATTTTCGGATACTTTTCGGATATTTCGGATATTTTCGAATATTTTCGGATACTTCAGATATTTTCAAATATTCTGATATCCGAAAAAAATAAAATTTAAATTTTCGGATATTTCGGATATCCGAAATATCCAAAAAAATTTAAAATCACTATCTGAATCCGAATCCGAAATTTCGGATATTTCAGATTCGGATATTGGATAATTCGGATCGGATTTTCGGATATGGATAACTTTGAACACCCCTAGGTACCGGTACCGAAAATCCCTAAACGTGGGTACCGATACCGGTACTGAATATACCCGGTACGGTACGTTTCGATACCAGTATTTGAGGGTAAATACCGGTACCGAAAATGTCAAAAGTCGGTACCGAAAATGTAACTGGTTTAGTAAATTCTATACTGGTACCTGATACCATTGCTTATCCCTGATCTGCATCCACATGGACCACATTTGTCTACCTCTTCCTCCTCTCCAACTTCAGTGAGACAAAAGTAAAAAAACAGTAAAAAAAACATTTTGTTTACTCCAAAAACTCTAGTCTTACACTTCGTCTTCATTGCCTGAAATCCCTATCATTACCACAAAACCTAGCCCCCACCACGATGACACCACCTAACACCGTTGTCTCAATTGGCAGTCCGTCACCGTCCTCAACCGAAAACAAAATTTTGATAAAGTTCTCTTACTGTTCTTTCTTCACTCCACAAGAGAGAGAAAAAGAGAGAGAGAGAGTTGATCCATGGCGATGAGTTCATCCGACGTCCCGACAACTCTACAATGGATCGATGCAGATGACATTTCGAAGACCCGTATTTAACAACCCTAAGGGGTTGTGGCAGTTGGTGCTGACAACATAGGGAAACATTAACTCATTAAGGTAGATCGGGGTTCTTCATGACACATAGAGTCTCTCTCTGTGGCAATATTGTAATTTAAGTGGAGGGTTGAACCAAGGATAAAATAGTAATTTTGGCTGGTGCACTGTAGCATCGACCTTTTTCTTTAAGGTTATATAAATAAATTAATAATAACCATATATTAATAATAATAAATGAATATGCATAGTGTATTTTTTTTTCGAACGGTGACTTTCTTAACCGTTTCTTAGCCCAACCTGATACGGTAAAACAGCCGGTTTTATAAAACATTGGTTGTCGGTTTTAGAGAGCTTGGATGTTCCCCGAGAAACCATACCGCCGGCTGCCACTTGAAAGTAATTGTGCCACACCACAAGAACAGAACTCTCTGGCGTAACGCACGGTGGGACGAAAACCCGGGTGGGCTTGGGATTCGAACTAATAACCACGAACAAGTCATAGCTCAAATCCTTCATTGCCTTAATCCATCAAAAGTGACACAAGTGGGGATTGAAGTCGGGTCTCCACTGAAGAACCAAAGCCTCCTACCACTAGGCCGCAGATGTTGGATAATGTTTACATCAAGTCAATACCACTAGAACACAGGTGTTGGATAATGTTTACATCGAGTCAATAGATTCGAGTTTTAGAAGAAAAAAAAAGTCACACCCGTGAAAAGGTTTGCCACTGCAAATGTTTGTTGTGATCTAAAAAACCAAGACGTATCTCCCATAGTGGTGATGAATACAACTTGATGGGTCATTATCGATTCAAATGGGTTGAATTTAAAAGTAGAGTAACCTTACATGAATACACCGTCCTCTTTTGAAATTTCAAAATAATTGACTTCGCAAGCAAAGAAGCAAATGTTGAACAGGCATTTCGATTTTAGGGTCAAATAAAATAGCAACATTATATAAAATCGACATGTTTCATTAAAATTAGTTGCAATAAACATTACATTTCATAAACGAAATCATATTCGATGATGACGAGGATTGATCGGAATAAAGTTTGGATGATGGTCGTAAGAAAAAACATCACCCGCTATCAAAACTCATCTCCAACCCGAGATCATGGTTTCTATATCCCTTTTGCTTTCGAATCATCCTAGTTTTTTAGGCTAGTGGATGTGGTATAAAGCTATTAGGGGCTTTATCACGCCACATTGACTCCATTTCACATAGGGGTTTTAAAGCCTCTATCTTTAATTTTCATGCAATGGTTTAAAGCCTCTATAATGATTACCTAATTATTTGTTTTTTTAATTTTGTAATTTTTTTAATTTATATACCATTTTTGTTTAAAACAAAAATAAAAAATAAAAACATAATTTTAATAAAATAAATAAAAGATCATAAACTACTTAAAATAAAAATAAAACCTACAAAGTTACTTAAAAAACAACCAGCTTAAAAATAAAAATAAAAACCTATTAAAAAAAGGACATACATTTTTTTTGGATTTTTGCCTTACGAGCCTTTAAAATGACACTGTCCTCCTTTGGTAGGTGGGAAAAGTCTTTCTCGAGAAACTTCACATCTTTCTCGTCCAACCTTGATGGGTCATCCGATGGCATTAAAGAGGAGGTGTCTCGATTTGTTTTAGGTTTGCGAAAAAAATGGCGGTTGCTTTGGTGCGGAATAGTATCCAAAAAACCCGGGAAGCGGTGGTGGCGTTGTCGGATGAGGGGAGGTTGGGGTGGTTGGTGGCATCGGAAAATACCCAATCTCACCCGTTCGAGGGTTTCTTTGGTATCGTTCTTCGTACTCATTGTTTGCTAAATTACCCCAAAACAGATTGTTGGGGTCCCACGCATTTTGATTGTTGAGAAACGTTGTGTGAATTTGACAGAATGTATAAAAATTATGGAGAAGAGATGGTAAAAATAGTATGGTTTGAATAAAAACGGTAGAATATATATAGTGTGAATAACTACAAATATAAGTTTAATTTTAAAAAAGAAAATTACCATTTCCAAATGGTAATATTGTATGGGGATCACCAAAAAGAGTCGTTTGGCGCTCATTACTAGGCTAGCGGTTCTTCTATACCACCCCCCCCCCCCACCCACACACACTCTTTTGACGGACGGGAAATGAAGAGGGCGCTAAAGAGCGTCAAAATAGCTGAGTTAGCCAGGGGCGGTATACCACAACCCATGTCTTATAACTGAAAACCATAAGAGAAATATCAAACTAATCAAATGTGTATAAGTGTAATACTATAACTATTCACGTTTCGAACTTTACTCTTATAAATTTTGTATGTAGGGTTTATGTTTTTTTTTTAACGGCTAATTTCTTTAAACCCATGTCGTCTGTATGACTTGAACCCAAGACTTTCCCTTCCCAACAAAGATGTTTTTAAAGGCTTTTGCTTTTGCCAATGGACCACCACCTCATTGATGTATGTAGGGTTTATGTGACACCTAATAACAGTCCATATACTTTTTTGTTTGGGGTTTTTACATATTTCCCCTTCCTAAGCTGGTTTATTACGTATTTCCCCAAGTAAAAAAACAATTACATATTACCCCTCCCTAACCCATATATATTATATATTTCCCCTTTCCATTTAAAAACTCTTATTAAATGACTATTTTACCCTTAATGAACTATTAAATGAATTTTACATATTCCAATTTCTAATATCATCAATCAATTACATATCTCCCCAATTCTATTTGTTAATTCTAAAGATTTTAAAACTATAAAAAAACAACTAAGAGTATGATGTTTCTAAAGTGTCGCAACCACTATCCCCTATCTACTCGGCAACGGGCGGCCGCGGCTAGTTTCAGTGGTATCGGTGTTTATCAATTTGGCAGCAGAATTTACATCAGGACCGTAGTTAGGAAATATTTTATTAGAGTAAAATTCCACGCTTTTACAATATTAAACACATGGAAAATTCTCAAGTTTCCAGTACACACATTTTTATAGGGATACACCCTACTTTATTTAAATAAAACATCTCTTTATTTAGGTAACTTTTATAGCCACTTATCCATTTATTTAGGTAACTTTTATAGCCACTTATCCAAGCCTTCAGTGCTGTCCAGCTGGCTTTTATTTGGCTTTCACATTTTGTTACCTACAACGCGTTTAAAAACATTTTGTCAGTGGAAAATACTGGTGAGTAAATCCCAGTTTAATCAAGACAAGTAAAACCGTTTACAGTATTGAGGGCGATCTCGCAATTACATTTGTTTACATCTACTTTAATTACCACCCACGGTACTGTCAACCCGACTTGTGGTCATGTTACTACTCACAGTGTAGTAACAAATTTTGTATACAAAACCCCAACATACCGACGATAATTGTAGAATACAAATACTCAATCACTGTTGATTATAATATAAAACAATTGAGGTCTTGGAAAAACAGTTTGCAAAAAGGAGATTACTCACATTGCTATCTTAGGGTTTTCCTTTGTGATTTCCTGGTGATTATCTATTAATTATACAATTAGTATAATAACTCAATATTTACATTAGTAATACCCTCCCCGATACAGAATTCCAACGACTACGTCGGGCAGAACCACGACAGCCGTTACGGAACCCTAGATCAATCGGGCAGCGTATCTAATACGTAACCGGGGGTTATGATACTTACAACGAGGCAGAACTTCGTTATTTAAGGGGGTATTGTAACGCCCTACGTCCCTAAACTTTAGGCTTTTGGAAAGTTTAGTCCCTGGACCTTGCCCATTGTCAGTTTTAGTCCCTAATCTATATAATGTTGATACTTTTGATACTTGTGAAACTTTGGGAGTCTATGTGATGCTAGAATCTTGATACTTAAACTATGATTCTTGATGCTTAACTCTAGATTCTTGATACTTGATACTTGGAGACCATGAATCTATGATACTATAATTCTATGATACTTGATACTATGGTGCTTGACTCTTGAGGCTCGTAAAACTTGAGACTTGGTTGAACGAGGGACTGGAGTCTTGTCACTGGCGGAAACTATGAAAGCTATGGAAACTTGTTTTAATAAAGTAATCTAGCCCCATGCCACTATTACCCAAATATATACGCAACGCAACGCTTGATCTAACACGCGAATCGAATCAAAGACGGAAACGCGGAAAGGATGGATTGGCCGAGTGGCAATCTGATCGGATGACCACCCGATCGGATGGCCACTCGATCGAGTTGCCATCCGATCCATGCACACCGCCCTAGTCTTTCTCCCACACTATAAATAGGCCTGTCACATCAGTCCTTCACTGATGTGACAGCCTCACTCGACCCAGACGCACGCACTCTCATTTCCTTCGATTTCTTGGCGATTTCGGTACGTTTTACACTTGTGGATTGGCCGAGTGGTAATCCGATCGGATGACCACCCGATCGGATGGCCACTCGATCGAGTTGCCATCCGATCCGTGCACACCATGCTAGTCCTTCTCCCACACTATAAATAGGTCTGTCACATCAGTCCTTCACTGATGTGACAGCCTCACTCGACCCAGACGCACGCACTCTCCTTTCCTTCGATTTCTCGGTGATTTAGGTATGTTTTACACTTGATCCTTGTACTTTCTTGATCTACACCTCATTCTCTACGTGATTATCTTTTAAAATCACACTTTTCACCGTGAAATCTCTAGGATCTGAGATCTTAAGGATGATGTTATCATGGTGGTTTGTACAAACCACTATATGATGTCATTCCTGGTAAGATCTAGTTCAGATCTGAGGAATTTCAAGTATTTTCACCGAATCTAAGCTAGATCTAGGATTTTTCAGAATAAAACTTAAAATTATCTTCATCTTTTCTTCAACTTTTCACTTTAAACGGTGGAATCCGGGTCTAAATGGACTACAGACTTGATGGATAGTTTGGAGTTGGTTTGGAAACGGATTGTTGCCCTAGAAGACAGCCATAGTATGGATTCCGATATAAACTCGTTATGAACAGACGACTGACCGGACAGGGGTGATTCCCATCTGATCAGAACGGTTCTATGGTGATAAGTTTACCATTATCTCAGTACGTACCGTGCCGTCACCATTAATCTAGAAATTTAGAAACTTTATAAGAATATAAACGAGAAGAGGACCACTCGATCTAGTGGTAATCCGATCGGATGGCCATCCGATCGAACAGCCACTCGATCAGGTGACACTTTTCAGAAACTTGAACCTTTGGAACTTTTGATCGAATGGCAACCTGATCGGATAGCCATCCGATCAAAGTAACCAAAACACTTAATAATGATTTGAAACTTGACACTTGGATCGAGTGGCAATCCGATCGGATAGTCATCCGTTCCCTCACACCTTGTCATCTCAATCGAGTGGCAATCCGATCGGATAGCCATCCGTTCCACTCACACATATGCCACTTTAATCGAATTGCAACCCGATCGGATGGCCATCCGATCGGACAGCCATCCGATCCAGTGGTTAATCCGTCACTTGTGCAATCTCGTTGTTTTGTCCAACACTTATCCATTGTGATCTAATCAGGCTAAACCTAAAGAGCTCCCTTTGATCCAATAACAGTTAATCTGTTAAGCAATCACTATGAGTATACTCGATCTCTTTTTGTTTTAAACTTTGGGATGTAACATGTATTCTATAAACTATGAGACTTGATACTTTTGAATCTAAACTCTATCCTATGTGTACGTGAAACTTGTGATTCTTGATACTTTGTGCTATGTGACGTTTAATCCAGAAGTGTGTAGTTCCGCCTTACCAATAGTAGCGCTATAGGAGATGCACCTCCCCATTATTCTCGGGGGTATTGTTAGGAGGATTCTAGTTTACCTTGAGTCTTGGGTAAACACCAAAGCATCGGGATACTTGGGCTATCACTGGTTGGACTGTGACACTAGCACGGCTGAAACTATTTTATTACTTACATTGTGGATATGAGTTGTTTTAACCTACTATACTATATACTCAAACTTGTATACTCGCTGGTACATTTTTGTACTGACTCTATTTTAATACATGTTGCAGGCTGATAGGATGCTGTGAATCAAGAACTTGCTAGGATGCCGCTTAGAAACACATCTTAGTAAAATTTAGAAACTTTGAAACTATTTTGGATGATTGTATGTGATGATTTGGATGTTTGATGATTTTAGACAATTTGTTATGGAATCTTAATTAATATCTATCGAAACTTTTAGTTTATGGAATCTCATGAGCAATCTGAACCTTAGTGCTCGCACCCCGATGTTTCCGCCATCGGTTGGGGTGTGACAGATTGGTATCAGAGCCATAACTATGGGGAATTAGGATAAGTAGGAATACTTGCCCTAGTCTATAGTTTTAGGAATCTTGATTCTTATATGTTGTTTAAGACTTACGAATTCTACCGTATCTGCTTCCTAGCAGCACATTTTTCCTGTTAAACTTACATGCCTTTCCTAAGGCTGATACAATATACACTTGATACTTTTAAAACACTGATAATGGTGTTTGTATTTTGCACGAGATTTACCTCAAATCAAGAGTGACATCCGAACCTTGATGGATAATCTCCCTATTATTCTAGTAAGGTCTTGTCTGCAGATAAGTACCAACGCTATTAGGGTGTGATTTTGTCAAGTTAGAGGTGAAACTCAGACCTTGACAACTAGTCCCACTCCTTGACGTTTTATTTATGTCCCACCAAAGTCTCGAAATTTCTATTCAATTGGGTGCGTGAAATAACCAAAAGGACGAATATCGTAGGCCTAACATCGATAACGTATTTGTCTAAGTAAGTCAAGACACGATACCTCAATTTAAAAAAAGGGGTTCAAATCACTCTGGTTAGTCACCGTTCCTCTACCCGGAACACTCTATGTTTTATAAGCCAATCTTTTATGTTACCTCGATTTTACATGTGGCGTTAAACTCGATTCTTCGTTTATCTTGATTCTTTGTTTATTTTGAAGCTCTTTATACAAATTTGCACGTATGACCGCAACCTAAAACGTTAACTCTAACCTCAGGTTCAAACTAAATTTATGAAGCTTTATCGAATCTATGTGGGAATCATGATGCTATGTGAATCTTTCTGATGAACCTATGTATTGTTGCGGTTGTAAGACACTAAATGTAACATGGCATGGAAACACGAGGAAGAAGTGACGTTTCTGAAGCATGGTGGATACGCCGCCGGTATTCCTATATATAAGTGTTTCAGACATGTTACCAACTTTCGTACTAAGTGCCATGCGAAACTTAGTGTTTTGCAGACCGGTGATGAGTTTGTTGAGATCTAATCCATGGGAAACTACTTGAGAAATGTATGAGAAATCTATGTGTACTCTAGCATAACCTACGTATAATCTAAGTATATGTGGTGTTGAGAAACAAAATGCGAAACGTAGCCTAGTGCCGAAGACGAGGAGGACGTGGCATGTCCGAAGCATGGTGGATACGCCGCTGGTACTTCCTATATATAAGTGTTTCTGGCATGTTACCGACTCTTCGTACCACGTGCTAAGTGAAGTTCGTATTTTTGTAGGCTCGGGTTGAAGTTGTGGGACTCCATTTTTTTAATCTATGTTGAATCTATTTGGTTAACCTGTGCTGTGAAAAGTGGTGGAATCTAATGTTGTGGGTAACGAAGCGTGACACCGATAACGAGGGGGACGTGGCATGATTGAAGCATGGTGGATACGCCGCTGGTACTTCCTATATATAAGTGCTTCCGTCATGTTGCCGAACTTTCGTAGAACGTGCCATGCGGGATTTCGTTGATTGCGGGTTGTTAACATGAATCTATGAGAAACTATTGAATCTATTGGAGTCTATAAATCTATTGAACCTATTGAAACCTGGGAAACTGTTGAAGTATATATGAAACTATTGGAATAGTCTGTGTGAATCTATGATGATGAGTATGTTTTGCGACACGTAACATGACACCGAGTACGAGACAGAAGCGAATGGCCCGAAGCGTGGTGGATACGACGCTGGTACTTCCTATATATAAGCGTTTATGTCATGATGCCAAGCTTCGTACAACATGCCATGTGAAGGTCGTGGGTTCTGTAACGCTGAGTCTAATGAAGACTATGGGAATCTATCAAATCTATTGAAGCCTATGTGAAACTATGATAATGATGATGAGTACGTTTTGTGACATGTAACATGACACCGAGTACGAGGCAGAAGCGAGTGTGCCCAAAACATGGTGGATACGCCGCTGGTACTTCCTATATATAAGCGTTTTTGGCATATTGCCAAACTTCGTACAACGTGCCATGAGAAGGTCGTAAGTTGTGGTGTTTAAACTGATGCTAACTATGTGAATCTTAAATCTATCCTGTGTGAATCTATATTGTGAGACTTTGTGAACCTAGACTTATACGATCCTCTTGTTGGATCAATAGGATGTCTTCTCGAAAGCTCTCCGGCACTCTCAAGAAATCCAGGGAAAAGTCTCAGAAAATGATGATGTCCTTCATGGCCGACCAGATCCCTCGAGTCGTGCCAAAGATCGTCTCTGAGATCCAAGGATCGAACACTCCACCCTCTTCTGTTGACTCTAAGACGGAGAAAGAAAAGTCTACCAAGTTCACCTATAAGCATTTTGTCTCTTGCAACCCTAAGTCTTTCACGGGCAGTGATGGGGTGACTGCTATGCTCGAGTGGTTTGACAGCATCGAGGTTACCTTCATTAACAGCGAGTGCCCGGAACATCTAAAGACTATGAGTGCAACGGGAATGTTTCAAGGCAGAGCGTTAGAATGGTGGTCAAATGAGAGAAACATCCATTCAAATGAAGAAGCCTACGCTCTTCCATGGGCTGAGGTGCGAGAATTGATGATGCTTGAATTCTGCCCCCCTCATGAACAACTGAAGCTTGAAGAAGAGTTCTGGCACTTGAAGCAGATTGGTGATGATAATCTGGCTAATACTACTCGTTTTAAGCATTTTAGTTTGATCGTTCCTCACTTTGTTTCTACTCCCAAGCGGATGATAACCAAGTACATCAGTGGCCTACCTCCTCCTATGAGTGATTCTATTGAAGCAGCTCAACTCGACACTATTGAAGAAGTATACCGTCTCGCAGCTAATCTCAACAACAACCGCATCCGTGATAAGCAGTTTGCAAACTCTGCTCCATCTAAGTCTGCACATCAAGTTACCCAACAGCCAAGTGGCAGCAAGAACAAGAGGTGAAAGTCTTAGGGTTCAGGATGCAACGCTATTGTTCCAGCTGTAAACCCTGCTGCTAAACCTGTTGTTGCTGCTGCACCAATCACTGCTGTTCCCGAAGTCAAGAAGCAGTACACTGGGTCTCACCCCAAGTGTGCGACTTGCACCTATCATCATCCGGCTAATTCTGCATGTCGCATGTGCACCAACTGTAATCGTTATGGTCACACGACTCCTTATTGCCGTCAAACTAACCCGGCCCAGCAAGCTCAACAAGCCCCAGCTCAGGTCGCCTTACCAGCACCTTCAGCTCCTCTGCAGAATCCAAGGCCAATCAATGTTGTTCGCACATGCTACAAGTGTGGGGATCCCACTCACCTCCGTAACCAGTGTCCTCAGCTGAACCAGGACCAGCAGCCAGCCGCTCGTGGACGAGCGTTCAATCTCAATGCTAACCAGGCTCGAAATGACAATGACGTGGTCAATGGTACGTTTCTTGTGAATAACCTTTATGCTTCGATTCTATTTGATACCGGTGCCGATAGAAGTTTTGTGTCCGTGGAATTTGAGTCTTTGATAAACTGTACACGCTCCAAGTTACCTGAGTCGTTCTCTGTTAAGGTCGCCAATGGTAAGTCGATTCTTGTTGATTCTATTCTATGTGGTTGTTCCTTGACTCTTAACGACCATGCGTTTTCTATTAATCTAATACCCATGCAATTGGGTAGTTTTGATATCATTATCGGTATGGATTGGTTGCGTAAGAATCGTGCGAAGATTGCTTGTCACGAAAAGTTTTCTTCTGCCTCTTCCGTCCGGTGACATTTTGCACGTCTATGGGGACCGACCTTCGAAATGACTAAGGCTGATGTCATGCACTCAAGCGAATAGATGCTTACGTAAATAGAACTTTGCCTTATTGGCCCACAAAGTGGAACAAAAGGATAAAGGGAAGAACATAAGCGATGGTCCAGTAGTGTGCGATTTCCCTGACGTCTTTCCGGAGGATCTTCCTGGTCTTCCTCCTCCTAGGTCTGTTGACTTTCGTATTGACCTCGTACCTGGCGCGACTCCTGTCGCCAAGTCTCCCTATCGTCTTGCACCTTCCGAGATGCAAGAATTATCCAGTCAACTTTAAGAATTGTTCGACAAGGGATTTGTTTGTCTAAGTACCTCCCCGTGGGGTGCTCCCGTGCTGTTCGTCAAGAAGAAAGATGGTTCGTTTCGTATGTGTATCGACTACCGTGAACTTAATAAGCTTACCATTAAGAATCATTATCCTCTCCCTCGTATTGATGATCTGTTTGACCAACTACATGGCGCGTCCTGTTTCTCGAAAATCGATCTTCGTTCTGGTTACCATCAGCATCGAGTTCTCGAAGATGATGTACCCAAAACCGCATTTCGCAATCGTTATGGACACTACGAGTTCGTGGTCATGCCTTTTGGATTGACCAACGCACCCGCTGTGTTCATGGACCTCATGAATCGTGTTTGTATGCCCTATTTGGATTGTTTTGTGATAGTCTTTATTGATGATATTCTTATTTATTCTAAAACTAAAGCTGACCATTCTCGTCATTTACGCTTGATGCTTGAACTCTTACGTGGTGAAAGTTTGTATGCTAAATTTTCTAAGTGTGAGTTTTGGATTAATGAAGTGCAATTCCTTGGTCACGTCGTTAGTAAGCAAGGTATTCATGTTGACCCGTCTAAAATCAAAGCTGTGAAAAATTGGAGTACGCCTAAATCTGCATCTGAGATTCGTTCCTTTCTAGGATTGGCGGACTATTACTGCCGATTCATTTCGGACTTCTCTAAGATCGTCGTTCCTCTTACTTCGTTGACTCAAAAAGAGAGGCCTTTTGCTTGGGGTCCCAAGCAAGAGGAATCTTTTCAGACCCTTAAGACTCTTTTGTGTAATGCCCCTGTTCTTACTCTCCCTGATGGGAATGACGATTTCGTGGTATATTGCGATGCCTCAAACCGTGGTTTGGGCTGTGTGCTCATGCAGCGAGACAAGGTTATTGCTTATGCTTCCCGTCAACTCAAGGTGCATGAGAAAAACTATACTACTCACGATCTCGAGCTTGGTGCAGTTGTGTTTGCGTTAAAGATATGGCGACACTACCTGTATGGTACTAAGTGTGTGGTTTTCACTGACCATAGGAGCCTTCAACATATCTTTGACCAAAAGCAACTGAACATGCGGCAGAGGCGTTGGGTGGAATTGCTTAACGACTACGACTGTGAAATTCGCTATCATCCTGGCAAGGCGAATGTAGTGGCCGATGCTCTTAGTCATAAAACTCATGTGAATACTATTCGTATCTCTAGTGATCTCCATGCATGTATTCGTGACGCTCAGTATTCATCAGCAAATGAAGGAAGTCTAGAAGTGGAAATCCAAGGCGCTAAGATTGATCAACTTAAAACTAAACCAAATGGACTCCAATACTACCTCAATCGCATCTGGGTTCCGGATCGCGATAATCTCCGTGAGCTCATCATGAACGAGGCTCACAAATCCCGCTACTCTATTCATCCAGGCTCTGACAAGATGTACCATGATTTGTGTGCAACTTATTGGTGGCCTGGCATGAAGAGGGACATTGCCGTATATGTTTCTAAATGCCTTACTTGTACGAAAGTTAAGGCTGAACATCATCGTCCCTCAGGACTCTTGGAACAACCCGAAATCCCCGTTTGGAAATGGGATAGCATCGATATGGACTTTATAACCAAGCTACCTTGAACACCTTCCGGTCACGATGGTATCTGGGTGATAATTGATCGTTTGACCAAATCAGCCCACTTCCTTACTATTCATGAAGATTATAAAGTGGAGAAACTTGCTCGAATCTATACTGATGAGATTATATGCCGTCATGGCATACCTCTTGACATAATCTCAGACCGTGATGGTCGTTTTACTTCACATCTTTGGCAAACCTTTCAATCCGCTATGGGTACTCATTTGAATCTTAGCACGGCCTTTCATCCTCAAACGGATGGACAGACCGAGCGTACTATTCAGACCCTAGAGGATATGCTATGTTCTTGTGTCATCGACTTTGGTGATAACTGGGATGTACACTTACCATTGATTGAGTTCTCGTACAACAACAACAACAACTATCATTCCAGTATTCAGATGGCTCCTTTCGAAGCTTTGTATGGCCACAAGTGCCGATCTCCTCTCAGCTGGCATGAGATTGGTGACAAACAGTTTACTGGCCCTGAAATCATTCAAGAGTCAACGGATAAGATTCTTCAGATCCATGATAACTTGATCAAGGCTAGGAGCAGACAAAAGAGTTATGCTGATAATAGGCATAAGCCCCTGGAATTTGATGTTGGTGACCGAGTCCTTCTCAAGGTATCTCCCTGGAAGGGGGTAGTTCGTTTTGGTAAGAAGGGAAAGCTCACTCCTCGCTATGTGGGTCCTTTCAAGATACCCGAAAGGATTGGCAAGGTGGCGTACAGACTCGACCTGCCATAAGAACTAAACAATGTGCATCCAGTATTCCACTTGTCTAATCTACGTAAATGCCTAGCCGACGAGGAACTGCAGGTTCCCCTTGAAGACTTGCAAATAAACGAAGTTGTACACTTCATGGAGAAACCGGTCGAAATCATGGATCAAGGTGTCAAGCGATTGAGGCACAACAAAATTCCTATTGTCAAGGTTCGATGGGAAGGAAAGCGTGGCACCGAATTCACTTGGGAATTGAAAAGTGAGATGAAGGCCAAGTATCCGCAGCTCTTCGAGCAGTCTTCCTCTAAGATTTCGGGGACAAAATCCCCTAAAGGAGGGGAGACTGTAACGCCCTGCGTCCCTAAACTTTAGGCTTTTGGCAAGTTTAGTCCCTGGACCTTGCCCATTGTCAGTTTTAGTCCCTAATCTATATAATGTTGATACTTGTGAAACTTTGGGAGTCTATATGATGCTAGAATCTTGATTCTTAATACTTAAACTATGATTCTTGATGCTTAACTCTAGATTCTTGATACTTGGAGACTATGAATCTATGATACTATAATTCTATGATACTTGATACTATGGTGCTTGACTCTTGAGGCTCGTAAAACTTGAGACTTGGTTGAACGAGGGACTGGAGTCTTGTCACTGGCGGAAACTATGAAAGCTATGGAAACTTGTTTTAATAAAGTAATCTAGCCCCGTGCCACTATTACCCAAATATATACGCAACGCAATGCTTGATCTAACACGCGAATCGAATCAAAGACGGAAACGCGGAAAGGATGGATTGGCCGAGTGGCAATCTGATCGGATGACCACCCGATCGGATGGCCACTCGATCGAGTTGCCATCCGATCCATGCACACCGCCCTAGTCTTTCTCCCACACTATAAATAGGCCTGTCACATCAGTCCTTCACTGATGTGACAGCCTCACTCGACCCAGACGCACGCACTCTCATTTCCTTCGATTTCTTGGCGATTTCGGTACGTTTTACACTTGTTCCTTGTACTTTCTTGATCTACACCTCATTCTCTATGTGATTCTCCTTTAAAATCACACTTTTCACCGTGAAATCTCTAGGATCTGAGTTCTTAAGGATGATGTCATCATGGTGGTTTGTACAAACCACTATATGATGTCATTCCTTGTAAGATCTAGTTCAGATATGAGGAATTTCAAGTATTTTCACCAAATCTAAGCTAGATAAAGGATTTTTCAGAATAAAACTTAAAGTTATCTTCATCTTTTCTTCAACTTTTCACTTTAAACAGTGGAATCCGGGTCTAAATGGACTACAGACTTGATGGATAGTCTGGAGTTGGTTTGGAAACAGATTGTTGCTCGAGAAGACGGCCATAGTACGGATTCCGACATAAACTCATTATGAACATACGACTGACCGGACAGGTGTAACACCCCGTGTTTTCACAAGTCAAAGTCAAGGTCTGAGTCAACGACCGATTTTGCTCAACTTGACTTGTAGAAATTTCTTTATTTTATTTGTATTATGTGGAGTAAGTGTCGTTCATTGCTATAATCGATGTGTGATAATCGTTATTCAAGCGACCTACGACTGTGAACTATAGGAAGTAACAATGCGATAAAGTTAACTAATCAATAATCAAGCTATGCTAATCGAATCGGCATCGAATCGCAACTCGAACTATGTATTTTACTTGTTTATACGTGTGTGTGTGCCTTACGTGTTACCTGCGCATGTTTATTTATGTTGTGTGTGGTAATCAAGCGAACTCAATCGAAACTCGAATACAATCGAACTCGAATCACGATCGAACCATGATAGATAGTGGAAAATAGGTTACGCAAGACACGAAGTCGTTGGGACTAAAAGTAATTTGACTAGGAAACCCTATCGAATCGAACCGCTCGCGATCTGAATCGAAACACCGAAACTCGTCACATCGAAAACTTGAACCAAGCGCCATCCGTCCGGATTGCCATCCGACCGGATAAGCCATCCGACCGGATAGTCATTCGACCGGATAGCACAATTGAAGACAGGCTGTATGCCATCCGACCAGGATGTCATCCGACCGGATCGTCATCCGAGCGGAGTGCCATCCGACCGGATCACTCTTTCCTCTTTTGGCATCCTATAAATACATCTGTCATTGTTATTCTTTCCACTTTTGGAAACCCTTGTTCGACCAGCACGCTCAACTCACCTTTTCTCAGATTTCTCTCGATTCCGGTAAGTTCTCGCCCTAAATCTTGTACTTTCTTGATCTATACACACTTCTACACCTTTCTATCTTTTAAATATTAGCTTTTAACCGTGAAATCATCAAGATTTGAGGTATTCTAGGATGACGTCATCATGAAGTTCTCATGAACTTCAAGTTTGACCTCATTCCACCAAGAATAACTCGGATCTGAACGGTTTCCACAAGATTTCACAACAACTTCGTATAAATCTGAACTGTTTCAAAAGGATAAAAGAGTTGAAAGAAATAAACACAAGTTTTCTCCTTCTTTTATACTCAAACCACTCAAAACCGGTAGAATTATGATCAGATCTAGTGTCCTACTCAACCATAGTGTTGTACTGGTTCAGATCTGGGTTCCACCTACGAGACAACCGACTTCAAGTTAAACAAGAACAACCGTCTCGAGCCGGTTACTGATCGAACTAGGGTGATTCCTGGTCGATTTGGTTACTTGGGTCAAGGCAGGGTTCTAGTTGGCTAACGAGTTGTCAAGACGTCTCGAAATAACGACAAACCTCCAAAACGACCAAGTGTGGAACGAACAGGACAATCGGAACGGATTGCCATTCGACCGAATTACCATCCGACCAGATAGGCCACCCGAACGAATTGCCACCCGAACAGATTACACTTGGGTCCCACCTCTAAACAAACTTAATTAAAGTTTGGGTATTGAACGAATTGCAATCCGATCGAACGACCATCTAGAAGGATTACTCTTCGGATCATGAGATACTAAGACTTTAAAAGACTTAACAATTCCCAACGTATTCCATTGCACGAATCGCCATCCGATCGAATTGCCATTCGATCGAATGACACTTCAGTAATAATCTAGTCTTCAATAAGTAACCTCATCACTAAGTCACCGATCGACCGGATGACCATTCGAACGAATTGCCATTCGCACGGCGAGTCATCCGATCGACCGACTTGAAGGATAGAGATACTTAAATGTTTTCTAAATACTACAACGAAAACTTCAAAGGACAAGCCATCATACACAAACACATCCTTAGCATAGGAAGAAACAATCCACTCAAATCGTCAATCGAACGGATAGCCACCCGCACGAATGACCACCCGAACGGATTACCATCCGCACGGATTACTGTCCGATCGGATTACCATCCGATCGAACTACCATCCAACCCATCTTCACTTGTTTCGTCTTTCTTATCGTTATGCTATCGGATCTATTCAGGCTAACCGTACTCGCTAAGCGCTCCCTTCAATCCATAATCACTGTGAGTATACTCGATCCCTTTTTGCTTTAAGCACTTTTGGGTGTTACATACGTTACGAATATTCAAACTACAACTATCACACTACTCAAACTATTTGAACGCTAACCGTTAATGCATGTTATACGTGGCTTATGAATGCTTGTTTGTTATGTTTACACATGGAATGCTGTCTACCTGCCTTAGCAACGATAGTACTATAGTTTGGACTCAGCACCCGTTCACTCGGGGGTTGTTAAGGATCTTTTACTTGCATGGATTACGGTGGTAATCGTGTATTGCAAACTGCCTCGGGCAGTCAACCCGCAGTCATTGGTATCGATGGATCTATGTCGATAACTAACGTGCTTCATTTCACTATGTGTACGTGTTGGTTATGCGTAAACGAATTCGAACTCTATATGCTATTATCAAACTTGTATGCTCACCTTTACATTATATGTATTGACTTTATTTTAACGTATGTGACAGGTGCTTAGGAAGTTTACATGCTTAGCACGCTGTGAACTTGAGGCTAGGAAAGGTCTAGGATGCTCTCTGCGCTGTGATGAAATCCAAGCTAGGAAATGGGGTCCTAGAAACCAATAAATAAACTATTTATGTTTAAATCTGAGTTGTCGGAACAGAATATTTGTCTTGATGATTATCTGTAATAATTTGTTTGCTATTTGAGACATGGTATGGGACATGTTAACTTAAATTGAATGGTAATGATAGTTGTTATGGAAACTTCTGGACAATCTGTTTCGCTCAGTGCCATGCCCCGATGATTCCGCCATCGGTTGGGGTGTGACAACAGGGGTGATTCCCATCCGATCAGAACGGCTGTATGGTGATAAGTTTACCATTGTCTCAGTACGTACCGTGCCGTCACCGTTAATCTAGAAATTTAGAAACCTTATAAGATTATAAACGAGACGAGGACCACTCAATCGAGTGGCAATCCGATCGAACAGCCACTCAATCAGGTGACACTTGTCTCACAACCCTCCAACACTTGGAAACCTTTTCAGAAACTTGAACCTTTAGAACTTTTGATCGAATGGCAACCCGATCGGATAGCCATCCGATCAAAGTAACCAAAACACTTAATAATGATTTGAAACTTGACACTTGGATCGAGTGGCAATCCGATCGGATAGCCATCCGATCGGATAGTCATCCGTTCCCTCACACCTTGTTATCTCAATCGAGTGGCAATCCGATCGGATAGCCATCCGTTCCACTAACACATATGCCACATTAATCGAATTGCAACCCGATCGGATGGCCATCCGATCGGACAGTCATCCGATCCAGTGGTTAATCCGTCACTTGTGCAATCTTGTTGTTTTGTCCAACACTTATCCATTGTGATCTAATCAGGCTAAACCTAAAGAGCTCCCTTTGATCCAATAACAGTTAATCTGTTAAGCAATCACTGTGAGTATACTCGATCCCTTTTTGTTTTAAACTTTGGGATGTAACATGTATTCTATAAACTATGAGACTTGATACTTTTGAATCTAAACTCTATCCTATGTGTATGTGAAACTTGTGATTCTTGATTCTTGATACTTTGTGCTATGTGATGTTTAATCCAGAAGTGTGTAGTTCCGCCTTAACAATAGTAGCGCTATAGGAGATGCACCTCCCCATTATTCTCGGGGGTATTGTTAGGAGGATTCTAGTTTACCTTGAGTCTTGGGTAAACACCAAAGCATCGGGATACTTGGGCTATCACTGGTTGGACTGCGACACTAGCACGGCTGAAACTATTTTATTACTTACATTGTGGATATGAGTTGTTTTAACCTACTATACTATATACTCAAACTTGTATACTCGCCGGTATATTTTTGTACTGACTCTATTTTAATACATGTTGCAGGCTGATAGGATGCTGTGAATCAAGAACTTGCTAGGATGCCGCTTAGAAACACATCTTAGTAAAATTTAGAAACTTTGAAACTATTTTGGATGATTGTATGTGATGATTTGGATGTTTGATGCTTTTAGACAATTTGTTATGGAATCTTAATTAATATCTATCGAAACTTTTAGTGTTATGGAATCTCATGAGCAATCTGAATGCTTAGTGCTCGCACCCCGATGTTTCCGCCATCGGTTGGGATGTGATAGGTATTATGCCCGAGATTATAATAGCTATGAAGAAAATTGAGAGAGAAATTGTGTGTGAACGATTTCAAATGAACAGCCGATGGCCTCTATTTATAGGGTCTATTCAACACTTTGTCGCGCACCGCGAAGGTTTCAGCCAAGGGCTTCGCGGCCCTAGCTTGTCCGACTGAAACCCTAGACCAACACATTGCTGCCATGTGGCAGTTTAGGGTGTCACCTTGTCTTTGAGCTGTCGCGCCCCGCATAGCCAGAAGACATAGTCTTCGCGGCCCGCGAGTGACACTAAATCCTTCTTTTTATTTAATTTTTAATTATATAAGGTATTTTGGGCTTGGTTTTCGTATATGGGGTGCATTTTAGAACATATAGGGGTACTTTAAATATATTAGGGGTGTCAGAAATAAATTTGGAGGGTTGTTATATCCTCCCCACCTTGTTTTAGAACTCGTCCGCGAGGTCTACTGGAATAAGTGTGGGTATTTCCTTTGCATCTCTGATTCAAGCTCTCAAGTGTATTCTAGTCCTCTCTTGGACTCCCATTTTACTTTAAACAGAACTAATCTCTTATGTTTGAGATTCTTGACCTTTCTGTCTTCAATCTATAGAGTTTTTTCTACAAATTTAAGCTTTTCATTTACCTCTATATCCTTAAGAGGTACTACTAATGATTCATCGGATAAACACTTTTTGAGATTAGATACATGAAATACATCATGTATTCTTGTCATTTCCTCTGGCAGTTGTAGCTGATAAGCTACAGGTCCTATTCTTATAATAATCTCAAAAGGTCCAACATACCTGGGGCTTAACTTTCCCCTTTTGATGAATCTGACTACTCCTTTCCAAGGAGAGACTTTTAATAACACCTTGTCTCCTACCTAAAATTCCAACAGCTTTCGTCTGTTATCAGCATAACTCTTTTGTCGATCGCGTGCTGCTTTTAGTCTTTCCTTGACTTGAACAATATTGTCTGTTGTTTCTTGTACTATTTCTGGTCCAGATAGTTGCTTTTCTCCAATTTCTACCCAACGGACTGGAGTTCGGCACTTTCGTCCATAAAGTGCTTCGAATGGTGCAGCATTGATACTGGTATGATAGCTGTTATTATAAGAAAATTCTATTAATGGTAAGTGATCGTCCCAATTACCTCCGAAATCAATTACACAAGATCTAAGCATATCTTCCATTTTTTGAATTGTCCTTTCACGTTGTCCATCCATTTGAGGATGATAAATTGTGCTTAGATTTAGCTTGGTTCCCATTGCTTTTTGGAAACTTGTCCAAAAATGAGAGGTAAAACGGCTATCTCTATCAGAAACAATTGATAAAGGAATTCCATGTAATGGAACTATTTCATTTACATACAACTTGGCTAATTATTCCATGCTGAAAGTTTCCTTCATTGTTAGGAAATGAGCTGCCTTAGTTAGCCTGTCTACAATCACCCAGAATGTATCATTACCTTTCCTTGTCTTGGGTAGTTTGGTAACAAAATCCATTGTTATCAATTCCCATTTCCATACTGGCATTTCTAATTGTTGCAACAAACCTGAGGGTTTCTGATGTTCAGCTTTAACTTGTGAACAGGTTAAACACTTAGAAACATAAGCTGCTATATCTTTCTTCATTCCTATCCACCAAAAGTTCTTTCTTAAATCCTGATATATCTTATCACTTCCAGGATGCATCGTATACTTAGACGTACGGGTTTCTTCTAATATACGGTGGCATAGGTTTCCTAATTTGGGTATCCATATTCTTTTCTTATGGAATCTCCATATTCCATCTGTTCCTTGTTCTAATTCCTTAATCATTCCTTTCAAATTCTCAGTATCATCTTTGATTACTGATTCTTGTGCTTCTCTAATCTGTTTATTTAAATCTACTTGTAGATTTAATTTGAGAGAACGTACGCTTTTTGGCTTTTCATGATATTTTCGACTTAAGGCATCAACGACTATGTTTGCCTTTCCTGCATGATACTGGATATTGCAATCATAATCACTAAGAATTTCCATCCAGCGTCTTTGTCTCATATTTAACTCCTTTTGTCCGAAGACATACCTTAAACTCTTATGATCGGTGAAAATGGTAAACTTACTACCGTAAAGGTAATGTCTTCAAATCTTAAGAGCAAAAACTATAGCTCCTAATTCCAAATCATGGGTTGAATAATTTTCTTCATGATTCTTAAGTTGTCTAGAGGCGTAGGCTATAACCTTTTGACGTTGCATTAACACACATCCATAACCTAACTTAGAGGTGTCACAATAGACTACAAAGTCTTCTGTTCCTTCTGGTAACGCTAGTATGGGTGCGTTGGTTAATCTTTGCTTAAGAATTCTAAAGGCTCCTTCATGTTTTGGTCCCCATTCAAACTTAACGGATTTACAGGTTAACTTAGTTAAGGGAATGGCTATTCTAGAAAAAAACTCGAATAAATCTTCTATAATAACCGGCCAATCCTAGGAAACTTCTAACCTCGGTTGGTGATTCAGGGGTTTTCCATTTAGTAATTGCTTCAATCTTTATGGGACCCACATGAATTCCTTCATGGTTAACTAAATGCCCAAGGAACTGTACTTCCTCTAACCAAAACTCGCACTTTGAAAATTTTGCATAAAGCTTTTCTTTTCTTAATAAACTTTGCTCTTAGAGTAAATGAGAATATCATCTATAAAGACAATTATGAATTTATCCAAATATGGCTTACATATTCGGTTCATCATGTCTATAAATGCGGCTGGGGCATTGGCTAAACCAAATGGCATGACAGTAAATTCATAGTGGCCATACCTTGTTCTAAATGCGGTCTTAGGAATGTCCTCTTCCTGTACCTTTAATTGATGATATCCTGAGCGTAAATCGATTTTTGAGAAAAATCGAGCTCCTTGCAACTAATCGAACAATCATCAGTTCTTGGTAATAGGTACCGATTCTTAATCGTGACTTTGTTTAATTCACGGTAATCAATGCACATATGTATTGACCCGTCTTTCTTTTTGACGAACAATATTGGTGCTCCCCATGGTGATGAACTTGACTGTATAAATCCTTTTTCTAACAGTTCGTCTAGTTGTTTCTTTAAGTCTTGCATTTCAGCTGGTGCCAAGCGGTAAGGTGCTTTGGCAAATGGTGCTGTTCCTGGTAATAGATGAATTCTGAATTCAACTTCCCTGTCTGGCGGTAGTCCTAATAGCTCTTCGGGAAACACGTCTGAAAATTGAGATACTACAGAAATATCCTTCAGTTCTTTTCCTTTAGTGTTAGTGATTATAGAAATCAAATACACTAATGATCCTTTCCTTATATAACTGGCTGTTTTCATCACATAGATGAATTTTGTGGATTTAGACGACTGATCTCCTTTGATTGTGATCTTTTCACCCTTTGGTGAATTTACTTAGATTGACTTTTGATCACATAAAATACTGGCTTTATTGGCTATTAGCCAATCCATTCCTAATACAACATCAAATCCTGCCAGATTCATTGGGTAAAGGTTTGCATTAAACTTTTGATTTAAAAATTATATTCTTGCTCCCTGCAAGATTTCGGTAATCTTAATGCTTTCACCATTTGTTGTTTCTACTAGACATTCTTGTAGGAGTTTAGTTAATGGTTGATTGAGAAGTTTGCAAAATGAAGTATTAATAAAACTTTGGTTCGCACCAGAGTCAAATAATACTTTAGCAAAAATATCATTAATTAAAAACGTACCGGCTATCACGTCCGGAATCATCTTGGCTTCTTCTGCAGTCAGAACAAATGCTCTAGCATTTTTAGTATTCTTGTTGTTCATGGCTGGAGCTAGTTTTGGACAGTGTTGCTTGATGTGCCCTTTTTCTCCATAGTTGAAGCACACTCCATTACTAGGTTTCTTCCTACAATCTTCTTCCTTGTGTCCTGGTATCTTGCAGAAATTGCAGTAAGTGGAGCATTTTCCTAAATGCTTTTTCTTACAGGCCTTGCAGTAAGGTGCGGAGGTAGAACCTACGTTTTTCCCACGGTTGGAATTACCGTAGCGAAATTCCTAGGTAAGCCTTTGAGCTAGGTTCCTCCTCTGGTCTTCTTCTCGCGTACGTACTAATTCATCAGTCAAGGTGTTTGCTAGTTCTACAGCTTCTTCTATAGTTTGGGGTCTTGCTGCCTTGACTACATAGCTAATCTCGCTGATTAATCCCCAGATGTAGCGAGAGATTAATACTGGTTCAGGTGATGCAAAGGTTGGTACTATCCTAGCATATTCGAAGAATAAAGTAGTGTAAGCCTTACTATCCACTCCAGTCATTCTAAGGTTTAAGAACTTGTTTGCTATCTGTTTCTTTTCATTGGGAGGGCAGAATTGCCTTTCCATCATGTTCTTAAATTCCTCCCATTCCATATTGTAAACCCTGTCACTTCCCCTAGACTGGAGGATAGTGTTCCACCATTCTAAGGCTGAGTTCTTAAACATATTGGAGGTAAACATTATCTTATCCTCTTCCGCACACTTGCTTATTTTCAAGACTGCCTCAGTCTTTTCTATCCAGTGTAGAGCTGCAACGGCCCCTTCACTGCCCGAGAATTCCATTGGTTTACAAGACCAGAATTCCTTATAAGAACAACCATAAGACATGGTTCTTCTTCTTTTTGGAATAGGCACCTGAAGTATTGGTCCATTGTTTACGCTGTGTTCTGGTTCAGTAGGTCGTTTACTGCCATTATTACTTTTATTATCCGCTTCCTTAACCGATTTGATAATATATGGCATTGCATCTATAATCCCTTGTGCCACTATGTGTTGGATGGCACTGTTATCCACTTGGTTTCTATTATTATTCTGGTTATCGTTATTCTGGTTTTCCTGGTTCACTTCGTTGTCCATCTGAATTTTAAACATTTACCATATATTAATATCTAATACAAATAATCACATCACAAGCATATTGATCCAAAATCGTCGTCATTGCGACCTTTACTCTATTTTATATATTATGCATCTAGTACAGACTGGAACTGAAATCTAAAATTACAATACTATTATGCATCTGTAGCTATGGTCTAGATTTTTTTTTTCAAACATACACACATATTATATATATATATATATATATATATTATTGCTACTGATAGGGGTTCATCCAAAAGTCCATATTACGCTCGTCATATTTCCAGATGAGTCATTCCCCTATTTGTCTCATTCTCTCACTTTCTTCTAAAATCTCCTCACCAAAGGTTTGGAGTTCTTGCACATTCTCTGTGCTCATGAGGGGTGCAGGTGCTGGTATTGGGTCTGGGAACTGGGGCATGGGTTCTTCATAAGGGTAAGGATTTTCTAGAATTTCTCTGATGTATTGGTCGTTATCATAATAGGGATCTAGAGGGTCCAGGTCTGGGTAAGCTGCTAGGTTTGGCATGGGTTCCTCTGGTATTGGGTAGCGTTGTTGGTAATCCCTATGGTCATCAAACCAGGGGTCATAGTCTGGGTCGGAGGGATGGGGTGCTGGTACTCTAGGTATTTCTGCTGGGTCAAAAGCTGGTGCTGGGATTTGGTTTTCTGGGTTGGCTTCAATTTCCATTGGTTGTGTGGGAAACAATGGTAATGGCTGGGGTGCTATGAGTTGCTCAAGATTAGGGTCTGCAGTTGTAGTTGCTAAGATATGAAAATTTGCTAAACTCCTATTGAGCATATCCTGAGTGTGAGCATCTGTTTCTCTCTTAACGGCTGCTAAGGCTCGCTGTTGTTGTAACTTTTTCATCATTTTCCTATGTTCATGCGCTCCTCTGCTGAACTATCCTCTCTTCTTGGGAGGGAATGGCTCTTCAGATTGGGCCTTGAACATGAATATCCCATCTTCGTTGTCAGCCGAATACCCTGAGAGGGTAGGCTGTGCAGAGGTGCCTTCGTCCTTAGGTGAGTTGGACAACTGACGGTAAGCGTCTGAAGGTCCATGGTCGCTCATACTGTAAACTAACAAATAGTCAAACAACACACAACAATAATATACAGAGATGCACGTATTGTTTCCTAACATATCGAATAATATCTTGGTGTCAGCAGAACACTTCTGTGGCTGAATCAGTGGCTTAGCTCTGATACCACCTTCTGTCGCAACCCTCGTCCCCTACCTACCCGGGAGCGGGCGGCCGCGGCCAGTTTCAGTGGTATCAGTGTTTATCAATTTGGCAGCGGAATTTACATCAGGACCGTAGTTAGGAAATATTTTATCAGAGTAAAATACCACGCTTTTACAATATTAAACACATGGGAAATTCCCAAGTTTTCAGTACACACATTTCATAGGGATAAACCCTACTTTATTTAAATAAAACATCTCTTTATTTAGCTAACTTTTATAGCCACTTATCAAAGCCTTCAGTGCGGTCCAGCTGGCTTTTATTTGGCTTTCACATTTTGTTACCTGAAACGCGTTTAAAAACATTTTGTCAGTGGAAAATACTGGTGAGTAAATCCCAGTTTAATCAAGACAAGTAAAACCGTTTACAGTATTAAGGGCGATCTCACAATTACATTTGTTTCCATCTACTTTAATTACCACCCACGGTACTGTCAACCCGACTTATGGTCATGTTACTACTCACAGTGTAGTAACAAATTTTGTATACAAAACCCCAACATACCGACGATAATTGTAGAATACAAATACTCAATCACTGTTGATTATAATATAAAACAATTGAGGTTTTGTAAAAACAGTTTGCAAAAAGGAGATTACTCACATTGCTATCTTAGGGTTTTCCTTTGTGATTTCCTGGTGATTATCTATTAATTACACAATTAGTATAATAACCCAATATTTACATTAGTAATACCCTCCCCGAGACAGAATTCCAACGACTAAGTCGGGCAGAACCACGACAGCCATTACGGAACCCTAGATAACCGGGGGTTATGATACTTACAACGAGGCAGAACTTCGTTATTTAAGGGGGGTATTATGCCCGAGATTATAATAGCTATGCAGAAAATTGAGAGAGAAATTGTGTGTGAACGATTTCAAATGAACAGCCGATGGCCTCTATTTATAGGGTCTGTTCAACACTTTGTCGCGCCCCGCGAAGGTTTCAGCCAAGGGCTTCGCGGCCCGCGAAGCTAGCTAGGGTAGGCCCTAGCTTGTCCGACTCAAACCCTAGACCCAACACGTTGCTGCCACATGGCAGCTCAGGGTGTCGCCCTGTCTTTGAGCTGTCGCGCCCCGCGTAGCCAGAAGACATAGTATTCGCGGGCCGCGAGCGACACTAAATCCTTGTTTTTATTTAATTTTTAAATATATAAGGTATTTTGGGCTCGGTTTTCGTATACGGGATGCATTTAGAACATATAGGGGTACTTTAAATATATTAGGGTGTCGGAAATAAATTTGGAGGGTTGTTATATAAAGATTTTAAAAACTATAAAAAATAACTAATGACTTGATCATGGAGTGGATGAAAAGGGATGGTTGAGAATTATAATTGTCTCAGATCTCAACCGAAATATTGTTCACGGGCCAACAATAGTGGTATTCAAATGTAAATAATTGTTGTTAACTTGTTCATAAAAAAAAGTCAACCAATGTAATCCCGTTAAAGAGTCATAGTCAAGGTATCAAAATAAACAACAAACACATACACATAAACATCCACAGTCACCAACCCAAAATCAGAATATGGAAGGGGGGTTAAGAATTTAATCAGATTTAGAGAATCAAGTATCAATACATGTAAAATCATCTGACCATCTCTAAATTCATGCAACAGATTATATAAACACCTAACTAATTATCTGCTTTTGATTCTAATTCTAGGTTTTCAAATTGTCATTATCATTTTGAAATCACATATAAATGCCCCTAGCTTTATGATCAATTCTTAACTCATAAAACACAGTGCTTCCCTTTGTTTTCTATTTATTTTTCCTAATTTAACTTCGCCTCAAACAAAAAAAAAATGGGTAGGGTGGTGAAATATCAAACAATGTAAATGAGAATGTTGGATGGACACTTCACCCAAATAAAAAAACAATTACATATTTCCCTAGATAAAAAAACATTAATTGGAGAGATATGTAATTGATTAATGATATTAAAAATGAAAAATATGTAAACTTTCATTTAATATAGTTCATTAAGGGTAAAATAGTCATTTAATAAGAGTTTTTAATGAAAAGGGAAATATGTAATATATATGGGTTAGGGAGGGGAAATATGTAATTATTTTTTTTATTTGAGAAAATACGTAATAAGCTAGCTTAGAAGGGGGAAATATATAAAAATCCCCTTTTTATATAGCCTTGATTATCGTCAGTTTTCTCACAAAAGTTAAATATTGTTACATTTTGTTTTTGGCTAGATATGATAAAACAACTAAAAGTAGGGGTATTAATCGGTTGGGTTTTCAGATTTTTCAAATTGAAAATTTTTAGAAATTGAATAAGAATTCAAACATGAAAAATCGATTTGGATCCGGTTCGATTTCAGGTTAATTTGAATAAATGTATTTTTTTAGCATATCAAAAATTATATAATTCAAAATTGAATCTACGAAGCACATCCAACCGCAACTGCCACACCATTTAGGTGTCTGCGTCTAACTAGTCTGTGCTATGTTCACACCTATAAAGTCCAAACCTCGCGCATGAGGTTAAAACCATAAAGGTTGCTCTTGGCGATGTATCTTTTCTAATCACTTATAGAGAGTTATAAGAATGCTTCATATTTGTCTTGTTGATAAGGACCTTGAACTCTTTCTTTTGTCATTTTTTATGCTCCGTCACTAGGGGCATATCCACTAAGTGATAGTGTACCTCAATATGTTTAGTATCCGCGTGGAACGTTGGGTTCTCGGCTAACTGAATAGCCTATTTGTTATCACAAAACAACTAAACACCATAATTAACTTGTTGATTTAGCTCCTTCAATAAAAGAACTAACCAAACAAGTTCTTGTGTCGCTACTGCCATGGAACTATGCTCTGCATCGGTTGTCAAAAGTGACATCGTGGGTTGACGTTTACTACATGGACTATTACCAATAAAGAAAAAAATATCCCGTGGTGGATCGTCAACCATTTGGAATGCTGACGTTGTCAGCATCACAAAATCCTCTAAGTTCAAGCTTAGACCCCCTCTTAAATTTTTCACCAAGTTGAATTGTTTTTTCCACATACCACAGTGAAAGTTATATTGGGTCGCGTTAGCATTAAGTAGATTAGGCTCCCAATTAACGATCGATATTTAGTTAGGTCTTCAAATATGCTTCCTTCATATGAGTATAGTTTTGTATTAGTGTCAATAGGAGTTGTTGTCACCTTTGACTCCACCATGTTAAATCTTCGAAGTAATTGTTTGCATTAACCTTGTTGATGTAGAACTAACCCCCCACTTCCATACTCCACTTCAAGACTCAAGAAGCTGTTCAATTTGCCTAGATCCTTTATCTTGAACCGAGTATTAAGGTTTTCCTTTAACATAGTTATTTATTCATCAAGATCACTGGTTAATATTAGATCATGAACGTATAGACGATTGCTACCTTACTATCTCAAACTTTAACAAACAAGATCAGATCTTAATTTGTACTTGTAAACCAGTTGTGTTCAAGGAACTCTCCAACCTTCTCGTACCACTCTTGTAGATTGTTTCAACCTTGTTAAAGCAACAAGAGTATGGCAGGGGGAAGGTCCAGGATCAACTCCAAAAGGTAGCTCCTTGGTCGGAATCTGCAATCAAAGAACACCGGTAGTCTTACCGTGAGATGTGGCCTCCCGCATTTGGACTCCGGCATGAAAATCAGTGGATTGATCTTAAGAGTCTAAGTGAAATGAAATGATAATAGTTTAGAGTGAGAATGAGAGAAGTGAACTTACTTTAGGCTGAACAAGACTCTCCTTTTATATGCAGATTGTTCTGCCTAAGGGAGCCTTGTGCCAGCTGGTACCTTCTAGTCCTGGTAAGCTTATCCTCCCTTGATGTTGTTTGCAAGGTTAGCCTTGCCTCTTTAGGTAAGTTTCAGGTTTGTGTGTCTCGGGAACACCTTTATGTGCTTTAGGGAGAAGTCTAATCAGTTTGACTTGTTGGATTCAAGTTCCAAGGTTGTACAGTAACTTTAGCTCCCTGTCACAAGCTGTTGGTGTATTAGCTTCTCGTCGGGAGCCTCCAACTTCTGACTTCCAGCTTCTGGCTTTCAGTTTATGTTTAGCATTCTTTGTTGTTTTCTTGCGATTGTTATTTTTGGTTTTGCTGACTGGGAACTTCGAGTACCCACATCATCAAACCCGTATAACGCTTTTTTGAGCTTACACACATAACCGAGATGAGCATTATTTTCGAAACCAATGCGGTGTTCCATATAAATGGAATGATTCAAATCTCCGTGTAAACATACATTATGCTTTCATTTTTCCAAAATAGTAGTAATCTAATACGTAGTTCTTCTATTTTGTGTACAGACTAGGCATTAGTGCAGTGGTTCCTTGCCAACCCAAGGTTAGGTTGTCAAATGATCATGTTGAAAGAAATATATGTGCCTAGTTAGATTCAGGTAAGCGAAAATATTAGATTACACAGAGGTGGTTAGACAGTAGAGCATGTGAGTTAGTTGAGTTAGTTAGCATATTAGTTGTATATATCTTTTCCTATATATAGAGGTGTTTGTATTGATATTACTTACCACTTATGATATGAGATTGAGATTCTTAAGCCTGATATTCTCTTTATGGTATCAAAACATTTTGTTCCTATAATTCCGGCGAGACATTCAAATCTACGGCCATAATTCCAGCAATCATATTCTTCACACCTCCTGTGATCTCTATTTCTTCCAGCAAAGCTTCGTCTTCTTCTTTAGTATTTTTTTGATCGTAGTCTCCAACAAAACTTCATCTTCTTCGGTGATACTTCATCTTCTCCGACGAATATTTCCAGTCATCATTAATTGCCAATAATAATATGGCATATCCAAGCAACGATCTGCTGAACATAAAAATATTTCATGTTGTTTAAGCTTAATAGAACTAGACGTAATAATGTTGATAGTGGCAGTAACACTCGAAACCCTAATTTTGAACCAGATGGTAGAGAACCGTCGACTTTAACAGTTAATCGAAGAGACTATGGTAGATCTGGTAAATTCGATGATTTCCGTGGTGCATCTTCTGATTCGCATATTTTTCATGGTCTTCAACGATTTGATTTCTTGAAATTGGGATCTAGGGTTTTCAAGTCTAAGAAGAAGTGTGATGATGTAATTAACGCTAATTGTAGCTCACGTTTTTTAATGGATCCACTTCTTGGGCCCAACCCTCAATTTTGGGTCCAGCTCCATCAAATATTGTTAATTCATTTACTTCTCAATCTGTTGGGACTGCTGTTCATAATGGGCCATCTGATTCAGGACTTGGGCCTACTCATTTTGCCACTTTGACTAGTCAAATGAGCTCTCTAGATTTTGGTTTGACTGCTGATTTATCTCTTATATGTGAAAAGGTAGATTCTTGGATTCCTGATTCAGGAGCTAGTACGCATATGACTGTTGATTCTTGTATTATCTTTGATGATGTTCCCTACACAAGCTCTGAGCGAGCCGTTGTGGGCAATGGTATGGCTCTTCCTATTTCTCACATTGGCACTACCTTGCTTCATTTATCTTATCGTACTCTTATCTTAGACATGTTCTTGTGGTTCCTAGCTTAGCCAATAACCATTTATCAATCACGCAGTTATTGATTGATCATCCTATAGCTGTTGTTTTCTAATATCTAGGTCTGTCCATGCAGACTCTTGATGGACAACTCCTCCATCACACACGTAGTAGTCTACATCAGCTATATTCACTTGTTGCTTTCACTTCTATTTCTCGTGAGACTTGGCATTCTCGATTGTGTCATCCGTCTGATGATGTTTTGTCTAGATGTTCATTTTTACATCTGACAAACAAAACCCAACACACACATTATACTGCTTGTAGTGTTTCCAAATCGATTAGATTGCCTTTTACATCGATTGTATCCCATTCTATTTCACCTATACATATTATACATTGTGACATTTGGGGTGCCTCGCCTGTTATGTCTAGAGATGGATACCAATATTTCATTACTTTCATTGATGATTTTAGTCGACTTACATGGATGTATCCTTTGATTTATCGTTCTCAAGCGATTGATTGCTTTCGACATTTCAAACCACTTGTTGAGAACACCTTCTCCTATACCATCAAACATCTTCAGTGTGATGGTGCTCCTGAGCTCATTCGTGGTTCTATAGCTCATTTTCTTTCAAATTCTAGCATTGCTTATTGCATTTCATGTCCCTATACTCCTCAACAGAATGGGGTTGCTGAGCGGAAAAAACTGCCATCTTTCTGAGTTAGCTCGAGCTTTATTGTTTTATCCTCGGTTACCAAAGAAATTCTGGTATGATGCATATGCCATTGTTCCCTTTCTTATTAACCGGTTACCGTCACTGGTTCTTCATCACTCATCTCCTTACGAGGTCCTATTTGATCTCGTCCCGATTACTCTCAGCTTCGTACCTTTGGGTGTTTGTGCTATTGGTTTCTAGGTGATACATGAGCGGATAAACATCCACCCAAGTCTACTCCATGTATCTTTGTTGGCTATGTTCCATCCTATCTTGGTTATCTCTGTTATGATTCTCATATGTCTCGTACGTATACATCTCGTCATGTTTGATTCCATGAGTCTATGTTTGACATTCAAGTGAGTTTACTACTCCCACACCTTCTTCAGATTCTATTCCTTTCTTCATTCCTCCTCCTTTGCTTCCGACTTTTGTTTCTTCTTCTTCTTCCTCTTCATCTCCCCCTATTATTCCTTCTTCATCATCTCATGTTATTTCCTCACATGTTGTTTCTTCTTTTATTTTTCCTTCTTCTCCTCTTCCTACTGTTCTGACTCACCCAATGGGTACACGATCTTGTGATCATACTTGACAGCCGCACCAGTTTCCAGATCATGTTCTTCTTCATGTCTCCACTACTCCCACCACTGAGCCTTCCACGTTTTGACAAGATCAACAATACTCTATTTGGTGGGATACGATGCATGCTGAGATTGATGCTCTTCATGCCCAAGTCTGGTTCAGGCTCCCACTAACGATAACATTGTTGGTTGTAAGTGGGTTTACATGATTAAATATAATCCTGATGGATCGGTGAGTCGCTATAAAGCCCGACGTGTTGCCAAGGGCTGTAATCAAACTGAGGGTATTGACTACACCGAGACTTTTAGTCCTGTAGTCAAACCCACTACTATTCTTCTTGTTTTTTCAGTCTCCTTTTCTCGAGGATGGTCTAGTCGTCAGGTTGATGTCAACAATGTGTTCTTACATGGGGATCTTTCTGAGATTGTGTATATGACACAACCCCCAGGCTTTGTTGACTCATCTAGACCACATTATGTTTGTCGTTTGCAAAAGGCTCTTTATGGCCTAAAGTTGGCTCCTGAGCTTGGTTTTCTAAGCTATCCACTACTCTACTTGGTTTTGGTTTTACTTGGTGTCTTTCAGATGTATCTATCTTTGTTTATAGTCGGGATTCAATACTTTGTTATGTCTTGATCTACGTTGATGAAATCATTGTTATTGGGAACTCTTCTGATTTTTATTACGGGCTTGATTGGGCACTTGCATTCTCAGTTTGCGCTCAAGGATTTGGGGCAGTTGTCATATTTTCTGGGTATTCAGGCTACATTTTCTGAGGATGTTTTACATTTATCTTAGCAGCACTATTTACTTGATTTACTACAGCGCATTGGTCTTGCTGATTGTCGGCCATAATCTACCCCGGTCTCTTCTAGTAGACAACTTTGTCGACATGGTGATCATTTGTCTGACCCTACTATGTATCGGAGCACTGGTGGTGCCAGTGTTGCAGAAATCGGCCTAGGCGGCCGATTAATCGGCGCCTAGGCGCTAGGCGGCTACTTACTGCCTAATTTTGAGCTAGTCGGTCAATTAATCGGCCATGGTCAAAGTCGGTCAAAGGCGGTACCTAGGCGGTCAAAAATCGGATTAAACGGACTATATTAATCGGTCAAAGGCGGTACCTAGGCGGTCAAAATTGGTCAAAATCGGTCAAAATCGAACCATACTATTTGAAACTTGAAGTATTTATGTGAATTTTTAAGTATTATTTTTATATTATTGGGTATATATATATATATATATATATATATATATATATATATAATTTTGAAAAAAATACATATAAAAATCCCATTCCGATTAATCCCTAGGCGGTACCTCACCGCCCGACTAGCGCCTAGCGCCTTCTACAACATTGGTTTGTGCATTACAATATCTTGTGTTGACACGACTAGAGATTGCTTAAGCGGTCAGTAAGGTGTCACAGTTTCTTCAGACACCTAGTGATCGACACTGGGTCGTTGTCAAGCAGATTTTGCGGTATCTTAAGGGTACAGTTTCTCATGGGTTATGTATACATCGGTCTACTTGTGTTGATTTACATGCTTATTGTAATGCTAACTGGGTTGTATGTCCCAATGATCGACGTTCTACCACATGTTATTGTGTCTTTCTTGGACCCAACCTTATTAGTTGGAGTTCCAAGAAACAACATACGGTTGTTAGGTCGAGTATAAAGGCTGAGTATCGAGCGCTTGCACATACAACTACTGAGTTACGATGGATTACATCTATATTACATGAGTTTCATATCACGATGACTTGTCCACCGTATCTTTGGTGTGACAATATTGGAACTACATATCTTGCAGTCAACCCGGTGTTTCATCAGCGCACCAAACACTTGGAGAATTGACTTGCATTTTATTCGTGACATGGTTTTGGGTGGTACTTTACATGTTCAGTGTGTTCCCACTACATTTCAGATTGCAGATATTTTGACCAAAAAATTGTCTGGTGTTCGTTTCGACACTCTGAGGTCCAGGGTTCACGTGGATGCTCCCCGTTCAGCTTGAGAAGGCATAATAGAGTATATAAAGGTGGTTAGACTGTTAGAGCATGTGAGTTAGTTGAGTTAGTTAGCATGATTAGTTGTATAGATCTTTTCCTATATATAGAGGTGATTGTATTGATATTACTTACCACTTATGATATGAGATTTAGATTCTTAAGCCCGATATTCTCTTTAAAAAATATTCCAAAAATGAGGAGGAAAATCTCCCGACTCCAAGAGATAATTGGGCACGTGATGAAGATGATGACGATGAACCTACAAGCAGAACTAAAGCATTTGTTAAGAAGTAAACATCAAGCTTGCCATCATCACAGCCACCAACTAAGAAACACAAGAAAGTGTCATCTTGATTCAAGTCACTTCGTTATCTTTTCAAGTTTTTTTTAATATATCAAATTAGATTCATATTGTCTTTTGTTTGTATTGTAGTTAAAAAGCTAACTGAACGGTGAAGTTCAAAACTAGTGTGCATGCTGCCTAATGTCTGTTGCTTCAACATTAGCAATCAGCAACAATCACGGTTGCGCCCACCAGTCAATATGGTTATTTTTACATAGTTTCTGGTTTCTTTTTTGATATCTTGTTAGCCTCGTGATTATGTTTAACTATGCTGGAAACAATCAATAGTTATTACATATTAATATTCACTACATGGTAGGTGGGTCGGATTGGTGACCGGGTTACCATCGATGTTTACAAATATCTTTAAAAGATGTTTGATATTTCCTGACAATTGGATACCGTTTGAGATTTTACAAGCAGTCATTTTCATGGTACTAAATGGTTAAAAAGTGCCAAAGTGTTGTCTCCAGTAAAGTGAAACTAGAAAAGGCTCCATTATGTGTGTGCATACTTGTATAGATGGAAGTACAAAGTCCATTAATCACTTTAGAAGTCCATGGTGGTGATCACTGATCAGTGGACTTCAGGAATTCCATGGTCCCATTCAGCGAACTTCAGGGAAGTCCACGGTGGCGATGAGCGGAATTTAGAAGTCCATAGACACCTGCAGCGGACTTGGCCAGCCATGGAAGGAGTTCGGAACCTTCATTCTGATACACCCAGATCCATCTTCAAGTCCGCTAACCCATTCAATGAACTACGTAGTTTCACTTTCAGAAAACATTCCCATCTAGTTCACTTAATCAATGCCTGAACCACCTATTCTTGCCAAGAAAAAAAAATTATGTACGATTTGATTTTTTTTTTTTTTTTTTTTTTTTTTTGCAATAACAGTGTCCTCTTGTGAATTGCAACACATAAAATAAATATTATATATAATATTCCTTTATAGCTAGACAATTTAGTAGAATAGCAGAATCCAGAAAGCTCACCACACGTCAACACCCAACACATTTCTTTGAATCTTTTATAGTCATCGTCTTTCTCATTTCAACTCCTAACCAGTTAGTGACCCGAGTTCATTAAAAATTTTCCTATAAGTTCTTCACCCATCTCTCTATATTTAAATAGCTGTACCATTTCAAGGGTCAAACTTACATTTTTTTTTTAAAGGTGTGAATTATTCGCGAATGTCGGGAGGTCTAGCATACGTTGTCTTAACCGGGTCCGCGCTAGAGAGCCCCCTCGCACAATAGATCCCCAATTTAAACCCCTCAATGAGAAACCCCTATCACCAAGACTCGAACTTGAGACCTTGAGGGGAAAACTCACCCGGGCCCACCATAAGTGGAACTTAAATACCCGTGGTCACCACTAGAGCACTAGTGATGGTTAAGGGTCAAACTTACATAAACAAGTAAAAGAGTTGAGAAATTCTTTTTTCTATAAAACTAGTACTTAGACTCGCGAGCGTTGCTGCGCGGGTACATAGCAAACATCGAAAGAATTAGTCCAAATGTTATGTGATACGTTAACCATTTGAAAACGCGCCTTTTGACGTACCCAGGTTAACTAAATAATATTGTGATTGGATTAAAAATGTAAAGTAAAATTTATATCGTTCAATCATAACGTATTTGTATGTGAGCCGACTCATATATAGGAAACGTAAAACAAACACAATTAAGGGTTGAAATTGTACCTCTATCACGTTGTGATGGGGTGGAAAAGTAGAGTAACTTGAATTTATATCGTCCAGTCCAATGAGAACATACTATATTTGACCCTATTTGATTCGGAACTAAATTTACAGCGAAACGTAGACCTACTGGAAACGTACATAAAATAAGCACGAAAACATATTATATTTGACCCGACTTGTTTCAAAAAAAAAAAAGTTTGCGTCGAAACGTAGACCTACTGAAAACGTACATAAATTAAGCATGAAAACGTATTATATTTGATCTGACTTGTTTCTAAAAAAAGTTTACGTTAAAACGTAGACTACAATATGAGGGAGTTGTAAAATGGAGTAATAACGTGGGGGTTAAAACTGCAATTTTTACAGTTGAGGTGTGGTGAAATTTGCAATTTTCAAAAGCTAAGAAGTTGTAAAATAGAGTAATAACTAGGAAAAGTACCCGCCGCGTTGCGGCCGGGTTCCTGAAAAACAACACACAATGTAGCAAGATTGTGATACAAGGTGGCACTAATATTTGACTTATTTTTAAAAAGACTCACTGGTTGTGACAAATTTAGTATCCAAGATGACAGCAACCTTTCCTTTCACATCACCAATCAGATTCCAATACCTAAAATTACATAAAACAAAAGATATTAGAAAAAAGTTCATAGATAATTAGATTTTATCACAGGGGAAACTAAATTGAAAACCAATACCGAATTAACAATACCTTATCTTTTCCTCTGAAACATGGGTAGTAGGATTACCATAACGCCCTTACTCAAAGCTAACAGCCCTTTTTCCTGGTTTATAACCAAAAGTGTATTTACAGATTATATTTCTACATTTTCCGACAACTTTCTCATCAGCTTAATGGCATCTTAACTTAATTGTACTGATTTGAATTTAAAATAAAACATAATGAAATTAGATTGCTCAGAAGGATCCATTGGTTGTTTCCAATCATGACTCATAAAATAAGTAGATTTCAACATCACTGCAGCTCTAAATCATTCAACAAAATTGAAATTCAAGTCATAAAAGTGGTTTGTAGAACAGATAAAGGTTATAAATACCAGGAAAATGTTGATCATTGGCATTCTAGAATGAACTGGCACATGAACAAATGATAATCAATACTTGTATGGTACATGGCTGATGGTAAAAGGCAGCACCAGACTTTGACCTTTGACCTGAAAAGCCAAAATTTGGAAAAAGGTAAACTAAGCTCCTTAGTTAGCATGATCATGGATTGTTCATAACACTAATTTTCAAATACACAGACTAATCTTATTATCAAAGAGTTTTATACATTTAAAAATAATACCATGAGCATAAAACCGCCGGTGATACCAGATGGCTGAAATGTTGTTAATTTAACCAAACCACTGCAAAAAGGAATCCCGATACAAAGATAAACAAAAATTGGACATGATGATGGATTACATAGTAAGTCAACAAAAGTTGTACAAACTTCAAGCTTAGAAGTAAAAATCGACATTCTATTAACCTTTTTTCCAACAACATGTTGCAGTGTCAGTCCTAACACGCCCTAATAGCGTTTTTTATCTATAACTAAAGAGATCCAAGATCGATAACAGGCCGAGTCAACACAATTTTAAATAATAATGTGGAACGAAAATGATAAATATACTGAATAAATTCCTTTTTCCCTAATCAGACGTATCAATTAAAGGTTGCCTATGTGATTTGTTCCTTTTCCCTTATCACACGAAACCCTAACCAATCAATCATTTACAATCAGATATGAAATTTCATTACGTTACGATTTATCTCAATCAACAATTTAAATCGGGTTACCAGAAAGCATCTTGACAGCATAACTCCTTGAACAAACCATGACGAAGAACAAACAATCCACGCGGTCGGCCACATCCCTATAGCCATGACCGTTGTAAACACCAAACATGACCCGACTTGACTAAAAACCGAGGGTTTCTACATCTTCCCTTGTACGATTGGGAGGCGAGCATGCGCCGGGGCCAGTCGCCGGATACTCGCCGGCTCCAGATCTGTCTGTTTCTTCCGAATCCCTTTTTCTCGCTCTTTCTTGTCTTCGTTCTCACTCTTTCTTTCTCTTCGCTCTCCCCCTCTTCCTTTGTATCACTCTATTTCTTTCATCTGATGCGACGACCCCCTTTCTCCTCTTTTAAGAAAGAGGTGACAAGTGTCGTTTGAGAAAAAGGAAAGGTGAAGTAAGCAGGTGAAGCACCCTAAACCATCGCTGTCGGGCTACACTGTCGTAGCTCCGCCTCAAACCACCGTGGATCCGTCGTCATTTGAGACTGGAACCTCTCGGTTTCCTTTCTTCTCTGCCCTTTCTTATTTGGGGCTCTCTGACTCTCTCTTTCTCTTTTGCTTAAACAACACCCACGACTTTAGGTATTGGAAGGAAGGTGTGGAGAAGACGCCCATAAAATAAGTAAAGCCTCTCGTACAACACACTAATGCACAAAGTTGTTGCAAATTGGAGTATATATAAATGTAGGGTTAAAATTGCATTTTATAAAAGTCAAGGATTTGTATGGTGGGTGGAAAAATAGAGAGGCTATTTGTGTAAAAGCCAAAAAAGGAGGAACATTTGTGGCTACAAATCAAAGTCTAAAAGGGAGGAATGATTGTGTAAATGTAACCGACATTCACATTTAAGATAGTATAAATTTCAAGGGATGTTTTGTACTTTGCCATGAAAGTTTAGAGGTAAGCTGTGCACCCATAGGATACACATAGATCCGCCATGCCAAAAAGCAACCCACATGCACCAGACGGTTGCTCAGTGTTTCTAAAGATTTGTAAAAATCTGATACGCGAGCTAACTTTTTTTTTTTTGAAAAGAAAACTTCATTAAAACATCTCCGACCCAATCGGGCAAAAGGCCAAACAAACAACAGCACCCCCGACCCAAACGAGCAAAGGGCAAACTGAAATTACAACATATACAAAGGGTATTTACACCACTCCGTCCATATGATATAATTACATGGATATCTACTTTTAAACCAAGCATAACCTCTATATTTTATCTCCTCGATGATATCATGCAGACTACCAACTTTCTGATTAAACACCACCTCGTTCCCAGTAGCGGATCTAAGGGTGTTTTGGGGGTTCCCGGGAACCCCCTCGGTTTGAAAAAAAAATAAAAAAATAGTGGAAATTTTATATGGTTTAAAAAAAATAGTGAGAATTAGTGAAAATCTACCAAAAGGAACCCGGTGAAGAAAATTTCTGGATCGCCACTGCTCGTTCCTTTCTTTCCATATGCACCAGCATACGATAATAGCCAACCCATAAGTCACCATTTCCGCCACGGTCTATTGGTCTATGATTACGTCATCCTAGAAATTAGGCTTTTTATAATCTCCTTATTATGATGACGTCATCCTAAAAATTGGGCTTTTTTATAATCTTCTTAGGGGAGTGAGGGTGGTCACTAGTGATGGAATTACATCACTCACAATATCCAATCATGTTACGCCATGTCAGCAACCATTTTTCCATCACTCACAACTTTTTTTTAGTGGCGGTGGTCATCACTCACCACCACACCCAACAATTCCCCCCCAACCAACAACTACCCTCACAACCAACAACTATCACGCCGTGAAAAAAATCACGGAATCGCCCCAACGCTAAACTATCACGCGTGGAAAAGGGAGTGGCGGTGGAAGTTTTGTTTTTCCACGCGTTGTTTTTTCCCATCACGGTGGAATAACGCAGTGCCCCCAGTGCCCTTATATTTAAGATGCGATATTTGGACTTTTTTTAACAGCTCAAATTATTTAAGATTTTGGCCATGATATTTGGACTTTTTTTAACAGGTCAAATATTTGGATATAAAGATGATGTTTAGAATTCCGCATATATATCACAGTGTGATCGTGAATCGTAATCTACCATCGTCTTCAACCTGTAGATTTAGGGTTTTTGATCAGAAAATATGGAACCTGAAACCAAGAAGAGGAAAATCTTCCGTCCACCTCCTCGCCGGTTAGTAATCTCATCCGAATTTTTCTGTCATTGCTGGTTCTTCGTTAAAAGAAATAACTCTTCATTTTTGTCTGCAAAATGATGAATAAGTTATTACGAAGTTCAAATGCATCAATACCTGAGTATTAACATTGAAATCTGAATCCTAATTATGTGATTGCCATTTGTTAATTTGATTCGTCCAAATATTAGGTCAAAATTACGTGGTTGTATTATATTGATTTTGGGTATAGCAAGTTTATAGAAGTTATATTATATCATTTTACTGGAATATATTTGTATATATGTTGTTCTAGGTGATTAATTGCTCAAATTAAAGGAGTCTAAACATTCATTATTCCTTTTTGATCAATTTTTGGGGATAAAGTCATGGCTGTAAAATTCGCAAGGCGCTAGTCACGCGATGGGGCACCGACTAGCGATTAATCAGGATTAATAGGGATTAATCGATTGGAATTTATATGTAAATTTTCAAATATATACATATATATATAGACACACATATACATAGTTTTTTAAAGATTATGTATAATTTTACAAACTTATTTATTGAATTGGATTAATAAGTATAATTTTTCAAATACTTTAAAGATTTTGACCGAAGTTTTACAGATTTTGACTGCATTTGACTCGAACCGATTTCAGGTTCGACTAGGTGAAATTTAATCGGTAAGCAATTTTTACAACACTGGATAAAGCGTCTCATGTGGTTCATCTTTATCTTTCGGCTGACGTTATTCAAATGAAAATTCGAACCATGCATTTTAGCCTTTAAATAGTGAATCCTTTGATGGTGAGTCTGACATTGGTTTATTTCTAGTGCAGCTCCTTCACCTACCGAAAAGAAAGATCCTGCAGTTTCAACAGCAACAGTTAAGTCAGTGGTATGCATTTTCTTTGGGTATTTTGTCTTTTTGCACTATTGCGGAATGTTATGAGTGGTTATACGAATAGCGCATGGTTAATTGTAGGTTAATGTGGCTCAAACTGGAGTAGTGGTTGATTTGAGGATTCAACAAGCAAAGAATCATGCAATTGCACAGGCTCAACAGGATGGGTCGAAAGCAAATTTCAGAATATTTGATTCAGCGTTTGGGAACTTTCTGGTGCCTGTTGTTCCAACCCGTGCAGAACTTGGTGGATGATCACTCAGGCATGTTATACTAATTCATACTTCCTAACTTAGCAGTTTGAAATACCAACTCGTATTCAGATTTGAGTCAGCTACCTTATATGGCATGTGGTTAAAAGTATCTATGAAGTTTAGTAGATGTAGATCATACCGTTGTCACATTGTATTAAATTTTGGGTTCTTGGAATATGTTGACATTTCATGTTTGCTATATTAACACAAATATCAGTTAATTCTATATGCCTGAAATATGTCTTGTAAAATTGAACTTTTAATGTAAGCAATTGGGAGCTCTATTCTTTAGGAAAAACGTCAACATTGATGCATAGATTAATGATGAGACCAAATATATGTAGGTTAACCATGCAAGAATCCCTTATGCAGCCCTTTTGATTCGTCATCGTTTATCTCCGGAAATGTTGAGAGCATCGATGTAGCAGAAAACACTAATCAAGTTAGCATTTTAATATACTTACTTTTTTGTGTCTTATATCGCTTTATTTAAATATAATTTTCTACTTTAATCATCATACATATAAAAATGGCATGAAGTAATAATAATCATCATCATCATCATTGGTGGTCTTCATGACATACGACCTGAACCATAACAATCTAACCTTAATAATCTAAAAATATATTTTTAACATCCTCGTCGAGCTAAGTGATATAGCCACACAAAGCTTGGACCGAAAAGCCAAAGGGAGAAACACAAAGACCCTTGGTAAGAACATCAACATGCTCCATGTGGTATGTGTTAGGAGTATCACGGCTGATTAGATCAATAACTGCCTGCTCACGAGACCTGAGCAAACTCACAATAGCTGAGATTGCTACTGTTCTGCTGATGTTAATCGGCTGCTGAACTGCTCTACTGCTCTTGATTGAAACTGCTGTCGCTACTGATCTGATCGAACTGCTTCTGCTACTGATTTGATCTTAGTGTACTAGTAAGACTGACCAGCTGATCGCCGGACCTGCTGATGATAGGCTGCAACTGTTCTGATCCATTGCAGTCTATAAACCCCAGCATAGCAAATTTTCGGGGACTCCTAAGAAATAATCCCATTTTTCTTAAATTTTAAAATTTATTCCCCTATTACCCCTCATAGAGCTTTCTTAGTTTTTTTGCAACATATTTCCATTTCCAATAATGGCAAACCCCATGAAGGGTAATAGTTACTTCATGCAATTCGTTAGTGGTGGCGGCCAGCAACATGCTATTGGCTAATAGTGGCGGCCACCACTTTTTTTATTATTTTTTTGCTTTCCTCATGTAGTATTTTATTTTATATATCTACAAAACCCCATGGTGGGGAATAGTGGTGGCAACCTTTGTGGCAGTTGGCTATTGGTAGGTTTTTTTTTCATTGGTTTAGCCAAATTATGAATTTGCCCCGTTTAATTTACAGTTTTGTCTTTGATTTTGTTTTTTTTTCCTACCTAAATTACGATTTTGCCCTCAGCTCAAATTTACATTTTTGCCTTTGTTTTTGTTTTTTTTCTTGTCAAATTACGATTTTGTCCCCAGTGTAAAATTACAGACATACCATCGTTTTAGTTTTTTTTGACAAAACTATGGTAGTGTTTTGTTTTAGTTGCTTGGCTCAGTGTAATTTTTATTCATGTCAAGCGGCTGCCTGGCACATGCTCATTTGTCCCGAAAAATTACAATTTAGCCCCAAGTTTAAAATTATAGTCTTACCATCGTTTTAGTTTTTAACAAATGTATGGTAGTGTTTTGTTTTAATTGGTTGACTGATAGAACCCAAAATCAAACAAAACTAACTGATAGATTTTATTGTTGTAAATTGAAATACTACAAGATAGAAGACCCGATTCGAGATGGGTTAATCTCCAAGAACAAAGGTCTAGATACCCAATTAGATAATAATCATCAACATAATCCCCAAAAACTAGAACAAAGATATAAATAAGCAATAATAGCAGTAATAGCTGGCCCTTCAGCTCCCGAAATAACTGGCCCTTCAGCTCCCATTTACCCATCAGTTTCCCTTTTCAATAACTGCTTTGACCCATTAATAAATCTGACCCTAATACCTACCCGTATAGGAATCGGGTTTGTATCAATACATCCTGCCCCGATAATCGACTTGTCCTCAAGTCGAAAAGAAGGTAATTGGCGCACCAAGCAATGAGCCATTCAATTGTAGGCTGACCACCTTCATGGACCTATCTATAAGCTAAAACTTGTGTTTTCTCGGGACCGAATTTAGGTGCAGCCCAGAAAGAATTCTGTGCATTAGAATTTGGCATTCGAAAGTCGGTATTGATATCTGTTAGCTTTGCTGGCCAATCTACTTTGTCATCCATCCAACCCTTGATTACCTTTTGAAACGACCTGTCAAGTTGTTTCTTATCCGTCTGAGTCTTCATGTAATCCTTGTGTGAGTAACCACATAGTGACTTCAGGACGGCATCCCTGCTGAATAATTTTTGCTCTAATTTTGCATTCTGCGTCTCTCCATGATTCTCGTGTTCCTCGGTTCCTCCTCTTCTGGACTGGCCTGAGCATTTGTTTCATCTGCAACTTCTAGCATTTTTTTCTCCAAATCTGAAATTAGAGGGGACTGACTTTTGGTTTCTGCGATAGTTATAGGTGTTGCTACAGGCATGGAAACGTCGCTAGGAATTTCCTCCATTCCCAAATTTATCACTGGATCCTGGTTTTCATCCTCAACTTCCTTTATTGCATCTGTTCGTCGTTCTAGCCAAGCTTCCTTGATTGCTGCTATATCCTTCTTCAAGTCTATCAAAGAATCAAGCTTAGCAATAATGATTGCCAACTGGTGAGCGATTAGGTCTGGATGAACACCGCCTTCCTTCTGATTATTCCGGGTCTGGTCCATCTTTGATTTCCCGGCAATGGAACCAAATGATAGAACCCAAAATCAAACAAAACTAACTGATAGATTTTATTGTTGTAAATTGAAATACTACAAATAGAAGACCCGATTCGAGATGGGTTAATCTCCAAGAACAAAGGTATAGATACCCAATTAGATAATAATCATCAACATAATCCCCAAAAACTAGAACAAAGATATAAATAAGCAATAATAGCAGTAATAGCTGGCCCTTCAGCTCCCGTAATAACTGGCCCTTCAGCTCCCATTTACCCATCAGTTTTCCTTTTCAATAACTGCTTTGACCCATTAATAAATCTGACCCTAATACCTACCCGTATAGGAATCGGGTTTGTATCATTGACTCAATTTTTTATTTTTTATTTTTTTTTGAGATCATGTTATGAGTAGTATGTACAAGTAACCGAAACACAGACGTACATGTCATGAGAAAGAAAATATTCGGCTTATTGGCCCGCAACGCGGGCGGGACAAAAACTAGTTTTAATACAATTGAGAGAGAATAAAGCATAGGGGGTTGGACAACATTTAATTACTGTATCAGCGGTGGATCTATGATAATACACTAGAACATCGAACTTTATTTTATGGTCAACATGAAGTTCGTTTGAACTTCATAACGTGAGCGTAATCACGATGGTTTTAGTCTCTTGTGACTATACCTACTGATTACCACGTTGTTTAGGTGTAGTGACGAGTCGTAGTTTCGCCCAAAATGCGTATTCTTGCGTATTTTGTAACCAAACTACTGTTAGGTATCAAAACCGTTTGTTTTCATACCAAACCTGTTTTCTAAATTCGTTAAACATGTTTCAACATGTTTAGCTCGTCACTTTAGGTTTAGTGCTTATGTAGGGTCGTAAGGTAAGCGGTCTAAACAACCGCTTATACTTTCGAACCCGACCTATTTGGTCGATCATTAGGATCCGACCAAACACACTAGGTGACCATAATTGTATAGGGAATAACCTTCCGATGTTATACCTTATGGTCACGTCGTTTAGTTAGTTGTATGATAGGTAGTTTATATGCCTTAGGAAAATTACCAAAATGCCATTTTTACGCCAAAATTCATTTTAAGCATATGTAACATAATTTTTGACATCTAAACTGATTAGGCAACAATATTAGACATGTTAAGGCATATATTACTTGTCATAGGACTAGTTAGGCGGTCCAAACGCGTTTTACGCGAACGACGCGTTAAAGTAACATAAGCTACCTAAACGGGTCGTAATGGGTCGTAAGCACTTAGGATAGGTTTCGTTTTAGAATGTAGGCTTTTTTAAACCATATTACATGAGTTCCTATACTCATTTGGTTTACGAAACCTCATTCTACCCGATCTTCCGATTTAGGTCCGTTTGTTTACATAGTTACCTATATTAGGTGCAGTTTGATTCCGTGATCCCTCTAGCTTTGCTTGGTTGTTGTTCAAGACTTCTAAGCACTCTCAAATGAGTACATAGTCCCATCTTTTACTATTTTCCAAACATTTTGGGGTGAAACACATGTGCCTACTTGTTACTTTCGTGCTTTCCATGTTTTCATATCATATACTTGCTATGTTCATTAGTACACTATTAGTACATGATTTCATTACGTTTTTGCTATGTATGTCCATTTAGTGCATACTTAGTACATCGTTTTACATTACATTTTATGCTATGTATGTCCATTTAGTGCATACTTAGTACATTGTTGTACATTTCATTCTATGCTATGTATGTCCATTTAGTGCATACTTAGTACATTGTTTTACATTTCATTTCATGCTATGTATGTCCATCTGTTGCATACTTAGTACATTATTTTCATAAAACATGCTTACATTTTGGTATGACATTTGGTTTGTTTAAATGGCTCAAAAATACATTCATTAACATTAGCTGCGCCGTTCGTTAGTAGGTAGTACCATAGGAATTGACAACTCTCGTTCCTGACATCCTAGGTATGTTTGGATGGAAAGAATGACTGAATTCGATAAACATAACTCAGATAAATCTTTAATTCGTTTAAAGGTTTATCGCCACAGTCTCAAGGCTTGAATGTATGCATTTTCACAACACCGCATAGATGTTTGTATCAGTAAAGCATGCATTATTTTACAAAACATAAATTTTGATTATAATTTATCAATTGCATTGTTTTGTACATTTCTTTCTTATAGGGTCGAGTAAATGTTTTTAATCAATAAAGACTTTTTATTCACTCTACATTACATTTGTTTACACAATAACATTTCAACATTTGTTTAAAACATTACATTTAGTTATACATAAACATTTTTACATTGATGGTTTGTTTGGGTAAGTAATTTAAGTAACGAGACGTGTGTAATATGATACAAGCATGGTGGATACGCCGCCGATACTTCCTATATATAAGTGCTTGTATGATATTACATATCGTAACGTTATTTAAACCATTTCAATTTTGACAAATTACATTTTACACAAATTAACATATCTTTACAAAACATTGTTTTATAAACAACACATTTTATACATATTCATTTTAGTTGGTTATTTATTTAACCATACATATTTCTTTTATATCATCTGTTTCTTTATCGATTTTTATATGATTTATAAAACCAAAACATTTTACAAGGATCATGACTGACTTTTGTTAAACAATTTTTTCTAAACTTATAAGTCATGAATCCTAAATCAATAAAACTTATGTATCTCACATGCATTTTTATGCTGACGTACCTATTTTCGCATGTGTTTCAGAAAATGATGCATATGATTGATCAAGTTACACATAGGCAGACTCGGGCCTTTGTGACATTAAAAGATGAAAGACTAGTTAATTATGTTATACTTCTTTGTTGTTGAGACATTGTAATTTCTTTTAATTAATAAAACAACATTTAAATTTCCATGTGTTACGAAACAATGATTCTGTTACAACACTCTTCGACGATTCCTTGTTTTACGTGGTCGGGGTGTGACACATAACACATATAAAAAACCACTAAATAACACATATAAAAAAAAACCTTTAAAACAGATATAGTTACTATTCATTCACTTTGTCTATTAACAGTATACAATAGGAGATGCCGAGATGGTGATTTACACAACTTTTCAGATGAAATATGCAAATTATAGATTCCGAAGGGGTAGAATCTAAAATATAGCAACTTGTGTATGACTGTATGGTCCAATCACTAGGAAATTGGAAATTTCCAAAGTCATCATCAAAAAGGTCGTCATCATCACGTTATGCACAACGGCCGTAATGGTTGGTTGGTTTGTTTGTTTTTTTCTTTCTTTTTTTAATTTGAAGGTTTTCTTGATGTTAAAATAAGTGAAAATTATAGTTTATGTAAATATAAACAATTGATTCCATTATTTAGCTTGATAAAGGGATTAGTTGGAATAGATTGTGTAGACATCAAATCTTGTGAAATATAGTGGTGGAAATTTACAAGACTGGTGAAATGGCGTCCCATTCCACACGGGTATTGTTGAATTGGGTTCACACATATATCCAAACAATCCAGACTCACGTCAGTTACCACACTCACGCCCGAGACCTTAACGCCCTTATGGCCCCCCTTTAGGGAGCTACATTGCACACAACCTATTTGAAATAGATATTATGAGATACAGATGCCTTTGAAAAGATCTTTGTCTGATCAAACACACATCAAATATATATTCAGACATGACTTTGATATGTCTGGAGTTACGTCTTTAAATGAAGTGTAATCATGATTACAATAATAATATAATGAGTGATGATGCCCTCAAGATATCATTATATGGCAACTATCTTCCATGTACCTAACATTACAAGTTTACAAGTATGACTTATCGAAAGTCATCTCTACCATCTAGATGACCATAATCCCCTTTGATTTCCACTTCCTGCGAATCATAACAATTGCTCACAGCCTCACAAGACTTGAAAACTAAAATCAAAAAGTTTGTTCAACCAAACGTGCACCGGTCTAATTTATGAAGATTCATTATTATGGTGCACTAACTTTATGATGGTTCACTATTATCACTTCTATTATTGTGATTTTGCGTATATAGAGGGTTTGAGCCCTAACACTGCAAACAAAAGTTTGAAGATTAAATCTTAGACCATGTGTAGTGGTAATGCACTTACCCTTGGGCGTTTTGCGTCATGTGGCAGCCCAGTCATCAATGAGGCATTATGGGGCATTTTCTAAAATGGGTGTAGTGGGGATGTGTGCATTGTGGTGTAATAGAATTAAATAAAAAGAAAACCATAAAAAATGTTATGGGACAAATGGAGCGTGGGAACAGGTGATTGGCCAAAAGAATTAAAGCAGGGCGCTGAAAAAAAACGCTATTACATAGAATAAACATAAAGTGTAAGTTATTACGTAAAATGAACATAAATTGTTGCTAGTAACCAGGTTAAAAACAACAAGGCATTGCGTTACAAAAAAATAAATAAATAAATAAATAAACAAATAGTGCTAGATTATGTGCTGGAGTGGCATTTCAATGAAATATCAGTCTCTTTCTCCCTACATCTCTTTCTCTTATGGTTTGCTATTAGGTTAGTAGGTCGTTGTTTCACAACACGTTATCAGCACGAATTGCATTCTGAAGTTGGATCGTATTAGCGTAAGCGTTGTTGCTTCACGAGGACAGACAAGTGTTTTCGTCGGTTTCTTGTACGGTACATCCTTTTACATTCTTCATGTTATTTAATTGATCATTCTATGTGTGCGTCTAGATTTATCTTGTTATTATAAATCATATTCTTGTGATAACCTAAAAGTAAGATGTTAGATTACCTATAAGTAAGAGGTTGGATGATTACAATCAATTACTATTATTGTTTTAAAATTGATTGATCTGTATTCTTAATTGACAAAGAACACACATAACACTAATAGAGAAGTAATTAGATTTTCAAGTCGTATTAGATTTATTGGTCTAGCTTTAATTTTTTTAATTTGCGTTATTTTTTTTTCCCAAGTTTATGTAAATTTACGGTGGCTTAGAGAATTTACCATCATGTTTCTTTCTTTCAATTGCCATTTATATTCTTTAAAACAAGTCTAATTATATTCCATTATTATAATTTAAGTCATATTGAGATACTGGTATTTAGTAATTAATTTTGGTTCTATGATGACACTTCATCATATATAATTTCTTGATACACAATCTTGGATGTTTTATCATCAGTGTTGATTTTTTTTTTAATCCATAAGTGATTCATGCCAACAGGATCTTTAATTAGTATGTCCAGTTGCATTGTTAGTTGTATTTCTGTATATCTTCTGTTTTACAAGCCTTTTAAACAAAATCAAAATTTTAAGAGTTGACTCTTAGCAAAGTCAACGCTGACTTTGACCCCAAAAAAAAAATTTAAAGCTACGAAGGTTTGGGAGAAAATTAAGAGTCAATCTGCTTGCTTCATTAAATCTAGGGGTGTTCACGATCTGGTTTTGACGGTTTTTAAGTCAAACTGTGAGTCAAACCGGTGGTAATGGTTTAATTTGTTATCGAAAGCCAAAATCGAACCATTGAAGTTTAAAACGAACCAAACCGAACCGTGACCAACGGTGTGGTTCCGGTTTGGTTTCTTGGTTTCGGTTTTATTAGGGTCTTATATGAAATTCACAATACACAAATAAAAGATAAACAAACATGTCCAGAAAATGATAAAAACAAGTTAGAAGACCCGATTCGAGATGGGTTAATCTCCAAGAACAAAGGTCTAGATACCCAATTAGATAATAATCATCAACATAATCCCCAAAAACTAGAACAAAGATATAAATAAGCAATAATAGCAGTAATAGCTGGCCCTTCAGCTCCCGTAATAACTGGCCCTTCAGCTCCCATTTACCCATCAGTTTCCCTTTTCAATAACTGTTTTGACCCATTAATAAATCTGACCCTAATACCTACCCGTATAGGAATCGGGTTTGTATCAATACATCCTGCCCCGATAATCGACTTGTCCTCAAGTCGAAAAGAAGGTAATTGGCTCACCAAGCAATGAGCCATTCAATTGTAGGCTGACGGCTGACCACCTTCATGGACCCATCTATAAGCTAAAACTTGTGTTTTCTCGGGACCGAATTTAGGTGCAGCCCAGAAAGAATTATGTGCATTAGAATTTGGCATTCGAAAGTCGGTATTGATATCTGTTAGCTTTGCTGGCCAATCTACTTTGTCATCCATCCAACCCTTGATTACCTTTTGAAACGACCTGTCAAGTTGTTTCTTATCCGTCTGAGTCTTCATGTGATCCTTGTGTGAGTAACCACATAGTGACTTCAGGACGGCATCCCTGCTGAATAATTTTTTCTCTAATTTTGCATTCTTCGTCTCTCCATGATTCTTGTGTTCCTCCTCTTCTGGACTGGCCTGAGCATTTGTTTCATCTGCAACTTCTAGCATTTTTTTTCTCCAAATCTGAAATTAGAGGGGACTGACTTTTGGTTTCTGCGATAGTTATAGGTGTTGCTACAGGCATGGAAACGTCGCTAGGAATTTCCTCCATTCCCAAATCTATCACTGGATCCTGGTTTTCATCCTCAGCTTACTTTATTGCATCTGTTCGTCGTTCTAGCCAAGCTTCCTTGATTGCTGCTATATCCTTCTTCAAGTCTATCAAAGAATCAAGCTTAGCAATAATGATTGCCAACTGGTGAGCGATTAGGTCTGGATGAACACCGCCTTCCTTCTGATTATTCCGGGTCTGGTCCATCTTTGATTTCCCGGCAATGGAACCAAATGATAGAACCCAAAATCAAACAAAACTAACTGATAGATTTTATTGTAGTAAATTGAAATACTACAAGATAGAAGACCCGATTCGAGATGGGTTAATCTCCAAGAACAAAGGTATAGATACCCAATTAGATAATAATCATCAATATAATCCCCAAAAACTAGAACAAAGATATAAATAAGCAATAATAGCAGTAATAGTTGGCCCTTCAGCTCCCGTAATAACTGGCCCTTCAGCTCCCATTTACCCATCAGTTTCCCTTTTTAATAACTGCTTTGACCCATTAATAGATCTGACCCTAATACCTACCCGTATAGGAATCGGGTTTGTATCATTGACTCAATTTTTTTTTTTTTTTTTTTTTTTTTTTTTTTTTTTTTTTTTTTTTTTTGAGATCATGTTATAAGTAGTATGTTCAAGTAACCAAAACACAGATGTACATGTCATGAGAAAGAAAATATTCGGCTTATTGCCCCGCAACGCGGGCGGGGCAATAACTAGTTTTAATACAATTGAGAGAGAATAAAGCATAGGGGGTTGGACAACATTTAATTACTGTATCAGCGGTGGATCTATGATAATACACTAGAACATCGAACTTTATTTTATGTGTCTTCTATATACTAGAAAAAACTACAAAAAAGTTTAGCTCATGAGGCGTGCATAGCAGACGGCTCATGTAGACCTCTCAGCTGCAACTCTACAACGTATAATCGCATTTGTTGCTGTACACAGTCTATAAAGTACATATATTATTTTAGACATTTTCGAGCTTGAGAAGGGGAATATGATCAGCTACATCACCAACATTTTTCCCCATCCCAGCTGCCATGCTGCAACGTAGCAGCATCTGGCATACTTTCTTCATGGAGGGTCTATTGGTTGGCAGTTCACTCGTACACCGTAGCCCGAGTTCAAACACACTAGCCATATCGTTCAAGTACACGGGATTCTTAAATTCATTGTCTAAAACATCTACTATTGGTGCACCACCTAAAGCATGTTTCCAAGCCCATTCGGCTAGTGATGAATGCTCGCTCCCATTGCTGGCCTCTTTCCCCGTTGTCAGTTCTAACAAGATCACTCCAAAGCTATAAACATCTATCTTCTCATTGACTTTGGTCGTGTGAGCATATTCTGTAAAAATAATTTATATATTACCGGAAGTAAGTTAAGTAACATATACAAAAAAAAGTATACTATATTTCTCTGAAATTGTGCAACATACCTGGAGCCATGTATCCGAATGAACCAGCTACGGTTGACATCGTTTTGAGCTCACTTTCCTTGGCTAAGATCCTGGCTAACCCGAAATCAGCTATCTTGGCATTGAATTCATTATCTAAGAGCACGTTGCTTGATTTCACATCCCTGTGAACTACCGGGGGCACACAATCGTGGTGCATATAACACAAACCTCGAGCCGCCCCCAATGCTATCCGCAACCTTGTAGGCCAATCAAGCACCGCATGACGCACAGAACCATTGAGCCCACGGTTTGATGGAGCCCGCTTTTGGTGCAACCAACGGTCCAAACTTCGGTTTTCCAAGTACTCATACACAAGGAGCTTCGAGTTGTCACATGAAATGCAACCCATTAGTTTAACTATGTTTGAGTGGCGAATCACGCTTAGAATCTCGACTTCTGCTAAGAACTCTTTCTCAAGTCTTTGATCTAAGTCCTTTTTGCTTGAAATCTTCTTTACCGCCACAAAGTCCCCTGATCTGTTTACAGGAACCCGGTACACCATCCCGGAACCACCATGCCCGATCACGTTGTTTTCCGTCAAACGAGGCAAGATTGTGGATTCAGTGAAGCTCAATTTCTGGAAAGCAGTGAAGTTCCATTTTGTATCCAAACCGTTCTTTTTTCTCCGGTAACAAACAACGACATATCTGGTCATTAGCACCGACAGGATCATCAATATCACCGCTATACCTGCAATCATCGCCACAAACTTAACTGAATTCTTGCTAGATCCGGTTTTAGATCGGGAGCTGCACGATTTAAGCCCTAATGATGGGTTATCTGAACAAAGACTAGGGTTGTTCAAGAAACTTCTATCAAAAGCGCCATTATTGAGCTGACTTGGAATGATTCCGTTTAGATTATTGTCTGAAAGATCAAGAGAAACGAGCTGTCTGCCAAGTTGACTTGGTATTTGACCGGAAAGTTTGTTTCTTGACAAATCCATTACGGTGAGAGTTTCTAAGGACCCGAGACCCACTGGAATCTGACCGGTGAGTTGGTTCCTACTGAGGTTTAAAGTGTTGAGTGACCTCCAGGAAAGAATAGTTGCCGGTATTTCTCCGGTGAACCGGTTTCCATCCAGCAACAAAGTTTCTAAATTTGGAAGTGCTGTTATATCTTGCGGTAACGCACCATCGAGTAGATTATTACTTGCTTTGAAAACCCTAAGACTTGTCCAAGACGATATTCCGGTAGGAATTTGACCGGAAAATCTGTTATTACTGATTTCAAGTGTTGATACATTTGGCGCCAATTCTTGTGGCAGCTCACCGGAAAATGAATTATCGCTCATCATCACCGTTTCTAACATCGAAACCTTCCACAACCCATCAGGGATTGTTCCTGAAAATCTGTTCCCGTAAACCTGAAAATTCTTCAAGGTGTTACAGTTTTCAAGGGATTTTGGTATCTCGCCTGAAAGACTGTTATCGAAAACACTCAAGCCTATAAGTTTTCCATTGTAACACAAATTTTCCGGTAAGTTTCCGGTCAACTGGTTTATGCTGACCTCGAATATATCCAGGTTAGAGTACCTTCCAAAATCCGGTGGCAATGGGCCAGATAAATTATTGGTGAAAATTCTAATATTTCGCAAGCTACGCAAGCGACCGATACCTACTGGAATTTCACCGGATAGCTGATTCATCATGAGGCTCATGTTCGTTAAACTCATCAGCTTCCCAAACCCATCAGGGATTTTACCGGTCAACTTATTTTGTGCGAGATCAATCACCGTCATGTTCAGTGCTTCTATTGAATCTGGAATCTCCCCTGTTAGATTAGTCTTAGAAAGATAAACTTCTGTTAAATTCTTTAACATGAACAGATCACTTGGTATTGATCCATTGATCCGATTCATAGACAAATCCAGCAGCTCGAGCGCGACCATGCTGGATAAATTTGCGGGTATCTCACCGGTCAAGTTTGCTTCCGCCATGTAAAACTTTCTAAGTTTTTTCAACCGAGTAAAAGCCGGGGGGAGTCTTGATGGCTTAAAGCCATTATAGGCCAAGTTTAATTCTTCAAGATCGTTTAAATAACCGATTTCCTCCGGAAAACTACCGTTGAAAAGATTCTGGTGTAGTTGAAGTGATGAAAGCTTTGATAATCTTGAAATGCCTACCGGAATGTCACCTGTGAAGTTATTGTTATACAGGTTGAGAAACCGGAGCTCTGGAGATAGCCGTGATATGTCATCCGGGAGACGTCCCACAAAGAAGTTTTGTGAGAGATCAAGGTACTGCAGATTGGTGCAGTTGTAGAGAGCCGTCGGAAAGTTTCCGCCGAAGTAGTTGAAATTCAGATTAAGATGTGTTAAGCTTTTGAGGTCACAAATGATCCCAGGAACCGTTCCGTTGATGTCTGTATTCGTTATGTCAATTCCGGTGATGGTGGCGGCAGTACATGTGATCTCCGGCCAGCCGCAGGGGTCAGAGGACTGGTTCCAGTGGCTGAGGGAGGGTGGATTTGACCAGAAGTGTTTAAGGTTGAGAAGGGTGGTTTGGTCATTTTGGGTGGTGGTGGGTTGTGAAATTACATAAAATGGTAGGAGGAAGAGGAGAAGGAGAAGGGAGAGTAGGGGTAGTATTGACATACTGGTTTTATGGTACACGGTGGTCCGGTGAAAGGTGGTTGATTATGGGGGTGGCATGTAGGATAATGTGAATTCTTAACTTCCAAGTGTGGAAGGAAAAGATAGGTCTTGACTTGTTCAAATTTGGCGGGTTTTAGTCTTATATAATAAGAGCTAGTTGCATGAATGTTCCATGAACATGTTGTTTTATTGATAAGGACCTTGAACCTTTTTCTTCTTTTATATCTTCTGCTCTTTCTATTAGTCAAATGTATTTTTAGTCTTTTTTAATTGTTTTGATCTTTTGCCAATTTTCTTACAATCAATTAAATATTTTATACAACTAAAATAAGGTTTAAATAGTAGCTAGTATTATTGTCCATAATACTATAGGTGGTGGGAGGGCATAAAGAGGGGATATTAAGCGTCATGTAACAGTCACGTCAGTAAGGAGGCGTGGTAAAAAAAAAAAAAAACATGCAGTGTGAAAGTGACGTTTAAAAAAATAAGGGTAAATTACACTTTTCGTTCTTTATGTTTGTAAAACATAAATAATTACAGTCATAATCCTTTATTTGTAAAACACATTACACCCTACGTCCTTTAACACTAACCAAGTTAAAACACACTCAAAATCCACCTCACAACCCCCCCCCCCCCCCCTCTCCGGCCAGTGGAAAATACCCTGCCCTCACCACCACGCCACCCCATGGGGCGGTGTTTCCGGCGTGCAGAGGCCACCACGCCACTTTTCCGCGCCCACTCCGTGTGGTCTAAAGGACATTGTCGTGGTAACTGGTAAGGCATCTTCTCTCGATCCAAGAGGTGAAGGTTTTAAATTCTAACAAATTAGGGTGGATGGCAGAAGACCCAAAGACCAAAAATTATCTTAATCAAAACAACCAATCATATTAAGCCACATTATCTTTTACCCAAATTACTATGGGTGGTGTTCCAAACTACACGAGCCTCTTCTCACAAATTTCAATGGTTGAATCCATAAAATACGAACAATCGGTAACCTCTACCCTCAACCCTTACGTACTCACCCCACTCAGGTACCCCCTTGCAGGTAACTTTTCAGGTGAAATATGCAAACAATGAGTTGTTTTAACGAAATAGGAGATGATGATTTACACAACTTTTCAGATGAAATATGCAAACTATAGATTCCGAAGGGGTAGAATCTAAAATATAGCAACTTGTGTATGAGTATGGTCCAATCACTAGGAAATTGGAAATTTCCAAAGTCATCGTCAAAAAGGTCGTCATCATCACGTTATGCACAACGGCCTTTTTTTTTTTAAATTTAAAGGTTTTCTTGATGTTAAAATAAGTGAAAATTATAGTTTATGTAAATATAAACAATTGATTCCATTACTTTAGCTTGATAAAGAGATTAGTTGGAATAGATTGTGTAGACATCAAATCTTGTGAAATATAGTGGTGGAAATTTACAAGACTAGTGAAATCGCATCCCATTCCACACGGGGTATTGTTGAATTGGGTTCACACATACATCCAAACAATCCAGACTCACGTCCGTTACCACACTCACGCCCGAGACCTTAACGCTCTTATGGCCCCCCTTCAAGGCGCTACACCACTGCACACAACCTATTTGAAATAGATATTACGAGATACATATGCCTTTGAAAAAATCTGTCTGATGAAACACACATCAAATTTATATTCAGACATGACTTTGGTATGTCTAGAGTTACGTCTTTAAATGAAGTATAATGATTATAATAATAATATAATGGGTGATGATGCCCTCAAGATATCATTATATGGAAACTATCTTCCACTTACCTAACATTACAACTATGACTTATCGAAAGTCATCTCTACCATCTAGATGACTATAATCCCCTTTGATATCCACTTCCTATGAATCATAACCATTGCTCACAGCCTCACAAGACTTGAAAACTCCTGCAGAAAATCAAAAAGTTTGTTCAACCAAACGTGCACCGGTCTAATTTATTAAGATCAACCATAATGGTGCACTAACTTTATGATGGTTCTTTATTATTACTTCTATTATTCTGATTTTGTGTATATAGAGGGTTTGACGGATCTAACACCTTTTTTCACTGGGTTTCTTTTGGTAGATTCTCACTAATTCTCACTATTTTTTTCCAAAATCATACGAGATTCTCACTAATTTTCCCCATTTTTTTCTAAACCGAATGGGTTCCTGGGAATCTACAAAAGTGGCCTAGATCCGCCCCTGGTTTGAGTATCCTACCATTGCAAACAAAAGTTTGAAGATTAATTCTTATTGTTTATTTAGCATGAGTTATCTTGGTTAAGGTGGTGGGGAAAAAAAGCTAGCAATGTATAGAATTGTAACCACAAAATTTGGGGGGTAATACTAATACATGCACATAATAGATTCTCACTGGGCAGAAAAGTAAAAATAAAAAATAATAAATTAAGTGGAAACTACTTGCATAATTGATGACAAATAGAATACACAAACTGTGGGCTTTCTGAGAAGCAACTTCAAAGCATATCAGCATAATTATTTATTGATATCTTCAAGAACCGGAAAGTATTTATTTGACTACAAACGTAACGAATAATACTTGCAAGAAGGCAAAAAGCGAATCAGTTTTTCAAGGTCGCGTGCTCTATTTGTGTTGCATTATAATATAATTGTTATATGCTAATCAAAGTACCTAATATAAGTTGCACAAACGAGGAAAAGACTTAGAAATTTACGTTCAAAACAAAAATATAAGTTGCATGTTTCCCAAATATTGGTAACATTTTAAAAATCCACTCATTATATATCTGTTTAATAAGTATCGGGTCACGTCACGTGTCACAATTCTTTAAGCCAAAGACTTTTTTTATCGCTTCTCTTATTTCTCCCATGTTTATTCAATTTCGTGGTTTGAAAATTAAAATTATTAAAAAACTTGACTTAAATCTTTTTTAAAACCCAAAATGGTTTTTTTACTTCGTTTCCTTTGACACAACTATTAATATTATTCGTTTCATAATTCTTAATTTTCAATACTAATTAATTAATATTTCATTATTATTTAATATTTCAATATTTAACATGTGTGATACACGCCTTCTTAACCTACTTAATCTATGCGTTTTGATTTTTAATGGCTTCTATGTTTTGTGATGCTAAGGGTGTTAATGTGATGTCATATGCATATAAGGTATGCTTATATAATGTCACGAGTGTTTAATTTTATTTTTTTTTTGGCTATTATGTTTTTATGATGTCATCATGAATAAGAGAGTTTGGTTTCAAAAAGCGTGTGACCATCTAATGTGTTTTGTTTCCAAAAGTCGATACGCGATGCGCGCACATCATGTATGTGAGGCGTTCTTTTAAAAAATATTTATAACCATTTTTAACTCGTCAACCTTTAAACACTAAAATATAGGATATTCTCATTAACTCTTGTAGGATCGTTTGCACGACCAAACGAGTCATTCAGAAGAGATCTCGTCCAATACGAGAGGCGGAATCAAACGTATCAGTGTTATTTCAGTTGTATACACACTAGAATCACTTAATCTATCTCTTTTATTGATTTGATGACGATTACAGATCTGGAGACACTTTGGCAGAGCTTCGCTACCGGAATCTGAAAATTACAAATGAAAACAACAAGCCCACTATTTATACTAAATCCAGTTCGTTTGAACAAGCATCTCCAGTTTGTACGAACTGGTCCAGTTCGTTTGAACTGGCCACTTCGTTTGAACTGGCTTGTTCACCTCTGTATCCTGTTAATCTCGAACTGTGTGACTTGTTTCATCTATTCTATTACACGACACGACACGATACAAGACGAAGTCGACAGACGTAATGCACCAACAGACTCCCCCTCGGATGTTAACGAGTCTAAAGTATCGAGTCTTCTCATTCTTCAGTCTTTATCGGTCTCCTTTCTTACTTAGCATGTACCAGGATCTTCTCTTTAGTTCTAACCTCGTCAGACTCCCCCTTTCATCATGCTGGGATCGTTATCTGGAATTAGCTATCACCTTGAGATCAAACCCTGACTTTAACTCTGTTCAGCTCATCTCCTGCACAAACTTTCTCACCACCACATAAGTTTTTACTTAAATCAAAAAAAAAAACTTACTGATTGAAACCATTCAATCATAATAGTTACATCAAGTTCAAATTAATGACCTTGATTAACTATTCTAACTTATTTCTCAAATCAAAATTTTTCAATTCAGAACACACACTCCCAAACCAGTTCATCATGTTCAGCACTTGGAATTTTGAAAATCAGCTCTCCAACATCAGTTGTCGAAAATCTTTTTGTATTTTTCAAAATTTTATGCTAAAACATACTGAAAATAATTTTGGATTTTTGAATGTAAATGAAATGCAGTAAAGAAATATTTACAGACAATATTTTTGTGAGTTTGTGTAAGAGGATCATATCAGTTTTTTAGACAAACCACCAACACCGTTAAGCTTTAAACATTTTAAGCTCTAAACGATTCACATAGATTGACGATATTGCTGTCCACTTAAACTCAATCTAAAAACTTTCGAAATGCTTACCGATACATTAAGGTATATTAATTTGCACTAAGTTCTTATGGATCCCACGATCTCAGCATATCCCCTCATCATGCAATACACTAACTCAAGTAAAGCCTTTAAACTTTTATCAACTGTGATTTGTGCGAAAACAACTCAGAATGTTTAAACATTAACAATCAGGTCGATCTTTCGATACGCAGAGAAAGTCCAATGTTTAAACAAAATAAGAAAAATAAAACAAGTTGAAATTGTTTAGGCTTTAACCACCAGGTCGATACTTCCGTATACGCAGAAGTGATCCAAAGCTTAAACAAAACACCAAAGAAAATAACGCAGAACGTTTAGGCAATAACATCCAGGTCGATACTTACGTATACGCAGAGGATGTCCAATGCTTAAACAAAATAAAGAAATAAAACAAGTTTAAATCTTTGCAAAATGAAATGCACAATCACAACGATTTTTTTAGCAAAGTTGTGAAAGTTCACAAACTTAATCAGTTTTATGTCTTTCGACAATCAGCGATTACTGAGTAGGCACACAATCAAGAAGGACAAAACTAAGTACTATGCTCTCGACCATGTTTCCCACTAGAACTAGGCTTTTTCATTTTAGGTCTGTATCGTTCTCACAAATCTACTAGTCTAGCTGAGCCTACCGTCACATCTTTAGTGAGACCGTTTATCACATTTTGACTTTCCATTTCTTTAGCATGTCGTGATAGTCCACTGATGTACTATCATTTCCTCTTATTCTCAACAAAACTCATTTTTGCTTTTTTCATGTTTTTGGCTTTTTCAAATTTTCAAATGTTTTTGGATTTTCTGAAATTTTCTTACTCCCCCTAAAATGCAAACACATTAAAAAGGAAATTTGAAAACAAACTGTACAAATAACTTGACAACTGATATCGAATTGCTTCAATTCGCCATCCACTTGGCATAAACAATCAGAACTCCCCCTCACAACAAACTATTTTCCCATTATGATTTCAAAAAACTTAAGTTTGTTTTAATCAAATGGTTTTTCCGGAAAATAAGTTTTGTTGATTGATTTTAACCATTTGTAGGTTAGGGGATAAACTCATCATTTTGTTTCTCAACCACTTGTAGGAAATCAGATACAACTTAAAGTCCCTGATTTACCACTTCTAAGAATAGTTCAATCAAGTTCAACCTAATGACCTTGATTAACCTTCAATTAAAAACACAATCTCTTTTTCAACCACATGGCTTACCAACCAATACCATTTGTAGGTTGAATTCTCAGAATGCCGATTCCTACTCCACACTTACCAACCTGGGAGTTCCGGCAAGTCACACTTATACAAAAACAAATTTCATAAACAATGAATGATGTCGATTCATGCTCCGCGATTACCAACTTGGAAGCTTCGGCAAGTCAGGTTTTTATTCTTTGAAAAATATAGACACCCAGGCCTGACCATCCTTGGGTGTAACCACTTCTTTTTCATCCTTACTTTCAACAGACTTGTGAACATTCTTTTTGGAAACATAGAATTCTTTCACTCCTTTGACCTTACCATTGACCATTTTTTCAAAAATGTGTTTCACATTTCCTTTGAAAGCCTTTTCAACATCAAACTTATTCTTTTCAGAATAAAATTGATTTGAAATTTACACTTTTCCAACTTTCTTTTTAAAATTTTCAGCCCTTAGTAATGGAAAATTTTCATCATTCACAATCGGAACAGATTTCTCATTTTTCTCAACAATCTGTGGCTTCTCTGTGGAGACAGATTCATTTCCAATAGATAGCTCCTCTGATTTTGACAAATCATATTCATCGCTAGAACTATTTCCTGAACCCTTAACCACCCATTTCTGATTTTTCAAATTTTCTTTTCTTTTTAAAACATTCCTTGAACATTCACCAACCTCAAAAGTTGAATTTTCAAAACCTGTAAATTTTCTGGTTTTAAGTTCAGTTTTCTCAACAACTTTTTCTTTTAGTTTACCAGAGACTCCCTGTTTTGTTTGAATTGTTTTTGGACAATTTTTGGCAATGTGACCAGCTGTTTTACATTGAAAACAGGTTCTCGTCTCTATCTTCTTTTGAGCAACGCTTTTCTTCATCTCATCTTGCTTCTTTGCAAGGAATTCTTGGTTTGTCTGCTTCAAGAATGAACTCTTTTGTTCTTTTTCAACACTTGTTCCTGAAACAAAAACAATTTTTGGTTTATTAATTTTCTCATTTTTATAGTTTTTCGGTGGAATAAAACCTAGTCCATTGTTTTTGAAATTACCGTTATGGTTTGGTTTCTTTTGAAAACCCGAACCAGAACTGTAACCTTTTTTCTTGTTTAAACGTTGTTGAACTCTTGAGGTGTAAGGTTTAGGTTTTTTAGAAAGATTTGCATCCTTTATTTCAGAAATATTAATTGTTGTCAGTTTGAAAACCTTTTTAATCATTTCAGTTTTCACACCTCTTATTGGAAAAACCTCATCAGAATATAATTTGTCAGAATCTATCAAAGTATATGCTACTTTGATCGGTTCGTCATTCAAATTAAATTTTGATAACAAAAACTCTTTATTATACACCCGTTTGTCCTTTTTGACTGTTGACTTTGACGGTTTGGACTCAGACTTTGACTCTGGTTTGGACTCTGACATTGACTCCTCTGTTTCATCCTTATCCAACACCTGATCGACCACCTTTTTTATTAACTCGGACTCATGATCAGTATCGGACGACGTGAAAGTGACATATATACTTTCTGGCAAATTATCTGACGACTTAGACTCCCACTGTAAGTTCGTTGCCTTTTTTACTCTTTCAGAATTAGCATTTCGTGGAGAATATGCATTTTCAACAGGAGGCGGACATTTGTTATAAATCACACTTGATTTCTTACCAGATGTATTCACTTCATCATCTTCTTTTGTCACAGACTTTTCATCTTCCGAAGTCTTCTCTTCTTCAAATGTCTTCAATTTTTTCACTATAGGATAAATCCTGTCAACCACAAAAGTAGAACATGAGTAACTTTTTAATAATATGTTAACTCTCTCAGTTTCAATTCTCTGAGTTTCCATGAGTTTCCAGTTTCAGCTCAAGCTCAGCACATTTTTCAGTGTAATAGTTGACATTGTTAAGCTGTCTCATGTATGCCCCTTTGAGTGTATTCATTGCTACAGCTTGTTCACTATTCGACTCGGTGTACTTATTTATCTCTCTGTTCAAAACATCATATGATTCTTTCAGCCTTTTTATATTGTGCAGCAACTCATTGTTTTGCTCGATCAGAGAATCACAATTCATACACTTCTCAGGAACTTTGACTGCATCAGCATCTGTTTTGATTTCAAATTCTGGAACTTTTTTGACTATTCTTACTTGAACTTCTTCTTTAGCCTTTTTCTTTTTCTCACCTTCAGCTTGTTCATGTTCTTCTTCTTCATATTTCTTCCATTTCTCTTCTTCAGCTTTTGCAATTTTTCTGTATTTTTCTCCCCAGTATTCATCAGAAGCATTAGCAACACAACATTTATGATTTGTAGATTTGTTCGGATCATAATCATCCCAGTTGAAATTTTCCCAACTAAAACCTTCAGGTAACTTTTCATCATCTTGGTTTATCAGACATGCTTTAGTGTTAGCTGGAATATATTTGTCCCAACTGAAACCTTCTGATGATTTCTGATCTTTTTTATTCACCAAACATGCTCTCTTTGAATCTTCAATCACTTTTCTACCATGTGCCACTTGAGGTTCTTGTTGTTGTGGAACAACTTGATGATAGATGGATTTCCTATAGTAATCATTATTGTTGAAAGGATTTTGAGCTCCACTTGCTTCGCGATTAGTGCACTCGCTCTTGAAGTGTCATTTTTCCCTGCAACGAAAACAAGTAACTTTAGATTTATCGAAACCTAAATTAGAAACAAATGCATCACGGAAGTCATCTCTTCCTGTGATATGTTTAAATTTCTCAGCTCGTCTTAACACACTAGCCAAACACCATTTTATATCCATCAATTCCATTTCCTCAACATCGATTTGATCGTAATCCTCTCTTGTCAACATAGGATTTCCGATTCTACCTGCCACTAAACTTCCATACGACTCCAAAACAATTCCCAACAAAGACATGTGACTTTTTGCGACTTCTTCAGAATAACCTTGATCATTTTCAAGATTTAAAACGATATTGCATTGTAGCTTCTTGCCATTATTGGTTGTGGAAGAATGCGGATCAAATGTTGGAAATGAAGTAAATCTTGTTTTGCTGCTTGATCCCTGAGATGAACTTTCTGAAGAACTTTTTGCATTGTAAGCAGTTTCAACTTTTGGAGAAAAATTGGTCTTATCACTAACACCACTTTTGAAATACAATCCGATGTCTTGTTCTCCATCATAGTTCTTCATCCTAGCAATCTTTCTTTGCTCCATCTCTTGAGCTTCAAGATGTTTAATAAACTCTCCCAGTGTTAGCTTTTTATATTCCTTTCTATTATTCCTCAACATCATCAGATACATTCCCCAAATATCATGTGGTAAAGCATCAGCTAGTTTCTCAATCAACTCATCTGTATCCTTTTTTATGCCTAACTTTGTCATATTTTTCACCAAATTACAATATCTTTCAATAATCTGCTTGGTGTTTTCTGTTTTCAAACCACGGAATAGATCAAATTCTTTCTTCATAAGTGACATTTTGTTCTTGAGCATATCATCACTACCCAGAAATTTTGATTCTAATTCATTCCACATTGAATATGCACTTCCGTCATGTTGAAGAAGAATCAGTATGTCCTCTTTAATCGCTTGCTGTAATAGACTAACCATCAATTTCTCATCTCTATACTTCTTTTTCTCATCAGCACTCATTTCTCTAATTGGCATTATCTGATTATTGTTCTTTGTTGGTCTTTCATATTGAACTTCAGTATGTTCCCAAGCATCCAAATGATAAGCTTCAACCCAGTTACCAAAACGTTCGGACCAACCATTATAATCATCAATATCCAAAAGCTTAGGCGGTTTTTGTGATGCCCCTGTCTCATTTTCAAGCAATGTACTTTGAGTCACAGTCATCGGACTAGCAAAAGCATTGTAAAACTCGTTGTCCATGATTTGATTTTCAAATGTTCACAAACAGCCTCTTTCAAACGAACTGGTATGATTTCAAACTGACTTTGGTGCAAACTGGAACAACTCAAACAAAAAGACTTGAATTTGACACGACCTGACCTTCGTTAAACGAACTGAACCTTTCAAACGGACTGAACCTTTCAAACCTTTCAAACGGACAGGAAAGCATTCAAACGGACGGAGTTCAATTCAAACGAACTAGTAAGATGGTCACTACGTATGAACTTTCAAACAAACTAGAACCCCTCAAACGAACTAAGACCTTCACACGAATTGAGGTTCAGACGAACTGGACTCTTATGCGAACTGGATTTTGAAGGGAAGTAAACTGATAATACCACGCGAACTGACCCTTTTTCAAACGAACTGGTCACTCCGTGTGACCTGGTTAACAAATTCAAACGAACTAGCTTGCTTTTCCAAACGATCTGGCTCAATACAAACGAACTGACGAACAAACTACATACGAACCGGGGTATCCTTCGACAAATTGATCAAGTTTTCGATTGAATTAGGGTCTGATATGTTCAAGGATTGTTCTACAAAGAATTCCGATCACAATGATGTATAAAATGTTCAAAATCGTCCACTGAATTGCCGTATATCTGAGTTCAAAGTTCCGGTTCGTGTGAAATGATGTAGATACAAACGATCTGGTTGGTTTTTGACCAAATTTAACAAATTTTACTCTGTTTTAGGATCTAAAACTTTTACTGATTGTTTAAAACATAGTTTCGCACAATATACTTGAAAATCAATTCATTTTATCCAGAAAATCTAGGTTAATTTTGAAAAACGTGACAGAATGGATTAGAAATCAGAATTTATCGGCGAATATCGGCTGAAATATCAAGAACTCTTCCTCCTGAGCTCTGATACCACTTGTAGGATCGTTTGCAATACCAAACGAGTCGTTCAGAAGAGATCTCGTCCAATACGAGAGACGAAATCAAACGTATCGGTGTTATTTCAGTTGTATACACACTAGAATCACTTAATCTATCTCTTTTATTGATTTGATGACGATTACAGATCTGGAGACACTTCGGCAGAGCTTCGCTACCGGAATTTGAAAATTACAAATGAAAACAACAAGTCCACTATTTATACTAAATCCAGTTCGTTTGAACAAGCATCTCCAGTTTGTACGAACTGGTCAAGTTCGTTTGAACTGGCCACTTCGTTTGAACTGGCTTGTTCACCTCTGTATCCTGTTCATCTCGAACTGTGTGACTTGTTTCATCTATTCTATTACACGACACGACACGACACGATACAAGACGAAGTCGACAGACGTAATGCACCAACAACTCTAGTCAAACTTATTCAATCAATGGTCTAATTTGTTCAAATATTTGTCATTTACATAAGGGGCTGCATCAAACCACATCATGACGAATTAGAAGAGATGTCAACCGGCAACCGTATTTGAAAACAACGATTAGTGGATGTTGGTATTGTCACTGCACAACAAGCAAAGGATTGGGGATTCAATGGCGTAATGTTAAGAGGTCGTGCGACATGAAGACATTGATAGCAATATGGGGGAAGTTCCCATCAGGCAATAGAATCAACTTGAATTCAGGACCGATATTCAAAATATTAGTGAAACTCTGGATTTGTGGGGCTAATAGTTTTCATTTCCCATCTCATCAAAACCCTTTTCGCTCCGCTTGGCCTTGTATCTCTCTAGGGGTATTTTAGTAATACGTTCTATAGGAACTGGACAATTTTATTTGGTCAAATAACTAGCGAAAAACTCTTATTTTCCTTTCATTAGGATATTTCTGGACAAGTTCCTTGATAACAAGTCACAAGGTTTTGATGATATCGATATGACGATCTTGATGCTAGTGACTATATCCTTGATATGAAGTTGGAACTACTAACTAGCATGAATGCGCTAACTATGAATATGATGTGTGAGGATGGAGACTGACTTTATATCACCCTTCAATTTGAATTAGCAAAAACAATGTCTCCTTGCATAATATGTATTCCAAACATTCGTGATCTGGATGTAAATGAGTCAAATTACTTCTCCCTGGGTCTATTAGTGAACCTTCAATCAAGGGACACATCATGGAATCATATCACATGATACGATCTCATCGTTGCATCATGTGATACCTGCATTAGTTGCTCTTAATGCATGCATTTTAAAACCAAGGCATGGAGTAAAAAAACAGAAGCCAACATAACAAAACTTTTCTCTCATGTTTTTTTGCCCATATCTAAACTATTTCTCTCTTCTAAAAAAACAAGCTCAAATGTTCTCAATCTCCTCACCCGCACTCACTATAATCACCGTTCGAGTTTCCATACCATCTCTCATCCACCTCACCCTCTCTTCTAAAAAACATCCAAAACCAAACCATTGTGGGTGCTCTAATGGATGTGGCATTTACTTCATTAATTTTAGTTCTCTTGATGGTATACTTACTACCAGTCTGAAGATTCTTCTTCGGACAATGGGTTTTTTAACATTGATAATTACTCTAACATAACCATATTACATCGCTCTCTAATAAACATAACCATAACCATATTACAACTAACCCTAATGACCTTCACAACATTTTTAAGTCAATTTTATAACAAATATGAAGATAAAGAACAACGATGAAAACCCTCATAGATATTTCAATTTCCTATTTTAATTAACAACTTCCCCAGAAATTGCTTCAAACCTGTTACACCTCTTCAACTGTAACGCCCTGCTTTTTCGTACTTTCCTTAATTAGAAAGATCGTCTTGTATTTCTATTTTTGGAATCTTGTAATTCTTGTAATCATCTTTCCGTCGTATCGTTGTAAAATCCGAGACTTGGATCATAAATAAAATTCGTATTTCTTTAAATTCATGTTCTACATATTCATACATGTTCATACGTTTGGATTAATTATACATGTGATGCATTATTCGTAATTCTTGCAAAATACGTTTGTAACACCCCGTGTTTTCACAAGTCAAAGTCAAGGTCAAAGCCAACGACCGATTTCACGCAACCTGACTTGTAAAAATGTCATTATTTTATTTGTATTATGTGGAGTAAGTGTCGTTCATTGCAATAATCGAAGTGTGCTAATCGTTATTCAACCGATCTACGACTGTGAACTATAGGAAGTAACAATGCGATAAAGTTAACTAATCACTAATCAAGCTATGCTGATCGAATCGACATCGAACCGCAACTCGAACTATGTATTTTACTTGTTGTATATACGTATGTGTGTGCCTTACGTGTTACCTGTGCATGTTTATTTATGTTGTGTTGTGGTAATCAAGCGAACCCAATCGAAACTCGAAATCTAACTCGAATGCAATCGAACTCGAACTCGAATCCCGATCGAACCATGATAGATAGTGAAAAATAGATTACGCAAGGTACGAAGTAGTTGGGACTAAAAGTAATTTGACTAGGAAACCCTATCGAATCGCTCGCAATCGGAACCGAAACGTCAAAGATCGTCGCACCAAACACACCACCCAGGCGCCAACCGGCCGGATGCCCATCCGCCCGGGTAGCCACCTGGGGAAGTGATGAGTGCCATCCGACTAGGATTGCTATCCGCCCGCCCGACCATCCGGGTGATGTGCAATCCGGACGGATAGCACTTTCCTCTTTTGGTATCCTATAAATACACGGGTCACTCTCCAAACTTTCCACTTTTGGCAAGTGACGTCCGACCAGCACGCTCTCTTCACCTTTCCTTCGATTTCTCTCAATCCAGGTAAGATCTCGCCCTAAATCTTGTACTTTCTTGATCTACACGCACTTCTACACCTTTCTATTTTTTAAATATTAACTTGTAACCGTGAAATCATCAAGATTTGAGGTATTCTAGGATGACGTCATCATGAAGTTCCCATGAACTTCAAGTTTGACCTCATTCCACCAAGAATAACTCGGATCTGAACGGTTTCCACAAGATTTCACAACAACTCCGCATAAATCTGAACTTTTTCAAAAGGATAAAAGAGTTGAAAGAACTAAACACAAGTTTTCTCCTTCTTTTACACTAAAAAACGATAAGAATCGGATCAGTTCTAGTCTCCTACTCAATGTTAGTGATGCACTAGTCCTAAATCCGGATTCTACCCGCGAGACACCTGATTTCGGGTTAGACCAGAATGACCGTTCTGAGCCACCGACCGGCCAAGCTGGGGTGATTCCTGGCCGGCTTAGTCATGCGGGAGAGAATACAATTCCGATTGGTTGACACGTAATCAGAACAACTCGATAGAACGACAAAAGCGACCAAGGGTAGACGAATGGAACAACCAGAACGAGATGCTGTCCGGACGGACTGATGTCCACACGGACAGGCTATCCGGACGGGTTGCCATCCGGATGGACTACACTTGGGACCCATATCCAAACAAGGTTTGAGTATCGACGAATGAATAATCCGCACGGACGACCCTCTGAATGGATTACTCTTCGGATCATGAGATACTAAGACCTTAAACAATTTCCAACATGTTCATTAACAGGGTTGCCACCTGATCGGATAACCCATCCGACCAGATGACACTTTCACCAAGTGACTCACCATTAAAGTCGTTGTCCGCACGGACTACCATCCGAACGGATTGTCGTCCGCTCGACCGACTTGAAGGGTAAGAGAACTTCAAGGTTTTCAAATGCTACAACAAAAACTTCAAAAGTCAAGCCACCATACACAAGCACATCTCACCCATAGGAAGAAACAATCCACTCGAATAGTCATCCGCTCGGATAAACTGTCCGCACGGATTACTAACCGAATGGATTACTATTCACTCGGATTGTTGTTCGCACGGATGACCATCCGAACGACCAGCTATCCTACCCACTCTCACCCTGTATTGTTTTACGCGCCACTTATCGCTACGTTACCGAATCTATTCAGGCTAACCGTACTCGCTAAAAGCGCTCCCTTCAATCCATTAATCGCTGTGAGTATACCCGATCCCTTTTTGCTTTAAGCACTTTTGGGTGTTACATACGTTACGAATATTCAAACTACAACTATCACACTACTCAAATTATTTGAACGCTAACCGCTAATGCATGTTATACGTGGCTTATGAATGCTTGTTTGTTATGTTTACACATGGAATGCTGTCTACTTGCCTTAGCAACGATAGTACTATAGTTTGGACTCAGCACCCGTTCACACGGGGGTTGTTAAGGATCTTTTACTTGCATGGATTACGGTGGTAATCATGTATTGCGAATTGCCTCGGGCAGTCAACCCGCAGTCATTGGTATCGATGGGTCTATGTCGATAACTAACGTGCTTCATTTCACTATGTGTACGTGCTGGTTATGCGTAAACGAATTCGAACTCTATATGCTATTATCAAACTTGTATGCTCACCTTTACATTTCATGTATTGACTTTATTTTAACGTATGTGACAGGTGCTTAGGAAGTTTACATGCTTAGCATGCTGTGAACTTGAGGCTAGGAAAGGTCTAGGATGCTCTCTGTGCCGTGATGAAAATTGAAGCTAGGAACGGATGTCCTAGAAACCAATAAATAAACTATTTTGTTTAAATCTGAGTTGTCGGAACAGAATATTTGTCTTGATGTTTGTCTGTAATAATTATTTGACTGTTTGAGATACGGTATGGGACGTATTATTTAAATTGAATAGTTTTGATAATTGTTGTGGAAACTTCTGGACAATCTGTTTCGCTCAGTGCCATGCCCCGATGATTCCGCCATCGGTTGGGGTGTGACAGATTGGTATCAGAGCCATAACTATAGGGAATTAGGCAAGACTCGACCTAGTCCGGGTCGAAGTCTTAGATACCTAGACTATAGTTAAGAACCAACAGACCGACTAGTGCTTGACCGGTAAGGGTTATGTACGAGCTTACTCCTCGCTATTCTCGCTTATGCTACACTTTCACTGCACTCGAATTTCCAAACTATGAAAAGGCAATAAAGTCGAGATTAGGTGTGAAAACCACAAACTCCCGACTAAATTGCTTAATCGATACTGCTCAGTGGGGGAAATTATACCAAATTAGGGGTGAAACCCATATTTTGTTGAATAATCTCCTCTATTTTATCAAAACAGGGACGAAGTTGTTAAGTCAGGGGGTGAAACCCTAACCTTGACGACTTGTTTTGCACATTTTACAAAACTCTCACCAAGGCCTCGACGGACACCAATGACCTGAAATCTTGATATGACTAACGGAAAGTGTGCCAAATGCCCAAGAATCGAGGCAAAAGCACAGTTCTGTGGGTCAGACAAGAATGACAAGTCCTTGAGAATAGTTGAACCACCTTGGTTAGTCGAAGTCTACTAGCCGCAGACAATCTATCTCTCGATTTTTATTAGTTCGAAGCTGAGTCGCTACTGCTGACTCTGATAATTTGTCGATTTTATGTGCTTTATGTACTATTACCAGTTTATGTGCTTACTTTTCGCTCCGAAACAATTGTAAACCGAACACGTGACGTGTGGAATCCGTACACGAACGAAACCGAACACATGAGAACGTAATATAATCTATGATTCTATAGATCAATATGAAATCGTACAAAGCACCGGAATCACGATGCCACCTTCTCTCTCTAGACCTAGAACTTTTTAATTCTCCCATAATGCCACCTTGCCTTCTACTAACTAGACACAACATAGAGCCTAGAATTAGATAGCCTCAGCTACGGTTTGAGATAACGGAGGCGATAGACATAAATGCACTAACAGCTTATACTACGCTATTCTCGAACGATCGCAGACCTTGAATGATAGGTTTCTGTTTTCTGACTGCCTCCAGTGATTAAGTGCGTATGTGATTTCTTGCTTCTTTGCTTTACGTGCTTAGGTGTTATATGATTATGTGCTCTACGTGCCTACGTGCTTATGTGTTTACGTGAATCTGTGATTATGAGCCTATATGTTTATGTGATACATATTACATTGCGCGTTCCTAAGCTTTAGTAAGTAGTAAACGTGTGAGGTGAGATTCAAATACAATGTGATGAGTCCTGTGACGATGTCTGTTGCAGACCATGTCGTCTGGAACCCGTCATGCACTCTCTCGTCAAGAAAAAAGGGACAAACGCCTTGCTTCCATCATCGCCAAAAGTGTGGCAAAGGCCGTGAGTGATGTTTATGAGAATGCCAGCAAATCGTCCGAGGAATCAAGGACCGAAGCTCCTAAAACTGCCACAAGACCCTTCAGTTTCAAGCAATTCAAGTCGTGTGGGCCAAAAGAATTCACTGGCGAAGGAGGTCCCACTGCACTATTCCACTGGTTTGATGCCATTGAGGTTACTCTGCGACAGAGTGGTTGCCCTGATGACCTCCGTACTCTGAATGCTACCGGCGTTTTCCAGTCCCGAGCACTAGACTGGTGGACGGCCGAGAGGAACAAGCGAGGGAACGATGCATCCTACGGTCTGTCGTGGGACGAGCTCAAGGAAGTTATGCTAGAGGAATTATGCCCTCCTCACGAACGTCAAAAGCTGGAAGATGAATTTTGGCACATACAACAAAAGGATGGAGACAATGCTGGTCTCACTGCTCGTTTCAAACAGCTCAGCATTATCTATCCCGACCAGGTCAAGACTCCCGACATGACCATCAAGAAGTATATCCGAGCTTTGCCCGACTGCGTTGCTGATTTCGTGCAAGCGGCTAAGACTACGACGATCGAGGAAACTTATCTGTTGGCCGCTGAAATCAATGACAAAAGGGTTAAGGCTGGTGTTTGGGATAAGACTTCGAAGCATCTGCATCAAGCTACCGCTACCGCACCCACTGCTGAACCCACCTCATCAAGCAACAAGAGGAAGAACAAGAGAAAGAACAGCTCCAGCAACAAGAATTGTGCGATCACTGCCGCACCAATTCAAGCTATGCCTGCCCAACAGCGTCAGGTAGCGGCGCCTGTGGCCAATGCACCGCCTGCAAAGCGTGCATACACTGGACCACATCCGCTCTGCCCTACTTGCACCTACCACCACCCGAATGCTATTCAATGTCGTTTTTGTGCTCATTGCAACATATACGGCCACTTTAATGCCAACTGCCGTATTCGTCAAGCTCCTGCCAATCAAGCTCTACTCACTGCCCCACAGGGTCAACAAGCTCCTCCGGCAACCGCAGTCAAAGCCAGAGCCTGCTTCGCTTGTGGCGACCCGAACCATTTCGCCAACATGTGCCCAAACAGGGTAGTGAAACAAGAACCCCAACAGCAGCAGCCACAGCAATAGCAACAACAGCAGCAGCAGCAACAACAGGCCGCACGTGCCAGAACTTTCAACCTCAACGTGCGTCAAGCCCAGGCCGACAACAACGTGGTCAATGGTACGTTCCTTGTGAATGGTATTTATGCTTCATGTTTGTTTGATACCGGAGCCGATAATTGCTTTGTGTCGTGCGAATTTGAGAAACTCCTTAGTCGTAAACGTTCCCAACTCTCCTCGACATTCGATGTTGAAGTCGCTACCGGAAGAACCGTCACTGTCAATTCTGTTCTTCGTGATTGTACTCTTGAGCTCAACAATCACATCTTCTCGATCGACCTTATTCCGATGCAACTCGGAAGCTTCGACGTCATAATAGGCATGGACTTTCTTCGAGAAAACCATGCTGAAGTTGTGTGCTTCGACAAGATGATTCGATTTTCGCTCGCGAATGGTGGCTTATTGTGTGTATATGGCGACACTACTTCAAGGGGGCTCAAGCTTACGTTGTTACACCCTCAAAATCCACACGCGGAATACTACCGCGAGGCGTGTGACTGACCAGGATCTTAGCCACTAATTATTTTGAACGGATTAATTATTGTTATAAACATTAGTATAATTAGTGACCTAATTTAAAATTCTCAAAACATAGTTTAAGTCCACAGCGGAAAGGGGAAGAAAATGCATCGTAATTTAAAACCACAAGTTTGTTATCATGAAACTTACAAACCACGCACTCCATCCGATTGCAACGTTCGTCCAAAGTTGTACCGAGCAACCTGCAAAGCATGCAGTAGAGTGTCAACATAACGTTGGCGAGTTCATGTGTTTGCGGTTTTCCAGTTTTAATTCCAAAAACTTGTTTTAACCAGTTAATTTATCCGTTTATACATGCCATGGGGAGCTACCCCATAAGTGAGCGACTAAACTGTTTTTCCAATACCGAATACTAACTTAACCGTACGTTTCCGCAGTGCCCCGTTTGTCAATGTTCTATCATCATTGACGGTTTGCCTGAGTCTATTAGTTCACGCCTGTTCCCAGTAACAAGGGTCGGTGTGAGGCTGGTTACACCTAAATAGCGCTATTAACTAATAACCCGTTCACCAGGCCCCGGCGACTAATCGGTATTAAATGGTAGGGACTTAAGTGATAGAGTTTCGTTTAGTGTTGCTCGTTGCATTCCGTATAAACCGTAATTAACCAAGAGTTCCCAGTAACAAGGGAAGTAAGTGAGTTTGTTCCCAGTAACAAGGGAAGAAAAGTAAGTTTGTATCCCTCACAAGGGGATAGTGTTGTTACCCGTATCCCACACAAGGAGATAGAAATACCGTATCCCGCACAAGGAGATAGTAAGCAATCCCAAACCAGGAAAAGTGTTTCGTTCCGTTTCCCAACCACCGGGAACCCATGCTTTAAGTAAAAAGTAGTGAACTCACCTTTGCTTTACTCGGTTGACAATTTACTTGTGTTACGTTGGTCAACCGTACCCTATTATGGTTATTAAATATTTATTAGGTTCGTATGCAAGTAGTGTCACGTATAATCCTACACGTATCTAACACATAGCATGCATGCCATACTAGCATATACGCTATTGGGCCTATCCTAGCATATAAACAGTTAACAGTAACACACAATCCGAAACATGATATCACGTTGTGCGGCCTAATAATAAGCAGGGAAGCCCAGTCAAAACCGGGTGGTCTCGACTCGAGACCAAGAGATCTCAAGTCGCAACCATGAGATTCCGAGTCACAATCTAAGCGGTCTCGAGTCGTGCACTTCTGAGTCGCAACCTTGGGGTCTCGAGTCAGGCTTGAGTCGAGATCAGAAGATCTCGGGTCGCAACCATGCCGGTCTCGAGCCCTTACGTGTGAAGTGCCTGGTCTCGAGTCGCCAACATAACGGTCTCGAGTCGAAACCATGTTGATCTCGAGTCGCAACTGGGATGAAACATCTATGGAGTCGAGACCATTGAGGAATCTTTCTAGAATGCTCAGAATAGTACTATCCAAATCTGATTTCATAACCCAGTACTATCCAATCAAATTTGACTAACATGTTTTCATGTATCGTGCACTCACAATTCAGATCAACGGCATATTACTTCAAATATTTTTAGAACATTCAACAGTTCATCAAGGTTTTCATTACCAAGCACTAAGTTAACTCATCACTCTAATAATCAACACCTTTCTAGTATGGCTTGTGCACAAAATCCTAACCCAACTTCTATTCCAAATACATGACATTCATACTAACATCTAAACATATAAAACAATTATCCCTAAACATGCATAATCAGGTTGTTCATTTAAATGAAAACACAACATCCTATTATCACATAGTTTTATTATTAATCAAAACATGAACAGAAGCATATATATGCACATGACAACTCTAAATATTATTTTTTTTTTATTTTTTTTTAAAAGAAAGCAAAACACATGTTTTACTACACATCTTATCCTCTTTTTCTTTTGAATCCGTATACAACCAGTGGGTGCCTAAATTACTCTAAACATAATCTTTACCCCTCCCTAATCACATCAGAACAGTTTAAACAAATATGAACAAGGAGATGAACCACAAAATGCAACAATAATCAACCGATTTCGAATCTGCTTATTACAAAATTCCTATACCATACTCAAAATTATCTACTCCCAAATCAGTTGATAGCATATAGAAATAGCACATACTATTCAAAATAGTTAAGTCCTACCTGCTGATCGACTCTCGCCGTCACTGCCACGAGCTTCTTACGCCGCCGTGATTCACCACCCGATTCCACCAGCTACCGCAACGTCGTAGTTGTTGTTGCTGTTGTTTGGCTTCTTGTTAATCGAACCGAGCCGTGACCCGAAACACCAAACCCAAACAGATTGCCAAAAGAAAACTAAAAATCACTCGACACCAAATGTTACCGGGTCAAAGAACGTGGTCAGAACCTGTGTAAACCCACAAGTTTTCCCGAATAGAAGCTGCTTACCGAAAAAGTGGGGTGCTCGTCGGAGGACGCCGGCAACCGGTAAGATACGTCGCCGGCAACTGGATCACCGGACGCCTGTCGTGAAAGAGAGGAACCAGAGGGTGTGCAGTTGTGTGTGTATCGAGGAAGAGGGAGGTAGGTGATGGTGTACGTATGAGTGTAGAGTGGATTCAGGGTTGTGCGGTGGCCGGTAAACTAATCGGAATCCGGCTCCGATCGCCTGATTTTTATATAGGAAGACATAGATGCTATGTTGTGTGCGGCTGATTTATTATAGTTAGGGTTTAATTTTCAGAGAAAATGAGAGGGGTATGGGTATAAGTTTCTATTTATAGGGTAGGGTTTTTAGATGTAAGGGAGTGGGGTTGGGCTTGGCCCGTGTATGAACCCGCTAATTGTTTGCGTACACGAAAATAGCCCGTAAATAATATGACGGTAATTATACTATATATGTATACGCTATATTACACAAGCTCGATTCGGGTTATTCGTTAAATAGTGTGTTTCACTCGCCCGCGTTATCATTATTTAATAAACAATAATAATAATAATAATAATAATAATAATAATGATATAATAATAGTGAATACGGATACTAATAAAAGACCCTGCTCTCGACGATTAGGGTCGAGAGTATGGGTTGTCACATATGTCATGTATCCAATCCAGCAAGTATCTCCGTAAGGAATACAGGGCTTTCTTGGCTAACATTGTAGTAGCGGAGAAGGAAAAGAAAGAGAAGAAAGAAGTGAAAGACGTTCCTGTGGTTCGAGAATTTCCTAATGTTTTCCCGGAGGACCTTCCCGGACTACCGCCAAGTCGTGATATCGACTTTCGTATCGACCTCATTCCTGGAGCCAATCCTATTGCCAAAGCACCCTATCGACTCGCGCCGTCTGAAATGCGCGAACTCTCAACCCAACTCCAAGAATTACTTGAGAAAGGCTTCATTCGCCCGAGCACCTCTCCTTGGGGCGCGCCAGTCCTTTTCGTCAAAAAGAAGGATGGGTCGTTCCGGATGTGCATTGACTATCGGGAATTGAATAAGTTAACTATCAAGAACCGCTATCCCCTACCTCGTATCGACGATTTGTTTGATCAACTATAAGGCGCTACGTGTTTCTCGAAGATGGATCTGCGTTCAGGTTATCATCAGCTACGTATTCAAGAGGAGGATATACCCAAAACCGTGTTTCGTACTCGATACGGCCACTACGAATTCGTTGTCATGCCTTTTGGTCTAACAAACGCACCAGCGGTTTTCATAGATCTGATGAATCGCGTGTGTAAACCATATCTCGACCGTTTCGTCATCGTTTTCATCGACGATGTCTTGATCTATTCCAAAACGAAAACTGAACACGCGCAACATCTACGTTTGGTTCTCGAGCTACTCCAGGGGAACCAACTCTATGCCAAATTCTCCAAGTGTGAATTTTGGTTAGGGGAAGTTCAATTTCTGGGGCACATTGTTAATAGTCAGGGTATTCACGTCGATCCTGCGAAGATTGAAGCTGTCAAGAGCTGGGTTACGCCCAAGAACCCGTCTGAAGTCCGTTCTTTTCTCGGACTAGCGGGCTATTATCGACGATTTATTGAAGGATTCTCAAAGATCGCTGTACCACTTACCTCTCTTACGCATAAAGACAAGCCTTTTGTTTGGGGAACTAAACAAGAGTCTGCCTTTCAAACCCTCAAGCGCATGCTTTGCAATGCTCCTGTTCTCACATTGCCCGACGGAAACGACGATTTCATTGTCTATTGTGATGCTTCCAACCTTGGTCTCGGTTGTGTCCTCATGCAACGGGACAAGGTCATAGCTTACGCATCTCGTCAGCTCAAAATCCACGAGAAGAACTATACAACCCATGATCTCGAGCTAGGCGCGGTTGTTTTTGCATTAAAGATTTGGCGACACTACCTGTATGGTACCAAGTGTACGATCTTCACCGATCATAGGAGCCTACAGCATATCTTTAATCAGAAGGAACTTAATATGCGTCAACGCCGATGGGTAGAACTTCTCAACGATTACGACTGTGAGATTCGTTATCACCCAGGCAAAGCAAATGTTGTTGCTGACGCTCTTAGCAGACAGAGCTACCTGCTTAGCACTCGTAATGTTCAAGCCCAACATAACCTCGAAACTCTCATATGTGACGCTCAGCACGCATGTTTTAACGAACGTACCTTGAAGAAAGAAAGAATCTACCACGATGGAGCCCAGTTTGTGAGCAAACCGAATGGAATATTGCACTTTTTAGACCGAATTTGGATTCCCAAGTGAACCAATTTGCGACAGATATTGATGGACGAAGCCCACAAATCCCGGTATTCTATTCATCCCGGTGCCGACAAGATGTACCAGGATCTTCGCTATAAGTACTGGTGGCCGGGTATGAAAAGAGATATCGCTCTCTACGTCGGAAAGTGCCTAACTTGTGCTAGAATCAAGGCCAAACATCAAAGACCCTCTGGCTTACTCGAACAACCACCAATCCCCATGTGGAAGTGGGAAAGTATAGCTATGGATTTTGTAACCAAGCTACCGCACACGTCATCAGGTCACGACAGCAATTGGGTTGTAGTCGACCGTTTGACTAAATCAGCTCACTTCCTACCCATACGAGAAGACTACAAGGTAGAACGATTAGCCCGAATCTACACCGACGAGATCATTTGTAATCATGGGACGCCTCATGACATCATCTCTGATCGTGATGCTCGGTTTACTTCGTGACTGTGGGAAACGTTTCAAACAACACTCGGTACAACGCTTAATCTAAGTACCGCTTTCCACCCTCAAACCGACGGTCAGACTGAAAGAACGATTCGTACTCTTAAAGACATGCTCCGATCGTGTGTTCTAGACTTCGGTGGTAATTGGGATAAGTACCTGCCGCTAGTCGAATTCTCGTATAACAACAGCTACCATTCTAGCATCCAAATGGCACCATTCGAGGCATTATACGGAAGAAGATGTCGATCGCCTATTGTGTGGCACGAGATCGGTCACTCGCAACTAACCGGTCCGGAGCTACTATAAGAAACGACAGACAAAATTTTCCAAATTCGAGACAACCTAGTGAAAGCTTGGGACCGACAGAAAAGTTACGCCGACAAAAAGCGCAAGCCCCGTGAATTTGGCGTTGGTGACTACGTACTCCTAAAGGTCTCACCTTGGAAGGGTGTAGTCCGATTCGGCAAGAAAGGGAAACTCGCGCCTCGATATGTTGGACCTTTTAAGATTCTGGAAAGGATCGGAAAAGTTTCCTACAGACTCGAACTACCGGAGGAACTTAGTAATGTCCACCCGACTTTCCACGTGTCAAACCTCCGAAAGTGCATAGCCGACCATGACTTACACGTTTCTCTAGATGATCTACAAGTGAACGAAACATTACACTTCGTGGAAAAGCCTGTCGAAATCATGGATCGCCAAACCAAGCAGCTCGGGCGCTCACACATTCCTATTGTGAAAGTCCGATGGGAAGGCAAACGGGGCGCAGAGTTCACTTGGGAACTCGAAAGCGACATGAAGGCTAAATACCCACAGTTGTTTCAAGAGAAAGCTTAGCAAGAGAAAATTCTCAAACGTGATTCACGGCATTGCACAGCTTAATTTCGGGACGAAATTCCCTAAACAAGGGGAGGCTGTAACACCCCGTGTTTTCACAAGTCAAAGTCAAGGTCAAAGCCAACGACCGATTTCGCGCAACCTGACTTGTAGAAATGTCTTTATTTTATTTGTATTATGTGGAGTAAGTGTCGTTCATTGCAATAATCGAAGTGTGTTAATCGTTATTCAACCGATCTACGACTGTGAACTATAGGAAGTAACAATGCGATAAAGTTAACTAATCACTAATCAAGCTATGCTGATCGAATCGACATCGAACCGCAACTCGAACTATGTATTTTACTTGTTGTATATACGTATGTGTGTGCCTTACGTGTTACCTGTGCATGTTTATTTATGTTATGTTGTGGTAATCAAGCGAACCCAATCGAAACTCGAAATCTAACTCGAATGCAATCGAACTCGAACTCGAATCCCGATCGAACCATGATAGATAGTGGAAAATAGATTACGCAAGGTACGAAGTAGTTGGGACTAAAAGTAATTTGACTAGGAAACCCTATCGAATCGCTCGCAATCGGAACCGAAACGTCAAAGATCGTCGCACCAAACACACCACCCAGGCGCCAACCGGCCGGATGCCCATCCGCCCGGGTAGCCGCCTGGGGAAGTGATGAGTGCCATCCGACCAGGATTGCTATCCGCCTGACCGACCATCCGGGTGATGTGCAATCCGGACGGATAGCACTTTCCTCTTTTGGTATCCTATAAATACACGGGTCACTCTCCAAACTTTCCACTTTTGGCAAGTGACGTCTGACCAGCACGCTCTCTTCACCTTTTCTTCGATTTCTCTCAATCCAGGTAAGATCTCGCCCTAAATCTTGTACTTTCTTGATCTACACGCACTTCTACACCTTTCTATCTTTTAAATATTAACTTTTAACCGTGAAAACATCAAGATTTGAGGTATTCTAGGATGACGTCATCATGAAGTTCCCATGAACTTCAAGTTTGACCTCATTCCACCAAGAATAACTCGGATCTGAACGGTTTCCACAAGATTTCACAACAACTCCGCATAAATCTGAACTTTTTCAAAAGGATAAAAGAGTTGAAAGAACTAAACACAAGTTTTCTCCTTCTTTTACACTCAAAAACAATAAGAATCGGATCAGTTCTAGTCTCCTACTCAATGTTAGTGATGCACTAGTCCTAAATCCGGATTCTACCCGCGAGACACCTGATTTCGGGTTAGACCAGAATGACCGTTCTGAGCCGCCGACCGGCCAAGCTGGGGTGATTCCTGGCCGGCTTAGTCATGCGGGTGAGAATACAATTCCGATTGGTTGACACGTAATCAGAACATCTCGATAGAACGACAAAAGTGACCAAGGGTAGAGGAATGGAACAACCAGAACGAGATGCTGTCCGGACGGACTGATCTCCGTACGGACTACACTTGGGACCCATATCCAAACAAGGTTTGAGTATCGACGAATGAATAATCCGCACGGACGACCCTCTGAATGGATTACTCTTCGGATCATGAGATACTAAGACCTTAAACAATTTCCAACATGTTCATTAACAGGGTTGCCACCCGATCGGATAACCTATCCGACCGGATGACACTTTCACCAAGTGACTCACCATTAAAGTCGTTGTCCGCACAGACTACCATCCGAACGGATTGTCGTCCGCTCCACCGACTTGAAGGGTAAGAGAACTTCAAGGTTTTCAAATGCTACAACAAAAACTTCAAAAGTCAAGCCACCATACACAAGCACATCTCACCCATAGGAAGAAACAATCCACTCGAATAGTCATCCGCTCGGACAAACTGTCCGCACGGATGACTAACCGAACGGATTACTATTCACTCGGATTGCTGTTCGCACGGATGACCATCCGAACGACCAGCTATCCTACCCACTCTCACCCTGTATTGTTTTGCGCGTGCTAGGTGTCGAATCCAGCAAATAAAATAATAAGAAAACTACTAGTATGAGTGGAAGTAAAGTTCGTGTCCACAGGGATACAGATTAACGAATTATGCCAAAACGTTTTAGACACAGATACGATTGTATTGAAAGGGGGGTTTTTAGTTTGACTAAAATGTAAAAACAATTTATAATTTTTAAATTAAAAAGAAAAGCTAATTAATGGTTGGAAAATTCAGATGTTAAAAACTAATTTCAACACCAGGGCAATTTCTTGATTCGGTTCGACTTACGTTCATTAACGGTGACGGTGCAATGATCCTTTTTAAATAATAGTTTGTATCGACACTAGACGTCACGTAGTTCGGACCTCCACTCTATTTATTGTCTAACCAAACGCCGTTCGTTGATTAGAGCCAACCCGCTACTCTAAACTCACGCCGTTCGGATTTTAGCGTGCGGGTTGCGGGATAGAAGTATCAATTACAATCAAACACTCACGCCGTTCGGAGTGTTTAATTATATTGTATGATTCTATAATAGTTTGGGTTCATAGACAAACTCAAAATATTATTTGTTCCTTCTCAAAAATTAAAGCTTTATTAGGGTTCTAAAAATTGATTGAACTATATTAGAAAAATTAATAAATTGATCAGGTTTATTAACAATCTAATATTTTCCGGATTGGATCCGGATTAAAAACAAGAATCACACAAACAAACCACTAAAATAATTGGATCTAACATAACCGTTTCACATAAGATTGTGAACCAAATCAAAGAAAATAAACCCCGATGTTGAAACTATTAAAGTCTAGCCGGACATGGCGGCTATAACAATCAATTCGAATGAGAAACAACACATCCACTAAATTAAAACTTACGAAAAACCAATTAATAATGTTGTAGAACACCCAAAAGTCAAAGATCTAAAAAAAATCTTCTTCTCTTGAACTTGCAGCCGTCCAAATCGATGTTGCCTTCTTTTCGTCCAGGTTGTTGGGTGATGATATATTGTTCTTTTTTTTACTTGCCAAACTTTTTTTTTTCTTTCGTTTTTTTCTTGGCAGCCCAAAAGGAATTGTTAGTTCAGCCCATCTTCACTAATTATAATTCACCAAAACCATTTTATTTAATGAGCCCAACTCATGGTCCGTCTCTAATTTAAGCTTCTTCATCATCTTTCAATGCTCATAATCTACTCGACCTTTTAGTTATTGCTCGCAATCACTCCGCGCCTACAATATCAACCAAAAACAAACCAAAGTAGATTCCATTCCGCAAAAACAAGTGTTTAACAAAATAATGAGGTATGACTATGATATATGCATGATATGTAACAGAATTTTAATATTAAAGTGCTATAAAACGTGCCTAAAAATGCAACTAACAAATCTCCCCAAGCTTAAACCTTTCCTTGTCCTCAAGGAAGTCAAGAACAAGAATAAACCGAGAAATAAACACGAAAAATAATACACGTATGCATGCTTTATTTTTTCTAACCCGCTTCTTTTATTCCGGAAAACAAACTTGTAATGAGATCACATCCAACATTGTCAACTCTTGTTACATTCATTCGAACCCGGGAAATACTAACACGTGTAACCGCGATTGTTGATATTTTGTGTCCCTTTAAACTCAAACCCGCTTAATCACAACCATATGTTTTCTGCTTAATAATATACAAATTTACCAACATGGTTTAATCGTCCCCACGCCCAACACCTATGGCAATATCTACCCAACCTCACGACTTTTTGAAGATTTCCAAAACCACACTTGATGCGACCATGCACCCAAATCATGACACGATAGTTATTATCTTTTTTTCCGTTTTCAAGGGGTCGGGACTTTTCTCCCTAATTTGCTCAAATTTTTTTTTTTAATTTCGATTTCGAATTTTTTCTTTCAAATTTTTGGCATACATTGTGCTCTTTTACCCCTTCCTTTTTCTTTCTTTTTTTTTTATTTTAACTATAATAACCTATGAGGTCAATTTTTCACCTCTTTATTTTTTCAATGAAATTACGGAGGTGTCATGATATGGGGAACATGGTGTGTGATAGAGGATATGCAACTCAACCGATTTTTGGTCGGGATCAATTTTTAACCACAAGCATCAAGATGGGAAACTAAACACATATATAATTAAGGTTATTGCATACAACATTGGCGTTCCTAAGTTAGGGCCGAGCCTACCAACACATCCCAAATTATCTATGTTTTCTTCCCCAAAGTTACCATTTCACGCATAAGCTTTGACATGCTAGAAATCATATCATTTCTCATTTTTCACAAACCCTTTTCAGCGGAACAGAAGCGGTTTTGTTTTTTTTTTATTTTGCACGTATATACACCCTAAATGCAATGATCATGAAAAATGCAACTATATGCAACTATTTACAAACTAAGTAATGCATGCTAAGATAAAAACATAAAAATTACCTCGAATCTCCCCAAGCTTAAGATGTAGCATCGTCCTCGAGGCTCGGAGAAATATGTGGAAGGCATCTACAAAGGCGGCGGGGGTGGCGGAGATCCAAGTCGCTCTATGTGGTCACGGAGAGAGACGATGGTGCGGCCCATCTCACGCTGATGAGCATACATGTTAACAAAGTGAAACTGAGTGTATACCTTAACCGAGTCGTGATATGCAAGGCGAATTCAATAATCTCAAGGTATACACAAACAATTAGAATCAAATTACCAATTCACAACCAACTCAGTGTAATGCAATTTCACACATAGCAAGTCAAATCCAATTTCATGTGATTAACCATGTTTGTTGTAATGAAATTCTACTTTATTCTTGGTTAATTCAAGCAAAATTATGGAATTAGGACTCAATATGGTAACAGTGGAGTAGGGTTCAATTTGATAACAGTTTTTTTTAACTCAAGTTGAAAGAAGATGAAGGGCTTGGTCAACTGAGAATGTTAATAGACAGTGGTTCGGGTGCTTTCACAGGAGCAAGAGTGACGGGTTCTCCGGGATGTCGCTAGGGAGATTAAAAGAAAGGACAGTGACATACCTGAACCGGCGACTGGCGGCGGTTGAATGTGTGACCGGAGGAGTAGGTGATGGCCGGCGATTGATGAAGTGGAGGTGTTACGTGTCTTATTTTTAATTTTATTGTCAAGGGATTAGTATGCTATTTTGGTTTAGTGGGGGGGTGTCTTATGTAAGTTTTTTATCTATTTATTTGGATGTTACGTATGGAATGGGAATAATCAGAATTTGAGTCAAATTACTTCTTATCTCCTAGCTTCTTTCTCTCAATATAGTTATATCCCTATCAAGGGTATCAGAGCTTCAGTCGATTCCTCATCGGAATTCCTTGCCGCCGCCATGACTAACACCCGCAATAATGAAATCGACAACACCCTCAAGTCCCATGGTAAGGCAATCAACGACATCCAAGCTGCGTTATCGGCTTTGATGAAACAGCAGGAGCAGACTTCGAAACAGCAGGAGGAAATCCTCAAGGCTGTGCGGGACAGATCTCAGTCGTCCGGCAGTTCTTTTGGATCCTTCTCCGGTCCAGACAACGATTCCAGGGGTTCTAAACCCTTTCGGATCGGAAGAATCGACTTTCCCAAGTTCTCCGGTGACGATGTGGAAGGCTGGGTCTACCGTTGCGAGCACTTCTTCGCAATGGACGACACCCCGGACGATTCAAAACTCAGGTGTGCTGCTGTCCATTTGGAAGGTGATGCCCTACAATGGCACCGAGCGTATATGAAGACCCGAAACGCGACTGTTGCGGAGGTTCCCTGGTCGGAATACGTCCGCTCTATCTCTGCGCGTTTCTCCGACGCGTTGTTTGAAGACCCACTGGAAGAGATGGCTTCGCTACAACAAACTGGTACGTTACAGGAGTTGAACACCGCTTTTGATTCGTTATTAAACAAGGTGACGTTGAGTGAAACCCAGGCCGTGAGTTTGTATGTCAAAGCCCTCAAGCCGGACATCCGGGGTCCGGTTAAAATGTTCAAGCCACGTACTTTGCACGAAGCGTATGGGTTGGCGAAAACACAGGCTCTTAACAATGAAACCCTAGAAGAGAAGTTTATGGGGGAAAAATGGAACGGAGGTACCATACCCGAAGATGTCAAAATAACACCTCCCGTTAATGGTTCAAAACTACCCTTGCTGCCAAGTCCAACAACCGAGCAATCAAGTTCTACACCAGGAATCCTTAGATCGAGGCGTTTGACGAGTGATGAGCTTGAGCAAAAAAGGGCAAAGGGGGAATGTTTCTGGTGTACCGAAAGGTTCGTTCCGGGGCACAAGTGTAAGAAAAAACAACTCTACATACTTGAAGTGGTAGATGATGAAAAACAAGCAACGGAAGAGGATGAAGACAAGGTTCCTTGAAGTACTTTTTGAGGGCAAAAAGTAGGTTAAGGGGGGAGTATTGTTACGTGTCTTATTTTTAATTTTATTGTCAAGGGATTAGTATGCTATTTTGGTTTAGTGGGGGGGTGTCTTATGTAAGTTTTTTATCTATTTATTTGGATGTTACGTATGGAATGGGAATAATCAGAATTTGAGTCAAATTACTTCTTATCTCCTAGCTTCTTTCTCTCAATATAGTTATATCCCTATCAAGGTGAGCGACGGCGTTGAGTAGCGGGTCAGGGGAGAAGTAGGGTTGTGGTATCAAGGCGGAGATGACGGAGAAGGTGGTTCAGGGCGGTGGTCGGCGACGATGACGGCTAGTGGTGTAATAGATCAGACGACGGTTCGAAGAGGGTATTGATGTGGCGGTGATGTTTGGTTGAGAGAATAAAGGAACTTTGGAGATGACGATGCTTTGTTTATCTATTATCAATTATTATTATTATTATTGCTGTATTTATTATTAGCAATCAACATCTCTCCCACATTTTTTCACAGAATGCTCACCCGGCCGGGTGAAAGTTTGACACGCCCGGGTCGAGGTTCTGAATGTTTTTTATAAAATTCAACACGGTCGGGTCACTTTCTATAGAATTTTTAACACGGTCGGGGCAAGGTTCTGAATTAAAAACTAACTTTCACATGACCGGGCCTTTTTTTTAATATCCAACACGGCCGGGTTAAACTTTTGACTAAAAAAAACATTTTTTTTCTTTTATTTGTTTTTATATTTTTTTTTGTTTTTTTATGGAATTAAAACAAAAGAGAACAATACGAAATCACGGGTTGCCTCCCGTGAAGCGCCTTTCTTTCTCGTCTTTGGCTAGACTTAGACCTTATTTCGTTAATCTGGTGCTTGCTCGATACACGGAAGAAGCTTTCGGATAATACTTGGTAATTTCATTTTTGATGCTCTTTCCTTTGCTTTCTTCTGCGGGTCCATGAGGGTCGTGCCATCTCTTAGATCCTCCCCAAGCTTGAACTTTTTAGTAACTTCTTTTGCCGCAGCTTCATCAATGCTTTTATTTGACACTAATGCTTGAACATCATGGTTAGACAACTCAAAACATTCATTTGTTAGTGGTTCAATGACATCTATATAATTCAGAGACGAGACATCACTTGGGTAACGCATAGCATCATCTATATTGAAATTGATTACCTCCCCATCAAATTCCATAGAAAGGGTGCCGCTATAAACATCGATTTTTGCCCTTGCGGTTTTTAAAAATGGCCTCCCTAATAATATAGAACTTGAATTTGGGGCTTCATCACCCTCCATGTCTAGCACATAAAAATCAGCTGGAAAGACTAATTCATTCACTTGTACCAATATATCTTCTAATACACCTTTTGGGCGTACTATGGATCGATCGGCCAATTGAATGACTACCCCGGTCCTCTTTAACGGTCCTACGTTAAGTGTTTTAAAAATCGAGTATGGTAGGACGTTAATAGAGGCTCCAAGGTCCAACATAGCTCTAGGCACAGTGATATTCCCCAATTTACAAGGAACGGTGAAAACGCCTGGATCCTTGCACTTTGGAGGTAGTCTCTTTTGTAAAACAGCTGAAACATTCTCACCTACCTTTACCGTTTCATTACCTTTTAGCTTCTTTTTGGAAGTGCAAAGCTCTTTTAGGAACTTTGCATATCGTGGGACTTGTTTAATGGCATCAAGGAGTGGAATATTTACCTCAACCTTCCGGAATGTCTCCATGATCTCTTGGTCTTCCCTCTCCTTCTTTGTGCTTCGTAGTCTTGATGGGAATGGAGCTATAGGAGTGAATTTCAATTCACTTCGAACCGGTTCTTGTACTTTTTCCTTATCTTGGTCCTTCTTCTCAACAACAATTTCCTCTTTGTCTTGCATACTCGGACCGTCATAGCTCTTTCCATTCCTCAAGGTAATGGCACTCACGTTGTGCTTTGGGTTATTCTCAGTTTGTGCGGGCAATTTACCTTGAGACTCTAATTTACTCACTGAGCTAGCGAGTTGAGCCATTTGTTGTTCCAAGTTCTTGATGCTAGCTTTAGTCTCCTGTTGGAATGAGTGAGTGCTAGTAGCTAAACTTTTCACAATGTCCTCTAAAGACATTCCCGAGCTTCCCGCTTGTTGTGCGGGTGGTTGTTGTCTAGACTGATAGTTTTGTTGTTGTTGATTACCTTGGAAGGGTGGGGGTTGCTGATATTGTGGGGATCTTTGCTGATAACTCATGTTAGGAGGTCCCCAATTTTGATTGCCTTGATATTGTTCATATTGCCTAGAATTTTGCTCCGGGTAGCTTCCAAGTGCTTGTGCTTGTTCAACATCTTCTTGCAGTGTGGGACACATATCAGTGGGGTGTCCAAATTGTAGACAAATTCCACAAGCTCGTGCTTGTGGCTCAGCACTCTTATCCTTGGTGAGTTGCATGACTGCTTTTGTCAACTCAGCAAGCTGAGTTTCAATGTGAGGAGTGCTCACTTCCTTGACTGCGCGTGGCACATCGGTGTAGCACTCTTCATCTTGTGCTGAGTGCTTTGAGTCTTCGGCTATGGAGGTAATCAAAGCTCTCATTTGAGTAGGTGTTTTATCGAGTAGAGCTCCTCCACTAGACGCATTTATCAAACGCCTCTCCAATGGTGCCAATCCTTCACATAAGTATTGAAGGAGTTGGTGATCGGTTATGCCATGTTGTGGGCAACGAGCACACAACTTTTTAAACCTGCCCCAATAAGTGTGCAAGGCTTCTCTTTTTAGTTGCTTGATTCCGATGATCTCCTTGCGTAGGATCGAAGCTTTGACTTCTGGGAAGTATTTGTCTAGAAACAGCTTTGCAAGTTCATTCCAAGTAGTTACCGACCCCGGTGGTAGGTAATATAGCCATTCTTTTGCTGAGTCTTGAAGAGCAAAGGGGGATGCCCTTTGCTTGATTTGATCTTCTGTGATGTTATGTGGCTTCATACCGGAGCACACAACGTGGAACTCTTTGAGGAACTTATGTGGGTCTTCATTCTCTAAGCCTCGGAAAACTGGTAATAGGTGAATGAGTCCGGATTTCAGCTCGAAGTTCTCCATAGCAGGGTAGTTAATGCAAAGTGGTTGTTGTGGGACATCACGAGTCGCCCACTGTCTAAGGGTTTGTTCAGCTGCCATTGTAACTGCAGGAATTTGCGGTTTAGGTGAGTTTGGTTCTTGGTGGGTATGGGTAGGTGAGTGTAGTGGAGTGATGGGTGTTTCTGTTTCGGTTTCTGATTCACTTGACAAGAGTATGTCTTGCCAAATGTTAGTGACCGGAGGTGAAGATATAGAGGATGAGGAGCTTGCTAACTTCTTTCGTTGTTTTGCTTGCTTCCTTAATCTCTTTGCTGTTTTCTTGATCTCCGGGTCAATCTCGAGTGGTGTACCTGTACGCAAAGATCTTGGCATAAAACGGTTAAATTTGCCGTATCCCCGGCAACGGCGCCAATTTGTTGGGTGTCGAATCCAGCAAATAAAATAATAAGAAAACTACTAGTATGAGTGGAAGTAAAGTTCGTGTCCACAGGGATACAAATTAACGAATTATGCCAAAACGTTTTAGACACAGATACGATTGTATTGAAAGGGGGGTTTTTAGTTTGACTAAAATGTAAAAACAATTTATAATTTTTAAATTAAAAAGAAAAGCTAATTAATGGTTGGAAAATTCAGATGTTAAAAACTAATTTCAACACCAGGGCAATTTCTTGATTCGGTTCGACTTACGATCATTAACGGTGACGGTGCAATGATCCTTTTTAAATAATAGTTTGTATCGACACTAGACGTCACGTAGTTCGGACCTCCACTCTATTTATTGTCTAACCAAACGCCGTTCGTTGATTAGAGCCAACCCGCTACTCTAAACTCACGCCGTTCGGATTTTAGCGTGCGGGTTGCGGGATAGAAGTATCAATTACAATCAAACACTCACGCCGTTCGGAGTGTTTAATTATATTGTATGATTCTATAATAGTTTGGGTTCATAGACAAACTCAAAATATTATTTGTTCCTTCTCAAAAATTAAAACTTTATTAGGGTTCTAAAAATTGATTGAACTATATTAGAAAAATTAATAAATTGATCAGGTTTATTAACAATCTAATATTTTCCGGATTGGATCCGTATTAAAAACAAGAATCACACAAACAAACCACTAAAATAATTGGATCTAACATAACCGTTTCACATAAGATTGTGAACCAAATCAAAGAAAATAAACCCCGATGTTGAAACTATTAAAGTCTAGCAGGACATGGCGGCTATAACAATCAATTCGAATGAGAAACAACACATCCACTAAATTAAAACTTACGAAAAACCAATTAATAATGTTGTAGAACACCCAAAAGTCAAAGATCTAAAAAAAATCTTCTTCTCTTGAACTTGCAGCCGTCCAAATCGATGTTGCCTTCTTTTCGTCCAGGTTGTTGGGTGATGATATATTGTTCTTTTTTTTACTTGCCAAACTTTTTTTTTCTTTTCTTTCGTTTTTTTCTTGGCAGCCCAAAAGGAATTGTTAGTTCAGCCCATCTTCACTAATTATAATTCACCAAAACCATTTTATTTAATGAGCCCAACTCATGGTCCGTCTCTAATTTAAGCTTCTTCATCATCTTTCAATGCTCATAATCTACTCGACCTTTTAGTTATTGCTCGCAATCACTCCGCGCCTACAATATCAACCAAAAACAAACCAAAGTAGATTCCATTCCGCAAAAACAAGTGTTTAACAAAATAATTAGGTATGACTATGATATATGCATGATATGTAACAGAATTTTAATATTAAAGTGCTATAAAACGTGCCTAAAAATGCAACTAACAACGCGCCACTTATCGCTACGTTACCGAATCTATTCAGGCTAACCGTACTCGCTAAAAGCGCTCCCTTCAATCCCTTAATCGCTGTGAGTATATCCGATCCCTTTTTGCTTTAAGCACTTTTGGGTGTTACATACGTTACGAATATTCAAACTACAACTATCACACTACTCAAACTATTTGAACGCTAACCGCTAATGTATGTTATACGTGGCTTATGAATGCTTGTTTGTTAAGTTTACACATGGAATGCTGTCTACCTGTCTTAGCAACGATAGTACTATAGTTTGGACTCAGCACCCGTTCACACGGGGGTTGTTAAGGATCTTTTACTTGCATGGATTACGGTGGTAATCATGTATTGCGAACTGCCTCGGGCAGTCAACCCGCAGTCATTGGTATCGATGGGTCTATGTCGATAACTAACGTGCTTCATTTCACTATGTGTACGTGCTGGTTATGCGTAATCGAATTCGAACTCTATATGCTATTATCAAACTTGTATGCTCACCTTTACATTTCATGTATTGACTTTATTTTAACGTATGTGACAGGTGCTTAGGAAGTTTACATGCTTAGCATGCTGTGAACTTGAGGCTAGGAAAGGTCTAGGATGCTCTCTGTGCCGTGATGAAAATTGAAGCTAGGAACGGAGGTCCTAGAAACCAATAAATAAACTATTTTGTTTAAATCTGAGTTGTCGGAACAGAATATTTGTCTTGATGTTTGTCTGTAATAATTATTTGACTGTTTGAGATACGGTATGAGACGTATTATTTAAATTGAATAGTTTTGATAATTGTTGTGGAAACTTCTGGACAATCTGTTTCGCTCAGTGCCATGCCCCGATGATTCCGCCATCGGTTGGGGTGTGACAACGTTAAACTTGCAAATACTTGTCTTACATTCATGTGTAAACACTACTTATTCTAGACAAGCATACTTATTTCACACTCATTTTATACTTACTTTATGTTTTAATGGCATAATATACCCTTACACTAAACCTTTTATGCTTAAAACATCCTAAAACACCAATATATGAAACTACAAGGACCAAAAGTGTCATTTATCAAACAAATTCCACCAGCCACATTGGCTCGCGAGCCGAGACCCCCAGTCCCATTTATCTCGCACCCCGCCAGAGAGTGCGATCCGCAGAATTGTTAATCATCCCCCTTTATTGGTCCATTTTGTGACTAGTTAGGTGTGTTTCTTGCATTTAAGACCCCAAACCCTAAACTCAACAATAAAACCAAGCCTCCCAACACTCATTTACATTTTTCCAACTCATTTACACTCTAAAACACTCTAATTTCAGCTAGAAATACAAGTTCTTGGCAGTTTATTCTAAGTGCTAAATGAGCACTTTTCTTCACATTCTTTCATCGTTTTTCACTTCTTATTCCTCTACAAAGTGTGGAACGCCTCTAGGATTGTTCTCACAAGGTTTTCCATGGAAATCCAAGGTGAAACATCCCATTTTTGAGGTCCAACTTTCTGTTTTGGAAGAAAACTTTGTTAAACATCCTTTAAACTTATATTTTCTTCGTACATTCCTATGTCCTTATGCCACTAATCAAGGCTACGATTATGTTTGCTTAAAAACAAGGTTGTAACATACAAATTCAGAAGTTTTAATCCTTTAAACTTTCTATTTTTAAAGGGTTTTTAACCCACAAGTGATTAACAAGTCTTGAACTTGTGTATGTGTGATTATTTGGATAGCTTGGGCTATCCTACTTACAATCCACACTTCACTTGATGATTTCTCTTAGTTAGTATGTATATTTCATTTCCTTATTGTTCATTCATGACCATCCTCGTTGTCTTATGACAACTTGTGCATTGGTTAATACAAAAGAGGTTTTAAAATGGAAGATTTATCCTCCTACCTCTATGCATGACTTCTATGATAATATTTGTAACATTGTTGGACTAAACTTATAAATAATATATAAAATATATAATATCCATAGTAACCGAACCCTTGAAGATAATCTAAGGGTTATTCATCAAATTATTAAGTTACATCACCTAAGTGCTTAGTTCCTCGTTACGATTCTAATAGGTATTAAACTCATGAAATCATTCTAAACCCTATGGGTTTTCATTAGGGGTGAGAAGAAAACCGAAATAACCGAACCGTAACCGAAATAACCGAAAAATCCGGACCGAAAAAACCGAACCGAAACAAAAACCGACAGTTTGGTTTTCGGATTTTTAATAACCGAACCGAACCGATAAAATTTTAATAGTATACCAAATCTATATATTTTTATATTTAAGTTGTTTAAGTGTTTACTCATGCTACTAAGAATTATTAATTTTATTCTTGTTTGTTAAATATTTATAATAAGAACATTACCATGTTTATTTATCATTAAGATTATCCATTGTTTACAAGAACTAACAAAGTTTAATATAAAAATTAAATGGCTTTCAAAGTATTATAAAAGAAAACGTCTTAACAAAAACTTTGGAGAAACATTAAAATAGATTAGAAAGTTAGGTTTATGTGAATAATATTAATTTAAAAGACTAAATATATTAACAAGATTCTTAAACTTTGAATTATACTTTTAAGTTTTGAATCTCACATAATTTGTTTCAAAAACCGAAAAACCGAACCGAACCATTGCTAAAACCGAAATAACCAAAACCGAAAAAACCAAAACCGAACGGTTTTTATAAACCAAAAACCGAAATTTCGGTTACGGTTTTGGTTTTACCCAAAAACCGAACCGAATCGAAGCGTGCACACCCCTAGTTTTCATAGTGTCAAGAACGAGTGCTAAGTCTAAGTGATTATTTTCTTGTATATTTACTTTGTTATACTTTTAATTCCGAATATAATTACTCCTTGAACTCTAATCCGAATACATTCAACCTCCTAATCTCATACACTCGTCAACAATTGGATAATCGGAATACTTAGCAATTTTGTGAGTACACTTGACCCATTTTACTTTTAAAACACTTTGGGTTGTAACATGTTAATATACAAACTTCACATTCACACACTTAAACATGCTTTATACTCTCAATCCTATATACATGCTACTTGTTTACATAGGTTCATACTAGATTATACATACTTTGTGTCATTAACTTTGCTAAGCCCCAACTTAACATATATAGCGCTATAGGAGTAGCGCGCCGCCCGTCGGGGTCTTGTTAAGTCTTTATTCATTCTAAACGGTCTCGTCACTTTTGTGGCGAGTGATGCTAAATACTAGTGGACACTTAGGTTTGACATATTGCGATTCATGCTAGTTACCTTGTTTACAAATTGTCACGTGGATTCGAGAAAATGCTTTTATACTTATGCTATATTTATACAAACCTTGTGTACTCGCCAATGCTTTCGCATTGACATTTTATTTTAAACATGTTACAGGTTTAACGATGATGTTGATGATGCATGGAACATAGTAGGATGCCTAGATACTCATTTTAATTTTTGCATACTTATTGTAAATGTAATTCTTTCCCTTCAAGTTGTTGTAATCAATGTTTTCATAACCGGATCGGACGTTGAACCGGCCTCCTTACCGGTCCACTGGTCGGATCGGTCAGACCGGTCGAACCGGATTAAAGAACCGGATTTTAAAAAATACAAAAAAAATATAGAATATATAAAGTATAACAATAATTTCACTTTTTCTTAATATAAACATCTATGTTTAATATCCAAGTTAAAGGTTGGGCTTACCAACTCTCGAAAAAGTTAGCCCACATCCTATGTATATTTTCTCTCTCATAAAACCCTAGCCTCACCTCATATTCACCACAATTTTTTTTTCTTTTCACGCAGATCTATATCATCATCATCTTATACCATACATTATCCATTTCCACACATCATATACATTTCTATCTCATAAAACCCTTGTATAACCTGCATATCAAAGAAGGGCCGAAGGTTATCAAATCTCCAAATTGAAGATTATTTCTCCTCTTTGGTGGAAGTATTTTTTGTTTCATCAGATCTCAGCGAATTTCTGGCCAGAAATAATAATAAAGAAATAGATCCGGTCCGACCCTTAGCGAATTTCCGGCCGAACCTCCGGCTAACTGCAGATCCGGTCTGTTGTGGTGAACCGGCCCGGTGAAGAGCATGGATCCCGGCCCGATCGGTCGGACCGGCCGGTCCGGTCCGGGTTTGAGAACATTGGTTGTAATGGTATTTTCCTTTCCATGTTGTAATCGAATTCTTGTAGTAATAAAATGAAGATCATTATTTAAATACTTGTCGCAAATTCTAGTGTTATGTGTAATGAGCAATCTATCTTCGTCTCACCCCGATGTTTCCGCCATCGGTTGGGGTGTGACATCAACAATCTAGGTTTAACCTTTGTGGATCTTCTAACACATAAGGGGGTCTCGCCAAGCAACAAATCCACAACTTGCACCCTGTAGTTATGTAAGACCCTAATACATTTTGATCGAAAAGTCGCAGCGGAAATATGTGCCATAAAATTTTTTTCTTAAAACGTTCCTTTATACTTGAAAATCATTTAAAAATATCTTTATGTAAGGAACTACATTGTTTATCTTTCATTAACGTATCGATAATAACATACTAATACGGATTACATGACCACCTACTCCGTACAATCCATGTCTCTGTCACTCGATCTTCAATCACTATCCTTCCATCATGTTGATCCATGATTCTGTACCACCTGCACCCACCACATACATTCGTAACATTAGCATGCATTATATATATAAACAAGATTCATAATCATGGAGTCTCGTCACGTGCTATCCTTATATACTTTCCATTCCGTTATCTTTCTAATTGAAGCATTTCATCTGGGCGTCTAATCCTTGGTGAGACTTCAATAATGTACCTGCATTACATTTTATTCTCAATGCACACTATTAGTAACGTAAATACCCAACGTATTGAAACCACGTATACATACATACACCATTCTATATGAGCGATAATTCTTACTTCGTGCATACATACATGCCTACATACAAGCTCTTACATACTATTTACAATCTCATATGATTATACTAACATATATCCCAATAAAAAAACATTCATATAAATAAGTCTCATACGTATTGACCTACGTACGTATTCATTTCTAAACATGCTTACCTATGGATTCCATTACTAACATGGAGGTAAATCCATACCCATACTTGTACGTGCCTTTAGCTTATTTCATTCCCTCTTAAACTTACGTACGCGCTCATCATATCTCATAAACACTCTACAATGAGTTTGGAATACATTTCGGGACTCTTTAAAGGTCACGGGATAAGTTACAATAACGGCCCAAATATAAAGCATTCGACCAACATGTTAAGTAAAGAAATCTTGATAAATTTTGACAACTTTTTAACAACATAACATTTTCATAAACAACCTTTCGTAAACAACTTTTCGACAACATCATCCTTTCATAAACAACTTTTCAACAATATAACATTTTCATAAACAACCTTTCGACAACATAATCCTTTCATAAACAACTTTTCAACAATATAACATTTTCATAAACAACCTTTCGACCCAAAAGTAGACATGTCTAACTTATTTTAACCCAAGACTTACATGAACATTATAACTATAAAAGTTTTTCATTATCGGAGTTTCGTACTTGGGGTTTATGCACCCGATACTCGGTATGCGTTAAACTCATTCATCTCATTCAATTATACGTAATTGAACTTTGTAGTACAATTTTCATATGTGAAATTGTTTATCCATTTAATCATAACTCACAACCGAGTCTTTTGACTATTAACCCGCGTCTCCATTTCTCAGTTAGCATACTTATACGCAATTCTACCCATTACTCGATTATAATACCGTAATCATTACTTATGCAACCATTTCGTATAGCAATAAGACCTCATTTTGACCCGTTCGGTATACTAGCGAAAATCATCGATTTCGTACAACCAAACTGTAACACCCGTTCTTATAAATCAAAGTTTAACGTATAATTTACGAAAAACAATCATGTAATTAAGATTACATATACATCGGAAATACGGCTTATTAAAACCTTTTACAAAAGTTAGAAGTTTAGAACATAATGTAATTAAGTCGTCATTTAAATGTAACAACGAAACGTCGTGCGGAAGCTTATTTCTTGATCGTGTTCGGTTCTTCATTGTGCTTGATCGTCCTCCGGTGCTAAAATTTTACCTGAAACTCATAAAACATGAGTTGGATTAGTCATACGTAACTTAGAACGTATTTAAACGGGTTCACAATGCATCAACGGTTAAAATAAACGATTTTCGCGAAACTAACACATGCTCGCGTAGCGCTAGCACATGCTCGCGCTGCGCTAGCACCTGTTTTCGACAGAATGTTGTTTGCTGGTGCTGCAGATTCCCAGCATGACCCGATTTCACGGAAACGAGCATAACTCTCTCGTTTTTAATCCGTTTTACCCGATTCTTTTTCCTACGCGTCCGTAATTTAATTCTCCATCATATGGAGTTAAAATCCAACATCCTACATAATAAAATTTCAGACTTTTAACTCTTCGGCTTATTACCCGTTTTACCAACTTTTGACCCGTTCGTGATTTCATCATCAAACGTGTTTATTTGATCCTTTTATCACATACACTTCTTCAATAAATGTTATCTACCGTATTAGATTCTAATCACCGGTTTATTACACAATTTAAACCCTTTTTCGCTTGTATGCTTATTTTGACCCGTTAAGGGTATTTAAGCGCTTTCGAGCCTAAAATCGCTTTCGATTACTTCTAGCATTTCATCACCACATTTCTTATCCTATAATCTCCCACCACAACTGTGTTTATGGCGGGTTTAATGTGGTGATCTATATAAACCAAATTTTACCTTTCGAATCATTATTTTACGGCAAAAACTCAATTAGTACCATTTGACTAATATAATACCTCTTTCAACTTCTATACTTAATCTAAGTATTTACCTAATCATAAAACTCGTTTCCAAACAACCTTTAAAGGTTGTTTGTTCAAATTAGCTAACAAGGGCGTTTTGGTCTTTTTTAGTCTTTCAATTACGACAAGGCCCTTTGAGAGCATGTTTGACCCATAATACTTCTTTTGAGTTATGATCTTGTTCGAAAGGTCTTTATGCCTTTCGAAACACCATGACCCTCTTTTAAAACATTCGGTTTACCCATTTAAGTACCCCATTGTCTATCCAAGACTTCATTTAATGCTCATTGAACCTTACGTTCTATATGAATAATTACTCTATTACACATACCTGACTCGGATCAATATATTGACCTGTTTTAATGCCTTGCTATAATATTCGCTAAATAATAGCGATGCAATTATCATTTCTACATTTATTCCTGAAATTATATAACTCGACAAGAATCATTAGTCGCTATTATCAAAAGGTGGTATCTCCACCTTTTGACCCGTTTGGTCTAAATGACCGATTATATTAGCGAGATGACATGTATTTTCATCTCGACTATATGACTCGCTCCGATTTACATCGTGCGGTCGTTTTACTTATAATTCATTTCTTAACACCTTTCGGCCTATTAAGGCTTGCTTCATAAGTGTCTTTTAAAACCAATAGTTATGGTCGACGTGTGACTAATTTACCGTTTTACCCTTATTGCTTGTTTTGGTTTACCCTATAAGGTAACCATTTAAAAATTCATTTTCCATTTGTCATAAAATGATCAAATTACCGATTTAACTCCTTTTAAACCATCAACATGGTTTCTTGTCATACTCGACTATCTTGTTCCGTGCGTCTACACGCCGAAACATCATACCTTAACTATGTATTTATCTTATTCGTGGCTAATACGATAAGAAAATATTCTAAATATAAGACTAGTGTAAGCCATACTTACCTTACTCCCGAATTACGCTTTTCCGTCATTCTTGCTTCGTTTGACCCGCTTCGTTCCCAAGCTTTCACCTAGCTTGTTAATCGTCAAACTATCATTGTAAATTGCAAGATGGTTAGATTAGCCATAATTATTCCCGACTATTCCACCTCACTTATTTCATAAGTCGAAACTACTATTCGACTTCATGATTAGTTAACTTAGCTTATTAAAGTTAACTACTTTCGATCACATGATTTACAACATTAGTTCAAATCAACATGATGATTAGAACTCTCCTTGTTTCATATTTCATATTACTTGCCATATTATTCAAATACACATTTTCACTCAAATTTCAACATTTAGCTTTCTCTTAGGCATTATATCAAACACCTAGTGAGCATTCTTTTATAAAGTTTAACAATCAAACTTATGGCTACCTATCTTGCCAATTTCAACATCTTTTACTAGAAAATCATCAAATTCATGGTTCAATGTCAAGATTAACTTAAAAAGTTTAATTAACACTAGTTTGACAATCATGATTCTAGTGTTCATCATGTTTCTACAAAACCCATTAAACACCCATAATGGATGATCATGAACTTTATAATTTCAACACTAATTCAACTAGTTATTGACTAGGGTTTACTCCTAGACATAATTTCTTCCTAAATTCATCCAAACTTCAATCATGCAAGCCCAATTTTTGATTTCAAGTTTTCATCTATAACTCAAGATGTAATCAAGAGATGAAACTCAACATACCTTGTGATCCCTTCACTTAAGTGATCACTAATTTGAGCTCGGTTTTTGATCTAGTCTTGATTTGCCCTTGGATTTTGATGGATTTAGTGAGTTTAGGGTTTTGAGAAGGAACCCTTCTCCTGGCTTGTGAAATCGTCGACCAAACACACACTGAAGTGTGTGTTTTGGTGTTTTATTTTATTAAATAACTTTTCTAGTTATCCCGCTTTAACCCCTCGTGTTTGGTTCGTTATTAAGTAGGCCACAACCTACTTATTTTTTAACAATATTCCCACTCATTAACTAGGTTAAATATTCCTAGTTAACTTGGCGGGTTCGGGGAAGTTATGACCAAGTTTTATTTTTAAGTCCCGTTAACTCGGGCCTTTCGTGACTTTATTTTCTCAAGCATTTATTTCCCCATTTTAATTAATATTAGGTTTATTTATTTAAGTCCTAATATTTACCGGGTTAAATTTTACCACTAACGGTATTTTACCCGTCCATCACAATTAACGAGGTTTGGTTACTAAACTTGTTTTCGGGGTGTTACAAGTCTACCCCCCTTAAAGAGGTTTCGTCCTCGAAACCTTTCTTACATAATTTATTGAGTTTATCTCAATGTATTCGATCCGAGAAATCTTTCAAACATTACTTATACTTTTATCCAATAATTAGTATTACAAGAAAAGTACGGTAACATCTTTTTGGTTACTAATTGTCTACATAACTCGTATGACATAGTGCAACTTGAAATAACGTAATCTCGTTATTTCCACTAGTTTAGTTAACTTGGCGATATCCATCGCTTTCATATACTACCGAATTCTCTGTGAATCAGTTACTTTGACCCGTTTAAAGGTCTTTAGTGAAATATTTCACTTTTAGCAATGATTTCTTTGCTTCAATTCATGACCCGTGGGTCATTTTGGCCCCGTAGACCTTTACACTAATTAATATCCCGTAGGTTATGATGATCCCGTAGATCATCTTTTATTCTAGTCTTTATTCATTTGTCTATTTATACATATATAGCTTCAAAGCATCCTTTGTTATGTTTGGAATCATTTAATTTTGCTTTTGAACTTTAGTTGACCTTGACCGTAGTCTAAGGTTTCATTTGTTCACTTTCGGACTATCTTTCCGACTTTACGACTTCTAACGTCATTTACACGTCGGTTTGTCCTACGCTTACCGTTACCCGGTTCATAATTATACTCCTTTACAACCCATTACCCGGGTCCTTCTATCTCATTGTTTTTGGCTTTCCGGTTTCACCGGTTTGCGTTTTCCTATTGTATTAAGCGTTATTCCTTAATTGACTCGTTTGACTCATTTTGGGTGAATTTTCATCACTTATGAATGTCAAACTTCATTCTTTATTTGACTCGTCCAACTTTGAAATGGTTGAACGTAATTACCAAAATTTATGTTTGCGAAAATTCTTGTCATCTTTTGGTCATAACTCATATTCCGAGTCTTTTGACTTTCTATTTCGCGTTCCTGTTTCTCAGTCTACGCATGCGTTTAATTCCTTACCCATCAACCGGGTGTTTTACCGAAATCGTTATCATTGCACCCCCTTCCAGTATGCATTAAGACTTTGTTTCGATTTACTTGGTCATCTTGGCGAAATCCGTCGCTTTTATTCGACCATGTCTTTTATTCTCTACGTGACCACCATTGGCGACCTCATTAATTATGAGTGACGATTATCATCATTATCCTTGCTTTACTACGACTAAAGTTAACAACCTTGATTATCTTTTTCGTGTGGGCAACACCTTTGTTTTTATGACCCGGCGGTCATCTATACTTTGGTTTTACTTGCCCGTTTTGTTCACCATGGCCCTTTCGTCCAAGATGACTTATTTTCATGAATTTTCTTTTGATCATTCATTTATATCATCATTTACATTAATCCCTGTCCCTTCTATCGGGCTCATTATCCTAATGTAATACGCTTCCGTCACCCGGCTGTGCGTTTACATTATTTTCAACTATTTTGTTCATTTGTTTCATTTGGGTACTTTTTAATTTGTCACATTCACCCCGTCCTTACTACATCGGATGTATATGTGTCCGCTATAAGAAGTTCATGGTATCATATGCCACTACTTACTTGGCCAGAGTAAGCGATTAACACATGACACACATGACCTTTTTATAGTTTTCACATCACGCCCTATGTAAGTAATGCCTCTATTTATTTCTCTTGGAAACAATATCCCGAATACATTTTCTATTCGGGTTTTTCCAAGTTTTTAATCTACATATGCAACTTTCAATTTCTACATATTTGTTGCATATTACTATTTGTGCAATTATATTTAAAATGTGCACCTGGTAATGCTTGCCCTAACGGGCTTCTCTTGCCATTCGCCTTGTTCGCGACCGCTACGCGATTTAGGTCCTTGGTGAGCATACACTTTGGACCGTTCCATCATCATATCCATAATTCGTTCAACTCTCGTCATCTTCAGACGCGAGTGTCCTCCAATTAAAACACCCACAAGAGTTAGTAATGTCAACTTCAATAATCGCCCGTATTATAATACAAGGCTTTTTCTACTATACGCGTCAACGCGCGTATTTTCGTCAACTATATCAATCATTTTAATTGGGGTAACGTGTATCACACGATAGCCCTATGTGTTATTTACAACACTTTAGCATACTAAACTATTAACATACATGTACTTACCGGATTTGCGATCAAGCCTCGAACCGAACACACTCTATTCTTTAACCATGAGCTCTGATTACCAACTTGTAACACCCGTTCTTATAAATCAAAGTTTAACGTATAATTTACGAAAAACAATCATGTAATTAAGATTACATATACATCGGAAATACGGCTTATTAAAACCTTTTACAAAAGTTAGAAGTTTAGAACATAATGTAATTAAGTCGTCATTTAAATGTAACAACGAAACGTCATGCGGAAGCTTATTTCTTGATCGTGTTCGGTTCTTCATTGTACTTGATCGTCCTCCGGTGCTAAAATTTTACCTGAAACTCATAAAACATGAGTTGGATTAGTCATACGTAACTTAGAACGTATTTAAACGGGTTCGCAATGCATCAACGGTTAAAATAAACGATTTTCGCGAAACTGACACATGCTCGCGTAGCGCTAGCACATGCTCGCGCTACGCTAGCACCTGTTTTCGACAGAATGTTGTTTGCTGGTGCTGCAGATTCCCAGCATGACCCGATTTCATGGAAACGAGCATAACTCTCTCGTTTTTAATCCGTTTTACCCGATTCTTTTTCCTACGCGTCCGTAATTTAATTCTCCATCATATGGAGTTAAAATCCAACATCCTACATAATAAAATTTCAGACTTTTAACTCTTCGGCTTATTACCCTTTTTTCCAACTTTTGACCCGTTCGTGATTTCATCATCAAACGTGTTTATTTGATCCTTTTATCACATACACTTCTTCAATAAATGTTATCTACCGTATTAGATTCTAATCACCGGTTTGTTACACAATTTAAACCCTTTTTCGCTTGTATGCTTATTTTGACCCGTTAAGGGTATTTAAGCGCTTTCGAGCCTAAAATCGCTTTCGATTACTTCTAGCATTTCATCACCACATTTCTTATCCTATAATCTCCCACCACAACTGTGTTTATGGCGGGTTTAATGTGGTGATCTATATAAACCAAATTTTACCTTTCGAATCATTATTTTACAGTAAAAACTCAATTAGTACCATTTGACTAATATAATACCTCTTTCAACTTCTATACTTAATCTAAGTATTTACCTAATCATAAAACTCATTTCCAAAACAACCTTTAAAGGTTGTTTGTTCGAATTAGCTAACAAGGGCGTTTTGGTCTTTTTTAGTCTTTCAATTACGACAAGGCCCTTTGAGAGCATGTTTGACCCATAATACTTCTTTTGAGTTATGATCTTGTTCGAAAGGTCTTTATGCCTTTCGAAACACCGTGACCCTCTTTTAAAACATTCGGTTTACCCATTTAAGTACCCCGTTGTCTATCCAAGACTTCATTTAATGCTCATTGAACCTTACGTTCTATATGAATAATTACTCTATTACACATACCTGACTCGGATCAATATATTGACCTGTTTTAATGCCTTGCTATAATATTCGCTAAATAATAGCGATGCAATTATCATTTCTACATTTATTCCTGAAATCATATAACTCGACAAGAATCATTAGTCGCTATTATCAAAAGGTGGTATCTCCACCTTTTGACCCGTTTGGTCTAAATGACCTATTATATTAGCGAGATGACATGTATTTTCATCTCGACTATATGACTCGCTCCGATTTACATCGTGCGGTCGTTTTACTTATAATTCATTTCTTAACACCTTTCGGCCTATTAAGGCTTGCTTCATAAGTGTCTTTTAAAACCAATAGTTATGGTCGACGCGTGACTAATTTACCGTTTTACCCTTATTGGTTGTTTTGGTTTACCCTATAAGGTAACCATTTAAAAATTCATTTTCCATTTGTCATAAAATGATCAAATTACCGATTTAATTCCTTTTAAACCATCAACATGGTTTCTTGTCATAGTCGACTATCTTGTTCCGTACGTCTACACGCCGAAACATCATACCTTAACTATGTATTTATCTTATTCGTGGCTAATACGATAAGAAAATATTCTAAATATAAGACTAGTGTAAGCCATACTTACCTTACTCCCGAATTACGCTTTTCCGTCATTCTTGCTTCGTTTGACCCGCTTCGTTCCCAAGCTTTCACCTAGCTTGTTAATCGTCAAACTATCATTGTAAATTGCAAGATGGTTAGATTAGTCATAATTATTCACGACTATTCCACCTCACTTATTTCATAAGTCGAAACTACTATTCGACTTCATGATTAGTTAACTTAGCTTATTAAAGTTAACTACTTTCGATCACATGATTTACAACATTAGTTCAAATCAACATGATGATTAGAACTCTCCTTGTTTCATATTTCATATAACTTGCCATATTATTCAAATACACATTTTCACTCAAATTTCAACATTTAGCTTTCTCTTAGGCATTAAATCAAACACCTAGTGAGCATTCTTTTATAAAGTTTAACAATCAAACTTATGGCTACCTATCTAGCCAATTTCAACATATTTTACTAGAAAATCATCAAATTCATGGTTCAATGTCAAGATTAACTTCAAAAGTTTAATTAACATTAGTTTGACAATCATGATTCTAGTGTTCATCATGTTTCTAAAAAACCCATTAAACACCCATAATGGATGATCATGAACTTTATAATTTCAACACTAATTCAACTAGTTATTGACTAGGGTTTACTCCTAGACATAATTTCTTCCTAAATTCATCCAAACTTCAATCATGCAAGCCCAATTTTTGATTTCAAGTTTTCATCTATAACTCAAGATGTAATCAAGAGATGAAACTCAACATACCTTGTGATCCCTTCACTTAGGTGATCACTAATTTGAGCTCGGTTTTTGATCTAGTCTTGATTTGCCCTTGGATTTTGATGGATTTAGTGAGTTTAGGGTTTTGAGAAGGAACCCTTCTCCTGGCTTGTGAAATCGTCGACCAAACACACACCGAAGTGTGTGTTTTGGTGTTTTATTTTATTAAATAACTTTTCTAGTTATCCCGCTTTAACCCCTCGTGTTTGGTTCGTTATTAAGTAGGCAACAACCTACTTATTTTTTAACAATATTCCCACTCATTAACTAGGTTAAATATTCCTAGTTAACTTGGCGGGTGCGGGGAAGTTATGACCAAGTTTTATTTTTAAGTCCCGTTAACTCGGGCCTTTCGTGACTTTATTTTCTCAAGCATTTATTTCCCCCTTTTAATTAATATTAGGTTTATTTATTTAAGTCCTAATATTTACCGGGTTAAATTTTACCACTAACGGTATTTTACCCGTCCATCACAATTAACGAGGTTTGGTTACTAAACCTGTTTTCGGGGTGTTACACAAACCTTATTTGACTTCGATTATCATGCTTAAATTAAATAACTAGTACATAACTTTACTTAAACAAATTAAGAAGTGATTCCGGAAATCACTTACCTTATGCATATGTGTTCGTATCCGCTTCCTTGCCTCCTCTTGACCCGTTAGCCTTTCGTGCTTGAGTCCATCTCGACATGATCCCTATACTTTCATGTCATCGAAATCACATTCTTGTTAGAATACACAAGTGTACATATTAACAATCTTATCAAATTCATATTCCACATTTGACTTTCATTAGTCAATTCATTCACTAACATGCATAGCCCAATTCACTGAAAATAAGTTATTTTGGGACGTCCGTTTACTGTACTTACGAGCTTGTAAAAATTACGTGCTTTTTATGTGAAGTGCCCCTCGGAGGGGTTATCCTTGTGTTAAATTTTTAGAGTCTAACTCTCTACTAAAAATTTATAAAAAATCATTTACTAAGCAGCATTCAGATTCGTCACTTCTGACTGTAGTCCACGGAAAAATTCATTTAAAAATCCTCGATAATCCGATTGACATAATTCCAGTTGGAGATTTGCATAACCTCCTGAAGATATCTACAGTAAAAATTTGAGATCAAAACTCAATTCTTAAATTGAGTTATAACATTCGTAATTGGCTGCAAATTCGGCCAGAAAACGCAGCATGAACATTCGATACGGAAAAATTCATAAAACGTTCATTTTTCGTCAAAAAAATGCAATTCCAGTTGGGTTTGAAAGGTTTTTCCTGGAAGTTCATCGCAAGCTCAACAAACATCGGTTTCTTACAAGATTTGGCCCAGTTACAGCCGATTAAATTCGGCTGTAACTTTCTGGACAGATTTAGTTTCATCAAATATTTTCAAATAATCTCACATTCTAACTTCATATAGACATTTCATCAAACACTTGGAGTGCATACTACCTTTTAAGCATAATGTACCACAAATTCATGCATAATCTTCTAATCTCATACATAATTCATCAAATTCTCCTACTAACCAACATGTATCATTCATACATAAACATCAAACATATTGTCATCACATTTCTTTCAATTTCTCTAACAAGAATCTATCATACATATCAAAATACATCAATATTAAGCAAGAATTGGACATGGGTGATCATTCAAGTCATCATCATCACCATAACCAACGGGTTTCACCTATAAACATCAAATTAACCCAAACCATGCATAATCCATGTTCCAAATGATGATTCTAACACATACTCATACTCAATTTCATACAAATTCGCGATTTACAACATAACCCACTTCGTGCATAATCACCAATCTAACTTTTAAGACATACCTTGTGATCCCCTTGTGAAGGTGATCATTAATCCATGCCCGGTTATGAATTTAAGCTTCATTTAACCTTTCAATTTGATGATTTCTTGATTAGGGTTCTTGAGCTCTCATGGAGCTCCTGGCTCCTTCCAGAACACACGTATGTGTGTGTGTTTGGGTGTGTATTTCATAAATAAATTCAACTTTCATTTTACCCCACTTTAGCCCCTCAAGTTTGCCACTAAATTATACTTGGCACAACTTTCATCCTTTAATTGTTTCTACTATATTCTTAACTAGGTTAAATAGCCTAGTTATTTATTTCTTGATGTACCATATTAGAACATTTGCCGAATATAAACATTCGGGTTTTGGGGTGTTACAAATCAGGTACAAAACAAACATTAAACCTTGAAATTAGGTTCAAAAGAATAAAGGGGGAGAAGAATCAAGGGGAACAAGATGACATGTTATGCACAACAATAGAACCTACGTCCTGGATTTGAGCGTGTCCAAGAAGTACGTAACGAGGTTGGAGATCCACATGAACACATCATCTTGTTGTCTGACATGGGGTGATTCTATGTTGAGTGGTTGAACATGGATTGAAATGATATAGAGTAAACTTCCGTTTTGCTCCCTGTGGTTTGGTCACTTTAACAGTTTTGCCCCAAACCTTTCAAAATAGCCATTTTACTCCCTGATCTTTGAATGCCTTCATGATTTTGCTCCCTGCCCCTTAACCTCATCCATTTTAGTCGTTAAATTTAGTCACATGCCCCTCACATGAGGGGCATTTCAGTCTTTTTCCTTCCAAGATATTTTATACCCTTCATTTTAAAACTCTATCTGCCATCTGTTTGAAGACTCAAACAAAACATATCTGCATCTGCATCTTGTGGAAGCTTCAAAAAAAATCCATGGCCACCACCACAACCGCCACCCGCGGACACCACCACCACAACCACCAACTGCCGCCATCATCGCCATCACCACGTTCAGCGACCACCCCCGCCGAGTCCACACACTCTCTCTCACCGTCTCTCTCTACCTTCTCTATCACCACCCACAGCCACCACCTGCCGCCATCATCACCACCACAACCCGCACCGCAGCCGGAAGTTGCAAATCTCGTGGCCGGAGTTAATACACTATAGGGGTCTTCTCAGATCTGATGAAAAAAGGGGCTAGTGTATGCTCGATTCCGATTTTGTTGGTGTTGGTGTTGGTGACGGTGATAGTGGTGGTGGTTGGTGTTGATGACGGTTGGTGTTGATGGAGGTGGTTGATGTTGAAGGATATTAACGGGCTCTGCAGATTGATTGAATCTTGGAACTTGAGATCAGATCCTCGTGGTAAACGTCCCATGATGATTCCTCTGGTCATGGCAGTTCACATTCGGGTCCTCACCGGAAGTTGAGATCAGATCCTCATGGTAGTCGTCCCATGGTGATTCAAGATTGATTGAATCTTGGAACTTTTCTTAATAAAAAGTTTTATTTTTGAATGGAAGTTAGGGTTTTGAATGTGATGGGGAAGAAGATGAAATGGGGTAGCAGATAATGGGTTGTTAGGGTTTTAAATGTAATCAGGGTTGAGAAAAGACATAATTGCCCCTCAGGTGATTTGCACGTGACATGGTTTAATTGCTTAAATGGATGAGGTTAAGGGGCGGGGAGCAAAATCATGAAGGCCTTCAAAGATCAGGGAGTAAAATGGCTATTTTGAAAGGTTTGGGGCAAAACCGTTAAAGTGACCAAACCACAGGGAGCAAAACGAAAGTTTACTCAATGATATAAGTTAAAAACCTAGTGAAATAGCTGGTTTTTTTGGTAAAAATACACAAATGCCCCTAGGCAAAATCACACAAATGCCCGTGTTAAGTTTTTTGGACGACGTTAACGTCAGAGAACTGATTGCAATTAATAGGTTATACAAGGAAAAAAACTAAAATTAAAAGGGCTTGCCTATTTGGACACCCTGCTTGCCTATTTGAACACCTTTAAGCCCTAGACGCCTCTTATAGGCCTATACGAGGCGTATATGGTTACATCAAAGTCAGTGTCTGACTCATGTCACTTCTGGTTTGACTGCTTCAATATGCCTCGTATAGGCCTATACTGGGCGTATAGGGCCCCTCGTATAGGTCTCATATGTGACCATTTGCCCCTTATATGCCTCGTATAGGCCTATACTAGGCGTATTTAAGGGGTTTTTTTTTAACAAACATTTTATACAATATTAATCGTTTTAGCAAACTTTTATACAAAAACAAGTTTTTTATTTTAAATAATTAATATTAGGACCCCTCGTTGGTGTTTTTTTGAGTTGAAAAATGGATGTTTTGGTAGGGTAATTTGATTGTTTTTTGAGGGTGATGTTTTTTTGAGTAAAAAAATGGGTGTTTTGGTTGGGTAATTTGAGTTGTTTTTTAAGAAAAGTTTTATTTTTTTATAAAAATATTTTACCGTTTTCAAGATCGGCCTTTAAAAATATTCGATCGTAGAAATATTACATTGTTTTTAACATATAGTGTAATATAGGTCTCGTATAGGTCCCTTATAGGTCTTGTATAGGCCTATCGACGTATACGGACGTTGTATCATATCCTATAGTATCGTATCGTATTGTATTGTATCGTATAGTGTAGCATAAGTCTCATATAGGTCTCGTATAGACCTATATGGGACCTATACGAGACTTAGGGGCTGTTTGGCAACATCTGAACCAATAAGTGCTGAATGAATAAGAGGTCTGAATGGGTAAGAGGGTCTGAACCAGTAAGTGCTGAACCAATAAAACGCTGTTTGGTTGCACATCTGAATAATGTGTAAAATGACATTTTTACCCCTGAAAAAAAAAGCCAACTGGCTTTAAAACCAAAGTTCTAGTACTCTCTCTCTCTCACTTCCCCAATGTTTCTCTGCTCTTCTTCTTCATCTTCACTTTCCATCATTCTTCATCAAGATCAACCACATCAGATCATCATCATCATTTACCTACATCCAGCGTCGCATCAACTTCATCATTGTGGAGGAGGAGGCGCCGCTGCAGAGTGGACTCAGGTCGATGGTGAAGGAGGAGGTCGATGGTGGAGGAGGAGGTCGATGGTGGATCAGGTCGATGGTGAAGGAGGTCGATGGTGGAGGAGGAGGTCGATGGTGGAGGAGGTCGATGGTGAAGGAGGAGGTCGATGGTGGAGGAGGTCGATGGTGACGGAGATGAAGAAGTTAGGATATGTTGCAGGTCCGATGGTGGCGGTTACTCTTCTTTAGGGAGAGGAAGAACATGTTTCTTCTTTAGGGCAAAGGGGTATTTTGTGAATAAGAGCCTGGGTCAGACTCCTTCCAATGTATGACCCGGTCAGTGATAAATAAGAGCCTGGGTAAGTTTTAAGAGGGTTAAAACAAACAGTCTGATGTCTGACTCAGTCAGACATTGGGTATTAAGAGGCAAATAAGATGCAAACAAACAGCCCCTTATACTAAACAATATACGATACAATACGATACCATACTATACGATACAATACGATACAATACGATACTATCGTATCATATAGTGTAGTATAGGTCCCTTATAGGTCTTGTATAGGCCTATCGACGTATACGGGTGTTGTATCATATCCTATAGTTTCGTATCGTATAGTGTATAGTATAAGTCTAGTATAGGTCCCCTATAGGTCTTGTATAAGCCTATAGGCCTAAACGGGACCTAAACCACACGTATACGGGTGTTGTATCATATCCTATAGTTTCGTATCGTATCGTATAGTATAGTGTAGTATAAGTCTCGTATAGGTCTTGTATAAGCCTATCGTGTTGTATCGTATCGTATAGTATAGTATAAGTCTCGTATAGGTCTCGTATAGGCATCGTATAATTAATATTAGTGTTATTATAATTAATATGAGTTTTTTATAATTAATATTAGTGTTATTGATATTAATATGAGTTTTTTATAGTTAATATTAGTGTTATTGATATTTAAAAAGAGAAAAAAAAATAGACGCCTAGTATAGGGCTATACTGGGCGTCTATGTGGACCAAAAGACCATTAAACCCCTGAATTATGCCTATACTGGGGGCAAAACAGGGTTATAATGGTCTTTTGGACCCCTCGTATAGGCCCAGTATAGCCCTATACTGGGCGTCTATTTTTATTTTTTTTTTGTTTTCTTTTTTTAATATTTAAGAAGAGAAAAAAAAATAGACGCCCAGTATAGGGCTATACGAGGGGTCCAAAAGACCATTATAACCTTGTTTTGCCCCCAGTATAGGCCTAATTCAGGGGTTTAATGGTCTTTTGATCAACATAGACGCCCAGTATAGCCCTATATTAGGCGTCTATTTTTTTTTTTGTTTTCTCTTTTTAAATATCAATAACACTAATATTAACTATAAAAAACTCATATTAATATCAATAACACTAATATTAATTATAAAAAAACTCATATTAATTATAATAACACTAATATTAATAATACGATGCCTATACGAGACTTATACTATACTATACGATACGATACAACACGATAGGCTTATACAAGACCTATACAAGACTTATACTACACTATACGATACGATATGAAGCTATAGGATATGATACAACACCCGTATACATGTGGTTTAGGTCCCGTTTAGGCCTATAGGCTTATACAAGACCTATAGGGGACCTATACTAGACTTATACTATACACTATACGATACGATACGAAACTATAGGATATGATACAACACCCGTATACGTCGATAGGCCTATACAAGACCTATAAGGGACCTATACTACACTATATGATACGATAGTATCGTATCGTATTGTATCGTATAGTATGGTATCGTATATTGTATAGTATAAGTCTCGTATAGGTCCCATATAGGTCTATACGAGACCTATACGAGACTTATACTACACTATACGATACAATACAATACAATACAATACGATACGATACTATAGGATATGATACAACGCCCGTATACGTCGATAGGCCTATACAAGACCTATAAGGGACCTATACGAGACCTATACTACACTATATGTTAAAAACAATGTAATATTTCTACGATCGAATATTTTTAAAGGCCGATCTTGAAAACGGTAAAATATTTTTATAAAAAAATAAAAATTTTCTTAAAAAACAACTCAAATTACCCAACCAAAACACCCATTTTTACTCAAAAAAAAATCACCCTCAAAAAACAATTAAATTACCCCACCAAAACATCCATTTTTCAACTCAAAAAAACACCAACGAGGGGTCCTAATATTAATTAGTTAAAATAAAAAAAACTTTTTTTGTATAAAAGTTTGCTAAAACGATTAATATTGTATAAAATGTTTGTTAAAAAAAACCCCCTTATATACGCCTAGTATAGGCCTATACTAGGCATATAAGAAAGGCAAAAAAGACCAATTTACCCCCAGTATATGCCTAAATCAGGGGTTAAATGGTCGTCGGGCTATCGAACACGGGGTCAGAAGTGAATTACGAGTCGGACCAATCTGAGAATCGAGCGAGCTCCCCTTACATGCAATGATGTTGTGGTGAACCTCTCATTCTAATTCAGTGCTATCTGAACCGTGCGGGAAGGTTTCCCATCACACGGCTCATCAACTTGATCTTCCACTAGGCATATAAGAGAGTCAAAAAAGACCAATTTACCCCCAGTCTAGGCTTAAATCAGGGGTTAAATGGTCTTTTTTCACCTAGACGCCCAGTATAGGCCTATACGAGGCATATACGAGGCAAATAAGACAAAATATGACATAATCAAAGATTCTCTTGGAAATTGAAAAAGGTAATACGCCTCGTATAGGTCTATACGAGGCGTCTTGAAGGGTGTGGAAATAGGAAGTTGGGTGTGTGAATATGTAGACCCAATTAAAACTAGTGGAGTAGAATGTTATTTTGACCGATTCATTATTTTATTTTATTTTATTATTTTTGCATCTTTTGGACTTCTATATTAGGTTGATATTCAACAATTTTAATAATTGCTAAGTCCATGATGCTAAAAGTACACTAGGTTGGGATAAAATGAGTTGCCCAAAATTTCTCCGGTTGATTTTTTTTTTGAACGGTGACTTTCTTATGAGTGACCCATTGTCACTGAACCCCGTCAAAGACGGTATTCCCCAGCCAAGATCTGCCGACGATGATTGGTTTTCACTATTAATTAGTAGAAATTATAAACTACCTAAATAATTGTTTGAAAGAATTACACACACACGATGTGTTAAGGTTTTATTTCAGTTTTGATCCTTAAGTTCAAGTAATTACATATTTTATCTCTACTTTTTGAACGTAAAACAAATAGACCTGAACATGGATGCTCGTTAAAAGTTTATGCTAATTACAATAAAATTTAACAACTAAGGCTGTGAGGTATGGTTTGGTGCTCCCGACCACCCTTGACGGCTTCCCGTTCTCCTCTCTCGCCCCCCACCCACCCCCTAATAGAGTGGTTGGAACTGATTGACGGAGGATGAAATATAAAAAAAGAATATTGGATTTTAGTAATCCCAACTATTCGTAGTTGGCCGTCAACAATCTCAACTTTAAAAATAACCACTGTCAGTCCCAACTATTAACATACCTCCAATGGACCCTGACTAACAGAACACTAACGCCGTTAGTCTCCAATCACCGAAAAACGTTTTTGGCCGGAAAACTCATTTTAGGCCGGAAAACTCAGCATTTTCGTCCCAAACCCATTTTTAACCTTATTACGCACCTTTAGAAACCTTTTTCTAGCAAAATCACCAATTATTGAAGTTGGCGGAAAACTCTTTTTTCGCCGGAAAACTTCTTTTTGGCCGGAAAACTCAACTTTTTGGCCAGAAAACATAACATTTTCGTCTCAAATCTCTTTGTAACCTTAGATCGGACCTTTAGAAACTTTTTTCTGGACAAAAATGGTTTTCCGGCGACTGGAGACTAACGATGTTAGGGTTCTGTTAGTCAGGGTTCATTGTTGGCTAATATGTCAATAGTTGGGACTAACAGTGATTATTTTTGAAGTTGTGACTGTTGACGGCTAACAACGAATAGTTGAGATTATTAAAATTTAAAATTCCTATAAAAATATAGCAATATGTGTACCGTGTAGGGTCCATTTACTCTTTGTTTTGTAGATTTTGACTTTTTAAACGCATGATGCTAAAATGAAAGTAAGCGAGGGGCCAACTCCTTGTGTCATTAATTTCCAGTATTAATCATGTCTGTCCTTGTCCTTGGGTCACGTTTTGCACAATGGTTGCAATATTTGAATTTGAAGTTTTTTTTATAGGCAAATTGGATTTAAATAATCTCAGTTTTCTCAATTTGGTCAATAATAAATCCAACTCAGTTATTGGCCGATAATAATCCGAACTGGTCCACTTTTAGCCGATAATAGTCCGCCGTTAAAAATAGGTTAACGGAGTTAAGCTTTTTCCGAATTACAAACGGATGTTTAATGGATTTTGATCAGAACGAGGATACGAGTCGATTTGTGTAAAATTTACCTCGAAACGATGCTTCAAACTGTCACACCCCGATATTTTCACGTATTACCGGTGGGGAGTATCGTGACGTAGTTGATATCATCATAGTCAAATTATCACAGTTCAATGCACAACGGAAGTCTAAAGTAAAATATTACAAACCGAATGAAAGTAACATAAATTATTACAACGGGTTGTAAAAGGATCCACAGGAGGATCTAAAATAAAAGAAATATTGTTCAACAGATTTTTAAGCATCTAAAGCTTGCAAGACTTTTTATTCGATACTAGGAGTAGCCAGCCCATTTCGCTTAGTACCTGCATTTAACCTTTTTGGAAAATACGTCAGTTTACACTGGTAAATACAATTAACCGACTCTTTTGAAAAGTGTTTATAAAATTGATTTAAATGCACAAGGCACAAATATTCTTTTATAACTTGGGATAATTATTTAAAAATAATATTGTAAAAGAATTATATGTTTGTTATACGTTCAGTATCCCGGGTTATATACCGGGTTAAAGATTAATAAACACACCACATAATATAACCCACGGCGAGTTATTCTCGAACAAGCAGGTATATCATTTTACATACGCACCGGCAGGTGTATGCCTACACCCTGTGCTTAAGTCGTGGCCATTTCAATGAATGAGCCGATGATATCCAGGACATGGCCATTAAGCCCCCAAAGGCTTAAAACAAACTAAACAGATTAAACGAGTTATCTCAATGATTTAACCTTCATACGAGTAAAGATTCAATACCCGACCAAGCGGTATTTTATATACCGTACCCCAAGCCCGTATAAAGGAAAAATAAGTTAAAACTATTTACCTGAGCAAAAATATAAATTTTAATCCCAGCCGTATAACAAAGCAACAAGTACGGTAGCTTTTACTGGTCTCCTAAATCTGGAACGAAGATTTTAATAACCTATTAGATTCCTAACGGGTCTTACTTAAGTTTAAACTTAGACCGGTTAGTTTTAAAGAAAGGTATACGGTTCAAAACGCAAGATTAAGCGAAGACCGGATTAGAATGTGATTTAGACCCGACAAGTATGAAGACTTGTATAATATGGGTAAACTAAACACATTCTGGATTTTGAGGTAAAAATAATAAGGTTTGACCCGTTTCGGTTAATTTATGCAAACTAGTTACATAAACCGTACCGAACGCGAAAAATGCATAACGGGTAACCAAATGAGTCATGAACAGGTTCCCTAAGTTAATATGCTTAAAATATGTTATGATATCAAAAGGATACCTTCCATTATGCTCAAAACGAATTTAAAATCAATTTAAGCCCCGTAGGGGTATTTTTGTCATTTTAAAGATTATAAAAGAGGTTAAATGACAATCTGAGGTTCTGGTCTAAAATGATCAGTAAAAATATTTATTTTAGTAGGTTATATCAGTAAGATATTGCATATATGTGAAATTTATTATTTATGGCCAAACTATAATAAATTTTAGTGGGCCACATACCCCTGGGAGTTCACTCCCCCTTACAACCCACCTCAGCAGCAGCAGCATGATCCCTCTGAGAATTCGTGTTTCCAGGCGGTTACGCCACCGCCGCCTCCGGAGCCACCGAGGCGGAGAAGATTAGGTGCACGGATGTACGTGCGAGGGGGATTTCATTTCAGCACTCCCCAACATGGCAGCAACATCCACTACCCGCCGCTGTATGAAGACCCACAGATGGGTGGGCCTTCAAACCCAGTTTATGAGGTGGACTCTGCGCCAGTCGCACCACCACCACCAAATGTCGGTTTTGATAACCCAATACCTTCTTACGCCGGTGCAGCGGCGTATAACCCTTTTGAGCAGCCAACCCATACTGGCTACGACTACTACAATGCCCCTGATGTTGACCCGTATCTTGTAGCGGCAAACTACAATGCTCTTCATCCTAAAGGGCCAAACTGGGTACCCGGCCTATGGGTATCAGTACCCACCACCTCCTCAACCTCTGCAGCCGCAGCCGCCACATATCCAACCACCACGGCAGTAGGAGATCCTCCAGAGGTTGAACCAGGTGGAACGTGATGTTCAGGTGGAGCGTAGAAGCCGTCGGGGTCTACTTAAGGGTTTGGCTAATTTAATCAAGGGGAAGAAGAGAAGGGATTATTGAAGTTTCTTATTATTTGTTTTGTAATTTTCAATTTTCAATTAAGTCCCTGTGTGGATATCTATTTATGTATTCAGTCCCTGCAAGGACTTGTATTTTCATTTTAGCCCCTGCGTGGGCAAGTTATTTATGTAAAAGTCCCGTTTATGGCACATATGTATTCCTTCTTAATTTAGTGGAATGTTTTAATTCAAATTTAATTTTGTCATTATATGTATAAATATATTATAAGAAATAAATTAACATAAAACATTTCATTTTATATTGATCTGCCAATGAATATTAAAGGAAATCTTAAAGGCAAAACCTAGCCTATGTGTCATATTAAGACAAGGCCATGATGGTAGTTCCTTTTTAAGGTTCAATTCCTTGTTAACATCTGAAAACATGTTAACACTCCTGGCAATTGTGATTCGATAAAATCACATAAGTCATCCTTATATTGGATTCTTCCAATTTCTTTCCTTATTATTTAAACATTCATTAGTGATGTAGTGCCTACGGGCCATATTTATCGTACTTTGAGACAAAAGACAGTTGTAGTCTACGACTCCCTGTCAAGAAAAGGTGCTGAACTATGTTCAAACCTAAATGCCTTGATTCTATAAAATCATGGCTTATGAATTGAAATTGTCCTTGTGACTAGGCCTTTTGTATGCCACCCTATTGTCCTAAATAAATTATAACTCGGATAAAATATAATGAAAATTTAAATTAAATTAACCAATATGGTTTATAGTTACCATGGTTAATGAATTGCCATAAATGACAATTCCAAAATGAACTTCTGAATGAATCATTGTCAATATTTATGTAGCAATCAAGCTACATGGCTGGATCAGATGAGTTTAACAGCCACCCGAGGGAGAATAATGATACTACCAGAGTTAATGTAGTTGGTGCGAAACTGCAGGCATTAATAGATAATGCCGTTACTCGAGCTCTTGACAGACAGTTTAATGAATCAAGTGGTACCCGCGTCAGAACTCAGTCTGTACCACATTCAAAACCACCCTCTAAGACTCATACAGCTCGCAAGAGCGAATCTCATCACTCGTCGAATCAGGGGAGTGTTCCATCTAAGAAGATCGTGCTCAATCAAGAGCCACGTGTTAAGGCTTATTCTTATAAGTATTCTGTCTCCTGCAAGCCTAGAGACTTCACAGGAGAGAAAGGAGCCATTGATTGCATGACGTGGCTAGATGAGATGGACACAGTGGTTGATATTAGTGGTTGAGCCGAAAAGGACATTGTGAAGTTTGTGTCACAATCGTTTAAAGGAGAAGCTCTAGCTTGGTGGAGGTCACTGATCCAAGCTACAGGGAAGATTCTGTTATACAACCTGACTTGGGAGCAGTTTGTTGCTCTAATCAAAGAAAATTTATGTCCTCAACATGAAGTTGAGAAGATTGAGACTGAGTTCTTAACACTGGTTATGAAGAACTTAGACTGTCAGGCATATCTTACGAGCTTCAACACTATGTCACGATTGGTTCCATACTTGGTCACACCGGAACCGAAACGTATAGCTCGATTTATTTGAGGTTTAGCCCCGAAGATTAAGGAAAGTGTGAAAGCATCAAGACCTACTACCTTTAGGTCAGTGGCTGATCTATTGTTATCTCTTACTCTTGATGCGGTCAGGCAGAGATCCCTTAGGATTCTGATGAGGGGAAAAGGAAACGTGAGGAAGAGAGCTCACACCGTTCTGATAAGAAACACAAAGGGAACTCTGATCACAAGAAGAGTTCAGGGTTCAAGAAGGATAACCAACAGTCGGGTGAAAAACCTAAGTGTAAAACCTGCAAGAAGCGTCATCTAGGGAAGTGCAGGTTCGAATCGAAATCCCAATCGCAGCCCAAAGCTTGTGGGATCTGCAAATCAAGTGGGCATAAAACGTTGGATTGCAAGAAGATAAAGGATGCGACTTGTTACAACTATAACGAGAAAGGGCATATCAAGTCCAACTGCCCAAAGTATGCAAAAAAACCTGAAGAAGGTAAAAAGACCAATGTTCGGGTCTTTCAAATGAATGCTCAGGAGGCCATTTAAAACGACAATGTGATAACAGGTACCTTTCTTATCAATGATGTTTATGCAAGGGTATTGTTTGATTCGGGTGCAGATAAGTCGTTTATGGATCATAAATTTTGTAAGTTATTAAATCTGCCTGTTAAAACCCTAAGCATAAAGTATGAAGTAGAATTGGACGACGGTACCATAGTGTCACACCCCAACCGATGGCGGAAACATCGGGGCGTGGCACTGAGCAAAACAGATTGTCCAGAAGTTTCCATAACAACTATGATTACTAATTATTTAAAACATCATGTCCCATACCATGACATAAAAAATAATATAATTATTACAGACAAGATCTAGTCAAATTGTTCTGTTTCGACAACTCAGATTTCAAATACAGACAATTCGTTTATTTGTTTCTAGACCTTTCCTAGCCTCGATTTCACCGCAAGCCAAGCATCTAAACATCTTAAGCACCTGCCACATACGTTAAAGTAAAAGTCAATACACATAGTGTAAAGGTGAGCATACAAGTTTAATAGATATAATAGAGTTTGAATTCGTTTACGCATAACCAGCACGTACACAGTGTGAAATGAAGCACGTTAGTTATCGACATGAACCTATCGATACCAATGACTGCGGGTTGACTGCCCAAGGCAGTTCGTAATACACACTCACCACTGTGAGCCATGTAACAAATTGTCCTTAACAACCTCTGAGTGAACAAGTGCTGAGTCCAAACTATAGTACTATCGTTGCTAAGGCAGGCAGACATCATTCCATGTGTAAACATAACAAACAAGCATTCATTAAGTCACGTATAACTAACGGTTAGCGTTAAAGTATTGCATAGTGTGTTCGATGTGATTTAGAATAAGTAATGTATGTAACACCCAAAAGTGCATAAAGCAAAAAGGGATCGAGTATACTCACAGAGATTGATGGATTGAAGGGAGCGCTAGAGAGTAAGGTTAGCCTGATCAGAATGATAGCATAAACGATAAGCGGCGCGTAAGATGAAGCAAAGTGTCAGTGGATCGGACGGCAATCCGATCGGATGGCTATCCGATCGGGTGACCGGTCGATCGGATGACAATCCGTTCGGGTGGTCACCCGTTCGGGTGGCCACTCGATTGGAATGTTATCTCGTTTGAGATGGATGTGTTTGTGTATGATGGTTTGACTTTTGAAGTTTTCGTTGTAGCATTTTAAAAATAGAGAAGTATCTCTACCTTTCAGGTCGGTCGATCGAACGGCTGTTCGATCGGACAACAATCCGATTGGCGAGGCTTCTCAGGTTGAGAACAAGTTCACAGCAGGACAGTCACTCGATCGGATGGCTATCCGATCGGGTGGCAATCCGTTCGGATTGGACATGTTGAAAAAATTGCTTAAGTGTTGAAGTCAAAACATCACATGGTCGAATGGTAATCCGATCGGGTGGCAATCCGATCGGACGGCAATCCGTTCAATGTTCAATAACCTCAAATGTTAAAATAAAAGTTAAGTGTGGGACCCAAGGTGTAATCTGATCGGGTGGCAGTCTGATCGGACGACAATCCGATCGGATGACAATCCGTCCCAGATGACCTGGTCGTCTTCTTCCTTGGTTGTTTTGGTAGTTTGTCGTTTTCTCGAGAATGTTTGATAGCGTGCTAAACAACAGAAACCTCGTCAAGACTTAGTGACCTGATCGGACAGGAACCACCCTAGTCCGATCAGTTAACTGTTCGAGACGATGTTTCATGTTTAACCCGAAATCAGTGTTCTCATGGATAGAATCCAGATCTTGAACCAACACATCAACGCGAAAGAGTAGAAGGTTAGAACAAGCTCCAATTCTATTGGTTTTGAGTGCATTGAGTGTAAAAGTGTTGAAAGAAAGTTAGAAAACCATCTTTCAATCCTTTACACAATGAATATGTTCAGATCTATGAAAGATCTTCGTTTATTCATGTGTAAATCGTTCAGATCTAAGTTGTTCTTGGTGGATTGAAGCCAAAACATGAAGTTCATAAGAACACCATGATGACATCATCCTAGAACACCTCAAATCTAGTGATTTCATGGTTAAAAGTTAAGATTCAAAAGATAGAAGGGTGTAGAAGTGCGTGTAGATCAAGAAAGTACAAGATTTAGGTGGAATACTTACAAGAATCGCGAGAAATCTGAAGAATTAGTGGCTGGATCGAGTAGGGTGAAGAGGGAGCTGTCAACATCAAATGATGTGACAAAGGAGTGTATTTATAGGGTTTCCATAAATGGAAAGGGGGAATGATGGCTGGTCGATCGAGTGGCAGCCTGTCCGGGTGGCAACTCGATCGAGTGGAAACTCGGTCGGGTGTCACCTAGGTCGGGTGGCAGCTCGATCGAGTGGCACTCCGCTCGGGTGGCAGCCCGATCGGGTGGCAACTCGGTCGGCAGGCCACTCGGTTCGAGTGCTCGGTGCGATGAGTTTTGTAGTTTCGATTCTAGTGTTGAGCGTTGCGACGCGATAGAGTTTCCTATTCAAATTACTTTTAATCCCAATGTAACACCTCGTAAAATCACGTCCAATGAAGTCTTGACACGTGTAATGAACCCTAATGAAGTCAAACATTGAAATTTAGGGACTAATTTTTCGAAAAATCGAAAACTTTGATTATGAAAGGACTGGAAGTGTTAGCATACCTAAAATAAGTTTCTAAATAACCTCGTACGACGTTTATATTCACAAATGTGCCACTTGATGGTTAAGTGTAGCCGTTTGCGTAATTAATTGAAGGTTTGCGTAATAAAGGGTTAAAAGCGTCAACATGTCAATTCTAACCTCTGAGTGACCTTTTAACAAACCGAGAGCTTCATGATATTTAATTATACTCTCGGGAATGCCAAATAATGGCCGTCTAAGGTTTTTATGCCTATAAGTAAAGTTACGCGCAACTTTGCAAGTTAGAGGGGCTAAAAGTGTCAATATGTTTAATTATACCTCTGAATGACCTTTTAGCGAATCCGAAGCATCGTGATGTTTAATAATACTTTCAAGAATGTCTAATATGGATTAGATGAGGCTTCAATGCTATTAAATGATGAAATGCGCAAGTTTGCGCAATAGAGGGACCTAAAGCGTCAACTTTTGAATCTACGCCTTTCGGTGACCATCTAGGCGAATGAGAGTGTAGTAATGTTTAAGTATATGCTTGGGAATGCCCATTATGGGCCATAGGAGGCTTGGATATCAATAAATGACATTTCGCGCTACAATGCGCAATTAAAGGACTAATTGCGTCAAACTGCAAAAGTAGGTCGAATCGTATGGTAACGGACCTTCCGGAATATGTCCATAAGTTAAGGATACCCTATTTATCTTTTATATAACTTAGATATAGGCTTAGAGGTGTTTGGTGCGCAAAAATATACTTTTATGTCATGCAGGGACTAAAAGTGTCAAAAAGTGCACAAGTTTGCACTTTTGCGCATATCTCGCATTCTGAATATCCCCGGACACCCAAAAATTTATGTAATCATTAAAATATTTTATTTTAGTGATTGTCTTGATAAAATTCCATTCGTCGCGTAATTTGGATCGTTTTTCGCGTTCGTTCGTGTTTCGTCGTAATTAGCCGAACAACGTAATCGTACGACCAAACGAACCAACATCCGGCATATTTTCAAGCATATTTCAAGTCCCCTATGCTTTAACATCCTTATAGATTCTAAAAATTTGGTTAAACGGGTGTTAGAAGTGAAAAACACAAGTTTTGATGTCAAAGGGGCCAAAGTTGCAATAAATGAAAACTTGTGAGTGTGACTAGTCTGGCCCAACCGTGGCTTACGGTTTGCAGAATGGGGCTTACGGTTTGGTCTGCCAGCATTGCGTTTTTTGCTTGATTGCCACTCCAAGCTTCCAAAACCCATCAATTCTCAATACCATGAGCTGGTTTTCAACACCCATTGTATTTAGAAACCTTGGGCACACATGGAGGGCCAAGATTGTAGCAATGTTTACGAGAAACGATCCTAACGGTTCTCAAAAACCTATAAATACCCACTTGATTTTTGCTCTCATTCACACATTGATCTCATTGTTCTAAGTTGGGGCCTTTGTGCTTCATACCTGAACATCCAAGATCAATTCCCTCCTTGCTTGGACCTTTGTAAGTGTCCTTTCATGCTTAGTTTAAATTTTAGCGGTTATAACCGAAAGTCAAACGTTTTCGATAAACGCTTTGACTTTTAAACGGTTGAGCCATTGTTCGCATCAAACATGGCTACGTGACCGTAAATAGGTAGGTGTTTAACCCTTAAAAGGGCACCTCCTAATTACCACGTTTACTTAGTTTAATTGTCGGGTCAAATAAAAGTCAAACGAGTTAGTTTTAAATAAAATACATGGCTATTATATAAAAGTCATAAAATCAGTTTTCTCACTTTAATAACTTGGTAAATGTTAGTTGAACATGCGTAAGCATGATTCAACCCGACAATTCTAAGTATAAGCTCGGTTCGGGACCGAAAGTCGCAAAAGTTGACTTTTGCTTTGACTTACAGTTCTAACCCGATTAGTTTAGATATGACTTAGGATTCCATTAGGACCATATTATGGGTTAGTATAACCCTCTGAGGTTATACAACCTGGATCCTTAGTATCCTATTCATTGCAAGTTTCCGTTATATGCCTAACTATTGACCGTTATGCCCTTTTGACCATGAAATGATATTTTTGAAAATGTGAAAGAATAGAAACCTTTATTACTGATATATAAACGTGTCCCTAAAATTTGACATCAGTTGGAGGTCTAGATTAGGAGTTATGCTCAATAGCGTAATTAAAAAGCTTTTTATTAATTAAACGGCATAATTAGTGTATAACCTATTTAAACCCAATTTTTAATACCAAACTTTTTACCCACTGATATAAAATAATATTTTGGGATTTTTGAAGATTTTTAATTATTTTTAGGCTGAGCATAACATAGGGTTTTAAGCTTGATTCGGTAATTGCCGGTTTTGCCCTTTTGGGCTATAAAATGAGTTTTACAAATCCTTTTGACCCCAAACCTTTTTCTACTAATCTAATATGATAACTAAAATATTTTGAGCCTTCTGGAATAATAAAAATATCAGCTTTTCTTTGAAAACCCGGAAATAGCTCTAAATCGCCTTTTTAAGCGTTTTTAACGCATAGTATGTATCAAAACTATTTTAAACATATAAGGGTTGATGCCTACTGATATATTCAGTAATTTTTTACATTTTAACAGTAAGGAAAAGTTTTAAATTCAGGTTTCCAGTTTGGACCTTTTAAGCCTATGTGAAATTACCAAAATGCCCCTACGGTGCATAGTATGGTTATAAATGATAAATTTCACATATATGTAATACCCTACTGATATAACTTAGTAAATTAAGTATGTTTTTACTAATCAAATCAGACCTGAACCTTGGATTTATATTTGATCTCTTTTATAACCTTTTAAATGACTAAAATACCCCTTCGGGGCATAAATTGGTTTTAAATTCATTTTGGGCATAACGGAAGGTATCTTACTGATATCACATCATATATAAGGCATATTAACTTAGGAAACCTGTATATGACTCTTATGGGTACCCGTTACGCACGTTTCGCGTTTGGATCGGTTTATGTATCTAGTTTGCATAAAGTAACCGAAACGGGTCAAACCTTATCATTTTCACCTCAAAATCCAGAATGTGTTTAGTTTACCCTTATTACACAAGTATACAAGCTTTTTGGGTCTAAACCACATTCTAATCCGGTTCTCGCTTAATCATGCGTTTTGAACCATAAACCTTTTCTTAAAACTGACCGGTCTAAGTTAATACTTAAACAAGACCCGTTAGGAATCTAATAGGTTAATAAAAACCTTCGTTCCAGATTAAGAGCCCCAGTAGAAGTACTTGTGCTTGCTGTTTAGGATATACGGCTGAGTATAAATTGCATTTTTAAGCTCAGGTAAATACTCTTAACTTATTTTCCCTATACGGGCTTGGGATACGGTGTTATAATAATACCGCTTGGTCGGGTATTGAATGTTTGATCGTATTGTGATTAAATTATTGAGGTAACCCGCTTTAATCTGTCTTGTTTGAAATAAAGACCTTTAGGGGTTAATGACCATGTCCCGGATATCCTTGGCATCATTGTATTATAAAATGGCCACGTCTTATGCACGGGGTGTAGGCGTACACCTGACAGTTGCATAAGGGAAACGGTATCTCACTCTCTTGTGGGCCTATACTTGTGGCGTGTCTGTTAATCTTGACTCGGTTTCTACATCGGGCCCTAAATGTATAACGAACATGTAAATCTGTATACAAGATTATTTTTATATAATTGTCCCAAGTTATAAAAGTTTTGTGCCATGTGCATTCAAATCAATTTTCTAAAACATTTTTAAAATGAGTCAGTTAAGTTGTATTTACCAGTGAAAACTGACGTATTTTCCCAAAAGTTTAAGTGACAGGTACTATACGTAATTGGCTGAGAGCTCAGGGCGTCAATAGGGAATCTCGCAAGTTCTAGATGCCTAAAGTCTGTTGAACAATGTTATCTTTCTGTTTAAGATCCGCATGTGGATCCAACTTACATTCCGTTGTAATAATTGATATTACTTTTGAATCGGATTGTAATGTATTTATCTTTTGCTTCCGCTGTGCATTTAAATTGTGTTGTTTGACTATGATGATATCAACTACGTCACGATACTCCCCACCGGGCCCACCGGTAATACGTGGAAATATCGGGGTGTGATTGGTTGGTATCAGAGCCAACACTGAGTGAATTAAACACTAGCCTTTTGTGTTTTATCTCAGTTACACAGTTGCACATTCTTGAGTCTAGACAAAGAACTTAGGACTACTCCTTATTCGTTTTTATCCTTTATTTGTTTCCTTTGTTATTTTTCTGATCAGCCCCTGCATGCGCGAGTCAGTATTGTTAAAATTCCTGTGTTAGGGCAACCATTTACCTGTTTAAATTTTAAATGGAACGGTTAGATTTAAAATAACGTTCCTATTATAGGATCTACCAATATTATAAATTGGCAAAATCCAAAAAGGACAAGACCTAGCCCATGTGTCATTTTAAAGACAAGGCCAAGGTGACAGTTCCTCAAGTAGATGCAGATCCTTATTAACATCTCAATTTAGGGTTGTTCTGCTCTTAATATTAAGAATAATCTTAAAGGTAAAACCTAGCCTACCTGTCATTTCAGACACGGCCGAGATGGTCAAACCTATTCGAAAGATTCAAATTCTTGTTAACATCTGAAGGCATGTTAACATTTTCGACAAACTGTGAAATGATAAAATCACATAGGTCATCTTTAAATTGCGATATTTCAATTTCCCTTATTTATATAACCATCCCTTAAGGATGAAGTGCCTACGGGCCATACCTATGGTCCTAAGGGACAAAAGACAGTTGTAGTCTTTGACTCTCTGTCAAGAAAAAGGTAATGAAATATATTCAAACCAGAATGCCTCGATTCTCCGAAATCATGGCTTATGAATTTAAAACTGTCTTTATTGACTAGGCCTTTTGCGCCACTTTAATATCCTTAATGATTTATAACTAGGATAAACTATAATGAAAATACTAATTAAATATAACTAACAAATTAACCAATATGGTTTATATTACCATGGTTGATGAATCATCAAAAATGATGATTCCATAGTAACCTCTAAATAAATCATTGTAAAAAATTGTGTAGCAAACAAGCTACATGGCTGGATCAGAGGAGGTCAATAGCCAACCGAAGGAAAACAATGATACGACCAGAATTAATATAACTGGTGCGGAACTGCAGGCATTAATAGATAATGCTGTTACTCGGGCTCTTGACAGACAATATAATGAATCAAGTGATACCCACTCTAAGACTCTATCTGTGGCTCGTAGTAAGCCCCCTACTAAAACACACGAGTCGAAGGAGGACGATGTTCATCACTCATCAAATCAGAGGAGTGTCCCGTCCAGACAGATTGTGCTTCATCAAGAGGCACCAGTTAAGAGCTGCTCATATAAATATTTTGTCTCCTGCAAGCCCAGAGACTTCACAGGAGAAAAGGGAGCCATCGACTGCATGACGTGGCTCGATGAGATGGACACTGTTGTTGATATTAGCGGATGTGCAGAACAAGACATTGTGAAGTTTGTTTCACAATCTTTTAAGGGAGAAGCTCTAGCTTGGTGGAGGTCGCTAATCCAAGCTACTGGGAAGATCCCACTCTACAATCTGACATGGGATCAGTTTGTTGCTCTCATTAAGGAAAATTATTGTCCTCAACATGAAGTTGAGAAGATTGAAACTGATTTCTTGGCATTAGTCATGAAGGACTTAGACTGCCAGGCATATCTTAAAAATTTCAATACTATGTCTCGATTGGTTCCTTACTTGATCACACCGGAACCAAAGCGTATAGCTCGCTTTATGGGAGGCCTAGCCCCAGAAATCAAGGCAAGCGTGAAAGCATCGAGACCTACTACATTCAGGTCAGCGGCAGATTTGTCGCTATCTCTCACACTCGACGTAGTCAGAAACAAGGCTGCAAAAGCTTCTGAAGCAGGGAAGCGTAAAAAGGAGGATGAGGGTTCTCATCACTTCGATAAGAAGAAAAATGGGAACTCTGATCATAGGAAGAGTTCCGAGTTTAATAAGGGTAATCAGCAGACGGGTGAAAAGACCAGGTGCAAAACATGTAGGAAATTCCACCTGGGGAAATGCAGATTTGAATCTCAGCCTCTTCCTTGTGGAATCTGCAAGTCCAAGGAGCATAAGACCTTGGATTGCAAAAAGTTGAAAGATGCGACCTGTTATGGTTGCAACGAGAAGGGGCACATCAAGACTAACTGCCTTAGGAATCAGAAGAAGTCTGAAGAGGCCAAGAAAGCAAACGCATGAGTCTTCCAGTTGGACCCCAGGAGGCGATATATAAAAAGGTACTTTTCCTTATCAATGATGCTTATATGAGGATTATTTGTTTCCGGCGCCGAAAAGTCTATTGAGGACAATAAATATTGTAAGCTATTGTATCCGCCTATTAGGATCTTAGGCTTATAGCGCAAGGTAGAATTGGCCAATAACATTTAGAGACTGCTTCTGTAACCTTAGATGGATGCTTTATATCCATTAGGAAACACTCTTATCCAACATCCTAACATCAAGCTTTCAAGCTATCCAAAATCGTCAATATGATCAAGACAGACGTGACAATGGATCCCCTGTCAAATAAGTGATGGACTAGGTCCAAACCTTAATTGCCATTAATGGTCTTTTATGGCCTAGGCTAAGTAGAATTGATATATATACATATCTAAATGACGTTCATTGAGAATGTTCGTACTATATTAACCTGTATGGTTTAACGATACCATGGTTAGTATATATTAGGTCATCAGGATGATGAATAGCGGTTGTTGGATTGCAACTAAATAATTGTTATATTTGGTGTTAGGAATCGAATATCGAGTATGACAAACTCGGATAAGACAGCCGTTGATCATGTTATGGATAATGCGACACATGCTAATGATGTTACAATTGTGAACCTTAGAATTTCCAAAGAGGTTCTTCAGACTATGATAGACGCAGCTGTTGGAAAAGCTGTGAAGAAGGCTGTGAAAAAGATAAAGGAGCCCAATGCTACTTGCTCCAAATCTCAACCAAGACCACCCTTCATTACTCACGAAAAGGATCTCGTTCATGCCTCTAATAAAAAAGGGTGAACTAAAAAGGAAAAGGGAGGAAGATAACTCCCAGAGCTCTAAAAAGAAGAACAAACAAAAGTCCAACCAGAAACCTAAATGCAAGACCTGCAAGAAGCGCCATTATGGGAAGTGCAGGTACAAACCAAAATCCCAATCGCAGCCTAGGGCTTGTGGGATCTGCAAATCTAGGGAGCATAAAACATTGGAATGCCAGAAGATAGGAGATGCGACTTGTTACAACTGTAACGAGAAATGGCATATCAAATCAAATTGCCCAAAGTATGCTAAGAAGCTTGAAGGAGATAAGAAGACCAACGCTAAAGTCTCTCAGATGGATGCAAAAGAGGCCATACAAGATGACAATGTTATAACCGGTACGTCCTTATCCGTGATGTATATGCAAGGGTATTGTTTGATTCAGGTGCAGATAAGTCATTGTGGAATGAATTTTATAAGTTATTTAATCTGCCTGTTAGAACCCTAAGCATAATATATGAAGTTGAATAAAACGCTAGGAGTTCTGCTTTATTTCGGATACCAATCAATCCTTCATAGATGGTAAGTATAGCAAACTCTTAAAGACTCCCATGAGAACCCTAGATATTAAGTGTAAGGTAAAACTTACAGGCGAAAATCATAGGAACCATTTCTTCTGCTCCTGCCAAAAGTCTTCAGTCATGAAATTCTAGTGTACCCTCTCTTCAGATAAAGTGCATCATCATAAGTGATTGATATCTCTTGATCTCTATCGATTGCGAATACCAGATGGTACGACAAAAGCGTCATATGAGGATTGGTGTGTCTTAATATGTTCCATAGATTGCTTCCATGCCTGATCAGTATGGAGATTTAATGCATGGAACCCTAAAGATATTCCAATGGTCATACGGTATTAAAGTCAGCTAATGGTATTCAAAGAAGATATCTAAAAAGGAATTATCCAAGTAAACGTTCCTGAGTAAGAAATTCGTGGACTCGTAACACGAATGTATCACTTATCTGACGCAGACCATGGTAAATGAACTGGAGCCTGGGAATTGGAAAAATCTTTGTAACCTCCTTGCGTTTTGACCATCTTCTCCAAGATTACCCTGTTTACCTCCTTAGAGGCAAGTAGAGTTAAGATTAACGTCCCGCTTAGGGATGCATTAATATAAAATTTTACATGATAACTAGTATCATCATTGGAAGAATCAGAACCCTGATTAAGGGAGTTTTAGGATAGAGGTTCATATAGCCCAACTCAATATTCTAAGAGTTTGATATTGCTAATTAAGAAAGACGGTTCATTTTGCTTATGCATTGATTACCGCAACCCTATTTAGGCAACAATTAAGAATCGCCATTAGCTGCCCAGGATCATCGACTTAATTCGACTAGCTGTAAGGATTTGCTATTCCTTAAGATTAGGTTTAAGTAATGGTTGGAATAACCATCTCACCTTAAAATAAGCCTTTCTATAATAGTTGATATATAAGTAGCAAGGCTGTTCCCCCGGAGACCTTGTATAAATGGAATGTTAAACATCTATTGTTAGAACAATAGATTGGTAAGTCCAATTATCAGGATCTGAAAGTTGCATTGGAAACAACAAATAAGATCATTCGAATTCATAATCATCTTAGAGTTGCCAGTAATCGGCAGAAAATCAAGGATTAATAAAAATCGTAACCCTCTTAAGTCCTTAATAAGGACTAGGGTTCAATTGAAAGTATCGCTCTAAGAAGAGTGTACTGAAAAATTTATACAACAGGCTAGTTAAGCTCTGATTATATATAGGATCATTCGAGGAAAATCGAATACATCAAAGGTCAATAGCTTTTAAACTAAAACCTAGTTATGGAACGTGGTGGAACTCGCAGTGTGACCCACACTAATGATTTAAGGATGTATGTCACCAATAAGTCGAGAACCATTATCACATAATGATAGACGTATCTATGATATTATAAGAAACCCGTATCGATTAAGGATCGTCAGGATCAGAATCTAAGGAAGAAAACATGAACCTATTATAAAAGTCATTTAGGATGCCTCTAGAGGCCCAAATAGGCTGTGGAAGTTAAGTCCGTTATGCGACAAAAAGTATTTCCATTACATTAGCAAATCTCGAGGTTGAGATTTCTTTTAAGGGGGTGAGGATGTAACACCTCGTAAAATCACGTCCAATGAAGTCTTGACACGTGTAATGAACCCTAATGAAGTCAAACATTGAAATTTAGGGACTAATTTTTCGAAAAATCGAAAACTTTGATTATGAAAGGACTGGAAGTGTTAGCATACCTAAAATAAGTTTCTAAATAACCTCTTACGATGTTTATATTCACAAATGTGCCACTTGATGGTTAAGTGTAGCCGTTTGCGTAATTAATTGAAGGTTTGCGTAATAAACAGTTAAAAGCGTTAACATGTCAATTCTAACCTTTGAGTGACCTTTTAACAAACCAAGAGCTTCATGATATTTAATTATACTCTCGGGAATGCCAAATAATGGCCGTCTAAGGTTTTTATGCCTATAAGTAAAGTTACGCGCAACTTTGCAAGTTAGAGGGGCTAAAAGTGTCAATATGTTTAATTATACCTCTGAATGACCTTTTAGCGAATCCGAAGCATCTTTATGTTTAATAATACTTTCAAGAATGTCTAATATGGATTAGATGAGGCTTCAATGCTATTAAATGATGAAATGCGCAAGTTTGCGCAATAGAGGGACCTAAAGCGTCAACTTTTGAATCTACGCCTTTCGGTGACCATCTAGGCGAACGAGAGCGTAGTAATATTTAAGTATATTCTTGGGAATGCCCATTATGGGCCATAGGAGGCTTGGATATCATTAAATGACATTTCGCGCTACAATGCGCAATTAAAGGACTAATTGCGTCAAACTGCAAAAGTAGGTCGAATCGTATGGTAACGGACCTTCCGGAATATGTCCATAAGTTAAACATACCCTATTTATCTTTTATATAACTTAGATATAGGCTTAGAGGTGTTTGATGCGCAAAAATAAACTTTTATGTCATGCAGGGACTAAAAGTGTCAAAAAGTGCACAAGTTTGCACTTTTGCGCATATCTCGCATTCTGAATATCCCCGGACACCCAAAAATTTATGTAATCATTAAAATATTTTATTTTAGTGATTGGCTTGATAAAATTCCATTCGTCGCGTAATTTGAATCGTTTTTCGCGTCCGTTCGTGTTTCGTCGTAATTAGCCGAACAACGTAATCGTACGACCAAACGAACCGACATCTGGCATATTTTCAAGCATATTTCAAGTCCCCTATGCTTTAACATCCTTATAGATTCTAAAAATTTGGTTAAACGGGTGTTAGAAGTGAAAAACACAAGTTTGGATGTCAAAGGGGCCAAAGTTGCAATAAATGAAAACTTGTGAGTGTGACTAGTCTGGCCCAACCGTGGCTTACGGTTTGCAGAATGGGGCTTACGGTTTGGTCTGCCAGCATTGCGTTTTTTGCTTGATTGCCACTCCAAGCTTCCAAAACCCATCAATTCTCAATACCATAAGCTGGTTTTCAACACCCATTGTATTTTGAAACCTTGGGCACACATGGAGGGCCAAGATTGAAGCACGGTTTACGAGAAACGATCCTAACGGTTCTCAAAAACCTATAAATACCCACTTGATTTTTGCTCTCATTCACACATTGATCTCATTGTTCTAAGTTGGGGCCTTTGTGCTTCATACCTGAACATCCAAGATCAATTCCCTCCTTGCTTGGACCTTTTGTAAGTGTCCTTTCATGCTTAGTTTAAATTTTAGCGGTTATAACCGAAAGTCAAGCGTTTTCGATAAACGCTTTGACTTTTAAACGGTTGAGCCATTGTTCGCATCAAACATGGCTACGTGACCGTAATTAGGTAGGTGTTTAACCCTTAAAAGGGCACCTCCTAATTACCACGTTTACTTAGTTTAATTGTCGGGTCAAATAAAAGTCAAACGAGTTAGTTTTAAATAAAATACATGGCTATTATATAAAAGTCATAAAATCAGTTTTCTCACTTTAATAACTTGGTAAATGTTAGTTGAACATGCCTAAGCATGATTCAACCCGGCAATTCTAAGTATAAGCTCGGTTCGGGACCGAAATTCGCAAAAGTTAACTTTTGCTTTGACTTCCAGTTCTGACCCGATTTAGCTTAGTTTAGATATGCCTTAGGATTCCATTAGGACCATATTATGGGTTAGTATAACCCTCTGAGGTTATACAACCTGGATCCTTAGTATCCTATTCATTGCAAGTTTCCGTTATATGCCTAACTATTGACCGTTATGCCCTTTTGACCATGAAATTATATTTTTGAAAATGTGAAAGAATAGAAACCTTTATTATTGATATATAAACGTGTCCCTAAAATTTGACATCAGTTGGAGGTCTAGATTAGGAGTTATGCTCAATAGCGTAATTAAAAAGCTTTTTATTAATTAAACGACGTAATTAGCGTATAACCTATTTAAACCCAATTTTTGATACCAAACTTTTTACCCACTGATATAAAATAATATTTTGGGATTTTTGAAGATTTTTAATTATTTTTAGGCTGAGCATAACATAGGGTTTTAAGATTGATTCGGTAATTGCCGGTTTTGCCCTTTTGGGCTATAAAATGAGTTTTACAAATCATTTTGACCCCAAACCTTTTTCTACTAATCTAATATGATAAATAAAATATTTTGAGCCTTCTGGAATAATAAAAATATCAGCTTTTCTTTGAAAACCCGGAAATAGCTCTAAATCGTCTTTTTAAGCGTTTTTAACGCATAGTATGTATCAAAACTATTTTAAACATATAAGGGTTGATGCCTACTGATATATTCAGTAATTTTTTACATTTTAACAGTAAGGAAAAGTTTTAAATTCAGGTTTCCAGTTTGGACCTTTTAAGCCTATGTGAAATTACCAAAATGCCCCTACGGTGCATAGTATGGTTATAAATGATAAATTTCACATATATGTAATACCCTACTGATATAACTTAGTAAATTAAGTATTTTTTTACTAATCAAATCAGACCTGAACCTTGGATTTATATTTGATCTCTTTTATAACCTTTTAAATGACTAAAATACCCCTTCGGGGCATAAATTGGTTTTAAATTCATTTTGGGCATAACGGAAGGTATCTTACTGATATCACATCATATTTAAGACATATTAACTTAGGAAACCTGTATATGACTCTTATGGGTACCCGTTACGCACGTTTCGCATTTGGATCGGTTTATGTATCTAGTTTGCATAAAGTAACCGAAACGGGTCAAACCTTATCATTTTCACCTCAAAATCCAGAATGTGTTTAGTTTACCCTTATTACACAAGTATACAAGCTTTTTGGGTCTAAACCACATTCTAATCCGGTTCTCGCTTAATCATACGTTTTGAACCCTAAACCTTTTCTTAAAACTGACCGGTCTAAGTTAATACTTAAACAAGACCCGTTAGGAATCTAATAGGTTAATAAAAACCTTCGTTCCAGATTAAGAGCCCCAGTAGAAGTACTTGTGCTTGCTGTTTAGGATATACGGCTGAGTATAAATTGCATTTTTAAGCTCAGGTAAATACTCTTAACTTATTTTCCCTATACGGGCTTGGGATACGGTGTTATAATAATACCGCTTGGTCGGGTATTGAATGTTTGATCGTATTGTGATTAAATTATTAAGGTAACCCGCTTTAATCTGTCTTGTTTGAAATAAAGACCTTTAGGGGTTAATGACCATGTCCCGGATATCCTTGGCATCATTGTATTATAAAATGGTCACGTCTTATGCACGGGGTGTAGGCGTACACCTGACAGTTGCATAAGGGAAACGGTATCTCACTCTCTTGTGGGCCTATACTTGTGGCGTGTCTGTTAATCTTGACTCGGTTTCTACATCGGGCCCTAAATGTATAACGAACATGTAAATCTGTATACAAGATTATTTTTATATAATTGTCCCAAGTTATAAAAGTTTTGTGCCATGTGCATTCAAATCAATTTTCTAAAACATTTTTAAAATGAGTCAGTTAAGTTGTATTTACCAGTGAAAACTGACGTATTTTCCCAAAAGTTTAAGTGACAGGTACTATACGTAATTGGCTGAGAGCTCAGGGCGTCAATAGGGAATCTCGCAAGTTCTAGATGCCTAAAGTCTGTTGAACAATGTTATCTTTCTGTTTAAGATCCGCCTGTGGATCCAACTTACATTCCGTTGTAATAATTGATATTACTTTTGAATCGAATTGTAATGTATTTATCTTTTGCTTCCGCTGTGCATTTAAATTGTGTTGTTTGACTATGATGATATCAACTACGTCACGATACTCCCCACCGGGCCCACCGGTAATACGTGGAAATATCGGGGTGTGACACCCAACTACTATATCAACATACAATCATCCTTATTTAACGTTCGTTTAGCGTTTGCGATTGTGTTGCGATTGCGTTTCGATTAATCACCACATCATAGACATAAATAACATGCACAAGTAACACATAAAGGGCACACACACACATAAGAAACATAACCAGAACGCGTAATTCTAGTTGCGAGTGCGATAAGACATGCGATAAACCTCGATAAATAGCGATTAAACCTCGATTATTAACAAATACTCCACATAATACAACTAACGTAAAGCATAAAATAGACTATCTACAAGTCAAAGAAGCCAAATCCGGAATTGAGCAAGGAGTGACAGATCGCAATTAGTAATCTTGTCTCCCTTTGACCTCAATCTTGACTTTGACTTTGACTTTCGAAACACGGGGTGTTACACATAGAGACCGCTTCAACCATGTTAGATGGATGTTTTATATCCATTAGGAACCACTCTTTTCCACTTTCTTTGCTTCCTTTGAAACTAGCTGGATTCGACATAGTGATAAGCATGGACTGGTTATCTCATAACCAAGCTCAGATCGTTTGTGACAAGAAGCAAGTGGTTATTAAAAATCCTTATGGCGAGCCGTTAATAATTCAAGGAGATACCCAGTACGAGTTACCTAAGCAAGTGTCTTTGCTTAAGGCATCGAGGTGTATGAAGAAAGGCCGTGTCATTTATATGGCACAGGTAACCATTGATGAACCAAAGCCCAAGATCGAAGACATCCCTATGATTTCTGAATATCCAGAAGTATTCCCTAAAGAACTACCTGGTTTACCTCCAGATAGGCAAGTGGGGATCAGAATTGACATTATTCCTGGAGCAGCACCAGTTGCAAGAGCACCTTACCGGTTGGCCCCAACTGAGATGAAAGAGTTAAGAGCTCAGTTAGATGATTTATTGGCAAAAGGTTTTATTCGACCTAGTTCATCTCCTTGGGGAGCACCGATTCTGTTTGTGAAGAAAAAGGATGGATCGATGCGTTTATGCATCGATTATAGCGAACTAAACAAGGTTACAATCAAGAACAAATATCCATTGCCCAGGATCGATGATATGTTCGATCAGCTTCAAGGAGCAAGTTACTTCTCCAAGATTGATTTAAGGTCAGGTTACCATCAGCTGAAGGTTAGAGATGAAGATGTGCATAAGACTGCATTCAGAACTCATTATGGTCATTACGAGTTCTTGGTGATGCCATTCGGGCTCACTAATGCACCAGCAGCGTTCATGGACCTCATGAATCGCGTTTGTAAACCCTATTTGGACAAGTTTATCATTGTTTTTATTGATGATATACTCATTTACTCAAAGAATCAGGCTGATCATGAAAAGCACCTTCGATATATCCTTAAACTTCTTCAGCAAGAGAAGCTCTACGCCAAGTTTTCAAAATGTGAGTTTTGGGTTCGTGAAGTCCAATTTCTTGGACATATGGTTAGCGAGCGTGGTATCCAGGTGGATCCCGCTAAGATTGAAGCCATCATGAATTGGCAAGAATCGAAGACGCCCACAGAGATTCGCAGCTTCTTGGGTCTAGCAGGTTACTATCGACGTTTTATTGAAAATTTCTCAAAGATTGATGCACCCCTAACTTCATTGACCCGAAAGAACATAAAGTTGGATTGGGGTCCTAAGCAACAAGAATCCTTTGAGATTCTTAAGCAAAAGTTGAGCAATGCTCCGGTTTTGACATTGCCTGAAGGAATTGAAGAGTTTGTGGTATACTGCGACGCATCGCACACTGGAATGGGTTGTGTACTCATGCAAAGGGGCAAGGTCATTGCCTATGCCTCGCGACAATTAAAGGTGCACGAGAAGAATTACACCACCCACGATTTGGAGTTGGGTGCCGTTGTGTTTGCACTAAAACTGTGGAGGCATTATTTATATGGTACCAAGTGTGTGATCTATTCTGATCATAAGAGCCTTCAGCATCTGTTTAACCAGAAGGATCTGAACATGAGACAACGTCGATGGATGTAGACGCTGAACGGTTATGATTGTGAAATCCGATATCATCCAGGCAAGGCGAATGTAGTCGCCGATGCCTTGAGCAGGAAAGAAAGAGTTAAGCCCATTAGAATCAATGCCAAGAGCATTGAATTGAGGAACAACTTGAATGAAAGATTGTTAGCCGCCCAAAAGGAAGCTGTGTTAGAAGCTAACTATCCAAATGAAAAGCGGGGCGTAACTGCTGAACAATTATCGTATGGCAAGGATGGGATCCTAAGATTGAATGGACGAATATGGGTTCCAATTTATGGAGGACTTAGGGATGTGATTCTTCAAGAAGCCCATAGCTCCAAATATTATGTTCATCCTGGCTGTGATAAGATGTACCAGGATTTAAAGGCAAATTATTGGTGGATAGGTTTGAAGAAATCTATAGCCACTTATGTGGCAAAATTTTTGACGTGCGAGGAAGTGATATTATTTGGGTTATAGTTGACAGGTTGACTAAGTCAGCCCACTTCTTACCTATTAAGGAAACTCACAGCTCCGTCAAGTTAGCTCAGCTGTACGTGGATGAGATTGTATCTCTCCATGGAGTGCCAGTGTCTATTATCTTTGATAGGGATACGAGATATACATCGCACTTTTGGAAAAGCTTTCCGCAATCTTTAGGCACTGGATTAAACTTCAGCACTGCTTATCATCCTCAGACGGATGGGCAAAGCGAGCGTACGATTCAAACGCTTGAGGATATGTTACGGGCTTGTGTTATTGATTTAGGAGGAAGTTGGGATGACCATCTTCCAATGATTGAATTCTCGTACAATAATAGCTATCATTCGAGTATCCAAGCTGCACCTTTCGAAGCTTTGTACGGAAGAAAGTGCAGGACGCCAGTTTGTTGGGCGGAAGTTGGAGATGTCCAACTATCAGGACCTGATATAGTCCTGGAGACGACAGATAAGATTGTGCAGATACGCGATCGTCTCAAAGTTGCTAGGGATAGGCAGAAAAGTTACGCAGATAAAAGGCGTAAACCTCTGAAATTCGAGGTAGGTGACAAAGTGTTACTTAAGGTATCACCCTGGAAAGGGGTGATGCGATTTGGCAAGAAAGGCAAGCTGAGCCCAAGATACATAGGACCATTCGAGATCATCGAATGTGTCAAAACTGTAGCTTACAAGCTAAATCTGCCAGAAGAGCTCAGTGGAATTCATAATGTATTCCACATCTGCAATTTGAAGAAATGCCTAGCCGATGAATCACTAGCAATGTCACACAAGGACATGCAGATAGATGAGAGCTTAAAGTTTGTTGAAAAACCTTTGTCGATCGAGGATCGACAGGTTAAGAAGCTTCGAAGGAAGCACGTACCGATTATGAAGGTTAAATGGGATGCCCGTAGAGGTCCCGAATACACGTGGGAGGTTGAGTCCACAATGAAACAAAAGTACCCTCATTTATTTCAGTAAATCTCAAGGTTGAGATTTCTTTTAAGGGGGTGAGGATGTAACACCTCGTAAAAATCACGACCAATGTAATGAAGACACGTGTCATGGGCTTAAACGTGTAAGGATTTATTTTCGAGGGACTGAAATTGTCAAACAATGTAAATATGTAAGTAAAAGGGATCCAAAGTGTCAACATGCCATTCTTGTGCCTCTGATTGACCTCACACGACGTTCGTATTCTTTAACGAATAATTTATCGAACTTACAAAGTCGTTTGTGCTTAAAATAAGAATCTTATAAAGCATAGGGGTTAAAAGTGTCAACATGTTGAAAGTAACCTCTGAGTGACCTTTTAACGATCCCAAAAACATTGTAACAATTATATACTTTGCCCTCAAGAATATTGGATATTATTTCGTGGTGTTTCGACGCACGTAAATAAACAAAAAGGTAATCCCAAGTAATAAGGGTCAAAGGCGTCAATGTTGCATTTCAAGACCGTTCGGGTGACCTCATAACTAACCGAGAGCTTATTGATAAATGTTTAAAGACTCAAGACCCTTAAAAGTTAAGTTTGGGGGTTAAAAGTGCAATAAACGAAAGTTAAATCAAGTTTAGAAGGACCAGGGACCAAAACTGCCGAGTCTGAAAGTTTGTTTCCGGTCATTGAGGAGTGTCGCGGCCCGCGCAAGACTCTTAAAGAGTCTACGCGGCCCGCGTTGAAGGCCCAGATGCAGAAAGACAGGACAGTTGCATGTTTAACCAGTTCCACCGCCTTTGCATGCAATTTTTCGAAACCAGGGTATGAGCCAATAGTATTACATGCATAGGGGACACCTGGATCATCAGAAATCAGTTGTAGGGTATGTGGATCAATCTTGGAGCTCTAGAAATGCTATATAAGGGACTTGTGTTCATGAGATCACTTGCTCACTTGAATTTTATTTCACAACTCATTCTCTGGAGCTTTCTGGAGTTCAAGCAAGTTTTCTTAAGTTCCAAATTCGTGCTAAGGACCATTGTAAGTGTTCTTAGCTCCTTAAGTTCAAGTTTTATTAGTTTAATGACCAAAAGTCAAAGCCATCGTAATTAAGCTTTGACTTAGTGATTAATCACTAATGTTCCAGCCATTATTAGAATTTAAAGTGGCTATGAGTTGGTAATTATGTAGGTAATAAATCCTTAAAAGGGCACCTACTGATTCTCACTCTAACTTGGTCAATTGTCGGGTCAAACTTAATATTAAAAAGTCAACAGATGCTATTTTTGCAAATAAATTCATAACTTGCAATGCAGAGGTTATGGAACATGTTTTAACACTAAAATAACTTGGTAAATAATGTAAGAACATGTCTAGGCATGTTCAACCCGACAATTCTGAGTTTAGGCTCGGTTTGGAACCGAAAGTCGCAAAAGTAGACTTTTGCTTTGACTTTCAGTTCTGACCCGGTTTAGCATAGTTTAGATATACCTTATGGTTCCATTAGGACCATATTACATGTTAGTATAACCCTCTGAGATTATACAATATGGTTCCTTTGTAATCCGAATCATTGCATGTTTCCGTTAAATGCTTAATTGTTGACCATTATGCCCTTTTGATATAAAAACGAGATTTTTGAAAATGTGAGAGGAAAAAAACCTTTATTACTAATTTATAAGCATGTCCTAAAAATTTGACATCAGTTTGTGGTCTAAATTAGGAGTTATGCTCAATATCGTAAATTGAAGCCTTTTTATTAATTAAAAGGCATTTTCGGCATAAAACCTAATTAAACCCAAATTTTGACACCAAAACTTTTACCCACTGATGTAATATCATATTTAGGGATTTTTGGAAATTTTTAATGAATTTTAAACTGATTATATTATAGAGTTTTAAAATAAATTCGGTATTGACGAAATTGCCCTTTTCTTGGATAAAATGAGTTTTACATAACATTTTGATGCCAAACCTTTTGCTACTGAATTCATATGTTAAATAAAATATTTTGAGCTATATAAACTGATCAAAAACTCAGATTTCTTTAAATAACCCGAAAATCGTCAAATACCGACTTTTACGCTTTTTAAACACATAGTTTCGGTTAAAATTATATTTAACACCTAAAAGTCATTACCTACTGATATTATAAGTAAATTTTTATACTTTAACAGTAAGTAAAAGTTTTGAAATCAGATTTCCAAATTTGACCCTTAAAGCTTATGTGAAATGACCAAAATGCTATTTCAGTGCATAGTTTGGCCATAAATAATAAATTTCACATATATGCAATATCTTAGTGATATAACCTACTAAAATAAATATTTTTACTGATCATTTTAGACCAGAACCTCAGATTGTCATTTAACCTCTTTTATAATCTTTAAAATGACAAAAATACCCCTACGGGGCTTAAATTGATTTTAAATTCGTTTTGGGCATAATGGAAGGTATCCTTCTGATATCATAACACATTTTAAGCATATTAACTTAGGGAACCTATTCATGACTCATTTGGTTACCCGTTATGCATTTTTTCGCGTTCGGTACGGTTTATGTAACTAGTTTGCTTAAATTAACCGAAACGGGTCAAACCTTATTATTTTTACCTCAAAATCCAGAATGTGTTTAGTTTACCCATATTATACAAGTCTTCATACTTTTCGGGTCTAAATCACATTCTAATCCGGTCTTCGCTTAATCTTGCGTTTTGAACCGTATACCTTTCTTTAAAACTAACCGGTCTAAGTTTAAACTTAAGTAAGCCCCGTTAGGAATCTAATAGGTTATTAAAACCTTCGTTCCAGATTTAGGAGACCAGTAAAAGCTACCGTACTTGCTGCTTTGTTATACGACTGGGATTAAAATTTATATTTTTGCTCAGGTAAATACTTTTAACTTATTTTTCGCTTATACGAGCTTGGGGTACGGTATATAAAATACCGCTTGGTCGGGTATTGAATCTTTAATCGTATGAAGGTTAAATCATTGAGATAACTCGTTTAATCTGTTTTGTTTGTTTTAAGCCTTGGAGGGGGGGGGGGGGTTAATGACCATGTCCTGGATATCCTCGGCTCATTCATTGAAATGGCCACGACTTAAGCACGGGGTGTAGGCATACACCTACCGGTGCGTATGTAAAATGATATACCTGCTTGTTCGAGAATAACGCGTCGTGGGTTATATTATGTGGTGTGTCTATTAATCTTTAACCCGGGATATTGAACGTATAACAAACATATAATTCTTTTACAAGATTATTTTTAAATAATTATCCCAAGTTATAAAAGAATATTTGTGCCTTGTGCATTTAAATCAATTTTATAAACACTTTTCAAAAGAGTCGGTTAATTGTATTTACCAGTGTAAACTGACGTATTTACCAAAAAGGTTAAGTGCAGGTACTAAGCGAAATGGGCTGGCTACTCCTAGTATCAAATAAAGAGTCTTGTAACCTTTAGATACTTAAAAATTTGTTGAACAATATTTCTTTTATTTTAGATCCGCCTGTGGATCCTTTTACAATCCGTTGTAATAATTTATGTTACTTTCATTCGGTTTGTAATATTTTACTTTAGACTTCCGCTGTGCATTGAACTGTGATAATTTGACTATGATGATATCAACTACGTCACAATACTCCCCACCGGGCCTACCGGTAATACGTGGAAATATCGGGGTGTGACACAAACGGATTGATTTTTGTTAATTGGAAGTTTAAACACCCGAATTGAAGTACCGTTTTCGTCGTTTGGGACAGTATTTTGAGGTAAATTTTACATCAATCAATTCGTATCCCGTTCAAATCAAAAGCCCTAAAACATTAGTTTGTAATTCGGAAAAAAACTTAACTCCGTTAAGCTATATTTAACGCAGACTATTATCGGCCAAAAGTGGACCAATTCGGATTATTATCGGTCAATAACTGAGTTGGGGTATTATCGGCCAAATTGAAAAAGGTGAGATTATTTAAATCCAATTTGCCTTTTTTATATTATTCAAAAAAATAAAAATTATAAAATAATGTAAATATGAACATATGTTTAACAATTTTAGGCAAGTATAAGCTCTAAATTTAATAAATAAAACCAATTTTGTTCAACGATTAGTTGGAATACATTTTGGAGACATTAAATCTTGGAAAACATCGTAGTGGTGGAAAACCATCGTTTACATAATTGCTTTGAAAAGATGATCAAATATATCTTGACAACTTTGGCAAGTCTGAAATTAGGCATTTGAATATACTTATTGATATAATAAGAGTGAATTTCAAGGATTGTCCTTTATCTTTATACCTATTTTCAGGCGTTTTCCTTTATGTTTAAAATTGACGAGTTTTGTCCTTTATGTTTTCATATCATACACGTTTTGTCCTTTAGACCTAACCCAGTTAGTTTTTCAGTTAAATTTGGTTATGTGCTTTGCATATGAGGTCATTTTTGTCAATTCAAAGGTAAGTTCAACGGCAAATTTACAGCTCAAAGCTTCTGCAACCTTTGAATTGACAAAAATGCCCTCATGTGCAAAGCATATGACCAAATTTAACTGAAAAAAACTAACTGGGTTAGGCTTAAAGGACAAAATGTGTATGATATGAAAACATAAAGGACAAAATCGTCAATTTTGAACATAAAGGACAGCGCCTGAAAATGGGTATAAAGATAAAGGACAATTCTTGATATAATACTATGTGTATATTGAAAGATTATGGTCGAATCAAGAACGATCATGCAATATCATCATTTAATACCCACCTTCCATTTACCTAACGTCAAAACGGCGACCTATTAGCAGGCATATCCTACCATCTAGACGACTAGAATCCTATCTGATATCCACTTTCTTCGAATCACAATAATTACTTGCATGACTTGAAGATGTTGAAGAGTTTTACCAACAAAATGTGTATGATATTCACTATTATGGTCTAATATAATGATTATTCACTATTATTACGCACTAATTTTGTGACGATTCACTATTACTACTCCCATCATTGTGATTTTGTGTGTAGCGAGTTTAAATTGTAATATTAAACAAACTTTGGATTGATACATACACATAATACATCTTAGAGGGGTAGAAAAGTAAAAGTATACAAGTGGAAAGTGCTTGCGTAATTGATGACATACTATATATTCTATGGGTTGTCTTGTCTGAGGAGCAACTTCCAAGAATATCAGCAATATTAGGCTATGCGGTATGGGGTACGTCTCCAAGTCGTCGAGGATCGACGACGGTCCGCACACCGTGCCGGCCTACCCGTCGTCGTCCTCACCGGCGAGGTTGAGACGTTGGGGACGGTCCAAGTAAAGACAAAAATTGGTGGGGGCGCTTTGATTTAGATTCATTTTCATCTTTTCCTTTTGCACTTATTAAAAAAATAAAAAATATAAAAGTGGTGGGGCAGTGACGTGCTGTCGTAGTACACGTAAATTTAATCCAAATAACAACTAATAGATAGTGGTAAATGGGTATCGAACTCAGGAAATATGTGGAAAATGTGTTAAATCTATAGCTTTGCAATTTAACTACAATTAACCTAATATGCAGAAATTAAATATCAATTATTTGGATTGTTTGTTTTAGAAAACTAAAGTATCAATTACTTACTAATCAAGATTGGATTTTAATTCAGATTATGAAAACAATGATCATCTTAGGATTCAGTTTGTTTTAACACTTGTGCAAAATTCCAACTAGAAAGAGTTACATAGACATAACTCGTGTATAAACAATTGTTGTGATAAAAGAGAACAAAGTACTCGGATTATATGAATGCGAGGTTGTTTCCCGATGATCAATCAATCAATTACCAACCCTAACCCTTCCAGTGATATCTCGATTGCCAACGGCACCAAGAACGTACGAATTAGACTAGAAGTGCAATATCAATTAACAAGCTACAATCAATTACTCATACACCATGATAATCAAAGTAGGCCTAAATTTTAGGCATGGACTGGTTATCTCATAACCAGGCCCAGATTGTCTGCAACAAGAAGCAAGTGGTGATCAAGACTCCGTCTGGTGAATCACTTACCATTCAGGGAGATACCCAATATGGACTGCCTGAGCAAGTGTCTATGCTCAAGGCCTCTAAGTGTTTAAAGAAGGGTTGTGTCATCTACATGGCACAAGTGACTATCGATGAGCCGAAGCCTAAGATTGAAGACATCCCCGTCATTTCTGAATACCCTGAAGTTTTCCCTGAAGAACTACCTGGTTTACCACCAGATAGGCAAGTAGAATTCAGAATTGACATCATCCCTGGAGCAGCACCAGTTGATAGAGCACCTTATAGGTTGGCACCAACAGAGATGAAGGAATTAAGAACACAACTAGATGAATTGCTAGCCAAGGGTTTCATTAGACCTAGTTTGTCTCCTTGGGGAGCACCAATCTTATTTGTCAAGAAGAAGGATGGATCGATGCGTCTGTGTATCGATTACCGCGAGCTTAATAAGGTCACTATCAAGAATAGCTATCCATTGCCCAGGATCGACGATCTGTTTGATCAACTTCAAGGGGCAAGTTACTTCTCTAAGATTGACTTAAGGTCAGGCTATCATCAACTGAAGGTTAGAGATGAAGACGTGCACAAGACTGCATTTAGGACTCGTTATGGTCATTACGAGTTCCTAGTGATGCCTTTTGGGCTCACTAATGCACCAGCGACATTCATGGATCTCATGAACCGTGTCTGCAAACCATACTTGGACAAATTTGTTATCGTCTTCATTGACGACATTCTGATTTATTCAAAGAATCAGACCGACCATGAGAAGCATCTTCGATGTATTCTTTCACTACTTCAGCAGGAGAAGCTTTACGCCAAATTCTCTAAGTGTGAATTTTGGCTTCGAGAAGTCCAATTCCTTGGACATGTGGTTAGTGAGCGTGATATCCAAGTGGATCCCGCTAAGGTGGAAACAGTTATGAACTGGCAAGAGTCGAAGACTGTAACACCTTAGTTATTATTTAACGTTTATCGTATAATTTAAACTCATAATCATGTAATTACAATCACGATTATACTGAAAATACGGGCTTGTTAAAAACTTTTACAAATCATAAGTTATTCCTCATAACGTGATCAGGTTCGTCGTTAAAAATTTACAACGAGGCATTGTGCGGAAGCATGTGTCTTTATCGTGTTCGGTTCTTCATTGAGCTTGATCGTCTTCCGGCATCCAGAATGTACCTACAATTCATAAACATGAAATGCTTTAGTCATACTAGGATTAAAACGTGTTTAAACGAGTCCGGTAACGAATATGAAAGGAGAATCCCCAACGTTAATCTCTTGATATCAAAACACAAATTTCAAACTGGTCTCCACCGTAACTTACGGTGTCACCGTAAGTTACGGTGGCCTCTGAAATGATATTCCCCCACCGTAATTCAGGGGTGTTTCATCGTAACAATATCAACTCCACCGTAACTTACGGTGTCACCGTAAGTTACGGTGGCCCCTGCATCCAACCTTTCCATTTTGCCGATATTTGACACGAAAACTTTCGTATCTTTCAATACGCTTATCCGTTTGACCTACCGTTTCTTCCTACGTGTTTGTAATGTGATTCTCCATCAAATGGATTTAAAACTCGACTTCCGGATTAACAAATCTATAGAGTTTTAAGCTTTCGGCTTAAACTAGAATTTACCCATTTGGACCCATTAATGTATTTATCAAACAAACTTATTTGTTTGATCCCAAATTCTCGTGAATCTTCTAATTTCTACATCGTCTATCATATTTGGCTCAAACCACGGGTTTCCTACGCATTTTAAACCCACTTATACTCAAGTACTTATTTTGACCCGTTAGGGACATTTAAGCACTTTTACGCATAACTCACACCCAGGTCTTTCTATCTTTTTATTTCCACATTAGTTATCAAATGACCTTCCATCACATCTATATTTGTGATGGTTTTAATGTGACGATCTATCTAATCCGAGTTTTGCCCTTCGAATTATCTATTTACAGCAAAGACTCATATAGAGTCTTTTGACCAAGGATTTACATCTTACGCTACTATACTTATTCTAAGCATTAACTTGATTATAAAACTCGTTTTCAAGCGACTTCTAAGGGTTGTTTACTTAACTTTGCTTACAAGGGCGTTTTAGTCATTTTTAACCCTTCTTTTACAACGAAGGGCTCGCTTAAGCCATGTACGCCCAAAATCTCATTTTTAACCAAATCTTATTTTCAAAACACTCTGTCTATAATTTAAATCCTTCGGTTTACCTTTTTAAGTAACCGAATATCCTTTTTACTTTGCCTAACTCTCATAGAACTTCAAGTTCTAATTGATGAGTTTATCTATAATACGTACCTGGCTCGGATCAACTCATTACCCGGTTTTAATACCTTGCCTTATAATTGCTAATTAAGAACGATGCGGGTATCCATTGGATATCTATTCCTGTAAACATATAACTCGACAAAAGAATCATTAGTCGATATTGTCAAAAGGTGATGTCTACACCCTTTGACCCGTTTGGCCGAATTGATTGTTTATTTATGCGAGATGATATTTATTATCGTCTCATCTACATGACTCGTTCCGTTTAACACCGTACGGTCATTTTACTTATAAACCGTTTATTGCTTTTGACATAATATGACCAAATTATCAATTTACTTCTTTTTAACCATTATTATGGTTTCTTTCATCTTTGATTATCTTGTTCCGTTCGACTACACGACGGAACATCATATTTCAATTGTTTAGATATCCCATTCGTAATTTATATGATAAGAAAATATTCTACAATTTAAGACTAGTGTAAGCTATACTTACTTTGCATCCGAATTACGCTTTTCCTTCCTACTTGCTTCGTTCTACCCGCTTCTTTTCCAAGCCTCCACCTAGCTTGTCAAGCGTCAAACTATAATCATAATTCGTAAGACGATTATATTAGTCATCATTAATTATGACTATTCCATCTTACGTATTTTCTATCAAAATTATCATTCGATCTTATTAATGGTCGGTTTGACTTTTTAAAAGTCAAATCACCAATTAACACATATGATTGCACTATCAAGTTCACAAGACTCAATTAGGCACATTATCAACACTTAGTTCTCATTTAGGCATTTTAACAAACACCTAATGTGCATAATTTTACATATTTACTAACTAGTTCATAACTAATTATTTTCACCAAGATTTACATCAAAATCTAACCTCTATGTCTAGTGTTCATGAACTATATCAAGAACTTGTATCATAACAATCAATATTCGTCAATTTAACATTCTAATCCGAGTGTTCATCATATTGTAAATAAACCCACTTAGCACATAATAGGGTAATTACCAAATCCCTAGTGTTGACACCAATTCATCAAGTTTTTCAACTAGGGTTTGTTTCTAAACGAAGATTTCATCATAATAACACTCATAGATTCAACATTGATTTCAGAATTTCGATTATGATTGTTCATCATAATCTCAAAGTATCACTAAATCATAAAATTCAACATACCTTGTGATCCCCTCGACTAGGTGATCATTAATATGTGTTCATGCATCCGATTCGGGCTAAATTTGACCTTCAATTTACTGGATCTTGTTGAGTTAGGGTTTTTGGCTCCTGGGAGCCTTTTCTTGGTCGACCAGAACACGCACCACACACACTTGTGTGTGTGTTGTGTTATTTTATTTAGTTTAATTAAAACCATTTTCAGGTTATCCCATTTTGGTCCCTCATGTTTGGTTAGTTAATTAAGTAGGGCATAACCTACTTATTTCTAGCAATATTCCCCACTTACTAACTAGGTTAAACATTCCTAGTTAACTTAATGGGTTCGGGAAGTCATAACCCGTTTTATTTTAAGTCCCGTTAACTCGGGCTTCTTATAACATTGTTTTCTCCAGCATTTATTAAATTTTATAACTAATATTAGGATTGTTTGTCTAAGTCCTAATATTCACCGGGTAAATTTTACCACTAACGCTATTTTACCCGTTCATTATTATTAACGTGGTTTAATTACCAAACTCGTTTTCGGGGTGTTACAAAGACGCCCACTGAGATTCGCAGTTTTCTAGGGCTAGCCGGATACTACAGGCGATTTATTGAAAACTTTTCAAGGATTGCTGCACCCCTAACTTCGTTGACTAAGAAGGATATTAAGTTCAACTGGGGACCCAAGCAACAAGAATCCTTTGATATCCTCAAGCAGAAGCTAAGCAATGCGCCTGTACTGACATTGCCTGAAGGTACCGAAGAATTCGTAGTTTACCGCGACGCATCACACACTGGCATGGGGTGTGTGCTTATGCAGAAAGGCAAGGTTATTGCCTATGCTTCACGTCAGTTAAAGGTGCATGAAAAGAATTACACCACCCATGACTTGGAGTTGGGTGCCGTTGTATTTGCACTGAAGCTATGGAGGCACTATTTATACGGTGTCAAGTATGTGATTTATTCTGATAACAAGAGCCTCCAGCACCTGTTTAACCAAAAGGATTTGAACATGAGGCAACGACGTTGGATGGAAACTTTGAATGACTATGATTGTGAGATAAGATACCATCCTGGCAAGACGAATGTAGTCGCTGATGCCTTAAGTCGGAAGGAAAGAGTGAAGCCCATAAGAATCAATGCCAAGAGCATTGAGATAAAGAATAGTTTGAATGAAAGGTTGTTAGCTGCGCAGAAGGAAGCTGTGCTGGAAGCTAACTATCCTAATGAAAAGCTAGGAGTAACTGAAGAACAGTTATCCTATGGCAAGGACGGAATTCTGAGATTGAATGGACGAATATGGGTTCCAGTTTATGGAGGACTTCGAGATGTTATCCTCCAGGAAGCCCACAGTTCTAAATACTCCGTTCATCCTGGAGCTGACAAGATGTACCAGGATTTGAAAGCAAATTTTTGGTGGATAGGCTTGAAGAAGTCTATAGCTACCTAAGTAGCTAAATGTTTGACGTGTGCGCAAGTCAAAGCTGAACATCGGAAGCCGTCAGGTTTGCTACAACAGCCTGAACTTCCCACATTGAAGTGGGAAATGGTGACAATGGATTTCATCACCAAGTTGCCAAAGACAAGGAAGGGAAATGATACTATATGGGTGATAGTAGATAGACAGACTAAGTCAGCATATTTCCTACCCATTAAGGAGACTTATAGCTCTGACATGTTAGCCCAATTGTACGTAGATAAGATTGTATCTCTGCATGGCGTACCAGTGTCTATTATCTCTGACAGAGATACTAGATACACATCTCATTTTTGGAAAAGTTTTCAACAATCTTTGGGCACGCGTTTAAATTTCAGTACGGCTTACCATCCTCAGACGGACGGACAGAGTGAGCGTACCATCCAAACTTTGGAAGACATGCTTCGTGCATGTGTGATTGACTTAGGTGGTAGTTGGGATAACCACCTGCCATTAATCGAGTTCTCGTATAACAATAGCTATCATACGAGCATCAAGGTCGCGCCCTTCGAGGCCTTGTACGGTAGAAAGTGCAGAACACCCGTTTGTTGGGCGGAAGTTGGAGATGTCCAACTGTCAGGACCTGAAATAGTCTTTGAAACGACGGACAAGATTGTCCAGATTCGTGATCGCTTGAAAGCTGCCAGGGATAGGCAGAAAAGCTACGCAGATTTAAAGCGTAAACCTCTAAAGTTTGAGGTTAGTGATAAAGTACTACTTAAAGTATCACCCTGGAAGGGAGTGATACGATTTGGTAAGAAAGGCAAGTTATGCCCGAGATACATAGGACCATTCGAGGTCATCGAATGTGTCGGATCAGTTGCTTATAAGTTAAAATTACCTGAAGAGCTCAGTGGTATTCACAATGTATTCCACATCTGCAATCTGAAGAAATGTTTCGCTGATGAATCACTAGTCATACCACATACAGATGTGCACATAGAAGAGAGCTTGAAGTTTGTTGAAAAACCTGTGTCGATCGAGGATCGACAGGTTAAGAAGCTTCGAAGTAAGCATGTACCAATAGTAAAGGTTAAATGGGATGCCCGTAGAGGTCCCGAGTACACATGGGAGGTTGAGTCCACAATGAAAGAAAAGTACCCTCATTTATTTCTGTAAATCTCGAGGTCGAGATTTCTTTTAAGGGGGTGAGGATGTAACACCTCGAAAATTTGTGTCCAACGAAATAACGACACGTGCCATGTAAGACAAAAGTGTTATAAACCCGGTTCTAGTTAAAGATGTATGGCGGGATTTAAAAGTGTCGTCATGTTAATTTATACCTCTGAACGACCTCATTATGAATCCCAAGGCCCTAATATATATTATAAACATCTGATATACATTCAATCCGGTAATTACTAGTTATAATGGATTCATAATTGCAAGAGTGGAATCCTATGAGGATATGCACGACAAACCTTCGTTCAAGGCTTTTCGTTAAAATCCAAGACAATATTACAACATGGTAGGGTGGACATAACTATTAAAGCATGATATAAAGGCCCCATACTGATAATTCATGGCCCAAAATCGTAATACATTAGTTGCCTGGTCGAAGCTTGAAAGGGCAAAAATTTTTGCCTGCTGTAAAGGGCTTACGGACCGTAAAGGTCAGCCTTACGGTCCGTAAGGCATGCCCAGCGACAGTAAATTCGACAGCTGCCTGTTAGGAACGTTATAACCGACTTAAATAGATATTTTTCACTTCCATGAGCGACCCCTACTTGCCTTTAGACCTTAGGGACACTTGTGAATGATCCATGATCAGTTGTAGCATTGTTTGTCATGATCACAAGCCATCAAACTCACTATATAAAGGAGCACAATGTTGCAACTTTGATCATTGCATTCCATCTGCATTTGTGGAACTTCCTGGAGCATAAGATCAGTCCCCAAGCATCTCTAATCATGCATTAGACCTTGGTAAGTACCCTTGACCTTCCTTAATTGAGTTTTGCTTAGTTATTAGCTTAAAAGTCAAACCGTCGTAATTAAGGTTTGACTTATCGATTAATCATTAATGGTCTGATGTTTAGTCAAATTGAAGGTAGTTATAAGTTGGTAATTATGTGGGCATTAAACCCTTAAAAGGGCACCCTATGATTCCCGTCCTAACTAAGACATTTGTCAGGTCAAAGTTTTTTATAAAAAGTCAACAGAAACTTAATTTTCGAATTAACGCATAATTAGCAATGTAGAAGACGTGTAACCTATTTTTATCACTCATATAACTTAGTAATAAATGTAAGAACATGTCTAAGCTTGTTTGATCTGACAATTTTCTGTTTAAGCTCGGTTCGGAGCCGAAAGTCGCAAAACTTTGACTTTTGCTTTGACTTCAGTTCTGACCCGATTTAGATGGGTTTGGAAATGCCTTAGAGCTTCCTTAGGACCAGGTTACATGATGGTATGACTCTCTGTGATTGGTTCATTGATTGTCCGATTCGTTTACACGGTTCCGTTAATTGCTTAATGTTGACCATAATGCCCTTTTGACCATAAAACGAGAATTTTAGAAATGTAAGAGGACAATAATCTTTTCTACTGATTTATAAACATGTCCCTAAATTTTCACATCAGTTGGAGGTCTAGAATAGGAGTTATGCTAAATAGCGCAATTAAAAAGCTTTTTATTAATTAAATGGCGCAATTAGCATAAAGCCTATCTAAACCCAATTTTTTGACACCAAACCTTTTACCCACTAATGTAATATAATATTTTGGGATTTTTGAAGATTTTTAATTATTTTTAACCTGAGCATAACCTAAGGTTATGGCCTTAATTCGGTAAATACCGATTATACCCTTTTTGTTTATAAAATGAGTTTTACATAGTATTTGGACGCCAATTCAATTGCTACTGATTTTATATGATAAATAAAGTATTTTGAACTTTATAACCTGATCAGAAAACTCAGATTTCCTGTATAACCCGGAAATCGCTTAAAATGGCTTTTTACGCGTATTAAACACCTAGTATGGGTTTAAAACCATTTTGTCATATAGGACTTATCACCAAATGATATAACCTGATAAATTAAGTTATTTTACAGATTTATTCATACCCGAATCTCAGAATTACATTTAATCTCTTTTATAATCTTTAAAATGACCAAAATACCCCTACGGGGCTTAAATTGAGATTAAACTCGTTTTAGGCATAATGGAAGGTATCCTACTGATATCACAACCTATTTAAGGCATATTAACTTAGGAAACCTGTAAATGACTCTCATGGTTACCCGTTACGCCTCTTGCGCGTTCGGTTCGGTTTATGTAACTAGTTTGCATAAATTAGCCGAAACGGGTCGAACCTTATCGTTTTTATCTCAAAATCCAGAATGTGTTTAGTTTACCCATATTATACAAGTCTTCAAACTTTTCGGGTCTAAACCACATTCTATTCCGGTCTTCGCTTAATCGTGCGTTTGAACCGTATCTTCCTTTAAAACTAACCGGTCTAAGTTTAGGCTTAATTAAAGACCCGTTAGAAATCTAATAGGTTATTAAAAACCTTTGTTCCAGAATAGGAGACCCGGTAAAAGCTACACGCACTTGCTATTTGTGATTAATACTTGCAAAGGTAAATACTTTTAACTTATTTTCCCTATACGGGCTTGGGGTATGGTATATAAAATACCGCTTGGTCGGGCATTGAATCTTTAATCGAATAGAGGTTAAATCATTGAGATGTACCGCTTGGAAATGTTTTGTTTGCTTAAAGCCTTTGGGGGGGTTAATGACCATGTCCCGGATATCCTTGGCATCATTTTACGAAATGGCCACGACCTAAGCACGGGGTGTAGGCGTACACCCGTCAGTGCCTAAATAAATAATGTGGTGTGTCTATTGATCTTTAACCCGGTCTACGAATCGGGCTACTGAACGCATAAGGAACATGTAATTCTTTTACAAGTATTATATTCAAATAATTATCCCAAGTTATAAAAAGCTTTGTGCCACGTGCATTCAAATCAACTTTAATAAACCTTTTCAAAATGAGTCAGTTAATTGTATTTACCAGTGTAAACTGACGTATTTTCCCAAAAAGGTTAAGTGCAGGTACTACGCGAACTAGGCTGGCTTTCTCCTAGCGTCCACAATAAGTCTCGCAAGCTTGGATGTCAAAACTGTTGAACAATGTTTCCATTTTATTTTTGATCCACCTGTGGATTATTTTTCAACTGTTTGTGATACTTGATATTACAATTTATTAAAGTTGAAATATATCTATCTTTTGCTTCCGCTGTGCATTTAAATATTGTGTTGTTTGACTATGATGATATCAACTACGTCACGATACTCCCCACCGGGCCCACCGGTAATACGTGGAAATATCGGGGTGTGACAGGTTGGTATCAGAGCCAACACTGAGCGAATTAAACACTAGCCTTTTGTGTTTAATCTCAGTTACACAATTGCACATTCCTAAATTTTCGAGTCTAGACAAAGAACTTAGGAATAATCCAAATTGTTTAATTTTAACTTTGTCCTTTATATTTCTTTGTTGTTTTCTTTCTTTTGTTTGACAGGAAATATGCCACCAAGAATCAGAAGAGGATGAAGAGGTAAGGGGCCAATCAGCGCCCCCAATGATCACGAAGCCGGGCCTTCGCACCGGCGAGCTCCTTCTACAACAATGAGTGCCGATCCTCGAGAGAACTGGAGGACCCACGAGGAGCCCGCTAGACGATTGGTATCGCATAGCTCAACACCTTCGTACCGTGATTCCTTTGGGCCACTATCGGAGAACGAGCCCGAACACTCACGCCGCTCCTACTTGCCGTTGCAGCGGTCCTTGTCGCACCATTCCTTCGGCGACCCCACTCCTGTCTTTCAGGGCCGGTTTAACCCGGCAAATTATATTCAAGAACCAGTGGGTTTTAATCCATTGGGGCCAGATGATCATTTCTTTGGCGATCATGCAGTGGACATGGACGAGGACACGGATCCCGTCGAGCCTGCAACCGGGACCCCCAACCATCCCATCGAGATCTCTGATGGATCATCCTTCCACGGATCACCCTACGGCGGTCCAGACAGTTACCAAGCGAGGTTTAACCAATATGAGTGGTACTTTACACCCTCTCATAACCCGCAGCAGTAGTAGCAGCAGGATCCCTCAGAGGATTCGTGTTTCATGGCAGTCACGCCACCGCCACTACCGCCGCCAGTTCATCAAGCACCTCCAGAGCCACCAAGGCGTAGGAGAACAGGCGCACGAATATCCGCGCGAGGAGGGGATTTTCACTTTAGCAGCCCTCATCACTCCAGTGGCAGTCACTATCCGCCACTGCATGAAGATCCACAAATGGGCGGGCCTTCAATTCCAGTTTCTGAGGTGAATTCTGCACCAGTTGCGCCACCACCTCCACCATTGGGATTTGGCAATCCGATTCCTACCTACGTCGGTTCAACGGCATACAATCCGTTTGAGCAGCCGGCTCACACCCACTATAATTACGCCGAAGTCGACCCATACTTAGTAGCGGCCAACTACAACACCCTTCATCCTGAAGGACCGTATGGAGCCCCTTGGGGAGTGGGATACCCAACTCATGGGTATCAAATACCTGCTAGACCTCCGACTCAGCACCAGCCGCAACCACCACGGTTTTCCCCACCGAAACAGGAGGAAATCCTCCAAAGACTAAGCAGGGTGGAATGAGACTTCCAGGAAGAACGTAGGAACAATCGGGGATTCCTGAAAGGCCTAGCAAGCTTGTTAAAAGGAAAGAAGAAGAGGGATCATTGAATCCCTATATGTATTGTGTATTTTATTATTTCAATCAAGTCCCTGCGTGGACATTTAGTTGTGCATTTAGTCCCTACGTGGACTTGACTTTCTGTAGTCTCTGCGTGGACACCTACTTTTGTAATCAGTCCCTGCGAGGACTTGTATTTCAGTTTAGCCCCTGCGTGGGCAAGATGTCTCTGTTAAAAGTCTCGTTTAGGGCAATGTGTACTCCTTCTGATATTAATGGAATGTTAAATTTTAAAAATTTTATTTTTGTCATTATATGCATAATTATATTATACATGAAATAAATAAAAAAAAATCATTCCTTTTAAAAATAATTTGCCTATTAAATATTAAATAAGAATCTTAAGGGTATATCCTAGCCTACATATCATTATAAGACTTGGCCAAGATGGTAAGACCTGTTTAAAAAGATTCAAAACCCTGTTAACATCTGAAAACATGTTAACACTCCTGGCAGACGTGATTCATTAAAATCACACACGTCATTCTTATAATTGGACTCTTCAAAAGATTCCTAACCTAAACTGGTGATCTATAAATCATGGGTTTAAATCATCAATTAAGATGATCATATATTAAAAACATCCATTGGTGATGTAGTGCCTACGGGCCATACTCATTGTCATATAAGACAAAAGACAGTCTTAGTCTATGACTCCCTGTCAGAAAAAGGTAAAGAACTATGTTCGAACCTTAATGCCTTGATTCTCTGAAATCATGGCTTATGATTTAGAATGTCCCTGTGACTAGGCCTTTTGTGCCACTAATAATACTATAATTGTTTTATAATTAGGATAAATTATAAAAAAAATCCTAAATAAATACGATTAACAAATTAACCCAATATGGTCTATGTTTACCATGGTTAATGAATTGACATAAAAGACAATTCCATAATAAAATCTCAAATAAATTAATGTCAATATCTTATGTAACAGTTCAAGATACATGGCTGACTCAGAGGAGATCAACAGTCGGCCAAGGGAGAATCAGGGCACCACCAGAATCAATGTAACTGGTGCAGAGCTCCAAGCGTTAATTGACAATGCTGTTACAAAAGCCTTGGATAGGCAGTATAGTGAGTCAAGCGGTACTCGAAGCAGAGCCCAATCGGTACCCCATTCCAAGCCTAAGACTCATTCTGAGGCTCACAGTAAGCCACCCTCCAAGAAGGAAGAACCAAAGAAAGACGATGACGATCGTCACTCTTCAAATCAGCAAAGTGTTCCATCTCAAAGGATCATACTGAATCAAGGACCCCGTGATAAGGGTTGCTCCTACAAGTATTTTGTTTCATGCAAACCCAGGGATTTCACTAGGGAAAAAGGAGCTATAGACTGCATGACCTGGTTGGATGAGATGGACACCGTGGTTGATATCAGCGGGTGCGCTGATAAGGATGTAGTAAAGTTCGTGTCTCAGTCATTCAAGGGGGAGGCATTAGCTTGGTGGAGGTCCTTGATCCAAGCTACAGGGGAAATCCCACTGTACAATATGACTTGGGAGCAGTTTGTGTCATTGATCAGGGAGAACTACTGTCCTCAGCATGAGGTTGAAAAGATTGATTCGGATTTTCTGTCATTGGTAATGAAAAATCTGGATTGCCAAGCTTACCTTACGAGCTTTAATACAATGTCAAGGTTGGTTCCTTATCTTAAGGGTTGCCGGTGCATCCTTTGGGGTTAATCCAAGGTGTTCAAATTCTCTCATTGTTTTGCTTGATTTAATTTTTTTTTTAAAACTTCAAGATTTCCTCCCATCCCCACACTTGGGATACATTGACCCTAATGTATGGTTTTGAGAGACTTTGATCGCTTAAACTCTTTAACATCACCCAAAAGCTCTTCAACTCAAACCACAAATTTCTTTTTGGTATTTTTCATTTTAATTTTTTTTTATTTTTCTTCTTTTAAAACATCACACTGCCAACTTCCACCACCCAAACATAACATCACAACTAAACACCACCCAACCACCCGGCCATAAACATATCAAACTAAACAAATATTCACAAAATATACAAGAAGGAGCACGACCTGACTAATAGTAGCGCGGTTGAGGCGGTCCGAAAATGGAAGACATCCTCTCGTTCCATTCTCCGAAAGCAAATGCGCCGCTACCGCTTCCATTTTGTTGCCAAGCTCCTTGTTGTTGACGCGGATCTAACCATTGTGAATGATGGAGAGGCGGGGTTGGATACGATACACTACCATCGTATGGTGGTAGAGACACATAATCCACCGGAGGTGGATCCACAACCACGGGCCGCCCCGCATGCCAATCCGCATGCATCCTTCGGGCTTGATCATCTTCATATCGGTTATTCATCTCTAACTCATGAGAATATGCATGTGCACGATTCCATGATTCTTGACGATCAAAGTTATGCTTCAAGGACCGCTCCATACTAGCACTCATCATCGTTTGTTGATCAAATAAAGTACGCTCCGAACCCGACCATGAATAAAAAACGGGTGCCGGAGGACGTTGGTTCTCAATAACCTCTTGCATAGTGCCATCGTAAGCCCAATTCGGCTCGTATGAACGCTCCGTGTAATCATAGAAAGCACCACCATATCCCCTACCTAAGCCCCCTTGGCCCACATTCACATTCTCACCGTGAGGTTCATCCGCATAGTCATCATCCCCACTCGGGGCTTCCGCTTCACTCTCCGGTTCATCCTCTTCACCCGGTAAAAGATCCCTTGCATCAACTTTCAACGCTCTCCATCTTTGACCCTCCGATTTGAGCTTATGATACCTTTCCGATTGAGTGTAGGTCCATCCAAACCCATCTTGTTTAGACTAAAAGGATTATGCCTTTTCGGGTATCATCTATCCTCCGATGTGATCGCTTTAAACTGCTTCATCAATCCCGTGATAATTCGGCAATACGGGATAATGCTCCTCCCTAATTTGTTCCGGCAAATCCAAAGATGGTTCATAATCAAATACCGAATTGGAAACCGAGGAGACCCATTGAGCAACGAATAGAGGACTGGCACTTCCAGGTACCTTACTTATTCCTTATCTCCTCTTCTTGGAATGACATTCAAAATGCAAATCGACAGCAACAATTTTGCTTCAATCTTCAAGTTCTTCCGGTACAAGATTCCACTGTAAGTACCGGGCAAGAACAAAGCCGCTAACATATCATTCCATCTCGGATGCTTCTCCGGTTTTATCAATAGATCATCAAGACTAGGGATCATGTAATCACGAGCGGGTAGACTATCGTACCGGGCAAGAACAAAGCCGCTAACATTTCTACCTTTATCCCATTAACCTCACCCGTCAACTTCATCTGCGATGGACTATCGTATGTGTTGCATTTAAGGGTTGCCATCCATTCTTGAATCTCATCCATAAACAGGTTCTTGTTATCCTTATCATAACAACTGAGCGCCACCTCCCATCCTAAGGTGTGGAATTGGGCAAACACATTAAACGGCCCAAATTCAACCTCTCTCACCTCCCTCTCACAAATAAACGTGGCAACCTTATTTTTTAACCGGTTCATACTGTCATGAAATAGTGTCGGTTGCCAATGCTCCGGCTGATCATCTAAAGGACCCGATTCCCATCTTGGCTTATCAGCCGGGTCCAACTCTACCATCTCTTCATCCTCACTTTCACTTTCACTAATTCTACCCAAATATTGCCTCTTCTTTGGTTGTTGTTCCGGCTGTTTGCCTTTGCCTTTAGACGAAGAAGACGAACTAGCTCCCGCTCTTTCCTTCGTTCTTACCATTTTCCTACACACATTGCAAAGCAAACAACACAACCAAACACAAAAAGTTAGACCTTTTTCTCCAAAACATCCCCACACTTGCTTGTTACTATGGTTGTAGATGTTAGTGAACTAAAAATTTTATAATTATTTTTCAAAAAAAATGGGGCATGGTGTCTCTACAATGTAGAGATTCCCAAAAAGTTCACAACTTTGTCATCAATCCTACATCTACAACCATAACAATGTTCAAATAACAATTTTTCATGATAATATATAAGAACAAGCAAGTGTGTATAAACAAATATAAAAAACAACCTTAATCTTCACAATGCATCATCAAAACATAACAAATAAACTTCCATACCTTTGTTTGAAGATGCTAGCACACAAGTGAAACAAAAACTTCAAAAACCCCCAAAATTTTCGGCACTAGGGTTTGTGATTCAGACCAGAAAACGTCATTTTCTCACAAATCTCTTCTCAAAATTAGCAAGTACGCGAAGAATTAGTCAAGATAGACCTAGATTTCACTCGATTTGACCAAGAATTGAAGGAGTTATGAAGTTTGGAAGGTTGAAGAAGGTTGTAGGGCTATGGAGATTTTGTGGGACTAGAGAAAGTGATAGATGTGTTTGTGGTTAGGGGAGAAGGGAAGAAACGAGAGGTCAGGTATTGATTCACGTGATTGCTTTATTTTTTTATAACTGCTGCACCCGGATCGAACCATTGAATCGCCAGGGATACCGTAATTTACGGTGCCCATCGTAAATTACGGTGGACCCTGGCAAACAACTTCTACCGTAACACAGTGGGTTTCCACCGTAACGCCCACAATTTTCTTGCTTCCACCGTAAGTTACGGTACCACCGTAAATTACGGTGGTACCTGGGCATCCCTGCTTCGCCAAAAACTTTGATTTTAAATGTCTTTCTTTATATTTTTTCAGTTTTTTCAATTTTTTTGTGTTTTTAAAATTTTTCAAAAACATGTAAAAATTACCCTACCCCCTCGAAAGTCCCGTGTTGTCCTCAACACAATGCTAGAACGATTCGTAACCCGAACGTCCCCACACTTGTTTCAAACACGGACTTCAATCAAATACGGTAAATGTGCAAACTATACAAAGCAAACAAAATAAAATACTAACTATTTACACTACCAAACCTGGGCCTCTTATGGTTGTTCATCGTCTACCGGGCGTAGAATGTAGCCCGCTTTGTCATGCTCCAAGTTGTTGATGTCGTTCCCTTCCAAGTATGGCTTCAACCGATGGCCATTCACCGTTTGTTGTTTGTTGGTTTGCTCTTCTTGGATATCTATATCACCAAACCTCCCGACTCGCCGAACGACATACGGGCCCATCCATTTGCTTTTAAGCTTGCCCGCAAACATCTTGAGTCTTGAATTGTACAACCATACCTTTTGACCCACTTCAAAGGTTTTCTTCCTCAATTTTGCATCATGTACCTTTTTGAGCTTGTCTTTGTAAGCCGATGCACACTCACACGCCTCATCTCTAATTTCTTCGATCTCACTCAATTGCAATTTCCTCATCTTCCCCGCTTCATCATAATCCGCATTTACTGTCTTGATTGCCGAATGTGCCCGATGAGCTAACTCCATTGGCAAGTGACAACCCTTTCCATACACCATCCGGTAAGGTGTTGTGCCAATCAGAGTCTTGTAGGCCGTTCGGTATGCCCACAATGCATCGTCTAACTTGCTCGACCAATCCTTCCTATCCGTTCTTACCATCTTCATGAGGATTTCTTTTATTTGACGGTTGGACACTTCGACTTGTCCACTCGTTTGCGGATGGTAAGGTGTAGCAATCCGGTGATTCATGCTATACCGCTTCAACAATTTCCCAAAATTAAAGTTCTTGAAATGCGAACCACCATCGCTTATGATAACTCGTGGAATACCAAAACGGGAGAAGATGTTGGATTGAATAAATTTACAAACAACCAAATGGTCGTTTGTTCGTGTTGCAATAGCTTCAATCCACTTCGAGACATAGTCCACCGCCACCAAAATATATAGAAACCCATTGGAATTCGGGAAGGGACCCATAAAGTCAATTCCCCATACATCGAATATTTCCACAACCAAGATTGGTTGCAATGGAATCTCGTCCCTCTTTGAAATGCTTCCCATCCTTTGGCAATTTACATAATTTCTTGCGAACTCACATGCATCCTTGAAAATTGTGGGCCAATAAAACCCACATGAGAGAACCCGATAACCCATTTTATGCCCGCTAAAGTGACCTCCACATGCGGATGAATGGGCATGAGTCAAGATTTCCAACACCTCCGAATAACTTGATCCGGCCCGATCTTGAAAAGATCTGGTTCATCCCAAATATATTGCTTCACTTGGACCATAAATTGTTGTCTTCGCTTCTTGGTCCAATGATTTGGGATGGCACCCGTGGCTAAGTAGTTTACATAATGAGCATACCACGGTGCAACAAAGGTAGATACGGCTAGGAGTTGCTCGTCGGGAAACCTTTCATTTATTTCACTCAAATCGTCAATCCCTTCCACCGGGATCCGAGACAAGTGATCCGCCACTACATTCTCACTCCCCTTTTTGTCTTGGATCTCTAAGTCAAACTCTTGTAATAACAACACCCACCAGATTAAACTAGGCTTTGCATCTTTCTTCTCCATCAAATACCAGACCGCGCTATAATCCGAATATACCACCACTTTGCTCCCCCAAATATACGAACAGAACTTATCCAAAGCATACACCACCGCTAATAACTCCTTTTCGGTTGTGGTGTAATTCAGTTGCGCTTCGGATAAAGTCTTGCTTGCATAATAAATTACCACCGGCTTTTTGTCAACTCGTTGACCCAAAACTGCACCAATTGTAGTATCGCTTGCGTCACACATAATTTCGAATGGCTTGGACCAATCCGGCGGTTGCAAGATGGGAGCTTTTACCAAGTGTTCCTTCAAAACAGTAAAAGCTTGCATACACTCGTTAGTAAAATCAAATGGAACATCCTTTAATAACAAGTTACATAAAGGTTTGGTGATAACACTAAAACCTTTTATGAAACGTCTATAAAATCCTGCGTGTCCCAAAAATGACCTTACATCCTTAACTTTTTCGGTGGTGGCAAAGATGATATTACCCTTATTTTTGCCTTGTCCACCTCCATACCACTTTCCGATATCACATGGCCTAACACAATTCCCTCTTGTACCATGAAATGACTTTTCTCCCAACTAAGCACTAATTTTTTCTCAACACATCTTTTTAAAACTTTTTGTAATTCGTTGAGACACGATTCAAAACTAGTGCCAAAAATCGAGAAGTCATCCATAAACACTTCAAGCGACACTCCAACCATGTCCAAGAAAATACTCATCATACATCGTTGGAAAGTTTCCGGTGCATTGCACAAGCCAAATGGCATTCGCCGGAAGGCAAAGGTACCATATGGACAAGTGAAGGTGGTCTTGTGTTGGTCATCCGGGTGTATTGCTATTTGATTGTAACCCGAATACCCGTCCAAAAAGCAGTAATACTTTTGACCCGACAGTTTTTCAATGATTTGGTCAATAAAATGTAGCGGGAAATGGTCCTTAGAAGTGGCGGCATTCAATTTTTGGTAGTCAATACATACACGCCACCCGGTGACCAGTCGGGTGGCAATTTGTTCACCATTCTCATCCTTGACTACTTGAATACCGGCCTTCTTAGGCACAACTTGGGTAGGACTTACCCAAGCACTATCCAAAATCAGATAGATAATTCCTGCATCCAACCATTTAATTACCTCTTTCTTTACTACCTCCCTTAGGTTCGGATTCAATCGCCTTTGAGCTTCTCGTGTCGGTTTTGCATCTTCGGTGGTGATTATCTTGTGCATGATGATTGATGGACTAATTCCTTTAAGATCGGCAATCATCCATCCGATAGCTCCTTTGTTCTCCTTCAAAACTTCCAATAAGGCTTGCTCTTGCGCCAATTCTAAATTAGAGGCAATAATGACCGGTAAAGTGTCATTATCCCCTAGAAAAGCATACTTCAAATGGCTTGGCAAGTCTTTGAGTTCCAATTTCGGTGGTTCTTCTAGTGATGGTTTAGACCCCAACTTATTTCCACCAGCAAGCCTTCGAATTGGTGAGTCCATGGCGGTCGACCTTCTTTCAAAGCCATAGCATCCTGCTTTTCCTCTTCAACCCTTAGCGCACAAGCATGTACCTGTTCAGAAAAATCACACAAGCAAACATCCATACCATCCTCCTCATACTCATGCGGGTTGCATCCGTCGACTAAATCTGCCATGAAACACTCATCAACACCAACAGCATAGAATTGTTAGTAAAAACATTCAAGCACATTTTTCGATTCCCAAAAGTCATATCGACTGTACCAAATCTACAATCAATCACAACATGCGCGGTGCTCAAAAATGGCCGACCCAAAATAACATTTTATTGTTGTTTTGGGTCCGCGGATGAGTAGTCCAAGACTAAAAAATCAACCGGGTAATAGAACTCATCAATTTTCACAATCACATTTTGAACCATCCCCCGAGGTAGCTTATGAGACAAGTCAGCCAAAACAACCGTTGTGTCCACCCTTGCTAACGGACCAAAGTCGTATTGGTCATATAAGCCCCCCGGTAAAATGCTCACCCCGGCTCCAAGATCTAGTGACGCCTTTGCCATTTGAAAATTACCAACTTGAATGTTAATTAATGGCGTGCCCTGATCTTGGAGCTTAGGAGGAAGCTCCCCATTCAAAACCGCACTTACTTGCCCGGTTAAATCCACCCGCTTAGGCATTTTCTTCTTTTGTTGCCTTTTTTGTGTACATAATTCCTTTAGAAATTTAGCATATGCGGGTACTTGTTTTATTGCATCAAGTAATGGAAGGTTTATTTTCACTTGTTTGAACATGTCCCACAACTCTTCTTTTTGGGGACCTCTTGATGCAATAAAATTTTTCTTACCCGGTTCAAGTAAAGCCGATGGAAACGGGACTTGACTCGGTTCACCTTCATCTTTTTCACTTTTCTCATTTTCACCCAACCCTGGTTTTTTTAACATTTGATTCTTTAGGTTTAACCGGTGAAACTTCATCATCGTCACTTTCATTACCCGTGACATCCTCAACTACCCCTCAACCAAACCCGGTGACAAATTGGCTTTAAATTCTTTGCCACTCCTTAAAACACTAACATGACTAATATTAACATTGTTACCTCGTGACGAACCGTGTGAAGGATTTACCTTGGTGTCGCTAGGAAGTTGACATTTGCACTTCTTCAACTCCGCCACATCGGTTGCCAATTGACCCATTTGGGTTGTTAGTGATTGAATGCTCTTGTCACGAACCTCATCCTTTTGCATCCGGACGTCATCAAGTTGATTCCGTTTTTTCATATCTTGTTGCATAGCCCGAAGCATATCCATGACTTCATTCCCGCTTGACGAAGTTTGACCTGAACCACTTTGACCCGTTTGTTGAAATTGCCCTTGATAACCATAATTGTTTCCACCCCTATAGTTGCCTTGATTGTATTGTTGGCGAGGTGCAAAGTTACCTTAAGCTCCTTGAAAGTTTGGGTTAGCATGGTTCGCCGCGTTCCCGTAGCGGAAATTAGGATGATTTCGTAACCCGGGGTGGTATATGTTAGAGTTCATATTGAAATTTCAACCACCCCCTTGAATTGCATTCACTTCCTCTACTTGCTCATCAACCACCCCAACTACACAAACTTCCACCGTGTGGCCTATTTCGTTGCAATTAGTGCACACGTTGTACACTTGATTTGTGGCTTGCACATTGTCACTCTCTACTCCATGCACTTGTGGTCTTTGTATCACATGCCTTGCCCTTCTTGAAGATTGGGCCTTCCTCTTGGAATTCACCGCCATTTGCTCTAAAAATGCCCAATCGACATGCTCATAATTCGTACCGAATGTACCATTAGTAATTGACATCAAATCACGTGCATCCTTCGAACTCAACCCGTCGTGAAACGCGTTCAACAACTCCCAAAGTTGGTGTAACAACTTTCATTAAAAAGTCCTATTTATTACTTTAATTATCCAATAGGAAACCCTAATTGAGAAACCCAAGTGATTCTGCATAAACCCTAAGATTTTCAGAACAATCGGAATCAGGATCAGGGCCCCTAAAACTCAGGGGGGTAAACCCTAGTTGATATTATCTTAACAGTTTTACGTGTAAATTTGAAATTGCATGCACAACCAACTCAGCTGAGCTAGTAACACACGAGGCTACCCTATGGTAGAGTTTGATCCCCCGTGACACGCGACAGGGAAGGAGGATCCCTTCGCGACACGCGGGAGGGTCAAATTTTTAGTATAAATAGTGGGGCTTGGGACTTCAACTGTTTGCATATTTCGACATTAAAATTCGCTTCATACACTGAATTATACGATGTTTACTACAAAACACACACAAATCACGAAGTGCTGCCGCAATACAGGGTAATAACTCGATCGCTGCTACGATTCAATGTCCGATCGATTAAACTATCCAATGGATGTTTAAGTGCTGCCCACATTTGGGTTTATGCTTTGTCATTCGTCGTGAATTCGATGGATGTTTAAGTATCGCACTTTGTCATTCGTTGTGAAGGTTTAATCTCATGAGTTATCGTAAATGCTGTATTAGTTACTAACCTAGTTTGTGTGCATTGTTATTTAAACTAGGTTAACAAGGCAAATCAGTAGGCTAGGCTCTGTTCATATTAAATCTGCAATGTGAGTCATTCTCTTTTTATCAATTTACTTTCCAAAACCCTATTTATTTCAAAGTTATAATTACAGGGATTAAGTCTTTGTAATCTCCAAATTACAGCCGGTATGTGGGGTTTTGTATACATTACTTGATAACCGTCACCATTGGACAACGAGTTAGCCAAGGGGTGATATGACCATAGTCACAGACACTATTGGACTCTGAGGTTACCAATGGATGTTCGAGTGACAAATACTATGGGTAGTTGGTTGATATATGGAAACATTGTAATCGCTTTTAATACTGTAAGTTATAACAAACATGTCATTTCAGTAAAATGAATGATTCACCAGTATTTCCCGCTGACAAAACTTTTTCAAACATGTTTCAGGTGATCTGTTGTGATCCAGCAAAAGTGCCGCGAAGCACTACAAGCTTAAGGAAGTGGCTCAATATAAAATAAAGAAACATGTTTTGTAAAATAAAGATTTCTCAGTGAAATCCTATGGTTGTAAATTTCCGGGTTTTATCCCGAATTGTAAAATAAAATAATCGGGAAATTGCAGTTTTTAAAAAGATCCTGATAAAGTCTTCCGCTGTTAACTCAATTAAATAAATACCACGGGATTTTCTGTCCCGCGGCTCCTGAAACGGGTCAAACCGGGTCGGGGGCCGTGACAGAAAAAGGTGGTATCAGAGCCACTGATTTAAGCTAATTAAGTATTTAGAAAATACTTAATTTTACTAATTGCTATTCTGTGATTATATGTTTTATTATTTGAATATTTGTTTACAGTATGGGTAAACAAAGACTTTCGGCTATTTACCATAAATTAGACAATACATCAAAAGAAAAAGGGTCATCATCCTCAAGTCACTCTGCAATTCCTGAAGAAGGAATATTTATTCGAAAGGCACAATATGAGGAACCACTTTCTCCTATTAAAAGAAGTTTGATTATTAGGAAAAGTCAAGAGAAAATAAAGAAATCACAACCAAAAGAGAAGAGAGTTAATCAGAAAACCCAAGAACTAGGCAGTACCCCACCATGGGAAGACAAGCTAGATGAAAAATGGGCAGATCTCTATATGCTAGCCACTGTAGCAGTAAATGCAAATCTTTAAATACTCTGACTCAAAGTTTTAGCACCCTTATCACTTTCAAGCTAGAAACCTTAATTAGTAAATAAATAATTTTACAGTAAACCCTAATATGTTTTAATTGTCAGTTGTCCTTTGTATTAAATTAGTCATATGGTATGCAATAATAATTAAAGGTTATCTATGAAATTTTATTATCAAAATTTTAACTTATCAAATTTTTGCGTATTTTGCATATATGCTAAACAACATGAATAACTTATCTGAAGCCCTTCAGAATTTAAATCTCTATCCGGTGAAAATAGAGGTTTCCCGAGATTTTACTGGTTATATACATGATATAGAAGAGCCTATGGAATTCAACGCTCCACCTCCGGAGAAACCCAAACCTAAGAAAAGGAGAAGATTTGTAGGATGGAGGCGTGTGCGCAGGAGGAAACCCGTAACTAGGAGGATTCCCAAAATAGAAAATCCTTTAGATAAAGGAAAGGGGATTGAAGTTGGGGAAGGTTCTAGGCAGATGGAAAAAGAGTTTGGGGAAGTTTCTAGGCAGACGGAGATGGAAATTGGGAAAAGCTCTAGACAAGTTGAGGAGTTACCATTTCAGGATGAATTGGATCGCGTATTGGCAAGCTGTGATATAGTCAGGCCTGTCAATAATAATTTCTACTCTTATCCTGTTGAAAATCAACTTCCAATAAACTTAGAACCAGCAATCCCAGAACCTATAATCCACACCCAACCTCTAGGAATGGACGAGTGGTGGACTAATGACTGGCAGTTCCAAAACATGCTCAACAATCCATATACTTTTCTCCCTCAGTTCGACCCAGAACCTATACCAAATCCACCAATGAGCAATGACAATTTAGCTGAACTCCGCCACTTTGGCGAGTAACTGGTGGATGCAGGAAATAGGATCAGGGAAGTAGGAGAACAGATCTCCTGGAAATACGACGAGAGGGAACGTCGTTATTGAAGTACCAACTGACGAAGGATAGAGGGGTTGTAAAATTATGGTTGTATAATAAATAATAAAATATAATCTTATAAAATAACTACAAATAAAACTTTGTAAGATAATGGTGTGTATTGATGCATATTATAAAATATATAAAATGGGAATTGAGAAATCGATAGTTTTGGCTATATGTGTGTTATGAAAATTGTATGATTGTTTTGTGTACGATTGTTATTTATTCGAAACTAATAAATTATATATATATATATATATTAATTATCAGATGAAAAATGCTAATAATGAACCAGTTAATGAGGTTAACCAATCTGAGCAACATCCGGAGGATCAATTTATGACTAGGCAAGATATAGAAAATATCGTTGCTCAAGGGATAGCCAATGCTATTCCAGCAATACTTGCTGTTGCCCAGAAACCTGTTAAACCTCAACAAATCATTCCTAGCAAACGTTTTTCTGAAGATAACTTCAGTAATAGCGTAAATGGAGCAGTAATCATACCAACCACGATAATGAACAGCGGCAGGTTCCGCTCCCTAAGAAAATGAAAGCTGCAATGCCTGGTTGCACTTACAAAGAATTTCTTGCTTGTAAACCCGCTGAATTTGCAGGCAATGAAGGAGCGACTGCGGCACTGCGTTGGTTAGAGAAAACTGAAGCAGTGATTACAATAAGTAAATGTGCCAAAGACGACAAGGTCATGTACGTGTCAAATCTTTTCAAAGAAGGGGCGCTAGAATGGTGGAATACAGTACTTCAAGCCAAAGGAAGAAATATGGCCTATGCCATGAACTGGGAAGAATTTAAGAGTCTTGTAGAAAGAAAATTCTGTCCCGAATATGAAAAATATCAAATGGTGAATAAGTTCCTAAATCATCGAATGATGGGTGTAGATTGTCGCGGTTATACTTCGACATTCTTTGAATATGTTAGAGTGGTACCAACACTGGCTTCGCCAGAACCGGTACTCATTTCTCGCTATATTTGGGGATTAATTAGCGAAATCCGTAACATCGTTAAAGCTGCGAGACCTCGTACTATTGACGATACGGTGGAATTAGCTAACACCATAACTGACGAACTGGTACGCACAAGAGATGAAAACAGGAAAAAGGAACTAGCACAGAAAATTACCCAAGGATTTCGTACGGGTAATAATAGTAGCTTCAAGAGAAGAGGAACAGGGCAATCTTCAACTCCGCCGTTCTGCAGGAATTGTAGAAAGAAACATTATGGAAGATGTAATGTAACCTGCAACTTTTGTAAAGTTGTAGGACATCACGAAGAAGACTGCAGAAAGAAAACCAGGATCTGCTATAACTGCGGAGAAACTGGGCATTTCAAAACATAATGTCCTAAATTGGTTAAACCAGCGGACAACAAAGTTAAACCAGCTGAGGGAGCTACCAAGAAGAATGTTCGAGCCTTCCAGTTAACTACTCAGGAAGCCGAGTTAATTCCGGACGTGATAGCTGGTACGTTCTTAGTTCATAACATTTACGCAAAAGTATTATTTGACTCTGGTGCAAACCAAAGTTTTATAAATACTTCATTCTGCCAAGCTCTTAACCGACCTTTAACCAACCTTAGACAGATTTGTAACACCACGTAAAAACGTGTCCAATTACATATAGACACGTGTCCTAAACTCTAAAGGTGCGAAAGAATTAGTTTGAAGGACCACGGTTGTCGAACAGTGAAACTATGAAACCACAGGGACTGAAAGTGTCAATATGCCAAACTTGTGCCTCTGAATGACCTTACATGATGAATATATTCTTATACGAGTGATTGATTGGATATAAGAAGCCATGTATGAAAATAATCAGAAGATTTTTAAATTACAAGGGTTAAACGTGTCAACATGTCAATTCTGACCTCTGAGTGACCTTTTAACGAAACCGAGGCTTCGAAATGTTCAAATATACTCTTAAGAATAAGTGGTATAAATTTCGTGTGGTTTCGATATCATTAAGCATGGTTTCAAGACTTTGGGCCAAAAGTGTAAACTTGACGAAACTTGCTTTCATAGTGATATTTAACGAACCCGAGCCTAACGGGGTTTGTTTATACATCCTTGGGCCCCAAGAAAATAATTACAAGGGTCTCTATTGCCAAAAACCATGTTAAAAAGGGTTTAAACGAGCAAGGACTGAATCTGCCAGCTTTAAACTTGTTTTTCCCGGTTTAACGTGTCTACGCGGCCCGCGTAAGACACCCTTAAGTCTTACGCGGCCCGCCTCAGGATGCCCAGATCAGAAAAATGACCTGCAGGTGAGGGTTGGCCTGTTCCACCGCCTTAACCTCAAAGATATCGACCTAGGGAGATGTAAGTCGGTTTAATGCAATAGGTAGGACTCCTGGGTCGATCACAGAGCATCATATTACACCTGGAAGTGATCTAGCTTCAAGAAATTGGCTATATAAAGGAGCTAGTTCATGTGTTCTTGACACACATTTGCAACATTTGCTACACAACCACATCTGGAGCTTTCTAAGGACAAGGTGAAGAATTTGAAGTGTAGAAAAGTTTGCTAGGACCTTAAGTAAGCTTCTAATTACTTGTTTAGTTGTTTAATTTAGCTTAATTACACTAAAGTCAAACTTAGCGTAAAATTAGTTTGACTTTCGTTTTAATTACATGTGGCTTAACCACTGATCAAATTGAAAGTGGTTATAAGACCACATTAGTATAGGTGATTAACCCTTAGAAGGGCACCTCCTAATTATCTCGTTTGACTGGTCAATTGTCGGGTCAAAGTAGTTTGACAAAAAGTCAATCTGGGCAGAATGTTTGAATATGATTAAAATTAATAAACCAGAGGTTCTAAATTATATTTTAACATTCTAATAACTTAGTAATTAATATTAAAACATGTTTTATCAGTCCTAACCCGACAATTAATAGTCTAAGGGCAGTTTATAACCGAAAGTCGCAAAAGCTTGACTTTTGCTTTGACTTTCAGTTCTGACCCGTTCAAGCTTAATTCTTCCATGTTTTAAGCTTCCATAAGGACCACATTACTTAGTAGTATAACCCCCTGGAGTTATATTGCATGGTGACTAGTGGTTTGAATTATATGCACTTAATCGTAATTATGCTTAATAATGCCATAAACGCCCTTTTTACATACAACATAGATTTTTAGAAATGTGATTGAACTAAAACCTTTGCTACTGATATTTAGACATGTCCCGAAAATTTGACTTCAGTTTGTGGTCTAGAATGGGAGTTATGCTCAATAGCGTAATTAAGGGACTTTTTAGTAATTAAATAGCTTAATTCGTATGAAGCCTATCTAAACCCGATTTTTACACCAAGCTTCATACCTACTGATGTAAAATAATATTTTAGGATTTTTAAAGATTTTTAATTATTTTTAGGCTGAGCATAACATAGGATTTTAGCTTGATTTTGGTAAATGTCGGGTTTACCCTTTTCATGCATAAAATGAGTTTTACATATCTTTTTAGTGTCAAACCTTTTGCTACTGATTTCATATGATAAATAAAGTACTTTGAACTTTATAAACTGATTAAAAACTCAGATTTCCTATTTTAACCCGAATACCCTTTTAAACCGACTTTTAAGCGTTTTTAGTACATAGTATGAGTTAAAACTATATTTGACATATAAAACTTATTACCCACTGATGTTTTAAGTTAATTTATATAATTAAACAGTAAGTCAAAGTTTTTAAACTCAGAAGTCTATTTTGACCTTTAAAGCCTATGTAAAATTACCAAAATGCCCCTACGGGACTTAGTTTGGTTATATAAGATAATTTTCACTTCTACAAAGTATCCTACAGTTATAACTTATAAAAATACATATTTTTACTGATCTAATCAGACCTGAAACTCAGTTGCACAATTAAACTCTTTTATGGACATTAAAATTTCCAAAATGCCCTTATGGGACTTATTTTGGTTTAATTTACTTTTTGGGCATATATGTTAACATCTTACTGATGTATTAACATATGTTAAGCATAATAATGATTAAGACCTGTATATAATTTATTTGGTTACCCGTTACGCGATTACGCGTTCGGATCGGCTTATGTGACTAGTTTATATAATATAGTCGAAACGGGTCAAACCTTATCATTAAGCTCTCAATTTCCAGAATGTGTTTAGTTTACCCATATTGTACAAGTATCCAAGCTTGTCGGGTCTAAACCTCATTCTATTCCAGTCTCCGCTTAATCTAGCGTTTAGAACCGCAAGGTTTCTTTCTAGCTAGCCGGTCTAAGTCCTTGACTTAATTAAAGACCCGTTAGCATCCTAATAGGTTAATAAACCTTATATACAGATTAAATAGCTTCCGGTAGAAGGTGCCTTTGAAAAGCTTTAAGATTATACTGCTAGCATCAGGTAAATACTTTTAACTTATTTTCCTATACGGGCTTGGGATATGGTATTATAATAATACCACTTGGTCGGGTATGAAATCATTTAATCGGATTGTGATTAATAAATTTATATAACCCATTTTAATCTGTCTTGTTTGATAACATAAACATTGGGGGTTAATACGACCGTGTCCTGGATATCCTCGGCTTATTTCGTTTGAAAATGGCCACGACTTATGCACGGGGTGTAGGCATACACCTGACAGATGCAAATGCTAAATAATACATATAAACCCACATGTTGGGGATAACTCCTTTGTGGGTTCTATAATTGGTGAGTCGGTTAATCATGACCGGCTTACAACCGGCCCCAATTGTATGACAAACATATAAATCGGTATACAAGATTATCTTTAAATAATTGTCCCAAGTTATAAAAGATTTGTGCCATGTGCACCTAAATAAATTTTCATAAATATTTTCAAAATGAGTCAGTTAATTGTATTTACCAGTGTAAACTGACTTATTTTCTTAAAGACTGATTGACAGGTACCTCTCGAAATAGGCTGGAGCTATAGGGTATCAATAGAGGATCTTGCAAATCCATAAGATGCCTGCAGTCTGTTATTTTGTTTCTTTGTATTTATTTATGATCCGCCTGTGGATCTTATTACATTCCAGTCTGTACATTCATAAACTCGAACACTCAGACAGTATGGTTTGTAATAGTTTATTCACCCAGACTTCCGCTGTGCTATTATATTGTGTGTATTGACTATGATGATATCAACTACGTCACGATACTCCCCGCCGGGCCCATGGGTAATAAGTGGAAATATCGGGGTGTGACAGGTTGGTATCAGAGCCAGCATTGAGTGAATTAAACACTAGCCTTTTTGTGTTTAATCTCAATGACACAATAAGCACATTCCTTAGACTCTCGAGTCTAGGCAAATGACCTAGGATTTTACTCTTAACCTTCCTTTTTATTGTTTTACTATATTTACTTATTTTGACAAGAAAATGCCACCGAGACTAAGAGGACGAGGCAAAGGACCCATGCGGGGAGGACCTTCTAGCAGCTCTGGTCCCTCCCACAGGCGTACACCATCTGACTCGTTTACCGGCTCTGACTCCAAGGATAATTGGAGCCATAACCCTGAACCAGCAAGACATTCTGTCTCGCTGGGGTCATCACCATCAGACCCTCCTTATTTTGGGATGCCCATTCCGAACGAACCTCATCATTCTCCCCTTTCGTTGGGAACTCATCAATCCAACCAATCATACCATTCTTACCAATCTCATCCTTTTCACCAATCAGATTCCACTTACTCACCTTCACAATTCAATCCCAATGCTTATGTTAACGACTTCTTGGGCTACAACCCTTTGGGACCTGAGGATCACTTTTCTCAGGAAATGGAGATGGATGACGACCCAGACCCGGATCTGCAAACAAGAACACCTGGCCACCCGATTAGTATCTCTAGCGGATCTCCATTTGTGGGATCACCGTACAATGGGCCCGACTCGTTCCAGGAGAGGATGGGTCAGTATGACTGGTTTTTCACACCTTCATACCATAGCTCCCCAGCCCAGCCACCCTTGGATGAACCACAGCTTAGGGCTGTTACCCCACCACCCTTTCCAGTTGAGGATCCACCTCAACAACCTCCCGCACCGCCAAGGCGAGGGAGAAATGCTAGGATGTCGGTACGTGGGGGACCATAGTTTGCATCTCCTCGTGGCTCGAGTTCGTATCCTCCTATCCCAGAAGATCCTCAGTTGGGAGAATCATCACGCACGGTGACGGAAGCTAACCTTCCGCCAGTTTCACACGCACCACTTCAGCCACCGTTGGGTTTTGACAACCCTATCCCAACATACCCTGGATCATCCGGGTATAACCCATCTGGTTATCCATCTGATTATGGAGCTCATGACCCGTATCTCACAGCTGCCCATTACCATCATCTTTACCCTTCTTCATACCCTCCGGGTTATCCCACTGGATACCCGGCGCAGGATTCTCAATATCTGCCATACCAACAACCTCCTCCGTATCAGCAGCAACAAACTCAAGAGATTCTAGAGAGGTTAGAGAGGGTTGAACATAAGGCTCATGAAAATAAGAAAAAGCACAATGGTTTTGTTAAGGGCCTTATGAACCTTCTTAAGGGCAAGAAGAAATAGGGTGATGTTGGGTTGTGATGTTTTTGTTTGTTATGTAATAAAGTCCCTGCGTGGACGTTTATTTTGTTTTCATGTATCAAGTCCCTGAGCGGACTTATTTCTGTTTCAGTATGCCCCTGCGTGGGCAGTGTTTTTCAGTATTTTCATCAGCCCCTGCGTGGGCAGTTAGTTGTGTTATTTTCTCTAAGTCCCTTTTCGGGCGACGTTGTAATCGTTTCACGAATTTAATGCAGTTATTTTGTTTTCAAATATATAATTTGTTATATCATACTACTTCATTTTGAAATTTGTTTAATCTGCCTAAGAAAAACTCTTAGAGGTATAACCTAGCCAAAGTATTAAATGGCTATGATGGTATAACCTTTTTAAGATATGACTCTCTGTTAACATCTGAAAACATGTTAACAATCTTGAATTGTGCGGTACGAAAAATCACACAATCTTCTTAATATACTTGGATTTTTCCAAGCCATTATTTTTAGCCTATATGATCGATACGAATCATGGCTAGTAAACATCAATATGATGTATACACCATAACATCCATTAGAGATGTATGCTTATAAGCAAAGGTGTAATAAAGACAATGAAATTTCTATTCATAAACTTCTTGTCAAAAAGGCGATGAACTTTGTTCGACCCTTAAGTAACCACCAATCCAAAGGATCGTGCGTTATATTTTAATCTCCCCTGTGACAAGCTCCTGAGCAATTTAAATGTCCTTCGAGACGAACTTAGTATAATATGATTATCTTTTTTAGTATTATTTTTTTGATGGTCCATATGGTTTAATAACACCATGACCATCTACTCATCAATACGATGATCAAATATGTAAATTAAATATATCCTTTATGTTGATATAGTATTCAGTAATGGCTGGATCAGATGAAGCAAACAGTCATCCTACAGAAGGCAACAACACTAGAATTAATATCACTGGTGCCGAACTGCAGGAAATAATATCCGCAGCAGTTGCTCAAGCTATAGATGCTAAATTTAAAGAGCCTAGTATTGTTAGGTCTCAAACTCATTCGAAATCCCATTCTCAACCCCATTCTCATAAGAAAAGTGAGTCCCAGCACTCATCTAATCAGGATAGTGAACCGAAGAGGCAGGTTATTCTTGAACCAACTCCACGGTACAACAAAGGATGTACCTACAAGTATTTCGTCTCCTGTAAACCAAGAGATTTTACAGGAGAAAAAGATGCAATCGATTGCATGAAATGGTTAGATGAGATGGAGACCATCATAGACATCAGCGGATGTGCTAAGGAGTATATAGTGAAGTTTGTATCACAATCCTTCAAGGGCGATGCCCTTACTTGGTGGAAAGCCTTAGTCCAAGCCACGGGGAAGGTTCCTTTGTACAATATGTCATGGAACAAGTTTGTTAATTTTGTTAAGGAAATTTATTGCCCCCAACATGAGGTTGAGCGGATAGAGACTGATTTCCTCACCCTAGTAATGAAGGATCTAGATTGCAAATCCTATGTGACTAACTTTAACTCGATGTCTAGGCTGGTGCCATATTTAGCCACTCCTGAACCCAAACGCATTGCGCGTTTCATTGGTGGGTTGGCTCCCGAAGTAAAAGGGAATGTTAAGGCTTCAAAGCCAGCCACTTATAGGTCTGTTGTAGACCTATCTTTGTCCCTTACTCTAGATGTGGTGAGGAGTAGGGCAAAGAAAACCACTGATGAGGGGAAGAGGAAAAGGGAGGAGGATAAGTCTCCTCAGTCAAATAAGAGGGGAAAAGGGAACTCTGGTTCCAAGAAGGGGCAGTCGAATGACAAGCCCAGGTGTAAAACTTGCAACAAAAGGCACTTTGGGAAGTGCAACCAAGACCCACAGGCCAAACCATGTGGAATTTGTAAAAAGAAGGGGCACAAGTCTGTTGAGTGCCGAAATATAAAGGATGCAACCTGTTACGGTTGCAATGAAAAGGGGCACATTAAAACAAATTGCCCCAAGAATGCAAAGAAGCCCGAAGAGGCAAAGAAGAACAACGCAAGAGTTTTCCAAATGCAAGCGAGGGAAGCGGTGAATGACGAGAACGTCATAACAGGTACCTTCCTCGTTAATAATAATTATGCTAGAGTCTTATTTGATTCCGGTGCTGATAAGTCTTTTGTAGATCATAAGTTCTGTAAGTTATTGAATCTGCCTATTAAGACTCTAGACATAAAATACGAGGTAGAACTTGCTGATGGTACCTTAGAAACAGCTTCAACTCTTCTTGATGGGTGCTCTATATCCATCAAGAATCATTCTATCCCGCTTTCCCTCTTGCCCATGAAATTGGCTGGGTTTGATATAGTTTTGGGCATGGATTGGTTATCGCATAACCAAGCCTAAATTGCCTGCGATAGAAAGCTAGTTATTATCAAAACCCCTTCTGGAGAATCCGTCACCATTCAAGGAGATATACATTATGGATTGCCTAGCAATGTGTCTATTCTCAAGTTAGCGCAGTGTATGAAAAGTGGATGTGTCATTTACATGGCACAAGTGACCGTGAGTGAGCCGAAGCCAAAGATTGAAGATATCCCAATCATCTCTGAGTATCCTGACGTCTTTCCTGATGAGTTACCTGGATTACCTCCTGAGAGGCAGGTAGAGTTCAGGATAGACATTCTACCAGGAGATGCACCTATTGCACGAGCTCCTTACCGTCTCGCGCCTACAGAAATGAAAGAGCTCAGAACTCAATTGGATGAACTATTGGAGAAAGGTTTCATACGACCTAGTTCTTCACCTTGGGGAGCTCCAATATTGTTTGTGAAAAAGAAGGATGGATCAATGCGCTTATGCATTGATTATCGGGAATTGAATAAGGTAACGATCAAGAATCGTTATCCTTTACCCAGGATCGATGACTTATTTGATCAGCTCCAAGGAGCGAGCTTCTTCTCTAAGATTGATTTAAGATCTGGGTATCATCAACTCAAGGTTAGAACTGAAGACGTGCATAAGACAGCATTCAGAACGAGATATGGACATTTCGAGTTTTTAGTGATGCCTTTCGGGCTCACTAATGCTCCAGCAGCATTCATGGACCTCATGAATAGAGTCTGCAAGCCATATTTAGATAAATTTGTCATTGTCTTTATCGATGACATACTTATCTACTCTCGTAATCAAATAGATCACGAGAAGCATCTTCGATGCATTCTAGGGTTACTTCGACAGGAGAAACTATATGCAAAATTCTCCAAATGCGAGTTTTGGCTTCGCGAAGTCCAATTTCTTGGACATGTCGTCAATGAGCGAGGTATCCAAGTAGATCCTGCTAAGATAGAAGCCGTAATGAATTGGAAAGCACCCAAGACTCCAACCGAAATACGTAGTTTTCTGGGTTTAGCTGGGTATTATAGAAAATTCATTGAGAACTTCTCAAGAATAGCAGCGCCATTAACTTCTTTGACCCGTAAGAAAGTTAAGTTTGATTGGGGTCCAAAACAACAAGAATCCTTTGAGATTCTTAAGGAGAAATTGAGCAATGCTCCGGTGCTAACTCTACCTGATGGAATTGAAGAGTTTGTCGTATACTGTGATGCTTCACACACCGGTATGGGTTGTGTGCTCATGCAGCGAGGCAAGGTGATTGCCTATGCATCACGACAACTAAAAGTGCACGAGAAAAATTACACCACCCACGATTTGGAGTTGGGTGCTGTTGTATTCGCACTTAAGTTGTGGAGACATTATTTATATGGAACTAAATGTGTGATCTACTCAGATCACAAAAGTCTCCAACATTTATTCAATCAAAAAGAGCTCAATATGAGACAACGCCGTTGGATGGAAACCTTAAATGATTATGATTGCGAGATTCGCTACCATCCTGGTAAAGCGAATGTGGCCGCGGATGCTCTAAGCCGAAAGGAAAAAGTCAAGCCAATTAGGATCAATGCTAAGAGCATTGAGTTGAGGAATAGTTTGAATGAAAGAATATTAGCTGCACAAAAGGATGTTGTATTGGAAGATAACTTTCCAAATGAAAAGTTAGGAATAACTGCTTAGCAGTTAGCACCTGGGAAGGATGGAATTCTCAGGATGAACAGAAGAATTTGGGTTCCTATTCATGGAGGACTTCGAAAGGTAATCCTCCAGGAAGCCCACAACTCCAAATACTCAGTTCACCCGGGAGGTGACAAAATGTATCATGATTTGAAAGCTAACTACTGGTGGATTGGTCTGAAGAAATCTATTGCCACCTATGTAGCTAAGTGCCTGACCTGTGCTCAGATTAAAGCTGAACATCAAAAGCCATCAGGTCTGCTTCAACAACCAGAACTTCCCACATGGAAGTTGGAGATGGTAACTATGGATTTCATAACCAAGTTACCTAAGACAAGGCACGAAAATGATACTATATGGGTTATTGTTGATAGACTGACAAAGTCAGCACACTTCTTACCCATCAAGGAGACTCATAGCTCTGATAAGTTAGCCCAGGTGTATGTAGATAAGATTGTGGCTCTACATGGCGTACCGGTGGCTATTATCTCAGATAGAGATACTAGATACACCTCACATTTTTGGAAAAGTTTCCAACAATCTCTGGGCACGCGGTTGAATTTTAGTACTGCTTACCATCCACAGACGGATGGACAGAGTGAGCGTACAATTCAAACATTGGAAGACATGCTGCGAGCATGTGTCATTGATTTAGGAGGTAGTTGGGATGATCATCTACCTCTAATCGAGTTCTCCTATAATAATAGCTACCATACAAGTATTCAGACTGCGCCTTTTGAGGCATTATATGGTAGGAAATGCAGAACGCCTGTCTGTTGGGCAGAAGTAGGAGAAGCTCAGTTGTCAGGACCCGAGATAGTCCTTGAAACAACGGACAAGATTGTCCAGATCCGTGATCGCTTAAAAGCTGCCAGGGATAGGCAGAAAAGCTATGCTAATGGAAAACGAAGGTCTCTAAAATTTGAAGTAGGCGATAAGGTTCTACTGAAAGTGTCACCCTGGAAAGGTGTGATGCGTTTTGGTAAAAATGGCAAGTTGAGCCCTAGGTATATTGGACCATTCGAAATTATCGAATGTGTCGGCAGTGTAGCTTATAAGCTAAACCTGCCTGAGGAGCTAAGTGGGATTCATAATGTTTTTCACATTTGTAATCTCAAGAAATGCCTAGCTGATGAATCGCTAGCTATGTCCCAAAAAGACGTACAGATTGATGAAAGCTTGAGATTCGTTGAAAGACCTATATCGATCGAGGATCGACAAGTTAAAAAGCTCCGAAGAAAACATGTACCTATAGTAAAAGTCAAATGGGAAGCCCATAGAGGTCCCGAGTTTACGTGGGAAGTCGAGTCCACTATGAAACAAAAGTACCCTCACTTGTTCCAGTAAATCTCGGGGTTGAGATTTCTTTTAAGGGGGTGAGGATGTAACACCACGTAAAAACGTGTCCAATTACATATAGACACGTGTCCTAAACTCTAAAGGTGCGAAAGAATTAGTTTGAAGGACCACGGTTGTCGAACAGTGAAACTATGAAACCACAGGGACTGAAAGTGTCAATATGCCAAACTTGTGCCTCTGAATGACCTTACATGATGAATATATTCTTATACGAGTGATTGATTGGATATAAGAAGCCATGTATGAAAATAATCGGAAGATTTTTAAATTACAAGGGTTAAACGTGTCAACATGTCAATTCTGACCTCTGAGTGACCTTTTAACGAAACCGAAGCTTCGAAATGTTCAAATATACTCTTAAGAATAAGTGGTATAAATTTCGTATGGTTTCGATATCATTAAGCATGGTTTCAAGACTTTGGGCCAAAAGTGTAAACTTGACAAAACTTGCTTTCATAGTGATATTTAACGAACCCGAGCCTAACGGGGTTTGTTTGTACATCCTTGGGCCCCAAGAAAATAATTACAAGGGTCTCTATTGCCAAAAACCATGTTAAAAAGGGTTTAAACGAGCAAGGACTGAATCTGCCAGCTTTAAACTTGTTTTTCCCGGTTTAACGTGTCTACGCGGCCCGCGTAAGACACCCTTAAGTCTTACGCGGCCCGCCTCAGGATGCCCAGATCAGAAAAATGACCTGCAGGTGTGGGTTGGCCTGTTCCACCACCTTAACCTCAAAGATATCGACCTAGGGAGATGTAAGTCGGTTTAATGCAATAGGTAGGACACCTGGGTCGATCTCAGAGCATCATATTACACCTGGAAGTGATCTAGCTTCAAGAAATTGGCTATATAAAGGAGCTAGTTCATGTGTTCTTGACACAAATTTGCAACATTTGCTACACAACCACATCTGGAGCTTTCTAAGGACAAGGTGAAGAATTTGAAGTGTAGAAAAGTTTGCTAGGACCTTAAGTAAGCTTCTAATTACTTGTTTAGTTGTTTAATTTAGCTTAATTACACTAAAGTCAAACTTAGCGTAAAATTAGTTTGACTTTCGTTTTAATTACATGTGGCTTAACCACTGATCAAATTGAAAGTGGTTATAAGACCACATTAGTATAGGTGATTAACCCTTAGAAGGGCACCTCCTAATTATCTCGTTTGACTGGTCAATTGTCGGGTCAAAGTAGTTTGACAAAAAGTCAAACTGGGCAGAATGTTTGAATATGATTAAAATTAATAAACCAGAGGTTCTAAATTATATTTTAACATTCTAATAACTTAGTAATTAATATTAAAACATGTTTTATCAGTCCTAACCCGACAATTAATAGTCTAAGGGCAGTTTATAACCGAAAGTCGCAAAAGCTTGACTTTTGCTTTGACTTTCAGTTCTGACCCGTTCAAGCTTAATTCTTCCATGTTTTAAGCTTCCATTAGGACCACATTACTTAGTAGTATAACCCCCTGGAGTTATATTGCATGGTGACTAGTGGTTTGAATTATATGCACTTAATCGTAATTATGCTTAATAATGCCATAAACGCCCTTTTTACATACAACATAGATTTTTAGCAATGTGATTGAACTAAAACCTTTGCTACTGATATTTCGACATGTCCCGAAAATTTGACTTCAGTTTGTGGTCTAGAATGGGAGTTATGCTCAATAGCGTAATTAAGGGACTTTTTAGTAATTAAATAGCTTAATTCGTATGAAGCCTATCTAAACCCGATTTTTACACCAAGCTTCATACCTACTGATGTAAAATAATATTTTAGGATTTTTAAAGATTTTTAATTATTTTTAGGCTGAGCATAACATAGGATTTTAGCTTGATTTTGGTAAATGTCGGTTTTACCCTTTTCATGCATAAAATGAGTTTTACATATCTTTTTTGTGTCAAACCTTTTGCTACTGATTTCATATGATAAATAAAGTACTTTGAACTTTATAAACTGATTAAAAACTCAGATTTCCTATTTTAACCCGAATACCCTTTTAAACCGACTTTTAAGCGTTTTTAGTACATAGTATGAGTTAAAACTATATTTGACATATAAAACTTATTACCCACTGATGTTTTAAGTTAATTTATATAATTAAACAGTAAGTCAAAGTTTTTAAACTCAGAAGTCTATTTTAACCTTTAAAGCCTATGTAAAATTACCAAAATGCCCCTACGGGACATAGTTTGGTTATATAAGATAATTTTCACTTCTACAAAGTATCCTACTGTTATAACTTATAAAAATACATATTTTTACTGATCTAATCAGACCTGAAACTCAGTTGCACAATTAAACTCTTTTATGGACATTAAAATTACCAAAATGCCCTTATGGGACTTATTTTGGTTTAATTTACTTTTTGGGCATATATGTTAACATCTTACTGATGTATTAATATATTTTAATCATAATAATGATTAAGACCTGTATATAATTTATTTGGTTACCCGTTAACAAATGCTCCAATCCTAGCCTTACTGGAAGGAACAGAAGAATTTGAAGTATATTGTGATGCTTGAAAACTAGGATTAGGATGTGTGTTAATGCAACGCAAGAAGGTTATTGCGTATGCATCAAGGCAATTGAAAAAGCACGAGGAAAACTATACGACTCATGACTTAGAATTAGGCGCCATAATTTTTGCCCTTAAATTTTGGAGACATTATCTGTACGGAAGTAAATTTACTGTCTATACGGATCACAAAAGTTTAAGATATATATTTGGGCAAAAAGAGTTAAACATGAGACAAAGGAGATGGATGGAAATCCTAAGTGACTATGACTGTGATATCCAGTATCACGAAGGAAAGGCAAATGTAGTTGTAGATGCCTTAAGTCGTAAGTATCATGAGAAACAACGACGAGTTCGTGCTCTTAGATTAAATCTACAGTTAGATTTAATAGAACAACTAAAGAATGTTCAAGAAACAGCAATCAAGGATGATGCCGAAGGAATGAAAGGACGAATCAAAGAATTAGAACAAGGAGCTGATGGAATTTGGAAATTCCACAAAAGAAGGATTTGGGTACCTAAGCAGGGAGAATTAAGAAATAAAATTTTAGAAGAAGCCCATAAATCTAGGTATACCATGCACCCTGGAAACAATAAAATGTACCAAGATTTAAGAAATAAATTTTGGTGGATAGGAATGAAAAAGGACATGGCTCGATATGTTTCTAAGTGTCTTACTTGTTCACAAGTTAAGGCAGAACACCAGAAACCCTCAGGTCTACTCCAACAATTAGAAATGCATGTATGGAAATGGGAACTTATAACAATGGATTTTGTTACTAAGTTACCCAAAACCAGAAAAGGTAACGACGCGATTTGGGTAATTGTGGATCGATTAACCAAATCAGCTCATTTTCTACCTATGAAGGAGACCTTTAGCATGGAAAGGTTAGCCAAATTATATGTAGACGAAGTAGTATCCTTACATGGAGTTCCACTCTCCATTGTATCGGATAGAGATAGTCGTTTCACTTCCCATTTCTGGACAAGTTTCCAAAAAGCAATGGGAACCCGACTAAATCTGAGTACTGCATATCATCCACAAACAGATGGGCAAAGTGAAAGGACGATACAAACATTTGATTCTTTAGGTTTAACCGGTGAAACTTCATCATCGTCACTTTCATTACCCGTGACATCCTCAACTACCCCTCAACCAAACCCGGTGACAAATTGGCTTTAAATTCTTTGCCACTCATTAAAACACTAACATGACTAATATTAACATTGTTACCTCGTGACGAACCGTGTGAAGGATTAACCTTGGTGTCGCTAGGAAGTTGACCTTTGCTCTTCTTCAACTCCGCCACATCGGTTTCCAATTGACCCATTTGGGTTGTTAGTGATTGAATGCTCTTGTCACGAACCTCATCCTTTTGCATCCGGACGTCATCAAGTTGATTCCGTTTTTTCATATCTTGTTGCATAGCCCGAAGCATATCCATGACTTCATTCCCGCTTGACGAAGTTTAACCCGAACCACTTTGACCCGTTTGTTGAAATTGCCCTTGATAACCATAATTGTTTCCACCCCTATAGTTGCCTTGATTGTATTGTTGGTGAGGTGCAAAGTTACCTTGAGCTCCTTGAAAGTTTGGGTTAGCTTGGTTCGCCGCGTTCCCGTAGCGGAAATTAGAATGATTTCGTAACCCGGGGTGGTATGTGTTGGAGTTCATATTGAAATTTCAACCACCCCCTTGAATTGCATTCACTTCCTCTACTTGCTCATCAACCACCCCCACTACACAAACTTCCGCCGAGTGGCCTATTTCGTTGCAGTTAGTGCACACGTTGTACACTTGATTTGTGGCTTGCACATTGCCACTCTCTACTCCATGCACTTGTGGTCTTTGTATCACATGCCTTGCCCTTCTTGAAGATTGGGCCTTCCTCTTGGAATTCACCGCCATTTGCTCTAAAAATGCCCAATCGACATGTTCATAATTCGTACTAAATGTACCATTAGTAATTGACATCAAATCACGTGCATCCTCCGAACTCAACCCGTCGTGAAACGCGTTCAACAACTCCCAAAGTTGGTGTAACAACTTTCATTAAAAAGTCCTATTTATTACTTTAATTATCCAATAGGAAACCCTAATTGAGAAACCCAAGTGATTCTGCATAAACCCTAAGATTTTCAGAACAATCGGAATCAGGATCAGGGCCCCTAAAACTCAGGGGGGGTAAACCCTAGTTGATATTTTCTTAACAGTTTTACGTGTAAATTGAAATTGCATGCACGACCAACTCAGCTGAGCTAGCAACACACGGGGCTACCCTATGGTAGAGTGTGATCCCCCGCGACAGGCGACAGGGAAGGAGGATCCCTTCGCGACACGCGAGAGGGTCAAATTTTTAGTATAAATAGTGGGGCTTGGGACTTGAACTGTTTGCATATTTCGACATTAAAATTCGCTTCGTACACTGAATTATACGTTGTTTACTACAAAACACACACAAATCACGAAGTGCTGCCGCAATACAGGGTAATAACTCGATCGCTGCTACGATTCAATGTCCGATCGATTAAACTATCCAATGGATGTTTAAGTGCTGCCCACATTAGGGTTTATGCTTTGTCATTCGTCTTGAATTCGATGGATGTTTAAGTATTGCACTTTGTCATTCGTTGTGAAGGTTTAATCTCGTGAGTTATCGTAAATGCTGTATTAGTTACTAACCTAGTTTGTGTGCATTGTTATTTAAACTAGGTTAACAAGGCAAATCAGTAGGCTAAGCTCTGTTCATATTAAATATGCAATCTGAGTCATTCTCTTTTTATCAATTTACTTTCAAAAACCCTATTTATTTCAAAGTTATAATTAGCGGGATTAAGTCTTTGTAATCTCCAAATTACAGCAGGTACGTGGGGTTTTGTATACATTACTTGATAACCGTCACCATTGGACAACGAGTTAGCCAAGGGGTGATATGACCATAGTCATAGACACTATTGGACTCTGAGGTTACCAATGGATGTTCAAGTGACAAATACTGTGGGTAGTTGGTTGATATATGGAAACATTGTAATCGCTCTTAATACTGTAAATTATAAAAAACGTGTCGTTTCAGTAAAAAGAATGATTCACCAGTATTTCCCGCTGACAAAACTTTTTCAAACATGTTTCAGGTGATCTGTTGTGATCCAGCAAAAGTGCCGCGAAGCACTACAAGCTTAAGGAAGTGGCTCAATATAAAATAAAGAAACATGTTTTGTAAAATAAAGATTTCTCAGTGAAATCATATGGTTATAAATTTCCGGGGTTTTATCCCGAATTGTAAAATAAAATAATCGGGAAATTGCAGTTTTTAAAAAGATACTGATAAAGTCTTCCGCTGTTAACTCAATTAAATAAATACCACGGGATTTTCTGTCCCGCGGCTCCTGAAACGGGTCAAACCGGGTCGGGGGCCGTGACAGTTGGATTCCATGATGAGGGCAATTCCTTAGCATCATATTGAATCTTTCGAAGGCTTCATGAAACATCTCCCCCGATTGTTGTTGGAAGCTTCTCAAACCTCTCCTTGCATCATTAGTCTTTTGCGAGGTGTAATATTCATCCAAAAAAATCTGTTGCATATCGGCCCATGTAAAGATCGACGCGGAGGGTAAAGTATGAAACCATCTCTTTGTTTTGTCTTCCAAAGAAAACTGGAAGAGAACTAACTTGACATCATCCAAAGAGAAACCTTGTCCTCCAATGGTGTTGCAAATAGAATCGTAAGTCTCCAAATGAAAATAAGGTTCTTCCATTGCTAACCCCTTGAATTTTGGTAGACTTTGGAGGGCGGTTGTTTTCACTTCAAAAGTTCTTCCGTCCGCATGATGAGGAATCACTACCGGCGAGGGATTGTTAGTGATAATAGGCCGGAAGTGAGCTTCAATTCCCCATACTACTTCCTGATGATGTCTTTGAGGGGCACCCAATGGTGCTCTTAGTTGGCCCATTTGCCCTTGCATAGGCCCTTGAGGTGCAACGGGTTGTTGATATTGGTATTGATGCATTGGCGGTTGTTGTGGAATTGGTTGTTGAAATTGAGGTTGCGTATTTTGAGGACGCACTTGATGTAGCGGTGTAGGGCGTTGCAATTGTGGCCCTTGCGGTCTAATGTGTTGCACCCCAACCGGTAATCTACTCGTGTCTTGAAATTGTTGGATCGGTTGACTTTGTTGACCCGCTCCTCCTTGAGGTCCCAAGTATCCTCCATCACCCCCATAGTAAAAACCTTCATCTTCATACCCTCTAAAATCTTCTTCATAACCATCATCATATTCATATCCTTGAATGCCCAAGGATTGCCCGAATGGAAGGGATGAATATTGGAAGCCCAATTGGTTCGATGGTCTAAATGTAGAAGTAGCATGGACAATGGTTGAATTTGGTGGTATTGGGTAATTAGAGGATGATTGACCCGTAGTTGGGGGAAAGAAGTGTGACAATGGTGGAATTGTGGAAGAAGGGCTAAAGGTAAGATTGGGTTCAACTTGAGTAGTGATCGGTTGTGTGGTGTTGGTTGGTGTAGTGTCATGAGGTGGAGTAGGATTTGTAGTGGTATTAGGTATGGTGGTGTTTGGTGATGGTTGTGTGGAAGTAGGTATAAATGATGAGGTCGTTTGACCCGTTGTGGGTGGTATTTGAGATTCTTGCATGATGTTTCGTGGTGTGATGGGTGAGGTAGGTGAACCAATAATTCTGTTTTCTCGTACTAAAACTCGATTTTGCCTTAATGTTCTTTCGATCTCCGGATCAAACGATAGTGGTGACAGCTTGTGAGAGCCTCTAGTATGCATGCACCTGTAACACCTGCACACTAAACACACCAGCATAAACCCGAAAATAACAAAGCAAAACTAACAAACTAACACACGTTGCGCACTACTCCCCGGCAACGGTGCCAAAATTTGATGTGCTGTCGTAGTACACGCAAATTTAATCCAAATAACAACTAATAGATAGTGGTAAATGGGTATCGAACTCAGGGAGCATGTGGAAAATGTGTTAAATCTATAGCTTTGCAATTCAACTACAATTAACCTAATATGCAGAAATTAAAGATCAATGATTTGGATTGTTTGTTTTAGAAAACTAAAGTATCAATTACTTACTAATCAAGATTGGATTTTTAATTCAGATTATGAAAACAATGACCATCTTAGGATTCAGTTTCTTTTAACACTTGTGCAGAATTCCAACTAGAAAGAGTTACATAGATATAACTCGTGTATAAACAATTGTTGTGATAAAAGGGAACAAAGTACTCAGATTATATGAATGCGAGGTTGTTTCCCGGTGATCAATCGATCAATAACCAACCCTAACCCTTCCCGTGATATCTCGATTGCCAACGGCACCAAGAACGTACGAATCAGACTAGAATTGCAATATCAATTAACAAGCTACAATCAATTACTCATACACCATGATAATCAAAGCAAACACAATGTTATCATTCTAGAAATAAAGGAACAAACACACAAGAGTTTAAGAAAACCTTCACCTAAGATGATCACCACAAGTTTAGCCGGACATTGTTCGGTTGATCATCATAACATCAAAGTTCAAGTTCATATAAGTCAAAAACCAAAACCAAATGTTTAGAAATGTTTGGAACCAACAAGAACCAGCCAAAATCGCCCCTAATCTTCAGAGAAACGTCCAATGATGAGATAATGTGAAAAGACACCACCAAAAACGGTTTAATGAGGCAGTTACGATTTTTTTTCCCGTCATCTCCACCGTAACTTACGGTACCCACCGTAAGTTACGGTGGACTCGAAATAGTTACGGTGGATCAGTACTGTGGTACGGTGGGAAAATTGCATGTTTCAGGGCCACCGTAATTTACGGTACCCACCGTAAATTACGGTGGAGCCCTGACTTCTTTGTTTCTTCTCTTCTTTCCTTCCATGCATGACCCGTTCCACTCCAATCCTTCCAAAGTAGCGTTTTATCCATTTTAAGCTCCCAAAACGTACCTGAAACATAAGCAACTGTAGTTATCTAATTCAAGATAATTACACGATCAAGTGAGGGATAAACTCGTCTTTTAACATCATTAAGGGTTGTCCTATGGACCACCCATCAGGTAGGATCATCTAGGACCATCCTCCCATTTCCACTAGTTTTGTGGGATGGACCATCCTTGGGAGGACTATGATGTGGCGCCTACGTGGCGAATCATCCTCCAAGGGAGGATGGACACCATACCCTCTAGCCTTATATATTTATATATTTGTAACTTGCAAATATGTATTAAACTAAACATGCTACAAACCATCACTAGTGCTCTAGTGGTGGCCACAGGTATTTAAGTTCCACCAATGGTGAGTCCGAGTGAGTTTTCCTCTCCAGGTCTCAAGTTCGAGTCTGGGTGATAGGGGTTTCTCATTGAGGGGTTCAAATTGAGGATCTATTGTGCGAGGGGGCTCTCTAGCGCGGATCCGGCTAAGACAACGTATGCTAGACCTCCTGACATTCACGAATAATTCACACCTTTCAAAAAAAAAAAAAAACCATGCTACAAACAATATTTGCAAAAGGGTTATCTTATTCTTAGGCTCTAAGATGTATTTACAAACCTTTTTTCACTCTCTCTCAATATTGTGACAACCCTCATAATTACAGGTATCCGTACGATTAATTAATATTAAATTGTGCTTAATGACTGTGCTTAATTACAACTAATGGTCCTGAATGTTTTCCTAAGTGTTGAGAATTAAAAGTATTACAAAAAGTTACATAAAAGACACTATACGGAACAACTTAGCACTTTAACGAACTGGTATCTAACCGAACAACCGGACATTACCCGGGACACCAAAATATTGCTAGAAACATTGTTTAATTATTTCTTGACTAGTTATGGTCCCCGAACACCATAACACCCACTAGAATATCTACTAATTAACACTAGTAACCTTATACTTGAAATTGAACTAATATTTATCTACTTACCATCAAAAGTTTCATTTAACCCCCCCCCCCCCCATATACAATTTACGGTCACATGAGGACCCCACCAAGATTTTCCCCAAATCTTCTCTTGATCCTTTATAATCCTCCTAAGATATGATGAAGATATTGTAAGATCTTATGTAGATTTCCTAGGGATCTTGTCATGTGCTATAAGATAACATAAGATCACAAGTTTCACCCAACTCCCTCAACCTCTCTCTCTCTCCCTCTCGGCTCTTGTTTGTGCCGCCACCACCACCACCATACAACCACCATATTCATCTATTTTCAAGCTTAATTCAAGTGTTAGAAGGTGATTCTTGGAGCTTGAAGCTTGTGGATCATCAAGGAGTTCTCTTACTTGCTTTTACACACCAATATTCATCATCATTTTCTCTAGTGATCTTCCCTAGCTTTGAGCTAGTTGTAAGTTCTTGATTAACCCTTGTTTACTTCTACTTTAATGGTTAAAAGATGTAGTATGTATATTATCACTAGAACCCTAAAAGACATGAACATAAATCTTGAACTTAAAGATGAAATATGATGATATATTGTTAGAATGATGTTGTTTAGTAGATGGATGATGATTGGATGTTGATTTCTAGTAATATGATGATTGATCATCATATGGAACTTGTTAGAGTATGATTAAAAACATGGTTTAACAAGTTAGAAGGTGTTGTGATCATATGTGCGTGTTTTAGTAACATTTAAGCGATTAACAGCATGCTGAGTAACATTTATAGCCAAATTCAGTTGACTGTAAACGGACCGTTATAAATCGAAAAATTGATTTTCTGAAGTCTAAATTATGTGTTTTTGAAAAACGAATCAAATGGCACTGGAATCATATTTTTTCGAGGCCGTTTACTATTTTTAAAGGTCCATTTTGTATAGCAGCAAAAGCTGCGTTTTTACTGCAGAAAATGTGTGTTATGTTTTTCGTCATAACTTGAAATCTGGGTAGAATTAGCTCATGAAATCTGTACTGTAGATGACCACTGATGTCGTTGTAATGTTCCAACTGGAATTTCATCAATCGGACTTACGATGAATTTTAAATGAATTATTCCGTGGACTGCAGTCAGAAAGTGACGAATCTGATTGTAGTCCGGTAAATGATTTTTTATAAAATATTGGTATTGAATTGGATCCCGATATTTTTACATAATAATATTTGGATTGTTAAAAACATTCTGTAAAAATTTGTGAATTTTTGGAGTAAGTTAACTATTTTATTAAAATTCCCGAAAACAGCCCAGTTTTGAATGTTAAAGCTGAAACGACATAAGTAGCAATTTGCGTGTCTAAATGTCGGGTAGGATATCTGAGAATGATCTAACATGTTATATGTCAATGAAAGTGTTATGTGCAATATCGTATGTTTGCTTTTGAATGGGTATAGATGGGATGTTTATACGGGCGTGAAATGTTAACGTGAGTGCGTGCTATGTGATAGATGTGTGTAGGAACTTTGTGTTTTATTTAAAACTATTAACAAACTAAATGGTAATCATATTAGGACATAATTGACCAACCCTGACCGTTAGCTATTTTAAGAGTTCAACCGAGTAACCAAAGGTGAGTTCACACTCTTTCTAAGGCATGGGATTCCCAATGGTAGGGAATGGGTTAAAGAACTAAAACAGAACCTGCATGTCCTCCTTGGGTAGGATATGTACCGCCATCCTCCAAGGGTAGGATGCCAATATTAATCCTGCGTATTCTCCTTGGGTAGAATACGTACGTTCGTCCTCCTTGGGTAGGACAACAACCTTAAACTTACAAGACAAAACTCTATCATTAAGTCCCTCATTTTTATATCGACTTAATCGACGGGCCAATGGCGAGCGGGTCATTAGTTAATAGCGCTATTAGGTTTGACAAACCTCACACCGTGCCGGTCGGACGGGCATGTACTAATGGATCATGGCAAACAGTCAATGATGATAGACATTGACTTAGGGCACAACTTACTTTCGTCAGTAGTCGATATGGTAACGGTCTAGTGGTTCACATGGGGAAGCCCCCACTGATTATGGATATGGTTTGGGGAAAAACAAAGATACTGGTTAACTTGTGGTTTACGAAACAAACTTTAAAATCTAAACAACCAACTGTGAACTCGCTCAACTTTGTTGTTGACTCCTTGTTACATGCCTTGCAGGTCGTTAGGTACTAATGGAGCTTGCACAGGGAGGAGTGGTCGTTGTGGGACATGGACTGTTGAGTCCCATGTCAAACTTTTAAACTTTATGAACTTATTACTTATGTTTGGGTTTTACAATTTATGCTTCCGCTGTTAACTTAAAGTTGGTTACTTTCTTTTGGATACCAATTATATTGTGGTTGGTTTTATTTACTTAATTACATTGTTCAATATGATTGGTGGCTTGATCCTGGTCATGTCCTGCCTCCAAGCGGTGATACTCCGCTTGTGGATTTTGGGGGTGTGACAAATATAGAGACAGAGAGGGAGGGTACATAATATTAAGGTGTTGTTTGTTTTTTCAGAGGTAATGTAACAACCCGCCTTTTGGAAAGTCAAAGTACAAGTCAAAGTCAAAGGAAGAAAAGATTGCTAATTGCGATCTGTCACTCTTTGCTTAACTACTGACTGTGCTTTTTGACTTGTAATCGAATTCTATTATTTATTTGCTTTAGTTGTATTATGTGGAGTATCTATTAATAATCGATGTTTATCGCTAATCAACTTATCGCTATCGCATTCGCAACTCGAATTATGTGTTCTGGATATTGTTTTACGTGTGTGTGCTATTATGTGTTACTTGTGCATGTTATGTTTATGTTGAGGTGTTTAATCGCAATCCCAATCGCAATTCTATCGCATCGCAATCTAACCGCAAACGCTAAACGCAAGTTATTTATAGTGATTGTATGTTAGATATAGTAGCCAGGTTATTTGTGTGACCAATGATTAATACTATCGCGTCGCTCACTCGAAACGCATCGCAACGCTCAGCACGCAAAACAAAACGCCAAAACTCAACTCGTCGGACACTTGGATTGAATGACCAACCAATCGAATGGCCATCCGATCGGATTGCTATCTGATCGAGGCGCCATCCACTTGGTGCCATCCTATCTGACACTTGTGCACTTTCCCTTTTATGGCAACCTATAAATACCCCCTGTCACATCACTTGTGATGTGACAGCTCCCTCTCACTCGAACAGCACGCTCAACGCATTCTTTCTCTCGATTTATCGCGATTCTTGTAAGTTTCCAACTCAAATCTTGTACTTCTATGACCTACACACACTCCTTCATCATTTTCACCTTTGAATCTTAACTTTTAACCGTGAAATCAACGGATTTGAGGTGTTTTAGGATGACGTCATCATGGAGTTCTTATGAACTTCAAGATTTGGCTTCATTCCACCAAGAACAACTCAGATCTGAAGGATTTCCACATGATTTCACAATGATTTCGCATAGATGTAACACCCTTAAATTTATACTTGAATATATGTATAATTTTATACTAAAGATAATAGTTTAACATAAGTTTCAGAAGTATAATAAACCTTAGTCAACTAATAACTAGGTTGGAACATTCAAAAGTTGTTTGAAAAATTGTTTACAACCCATGAACAAAGTTTAAGTAAGATTAAAACATAGCGGAAGCTTCAAAAGTCGTGTTCGGTTCTTCAAAAGTTGCTTGATCGTCACCCGAAAGATCCACCTAATCACCTATGGTCAAAACCATTAAAACATTAGTTTTGACATTTATATATAGTATATAAACACAAGATTTAACATCACATTAGGAATAATAAAAATATAAAAACTTTTCTGGTTCCACCGTAACTTACGGTATCACCGTAAGTTACGGTGAGTCCTGGATAATTCCTAGTCCACCGTAAAACAGGAGGGGTTTACCGTAAACACCTGACCTACACCATAAATTACGGTTCTACCGTAATTTACGGTAATCGCTGGAAATTCATGCTTTGTTTTGTTTGTTCATTTCACCAAGACCCCAACTCTCGGATTTCAGCTTTCTATGACACCGATACATTAAAACCTCGTATTTCTAATATGTTATATAATATTCAAGATCAACAATCAATCTATCATAATCCGGAGCATTAACCATGCCTTACTTGATTATCCGACCCATTTGGCTCGTCTACGGAATTCCTTCCTTTTTGACGACCACCAACGAGTTCTAACCAACTTTTGACCAAATATTCAATATAGCGATATCATCGCTTTATTTCATAGCAACCTTTATTCTAAAATTCAACTATGCATAATACAATGATCTAAATTTACTTAATGTAACGGGTCAAGTTACATACCTTAGCGTACGCCCTTCAACCGCGAATCACCACCGGCTTGTCCACTCGACGTTCCGGTATCTTGTCCTATAGAGTTCAATTCAAGACATGTTTAGAACTCTCTTTAGACCTCACTTCGCATAATATACCGAAACATCATAATTATGCGTTAAAGCTTTAAATTTCTATTTTTAAAGCCTTCTTTGAGGCATTTCAACAAACACTATGAGGGCAGAATTTCTACATCTTTCATATTCATGTTATAGCTTGCTAATTAGTTAATTTAACTTCAATAAAGCCATCATATAGCATTTAAACATCATACTTTTCTGAAATCACCATCTAAGTTCGAATTACACTAGAATAATCACTCTAAACCCTAGTGTTCATCATCATCATGTAAAACCCACAACCCACCTTCAAGGTGTTCATGGAATTTCCTGAATTTGGTCATGATTTCACATGAAATTGGCTAGGTTTCACTTCTAAACACCATATCAATTCTAATCTAACCAAATAACACACATGCAACATCAATTTTTCAGATTTTCCAAAATCATGAGAAATTCAAGTTAAGAGATTTCATCAGATTTTACATACCTTAGAATCCTCTTGTGATGAGGATTACAATTCTAGGTTCTAATTCCGATTTTGACTTGGATTGAGCCTTCAATTGATTGATTTAATGGAGTTTTAGGTTATTGAAGATGGGGGTGTCGCCCCTGCTCCTTCTTGGTCGACCAACACCTCTAAATGGGGCGTTTGGTTTATTATTTTTTTTATCAAGTTTAGTTTCAAATTTAACAACTAAGGCCCCTCTACTTTGTTCAACATATCATTTAGTGGCTTTTAACCCTACTATAGGCTATTTTTAGTCATGTAACTAACTAGGTTAAAAGTTCCTAGTTAATAAATTCTCGTCTATTTATACTTTATAGTTCCAATATAAAGTTTTATATTTTCGGGGTGTTACAAGTCCACCCCCCCCCCTTAAAAAGGGTTTCGTCCCCGAAACTGAAGTACGTACCAAATAATGTAGGGTGAAGACGTCGCATCTCCTCTTCGGACTCCCATGTAGTGTCCGAACCCTTCCTATGCTCCCATTTGACTTTGACTTGGTCAATTTGTTTATTTCGTAAATGTTTGACCTTTCGGTCTAAAATCTCCACCGGTCTCACCGCATAATTCAGTCTATTATCCACTTCGATATCATCGTAATGGATATAGGCCGTTTCGTCTGCTAGGCACTTTCTTAATTGTGACACGTGGAACGTGCCATGGATTCCATTTAGCTCCTCCGGTAATTCAAGACGGTAAGCTACCTTGCCAACTCTCCCTATAATTTTAAATGGTCCAATAAACCTTGGGCTTAGCTTCCCCCTTTTTCTGAATCTAATAACGCCCTTCCATGGGGAAACTTTTAGCATGACCATGTCACCAACTTGGAATTCGATTGGCCTTTTCCTTTTATCAGCATACGCCTTTTGCCTGTCTTAAGCCGCTTTCAAGTGTGCCCGAACTATATCGATCTTTTCATTCGTGGCTCGTACTATATCTTGGTGGGCGAGTTCACGTGGACCCACTTCACCCCAACATACCGGGGTTCGAAACTTCCTACCGTAAAGCATTTCGTATGGTGCCATCTTAATACTAGATTGGTAACTGTTGTTATACGAAAACTCGACTAACGGTAGGTGAACATCCCAACTGCCTCCAAAGTCGATTATACACGCCCGTAGCATGTCCCCCAATGTTTGTATCGTTCTTTCACTTTGTCCATCCGTTTGAGGATGGTACGCAGTGCTAATGAACAATTTGGTCCCCATTTGCTCTTGGAAATCTCGCCAGAAATTCGAAGTAAACCGGGTATCCCTATCAGACACGATGGACACCGGCACCCCATGACGTGCTATGATTTCATTGGTATAGACTTCTGACATCTTTTCTGACGTATAAGTCTCACGAATCGGAATGAAGTGAGCACTTTTCGTCAATCGATCCACCACTACCCATATGGCATCAAAACCACGATTCGTCTTAGGCAACTTGGTTAACAGGTCCATTGTAATATGTTCCCATTTCCAAACTGGAATTTCTAAGGGTTGGAGTTTGCCGTATGGTTTCTGGTGCTCTGCCTTGACTTGTAAACATGTCAAACATTTTTCCACATACTTCGCCACGTCCCTCTTCATTCCGGGCCACCAATAATTTTGTTTCAAATCATTGTACATCTTGGTCGCACCCGGATGAATTGAATAACGGGATTTATGAGCTTCATTAAGTAGAAGCGCCTTCACTCCACAGGTACGTGGGACCCATATCCTTCCGGATCGAGTCTTCAACCCGTGATTCCCATCCGACAAATCTTTCAATTGACCAATTATTCTTTCTTTCTTCCAATTCTCTTCTTTTACTGCTTCTAACTGCGCCTCTCGAATACGTTCAAGTATACCCGAGGTCACCACGAGTTGCATCGACCTTACTCGTATCGGGACGTAGTCCGCTTTTCTACTTAGAGCATCCGCCACTACATTAGCCTTTCCAGGGTGATAATGTATTTCACAATCGTAGTCTTTCACCGTTTCCAGCCATCGCCTTTGTCGCATATTTAACTCCTTCTGATCGAAGAAGTATTTCAAGCTCTTGTGGTCGGTGAATATGGTGCACTTTACCCCATACAAGTAGTGCCTCCATATTTTTAATGCAAATACCACCGCAGCCAAGTCGAGATCGTGCGTGGGATATTTCTTCTCGTGTATCTTCAATTGTCTCGAGGCATAGGCTATTACCTTGCCCCGTTGCATCAACACGCAACCGAGCCCCGATAGTGAAGCATCCGAATAAATCACCATATCTTCGACTCCGTCCGGCAATGTCAATACCGGAGCTCGAGTTAACTTTTCTTTTAGCGTTTGAAACGCTTTTTCTTGATCGACACCCCAAATGAACTTTTCTTTCTTTCGTGTTAGCTTTGTTAGCGGTGACGCAATCTTGGAGAAATCTTGAATGAATCTCCTATAATATCCCGCAAGCCCCAAAAAGCTTCTTATTTTCGAAGGGTTCTTCGGGGGATTCCATTTTGACACAGCTTCGATCTTGGACGGATCCACCAATACTCCGTCGGCACTTATGAGATGGCCAAGAAATTGTACCTCTCGTAGCCAAAAAGGCACACTTAGAGAATTTCGCATACAGCCTTTCTCATCTAAGTGTCTCTAACACTTCTTGTAAGTGGTGTGCGTGTTCAGCTTCACTTTTCGAGTACACCAAAATATCATCGATAAACACGATGACCGACTTATCCAACATTGGCTTGCAAACCTGGTTCATGAGGTCCATGAAAGCCGCAGGTGCATTTGTTAGCCCAAATGACATCACGAGGAATTCGTAATGTCCGTATCTCGTGCGGAAAGCCGTCTTCGGCACATCTTCTTCCCTGACCTTTAGTTGATGATACCCCGATCTAAGATCAATTTTTGAAAACCAATTCGCACCTTGTAATTGGTCGAATAAATCATCTATTCTCGGAAGCGGGTATCGGTTCTTTACCGTGAGTTTATTTAACCCCCGGTAATCGATACACATGCGCATGCTTCCGTCCTTCTTTCTCACGAACAATACCGGTGCGCCCCAAGGAGACACACTTGGCCTTATGAATCCCTTGTCAAGCAGGTCTTGGATTTGAGACATCAACTCTTGTAATTCCGACGGTGCAAGTCGGTACGGGGCTTTTGCTAGGGGTTTTGCGCCCGGAATCAATTCGATCCCGAACTCTACTTCCCGTTCAGGCGGTATCCCCGGTAAATCCTCCGGAAACACATCTTCATAATCTCGTACTACCGGTACGTCTTCAATCTTTCGTGATTCTTTTTCGGGCTCATTAGCGTATATCATGAATGCCTTGCATCCTCGCTTCATAAGCTTGTGAGCTTTCAACATTGTGCACACTATAGGGTTGCCTCCCTTTTCGCCATAAATGATAACGTGTTTCTAGCTCGGAGATGTTAGTTTTATCTCCTTACGAAAACACACGACCTTTGCTTGGTGTTGAGATAGCCAATCCATCCCAACGACTACTTGAAATTCTCCCATTGACATCGGAATTAGATTTATCAAATATTCTTCGTCGTCAATGCTCAGTTTACAGTTTTCACATACATCACAAACAATAAAGCTCTTGTTATTACCTATCTCTACTTCTAAGGGCACAGGTAATTTTGTGAGAACAAATGAAGGATGTCGAATAAATCCATATGAAACAAAGGATTTATTCGCACCCGTATCAAATAACACGCGTGCAGGAATCGAATTTACAGCAAATATACCTGAGACCACGTCAGGTTCAATCTTCGCTTCTGCGGCGGTCAATTGAAAAGATCTTGCCTTTGCTTTTGGGGCTTCACCTTTCTGGTTCTGCCCATCCTTCTTTCCAACCAGTTCCGGGCATTCCGACTTTTTGTGACCCGTTCGATAACAATTGTAACAAACCGTCACTTTCTCCGGGAACGATATAGCCATATGTCCCGTTTTCTTGCATATAGGACAAGGCTTATCCTTGTAACGGCATTCGCCTTTATGACCCTTTCCGCAGATTCTGCAACTTGGTGACCCGCCTTTGGTATCGGATTTCTTTGCGGTTTCATTTGTTCGTGCCTTCTTAGTAGGGCTTGGGTTTACATCTTGTGCTTTCCGTTCACCCCGTTCAATGCTCTTTTTCAGTTCGATCTCCCTTTCCCGAGCAGCATTTATGATCTCGGTAAGGGTCTCGTATTTTGAAGGGGTGATAAATTCCCTATACTCAGCACTCAACATGTTATGGTAGTAGTATATCTTTTGTTCTTCATTTGTCACTAGATCATCACAGAACTTCATCTTATCCATAAACGTTGCCGTAATCTTGTCTATGGTCTCACCCTTGTGCCTAAGTTCCATGAACTCCTCCTTGATTTTATTCATAACCGCCTTGGGGCTATGATGTTTAAGAAATGGCGTCTTGAATTCTTCCCAAGTCATGACCTTAGCAGCTTCAATACCGATCTCTCTCTTTTTGTTATCCCACCAATCTTTCGCTTAACTCCTTAGTTGACCCGTACCATGGGCTACGTAGTCTTCTTCGTCACAATGGGTTCTCTCGAATACCCCTTCGATGTCACTTAGCCATCGTTGGCACACTATTGGGTCAACCTCCCCATTATATATTGGTGGTTTACAGGCCATGAATTCCTTGTATGAACAAGGCTTTCGTCCTCCATGCCTTTCCTTTGCTAATTTTGAATCATCTTCCAATTTCTTGATTCTCTCTTCTACTATTGATAAAACTGTGTTTTGAATTTTATCAATAAAGCCCGCCAAACTGTTTTCGATCGCCTTTCCAACCTCTTCGGCAATCACTTCCCTCATTTGTTCGGTGACTCTTGGCACCGCATTATCATTACCTCCATCTGCCATCCCTATTTCTGAAATGTTTACATAAGTTGTTAAACATTCCATTTATAACACATGCTTTACTTGTTTTGATTCAATCAAGTTCACAACTTGATTTAATCGTTCTTGTTTTGATTCAATCAAGTTCATAGCTTGATTTAATCGTTCTTGTTTTGATTCAATCAAGTTCACAGCTTGATTTAATCGTTCTTGTTTTGATTCAATCAAGTTCACAGCTTGATTTAATCGTTCTTGTTTTGATTCAATCAAGTTCACAACTTGATTTAATCGTTCTTGTTTTGATTCAATCAAGTTCACAACTTGATTTAATCGTTCTTGTTTCATGCATTTCTTGTATTTAAGTGAGCTTACACACTCTTTTCATGCATATTTGTTCGTTTCTCATTCTTTACATAACACATAATTTATTAACAAAATAAGTTAATTCTTACCGGACGATCGATCAAGCTTGAACCGAACACTTACTGACAACCTTGAGCTCTGATTACCAACTTGTAACACCCTTAAATTTATACTTGAATATAAGTATAATTTTATACTAAAGATAATAGTTTAACATAAGTTTCAGAAGTATAATAAACCTTAGTCAACTAATAACTAGGTTGGAACATTCAAAAGTTGTTTGAAAAATTGTTTACAACCCATGAACAAAGTTTAAGTAAGATTAAAACATAGCGGAAGCTTCAAAAGTCGTGTTCGGTTCTTCAAAAGTTGCTTGATCGTCACCCGAAAGATCCACCTAATCACCTATGGTCAAAACCATTAAAACATTAGTTTTGACATTTATATATAGTATATAAACACAAGATTTAACATCACATTAGGAATAATAAAAATATAAAAACTTTTCTGGTTCCACCGTAACTTACGGTATCACCGTAAGTTACGGTGAGTCCTGGATAATTCCTAGTCCACCGTAAAACAGGAGGGGTTTACCGTAAACACCTGACCTACACCGTAAATTACGGTTCTACCGTAATTTACGGTAATCGCTGGAAATTCATGCTTTGTTTTGTTTGTTCATTTCACCAAGACCCCAACTCTCGGATTTCAGCTTTCTATGACACCGATACATTAAAACCTCGTATTTCTAATATGTTATATAATATTCAAGATCAACAATCAATCTATCATAATCCGGAGCATTAACCATGCCTTACTTGATTATCCGACCCATTTGGCTCGTCTACGGAATTCCTTCCTTTTTGACGACCACCAACGAGTTCTAACCAACTTTTGACCAAATATTCAATATAGCGATATCATCGCTTTATTTCATAGCAACCTTTATTCTAAAATTCAACTATGCATAATACAATGATCTAAATTTACTTAATGTAACGGGTCAAGTTACATACCTTAGCGTACGCCCTTCAACCGCGAATCACCACCGGCTTGTCCACTCGACGTTCCGGTATCTTGTCCTATAGAGTTCAATTCAAGACATGTTTAGAACTCTCTTTAGACCTCACTTCGCATAATATACCGAAACATCATAATTATGCGTTAAAGCTTTAAATTTCTATTTTTAAAGCCTTCTTTGAGGCATTTCAACAAACACTATGAGGGCAGAATTTCTACATCTTTCATATTCATGTTATAGCTTGCTAATTAGTTAATTTAACTTCAATAAAGCCATCATATAGCATTTAAACATCATACTTTTCTGAAATCACCATCTAAGTTCGAATTACACTAGAATAATCACTCTAAACCCTAGTGTTCATCATCATCATGTAAAACCCACAACCCACCTTCAAGGTGTTCATGGAATTTCCTGAATTTGGTCATGATTTCACATGAAATTGGCTAGGTTTCACTTCTAAACACCATATCAATTCTAATCTAACCAAATAACACACATGCAACATCAATTTTTCAGATTTTCCAAAATCATGAGAAATTCAAGTTAAGAGATTTCATCAGATTTTACATACCTTAGAATCCTCTTGCGATGAGGATTACAATTCTAGGTTCTAATTCCGATTTTGACTTGGATTGAGCCTTCAATTGATTGATTTAATGGAGTTTTAGGTTATTGAAGATGGGGGTGTCGCCCCTGCTCCTTCTTGGTCGACCAACACCTCTAAATGGGGTGTTTGGTTTATTATTTTTTTTTATCAAGTTTAGTTTCAAATTTAACAACTAAGGCCCCTCTACTTTGTTCAACATATCATTTAGTGGCTTTTAACCCTACTATAGGCTATTTTTAGTCATGTAACTAACTAGGTTAAAAGTTCCTAGTTAATAAATTCTCGTCTATTTATACTTTATAGTTCTAATATAAAGTTTTATATTTTCGGGGTGTTACAATAGATCTAAACATTTTCAAGGTTATAAGGATTGAAAGATGTTTTCCAACTTTCTTTCAACTCTTTTACACTCAATACACTCAAAACCGATAGAATCGGAGCTCATTCATGCATTCTACTCTTCTCTAGTGATGTGCCTGTTTGAGACCTGAATCCTATCAACGAGACAACTGATTTCTGGTTGAACATGAAACCACCCGTCACGACCAGTTAACTAATCGGATTGGGGTGATTCCCGTTCGATCGGATAGTCTGGGTCTGATGGAGTTTCCGTTGTTTGACACGTTGTCATACCGTCTCGAGCAAACCGCAAAACTTTTCAAAACTTAACAAATTTGTCGAACTTCAAGACGATCAGATTGTGGGATGGATTGCCGTCCGATCGGATTGCCATCCGATCGAGTAACCGTCCTACTGTGAACTTGTTCTCACCTGAGAAGACTCGCCAATCGGATCGCTATCTGATCGAACGACCGTTCGATCGATCGACCTGAAGGGTAGAGATATTTCTCTGTTTTCAAAATGCTGCAACGAAAACTTCAAGCCATCATACACAAACACATCCTTGCCAAACGAATGTCAATCCGACCGAATGGCCATCCGATCGGATGACCATCCGAACGGATTGACATCCGATCGAATGACCATCCGATCGGATTGCCATCCGATTGGATTACTGTTCGACACTTGGTTATTTTCACTGATTTATGCACCGCTCTTCGCTTGCTATCGTTAACTATTCAGGCTAATCACTCTAGCGCTCCCTTCAATCCATTACATCATCGCAATGAGTATACTCGATCCCTTTTTGCTTTATGCACTTTTGGGTGTTACATACGTTACTTATTCTAAATCACATCAACACACAACGCAACACTATTTATACGCTGACAGTTATTGCATGTTACTTGTTACTCGATGAATGCTTGTATGTTATGTTAACACAGTGATTGTTGTCTGACGCCTTAGCAACGATAGTACTATTTGTTTGGACTTTGCACCTATCATGAACAGGGGTTGTTAAGGTTACCTCTTCACGTGTCACAGTGGTGATATGTGTTGCACATTCTACAACTCGCAGTCTAGTCTGTGCATATTTCATTATCGATAACCTACTAGCTTCACACTATACATGTTACATGCTGGTTATGCGTAAATACTTCAAACTCTATTATACCTATTAAACTTGTATTCTCACCTTTACACTCTGTGTATTGACCTCTATTTTAACGTATGTGACAGGTGCTTAGGATGCTTTGCTTGTTACTTGCTGGAAATCAAGTTAGGATGGACTCTAGAAATAAAGACAATTTATTTATTTAAATCTGAGTTGTCGGAACATGTTTTGTTTTGAGATATCTATGTCTGTAATAATTGGTTACTTGATGGGTTATGGTATGGGACATAATATTAACTATCCGGTAATTTAGTTGTTATGGAATTTCTCTTGGCAATCTGTTTCGCTCAGTGGCGCGCCCCGATGTTTCCGTCATCGGTTGGGGTGTGACAGGTAAAACGTTTGCAGTCTGCGAACCACATCTGCAGCTGAAGAGGTGGATCAAACCTCTGCAAAAAGAAGACTGTTTGTTTTTTAACTTCTGCAAACTACTGAAATATAAATAAACTTTCATCTTTGATACATCTAGGGGCTGTTTGGCAACTTCTGAATGGTTAAGTGTTGAATCAGTAAGAGGTCTGAACCATTAAGTGTTGAACCAGTAAGAGGTCTGAACCATTAAGAGCCAGTATAATGCTTAACCATTCAGTGGAAAATTTCTGACCAATTCAGATTAGAGGTCTTAACCATTCAGACTCTGTATAAAACTTAACCATTCAGAGGCAAATGTCTGAACCATTCAGACATCTGCTCGCGAAACAAACAGTCTCAACCATTAACTGCTGAATCAGTAAGAGGTCTGAACCATTAAGAGCCTCATTAAGAGGTAAACAAACAGCCCCCTAATCTTGCAAAAGTGAAGCTTCATACACATGAATAAAAGACAAGGCAACATAACCAGATGAAGTGCATCAGCACATGTGATATTATTTATTATTACAATCTTCAAAAAAGTTGAACTTTTTTCAATATTATCAAGAAAATATATACCAACAAATATAAAAGCAACCACAACTAAAAGGAATGTAATTTCTATAATCTAAGTTTAGTTATGTAAATTCTATAATCTTATTAATCTCAGTACTCAAATATTCCTAATTCTGCAGAACAATGGATCATTAACCCTAAAATCATTCGAAATGAACAATTGAGCACCCATAGGTTACATTGAATTAACAAACAGAAAGGAAACCCTAAATAAATAGTAATGAGCTTACGGAAGGGGCAAAAGGATCGTTGGGGCGAAGTTGGCTGAAGTTGTGGGGGTCGAAAGAAGGCCAATTACCAACATCCCACGACCCCATTCAGCCTTGATGATTATAATCGCAGCAAATCGAAAGATAGATCGGAGAGGAGAAGCAACAGAAGGTGAGGTCGATGGAGATGTGGGGTGGCGGAGGAGGTGAAGGTGTCAGCTGGAGAAGTCGGAGGTGTCGCTGTGGAGAAGAAGGATGCTAGGGTTTTGGCTTTTGAGATGTGTTTTGAAAGAGCAGAGGTCTAGAAGAGGCTTGAAGATGTGAGGCCAGGTGTGTGCGAGGAAGAGGTTTAGAAGAGGTTTTTTTAATGAAATCACTTCCAAAAAACAAACACGCTGCAGACTCAAACGTCTGCGCATGATCAGTGTGGAACAGACATAAGAGGTTCGGAAGTGCTTTTCACATAAAAAAAACACCCCCTAACATTGTTACATAACGATAATAATATAAATATAATATATCTCTTATCATAGAAAAGGATGTCTTCTTGTGATTAATTTTCAACGTGAAAATAAATACTAAGATAAATTATATAGAGTAAATTACTTTTTGAGTTTCTTTGTTTTAGTGGTTTTAACCATATGAGTTCAAAAATTAAAAAGTTTAACGCTATGAGTCCTTAACCGCTCATTTTATAATGTCTTGAGTCCCTATTTTTTAGCGGTTTTAACCACTTGAGTCCAAAATCAAAAGTACAAGTGTTAAAAATTGGACTCAAAATATTATAAAATGAGGGGTTCAGGACTCAAACCGTTAAACTTTTTGATTTTGAATTCAAGTGGTTAAAACACTAAAACACAGTGACTTAAAAAGTAAGAGTAAATTTCTATTTTCGTCTTTAAGGTTTATCAATTTTAACTAGTTTAGTCCACAAATCTAATTTATAATAAATACAGCTCTGAAGTTTACATTTCTTAACGCTTTTCATCCAAATGCTTAACTTGGTTTGTTTTTTTATGTTAAGTCTTAGCTAATTGACCAGAATACCCTCAGGGACTGAAATGGAAGTTAATTCTTATATATAAAAATATTATATATATATTTAAAATTGTTTAATTTTATTATATATATATATATACATATTTAAAATTATATGTATATATATAAATCTAATTTATTGTTTAATGTTTAAGAATTTTAAGATTTTACAAAATTTAAATAATTTAACCTCTAAATAGATGTACCAAGAAAAGACATACACATAGAGATTATATATACCATAATAAATAACATAACATATATGGCCGAAAACAATCTCAAGGCAACGTATAGAAATTATTTAAAAGGTTTGATGAGTTCATGATAAAACATGGTATTCAAAGGAGTGGTTATCATAGTTGTGTCTTCAATTTATGTAATTGCTCATTAATCAATTTGGTACGATACGGCGGAGAACCAAACACACTAACAAAAACACCGTAAAGTGTATAATCATGTATTATTTAAACTAAAAAAATAAACCATGGCAATACCATACGCAAATAATATTTTTATAAGTTGTGTATTTTTATATGTAATTAGTTTTTACGAGTGCGTAATTATTGTGTGTAATTATATATATTAATTGCGTAACTATTTTACCTTAAGTGTAATATTATATATATATATATGTACACGCATATATATACATATAATTTATTTTAGAGGTTAGATTAATTAAACTTTGTAACATCCCAAAAATTTTAAACATTAAACAATAACTTAGATATATATACATATAAATTTTAAATAGATATAATATTTTATATATAAGAATTTTAAACAACAAACATTATACAATTTAAATATGTATATATATATATATACACACACATATATATATATTTTTATATAAGAATTAACCTCCGTTTCAGTCCCTAGGGATATTCTGGTCAATTAGCCAAGAATTAAATGAAAAAGCAAACCAAGTTAGCCATTTGGATGAAAAACGTTAAGAAATGCAAACCTTAGGGCTAGTTTTGTTATAAATTAGTTTTTTAGACTAGACTAGTTAAAATGGACAAACCTCAGGGACGAAAACAGAAATTAACTCTATATATATATATATAGGGCCGGGATTTAGAGAAAACGGTGAAAAGTGTGAGAACGGTGAGAACGCTTATCGATCGTCCGATCAAAACAATCTATGGACTAGATTGGTGCAGTGGCGTTTTTGTAAATAACATCAATTTTATTACGTGGACGCGCTTCAGTATGGGTAAAAGGGTCTTTTGACTTCTCCACACAAAATGCCATCTGATGAAATAAAACGCCAAAAACAAAAATCACAGACCATTCCCAGTAAAAACGCCATTATATATAAAACGCCAAACTTAATTAGAGTAAAAACCAGCCTAAAGAAACCGCCAAAAAAATCCTATATATACGACATCTCAGACCTTCAATTAAAAACACACACAAAAACCCAAACGCCATATTTCATATATCTCATTCGCATTAGAAACACCAAAAAACCCAAACATCAAATACCTTCTAACCCAAAACGTTTTTTTTTTATATTCAGTTGGTTGTCTGTAAGATTTCGCACAATGAAATGGACAAAATCCTTAAGTGAGGATGTTCTCCATTTCATTTAGTAAAAATGTTATTGACTAATCCTCAACTTTCATCCAATTTATAACGCCAAAACATATAAAAACATTATTGAGCTTTGTTTTCAATAAAGTTTAGTTGTATGGGGTGGACAACATTGTCAGTTATCTTTCTTAACCGAGGATTAACAATGTTGTCCATCTCATACAGCAAAACATTATTGATTTTAGCATGATCAAATTTTGAGGTTTAAGGTGCTCTTATTTCGTGGCATTCTTTTTATCGGTAAAACGCCAAAAAAGTTAAAAAATCAAACATCGTTCATTGGGAAATTCAAGATTGTTGGATGAAAGGTCTAAACTCAATAACATTTTGCTGCATGAGATGGACAAATCTTCAAGAAAAAGATCCTGATGTCAGACTGTGTGCTTCCAAACAGCCACACAAAAAACTACTTGAAAAACAAAAAAACAAAATAAATCATACGAAAGTCGAACCAGCCAGTTAACATGATTCAAAAAAGAAGAAAGAGACTGGTGACAGTGAAGATTTGGAAGATCAATTGTTTATGTATTCTTTTTTTTATTTTCCTTTTCCGTTGATTGTTATATAATAAAAACGCCTTATATAATAAAAACGCCAAAACAGCCAAAATGGTTGTTTAAACGCCAAACTCCCAAACTATAATAAAATTACTTTGAAAAAGTATTATAAAAAAGCCAAAAAAATAAAAAATAAAAAATAAAAAATAAATAACAAACTTGAAAATGTAACTATAAACAGAAAATAAAAATCTGTAATACTGAAGATAGGAAAAATTTATTATATTAGAATCTAAAACGCCAAACTTGAAAGATGGGACGTGTTACAGACTTCAGAGATAAAGCTTATCAAAAACAATAATTACAAACAGTAACTGAAAGGTCGAATACTTTATTATAATAATGCACCGCCCAACTTAGGCGCCGAAAACACATCCTATAAAATGATAGGAATCAGCAACTACCATTTGATCAAACAAAAAAAAACTAACGCCAATACTACTAAATACCACTCACTGAAAAACGCCAAAAAATTAAAAAAAAATCAAAGATTGCTAATATGCTTTCTTGGATATTCATAATTGTTCTTCGTGAAGTTTCACTGAATGAAATATTATTAGAAGGGAGTAACTCAGAAAGATTTTGCTGCATGAGATGGACAAAAATTCAAGAAAAAGATACAGATGCCAGTCATATGGCATTTTGAATTTTTTGTTCTTGAAGAAAGTTTGGATGACGAGAAGAGATAAATGACACTGAAGAGTGGGTTGATTATAAAGATGAAGATCAAGATAAAGAAAAAGCGAAAAACCCACTCACACGTCATAGATCTATGTCCTCAAACATTCACAAAAAAAGCCAGTTCAGCAGACGAGCAGGCAAAATAATCAAACCAATGGGTTTGTAAGTTTTACATAAAACGTCATATATTTGGTGACAGTTCTAGTACTATTAAAGAAGAGAGAGACTGATGACAGTGAAGATTGGGAAGAGAGATCCGATTAGGATTTTTAATTTATTTTCTTCGCTTGTATTTTTTTTCCTGTGGTTGAAATATAATCTAACATGAGTAAAACGCCAAGATAACACAAAGGCCAAAATGTTTATAAAAAATAATAAAACAATGGGGCATCTTGTTTAAAACGCCTTGGAAAACGCCATTCAGATAGATTTCCTGACCCCCTGGGTTCCAATGGCATACGATTTGAATAAACGCCATAAACGCCAAAATGTTAATACAATGAAACCATTAAACGCCATTAAATATTGAATTTGATTAACGCCAAAAATCTTAAACCCCAAAAACTAAAACAATATTGGGAAAAGCGGAACTGGAAAAGCAGAATATGAAAGGACAAAAAAGCCCCTCCGCCCTTTTCTAAGCGGCGTGACACGTGTTGGGCCAGGAAGCGTTCTCACCGTTCTCACACTTTTGAGCGTTTTCTCCGGAACCCGTTTCTCTCTCTCTCTCTCTCTCTTTCTATATATATATATATATATATAGGGGAAGGTTCATTGGGGAACACTAAAAAAGTGGGGAACAGCGGGGAACCGATTCAAACGAACTCCGATTGGACTCATTCTAGCGTCGTTGGAACCGGCTCGTCGAACCCTAACTAAGATCTCATAACCCTAAACCCTAAATCCTAACTCCTAAACTCTAAACCCTAAAGCTAAAAATAAGGCTAAAACTGTCACACCCCGATATTTCCACATATTACCGGTGGGCTCGGCGGGGAGTATCGTGACGTAGTTGATATCATCATAGTCAAAACACACAATATAATAGCACTGCGGAAGGCTTGGTGAATAAACTATTACAAACCATCTGAGTGTTCGAGTGTATGAATAATACAGACTGGAATGTAATAAGATCCACAGGCGGATCATAAAAGTACAAAGAAACAAAAACAACAGACTTCAGGTATCTATGGATTTGCAAGATCCTCTTATGACACCTATAGCTCCAGCCTATTATGAGAGGTACCTGTCAAATCAGTCTTTAAGAAAATACGTCAGTTTACACTGGTAAATACAATTAACTGACTCTTTTATAAACATTTATGAAAATTGATTTAAATGCACATGGCACGAATCTTTTTATAACTTGGGACAATTATTTAAATATAATCTCTTATACAGATTTACATGTTTGTCTTACAATTGGGGCCGGTTGGAAGCCGGTCGTGATTAACCGACTCACCACTTATAGAACCCACAAAGGAGTTATCCCCAACATGTGGGTTTATAAATTATTTTAGCATTTGCATCTGTCAGGTGGATGCCTACACCCCGTGCATAGGTCGTGGCCATTTTAAATGAAATGAGCCGAGGATATCCAGGACACGGTCAGATTAACCCCCAATGTTTATGTTATCAAACAAGACATATTAAAACGGGTTATGCAAATTTATTAACCACAATCCGATTAAATTATTTCATACCCGACCAAGTGGTATTATTATAATACCATATCCCAAGCCCGTATAAGGGAAAATAAGTTAAAAGTATTTACCTGATGCTAGCAGTAAAATCCTAAAGCTTTTTGAAGGTACCTTCTACCGGAAGCTATTTAATCTGTATGGAAGGTGTATTAACCTATTAGGATGCTAACGGGTCTTTAATTCAGTCAAGGACTTAGACCGGCTAGCTAGAAGGAAACTTTACGGTTCTAAACGCTAGATTAAGTGGAGACCGGAATAGAATGTGGTTTAGACCCGACAAGCTTGGATACTTGTATAATATGGGCAAACTAAACACATTCTGGGATTTGAGGATTTAATGATAAGGTTTGACCCGTTTCGGCTATTTTATGTAAACTAGTCACATATGCCGATCCGAACACATAAACGCGTAACGGGTAACCAAATAAATTATATACAGGTCTTAATCATTATTATGCTCAAAATATGTTAATACATCAGTGAGATATTAACATATATGCCTAAAAAGTAATTTAAATCAAAATAAGTCCCATAAGGGCATTTTGGTAATTTTAATGCCCATAAAAGAGTTTAATTGTGCAACTGAGTTTCAGGTCCAATTAAATCAGTAAAAATATGTATTTTTATATGTTATATCAGTAGGATATTTTATATATGTGAAATTTATCTTATATAACCAAACTATGTCCCGTAGGGGCATTTTGGTAATTTTTACATAGGCTTTAAAGGTCAAAATGACTTCTGAGTTTAAAAACTTTGGCTTACTGTTTAATTATATAAATTAACTTAAAACATCAGTGGGTAATAAATTTTATATGCTAAAAATAGTTTTGACCCATACTAGATGCTTAAAACGCTTAAAAGTTGGTTTAAAGGGGTATTCGGGTTAAAATAGGAAATCTGAGTTTTTGATCAGTTTATAAAGTTCAAAATACTTTATTTATCATATGAAATCAGTAGCAAAAGGTTGGGTATTAAAAAGTTATGTAAAACTCATTTTATGCATGAAAAGGGTAAAACCGACAATTACCGAAATCAAGTTATAATCCTATGTTATGCTCAGCCTAAAAATAATTAAAAATCTTCAAAAATCCCAAAATATTATTTTACATCAGTAGGTACTAAGTTTGATGCCAAAAATTGGGTTTATATAGGCTTTATGCTAATTACACCATTTAAATAATAAAAAGCTCCTTAATTACGCTATTGAGCATAACTCCAATTCTAGACCTCAAATTGATGTCAAATTTTTAGGACATGTCTAAATATCAGTAGCAAAGGTGTTAGTCCAATCACATTGTTAAAAATCTCAGTTGTATGTAAATAGGGCATTTATGGCATTATTAAGCATAATTATGATCAAGTGCATATAATTCAAGCCACTAGGCACCATGCAATATAACTCCAGAGGGTTATACTACTAAGTAATGTGGTCCTAATGGAAACTTAAAACATGGAAGTATTAAGCTTAAACGGGTCAGAACTGAAAGTCAAAGCAAAAGTCAAGCTTTTGCGACTTTCGGTTATAAACTGACCTTAGACTATTAATTGTCGGGTTAGGACTGATAAAACATGATTTAATATTAATTACCAAGTCATTAGAATGTTAAAATATAATTTAGAACCCCTGGTTTATTAATTTTAATCATTTTCAAACATTCTGTCCAGTTTGACTTTTTGTCAAACTACTTTGACCCGACAATTGACTAGTCAAACGAGATAATTAGGAGGTGCCCTTTTAAGGGTTAATCACCTACACTAATGTGGTTCTATAACCACTTTCAATTTGATCAGTGGTTAAACCATACGTAATTAAAACGAAAGTCAAACTAATTTTACGATAAGTTTGACTTTAGAGTAATTAAGCTAATTAAAACGATTAAACAAGTAATTAGAGGCTTACTAAAGGTCCTAGCTAACTTTTCTACACTTCAAAGTCTTCTCCTTGTCCTAAGCAAGCTCCAGATGTTGTTGATGAACAAATGTTGCAAGTGAGCAAATGAACTCAAGAACTAGCTTTCTTATATAGTGAAGTCCTTGGATCTAGATCACTTCCAGGTGTAATGGGACATCCTAGGATCACCCCAAGTGTCCTAGCTAATGAATTAAACCGACTTGTAGCTCCCTAGGTCGATAACTTTGAGGTTAAGGCGGTGGAGCAGGCCAAACCCGCACCTGTCAACATTTTTCTGATACTGGGGACCTCAGGCGGGCCGCGTAAGACTTAAGGGCTGTCTTACGCGGGCCGCGTGGACCGGGTTAACTGGCAAAACAAGTTTCAATCTTGGCAACTTTAGTCCCTGCTCGTTTTTAACCCTTTTTAACCTCGTTGTTGACATGTAGGGCCCTTGTAGTCAGTATGTTGAAGCTCTAGGATGAATAAACTAACTTCGTTAGGCTTCAGTTCGTTAAATACCTCTATGAAAGCAAGTTTCATCAAGTTGACACTTTTGGCCCAAAGTCTTGAAAACCTGCTTAACGATCTCGAAACCACGTGAAATTCATACCACTTATTCTTAAGAGTATATTTGAATATTTCGAAGCCTCGGTTTCATTAAAAGGTTACTCAGAGGTCAGAATCGACATGTTGACACGTTTAACCATTGTAATTTAATAATCTTCCGATTATTTTTATACACGGCTTCTTATATCCAATCAATCAGTCGTTTAAAAATATATTCATCGTGTATGGTCATTCAGAGGAACAAGTTTGGCATGTTGACACTTTTAGTCCCTGTGGTTTCTTAGATTCATTGTTTGACAACTTTGGTCCTTCAAACTAAATCTTTCACACCTTTAGAGTTTAGGACACGTGTCTTTACATAATTTGTCACGTTTTTACGTGGTTTTACATCCTCACCCCCTTAAAAGAAATCTTGACCCTGAGATTTACTGGAATAAGTGAGGGTACTTTTGTCGCATAGTGGACTCAACTTCCCACTTATATTCGGGACCTCTACGGGCTTCCCATTTGACCTTTACTATAGGTACATGCTTTCTTCGGAGCTTTTTAACTTGTCGATCCTCGATCGATATAGGTCTTTCAACAAATCTCAAGCTTTCATCAATTTGTACGTCTTTATGAGACATACCCAGTGATTCGTCGGCTAGGCATTTCTTGAGATTACAAATGTGAAACACATTATGAATTCCATTCAGCTCCTCAGGAAAGTTTAGCTTATAAGCTACACTGCCGACACATTCGATAATCTCGAATGGTCCAATATATCTAGGGCTTAACTTACCCTTCTTGCCAAAACGCATTACACCTTTCCAGGGTGACACTTTCAATAGAACTTTATCGCCTATCTCAAACTTTAGAGGTTTTCACCTCTCATCAGCATAACTTTTCTGCCTATCCCTGGCAGCTTTTAGGCGATCACGAATCTGGACAATCTTGTCCGTTGTTTCAAGGACTATATCAGGTCCTGATAACTGAGTTTCTCCTACTTCTGCCCAACAGACAGGCGTTCTGTATTTCCTACCATATAATGCCTCAAAAGGCGCAGCCTGAATGCTTGTATGGTAGCTATTGTTATAGGAAAACTCGATCAATGGCAGGTGGTCATCCCAACTACCACCTAAATCAATAACACATGCACGAAGCATGTCTTCTAAAGTTTGAATTGTACGCTCACTCTGTCCATCCGTCTGTGGATGGTAAACAGTACTAAAACTCAAACGTGTGCCCAAAGATTGTTGGAAACTTTTCCAAAAATGAGAGGTGTATCTAGTATCTCTATCAGAGATAATAGCCACTGGTACGCCATGAAGGGCTACAATCTTATCCACATATAATTGGCTAACTTATCGGAGCTATGAGTCTCCTTAATGGGTAAGAAATGTACTGACTTAGTCAGTCTATCAACTATAACCCATATTGTATCATTTCCATGCCTGGTTTTAGGTAACTTGGTTATGAAATCGATGGTTACCATCTCCCACTTCCATGTGGGGAGTTCTGGTTGTTGAAGCAGACCTGATGGCTTTTGATGTTCAGCTTTAATCTGAGCACATGTCAGGCACTTAGCTACATGTGTGGCAATAGATTTCTTCAAACCTATCCACCAAAAATTAGCCTTCAAATCATGATACATTTTGTCACCACTAGGGTGAACTGAGTACTTGGAGTTGTGGGCTTCCTGGAGGATTATATCTCGTAGTCCCCCTTGAATAGGAACCCAAATCCTTCCGTTCATCCTGAGAATTCCATCCTTCCCAGGTGCTAACTGTTCAGCAGTTATACCTAACTTTTCATTTGGAAGATTATCTTCCAAAACAGCATCCTTCTGTGCAGCTAATAGTCTTTCATTCAGACTATTCTTCAACTCAATGCTCTTGGCATTGATCCTAATTGGTTTAACTCTTTCCTTTCGGCTTAGAGCATCTGCGACCACATTCGCTTTACCAGGATGGTAGTGAATTTCGCAATCATAGTCATTTAAGGTTTCCATCCAACGGTGCTGTCTCATATTGAGCTCTTTTTTATTGAATAAATGTTGGAGACTTTTGTGATCAGAGAAGATCACGCATTTTGTTCCATACAAATAATGTCTCCATAACTTTAGTGCGAATACAACGGCACCCAACTCCAAATCGTGGGTGGTGTAATTCTTCTCATGCACTTTTAATTATCGTGATGCATAGGCAATCACCTTACCTCGTTGCATAAGCACACAACCCATCCCAGTGTGTGATGCATCACAGTATACAACAAACTCTTCAATTCCATCGGGTAGAGACAATACCGGAGCATTGCTCAACTTCTGCTTAAGAATCTCAAAGGATTCTTGTTGTTTCGGACCCCAATCAAATTTTACATTCTTACGGGTCAAGGAAGTTAATGGTGCTGCTATTCTTGAGAAGTTTTCGATGAATCTTCTATAGTAACTAGCCAAACCTAGAAAACTTCGGATTTCAGTAGGAGTCTTGGGTGCTTCCCAATTCATTACGGCTTCTACCTTAGCGGGATCAACTTGGATTCCACGCTCACTGACAACATGTCCAAGGAATTAGACTTCGCGAAGCCAGAACTCGCACTTGGAGAATTTAGCATACAATTTCTCCTGTCGAAGCAATCCTAAAATGCATCGAATGTGCTTCTCGTGATCAATTTGATTACGAGAGTAGATAAGTATGCCATCGATAAAGACGAAGACAAATTTATCTAACTATGGCTTGCAGACTCTATTCATGAGATCCATGAATGCTGCTGGCACATTTGTGAGTCCGAAAGGCATTACTAAAAACTCAAAGTGTCCATATCTCGTTCTGAATGTCGTCTTAGGTACATCTTCAGTTCTTACTTTAAGTTGATGATACCCAGATCTCAAATCAATCTTCGAGAAGTAGCTTGCCCCTTGGAGTTGATCGAACAAGTCGTCGATCCTGGGCAAGGGATAACGATTCTTGATCGTTACTTTATTCAATTCATGATAATCAATGCATAAGCGCATTGATCCAACCTTCTTTTTCACAAATAATATTGGAGCTCCCCAAGGTGAAGAACTAGGTTGTATGAAACCTTTCTCCAATAGTTCATCCAATTGAGTTCTGAGCTCTTTCATTTCTGTAGGCGCTAGACGATAAGGAGCTCGTGCTATAGGTGCTGATCCTAGGAGAATGTCTATCCTGAACTCTACTTGCCTCTCCGGAGGTAATCCAGGTAATTCATCAGGAAAGACATCAGGATATTCAGAGATAATTGGAATATCTTCAATTTTAGGCTTAGGATCATTTACAGTCACTTGTGCCATGTAAATGACACATCCACTTTTCATACACTGCGATAACTTGAGAATAGACACATTGCTAGGCAACCCGTATTGTGTGTCTCCTTGAATAGTGACGGATTCGCCAGAAGGGGTTTTGATAATAACTAGCTTTTTATCACAGGAAATTTGGGCTTGGTTATGCGACAACCAATCCATGCCTAAAACTATATCAAACCCAGCCAATTTCATTGGCAAGAGAGATAGTGGGATAGAATGGTTCTTAATGGATATAGAACATCCATCAAGAAGAGTGGAAGCTGTTTATAAGGTACCATCAGCAAGCTCTACCTCATATTTTATGTCTAGAGTCTTAATAGGCAGATTCAATAACTTACAGAACTTATGGTCTACAAAAGACTTATCAGCACCGGAATCAAATAAGACTCTAGCATAATTATTATTGACGAGGAAGGTACCTGTTATGACGTTCTCGTCATTCACCGCTTCCCTAGCTTGCATCTGGAAAACTCTCACGTTGTTCTTCTTTGCCTCCTCGGGCTTCTTTGCATTCTTGGGGTAATTGGTTTTGATGTGCCCCTTTTCATTGCAACCATAGCAAGTTGCATCCTTTATATTTTGGCACTCAACAGACTTGTGCCCTTTCTTTTTACAGATCCCACATGGTTTGGCCTGTGGGTCTTGGTTGCATTTTCCAAAATGCCTTTTGTTGCAAGTCATACACCTGGGCTTGTCACTTGACTGCCCCTTTTTGGAACCAAAGTTCCCTTTGCCCTTTTTGTTTGACTGGGGAGACTTATCTTCCTCTCTCTTCCTCTCTCTTCCTCTTCCCCTCATCAGTGGTTTTCTTTGCCCTACTCCTCACAACATCAAGAGTGAGGGACAAAGATAGATCCACAACGGACCTATAAATGGCTGGCTTTGAAGCCTTAACGTTCCCTTTTACTTCGGGGGCCAAACCATCGATGAAACGCGCAATGCGTTTGGGTTCAGGAGTGACTAGATATGGTACAAGCCTTGACATTGAATTGAAGCTAGTCACATAGGATCTACAATCCAGATCCTTCATTACCAGGGTGAGGAAATCTGATTCAATCCTCTCAACCTCGTGTTGAGGGCAGTAAGTGTCCTTTACAATATCTACAAACTTCTCCCAAGAAAGATTATACAAGTGAACCTTCCCTGTAGACTGCACTAAAGCTTTCCACCATGTGAGGGCATCTCCCTTAAAGGATTGTGATACAAACATAACCACATCCTCCTTAGCACATCCGCTGATGTCTATTACAGTCTCCATCTCATCTAACCATTTCATACAATCAATCGCTCCCTTTTCTCCAGTAAAATCCCTAAGCTTACAGGAGACAAAGTACTTGTAGGTACAACCCTTGGTGTACCTAGGAGTTGGCTTGAGGACTATCTGCCTCTTGGGTTCACTACCCTGGTTAGATGAGTGCTGAGACTCACTTTTCTTATTAGTATGGGGTTGAGAATGGGATTTTGACTGAGTTTGAGACCTAACAATACTAGGCTCTTTAAACTTAGAATCTACCGCTTAAGAAACTGCTGCGGTGATCATTGCTTGCAGTTCGGCACCAGTGATATTAATCCTGGTGTTGTTGCCTTCTGTAGGATGACTGTTTGCTTCATCCGAGCCAGCCATTTCTGAATACTATATCAAACATAGATGATATATTTAATTTACACATTAGATCATCGCATTGATGACTAGATGGTCATGGTATTATTTAAACCATATAGACCATAAAAATAATAATATTCAAAGAAGTATAATTCTTTACATTTTTATTGGACAGAGGAATATAAATCACACTGTCAATGTCATGAAGATATATTCATATTACACAAAGCTCGTCTTGAATGACATTTAGATGGCACAAAGCCTTGTCACAAGGACGATTATAATCATTGCTTTCTTTAAGGGTCGAACAAAGTTCATCGCCTTTTTGACAAGAAGTTTATAAATAGAACTTTCATTGTCATTATTACACCTTTGCTTATAAGCATACATCTCTAATGAATGTTATGGTGTATACATCATATTGATGTTTATTAGCCATGATTCATGATGACCATATAGGCTAAAAAAATAATGGCTTGGAAAAATCCAAGTACATTAGGAAGATTGTGTGATTTCTCGTACCGCACAATTCAGGATTGTTAACATGGTTTCAGATGTTAACAGAGAGTCATTATCTTAAAAAGGTTATACCATCATAGCCATTTAATATTTTGGCTAGGTTATACCTCTAAGAGTTTCTTAGGCGGATGAAATAAAATTTGAAATGAAGTAGCATGATATAGTAAAATACATATTTAAAATCAAAATAACTTCATTAACTATGAAACGATTACAACATTGCCCAAAAAAGGGACTTGAGAAAAACACACAAACTGCCCACGCAGGGGCTACTGAAAAACACTGCCCACGCAGGGGCTACTGAAACAGAAATAAGTCCACGCAGGGACTTGGTACATGGAAACAAAATAAATGTCCTCGCAGGGACTTTATTACATGACAAACAATATCCTACTTCTTCTTGCCCTTAAGAAGGTTCATAAGACCCTTGACAAAGCCATTGTGCTTCTTCTTAGTTTCATGGGTCTCATGTTCAACCCTGTCTAACCTCTCTAAAATCTCTTGAGTTTGCTGCTGCTGAAATAGAGGAGGTTGTTGATATGGCGGGTATTGAAAATCCTGCGCCGGGTATCCAGTGGGATCAACTGGAGGGTAAGAAGAAAGGTTAAAGATGATGGTATTGTGCAGCTGTAAGGTACGGATCATGAGTCCCATAGTCAGATGGGTATCCAGACGGATTATACCCAGATGATCCTGGGTATGTCGGGATCGGGTTGTCAAAACCCAACGGTGGCTGTAGTGGTGCGTGTGAAACTGGCCGAAGGTTGACTTCCGGCACCGTGTGAGAGGGTTCACCCAACTGAGGGTCTTCTGGGATAGGAGGATACAAACTTGAGCCACGAGGAGATGCAAACCGTGGTCCCCCACATATGGACATTCTAGCGTTTCTCCTCCGCCTTGGCGGCTCGGGAGGCTGTTGAGGTGGTTCCTCAACTGGCAAGGGTGGTGGGGTAACAGCTCGAAGCTGTGGTTCATCCAAGGGAGGTTGGACTGGGGAGTTATGGTATGAAGGTGTAAAGAACCAGTCATACTGACCCATCCTCTCCTGGAATGAGTCGGGCCCATGATACGGTGATCCCTGAAATGGGGAACCGCTTGAGATACTTATTGGGTGGCCTGGTGTTCCTGTTTGCAAATCCGGGTCCGGGTCATCGTCCATCTCCATTTCCTGAGAAAAGTGATCCTCAGGCCCCAAAGGGTTGTACCCCAAAAAGTCGTTAACATAAGCTTTTGGATTAAATTGTGCAGGTGAGTAAGTGGAATCTGAATGATGAAAAGGATGAGATTGAAAAGAGTGATGTGATTGGTTTGAATGATGAGTTCCCTGTGAAAGAGGGGAATGATGGGGTTCGATAGGAATGGGCAACCCAAAATAAGGAGGGCCAGACGGTGAGGATCCCAGCGAGACAGAATGTCTTGCTGGTTCAAAGCTATGGCTCCAATTATCCTTGGAGTCGGAGCCAGAAAGCGAGTCGGATGGTGTACGCCTGTGGGAGGGTCCCGTGCTGCTAGACGGTCCTCCACGCATGGGTCCTTTGCCTTTTCCTCTTACTCTAGGTGGCATTCTTCCAAGCAATAACCTGTCAAGACAAGTAACTATAATAAAACAATAAAAGGAAAGTTAAGAGTAAAATCCTAGGTCATTTTCCTAGACTCGAGAGTCTAAGGAATGTGCTTATTGTGTCATTGAGATTAAACACAAAAGGTTAGTGTTTAATTCACTCAATGTTGGCTCTGATACCAACCTGTCACACCCCGATATTTCCACATATTACCGGAGGGCCCGGCGGGGAGTATCGTGACGTAGTTGATATCATCATAGTCAATACACACAATATAATAGCACAGTGGAAGGCTTGGTGAATAAACTATTACAAACCATAATGTCTGAGTGTTCGAGTGTATGAATAATACAGACTGGAATGTAATAAGATCCACAGGCGGATCATAAAAGTACAAAGAAACAAAAACAACAGACTTCAGGTATCTATGGATTTGCAAGATCCTCTTATGACACCTATAGCTCCAGCCTATTACGAGAGGTACCTGTCAAAACAGTCTTTAAGAAAATACGTCAGTTTACACTGGTAAATACAATTAACTGACTCTTTTATAAACATTTATGAAAATTGATTTAAGTGCCCATGGCACTAATCTTTTTATAACTTGGGACAATTATTTAAATATAATCTTGTATACAGATTTACATGTTTGTCTTACAATTGGGGCCGGTTGGAAGCCGGTTGTGATTAACCGACTCACCACTTATAGAACCCACAAAGCAGTTATCCCCAGCATGTGGGTTTATATATTAATTTAGCATTTGCATCTGTCAGGTGTATGCCTACACCCCGTGCATAGGTCGTGGCCATTTTAAATGAAATGAGCCGAGGATATCCAGGACACGGTCAGATTAACCCCCATTGTTTATGTTATCAAACAAGACATATTAAAATGGGTTATGCAAATTTATTAACCACAATCCGATTAAATGATTTCATACCCGACCAAGTGGTATTATTATAATACCATATTCCAAGCCCGTATAAGGAAAAATAAGTTAAAAGTATTTACCTGATGCTAGCAGTAAAATCCTAAAGCTTTTTGAAGGTACCTTCTACCGGAAGCTATTTAATCTGTATGGAAGGTGTATTAACCTATTAGGATGATAACGGGTCTTTAATTCAGTCAAGGACTTAGACCGGCTAGCTAGAAGGAAACTTTATGGTTCTAAACGCTAGATTAAGCGGAGACCGGAATAGAATGTGGTTTAGACCCGACAAGCTTGGATACTTGTATAATATGGGCAAACTAAACACATTCTGGGATTTGAGGATTTAATGATAAGGTTTGACCCGTTTCGGCTATTTTATGTAAACTAGTCACATAAGCCGATCCGAACACATAAACGCGTAACGGGTAACCAAATAAATTATATACAGGTCTTAATCATTATTATGCTCAAAATATGTTAATACATCAGTGAGATATTAACATATATGTTCAAAAAGTAATTTAAATCAAAATAAGTCCCATAAGGGCATTTTGGTAATTTTATTGCCCATAAAAGAGTTTAATTCTGCAACTGAGTTTCAGGTCTGATTAAATCAGTAAAAATATGTATTTTTATATGTTATATCAGTAGGATATTTTATATATGTGAAATTTATCTTATATAACCAAACTATGTCTCGTAAGGGCATTTTGGTAATTTTTACATAGGCTTTAAAGGTCAAAATAGACTTCTGAGTTTAAAAACTTTGGCTTACTGTTTAATTATATAAATTAACTTAAAACATCAGTGGGTAATAAGTTTTATATGCTAAAAATAGTTTTGACCCATACTAGGTGCTTAAAACACTTAAAAGTTGGTTTAAAGGGGTATTCGGGTTAAAATAGGAAATCTGAGTTTTTGATCAGTTTATAAAGTTCAAAATACTTTATTTATCATATGAAATCAGTAGTAAAAGGTTTGGTATTAAAAAGTTATGTAAAACTCATTTTATGCATGAAAAGGGTAAAACCGACAATTATCGAAATCAAGTTATAATCCTATGTTATGCTCAGCCTAAAAATAATTAAAAATCTTCAAAAATACCAAAATATTATTTTACATCAGTAGGTACTAAGTTTGATGCCAAAAATTGGGTTTATATAGGCTTTATGCTAATTACACCATTTAAATAATAAAAAGCTCCTTAATTACGCTATTGAGCATAACTCCAATTCTAGAACTCAAATTGATGTCAAATTTTTAGGACATGTCTAAATATCAGTGGCAAAGGTGTTAGTCTAATCACATTGTTAAAAATCTCAGTTGTATGTAAAAAGGGCGTTTATGGCATTATTAAGCATAATTATGATCAAGTGCATATAATTCAAGCCACTAGGCACCATGCAATATAACTCCAGAGGGTTATACTACTAAGTAATGTGGTCCTAATGGAAACTTAAAACATGGAAGTATTAAGCTTAAACGGGTCAGAACTGAAAGTCAAAGCAAAAGTCAAGCTTTTGCGACTTTCGGTTATAAACTTACCTTAGACTATTAATTGTCGGGTTAGGACTGATAAAACATGATTTAATATTAATTACCAAGTCATTAGAATGTTAAAATATAATTTAGAACCCCTGGTTTATTAATTTTAATCATTTTCAAACATTCTATCCAGTTTGACTTTTTGTCAAACTACTTTGACCCGACAATTGACTAGTCAAACGAGATAATTAGGAGGTGCCCTTTTAAGGGTTAATCACCTACACTAATGTGGTTCTATAACCACTTTCAACTTGATCAGTGGTTAAACCATACGTAATTAAAACAAAAGTCAAACTAATTTTATGATAAGTTTGACTTTAGAGTAATTAAGCTAATTAAAACGATTAAACAAGTATATAGAGGCTTACTAAAGGTCCTAGCAAACTTTTCTACACTTCAAAGTCTTATCCTTGTCCTAAGCAAGCTCCAGATGTTGTTGATGAACAAATGTTGCAAGTGAGCAAATGAACTCAAGAACTAGCTTTCTTATATAGTGAAGTCCTTGGATCTAGATCACTTCCAGGTGTAATGGGACATCCTAGGATCACCCCAGGTGTCCTAGCTAATGAATTAAACCGACTTGTAGCTCCCTAGGTCGATAACTTTGAGGTTAAGGCGGTGCAACAGGCCAAACCCGCACCTGTCAACATTTTTGTGATACTGGGGACCTCAGGCGGGCCGTGTAAGACTTAAGGGCTATCTTACGCGGGCCGCGTGGACCGGGTTAACTGGCAAAACAAGTTTCAATCTTGGCAGCTTTAGTCCCTACTCGTTTTTAACCCTTTTTAACCTCGTTGTTGACATGTAGGGCCCTTGTAGTCAGTATGTTGAAGCTCTAGGATGAATAAACTAACTTCATTAGGCTTCGGTTCGTTAAATACCTCTATGAAAGTAAGTTTCATCAAGTTGACACTTTTAGCCCAAAGTCTTGAAAACCTGCTTAACGATCTCGAAACCACATGAAATTCATACCACTTATTCTTAAGAGTATATTTGAATATTTCGAAGCCTCGGTTTCGTTAAAAGGTCACTCAGAGGTCAGAATCGACATGTTAACACGTTTAACCCTTTTAATTTAATAATCTTCCGATTATTTTTATAAACGGCTACTTATATCCAATCAATAACTCGTTTAAAAATATATTCATCGTGTATGGTCATTCAGAGGCACAAGTTTGGCATGTTGACACTTTTAGTCTCTGTGGTTTCATAGATTCATTGTTTGACAACTTTGGTCCTTCAAACTAAATCTTTCACACCTTTAGAGTTTAGGACACGTTTCTTTACATAATTTGTCACGTTTTTACGTGGTGTTACAAAAACCTAAGCTAAAACGTAAAATCTAAACTATAAACCCTAAAATCTAAACCCTAAAGGCTAAACCTAAAGCTAAACCCTAAAGCTAAACCATAAACCCTAAACCCTAAAGCTAAACCTAAACCATAAAGCTAAACCCTAAAGGCCAAACCCTAATATATTTAGGGTTTGGGGGTTATGATTTAGGGTTTATGGTTAAGAGATCCTAGTTAGGTGTAACACCTCGAAAATTCACATCCTATAATGTGTAGACACGTGTCGTAAGTTTAAACGTGTGAAAGAATATTATGAAAGGACTAAAGTTGACAAACATGGAAAGTATGTGAATATACGTATTCTAAGTGTCAACAGTGAATAAATATAATGTGCATTAACCCTACATGGTGCTCATACCTTCAAACGAATAAATCATGGATCATACGAAGCTAAAAGTGAGAGATTACAAACTACAGGGGCTAAATGTGTCAACATGTTTAAATTATACCTCTGAGTGACCTTTTGACAAACTCGAAGCTTTGTAACGGTTAAATATGCTCACTAGAATACACGGTTTAAATTTCGTATAGTTTCGTTAACGTATGAGAAAGTTATGATCGAATTCGTGTGCGAAGGGCTAAAGCGTAAACGTTGAAAGTTAGGACTTTTCGGGTGACAACAAAGTTACCCGGGGACTTAGCAAGGTTGGTATATGTTATAAAGCCCTTATGGATAAATTGTGAGGGTTCATAATGCAATAAACAGGTGCCCATTCGAAATTTGAAGAGCCAAGGACCAAACCTGCCATTAAGGGAAAGTTGTTTGGCTGAACCACATGGGCTCGCGTAGCGCGAGCCTGGAGGGGGTTGCCGTCGCGCTACGCGACGGCCATATCTTGGCAGAATCCATTTTTCTTGGATAGGGGCCTGCTAGGTGCACTAGTAATCGACTTTAAACGAGTTTTCACATCCCCATTGACCCCTAAACGACCCCTAAACATCTAGGACACTTGTTGGAAGGGTATGGAGAGTTGTAGACACCAAGTGTCAAAGATTTGTGGTGGAATTTTCACTATAAAAGGGGCATGAACTTGCAACAAGTCTTCACACCTTCATCTGCATTTGTGGATGACTTCTGGAGCTCAAACTTCCTCTCAAGTGTTCTCTAATAGTGCATAGGACTCTTGTAAGTTGCCTAACCTTCTCTAATTAATTTTAGCTTAGTTAATTAGCTAAAAGTCAAACCGTCGTAATTACGGTCTGACTTTGAGATTAGTCAACAATGGCTCAGTCATATCTCAAATTAAAAGTAGTTATAGATTGGTATTTATGTGGGTAATAAAACCTCAAAAGGGTTTCCCCTGATCACCACTCTAACCAGGTCAAAAGTCGGGTCAAACCTATTCTTAAAAAGTCAACAGGAAGCCTAAAATGCTATTTATGCATAATTAACATTGTAGATCATATACAACCTGTTGGGTCATTGTTATAACTTAGTAATAAGTGTAAGAACATGTCTAAACATGTTCCACCCGACTATTTCCTGTTTAGACCCGGTTCGGAACCGAAAGTCACATAGTTTGACTTTCACTTTGACTTTCAGTTCTGACCCGTTTAGGCATGTTTTAGAAATGCCTCAGAGCTTAAATTGGATTAGGTTACATGTTAGAACAACCCTCTGTGATTATACACCTTGGTTCATTAGTTATCCAATTAATATGCACGTTTCCGTTAATTGCTCATATGTTGACCATTATGCCCTTATTACCTTAAAACGTGATTTATGAAAATGTAAAAGTGTAGAAACCTTAAGTACTGATATATAGACTTGTATGCAAAGTTTGACATCAGTTTGACTTGTAGATTAAGAGTTATGCTCATTATCGCAAAATTAATGCTTTACGTTAATAAAACGGCGTAATTAGCGTATAGCCTAGTTAAGCCTACTTTTTGGTATCAAACTTAATACCCACTGATGAAATATATTATTTTGGGAATTTTAAAGATTTTTAATTAATTTTAGGCTGAGCATAACTCATAGTTATAGGCTTAATCCGGTAATTGTCGGTTTTGCCCTTACGGGCCGTAAAATGAGTTTTACATATCTAAATGACTCCAAACCTTTTGCTACTGATCACATATGATAAATAAATTATTTAAAGCCTTCTGGAAATATAAAAATATCAGATTCAAGTATCGAACCCGGAAATGGCCTTTAATCGCCTTATTAAGCGTTTTGTTAACGCAAAGTATGTATCAAAATTATATTGGACATACCCGGGTTGATACCTACTGATATAAGAGGAAAATTATAATATATTAACAGTAAGCTAAGGTTGATAAACTCAGACTTCAGTTTTGAGCTTTTCGGCTTATGTGAAATTACCAAAATACCCCTACGGGGCATAGTTTGGTGAAAAATGATAAATTTCACATATATGCTTTAACCTACTGATATAACTTAGCAAATTATGTATTTTTTCTGATTACATCAGACCGGTAACTCAGGTTAACACTTAAACTCTTTTATAAACTTTTAAATGACCAAACTACCCCTACAGGGCCTAGTTTGTGTTTAAACACGTTTCGGGCATAATGAAAGACATCTTACTGATGTCACAACATATTTGAGGCATATTAACTTAGGAAACCTGTATATGGCTCTTACGGATACCCGTTACGCATATTACGCGTTCGGTTCGGTTTATGTAACAAGTTTACATAAATTAGCCGAAATGGGTCAAACCTTATCGGTTTTATCTCAAAATCCAGAATGTGAATAATAAACCCATATTAAACAAGTCTCTGAACTTGTCGGGTCTAAATCACATTCTATCCAGTCTTCGCTTAATCGTGCGTACGAACCGTATCTTTGAAACTAGCCGGTCTAAGCTTAAGCTTAATTAAAGACCCGTTAGGATTCTAATAGGTTATATTAAACCTTCGTTCCAGATTAGGAGAACCAGTAAAAGCTACGTGCATTTTGCTTATTGTGATTAATACTTGCTCAGGTAAATACTTTTAACTTATTTTCCCTATACGGGCTTGGGTTACGGTATATAGCATACCGCTTGATCGGGCATCAAATCTCCACATTAAGTGGGTAGTTGAATAATTTGATCGGCTCGTTTAAACAGTCTTGTTTACTTTACAGCCTTTGGGGGGTTAATGACCATGTGCCGGATATCCTTGGCATCATCTTACGAGATTGGCCACGACCTGAGCACGGGGTGTAGGCGTACACCTGTCAGTGTATAACTCAATAACGTGGTGTGTCTATTGATATTTAACCCGGACTAGATCCGGGCTACTGAACGCATAAGTAACATGTAATTCGTTCACAAGATTATAATATTAAATAATTCTCCCAAGTTAAAAAGATTAATCTTGCCTCTGTGCATTTTAATCAAATTATAAAACATTTATGCCATGTGCATCCAAACCAATTTTAAATCATTTTTCCAAAATGAGTCAGTTGATTGTATTTACCAGTGTAAACTGACGTATTTCCCCAAAAAGACTAAATGCAGGTACTAAACGTAATTGGCTGGATTGTCTCCTTAGCATCAATAAAGAGTCTCGCAAGCTTAAGATGCCTAAAGTCTGTTGAACTATTGTTTCCATTTTATGTTCGATCCTTCTGTGGATAAACTTCCGAATATTGTGACAGTTGATATTACAATAATAAATTCGGTTGTATTATATTTTCAATTGCTTCCGCTGTGCATTATTAAATATTGTGTTGTTTGACTATTATGTTGCCAACCACGTCACGATACTCCCCCACCGGGCCCACCGGTGACACGCGTGGAAATCGGGGTGTGACAGGTTGGTATCAGAGCCAACACTGAGTGAATTAAACACTAACCTTTCGTGTTTAATCTCAGTTACACAATTGCACATATCTAAACTTCTGAGTCTAGACTTAACTTAGGAATATTCTCAATCCTAATCTAGAAATTTTTACTTCCAAATTTTTATTGGATACGTCGCCAAACGAAGAAGCCGTAATAGGAGTTCTCCACACCCGGAGCCCTGAAATGCATAGCTTCGTACCGCGGCTAGAATGAAACGAGCATCCGAGGAGAAAGCATTCAGAAATAAAATGAAGAAGAAACTCCTTTTACTGAAGATCGTTTCCTTATTAGTCCTTATAAGGACATAATTATCTTTCAGTCCCTCCGAGGACAACATTATTTCTTTCAAGTCCCACTTAGGGCAACTTTATACTTTTATTTTTATATAGTGGAATGATTAAGTTTAAACTTTCATTCTAAACAAGAAATATTAAATAAATGGAAAATATCATTTCCTTTTGCAAGATCTACCATTATAATAAAATGGCAAAATCTAAAAAGGACAAGACCTAGCTTCGGGTCATTTTAAGACCGGGCCAAGATGGTAGTTCCATAATTAGATTCAGATCCATATTAACACCTCAATTTAAATTGTTCTGCGTTAATTAAATTAAGAATCTTAAGTGTGAAACCTAGCCTTCGGGTCAATTATAAGACCGGGCCAAGATGGTAAGACCCTGTTAAAAAGATTCAAGCCATTAACTAAGAATCTTAAGAGTGAAACCTAGCCTTCGTGTCAATTATAAGACCGGGCCAAGATGGTAAGACCGGTGTAAAAGATTCAAATCCCTGTTAACATCTTAAAACATGTTAACACTCCTGGCAGATGTGATTCATTTAAAATCACACACGTTATTATTATATAAGGATCTTTCTAAAGATTCCTAACCCAGTTTAATGATCTCTGAATCTTGGGTTCACATCATCAATTAAGATGATCATATTTTAACCATACGTGGTAATATAGTGCCTACGGGCCTTGCTCATTTCTACATGAGCCAAAATACAGTGGTAGCTATGACTCCATGTCAGAAAAAGGTAATGAACTAGGTTCAAACCTCAAGGCTTTGATTCTCTGAAATCCTAGCTTATAATTTATAAATGTCCTTGTGACTAGGCCTATTGTGCCAGAATACCTTCATGCTTTGATTCTCTGAAATCATAGCTTATAATCTATATATGTCCATGTGACCAGGCCATTGGGTGCCACTAATAAAACTATTAATGTTTTATAATTAGGATAAATTATAATGGAAATCCTAAATATAAATGATTAATAAATTAACCAAATATGGTCTTTGTTTACCATGGTTAATGAAATTCCCTAAGGGGCAATTCTGTAATAAACATCCCTTAGAAGGGAAGTGCCTACGGGCTATAGTTAATGTCCTCTGAGACTAAAAGACAGTGGTAGCCTACAACTCCCTGTCAAGAAAAAGGTAATGAACTTTGATTCAAACCTTAATGCCTCGATTCTCCGAAATCATGGCTTATAAATTAAACTTGTCTACGCGACTAGGCCATTTGTGCTATTATTAACTTATAAATTAGGATTTATGATAAAAATCCTGAATAAAATAAATATCCTTCCTTCCCTGTCAGTATGCATCTGTAAAAAGGGAATCTTAAAGGTGAAACCTAGCCTACGCGGCCAGGATGGTGAAACCTACTCAAGGGATTCAAATACTTGTTAACACCTAAGAACGTGTTAGCACTCTTGACAAATGTGATTCGAGAAAATCACAACAGTCATCCTTATATTGGATTCTTCCCATTCCCTTATCTAGCCTAGTGAATTAGGAATCATGGCTTATATCATTCTATAAGATGATCATATTATAAACATCCGTTAGTGATGAAGTGCCTACAGGCTAAACTTGTTGTCCGATAAGACAACGACAGTAATGGTCTTTGACCTCCTGTCTAAAATGTTGGACTATGTCCAAACATAATAGTCTATATGATCAATGCGATCATGACTAATATCATCTAATACGATGATCACATTATTTAACATCCTTTAGTGATGCTTTGCCTACGGGCTATAATATATTGTCCATTTGGGACATTGACATTGTTATCTTTATGATTCCTTGTCTGAGGTGGTGAGCTATGCTCAAGCCAAATAGTCAATATGATTAATGAAATCATGACTTATATCACCTAATAGAATGAACCTATTATAAACATCCGTTAATGATGTTTCGCCTAAGAGCCATATTATATTGTCCATGTGTGACAAAGACATTGTGATATTTACGATTCCCTGTGCAAGGTAGTGAGCTCTGCTCAAGCCTAATAGTCTATATGATCAATGCGATCATGACAAAAATCATCAATACGATGATTAAAAATTTTAACATCCTTATTGATGTTTTGCCTAAGAACTATATTATATTGTCCAATTGAGACAAGGCAATTGTAATCTTTTGTGATTCTTTGCCCAAGAGGGTGAGCTATACTCAAATCCCATAGTCTATACTATCATTATGATCCTGACTAGTATCATCAGTATGATGATCACAATATTAACATCCCTCGTGATGAAATGCCTACGGGCTATACTTTATTCTAGTGTCGGTAAGACAAAGATATTAGTGATCTTTATGATCCCCTGTTCAAAATGGTGTGATTATACCCAAACCTAATAGTCAATATGATCGATGTGATCATGACTAATATCATTAAATACGATGGTTATATATAAACATCCATTAGTGAAGTTGATTTGGCTTACCTTTCTGCCAAAGGAATCGTCTTTCAAAGACGATGACAGTTGTAGTCTATGACTCCCTGTCCAAAGGTGAAGAACCACGTTCAAACCTTGAAGCCCTAATCTAATAAGATTGCGGCTAATAAATTAAGGTCCTTGATGATAGACCATCGAGTCATGTTTTACAGTCATTCATGATAAGCCTATGTGCTATAAATTGTCATTCGAGACAAGCTAACATATTAAAATGTTAACATTCCTGGAGACATGCCTTTGTGCCAGATTTGATAAATGTCCTTATGACAAGGCCGTTTGTGCCATATCTAAATGACCTTTACGACAAGGCCTTCGTGCCATATAATCATTTATGTCCTTCGTGACTAGGCTTTATGCCATATCTTTCTACGTCCATCGAGACAGGCTTCTATGCCATAGGTGTATACATATAATAAAAGTCTTGTAAGGCTAGCCCTTGAGCTATTTATAATCGTCCTTGTGACAAAGACAGTTGTGATATTATGGTCCCCTGTCAAGCAGGTATTGGACTCGCTCCAAGACCTTAAATGCCATTGGTAGTCCTTTTGTGACTTACACTAAATGTAATAGATATACATTTAAATAGCATTCATTAAGAATGTTCAGAACAGAATAGCCCATACGGTTATGAATGCCGTGGCTAATCTAAGTCAGGTCATCAGGATGATGACTAATAATTGTTAAATCTTGGTGATTGGTACCAAGTTTCGAGTATGGAAAACTCGGAAGAGGTAGACGACAGTCGCAATACTATTAATGCGACGAAAGTTAATAAAAATACGAACGTAAACCCCAACATTTTTGGAGTTAATCTCCAAGCGGTGGTTAACGCAACGGTTGGAAAGGTCATGGGAAAAGGTCATGAGACAATCCAAAGAGCCGAATGTTTCTCGCTCTAAATCTCATTCAAAACCATGTTTAATTGCTCATGAGGGGAGCTATGTTCACACTTCAAATATGAAGGATGAACCAAAGAAGGAGGATAACTCCCAGAAATCTGAGAAAGAGAGCAAATACAGGCTTAATAAAAAAAAAAGCAACGAAAGTTCAGTAAAGAAGCCTGTATACCTCAGAGACTGCTTCAGCATTATTAGATGGATGTTTTATATCCATTAGGAAATTTTTCCGATGTCCTAGTTCCGTTAAAATACAAGGACTCAATATAGTGATAAAAATCAAGCCCATATTGTGGGTAATAAGAAGCAATTAATTATCAAGACTCCTTATGAGACAACTCTCATAATTACACGTATCCGTACGATTAATTAATATTAAACATAAAAAAATGGTGGAACTGGCCGTCCCCGGAATGGAACCTGGGTCTAGGCCGCAACCTTTCGCGCGCCTAGCCAATCGAGCTAGGTGCCTAGTTTTTGAAATATCCTTTGTGATTAAATATAAGCACATGTACACTAACTTCCTTATATTCTTCTATAAGTCACCATCTTATACTCATTATTTTGACTAAGTATTAGAATCCAAGATTTTTACCTCTATGTTTGGTTACTCTTGGCTTGCTTATGTTGACCAAACACTAGAAAGGACCTTATTAGAAAAACCAAGTATCCGTTTCACGAAAAGGGAAAAGACGGAATAAGAATTTTCCGACTCTCGCCATAAAAGTTCTAGACAGTCGACAGTATGTCGCAAATTTTGAATTCATGGGCTGAGATAGTACCCTATTCAGTATACCCAAAAATCTAAGCGTAAAGCACATAATTATTAGTGGTTTGACTGCTAAGAGGTACGTTTGGGTTCGGATGCTAATAAGTTTCTCATAAGATCTTAAGCTTAGCAAACCTTTATTATTATCCACAAGGTATAACTACCAAGGAAACCATAGTAACCGATTCTTCTAGATCGGCAAGGAATCCTTCCGAAAGTCAGAGTACTCTTTCTTTGCATAGAGTACGACAACATATGTTATTTTAATTATTTTCTCATTGTTTTCCTATCGCCTGCGAATGCCAAACTATGTTTGAAAAAAGTGTCATATGAGGATTGGCGTATCCTAGTGTGTCCCATAGATTATTTCCATGTCTGATCAGCATGGAGGTTTAATACATGGAACCCCTAAGATATCCCAATGATCATATTGTACTAAAGTCGACTAGTAGTATTCAAGGAAGATATCCAGAATGGAATTGTCCAAGTAAATGTTCCCGATTAAGGAATCCGTGGACTTATAACATAAATGTGTCACTTATTTGACACGAGCAGTGATGGATGAACTGGAGCCTGAGATATGGAAAATCTCTGTAGCCTCCTTACATCTTGATTATCTTCTCATAAGTTTTCCCTGCTTACCGCCTGGAAGGCAGGTAGAATTAAGATTTACATCCCGCTATGAGCTGGAGTATTGTGAAAACTCCATATTGATTATGGAATAATCGAAACCTTGATTAAGTAAGTTTTAAGACATAGGCTTATATAGCCTGACTCAATATTCTGAGGGTTTTATGTTATTAAATAAGAAAGACGGTTCATATTGCTTATGCATACATGTCGTAACCATAACTAGGCAACGATTAAGAATTTGCCATCAGCTACCCAAGACCTAAGGGCAAACTATTGGTGGATAGGCTTGAAGAAGTCTGTGGCCACCTATGTAGCTAAATGCTTGACATGTGCGCAAGTCAAAGCCGAGCATCAAAGTCCGTCAGGCTTGCTACAACAGCCTGAACTTCCTACGTGGAAGTGGGAAATGGTAACTATAGATTTTATTACCAAGTTACCCAAGACAAGGAAAGGAAATGATACAATATGGGTTATAGTTAATGGACTGACTAAGTCAGCTCATTTCCTACCCATCAAGGAGACTTATAGCTCCGACATGTTAGCCCAGTTATACGTTGATAAGATTGTAGCCTTACATTGCATACCTGTGTCCATAATCTCTGATCGAGATACATGATACACGTCACCTTTTGGAGAAGTTTCCAACAATCTTTGGGCACACGTTTGAATTTTAGTACGGCATATCATCCTCAGACTGACGGTCAGAGTGAGCGTACTATTCAAACGTTGGAAGACATGCTACGTGCATGTGCGATCGATTTGGGTGGTAGTTGGGATAAGAACCTACCATTAATCGAATTCTCCTATAACAATAGCTACCATACCAGCATTAAGGCTGCGCCTTCGGGGCATTATACGGTAGAAAGTGTAGATCGCCCGTTTGTTGGGCGGAAGTTGGAGATGTCCAGTTATCAGGACCAGAGATCGTGTTCGAAACGACGGACAAGATTGTCCAGATTCGTGACCGTCTCAAAGCTGCCCAGGATAGGCAGAAGAGTTACGCTGATCCAAAGCGTAAGGATTTTCACTTCGAAGTAGATGACAAGGTCCTACTTAAAGTGTCACCCTGGAAAGGAGTGATGCGGTTTGGTAAGAAAGGCAAGCTAAGCCCGAGATACATAGGACCTTTCTAGGTTATCGAACGTATCGGGTCAGTTGCCTATAAGTTAAACTTACCAGAAGAGCCCAGTGGAATTCACAATGTGTTCCACATCTGCAATCTGAAGAAGTGCTTCGCTGATGAATCACTGGTTATACCGCATACAGATGTGCATATAGATGAGAGCTTAAAGTTTGTGGAAAAACCTTTGTCGATTGAAGATCGACAGGTAAAGAAGCTTCGAAGGGAGCGTGTACCTATTGTAAAGGTCAAATGAGATGCCCATAAAGGTCCCGAATACACGTGTGAGGTTGAATCCACGACGAAAGAAAAGTACCCTTGCTTATTTCAGTAAATCTCGGGTCGAGATTTATTTTAAGGGGGTGAGGATGTAACACCTCGAAAATTCACGTCCTATAATGTGTAGACACGTGTCGTATGTTTAAACGTGTGAAAGAATATTATGAAAGGACTAAAGTTGACAAACATGGAAAGTATGTGAATATACGTATTCTAAGTGTCAACAGTGAATAAATATAATGTGCATTAACCGTACATGGTGCTCATACCTTCAAACGAATAAATCATGGATCATACGAAGCTAAAAGTGAGAGATTACAAACTACAGGGGCTAAATGTGTCAACATGTTTAAATTATACCTCTGAGTGACCTTTTGACAAACCCGAAGCTTTGTAACGGTTAAATATGCTCACTAGAATACACGGTTTAAATTTCGTATAGTTTCGTTAACGTATGAGAAAGTTATGATCGAATTCGTGTGCGAAGGGCTAAAGCGTAAACGTTGAAAGTTAGGACTTTTCGGGTGACAACAAAGTTACCCGGGGACTTAGCAAGGTGGGTATATGTTATAAAGCCCTTATGGATAAATTGTGAGGGTTCATAATGCAATAAACAGGTGCCCATTCGAAATTTGAAGAGCCAAGGACCAAACCTGCCATTAAGGGAAAGTTGTTTGGCTGAACCACATGGGCTCGCGTAGCGCGAGCCTGAAGGGGGTTGCCGTCGCGCTACGCGACGGCCATATCTTGGCAGAATCCATTTTTCTTGGATAGGGGCCTGCTAGGTGCACTTGTAATCGACTTTAAACGAGTTTTCACATCCCCCTTGACCCCTAAACGACCCCTAAACATCTAGGACACTTGTTGGAAGGGTATGGAGAGTTGTAGACACCAAGTGTCAAAGATTTGTGGTGGAATTTTCACTATAAAAGGGGCATGAACTTGCAACAAGTCTTCACACCTTCATCTGCATTTGTGGATCACTTCTGGAGCTCAAACTTCCTCTCAAGTGTTCTCTAATAGTGCATAGGACTCTTGTAAGTTGCCTAACCTTCTCTAATTAATTTTAGCTTAGTTAATTAGCTAAAAGTCAAACCGTCGTAATTACGGTCTGACTTCGAGATTAGTCAACAATGGCTCAGTCATATCTCGAATTAAAAGTAGTTATAGATTGGTATTTATGTGGGTAATAAAACCTCAAAAGGGTTTCCCCTGATCACCACTCTAACCAGGTCAAAAGTCGGGTCAAACCTATTCTTAAAAAGTCAACAGGAAGCCTAAAATGCTATTTATGCATAATTAACATTGTAGATCATATACAACCTGTTGGGTCATTGTTATAACTTAGTAATAAGTGTAAGAACATGTCTAAACATGTTCCACCCGACTATTTCCTGTTTAGACCCGGTTCGGAACCGAAAGTCACATAGTTTGACTTTCACTTTGACTTTCAGTTCTGACCCGTTTAGGCATGTTTTAGAAATGCCTCAGAGCTTAAATTGGATTAGGTTACATGTTAGAACAACCCTCTATGATTATACACCTTGGTTCATTAGTTATCCAATTAATATGCACGTTTCCGTTAATTGCTCATATGTTGACCATTATGCCCTTATTACCTTAAAACGTGATTTATGAAAATGTAAAAGTGTAGAAACCTTAAGTACTGATATATAGACTTGTATGCAAAGTTTGACATCAGTTTGACTTGTAGATTAAGAGTTATGCTCATTATCGCAAAATTAATGCTTTACGTTAATAAAACGGCGTAATTAGCGTATAGCCTAGTTAAGCCTACTTTTTGGTATCAAACTTAATACCCACTGATGAAATATATTATTTTGGGAATTTTAAAGATTTTTAATTAATTTTAGGCTGAGCATAACTCATAGTTATAGGCTTAATCCGGTAATTGTCGGTTTTTCCTTTACGGGCCATAAAATGAGTTTTACATATCTAAATGACTCCAAACCTTTTGCTACTGATCACATATGATAAATAAATTATTTAAAGCCTTCTGTAAATATAAAAATATCAGATTCAAGTATCAAACCCGGAAATGGCCTTTAATCGCCTTATTAAGCGTTTTGTTAACGCAAAGTATGTATCAAAATTATATTGGACATACCCGGGTTGATACCTACTGATATAAGAGGCAAATTATAATATATTAACAGTAATCTAAGGTTGATAAACTCAGACTTCAGTTTTGAGCTTTTCGGCTTATGTGAAATTACCAAAATACCCCTACGGGGCATAGTTTGGTGAAAAATGATAAATTTCACATATATGTTTTAACCTACTGATATAACTTAGAAAATTATGTATTTTTTCTGATTACATCAGACCGGTAACTCAGGTTAACACTTAAACTCTTTTATAAACTTTTAAATGACCAAACTACCCCTACAGGGCCTAGTTTGTGTTTAAACACGTTTCGGGCATAATGAAAGACATCTTACTGATGTCACAACATATTTGAGGCATATTAACTTAGGAAACCTGTATATGGCTCTTACGGATACCCGTTACGCATATTACGCGTTCGGTTCGGTTTATGTAACAAGTTTACATAAATTAGCCGAAACGGGTCAAACCTTATCGGTTTTATCTCAAAATCCAGAATGTGAATAATAAACCCATATTAAACAAGTCTCTGAACTTGTCGGGTCTAAATCACATTCTATCCAGTCTTCGCTTAATCGTGCGTACGAACCGTATCTTTGAAACTAGCCGGTCTAAGCTTAAGCTTAATTAAAGACCCGTTAGGATTCTAATAGGTTATATTAAACATTCGTTCCAGATTAGGAGAACCAGTAAAAGCTACGTGCATTTTGCTTATTGAGATTAATACTTGCTCAGGTAAATACTTTTAACTTATTTTCCCTATACGGGCTTGGGTTACGGTATATAGCATACCGCTTGATCGGGCATCAAATCTCCACATTAAGTGGGTAGTTGAATAATTTGATCGGCTCGTTTAAACAGTCTTGTTTACTTTACAGCCTTTGGGGGGTTAATGACCATGTGCCGGATATCCTTGGCATCATCTTACGAGATTGGCCACGACCTGAGCACGGGGTGTAGGCGTACACCTGTCAGTGTATAACTCAATAACGTGGTGTGTCTATTGATATTTAACCCGGACTAGATCCGGGCTACTGAACGCATAAGTAACATGTAATTCGTTCACAAGATTATAATATTAAATAATTCTCCCAAGTTAAAAAGATTAATCTTGCCTCTGTGCATTTTAATCAAATTATAAAACATTTATGCCATGTGCATCCAAACCAATTTTAAATCATTTTTCCAAAATGAGTCAGTTGATTGTATTTACCAGTGTAAACTGACGTATTTTCCCAAAAAGACTAAATGCAGGTACTAAACGTAATTGGCTGGATTGTCTCCTTAGCATCAATAAAGAGTCTCGCAAGCTTAAGATGCCTAAAGTCTGTTGAACTATTGTTTCCATTTTATGTTCGATCCTTCTGTGGATAAACTTCCGAATATTGTGACAGTTGATATTACAATAATAAATTCGGTTGTATTATATTTTCAATTGCTTCCGCTGTGCATTATTAAATATTGTGTTGTTTGACTATTATGTTGCCAACCACGTCACGATACTCCCCCACCGGGCCCACCGGTGACACGTGTGGAAATTTGGGTGTGACATTAGGGTTCGACGAGCCGGTTTCAACGCCGCTGGAATGAGTCCAATCGGAGTTCGTTTGAGTCGGTTCCCCACTGTACCCCACTTTTTTAGTGTTCCCCAATGAACCTCACACTATATATATATATGTGTATATATATAGGACAGTTAACGTACAATACGGCTTAATGTACGTCACGTACGACAGATAATTACGCAAGTTTATATATATATATATATATATATATATATATATATATATATATATATATATATATATAGGACAGTTAACGTACAATATGGCATAATGTACATCACGTACGACAGATAATTACGCAAGTTCATTTGAAAATCACGCACGTTATTAACTAAAAAACTCAAATCACGCATGTTGGAAAACATTAATCACGCACGTTATACATATAATCACGCACGTTGTCGTACGTGATGTACGTTAAGCCGCATTGTATTTTACACTTTTCCTATATATAGAGGGGAGAGTTCAAATGAAAACCACTTTTAACTCGAAAACTCGAAAACTAACTAAAAAAAAACCTAAAAAACACCCCAATTTTTTTTTTTTTAATTTTTTATAAAAATCGCATGTTTTTTTATATGAATTTTTTTTTTCAAAAAAAAACAATTTTTTTGTAGTACACATGTGTAATAATTCACATGTGTAGTACACATACACATGTGTAGTATGTATTACACATGTGCACTACAATTTTTTTTTTTTTAATTTTTTTTATATATAAAAAATGGCGAAAATTGGTATGCAAAAAAAATTTGGTATGTTTTTTAGATTTTTTTAATTAGTTTTCGAGTTTTCATGTTAATTAGTGGTTTTCATTTGAACCTTCCCCTATATATATACATACACACACATATATTTTTATATATAAGAATTAACCTCCATTTCAGTCCCTAGGGATATCTGGTCAATTAGTCAAGAATTAAATGAAAATCAAACCAAAAACCTTAGGATTGGTATTGATTTTGTTATAAATTAGATTTTTGGACTAGACTAGTTAAAATGGACAAACCTCATGAACGAAAACAGAAATTAACTCTAAAAAGTAATTTACTCAATTATATATTGGCATGAGTGGTAAAATATAAAATTGGCATGAGTTCTTTGTTGTGTTGTTCGTATCCTTTTTATTTGTTATTATGGTCTTGGAAGTTGTAATGCACGTGACTTTGTACCGCAGTTTAGTTCTGTTGATTACAGATTACTACCAGTTTCAAGATTCTTCTTTGAGGAGCACATTTCTTTTTTATTCCAAATGTTTAGTATTTGCATGTGCATGTATGAAAACAAACCGTGTTTATAGAAATCTTATGTTTTTTTTTTTTTTTGGAAAATTCTGTTCCAAAGGTCATTCTCAATGCTTGATTATATTTCAAATGCAATATTGATTATTTTGTTTACATGCAGCCATATATGTCATCACATGTTTTAATTTTAGATGAATATATTTTTTATATTAATTGTCTGCTCATTTGAGTTTGTATATCAGTATATGTCTTGTTCAATACTAGCGGTTCTACGCACAAAAATGTGATATATTAATTTTAAATGTTTAATAAAATTAATTTCAGAAGTTTCACTTTATTTATGTATATGACTTTAAATCATGGTTGTAGAAATCGCCAATCGCTAGTCGGTCGGTGGAGTGGGGACTAGCGATTAATCGGGATTAACCGGGGATTAATCGGATATAATCGCGATTAATTGTAATTAATCGAAAATTAATCGAGATTAATGGGAGATTAATCGAGGATTAATCGGCACCTAGTTGAGATTTTTACAACTATACTTTAAATGCAGTTATTATCTTATTACATGTATAAATCACATGCACGTGTATAGATAAGATTCAATTTGCTTTGATGATTGCTGGTCAAGAGATTAAGATAATGAATCAATCTATGGTTTTCACATAACTTGCTTCTAAGATTAAATATCTAAATAGAGTATAAAATTTCTTCAATTATCTTACAGGTGTTCTATTAGAAATTATATTTAGATGGTTAAAAGGGAAATTGGGTTCGAATAATCTCAAGTAGACGTCATTGGCCATTACCGATCCCATCTTTGAATATTCTTATTGGCAGTTCCATCTTTTAACTATTTTGTCTTCAACAGTTCCCAGTTAAAAAAACTTAACAGAGTTAAGTTTTTTTTCTGGATTACAAACTAATGTTTTTAGAATTTAATTTGATCAGAATGAGGATACGGCTTTATGCCGGGTTAGACCTAATAATCCGCAAATACGACCTATTTAGTACCCCTAATGAAATATACATATAACTTAAAAAATAGTAATAAAGAAAAACGTTTATAAACATATAACTTAAAAAAAATAGCAAAAAAGAAAAATGTTTATAAATTTACATATTTATGTATTAACCAAAACGTTTAATTGTTTTTCCATTTAAGAAAGTTATTGAAGAAAGCTAAATGATAATGTTATAAGATTATTAAATAAACCACTTAAAAGATAATTGTCCTTAAATCTTGTTAAATAATATATTTATAGAAGGAAATTTATTTTATCCAATAGAATTAGGAGTGACAAAAAGTAACTTTACCAAAAAAATACCTATTTTGATAAATACTTTTCAAAGTATTTTAATAAATAAGTTTTCCATCTATAGCTTTTTAGGAAAAAAAAAACTCCATAAACTATAGTGTAATTTTTTCTAATTATTTTTACTATATCCCTCTATTCATTAGTCAAGATTAAAGATACCTTTATAGAAATTGTGGCATTTTAATTTGACAAGTTAATGTTATATAGGTAGGTAGCTATCACATTCGAAATTCTGATTTGAAATGTGCAATGTGCACATGTGCTGTTTCATAAAAGTATGAAATGTGCACATGTTCATCAGTTCATGTATGAAACCAAATGGTGCAGCCATAATAATAGTGTAACACAGATACATGCACATGTGTTGGTTCTTATAAACTACACATTTCTCTTTTTTTAGTATGATTGAAAGTAATCAAGCTAATAGGTATTAATTGATTTCTGTAATTTGTGTTAACTGAATCATACATCATCACACACCTCTATATATACAAACAACTGAATAACAGCTAATTAACTGACCATTGACAACTGACATGAGCTGACACAACTGTCATAACTAACTAAACTGCTATACTAAACTGCTATATACATATACACACACTTTAATATGCCCCCTTAAGCTAAACAAGGAGCATCCATGTTTAGCTTGGTCATCAGACTGTCAAAACGAACACCGGAAAATCCTTTCGTCAAAATATCCGCAATTTGAAAAGTAGTGGAAACATACTGAACATGTAAAATACCTGTCAAAACCATGTCACAGATAAAGTGCAAGTCAATCTCCAAGTGTTTGGTGCGCGGATGAAACACCGGGTTGACTGCAACATATGTAGCTCCAATATTGTCACACCAAGAGATGGTGGACAAGTCATCGTAGTATAGATGTAATCCATCGTAACTCAGCAGTTGCATGAGCAAGAGCACGGTACTCGACCTGACAACAATATGTTGTTTCTTTGAACTCCAACTAATGAGGTTGGGCTCTAAAAAAACACAACAATCTGTGGTGGAACGTCGATCATCGGGACACCCAGCCGAGTCCACATCACTATAAGCATGTATATCAACACAAGTAGACCGACGTATACATTACCCATGAGAAATGGTATCTTTAAGGTATCGCAAAATCCGGATGACAGCGACCCAGTGTCGATAAGTAGGTGTCTTAAGAAACTGCAACACCTTAGTGACAGCATAAGCAATCTCTGCTCATGTCAACACAAGATACTATAAAGCATCAATTGTGCTCCTATAGATGGTAGGATCGGATAAAGGATCATCAGTATGTCGAGAAAGCTATCTACCAGAAGAGACATGAGTAGATAACGGATGACACTCGACACGACTAGTGCACTGTAACAAATCAAACAAGTAGACCACAACACTACAACCACTGCTGTGAAACCCCTGACGTGACCGTGTCGTCCCGATCAGTCAAAAACCCATTTAAACCTAGGTAGCTAGGGTAAGTCGGGTATCGAATCCACGAAGAGCATGTTGTCAGTATCGCACGACCTGTTCGACTAGTTAGACTATTTACAAAAATGTACAATGTGATTATGAAGCTTGCTAATTTTTAGTTTTTTGTTTGGTTTGAAAAGAAATCGAAGTGAACTGACAAATTGATATTATTTAAACAACATTAGATTAACTAATATTGCAAACTAAACTAAATGATTGAAACAAGAAATTAGAAACAAGTTCCACACCCGGTTCGATAGTTGTAATCCTAGGGTTCCTACATGTTTTAACTTGATTCAATTGCATATAGTGATTAACGGATTACTATCACAAAGCTTAGGTGCCAATTGCTATCGACGTCATAGACAACGGACCGTAATGCACTTCATTACCTTGGACATGTAAATCCTAACCTACGATAAGGCACAAGTGCACAAATTCATTTCGCAAAGTCAAATTTTATAATCATTCGACAATTCACAAATTCAATTCAAATGCACGACAATTATCATAGGTTTCAAATACTAAACAATTTGTCACAAAATCAAATCAAAATACAAATGCATAAACCCTAGAAAATCTTACAACATCTACACTGGGGTGAAACCGAAGAGACTAGCCGCTCATGGTTGAGTGGACGCGATCACCGGCCGACGAGCACGAACACGGAGCCATGACCTTGAGTCTTGAGGAGTGGTGGAGGTTAGGGTTTGAAGGTTTGATGGAGAATGGTTGAAGATGATGGAGATGGTGATTGTGGAGTGGATTAGGGTTCTAGGTTAGAGGTGAATGGTAGGTGGTGTTAGTGATGGATTAGGTGTGATTAGATAGGTTGGGGATGTGTTAGATGATGATGAATGGTTCCAAGGAGATGTTTTATCCTCACACAACTCGTAACCCCCGTTTCTTGGTCAAACTTGATGATATAACTCGTTTCCATGTTCCAAAGCTTAAAATTCGCGCATTAAAGCTGTGAGGGGCGTCCCCGACGGCCTTTTGGGGCTTCCCCGACGCTGCCTGGTTTTGCCGGTTTTGTCCGAAACTGTTTTCTTCATAAATTCTTCGTTATAGCTCCGTTTTACTCACCGTTTTCGCCTACGTACTCGTAATTTAGCCCTCTATCATGCCATCTTCCAATATATTCATTTTAAATCCATTAACATTCCCCAAAACATATCCAATCTTCGTGATTAACCCGGTTTTGTTCATTTCACATCCCCGGTTGATCCGATTCGCGTCCTGGTGCTCCGTTTAGCTGCCGATTAGCTCCTTAAACTCTTTTAGACCTGTAAAACACAAATCCCATTAAAAGTAGGCTATTCAAGATTAAAATCTACGTAAAAACATCAACTTAAGCACAAACGATCACCGGTTTTCGACCACGTATCACATCCTCACACTTGTCGTTTGCCCTCAAGCAAATCTGTTTTTCACTTTCACGTGGGTCGAACGAGAAACACACGTCCCATTCCCGAGACTAAGGTTAAGGTCTAAAGTCATGCCCGGTTCAACCTTTTTACAATTTTCGACATATTTAGCAATAAATGATTAGTCATGTAAAAGTGGTTATCCAAGATTAACCCGCCCTTGAAAGTAATAATTCATGCATATCCCTCACAATGTTCTCTCCACTCGGTTTAAAATTGGCTAATAATTGATGCATTAGCGCCTTTGAAATAATCACTCAAACCGATTAGAACACGTACCCGCATAGGCTTGCAACTCAATCATTCTCCTCCACCGAACACAAATACTAAGCACAAGTCAAAAGGGCTTCCAAGGGTTGTAACGGGGCTAGGTTGAGGGTAGGAAATAGGATATTTTTAAAGTGGCTAAGGTGATGAAAACTCGATTCTTATTACAAAATCACTATGCCAAACACGACTATCTACAAACACCGAGCTAGAAGGCAACACTTTTCGCCTTTTATTTAACAAACTGTAACACCTCGAAAATTCACGTCCTATAATGAGTTGACACGTGTCATATGTTTGAACGTGTGAAAGAATGTTATAGAAGGATTAAAGTTGACAATCATGGAAAGTATGTGAATATACGAGTTCTAAATGTCAACAGTGAATAAATATATTGTACATTAACCCTACATGATGCTCATACCTTCAAACGAATAAATCATGGATCATACGAAGCTAAATATGGAAGAAAGTGAGAGATTACAAACCACAGGGGTTAAATGTGTCAACATGTTTAAGTTATACCTCTGAGTGACCTTTTGACAAACCCGAAGCTTTGTAACGGTTAATTATGCTCACTAGAATGCACGATATAAATTTCATAAAGTTTCATTATCGTATGAGAAAGTTATGATCAAATTCGTATGCAAGGGGTTAAAAGTGTCGACGATGAAGTTTAGGACTTTTCGGGTGACAATAAAGTTAACCGGGGACTAAACAAAGTGGGTAAATGTCTTGAAGCCCTTATAAATCAATTTGGAGGGTTCAAAGTGCAATAAATAAAGTCGAAACAAAGTTTTCAAGAGCCAAGGACCCAATGTGCAAAAATCAAAAACTTGAAATCGATCAGGGGGGGCGTCGCGCGACGCGAGACACCCTAGGGGGTCTACGCGTGACGCTAAGGCCCCTCTGATCTGCAAACTTTGCCTAGGTGTCTGCTATGAGCTTGCAACCGACTTTAAACAGATATTTTCACATTATGGGTGACCCCTAAACAGTTCTAGGCACTTAGGGACACTTGTTGGTGATCCAACATCAATTGTAGCACTTGTTGTCAACCATCTATGAGATTGTGAGCACTATATAAAGCCCTTAAGTTGCAACATTGCAACCACACCTTCCTTCAGCATTCCTGATCATTTCTGGAGCTCCAAAGCAGACTCAAGTGATCACTAATCAAGCATAGGACTTCAGTAAGTACACTTAACCTTTCTTAGTTAAGTTTTTGCTTAGTTTTAGCTTAAAAGTCAAACCGTCGTAATTAACGGTTGACTTAGCGATTAATCACTAATGGTCCAGTGATTAGTCGAATTGAAAGTAGTTATAAGTTGGTAATTATGTGGGCAATAAACCCTTAAAAGGGCACCCTCTGATTACCATTCTAACTAGGTCAAATGTCGGGTCAAACTTGTTATTAAAAAAGTCAACAGAATGCTTATTTTCTAATTTATGCATAATTAGCAATGTAGAACACATACAACCTGTTTGATCATTAATATAACTTGGTAATTAGTGTAAGAACATGTCTAAACATGTTCAACCCGACAATTTTATGTTTAGACCCGGTTCGTAACCGAAAGTCGCAAAACTTTGACTTTTGCTTTGACTTCAGTTCTAACCCGTTTTGGTATGTTTTAGAATTGCCTTAGAGCTTTAATTGGACCAGGTTACATGCTAGTATAACCCTATGTGATTATACACCTTGGTTCATTAGTTAACCAATTAATATGCATGATTCCGTTAATTGCTCATATGTTGACCATTATGCCCTTTTCACCTTAAAACGTGATTTTTGAAAATGTAAAAGAGTAGAAACCTTAGTTACTAAATTATAAACTTGCACCCAAAGTTTGACATCAGTTGGAGGTGTAGATTGAGAGTTATGCTCATTAGCGTAATTAGAAAGCTTATTAGCGATTAAACGACATAATTAGCGTTTAGACTATTTAAACCTACTTTTTGATATCAAACTCTTTACCCACTGATATGATATATTATTTTGGGATTTTTGAAGATTTTTAATTAATTTTAGGCTGAGCATAACTTAGAGTCGTAGGCTTAATCCGGTAATTGTCGGTTTTGCCCTTACGGGCTATAAAATGAGTTTTACATATCTAATCGACTCCAAACCGTTTGCTACTGATTAAATGATAAATTAATTATTTTAAGCCTCCTGGAATAATAAAAATATCAGCTTTATGTATAGAACCCGGAAATGGCTTCTAATCGCCTTTTTAAGCGTTTTTAACGCATAGTATGTACTAGAACTACTTTAAACATACAAGGGTTGATACCTACTGATATTTTAGGTAAATTATAATATTTTAACAGTAAACAAGAGTTGTTAAACTCAGACTTCAGTTTTGAGCTTTTCGGCTTATGTGAAATTACCAAAATGCCCCTACGGTGCATAGTTTGGTTGTAATTGATAAATTTCACATACATACTTTACCCTACTGTTATAACTTATTAATTTGAGTATTTTTGCTGATTACATCAGGCCTGTAACTCAGGATAATACTTAAACTCTTTTATAACCTTTTAAATGACCAAACTACCCCTACGGGCATAGTTTGTGTTTAAATTCGTTTCGGGCATAATAAAAGACATCTTACTGATGTCACAACATATTTGAAGCATATTGACTTAGGAAACCTGTATATGGCTCTTACGGATACCCGTTAAGCTGATTAAGCATTCGGTTCGGTTTATGTAACTAGTTTACATAAATTAGCCGAAACGGGTCAAACCTTATCGGTTTTATCTCAAAATCCAGAATGTGTATGAAATACCCATACTAAGAAAGTCTTCAAACTTGTCGGGTCTAAATCACATTCTATCCAGTCTTCGCTTAATCATGCGTTCGAACCGTATCTTTAAAACTAACCGGTCTAAGCTTAAGCTTAACTAAAGACCCGTTAGGATTCTAATAGGTTATTATAAACCTTTGTTCCAGAATAGGAGACCAGTAAAAGCTACTTGCATTTGCTTATTGTGATTATTACTTTGCTCAGGTAAATACTCTTAACTTATTTTCCCTATATGGGCTTGGGTTACGGTATATAAAATACCGTTTGGTCGGGCATTAAATCTTCCATCGTTTGGTGGTTAATTGAATAATTTGATCGGCCCGTTTAAATTGTTTTGTTTACTTAAAGCCTTTGGGGGGGGTTAATGACCATGTCCCGGATGTCCTTGGCATCATTTTACGAAATGGCCACAACCTAAGCGCGGAGTGTAGGCGTACACTCGTCAGTGCATAAATAGTTGATGTGGTGTGTCTATTGATCTTTAACCCGGCACACTCCGGGCTACTGAACGCATAAGGAACATGTAATTCTTTTACAAGATTATATATTTAAATGATTATCCCAAGTTATAAAATGTTTATGCCACGTGCATCCAAATCAATTTTTAATCATTTTCCTAAATGAGTCAGTTGATTGTATTTACCAGTGTAAACTGACGTATTTTCCCAAAAAGATTAAATGCAGGTACTAAGCGTAATAGGCTGGGATTTCTCCTTAGCATCAATAGAAGTCTCGCAAGCTTAAGATGCCCAACGTCTGTTGAACTACTGTTTCCTATTTATTTATGATCCTTCTGTGGACAACCTTTCAACTGTTGTGATACACGATATTACAATATTATTAAAGTTGAAATATATCTTTCATTTGCTTCCGTTGTGCATTTAAATGTTGTGTTGTTTGACTATTATGTTGCCAACCACGTCACGATACTCCCCACCGGGCCCACCGGTGACACGTGGAATCCGGGGTGTGACAGGTTGGTATCAGAGCCAACACTGAGTGAATTAAACACTAGCCTTTGGTGTTTAATCTCAGTTACATAATTGCACACTTCTAAACTTTCGAGTCTAGACATATAACATAGGACAAATTCTACCTTGTTTGTTTCGTTTTGTCCTTTATTTTATATATATTCTTGTCGTTATCTTATGTTGTATTAACAGGATTAAAAATGCCGCCAAGATTCTTTCGACGCAGAGGACGAGGTAAGGGGCCAATCACCGCCCCCAATGACGACAAGGCAGGACCTTCGCATATGCGAGCTCCTTCTGCCACCGCGAGTGCTGATCCTAGAGATAACAGGAGGAACCTGTTTGAGCCTGCAAGATGGTCGGTCTCACACAGTTCGACACCTCCCATTCACAACTCTTATGGGCCACAGTCGGAAAATGAGCCCGACAACCCTCAACCTTCTTACATACCTCTTCAGCGATCCCTATCGCATAATTCTTTTGGTGACCCTACACCTGTTTTTAGGGGCCGGTTTAACCCGGCCAACTACTTACAAGAACCAGTGGGTTTTAACCCACTGGGGCCAGATGATCATTTCCCCGGAGATCATGCGGAGGATATGGACGAGGACACCGACGGATCTTCTTTCCATCGAGATCTCCGACGGATCTTCTTTCCACGGATCACCCTACAGTGGTCCAGACAGCTATCAAGCTAGGTTTGACCTGCATGAATGGTACTTCACACCTCCTCGCCATTCACCGCCTCACCAGCAGCAGCAGCAACAGGATCCCTCTGAGGATTCACGATTTGTGGCAGTCACGCCACCGCCTCCACCGCCACCAGTTCAGCCGGCACCTCCGCAACCGCCAAGGCGTAGGAGAACCGGAGCACGTATGTCTGCACGAGGAGGGGACTTTCATTTTAGCTCTCCTCGACAATCAAGTGGCAGTCATTATCCGCCACTTCAAGAAGATCCACAAATGGGTGGACCTTCGAACCCAGTTGCACCGCAACCACCACCGATGGGTTTTGATAACCCGATTCCTGCCTACATGGGTTCGATGGCGTACAACCCGTTTGAGCAGCCGGCTCACACCAACTACAATTACGCTGAAGCCGACCCATACTTGGTAGCGTCCAATTACAACGCCTTTAACCCTGAAGGACCGTATGGAGCTCCTTGGGGAGCAGGATACCCAACCCATGGGTACCAGATACCTGCCAGACCTATAATACGGACACAATCGCAGCCACCACGGTTTTCTCCCCCAGAACGGGAGGAAATTCTTCAGAGACTGGACCAGGTCGAGCGAGACTTTCACCGAGATCGCAGTGAGCAACAAACTTTCTTCCAGGGATTGACAAGCCTAATAAAAGGGAAGAGCAAGAAGGACCATTGAATCCTTCCATTTTTGTTGTAATCTCCTTGTATCAGTTGAGCCCCTGCATGGGCATGTCTTGCTGTATTGACCCCTGTGTGGGTATGTATGTATGTATGTATGTTTGTTTGTTTTCACCCCTGCGTGGGTCTATCTTTCTGTTAACCCCTACGAGGGTGTATTGTTTGTTTAAGTCCCTGCGTGGACTAGTATTTCTATTTGACCCCTGCGTGGGTATGTTGCTTTATTAAAAAGTCCTGTTTAGGGCGACGTGTAACCTATTGATAAATTAATGGAATGTTTAATTTATAAATTTCATTTTTGCCATTATGTGCATAAATAAATTATATATGAAATAAATAAATCAAAATCATTCCTTTTAAAAATATATCTGCCTATTTAATTATTAACTAAGGATCTTAAAGGTATAACCTAGCCGGCATGTCATTTTAAGACCTGGCCAAGATGGTGAAACCTGTTAAAAAGATTCAAATCCTAGTTAACATCTGAAAACATGTTAACACTCCTGGCAGATGTGATTCGTTAAAATCACACACGTCATTATTATATAAGGATCTTTTCAAAGATTCCTAACCCAACTAAATGATCTCTGAATCATGGGTTAAATCATCAATTAAGATGATCATATCTTGACCATACGTGGTAATATGGTGCCTACGGGCCCTGCTCATTTCCATATGAGCCAAAAGACAGTGGTAGTAATGACTCCCTGTCAGAAAAAGGTAATGAACTATGTTCAAACCTTCATGCCTTGATTCTCTGAAATCATGGCTCATAATTTAAAAATGTCCTTGTGACTAGGCCTTGTGTGCTAATAATATTGTTATTGTTTATAATTAGGATAAATTATAATAGAAATCCTAAATAAATATGATTAATAAATTAACCAAATATGGTCTCTGTTTACCATGGTTAATGAATTACCCTAAGGGGCAATTCCATAATAAACTCCCAAGTAAACTATTGTCCTTGTTATATGTAACAGTTCAATTAAAATGGCTAACTTGGACGAGATTAATAGTCACCCAGTGGAGAATAATGATAACGCCCGAATTAATTTAACGGGTTCTGAACTGAAAGCGTTAGTAGACGACGCTGTTACAAAGGCTTTAGAGCGGCAGTACGGAGAATATAGTGGGACTCGGAGTAGGACCCTCTCTACACCGCATTCGAAGCCACCTTCCAAGAAGGAAGAACCCAAGAAAGATGATGATAGACTCTCCTCAAACCACCACATTGCTCCATCTCAGCAGATTGTACTAAATCAAGAACCCCGTAACAAGGGTTGCTCCTATAAATACTTTGTTTCATGCAAGCCTAGGGATTTCACTGGGGAAAAGGGAGCCATTGACTGCATGACGTGGTTAGATGAGATGGACACAGTTGTGGATATCAGCAGATGCGCTGAGAGGGATGTGGTCAAGTTTGTGTCGCAATCATTTAAGGGTGAAGCCTTAGCCTGGTGGAGATCACTGATTCAAGCCACCGGGAAAATCCCATTGTACAACATGTCATGGGAGCAATTTGTTGCCCTTATCAGGGAAAATTACTGCCCTCAGCATGAGGTGGAGAAGATAGAGTCTGATTTTCTATCGTTGGTAATGACAAACCTTGACTGTCAAGCTTACCTCACGAGCTTCAACACGATGTCCCGGTTGGTTCCGTATCTGGTGACCCCGGAACCAAAAAGAATAGCTCGTTTTATCGGTGGTTTAGCCCCCGAGATAAAGGCAAGCGTGAAGGCCTCACGGCCACCTACTTTTAGATCTGTAGCTGACATATCTTTGTCCCTCACTCTGGATGCGGTCAGACAAAGATCGTTGAGGAACAAAGATGCTGAGAAGAGAAAACGTGAAGATGATAATTCACGGAGATCAAACAAGAAGCACCAAGGAAACGGTGACAACAAGAAGGGGTTTGAGTCAAGGAAAGATGGGCATCAGTCTGGTGAGAAGCCCAAGTGCAAGATTTGCAAGAAACAGCACTTTGGAAAGTGCAGGCTTGAATCAAACTCACAGACTCAGTCAAGAACTTTTGCTTGCGGGATATGCAAGTCCAAGGAACATAAGACCTTGGATTGCAAAAAGATGAAGGATGCAACCTGCTACAGTTGCAATGAGAAGGGGCACATTAAAACCAACTACCCTAAATACGCCAAGAAGCCTGAAGAGGCCAAGAAGACCAATGCTAGGGTCTTTAGAATGGATGCGAAGGAAGCAGTACAAGATGACAACGTGATAACAGGTACTTTCCTCATAAATGATGTCTATGCAAGAGTACTTTTTGATTCAGGCGCAGATAAATCATTTGTAGATAATAAGTTTTGCAAATTGCTGAATTTACCTGTTAAAACCTTAAGTGTAAAGTATGAGGTGGAGTTAGCTGATGGCACCATAGAAACCGCCTCAACCATATTAGATGGATGTTTCATATCCATTAAGAACCACTCTTTTCCTTTGTCCCTGCTTCCTTTGAAGTTAGCCGGTTTTGACATCGTTTTAGGCATGGACTGGTTATCTCATAACCAGGCCCAGATTGTCTGCAATAGAAAACAAGTGATGATCAAGACTCCATCGGGCGAATCAGTTACCATTCAGGGAGATACCCGGTATGGATTGCCTGAGCAAGTGACTATGCTCAAGGCCTCGAAGTGCTTGAAGAAGGGTTGTGTCATTTACATGGCACAAGTGACTATTGATGAGCCAAAACCCAAGATTGAAGATATCCCCATCATTTCTGAATACCCTGAAGTTTTTCCTGAAGAACTACCTGGTTTACCACCAGATAGGCAAGTGGAATTCAGAATTGACATCATCCCCGGAGCAGCACCTGTTGCTAGAGCACCTTATAGGTTAGCACCAACGGAGATGAAGGAATTGAGGACACAGCTAGACGAATTGCTAGCCAAAGGTTTCATTAAACCTAGTTCGTCTCCTTGGGGAGCGCCAGTCCTATTTGTCAAAAAGAAGGATGGATCGATGCGTCTGTGCATCGATTATCGTGAGCTTAATAAGGTCACAATAAAGAATAGGTATCCTTTGCCCAGGATCGACGATTTGTTCGATCAGTTGCAAGGGGCAAGTTATTTCTCGAAGATTGACTTAAGGTCAGGCTACCACCAACTGAAGGTTAGAGATGAAGACGTACACAAAACTGCATTTAGGACTCGTTATGGTCATTACGAGTTCCTAGTGATGCCTTTTGGGCTCACAAATGCACCTGCCGCGTTCATGGATCTCATGAATCGCGTTTGCAAGCCGTACTTAGATAAATTCGTCATCGTTTTCATCGACGACATTCTCATTTACTCGAAGAACCAAGCTGACCACGAGAAACACCTTCGCTGTATTCTTAAACTTCTACATCAAGAGAAACTCTATGCCAAATTTTCAAAGTGTGAATTTTGGCTTCGAGAAGTCCAATTCCTTGGACATGTGGTGAGCGAGCGTGGTATCCAAGTGGGTCCCTCTAAGGTAGAAGCAGTTATGAACTGGCTGGAGCCAAAGACGCCTACGGAGATTCGTAGCTTCCTAGGCTTAGCAGGATACTACAGGCGCTTTATCGAAAATTTTTCAAGGATTGCTGCACCCCTAACTTCCTTAACTAGGAAGAAGATTAAGTTCGACTGGGGACCCAAGCAGCAAGAATCTTTTGATATTCTGAAGCAAAAGTTGAGCAACGCTCCTGTACTGACATTGCCTGAAGGTACCGAAGAATTCGTAGTTTACTGCGATGCATCACACACTGGCATGGGGTGTGTGCTTATGCAGAAGGGCAAGGTTATTGCCTATGCATCACGTCAATTAAAGGTGCATGAAAAGAATTACACCACCCATGACTTGGAGTTGGGTGCCGTTGTATTTGCACTGAAGCTATGGAGGCACTATTTATATGGTATCAAGTGTGTGATCTATTCTGATCACAAGAGCCTCCAGCACCTGTTTAATCAGAAGGATTTAAACATGAGGCAGCGCCGTTGGATGGAGACTTTGAATGATTATGATTGTGAAATCAGATACCATCCCGGTAAGGCGAATGTAGTCGCTGATGCCTTGAGTCGAAAGGAAAGGGTGAAACCCATCCGAATCAATGCCAAGAGCATTGAGATTAAGAACAGTTTGAATGAAAGGTTGTTAGCTGCACAGAAGGAAGCTGTGTTGGAAGCTAACTATCCTAATGAAAAGCTAGGGGTAACGGAGGAGCAGTTATCTCTTAGCAAAGACAGAATTCTAAGATTGAATGGAAGAATATGGGTTCCAATTTATGGAGAACTGCGAGATGTTATCCTCCAGGAAGCCCATAGTTCTAAATACTCCGTTCATCCTGGAGCTGATAAGATGTACCAGGATCTAAGGGAAAACTATTGGTGGATAGGCTTGAAGAAGTCTGTAGCTACCTATGTAGCTAAATGCTTGACGTGTGCGCAAGTCAAAGCAGAACATCAAAAGCCATCAGGCTTGCTACAACAGCCTAAACTTCCCACTTGGAAATGGGAAATGGTAACTATGGATTTTATCACCAAGTTACCCAAGACAAGGAAACGAAATGATACGATATGGGTTATAGTTGATAGACTGACTAAGTCAGCACATTTCCTACCCATTAAGGAGACTTATAGCTCCGACATGTTAGCCCAACTGTACGTGGATAAGATTGTAGCCTTACATGGCATACCTGTGTCTATTATCTCTGACAGGGATACTAGATACACGTCACATTTTTGGAAAAGTTTCCAGCAATCTTTGGGCACGCGTTTGAATTTCAGTACGGCTTACCATCCTCAGACGGACGGCCAGAGTGAGCGTACTATTCAAACGTTGGAAGACATGCTACATGCATGCGTGATCGATTTAGGTGGTAATTGGGATAACCACCTGCCGTTAATTGAATTCTCCTACAACAATAGCTACCACACCAGCATTAAAGCTGCGCCTTTCGAGGCCTTATACGGTAGAATGTGTAGAATGCCCGTTTGTTGGGCGGAAGTTGGAGATGTCCAATTATCAGGACCAGAGATAGTCTTTGAAACGACGAACAAGATTTTCCAGATTCGAGACCATCTCAAAGCTGCCCGAGATAGGCAGAAGAGTTACACAGATCCAAAGCGTAAACCTATGAAATTCGAAGTAGGTGATAAAGTCATACTTAAAGTATCACCCTGGAAGGGTGTGATGCGATTCGGTAAGAAAGGTAAATTAAGCCCGAGGTATATAGGACCGTTAGAGATTATCGAATGTGTTGGATCAGTGGCTTACAAGTTTAATTTACCAGAAGAGCTCAGTGGTATTCATAACGTATTCCACGTCTGCAATCTGAAGAAATGCCTAGCTGACGAATCGCTAGTCATACCACATACAGATGTGCATATAGATGAGAGCTTGAAATTTGTGGAAAAACCATTGTCGATTGAGGGTCGACAGGTTAAGGAGCTTCGAAGGAAGCATGTGCCTACTGTAAAGGTAAAATGGGATGCCCGTAGAGGTCCCGAATATACGTGGGAGGTTGAGTCCACAATGAAAGAAAAATACCCTCATTTGTTTCAATAAATCTCGAGGTCGAGATTTCTTTTAAGGGGGTGAGGATGTAACACCTCGAAAATTCACGTCCTATAATGAGTTGACATGTGTCATATGTTTGAACGTGTGAAAGAATGTTATAGAAGGATTAAAGTTGACAATCATGGAAAGTATGTGAATATACGAGTTCTAAATGTCAACAGTGAATAAATATATTGTACATTAACCCTACATGATGCTCATACCTTCAAACGAATAGATCATGGATCATACGAAGCTAAATATGGAAGAAAGTGAGAGATTACAAACCACAGGGGTTAAATGTGTCAACATGTTTAAGTTATACCTCTGAGTGACCTTTTGACAAACCCGAAGCTTTGTAACGGTTAATTATGCTCACTAGAATGCACGATATAAATTTCATAAAGTTTCGTTATCGTATGAGAAAGTTATGATCAAATTCGTGTGCGAGGGGTTAAAAGCGTCAACGATGAAGTTTAGGACTTTTCGGGTGACAATAAAGTTAACCGGGGACTAAACAAAGTGGGTAAATGTCTTGAAGCCCTTATAAATCAATTTGGAGGGTTCAAAGTGCAATAAATAAATTCGAAACAAAGTTTTCAAGAGCCAAGGACCCAATGTGCAAAAATCAAAAACTTGAAATCGATCAGGGGGCGTCGCGCGACGCGAGACACCCTAGGGGGGTCTACGCGTGACGCTAAGGCCCCTCTGATCCGCAAACTTTGCCTAGGTGTCTGCTATGAGCTTGCAACCGACTTTAAACAGATATTTTCACATTATGGGCGACCCCTAAACAGTTCTAGGCACTTAGGGACACTTGTTGGTGATCCAACATCAATTGTAGCATTTGTTGTCAACCATCTATGAGATTGTGAGCACTATATAAAGCCCTTAAGTTGCAACATTGCAACCACACCTTCCTTCAGCATTCCTGATCATTTCTGGAGCTCCAAAGCAGACTCAAGTGATCACTAATCAAGCATAGGACTTCAGTAAGTACACTTAACCTTTCTTAGTTAAGTTTTTGCTTAGTTTTAGCTTAAAAGTCAAACCGTCGTAATTAACGGTTGACTTAGCGATTAATCACTAATGGTCCAGTGATTAGTTGAATTGAAAGTAGTTATAAGTTGGTAATTATGTGGGCAATAAACCCTTAAAAGGGCACCCTCTGATTACCACTCTAACTAGGTCAAATGTCGGGTCAAACTTGTTATTAAAAAAGTCAACAGAATGCTTATTTTCTAATTTATGCATAATTAGCAATGTAGAACACATACAACCTGTTTGATCATTAATATAACTTGGTAATTAGTGTAAGAACATGTCTAAACATGTTCAACCCGACAATTTTATGTTTAGACCCGGTTCGGAACCGAAAGTCGTAAAACTTTGACTTTTACTTTGACTTCAGTTCTGACCCGTTTTGGTATGTTTTAGAATTGCCTTAGAGCTTTAATTGGACCAGGTTACATGCTAGTATAACCCTCTGTGATTATACACCTTGGTTCATTAGTTAACCAATTAATATGCATGATTCCGTTAATTGCTCATATGTTGACCATTATGCCCTTTTCACCTTAAAACGTGATTTTCGAAAATGTAAAAGAGTAGAAACCTTAGTTACTAAATTATAAACTTGCACCCAAAGTTTGACATCAGTTGGAGGTGTAGATTGAGAGTTATGCTCATTAGCGTAATTAGAAAGCTTATTAGCGATTAAACGACATAATTAGCGTTTAGCCTTTTTAAACCTACTTTTTGATATCAAACTCTTTACCCACTAATATGATATATTATTTTGGGATTTTTGAAGATTTTTAATTAATTTTAGGCTGAGCATAACTTAGAGTCGTAGGCTTAATCCGGTAATTGTCGGTTTTGCCCTTACGGGCTATAAAATGAGTTTTACATTTCTAATCGACTCCAAACCTTTTGCTACTGATTAAATGATAAATAAATTATTTTAAGCCTCCTGGAATAATAAAAATATCAGCTTTATGTATAGAACCCGGAAATGGCTTCTAATCGCCTTTTTAAGCGTTTTTAACGCATAGTATGTACTAGACTACTTTAAACATACAAGGGTTGATACCTACTGATATTTTAGGTAAATTATAATATTTTAACAGTAAGCAAAAGTTGTTAAACTCAGACTTCAGTTTTGAGCTTTTCGGCTTATGTGAAATTACCAAAATGCCCCTATGGTGCATAGTTTGGTTGTAATTGATAAATTTCACATACATACTTTACCCTACTGTTATAACTTATTAATTTGAGTATTTTTGCTGATTACATCAGGCCTGTAACTCAGGATAATACTTAAACTCTTTTATAACCTTTTAAATGACCAAACTACCCATACGGGCATAGTTTGTGTTTAAATTCGTTTCGGGCATAATAAAAGACATCTTACTGATGTCACAACATATTTGAAGCATATTGACTTAGGAAACCTGTATATGGCTCTTACGGATACCCGTTAAGCTGATTAAGCGTTCGGTTCGGTTTATGTAACTAGTTTACATAAATTAGCCGAAACGGGTCAAACCTTATCGGTTTTATCTCAAAATCCAGAATGTGTATGAAATACCCATATTAAGCAAGTCTTCAAAATTTTCAGGTCTAAATCACATTCTATCCGGTCTTCGCTTAATCATGCGTACGAACCGTATCTTTAAAACTAACCGGTCTAAGCTTAAGCTTAACTAAAGACCCGTTAGGATTCTAATAGGTTATTATAAACCTTTGTTCCAGAATAGGAGACCAGTAAAAGCTACTTGCATTTGCTTATTGTGATTATTACTTTGCTCAGGTAAATACTCTTAACTTATTTTCCCTATATGGGCTTGGGTTACGGTATATAAAATACCGCTTGGTCGGGCATTAAATCTTCCATCGTTTGGTGGTTAATTGAATAATTTGATCGGCCCGTTTAAATTGTTTTGTTTACTTAAATCCTTTGGGGGGTTAATGACCATGTCCCGGATATCCTTGGCATCATTTTACGAAATGGCCACGACCTAAGCGCGGAGTGTAGGCGTACACTCGTCAGTGCATAAATAGTTGATGTGGTGTGTCTATTGATCTTTAACCCGGCACGCTCCGGGCTACTGAACGCATAAGGAACATGTAATTCTTTTACAAGATTATATATTTAAATGATTATCCCAAGTTATAAAATGTGTATGCCACGTGCATCTAAATCAATTTTTAATCATTTTCCAAAATGAGTCAGTTAATTGTATTTACCAGTGTAAACTGACGTATTTTCCCAAAAAGATTAAATGCAGGTACTAAGCGTAATAGGCTGGGATTTCTCCTTAGCATCAATAGAAGTCTCGCAAGCTTAAGATGCCCAACGTCTGTTGAACTACTGTTTCCTATTTATTTATGATCCTTCTGTGGACAACCTTTCAACTGTTGTGATACACGATATTACAATATTATTAAAGTTGAAATATATCTTTCATTTGCTTCCGTTGTGCATTTAAATGTTGTGTTGTTTGACTATTATGTTGCCAACCACGTCACGATACTCCCCACCGGGCCCACCGGTGACACGTGGAATCCGGGGTGTGACACAAACTAAAGCACATTTTTTTTTTGTTCTTTTCTCAATGATTTTCTATTATTTTTCGCAACATTTTCTGATGTAATTTTTGCTTCTTTTTTTTCACAAACAAACGATTCACAACTAAACAAACTTAACTCCTATAATCGAATTTTCATCACACAGGTTTAAAAGAAAAGGTTTAAGGTTATGGCTAAATGGGTTGTCAAACGAAAGGATTAGGCTTAAAGTGGGCGACTAGGGGATTTGTTTGGGTAAGGATAGATAAATGGTTTTAAAGGAAAAGGTTCACCTAATGCTTTAATCATTCTCGTGCTTGTATTCGGTCTATGGTCTCAAACGTATCAAAAGTCGCAAGTTCTACAATACGTGACTAATGGTCCACTCAAACAAAGAAACATAAATATGTAATTCTATGATGTAAAAATGGCTCAAAACCTCACATATATAAAGGGTATGGTATGTGACATGCATGATCTGCTAGTTTCTTAGGCGGATTATTCTCAAATAACCATCCGCTAAATACCCGTCATGTTATTAATTCGAACTTAACCATGATAAAAGACCAAATGGGTTGTGACATCCCTCGTTAACTTAATTACTTGTGCTTTTAAGATCGCTTTTGAACCAAGACATTTTTGAATTTTTTTGAAATTTTCCCCCATCCCCACACTTGAGGTAAACATTGTCCTCAATGTGTAGTATTTAAACGAACGGGTCAAATTTGAAAAACTTTTACTACTCCCCCATCCCCACACTTGAGGTAAACATTGTCCTCAATGTGTAAGAACTAGAGTTTTTAAATCGCACAAGGGATGTGACACGGCTAATTTCCCCAAACTTTCACCCCGGAAAATAAAAATACAAAATACAATCCACTTATTTGCTAATTAAAATCAAAGATAAAAAGAAACGTATGCACCTGGTTTTTCGCTAATTCCTCGTGTGCTCTTCATCTTTTCAACAAAGCGGTCGTTTCACGAACACAATGTACCTACAAATCTCAACCTTTGTGTAGAAGCATGCTTCTCACAACCATTAAAACTTGTTAGTTACCTAGTTCTACCACTTTTATGAAAATATTACCAAGTCATACGTTAATTTACTTTGATTTATGTGGAAAAATAATTTACAACAACAACAAAACTAACTCACTTTCGTAGGAATCACGGTTGCATTTAGCGTATGCAACAAGCCCTTTTAAACCTCCCGATAGCTCGGGAGGACGAGTAGGTCTCATGAGGGTTATATAGGGAACACACCCACAAAGTTCATTTAACGAGAAAAATAAAATAAAACGAATAATAATACAAACTCTACAACAATCATACCTGATTTGTCTCTCATGGTGGTCGAAGTGAGCATTTACCTACTGAGTTTCCAACATATGCTCGGTATTTGGCATGCCAAATCCACTCTCTTTTTCTTTTACGCGGCATGTGTATTAAACAACTTTGGGGTCATTTCTTAACGAATTGTCCAATGTCTTGCAATGCCACCCTTCGAATCCTTATGCCCGAACTCGCATCCCCAACTTTGTTGGTTGGAGTGATAAGTATAGGAGAAGGATGGATATGAACGTGGGCTTCTTTCGAATCCGACTCGTCTTGCGGTGTCATGTCTTCCGCTTGGTTCAAACATTCATCTTTTTGCTCAGAAAGATCTGTAACCTCATCCACCACATCACCATCAACCATGGTACCATTAGCCAACACCTCTTGGTCTCGTCTAAGTTGAGCCAGTTCTTCGGCGAGTTGACCCACTTTATTTGCCAAGGCTTTATGCGCTTTATTTCTCACCTCAAGTTCCTTCTTCAGTTCCATCTTAATCTCTTTATTTGAAGTAATGATGGCATTCATGATTGCATCGAGCTTGGAACCTATTGAATCTTGAGGTTCCTCGGATGCCGGTTGAGAGTATTCATTATAATAATCATCATACTCCTCCCGGTAACTTGAGAAATGTGGCAATTTGGGTTCATAGTTGTTATAACCCCGCTCTTGCTCATAATGGTAATCCATCTCTGAATAGTAATATTCTTGATAATTTGGTGGTGGTGGTGGTTTATCGTATGGATAATGTGAGGATGGACCATTGAAATCTTCATAATTCGCCCTCCTATATTCATACAATCCGCTGAGGTAGTCTTCCCGATCCTTATAGGCTTGAACTTTTTCATAGGAAATAGAGCAATCCTCTAATAAATGTTATCCGCTTCCGCAACACTCACATGGATCATCATCTACCCAATTCATATTGAAAGATGGTGCCTACAAAACATGTACCTGCACAAAAGCTCGACCACCCAAAGTAAAATCACAAAAATACAAGAAAGAAAACTAACACTAAAATCAAACAAGCAATGAAATACTAAGCGCACTAGCTCCCCGGCAACGGCGCCATTTTGACGTGACCATGTTGTCGCAACACCCGATCCCTAATTCCCGGGAACGGGCGGCCGCGAGCCAGTTTCGGTGGTATCGCATATTGTCTAATTTGGCAGCGGAAATTTTCATCAGGACCGTAGTTAGGAAATATTGGATCAAAGTAAAATACCACATTTTTCAATATTAAACACGTGGGATAAAACCCAAGTTTGCATTGCACACATTTTCATAGGAATAAATCCTATTTTATTAATAAAAACATCTATTTTATTTTAGGTAACTTTATTTCTACTTTTCCAAGCCTTCAGTGCTGTCCAGCTGGCTTCTATTTGGCTTTCACAGTTTGTTACCTGAAACGCGTTTTAAAAATATTTGTCAGTGGGAAATACTGGTGAGTGAATCCCAGTTTAATCAAGTGTAAGTAAAACCCATTGTACAGTATTGAGGGCGATCTCGCAATTACATTTATTTCCAAGTTATAACAATTAACATCCATGGTACTGTCAGACCCGACTTGTGGAAATGTTACTCCTTGACAGGTGGTAACAAATTTTGTATACAAAACCCCAACATACTCATGATAATTATATTCTTACAAATACTCAATAACTGCTTAATATACATTTAATTGTATGAGGTTTTGTAAAAACAGTTAACAAAAGGTTTACAAAAAGTGGATCAACTCACATTGCTGTCTTAGATTATCCTTTAGGGTTTCCTGGTGACAATCTATAATTTACACAAATGCACACGCGTTAGTATAATAACCCATTTTAACATTAGTAATACCCTCCCCGAGACGGCATTCCAACGACTACGTCGGGCAGAACCACGACAGCCGTTACGGAAACCTAGATCAATCGGGCAACGTATCTAATACGTATCCAGGGGTTATAATACTTACAACAGAGCAGAACTTCGCTATTTAGGGGGTATAATACCCGTAGATTATGCCTATAATTCAGAATTGAGAGAAAGAAAATGATTTTTAACGATTTCTGACTGAAGACTCGATGCATTCTTATATAGGGCCTCACTTCAACTTTTACGCGGCCCGCGTAAATGTAGATAAGGGGCTACGCGGCCCGCATCAAACCTGGTCAACGCTGTAGCTTGGCTGGGTCAGCGACTAGACCTGCCGGGTGTTGGGCCACATGGCCACACCGGGCTGCGCCACATCTTGGGCCTCTAGCGGCCCGCGTAGAGGTTGAGGTGGGGTTTACGCGGCCCGCCTCAAACCAAAATTCCATTTTTATATTATTTTTAATAATATTTAAGGTATTCGGGGCCCGTTTTCACGGATGGGGTGTATTTTGGGACATATTGGGATATTTTAAAATATATTAAGGTGTCGGAAATAATTCGAGGGTGTCGGTTTAATTTAGGATTGTTACATTCTCCCCACCTTGTTTTAGAGCTCGTCCTCGAGATCTACTGGAACAAGTGTGGATATTTTCTTTGCATTTCAGATTCAAGCTCCCATGTGTACTCAGGTCCTCTTTTGGAGTCCCATTTCACTTTGACCAGAACTAATCTCTTGTGTTTGAGGTTCTTGACTTTCCTGTCTTCGATCTGTAGAGGCCTTTCTACAAACTTGAGTTGTTTATTTACCTCTATATCCTTAAGAGGTACCATTAGCGATTCATATGCTAAGCATTTCTTGAGATTAGATATATGAAATACATCATGTATTCTTGCCATTTCCTCTGGCAGTTGTAGCTGATAGGCTACAGGTCCTATTTTTCTAATAATCTCAAAAGGTCCAACATACATGTGACTTAGCTTTCCTCTTTTGATGAATCTTACTACTCCTTTCCAAGGAGAGACTTTCAACAATACTTTATCTCCTACTTGAAATTCCAATGGTTTGCGTTGGTTATCAGCATAGCTTTTCTGTTGATCACGTGCTGCTTTCAGTCATTCCTTGACTTGAATGATCTTTTCAGTTGTTTCTTGTACTATCTCAGGTCCAGATAGTTGCTGTTCCCCAATTTCTGCCCAACAGACTGGGGTTCGGCACTTTCGTCCATAAAGTGCTTCGAATGGTGCAGCGTTGATACTTGTGTGATAACTATTATTATAAGAAAATTCTATTAAAGGTAAGTGATCATCCCAATTACCTCCGAAATCAATTACACAAGCTCTAATCATGTCCTCCATTGTCTGAATTGTCCTTTCACTTTGTCCGTCCGTTTGAGGATGATAAGCTGTGCTCAGATTTAACTTGGTTCCCATGGCTTTTTGGAAACTTGACCAAAAATGAGAGGTAAATCGGTTATCCCTATCAGAAACAATTGATAAAGGTATTCCATGTAATGAAACGATTTCATTTACATACAATTTGGCTAACTGTTCCATACTGAAAGTTTCTTTCATGGGTAAGAAATGAGCTGACTTTGTTAGCCTATCTACAATCACCCAGATTGTATCATTACCTTTCCTTGTTTTGGGTAATTTGGTAACAAAATCCATTGTTATCAATTCTCATTTCCATACTGGCATTTCTAACTGTTGTAACAAACCTGATGGTTTCTGGTGTTCAGCTTTAACTTGTGAACAAGTTAAACATTTAGAAACATAAGCTGTTATGTCCTTTTTCATTCCTATCCACCAGAAATTCTTTCTTAAATCCTGATACATCTTATCATTTCCTGGGTGCATCGTATATTTAGACTTATGGGCTTCTTCTAATATATGATGACGTAGGTTTCTTAATTTAGGTATCCACATTCTCTTTTCATGGAATCTCCAAATTCCATCTATTCCTTGTTCTAATTCCTTAATCATACCTTTTAGTTTTTCAGTATCATCCTTGATTACTGATTCTTGTGCTTTTATGATTTGATCATTTAAATCTACTTGTAGATTTAATTTAAGAGAACGTACCCTTTTTGGCTTTTCATGATACTTTCGGCTTAAAGCATCGGCAACTACATTTGCCTTTCCTTCATGATACTGGATATCACAATCATAATCACTAAGCATTTCCATCCAGCGTCTTTGTCTCATATTCAACTCCTTTTGCCCGAAAACATACCTTAAACTTTTATGATCTGTGAATATGGTAAACTTACTACCATAAAGGTAATATCTCCAAATCTTAAGGGCAAAAATTATAGCTCCTAACTCTAGATCATGGGTTGAATAATTCTCTTCATGATTCTTAAGTTGTCTAGAGGCGTAAGCTATAACCTTTTGACGTTGCATTAATACACATCCATAACCTAACTTAGAAGCATCACAATAGACTACAAAGTCTTCAGTTCCTTCTGGTAACGCTAGTATGGGTGTATTAGTTAATCTTTGCTTCAGAATTCTAAATGCTTCTTCTTGTTTTGGTCCCCATTCAAACTTAATGGATTTACAGGTTAATTTAGTTAAAGGGATGGCTATTCTAGAGAAATCTCGAATAAATCTTCTATAATAACCGGCCAATCCTAAGAAACTTCTAACCTCGTTTGGTGATTCGGGGGTTTTCCATTTAGTTATTGCCTCGATCTTTGTGGGATCCACATGAATTCCTTCATGGTTCACTAAATGTCCAAGAAACTGTACCTGTTCTAACCAAAACTCGCATTTTGAAAATTTAGCATAAAGCTTTTCCTTTCTAAATAGGCTTAAAAGTGCGTGCAAATGCTTTGCATGTTCCTCTTTACTTTTAGAATAAATTATAATATCATCTATAAAGACAATTATGAATTTGTCCAAATATGGCTTACATATTCGGTTCATCATGTCCATAAATGCAGCTGGGGCATTGGTTAAACCAAATGGCATGACAGTAAATTCATAATGACCATACCTTGTTCTGAATGCGGTCTTAGGAATATCCTCTTCATATACCTTTAATTGATGATATCCTGACCTTAAATCGATTTTAGAGAAAAATCGAGCTCCTTGCAGTTGATCAAACAGATCATCGATTCTCGATAATGGATACCGATTTTTAATCGTGACTTTGTTCAATTCACGGTAATCAATGCACATACGCATTGATCCGTCCTTCTTTTTAACGAATAATATTGGTGCTCCTCATGGCGATGAACTCGGCTGTATGAATCCTTTCTCTAATAATTCATCTAACTGTTTCTTCAGTTCCTGCATTTCGTCGGGTGCCAAACGGTAGGGTGCTTTGGCAATCGGTGTTGTTCCTGGTAGCAGGTGAATTCTGAATTCAACTTCTCTATCTGGCGGTAGTCCTGGTAATTCTTCTGGAAATACATCTGAAAACTGAGCCACTACTGGAATGTCCTTTAGTTCTTTTCCTTTAGTGTTAGTGATTATAGAAATCAAATACACTATAGATCCTTTTCTTATATAACTTGCAGTTTTCATCACAGAGATGAATTTTGTGGATCTAAAGGGTTTATCTCCTTTAATTGTGATATTTTCACCTTTTGGTGAATTTACTTGGATTGACTTTTGATCACATACAATACTGGCTTTATTGGCTATTAACCAGTCCATTCCTAAAACAACATCAAATCCTGCAAGATTCATAGGATAAAGGTTTGCAATAAACTTTTGATTTAAAATTTCTATTCTTGCTCCCTGCAAGATTTCAGAGATCCTAACAGTTTCTCCCTTAGCTGTCTCTACTAGACATTCTTGTGGTAGTTTAGTTAATGACTAATTTAGAAGTTTGCAAAATGAAGTATTAATAAAACTTTGGTTCGCACCAGAGTCAAATAATACTTTAGCAAAAACATCATTAACTAAAAACGTACCAGCTATCACGTCTGGAATCATCTTGGCTTCATCTGCAGTCAGAACGAATGCTCTAGCATTTTTAGTGTTCCTGTTGTTCACAGCTGGAGCCAATTTCGGACAATTTGGATTGATGTGACCTTTTTCTCCACAGTTGAAGCATAATCCATTACTGGATTTTCTCCTGCAATCTTCTTCCTTGTGTCCTGGCATCTTGCAGAAATTGCAAAGAGTGGAGCATTTTCCCAAATGCTTTTTCTTGCAGACCTTGCAGAATGGTGCAGAGGTAGAACCCATATTCCTACGATTGTAATTCCCAGAACAAAATTCTTGAGTAAGCCTTTGGGTTAGGTTTCTCCTCTGTTCTTCTTCTCTAGTACGGATTAATTCATCTGTCAAGGTGTTGGCTAGTTCTACAGCTTCTTCTATAGTTTGGAGTCTAGCTGCCTTGACTACATGTCTAATCTCCCCGATTAATCCCCAGATGTAACGGGAGATTAATACTGGTTCAGGTGATGCAAGGGTTGGTACTATTCTAGCATATTCAAAGAATGTGGTAGTATAGCCCTTACTATCTACTCCGGTCATTCTTAGGTTCAGAAACTTATTCGCTATCTGTTCCTTTTCATTAGGAGGGCAGAATTTCCTTTCTACCATATTCTTAAATTCTTCCCATTCCATGTTATATACCTTATCACTTCCTTTTGATTGGAGGATAGTGTTCCACCATTCTAAGGTTGAGTTTTTAAATAAATTAGAGCCAAACATTATCTTGTCTTCTTCAGCACACTTGCTTATTTTTAACACAGCCTCAGTCTTTTCTATCCAGCATAGGGCTGCAATGGGTCCTTCATTGCCTGAGAATTCTATTGGTTTGCAGGACCAGAATTCTTTGTAAGAACAACCATAAGGCATGGTTCTTCTTCTTTTGGGAATGGGCGCTTGAAGTACGGGTCCATTGTTCATGTTGTGTTCTGGTTCAATTGGTCGCTTACTGCTACGCTTACTTTTATTATTCGCTTCTTGAAGCGTTTGAATAATAAATGGCATTGCATCTATAATTCCTTGTGCCACTATGTGTTGAACGGCACTATTATCCATTTGGTTTCCATTGTTATTGATGCTTGGATTCTCATTAACCAAGTTAATGTTACTCTGGTTATCGTTATTCAGATTATCTTGATTTCCTTCGTCGGCCATCTGAATTTTAAACAGTTACCCCGTATTAATATCACAAAATAATATTCGATATAGTCAATCACATGACACGCATTTTGGTCAAAACCGTCGATCATTACGACTTACTCTATTCATATAGTATGCATCTATTACACACCAGTACTAAAATAAAAATTACAATACCAACTGAAATAAAATTACACTAATAATAGTAGGCATCCGTACACACATATTTTATTTTTATTTTTATTTTATTATTTATTTTATTATATTATTATTACTATTACCGTCTCCACCATCACATTCACGGATATGGATTCATCCAGAAATCCATATTGCGCTCGTCATACTTCCAGACGAGTCGCTCTCCCACCTGTCTCATTCGTTCACTACTTTCTAGAATTTCCTCACCAAGTGTCCTAAGTTCTTGTACATTATCTGCACTCATTGGGGGTGCAGGTTCTAGGACTGGGTTCGGAATCTGGGGTGCGGGTTCCTGGTATGGGGGTGTAGGTGCCTGGAATTGGTAAGGATCTTCTAAAATCTCCCTAATGTATTCATCATGGTAATAGGGATCTAAAGGATCCAAACCTGGGTAGGCTCCTATGGTTGGCATGGGCATGTCTTCATGTATCGGGTAACGTTGCACATAGTCCCTATTGTCGTCCCACCAGGGGTCGTAATTTGGGTCTAGAGGGTTTGGTGCTGGTACCCTAGGTATTTCTTCCGGATTGAAGTCATGCATTTCTACTTGGTTTTCAGGGTTTTATATCTCCATGGGTTGGTCAGGAAGTGGTAGTTGTGGTTGGGGTGCTATTATTTGTTCCAGATTAGGGTCAGCTGCAGTGGTTGCTAGTATGTGGATGTTGGCTATACCCCTATTTATCATATCCTAGGCATAGGCATCGGTTTCTCTTTTGGGTGCTGTTAGTACCCTCTGTTCTTGTAACTTTTTCATACGCTTTCTATGTTAGTGTGCCCCTCGACTGAACCATCCCCTCTTTTTCTAAGGAAATGGCTCCTCGGACTGAGCCTTAAACACAAAGATTCCTTCTTCCGTATCAGCAGAGTACCCTGAGAGGGCAGGCTGAGATGAGGAGGTGCCTTCGCTTCTAGGCGAACCAGATAATTGACGATACGCGTCAGATGGTCCTTAGTCGCTCATACTGTAAACTAACAAATAGTCAAATAACACATAACAATAAATACAGTTATGCACGTATTTCCGTAATTTATTACCTAACAATTTGAATTTTGATGTCAGCAGAACACTTATGTGGCTGAATCAGTGGCTTAGCTCTGATATCACCTTCTGTCGCAACCCCTGATCCCTAATTCCCGGGAATGGGCGGCCACGAGCCAGTTTCGGTGGTATCGCGTATTGTCTAATTTGGCAGCGGAAATTTTCATCAGGACCGTAGTTAGGAAATATTGGATCAGAGTAAAATAGCACATTTTTCAATATTAAACACGTGGGATAAAACCCAAGTTTGCATTACACAGGTGGGATAAAACCCAAGTTTGCATTACACACATTTTCATAGGAATAAATCATATTTTATTAATAAAAACATCTATTTTATTTTAGGTAACTTTATTGCCACTTTTCCAAGCCTTCAGTGCTGTCCAGCTGGCTTCTATTTGGCTTTCACAGTTTGTTACCTGAAACGCGTTTTAAAAACATTTGTCAGTGAGAAATACTGGTGAGTGAATCCCAGTTTAATCAAGTGTAAGTAAAACCCATTGTACAGTATTGAGAGCGATCTCGCAATTACATTTGTTTCCAAGTTATAACAATTAACATCCATGGTACTGTCAGACCCGACTTGTGGAAATGTTACTCCTTGACAGGTGGTAACAAATTTTGTATACAAAACCCCAACATACTCATGATAATTGTATTCTTACAAATACTCAATAACTGATTAATATACATTTAATTGTATGAGGTTTTGTAAAAACAGTTAATAAAAGGTTTACAAAAAGTGGATCAACTCACATTGTTGTCTTAGATTATCCTTTAGGGTTTCCTGGTGACAATCAATAATTTACACAAATGCACACGCGTTAGTATAATAACCCATTTTAACATTAGTAATACCCTCCCCGAGACGGCATTCCAACGACTACGTCGGGCAGAACCACGACAGCCGTTACGGAACCCTAGATCAATCGGGCAGCGTATCTAATACGTATCCAGGGGTTATAATACTTACAATGGAGCAGAACTTCGCTATTTAGGGGGGTATAATACCCGTAGATTATGCCTATAATTTAGAATTGAGAGAAAGAAAACGATTTTGAACGATTTCTGACTGAAGACTCGATGCATTCTTATATAGGGCCTCACTTTAACTTTTACGCGGCCCGCGTAAATGTAAATAAGGGGCTACGCGGCCCGCGTCAAACCTGGTCAACGCTGTAGCTTGGTTGGGTCAGCGACTAGACCTGCAGGGTGTTGGGCCACGTGGCCACACCGGGCTGCGCCACATCTTGGGCCTCTAGCGGCCCGCGTAGAGGTGGGGTTTACGCGGCCCGCCTCAAACCAAAATTCCATTTTATATTATTTTTAATAATATTTAAGGTATTCGGGGCCCGTTTTCACGTATGGGGTGTATTTTGGGACATATTGGGATATTTTAAAATATATTAGGGTGTCAGAAATAATTCGAGGGTGTCGGTTTAATTTAGGATTGTTACACTTGTCGTCCCGATCAGTCAAAAACCCAATTAAACCTAGGTAGCTAGGGTAAGTCAGGTATCGAATCCACGAAGAGCATGTGGTCAGTATCGCACGACCTGTTCGACTAGTTAGACTATTTACAAAAATGTACAATGTGATTATGAAGCTAGCTAATTTTTAGTTGTTTGTTTGGTTTGAAAAGAAATCGAAGTGAACTGACAAATTAATATTATTTAAACAACATTAGATTAACTAATATTGCAAACTAAACTAAATGATTGAAACAAGAAATTAGAAACAAGTTCCACACCCGGTTCAATAGTTGTAATCCTAGGGTTTCTACATGTTTTAACTTGATTCAATTGCATATAGTGATTAACGGATTACTATCACAAAGCTTAGGTGCCAATTGCTATCGACTTCATAGACAACGGACCGTAATGCACTTCATTACCTTGGACATGTAAATCCTAACCTACGATAAGGCATAAGTGCATAAATTCATTTCGCAAAGTCAAATTTTATAATCATTTGACAATTCACAAATTCATTTCAAATGCACGACAATTATCATAGGTTTCAAATACTAAACAATTTGTCACAAAATCAAATCAAAATACAAATGCATAAACCCTAGAAAATATTACAACATCTACACCGGGGTGAAACCGAAGAGACTAGCCGCTCATGGTTGAGTGGACGCGATCACCGGCCGACGAGCACGAACACGGAGCCATGACCTTGAGTCTTGAGGAATGGTGGAGGTTAGGGTTTGAAGGTTTGATGGAGAATGATTGAAGATGATGGAGATGGTGATTGTGTAGTGGATTAGGGTTCTAGGTTAGAGGTGAATGGTAGGTGGTGTTAGAGATGGATTAGGTGTGATTAGATAGGTTGGGGATGTGTTAGATGATGATGAAGGGTTCCAAGGAGGTGTTTTATCCTCACACAACTCGTAACCCCCATTTCTTGGTTAAACTTGATGATATAACTCGTTTCCATGCTCCAAAACTTAAAATTTGCGCATTGAAGCTCTGAGGGGCGTCCCCGAGGGCCTTTTGGGGCGTCCCCGACGTTGCCTGGTTTTGTCGGTTTCGTCCGAAACTGTTTTCTTCATAACTTCTTCGTTATAGCTCCGTTTTACTCACTGTTTTCGCCCACGTACTCGTAATTCAGCCCTCTATCATGCCATCTTCTAATATATTCATTTTAAATCCATTAACATTCCCCAAAACACATCCAATCTTCGTGATTAACCCGGTTTTGTTCATTTCACATCCCCGGTTGATCCGATTCGCGTCCCGGTGCTCCGTTTAGCTCCCGACTAGCTCCTTAAACTCTTTGAGACCTGTAAAACACAAATCCAATTAAAAGTAGGCTATTCAAGATTAAAAGCTACGTACAAAACCAACTTAAGCACAAACGATCACCGGTTTTCGACCACGTATCAACCCCCACAAACAAAACTCAAAAAGATCAAAACAAAATCCAAAAATCCCACTGAAACCACAAAAACATATCCTCTTTAAGATGAGATCCTAGAGGTTAACCCTGTGATAACACAAATGTCACTAGAAACCACTGTTGCTACTTCCTCACAACATGTGGAAAGATCTCAACCCTTAAACTAAACTCCTCATGATTCCTCACAAAAGGAACGTGTTGTATTCACAGGGACACCACAATATGATGACATACACTCATTTGAGAGTATGCTTAAAAGCCCTTCTCCCGGGGCAATGTCTCTTTCCACACCAATCCCTTCATCTTCAATTCCACCAACCTTTGTAACACTGTTTGAAGCTATTGACATTCAGACTCATAGAAGCCCCTCCCACCAACACATTACTGAAAGTTTAACTTCAACAATAGCTGTGTCTGAACCTATTCAATTAGCTAACCCACAAATAGTTGAGGAGGCTACACCTCTTGAATTTCACGAAATTCTTGATGGTATTTCAAGTGGAGCAGCTACTACAAATGTCAAATCCACTGATCTACATTTGGACAGTAGTTTCATCAGTCAGACTCCTTTGAAGGCAACCACTGCTGTGTCTACCAAGGTAACCACTGGTGTGTTTAAGTTAACCACTAGTGTATTTACTAAGGTAACCACTGATGTAGAAGGAAGTCCCCATAACCAAGAACAAGGGGCATCTGCTAATGACAACATGGAGACTCCCATATCTCAAAAGCAGATACAACCACCTCTGGTGGGAATTCAGATGATCTTATTAAATTAGATGATGAATTAAAATACAAGATGATACTGATTCCTTGGATTTTGAGCTCCAATTCAAAGGGCAACTCCGGGAAAGGTTGATGAGAGAATAAAGATCAAAATAAGGAAGTGGTTTGGCATCATAAGTTGAAACTTTGTAATATTTCAATCTTTTGACTAATGAAAGCATTGCATGATGAAAGCTAATATTTCCTTGATTGTGTTATAAAGTTTTACATTCATTCCTCTGCAATTATTCTTTGTTTTATCCTCTTCTATTTACCAACTTAATTAAAACAACCACAATCAAGTCAAACTCAGATCCTAACAAATTGTTTTCTCCTTTATTGTGTTACAAAGTTTTACTTCATTCTGTTGCATTTGATCATTTATTTATCTTCTTCATGTTACACTTCTTATAAAACAACTCAATCAAGTAAACTCATATCCTATTACAGATGATCCCCAATAACAGTGTCTCAACATTATTTCCCTCCAATGGCAGTGGTAGTCAACAAGTGATGATCTCTAAAGTCTGATTATTTTATAAAGACTGTTATGCAAAAATCTGTTGGATGTAAAGACTGTTGAAGACCAATTATATGCTGAAGTCAAAGGTCTGATCAACCTTAATGGAAAGCACTGCTCAGCCTCATCAGCGGTTGAGCATCATTAGCGGATAGTCTCATCAGAGTTTGCTGATCTATAAAGACTGTTATACACAAAAATCTGCTGATTTCTAAAGTCTGTTGATCTATAAAGACTGTTATACACAAAAATCTGTTGAAGTCTAAAGTCTGTTGAAGACCTATCATCTGTTGAAGTCAAAGAACTGCTAGAAGTCAAAGGCCTGATCAACCTTGATTGAGCTTTGGTGAAAGTTGTTGAGGCAGGTGATCGTGTGTTCGTAGTTAATGTTTGTTGAAACTTAAGTTGTATTCAAATTCTATTAAGTTTGTTAGACATCTTTTATATGTACTTATGTCTATAAGCAGTTTACATTGTCAATAGGTGGGTACTCCGTTTTTTGGAAACGAGAATGGAAATAATCGTATGTAACTGATATATTAACCGATGATCTATGTTTATAGTTGTCTATTAGCTATAATAAATAACACGTTTTGGTACAATTCTATATACCTATCATTACTTTCTATTAAAATGTATTATTCATGGTTTTCTAAAAACCACCCGTGTTTGCATACGGGTCTTACTACTAGTACATATAATAAAAGAAACTCTAATGAGGACACATGTCAGTCTCTTAGCCACTTTCTAATTGTGTTTTCCGCCTAAATCGTAATTAGCTTTTGTTATTCTATTTCTCAAAATATGCCAGATATATCTCATTCCTCAAAATATGCTAAATATCTCTCATTATTCACCTCTCTTTCATAAACCCTACCCTTCACCGTTTAATATTTTTTTTCACCAAATCTTTTATGTTTTTTTTTTCGAATATAAAATATTAAATTTAATATTAAAGCCACCTTTATATTTTTTTCAACAAACTTTCTTATTTCAAATATAAATATTAAATTTAATTAATTTTAAAAGATTGCACCACGCATAATCAATTTTAGATTTTTCATTTATTATTTGTTTGTTTAAAGTTTAATTTAAGAAAATTGTATATATAGTAAGGTTCTTAATTTTTTTGGGTCATTTTCTTAAATAATAGGTTATAGTTTTGTGTATTATATGGACGACTTCAGTAATAAAAAAAAAACTGTTTATTTACATTTTTTGAAAAACAACGGATAATCATCTTTAAATTAGTAAAGTAATTTAAAGATATAATTATCATTATAAATCTAATATAAAAACACTTTCGTAAAATCTATTTTTGGTAAGGTTTAAATAAAAAATATCATTATAAGTTATAAATTAAAATATGTTTGACGTAAAAGTTGATTTTGTACGAAGGTTTAGCAGACCCAATCTAACAAAAAAATATTGGTTATTTTAACATATATATTTAGAGGTCGAAAATTAAGGTAAATATTTTAAAATAAGAAATGTTGATAGTAACTAAATGAAATTTTTTCCCTTATTCTATTTTATTTCGGGTAGCTAAGACTAGAACTTTAGTTATCGGAAGAAGTTGTGTCTCAAGTGAAGCCATCTGATACCAATCCTCGCCTCATAACGAGTAATGTCGGTAGTATCGATCGAGGGATAGGGATGTTTCAGAAGTAGTCTTAAGGAAAGATAGCCTGTTTATGCCAAGGCAGGGGAAGAATTGGTTGACAATGAGTAAGAGAATGAATTCCTCGCAGAGTCTGTTGACAAGAAAATTTCTTAACTATTCATCATTTTTCTTTAGAATATTTACTTAATAAATATTTCTTTTTTTAGTATCTCATTTTTCAATGTTTTTATTTTTTTCTTATTTAATAGTTTAATATTTTATTGACTTAACCCCGTGTAATAAAAAGTTTCTTAACTATTTATTAATTTTCTTTAGAATATTTACTTAATGAATATTTCTTTTCTTCAATATTTCATTTTTCAATGTTACTATTTTTTCCTTATTTAATAATTTAATATTTTATTGACTTAACCCTGTGTAATACACAAGATTCTAACCTAATCTAACTACTATAATAAAAGAAACGAACTTTTGGACGCGTGTCATTCATTGGAGTTATCCTCAAATCTATATTTATCTAAATAAATAAATAATAAATTAATATTAATTCTTATCATACTTTAATAAATATTATCCTCAAATATAAATTGTTAATTTAATATATTTTTAAAACAAATATCTCTCTTATCTACTTATCTTATATTAAATATATAAATAATAAATTAATATTAAATGTTATCCTAATTTATTAAAAATATAATTTTTTTTATTATTTGGTATACAAAATTATGTTTATTCAACTCGTGTAAAACGCAGTGTTTTTCATGATATAATTTTTTTTAGGAAAATTGGTTTTTAATAAACCAACATTTGCCCCATTGGTAAATAATAATCATACCTACGTAATTGGTATACAATAATCCTACCTATCAACATGTTGGTACTCAACGAACTTTCGTTAATTTTTTTTAACTGAAGTTAGTTTTTAAGTTTTATTTATTACACAAACAGTCCCTGTAGTTGTAAAACTTGAACTAAACCCGAAAACCCGCTGAAAAACTCGAACCAAGCTGACCCGTAGACTTGTCTTGACCCGATACCCGTTGAATCTGACCCGGAACTCGAACTGGCATTTGAGATGAAACTGAAACTGAAATCTGACCCACTTACGTGAACCCGGGTCCTGCGTCGCTGTCATCGGCCAACATCTCCGACGGCCACCGCTCCTGCCGTCACTCTCCAGCACCATAATCGTTCATTATCTTCAACCTTGACAAATCCTCATCATAATCAACAACAGCAATCTCCATCAACAGCTGAAAGTAAAGAATAGTGAGAGGGGTTTACCATAAACTTGTCGGATCGAACCACCGCCGCCATACGTCGTCGGGGAGCAAGAACCACCGTCGCCGCCGCCATATGTCGTCGGGGAGCAAGAACCACCGTCGCCGACGGCGGATTGGTCGTCGGAAAACGACATCTCTGCGCTCTCTCTCTCCTTCTGTCTCTCTCTCTCTCCCATATCTTCTCAACTCTCTCTCTCTCTCTTTTCTGTGATATCGCCGCCGGAAATCGAGGGAGTCGAAGGGGTGTTTGGCTGTGGGTGTTGTGGTTACCGGAGATGGACGGCACCGGAGTGTTGGTTACCGAGAAGGAGGGAAGGGGGTGTCGTCGGCTGGACAACCGCCGCCGGCCTGTTAACCGGTGCTGGCTCCCATGCGGCTGCCGATCTGTTATCAAGAGGGGGGTGTAATTAAATTTATTTATGAACTTCAAAGTTATATATTTTACAAATACAAGGACTGTTTGTGTAGTAAATAAAACTTAAAAACTAATTTCAGTTAAAAAAATTAACGAAAGTTCATTGAGTACCAACATGTTGATAGGTAGGATTATTGTATACCAATTACGTAGGTAGGATTATTATTTACCAATGGGGCAAATGTTGGTTTATTAAAAACCAATTTTCCTTTTTTTTATTATTTGGTAGATTTTGCAACCCGACTATACACGGGTTTTAAAGATACGACGTTTTTAGTATTTAATATACAAAATTACATTTATTTAGTATATAATTTTTTTTATTATTTGTTAGATTTTTCAACCCGACTATACACGGGTTTTTTAAAGATATGACGTTTTTAATATACAAAATTACATTTATTTAATCTGTGTAATACACATGGTTTTTAAAGATATAACTCTTTTTTAGATCTATTCAACATGTGTAATATACGAGGTTTTTAAGGATGTAATTTTGTATTATTTGGTAGATTTATTCAACCCGATTATACACGGGTTTTTTAAAGATACGACGTTTTTAGTATTTAGTATACAAAATTACATTTATTTAATCTGTGTAATACACATGGTTTTTAAAGATATAACTTTTTTATTATTTGATATATAAAATTACATTTATTTAACCCGTACAATATACAGAGTTTATAAATATATAATTTTTTTTATTATTTAATATATAAAATTACATTTATCAACCCGTGTAATACACGGGGTTCTAACCTAGTAGTTACATATGCTAATTGAAAGAAACAGTTATCTTGACTAGATATGTGTTTACTATTAATATTTAAAATATCTTTACGATATAGATAATCTAATGTTTAAAAAAATAAAAAAGGTATAAAAGTACAATATAGTTAATTACAATATTTATAACCATAATTTTTTTCTATCCAATCTAGCATACAAAGATAAAAAAAAATATTAAAAAAATCTCACATGTAAATGGTTATATTATCAAATGAAAAAAAGTATCATCGGTAGCGTAGCATCACACTTCCCTATTTGTAGTTTTTTTTTTTTTTTCTTTTTTTCAACTTCTCTTTAAATAAATTCAAGTACACTTGAAAACTATGTACACGATAAAACCATGCATCAAAACCACCCTCAACTGTTTAAGAGTTGGGTTGCAGGCTGCAGTTAAGAAAAGTCGAAAAGTCTGCCGCATTAACAAAGATCAACTTCGCCATTTAAAAAAAAAAGAATTAACATTTACGTGTAAAACTAAATCCTAAAGCTAAACCCAACAACTAAATGTTAAAGAAAATTTTAGTTAAATCACGACTTTAACAAAAAAAATTAAAAGAAAATTTTATTATAAATAAAAGGCAAATTGGATTTAAATAATCTCAACTCACTGTTATTGGCCAATAATAATCCCAACTCATTTAATCACCAATAATAATCCGAACTATTCACTTTTGTTTGTAAAATACTCCCAGTTAAAAAAACACTAACTAAGTTAAAAAATTGCTGATGTGGCTTGCCACGTCACCTGCCACATCAGTTGCCACGTAATCGAAAAATGCCACGTAGACTGCCACATCAGCTGCCACGTCATCGAAAAATGCCATGTAGACCGCCACATCAGCTGCCACACCATCAAAAAATGTCACATCAACTGCCACGTCATATGACACATCAGCTAAAAAGGCCACATCAGATGCCACATCAGCAATTTTTTAACCTAGTTAGTGTTTTTTTAACTGGGAGTATTTTACAAACAAAAGTGAATAGTTCGGATTATTATTGGTGATTAAATGAGTTGGGATTATTATTGGCCAATAACAGTGAGTTGGGATTATTTATTTCCAATTTGCCTAAATAAAAAGCTACGATTTTTAACGAAAAACTTTAAACAAAAAATTTATGTGTTTTTAAGCCTTTTTAAGTAGTTTTGATTGTGTTTACATTGGTTCTCGTGTTTTTCTCACAATAAAGGGTAACCTCCTGCGGATCCTTGCCCTATATATAGCGAGAGTTCAATTGAAGAAATTACATTACAAATTAAGAATAAAATGAATAATGGATACAAAGGTAATTTTAACAAATCATTTAATGAGTCTATTCTACAAAACAGTTGTGCACCTTACACAATAAAAACAATCATGCACATGATCATACATATTCAACGTTTCCTACACAATAAAAACAATCCTGCCATTGCTTTACACAAAAACAACTAATACCAACACCAATTCATAAAAAAAAACGATACCTACTCATGACGCATCAAGTTGAGTATTATTATGTAAATGTTTTGGTGTACGGTACAAAGATGTGTAAGATCCAACACGTTTAAATAATAATAATAATAATAATATATTAATGGTAAAAACTAAATAATAAATTTTTAATATATATTAATATTAGTATTAATATAAATATAACAATAACAGTAATAATAATAACTAGTGATATTCCCTCACGCTTTGCGGTGAGAATTCGGCCGGTATCTATTACTTGCTATAGTAACCGAAAGAGAAAACCTTACATCGATCGAAAACAATAAAAACGAAATCGATACCGGTACCGATGTTGTTAAGTTGAATTGAAATCAGTTTAGTTCGTTTGCGTTCTATGTTTATTTTTTCACCATTGCCATATAAACTTTATTGAAAACTACTATTGTGCCGCTATTGTACCAAACATAACCCAAATCAACTTAACAATATATGTATCGGTACCGGTATCTATTTTTATTGTTTTTGCTTTCAATAAGCTAAGATCATATCACTACCATACCGTATCGAACCGAATAACATTAGTACTTTTATTTATTACTTTTATGCTTTCTTGTTTGATAATAGATATTGTGCAACTATCGTAGTGAACCGAATCATAAACGAATGATCAACATCAGTTCGGTACTTGTATTTATTTTTATTGGTTTTTTCTTTTGATAAACTGATTGAATCGATGTCGTACAATCCCAAATCGAAACCAAATGAACAACATAAGTTTGATACCTGTATTAATTTTTATTTTTTTTTCTTACGATAAACTGATATTGAATCGATGGTGTACCGTCCCAAACAACATTGGAACTGATACTTGTATTCATTTTTATCGTTTCTGTTTTCAAAAGATTTTCACTTTTACAACTCTGTCTATGACGATAAATGAATATCAGTACCAGTACCGTAAAAATCTGAACCGATCGATATCGTTCGGACAACACATGTTGATTTTATACCGAGTACATGAATCGTACCGGTACTGTAACAAATCAAGCTGATGCCGATCCAACACCCGTGGTAACGTACCATTACAACGCGTTGGCAAATAACTTGAAATCTTAAAAAATAAATAGACATAGATCTAGATTTACAATTTTGCATAACAGTTAACGAATAATCAAATTGAATGCTAAATTAAATACTACTAATAAAAAAAACTATATAAGAATTATAAATCACTATTTATTCCTAAAACCTAAAGAAATAATAAATAAAAAAATATTACTAAAAATAAAAAATAAAAAGTTGACTATCACTATTCATCGAAACTTTGTATAAATTACTATTTATTATTACCTAAAAACTAAATGAATAACAAATAAAATATTACTAAAAATTAAAAAAAATAATTAAAAATTGACTATCACTATTCAGCAAAACTTTGTATTCATAATAACTAGTAATATTCCCCACGCGTTGCGGCGGGTCTACTGTTAATATCGATTCGATTTATGACAAAATCGGTATAGTTTCAGCACTCGGTATAGTAACTAAAAGATACAACCAAAAGATAAAAGTAATGATATGACCAAAAAGATGTTGACACATGTTTTACAACGCTTGAAAACCATAAAAACAAATAGTGGTTCCAATAATAACGATACAGTATATCGATTTTGTTCGGTCGAAATCGACAAGACATCGATGTTGCTAAGACGGTGTCAGTTTAGTTAGTCATGGTAGGGATATGGTAGCAACACTCGCTATAGCTTACAATATATAAAATATACTCTATACTGCTACCGAAGTTGTGCACACGGTATTGGTTCATTTCGTCACAATAACAAACAAACAAAAAAATCAATTATATTTTACCCGTTCGATTCAAACAAAACTTATATTGAAATATAAATAAAAATAAGCATCTCGCAACCCTATTTTCTAAATTTTATAAGGCATTACTTATATTATTAAAATAATGTAAAGGATAAACGGTGTTGACGTATAAAAAATACTAATTGTAGATAAAAAATAGATACGTCGTAACTGCATACTTAAAAAAATTATAAAATATCGTTTTGATAAAAGTTATAACAAGACAGTTATACAACATATTATCTTTCTTTCGCCCATTCACATAGGAATTTCAAGGTATGGATAACTTTTTTTTATAATTAAAAATAAACACATAAGAACATAGGTTTTTTAAGTTAAAGAATGAAAGTACAGTGAATAAACTTTAAACTTTAAAAACTCAAGATAGTTAAATGACATTTTACAAAATTTTAAAAAATTAAAAGAGTTGTAAATATTAATATTGAAAGTTGAGAGAAAATTAAAAAGTGTGAATACTAATTCACACCTTTTAATATATATTAGTTTTATTAATAATGATATAACAATTTTTAGTAGAACGAAGATGTATATGAGACTTACAAATTGCTAATAGCGAAAATAAAAAGAACAGATCAGGGATCAAACACCTGATGTCTAGTTTATTACTAATACGCTCAACCAATATAGCAGACTCCCATTTTGTTTGCTTTTTCGCCAAAGTTTTATATATAAGAAAGAAGAGGTGGCTGTGAGTAGAAAGCCACCGACCTTTAGTTTTAATATATATTAAATTAGTGCACTATTCTTATTTGTAAAACTATGTGTAACCTGGCAAGTAAGAAGAAAACGAAAGCGACACGTGCACTTTAATTATAAGTACGAATAGCTATAGTAATAAATGAGTATTACCTAGAAAGGATAGAACAAAAAAAAAAAAAAAACAAACAAAAGTAAAAGGATCAAAGTGTAAAAATAAAAAAACAGGGACCAAATCTGTAAATGGCACCGACATTCTTCTTTAATATATAGATAATTGTATAACAAAATATGTTTAACAATATAATAAAATAATTAAAAATTAGAAAAAATATAATAACAAATAAAATTTGGTTTACTGTTCATGACCACTTTCTTTTAATTAGTGAGATTCCCCCGCACTACGCGGCGGGTGCCGCTGCCTTACCAAATCGAATTGAAATCGACTGAACAACATATGTATCGGTACCTACTTTTATTTTCATGTTTTTGCTTTCGCTAAACTGACACCGTATCGCTGGTATATTGTACTGAACCGAACCGAAAAACATTGGCACCGGTATGTATTCATTTTCATGGTTTCATGTTTGATAACCTGACACCGTATCGCTACCGTACCGTAGCTAACAACATCGGTACCAGTACGGTGATAACCCGAGACAATCGATGTCGTCCGAACAACATCGGTGCTAGTGACGATACCGATGTTCGTTTTTACAAAGATGTAAATCACGTATTGTTTTCTATACCATATACGTATATCGTATTAGTACCATAACAAACCATTAATAAAACCAAAGTAAACAATAAACAAAACAGTACTTAAAATAAAAATAAACACTTTAAAATTATAGAGTACTATTCATCGAGACTTTGGATTCATATAGATAATAATAATAATAAAAAACAACAACAACAACAACAACAACAACAATAATAATAATAATAATATATTTCTTTCTATTCTTTGAAGGAATAGGAAAAAAACACCTATTACCAAGAAATGAAAATTGTTAGATTTAGAAGGAGTTGCATTCCTTTAGAATGCTCAATTCTATTACCACATGATAACCAAACAAGTTTCTTTTAATTCCATCATAATGATTTATTCATTTCCACCTTATATTCCTTCATATCAAACGCTATCAAAGTTTCCTATTTATCACTTCCGATATAACAAAGTTAGGAAAAATTAGGAAAACAACTCTTACATAATCCATTATGAGCAAATGATGTAGCTTTAGATTGTTGTTAAAACAATAAAAAAACAAAGGCTATTCGGGTGCTACTAAATACATCCCCTAATTACTAACTACACCCCCCTCCTATAAAAACATCACATCATTACATCACAAATTAACATTTTATTGTTTTTTTGTCTTTTTGTTGTCTTTTTAATTATTATTATTATTTACTAGTAGTAATTATTTATTATTATTATTATAGTAATTATTATTATTATTTTTAAAAATATTTATTTGAATAAAAAATATTTATTAAAAAAGAATTTTGAACGAACTCGGTTTTTAATAAAACTTATCTGAATGTTCAAAAAAAAGGTAAAACAAGGCTGTCTTTTCATATTTTTTAAAAGTAAAATGTTAATAAGTTATTAAAGAAAACCATATTTTACGTGAAATTAATTGTTATAAAAGAGAAATGAAAAACAAATTTTATATATAATTTAGTAATTTTTTATTATTACACCCCCTATTATTGCATTTACTATTAGAAGCAGCGATGAATTTATTATTATTACTTTTTACTTATAGTTTATAAATTGTAAATACTATTAAAAAAAGGTAAGAAAATATATTTAGACTAACTAATTTAGGGATGAGCATTTGGTAGTGGGTACAGGTACTGAATCGGTTGAAGAACCTTTTGTTGAAGAACCTGTTGTTAAAGAAAATACTCGTGGACGACCAACTACAAAATCCAAAAAAAAAAAAAAAAAAAAACAGAACCATGCAACTGCTAAACCTCCCCTTCAATGAAGCTACTCCCAAAAGCCTCCAAGGCACAATTCGTTTAGGAACTCCCAAGAGCATGATTACACTAAAGAGCCTGCAAGGCATAGTTCATTTATGAATGGTTGAACCAATATCAAACATCACAAGTGATACACAAATATATTGATCAAATTCCAAAAATCTTCTATGCGTATGTTACACGCATACATAACGTGTTAGGTGATGGAAATTGTGGATTTCGGGCGACGGCTTCTGCTCTAGGGTACAATGAAGATGAATGGTTATTTATCCGAAGATCACTGTTGGAAGAGTTACTTCAGTTTAGAAATAAGTACACTAAAGCTTTATGTGGCCCATTTGAAATGTGTTTATGTCCTTGGCTTGGTCAGGGTAGGGGGTTGCACCAAAAAAACATTGGATGGTTATGCTAGAGGATTCTTGATTGCGAACAAGTTTAATGTAATCGTTCAATTTTTATCTAAAGAAAAAGAAACAGTTCGACTTGTTTTTCGCTTTGGAGAGGCCCTCACCAGTTCCCAGAAAAAAAAAATTAAATTGCACACGTGAATGGTGGCCATTTTATAATGGTAGAATTGCAAAGAGAGTATCCAATTGCCATCACAAACAACCTATGGACATTAATGATAGAAAATGATGCGGCTGGCTGGGGGAATATATTTGAATCACGTCAAAATATGTATAATTCTTGGATAGCACTGTAACAACCCTCGAATAACCCGACACCCTAATATACTTTAGAATGTCCCAATATGTCTTTACATACACCCCGTAAGTGAAAACCGAGCCCGAAATATATAAAATAGTATTTAAAATAAATAAAAGATTAAACCTAGGGCTGAGGCGGGCCGCGTGGACCGACCCCAAACCCTTACGCGGGCGGTATAAGGGTTAGAACTGGATTTTGGTGAATCTTAAGTTTAGGCGGGCCGCGTAAGGCCACACCGTTAGTTAACGCGGGCCGCGACAAGACAGGCCACCTTCCCTCCTCCGGAAGCCAAAACGTGTCGACATCGTGGCGAGTCTAGTAGCTGACCCAGCTAAGCTACAGCGTTGACCAAGGTTGACGCGGGCCGCGTAAGGCTTTGCCTACTCTTACGCGGGCCGCGAGAGGACTATAATCAGCAACTATATAAGAAGGCCATCGGGTTCAACCAGAACTCGTTCATTTCTCAATTCTCAATCTAAATTTCTGTAGTAGAGTTATAATACGCGGGTATTATACCCCCTAATTAGCGAGGTTCTGCTCCGTTGTAAGTATTATAACCCCGGTTTTATAAGTAGATACGCTGCCCGATTGATTCAGGGTTCCGTAACAACTGTCGTGGTTCTGCCCGACGTAGTTGTTGGAATGCCGTCTCGGGGAGGGTATCATTAATATTTTCAAAGGGTTATGATACTAATCAATGTACATTTGTGTAAATTATAGATTTTCACCAGGAAACCCTTACGGAAAATCTAAGATAGCAATGTGAGTAATCTCCTTTTTGTGTCAACTGTTTTATAAAACCTCAATTGTTTATATCATATTACCAGTATGTGAGTCGTGTAATTCTTCAATTATCGCCGGTATTATGGGGTTTTGTATACATTACTTGATAACCTTCACAATTGGACGCCGAGTAGCCAATGTGTGATATGACCATAGCCATAGATACGGTCGAGTGGCAAGTACTGAATGGGTAATTGTGTAGATATAAACATTGTAATCGCTCTCAATACTGTGGTAATTGATAAAATGTTTTTGATTAAATTAGGATTCACTCACCAGTATTTCTCACTGACAAATATTTTTAAAATATGTTTCAGGTAACATAATGTGAAAGCCAACTGGGAAAAAGCCAGCTCGCGAGCACTGACGGCTTGGAAAATAAGTGGCTATAAAAGTTATCTAAAACACGATGTTTTAAAAATTAAATAGGGTTTATTCCTATGTTGTAATAAGAAACTTGGGTTTTACCCATGTGATTGTTAATAGAAAATATGGTGGTTTTACTCTGATAAACATTTCCTAACTACGGTCCTGATGTAAATTCCGCTGCCAAATTAACCAACATGATACCACCAAATATGAGTTCGCGTCCGCCCGTTCCCGGGACAGATAAGGGATCGGGGGTTGCGACAAGCACAACCTGCTACATATTATGTTGTAGATTAAAGCTCGGTATGTAAAATGTTTAATAATATGATTTTGTAAGAATGCATTTATTTTTTTATAGTTTCTGTTACTACTATAAATGTAATTGGATAAATAATTAGTTATAATAATAATAATAAGTAATATATAACTAATCACTAAATAAAAGATTTAAAAAGATAACTAAAAGACAAAAAAGCAAAAAACTTAACAAAAGTTGTTAACTAAAAGACAAAATAGACTAAAAACAAAATAAAATTATTAATTGATGTGATGATTTTATAGAAGGGAGGGGGTTTAATTTAGTGATAGGGGGGGTGTATTTAGAATGAGCCTATTCATAATTGTAAGAGCATCCGCTAAGAGCTTAGAATGAGCCTATTCATAATTGTAAGATCATCCACAACAGAGGCATTTTTTGGTGTTTTTAAGGAGAGAGGGTGTGATGTGGAGAAGAGAGGGTGTGAGGTGGAGGAGAGATAGTGTAGTGGTGAATGTGAGAAAAATGAGAAAAAATGAAAGGAATAAATGTATGTGAGTGTAATGTAAGAGGGATGAGAGAGAAGATAAATATTTGATGAGTATTTTGTTTGTGAGAGGGCAAACGAAAGAAACTTTATGGACAGATGGCATGTGACACCTTAAAAACATCTCCTAAATATTGCTTATTTTGGATGCTCTAAACACATTAAAAACATAACTAGTTTATTATTTAAATTTTTTGACATAAAGTATTTCATTTTTACGAAGTAATATTTAGTTTGTTGTTAAAAAGTTAATTACATCTACATATATTAGGTGTGTATTGGGTTAAGTAAATGAAAATTAAATAATATTTTGACACAAAGTAATTAATCTATACTATATAATAAAAGAAACCATTTTGTGGACACTTGTCATCATATTAGGCCATCTTTTATAGATAATTATTATTTTAGTTTAATCTCTTCTAATTAATTATAGATAATCCTCCTACTAAATATTATTTAGTTTAATATCTTATAAATAATTATTATTTAATTTAAATATTATTTAGTTTAATATCTTATGAATAATTATTATTTAATTTAATCACCTTCTTATTTATATGGTGATTTATTTAAATGGTGAATTACATAAAGATGACTATGTCGAAATATGAATATTTTTTTATGTCGAAAGATATTTGTGAAAAATATTATTCTTACCACTTTAACGAAATCATTGTAATAACAATTTCTATTTATTTAAAAGAAAACTAAAATAGAGGTGTTTTCTGATTAAAAAATATATACAATTTCTTAAAATTTAAAACCACCTTAACTTTAAGAATAAGTTCTTTAAAATTTTGTATCTAGGTCACTAAGGTTTCATTTTTGTTGTCATTTTCATTCAAATGGTAAACTGGGTTAGAATTTTCTGTTAACTTTTCTCTTTTTATTGTTTTCCTCATCTAATTAAGAGTTAATTACATGGTTAGTCCATGTGGTTTGCACAAAATAATATACTTATGTACTAATAGTTTAAAATCACATTATAGGGTACTAACTTTTCATTTTGTAACATTTGGGGGTATTAACGTTATTTGTAGGTTTAAAATCACATTCTATTAGTATCTAAGTATGTTATTTGTGCAAACCACAGGGACTAACTATGTTAATACCCTAGAAGTTAATACCTCCAAACGTTACAAAATGAAAAGTTAATACCCTAGAAGATGATTTTAAACTATTAATACCTAAGTATGTTATTTTATTTAAACCACAAGGACTAACTATGTAATTAACTTTATTATTTATTTGAATTAATTATTACTTATACAAAATTACATTTACTTGACCCATGTAATACATGAGGTTTTTTAATATATAACTTTTTATTATTTGATATATAAAATTAGATTTATTCAATTCGTACAATACACGGGGTTTTTAAGGATATGTATTTTTTATTATTTAGTACAGAAAATTACATTTATTCAACCCGTGTAATAAACATATTTTTAAAGATGTAATTTTTTTATTATTTGGTATATAAGATTACATTTATTCAACCCGTGTAATAAATGGGGTTTTTTAAAGATGTATTATTTTATTATTTGGTAAAAAATATTACATTTATTCAACCCGTGTAATACACGTGGTTTTAAAGATATAACTTTTTTATTTGGTATGTAAAATTACATTTTAAGTTTTTATTATTTAATATATAAAATTATATTTATTCAACCCATGCAATAAATGGGGTTTTTAAAGATATATTGTTTTATTATTTAGTATATAAAATTTATTTATCAAACCCGTGTAATACACGGGGTTATAACCTAGTTAATTATAAAATAGAATTAGAAGGGGTGTAAAAAAGAGAATTGCACAGCGGCTCTTTGTACAGTACAGGGGATATGGAGTTATCCATTCACATAAAACTCGTAAAATCAAAGAAGAATACGGTGTTTCCCAGATTCCTAATTGAAGAAGTGATCCAATGGAGGATCGTATAAAAGCTTCAAAACTGAACTCAATTGATCTCTCCTCCGCAGATATCACTACCTCTGTATCCTTACTCAAACAGGTCTCTCCCTCCCTCCGAATTTTTTATATTTTTGTCTCATTTAACAGGAGGAGGGGAGGGAAATAGATGAAAATATGAAAAATCATGTTCCCGAATTTCATTTAATAGGGGGAGGGGAGGTAAAAAGGAGGGAAAAGGGAAGAAAATATGACCAAATATGACCCTATATTCATCCTCCTAAATTGGAGAGAATAGGAGAGAAAATTTTCCTTCCCCTCCCCCTGTTAAATGAGACTCGGGAACATAGACATACCCGGCACCAGTCGGACTTCGGGTATACCCGGCCCATATGTTTCGGGTTTTGGGCATTCCCGGGCTTTTTTTGCCATCCCAGCGGCTATAGTGATCGGAGATGGAGTGTCGCTATTTGGGTTATAACGAAAAAATAGCGCGAATAGCGACAGTTAACATTTTCTTTTATGTAAATAGCAATTAGATATAGCTATAAAATAGCTTAATTTATAGGTTTTTGTTAAATATACATGTAGAATAACATATATACGAGGGTATTTTGATATAATCTAGATATAAAATTTTTTAAAATTCTTCTAGTGTATCGATATTTATAAAATAGCGGTCGCTATTTGTCGCTATTCGCTATGCACCTAGTTATCAATAGCGTCCATAGCGGACGCCATAGCGAATAACATGGCGTGGCGGCCAACCTCCGCTACAAGGTGCATATCGAGCAGATAGCGACTCCGGCGAAAAATTCCGATTCTGGTGATGCTTTCTGCTGGAAAGCAGGAAGAAGAAGATGAAGAAGAGAGCGGCTGGGTTTTTAGTGTGTTTTAGGCTTTAGGGTTTTATAAACTATGAATTCCGGCCAGAAACCTGCAATTTCTGCCGGAAACTTGCTGGAGACTTAGGAAGAAGAAGAGCGGCTGCGTTTTTATTACGTTGGAGCCTTTTTAGGGTTAAATAAGTTTATGGATTTTAACTTTTAACCCTTCTATCTTTTATTAAGTTACATTTACTCCCTAAAACTTATAAAATTTACACAAAAAGTGTAAAATTAGTTTGTGTATCTTAACATTTAACGCCCCTATTTTCACTAGCTTACATTTGGTCCTTAAACTTATATTTTTATACATAAACAGGTATAAAATAAACATTATATATAGAGTGTTAATTACATAGTCCTTGTGGTTTGGAGGTATTAACTTTTCATTTTGTAACGTTTGGAGGTATTAACTTCTAGGGTATTAACATAGTTAGTCCCTGTGGTTTGTACAAAATAACATACTTAGGTACTAATAGAATGTGATTTTAAACCCACAAATAACGTTAATACCTCCAAACGTTACAAAATGAAAAGTTAATACCCTAGAATGTGATTTTAAACTATTAGTACCTAAATATGTTACTTTGGACAAACCATAGGGACTAACTATGTAATTAACTCTTATATATATAAAAAAATTATATAGATAGCTATTTTTATTTCTTAAATTTTTAACTACCTTATCGCTAAACACGAAATAGCGGGCGCTATTTCATCGGTATCGTGACGTAGCATATAGGTACGTTGTCGCTATTCGCTATCGATAACTATGGCTATGTAGCATATAGGTCCCATGCCGCTATTCGCTATTAATAACTATGATGTACATAACTTACACGTTAGTATGTAAAAAAGTAAACGATTTAGGTTTGTCCTTTTGTTGTCGCAATAATTTAGTGTTTTGTAATGAAACATGAATGTCATCCCAAAACCTACTTTATGAGTGGATATCCAGAGGAGGTATATTTTGATTTTGGATGGTTAATTTAAATTGCATGATGATGGAAATGCTTGTTAATTGTATTGATTTTGTTCTACAGTTGGATGTAAGTTTTGGGATTTGATGTGTTACATGAACTGATTAATTTGGATGCTAGTTTTAATATTTTTTATCTGTTAGGCATGCATGGATTCTGGTTTCTTCTATGTAACCAATCATGGAATCAGTGAGGAATTTATGGATCAAGTTTTCACCCAAAGCAAGAACTTTTTTGATCTTCCATTGGAGGAGAAAATGAAGCTTCTTAGGAATGAAAAACATCGAGGCTACACGCCTGTTCTTGATGAACTTCTCGATCCCGCCAATCAAATCCATGGTATGGTTTGTTCAGATTCATGTAAAGATTGTCACAGCTTTCATACTGATCATGATTCATATGCATATATGCATATGCACATAAGCAATGCTCATGAAGATATTACTTCTACAGGTGATCACAAGGAGGGATTCTATATAGGTATTGAATTTCCTGAAGATGATCCTCAAGCTCAAAGGCCTTTTTACGGGACAAATTTATGGCCCGACTCAGGTATTAGTCAAATCTTGACAATGATTAGTAGTAGGGTGTGGATGTGAATTTAGAAAGCGATCTATGTTCTATTGAATATTAGTGAAGATAATCTGCTGTAATAAAACGGCTTCTAGAAATGCAGGTCTGACTCTATCTATTTTTTGAACTTGTGAAAAATCAGTTTACAACTTGTTTTGAGTGTTTGACAAATTCCGAATATTTGCGGTAGTGTTAGCCCCGCTTGCGGTATGCACACATAATGTATATATGTGTGGACGCTCGGGGGGCAAAAGTGAAAGTGCACTAATTTTAACGTTATTTTACTAATTTCGTGAAAATAACGTTAAAAGAGGGGGATGGTTAATCATGCATCATGTGGTGGCGTTGATAGCCGAAAGACAAAAGGGTACATGCACTAATCGGCCTTTGTCCCGATTGTTGAGTGTTATGTGCCTTGATGCAAAACTACTATCGAGCCGGGGGTCTCACTGGAAGCAGCCTCTCTATTCCTACGGGGTAGAGGTAAGGCTGTCTACATCTTACCCTCCTCAGACCCTACCTTAGCTTTGCTATTGATGGGATTTACTGAGTATGATGCTGACGAGTATTTGCGGTAGTAGTCGATAAAATGAGTTAAGGAAAAAAAAAAACAATTTTGTTAAGAAAGGAGGGCACCATGTAAGGTGAGAGTAAAAGTATCTCAAATTAACCATCTGCTTTCGAACTGATGTCTAAGGTTCGAATCCAGCTTCCACTGGTTTCTACCTTAGCCCTTGAAATACACCTGTACCTGTCAGCGCAAGCTGCATTTTACCAGGTCTCACTATTGGTGGAGCTGTGAGTGTTTTTCGTTCAGAAGCACTTCTGTAACCTTGGGTGTTCTCAGCGTTATCAAATTTTTTTTTCGAATTAGGTTAAGAGAATGTGTAAATAGGTAATTTAATGTTACTTGTTTTGTATTCGTTTGTATGAGACAAATATCCAGAATCAATCATTTAACCTCTGAATAATCAAATAATCTGAAGTAGAATTTGCATATTTAAACATCAAAAACTGATTATCAGATAATCATTTTCAAATTGAAAGATCCAAACAACCCTATATGTAGTTTATATGTAATTTTCGTATAGAAATTTTTGGGTATATACGTTTTCGACCCCCCCCCCCCCCCCCCCCCTGGTCATTCGAGTCAAGCTTCGCCACTGATTTCAAATATCGGTCCTTGACCGATATCCGATATTTTACCGCATTAAATGCATAGATTGGTAGATATGGTAAGTTTTTTAATGGTGGTGACAGATATCTTGCCAGGATGGAGGCAAACTATGGAAAGATATCATCAACAGGCTCTGTAAGTTTTCTTATGCATACATAACCAATTTTAAGTTAGCAACCTACAAGAACCGCATAAATATTTGTACCTGTTGCTATGATGATGCTACATTAGGCAGTTATATAATCACATAATCCACCATTTTTCGCTCTCATTATATCAGACCAATACTACATACACGTGCTTATGCGAAGTTCTCGCAGTTCTTACTTAAAGTGGGTTGTGTATTGAACATGCCCTAAGGTATAAACAACCAAATATCACGGAAATTTATATTCATGTAAACAGTATATAACCACAAATGAACTTCCATTTATCTTATATGTGATACTTAATGATTAAATCTGACATTTTCAGGGAGGTTGTTAAAAAAACTGCAAGGCTAATAGCTCTTGCGCTCGATCTAGATGCCAACTTTTTTGAACAACCAGAAATACTCAGCAATCCTATTGCAATCTTACGCTTGTTGCATTATGAAGGTGAAAATTAAGCCTAAGAACAATAATTCCAGTTTCAATGTTTTCAACATCTTATGATATAAGAGATTTTGAAAGATGGTTATGTTGCAGGTCAAGCATCTGATCCTGCAAAGGGAATATATGGAGCTGGTGCACACTCTGATTATGGGTTGATTACTCTCTTGGCAACCGATAGTGTTTCTGGACTCCAAGTATGTAAACTTGATATTATTGAATTATGAACATTATTTCTAGTTTTTGAGAAAAAAAATTCAATTGTTTTGGTGAATTTTTTAGATATGCAAGGATAAAGACGCAAAGCCTCAAGTGTGGGAATACGTTGAACCGTTAAAAGGGTAAGGCTGTTGAATCTTTACGCCATAGAAGATGATGAACAAGGTATTCTTACTTCTTAGATCTTTTACATTTTATGACTTATATGAACATTTCAGAGCGTTTGTGGTCAATCTTGGCGATATGCTTGAACGGTGGAGCAATGGTGTTTTCAGGTATAAGTATTATCCTCGTTCATGTCATTATTCTGCATAATTTGTCTTTTAAGACGAGACAGATAATCTTCGGTTTGATAGTTGATGATAGTTCTTTGAATTAAAAAAAAAAGACGTCTATCGCAGAGTACATAACTCAAAAAGTTATACCTCCAGGAAAAAACACATATAAATTAAATTGAAATCCATGCCAGTTTTGACCAGTGGCGGATCTAGAAAACCTTCATAGGGGTAACGTTTTAAAAGAAAGGGGTAACGAAATCGAAAAAACGTTAAAAAAACGTCAATTTTTTCCAAAATTTACACTACCGCCCGAGCGCCAAGGGGTAGCGGAGGCTACCCCTTATGATAAGGTACATCCGCCCCTGGTTTTGACCCTTTAAAGTAATATCTTTGACTCAAAAAGTCAAATGGATTTTGGTTTTACAGGTCAACATTGCATAGAGTGTTGTTGGGCAACGGGGAAGACCGATATTCGGTATGATTTGATATTTTAGATTATTTTTGAACCCCACTGCTTTTTTTACAAAATAATACAAAAAAATAAAAAAATAAAAAAATGTTTTATATGAGCAGATTCCATACTTTGTGCTGCCTGGTCATGATTGTGTGGTTGAGTGTCTACCTACCTGCCAATCAGAACAAATCCCACCCAAGTAAGTATTCGGATCGTACTCGAATCAAAATTTGAATTTGTGGAAACGACAATGTTGTTGCTTATTTTTGATAAATGGGTTCGGGTTCCGATTGTCTCAGGTTTCCTCCTATCAGATGTGAAACGTACCTTCTTCAAAAATATCAGAACACGCATGCTGATCTTAGTACATACAACAGACCCTGAATTTGAATGCTGGACATGGAGTTTGATGTAGTACAACAAAAAGATCAATACATACACTGGCGGACCCAAAAAAATTTCTTACCAGGGTCAGATTTTCTCTATGCTCGAATATCTGTTAGCTCGACATTCGAACATTCGGTTTGGGTCCAAAATAATTAGCGATAAGTAGTCGTGGTAATAGTAAAACCAAAAGCTCAAATGAGGCTGTTGAGATAATTATGATCACGAAAAGGTAAATAATTGTTAATAACCAGGATATAGAACAACTTACGCACTTAATCGAATTTGGTACTATTTTTTCTATTTTTCACTTTGTTGCCAATCAACAACCTGCAACAACCTCTAACCCTACTGCTGCAAATCAACTGCCGGTAACAACCTTCTGCAATCAACAGTTCCACAAACAATAGTCTTGTGCAACAATCAACAGATTCTGCAATCGACCTTCTGATTACAACTGCCGGTAATAACTTTTAACCAACAATTGTCTAACAATCAAGAGTTACAGCTTTCTGCATCTTCTAATCACAATCGACCTGCAACTTGTTCGAATCTCATGGCTGCCTGCACTTTATTTACTAATCAAGAAAAAGCAACCAATCAATCTCACAAGTTTGCCTTCTCTCTTAAACCTACGAATTATGGCTATTGGAAGCAAATGCTTGAACCGTTTCTAATTTCTCATAACCTCTTTGGTTATATAGATAGAACGATACCTTGTCCATCTTCTAAAGTCACCACAGGGACCACCACCACCGACAATCCAAGTTATAGTCCATGGGTGAAGAATGATGCTCATGTATGCCTATTAATCACATCTACCATCTCTGAGGAATCGTTTCAGCATGTCCAAGGGCAAACCTCTCGTGAGATACCTATGCACCGGTTTCCTCTTCTCATGAGTTCACCCTCAAACGTTAGCTTCTTCGAATAAACTATGGAAGGTGATGAAAAACCTGCAGATAATGCAACCGCTCTAGCAAACATAGGTGAACCGATTAAGGACAAGGATCTTGTCATGCTTACAATTACCGGTCTTCGTGAAGAATATTATGGTCTCAAGTCAAACCTTTTAACACGCACTCCACCGGTTACGTTTGGTGAGCTTCACGGTCTTATTAGTGACCATGATTATATGATTACTTAACTTTTACCAACACAACCAACCAATCCTCAGGGCCCTTATGGCCACGGCCCCAACCCAACAACCACAACCGGACCTACAATCCATTCAAACCCAAATCAGTAACCTACAACTCATGGCTACACAACTTGGCAACCAATTAAACTCGACTGCTGCCTCTACCCCACCACAACAGTCGCATGCCTCCTATGCTCCTCGGTCCTCAAACAATAACCGAGGAGGTCGTGGAAATTCAAGGGGTTCCTACAGGGGTAATTATCGTAACAACACTGCTCGCAACCGTGAAAATGGTAGTTCACCAGTCCTCTTGGGCATCTACTCAAAACACCGTGTACGGTCACTGTAACCGTTGCGAGATTGGTCATCTACCATCTAACCCAAATCAGCCTTCTCAACCACGCAACCAGTCTCAAGCCAATTATGCTACTCATTCTGATGCCGGTTCACACCGGAGTTTTAACTGGCTTCCTGACACTGGAGCTAATGATCATGCTGCAGTCCGTGTATATTTCTTGGCTACAGTCCTGTTCACCATGGCTATCGGTGCTTTGATCTCACAACTGAACGAGTTTATATTGTCCGACATGTTTGTTTCAATGAATATGTTTTCCCTTATCATGCATTACCTAAAGACTCTAACCCACCCCAACTTGACAACCCTAACGTCTCCACTTATCCTATTGACCCTGACCTACCAGAATCTACTCCCAACACTTCTGCCCCAGCTGCCACTACCCCAAACACAACTGTCTCAGCAGCCGATACTACCCAAACTGAAACCACCCAACCCACCCAAACTGATACCACCCACACCGAAACCAACCCAGCTACCACCTCAACCGAAACTCCCCCCAATCCTGCCCCAAGACCTAGTCCAACACATCTTAGGCCTAATCCTAAACCAACAAACCGCTATAATCCTGCTGCTTATATGGCTACCAATTTACCTAACCTACCTGTTGAACCTACTTCCTTTACCATTGCTAATGCCTATAAGGAGTCGCGTCATGCCATGGCTGAAGAGTTGGAGGCACTTAATAAAAATGGTACTTGGTCATTGGTTCCTCCTGTTAAAAATGCTAATGTGGTTGATTGGTTCCTCTTTTTAGTGATCCATCACGGTCAGGTTGTTGGTAAATAAAGTGTGTCAATTCGTGCATGCACCGACTGAAAATTACTGGGCTGCTGTTAAATGTATTTTGTGATATCTTCATGGCACGACTCAACTTGGCTTACCTTTCCGTCGCGACTCTAGCTCTAGACTACATGCCTTTTCGGACTCCTATTGGCATCAAGATGTACAGGCTTACTCAGATTCGGATTGGGCTGGTTGCCCTTTCGATCGCTGATCCACAGGGAGATTTGCTGTATATTTGAGATCTAATCTTATTTCATGGATTGCACGGAAACAACGGACCGTATCTCGATCTTCCACGGAGTCAAAATACAAAGCAATTGCTTATACTGTTGCAGAACTAATATGGTTGAAATCTCTTCTTCAAGAGCTTGGAATAGTGAACCGGTCGCCTACACTTTGGTGTGACAATCTTGGTGCAACCTATCTTTCTGCAAATCCGATATTACATGCACGCACTAAACATGTTGAAGTTGATTTTCACTTTGTCTGTGAACAAGTTGCTCAAGGGAAGTTAAATGTCAAGTTCATTGCAACTAATTATCAAATTGCTGATGTCTTTATCAAGCCCTTATCTTCTCAGAGGTTTCTATTACTACGGGGTCCAAGTTGCAGGTCGTTCCCCGCCCTCAACTTGTGGAGGAATATTAGACTAGTAGTATAGATACAATTATAATAGAGGGTATTAGAATGTAACTTAGCCATCTATATAATCTATTGTAATCAATAGTTTATGTATGAAATAATAACATACGATGTTTTGATTTGCTAAACCACACATATGTATTTGCAGTTCTTGAACTATCAATTTTGGGAGACTACTCACACGAGTATCCGATGAAAGGCTTGCATGGAAGACCCACAAATAGAATTAATGATATGTAGTAAATTTGATTGAACTCATACAATGGAATGTATAGACCAAATGTATAAGCATATTGAACGTGATGATGCACATAAGCAGGTTCATAAAAACTAGATAAGAGTATACCTACATATGTGTATGTAGGTCCCTATACTATAAAATACACTAGTGACAAACACCTACGCACCATATATGTAACACCACGACCCGATTAGGACTGATGTGTCACACAATACAGTAAATCAGAGATAATATTAACGATTTAATTAAAACACTTACCATCAATTTAATACCAAAATCTTACAGCGGTCTTAAAAGAAAACGCCAGTCTAAAATTTTTCAATCGCTCAAAACATTTATTAAGCTCTTCGTCTTCAAATTGCTCGACTTTTTACTCTCTTCACACATTTTCCAATTCCAAGTACCAGTTATAAGAATAAGAAGAAACAACAAAGGTAACACGGCTTGCTTAGTAACGAAAAGAACAATAACAAAACAATAGCAATAACATTTATATGAATCTATTGTTGAACTAACCATGTGGGACAAGGGCAATTATTGATAAGAATGTGTTCGTTAGCTGTAGAGCTAACACACCAATAATGTAACATTCCCAAAAAATGGGTACTAGAAAAAACGGACCCGTTTTGAACATAAGAAACAAACCGTTTGTAAACCGGTTCGAATTGTTATAAATAAAATATATTATATTTGACCCTACTCCGATTTTTATAAAACTTAGGTCATATGATAGAGAAAAATATGCCCGTCCCAACAGTATATTCGTATTTTTATAGAACATTATATGTATCGAGTTATGCGAGAAAAAAAAAGTTACTCAACTGAATTAATTATATATATAAAATAATTACAATAATCAACTTTACTTTTACTTTTAAACTACAGTTACTTCCGTTTGAAAGTTGCGTCTGTTTCAACCGACAATTGATACCCAGTGACGGATCTAGAAAATATTCATACGGGTAACGTTATAAAAAAGGGTAAGGAAATAAAAAAAACGTCAAATTTTTCCAAAATTTACACTACCACGCCAAAGGATAGGGGAGGCTACCCCTTATCATAAGGTAGGTCCGCCCCTGTTGATGCCATCATTCAGGTTGCCGACGTGAAGATTACCCGACAAAGACTCACCCATCTGATACACGTCTCTTCATTACTAATATTTAAATTTCCGGATGTTACAGTATACCTATGATTGTGTATGTATTGTATGTTATATATGGATTATAGAACTAATGCAACAATCACACCGTAACCAACCATGCCCAAAACCAAATACTAAACCACTTGCAAAACCTAAAGATTTTACCATTCAGCAAAACACAAACTCAAGATAACAAATTAATACACTAGAAACCACACAGGAGTCAGCAAACGCTTTATCTGTAGCTTCTGTAGTTGGGGGTGTACATACAACTCTCGGCATACTTCACCAGATCCGTAGGGCGAGGGAGACGTGTTGCCAAACCTGTAAACATCCAGCCAGTTTTTATTAAGCCAAGAACACGAGTTACTATCATCCTTCTGTTTCGGATAAGGTTTTATCTTTTAAACGCATTAAAGATTATATTTAATGCATAAACCTAGTATTTTATTCTTTTCACTAGGATTATTACTATAATAATCCGACATTTGTAATCGTATCGGACATACTAATTATTATTTATAAATAATATGCAAAAAGGCTTCCGGGTCAACCCATCTCGACCAGTGGCGAAGCTTGACTATGAAAACGGGGGGGTCGAAAACGTATATACCCAAAAATTTCTATAGAACCGGGGGGTCGAAAACGTATATACCCAAAAATTTCTATACGAAAACTACATATATAACACTACTGAGCGAAAAGTTCGGAGGGTCGGGCGCCCCTCCCGGCCCCTCTTAAGCTACGCCCTTGATCTCGACCACAACTGTTATGACCCATACAACTAGTAGCCATTACGTATTGGGGCCGTTTTCAGCCATTACCAAACCAGTTTGACCCACCCAATTTGCCACCTCTACACACCGGTAAAACACAACTCACCAAGTTCATACGCTTTAGCAGCAACATTTGCAGCAATATGAGCCGAAATCTTTCTAATGTTAGCAAGGGGAGGATAAATCATCCCTTTATTGTAGTGCTCCTGCATTACTTGACTAGCCAACGCTTCCGCTGAATAAAAAAAATCCATTAATTTAATATACGTAATGCATACTTCATATTAAGGACTGTGATTCGTACTTACATGCTGCCAAAAGCATCTCATCGTGTACACGGATTGCACCGGAGATGACCAACCCAAAACCAAGTCCCGGGAAAATGTAAGCATTATTTGCCTGGCCAGGAATGAAGCTTTTGCCGTTGTATTCACACGGATCAAAAGGACTGCCACTCGAATATATTGCACGGCCCTACACAATGGTGGAATAAGTGTAGAGTTTGTGTTAACATGAGCTTTCTTTTCTAATGGAAGTACAAAACAGCCAATGTCCGTTACCTCGGTCCAAGTGTAAGCTTGTTCTGCAGTGCACTCTGCTTGTGAGGTGGGATTGGAGAGAGCCATAATAAGCGGTCTCTGCATACCATAGTTTATTTCATTACTTTAGTTTGTGTTCCCTGTGGTATATGACTAACTTAATGGGTTGACTTCGAGTTATGGTTTTATCTCTAATGGGTGAAAAAGATTGCCAAAAAATAGGTCAAGACTCAAGATCACCCAATGTTAATTTGAAAGCTCGTGAATCATTTTATGTAGAGTAAAGCACACGGATAGTCCCTGTGGTTATCAAAAATTTTAGATTTGGTCCTTAGCTTTCCAAAAGTACACAAATGGTCCCAGTGGTTTGCACTTTGTAACGTATTTGGTCCCCAACTTTTGTCAAAAGTACATGGATGGTCCCTGTGATTTGCACTTTATAACGCATTTGGTCCCTAACTTGGACCTCCTTAAACAAGATTTGTAGGCTGGGGACTAAATGCGTTACAAAGTGCAAACCACAGGGATCATTCATGTACTTTTGGAAAGCTAAGGTCAAAATCTAAAATTTTGGAAAACCACAGGGGCTATTCGTGTACCAATTATTGGTAAACAAATTTGTAGCACTAGTTATTTAAAGTTCAATATTTTAGATAATTAAATGTCTTTTGTGTCAACCCAACATGACGCATGCCAAAATTACTCTTCACCCAAAACACCCATTTTGCCACTTATAAGTCATCGAGCGTGTGCGTTCGCGCGTGCGCGCGCATGTGTGTGTGAGAGAGAGAACCTCATTGATGGCTGCCATGGCCTCAACTACATCCTTTGTAAATGTCTGTCCTACCCCAGATGTTCCGATCAGGACTGATGGTTTGACGGCCTGATGAGATGATTGTTGGAAATGAAGTTAACTTTTATGCTAAACTAATAAAAAAAAATTATCATGAATAGTGAAAAATCATTAAACCCGTCTCACCTTAACAGCATCTAAGAGAGTTGAAAGAGGCTCATGCTCATGCGCCCACGGTTTTTTAAAGTGCTGAAGGGATTCTTTGCGAGAACTAACAATTAACCCCTGAAGATGCAATCATCACATAAGAAAGACAGAAGCACATTTTAGGAAGAAAAAAAATGTACCCGCCTTAGAATCCACAAGCCATATCTTCTTACGAGCCTCTTCAACAGGAATATTTGTCTATAAACGTTTATAACGATAAGAAAAGCAGCAATTATTAGTGTGTGTTATATAACTAAAAGGTAATCTTTAACATAAGGCTGGTACCTTTGTGGATATCTCGAGAGCAATAAGCGCTGCTATACCGGTCCCCGCCTGAAATTAAAAAAAAAATGTATAATTCACTTTGTCAAGGTGTTACATGTGATAAAAGATGATATATGCTGCTTTTGCTCCTAAAATAATAAATTTATGATATAAAAGAACAGCTAGAGTTTTGTGCACACTACCAAAATCCACATGCTCATTCTTTGGAATTGTTTAAAACGGACTGAAATTATGTTAAAAAAACGAGCTTAAAGATAAGAGTCTCACTTCCCCAGCACCAAAGAACAAGAATGTATGATCAGCCAAGCGACCGCCAAGTAATTTCAGTGATGCAACAAGACCGGCTAGAACAACAGATGCAGTCCCCTGAATATCATCATTGAATACCAAATGAGTGGTTCTATATTTGGCTAACAGCTCAAACGCATTGTGGTTTGCAAAGTCTTCAAACTGCAAGTTTTAGGCGATACATACGTAAGAGTGTATATCTAAATTTTAAGAGCTACGCAGATTATTTACCTGCACAAGAACTTTTTCACCATAGTTCTGCTTGACTGCAGACATGAACTCTTCAAGTAGGTCATAATATTCCTGCAGAAACAACAGAATAGAAAAGACACGATTAATGTAATAATCAAAATCAAGAACTGTAATTAAGTATGAGAAGTCTCAATGTGATGTACCTTTCCAGTGGCCCTCTTTTGTCTAAGACCAATATAGAACTCATCGTCCAGTAGTTTCTGGTTGTTCGTCCCCACATCAATGCTAACCGGCAAGCACTACACAGACAAGTTAAAGACCATAATTAGATTTACAACAAACATATATTTAAACGTTGAAGCTTACCGCAGAAGGCCTAACTCCTCCGAGTGCAGTATATAAAGCAAGTTTCCCGACTGGAATTCCCATACCCTGAACAAAATATAATAGTTGCATTATTAGACAACATCTGATAAAACATAATCATAAAGTAAAGAAAATTAGCTTATTTCACCTGACACCCAAGATCTCCCAAACCCAATATACGCTCGCCATCTGTCGCCACGATAACTTGAATACTCCTCTCGGGCCAGTTCTTCAGTACCTCAAGAATCTTTCCCCTGTAAATTCAGTTGACTTTGTTGTCAAGTCGAACTAATTTGGTATATTGTATTTCATGCAAACAAAGTTCAATGTTAAAGCCATACTTCTCTTTCAAACTAATGTAGAGACCCTGAGGGCGCTTGAAGATACTTCCATATTTCTGGCAGACTTCACCGACCGTAGGAGTGTATACAATAGGTAGAAGTTCTTCAACGTTATCAATAAGAAGCTTGTAGAACAGCCTCTCATTTCGCTCCTGTAAACCATATTAGAATGAAGATTTGGGACAATACAGCAAATCAAAGTTAATGAAGAAGTCAATGAAGTTGATATGAAGCTGATCCAATAGTTGGCAGACGCTTACTTGGACGTAGAGGGCACAAATTGGGTTTTGGGCACAAACCGGTTTGGGTTGGGTCGAAGATGGTCAAACCAGGTTTTGTCCAAACTGGTTTTTGAGTGGAAAGGATTGGGTTGACTGATCTGAAACCAGATTTTGACTGGTTCGGTTCGGGTTTGAATGGTTTTAAAGCATAGAGTTTCCAACCCGGTTTTTTTGTGCGCCTCTCCTTGGACCAAACATAAAAAGAACATAACTAAGGCTACAAGTGGAGTTACGAGCCCATAAACATGTAATGTTTTTTATTATTTACTAATGTATAAAGTTTCTTGAAAGTTATCTTTTGTGCTTCCATTCTACGTAAAAGTTCATAGCGATACCTCGAGGTCCATCATAGCCACATACTTTTGCAAGGGAATGTCATAACTGCGAATACTTTGCATCAATTTCTTCACCTGGTGAGTAATAAACACGAAATTCTTAAACAAACAAACAAACCGCCATCTTTAACACAAATCGACCTTGAGCGTTTAACGAAACTTGAGGACAGATCTAAACCTGAAGTTCCTGTGTTGAAACAGCCGGAGGCAACAGACCACGCAAGTAATGAGAATCTCTTTCCCTCTCGGTGAATGCAAGCCCCTTATTATGGTGTGGATCCCTCAGCAAAGTGTATCCACTACAAACAATAATGTATTGATTGCAGTCACAACTTACAACCAACTTCTAGAAGATAATCTAACCAGCAGATTCAAAGTAAATTAAACAACACAAATCGGCCAATCATCATCGATCAAAGGTCAACTCAACTTCATATTACAAATAACTCCTAACTTCATCAACTGGATCAAAAGTTGATTATCAATTTCTGATAAACAATAACAAATACACATCCTGGCTGGAGGCTCCTATCAACTATCATATTTCAGAAATCAAACATGCAAACTAATAACAGAGTTAGGTCAAACTAAGGCTTTAACCGAACCGATTCGTTCGTTTAGCATTGAACTTGTTCATGAACAAGCATCAAACAAAAATAAAATTCTTGTTTTGTTTGTGTTCACTCATTAAAGAATTGAACTTGTGGTTCATGAGCACGAACAACCATATACCATTTTTTAAATTAAAAAAGTAACATTCTTAAAAAAAATCCCAAAAATTAAACATAATAATCACCTTAAGAAACCTTTTTTAAGTAGTTGATAATAATCATAAACATAATTATCCTTAAATAAAAACACAATAAGTATGAACACAATTATCCCAAACATTTAAGTTTGACTGAACATAAACTAAACACCGTAACGGTTAGGACTGGCAATAGATATCTGTATAATAAGACACGATTAGACCTGTTTATTGAAAATGTAAACAACGTTTATTTTTTAAAAATAAAATAAATATAATTACGAGGTTAGGATCCATCATTTCTTTTTGTTTGTACATAAAACGTATTTCTTTTTGTTTGTACATAAAACGTATGTACAAAACGTAAAACTGTGTTATAAACAGGAGATATAAAGTAGTTAAACGAGTTCTATTCATATTTAATACTTGTGTTAAACGCGTCGTTAGATACCTGTTAAACCCGATAAGATACGTAGTAACGGTTAGTAGTGATGTACCTGGCGACGGAAACAGTCCACGGCGTGACGAGTTGGTCCTCGGTGGCACGATCTTCACCGTATACGTCAGCAACGCCACCGCCAACGGTGGACTTGGGGTCAATTATAGACTCTCCATCCTTCATCCGCTTCAACGAGCTGTCCATTTTCTTCTGCATACGCTTCAAAAGCTTAATTTGTGATCGACTCATACATATATACAATAATATAAAGGAGGCAAAAGATAATCATAAGTAGCTTATAACGAATTCAGATGGACGTGTGGCAACTGTGCTTATTTACACGTATAGATGCAAAATGATTTATAACCAGTTTTTTAAATAGTATTGTGTTGACTAGTTAACACCGTAAAATATAATTTCAACTCAAAAACTAATTCAAAGCTGTTATGAATGCATCATAATGTGGTGAATGGATGCATCATAATGTGGTCACTCTTCACATATGTAATCTCCATATATTTATTACCTTTGTATTAATGTTAAGCCTCTATAAATAGAGGTTTCATGTTATAGGTATTATACACATGAATAAGAACGAGTTCTCCTATTCTCTCTCTCTTACTTTCTATAATACTTGTTCTTTATGTTTATAGTTATACGTTGGTTGCTAGTATGTCGTTGTTTCACAACACGTTATCAGCACGAGACTCTAAACACGGAATTCTGGTAATTCACATCCAGGTCGTCATCAAAAATCAAAGTTCTCAAAAGATTATTAGTCGGCGTGACTATCCTACAAGTAAGTTTTATTTTGATTCATGAGATTTATTAATTATTAATCTTGTATTACTTATCCGTATTAAATCTTTGGATGATTAATTTATATTTTCAATTTCAAGCATCCAAAAGCCATCATACATATTACCATAAAAATATTGAAAAGAAATTTTTGAATATCATAAAACAAATCTTTTGGATCAATATTGAAGATTTCAATCATTGAGATGTTATTTAATTACTTTGAACAAATCAAAACGATGCTAACAAAAACAATGGTTTCTATAAAATTTTTGGTTGATATATTTAGTATTCTAATCAGAAAGAATTTGATACAACCTTATAAAAAAATGTAGATGTCGATCCAATAAAAAAAATTAAAAAAAAAAAAATAGGATTCGTATAATGTGGACTAGATTTTTTATGTAAATTTCAGTAATTAATTATTAAGGTGTCGGTAATTAGTAATTTTTGCATGATCTCTAAATTTTAAATAAATATACTTGGGTTGTCTTCTATCCCAATAAATATGAGTATTATTAACATTGATCTCCTCAAATGATCGCTATCGATAAACTAAAATGTTTACAATCTAGTGATGCTCATCTGCATATTCCTTGAGCCACCATGATCATATATTTATGCTTCTTTATTAACCCTGTTAAGTTGTAAGTAAAACTGTTGAATTATTTTGATTAGAGGAAGTTAATTTGCAATCTAGAGAATATTATATGTGCTTTTAGAACTCATGAAAAACAATTAAATTCAATATCACAAAGTATGGAACTCAATATTTATGGACTAAACAGTGCAATTGTATTAGGCATATCTGCTTGTATTGGTGGTAAGATATAAATGATGTATGTACTAGATTTCATTTTGTATAGTTTATAATTTAAATGGTTTTAGTGATGTTATAGGATTAAATATTTGGTTATACGTTTATTTATGCATAAACCAATTGTATTCTTAAGAAATTAAAGAACGCTTTAAACAATATTAATGTTGGTTAATGCTTAAAATTAAAATCATTAAATATCATTTTTCCCATCATGTTGGTAGAAATTAAAATCATTAAATATCATTTAATTCATTCTTTATTAGTTTTAATTATATTGTTAATTATGTTATGAATACATCATTAAAAGTGTGTCCCTACATCCTTAACTCCTATGTTATGAATACATCATTAAGAGTGACTATGTTATGAATACATCATTAAGAAGTGACTCTCCATAATAACGTTTGATGGAGATGAATTTGTAGTATACAATAGTTGACAGATTATTATACTATGAAAAAGTCTGTTTAGTATTTAATATGTTCATATACATTCACTTCTGATGTGTAAAACTTGTATCTGACACATAAACTTTAATGTGATTGTTCCTAACAATTTAACTAGAAATACAATACGATAAATATATGTTTATAGTGTTCTTATTTGATATATAAGAATAAGAAATTTGGTGCTTTATATGACATTACATGAGATGTTATCATATAATTTTTAATCCGTTTGATAACAAGTTATAGCTATATTTTAGTAGTAAAAAAAAATCATATATTGATTTACTCATCTTTCTTTATAAATGTTATCTTACTATTAATCAAGATGTATGATTTTATTGTGGCTTTCATCATATATCAACTTTGTCCTTTATGGAACACCACTAATTTGAAAACTAACGCACAAGATTTCGATAAATTAGAGCATGACCTATAATAATAGGCTTATCACTATTGCAATTTTATGTGTCTTTTATATGCTTTGATTTATTTAGATGATATATTAAATAAAAAAATTATATATTTCTTACAAGTGATGAAAAAAAAAATCTTATTTTATAAGGTTGTATCATAACCTATTTATTTGGTGATATGTTATATAGGCATGCATTGTATAATCTAATGTATATATTATGTTCCATATGTTATAAATTTGGAAGGGGACATCAAAGTGACAAGAGTTGTGGTATATGATCACAAGCTATAAAAACGATTGAATTATGGTCACGGTTTATATAAAAAGATACCTGGAGTGTCTAACTTCTCAAAGCTTATTATGAGTTTATCGAAGCTTGTAAGATTTTAAGCCGATAAGTATAAATGTCTCAGTTATATAACTACATCTCGATTTATATCATGTGATGAGAAAAACATATATCATAATCCATTGAGCAAAACAATTTCCATCGTCAAATATCATTGATTGTTAAAGAATATATATAAAGTTTGAAACAACAAGCATGGAAGTTCTGTGGTACTAATCCATTCCCTGATGTGAATGCGATGCTATAATGATCAATTCAAAGGTTATGATCATATACATAACTAAGAAATTATAATGATGCCACCATGAATGTTGAATGGGAGTATAGCAAATATGGCCAGAAGACTATATTAGAAGTTACTAGAAATGATACTAATTTTTCACAATATTCCATTAAATCAAATATGGTGAGTAACCAGAAGTTACTAGAATATTTATACGTTCACCACATGGCATGACCAAATAGGTCATCAAGATAGCATCATGATATGCTAAACAATCAAACATGCTAACCGGCACCTTAGCACCTCTAAGTAATCTAAAAACATTGCTCCCAAAATACCTTATCATATGTCTAGCTAGTTTTTTTGTGGCAAATAAATTTTTATGCCCTTCCAAACAATAAATTCCTACAAACAATCCCTCTTATATGGGACCATTGAAATGTACAGTTGTGTGATTATGGCATTCATACATGGTTACATGTGAGTTTTTAGCTACCCGTATGTAGCATATGCCCAACACTATGGAACATTGTTTTTTTTTTTGACATGGTTTAACACTGTTCTTTGACAACCCAATTGTAGGGACCATTGTTGGGCACAATGTGAAATATAGTGAGAGGCATACGTAGTCGAGACAGAATTCGTCGATTGATTATATCAATTTAAAACCAACTGCTTATCACAAATACTCCCCATTACAACTGGTCTCCTGAAGAGAACCAAGTTTCCATTTTTTTATATATTTTGTTGTGCAGCCTATGTACCAATAGCAGCACCATAACATATAAAATGAGATATGTACATCGTATTCCCAGTCTTAGGGGGAGACAAGAAAATGAAAGACTGGTAACATAAAAAAATGCATCATATTCTATATCGACCCCTGAAGTGGTCAATCTGAAGTCCAAAAGAAAGAGCGTGTATTTGCAAATAATAACAAATGAAATACAAGATGCATTCACTAACACAAATAAGGTGACAAAGTCACATATACCAGCTTAAACTTATCTGCTCGAATGGAAGTACTCACAAAATGATTATCATATTAATAAATTGTGAGAGATAAATCGGTTCCAAAAAGATAAAACCCACAAACACAAAAAGAGCAGAGTAACGCAGTTGGTGTAACCCCAAAAGAGGTGGCACATAAAACACCATAAGTGGTTGCATACAAAACCCCAGAAGTGGTTGCATACTAAACCTTAAAGAAGGTTGTTGTTAAAACCCCAAAAGAGGCTCTAGTACCAAACAAATATGAGATCGTGATGATTTATGTACAAAATAAGTACAATATGGAACCGTAATGAAACACGTGTAAAATGATATATTTGATTATGCTATAGCAATAGATGTAATCAATGAAAAAAAAAAGATTACGTATATAGAAAGTGTGCAAGAGTGTACGCACACAAATAGCCAAAATGGCTACATGACTTAAGGTTGAACTAAATTTGCTCGATAAACTAAACGTTTTCGAACCAGCAGTTCGAACACCCATAGACGTCCAACCAGTAGGTTATAAATGGGTGTCTTTAAATAAAAGGAAACGTAAATAATGAGTTTTTGCGATGTAAGGCATGCGTTTTAACATAAAGATTTTTTCCAAATCCCAACAGTTGATTACGAGGAAACGTATACCCCTGTAGTGGATGCGAGAATCTTTAAATGTTTAAGCGACCTCGCAATCTCAGAATGACTTCAGATAAAACAACTTATGGATGTCATCACCGTATACATGTATGAGATAATTGCAAATGACATCTGTATGAAAACCCCCTGAAGGATTAAAAATGCTCAAAGCATTATGAAACAATAACCCCATAGGTGTTATATATATGAATCTTAAAGGAAACTACTCGTATGTGGTACAGTCGACTATACTCTGAAAAGAGAGGTATAATTTTGATAAAATGAGCTACATCTATTTAAATAAGATTTCACTCTTACAATGATAATGTAGACATCATCGAGAGGGAACTCTCAAACTAAAGAGGAAAATTTTGAATGACCTTTACAAAGTTTAGTTATTCTCGACCTGTAGTTCGAGTATATATGTACTATTTTTGCTCATCAATCTGACTACATCTAGAAGATGTTATATAGAAAAAGCTCATTCGTTGAGTACTTGAACGATTGTCTGATCGCTTGACATAGAAAAAAAATATTCTTATCAACCCAAGAAAGGGATGTTGAACTACTTAGTTAAAAAGTACCATGGCTAAAGTGCAATTGTGCATTAACTTAACTTTCTAGCTATGCATGATAATATATATTTTTTATTTGAATTTATCAACATGATATAGCACATGTCCAATGAGGAGACATTTGAATGGTAAAGCAGATATGTCGATACCCTAAATGTAAGAATGATATGTGTCTATATTTTACTAACCCATGAAAGCTAGCTCTGCTAGTCTTGTAGATATAAAGAATGTAACACAAATAGTCTTGGATCTTATGGTATTTGTTCGCAAGAGGAAGCACTAGAAGTCTCACAAGAAGATTTTACAATGTTAATCAATATAAAGGATTGCACTTCAAGGCATCAAACGACAAATCATTCTACAAAAGTTTGAGCAACTTTCAAGGATGATGGACACACTTTACTTAAAGGATACATATTATAATGAGGGGGAGATTTATTCAAGTTGCACTCTCTTTTTCCCTTAACTAAGTTTTATCCCAATGGGTTTTCTTAGTAAGGTTTTTAATGAGGCAACACACCTGATCCAAAAATATCAGGGGAAATACGCGCTGCACTCTTTTTTCCTTAGCTATGGTTTTATCCCACTGGGTTTTCCTAGCAAGGTTTTTAACGAGGCAACATTACCTAGCGTATTAAAAGAACAGTAGACTATTATATTTCAACATGTGGATAGCCAAGGGGGAGTGTTATGAATGCATCATAATGTGGTGAATGAATGCATCATAATGTGGTGACTCTCCACATATGTAACCTCCATATATTTATTACCTTTGTATTAATGTTAAGCCTCTATAAATAGAGGTTTCATGTTATTGGTATTATACACATGAATAAGAATGAGTTCTCCTATTCTCTCTCTCTTACTTTCTATAATACTTGTTCTTTATGTTTATAGTTATACGTTGGTTGCTAGTATGTCGCTGTTTCACAACAAAAGCTATATTATTTCATAATAAAATCTAAAACTACATTATTTCAAAATAAATAATATTCTAAAAGTTAATCAATAATAAAAAAAATAATCTAAAATTTCACTAAGAACGTCATCCTCATCAAGTTAATCCATTGGAGTGTTGAATATATCAAGTTCATGATCGCTTAAAAGATGAAATTCATTATCAACGACATCCTCGACAATAAGAGCATAACTATTTTCGTTTTCTACAATGGTAAATAACAAAATTTTAATTACAAATAATCATAATATACAAAAATTACATTAGATAAATAACAAATATAACAAGTAAGCTTGTGTTTGAGAAAACGGTTCATGTTCTTCCTCAACAAACATGTTATCTATTTCACCATCATAAAGTTCTCCTTCCGGCTCTTCTTCAACCACCCAAAATTCCAAATGATATCCTTTCATAATCAACCGGATCATAGAATCTCTTAATATTTGAGTCTAAAAAAACATTTATCCAAATGTTAACACTTGTAAAGTAAATTACGATGTAATAAAAAAATTAAAATCAAGATAAGTATCTACAAAAGAATATAAATTTTAAATATACATAAAAAATAATTACACCAAACCTGAATAATTAAATAGTGTGAATGATTAACTACCCACTATATATTAGTTAGCAAACACTATAACAATTAATAATCGAACAAAAGTCAAAAGAAGGTAAATTTGGATGACCGGTTGAAGAACTTAATTTGAAAAACCCAATGATTTTCTATCTTTGAATGAGGAAGAAGTTTGATGGATGTGGACTGCCAATTGCTGGCGCTAGGTTTTACACTTTTACTGAGAAGGTAAATAGTCACCTTTTTTAAAAGTTCAAAATTTTTATCCTTTGGCCCGATATAAACCGTTACCGGTATACCGCTTTTCACCGGTTCAACCTAATTTACTGGCGGTACAACTTCTTTGCCGCTTTCTCAGTTTACCGATATGATTCGTGCCGACCAAGCTTTCGGTTTAACCGGTTCAACCGGCCGGTTTAAACTGGTTTTTAAAACCTTGGTAAATACAAAAACAATATATCTGGCGTTCTTGGGTAGCTGAAGTGTGTAAATATGTACTATTAAAGTTATTGGTGCCATTACGTGTCAAAGCCGCTCACGAGACTCAAAAATACTTTATATTGAAACCATGTCATTTTTAATAAAATTTATATCAAAATGTTCGTAAAAAATTAGACAATAGTGTGTAATTAATTTTTTTTAAATTATCGAGTACAAGTTACTAATGAGTAATTAGTTGACGACATAACTAATTGTTGATTAAAAAAATATAGAAAATATATTTGTTTGGTTTCAGTCGTAACATTCCGATTGAGGTATGGAAGTGTTTGGGGAGGAAGGAGTCCAGTGGCTAACCATTTTGTTCAATCTTATATTCAAATCTAGAAAAATGGCAGATTAGTGGAAGAGTAGTGTTGTAGTGCCTCTATTTAAGAACAAAGGGGATGCACAATCTTGTGGGAATTACAGAGGGATTAAGTTGTTAGGCCATACTATGAAATTATGGGAAAGAGTAATTGAGACTAGAATTAGAAGAGAAACTCAGGTTACAGTAAATCAGTTTGGTTTCATGCTAGGGAGGTTAACTACGGAAGCGATTCGCATTCTGAGAAGATTGATGGAAAAGTATAGGAGAAGAAGCGGGATCTACATATGGCGTTCATTGATCTAGAAAAGGCATACGATAGCGTACCACGTAGACTGATTTGGGATACTTTGGAGGGCAGAGGGGTCCCTGGGAAATATATAGCCATAATTAGGGATATGTATGATAGGACTGAAACTAGTGTGTGTGCGCCTGTAGGGGATACAAATTTCTTTCCTGTGGAGGTAGGACTCCACCAAGGGTTCGCGTTGAGTCCGTTTCTTTTTGCCATTGTCCTGGATGAGTTGTCAAAGTCGATTCAGGAGACGATACCATGGTGCATGCTTTTTGCATATGATATTGTGTTAATCGCGGAAAATAAGCAAAGCCTAAATTATCTTTAATCGGTTCCCCCTTGATTAATGATTCGGGTTTCCATTATCTTCGTTATGCACAAATTCCCCCTGAAACGAATCTTCAGGTCTTTGTCTGCACAATTCACAACTCCTCCTCTGATATGCTAAATTGCAATCTTCACGAATAATCACCAACTTGAAACTAATCAATGCAGCTTCTCTGTTTCGGCTTTAACCACATCTGCGTTCGGTTTTTGATTTACCATTTCAGTACCACCGATCGCGCATTCCACCTGCTTGATCTTTTAATGTTCAAAAACCCAACCGGGAATTGATAGAAACTTCGAACACTACACCAATAACCTCCAAGTTTATGAATACCCACGAAAATCTGAACTCCCGTTTTATGTGATCACCATTAAGCACCTTCTGAATGATAGATCCGTGTAATCTTAACAATCAGCAAATCTTCATCGGATAACGAATAATCTGGTAATGCATTCAGATATCATAAACATTCATTCACGATCAGATTCACATTCTTCCTCTTCAGTCACGAAAATAGATATATAGTCTTCTCCGCTAGTTCCGGCAGCAACTTAACCTACAAACATCATCATTCCCCGAAGGTTAGTCTAAAAAAACAATTCATCTGCTCGAAGATTAACCATTCTGACACTTTATACTATCACATGTCTGTGATATCTTATAAGTATCCACAATACAGATGCATCTCCTGATGCTAATCCTGCTGACCGGCTTGACGAAGAGCCGGGACTCAAACCCTAACACGTCAATCTGACCCTGATCTGTAGAGTTTGAACTTCCTATGATCATGAATTCACAAATCTAGATCCTATGCATCCCCTAACAATCTGAAGTCCGAACCACCCGAATACAGTTGCACCGTCACGAATTTAAAAAATGTTGGAATTTCAATATGAAATTTTTATTCCCCCTCATTTTTTGCAAATTCTGACGTCTTATCACTGAATTCCCCCTCAAATTGAGCAATTCAGTCCTCTTTTATTTCTGAAAAACTCGACTATGCCGAAAATGTGTCATTTTGGCCCTCAAATGTCAGTTTTTCATCATTGCGGATTTTTCTTTACGGCCCATTAGTAGTCAGATAACCCGGATGATAATCATTCTGCACCAGTATCATGACTACCCCACTAATTTCCACAATCTGTGATCGCATCATCACATTTGCACTCTGAAGCGCCAGACGATGTCCCCGAACAACCCAGCTTGGTCGTTAAAAACTCGAAAAAAATTTCAATCACCAATTTTTTTTTCTGGAGACTCATCTCGTCATTGCGATCAAAAAATGCCTTTTATTTTTTATTTTTTAGGTATTTGTTCATCCGTGTGAATGAACTGATTTGGAACGAATTTCTAGATTAACCCAAATGTCCTGATTCGTGCGAACCTACAAGGTCGATCCGTGCGAACCTATTAGGTCGATCCGTGCGAATCGAGATGTCCATCCGTGCAAATCTACAGATCCCCATTTGTAAAATTTTGACATTTCCAGATCCGTGCGAACCTGCTCATCCGCTTGAACATGTCTGACCATCTCAAGAACACTCCCAATCACATTTTTCGATCCAAAATCCTTATTTCTGCGAATTTCATGATGAAACTTCATAGGATTGTGCGAAAATCAATCACGAACATAGTTATGTCTTCTATTTCAAAATCTATCCACGAAAATCAATCACGAACATAATTATGTTTTCAATTTGTTGTTTATTTGATGTTTAACGTCAAAACCTCCAAAAAATCCAAAATTTATGAGCGTAGGTGATTCAATCAACTGTTAGATCAATTGAATCGGTACCGTAGCTCTGATACCAATTGAGATTCTATGATCCGGCAGGTTTGACGGAGTTTTGGTCCCGAGATAACCGGTTCGGTGGAGTATTATCGATAAGAAAGGAGTAAGTAAAATTGACACCGAACAGGTTAATTTAAATTGGTTTTTATTGATGATTTGAAGTTACATACTCGTGAAACCAATTGGACATCATCTCCCCTCTGGAAACAAAGCTTGTCCAAATGAGGAACCCCTCATCCCTATATATAGACATTGTCCATCCACATGAACCTAGGATGTAACGCCCTGCGTTTTTATACTTTCTATATTTGGAAACCTTTGCTTGAAATTCTATTTTTGGAAACCTTGTAATCATTCTTTCATCGTAATCGTCGTAAAATACGGGACTTGATTCATAAATAAGACTCGTATTCTTTAAATTTGTATTATACATACTTCATACACATTCATGCATTTGATTTTTGGTAAACAATTGATTTGTATTCGTAATTCCTGAAAACTATGTGCCATTCTTGCAAATACGCGAAACTTATGCTTAAAACGCATTTTGATCGTATACGAAACTTAAATACGACATTCATACACTTAATCATACTTGGTTTATGTTCCTCATACTTGATTTACCTTCATACTATGCTTATATGTCGAAAATAGTCCCTAAATCACCTTAAAACCCTAAATTACAAACTTCAGGGACCAAATTGCAATTTAATGAAACTTGTGCCTGACCCCTTGTTTCCAGCCGCGAAGACCATGCTTAAAACCTTCGATGGCCGAGAATTTGAGCGGGATTTGAGTTTATTTTGAGTTTAAACTGGTTTTGGGCATTAAATACACAACTAACACCCACCCTAATCCTTCCCTATATAAACCCAAGCTTCCCCAAGCCATTTTCACTTTACAAACATCCTCACAACTCTCTCAATTCACCCAAATCGCAGCTGCAAACACAAGTTCGGACAGAAGCATCCTTCTTCACTAAAGTGAGCATAACTCATTCATTTCTTGTCCGTTTTAGCTCATTCTTTTTCCTATGTGCTTGGATTGACCTTAGCTTCGATTCCATGGGTGTTTCACAGTAAATAAGTCCTTGAAACTCTGGAAAAAAGGCTCCAAAGTTCACTGTTCATTTATGTTTTCAATCAAACTTTACTTAACTTGTTCAAACTTGAGTCAAACTCATCTCAAACCTATGTCCTTATGCTTATAACCACTTCTATGGTTAGTTAGGCTTAAAAACAAGGTTGAGACATTCAAAATCAGAGGTTAAACCTCATATACATTCTGTTTTGTTTAGGGTTTTTTAACCCACAAGTAATGTTTAAGTCCAAGACTTAATGTAGGTGTGATTAAGGACTAACTTGGGTTGTCCTACATAAAATCCCCACATTGCTTGATGATTTCTTATAGAGTAGTTGTTTACATTCTTGTATTACTTGTATTTCATGACCCTCCTTGTATGTTTTTACATCAAGTGTAGTGGTGAACACTTAGAGGTACCTAAATGGAAAACTTTTCTTCCTACCTCCTACATGATTTCCATGAAACTTAGAGGTACCTAAATGAAGATTTAATCTTCTACCTCATGCTTGACTATTGGACATAATAATACATATAATACTTATATATATATATATATACATACTATTCAACATTCGAATCCTTGATGATGAACTTGTGTTCATTCGTCAAAGTGCTAGAATAACATCATCTAAGACATAAGACTTGTTATGATTCTAATGAGTATACTACTCATGAAAACATTATAAACCTTGGGGTTTCATAGTGTCAAAACAAGTACTTTGTGTTAAAAAGATGATTACTTTCATATGTTATATTCTTATGTTTTAAATTCCGAATCTCGACTCTAAACATAACTTGAACTTTAACCCCTATACATTCGATCCCCTAATCTCATTGCTCGTCAACAATTGGATAATCAGAAAGCATATGCAAATTTTGTGAGTATACTTGACCCATTTTACCTTTTTCACACTTTTGGGTGTAACATGTTTTATATACAAAACACACTTATTATACATATTCTTATGCAAATACATAAACAAACAATCCAATACATGCTTACTATTTGTTATGCATGATTCATGTTTTCTGGGTGATTCTTATGTGATGAACTTGTCATTAGTTTCGTACAAGCCTCCACTTAACATGTATAGCGCTATAGGAGTAACGCACTGCCCGTGAACGATAGGTCATGTTAGGTTTAGTTATTCATTCTTGCGTAAACAGAGGGTTGACTTGTAAATCGCATGCCAGTTTAATACGTTAATCTTGATAACTAGGTTTGCCATGTGGATTGTTCTGTATTATTTTATACTTATATACTACGCACCAAACTTGTATGCTCGCCAATAGTTTTTGTATTGAACTACACTTTTAAAACATGTTGCAGGTTTAGCGATGATGTTGGTGATGCATGGAATCTAGTAGGATGCATAGATACACACTTAAATTTGTATTCTTATTGTATTGTATTTCATTATTCATGATGTTGTATTTACTTCAAATTCTTGTAATTGATTCTATAGAAATGAAATGAAATTTACTATTTAAATACTTGTCACAATTATTAGTGTTATGATGTCTCGAGCAATCTATTTCGTCTCACTCCGATGTTTCCGCCATCGGTTGGGGTGACACAGATTGGTATCAGAGCCATAACTATAGGGAATTAGGAAAAAATTGCCATGCTTTTTTCGTAGTCTATAGTTCTAGAGCTTTATTCTTATGTTTTGCTTGAACCACTTGCATGATACTTTATTTGCTCCTTATTTATTTCCTTTTGACCTTTAACATATATGTCATTTTTGTGTTAATACTTGCGTTATTATTTGTCCATAATTGTTGTATTGTCCCATTCTTTATGTGCTATTCTTTAAATGTCTTTTACATGTTGTTTTCTTGAGATGCTTTATATGCTTATACTTATTATTATTATTATTTTTAACATACGTCTTTTTACCCGTTTATACTAAAATCGAAACCACTCGTAATACACAAACGAGACGACTTCACCAAAATAGGCGTGAAACCCCAATTTGGTGAAAAACTCTCAATCCATCTACTTTTCCTTTTACACGAAATTTACCACCAAGTTAGGAGTGAGATCCTCACCTTGATGGAGAATTTCCGTTTTCAAATTCTAGTGGACCCTCGTCAAAGTGTTGACACTTAATTTTAACCCGACGAGTACCAACCACACTTAGGATACGAGATCGCCAAGTTAGGGGTGAAACCTGCACCTTGTCGACTAGTTCCACTCTTCGAATTTTTCATAAATCCCGCCAAGTCTCGAAATTTCGATTGAATTGGGACATGTAGTAACCAGAAGGGTAAATACCGTTAACCAACTTGTCGGCGAGAGTATTCCACCTATTAGGCCAAAGCATGCTCCTCAAATTCGAAAGAATTTTCGACCACTTTGGTTAGTCAAAGTTCCGTTTTGGAACCATCCAAGTTTTAATCGAACTTACGTTTTATTGATTTCAAAATTTATGATACAATTCTCTCTTTTCAATCTCGAACTACTTTTGAGATTTCACTTTTACACATGCATCATACTATTACTTTTCATACGATCATACATTATTAGTATGCATAATTTCACGTAAATTTTAATTACACTTTTGTAACAACGAGTGGAGACATATCATCCAGATAGGAGTGATTTCCTTACCTTGATGACTAACTCCGCTTCTTCTTCTCATCTTATAAAGACCTCACCAACGAGTTAGGGGTGATTCCCTTACCTAGGTGATTGTTACCAAAAAATTTTCTTCAAATATCTTATTATGTAAACCCGATCATGTTTTATACCTAAATCATTTATCATTATTCAAAATACCTACTTATGCCGATATCAAAGTACATTGTTTTATCAAGCGTACTTCTTATCCTACAATCTATTTTCACTCAACTCATATACACGAGATTCTTAATCATGTCTTAAAACATTTTATTTCCCGAATTTCAAAACCTTATGAAATGTTACCTATCAATTTAATCGGTCCAATGAATCTCTGGCCCATGAACTTCATATTCAACTTAATCACTAAAACACGCACACGTTATATCATCATACTAGAGACTTCCATTCTTAATCGAAATGAAACCTTCTCAATTACTTATAAGATCTTATAGATGTTATATGATCATTTTACCAAATACTCTTTTCAACATCAACAAATCATTTGTTAAAACTTTTAACAATCACTAAGTCCTTTTGCAAAATTTCTTTTCTAAGGATCCTCGTTTTCACAAGAACCTCCTAAATTCATAATTTCTTGTTTGATGAAAGGAACTTACTTTTTATCAAAAAAAAAAAAAAAAAAAAACCTTTTTCCTACACCAATTAACAAAACACGTGGGCAAGAAGACTTCATGGGGACCGACCATCTTCGGATTACGTAAACTCTTTTAAAATAAAAGTAGCATTTCCATTCATTACAAGATACATTATGCTTAACCAATGATACTTTATATCCTCTTACATATACAAACTATATTCTACCTTTCAAATCAAGCTCAATCAAATTTTGATTCGATAAACTCAACGTTTCGTTTAAACAACTATACATGCATATCATTATACACATTTTAGTCGATATCTCGCGATAACATCATTCATATTGTTCGCATTTACATACTCAACCTTTTGAATGCTTTTACACGCTTAAATCCGCTATGTCCTGTCACGGCCCCCGACCCGGTTTGACCCGTTTCAGGAGCCGCGGGACAGAAAATCCCGTGGTATTTATTTAACAGCGAAGTTTCTTCAGGATCTTTTAAAAACTGCAATTTCCCGATTATTTTATTTCACAACTTGGGATAAAGTCCCGGTAATTTACATTCATAAGATTTCACGGAGAAATCTTCTGTTTTACAAAACATGTTTCTTTATTTTATATTGACCCACTTCCTTAAGCTTGTAGTGCTTCTCGGCACTTTTTCCTGGATCACAACAGATCACCTGAAACATGTTTGAAAAAGGTTTTGTCAGCGGGAAATACTGAGTGAATCATTCTTTTTAGTAAAACGACCTGTTTGTTATAATTTACAGTATTAAGGGAGATTACAATGTTTCAGATATCAACCAACTACCCACAGTATTTGTCACTCGACTCGTTTCTGTGACTATGGTCAGATCACCCATTGGCTAACTCGTTGTCCAATGGTGACGGGAAATAAGTAATGTATACAAAACCCCACATACTGGCTGTAACTTGGTGATTACATAAACTTAATCCCTGTAACTATAACTTTGAAAATAAACATGCTTTTGAAATAAATTTGATAAAAAGAGAATGACTCACATTGCAGATTTATTTTGAGCAGAGCCTAGCCTAATGATTAGCCTTTTAACCTAAATTTAATAACATGCACACAACTCGGTTAGTAACTTAATACAGCATTTACGATAACTCACGAGATTAAAACCTTCACAACGAATGACAAAGTGCGATACTTAAACATCCATTGAATTAACAACGAATGACAAAGCATAAACCCTAATGTGGGCAGCACTTAAACATCCATTGGATAGTTTAATCGATCGGACATTGAATCGTAGCAGCGATCGAGTTAATACCCGGTATCGAAGCAGCACCTTGCTAATTATATATGAAATTTCGACTTCAGAGTGATATGAATTCGTTTTTGAAAGTTTGTTTCGACACAGAATGGAAGCCCCTGATGCAAGCTATTTATAGGTGAATTTAAGGCCTGACGCGGCCCGCGTAAGCCTTCAGCTTAACCTTACGCAGCCCGCCTAGCCGCCCAGTCTACGACTAGCCTTGACCAGTCACGAGTAGGTTAGCCAGGTGGTCGCTACGTGGCTCCGGAACCCTTATCCGGTCAACACAGGTTTGACGCGGCCCGCGTAAGACCATTCTTACTCTTACGCGGCCCGCCTGAGAATCATATTTCTAGTTTTCTTTATTTTTTTAAACATAGTATGGTTTCTGGGGTCCGGTTTATTAATTGTGGGTTGGTTTATGACATATTTGAGAGTCCTTACATTCTCCCCACCTTATTTAAAATCTCATCCTTGAGATTTATTTGAATAAGTGAGGATATTTTCGCTTCATCTCCGATTCCAAATCCCAAGTGTATTCGGGTCCTCTCCTTGAATCCCACTTGACTTTAACTAGCACTAACCGTTTGTGCTTGAGAAATTTCACCTTTCTGTCTTCTATTTGAAGAGGTCTCTCAACAAATTTTAACTTTTCGTTTACCTCTACATCTTGGAGAGGTACTACCAAAGATTCGTCTGATAGGCATTTCTTGAGGTTGGATACATGAAATACATCATGTACTCCAGCTAACTCCTCTGGTAGTTGTAAACGATAAGCAACTGGTCCTATACGTTGGATCACTGGAAATGGTCCTACGTATCTTGGACTTAGCTTTCCTTTCTTACCGAATCGAACTACTCATTTCCAAGGAGATACTTTTAAAAGTACTTTGTCTCCAACTTGGAATTCTAAAGGCTTCCGTCTATTGTCTGCATAACTCTTTTGACGATCTCGAGCAGTCTTCAGCCTTTCCTTGATTTGAGTAATCTTATCAGTAGTTTCTTGTACTATCTTGGGACCTGGCAATTGATTTTCTCCTATTTCTGCCCAACAAACTGGAGTTCTGCACTTTCTTCCATACAGTGCCTCGAATAGGGCAGTTTCAATACTAGAATGATAACTATTGTTATAGGAGAATTCAATTAAAGGTAAATGATCGTCCCAATTTCCACCAAAATCTATCACACATGCTCGGAGCATGTCTTCTAGAGTTTGGATCGTCCTTTCACTTTGCCCGTCTGTTTGAGGATGATATGCAGTACTCAAATTTAGTCGAGTTCCCATTGCTTCTTGGAAACTTTTCCAGAAATGAGAAGTGAAACGACTATCTCTATCTGATACAATGGAGAGTGGAACTCCATGTAGAGATACGACTTCATCTACATACAATTTTGCTAATCTTTCATTGGCAGAAAGTGAGCTGATTTGGTTAATCGATCCACAATTACCCAAATCGCATCATTACCTTTTCTGGTTTTGGGTAACTTAGTAACAAAATCCATTGTTATGAGTTCCCATTTCCATACAGGCATTTCTAACTGTTGTAGTAGACCTGAAGGTTTCTGATGTTCGGCCTTTACTTGTGAACAAGTAAGACACTTAGAAACATATCGAGCTATATCCTTTTTCATTCCTATCCACCAGAAATTATTTCTTAAATCTTGGTACATCTTATTGTTTCCTGGGTGCATGGTATATCTAGATTTATGGGCTTCTTCCAAAATCTTATTTCTTAATTCTCCCTGCTTAGGTACCCAAATTCTTCTTTTGTGGAATCTCCAAATTCCATCAGCTCCTTGTTCTAATTCTTTTATTCGTCCCTTCATTCCTTCAGCATCATCCTTGATTGCTGTTTCTTGAATATTATTCAATTGTTTCATTAAATCTAACTGTAGATTTAACCTAAGAGCACGAACTCGTCGTTGTTTCTCATGGTACTTACGACTTAAGGCATCTGCAACTACATTTGCCTTTCCTTCATGATATTGAATATCACAGTCGTAATCACTTAGGATTTCCATCCATCTCCTTTGCCTCATGTTTAACTCTTTTTGCCCAAATGTATATCTTAAACTTTTATGATCTGTATAAACAGTAAACTTACTTCCATACAGATAATGTCTCCAAATTTTAAGGGCAAAAATTACGGCTCCTAATTCTAAGTCATGAGTCGTATAGTTATCTTCGTGCTTTTTTAGTTGTCTTGAAGCATACGCAATTACCTTCTTGCGTTGCATCAGCACACATCCAAATCCTAGTTTTGAAGCATCACAATATACTTCAAAATCTTCAGTTCCTTCTGGTAAGGCTAAGATTGGAGCATTGGTTAATTTCTGTTTCAAAATCCTAAAGGCTTCTTCTTGTTTAGGTCCCCATTCAAACTTAACTGTTTTACAAGTTAACTTAGTTAATGGTACCGCTATCTTGGAAAAATCCTTAATAAACCGTCTATAGTATCCAGCTAATCCTATAAAACTTCTAATTTCCATTGCGGATTGCGGAACCTTCCATTTGGTAATTGCTTCTATCTTAGCAGGATCTACATGAATACCTTCGTGATTCACCATGTGTCCTAAAAATTGTACTTCTTGCAACCAAAATTCACACTTCGAGAATTTGGCGTACAATTTTTCTTTTCTTAACAAAGTTAAGAGTGCATGCAAGTGCTGACAATGTTCGTCCTGACTTTTGGAATAAATAAGTATATCATCAATGAAGACAATTACAAATTTATCCAAGTACGGTTTACAGATTCTATTCATCATGTCCATGAATGCTGCAGGTGCATTCGTTAATCCGAAGGGCATGCCTGTAAACTCGTAATGACCATACCTAGTTCTGAAAGCAGTCTTAGGTATGTCTTCTTCTTGTACTTTCAACTGATGATATCCGGAGCGTAAGTCAATCTTAGAAAAATATCTAGCTCCTTGAAGTTGATCGAATAGATCATCAATCCTAGGTAATGGGTATCGATTTTTAATTGTAACCTTATTCAATTCTCTATAATCAATACACATTCTCATCGAACCATCCTTTTTCTTAACAAATAACACTGGTGCTCCCCACGGGGATGAACTAGGTTGTATGAAACCTTTACTTAATAATTCATCTAATTGCTTTTTCAGTTCTAACATTTCTGTGGGAGCTAACCGATAAGGTGCCTTGGCTATCGGTATAGTTCCTGGAATTAGATGAATTCTAAATTCTACCTCCCTATCTGGTGGTAATCCTGGTAATTCTTCTGGAAATACATCTGGGTATTCCGAGACTACAGGAATCTCCTTAAGTTCTTTTCCCTTAGTACTAATGATTACCGAAATCATATATACTATTCCTTGCTTTCGTTCATAACTAGCAACTTTCATTACTGATATGAACTTCATGGGCTTACGTGGTTTGTCTCCTGTAATTATGATTACTTCTCCAGTAGGTGTTTGAATTTCTATGAAATTCTGATCACAAAGAATTCGAGCATGGTTGGCTACTAACCAATCCATTCCTAACACAACATCGAATTCAGCTAAATTCATTGGCAATAAGTTTGCAAAGAATGTATGACCTGAGAGTTCTATATTTTCCTTTTGCAAAACTTTATCTATGCTAACAGAATTTCCTTCTGCCGTTTCGACTGTAAAAATCTGCCTAAATTTGGTTAAAGGTAGGTTAAGAACTTGGCAGAATGAAGTATTGATAAAACTTTGGTTTGCACCAGAGTCAAATAATACTTTTGCATACACGTTGTGAACTAGGAACGTACTAGCTATCACATCTGGAATCATCTCGGCTTCTTGAGTAGTTAACTGAAAAGCTCGAACATTCTTCTTAGTAGCTCCGTCGGCTGTCTTGGCTTTGTTGTCTGCTGGTTTGACCAATTTAGGGCATTCTGGCTTAAAATGTCCTGTTTCTCCACAATTATAGCAAACTCTTGTTTTCTTTCTGCAGTCTTCTTCGCGATGTCCTATGGCTTTGCAGAAGTTGCAGATTACATTACATCTTCCATAATGTTTCTTTCTGCAATTCTTGCAGAATGGCAAGTTTGAAGATTGCCCTGTTCCTCTTCTTTTGAAGCTATTATTATTACCCGTACGAAATCCTTGGGTAATTTTCTGAGCCAGTTCCTTTTTCCTATTTTCATCTCTTGTGCGTACCAGCTCGTCAGTTAGGGTATTAGCTAATTCCACAGCATCGTCAATAGTGCGAGGTCTCGCAGCTTTAACGATATTGCGGATTTCACCAATCAATCCCCAGATATAGCGAGAAATGAGTACCGGTTCTGGCGAAGCCAGCGTTGGTACCACTCTAGCATATTCAAAGAATGTCGAAGTATAACCGCGACAATCTATACCCATCATTCGATGATTTAAGAATTTATTTGCCATTTGATCTTTTTCATATTCGGGACAGAATTTTCTTTCTACAAGACTCTTAAATTCTTCCCAGTTCATAGCATACGCCATCATCCTTCCTTTTGCTTGTAACACCGTGTTCCACCATTCTAGCTCCCCTTCTTTAAAAAGATTTGACGCGTACATGACTTGATCTTCCTGAGCACATTTACTTATTGTAATCACTGCCTCGGTTTTCTCTAACCAACACAGTGCTGCCGTCGCTCCTTCATTGCCTGCAAACTCAGTGGGTTTACAAGCAAGAAATTCTTTGTAAGTGCAACCAGGCGTTGCAGCTTTCATTTTCTTAGGAAGCGGAGCCTGCAGTGGATTATTATCGTGATTATTACCGCCTCCATTTACACTATTACTGAAGTTATCTTCAGAAATACGTTTGCTAGGAATGATTTGTTGAGGTTCGATTGGATTTCTAACAGCAGCAACTATTGCTGGAATAGCGTTGGCTATCCCTTGAGCAACGATATTTTCTATATCTTGCCTATTTAGAAATTGATCCTCCTGGTGTTGCTCGGATTGATTAACCTCATTAACTGGTTCGTTATTAGCGTTTTCCATCTGATAATATATTTAATTTTATTAGTATCAAATAAATAACAATTATATACAAAATAATCATACAATTTCACAATACACATATAGCCAAAACTATCGATTTCTCGATTTCCATTTATATTTAATAGTATGCATTAATACACACCATTATCTTACAAAGTTTTATTTTAGGTTATTTCACATGATTATATTATTATTGCTAATTTACAACCACAGTCTCATAACCCCCTTATCCCTCGTCAGCTGGAATTTTAGTAACGACGTTCCCTCTCATCGTATTTCCAGGAGATCTGTTCTCCTACTTCCCTGATCCTATTTCCTGCATCCATTAACTCCTCGCCAAAGTGGCGGAGTTCAGCTAAATTCTCATTGCTCATAGGTGGATTAGGTATAGGTTCAGGGTCGAATTGAGGAAGAAAGGAATAAGGACTGTTGAGCAGGTTTTGGAATTGCCAGTCATTTGTCCACCACTCGTCCATTCCCAGAGGTTGAGTGTGGATTATAGGTTCTGGGATTGCTGGTTCTAAGTTTATAGGGAGTTGAGTTTCAATAGGACGAGTAAAAACATTTGTATTGACAGGCTGAATAGTATCACAGCTTGCCAATATAAAATCTAGCTCTTCCTGCAATGTCATTTCCTGAGTTTGTTTAGAACTTTCTCCAACTTCTACCTGAGAACCTCCTCCAATCTCCATTTCTATTTGCTTAGAATATTCATCAAACTGTATTCCCATCTGCCTAGACTCTTCCCTGACTTCAATTCCCTTCCCTTTATCTAAAGGATTTTCTATTTTAGGCATCTTTCTAGTGACGGGCTTCCTCCTACGCACACGCCTCCATCCTACAAATCTCCTTCTTTTCTTGGGCTTGGGTTTCTCCGGAGGTGGAACATTGAATTCAATAGGTTCTTCTATATCTGGTATATACCTATTGAAATGTCTGGAAACCTCTATTTTTACCGGATAGAGATTTAAATTCTGAAGGGCGTCAGACAAGTCACTCATGCTGTTATGCAAAATACACACAATTACTAATTGATAACAAAATTTCATAGAAAACCTTTAAATATTATTTCAGACTGGGTAACTACAAAACAAATGAAAATTAAAACACACTAGGTTTTATTGTAATTTTATTTATTTACTGGATAAGGTTTCTAGATTTGTAGATGATAATGGTACTAAAACTTGGGTTAGATTTAAAGATTTGCATTTACTGCTACAGTAGCTAGCATATAAAGATCTGCCCATTTCTCATCTAACTTTTCCTCCCAAGGTGTTTTACTGGTTAATTCCTGGGTTTCCTGTTTAATCTTCTTTTCTCGGAATTTCTTTATTTTCTCCTGACTTTTCTTTAAAATTAAACTTCTTTTATTAGGAGAAAGAGGTTCCTCATATTGTGCCTTTCGCACAAATATTCCTTCTTCAGGAATTACAGAGTGATTTGAGGATTTTGTTTGGGATGAACTTCCCTTCTCGTTGGATGACCTATCTAATTTAAGATAGATGTTTGACAACTTTTGCTTACCCATACTGTACACAAATATTCAATTAATAAAACACATAATCACATAATTGACAATCAGTAAAAATTAAGTATTTCTAAATACTTAATTGGCTTAAATCAGTGGCTCTGATACCACCTTTTTCTGTCACGGCCCCCGACCTGGTTTGACCCGTTTCAGGAGCCGCGGGACAGAAATTCCCGTGGTATTTATTTAACAGCGGAAGTTTCTTCAGGATCTTTTAAAAACTGCAATTTCCCGATTATTTTATTTCACAACTCGGGATAAAGTCCCGATAATTTACATTCATAAGATTTCACGGAGAAATCTTCTGTTTTACAAAACATGTTTCTTTATTTTATATTGAGCCACTTCCTTAAGTTTGTAGTGCTTCTCGGCACTTTTTCCTGGATCACAACAGATCACCTGAAACATGTTTGAGAAAGGTTTTGTCAGCGGGAAATACTGAGTGAATCATTCTTTTTAGTAAAACGACCTGTTTGTTATAATTTACAGTATTAAGGGAGATTACAATGTTTCAGATATCAACTAACTACCCACAGTATTTGTCACTCGACTCGTTTCTGTGACTATGGTCAGATCACCCATTGGCTAACTCGTTGTCCAATGGTGACGGGAAATAAGTAATGTATACAAAACCCCACATACTGGCTGTAACTTGGTGATTACATAAACTTAATCCCTGTAACTATAACTTTGAAAATAAACATGCTTTTGAAATAAATTTGATAAAAAGAGAATGACTCACATTGCAGATTTATTTTGAGCAGAGCCTAGCCTAATGATTAGCCTTTTTAACCTAAATTTAATAACATGCACACAACTCGGTTAGTAACTTAATACAGCATTTACGATAACTCACGAGATTAAAACCTTCACAACGAATGACAAAGTGCGATACTTAAACATCCATTGAATTAACAACGAATGACAAAGCATAAACCCTAATGTGGGCAGCACTTAAACATCCATTGGATAGTTTAATCGATCGGACATTGAATCGTAGCAGCGATTGAGTTAATACCCGGTATCGAAGCAGCACCTTGCTAATTATATATGAAATTTCGACTTCAGAGTGATATGAATTCGTTTTTGAAAGTTTGTTTCGACACAGAATGGAAGCCCCTGATGCAAGCTATTTATAGGTGAATTTAAGGCCTGACGCGGCCCGCGTAAGCCTTCAGCTTAACCTTACGCGGCCCGCCTAGCCGCCCAGTCTACGACTAGCCTTGACCAGTCACGAGTAGGTTAGCCAGGTGGTCGCTACGTGGCTCCGGAACACTTATCCGGTCAACACAGGTTTGACGCGGCCCGCGTAAGACCATTCTTACTCTTACGCGACCCGCCTGAGAACCATATTTCTAGTTTTCTTTATTTTTTTATACATAGTATGGTTTCAGGGGTCCGGTTTATTAATTGTGGGTTGGTTTATGACATATTTGAGAGTCCTTACATGTCCCAACGTACACTATATACGTAAATTTTATTATTCGTACCTTGATGTGCTGAATATGGTCTATATAAAAACTAACCTAATCTAGACACCCTAGTTTTAAATTTATAAACTAAGACTCTCTAAATGCTAGACCACTGACAGGTAAGTGTACCTATTGTACGTAGTGAAGCCTAATGAAGTCCGAGTATCGAACCCACGGGACACTAGCGACGCTAAACTAGACTCTGACTCAACTGATTACTTAATTGGTTTTAATTGTTTATGGGATTTTTATAATTCTACTAAAGCGAGTAAATAAGATAACAAAGAAAGCAAGCAAGATGGTGAAGTGACGGGAAGCAGACAATGATGAGAAAGAACTACCCAGGCTTCGAATCCCTATGACCAACCTATGACCTCTAGTCCATTAAATTTATGAATGTGCATGATCCATTAATCACTGGGCTTTAGTACATATGGCAACCCATGTGTTTCATATACAGCATTTATGTTGTATACTATAGAGATAAGTGGGCTCGACCCAATCACAGAAAAATAGCGGCAATTTCAATTCGGTCCCTGGCACCTCACTCTGCCTAACTGGCTGGTTATTTGATTATTACTCATGTTCACTCCATTCGCACCAGGATCTGTCAAAACACAAAATAATATAATATAATACTAAAACTAAATAAAACCAAATGAAAACTATACAATAATTATACATTTTACACGGGACAAATATGTATATTTTACCACACATCAAATATCCCCACACTTAAACTTTTTTCGTCCTCGAAAAAGACTTATGCAAACGGAATCAGAATCAGAAAATATACTCGGGTTCAAAAGTCTAGATTACTTATTAAAATTAAAACTTGTGTTAACCGCGATTGTAAGTATACTTATCCTCTTAAACCCAAACCCGGTTCCATGCCTTATCATGCAATTTAAGTTCAGGTGCGGTCAATTTACTTAGGGTCTCACACTAAAAATCGCAGTCCACCTAATCCCGCCTCAAGCTTATAGAACAAAAGGAACAGTCACTGGACTATTTCCTAACCGTTTTATACCAAAATCAAAAGAATTTAACATCAATTTTTTTCTCTTTTTCTCTTTTATTTTCATTTTTTCTTTTGAGCTTTTAGACTATGCATACCTTATCCCAGAGGCATTCCCAATCAGAGTCACCATCCCCGAGAGAGATTACAATAGGCATCAGTATTTTTGCATTTTTATTTAACAATCCCAGAGGCATTCTAAGTTAGAGTCACTATCCCCAACAGAGATTACGTAGGCCTTGTCAATTTTTTTTTCAGTCTAGCTCCTTTATTATTTATTTTTTTCTTTGATAAAAAATTCTAATAATCTTAGCTTATAACAACATTCCTTATACTATTATTGGCGGCTTCGGCTTCCCCACTTTTCCTAGATGAGAACCCACTAGTAAACTAACAATTAGGTACATTTAGCTCAAAGGAACTTAAAACCGGATCAGGCCTACTCACATATCCCAAGTTAGACACAAGCTCAATTTTTATTCTCATATTATTATTATTTGAAACCCAAACATATCTGATTTTTCTATCATTTTTCGTTTTTATTTTGCAAACATCTTAAACAGGACTTTTTCTATTTTTTCATTTTTTTTTATTTTTTAAAATTTTTAAATTTTTTTGTATTTTTCAAATTTTGTGACTCAAGACACTACTAACTAGACACTAAACGGTAGTTTCCCATCCCCACACTTAAACTCTACATTGCCCTCAATGTAGGATGGAAACCGACTCAAAAGATTAAAATAAATAAGAAATAAAAAGACTAAGGGCAAATTGGAAAGGACTTAGCTGGTTTTTTTTTTTTGACGCGTAAGCTCCAAACTCTCGTCCAATCCGGCTCGATCGTATAGCATTTTGGTCGCGATCGGCTTTGACATTAACTGGTATACTTGGTAAATGCCTTGAAATTTGCTAAGCAGCTCCAAAAACACCCGAATGGAGATTGAGTACGGGTGGTACATATCCAAACCTGCATAAACAAAAACAAGCAAATACCCAAGCAGTACCGACTCTAAAAAAAACGAATCAAACGATATTAACTTAGACTCATGGTACAAAATAAACGACTCAATATACAAAAAGAATAGAAAACTGCAAACAAACTGAACAAACTATACAAACTCTACAAAACCTCCCCACACTCAAACTCTATCAGGAGGTTTCTCCTTTATCCAGCCCCGGTCCAACACGTTTAGTTCCACTCGTTCTTTATTGTTTATTAAGATTTTTAGAATGGAATTTATAAACCGTTTAAAATTCTCGAATGGGTCGGACCACCAATATTTAAACTTACCTGGACCAAAACTGATTCGAGGCATGTAATGAGAAGAGTGGTGTCGAGTAGACTTCAACGCTTCCATCTCTTTCTTTCTTCGGCACCATCCCCGAATCTTCACGAAAGGTCTGTCCAGGCTCCTTTTCGCCTTCTCCCGTGTCTTTGATCGTGGTGGGCGTCCATCTCCTGGATTCTCCACGGGCCGGCTATCAAACTCCTCATCCGCTCGCTCCGCTGCTGAGTTTGGTGACTTTTTGAACTCCATAGTCGGCTTTTCCATCAATAATGCTTCTAGTTCAGTCAAATCGCCGACTGGGTCAAATCGCTCTTCATCTATGAGAGTTGGTAAACCACCCAACTCGTCACCAAACTCCTCCTCCCATGATAGAGTATGGTCATCCCCCACTTCTGATGCGTCAGACATGTCCCATATCGGGTTAGTGGGGTAACAACCATCCTCATAATCGTCCATACTATCGGGAAGCTGTGCACCTTCTTCCATTAGGGCGGTGTAGTCAGCCATCTCTAACCCGGCCTCTTCTACTACCCCCTCATCATCACTCCAGAAGCTATCGTCGATATTCCATGGCGTGGGACACCAATGGCTGTAATTAGCGACCTGTTGAACCGGAGGTAGGACTTCAATGTCCATTATCATCTTCGACTCTATATCCGATAGCTCTGGGTTGCCTTGAAACTCTTCAACTGCTTCATCATCCTCTTCTTCTCTTCCACCGCTTTCTTCTCCCTCTAACGGCGTCTCCTTGTCAGTAGGCTCGATGGTATATATCATCTCGTCATTCGTGAACCACACCAAATCTTCCGGCCAATATGTAGTATCGGGCATTACCCATCGAAAGGTGACCGGACAATCTTTATACTGATGTGGTCTACCGCAGCCCTGACACTCCGGATCCACTTGCTGAATCCTGCAATTCTCCGCCAATAGCTGCAGTAACACGAGCAATTGCTCAGAAAAGGCGAGCATGTCAAGAAATCTCTGATCCCCTTGCTCTTTTGCCGTTTTAGTTTTCTGAACGAAGCCTGTAATTGCATCCGCAAACTTCGTAACATAAGGAGGGTTCCCCGTTCGAATTGGGCAATATTTAGTGTAATGGTCCCCTCCACAGATTAAACACATGATATTAAAACTAAACGATCAACAAAAAAGAAAAACGAAAGAAAGAAAAAAAATATCTACAAAAATGACTAGACACACTAACCTACGACTCAATATACAAAAAGACCAATTAAACAAATAAGATCAGTCAAAGCTAATAATGCAATCGCCTAAGTGTCCCCGACAATGACGCCAAAAACTTGATGTGCTGAATATGGTCTATATAAAAACTAACCTAATCTAGACACCCTAGTTTTAAATTTATAAACTAAGACTCTCTAAATGCTAGACCACTGACAGGCAAGTGTACCTATCGTACGTAGTAAAGCCTAATGAAGTCCGAGTATCGAACCCACGAGACACTAGCGACGCTAAACTAGACTCTGACTCAACTAATTACTTAATTGGTTTTTGTGACAACTCGTATTTCAGGACCTATCTTTGTGTTTAATGTAACGTGTATAAGCTCTATGTGACAAATTGATATGTTGGTTTTAATGAATGAGTGTTACGTGTTATGTGATTTTGTGTAATGTATGTATGTAATGTAATCGCACAAGCCCATTTGGGCCACACTCTTTGCACTCGAACCTCAAGGGCAGCCCGTAATGGGTTAGGCCCATTTCACTTGTTGCGCATAACCTCATGAGGAGGGAGTATACTCCTCATTACTTGCAAAACACAACACACACCAAACCCTAGTTCTCTCCTCCCTCTCTCTCGAAGCCGACGGCATCACATCCCTTTCTCTCGAAGCTCTCTTGATTCGGATCATCCTTGTTCTATCTTCTAACCGGTTAGTGTTTCATGAGTATTGTTTTGTTAGATGGTATTGTGATTTACATGTTTCCACATAATGATTTAGGGATGATATATGATTGTTTATGATGTAAATCATTAAGGTTGTTCATGTAGATCGATTCACTTGTGTAGTATGTTTAGATTAATTTAGAGTTGATAATTATGTGATGTTGATGATCTGGAACCGAATGTATGATAACCGGCTGTGATATGTTCATAATCGAATGAATTGTGGGATTGTTATGTTAGTATGCATGCTAGTGATCAAGAACATGAACCATGTTAATATGTTTAAGTGTTATGATTATTGTTCATGTTTTATTCATGATTAGAGTTCATAAGAATGTGATGTTGAAACTCTAATTTGATCGATTTTGGTATGATTGGAAACTGTTAATTTGGCCAAGCGAATTGATTGGAATTAGTAACTGACTTGCATGATTTAAGGAGATGTATTACGAGTCACACAAGTTTGTCGGTCGCATAAGATCAGATCGCACAAGATCTGATCTGATCGAACAAGCTCTGGTCGCACAAGTGTAGTCGCACAAGCTAGGTACAACCAATAAAGCACAGTGTACAACCTAGAACTGCATGATCACACAAGATAGGTGGATCGCACAAGGTGGTGCCGATCGCACAAGTCTTGGGCCACACACATCTACTGAACCATATTACGCTGTTGGGCCCAAAAGCCCAAAACTCAATCGCACAAGCTGTCCTGGATCGCACAAGACTAAATGGATCGTACAAGTTGATTTCTGTTATTTGTTTGGGCCGTGTACATGTTGGGTTACTTATGATATTGGGTCGGGTATGTTTTAGATCGCACAACCCGTTGTGAGTCGCACAAGGTTGTGCTGGACGTACAACAGGTTGGGCTGGATAATACTGGGCTTCAATTAGTGAATCGTACAAGGCTGTTGGACCATTGAACTTGTGCGAGCCCAATCATTTGAGTCGCACAACTTCGGATATGATATGTACTTGACTATTAACGTGTTGAATATGTTTGCCATGATCATTACGTGTTGTAACCTGTTAGTTTATGTGTAAAACTTATGTGCACTACTTGAACCTAGACCTGACTTGTATGGTAACCATGTTAGGACGTGGTTGACCACATATAGCTCAAGTGACCTTTTCGTGTATCTGCCGAGCTAACCTAAGGTGACTTCACACTTTCTACAAGGCATAGGATTCTCGGAGGTTTGGGAATGGGTTAAGAAACCAAAATAGAACCTGCATATTCTCCTTGGGTAGAATATATACCTCTATCCTCCATGGGAAGGATGACAACATTTAAACCTGCGTATTCTCCTTGGGTAGATTACGTACCTCCATCTTCCATAGGAAGGATGACAACATATAACTTACTAGACAAAACTCTATCATGAAGTCCCTCATTTTTATATCGACTTAATCGCCGGGCCAATGGTGAGCGGGTTATTAGTTAAATAGCGCTATTAGGTTTGACAAGCCTCACACCGTGCCGCAGAGGACGGGAGTGGACTAATGGATCTGGGCACTTAGTCAATGATGATAGACATTGACGTAGGGCACATAAACATGACTCCAGTCAGTTGTCGATATGGTAACGGGTCTAGTGGTTAACATGGGGTAGCCCCCGCTGCTTATGGTTTGGGAAACAAGGAACTGATTAACTACTGATTTTCAAATGAACTTATGGTTTTTAGAACAACTTTAAAATGAACAACCAACTGTGAACTCGCTCAACTTTGTTGTTGATTTGTTACTATATGCCTTGCAGGTAATTAGAGGTTTAGCTGGAGCTTGCAGGGGAGCAGGAGTCGTTGTGGGACATGGACTGTTGAGTTCCATGTTTAACATTTAAACGTTTATACTCATACTTTGGTTTTAAACTTTATTCTTCCGCTGATAACTTGAATTTGATTAACTTGTTTTGAACACCAATTATATTGTGTGGTTGGACTTTTATTTATGTTAATACATTGTTCAATATGATTAGTGGCTGGATCCTGGTTAGTCACGCCTCCTGCGGTGTTACTCCGCTTGTGGATTTTGGGGGTGTGACAGATTGGTATCAGAGCCATTGGTTATAGTGAACTTGGTTTTAAAAAGTAAAAATCTTTTTGACAAAACCAGACTATAACCTGTACAGTGCTCAACGATCCACAACGACACTTCGCTCCATGTGCAAGACTCAACACTATAGGTAATATGGTTTATGTTTGTATTGCCTACCTGTTAGTTTAAGTAGTGCATCTGATCATGGTATGCTTAGTTAGTGTAACAACTATTGCCTGAAACCCTGTGTGCTTGCTCTCTTCTGTCATACCACACTTACACACTTTCGCGACACCTTTCTTACTTGTGTTTCCTTCGATGTGAAGATCATGAGTGGACGTTTGAACTTAACCCAAGGCCAACTGACGGCTCCTATCAATGAACGAGTTGCTGAGGTACTCGTAGCAGCTCAAGCAAGAGGTCAACATGCTCAGCCTCCCGTTTGTACGTTCAAAACTTTCATGGACTGCCGACCCAGTACCTTCAACGACACAGAAGGAGCTGTAGGTCTTCTCCACTGGTTCGAGAAGATCGAATCCATTTTTGAGATGTGTGAATGCCCTGAGGCTTGTAGGGTGAAATTGCTACTGGAACACTCGAAGGTGTGGCGTTAACTTGGTGGAACGCACAGGTCCAAATGCTAGGGTTGGCAGCTGCTAATGCCACCCCATGGAACGATTTCAAGGATCTGATCAAGGAGGAGTACTATCATCGCAATGACATTCACAAGTTAGAGGTGGAGTTTTACAATTTAAAGATGACGGGGTCTGAAATCAAGGCGTATATGAAGATATCAAATGAACTAGCTATCTTGTGTCCTACTATGGTAGATCCTCCTATCAAACGTATCAAGCTGTACCTCAAGGGTTTAGTGCAAGAGATTCAGAGCCATGTGACTGCAGCTAACCTCGCTACCATCCAGCAAGTCATACGACTGGCTCATCGTCTCACTGATCAGGCAGTTGAGCAGAACAAGCTGCCCAAGCGTATTAGTGCTACTACTACTTCTGATGCTCCTAGAGACAACAAGCGCAAATGGGATGGATACTCAAGAAAGGGTTCTACTTCTATTCAGTCTCAGTCACAGCAGCAAAAGACTGACGACTACAAGAGCCCCGGGCAGCAGTCTTCTAGGAATCAGAGTCAAGGAGGGTACAGGGGAAGTCAACCTAAGTGCAACCGTTGCAACCTGCATCACAGCGGGCCGTGTAGCAAGGTTCGCTGTCATAGGTGCAACAAGCCTGGTCACGCAGCCAAGGATTGCAGGAGCCCATATCCTGCAAATTAGAATCGTCAGCAACCACAACAAGCTCCACAGAACCAGCAGCAATAGCAACAGCAGGGTAACAAAGGATGTTTTCAGTGTGGAGCTGAACGCCACTTCAAGAGGAATTGTCCCCAGTTGAACCAGAATCAGAAAAACAACAACAATCAGGAGAACGGAAATAATAACGGGGGTAACAATGATGCCAGGGGAAGTATATTCGTGATTGGTCAGGGTGATGCAAGGAACGACCCTAATGTTGTGATGGGTAAGTTCCTACTGGATGACTTCTATGTTACTGTTATTTTTTATTCGGGTGCCGATACTAGTTATGTGTCCTTAAAAGTTAGTCAGATGCTTAAGTGTACACCAACACTTTTGAACACCAAGCATGTTGTAGAACTAGCAAATGGTAAAAATCTCGAGGCCACACACATAGTTAAGGGTTGTAACCTTGTTCTTGCTGATCAGACCTTCTCTATCGACCTCATTCCTATCGTTCTGGGTAGTTTCGACGTTGTCATTGGGATGGATTGGTTATCTCAACATCAAGCGGAAATTCTTTGCAAGGAGAAAATCGTCCGCATTCCTCGTTCTGGTGAAGAACCTCTCATTATTCGTGGCGACAAGAGTGGTGCTGTTGTAAGCATCATCTCTTTCCTTAAGGCCCAGAAGTGTTTGCGAAAGGGCCACACTGCTATCCTAGCTCTCGTTACTGACACTTCAACAAAGGAAAAGAAGATAGAAGATATCCTGATTGTACGCGACTTTCCTGAGGTATTTCCTGAGGAATTACCTGGTCTTCCGCCTCATCGTCAGGTCTAGTTTCAAATCGAGCTAGCTCCTGGAGTAGCACCCATAGCTCGGGCACCATATCACTTAGCCCCATCAGAACTAGAAGAGCTGTCTACACAACTACATGAGCTTTTGGACAAGGGTTTCATTCGTCCTAGCTCTTTGCCCTGGGGAGCTCCGGTTTTGTTTGTGAAGAAAAAGGACGGTACCTTTCGAATGTGTATTGACTATCGTGAACTCAACAAGGTGACCGTGAAGAATCGTTATCCTCTTCCTCGTATTGATGACTTGTTTGACCAGTTACAAGGGTCGAGCTTCTACTCCAAGATTGATTTGAGATCGGGCTATCATCAACTGAGAGTCAGAGACGAGGACATCTCCAAGACAGCATTTAGAACTCGTTACGGGCACTACGAGTTTTTAGTCATGCCTTTCGGGTTGACAAATGCACCTGCGGTCTTCATGGATCTCATGAACCGAGTGTGCAAACCTTACCTGGATAAGTTCGTTATTGTTTTCATCGACGACATCCTGATCTATTCTAAGAGTCAGGAGGAACACGAGCATCATCTGTGACTTATTCTGGAACTTCTTCGAGTAGAGAAACTATATGCTAAGTTTACGAAATGTGACTTTTGGTTTCATGAAGTCCATTTCCTAGGCCACGTGGTAAATGAGGATGGGATTCATGTGGATCCATCCAAGGTTGACTCGATCAGGAACTGGCCTGCACCTCGTACACCCACTGAGATTCGCCAATTCTTGGGCTTGGTGGGTTACTACAGAAGATTCATCAAGGATTTCTCGAAGATTGCGCAACCTCTCACTTCACTAACTCAGAAGGGTGTCACTTATCGTTGGGGTGATGCACATGAATCCGCATTTCAACACTTAAAGGAGAGACTTTGTAGTGCACCTATTCTCTCATTACCTGAAGGCACAGACGATTTTGTGGTTTATTGCGACACGTCAATTCAAGGACTTGGTTGTGTGTTGATGCAACGTGAGAAAGTTATTGCTTATGCATCACGCCAATTTAAGGTCCATGAAAGGAACTACACCACACACGATCTGGAGCTGGGAGCTGTTGTTTTCGCACTTAAGATGTGGAGACATTACCTGTACGGTACCAAGTGCACCATTAACACCGATCACAGGAGTCTCCAGCATATCTTCGAACAGAAGGAGTTGAATATGCGACAGCGTCGATGGGTCGAACTCCTGAAGGATTATGAATGCGTGATTAAGTACCATCCGGGCAAAGCCAATGTTGTGGCCGACGCCCTCAGTCGAAAGGAGACTAAACCTAAGCGTGTACTTGCGTTACAGCTTACCATCCACTCTAGTCTTCCCGCTCAAATTCGTGATGCTCAGGTCGAAGCATTGAAAGCAGGGAACATCAGGGCTGAGTCCCTGCGAGGATCGAGGAAACGGTTAGAACAAAAGGAAGACGGCGCTTACTACGTGACATGGCGCATCTGGGTTCCACTTTATGGCAATTTACGTGAGCTTGTGATGGATGAAGCACACAAGTCCCGCTACTCCGTACATCCTGGTTCTGACAAGATGTACCACGATCTCAAGACTACGTACTGGTGGCCTAGCATGAAAGCCAACATAGCAACCTACGTTAGTAAATGTTTGACTTGTGCGAGAGTCAAGATTGAATACCAGAAACCATCAAGCCTACTTCAACAACCAGAGATCCCGACATGGGAATGGGAGAAAATTTCCATGGACTTCGTTACTGGCCTACCTAGATCTGAACGAGGAAATGATACCATTTGGGTGATAGTGGATCGATTGACAAAGTCTGCACACTTTTTGGCTATCAAGGAAACGGATAAGTTTTCTACTCTAGCGACGTCTATTTGAAGGAAGTAGTTTCGAGGCACGGGGTGCCAACCTCTATCATATCTGATCGTGACACGCGTTTTACCTCTGAGTTATGGCAAGCGATACACAAATCCTTTGGCTCACGTCTAGACATGAGCACCGCTTATCATCCACAGACAGATGGGCAGTCTGAACGCACCATCCAAACTCTTGAAGACATGCTTCGAGCATGTGTTATCGACTTTGGTAACGGCTGGGAGCGACATCTTCCTTTAGTGGAGTTTTCATATAACAACAGTTACCACACCAGCATACAGGCTGCTTCGTTCGAGGCATTGTACGGACGGAAATGCCGATCCCCTCTTTGTTGGGCAGAGGTTGGCGACAGCCAAATCACTAGATATGACAACGAATGGCGGCAGCTCGTGACCGTCGGAAAAGCTACGCGGATAAGCGCAGGAAACCGCTCGAGTTCCAGGTTGGGGATCGGGTGCTACTTAAAGTCTCACCTTGGAAAGGTGTAGTTCGTTTTAGAAAACGAGGCAAACTCAACCCGCGTTATGTCGGACCCTTCGAAATCATTGAGAAAGTAGGCAAGGTGTCCTACGAACTGAACCTACCCGAAGAACTCAGTGGAGTTCACAACGTATTCCATGTGTCAAACCTGAAGAAGTGTCTGTCAGATGAGACCCTCATAGTTCCTCTCAAGGAACTCACCATCGACGATCAGTTGCGATTCGTCAAGGAACCAGTGGAGATTACCGACTGAGATGTTAAGGTCCTCAAACGCACCAGAATACCCCTTGTCCGAGTTCGTTGGGACTCCCGTCGTGGCCCAGAGTTTACCTGGGAACGAGAAGATCAAATGAAAGACAAGTATCCCCAATTGTTTGAGAAAAGTGAAACCAAACAAAGTGAAACCACTACTAAGGCTGAAGCTACTGCGAAATTTCGGGACGAAATTCCAAACCAACGGGGGAAGGATGTGACACCCCAGGAAAACCAGGAAACTACGCAACCTAACTAGCTTCCTCAGTAACTACGTGTTAAATTTCGAGACGAAATTTCTTTCAACTTGGGGATGGTGTGACAACTCGTATTTCAGGACCTATCTTTGTGTTTAATGTAACGTGTATGAACTCTATGTGACAAATTGATATGTTGGTCTTAATGAATGAGTGTTACGTGTTATGTGATTTTGTGTAATGTATGTATGTAATGTAATTGCACAAGCCCATTCGGGCCACACTCTTTGCACTCGAACCTCAAGGGCAGCCCGTAATGGCTTAGGCCCATCCACTTGTTGCGCATAACCTCATGAGGAGGGAGTATACTCCTCATTACTTGCAAAACACAACACACACCAAACCCTAGTTCTCTCCTCCCTCTCTCTCGAAGCCGACAGCATCACATCCCTTTCTCTCGAAGCTCTCTTGATTCGGATCATCCTTGTTCTATCTTATAACCGGTTAGTATTTCATGAGTATTGTTTTGTTAGATGGTATTGTGATTTACATGTTTCCACATAATGATTTAGGGATGATACATGATTGTTTATGATGTAAATCGTTAAGGTTGTTCATGTAGATCGATTCACTTGTGTAGTATGTTTAGATTAATTTAGAGTTGATAATTATGTGATGTTGATGATCTGGAACCGAATGTATGATAACCGGCTGTGATATGTTCATAATCAAATGAATTGTGGGATTGTTATGTTAGTATGCATGCTAGTGATCAAGAACATGAACCATGTTAATATGTTTAAGTGTTATGATTATTGTTCATGTTTTATTCATGATTAGAGTTCATAAGAATGTGATGTTGAAACTCTAATTTGATCGATTTTGGTATGATTGGAAACTGTTAATTTGGTCAAGCGAATTGATTGGAAATAGTAACTGACTTGCATGATTTAAGGAGATGTATTACGAGTCGCACAAGTTTGTCGATCGCACAAGATCAGATCGCACAAGATCTGATCTGATCGAACAAGCTTTGGTCGCACAAGTGTAGTCGCACAACCCGTTTTGAGTCGCACAAGGTTGTGCTGGACGCACAACAGGTTGGGCCGAATAATATTGGGCTTCAATTAGTGAATCGCACAAGGCTGTTGGACCATTGAACTTGTGCGAGCCCAATCATTTGAGTCGCACAAGTTCTGATATGATATGTACTTGACTGTTAACGTGTTGAATATGTTTGCCATGATCATTACGTGTTGTAACCTGTTATTTTATGTGTAAAACTTATGTGCACTACTTGAACCTAGACCTGACTTGTATGGTAACCATGTTAGGACGTGGTTGACCACATATAGCTCAAGTGACCTTTTCGTGTATCTGCCGAGCTAACCTAAGGTGAGTTCACACTTTCTACCAAGGCATGGGATTCCTGGAGGTTTGGGAATGGGTTAAGAAACTAAAATAGAACCTGCATATTCTCCTAGGGTAGAATATGTACCTCCATCCTCCATGGGAAGGATGACAACATTTAATGGATCTGGGCACTTAGTCAAATGTGACAACTCGAGTTTCCAAGATTTCCATCTTCACATTAATTGCACGTTAATTGTTTATGCTGTTTGTTTAGGCGACTCGTTCGGTACACGTTTGTAATATGTTAAATCGTATTGTGAATGATATGTTATATTTGTTGTGCAACATAAGTGTGTTTGTGGATATATGGTTGTATGTTTGCTAGTATATGGTTTTATGAGCAATATATTAGTATGTTTATTATTAAACATGGAACTCTTTCCGAAAACACCCCTCCCCTTGCCGAATACCCTTACCCCATGAAAACACCACTTGGTGAAAACACCTTGGTGATTTCGTCTAGTATCAGGCCGGCGAAAACAGCAAATGGGCTTCGGCCCAGTGGTAATCGATTTCAACATTTTTAACCTTCACGCAAACAGAAACTGTATTAAGCAAAACCCTAGTCACCTCTCACTTCCTCTCCCCCTATCCATGTGCGATGGCAGTCTCGAGATCTCGAAGCTTTCCGTAGTGAACGATTCATTGATCGTCTTGTATCGGTTAGTGTTTTATCCACACACGATAGATTGTTTGATATCATTGTTGAATGTGTCCTTGAAATCATGATTCTGTGATAGTATGTAATACTTGAATTCATGTTATATGAGGAGTTGTTCATTATAGATTACTAGGTTGTCGATTTCGGTTCTGCATGATAAATGTGATCAGTTGATGTTATAGTAATGAATGGATAGGGTTGATGTTTCTGTTAGGAATCTGGTAGAATAGATCTGATGTTGTGAAGATTATCTATGTTGATTTATGTTGATAGTCTTAATATATTGATGGTACAATGAGAGATGATAGATAACTGGTAGATTATGGGTTTTGTGTTTAATCATATGTCGAATCTTTGATGATCATAACTACTAGTTGATGTTGAGTGATGGCTGAATGATGATCATGACTATATAATGATTTGGTAATTCTTATGATTTCATGATTGGTTTGATTGAATGTCCGTATGATGCAGACGTTGTAACTGTTGGAATGTGATTAGGGTTTCTGTGATATGTAACTGATTTCTGATGATGTAACCGCCGAAAACACCTTCAGGAGAAAACACAGGGACCAACGAAAACACTCAGTGTTTTCGTCACATCTTATGTTCGAAGAAAACCCAAAGGGTTTTCGCCACTAGGGATTTCGCCCTAAAAGGGTCTTCGCCGTACTTGTGATTTCGTCGAATACCATTGTACAGTAACTCTGTTAAGTCATTAACCTTGTTAAGTTGTTAACTCCTGTTAAGTTACTTGATTTAGTCAAACATGTTAACACTGTTAAGTATATAACATTACTAGTTTATTAACTCTGTTAACTCTATTAACTCAGTTAAGTTATATAACTCCGTTATGTATGGTAACTCTGCTAATTCTGATTAACTCTGCCATGTGTGTTAACTATGCCAAGTGTATTAATCCAGTTAAGTGCGGTAACCTCGTTAAACCCATTAACACCGTTAGTTATGTTAGTGGATGATATTGTTAGATTAAACTGAGAAAGCCCTTATGTGAAACATGGATTGCATGACTTTGATTAACTGCTTATGTGATACATGATAATTGCTTAAACACACTTCGTGACATAGATGGCATGTGAATCTATACGAGTTTAACTGATTAAGTATACGTGCATATTATAGGACTTGATTGATTGTTTGCGAGCACATAGTTTAGCATACCGAGCAAACCAAGTTGAGTTCACACTCTCTCCAAGGCATGGGATTCCCAAGGGTTGGGAATGGGTTAAAGAACTGAACGGTAACTACAAACTTGCGTATTCCCCATACAACAGGATACGTACGACCATAAGACCATCACTCTATCACTTTAAGTCCCTCATTTATCGACTTAATCGCCGAGGCCTATGGCGAGCGGGTCATTAGTAGATAGCGCTATTAGGTTTAACAAACCTCACACCGTGTCGTCCGAACGGGCGTGTACTAATGGACTATGGGCAAAGGGTCAATGCTGATAGACATTGACTTAGGGCACCTCTTACATTTTCGTAGCAGTCGATACGCGTGGTCTAGTAACACATGGGAAGCCCCCACCAATCTTCGCAAACATGTCTGGGAGACCGCGATACGAATTAATACGATACATGGTTTACAAAACGAAGATACGATTTACGAAACGAATGCTATAACTAAACAACCAACTGTGAACTCGCTCAACTTTGTTGTTGATTGCAGGTCGTTAGGTACTCATGGAGCTTGCACAGGGAGGCGCGATCGTTGTGGGACATGGCAGTGTGTGCCATGCTAAAAACATTACTTTATTCCGTACTTAATACTTACATTGGGTTTTACAATTATGCTTCCGCTAAACATTTAACTACGTTTTTGATTTGAAACACCTTTCATATTGTGTGGTTGAATTTTACTTATTACTTGTTATGTTCAATATGATTGGTGGCTTGATCCTGGTCAGTCACGCCTCCAAGCGGTGATACTCCGCGTGTGGATTTTGGGGGTGTGACAGATTGGTATCAGAGCCATTGGTTATAGTGAACTTGGTTTTAAAGAGGGGAAAAACTTTTTGGTAAAACCAGACTATAACCTGTACAGTGCTCAACGATCCACAACGACGCTTCACTCCACGTGCAAGACTCGACATTCTAGGTAATATGGTTTATGTTTGTATTGCCTACTTGCTAGTTACATAGAACTTTGCTTGTGGTATGCTTAGATGAACGTAATAACTGTTGTTTGAAAACACACGTGTGCTTACTCTCTTCTGTCATCGCACTTTGGCGAACATCTCTCACTCATGTTTCTCTTGATATGAAGATCATGAGTGCACGCGTTAACCTAACTCAAGCCCAGTTGACGACTCTAATCAATGAACAAGTTACTGCAGCACTCGCAGCCGCTCAGGCAGGAGGTCAACCTGTTCAACCTCCTGTGGGTGCTTTCAAAACTTTTAGGGACGTCCGACCTACTACTTTCAACAGCACTGGGGGAGCTGAAGGCCTCCTCCACTGGTTCGAGAAACTCGAATCTGACTTCGAGATGTGTGAATGCCCTGAGGCTCGTAGGGTGAAGTATGCTACTAGAACACTGGAAGGCATTGCGTTAACTTGGTGGAAGGCGCAAGTCCAAATGCTAGGGTTGGCAGCTGCTAATGCCACCCCATCGAACGACTTCAAGGAACTGATTAAGGAAGAGTATTGTAGCCGCGACGACATCCACAAGCTAGAGGTGGAGTTTTTCAACTTAAAGATGACGGGGTCAGAAATCGAGGCATATACGAAAAGATCAAACGAGCTGGCAATATTGTGTCCCACTATGGTAGACCCTCCCATCAAACGAATCGAACTGTATCTCATGGGTCTTGTGCCAGAAATTCAGAGCCATGTGATTGCGGCTAATTTGGGCACCATCCAGCAAGTCACTCGACTTGCTCACCGTCTCACTGATCAGGCGGTGGAGCAGAACAAACTGCCAAAACGTGTTAATGCTGCTACAGCCACTTTGGATACTCCTAGTGACAACAAACGTAAGTGGGATGGAAATTCGGGCAAGGGTCCTACTTCGGTTCAGTCTCAATCCCAGCAGCGAAAGACGGATGAGTACAGGAGTCCCAGTCAGCAATCTTTTAGTAATCGAAGTCAGGGTGGGTACCGGGGAAACCACCCTAAGTGCAGTCGATGTAAATTGCATCACAGCGGGCCGTGTAACAAAGGTCGTTGTCAGAAGTGTAACAAGCTTGGCCATAAAGCCAAAGATTGTAGAAGCTCATTTCCTGCAAACCATAATCGACAACAGCAGCCACATGCCCCACGGAACCAGCAACAGCAACAACATGATAATAAGAGGTGTTTTCAGTGCGGTGCTGAAGATCATTACAAGAGGCACTGTCCACAGTTGAACCAGGATCAGAACAACAACCAAGGGAACGGAAGCAATAATGGGGGAAACAATGGTGACAACGGTACCAGGAGTCAAGCTTTCGTGATTGGTCAGGGTGACGCAAGGAAAGATCCTAACGTGGTAATGGGTAAGTTCCTTCTTGAGAACTTTTACGTTACTGTCTTATTTGATTCGGGTGCCGATACCAGTTATGTGTCTCTAAAATTTAGTCAAATGTTAAAGCGCACACCAACACTTTTGAACACCAAGCATGTTGTAGAGTTAGCAAATGGTAAAAGTCTAGAGGCCACACACATAGCTAATGTGACACCTGTGTCACTTCAACCATCAAACAAATTCCAAACCAATGAAATATTGTATTTCATACTTGGGATTTGTAAAAATATGTGTATCGTTTGCACATATCAACTCTTGTTCGATTTTAAGCTTTAAATCGCTTTCTGGAGGGTTATACACGCTCTGATGCGTAAATATAACCAGTTTAATCCAACGAACACTCCAGAATAGTGAAATAGGTTAAACATACCATAAATATCCTTTACATAACTTAGAAATAAGTTTTGAAGGCTTTGGTATGGCAAAAACAAGTTAATTCGCTTACAGGGACTAAACTTGACAAACTGCGAAAGTATGCCAATTTGAACTGTAACGAACATTCCGAAACAAGACCATAAGTTAAACATACCATAAATATCCTTTACATAGCTTAGAAATAGGCTTTGAGGGGTTCGGTGTGCTAAAATAAACTTTTGGGTCATTCAGGGACTAAAAGTGTCAAAAAGTGCACAAGTTTGCACTTTCGCGCATAACTCATGTTCTGAATACATCCGGACATCCAAAAATTTATTTAGGCATGACTATATTATGCTTTAGTGTTTGGCTTAAGAAAAATCCATTCGTCGCGTCATTTGGATCGTTTTTCGCGCTTATGCGCATTCCGTCGTAATTAAGCGAACATCGCGTTCGTACGACCAAACGAACCAACACCCGGCATATTTTTGAGCATGTTTCATGTCCACAATGTTTAGGCATCATTTTAGGGCCTTAAAGTTGGCTTTACGGGCCTTAGAAGTGTCGGAAATGGCCTTAAACACGTGCAGGGACCAAAACTGTAATTTCAGCAAATTTGTGCTGATCAGACAAGGCCAGGCGGCCCGCCTGAGTTTTGTCTAATCCTAAAGCGGGCCGCGTCAGCCTCTGCAGACCAGATTCATTGTTTTACAGCCTGTTTGCAGCTGTTTTGCACCCCCAATCCCAATTCCAAGTGTCAATTTCTTATGGTGGGTGGCAAATTTACCTACCATAACTTTCCAACAAGTGTACGCATGAGATTCGAGCACGGTTTCCATGAAACGATCTTAACGGTTACCCGAATACTATAAATACCCAACCCCACCCATTGCTAAACTCACTAGAATCTTGATTTGAGAAACTCTAAGTTGAAACCATTATTTCATACCTGAGATTCTTGGATCGAGATTAGCATTCGGGGACCCTTCGTAAGTATTCTTTCGTTCTTTTATTGCTTTTCGAGTATTTTCGAGTCTGAAAGTCAAACTTTGTTTGACTTTCTGCGTTGACCAGTTTATGGTCAATGCGAAGTTCGTTTGAACTTCGCAACGTGAGTGTAATCACGTTGGTTATAGTCCCTTGGGACTATGCCTACTGATTACCACGTTGTCTAGGGTCGTAGGGTAAGCGATCTGATAAATCGCTTATACCTTCGAACCCGACCCATTTGGTCGATCATTAGGATCCGACCAAACACATTAGGTGACCATAGTAGGTTGGGAATAACCTTCCGAGGTTATACCCTATGGTCACATCGTTTGAGTAGTTGTATGATAGGTAGTTTATATGCCTTAGGTAAATTACCAGAATACCCTTTTCATGTATAATTGGTAATTAAGCATATGTAACCTAAACTTTTGTCACATAACTGATTATGTAACATGTTTAGGCATATAACACTTGTCATAGAACTAGTTAGACGGTCCGAACGCGTTTCACGCGAACGACGCGTTAAAGTAGCATAAGGTACCTAAATGGGCCGCGATGGGTCGAAAGCACTTAGGATAGGTTTCATTTAATATGTAGGCTTTGTTGAACCATATGACACGAGTCTCCATACTCGTTTGGTTTACGAACCCTCATTCTATCTAAATCCTCCGATTTAGGTCCGGTTTATTAACATAGTTACCTATAATAGGTGCCGTTTGATATCCGTGATCTCTAAGCATTGTTTGGTTGTTACACAAGGACTCCTAAGCACTCTCAATGTGAGTACATAGTTCCCCTCTTTTACCGTTTTCAAACTGTTTTGGGGTGAAGCATGTGTACCTATCTGTTATTTCATGATTTCAAAGTATAATTGATTATACATGTTATTACTTATCATTTGACAAACTAAATGACTATCTATGGTTTAAACACTGATTTCTCAATGAACATAAAATAAAATGTTGAATTGTACTTATTTTATGTTCACCAGACCGATTGGTAGTATGATATAGCGCTATAGGATTAGACACCCCATTCCTTTTATCATGGAATGTCTGAAACCAATTTGTTTCTCCATCCAAATAGGGATTTCCTTTGTGGTATCCTTATAGTCTCAAAGGTGTATTTTGATGCACTAGGTCTGAATGAATTCTTAAATCACACCTTTAAAGTATATTTTGATATACTCCCAAAAGTATAATTTGATATACTCTCATGTGTGGTATTGTACAAAACCAACATATATTTTGTAAATCATCCAAAGCATATTTTGATATGTTATTTACAAAACCAAAACATAGTTTAATATGTTACTTACAAATCCAAAGTATACTTTTAATATGCTAAATAAGGTTATTCGTTTAACCTTACATTTATTTATACATATCATTTTGGTTACATATTACATGATTTACATTGGACACATAAACAGTATTGACATTGGTTATACATTTCATGACTTACATCTTGACATAAACATTTTGACACATTATTCAATACGTTTGGCAATTGGTTTAAACATAGACATCTTACATTGTTGGTTGGTTTGAGTAGGTGATTAAGTAACGAGGCGTGTGTAATATGATACAAGCATGGTGGATACGCCGCTGGTACTTCCTATATATAAGTGTTTGTATGGTATTACATATTGTATCGTTATCTGAATCATTTCATTTTGAGACATATAACATTTTATACAAATAACATACTTTTCACATGACATTAATTTACAAACAACTTATATTATACAAACTCATTTTACATGGTTATTCATTTAACCATACATTATTCTCTTATTTATACATATCATCTGACCTTATCGTTTTTCAAATGATTTACAAGACATAGCAAATTACAAGGTTCATGACTAAACATTTTCTCAAACATAAGTCATGAATCCTATTTTCACAAAACCTATGTATCTCACAGGCATTTTTATGCTGACGTACCTATTTTTACACATGTTTCAGGTACTGCTTTGCAATGATTGTTGATACATGCTACATTTAGGATGGACTCGTGCCTTAGCGACTTTAAAACTTGGAAGATCGTAGTTGTATTTATTTGATTGTATTAAAACAATGAGTTCATTTATTCAATAAAACAGAATTTATTTATTCCATGGTTACGAAACAATGATTCTGTTACAACACTCCCCGACATTTCCGCCACGTTTGGTTGTTCCACGTGGTCGGGGTGTGACAGAAAAGTTGGTATCAGAGCCAATGGTTATAGGGAATTAGGTTATTAGTAATACTTTGACCTAGTCTATAACCTTCTTAGAACCCTAACGCGAGTTTACTTGCGTTTAGTCATAAAACAATACCGTCACCTATCCTTAGGCGACGACCACAACAAGAACATAAATTTCAAAACCGCTTTGAAAACTAATCATCTGTTCTAGGATGATTGATTACTAGGTTTTGAACCCTCTATTGTAAGGTTTTGAACCGTCTGTTATAAGGTTTTGAACCCCTTTAAGTTTTCAAAATCTCGTCAAGGTTTTGGGTTTTAAATAATGTGAACACGTGCAAACTGGAAGGGTGAATGCCTGTATTCTGGGTTTTCTATCTAGGCAAGCACTTCGTATATATCTCATCAGACGCGAGACCAGTTGTGCTTACCTGGGAATTCTTGGGATGAGTGTTCACTTATAGGCGAGCATGTCTTCGCGATACATTATTTTTGACCTATTTACTTTGATTATCACCGAGGTCGTTTGTTGCTTTGTAGTAACAAACAAATAACCACTATCCTTGCTTTCATCAGATTTGTTTCATCTCATTCTTTTCGTCTAATTCTCTCACTCGTTTCCTTTCATGTTTCCTCTTTTAGAATGCCTCCTCGACGCGACAATCAGATGGCAAATGCCGAACTGGCGGAAATCATCGCGCAGCAAATGGCTGCTGCCTTCCCAAATCTTTATGCTCAAATGATGCAAGCCATCAACAACAACAATGCTCCATGCAATTTCAAAAATTTTAACTCGGCTAAACCGCTCAAGTTTAGTGGTTCTGAGGGAGCCACTGGGCTTCTTCAATGGTTCGAGAGCATTGAGAATACTTTCCGTCACGTTCAGTGTCCTGAAAATCGCAAGGTCGAGTTTTCTTCGAGTGTGTTTCAGAAGAGGGCTCTTACATGGTGGAACGGGGTGATGAGAGACCGTGGTGCTGAGGTTGCTTTAGCCCAAACTTGGGCTGAACTTAGGGCTCTTATGATGAAGGAGTTTTGCCCTCGTCATGAACTGCGAGCTTTGGAGAGGGAGTTTGATGATTTGAAGCAAGACAGTGGCGAGCATCGAGCCTATACTGACCGTTATGAAGAATTGAGCCTTTTGTGCCCTGCTATGGTTACTCCTGTGGATAAAGCGATCGAGAAATATACTGATGGTCTTCCTGACCTAGTTCAGGATATTGTTACTGGCAGCAACCCTACTATTGTCAGACAAGCCATTGAATTGTCTGCCACTCTAACTGAATCCCACATCAGGAAGCGTAAGCTGTTTCGGAAGGGCGACTCAAGACCATCTGACAAGACTGCTCAAGTTGAACCAAAGGAAGAACATGCTGAGGTGTCCAAGAAGAAGAAGCGCAAAGCCTCTCAAAACTACGCTGTAACTGCTCAAGACAAACAGGTTGCACCAAACCAGCCAGCACAACCTCGCAAAAGGCAAAACTACGTTGGTACCGCACCTTTGTGCAACAAGTGCAACCGTCATCATCTAGAGCAAGAGCAGTGTCACAAATGTACCCACTGTGGGCGGTTGGGACATTTGATCAATGTTTGTCGTTATGCAAATCAAGCTGCTGCAAACCCTGCTGCTGTTCAAGCACGGTTCCCTCCGGGGTCATGTTATAACTGTGGTGACCTTACCCACTATAGGAACAATTGCCCAAGACTTGTTAACGCACCTCCAGCACGTGGACGAGTGTTCAACATCAATGAGGCAAAAGTGAACAATGATGCAGCAGTGAACAATTAGTGTTTTGTAATTCCTTGGTTGTTATCTTTTGACACTTCAAGACGATTCGGTTGTTACATAAATAAAGATTTGTTGTTTTTATTTCTGCAGAATTTATGCGTTTGTGTAAATGTTTGATGCAACCTTATGATGTCAATCCAAAGATAAACTACTCGTGTGGTTCAGTTATCTTATGATCACTTGTGATCTCCCCAAGAACCTTAAACACTCGTTTCTTTTAAGAAATAAAGCCAAACTCTTATTGAAAATCCTTCTATCTTTATAGATGGATCCTTGAAAATGGTTAATGTGCCAAATAAAATCCACTGATTGGATTCCTGGTGTGTTTTAAATATCCATGCCCAAAGATAACGAATTAAAGAATCAAGTTAACTAATTTTGTGCTTATGTGTTTTCTTACATGCTTTGTGGTTATATATGATCCATCCAAATCCTCGTAGAATCTTCCCTATATTATATGAAGGATTCATAGTAGGATATCCAAAGTTACTATCTTAAATCCATAATGGACTTTTACGTTGTAGTCAAGTCACTTGGATTTTAAAGTACTATTCAAAAAAAAAAAACTGGACCTCTTGAATGGTCTGGTTAAACAGATTGATTTTGAAAATCTGATTAAAAATATCATGTGATGACATAATTACAAAGATCCCTTAAGTGGTCTATTTAAGGAGATCGTACGACGGTTTAGTTAAGAAGATCATGTGTTGATCTATTTAAAAAGATCATTCGTTGATCTAGTTGAAAAGATCCTTTGGTGGTCTAGTCAGGTCGCTTCATGTTTATTCAATTGATTTTTTTTTCTCTACGCATTATGAAATGAACTGTGCGGACTGTGCAAGGGATTACGTAATTATGGAGGCCTACATAATTATGGAATTCAGTGCACAGAAACCACAGGGAGCTTTATCATGTGTTAAGACCTATAGTGACAAGAATAATGATACTGGAGAAGTCTTGGACCCTGACCGATGTCATTTTATCTTACACTCCCTAATTCTGATTTCAAGCACACACAAGTTTCCTATGATAAGTCTTCATAAGAAACGTTCTTCTATCCATAGTTCAAAAATTCCGTGTTTTACTGCTACAAGGAATTCACTTTGAGGGTTAGCAAATTCGCTAAGAATCCTAACATGGCCCAGAGTTTTACTTAAGGGTTCAATGGATCTATTAGAAGGCGAAACCGTCACAGTTGTCTTCACAAGTTTCCTCTAGAATTAAATTTCGGGACGAAATTTCCTAAAGTAGGGGAGACTGTGACACCTGTGTCACTTCAACCATCAAACAAATTCCAAACCAATGAAATATTGTATTTCATACTTGGGATTTGTAAAAAATATGTGTATCGTTTGCACATATCAACGCTTGTTCGATTTTAAGCTTTAAATCGCTTTCTGGAGGGTTATACGCGCTCTGATGCGTAAATATAACCAGTTTAATCCAACGAACACTCCAGAATAGTGAAATAGGTTAAACATACCATAAATATCCTTTACATAACTTAGAAATAAGTTTTGAAGGCTTTGGTATGGCAAACACAAGTTAATTCGCTTACCGGGACTAAACTTGACAAACTGCGAAAGTATGCCAATTTGAACTGTAACGAACATTCCGGAACAAGACCATAAGTTAAACATACCATAAATATCCTTTACATAGCTTAGAAATAGGCTTTGAGGGGTTCGGTGTGCTAAAATAAACTTTTGGGTCATTCAGGGACTAAAAGTGTCAAAAAGTGCACAAGTTTGCACTTTCGCGCATAACTCATGTTCTGAATACATCCAGACATCCAAAAATTTATTTAGACATGAATATATTATGCTTTAGTGTTTGGCTTAAGAAAAATCCATTCGTCGCGTCATTTGGATCGTTTTTCGCGCTTATGCGCATTCCGTCGTAATTAAGCGAACATCGCGTTCGTACGACCAAACGAACCAACACCCGGCATATTTTTGAGCATGTTTCATGTCCACAATGTTTAGGCATCATTTTAGGGCCTTAAAGTTGGCTTTACGGGCCTTAGAAGTGTCGGAAATGGCCTTAAACACGTGCAGGGACCAAAACTGTAATTTCGGCAAATTTGTGCTGATCAGACAAGGCCAGGCGGCCCGCCTGAGTTTTGTCTAATCCTGAAGCGGGCCGCGTCAGCCTCTGCAGACCAGATTCATTGTTTTACAGCCTGTTTGCAGCTGTTTTGCACCCCCAATCCCAATTCCAAGTGTCAATTTCTTATGGTGGGTGGCAAATTTACCTACCATAACTTTCCAACAAGTGTACGCATGAGATTCGAGCACGGTTTCCATGAAACGATCTTAACGGTTACCTGAATACTATAAATACCCAACCCCACCCATTGCTAAACTCACTAGAATCTTGATTTGAGAAACTCTAAGTTGAAACCATTGTTTCATACCTGAGATTCTTGGATCGAGATTAGCATTCGGGGACCCTTCGTAAGTATTCTTTCGTTCTTTTATTGCTTTTCGAGTCTGAAAGTCAAACTTTGTTTGACTTTCTGCGTTGACCAGTTTATGGTCAATGCGAAGTTCGTTTGAACTTCGCAACGTGAGTGTAATCACGTTGGTTATAGTCCCTTGGGACTATGCCTACTGATTACCACGTTGTCTAGGGTCGTAGGGTAAGCGATCTGATAAATCGCTTATACCTTCGAACCCGACCCATTTGGTCGATCATTAGGATCCGACCAAACACATTAGGTGACCATAGTAGGTAGGGAATAACCTTCCGAGGTTATACCCTATGGTCACATCGTTTGAGTAGTTGTATGATAGGTAGTTTATATGCCTTAGGTAAATTACCAGAATACCCTTTTCATGTATAATTGGTAATTAAGCATATGTAACCTAAACTTTTGTCACATAACTGATTATGTAACATGTTTAGGCATATAACACTTGTCATAGGACTAGTTAGACGGTCCGAACGCGTTTCACGCGAACGACGCGTTAAAGTAGCATAACTACCTAAATGGGTCGCGATGGGTCGAAAGCACTTAGGATAGGTTTCATTTAGTATGTAGGCTTTGTTGAACCATATGACACGAGTCTCCATACTCATTTGGTTTACGAACCGTCATTCTATCTAAATCCTCCGATTTAGGTCCGGTTTATTAACATAGTTACCTATAATAGGTGCCGTTTGATATCCGTGATCTCTAAGCATTGTTTGGTTGTTACACAAGGACTCCTAAGCACTCTCAATGTGAGTACATAGTTCCCCTCTTTTACCGTTTTCAAACTGTTTTGGGGTGAAGCATGTGTACCTATCTGTTATTTCATGATTTCAAAGTATAATTGATTATACATGTTATTACTTATCATTTGACAAACTAAATGACTATCTATGGTTTAAACACTGATTTCTCAATGAACATAAAATAAAATGTTGAATTGTACTTATTTTATGTTCACCAGACCGATTGGTAGTATGATATAGCGCTATAGGATTAGACACCCCATTCCTTTTGTCATGGAATGTCTGAAACCAATTTGTTTCTCCATCCAAATAGGGATTTCCTTTGTGGTATCCTTATAGTCTCAAAGGTGTATTTTGATGCACTAGGTCTGAATGAATTCTTAAATCACACCTTTAAAGTATATTTTGATATACTCCCAAAAGTATAATTTGATATACTCTCATGTGTGGTATTGTACAAAACCAACATATATTTTGTAAATCATCCAAAGCATATTTTGATATGTTATTTACAAAACCAAAACATAGTTTAATATGTTACTTACAAATCCAAAGTATACTTTTAATATGCTAAATAAGGTTATTCGTTTAACCTTACATTTATTTATACATATCATTTTGGTTACATATTACATGATTTACATTGGACACATAAAGAGTATTAACATTGGTTATACATTTCATGACTTACATCTTGACATAAACATTTTGACACATTATTCAATACGTTTGGCAATTGGTTTAAACATAGACATCTTACATTGTTGGTTGGTTTGAGTAAGTGATTAAGTAACGAGGCGTGTGTAATATGATACAAGCATGGTGGATACGCCGCTGGTACTTCCTATATATAAGTGTTTGTATGGTATTACATATTGTATCGTTATCTGAATCATTTCATTTTGAGACATATAACATTTTATACAAATAACATACTTTTCACATGACATTAATTTACAAACAACTTATATTATACAAACTCATTTTACATGGTTATTCATTTAACCATACATTATTCTCTTATTTATACATATCATCTGACCTTATCGTTTTTCAAATGATTTACAAGACATAGCTAATTACAAGGTTCATGACTAAACATTTTCTCAAACATAAGTCATGAATCCTATTTTCACAAAACCTATGTATCTCACAGGCATTTTTATGCTGACGTACCTATTTTTACACATGTTTCAGGTACTGCTTTGCAATGATTGTTGATACATGCTACATTTAGGATGGACTCGTGCCTTAGCGACTTTAAAACTTGGAAGATCGTAGTTGTATTTATTTGATTGTATTAAAATAATGAGTTCATTTATTCAATAAAACAGAATTTATTTATTCCATGGTTACGAAACAATGATTCTGTTACAACACTCCCCGACATTTCCGCCACGTTTGGTTGTTCCACGTGGTCGGGGTGTGACAGCTAAGGGTTGTAATCTCATCCTCGCTGGTCAGACTTTCTCTATCGATCTCATTCCTATAGTTTTGGGTAGTTTCGACATCGTCATTGGGATGTATTGGTTTTCCCAACAACCAACAGAGATCCTATGCAAAGAGAAGATTGTTCATATTCCCCGTTCTGGCAAAGAACCTCTCGAAATTCAAGGCGACAAGAGTGGTGCTGTAGTGGGCATCATCTCCTTCCTTAAGGCCCAGAAGTGGTTGCGAAAGGGTCACACCGTTATCTTAGCACTTGTTACTGACGCATCAATGAAAGAGAAGAGACTAGAGGATATTCCAGTAGTGCGCGACTTTCCTCAAGTGTTTCCTGAAGATTTACCTGGGCTACCGCCTCATCGCCAGGTCGAATTTCAGATCGAGCTAGCTCCTGGAGCAGCACCCATAGCTCGAGCACCTTATCGCTTAGCTCCAACCGAACTGGAAGAACTGTCTAAGCAATTGTAAGAACTTTTGGAAAAGGGTTTTATTCGTCCTAGCTCTTCGCCCTGGGGAGCTCCAGTATTATTTATAAAGAAGAAAGACGGTACCTTCAGAATGTGCATCGACTACCGCGAACTGAACAAGGTGACTGTGAAGAATCGCTATCCTCTCCCACGCATTGACGACTTGTTCGACCAGCTGCAAGGGTCGAGCTACTATTCAAAGATTGATCTGAGGTCAGGCTACCATCAACTAAGAGTCCGGGATGAGGACGTCTCCAAAACAGCATTCAGAACACGCTACGGCCATTACGAGTTTCTGGTCATGCCATTCGGGTTAACAAACGCGCCTGCGGTCTTTATGGATCTTATGAACAGAGTGTGCAAGCCTTACTTGGATAAGTTTGTGATTGTATTCATCGACGACATTCTGATCTACTCCAAGAGTCAGGAGGAACACGAGCAGCATTTGCGACTTATCTTGGAACTTCTACGTACAGAGCAACTCTATGCAAATGTCTCGAAATGCGACTTCTGGCTTCGTGAAGTCCACTTTCTAAGCCACGTGGTAAACAAAGATGGGATTCATGTTGATCCATCTAAGGTAGACTCGATTAAGAACTGGCCTGCACCTCGCACACCAACAGAAATTCGCCAATTCTTGGGTTTGTGTCACGACCCCCGACCCACCCTGAACGGAATCGGAAGTCGCGAACAGCCAAGTGGTACCGGTGATTATTTTGAAAACGTTGCAGCGGAAATTTCATTAGGACCGTGAGTTAGGAAAAATATCAGAGTTTAGAAAACACCGGATTTTATTTATTAAATAGATGAGATAAACCCATGTTTTACAATGGTAGCTTTAAATAAAGATAAATTTGATTTACATAAAACAATATTTCTTAATTTGGTTTAATTAATAAAATAAGCCACTTCTTGAAGTCTTTCAGTGCCGTATCCATCTCTACTGTAATTACCTGAAACATGTTTGAAAAAGGTTTTGTCAGCGGGAAATACTGAGTGAGTTCATTCATTTTGCTAAAACGACACATTTGTTATAATTTACAGTATTAAGAGTGATTACAATGTTTCTAATATCAAACCAACTACCCACAGTATTTGTCACTCGAATCTTTACGGTGACTGTGGTCATATCACCATTGGCTGCCCCAATGAATGACGAATATCACTAAATTTAGGTTCGCCCACCTAAAGTGATAAAACTGTAATACTGTGCACAATACCCCACATACCGGCTGTAATTTGGTGATTACATAAACTTAATCACTGTAATTATAACTTTGAAAATAATTTGGAGTATTGTAAAACAGTTGATAAAAAGAGAATGACTCACAGATAATCATGCAGATTCATACGGACAGAATTTAGTCTACAGATAAGCCTTGATATATTGCAGATTTATACAGGCAGGGCTTAGCCTATTGATTTTGCCTTGTAACCTAGTGCATACGAACTAGGTAGGTAACTTAATACAATAATTACGATAACTCACGAGATCAAATTCTCACAATGAACGACAAAGTGCAATACTTCATCCATCGAATTAACGATGATCCGTCAAATTAATGACGAATGACAAAGTATAATACTTCATCCATCGAATTAACGATGATCCGTCAAATTAATGACGAACGATAAAGTATAACCCTAGTGTGGGAGGCACTTAAACATCCATTGGATATATTGATTGGTCGGAAAATGAATCGTAATAGCGATTAAGTTAATACCCTGTATTGTAGCAGAATTCGAGCTAGTGTGTGTTTGGTAGAAATAAAAATATATATTTGTAATTTAAGTATAGTACCCCTAATTCAACCTTGTCCCGATGTCCCGAGACAGAACCCCAACGAACTTAGTCGGGCAGGGCCCTGACATGCGTTATGGGCTCAGATCAATTAGAAAGGGTAGCGGTGATCGGGAGTTAAAAAAAATAGAGTATAGCTATTATTATTATTATTATTATGATGGGTGAAAAATTTAGAATTTAGAGAAAAGAAAAGAGACAGGCGATATAGGTAAAAAGAAGGAAAAATGTGAGGGTGGGCAGCTATTTTGAAAGTATCATCAGCCTATTTATAGGCTTGAAGTTTTGAAGATGGCTTGAAGGCTACGTTTGCTTGTATTCATTACACGTATACCAACAATTGACACCTACATATGTTTAGTACTTCCAATTCTATGGTTTTGGCTAAAAATAGAACCATCTTTCAATAATATTATTTTATTATTTTTATTTTGATCGACATGTATAGACAAAATCTCAATTGGATAACTTTCATTCTTCTTTTATTATTTATTTCATTCATACGTTTTTGATTATTATTATACTATTATTATTATTATTTAATTTATATATTATAATTAATTTAACTGCTTTACTTATTTGGCACGTATAACTTCTAAAATATAACCTTTTACAAAATAATAAATATGTTATTAGAACGAGAATATTTATATCTACATTTGGGTCTAAGTTTCATTAAAAATAGAGTAGGTTCAAAATACAATGTATTTTTATAGTTTAATTAGTAAACGGTTCCTGGGCCCGTCTAAATACTTCATATTTCTAATCTTTAACTTACCCGTAATCTACCCGTCTAATAATATAAGTTTTTATATACTTTTATTTTAATAGAAAGGTCAACCCATATACAAGCCAATTAATTAATATAATATTTCAACCAACTATATAAAATAGTGTTTAAAACTATTTGGGTTGAATAAAAATAACTAGTTATTAGTTACTAGTGGTTAATAAATTTAACCAAACCTATAATTCTTATATAAAAATAGGGATGTTACATTCTCCCCACCTTGTTTTAAATCTCTTCCTCGAGATTTGGGTTACGATATTTCTTTTAAACTTATGTTATATTTTAGTCAATAAAACAATATTAGGTAGATGACACAGAATTAAAATATCAAATTTTGTGAATACGAGTTGTATCTTAAGTAGGATTCAATGGTTTAACTGAATTAGTTCAAGAAATCGATGACAAATGAATGAAATGAAATGATATATTTCCAAAGTGACTAGGTTCAAGCCAAAAGATATATATTTAAAATGAATGTGATGGACTTTTAAAATCAATAAAATTCTTTGTCAAAAGAAGGCTTACTTGGATTGGCAACTGAGGAAGACTTAGAATTGATAGGTTTAAAATAAAAGCATGAAAGATAATTTGTTAAATATTTATGATATGAGAAAATCAAAGTGTTGAGATGAGTGAATTGCAGGGATACACCAAAAGACAATAAAGTTAGTGTATCTTTATTTTAGAGTTTGTATCTTAAGTGATGATCGTGATATAATAGATTATGTCTAGATGATCGCGAAATCCTATAATATTGTTATAACTATATTTAGATATGTTAAACTTTTATTTAGTATTTTAAATTTCCGATCACCTTTATGTATAAATTTTGATATGATATACATATACATGATTTATACTGTATATTCACATATATTATACTGTATATTCGATTTTTTTTTATATATATATAGTTATCACAGTATAATTTAGCAGTTATAAATAATCTTTCTTATATATAAAAAAATATATATATATTTATATATAGAGAAAAATTTACTTTATATCAAATATTTTTATAAAGAAAATTTATATAGGATTATATATATCGATTTTTATGAATATATGAAGATATATTTATGTGATAAAATTCCATATAGATATGGAGTCTACGTTTCATAAGAAAATAATAATTTTTTTTTAACTAGTCATTATCATGGTTAGATATTGGTTAGTGATGCCTTGTTTAAGCATAGGTGGCCAGTCCATGCCTAACTAAGGCTAGGTTACCCAATATTTGCCCTTGACAATAACCCTAGTATTTTAAAATAATACTAACACTATTATTATTTAATATTTTCTTACTAATAATAAAACTGATATTAGTATTACATAACTAAACATATACTTAAATGGAAAAAAATTTCTAATAAAAATGGTGAAACTAGCCGTCCCCAGGATCGAACCCGGGTCTAGGCCACACCCTTTCGCGCGCCTAGCCAACCGAGCTAAGTGCCTAGTTTGTGAAAATTTCTATTTTGGTTAAATATAAGTACATGTACAATAAATTCTGTACTTCTTATTATAAGTCACCTACTTATCCTCCTTATGTTGACTAGTAGGTAATCACTTATGTAAGTTTCCATATATAAAATAAATTTTATATAATGTTTTTCGATTGAAGATGTTAAAATAATAATTTATCACGAAAGGCTAGATTGATGTTGTAAAAATCATTTAAGAGATACATTTAAAATATGACAAGAATTTGTATATCATTATCTTAATACATGATTTGTGTTAAGATAACTTTTATAAATATCCGTATATGATATATCTATAAATGAGATTAGTGCAAGTTTTAAATTTATGAAAACGTTAGTACAAGGTGATCGTAATCAAAGAAATGATTTAGTGAAGTCGAAGACCAAATAAGCATTTTATAGTTCTAGAGAATTGAAGTGTTTGTTGGAGAATATGATAGCTTTAAATCCATCATATGGGAATTTGAAATGAATATGAGCAAATTCAAGCAATTGAACTTGGTTTAATCACAATGAGTTTTAATAAGATTGGACATGGTCACAACAAAATCATGTAAAGAAATTTGAGTTTTTTTTTTTTTTTTCAAGAACTTCATTGACTCGATATCAAAGAGTTATCATTTTGTAATAATGCGGAGTACAGTACCAAAAATTAAGTCTAACTAAAGGATATTTGAGTTTGGATAAAACGACAAATTAGAATGAAGCCCTCCAGTGGAAATTCAGAAATTAAACGAACCACATGCACGACAAATGGTGCATGTGTAACATGTGGATTTACCAAGAAATGAAATGAATCAATATCCGCTACTAGGAAATGAATCCTCCTGGTATGATGACCGTTGCGAAAGTCAACTTATTATATACAGAAGTCAGAATTTTCAACAAAAGAAATATAAGAACGTCTATCTGGAATTTCGAGTGATAACCGTTTATTAAATGACATTACCAGGGAATGTCAAATAAAATGAAATAGGGAATTTTGCAAAGGTATATGACTCCTTTTGCAGTGATAATAATTATGACTCTGATTAGACTGTGCACTGATGATTGTGAAATCTTGTTACAACGTACCTCAGCGAAATTTCATGTTGCTTGTAGGATCATGTGGCAAAGTGCTCCTTTTTTATTAGTAGCTTTTCCACTAACGGGATTAGCCTTGTTGCCATTGTGCCCAATTATATTTTTCAAAGGTCTTGCCTTTAGAAGTCGTGTGTAACATACTTTAACGTCTGTGGACGTAAAATTTAAGTTTCATGTGTTTTCTTGTGCACTAGCACAATTTTACATGGTTCTTACTTGTGTTAATAGTTTATGGTAACGTGTTAGAAATTCTTTTGATGGCATTTTAACTTAAAGGGTTTCCATTATTTTATTTTATCACACGAGCTACGAGACAGATGATTAAACGAAATAATGTTTGGTATCGGAAAAGAAATTCCTGATAAAGAAATCTAGACACAGATACTTGTGCTTTATTCCTATTTGACTTTTGGAATTCTTTATAGATATAACTATCTATATAATCATATATTTCACATGCTGAAATAAACATACCATTTATCAGGTCAATGTATTTAACAGATTCATATTTCCAAAAACCAGTCAAATATCTGGTCATAATACTATTTAGGGAAATCTTGTCACTTGTTTGACATATTATCTATCCCGTCTTATCCGATTTGCGTCGGAGCGGTAACCTCAGTATATCTAGACAAACTGGAGAGTCTACTATACCATACCCAGTCTTGCCAGAGAAAATTTTATATTTCCCATAAATAGTATCTTTTCAAAAGTGCCTCTTTTATTAGGCTTTTATCCAGAATTAAGGAAATTTGTATTCCCGTAACATATCTTTATTCTAGACCAAGTAATATCAGATAAGCAATAATTACTATTAATTCTTGCTTATTTATCATATCTTGCAATATTCTAATTACCATTCTTATGGCATACCAAAATCCATCATATTTTATTTATACAAGTACTTAGCTTATCGTGAAGCTAATACTAAAGCATCTTTTCTTAAGTTCAAGTCTAAATGCTATCCTGTGTGCTACCAGTTAATAGCAATCTCCTAACTCTTTTATATAAATTTAGGTATTATTATCACAACACCTAAAGGCTTAAAGCAGTGGCTCTTTGAGTTGGCTCTGATACCACCTTCTGTCACGACCCCCGACCCACCCTGAACGGAATCGGAAGTCGCGAACAGCCAAGTGGTACCGGTGATTATTTTGAAAACGTTGCAGCGGAAATTTCATTAGGACCGTGAGTTAGGAAAAATATCAGAGTTTAGAAAACACCGGATTTTATTTATTAAATAGATGGGATAAACCCATGTTTTACAATGGTAGCTTTAAATAAAGATAAATTTGATTTACATAAAACAATATTTCTTAATTTGGTTTAATTAATAAAATAAGCCACTTCTTGAAGTCTTTCAGTGCCGTATCCATCTCTACTGTAATTACCTGAAACATGTTTGAAAAAGGTTTTGTCAGCGGGAAATACTGAGTGAGTTCATTCATTTTGCTAAAACGACACATTTGTTATAATTTACAGTATTAAGAGTGATTACAATGTTTCTAATATCAAACCAACTACCCACAGTATTTGTCACTCGAATCTTTACGGTGACTGTGGTCATATCACCATTGGCTGCCCCAATGAATGACGAATATCACTAAATTTAGGTTCGCCCACCTAAAGTGATAAAACTGTAATACTGTGCACAATACCCCACATACCGGCTGTAATTTGGTGATTACATAAACTTAATCACTGTAATTATAACTTTGAAAATAATTTGGAGTATTGTAAAACAGTTGATAAAAAGAGAATGACTCACAGATAATCATGCAGATTCATACGGACAGAATTTAGTCTACAGATAAGCCTTGATATATTGCAGATTTATACAGGCAGGGCTTAGCCTATTGATTTTGCCTTGTAACCTAGTGCATACGAACTAGGTAGGTAACTTAATACAATAATTACGATAACTCACGAGATCAAATTCTCACAATGAACGACAAAGTGCAATACTTCATCCATCGAATTAACGATGATCCGTCAAATTAATGACGAATGACAAAGTATAATACTTCATCCATCGAATTAACGATGATCCGTCAAATTAATGACGAACGATAAAGTATAACCCTAGTGTGGGCGGCACTTAAACATCCATTGGATATATTGATTGGTCGGAAAATGAATCGTAATAGCGATTAAGTTAATACCCTGTATTGTAGCAGAATTCGAGCTAGTGTGTGTTTGGTAGAAATAAAAATATATATTTGTAATTTAAGTATAGTACCCCTAATTCAACCTTGTCCCGATGTCCCGAGACAGAACCCCAACGAACTTAGTCGGGCAGGGCCCTGACATGCGTTATGGGCTCAGATCAATCAGAAAGGGTAGCGGTGATCGGGAGTTAAAAAAAATAGAGTATAGCTATTATTATTATTATTATTATTATGGGTGAAAAATTTAGAATTTAGAGAAAAGAAAAGAGACAGGCGATATAGGTAAAAAGAAGGAAAAATGTGAGGGTGGGCAGCTATTTTGAAAGTATCATCAGCCTATTTATAGGCTTGAAGTTTTGAAGATGGCTTGAAGGCTACGTTTGCTTGTATTCAATTCATTACACGTATACCAACAATTGACACCTACATATGTTTAGTACTTCCAATTCTATGGTTTTGGCTAAAAATAGAACCATCTTTCAATAATATTATTTTATTATTTTTATTTTGATCGACATGTATAGACAAAATCTCAATTGGATAACTTTCATTCTTCTTTTATTATTTATTTCATTCATACGTTTTTGATTATTATTATACTATTATTATTATTATTTAATTTATATATTATAATTAATTTAACTGCTTTACTTATTTGGCACGTATAACTTCTAAAATATAACCTTTTACAAAATAATAAATATGTTATTAGAACGAGAATATTTATATCTACATTTGGGTCTAAGTTTCATTAAAAATAGAGTAGGTTCAAAATACAATGTATTTTTATAGTTTAATTAGTAAACGGTTCCTGGGCCCGTCTAAATACTTCATATTTCTAATCTTTAACTTACCCGTAATCTACCCGTCTAATAATATAAGTTTTTATATACTTTTATTTTAATAGAAAGGTCAACCCATATACAAGCCAATTAATTAATATAATATTTCAACCAACTATATAAAATAGTGTTTAAAACTATTTGGGTTGAATAAAAATAACTAGTTATTAGTTACTAGTGGTTAATAAATTTAACCAAACCTATAATTCTTATATAAAAATAGGGATGTTACAGTTTGGCGGGCTACTATAGAAGGTTCATCAAGGACTTCTCCAAGATTGCACAACCCCTCACCTCACTAACTCAGAAAGGCGTTATCTATCGTTGGGGTAATACACAGGAATCAGCATTTCAGCACTTAAAGGATAGGCTTTGAAGCGCACCTATTCTTTCATTGCCAGAGGGCACAGACGATTTCGTGGTTTATTGTGACGCGTCAATTCAGGGTCTTGGCTGTGTGTTGATGCAACGGGATAAAGTCATTGCTTACTCCTCGCGCCAACTTAAGATTCACGAAAGGAATTACACTACACACGATTTAGAGTTGGGAGCTGTTGCTTTCGCACTCAAGATATGGAGACATTACCTGTACGGTACCAAGTGCACTATCTACACCGATCACAGGAGTCTCGCGCACATCTTCAAGCAAAAGGAATTAAACATGCGACAACGTCGATGGGTCGAGCTGTTGAATGATTACGAATGTGCGATCAAGTATCATCCAGGAAAAGCCAATGTTGTGGCCGACGCCCTCAGTCGAAAAGATACTACGCCTAGACACGTACGTGCTTTACAACTCACTATTCAATCTAGTCTTCCTGCACAGATACGAGATGCTCAGGTAGAAGCATTGAAACCAGAAAACGTCAGGGTTGAAGCCCTACGCGGCTCAAGGCAACGGTTAGAACAAAAGGCAGACGACGCCTACTATGTAACAGGACGCATCTGGGTCCCACTCTATGGCAATTTACGAGAACTTGTAATGGATGAAGCGCATAAGTCTCGCTACTCAGTACATCCTGGTTCGGATAAGATGTACCATGATCTCAGAACTACGTATTGGTGGCCTAGCATGAAAGCTCACATAGCAACTTACGTCAGCAAATGTTTGATTTGTACGAGAGTCAAGACTGAATATCAAAAACCATCGGGCCTACTCCAACAACCAGAGATACCACAATGGAAATGGGAGCAAATTTCCATGGATTTCGTTACTGGCCTGCCTATATCTCAACGTGGGAATGATATTATTTGGGTGATCATGGATCGACTCACAAAGTCTGCACACTTCTTGGCTATCAAGGAAACGGATAAGTTCTCCACTCTAGCAGACGTCTATCTTAAGGAAGTAGTTTCGAGGCACGGGGTGTCAACCTCTATTATCTCTGATCATGATGCACGTTTTACTTCTGAACTGTGGCAAGCAATGCACAAGTCCTTTGGCTCACGATTAGACATGAGCACAACTTACCATCCGCAAACAGATGGGCAGTCTGAACGCACCATCCAAACTCTAGAAGACATGCTTCGTGCATGTGTAATCGATTTCAGCAATGGCTGGGAAAAACACCTCCCCTTAGTGGAGTTTTCGTATAACAACAGTTACCACACCAGCATTCAAGCCGCTCCATTCGAGGCATTGTACGGGCGTAAATGCCGATCACCTCTTTGTTGGGCAGAGGTGGGTGACAGTCAGATCACGGGTCCAGAACTGGTGGTAGACACAATGGAAAGAATTGCTCAGATACGACAACGCATGGTGGCAGCTCGCAGCCGTCAGAAAGCCTACGCAAACAAGCGCCGGAAACCACTCGAGTTCCAAGTTGGGGATAGAGTGCTACTCAAAGTTTCACCCTGGAAGGATGTGGTTCGTTTTGGCAAACGGGGCAAGCTCAATTCGCAATATGTCGGACCGTTCGAAATCATTGAGAAAATAGGCAAGGTGGCCTACAGACTGAATCTGCCCGCAGAACTCAGTGCAGTTCACAACGTTTTTCACGTGTCAAATCTGAAGAAGTGTCTGTCAGATGAGACTCTCATAGTTCCTTTGAAGGAACTCACTATCGACGATCAGTTGCGATTCTTCGAGGAACCAGTTGAAATCACGGACCGGGACGTTAAGGTCCTCAAGCGCACAAGAATACCTCTTGTTCAAGTTCGTTGGAACTCCCGTCGTGGCCCAGAGTTTGCCTGGGAACGAGAAGATCAAATGAAACTCAAGTATCCCCAGTTATTCGGAAACAACGCAACCACTACTGAGGCTGAAGCTACTACTGAATTTCGGGACGAAATTCCAAATCAACGGGGGGATGATGTGACACCCCAAGAAAACCAGGAAACAACACAACACAATTAGCTTCCTCAGTAACCGCATGCTAAATTTCGGGACGAAATTTCTTTCAAGTTGGGGATAGTGTGACAACTCGAGTTTCCAAGATTTCCATCTTCGCATTAATTGCACGTTAATTGTTTATGCTGTTTGTTTACACGACTCGTTGTTTCACAACGGTACACGTTTGTAATATGTTAAATCGTATTGTGAATGATATGTTATATTTGTTGTGCAACATAAGTGTGTTTATGGATATATGGTTGTATGTTTGCTAGTATATGGTTGTATGAGCAATATATTAGTATGTTTATTATTAAACATGGAACTCTTGCCGAAAACACCCCTCCCCTTGCCGAATACCCTTACCCCATGAAAACACCACTTGGTGAAAACAGCAAATGGGCTTCGGCCCAGTGGTAATCGATTTCAACATTTTTAACCTTCACGCAAAGAGAAACTGTATTCGGCAAAACCCTAGTCACCTCTCACCTCCTCTCCCCCTATCCCTGTGCGACGGCAGTCTCGAGATCTTGAAGCTTTCCGTAGTGAACGATTCATTGATCGTCTTGTATCGGTTAGTGTTTTATCCACACAAGATAGATTGTTTGATATCATTGTTGAATGTGTCATTGAAATCATGATTCTGTGATAGTATGTAATACTTGAATTCATGTTATATGAGGAGTTGTTCATTATAGATTAATAGGTTGTCGATTTCGGTTCTGCATGATAAATGTGATCAGTTGATGTTATAGTAATGAATGGATAGGGTTGATGTTTCTGTTAGGAATCTGGTAGAATAGATCTGATGTTGTGAAGATTATCTATGTTGATTTATGTTGATAGTCTTAATATATTGATGGTACGATGAGAGATGATAGATAACTGGTAGATAATGGGTTTTGTGTTTAATCATATGTCGAATCTTTGATGATCATAACTACTAGTTGATGTTGAGTGATGGCTGAATGATGATCATGACTATATAATGATTTGGTAATTCTTATGATTTCATGATTGGTTTGATTGAATGTCCGTATGATGCAGACGTTGTAACTGTTGGAATGCGATTAGGGTTTCTGTGATATGTAACTGATTTCTGATGATGATGATGTAACCGCCGAAAACACCTTCAGGCGAAAACACAGGGACCAACGAAAACACTCAGTGTTTTCGTCACATCTTATGTTCGACGAAAACCCAAAGGGTTTTCGCCACTAGGGATTTCGCCCAAAAAGGGTTTTCGCCATACTTGTGATTTCGTCGAATACCATTGTACAGTAACTCTGTTAAGTCATTAACCTTGTTAAGTTGTTAACTCCTGTTAAGTTACTTGATTTAGTCAAACATGTTAACACTGTTAAGTATATAACATTACTAGTTTATTAACTCTGTTAACTCTATTAACTCAGTTAAGTTATATAACTCCGTTATGTATGGTAACTCTGCTAATTCTGATTAACTCTGCCATGTGTGTTAACTATGCCAAGTGTATTAATCCAGTTAAGTGCGGTAACCTCGTTAAACCCATTAACACCGTTAGTTATGTTAGTGGATGATATTGTTAGATTAAACTGAGAAAGCCCTTATGTGAAACATGGATTGCATGACTTTGATTAACTGCTTATGTGATACATGATAATTGCTTAAACACACTTCGTGACATATTTGGCATGTGAATCTATACGAGTTTAACTGATTAAGTATACGTGCATATTATAGGACTTGATTGATTGTTTGCGAGCACATAGTTTAGCATACCGAGCAAACCAAGGTGAGTTCACACTCTCTCCAAGGCATGGGATTCCCAAGGGTTGGGAATGGGTTAAAGAACTGAACGGTAACTACAAACTTGCGTATTACCCATACAACAGAATACGTACGACCATAAGACCATCACTCTATCACTTTAAGTCCCTCATTTATCAACTTAATTGCCGAGGCCTATGGCGAGCGGGTTATTAGTAGATAGCGCTATTAGGTGTAACAAACCTCACACCGTGTCGTCCGAACGGGCGTGTACTAATGGACTATGGGCAAAGGGTCAATGCTGATAGACATTGACTTAGGGCACCTCTTACATTTTCGTAGCAGTCGATACGCGTGGTCTAGTAACACATGGGAAGCCCCCACCAATCTTCGCAAACATGTCTGGGAGACCGCGATACGAATTAATACGATACATGGTTTACAAAACGAACATACGATTTACGAAACGAATGCTATAACTAAACAACCAACTGTGAACTCGCTCAACTTTGTTGTTGATTCGTTGCTACATGCCTTGCAGGTCGTTAGTTACTCATGGAGCTTGCACATGGAGGCGCGATCGTTGTGGGACATGGCAGTGTGTGCCATGCTAAAAACATTACTTTATTCCGTACTTAATACTTACATTGGGTTTTACAATTATGCTTCCGCTAAACATTTAACTACGTTTTTGATTTGAAACACCTTTCATATTGTGTGGTTGAATTTTACTTATTACTTGTTATGTTCAATATGATTGGTGGCTTGATCCTGGTCAGTCACGCCTACAAGCGGTGATACTCCGCGTGTGGATTTTGGGGGTGTGACATCAATGATGATAGACATTGCCGTAGGGCCCATAAACATGACTCCAGTCAGTTGTCGATATGGTAACGGGTCAAGTGGTTAACATGGGGTAGCCCCCGCTGCTTATGGTTTGGGAAACAAGGAACTGATTAACTACTGATTAACTTATGGTTTTTAGAACAACTTTAAAATGGACAACCAACTATGAACTCGCTCAACTTTGTTTTTGATTTGTTACTATATGCCTTGCAGGTCGTTAGAGGTTTAGCTGGAGCTTGTAGGGGAGCAGGAGTCGTTGTGGGACATGGACTGTTGAGTTCCATGTTTAACATTTGAACGTTTATACTCATACTTTGGTTTTAAACTTTATTCTTCCGCTGATAACTTGAATTTGATTAACTTGTTTTGAACACCAATTATATTGTGTGGTTGGACTTTTATTTATGTAAATACATTGTTCAATATGATTGGTGGCTGGATCTTGGTCAGTCACGCCTCCTGCGGTGTTACTCCGCTTATGGATTTTGGGGGTGTGACAGTTTTAATTGTTTATGGGATTTTTCTAATTCTACTAAAGCGAGTAAATAAGATAACAGAGAAAGCAAGCAAGATGGTGAAGTGACGGGAAGCAGACAATGATGAGAAAGAACTACCCAGGCTTCGAATCCCTATGACCAACCTATGACCTCTAGTCCACTAAATTTATGAATGTGCATGATCCATTAATCGCTGGGCTTTAGTACATATGGCAACCCATGGGTTTCATATGCAGCATTTATGTTTTATACTATAGAGATAAGTGGGCTCGATCCAATCACAGAAAAATAGCGGCAATTTCAATTCGGTCCCTGGCACCTCACTCTGCCCAACTGGCTGGTTATTTGATTATTACTCATGTTCACTCCATTTGCACCAGGATCTGTCAAAACACAAAATAATATAATACTAAAACTAAATAAAAACAAATGAAAACTATACAATAATTATACATTTTACACGGGACAAATATGTATATTTTACCACACATCATACCTACACTTATACGCATACGTTTTATGCTTATACTTATACTCATACTACTCGTATGTTTTATGTTTATACTCATACTTACGTGCATATTCATACTAAAACTTATACTTATGCTCATACTTCCATTCATATTCATGATTCACACATTCATACCCGTACGCGAGCGTAATCCGAGTGATTCGCTTACGCGGGTCCCATACATACTTATGCTTGGACTTGCTTATATACCATATCCTGATACGTACACATTCTTATTTTTAAATTATGTATACCCTGATTCATACACAATTAGTACAAACTATGCGGATCATGCGACAATCAAAATAATCGCGGGTGCACACGGGATTATAGTGATAAGCGCATGAAAACCATAGAGTGTACTACTGTGTATGGTAAGACACAGAACGTAACATGACACCGAATACGAAACGGACGTAATGTGGTCAAAACACGGTGGATAGGCTGTTGGTACTTCCTATATATAAGTGTTTTCATCATGTTACCAAACTTTCGTAAGACGTGCCATGAGAAATTCAGTGTTTTTACAGACCTCTTAGACCTAATTCAAACTTTAAACAACACAGAAAAGCATTATATCCAATTATCCACGACGAGACTTCATTCTTAATACATCACTTTCGTCCATCCAATACTTATGCGATTCTTATACTTGCATTCATTATGAGTCAATCGTTCACTTCCATGCTCCGATTATTCTTCATTATTCTTTTATACGAACCTCGTACACGATCAAGTCTGTTTAAAAGTTTGAATTTTAACTTATCTTCTTACCTCTAAAATCATCCTTCGATTCTTTATTCTTGTGCAAACATACTTAGTAGACCGTTATCACTTCATTTAAAGAATCGAACCTTCCCGTTCCTCTCAATAAACCATTTTTACAAATGTGTGATTTTATACTATCCTTAAAACTTCCTACGTACTTTCATCGAATACAAACCATTTTATAAAGACCTCCTTCGTAAATACAATACATTTTTAAACAGTTCCTAATTTAGCTATTCAAAATCGTTTTACCTATACACGTTTCACTCATGCTTATGCCTCAAAACCATTTTAGCCAAACAAATCCTTTTACAAACCTATTTGCTATTCTCCCAAAATTTCGTACTTTTCAAAACATTTCAAGATTGCCAAGTCTCAGTTTTAAATAATCACCCTTTGCCAAAACTCTTTCAAGTCTTCATCTTGAATAAATTTTGGGATGAAATTTCCTAAAGGAGGGGAGACTGTAACGCCCTACGTTTTTATACTTTATATATTTGGAAACCTTTGCTTGAAATTCTATTTTTGGAAACCTTGTAACCTTGTAATCATTCTTTCATCGTAATCGTCGTAAAATACGGGACTTGATTCATAAATAAGACTCGTATTCTTTAAATTTGTATTATACATACTTCATACACATTCATGCGTTTGATTTTTGGTAAACAATTGATTTGTATTCGTAATTCCTATGTGCCATTCTTGCAAATACGCGAAACTTATGCTTAAAACGCCTTTTGATCGTATACGAAACTTAAATACGACATTCATACACTTAATCATACTTGGTTTATGTTCCTCATACTTGATTTACCTTCATACTATGCTTATATGTCAAAAATAGTCCCTAAATCACCTTAACACCCTAAATTACAAACTTCAGGGACCAAATTGCATTTTAATGAAACTTGTGCCTGACCCCTTGTTTCCAGCCGCGAAGACCATGCTTAAAACCTTTGCGGGCTGCGAGCAAACCCTCAGATCAGACTCTTCATTTCAGCTCGCGAATTTGAGCGGGATTTGAGTTTATTTTGAGTTTAAATGGGTTTTGGGCATTAAATACACAACTAACACCCACCCTAATCCTTCCCTATATAAACCCAAGCTTCCCCAAGCCATTTTCACTTTACAAACATCCTCACAACTCTCTCAATTCATCCAAATCGCAGCTGCAAACACAAGTTCGGACGGAAGCATCCTTCTTCACTAAAGTGAGCATAACTCACTCGTTTCTTGTCTGTTTTAGCTCATTCTTTTTCCTATGTGCTTGGATTGACCTTAGCTTCAATTCCATGGGTGTTTCACAGTAAATAAGTACCTGGAACTCTGGCAAAAAGGCTCCAAAGTTCACTGTTCATTTCTGTTTTCAATCAAACTTCACTTAACTTGTTCTAACTTGAGTCAAACTCATCTCAAACCTATGTCCTTATGCTTATAACCACTTCTATGGTTAGTTAGGCTTAAAAACAAGGTTGAGATATTCAAAATCAAAGGTTAAACCTCATATACATTCTGTTTTGTTTAGGGTTTTTTAACCCACAAGTAATGTTTAAGTCCAAGACTTAATGTAGGTGTGATTAAGGACTAACTTGGGTTGTCCTACATAAAATCCCCACATTGCTTGATGATTTCTTATAGAGTAGTTGTTTACATTCTTGTATTACTTGTAGTTCATGACCCTCCTTGTATGTTTTTACATCAAGTGTAGTGGTGAACCCTTAGAGGTACCTAAATTGAAGACTTCTCTTCCTACCTCCTACATGGTTTCCATGAAACTTAGAGGTACCTAAATGAAAATTTAATCTTTTACCTCAGGTCGATCGATCAGACGACAGTTCGATCAGATGGTGATCCGATTGGCGAGGCTTCTCAGTTGAGAACAAGTTCACAGCAGGACTGTCACTCGATCGGATGGCAATCCAATCGGTTGGTAATCCGTTAGTTACTGATGATCTTTGAAAATTATAAAATGATTAAGTGTCGAAGTCCCAAATGTCACACGGTCGGATGGTCGTTCGATCGGATGGCTATCCGATCGGACAATAATCCGTTCGACATCCAGAACCTTGAAAGTTTGAATGAGAAGTTTAAGTGTGGGACCAAGTGCAAGCCGATCGGATGGCTGTCTGATCGAATGGCAATCCGATTGGATGGCAATCCGATCGGACGGCAATCCGTCCCAACTGTCTGATCATCTTGGCACTTGATTATTTTGAAGGTTTTGCAGTTTTGATTGAGATGTTTCGACATCGTGCTAAACAACAGAAACCCCATCTTGACCAAAGTGACCCGATCGAACAGGAACCACCCTGGTCCGACCAGTTCACTATTCGAGACGGTTGTTTGTGTTTAACCCGAAATCAGTTGTCTCTTTGATAGAATTCAGATCTTGAACTGACACATCACTAAGAAAGAGTAGAAGATCAAAACGAGCTCCGATTCTATCGGTTTTGAGTGCATTGAGTGTACAAGAGTTGAAAGAAAGTTGGAAAACCTTCTTTTAATCCTTTTAACCATGACTATGTGTAGATCTATGTGAAAACATTCTTAAATCTTGTGGAAATCCTTCAGATCTAAGTTGTTCTTAGTGGAATGAAGCCAACCATTGAAGTTCATAAGAACTCCATGATGACATCACCGTAGAACACCTCAATCCGGTGATTTCATGGTTAAAAGTTAAGATTCAAAGGTGAAAATGATGAAGAAGTGCGTGTAAATCATAGAAGTACAAGATTTAGGTTGGAAATTGTGATGACTGGCACAAAACCGGTAATTTCCGTACAATTTAACTAAAATTTAATGACTGCAATTATGTGCTTAAATGTCAACAATGTCTGATTACATACTATACAAGTGAATTCATGCACGTTTTATACTACAAGAATTACTTTATGCATTAATGAACAGCGTTGCGTCAGGAATACTAGTAAACTCACCGGTAAGACACATTGTGTCAACAATTCTGCAGAAAGCAGTCAGACAATAAAATTAGGGCCTAGGTGTAGGTCCAACGTCAAGAATACATTAAAACCCAAGAGTATATATAAGGGTTAACATATAGACTTTCCGGAAGCTAAATTACGCACTAAAAAGCACCAGAAACGCACTTTAAGTGCAGAATTTTACAGAATTAAGCTATAATCAGCTTTATAACCTCAAAATATTATGCATAATTCATGTTTTATCATCCAGAATACCCTCCTAAGTGTTGGGAATTAAAAGGGTTACAAAAGGATACTTACAGGACACTAAACGGTGCAATTTAGCATTTTAACGAACCGGTATTTAACCGAATAACCGGACATTACCCGGAACATCAAAATATTACTAGAAGCATTGTTTTAGTATTTCTAAACTAGTTATGGTCCCCGAAAACCATAACACCTCTTATAACATTATAACACATCAAGTCCCTAAAAATTACACTTGAAAGCTTAACTTATTTATGAATTAAAGATTTCAAAGTTACACTTTGCCCCCCCCCATATTGTATACAGTCATAAAGGGGGTGGCCCCACCAAAATATTGCCAAGATATCATATGATCTTTCTTAGATCTCCTTAGATTCATTTTGATATTACTTGGATATATTGAGATTTCAAAAGATATGGAAGATTTGATTTAGATCTTGGAAGCACTATAAATATCATCATCTTCCTCATTCACCATTCACACACCACAACACTCCTCCCTTGCTCCCATACCACCATCTTCAACTCAAGTTCATCCAATTCCAAGGCCATTCCAAGGTGCAAGAAGGTGTTTAAGAAGGTTTAAAACTTGTAGATCTTGAAGAACCTTCTCCATTTGATTTTACCCAACCCATTTGTCATCTTCATCTTCAAGTGTTCTTCCCTAGCCCTTGTGCTAGTAGTAAGCTCCTTGTAACTTGTTACTTCATATATTGTTGAATAAAAGAGGATGAACAATGATAAACTTGAAGAACACAAAAGAACATGATCATGATACTTTAACATAAGCTTAAAAATATAAGAATACATGTTGAATATGTTGATTGATTATTAGTGTTAGTAATGTTAGACATCATATGGAGCCTACTAGATTGTGATTAAACACATGATCTAGTAAGTTAAAGTGGCGATCTTGTGAAAGACCAAGATCTTCATACTTTATGTCTTCATGAACTTGGATAATGAAATGGGTTTTCATATGAAAAGATGATTTTAACAAAATACAAACCTTGTACATAGATGATTACAAGAATAATTTTCCCAAGAAACCAAATTTATTTATGAGATTTACAAAGTCATGGTTTCTAAGTAAACTAATAATATTTTTAGTGTTTAAACAAGACTAGAAACATGTTTGTAACAAGAAAAATACAAGAGAAGTATTTTTAGAAAAAATCATCTTACAAGTTGTAAATGACTAGATCTTCTAATAAAGTGATTTACAAACAAATAACCATGTTTTTAAGGGTAACTAAACCTACTAAATAACATGGTAAGTTACTACAAGTTTTTACAAAACTTCAAGTTCATAATATAGTGTAATATACTTGATTTTGACACTCGGTAAGTGTTAAATGAGTTGATGATTGCTGTAATGATTTAAAAGAAAATAAACACATGTTTTGAAAACATGGGAAACCTCCATTTTTAGGGGAAACTCTGTCAAAATTTCTATAAATTTGGACGCTTAGAAAAATATAAGTTTTTGAGAAACTTATTCCCTAAAAATGTATCTAAAAACATTTACCAAGGTTTCCCTAATTTTTGTGTTAAGAAATGATGATTTATTCAAGATCAAAATTGATATTAAGTATGTATATTTTTGAGAAAAATATATATATTTTTATTGATCACCAAACTTTGTGCTAAGTGTATGTTATACGTATTGTATGTGATAGTGTATTAGGACTTGAAAATACACTAAATACTCCTAAGGAGTGAAAGTACAAAATACACATACAACATGCTTAGACAAATACAAGAGATATATTTATGAAAATATATTACTTGATAGAATAAATAACTTGGACAAGTTATGAACATGAAATAAAGTTTTGAACAAAGATACATAATTTGGGTGAAAAATACAAGATACTTATATTTATTGTTGAGAAAAATAATATAAGTAAGACACATAGTTAAAAATATAAATTATTTTTAACACAAGAACACATATACAAAAGATAGTGACTTGTAGTTGTGCGATACAAGTCTAGTGACTAACGTTAATAAAACACGTTTAGGTCACGACGCTAGATAAGCAAATCCGGTGAAGTTTATGACGCAAGGAACGCAAAGTTGTGAGTTCATGCTCCCCCTTTTCTTTTAACCGTTTTCAGTTTTATAACCTCGGGGGTGAAATACATGTTACAAATGTTAAAATGTTTATAAATGGTATGATACAAAAACAAGAAGCACTCTTGGTGATAACTAGTACCAAGTATGATGCGTTTTAAGGAATGATACGAGAAATGATACGAGAAATGATACGAGAAATCGTGTCACGAATAGGGTACCATGCGCACCATTAATCGTGTACATACTAAGACCGCAGAACAAAAGGTTAGATCTAATAGGTTTTCGGGCAGCCACACTCTTGGTGAAAACTAGTACCGAGTAGTGCTTTTGTGTCTCCGCCGTGAATCGACAACTAGAAAAATGCCTATGGTTTGGTTGCTTCCTATGTCGTGTCACATGTTAATGGCCTTGTAACCCATTAACAACCTTGATACATACAAGAATACGTGATTTATACAAGAATACTTGATTTATACAAGAATACTTGATTTATACAAGAATAATTGATTTGTACAAGATACATACCATGTTTTCATACAAAGTATACAAACGTTCAATACAAGAACTGCATGAATTCACACCAACATTATGTTAACGTTTTTCCAAAACTCACATGTATTTCAGGTAACTAAAAGTGGATGTGCGCGCGGTCTTACTCATGCTCCTGGATGTCGTTTATGTTTATCCTTAAATAAAGTTGTAAACTTTCAGACAATATGTTGTCTCGTGATGTAAACACTTAAACTTCGATTTCAGTTATGTAATGTTCAGCATTTGAAGTTATTTTTATGAGCATGTAGTATGTTTACCTTTCGTATGCAATGAGAACCTTTCATGATCACACCTCGTGCTTCCGCCTAAGAAAGGGGTGTGACAGATTGGTATCAGAGCTGCGATTGTAGTGAACCAGGATTCCTTGTCGAGTCTAGACTACAATCTTTAGGATCCTTTCACGAAAACAATTTTTCAAAAAGTTTTCATTGCATAAAACTTTCCGCGACATCCATTACCTGAAACTGTTTACAAATAGTCAAGAAAAAAAACACTACGAGACTTAGGGTGCACTGGTGAAGCACTTGTCTTTGACTAGAAATTACTTGCAACTATGTGAAATAATTGATATATACATATACTAGAAATAGAATATCTCAGGTACTCGTGACTTTACCTGAAAACAATGGCCTATCTGAAGGAAGAGATACGAGGACGAAACGAACTGTGCGGACTGTGCAAGGAGTTATGTAATTATGGATGCATACGTAATTATGGAATTCAGTGCATAGAAACCACAACAAGTCTTGTCACGTATAGATTCCCTCAGTGCAAGAAAAGGTCAAGTGTGAACACCCTTCCCCCAGCCTATTAAACACTCTTTTAAGAGTAATGATTTAGGGTATAAAGACAAGAACCGCCAATGTGAAGTAAGGTGTTTATCTAATTATACATGCTTATTGCTGTATGAATTAATTTATACACTTGGCGGATTGTTTGATGTCACCTACGTGGGTATATGTCTGTGAATATACTACTACTGTCTCGTATGACGATATCAAACAAATGTCTAACCCTATTGTGTTGTGTTCTGTCAGAACATGGCACCCAGAAGAGCTGTAAACGCTCATGATCAACCTCCTCCTCCCCCATTGCCAAGAAATGCTGAAGAGCTGAATGCTCTATTGGAAGAAAGGATCTCCGCAGCTATCGCCCAGTACGAGGCAAACCGTACTGAACAATGTGGAGGACCCAGCAATGCAAGACGCAATGGGAATGGAGATTCATCTGGAGGAAACTCAGCTCAGGGCTGCACTTTCAAGCAGTTCCTCGACTGCAAACCACTGAACTACGATGGCACTGGAGGTGCAGTGGCGTTTGTACGCTGGACGGAGAAGACTGAAGCCACTATCCGCATGAGCAAGTGTACCGCGGATCAGCAAGTCACTTTTGCTACAGGGTTGTTTGTTGATGAAGCATTGACTTGGTGGAACTTGCAAGTCCAGACTCTGGGTGATGATGCCGCATATGGCATGTCTTGGGATGAGCTGAAGGAGAAAATGAGAGAGAAGTATTGCTCTCATGCTGAACTCCAACGGTTGGAGACTGAGTTCTGGCACTTGACCATGGAAGGTGCTGACATTGCTGGGTATACTCGAAGGTTCCACGATCTGTCTAGAGTGCTTCCCTACATGGTGACTCCCGAGTTTAAGCGCGTTGAACGCTACATCTGGGGATTGGCCTCAGAATTTTGCAGCATAGTAACTTCAGCCAAACCCGCAACAATCACTGAGGCTGTAACTCTGGCTGTCAGCCTTACTGAAGATGCTGTCCGTATGAAGAAGTTGTCTCTGAACCCAACTGAGAAGACCGAGATGCATGCCGAGTCGTCGGGTGATAAGAAAAGGAAACATTCAAATCTGAACCAAGCAACCCGCAGCAACAAGGGTTCAAACTACAAGGAACGTGATACTAACCCACCTATGGAGGCAAAAACCTTTGTAGCTGCAAATGATACTGGAGCTAAGAAATATCAGAGCACTCTGCCCAAGTGTAACCGCTGTGACTTTCACCACGTGGGAAATTGTCGCGTTGGGAAATGCGAGAACTGCAGGAGGTCAGGCCACCGTACCGAGGATTGTTGGGGAAAAAGTATTGGAGGCCGCAATGGTAATGGTAATAGGAATGGGAATGGAAACCGTAACGGTGGTGGAAATGGAAATGGTGCTGGTAACAGGAATTGCAACGGAAATGGGCAGAACCAAGGATGCTTCAGTTGTGGAAGCAAGGATCATTTCATGAAGGACTGCCCAAAGGGAAACAATGCTCAGGCTCGAGCATTCGTAATTGGAGAAAGGAACGCACACGAGGACCCTAATGTGGTCACCGGTACGTTTCTCGTTAACAATCACTTTGCATCCATATTATTTGACACTAGTGCCGACTATAGCTTCATGTCTGTGGAATTTAAACGCATGCTTGGAATAGAATCTAGTAGATTAGATATTCCTTATTCTATAGAGCTAGCAAATGGTAAACTCGTTGAATCAAGCGAAGTTGTTAGAGGTTGCACATTAGAACTTGGTGAACGAAGATTTAGCATCGATCTCTTACCTATTCAATTGGGTAGCTTCGATGTAGTGGTTGGAATAGACTGGTTGTCTAAGAACAAAGCTGAAGTTATTTGTCATGAGAAAATCATTCGCATCCCTTTGGAGAATGATGAAACTCTCATTGTACATGGAGAAAAACCAGACGCGCCTCTGCGAATCATCAGTTGTATGAAGGCACAGAAGTGCTTAAGGAAAGGATGCGTCGCTTTCCTGGCACATGTTGTAGACAAGAAGGCTGAGGAGCCGAAACTCGAAGACATTCCTGTGGTGAAGGAATTCCCTGATGTTTTTCCCGAAGATCTGCCAGGACTACCTCCGCAACGACAAGTCGAATTCCATATAGACTTGGTTCCAGGAGCTGCTCCTGTAGCCAAGGCACCCTATCAACTTGCACCATCCGAGATGCAAGAATTATCTACACAACTCCAGGAGTTGTTGGATAAAGGATTCATAAGGCCAAGCTTCTCTCCTTGGGGAGCTCCAGTATTGTTCGTGAAGAAAAAGGATGGAACTCTGCGGATGTATATCGATTACAGAGAACTGAACAAGCTCACAATCAAGAATCGGTATCCACTACCGAGGATTGATGACTTATTTGATCAGTTGCAAGGATCAAGCTACTATTCCAAGATCGACCTTCGATCTGGATACCATCAGTTAAGGATACAAGAGGAAAGCGTACCAAAGACTGCATTCAGAACACGTTATGGGCATTACGAGTTCCTTGTGATGCCATTCGGACTGACGAACGCGCCAGCGGTATTTATGGATCTGATGAACCGCGTATGCAAACCATATCTCGATAAATTTGTGATTGTATTTATCGATGATATCCTGATTTACTCGCAATTGAGAGAAGAACACGAGCAACACCTTAGAACCATTTTGGAACTACTGAAGAAAGAGAAACTTTATGCGAAATTCTCCAAGTGCGAATTTTGGATTCGCGAAGTACAGTTTCTTGGTCACGTTGTGAACGAGAAGGGCATTCATGTAGACCCATCCAAGATAGAAGCAATAAAGAATTGGGAAGCCCCCAAAACCCCGACTGAAGTTAGACAATTTTTGGGCTTAGCGGGCTATTACCGACGGTTTATTGAGAATTTCTCCAAGATAGCTCAACCGCTGACAACCCTTACGCAGAAAGACAAAAAGTACGACTGGGGTGATAAACAGGAAGAAGCCTTCCAACTGCTCAAGAATAAGCTATGCGATGCACCGATACTATCCTTACCCGAAGGCACAGAAGACTTCGTGGTATACTGCGACGCTTCGCGTCAAGGTTTGGGCTGTGTGCTCATGCAACGCCAAAAAGTCATCGCTTACTCAAGACAGTTGAAGGTACATGAAAGAAATTATACCACTCACGGCCTGGAGCTAGGCGCGGTGGTATTCGCCTTGAAGATCTGGCGACATTATTTATATGGTACTCGATGTACAATCTTCACAGATCACAAAAGCCTACAACACATATTTGATCAGAAGGAATTAAATATGCGTCAACGACGTTGGGTCGAGTTACTAAACGATTATGACTGTGAGATTAAGTACCATCCTGGAAAGGAAAACGTTGTAGCAGACGCGTTAAGCCGAAAGGAAAGGGTTAAGACCCTAAGGGTTCGAACATTGGAAATGACTATTCAAACGAACCACACTGCACGCGTTCGTGACGCGCAACAAGAAGCCCTTAAGATGGAGAATCGTAGAACTGAATACCTCAGAGGTATGCTGAAGAATTTGGTGCCAAACAAAGAGGGAACCTTGTACTTTAAAGGGCGTATTTGGGTTCTGCTCTATGGCGGTATGCGAGAAGTCATCCTTAATGAAGCTCATAAGTCGAGATACTCGATCCATCCAGGATCGGACAAAATGTATCAAGACTTGAAAGATTACTATTGGTGGCCGAGACTTAAAAGCGACATTGCTATCTATGTTGGAAAGTGCCTAACCTGTGCTAAGGTTAAGGCTGAATATCAGAAACCATCTGGGCTACTGCAACAACCAGAGATACCCATGTGGAAGTGGGAACAAATCTCGATGGACTTCATAACGAAATTACCCAGGACCCCTAGAGGGCACGATATGATATGGGTGATAGTTGATCGATTAACAAAATCTGCGCATTTCCTACCGATCCTAGAGAAGGATAGCACTGGAAAGCTTGCTGAGTTGTACTTGAAAGAAATCATGGCACGTCATGGAGTGCCTATTTCAATTATTTCAGACAGAGATGGACGTTTTGTCTCAAGGATCTGGCAATCCTTTCAGGAAGCCTTTGGATCTCAATTAGATCTAAGCACGGCCTTCCATCCGCAAACAGACGGCCAGAGCGAACGGACCATACAAACGCTAGAAGATATGCTTCGCGCATGTGTTATGGACCTAGGCGGCAGCTGGGATACTCACCTGCCATTAGTTGAGTTTTCATACAATAACAGTTATCATACGAGCATAAAAGCCGCTCCGTTCGAAGCTCTGTATGGCCGCAAGTGCCGCTCGCCATTATGTTGGGCAGACGCTGGAGACAAACGAATGGTTGGTCCTGAACTTGTGCAAGAGACAACCGACAAGATTATGCAGATCCGAGAGCGCATTAAGGCGGCTCGAGATCGACAAAAGAGCTACGCTGATCGAAGACGAAAACCATTACAGTTCGAGGTGGGAGACAAAGTTTTGTTGAAGGTCTCACCTTGGAAGGGCGTAGTAAGATTCGGAAAACGTGGAAAGCTGAATCCACGATACATCGGACCATTCAAGATCTTAGAAAGAATTGGTACCGTGGCATAAAAGTTGGAATTACCGGAAGAGCTTAATGGAGTACATGATACGTTTCAGGTATCCAACCTCAAGAAGAGTCCAACCCAAGAGACAGTGATCATCCCTGCGGATGAAGTGCATATTGACGACACCTCCGATTTATAGAACAACCCGTTGAGGTTACTGACTGGAAAGTCAACAAGACCAGGAGGAGCACTGTCAAACTTGTCAAAGTACGTTGGAACTCTAAGCACGGACCCGAGTACACGTGGGAACGTGAAGACCAGTTTAAAGAAAAGTACCCCCACCTGTTCAAGAAAACTCATGCGAGAGATAGGTCAGCCTGAATTTCGGGACGAAATTCTTTTAACGGGGGGAGACTGTGACAACTGGCACAAAACCGGTAATTTCCGTACAATTTAATTAAAATTTAATGACTGCAATTATGTGCTTAAATGTCAACAATGTCTGATTACATACTATACAAGTGAATTCATGCACGTTTTATACTACAAGAATTACTGTATGCATTAATGAACAGCGTTGCGTCAGGAATACTAGTAAACTCACCGGTAAGACACATTGTGTCAACAATTCTGCAGAAAGTAGTCAGACAATAAAATTAGGGCCTAGGTGTAGGTCCAACATCAAGAATACATTAAAACCCAAGAGTATATACAAGGGTTAACATATAGACTTTCCGGAAGCTAAATTACGCACTAAAAAGCACCCGAAACGCACTTTAAGTGCAGAATTGTACAGAATTCAGCTATAATCAGCTTTATAACCTCAAAATATTATGCAGAATTCGTGTTTTATCATCCAGAATACCCTCCTAAGTGTTGGGAATTAAAAGGGTTACAAAAGGATACTTACAGGACACTAAACGGTGCAATTTAGCATTTTAACGAACCGGTATTTAACTGAACAACCGGACATTACTCGGAACATCAAAATATTACTAGAAGCATTGTTTTAGTATTTCTGAACTAGTTATGGTCTCCGAACACCATAACACCTCTTATAACATTATAACACATCAAGTCCCTAAAAATTACACTTGAAAGCTTAACTTATTTATGAATTAAAGATTTAAAAGTTACACTTTGCCCCCCCCCCATATTGTATACGGTCATAAAGGGGGTGGCCTCACCAAAATTCTGCCAAGATATCATATGATCTTTCTTAGATCTCCTTAGATTCATTTTGATATTACTTGGAAATATTGAGATTTCAAAAGATATGGAAGATTTGATTTAGATCTTGGAAGCACTATAAATATCATCATCTTCCTCATTCACCATTCACACACCACAACACTCCTCCCTTGCTCCCATTCTCGGCCGTAACCCCCTCCCCCCCATACCACCATCTTCAACTCAAGTTCAACCAATTCCAAGGCCATTCCAAGGTGCAAGAAGGTGTTTAAGAAGGTTTAAAACTTGTAGATCTTGAAGAACCTTCTCCATTTGCTTTTACCCAACCCATTTGTCATCTTCATCTTCAAGTGTTCTTCCCTAGCCCTTGTGCTAGTAGTAAGCTCCTTGTAACTTGTTACTTCATATATTGTTGAATAAAAGAGGATGAACAATGATAAACTTGAAGAACACAAAAGAACATGATCATGATACTTTAACATAAGCTTAAAAATATAAGAATACATGTTGAATATGTTGATTTTCTTTTGTTGATTGATTATTAGTGTTAGTAATGTTAGACATCATATGGAGCCTACTAGATTGTGATTAAACACATGATCTAGTAAGTTAAAGTGGTGATCTTGTGAAAGACCCAGATCTTCATACTTTATGTCTTCATGAACTTGGATAATGAAATGGGTTTTCATATGAAAAGATGATTTTAACAAAATACAAACCTTGTACATAGATGATTACAAGAATAATTTTCCCAAGAAACCAAATTTATTTATGAGATTTACAAAGTCATGGTTTCTAAGTAAACTAATAATATTTTTAGTGTTTAAACAAGACTAGAAACATGTTTGTAACAAGAAAAATACAAGAGAAGTATTTTTAGAAAAAATCATCTTACAAGTTGTAAATGACTAGATCTTCTAATAAAGTGATTTACAAACAAATAACCGTTTTTTTAAGGGTAACTAAACCTACTAAATAACATGGTAAGTTACTACAAGTTTTTACAAAACTTCAAGTTCATAATATAGTGTAATATACTTGATTTTGACACTCGGTAAGTGTTAAATGAGTTGATGATTGCTGTAATGATTTAAAAGAAAATAAACACATGTTTTGAAAACATGGGAAACCTCCATTTTTAGGGGAAACTTTGTCAAAATTTCTATAAATTTTGACGCTTAGAAAAATATAAGTTTTTGAGAAACTTATTCCCTAAAAATGAATCTAAAAACATTTACCAAGGTTTCCCTAATTTTTGTGTTAAGAAATGATGATTTCTTCAAGATCAAAATTGATATTAAGTATGTATATTTTTGAGAAAAACATATATATTTTTATTGATCACCAAACTTTGTGCTAAGTGTATGTTATACGTATTGTATGTGATAGTGTATTAGGACTTGAAAATACACTAAATACTCCTAAGGAGTGAAAGTACAAAATACACATACAACATGCTTAGACAAATACAAGAGATATATTTATGAAAATATATTACTTGATAGAATAAATAACTTGGACAAGTTATGAACATGAAATGAAGTTTTGAACAAAGATACATAATTTGGGTGAAAAATACAAGATACTTATAGTTATTGTTGAGAAAAATAATATAAGTAAGACACATAGTTAAAAATATAAATTATTTTTAACACAAGAACACATATACAAAAGATAGTGACTTGTAGTTGTGCGATACAAGTCTAGTGACTAACGTTAATAAAACACGTTTAGGTCACGACGCTAGATAAGCAAATCCGGTGAAGTTTACGACGCAAGGAACGCAAAGTTGTGAGTTCATGCTCCCCCTTTTCTTTTAACTGTTTTCAGTTTTATAACCTCGGGGGTGAAATACATGTTACAAATGTTACAATGTTTATAAATGGTATGATACAAAAACAAGAAGCACTCTTGGTGATAACTAGTACCAAGTATGATGCGTTTTAAGGAATGATACAAGAAATCGTGTCACGAATAGGGTACCATAAGCACCATTAATCGTGTACATACTATGACCGCAGAACAAAAGGTTAGATCTAATGGGTTTTCGGGCAGCCACACTCTTGGTGAAAACTAGTACCGAGTAGTGCTTTTGTGTCTCCGTCGTGAATCGACAACTATAAAAATGCCTATGGTTTGGTTGTTTCCTATGTCGTGTCACATGTTAATGGCCTTGCAACCCATTAACAACCTTGATACATATAAGAATACGTGATTTATACAAGAATACTTGATTTATACAAGAATACTTGATTTGTAGAAGATACATACCATGTTTTCTTACAAAGTATACAAACGTTCAATACAAGAACTGCATGAATTCACACCAACATTATGTTGACGTTTTTCCAAAACTCACATGTATTTCAAGTAACTAAAAGTGGATGTGCGCGCGGTCTTACTCATGCTCCTGGATGTCGTTTATGTTTATCCTTAAATAAAGTTGTAAACTTTCAGACAATATATTGCCTCGTGATGTAAACACTTAAACTTCGATTTCAGTTATGTAATGTTCAGCATTTGAAGTTATTTTTACGAGCATGTAGTATGTTTACCTTTCGTATGCAATGAGAACCTTTCATGATCACACCTCGTGCTTCCGCCTAAGAAAGGGGTGTGACAGAAACTTACAAGAATCGTGAGAAATCGAGAGAAAGAGAGCTTGAGTGCGGCTGGTTCGAGTCAGGAGCTGTCACATCATGATGTGACAGGGAGGTATTTATGGGGTTTCCCAAAAAAGGAAGTGCTAAAGTGTCGAATGGGTCACCGATCGGATGGCTGTCCGATCGGATGGCCACTCGATCAAGGTGTCCGGCGTGCTGAGTTTTGTAGTTTCGATTCGTGTGTTGAACGTTGCAATGCGATTCGAGTGAGCGGTGCGATAGAATTACCCAATAGTCACACAAATAACCTAAATGCTATATCTAACATACAATCACTGTAAATAACTTGCATTTAGCGTTTGCGATTAGATAGCGATGCGATAGAATTGCGATTGCGATTAACACCTCAAAATAAACATAACATGCACAAGTAACACATATATTGCACACACACGTAAAAAAATATCCAGAACACATTGATAGCGATAAGCGATACGTCGATTAAACCTCGGTTATTAATAGATACTCCACAAAATACAACTAAAACAAAATAAATAATAGATTCGGTTACAAGTCAAAGAAGTCAAAACAGTAGTTAAGCAAGGAGTGACAGATCGCAATTAGCAATCTTTTCTTCCTTTGACTTCAATCTTGACTTTGACTTTCCAAAAGCGGGTTGTTACAGCCTCCCCTACTTTAGGAAATTTTGTCCCGAAATTTAAGAAGTAGGCGTAACAAACAGTTGCGGGTACTTCGCCTTCATGTCGCTTTCAAGTTCCCAGGTGAACTCGGTGCCTCGTTTGCCTTCCCAACGAATCTTCACAATGGGAATGCGTGAGCGTCTGAGTACCTTGGTTTCTCGTCGCACAATCTCGACAGGCTTTTCCATGAAGTGTAATGTTTCGTCCACTTGTAAATCCTCGAGAGGGATATGTAATTCCTGGTCGGCCAAGCACTTTCTGTAGGCCAGGTGGACGTTACTCAGTTCCTCTGGTAGTTCGAGTCTGTAGGCCACTTTTCCAATCCTTTCCAGGATTTTAAAGGGTCCAACATATCGAGGCGCGAGCTTTCCTTTCTTGCCGAATCTGATCACCCCCTTCCAAGGTGCAACCTTTAGAAGTACGTGATCGCCAACGTCAAATTCAATGGGCTTGCGGCGTCTATCAGCGTAACTTTTCTGTCAGCTCCGATCTTTCAATAGATTGTCTCGAATTTGGAGGATTTTGTCAGTCGTTTCTTGCAACAGCTCGAGACCAGTAATTTGCGCGTCTCCGATCTCATGCCATACAATAGGCGATCGACATTTTCTTCCGTATAAAGCCTCAAATGGTGCCATTTGTATGTTAGAACGATAACTGTTATTGTACGAGAATTCGACCAAAGGTAAGTGCGCATCCCAATTACCACCGAAATCTATGACACACGAGCGAGGCATGTCTTCAAGGGTGCGAATCGTTCTTTCAGTCTGACCATCGGTTTGGGGATGGAAAGCGGCACTTAGATTAAGAGTAGTACCGAGAGCAGATTGAAATGTTTCCCAAAGACGCGAGGTAAACCGACCATCGCGGTCAGAGATGATGTCACAAGGCGTCCCGTGTCGACAAATGATCTCGTCGGTGTAGATTCGGGCTAAGTTTTCTTCCTTAAAGTCCTCTCGTATCGGCAGGAAGTGAGCTGACTTGGTCAAACGGTCAACTACAACCCATATGCTATCATGACCTGATTGAGTACGCGGAAGTTTCGTTATGAAGTCCATAGCTATACTCTCCCACTTCCACATCGGGATTTCGGGTTGAATGAGTAAGCCAGAGGGTTTTTGATGCTCAGCCTTGACCTTGGAGCAGGCCAGGCATTTCGAAACATAGATAGCGATATCCTTCTTCATGCCCGACCACCAGTACTTGTAGCGCATGTTCTGGTACATTTTGTCAGCACCGGGATGAATAGAATATCGAGATTTGTGGGCTTCGTCCATCAGAAGTTGTCGTAAGTTGGTACGCTTGGGGATCCAAATTCGGTCCAAATAATGAAAGATACCATTCGATTTATTCTTGAGTTGGGCGCCATCGTTTAGAATCCTTTCCTTCTTCAGAGTTCGTTCGGTGAAACAAGCATGTTGAGCGTCATGGATAAGGGTTTCGAGATGAAACTGGGCTTGGGAATTACGAACGCTAAGTAAGTAGCTTCGTCGACTGAGAGCATCGGCAACAATGTTTGCTTTGCCTGGATGGTAACGAATCTCACAGTCATAATCGTTGAGTAGTTCTACCCACCGGCGTTGACGCATATTTACTTCTTTCTGGTCAAAGATATGCTGTAGGCTCCTATGATCGATGAAGATCGTACACTTAGTACCGTAAAGGTAGTGTCTCCAAATCTTTAACGCAAAAACAACTGTGCCAAGCTCGAGGTCGTGTGTGGTGTAGTTCTTCTCGTGGATCTTGAGCTGTCAAGAAGCGTACGCAATAACCTTATCCCGTTGCATGAGAACACAACCAAGACCAAGGTTCGAGGCATCGCAGTAGACTACGAAACTATCGTTTCCGTCGGGCAGTGAGAGCACGAGAGCATTGCAAAGCATAGCTTTGAGAGCTTGAAAGGTTTCCTCTTGTTTAGTTCCCCAATCAAAAGGTTTGTCCTTATGCGTAATGGCGGTAAGCAGGCACACCGATCTTAGAAAAACCTTCGATAAAACGGCAATAATAGCCTGCCAGTCTGAGAAAAGAACAAACGTCAGAAAGATTCTTAGGTGTAACCCAACTCTTAACAGCTTCGATCTTCTCAGGGTCAATGTGGATACCTTGACTATTGACAATGTGACCCAAGAATTGGACCTCCTCCAGCCAGAATTCGCACTTGGAGAATTTGGTGTAGAGACGATTTCCCTGGAGTAACTCAAGAACCAAACGTTGATGATGTGAATGTTCGACTTTTGATTTGGAATAGATCAGGATATCGTCGATGAATACGATTACGAAGCGATCAAGGAAAGGTTTGCACACTCGATTCAATAGGTCCATGAAGACGGCGGGAGCGTTGGTCAAACCAAAAGGCATAACAACGAACTCATAGTGACCATAGTGGGTTCGAAAAGCGGTTTTGGGTATATCTTCCTCCTGAATGCGTAATTAGTGATAGCCTGAGTGTAGATCGATCTTAGAAAAACACGTAGCACCTTGCAACTGATCAAACAAATCATCGATTCGAGGCAAGGGATAACGATTCTTGATTCTCAGCTTATTCAACTCCCTATAGTCGATGCTCATCCGAAACGAACCATCCTTCTTTTTGAGGAAAATGACAGGCGCGCCCCATGGAGAGGTGCTAGGGCGAATAAAGCCTTTATCAAGTAGTTCCTGGAGCTGACTCGAGAGTTCGCGCATTTCAGAAGGAGCGAGACAATACAGTGCTTTAGCAACAGGGTTTGCTCTAGGAATGAGGTCGATTCTGAAATCGATATCACGAGCGGGCGGTAAACTGGGTAGATCGTCGGGAAAAACGTTAGGGAATTCACAAACAACGGGAACGTCTTTCACTTCTGGGCTTCCTTTCTTTTCCTTCTCCGCTACTACGATGTGTGCCAGGAAAGCTTAGTATTCCTTGCGGAGGTACTTGCTAGCCTGGACACACGACATGAGTTTAAGACCTTTCGAAGGAGTTTCGCCATACACACAAAGTTGATCACCATTAGCGAGCGAAAAACGAATCATCTTTTCGAAGCAAACAACTTCAGCACGATTTTCACGAAGAAAATCCATGCCTACTATGATGTCAAAACTACCGAGTTGCATCGGAATAAGATCGATAGGGAAGACGTGATTGTTGAGTTCAAGCGTACAATCACGCAGAACAGAATTGACTGCGACGGTTCTTTCGGTGGCAACTACAACATCGAACGTTGAGGGGAAATGAGCGCGTTTACGATGGCAATCCGATCGGATGGCATTCTGATCGGATGGCCACTCGGTCGGTTGGCCACTCGATCAAGGTGTCCGGCGTGCTGAGTTTTGTCATTTCGATTCGCGTATTGAACGTTGCGATGCAATTCGAATGAGCGGTGCGATAGAATTACCCAATAGTCACACAAATAACCTAAATACTATATCTAACATACAATCACTGTAAATAACTTGCGTTTAGCGTTTGCGATTAGATAGCGATGCGATAGAATTGAGATTGCGATTGCGATTAACACCTCAACATAAACATAACATGCACAAGTAACACATATATTGCACACACACGTAAAACAATATCCATAACACATAATTCGAGTTGCGATTGCGATAGCGATAAGCGATAAGTCGATTAAACCTCGGTTATTAATAGATACTCCACATAATACAACTAAAACAAAATAAATAATAGATTCGGTTATAAGTCAAAGAAGTCAAAACAGTAGTTGAGCAAGGAGTGACAGATCGCAATTAGCAATCTTTTCTTCCTTTGACTTCAATCTTGACTTTGACTTTCCAAAAGCGGGTTGTTACATCCTCCCCTACTTTAGGAAATTTCATCCCGAAATTTAAGATGTAGGCGTAACAAACAGTTGCGGGTACTTCGCCTTCATGTCGCTTTCGAGTTCCCAGGTGAACTCGGCGCCTCGTTTGCCTTCCCAGTTAATCTTTACAATGGGAATGCGTGAGCGTCTGAGTACCTTGGTTTCTCGTCCCACGATCTCGACAGGCTTTTCCACGAAGTGTAATGTTTCGTCCACTTGTAAATCCTCAAGAGGGACATGTAATTCCTGGTCGGCCAAGCACTTTCTGAGGTTCGAAACGTAGAAAGTCGGGTGGACGTTACATGCAAGTGATAGACTCAAGTTTGGATGATGCTCTCCGACGGTGCAACATGGGATGCAAAACATCCCACTTGGGTAACATATGACTATCTTTGGTTCTAGCCAATGACCCTTATAAACGTGGCGCACCACGGAGGCATTCCGCGGAACTATCCTTATTTTAGTTTAGATTAATTTTTTTATATGCTTTCTAGTTTAGTTTTAATTTTCAGGATTAAAACACACTCGGGATGGTGAAGGATACTAAGGGAAGCTTGAACCAACACCCCCTGCACAAAAAACAGAGCCTCCCGACAATTTTTCTTCATTACAGCAAGATCGGCACAGGCCGTGCCCAGCCAACACGGCCCCGTGCTGAAAGGTCTGCAGATAGATGCCCAGTTCAGGTAACTGAACACGCCCTCGTGCCCAGGCTTCTGTTACTTTCTGATAATTGCTGTTACTGGAAACCTGAACACGGGGCCGAGCCCGGACACCACGGGCCTGTGTCCAGATGCCAGTAACATAAAATTTCGTTTTTAACACACTTTTACACATTCAATCAACCTAAAAACTTATTTTTGGGACACATTGAGGACAATGTGTAATTTAAGTGTGGGGGGGGGGGGGGGATGCTAAAACCTTGAATTTTGCAAGTCCTAATTATAAGCCTTACACAAAACTCTATTGGAACAGCTAAACACCCCAAAAAATTTTTAAAAAACTTTTCATTTTTTTTACTTATTTTGGTTTAATTTGGGAATAACAAGTTCTAAAAGGGTTATATTTTTTACAAATTTACAACCGATAGCGTCGTGATAAAAAGAACCAACATAAGAAAATTATGAAACGGCATGACAAATCTAGTTAAAATTTGATTATATATACTTGATCACATAAAAAATCCATTCCCACAAAAAAGTTTTGAGCCTTTATTGAGCATACAAATACACATCTTTAAACTAAGTGCTCATTTTTTGTTTCTTGTGTGAATAACCGCTTGGTTTCTTACGACTCTAGAACTTGCCATGACGATACATTCCCGGTCCTTACCAACTTAAACCCAAGTAAGTAAATGATGGAGGCATTAGGACTAACCCTTTTTTCTTTCAACTCCATTATTATTATTTTTTTTATCACCTACCCATAATCCCCCTAGCTAACCCCTTTAAGCCTAAACCTTTTCATTTCTTAACCCAAAACAAACACCCTTTTACCCACCAAAACCCTTTTTCATTTTAAACCCTTTATTTTAGTAACAAAGCTCGGTTTTCTTGTGACTTCCTTAAATATATATATATATAGAAGAAAAGAAAAATGAAGTTAGCAATAAACAAACAAGGTTCATCAAAAGAAGGCTTGTTTGAATAATACTTCATTAGAATAAAAAGTCACAAAAACAAAATGTTTTACGAAAACCGACGCTTTTTACGCCTTTCGCCCTTTTCTACTAACCACTAACCCAACCACCTAGCTTTAACCCAAGCCTAACCCTTCCCCAAAGTCCTCTTGATACTTGCAAAGGTTTATAGTTAAAAATGAGGAGGATTGATTGCTTGGCAAGCATATGGTAGAAGTAAGTTCCATGCTGCTCTCGAGTGTTTCACAAAAATACATCTTCGGCCGAGTGTTGAGTGATCTCCCGTGAGGTATGTGAACTTGTATATAAATGGAATTTTAAAGAGGCATGTTATGCCCAAATAAATAATTTCTCTTATGTAATGTTTTAAATAAATCATGACGAATAGGATTGTAAATAAAATAAAAATAAAGCCTAATAAAGAATCTTGGAATCCCGACACTCTATGACAAGCCCAAAAACCTTCTCTTCTACCCATTCCATTTGGGTGTGTAAGCCACAAAATAAAGAGTTTTGCTTGAGGACAAGCAAAGATTCAAGTGTGAGGGTATTTGATGTGTGCAAAATGCAACATATAAATTACATCAAATGTGGCATAAAACTAACCATTTTTAGTACTAATGTTGGAAAAAGTGTGTTTTTGTCTTCCTTTTGTATTTTCAGGGTTAAATCAGCTTAAAGGAACAAAAGAAGCAAAAATGCAGCCAAATCTAACAATAATACAAGAAAAGGAATAAACGTGGCATGCCCGACCCCTCGACAGCATCTTCCCAAGCAAAAACAAGACATCAGAAGGCTGAACACGCCCGATGCTCAATGAACACGGGGGCATGCCCAAGTGTCTGCAGAAAAGACAAAGCTGTAGAAGCTTCTATTTCCCAACACGGGGGCGTGGCCAGCGGACACGGGGCCGTGGTCAACGCTAAGATTCGTAGAATCTAGGAAAATCTTGATAGTACAGATACGTTTCTGCACACGCGGTTGTGCCCAGCGGACACGGGGGCGTGGTCAACTAATGCAGACAAACTGCAATTAATGAAGAAAGAGAAGATGGGTGGACACGGGGCTGTGCCCAACTGGCACGGGGCCGTGTCCGGGCTTCTGTGCAGGCTATAAATAGGGGTGCTTGGCTCACTTGCAAACCATCCCTTAGTAAACCACATCTCTCACACTTCACCCACCCACCACCACCATCACAACCCACATCCACCACCATCATCCATCATCCATCATAGAGTGTGTGAGTAGTCTCGGGATCCAAGATTGATCGTAAGAGTTCTTGACAATCAAAGGCCATGTTTGCCTAAGTCTCTTACATCACTTGGTGAAGACAAGCATTTAGTGTAATATTTTTTATTTTTAATCTTTTCGCACTTTTTATTTGGTTATGTATTAATGACTTTAATAACTAGTTTCTTATGTTGAAGGTGAATCTTCCTTATCATTTGTCCGTGGTGTCTTGGCATTATTTTACTGTCTATATAAAATAAAAGATTTTCACCATTCATATCTCCACGGTCTATATGGAGATATATTGGCTACCTAGTTGGGAGTTAAGGGAATGGTTTGGTAAGCGTCTTGCCTTGTTCAGTGTATAGATCCTGCAAGGACCTGGGTCAAGTTTAGTATGACCTCCTTCAATACCCACTGGTATTGGATGGTGGGGGTCTGAACTCCTTGACCCCCTCATATGTAAACTACTATTAAAACTTTAACTCGACTACTTAGGATTGTATCCCTGCTGACTCAAACTACTTAGCCGAGGGTAATGTCACCTTTAAAAGAGGGGCCTACCACAATATGCATTAATAACTTAATTAATTATCTTTCAATAATCCAACCCTTTAGGATTGTATCCTTGCTGACTCAAACTACTGGGTTGAGGGTAACGTCACCTTCAAAAGAGGGGCCTACTACTATAACTAAGATAATCTCTTAAAAAGTGCAAAAGTGTGGTAATAATCAAAGGTTACACTAAAGGCGAGTCGGATCCAAGTGATTCATCTTGTCTATCTGTTTTATTTTTATTTTCAGCATTTTTAGTTAGTTTTATTTTCTTGTTTTAAAACCTTTTTCTAAATTTTTTGTTTGATTAGACGTTGAGGATAAACCGGTACTAAAAGCTCTTGTGTCCTTGGACGACCTCGGTATTTTACCAACACTATACTACGCTCACGATGGGTGCACTTGCCCATATGTGTGTTTAGTGCTAGTAAATATCGTGTTTTAAAATTTTAAAACTTGGCTAAAGTGTTAAAAGGGCTTAAAATATACATTAAAAACTATACAACACTCACGCACATCAATGCCCGGCCACAGTACTTGTAGCGCATGTCCTGGTACATTTTGTCAGCACCGGGATGAATAGAATATCAAGATTTGTGGGCTTCGTCCATCAGAAGTTGTCGTAAGTTGGTACGCTTGGGGATCCAAATTCGGTCCGAATAATGAAAGATACCATTCGATTTATTCTCGAGTTGGGCGCCATCGTTTAGAATCATTTCCTTCTTCAAAGTTCGTTCGATGAAACAAGCATGCTGAGCGTCACGGATAAGGGTTTCGAGATGAAACTGGGCTTGGGAATTACGAACGCTAAGTAAGTAGCTTCGTCGAATGAGAGCATCGGCGACGAAGTTTGCTTTGCCTGGATGGTAACGGATCTCACAGTCATAATCGTTGAGTAGTTCTACCCACCGGCGTTGACGAATATTCAGTTCTTTCTGGTCAAAGATATGCTGTAGGCTCCTATGATCGGTGAAGATCGTACACTTAGTACCGTAAAGGTAGTGTCGCCAAATCTTTAACGCAAAAAACAACTACGCCAAGCTCGAGGTCGTGTGTGGTGTAGTTCTTCTCGTGGATCTTGAGCCGTCGAGAAGCATACGCAATAACCTTATCTCGTTGCATGAGAACACAACCAAGACCAAGGTTCGAGGCATCGCAGTAGACTACGAAATTATTGTTTCCGTCGGGCAGTGAGAGCACAGGAGCATTGCAAAGCATAGCTTTGAGAGCTTGAAAGGCTTCCTCTTGTTTAGTTCCCCAATCAAAAGGTTTGTCCTTATGCGTAAGGGCGGTAAGCGGCACGGTGATCTTAGAAAAACCTTCGATAAAACGGCGATAATAGCCTGCCAGTCCAAGAAAAGAATGGACTTCAGACGGATTCTTGGGTGTAACCCAACTCTTAACAGCTTCGATCTTCATAGGGTCAACGTGGATACCTTGACTATTGACAATGTGACCCAAGAATTGGACCTCCTCCAGCCAGAATTCGCACTTAGAGAATTTGGCGTAGAGACGGTTTCCCTGGAGTAACTCAAGAACCAAACGTAGATGCTACGAGTGTTCGGATTTTGATTTGGAATAGATCAGGATATCGTCCATGAAGACGGCGGGAGCGTTGGTCAAACCAAAAGGCATGACAACGAACTCATAGTGACCATAGCGGGTTCGAAAAACGGTTTTGGGTATATCTTCCTCCTGAATGCGTAATTGGTGATAGCCTGAGCGTTGATCGATCTTAGAAAAACACGTAGCACCTTGTAACTGATTAAACAAATCATTGATTCGAGGCAAGGGATAGCGATTCTTGATTGTCAGCTTATTCAACTCCCTATAGTCGATGCACATCCGAAACGAACCATCCTTCTTTTTGACGAAAAGGACAGGCGCGCCCCATGGAGAGGTGCTAGGGAGAATAAAGCCTTTATCAAGTAGTTCCTGGAGCTGACTCGAGAGTTCGCGCATTTCGAAAGGAGCGAGACGATACGGCGCTTTAGCAACAGGGTTTGCTCCAGGAATGAGGTCGATTATGAAATCGATATCACGAGCGGGCAGTAAACCGGGTAGATCGTCGGGAAAAACGTTAGGGAATTCACAAACAACGGGAACGTCTTTCACTTCTGGGCTTCCTTTCTTTTCCTTCTCCGCTACTACGATGTGTGCCAGGAAAGCTTGGTATTCCTTGCGGAGGTACTTGCTAGCCTGGACACACGACATGAGTTTAAGACCTTTCGAAGAAGTTTCGCCATACACACAAAGTTGATCACCTATAGCGAGCGAAAAACGAATCATCTTTTCGAAGCAAACAACTTCAGCACGATTTTCACGAAGAAAATCCATGCCTACTATGATGTCAAAACTACCCAGTTGCATTGGAATAAGATCGATAGGGAAGACGTGATTATTGAGTTCAAGCGTACAATCACGCAGAACAGAATTGACTGCGACGGTTCTTCCGGTGGCAACTTCAACATCGAACGTCGAGGGGAGATGAGCGCCCTTACGATTGAGGAGTTTTTCGAATTCAAACGATACAAAACAGTTATCTGCTCCAGTATCAAACAAACACGAAGCATATATACCATTCACAAGGAACGTACCATTGACCACATTGTTGTCTACTTGAGCCTGGCGGGCGTTAATGTTGAATGCACGTCCGCGGGCTATTGGTTGTTGTTGCTGTTGCTGACGCTGCTGCTGGGGCTGCTGTTGTTGCGGCTCTTGCTTGACCACTCGGTTCGGGCACATATTCGCGAAGTGGTTGGGATCACCACACGCATAGCAAGCTCTAGCGTTGATCGTGGGTGCAGGAGCCGCTTGATGGCCTTGAGGAGCAGCAAGTAGATCTTGTTGAGCAGGAGCTTGACCTTGTGTTGGAGCGGGGTTTTGGCGTGGACCTGTACGGCAGTTGGCGGTGAAATGGTCGTACATGTTGCAATGCGCACAGTATCTGCAAGCGATTCCCACAGGGTAGTGATAGGTACAAGTAGGGCAAGCCGGGTGAGGACCAGTATACGCATGCTTTGCCGGCGGTGCGTTGGTGACCGGTGCCGCTACTTTGCAGTGTTGAGGTTGCTGTGGTGAAGGAACTGATTGGAGCGGGGCAGCAGTGATCGCACAGTTTTTGTTGTTGGAACTGCTGTTGTTCTTTCTCTTGCGTCTCGAGAGCTTGGATGACTGAGGGGTGGTGGCGGTTTCAGCGGTGGTAGCTTGATGCAGATTCTTGGGAGCTTTATCCCAGTAATCAGACTTGACTCGCTTGTCGTTGATCTCAGCAGCGAGTAGAAAAGTTTCCTCAATTGTCGTAGTCTTTGCAGCTTGAACGAAATCAGCCACGCAATCCGGAAGAGCACGGATATACTTTTTGATTGTGATTTCGGGCGTAGTCACTTGGCTAGGACAGATAATACTGAACTGCTTGAAGCGCACAGTCAAACCAGCGTTGTCACCATCTTTCTGCTTATTGTGCCAGAACTCATCCTCCAGCTTTTGGCGCTCATGGGGAGGGCAGAACTCTTGCATCATCACGTCCCTCAACTCATCCCATGTTAGCCCGTAAGCTGCATCATTTCCGTGCTTGTTTCTCTCGGCCGTCCACCAATCTAGAGCTAGGGATTGGAAGACGCCAGTGGCGTTGAGAGTACGGAGATTGTCGGGACAGCCACTCTGGCACAGGGTGACTTCGATAGAATCAAACCATTGGAACATGGCCGTAGGCCCATCTTCACCGATAAACTCTTTCGGGCCGCAGGCTTTGAACTGCTTGAAGCTAAAGGCAGCTTTAGGAGTATCGGTCCTGGACTCTTCGGAGGACTTGCTTGCATTCTCGTTCAGTTCACTCACGATCTGAGGGATAACTTTGACGATTTGACTTGCGACGAGAGAAGCGAGTCGCTTGTCAGCGTGTTTACGCCTAGCAGCTCGGGAGTGTAGGGATCCAGATGACGACATTGTCTGCAATAGACAGCGTCATAGGACTCAAACACAGTTTCGATTAACCCTTGACTATACTAGGATCTAATGTCATCTAATGATTCACCATAAAGCTCGGGAACACATCAATCATATAAGCACACAAACACATAAGCACATAATCACGTAGGGCACAGAAACACGTAGGCACGTAAGGCACAGAAGCACATAAGGCAGTCAGAACACAGAAACCATTATATATGTTGCACGTATTCACCTATCCTTCACAGCGCGTATAGAGATTAAGTATAGCGACTGCGATTGAGTAGCATAGCGAGTAGTATAGCACGCGATTTTCCATAGGCAGTAACGATTTGTTAGCGTATTGAGATAGATGTGCAGTGCGAGTGGTGCGTGTTGATCAAAGCGAGTAGCGAAAAGCTTATAAACCACCAAAATCGAAACGCATGAACAGGTAAACCACACAAAACACATAAAATCGATAAATCACAGAGTTAGCTGCTGCGGTTTCCAGAATTGAAACACATAAAATCGAGGATAGGTCGTCTTGGGTGTGTGTAGAGATTGACTACCCAAAGTGGTTCGACTATTCTCAAGGACCTTAAGTCAGCACTTTGGCTTTCTGGACCGTGCTCTCGCTTCAATTCGAGCGATCGGCACGCATCCTTCCAGTTAGAGTGTGACCCAAGTCGTTGGAGTCCGTCGAGACTTTGGTGAGAGTTTTGTAAAACCTCATTAGAGAATAGAACGAGTCATCAAGGTTCGGGTTTCACCCCTAACTTAGCAACTATGTTCCTGCTTGTGTGATGAAATCACGAGATAGTTAAAGAGATACGTGTCGAAGTATGGATTTCACTCCTATTTCAAAGCAATTTCTCATGTTTATAGTAAAAATAGCAATTCGAACGAGTAATCTGGTCGAGAGTTTGCGGTTTTCACACCTAATCTTAACCAGATCATTCGTTTGTGTGTGTGTGATCAGCCTTAGGAAAGGCTGACCTTGCGCGGAACTGTAGTATCCGGTGTTCGCGCAAGTTTGTAGTGTATAGCGAGTGCGAGCGAATAAGCTCGTACAAAACCCCTACCGGGCATGCACAAGTCGGTCTGTTGGTACTTAGACTATAGACTAGGTCCTTAACAACCCCTGAGTGAATAGGTGCTGAGTCCAAACTATAATACTATCGTTGCTAAGGCATGTACACAGCAATCAATGTGTAAACATAACAAACAGGCATTCATCGAGTCACGTATAACATGCATTAGAGGTCAGCGTATAAATAGTGTTTACGTTGTGTGTTCGATGTGATTTAGAATAAGTAACGTATGTAACACCCAAAAGTGCATAAAGCAAAAAGGGATCGAGTATACTCACAGCGATGAAAGTATGGATTGAAGGGAACGCTAGATTGATTAAACTGAACAGTTAACGATAACATAAGCGAAGAGCGGTGCGTGAAGCGGTGAAAGTGTCCAAGTGTCGAACAGTAATCCGATCGGATGGCAATCCGATCGGATGCTCATTCGATCGGATGTCAATCCATTCGGATGGTCATCCGGCCGGATGGCCATTCGGTCGGATTGACATTCGTTTGGTAAGGATGTGTTTGTGTGTGATGGCTTTGAAGTTTTCGTTGTAGCATTTTGAAAATAGAGAAGTATCTCTACCCTTCAGGTCGATCGATCGAACGACAGTTCGATCGGATGGCAATCCGATCGGTTGGTAATCCGTTAGCTACTAATGATCTTTGAAAATTATAAAATGATTAAGTGTCGAAGTCCCAAATGTCACACGGTCAGATGATCGTTCGATCGGATGGCTATCCGATCGGACAGTAATCCGTTCGACATCCAGAACCTTGAAAGTTTGAATGAGAAGTTTAAGTGTGGGACCAAGTGCAAGCCGATCGGATGGCTGTCCGATAGGATGGCAATCCGATTGGACGGTAATCCGTCCCAACGGTCTGATCGTCTTGGCACTTGATTATTTTGAAGGTTTTGCAGTTTTGATCGAGACGTTTCGACATCGTGCTAAACAACAGAAACCCCATCTTGACCCAAGTGACCCGATCGAACAGGAACCACCCTAGTCCGACCAGTTCATTATTCGAGTTGTGTTTAACCCGAAATCAGTTGTCTCTTGGATAGAATTCAGATCTTGAACTGACTCATCACTAAGAAAGAGTAGAAGATCAGAACGAGCTCCGATTCTATCGGTTTTGAGTGCATTGAGTGTAAAAGAGTTGAAAGAAAGTTGGAAAACCTTCTTTCAATCCTTTTAACCATGACTATGTGTAGATCTATGTGAAAACATTGTTAAATCTTATGGAAATCCTTCAGATCTAAGTTGTTCTTGGTGGAATGAAGCCAAACATTGAAGTTCATAAGAACTCCATGATGACATCACCCTAGAACACCTCAATCCGGTGATTTCACGGTTAAAAGTTAAGATTCAAAGGTGAAAATGATGAAGAACTGCGTGTAGATCATAGAAGTACAAGATTTAGGTTGGAAACTTACAAGAATCACGAGAAATCGAGAGAAAGAGAGCTTGAGTGCAGCTGGTTCGAGTGAGGAGCTGTCACATCACAAATGATGTGACAGGGAGGTATTTATAGGGTTTCCCAAAAAAGGAAGTGCTGAAGTGTCGAATGGGTCACCGATCGGATGGCTGTCCGATCGGATGGCAATCCGATCGGATGGCCACTCGGTCGGTTGGCCACTCGATCAAGGTGTCCGGCGTGCTGAGTTTTGTCGTTTCGATTCGCGTGTTGAACGTTGCGATGCGATTCGAGTGAGCGGTACGATAGAATTACCCAATAGTCACACAAATAACCTAAATACTATATCTAACATACAATCACTGTAAATAACTTGCGTTTAGCGTTTGCGATTAGATAGCGATGCGATAGAATTGCGATTGCGATTAACACCTCAACATAAACATAACATGCACAAGTAACACATATATTGCACACACACGTAAAACAATATCCAGAACACATAATTCGAGTTGCGATTGCGATAGCGATAAGTCGATTAAACCTCAGTTATTAATAGATACTCCACATAATACAACTAAAACAAAATAAATAATTGATTCGGTTACAAGTCAAAGAAGTCAAAACAGTAGTTGAGCAAGGAGTGACAGATCGCAATTAGCAATCTTTTCTTCCTTTGACTTCAATCTTGACTTTGACTTTCCAAAAGCGGGTTGTTACAATACACACTTAAATTTGTATTCTTATTGTATTGTATTTCATTATTCATGATGTTGTATTTACTTCAAATTCTTGTAATTGATTCTATAGAAATGAAATGAAATTTACTATTTAAATACTTTTCACAATTATTAGTGTTATGATGTCTCGAGCAATCTATTTCGTCTCACTCCGATGTTTCCGCCATTGGTTGGGGTGTGACATAGGAACAGATGGATTGCATCCGCGCGAATCAACCACATGTCCATCCGTGCGGATGGACTTATAACAACAACTGAACCTATAGGGACGAATGGGCTATTAACGGACGAATCATGTATGTCCATTCGCACGGATGGACTCTATTCGTGTGAATGGACTTTTCTTCACAAAATCTTGTCCGTTTTCACACGATTCTATACAATATTCAACACACGCTTTATCTAGTCTATTCGCACAGTGGCGGACATACGGAATATGCACCAACAATGGACAGAGTAATCGAAGGGATTTTTGTTGAAGAGAGATAACAATATGAGGCAGTTGTGATTTGAATAAAATAAATAAAGGATGTAATTAAGACCTAGCGGTTATTATTATACCTAGGGAGAAAATAAAAGCCACCACCTGCAAAACTATAATTAGTCACATCAACTGTCACTTCAAAATTCAAATCTGGAAGTTCTACCGCCCAAAACCTTGAAGCGGTAACCCTTCAAGCCTTGAAATCTTTGAGCAGTAAAAATGTTGTACAAAAGTCAGAAGCATTCGAGCTTCCACCCCCAAATACCTCTGACTTGGGGGGCTGATGACGTGGTCAGAGTGCAGCATAGCTTAAAAGGTTGAAAGCCAAAAGGGTTCGAAAGCGAGTAGCTGTCATAAGCAGCAAAAGGAATGAAGCAATGATCAGTCACATCACGCTTTACGTGTGGACTCTCCCATCCAACAGCATTCGGTGCATGTGGGAGAACAGACTCTATTATCCGCAGGTTAAAAGCCTTCCATTAACCAAAATGGGCAAGTCATCCACTGCAGTCACGGATCAAAGGTTTCTTCTTATAGAGGATCCATTCTTCTATAAATGACAGACTATCTGAGGTCAGATGTTACACTCCACATTCTCTTCTCTCCATCTAGATTGTATACTTTGCACAATCTTTTCTTCACTTCAAACTTCAAATAACAATAATACATAAATAACATAAATAATCTGGGTTGAAGATCCTTTAATCCAGGATTCAAGAACAATAACACCTTGATCCAACCCCACGTACTGCAAACGTGAGGGGACCTCACGACCTGCGTTAGGCAAACCGAAACCGTTGAACCCTTTAACCTAGCATGTCCTGTCACTATCATTGGTCTCATATTTGTTGTAGCAACAGGTACTAATGGAGTATTGGCAGTATAATGTCTGTATTCATTACAATAACTAGTTTATTCATGTTCATTAACCGTTTTGTTAATTTTTTTTTATAGTTTTACACTAATCAATTGATATGTTCACATTACTAATTTGTTTGTTTTATATGTTATTGAAATGCATAAAAGTTCACAAAACTAAAATGATCAAAGTGATGAGAGGTGGATACTTTTTACATTCTTGGGAAGCATTGTTGAAGGTTACTTAAACTGTAACATCGACTGGATGACCAAAAAAGTTGTTAGAACATGGTCAGGGATCGTTCTATAGATAATAAGATGGCAAGAACAATCTATAGTTACTTGGTTTGTTTTTGTGAGGCATGAGTTGTGACGTAGAGTATTCACCCTAGAGTGAACAGAAAGGTTTGCTAAGTATGAGCAAGTATAGTTAGGCCTTGGGTGTACTCTAACATCCGGGGCGTTAAGGATGACATGGCATGTTAACTGGCGTTTCACCCCACTCCCTCCTTATGTTAAGGGGCGTTAAAATGCTTATTTGTTAACATGTTAACGGGGTGTTAAGAGACTGAATTAATTCTATTTCCTTTTTTGGACCAAAAAAAAACCACTAAAAAATAGTCTAAGATGGAGTTACCAGGATCAAACCATTTCCTTGAGGTGAGGGAAGTGAAATAAGGGAAAGTGGTTGATGTGACACCTATGTGGAGTTAAGGATGATTAAAGTATACCCCAAGAACCTTTCCGGAATTGCTTCAAAGGGATTATCGGTAATGGAGAGGAAGTCAAGTTTTGGCTGGATCCGTGGCTCGTTCTCGAGCCATTGAAAAACAAATTTCCAAACCTTTTTAGGATGGAATCAAACAAAAAGTGCAAGGTCAATGACAGGATTCAAAGGCAGGGGTCCGAGACGTTATTCGTATGGGACTGGAAAGATCAGTTGCTGGCTTCTGATGCGGCGGATCTCCATTCTTTGCTCCTCCTTATCGCTGAAATCAGGACGGTTAATACTCCGGATCGGTGGACATGGTCGGGGGGAGTTTCAGGAGAGTTCTCGGTGAAGGCTGTCAAAAAGCTTCTAACACTCGGGACGGATGTTAGTAACAGGTTTGTTTTGAGCTGGTGCAAATGGTTACCGCTTAAATGCAAAATTTTTGCTTGGCGTTCGGAGATGAACAAGATCCCAACGTGGGTAGCGTTGAGAAATAGGAATATTCAGATCGAAGATGTTTCATGCCCCCTTTGTAACTTCGGAGATGAAACTGTGGAGCACCTTTTCACGTCATGTTTTGTGGCGGCAATGGTTTGGCAACACGTGAGCTCGTGGTGTAAGGTCCCTAGCATAGTGGTGTTCTCGTTTTAGGATCTTTTGGAGCATCATAATTTGGCTGGCATGTCGGATATCAAGAAGGAGGCTTTGCAAGGTATCATTATTATAGGTTGTTGGAGCACCTGGAAGGCTAGGAACGAGCTGAAGTTCGAGAACAAACCGGCTAAACTGGAGAATATTTTCAACGAGATTAAGGCGTTAAGTTTCTTGTGGTTTTCCAATAGGTCGAAGTATAAAGAGGTAGTTTGGGATAATTGGTGTAAATTCGATTTGATGTAATTATTGTCTGTTTGTTTGTGTTGTTCGGTGCCGGCCTGTTTTGTGGTCGGTGAGTTCTAATGAAGAATACCTTAAAAAAAAAAAAAAAAAAAAAAAAAAAAAAACGCCTTATTGGTTAAAGTAGGAGTGATGAATGAATGTTATTACATGCCAGGGTTATTATTTATAGCCTTGGTTGAAGCGGTTGAAGCATTTATGATACGTAATCCAGAATATACAAGCTTCAACAGACTCAATAATTAAGGAAGATATTGTCGCACGTATGGATTCATATTGTTGTGATGTGTTAGGCCGTATTTGAGTTTGTTGAAAGAGACGACACGTGACTTGAAACTTTTGCTTTAATAGCTTATCCTTGAATTTTTTTTCTTTAGCAATTTTTAAATAAGAAACTATAAAACTTTTGCTTTAATAAATTAGATTTAAAATTCAAAGAAAAACAACCACCATTAACAAATATTAAAAAATAGGAAAATTGGATTCAATAATCTAAACCATGACTCATTGGCCTGTAACAATTCGTGTTCTTTCACTTACGTTGACAAAGAACAATATCACTTGCATAATCATATCATAGATTTACACTCGATTTCGCTCACAAGGAAGATACGTGCCCCCATTTCGCTCATAATCATATCAATGTTAGCGAATTAGGGTGGAAATCAAATGTAAAACCATCATAATTATACGAGTGGGTTTGCCCTTGTCAACAAAAGTAAAAGTTCGAAGTGTCATTGGTTAAGTTGTCAGTATGGAATATTATTCGCCAGTTAGTCATTCTCCCGGACACGAACCAAAACAAAAGCATGAACAATTCATTTTACATTAGCACAAATTACAGTTATTTATAGTTACATCAACAACTAAAAGCTGACATCATATGCGCATCAAAGGCATTGGTAAATGAAAAGAAAAAAAAAATCAAATTCCTGCACTTGTATTCCCTAACCCTTTCAAATCCCGATTTTAAAACCAAGGGGGATAACAGAAATATAGGTAATTCGGTTATTATAACATATGGGACTGCACTTAAAAAACCGAAAATATGCAATTTAAATGGCAGTGTTGAGATGCTAAAGAAACTTATCAGGGTAAGGTATGATTCCCAAGTCCCATAGATTCAGCAATTTCTCTTGACGACATGGTGTCTGCTTGCTCCTGCTCATTGCGGAAAAACAAAATGTACGTCATTCAATCACTATGGTTGATTTTATAAATTCAACTTTAGTCATGTTCTATCTTTTTAGTTTCAAAATCTTCAGGTTTAATATTTTTTTAATCTACGTAAGACCGTGGGGTATGGTGGGCATGGGTTGGGGCTTTGGTTGACACGTGTCTTGGGGTATAATTTCAAATCCAAACGCACGCCCATGGGGTATGGTGGGGGCTTGGGTTGGGGGCATCAGTTTGGTTTGGCCATTGAGAGCATGCCATGTCACCTTGCTAGCCCGCCCCACGCCCGGGCTGAAACCCACACCAAAGGGGCCACGCCCAAACCCAAGCCCACCCGGGGTGGTGGCTTGGGCGTTTTCCCCCAACCTACGCCCAAACCCCCGCCCCATACCCCATGGTCTAAGCAACAAGAAGCCTTGCAAAACTAGTTCGGATCAATAAAATCTGAAACATAGAAGCGTGACTGGGATACCTGAAGCCGATGCAGCAGATACATCATAAAGAGGTGCACGAATACCTGCGTATCATTATAAGTTATCTCCAAAACAATCACAACATGGTAAAAAAAGGGTGGAATTTGATTATTTTGTTATTTAAACAATTTTTTCTTCTTATTTTGTAGATCACCAATTCCCCATAAAGAGGACAGGATATCCTTAAAGAAGACGAAATCTAGAGATGAAATATATATTAAAAAAAGCAAGAGGCAATTTCATATATACCGAATACCCCCAAAAACTTGCATTTAAATATGCCAAAAAAATCATATCAAACATACCCATTCAAAATACTTAAAATTTCATATTTACCCATTTATCAAATACAGCTTATGATATGACCATTACACCCTTTTGTTTCTCCTTACGCTCCAAAATCTCACATCCTAATGCAAGTTTTAAGGGAAGGGTATAAATGTCATAAGTTTGTAAATGGGTACATTCTATATTATGATTTTTTGTTGGGTAAATATCGCATCATACCAAGATTTAAGAGTGGTATATGTAACTATTCCAAAAAGCAACACAAAAAAGCGGGAACAATGTTGTTACCATGTAAAAGACGAGGAAAATTCGTGCAAAAGGATATCGCCATAGAAACCTCATAGCCCTGACGGCACCAGAGTCTAAAATTTTTGCAGCCTTCTGAAGCTGAAATTGTATCGTATATGTATTAATTAAAATGAGCAAGAAGTAATGAAAAGAAAGGGTATCAATGGTAATGGAACTAAGTTACCTGTATGCTTGCTCCAACCAAGTGGCGGTGATGAAAGGGGAGAGGCCTGCAATTTATTATTTTTTCAAGCATTCAATTTTTTTTTTAATATTTAGGTGAAAAGAAACAGGATTACGTTAAATGAAAGGACATTTGTATTATGATCATGCATCAAAACATAAAGTGGAATAAACTGTATTTACATTCACTTGACGGCTTATGAGGAAAAAGAAAAGGCAGTTTTTACTAAGGGTGCTAAACGGGTCGTGTTCAAGGGTTCACCCGAACCCGAAAAGTTTAGACGAACCCGAAAATCGTGTCATACATATGAACCCAAACACAACCCGAATATTCACGGGTTGACCCGAAGATGACCCGTTCAACCCGATTTTTTTTTTCGCAAATTAATATATTAAAATTAAATTTTTACTACAAAAAAAAAAACAAATGTATACAATACAATTTTTTTTACAGTAAAAGACATGCCGCACGAATTTCACACATGTAATCAAGTTACACTTCTTCAATGTGAAACACTTGATTTGCATCACCATTTGCTAATTGGAAATATAATGTCGATAAACAGGAACACTTACACTCTGGTAGAACAAATAGACAATGATTTTAATATGTTCATAAAAAAGGAAGAGGAAAGCAACATACTCAAGGGCTTTCATGTCGGTGTCTTCTTCCCGTTCCCAACTTGCTGATGCGCGTCGAGGGACTCTGCTTCTTTCCACTTCTACCTGGTCAACAGGTCAAAGTTTCTTAAAGTCTTTCTAACACATACAACCTCTTAAATTGTTAGTATTTCATTGTTAGGCATGATTAAAGCATTTATTACTTTAATTAGCTTGAAACGGAGAACAAAGTGTTTCAGGGGCCAATCCAGCACATGTGTTATGCTAGAAGTGATTTGTTTCAACTCGTTTTGAATCAAATCCTTTTTGACATGTTACCCAACCGCCTGACCCGCCCATCATATTCACCTTCGCATATATAAAAATATACGCAATGAATAGAAACACTAATGAACCTGAGCTTCTTTAATACGCTTCATCTCCTTTTCTAATTGGAACTCTGCTGCCGCCTTTTCGCTTGTCATCGCTTCCAACTGTGTTTGCTTGTAATACTGATCATGCATATTGTCAAAGCAAGTCATCATTTATAAAGCGAATATTCATCACCGGGAGACTACAACTGTTAACTTACCAACAAATCCGTAAGTTCCCGGTACCGTTTCTCCAGCTCCATATGTTCCTGCACAGTAGCACTATCAATCTAATTTGTCGTCACATGCCAAAAAAAATATATCTGAATAAGTAAAATATGTTGCACCAACAAAAGATAAAAAAGAAAGCCAAGAAAATCAGAAGTCATTTTTGTATTTATTCGGTTGTCTCTATATGTATGATTTCATTATATAAAGCTCTTGATCTTAAGCTGACAAATACATATGCACTTTCGACGAAAAGACATAATTGCCTCCAAGGTTCAAACTTGACAAAAAAGTCCCTAAAGTTTCTAAATTGACATTTACACTCCTCACACTTTTTAAAAACTTTATAAAATGTCGTTTTCACCCCACTTGTGTCAGTATAAATTTACGTTTCAACGTAAACGATACAAATTCACGTTTCGAACTAATTTCTAATACCTGGCGTGAATAATGCTCCGCATCCCTTTTCATGGCAGCCATTTCCACTCTCATTTTTTGAACTTCAGCCTGCAATATCCAATCAGCAATTTGTTATTCATTTTGGAATTTACTGAATATCAAACATTAAAACTTGAGATTAGATTCTGAGGAAAAATGCACCCGGGGGTGCTAAAAGTAAAATCCCAGAGAAACTTGCCTCCATAGAAGACAGCTTTCTCTCAGCATCTCTCTGGCTTTGACGAGCACGTTCCACTTCTTCTTGCCAAGCTTGCATCTACACATTCAGGGCTTGATGTTCACATGTGGATAGGTTACAATTACCGAGTTTATATGATGCACTAGCTTCAGATAACTATAATTATGCAATGATTAGCAAACTTAAGCAAAAGTATTTCAAGTGTTATCAACTAACAATTCCTCCAAAAATCCAGTCTTGCATTATAAACTTTGTTGCTGAAGCCAATCTGTGATAGCAGAGTTTGAAACATTGTCGTCTTATACTCATGAGCCAAAGAGCTCAACAAGAGTAAGGTAAACAAAATCTCCGCACGAAAACTGAGAGCGATATATGCTGTTTTTAGTAAAAAGATAGTTTGAGAAAATGGATTTTCAAGGTACCCTCATAAACGATATTGGCAACAGTCAAAATTGCATGAAAATAACATTCTTCTCGTCTTCTTGAATATTATCACCTTGCTTGTATAGAAAGAAGAGGAAGTGAAACCCAAAGGCCGAAACTCAAAAGAGCTTTCACAAAATATATTCTTTAAATTATGCTACTACCTGAATTACTTGATTGGCATCTTCTGGAGACTTCTTCTGGCCCCGGCGAGCACGAGCTTCCATATCTTGCAGTTCTTGAGTTAAACTGGAACATTCAACCTGATAGTAGATGATCTTGCTAAATATAGTAGAAAAAGGTTCATGTGAAAAACCTTAAAAAAAGCTTTTTGATTACCTCAAGTAGTGCCACCTTCTGCTCAAGTTCTACCGCTTTTGCAGTCCTCTCGTCAGCAGATCGCTAATACATAAACCAGTTACAAAAAAATGGTTATGACAAACATAAGTAGCAGACATTAGATATCTTTACACAGACAACATAACAAGTAGCAGGCACCAAAATATATTATTATATCATAGTAAGCAAGTACAACGCACTTAATAGAGGTTGAAATTTCAACCCGTGTACTATTCAGTGGGTTGATTTGGGGGATGTTTTTACCTTTTTTGGGTCACATGCGTAAAGTGATGCATGTATATATAAAAGGAACGTAGTGCAAGACAGACAACCATGAAAACTGCATAACCGTTTGTACGTAGTGCAAGACAGACATAGTGGAAGAGAGAAAGAGAGGTGTGGTTATGCTGTTACATAACCATCTTACGTATCAGAGTTTAATCAATATGTAAGTGTGTTTATGCTTTAATGCGGTTCTTGTAGTTCTCTTCTTTTTGTGCAAAAAATCTCCTAAATCATTTTAATTAAAATAAATTACTATTACTGAAAGAATATTTTTTTTGTGATTATATTTTACACAATAATTACTGATTAACAAATTAAAATTTCGAACAAAAGTTATACGGTTAGGATACCTGGAGCTTGGCTAAGGCTGTGGATGCATCAAGAGCTCGGTGTTCTAGTTCGACTTCCCGTTCCATTGCAGCCTATTATTATGAATAATTATAACATAAGCTGAAAACATCAATGAAAGGATAGAAGATTGTAAAAAGAAAAAAACAGTGAAGTTGATCCAAACCATCTTGGTAGCATTGTGTGCAGCACGTTCTTCTTCTGCTCTTCGTTCTGCAGATGCAAGCTCCTCTTTTAAAGCCTACACAATCACATAGACACATAGTACACCACAAAAACAATTAGTATATCTCACTTTACGACTTCAACCGGTTTCTTACTTGCATCATCCTTGTTTCGGTCAGCTCTCTATTCCTCATTATCGACTCCATGTTTGCCTGGTAAAATGTAATACATTTGTGATTTGTCATATAATAAGCTTAAAGACAAAAGTTATACAAAGGAGACAGTTATGAGTTATCAACAGTTTAATTTCGTGGTGATTGCAAAATAAGGCATGTCAAAATAATCAAGCGTAACAAGAAGCAAGTATGATGAAGAGAGCACAAAATCATGATACAAAATGCTGCTGGGAATTCAAGAGGTCACTAGAGAGTCCGATGAGGAGAAACTCTAACATGGAATTCGCGGGTTTAGGTTTAGTCTAGACTGATTCGGGTCAGTTTCAAGTTGAACGCGTGAACCCATTTAGCTAAACGGGTTGGGTTCGTGTCAAACTCGGCGGGGTGACCCGTTTAACCCATTTATATCATACTTTAATTTTTTTTCAAAATGTGTTTTAATGCCATAAGTTAAACTGGGTGGGTATTTTCTACAATAATTATATCAAAAGAGAAATTGATTTAAGATTTTATAATTAAAATGTAATTATATTACATACATTTGTATTCTTTTATTGTAAAATTTTATTTTGAAAATATTTATGTGCGAAAAAAAAAACAAAAAATTTGGGTCAAACGGGTCGCGTTCGGGTTAACCCCCGTGAATATTCGTGTCGGCTTCGGGTTCATGTGTCTGACACGATTTTCGGCTTCAAGTCGTGTTCGGGTTCGTGTAAAATTTACGGGTTTAGGTCAGACCCAGAAATCCGTGAATACGACCTGTTTAGCACCCCTAGTTGCCTGTATGATATCAATCAAGGGGAACTCCTAGAAGTCCGAAAAGGGCTCATGATCAATTAAAAAAAGTAGAAATTTTAAACTCCAGAAACAAAAACATAAAAGGTAGCTGCAAGAGTAAGATGTAAACTTGCATTCTTATTGGGAATGCATAAACCTGCAATGATGACAAATTTCCTTCAGATAAAGCAGCCTGCTTTTTAAGTGTGTCCATGGAACTGGAAAGTGCCTCGATTTCTGCATTCTTTGCACCCAAGGCCTCCAACATACTCGACTCCACTCTGTTCACTTCCTCCTTTGATAAAGACAGTTCTTTTTGCAATTGTTGTATGCGCGCCTCGTATGATTTACTTAGCTCTCTCTGTTAAAAAGTAGAATAGATCACATTTCTTCGATTTATATATAACTAGTATTTGTCGAAACTTAAAGTAACTCAAACTTGCACCGTTAAATATTTGACCCGACTCGTTTTCGAACAAAGTTTATGTCAAAACATAAACCAACTAAAAACGCACATGAAAATAAGCACAAAAACCTGTGATATTTGACTTGACTCATTACCGAGAAAAATTACGTTGAAATGTAAACCAACTTGGATTTATAACGAAACGTGCTTAAAAATAAGCACGTAAGAAAGTAGTATTTTTTTTTGTGTCGCGTTGCGGTGGAATCGAAACGTAAAGTAACTCGAATTTATACCGCCTAGTGAAAACGTATTATATTTGACCCGACTCGTTTCCGAACAAAACGCAGACCAACCAAAAACGTACATAAAAATAAGCACAAAAAGAAGAAAAAAAACTATGAGTTGATGGCATTGTTGTAAATTTAGCAAAGAAAAGCAATAAAAAATAGAGGTTGTGTCTTAGATACTATTCCTAAGGCACCCTCTTTTGTTATATTAATAATTTTTAAATAGTTGAGGGGGTTTAAGTGGCAATGCTAAAAGTTGAAGGGTTAAATACACAAAAAGAAGAAAAAACCCATGAGTTGAGGGCATTGTTGTAAATTTAGCAGAGAAAAACAATAAAAAATAGAGGTTGTGTCTTAGATACTATTCCTAAGGCACCCTCTTTTGTTATATTAATTAATTAATTAATTAATTAATTAATTAATAATAATAATAATAATAATAATAATAATAATAATAATAATAATAATAATAATATAATATCATAATGTGGGACCATAAATGCGTCCACACTGTACCTCTGCTACAAGAAGTTCCTCCAATTGTGCATTTTCTGATTTGTATTCTTGAAGGCGTGATGAAAGCCCAGCACAAACCTATAGAATGCACCACAAGCATTATCTTCACACTCTTTGGTTTCGTAATTCTAGCTATTGTTTTTTCATAAGAGAAACTAACCTCATTACACATGCATTCATATAGAAACAACACTATTACCATTATATTGGTAGACAAACGATACCCTATATACACCATAAGATGACATAGACTTATAGTCTTACCCGTGCCAACCTAGCCTCTTTTGACTGGCCAGTAGTCTTTGAACTTTCAAGCAGCCCCTTCGCCTATTGAACAAAAAAAGTCAATAAAAACCTCGTATGTCATGCACCCAACATGATAGACACGGCAGTTGGAGGGGAGGTAAACTGGTCAAACTAGGTCCGAGTTAAGAAAAGGTAATCTTTGGTATGGCTGTATGGGTTGGGTTTGGCACTTTTTTGTCAAAAAAATTATTTATAAAGTACACGGATGGTCCCTGTGGTTTACCAAATTTTGGATTTGGTCCCTAACTTTTCAAAAGTACACATATGGTCCCTATGGTTTGCACTTTGTAACGCATTTAGTCCCCAGCTTTTCCAAAAAGTACATGAATGGTCCATGTGGTTTGCACTTTGTAACACATTTAGTCCCTAACTTGGACATGCTAAAACCTTTAGATTTGTTGGCTGGGGACCAAACGCGTTACAAAGTGCAACTGCAAACCACAAGAACCATCCGTGTACTTTTGGAAATCTAGGGACCAAATCCAAAATTTTGGTAAACCACAAGGACCATCCGTTCACTTTACTCGTATTTATAAGATACTTATGATTACAAAAGTTATATTACTTCAATTAGAATCAATGTTTTCAAGACCGGACCGAACGTTGAACCGGTCTATTTACCGGTCCACTGGTCGGGCCCGTCGAACCGCTCATATCGGATGTAAGAATCGGGTTATGCCGTAAATATTATAAAAATAAATAGGGTAAAACAGAAAAAATTAAATCAAAATCCGGTTCAACCCTTAAAAAATCCGGTCCGACCACCCGCTTTTCCGGTTCGACTCAAAACCGGTCTGAAGGGTGAACCAGACCGATCAGACCCCTAGTTCCGGGTCCGGTTTTCAAAACATTGATTAGAATTTAATCTTTTAAAGAAAATGATTTAGAAGATTTTATGTGTTAAACCACACTTGAGGTGGGCTTCGACCAGTTTGACCCATTTTATCAGTCTCCAATTAAGCTAACACTTTTTTACCGTTTTAACAAAGAATTTAAAAAATACGGTGCCAGTTTACCTCATCAAGCTGATCTTCCACTTTCTTAATGGAACCAGGCTGATCTCGTACTTTCATCGGCTGATCTTGTACTTTCTTCATGGAATCAGGCTGATCTTTCACTTTGTTTTGGGAACCAGGATCATCTTGTATTTTCTTTGGGGATTCAAGTTGATCTTGTACTTTCTTTGGGGAAGTTACAAGTTTGTTTTCATCTAGCTCATGTTCAATTTTGATGTTACTAACTTTTGGTGAATTAACTTTTGAAGGTGTATCTGAATCTAACGATTGAGATCCCTCTGTGTTGATCACTATCGCACTGCCTTTATCTTTCAATACGACATCTTGACTGGTATCAGTGGTATGATTTTTGTCGGCTTCACTCTCTTCAAATGTTACCTGTGCTGACAAGACCTCCTCACCAAGATTTGAAGAATCCGGATTAACATGATTACCGTTGAAGATTGGTGGAGCAGCCTCTTGATTGATATTTTCGGTTGCTGTATCTTCATCATGCACAGGAACATCTGATTTGGATATATCGTTATTAACTTTGTGTTGCTCCTCGTTAGTTGTAATCCCGTGATTATCAGTCGAAGCAGTAGGTAAATCTTTATCAGATGAGACTTTTGACAATGATGCACCGGAGGTAGTTCTATTTAATGAAGTATCAACCTTTGCAGGTGTTTCATTTGAAGATTTATCCTTTGTAGTCTGCAAATAGTGTAATTTTAGACCACTTGCAAAACAGAATACTCGCATGTGTGTGTATATAAATCCCACAGGAAACATCTAGAATACCTTTGCTTTTAACTTTTTACTCTTTGCTTTAGATCCTTGTCCATTGGAAGCTTAACGGTGCACAACCGGAAAATCATGAAAAAAGAAATAAATAAGTCATAACCATGTATATATCAGAAGTAGAGGCTACAAAGTGTGCAAATACTGTTGTATAATCCCTTTGATAAAATATAAAAAAATATGTTACATAATACTGATACCATAGTTGTGTAACATCCTTTGTAGAGATCAATAACTCATTTCATAGTTAATTCCATATTTTTGCTAACATAGAACATAAAAACATTTTTAAACAAAAACACTGCACACAGCCTGGAGAGACTGTCGTGTATACATCATACAAGCACATGTAAAATATTCATTTTTAAATGTCAAGCATTATCCAGAGATACGGTTACTAACCTGGTGGCTGTGAATCTGGTTGTTCATCTCCAACTACAAGCTTTGCCCTCCGATCTACAACTTCAAACAGATCTGTGCAACACATACCAGAAGTTTTGCGAGTCTTAAAAAATTTCAAGATCATAGAATCCCATATAATGGGACAAGTAGGCATGTATTATCCTAACATACTACTTCACTATAGTATGTATAACTAATATATGTGTGCCCACAAATTTAAAAAAAAAAAAACTACTGTAAAACATATAGTTATGTATTGATTGATGACCAAAAAGCTAATATCAAAAGCAAGATGCGATAAATTTGATGACAGCAGCATATACCAAGCATAAAAGCTGTATTTATCAAATAAGATCTAACTACCTAAAAGGTTTTAGAGGATAAAGACAGAAACAGCAGAAAAATAAACCCTGGTACCAAAGAGTAAAGAGATGCCAAGAAGCACAAGCTTTCATTTAAAACTCGGCTCACATTATACAACTGCAGAATGAGGCACATGATACAATTTTAACAAGGGTCAAAAGTTGACTTTACTATAGGTGGTGTGCTGGCCCTTAATCATGATGAGAAGGACATGCCGTTTTTACTGGAAAACAAAGTCATATGACTCATACTGCAGAAGGAGATGAAAGCTTCCCTTTGCCCTATTATAGGGCACTAATGTTGACACTTGACATATAAAGGTATTTAGGTTTCTTTAGAGCATATCATCTCAAATATTTCATCAATCGATACAGAAACTAAACTTATGAGTAGCACAACAGTAAAAATTGTGATAATAACAATAAATTAGCAGATGACTTTTCAATCTACCCTCATGAGAGAAAGCTCGTCTGCTTCTATTTTATTGACCCGACAAGTCGCATTCTACTCTAAGACCGTTACAGTGTGACTCATGTATCTTCTAAAAAATACTTCTTTTAGAACAGCTAACTCACACACCCGCTAATCCTACTCCTAAATCTACACCTTTTTTACCACCACGGGACTCGAATCCTCAACCTCATGGGGAGAGAACCACTAGGCTACAAGCAATGAATTCATCAATGTTCAAAGTAAATTTTCTATCCTAAGGTTCTTACTTTGATTTTCAGGATCTTACTTTAGAAAAATTTCATAAGCACCTGCAGCCTAAACGCTGACTTCTAGTCTATTCTCGCTTTTTGGTTGACTAAATGTCTAAAGCATGAGTAAGTTGTTGGGTTTGTGGAGGCTTAGGCCCGGTTATTTGTTGAAGATCTTGAAGACAGCCCTATATCTCTTATTATGGCTGGATTATGTTTTCTTGTTCAACAAAGGTTAAACCCTAATCTGTATCTATTCATATGTCATCATCTACTTGTAAGTCATAATTCCTCATTACCAGAGTTGAGAGCAATAGCAACAATAGATTTCTGGTTGCAGCCGTGGACGTAGGTTTCTCATTGGAACCGAACCACATAAATCCGTGTTCCTTATACTTTTCTGTAGTGATCATTCGTGTGTTTGTGTGTGTGTTGCAAACCCGAATCCCTAACATAAGTTTGAATGAATAAAAACTTGCTTGATGTCACTCAAAACCTAATAATAATTCTCCCTAAATCACACCTCCAGCTTCAGCTGTTCTTCACATGCTAACTTCAACAATCCAGATCTCATTAACTACCTAACACCTATTAACCTAATCTAATCCATCAAATTCCAATCCAATGATCTATCACACACTACACATCCTACAATTAGTTACAAATCAGCATTCCCTACCTTACATCCTATATTCATTATTCAGTAAAACAGAAATAAATCTACGTTCCAAGTGCAATACTAATTCAGATTTGTGTCAAATTAAGCTACCAATTGCTTGATAAACTGAATCATGCATACCTTCAGCGGCTTTGAGCCAATGAGCCATTGCAATCGATCAATGCAACATGAAATGAAGTCGAATTGAATGGTTGATTTGAGCAAGTGATGAATTGTTTGGAGATTAATTGGATTGTAAACCGAATGTTAGATTTGGATTTGTTGCGAACTGGTGAACAACAGCGACGTCACAACGAGAGAAATTGATCAAGCTTCTGAAGGTTATTCGATGTGTTTGGGTTGCTTTTGCGTGTGGTGAGGTCCGTGGTAATACATAGACCGTCACAATCGTAGCCGTCCAAAAACAACACATGTAGCCTTGGTTTTAGATCGCTATAGTGATACATAGACCGTCACAATCGTAGCCATCCAAAATCAACACACGTAGCCTTGGTTTTGGATCGCTGAGGGTGAAGGGAGTGGGGCGGTGAAGTGATCGGCAAACCGGTTTGCCGAGCGGCAACACCGACGCCGTCCCTCTTTCCCGCGCGGCAATCTTGTGAAATCGGCTCACCCTCACCGATCGACAAACATGAAAAGTTGTTGACCGTTGCCACTTTAACGGCTATAATGCCGTTCAAAATAAAAAAAAAAATTAATTTTTTAAGTTTTACCCTATATATTCAAAACAAACCCATTTTAATCCTATTTATAGTACAAAATCACCCCCAAATCAAACCAAAAAATACAAAACACTAACCCAAGTATTGCCACGCAAAATGGCGGATGATTTCCCGTTGTGGTTTCCACCCGATAGTAGCGACGACTCGTCCGATGGTAGCATTCTTTTTTTCCAAAATCTACTCGAAGAAGCCGAACTACAAGACACCGGTACATCAAACCAAAGGAGATACATTGAACGTCAGCGGGAGGTTGGGCACGAGACCCTCATGGCGGATTATTTTGTCGAAGACCCGAAATACAACGACGCAATTTTTCGGCAAAGGTTCCGTATGTCGAAACGGTTGTTTTTAAATATTGTGACCGCCGTGGAAGCGAATGACGAATACTTTCAAGAGTCCTACGATGCGCGAGGTCGGAGGGGCTTTACGCCGCTGCAAAAGGTTACATCAGCTATTAAACAGCTCGCAACCGGTAACCCTCCAGACGAAGGAGACGAGTACTTGCATATGGCCGCAAGAACTTCCCGCGAGTGCCTAGAATATTTTTGCGAAACGGTTTGCAGAATATATGGTTCGGAGTTCTTACGTAGGCCGACAAGCCACGACATGGCACTGTTATACGACGCACATGAAGAACAACATCACCTTCCAGGTATGTTCGGTAGCCTTGATTGCACCCATTTCGTCTGGCGAATGTGTCCCACCGAGCTTCGAGGGCAGTATATGAGAGGAGATCACCGATACCCGACTGTTATGCTCGAAGAAGTGGCGTCTCAAGATTTATGGATTCGGCATGCTTTTTGCGGTCCACCGGGTTCGCAGAACGATATCAATGTGCTAGGACAATCGTCGTTATTCTTAACGGAACGAAATGGAACCGCGCCAAAATGTCCATTTTACGTCAACAACCATTATTACAAACGTGGTTATTTGCTCGTGGATGGAATCTACCCAAAATGGTCCGTGTTTGTGAATCGATCCCATACCCTCAAGAAGTAGACGAAAAGATGTTCAAAAGGCAACACGAGGCGGCAAGAAAAGACGTCGAAAGGGCTTTTGGGGTTTTGAAGTCAAAATGGGGTGTCTTGAATCGGCCGATGCGAGCAAGGACGGTTAAAAAAAATTAGGAATGTTGTGTACACGTGTATTATTTTACACAACATGATTTTAAAAGACGACGGAAACGCGATTGCACCGGTACACATTCGGGATCCTCCGGTCGAGCCCGCGTTTGATGATAGGGTGTTGGGCGAGCTAATGGATGAAGATACGCATTGGAGACTTAAACACGATCTCACGGTTCATCTCGCAAGTCAAGATTTGCCCCACCTGTTGATTGATTCTGACGAAGAGTAGTTTATTTTAATTGTTTTAGTGTAGTGTAATTTTTAATTTTTTTAGTGGTTGTGTTGTTTTAGTGTCGTGTAATTTTTATGAATTTTATGTTTTTTTTTTTTAAGTTTCATTTTAATGTAATTGTTTTTTTTTATTAATTTAATGTTTTATTTGTTTTTATTTAACATATAATTTAAAAAAAAAAACAAAAAAAAAAATTTGCCACTTTCAAGTGTCTAAACCATTGCCAACACTTTTCAGCAAAGTTTAAACTTTTTACCCTCTGTGACGTGGCACTCTCTGATTGGTCCATTTTAAAGTTTGCCACTTTCACCTGTTTAACCACTCCCTTCACCCTGAGGCCTTTAGTAGTTCTGGTTAAAGGCTCTTTGACAACTTTTGAATAATTAAGTGTTGAATTAATAAGAGGTCTGAATCATTAAGTGTTAAACCAGTAAGAGGTCTGAACCATTAAGCGTCAGTATAATACTTAACAATTCAGAGGTAAATGTCTGACCAATTCAGATTAGAGGTCTTAACCATTCAAACTCGGTATAATGCTTAACCATTCAGAGGTAAATATCTAAACCATTCTGGCATCTGCTCACGAAACAAACAGTCTGAATCATTAAGTGCTGAACCAGTAAGAGGCCTGAACAATTAAGAGCCACATTAAGAGGCAAACAAACAGCCCCTTAGACTCTTAACGGGATTAGGATTTGTTTTAATGGGATTATGATTCAGTTAGTTTCTAAATGTCACAGGAAAATAGGTTTGATAGTTGGGAGTCATTGAGGACAATTCCTTAGAGCATTCACAATCCGTCTCCAAAATTCTATGAGAGTTTTTATATTATGAAAATTGATTGTAGGTGGTTAGGATTTGATATAAGTATTATTTAATTGAAAGAAAAAAATAATATGTAGTTGTTTTTAGTGAAATTATAGGGTAAAAAAGATGAAAGGAATGTGAATGCTCTTAGTTGAGAGTGTTGTTAGCCAACAAGTGAAAATTGGGGTTATTTAATCCAATAACCCTTTAGAATACGGGTAGGGTTTGGATTGACTCGTTAACCAGTTTAAATATTTAGGAACAAAAACTTTAATATTTTTGTTTATGTTTTTCTGTTTTCCATTTTACATGGTTAGTTATGAGAGTAAAATGCACAATGGTCTTTGTGATTTGTCAAAGTAACACATTTACTCCCCAACTTTTAAAAACTACACTTGTGTTCCCTGTGGTTTACTCTGTTGTTACTCGAATAGTCCCTAGAGTAGATGACAGTTAATTTGTGACGTTAAGTGGGTATAAATTGACAAAATTACCCTTATCAATTAGAAAAAAAACAATTAAAAGTTTGAAAGAAATAGAATTAATATTTAATAATTATTATATTGAAATATATAACCTAAACACCCCCACCTCATTCATCTTCATCTAGGTTCTACCTATTGTTGGTCTTGCATCACCACCACCATCACCATCTATTGCTGTCGCCAACCACCGTCAACATTCCATCCTCCACCATCACTGTCACCATCATCTGTAACGCTCTGCTTTTTCACACTCTCCATAATTAGAAAGCTCGTCTTGTAATGCTATTTTTAAAAATCTTGTATTCTTGTAATCGTCTTTTCGTTGTAATCGTTGTAAAATCCTATACTTAGATCATAAATAAAATTCGTATTTCTTTTCATATTCTATATATTCATACATGCTCATACGTTCGAATTCATTGTACATCGAATCATTATTCGTAATTCATACGCATACGATACTTATTTACGATACATGTCCATGCTTGTCCTTAAACTGTTGATACTTAAAAACCCCTAATAATATGCGTATTTACACAACGATTAATCATCTAATATGTGACATATACTTGTCACTTACAAACATGTTACATACTTATACATCACACTTTTTACCTAGTTAGATCATGTTTTATTTCATATTATACCTTGTTACAAGTTAGGGGAAACATTGTTACATATTATTACACAACTTAATTAACAAAATTACTCATTATAATGTTTTAAAAAATAAATAAATAAAGAAATATGTCAGCCCCAAATCAGCGAAATTCAGCCCCATATGGTTGGGTTTTGTGGGCTTGTTTCAAGGTTTAGCCCCTTCTAAACACTTCCAAAGCCCAACCCGTTGAAACCCTAATCCCTTCCCTATATAATAAGCACTTCCCCACTCCTTATTCCACTTTTACAAGCTCTCAAACACTTCAAAAACCCTCCCAAACTCAGTTGAGTTTCAGCCACGTTTTTTAAAGTTCCAGCCATAAAAAGTGAGTTTTAACTCACTTCCACTTCAATTTTCTTCTTGTTTCTTCTTCTACAATACTTGGATTACCTCTAGGAAGGTTCTCACAAGTTTGCTTGGGTAAACTAAGGTGAAACCTCACCATTTTTGAGGTCTAAAGTGCACCTAAATTCTGCTCATTTTAATCTTCATGTTTTGGAAGAAAACTCATGTTTTGGAAGAAAACTCATGTTTTCTTCATACATTCATATGTCCTTAGGCCACTAATCAAGACTATGATTATGTGTGCTTAAAAACAAGGTTGTAACATGTAAATCCAGAGGTTTAATCCTCAAAAACTTTCTATTTTAATAAGGTTTTTATAACAATCCTCCAAAATATTTTTCGATGCCCCTAATATAATTAAAATATCCTAATATGTCTTAAAGTACACCCCGTATGCGAAAACGGGCCCCGAATACCTTTACTATTATTAAAATTAAATAAAAAAAAAGAAAAATGGGTCTCTGGTGGGCCGTGTAAGACCACCCCAGGGTCTACGCGGGGCGCGACAACTCAAATCTCAGTTGAAACCCTAACGTGCCATGTGGCAGCAACGTGTTGGACCTATACTTGTGACTGGCCAAGGCTAAACCCTAGGCGACCTACTACGCGGGCCGCGTAGCCTTTGGCTACAACGTTCGCGGGCCGCGAGGGGAGGCGAAAGGTCGCTATAAATTGAGGCCCTCAGCCTTAGTTCCAAACTGTTCATTTCTCGATCTCTCTCTCTAATTTCTGCATAGATAAAATAATTCTCGAGCATAATACCCCCCTAAATAACGAAGTTCTGCCCCGTTGTAAGTATCATAACCTCGGTTACGTATTAAATACGCTGCCCGATTGATCCAGGGTTCCGTAACGGTTGTCGAGGTTCTGCCCGACGTAGTCGTTGGAATGCCGTCTCGGGGAGGGTATTACTAATGTAAATATTGGGTTATTATACTAACACGTGTGCATTTGTGTAAATTATAGATAATCACCAGGAAACCCTAAAGGAAAACCTAAGACATCAATGTGAGTAATTTCCTTTTTACAAATTGTTTTTACAAAACCTCACACAATTAATAATATATTAGATAGTTATTGAGTATTTGTATTCTACAATTATCGTCGGTATGTTGGGGTTTTGTATACAAAATTTGTTACTACCTTGCGAGGAGTAACATGACCACAAGTCGGGTTGACAGTACCGTGGGTGGCAATTGAGTAGATGGAAACAAATGTAATTGCGCTACCGCCCTCAATACTGTACAATGGTTTTTACTAAACTTGATTAAACTGAGATTTACTCACCAGTATTTCCCACTGACAAAATGTTTTTAAACGCGTTTCAGGTAACAAATTGTGAAAGCCAAATAGAAGCCAGCTGGACAGCACTGAAGGCTTGGAAAAGTGGCTATAAAGTTACCTAAAATAAAGAGATCTTTTTATTAAATAAAATAGGGTTTATCCCTATGAAAATGTGTGTACTTAAAACTTGGGATTTCTCCCACGTGTTTAATATTATGAAAGTGCGGTATTTTACTCTGATAAAATATTTCCTAACTACGGTCCTGATGAAATTTCCGCTGCTAAAATGATAAACACCGATGCCACCGAAACTGGCCGCGACTGCCCGTTCCCGGGTTGTTAGGGGACGGGGGTTGCGACAGAAGGTGGTATCAGAGCTAAGCCACTGATTCAGCCACAGAAGTGTTCTGCTGACACCAAAATATATATAAAGTGTTAGGAAATTAATTACGAAAATACGTGCATATTTGTATTTTATTGTTGTGTGTTATTTGACTATTTGTTAGTTTACAGTATGAGCGACCAAGGACCTTCCGACGCGTATCGTCAGTTGTCCAGCTCGCCCAGGAGCGAAGGCACCTCTTCACAGCCTACCCTCTCAGGGTATTCAGCTGATAATGAAGATGGGATATTCGTGTTTAAGGCTCAGTCTGAAGAGCCATTCCCTCCTAAAAAGAGAGGATGGTTCAGTAGGGGAGCGCATGAACGTAGGAAAAGAATGAAAAAGTTGCAACAACAGAGAGCACTAGCAGCCGCTAAAAGTGAGACAGATGCCCACACCCAGGATATGCTTAATAGGAGTTTAGCCAATTTCCATATCCTAGCAACCACAGCTGCCGACCCTAACCTGGAGCAACTGATAGCACCCCAACCATTACCACTGTTCCCTACCCAGCCAATGGAAATAGAAAAAAACCCAGAAAACCAAGTCCAAATGCATGATTTTAACCCAGAAGAGATACCTAGGATACCAGCACCCAATCCCTTAGACCCAGACTACGACCCATGGTTAGATGAGCATAGGGATTACCAGCAGCGATACCCCATACTAGAAGATGAACCCATGTCGAATCTAGCAGCCTACCCAGGTTTGGACCCTCTAGATCCCTACTATGATAATGATGAATACATTAGGGAAATTTTAGAGAATCCATACCCATACAAGGAACCCATGCCCCAGTTCCCAAACCCAGTCCCAGCACCTGCACCCCCAATGAGTGCAGAAAATGTGCAAGAACTCTGAACTTTCGGAGAAGAGATTTTAGAAAGTAGCGAGAGGATGAGGCAGGTTGGAGAGCGACTCGTCTGGAAGTATGACGAGTGCAATATGGAGTTCTGGATGAACCCATATCAGTGAAGGTGATGGTGGAGGTAGTAATAATAATAATAATAATAATAATAATAATAATAATATACATATATATATAATATGTGTGTATGTTTAAAAAAAAATATAACTATAAATGCCTACTAGTAGTGTAATTTCAATTTCAGTCGTATTGTAATTTTAATTTCCAGTAGCGGTTTGTATTAGATGCATATTATATATATAAGAAAGAGTAAGTCGCAATGTTCGACGTTTTTGATCAATACATGTTATGTGATTGGTTGTATTTCATATTATCTTGTGATATTAATAATTGGCAAATGTTTAAAATTCAGATGGACAACGAAGTGAACCAGGAAAACCAGAATGATAATAATCAGAACGACAATAACCCGAATAATGATAATCCGAACAACAATAACAATGGAAACCAAGTGGATAATAGTGCCATTCAACACATAGTGGCACAAGGAATCATAGATGCAATGCCATTTATTATTCAAACTGTTAAGGAAGTTGATAATAAAAGTAACAAGGGCAGTAAGCGACCAACTGAACCAGATCACAGCGTAAACAATGGACCCGTACTTCAAGTGCCCATTCCCAAAAGAAGAAGAACCATGTCTTATGGTTGTTCTTACAAAGAATTCTGGTCCTGCAAACCAATAGAATTCTCGGGCAATGAAGGACCCATTGCAGCTCTACGCTGGATAGAAAAGACTAAGGCTGTCTTAAAAATAAGCATGTGTGCGGAAGAGGATAAGATAATGTTTGCTTCCAATCTGTTTAAGAACTCAACCTTAGAATGGTGGAACACTATCCTCCAGTCTAGGGGAAGTGATAGGGTTTACAATATGGAATGGGTGGAGTTTAAGAACATGGTAGAAAGGAAATTCTGCCATCCCAATGAAAAAGAACAGATAGCAAATAAGTTCCTAAACCTTAGAATGACTGGAGTGGATAGTAAAGGGTACACTACGTTATTCTTTGAATATGCTAGAATAGTGCCAACCCTTGCATCGCCAGAACCAGTATTAATCTCCCGTTACATCTGGGGATTAATTGGAGAGATTAGGCATGTAGTCAAGGCAGCTAGACCCCAAACCATAGAAGAAGCTGTAGAACTAGCAAATACATTGACTGATGAATTAGTGCGTACTCGAGAAGAAGACCAGAGGAGAAATCTAGCTCAAAGACTTACCCAAGAATTTCGTTTTGGAAATTCCAACCGTGGGAAAAATGTAGGTTCTACCTCTGCACCCTACTGCAAGGCTTGCAAGAAGAAGCATTCGGGAAAATGCTCCACTTACTGCAATTTTTGCAAGATACCAGGACACAAGGAAGAAGATTGCAGGAGGAAACCTAATAATGGAATGTGATTTAACTGTGGAGAAAAAGGTCACATCAAGCCGAATTGTCCGAAACTAGTTCCAACCATGGGCAATAAGACTACCAAAAATGCTAGGCATTTGTTCTGACGGCAGATGAGGCCAAGATGATTCCGGACGTGATAGCCGGTACGTTTTTAGTTAATGATGTTTTTGCTAAAGTATTATTTGACTCTGGTGTGAACCAAAGTTTTATTAATACTTTATTTTGCAAACTTCTCAATCAACCATTAACTAAACTCCCACAAGAATGTCTAGTAGAGACAGCAAATGGGAAAACCGTTAGGATTTCTGAAATCTTGTAGGGGGCAAGAATAGAATTTTTAAATCAAAGGTTTATTGCAAACCTTTACCCAATGAATCTGGCAGGATTTGATGTTGTATTAGGAATAGATTGGTTAATAGCCAATAAAGCCAGTATTTTATGTGATCAAAAGTCAATTCAAGTAAATTCACCAAGGGGTGAAAAGACACAATTAAAGGAGATAAGCCATCTAGATCCACGAAATTCATCTCTGTGATGAAAACAGCAAGGTATATAAGAAAATGATCATTAGTGTATTTGATTTCCATAATCACTAACACTAAAGGAAAAGAACTGAAAGATATTTCAGTAGTATCCCAGTTTCCAGAGGAATTGCCCGGACTACCGCCGGACAGAGAAGTTGAAGTCAGAATCCATCTGCTACCAGGAACAGCACCAATTGCCAAAGCACCCTACCTTTTGGCACCAGCAGAAATGCAGGAACTAAAGAAACAATTGGAAGAATTATTGGAAAAAGGATTCATACAGCCAAGTTCATCACCATGGGGAGCACCGATTTTATTCGTTAAAAAGAAAGACGGATCTATGCGTATGTGCATTAATTACCGTGAATTGAACAAGGTCACCATTAAAAATCGGTATCCATTACCAAGAATCGACGATCTGTTCTCAATTACAAGGAGCTCGATTTTTCTCTAAAATCGACTTACGGTCAGGATATCATCAATTGAAGGTACAGGAGGAGGACATTCCTAAGACCGCATTTAGAACAAGGTATAGCCATTATGAATTTACTGTCATGCCATTTGGTTTAACCAATGGCCCAGCTGCATTCATGGACATGATGAACCGAATGTGTGAGCAATATTTGGATAAATTCATAATTGTCTTTACAGATGATATTCTTATTTACTCTAAGAATAAAGAGGAACATGCAAAGCATTTGCACGCACTTCTAAGTTTATTAAGGAAAGAAAAACTTTATGCAAAGTTTTCAAAGTGCGAATTTTGGTTAGAACAGGTACAGTTTCTTGGACATATAGTCAATCATGAAGAAATTCATGTGGATCCCACCAAGATCGAGGCAATTACCAAATGGAAAACCCCTAAGTCACCAACCGAGGTTAGAAGTTTCTTAGGCTTGGCCGATTATTATAGAAGATTTATTCGAGATTTTTCTAGAATAGCCATTCCCTTAACTAAGCTAACCTGTAAATCTGTTAAGTTTGAATGGGGACCAAAACAAGAAGAAGCTTTTAGAATTCTTAAGCAGAGACTAACCAATGCACCCATACTAGCGTTACCAGAAGGAACCGAAGACTTTGTAGTCTATTGTGACGCTTCTAAGTTAGGTTATGGATGTGTGTTGATGCAACGTCAAAAGGTTATAGCCTACGCCTCTAGACAACTTAAAAATCATGAAGAGAATTATTTAACCCATGATCTAGAATTAGGAGCCATAATTTTTGTCCTTAAGATTTGGAGACATTACCTTTACGGTAGTAAGTTTACCATATTCACCGACCATAAGAGTTTAAGATATGTCTTTGGGCAAAATGAGTTAAATATGAGACAAAGACGCTGGATGGAAATTCTTAGTGATTATGATTGTAATATCCAGTATCATGTAGGAAAGGCTAATGTGGTAGCTGATGCTTTAAGTCGAAAGTATCATGAAAAGCTAAAAGCAGTGCGTTCTCTTAAATTAAAGCTGCAGATAGATTTAAATGAACAGATTAGAGAAGCACAAGAATCAGTAATCAAGGATGATGCTGAAAAGTTAAAAGGAATGATTAAAGAATTAGAACAAGGAACAGATGGAATTTGGAGATTTCATAAGAAAAGAATGTGGATACCTAAATTAGGAAACCTACGTCACCGTATACTAGAAGAAACCCATAAGTCTAAGTATACGATGCATCCTGGAAGTGATAAGATGTGTCAGGATTTAAGAAAGAATTTTTGGTGGATAGGAATGAAAAAGGATATAGCAGCTTATGTTTCTAAATGTTTAACCTGTTCACAAGTCAAAGCTGAACACTAGAAACCCTCAGGTTTATTGCAACAGTTAGAAATGCCAGTTTGGAAATGGGAATTGATAACAATGGATTTTGTTACCAAATTACCCAAAACAAGAAAAGGTAATGATACAATCTGGGTGATTGTAGACAGGCTAACTAAGTCAGCTCATTTCCTACCAATGAAGGAAACTTTCAGTATGGAACAGTTAGCTAAGTTGTATGTAAATGAAATAGTTTCATTACATGGAATTCCTTTATCAATTGTTTCTGATAGGGATAGGCGTTTTACCTCTCATTTTTGGGCAAGTTTCCAAAAAGCAATGGGAACTAAGTTGAATCTAAGCACGCTTATCATCCTCAAACAGACGGACAAAGCGAAAGGACAATTCAGACAATGGAGGACATGCTTAGAGCTTGTGTAATTGATTTCGGAGGTAATTGGGACGATCACTTACCATTAATCGAATTTTCTTATAATAACAGTTATCACACAAGTATCAATGCTGCACCATTCGAAGCACTATATGGAAGAAAATGGCGAACCCCAGTCTGTTGGGCAGAAATTGGGGAAAAGCAATTATCTGGACTTGAGATAGTACAAGAAACGACAGACAAAATTATTCAAGTCAAGGAACGACTGAAAGCAGCACGTGATCGACAAAAGAGTTATGCTGATAACAGGAGAAAGCCGTTGGAATTTCAGGTAGGAGACAAAGTGTTATTGAAAGTCTCTCCTTGGAAAGGAGTGGTAAGATTCATCAAAAGGGGAAAGCTAAGCCCCAGGTACGTTGGACCTTTTGAGATTATTAGAAGAATAGGACCTGTAGCCTATCAGCTACAACTGCCAGAGGAAATGGCAGGAATACATGATGTATTTCATGTATCTAATCTCAAGAAATGCTTAGCTGATGAATCACTGATGGTACCTCTTAAGGATATAGAGGTAAATGAACAACTTAACTTTGTAGAAAGGCCTCTACAGATTGAAGACAGGAAAATTAAAAATCTCAAACACAAGAGATTAGTTCTGGTCAAAGTAAAGTGGGACTCCAAAAGAGGACCAGAATATACATGGGAGCTTGAATCAGAAATGCAAAGGAAATACCCGCATCTATTCCAGTAGATCTCGAGGACGAGCTCTAAAACAAGGTGGGAAGGATATAACAACCCTCCAAAATATTTTTCGACGGCCCTAATATAATTAAAATATCCTAATATGTCTTAAAATACACCCCGTATGCGAAAACGGGCCCCGAATACCTTTACTATTATTAAAATTAAATAAAAACAAGAAAAATGGGTCTCTGGCGGGCCGCGTAAGACCACCCCAGGGTCTACGCGGGGTGCGACAACTCAAATCTAAGGCGAAACCCTAACGTGCCACATGGCAGCAACATGTTGGACCTATACTCGTGACTGGCCAAGGCTAAACCCTAGGCGACCTACTACGCGGGCCGCGAGGGGAGGCGAAAGGGCGCTATAAATTGAGGCCCTCAGCCTCAGTTCCAAACCGTTCATTTCTCGATCTCTCTATCTAATTTCTGCATAGTAAAATAATTCTCGAGCATAATACCCCCCTAAATAACGAAGTTCTGCCCTGTTGTAAGTATCATAACCCCGGTTACGTATTAGATACGATGCCCGATTGATCCAGGGTTCCGTAACGGCTGTCGAGGTTCTGCCCGACGTAGTCATTGGAATGCCATCTCGGGGAGGGTATTACTAATGTAAATATTGGGTTATTATACTAACACGTGTGCATTTGTGTAAATTATAGGTAATCACCAGGAAACCCTAAAGGAAAACCTAAGACAGCAATGTGAGTAATCTCCTTTTTGCAAATTATTTTTATAAAACCTCACACAATTAATAATATATTAAACAGTTATTGAGTATTTGTATTCTACAATTATCGTCGGTATGTTGGGGTTTTGTATACAAAATTTGTTACTACCTTGCGAGGAGTAACATGACCACAAGTCGGGTTGACAGTACCGTGGGTGGTAATTGAGTAGATGGAAACAAATGTAATTGCGCGACCGCCCTCAATACTGTACAATGGTTTTTACTAAACTTGATTAAACTGAGATTTACTCACCAGTATTTCCCACTGACAAAATGTTTTTAAACGCGTTTCAGGTAACAAATTGTGAAAGCCAAATAGAAGCCAGCTGGACAGCACTGAAGGCTTGGAAAAGTGGCTATAAAGTTACCTAAAATAAAGAGATGTTTTTATTAAATAAAATAGGTTTTATCCCTATGAAAATGTGTGTACTTAAAACTTGGGATTTCTCCCACGTGTTTAATATTATGAAAGTGTGGTATTTTACTCTCATAAAATATTTCCTAACTACGGTCCTGATGAAATTTCTGCTGCTAAAATGATAAACACCGATGCCACCAAAACTAGCCGCGGCTGCCCGTTCCCGGGTTGTTAGGGGACGGGGGTTGCGACAGTTTTAACCTACAAGTGATGGCCAAGTCCTACAGTTGAAGTTGTGTGATTATTTGGATAGCTTAGGCTATCCTACCTAGAAATCCACACATCACTTGATGTTTTCTTAGTTAGATAGTATGTATTTCAATTCCTTAATGTATGTTCATGACCATCCTTGTTGTCTTATGAAAACTTATGTATTGGTGACAACTAAAGAGGTTCCTAAATGGAAGATTTATCTTCCTACCTCATGCATGACTTATATGATATTCTTGTCGAATTATTGGACTAGTAACTTATAATATATGCTATATAATATAGATAATATTCAAGTAACCAAACCTTTGATGATGACCTAGTGGACATTTGTCAAAATGTTAAGTTACATCATCTAAGACCTTAATAACTTGTTATGATTCTAATGGGTATTTTAACCCATGAAAACATTCTAACCCTTTTGGGTTTCATAGTGTCAAAACAAGTATTAAGTGATAGATGATTATTTTCTCATATATTTACTTTCCATGTACTTTTAAATTCCAAATTTCCAACTCTAAACATACCTTGAACTCCAAACCGTATACATTCAATCTCCTAATCCAATTACTCATCAACACCTGGATAATCGGAAAGCATATGCAATTTTGTGAGTATACTTGAACCCCCCCTTTTTCGTTTACCACCTTTTGGGGTGTAACATGTTAATCTATAAAACTTACACTTAAACTTTATTCTTACTTACACAAACATTCCTTATACATGCATGACTACTTGATTACTTGATACTTTAAACTTGGGGTTATACGTTTTGTGTTAGACTTATCATTAACTTCGTACGAGCCTATCCTTGACACATATAGCGCTATAGGATTAACGCACCGCCTGTAAACTTTGGGTTATGTCATGAGCTTATTGCGTTCATCATTGGTTTGATTAGTTAAACACATGCCGATTTTATTGTTTATCTTGTATCAATAGCATTGCCATGTGGAATTGTTAAAACATATCTTTTTATGCTATGTGTGAAAACCTGTATACTCGCCAATACATTTTTGTATTGAACTATACTTTTTAACATGTTACAGGTTGATGATGACGATGCTATGAAAATGAAGTAGTGATGATGCCTAGACACACATATAGACGTTTTAGGTTATAATACGTTGTATAACGTTCGTACTTGTTTGTTGTATTGTTTTCTTGTATTGAACATGTTGTATTTCAAGTTCCATGTATTGTAACATTTTGTTATGAATGAAATCAATTTATTTTAATTCTATTGTCACAATTAGCGTTGTGTGTGATGAACAATCTTTCTTCGTCCCACTCCGACGATTCCACCATTGGTTGGGGTGTGACATCATCCTCCACCACTGCACCAACCACCGTTAACATTCCACCATGTACCATCATCGCCACTATCATCCTCCACCACTTCCGTATTATCACCGCCATCACCATCTGGCACCACCTCGTCACTACCAATTGTACAGATCTATGACCATCTTCGACCACCGCCGTTTGATTGTGACCATCTAAGAAACAGGCTATCGCGCTTAAACCCTGTCCCTAATTCCAAAAACTCTTTTCACTCCCAAATTATCAAGCAACAATCGAATAGAAGAAAAAGATGAGCTTACACTAATCGGTAATTGGTATTCTATTATCTGGGTTATGCTTTGTATATGCAGTGGTTTTGTTCTAATCATATTAGTCACCTACAGTTACAAATAGTTGTCTATTCTTGCATATGCAGTGGTTATGTTCCAATCATATAGTTTGAGAAGGTGTAATTGGGGGGTTTTATTGTGGGGTGGAGGTTGATAATGAAGTAGGTGGTGGTGGTGGAAGATAAGTAGGTTTGGGTGGGCCCCACAAATAAACTAAAAGTTTGTTGTTTGTTTAGTTTTAAACACTTTTCAGTTTGGGTGGTGGTGGTAAATACACTTTTTTTGTCCTTTATGTTTGTATCACATTGCAATGGATAGCCTTTAACTTCAATAATTACATTCAAATCCTTTATTAGGAAAATTCAGTACATCTTTCGTCCTTTAGCACTAACAATGTTAAAATTTTCAGTTAAGTCTATTCACTTAAGGGGCAGTTTAGTCTTTTTACTTAGTTATTTATAATATAAATAAAAGAAAATAAGATTAAATATAATTACCCCTTTTCTCTTTCACTCTCTGTGAATTCGTATGGGCTGAGCCCAATTCGAATTCTGTTGCTGACAGAGTTCATGTTGAAGCTGACGCTATCCAAAGACCAAAGACTGTGATATTCTGAAGACTAAAGTTTCCTTTGCAAGCTATTGTCAAGGGGGAGTTTGTTGGTGCATTTTATGTGACAACAGCGTTGGATTGGTCTTTGGATATTAAACGAGTTTGGGCCGCGAAGACTTATGAAGACTGAATGGAATTCGAGTTTGTTGAAGCCCAATCTAGTCCAAGTTTGTATCAAGTTTGAGTCTATCTGGTTTAGCCCGAATTGTAAACAGAATTCTTATGGGCTGAGCCCAATTCGAATTGTATGGTTGTGTGTATATAAACAACCTTTACCTAGAGTTTTAGGGTTAGACTTTTGGAGACTTTTAGACAATTGAGCGAGAGAGTTCGAATACACAGATCATTGGCTGTGAGTTCGTGGAGATCTTTAGTGATTGTAAACGTTTACGTTGGATAATCATAGAAGATCAGTTGGTAAACCGTCTTGTGTTCTTGTTTCTGTTTGATAGGTTTATCAAGGGGATTCCGCACCCTTGGTAGATTGTCAGTTTTGTTACGATCCATACGGGATAGGGACCTACAATTGGTATCAGAGCCATTTGCTCTTGTGTACAGTTCAAAACTGATATTACAGATTCAAGGATTTTGTTCGTGTTTGAAGATTTTCGGATTTTGTGTGAAGAACAGTGAAGAACATCGAAGAACAGTCAAAAATTGTGAGTGTTTGATTCGTTTTGGTTACTGATCTGATTTATTTGCGTGTTTTTAGGAGTTTCAGTTGGAAAGTTATCAATCAGAGGATTCGTTGGTGTGAAAAGTGCTGATTTTTCGGGATTTATTATTGGAAGATTGCTGGTCTTGCTGGTCTCGACTGGAATTAGTGGTCTCGACTGGAGGTCTCGACTAGTCCTGTTTTCACTCGAAACGGTGGTCTCGACTCGAAAAGAAGGTCTAGACTCGAAACAGTGGTCTCGACTAGTGCGTATTTGACTCGAAACGGTGGTCTCGACTCGAAACAGTGGTCTCGACTCGAAACAATAGTCTCGACTAGTGCGTATTTGACTCGAAACGGAGGTCTCGACTCGGAACATTAGTCTCGACTCGAAACAGTAGTCTCGACTGGACTGTGTGGTCTCGACTGGACTGAGTAGTTACAAGATTGAAAGTGGTGGAATTTTTCTAGACAATCGTAAGAAAAATCTAACTGTTTTGTGATTAGAAAACTATCCGTAACTCATCTGGACAAACCGTTTGGACCGTTGGACTCGTTTGATTTTTAGGAAAAAAAGACTCTGGAAAATACCGAAAAAGGCATTCGACGTTATATATCATTAGAATCGTATTTTCAAGACGAATCTAACGATATAAGTTTGTAAAAACAGTTTTAGAAAAAAAAATTTTGTACGGTTTTATCAGTCTGTTTCGTTAAAAATGTCGAACATGTCTAGTTTGAATGAGCTGTTGAGAATGGAGCATGAGGTTGGCACTACCAACAAACCGCCTAAGATGATGAAGGTGGAGAATTATTTGACTTGGAAGGATCGTTTCCAATCCTTCATTGAATATCAAGACATGCGCATGTGGATATGTATTGAAGATGGGTACACAAACCCTACTCACGACTTTGAGGGCAGACCACGTAGAACATCCTATGTGAACATGGAAGAGAATGATAAAAAGATGTATGAGGCTGAAAAGAGAGCATTGGCTGCAATTAAAATGTCGTTACCTGATAGCATCAAGCATACATTCACAAAGTACACAAATTCAAAAGATATGTGGGATGCATTAGAAAAACGATATGCATGAAATGCAGATGTTAAGAAAAACAAGATTGATCTACTGAAGAAGCAGTTTGCTATTTTCAAGCACATGAAGCTTGAGTCACTTGAGGACATCATCACTCGTTACTATCATTTGATGTCTGAAATGGAAAACTATAAGATTGATTGCTATACTGATGTAGAAAAGAATGACAAGCTGCTCGATGCCTTACCTACCAAGTGGGATATCTACACTCTCTTGATTAAGGGAGAGGCAGATTATGAGACAAAGGAGCTGGAAGAAGTAGTTGGCAAGCTGAGAGCTTATGAGCTCAGTATGAAGAAGAAAGATACTGGATATGATCAGGTTCAAGATCCAACGATTTACAATGGGCTTACGTCTTCTTCATCTCACAACGCTTCTAGCAACTCTGCTACTGCGTTTCTGTCGTGTGAAAATGAGCAGGTCACAGTGAATGAGGATGGTGATGTGTGTTTTGTAGCTGCTTCAGGAGGATGAACAGGAGCCAAGAAAACATCAGCTTCTAAGCAGAGTAGTGGTGTTAAGTCAATGCCAATGAGTGTGAAGTCTGCTGAAGAGCATCTTGCTCTACTCGCTTCATTTGTTGTTTCCTATGAGAACTACATTCAGGGGAAGATATCTGATCCTGCCACGTTGGACGAAGATTATGATCAGATTGACCCTGATGACTTGGAAGAGATGGATTTGCAATGGCAAATGGCCATGATTTCTAGACGAGTGAAGAGGTTTATGAATAGAACAGGAAGGAAGTTTGTAGGGAGAAGTGTTGGTTTTGACAAGACCAAAGTGAGGTGCTTTAACTGTCAGAGTTATGGGCATTTCGCTAGGGAATGTCAAAAACAAAAGCAAGAGACTTCGAGTCAGAATTCAAATAACAGAAATGTGTCAAACAATTCTAGCTCAAAGGCTTTGGTCTCTACAGCACAAGAAGGTTCTTATGATTGGAGTATTCATCTAGAGGACAATGGGAATGCCACTCAGGCATTCATGGCAGAGATAACTCCAGTTGATGATGGTGAAGCTACAGTAGATGATGCTAAGGTTGAGAAGAATAATGAAGCTGAGGTAGATAATGCTGATCAGACAACAGATGCTGAAAAAGAAAAACCAAAGTCTGAGCATGAAAGTGAGGATGAAGCGAAAGATGAAATCATCAAAAGAATGGGAGATCAACTTGCTGCTCTTATGGCCAACTCAGACAAATCGACAGGAGAGGTAAGTAACTCTACTACTTCTGTTTGTTTAAAGTGTCGTGAATTACAGGGTGAAGTTGACAGGTTGTCAACTCAAAACAAAAGTCTGGTGAGCGAAATATCTAACGTAAAAGAATCAAATTTCTTTGCTAAAAGAATTGAGTCATCCTATTTGAAAAAGATAAAAGGCTATGAGGCCGAAATGGAAGTTTTAACCAGCAAACTAAACGAAAAAATTCAAGTCATAGACTTAGCTCATGACATGATGGCTGAGAAAACAAAAGAGATTTCTGAAAAATGCAAAGAGTTGTCAGATGCACAACTCAAAATTGTTGAACTTGAAAAGAAATTAGGTCAATTTAGGGATTCTACTTTTGTTATGAAACACATGATGGGTGGGTTAAAGAAAAGTAATGACAAAACCAGTGTGGGATTTCATGGTTTCAATGAAGTTCCACCTCCTGTTAGTCATAACTATTCTTTCTTGCCTGATGAAGATGAGCTCATGAACTTTGGGTCAACATCACCAAGTAGTTCCACATCACGTCAAGGAAATGTGTTTGAGAGTGCTGATGCTAAGAAGGATAATAACAACAAACCTGTTTTGAAAAACAAAACATCACATCCTAAGAATAAAAATCCAACTTTTGTTAAAAGTGTTAATTTTGTTCAAGGAAGTGACATGAAAGATGAAACAACTGTTATTGAAAACGAATCTAATGTAGAGTTTGCTAAAAATAAGAACATAGAAAATTCTGAAACTATGCAAACTGAACCAAATCCTTCTAAGGCATCATCAGAAAAACCTGAATCTAGTTCGAAGGCTTCAGAAAAGAAGTCTTCGAAAAAGAGATCGTGCTTCAAATGTCACACCAAGGGACATGTAGCTAGCTGCTGTCCTAACAAAAAGAATGAAGCACAAGTGAGTGAGACAAAGAGCGATAAATCACCTGAGAAGAAAGGTGATAACGAGGAGAAAGTTGCAAATTCTCCAAAGAAATCTGCTCCTAAGCAACCAAAGGGTGTTGCTGTTGGTGTAGATAAGGCTGGAACATGAACTCCACAAGTTCCACGTTTTCAAAGAAATCAACCAAGATTTCAGCCTAGATCTCCACCAGGCAGATTTGACAGACCTAGAAGCAGTTCACCAAGAATGAACAATTATAATGCTAATAATTTCAGAAGTCAAGGTCAATATCAAAATCGATACCAAAATGATGGTGGTCGAATTTTTTATAACAATGGCTTTAGAAATTACAATAATAATGCTTCTTGGAATCAAAATTCAAGGTACCAAAATCAAAGTTTCCAAAGGTCAAATAGTCCAAACAGATTTAGGAACCCTCAGGACCAAAGACCTAGTGGAAATCAAAATCAAATTTCATCAACAGGTCTGAGATCCAAGACTCCTGTTAGGAGTAATGGATATTGGATGGATGTTCAAATAGTTGGTGAATTTGGACGACCCAAGACCATTAAGGCTTGGGTCCCCCAATCTAAGTAATTTCTTGGTTGGTGTGTGCAGGAGCTGCTAAGGAGGATTATCAACTTGTGGTATGTTGATAGTGGCTGCTCCAGGCACATGACGGGGGATGCGAGATTGTTGACTGAATTTGAAGATTATGATGGTGGAAATGTGAATTTTGCGGGTGCTAAAGGTGGTAGAATTACAGGACGAGGAAAGGTGACAAATGGGAAGATCACACTGGACAAAGTGAACTATGTGGAGCAACTTAAGCACAATCTGATGAGCGTGTCACAAGTCTGCGACAAGGGTCACTCGGTCCATTTTACCAAGAATGAAGCATTAGTGTTGAAACCAGGTTTGAAGATTCCGGACAATTGGATAGTGATGCGAGCGCCAAGGAGAAATGACACTTATGTCATGGACATGGGTGCTAAGGATCCAACTGCTGTAGTGGCGTGTTTACTATCAAAAGCATCTGAAGCTGAATCGATGTTGTGGCACAGATGCATGGCCCATATTCACTATCGAAAAATGAATTACCTTGTTAAAAATGAGCTAGTGAAAGGGGTTCCAATGCAGAGGTTTCAAGTGGAAGATAAATGTCTTCCATGTCAAAAGGGAAAACAACACAAGAAACCTCATAAGTCTAAAACAGTAAATTCCATAGATGCCCCTTATGAATTACTTCACATGGATTTATTCGGTCCAGTGAATGTGAGGAGCATAGGTGGAAAGTACTATTGTTTAGTTGTTACAGATGATTACTCACGTTATTCATGGGTTTTCTTTTTAGGTACAAAAGATGAGACAGCAGAGATGTTGATAGATCTTTTTACAAAATTGGAAAACGTCCATGATGCAAGGATCAAGAGGATAAGGAGTGATAATGGCACGGAGTTCAAGAATCGTATTCTGGATCTCTATTGTCTTCGAAAGGGAATTGAACATCAATATTCTGCTCCTTATACACCTCAAAAAAATGGAGTTGCTAAGAGGAAAAACAGGACGTTGATTGAAGCCGCTAGGACAATGCTTTCAGATTCAAAGCTACCAGTTCTTTTCTGGGGAGAAGCTGTGAATACAGCTTGCTACGTCCTAAACAAAGTTTTGACTGTTAAACGTTTTAACAAAACATGTCATGAATTAATGTTTAACAAGAAACCAAACTTAGAAGGCTTTGAACCATTTGGATTACCCTGCACCATTGTGCGAAATAAAGATAAACAAAAATTCGGTGAGGTGGCTGATGAAGGCTACTTTCTAGGTTACGTACCTGGCGCACCGAATAAAAGGGTTTTTAATCTAAAAACTGGTAAAATTGAGGTTGTTTACAATGTTGAAATTATTACATACAAACCTCAACAATCAACGAGTGGTCCAGCTATATTATATGATTATGAAAGCACTTTTAAATCATTTAATATTCCTGAGTTTTCTGATGCAGATGAATCTCAGCTGATTCAAACAGTGATTGGTGGAGACGATGAAGGCGAGTTCATGCCTAGATCGAATGTTGATATGACAGATGCTGGGGAAACTTCCCAAGGTGCTGCTGATCCTGATTCAAGTGATAGTGACTCTGAACCCATTGAGGGGGAGGATTTCATTAATCCGTTTGCGAATCAGAATATTCAGGGGGAGATTGGATCAAACCTGGGTGATAATCTTGAAGTTGATACCGTTGCTACTACACGAGCAAATAGGGATCATCCAGTTGACATGATACTTGGAGATCCTAATGCAGGTGTTCAGACGAGAAGAAGCATAGCAGCGAATTCTGGTTTATTTGTGTCGATTGAGAAGACTGGGATTGTGAACGAGTGCTTGTATAGTTGCTTTATTTCTCAAGAGGAGCCGAAGAACATTCATATGGCTCTTAAAGACAATTCATGGGTTGAAGCTATGCAAGAGGAATTGGCCCAGTTTGCGAAGTTGAAGGTTTGGGAGTTAGTGGACCTTCCTAAAGGTGAAAAAGAGATAGGCACTAAGTGGGTGTTTAAGTGCAAGAAGGATGACAGAGGGATAGTGACGCGAAACAAGGCTCGATTGGTGGTTAAAGGTTTCAATCAGCAGGAAGGGATTGATTACAATGAAGTGTTTGCACCAGTGGCAAGGTTGGAGGCAATTCGTTTGTTTCTGGCTTTCGCTTCTTTCAAGGGCTTTAAAGTTTTCCAACTAGACGTGAAAAGTGCATTTCTTTACGGGAAAGTCCAAGAAGTGGTGTATGTCTCACAACCAGATGGGTTCGTTGATCCAGACTATCCAGATCGAGTTTACAAACTTGATAAGGCTTTGTATGGGTTACATCATGCTCCCAGGGCGTGGTACGAGACACTGTCTACACATCTGATCAAGAATGGTTTTGAAAGAGGTCAGATTGACAGTACACTGTTCATAAAGAGGAAGAAGGAAGATTTTCTGCTGGTACAGGTATACGTGGATGACATCATCTTTGGGTCATCTGATGAGAACATGTGTAAGGAGTTTGAACAGGTGATGAAGAGCAAGTTTGAAATGAGCGCTATGGGTGAGCTATCTTACTTTCTGGGATTACAAGTTGAACAGAAGGAGGATGGGATGTTTATTCATCAAACGAAGTATGTGTATGACATTTTGGATCGGTTCAAAATGAATGATTGCTCTACTTTCAACACACCCATTTGTGAAAATCACAATCTAGGCCCAGATCATGAAAGTACTGAAGATGTTGATCCTACTCAATACAGGGCGATGATTGGTTCTCGAATGTACTTGACTGCTTCAAGACCTGACATCATGTTTGCCGTATGCTTGTGTGCCAGATATCAAGCGAATCCAAAGGAGTCTCACATGAAAGCAGTGAAGCGTATTCTTCGTTACTTGAAGGGGAAACCTAAACTTGGGTTGTGGTATCCAGCTGATAGTGATTTGAGGTTCGTTGCTTACACTGATTCAGACTTTGGAGGATGCAAATCAAACAGAAAGTCTACAACAGGTGGTTGTCAGTTCTTAGGAGGCAGGATCGTGTCTTGGCAATGCAAGAAGCAATCCTGTGTGTCTACATCTACGTGTGAAGCTGAATATATTGCTGCGGGTAGCTGTTGCTCTCAGGTTCTCTGGATTCAACAGCAGATGCGCGATTACGGTTTGGATTTCACTCGTACTCCTATTATGATAGATAATAATGCCACTATATCAATCACAAACAATCCCGTAAAGCACAGTAGAACTAAACATATTGACATACGTCATCACTTTATACGGGATTGTGCTGAAAAACGACTAATTGAATTACATCGAGTCGACACAGAAGATAACCTTGCTGATCTTTACACTAAAGCTTTTGATCGAGCTCGCTTTGAACACTTAGTCGAACTCAACGGGATGAGGAATCCTGAATAACTGGTTTTTCATTGTAAATAGTTTACTGTTTTTCTTAAAAATAAAAAATACAACAACATTAAAAAATCAAAAACATAAAAAAATAGAAAATAAAAAATGAGTTATCACTGTGTGAAAAAGAAGAAATGATAGTACATCAGCAAGTTAGACTGTCACACTGAAACTGAAATTAAATTGCTTAAGTGTGATAGCAGCTTCATTATATGATGTACCAGTAGGCAAAAAGCATGAAATAATCAACTTACTAATGTGTTATAAACCTAAATAAACTGTGTCTGAGTGGGGAACACATCAGTGGTGTATGGTTTAATGACCTTAAATCTTGCGTTGATAGATTGCCAAAATCTGAAGTTTTGGGTCTTTATACTGTTATTTCATCTGGGGATATCTTGGCTGTCCTTCTGTTCAGAACTAAAATTGTACATGACCCCAGGAAAGAAAGTCACTTGGAATTGGCTCATTTCTATTTGAATGTCTGTATGTTGTCCTGATACACACAATTTTGATCTGATTCTGAAATCTTCTCTGAAAAAAGTCGTGTACCTCCTCTGCTGCATCCAGATATATGCTGACCTGGAGGTGCTAGGCAACGACAGCTTCTGCTGCATCCGGATACATGCTGACCTAGCTGTACGTTGTCGCGCTATAGATCTAATACACCCGAAAGAGGCCCTCAAGTGCCTAAAAGAAACCCAAGAAACCTATATCAAACTAAGAAAAACTCATTTGATCTGTATATTATACCATCTCTGCTAAAGATCTATTCTGTTCTCTTCTCAACCTATTCCCAGTTAAGATTTCAGAAATCTAGATTGGACTTGTGAAATATGTGGTAGGGAAGATACTTGCATGATAGAGTGTGCTGTTTATATTTCCAGGATTTGATTAGTATTTATTTGGGTGTTCATTGTTAAGCAATCAAAACATGATAAAACAGATTATATACAGACCTAGACATTGTCAGGATATCTTCAAGGATGACATTAGTATACTCACCTACTACGATGAATCTTTGTGCATACCTTGATCGCGGGGGTATATCCTGAAGTGGGACACGCTAGTATATCAGTAATTAATATTACCTTAACGTATCATACGGTAATGGTACTTGAAATGTTCATGCATTTTGTTTAAGAGGACAAACATACTGGTAATCGTCTTGGACTGCTTTTCATGAAAAATTAAATAAAGAATTATCTAATAGTGTGAAAACAGTTTGATTGTGCTGATATGATCTTCTTACCAGTGATTCTCACAAAAATAGAGTGTTTATTGCTTTTGTATTTACTTGCTTTCAGAAAAATATAAAAATCCAAAAATAGTGTCTTTTTCTGTTTAAAATTCTTAATGTACGGAAAACTGTTATTCTTGGAGGAATTGTTACTGATAGGGGGAGACGGTGTTAGAAAGTGGGTTCAAAATTTTAAATCATGCGGGTTATAAGGTGTTTGATTAAAAATTGTTGCGTGTTGGTGCTTAACTTGAAAATGCTTAATCTGATACAGTTTAACTATCTCTTGAATAATAATAATTCTTTAACTATGTTGAAATATTCTTATGGTTTCTCGAGATGTTTGTTTTATAGTATACAGATTGAAGCAGTTTGTTGATGAGAAGTTGCTTTGAAGAGATGAGGAGTTTGTTGCTGCTTGGTAGAATCCTCCTTCTACAATGCAGAGTGGATGCTGTGAAGACTTATTAAGAATGCTGAATCACAACTTGGAAGATTTGGTGATTGGATACATCAGCTTAGGGGGAGTCTGTTGCTGACAAAGTTCATGTTGAAGCTGACGCTATCCAAAGACCAAAGACTGTGATATTCTGAAGACTAAAGTTTCCTTTGCAAGCTATTGTCAAGGGGGAGTTTGTTGGTGCATTTTATGTGACAACAACGTTGGATTGGTCTTCGGATATTAAACGAGTTTGGGCTGCGAAGACTTATGAAGACTGAATGGAATTCGAGTTTGTTGAAGCCCAATCTAGTCCAAGTTTGTATCAAGTTTAAGTCTATCTAGTTTAGCCCGAATTGTAAACAGAATTCGTATGGGCTGAGCCCAATTCGAATTGTATGGTTGTGTGTATATAAACAACCTTTACCTAGAGTTTTAGGGTTAGACTTTTGGAGACTTTTAGACAATTGAGAGAGAGAGAGTTCGAATACACAGATCATTGGCTGTGAGTTCGTGGAGATCTTTAGTGATTGTAAACGTTTACGTTGGATAATCATAGAAGATCAGTTGGTAAACCGTCTTATGTTCTTGTTTCTGTTTGATAGGTTTATCAAGGGGATTCCGCACCCTTGGTAGATTGTCAGTTTTGTTACGATCCATACGGGATAGGGACCTACACTCTCACTCTCTCACACACTTTGAACTCTCTCACACACTTTGAAGTCTCTCTCTCTCTCTAAACAAACCAGCATCATCACCATCAGACCCACCACCACCCACCAACAACCACCATCACCAACAATATATATGTTACACCCCAACCGATGGCGGAAACATCGGGGTGAGGCACTGAGCGAAACAGATTGTCCAAGAGTTTCTATAACAACTACGATTACCAATTATTTAAGCATCACGTCCCATACCATGACATAATAAGTAACATAGTTATTACAGACAAGTAATTCTCAAAGACAAATAAAAGCTGTTCCGACAACTCATAAATTATATTGTTCGTTCCTAGACTCTTCCTACATTGTTTCCACATAGCAAGCATCCTAGCATCTCAAACACCTGTCACATACGTTAAAATAGAGGTCAATACACATAGTGTAGAGGTAAGCATACAAGTTTAATAGTACAATAGATAGCGAAGTCGGTTTACGCATAACCATCATGTAACATGTAGCAAAGTGAAGCTAGTAGGTTATCGACAATGAAATATGCACAGACGTGACTGCGAGTTTTAGAATGCGCAACACATATCACCACTGTGACACGTGAAGAAAGCCCTTAACAACCCCTGTCCATGACAAGTGCTGAGTCCAAACTATAGTACTATCGTTGCTAAGGTGTTAGGAAACAATCACTGTGTAAACATAACTTACAAGCATTCATCGAGTACACGTATAACATGCATAGTCGGTTAGTGTATAAAAGTGTTTGCATTGTGTGATCGATGTGATTTAGTATAAGTAACGTATGTAACACCCAAAAGTGCGTAAAGCAAAAAGGGATTGAGTATACTCACGGAGATGGTAGCTACTAAACACAATCTGTGATTGGATTGAAGGGAGCGCTAGAGTAAGCCTGATTACAGAACGATGGCATAAGAGATGAACAGTGCGTTAAACGGTGACGAGTGAACTGAATGACGAAGGGCCATTCGATCGGATGACGATCCGGATGGATGGTCATTCGATCGGATGACAATCCGTACGGATGGTCATTCGGACGGATGGCCATTCGGTCGGATTATCCTTCGTTTGGGAGGGATGTGTTTGTGTATGATGGCTTTGAAGTTTTCATTGTAGTATTTTAAAAACAGAGAAGTATCTCTACCTTTCAGGTCGTCCAGTCGAACGGTCGTCCGGTCGGATGGCCGTTCGCTCGGATGGCGATCCGTTCCAGCGAGATATCTTGTGAGAACAAGTTCACAGCAGGATGGTCATTCGACCGGATGATCGTCCGATTGAATGACTATCCGTTAGAAACTGATGATCTTTGAAAATTTTGTAAAAATGTTTAAGTGTTTGGGACCATGAGTCATCCGATCGGATTGTCGTTCGATCGGATGGCAATCCGATCGGACGGCTGTCCGTTCAGTGACCTGATCGTTTGAAACTTGAATTATTTTGAAAAGTTTGCGGTTTGACCGAGACGGTATGACAACGTGTTACACAACGGAATCCTCATCAAGTCCGAGTCATCCGATCGAGGTGGGAATCACCCCAGTCCGATCAGTTAACTGTTCTTGACGGTTGTTCATGTTCAACCCGTGAATCGGTTGTCTCTTTGATAAAAATCAGTTCCCAGACCAACACTTCACTAAAGAACGAGTAGGAGGCCTGAATGACTCTGATTCTATCGGTTTTGAGTGCAAGAGTGTAAAAGAGTTGAAAGAAAGTTATGAAAACATCTTTCAATCCTTTTGAATCTTGAAAATGTTTAGATTTATGCAAAATCAGTGTTTAAACATGTCGAAATCTATTAGATATGAGTTGTTTTTGGTGGAATGAAGTCAAATCTTGAAGTTCATAAGAACCCCATGATGACATCATCCTAGAACACCTCAAACAAGCCGATTTCATGGTGAAAAGTGAAGATTTGATGGTGAAAAAGATGAAGGAGTGTGTGTAGATCAAAGATGAACAAGATTTGAGGTAGAAACTTACAAGAATCGCGAGAAATCGAGAGAAAATAGGGCTGGAAGCGCTGGTCGGACGAGAGAGCTGTCACATCACTGTTCAGATGTGACAGGTGCTATTTATAGGTGTCCAAAAGAGGAAAGGCGGTGCAGATGTGCGGATCGGAGGACAGTCCGATCGGATGGCCATCCGATCGGATGGTCATTCGGACGGATGACCATTCGATCGAATGGTCATTCGATCGAACATCTCCGGCGAGTTGAGTTTTGACGTTTCGTTTCGTGCATTGAGCGTTGCGATGCATTGCGAGTAAGTGATGCGATAGTATTAGACATTAGTTACACAAATAACCTAACTAACATAATTAACCTTTCGTTTAACGTTTGCGATTAATTTGCGTTGCGATAGAGTTGCGATTGCGTTTTTGATTAACACCACAAAACAAATATAAACATGCACAAATAACACATAAATAGCACACACACGTAAAGCAATATCTAGAACACGTAATTCGAGTTGCGATGCGATAGCGATGAGATATCGATAAGTCGATTAGCGATTAACATCGATTAAACTGCGATTATTATAGGTACTCCACATAATACAACTAAAGTTCATAATTTAAAAGATCGATTACAAGTCAAAGAGTACAATCAATAATTAAGCAAGGAGTGACAGATCGCATTTATCAATCTTTTCTTCCTTTGACTTTGACTTTGACTTGTACTTTGACTTTCAAAACGCGGGGTGTTACAGCCTCCCCTACTTTAGGGAATTTTGTCCCGAAATTAAGGCGCAGGCGTAACAAAAAGCTGTGGGTACTTCGCCTGCATGTCACTTTCGAGTTCCCAAGTGAACTCCGCGCCGCATTTGCCTTCCCAGCGAACCTTCACAATGGGAATGCGTGAGCATCTGAACTTCTTGGTTTCTCGATCCATGATCTTGACAGGCTTTTCCACGAAGTGTAATGTTTCGTCCACTTGTAGATCCTCAAGTGGCACTTGTAAATCCTGCTCGGCCAGGCACTTTCTAAGGTTCGAAACATGGAAAGTCGGGTGGACGTTGCTAAGTTCCTCCGGTAGTTCGAGTCTGTAGGCCACTTTGCCAATCCTTTCCATAATTTTAAAGGGGCCAACATATCGAGGCGCGAGCTTTCCTTTCTTGCCGAATCTGATCACACCCTTCCAAGGTGAAACCTTTAGGAGTACGTGATTGCCAACGTCAAATTCAAGGGGCTTGCGGCGTCTATCGGCGTAACTTATCTGACGACTCCAAGGTTTCAGCAGATTGTCTCGAATTTGGAGGATTTTGTCAGTCGTTTCTTGTAACAGCTCAGGACCGGTTATTTGCGCATCTTCGATCTCGTGCCATACAATAGGCGATCGACATTTTCTTCCGTATAATGCCTCAAATGGTGCCATTTGAATACTAGAATGATAACTGTTATTGTACGAGAATTCGAACAAAGGTAAGTGCGCGTCCCAATTACCACCAAAATCTATGACACATGAGCGAAGCATGTCTTCAAGGGTACGAATCGTTCTTTCAGTCTGACCGTCGGTTTGGGGATGGAAAGCGGTACTTAGATTGAGAGTAGTACCGAGAGCAGATTGAAACGTTTCACAGAGACGCGAGGTAAACCGACCATTGCGGTCAGAGATGATATCACGAGGCGTCCCGTGTCGATAAATGATTTCGTCGGTGTAGATCCGTGCTAATCGTTCTACCTTAAAGTCTTCTTGTATCGACAGAAAATGAGCAGATTTAGTCAAACAATCAACGATCACCCAGATGTTGTCGTGACCTGATGGCGTGCACGGAAGTTTCGTTATGAAGTCCATAGCTATACTCTCCCATTTCCACACAGGCATCTCGGGTTGGACGAGTAAGCTAGAGGGTCTTTGTTACTCGGCCTTGACTTTCGAACAAGTTAGACACTTCGAAACATAGATTGCGATATCTTTCTTCATGCCCGGCCACCAGTACTTGTAGCGAAGGTCCTGGTACATCTTATCGGCACCGGGATGAATAGAATATCGAGACTTGTGGGCTTCGTCCAGCAGAATTTGTCGTAAGTTAGTGCGCTTGGGGATCCAAATTCAGTCTAGATAATGGAATATACCATTCGATTTATTCACTAACTGTTCGCCATTATTGATAATCCTTTCCTTCTTCAAGGTCCGTTTGGTAAAACAAGCATGTTGAGCGTCACGTATAAGAGCTTCGAGATTGTGCTGGGCGTGAATATTACGAATGCTATGCAAATAGCTTCGTCTGCTGAGAGCGTCGGCAACGACATTTGCTTTGCCAGGATGATAACGAATCTCATAGTCGTAATCATTAAGAAGTTCAACCCATCAGTGTTGGCGCATATTCAGTTCCTTTTGGTTTAAGATGTGTTGTAGGCTCTTATGGTCTGTGAAGACCGTACACTTGGTACCATACAGGTAGTGTCGCCAAATCTTCAACGCAAAAACAACTGCACCAAGCTCGAGATCATGGGTTGTATAGTTCTTCTCATGGATCTTGAGCTGACGAGACGCGTAGGCGATAACCTTGTCCCGTTGCATGAGAACACAACCGAGACCAAGGTTCGAGGCATCACAATAGACAACGAAGTCATCGTTTCCGTCGGGTAAGGCGAGCACGGGGGCATTGCAGAACATATGCTTCAGAGTTTGAAAGGCTTGCTCCTGTTTGGTTCCCCAAACAAAAGGCTTGTCTTTATGCGTGAGAGAAGTAAGCGGAACGGCGATTTTCAAGAAGTCAGCGATGAATTGACGGTAATAGCCTGCCAATCCGAGGAACGAACGAACTTTGGATGGTGATTTTGGAGTAACCCAACTCTTAACAGCTTCGATCTTCGCGGGGTCGACGTGTATACCTTGACTATTGACAATGTGACCGATGAACTGAACCTCCTCTAGCCAAAATTCACACTTGGAGAACTTGGCGTAGAGTCGATTCCCTTGGAGTAACTCGAGAACCAACCGTAGATATTGCGCGTGTTCGGCTTTCGACTTCGAATAGATAAGGATGTCGTCGATGAATATGATGACAAAACGGTCAAGAAATGGTTTACACACGCGATTCATCAAATCCATGAAAACCGCGGGTGCGTTGGTTCGACCAAAGGGCATTACGACGAATTCATAATGGCCGTATCGGGTGCAGAAAACAGTTTTCGGTATATCTTCCTCCTGGATTCGTAACTGGTGGTAGCCTGAGCGTAAATTTCGAGAAACACGTAGCACCTTGTAATTTATCAAACAAATCATCGATTCGGGGCAGGGGATAGCGATTCTTGATAGTAAGCTTATTCAATTCCCTATAATCGATGCACATCTGGAACGACCTGTCCTTCTTTTTGACGAAAAAAACTGGTGCGCCCCAAGGAGAGGTGCTAGGGCGAATGAAGCCTTTGTCAAGCAATTCCTGGAGTTGACTCGAGAGTTCGCTTATTTCGGACGGAGCGAGACGATAGGGAGCTTTAGCAACAGGATTTGCTCCAGGAATGAGATCAATACGAAATTCGATATCATGACTTGGAGGTAAACCAGGTAAATCATCAGGAAATACGTTAGGAAATTCGCAAACAACTGGAACATCTTTCACTCGAGTCTTTCCTTCCTTTTCCTCCGCTACTACGATGTTTGCCAAGAAAGCTCTGTATTCCTTGTGGAGATACTTGCTCGCTTGGATACACGACATAAGCTTAAGACCTTTCAAAGGAGTTTTTCCATACACACAAAGTTGATCACCATTAGCGAGCGAGAAACGAATCATTTTATCGAAGCAAACAACTTCAGCACGATTTTCACGAAGAAAATCCATGCCTACTATGATGTCAAAACTACCGAGCTGTATCGGAATAAGGTCGATAGGGAAGACGTGATTGTTGAGTTCAAGCATACAATCACGTAAGACATAATTGACAGCGACGGTTCTTCCAGTGGCAACTTCAACGTCGAACGTCGTAGGGAGATGGGCGCATTTACGCTTAAGGAGATTCTCGAATTCAAACGATACAAAATAGCTATTTGCTCTAGTCTCAAACAAACACGAAGCATATATACCATTCAAAAGGAACGTACCATTAACCACGTTGTTGTCCGCTTGAGCCTGGCGGGCGTTGATGTTGAAAGTACGTCCGCGGGCTGCTGGCTGCTGCTGTTGATGTTGTTGCGGCTACTGCTGTGGCTCTTGCTTCACCACTCTGTTGGGGTACATGTTTGCAAAGTGGTTGGGATCACCAAATGCAAAGTAAGCTCTAGCGTGAGCAGCGGGTGTAGGAGCTGCTTGTTGGCCCTTTGGAGCAGGAAGGAGAGCTGGTGGTGCAGGAGCTTGACCTTGAGCTTGGGTTTAGCGGGGACCGGTACGGTAGTTAGCAGTGAAGTGGCTGTACAGGTTGCAGTGAACACAGAATCTGCAAGCAATCCCAGTAGGATGATGATAGGTACAGGTAGGGCAGAGCGGGTGAGGACCAGTATATGCACGCTTGGCCGGCGGTGCATTGGTCACTGGGGCCGCTACTTGGCGGTTCTGGGGTTGCGGTTGAGCAGGTACGGCTTGGAGCAGAGCGGAAGTAACAGCACAATTCTTGCTACTATTGTTGTTCTTTCTCTTGCGGCGGGAGGACTTAGAGGCTTGCGGTGTGGCGGCAGTTTCAGCGGTGGGAGCAGCGGTAACTTGGTGAAGATTCTTGGAGGCTTTATGTCACACCCCCAAAATCCACAAGCGGAGTATCACCGCATGGAGGCGTGACTAACCAGGATCAAGCCACCAATCATATTGAACAAAGCATGTAAATAAATATGAAACCCAACACAATATAATTGGTGTCCAAACAAAACATAGTTTAAGTTGTGAGCGGAAGCATAATGTTTAAAACCAAAGTATGAGTTCAAATATATCAAATGTTTAACATGGCAAATGACTATCCATGTCCCACAACGATCACGCCTCCTCATGTAAGCTCCATGAATACCTAACGACTTGCAAGGCATGTAACAACGAGTCAACAACAAAGTTGAGCGAGTTCACAGTTGGTTGTTTAGTTTTATCAGTTTGTTTTGAAAACCATGAGTTGTTTCGTAAACCACGAGTTAACCAGTAACCTTGTTTTCCCCAAACCATATCCATAACCAGTGGGGGCTTCCCCATGTGAACCACTAGACCGTTACCATATCGACAACTGACGAACAATAGTTGTGCCCTACGTCAATGTCTATCATCATTGACTAAGTGCCCAGATCCATTAGTACACGCCCGTCCGACCGGCACGGTGTGAGGCTTGTCAACCCTAATAGCGCTATTAACTAATGACCCGCTCGTCATTGGCCCGACGATTAAGTCGATATAAAAATGAGGGACTTCATGATAGAGTTTTGTCTAGTAAGTTTAAGGTTGTTGTCCTACCTAAGGAGGACGAACGTACGTATTCTACCCAAGGAGAATACGCAGGATTAATATTGGCATCCTACCCATGGAGGATGGCGGTACATATCGTACCCAAGGAGAATATGTAGGTTCCGTTTTAAATTCTTTAACCCATTCCCAACCACCGGGAATCCCATGCCTTAGAAAGTGTGTGAACTCACCTTGGTTTGCTCGGCAGATAAGCAAAATGGTCACTTGAGCGATATGTGGTCAACCACGTCCTAACATGGTTACCATACAAATCAGGTCTAGGTTCAAGTAGTGCTCATATGTTTTACACAGATTTAACAAAGCAAGAACACCTAACGATCATGGCATACAAGGCATACAAATAAGACATGTTAAACGATAACTGTTTAGCATACATATGAAACCCAAACATTACTTGGCCCAACATGTTGTGCGATCAGCACAACCTTGTGCGATCCACAGCATGTTGTGCGATCCAACCTAAACCCGGCCCAAACAACTAGAAAGCCCAATCATACATACACGGCCCAAATAATAACAAACGTTGATCTTGTGTGGTCCGGATGGACATGTGCGATCGACAAGTCCTTGTGTGATTGGGTTTTGGGTTTTAAGGCCCAACAGTCCAAGCGTTCGTGTGTGGCCCAAGCCTTGTGCAATCGGTACTGTCTTGTACAATCCACAAGGTCTTGTGCGATCATGCATATTCTAGTTGTACCATATGCTTTATGTGATTGTACCAAATCTTGGGCGACTAGCCCTTGTGCGATCCTACAATTTGTGCGATCAGAACTTGTGCGTTCTGATCTTGTGCGATTCGTTTTATTATCCCGAAATCATGGCAATCAGTTACATGGTTTCCATTTATACAATTTGTCAATTAACAAAACTAACGGTTTCAATCATGCATATATCGATCAAATCGAGCAATTTCCAACTAATTCTCATGAACCCTAACTAACATCCAATCATGGATATCAATATATCAAAACCTTCAATCGCATTAACAGATCGATGATTTCTATCACTAACATACATATTAACATGGCAACATATCTAATCATTCAAATACGATTCATAACAGCCGATTAATCCAATATTTGATTCGATGAACAACAAGCAACCCTAGACTATTAATCCGATATAATTCATCATATATACATATCACCGAAACCAAGTGCATAGATTCAAATTATGTTTACTAGCATGACCCCTAATAAATCACATAATAGAACAATATCCAAAACATGGAAATAAACACTAACCGGAGGTGTTGTTAGCTTGGCCGAAATAGGAGCTTCGAATGAGAAGAATAGCCGTCGACCAAGAGAAGGGAGGAGAAGGAGAGAGTTAGGGTTTTGTGTGCTCTAGAGTGATTTTGCAACAATGGGAAAACAAAACCTAATTAAGGTTTTGTATTGGTTTATATAGTGGGGTGACCGAACCCGTCATGGGCTGCCCATTGGTTTCGGATTCAAGTATAATGGGCCGAACCCAAAGGTGTTGTGCGATTGAGTAATGTTGTGCGATTCGAGTTATATATCTACATACATAAATTCATATAACACAAACATAATATTTCATTTAAACCATGTATCACACAGTCACATATTGTCTAAACTAGTTACATCAAAGCATCACGAGAAGTTCTAAATTACGAGTTGTCACATTATCCCCAAGTTGAAGGAAATTTCGTCCTGAAATTTAGCACGTACTCACTAAGGAAGCTAGTTATGTTGTATGGTTTTCCTGGTTTTCTTGGGGTGTCACATCCTTCCCTCGTTGGTTTGGAATTTCGTCCCGAAATTCTGCAGTAGCTTCGACCTCAGTAGCGGTGTCATTCTGCTCGAACAACTGGGGATACTTGTGTTTCATCTGGTCTTCTCGTTCCCAGGTAAACTCTGGGCCACGACGGGAGTTCCAACGAACTCGAACAAGAGGTATTCTAGTGCGTTTGAGAATCTTAACATCTCGATCTGTGATTTCTACTGGTTCCTCGATGAATTGCAACTGATCGTCGATTGTGAGCTCCTTCAAGGGAACTATGAGGGTCTCATCTGTCAGACACTTATTCAGATTTGACACGTGGAAAACATTGTGAACTCCACTGAGTTCTGCTGGTAGGTTTAGTTTGTAGGCCACTTTACCAATTTTCTCAATGATTCCGAACGGTCTGACATAACGCGGATTGAGTTTGCCTCGTTTGCCAAAACGAACTACACCTTTCCAAGGTGAGACTTTGAGTAGCACTCGATCCCCAACCTGGAACTCGAGTGGTTTCCTGCGCTTATCAGCGTAGCTTTTCTGACGGTCACGAGCTGCCGCCATTCGTTGTCATATCTGAGCAATCTTCTCAGTCGTGTCTACCACAAGTTCTGGGCCTGTGATTTGGCTGTCGCCAACTTCTGCCCAACAAAGAGGTGATCGGCATTTACGTCCGTATAATGCCTCAAACGGAGAGGCCTGGATACTGGTGTGGTAGCTGTTATTATACGAAAATTCCACTAAAGGTAGATACCGTTCCCTGCCGTTACCAAAATCAATCACACATGCCCTAAGCATGTCTTCAAGGGTTTGGATGGTGCGCTCAGACTGCCCATCCGTCTGTGGATGATAAGCGGTGCTCATGTCTACACGTGAGCCAAAGGACTTGTGCATAGCTTGCCACAGTTCAGAAGTAAAACGAGCATCACGATCGGAAATAATGGAGGTTGGCACCCCGTGCCTCGAAACCACTTCCTTTAAGTAAACATCTGCTAAAGTAGAGAACTTGTCTGTCTCTTTGATAGCCAAAACGTGTGCAGACTTAGTCAATCGATCCACTATCACCCAAATAGTGTCATTTCCGCGTTGAGACCTAGGCAGGCCAGTAACGAAATCCATGGAAATTTGCTCCCATTTCCATGTCGGGATCTCTGGTTGTTGGAGTAGGCCTGCTGGTTTCTGATATTCAATCTTGACTCTCGCACAAGTCAAACATTTACTAACGTAGGTTGCTATGTTGGCTTTCATACTAGGCCACCAGTATGTAGTCTTTAGGTCCTGGTACATCTTATCCGAACCAGGATGTAGTGAGTAACGAGACTTATGCGCTTCATCCATTACAAGCTCGCGTAAGTTTCCATAAAGTTGGACCCAGATGCGCCCTGTTACGTAGTAGGCGCCGTCTTCCTTTTGTTCTAATCATTTGCTCGATCCTCTTAAGGACTCAGCCCTAATGTTCTCTGCTTTCAATGCTTCAACCTGAGCATCTCGTATCTGAGTAGGAAGACTAGATTGAATGGTAAGTTGTAACGCTCGCACGCGCTTAGGTGTAGTCTCCTTCCTACTGAGGGCATCAGCCACAACATTGGCCTTGCCTGGATGGTACTTAATTGCGCATTCATAATCATTCAAGAGCTCGACCCATCGACATTGTCGCATGTTTAACTCCTTTTGCTTGAAGATATGCTCGAGACTCCTGTGATCGGTGTAAATGGTGCACTTGGTACCGTACAGGTAATGTCTCCATATCTTAAGTGAGAAAACAACTGCTCCCAGCTCCAGATCGTGAGTAGTGTAGTTCTTTTCGTGAACCTTAAGTTGGCGTGATGCATAAGCGATGACTTTATCCCGTTGCATTAACACACAACCAAGTCCTTGGATCGACGCATCGCAATAAACCACAAAATCATCTGTGCCTTCAGGCAATGAGAGAATAGGTGCGCTGCAAAGTCTATTCTTTAAGTGCTGAAATGCAGATTCCTGTGCATCACCCCAACGATAGGTGACACCCTTTTGAGTTAGTGAAGTGAGAGGTTGCGCAATCTTGGAGAAATCCTTAATGAACCTTCTGTAGTAGCCCACCAAACCCAAGAATTGGCGGATTTCTGTTGGTGTACGGGGTGCAGGCCAGTTCTTGATCGAGTCGACCTTGGACGGATCAACATGAATTCCATCCTTGTTTACCACGTGGCCTAGAAAATAGACTTCGCGAAGCCAGAAGTCGCATTTCGAAAATTTGGCATACAACTGCTCTGTTCGAAGAAGTTCCAAAATAAGCCTCAGGTGCTGCTCGTGTTCCTCCTGACTCTTCGAATAGATCAGGATGTCGTCGATGAAAACAATGACGAACTTATCCAGATAAGGTTTGCACACTCGGTTCATAAGGTCCATGAAGACCGCAGGTGCATTTGTCAGCTCGAAAGGCATGACCAAAAACTCGTAGTACCCATAACGAGTTCTAAATGCTATTTTGGAGACGTCCTCATCTCGGACTCTCAGCTGGTGATAGCCTGACCTCAGGTCAATCTTGGAGTAGAAACTCGACCCTTGCAACTGGTCGAATAAGTCATCAATGCGTGGAAGAGGATAGCGATTCTTCACAGTCACCTTGTTGAGTTCGCGGTAGTAAATACACATTCTGAAAGTACCGTCTTTCTTCTTCACAAATAACACTGGAGCTCCCCAGGGCGAAGAGCTAGGACGAATAAAACCCTTATCCAATAGCTCTTGTAGTTACGTGGATAGTTCTTCGAGTTCTGATGGGGCTAGATAATAAGGTGCTCGAGCTATGGGCGCTGCTCCAGGAGCTAGCTCGATTTGACACTCGACCTGTCGATGAGGTGAAAGACCAGGTAATTCCTCAGGAAATACCTCAGGAAAGTCGCGCACAATAGGAATGTCTTCTATATTCTTTTCCTTCGAGGATGTATCAGAAACGAGGGCTAGAATAGCAGTGTGGCCCTTTCGCAAACACTTCTGGGCCTTAAGGAAAGAGATGATGCCTACAACAGCACCACTCTTGTTGCCATGAATCACTAAAGGTTCTTCACCAGAACGAGGAATACGGACAATTTTCTCCTTGCAAATAATCTCCGCTTGATGTTGAGATAGCCAATCCATCCCAATAACGACGTCGAAACTACCAAGTACGATAGGAATAAGATCGATAGAGAAGGTCTGACCAGCTAAAACGAGATTACAACCCTTAACTATGTGTGTGGCTTCAAGACTTTTACCGTTTGCTAGTTCTACAGTGTGCTTGGTGTTCAAAAGTGTTGGGGTACGCTTAAGCATTTGACTAACTTTTAGGGACACATAACTAGTATCGGCTCCCGAATCAAATAAAACAGTAACAAAGAAATCATCCAGAAGAAACTTACCCATCACAACGTTGGGATCGTTCCTTGCATCACCCTGACCCAGCACGAAAACACGTCCCCTGGCACCATTGCCATCATTGTTACCCCCGTTATTGTTCCCGTTTCCCTGATTATTGTTGTTGTTCTGATTCTGGTTCAACTGGGGGCAGTTTCTCTTGAAGTGACCTTCAGCACCACACTGATAGCATCCCATGTTACCCTGCTGCTGCTGCTGATTTTGTGGAGCTGGTGGCTGTTGTTGACGATTCTGATTTGCCGGTCGTGCGCCCCTGCAATCCTTTGCTTCATGACCAAACTTGTTACACCTCAGACAACGACCCTTGTTGCACTGCCCACTATGATGCTTGTTGCATCGGTTGCACTTGGGGTGGTTTCCCCTGTATCCACCCTGCCCTTGACTACCCGAAGATTGCTGACCAGGACTCTGGTAGTCATCAGTCTTTCGCTGCTGAGACTGAGACTGAGCTGATGTTGAACCCTTGCTTGAGACTCCATCCCATTTGCGCTTGCTGTCGCTGGGGGCATCAGAAGTAGTAGTAGTACCGATAAGCTTGGGCAGCCTGTTCTGCTCGACTGCCTGATCAGTGAGACGATGAGCCAAATGAATAACTTGCTGGATAGTGGAGAGGTTTGCTGCAGTCACATAGCTCTGGATCTCTGGCACTAAACCTTTAAGGTACAGCTCGATACGTTTGATAGGAGGATCCACCATAGTAGGACACCAGATAGCCAGCTCGTTCGATCTTTTCGTGTACGCTTCAATTTCCGACCCCGTCATCTTTAAGTTGAAGAACTCTACCTCCAGCTTATGGATGTCATCAGGATTACAGTACTCTTCCTTGATTAATTCCTTGAAATCATTCCATGGGGTGGCATTAGCAGCAACCAACCCCAGCATTTGGACCTGAGCGTTCCACCACGTGAGTGCTACACCTTCAAGAGTACCAGTAGCATACTTCACCCTACGAGCCTCAGGGCATTCACACATTTCAAAAACAGACTCGAGCTTCTCAAACCAGTAAAGGAGGCCTACAACTCCCTCAGTGCCGTTGAAAGTAGTAGGTCGGCAGTCCATAAAAGTTTTGAAAGTACACACAGGAGGCTGAGCATGTTGACCTCCTGCCTGAGCGGCTGCGAGCGCTGCAGCAACTTGCTCATTGATTAAAGCCGTCAGCTGGGCTTGAGTTAGGTTGATATGTCCACTCATGATCTTCATATCAAAGGAAACATGAGTGAGAAAGGTGTCGCGAAAGTGCGATGACAGAAGAGAGTAAGCACATATGTGTTTCAAACAATAGTTGCTACATTAACCAAAGCATACCATGAACAAAGTACTATGTAACTAACAAGTAGGTAATAAAACATAAACCATATCACCTAGAATGTTGAGTCTTGCACGTGGAGCGAAGCGTCGTTGTGGATCGTTGAGCACTATACAGGTTATAGTCTAGTTTTGTCAAAAAACTTTTCCCCTTTTTAAAACCAAGTTCACTATAATCATTGGCTCTGATACCAATCTGTCACACCCCCAAAATCCACAAGCGGAGTATCACCGCATGGAGGCGTGACTGACCAGGATCAAGCCACCAATCATATTGAACAAAGCATGTAAATAAATATGAAACCCAACACAATATAATTGGTGTCCAAACAAAACATAGTTTAAGTTGTAAGTGGAAGCATAATGTTTAAAACCAAAGTATGAGTTCAAATATATCAAATGTTTAACATGGCATATGACTATCCATGTCCCACAACGATCACGCCTCCTCATGCAAGCTCCATGAATACCTAACGACCTGCAAGGCATGTAACAACGAGTCAACAACAAAGTTGAGCGAGTTCACAGTTGGTTGTTTAGTTTTATCAGTTTGTTTTGAAAACCATGAGTTGTTTCGTAAACCACGAGTTAACCAGTAACCTTGTTTTCCCCAAACCATATCCATAACCAGTGGGGGCTTCCCCATGTGAACCACTAGACCGTTACCATATCGACAACTGAGGAACAATAGTTGTGCCCTACGTCAATGTCTATCATCATTGACTAAGTGCCCAGATCCATTAGTACACGCCCGTCCGACCGGCACGGTATAAGGCTTGTCAACCCTAATAGCGCTATTAACTAATGACCCACTCGCCATTGGCCCGACGATTAAGTCGATATAAAAATGAGGGACTTCATGATAGAGTTTTGTCTAGTAAGTTTAAGGTTGTTGTCCTACCCAAGGAGGACGAACGTACATATTCTACCCAAGGAGAATACGCAGGATTAATATTGGCATCCTACCCATGGAGGATGGCGGTACATATCCTACCCAAGGAGAATATGTAGGTTCCGTTTTAAATTCTTTAACCCATTCCCAACCACCGGGAATCCCATGCCTTAGAAAGTGTGTGAACTCACCTTGGTTTGCTCGGCAGATAAGCAAAATGGTCACTTGAGCGATATGTGGTCAACCACGTCCTAACATGGTTACCATACAAATCAGGTCTAGGTTCAAGTAGTGCTCATATGTTTTACACAGATTTAACAAATCAAGAACACGTAACGATCATGGCATACATGGCATACACATAAGACATGTTAAACGATAACTGTTTAGCATACACATGAAACCCAGACATTACTTGGACCAACATGTAAAAGCTTTGTCTTTAGTCTTTGTCTCTTTCCAAATTGTCTTGACATTGTAAAAGCTTCCTTCAATTCTTCTCTTCTATCAACAGCAAGCATGAATCACAGAATCTGAATCTTTAATATTTCCAAACTCCCCCTTGAATGTAGATCCAGGAACTGCACTGACTTTAAGTCTTTAAACTCCCCCTATCAGTAGGCTGGGATTTTGCTCAGCCGCTTTCTCAAATTCATACCTGTTTCCTGCACAATCTCTACCTAACTATAAGATATATGACAATAACAGTTTCAATTCCAAACTTACCATTTTACTTCAATTGATAGTCTAATCATTGTTTAGAAATCCACTTAAGTATTCAGGTCCAAATTAATGACCCTGATTACTCAATTTGTCTACCAAGTCCAACTTAATGACCTTGGTTGACCTGAGATAAATCACACTGACTACTGTTCAATATATTCAAACAATTTTCTGAAAATTTACAAGTTTCAAATTAATGAACTTGTTTTGACTTTTCAATATCTCAAGTTTAACATGATTAGCTCCAAACTCATCCTCCAGCCCAGAAACTTCCTACATCTACTTCAATTTGAATATGAAGATCAACTCTCCACTTTGGTTTGTCGGAAAATAAAGCAGAAATGTAAAATCTTTTTGGATTTTTAATAAAGTTTCTAAACTAGAAATGAAATACAGAAATAAAATGCAGTAAGAGTAAACTTATTTACAAACATATTTTTGGTGAGCGTGTTCGGGAATCATATCAGCTATTTGACAAGTCACAAGTACCGTTAAGCTTTGATTACATACTCAGAATTAAACAATTCGCTTAGATTATCGATATACTGATCCACTTCAGTTCTCACACAAATTTCAATCTATCCAGGATACGAATTAGGTGGTTTAGAGACTTAAACTTATTCATGTGTCCCACCTCTTGAATATACTCCCGTATCTAGATCCCAATATTCAGTCTTACAGGTGAGTATACCACAGATGATATCTGTAAAGGGTTAAATTGCGAAACCGTGAGAGCTCAGGCCAGAACTTCCATTCAGCAGAGAGATGACGGTTCGACTTTAGTGGGTCCCCTTTAGAGGATCTTTTTTACAACAACAATGATTATCAATTTTATTGTTTCATCAGTTTTGCTGAGGGCGGTGCTATTTTTCAAGCAAGTAGTAAAGTATTCTCCGGGGACTAGGCCATTGCTTCCGCAAAATCAGAAGTCCCGGGATAATACCCCAGATATCACTGAGTTTAAAGACCTAGTATTTCAGAAAGAGGGATATTTCAAACAAGATTTCAGGGGTTACCTATATATCCAAGTAGTGTTCCCCACAAAATAAGTAAGTAAAGATTTTAGATTTATATCCCGAACAAACATACTAAATGTGTAAAAACCTATCGACACATCATCAGCGAGTCTTTTTAAGACTTTTTAGACTTTACATATCTTTAGCATACTGTAACTGTCAAGCCGATGTACTATCATTTTCCCTTTTTACACAAACTCTTTTTCTGGTTTTCTATTGTTTTTTGAATTTTAAAATATCTCATGTTTTTGTATTTTTGAAATTTTTTTTACTGTTTTTGTATTTTCTGAAAATATTACCCTATACTCTCCCCCTAAATACCAAAACAGGTAAAAAATCGACAAACCATTGCAGATTGCTTCTCAACATCATCTACAATGGCTCCATCATCAACGCCAAGAATCTCCTCCAACACCGATAAAAGCTTCATACCGTTCAATTTTAGCAAATATTGAAAACGAGTTTTATCAAATGCTTTGGTATGTAAATCAGCTTTTTGTTCGTCAGTGTGGATTTTCTCAATTCGTATAAACTTCTTCTCGAAACAATCGCGAATGAAGTAATGACGAATTTCAATGTGTTTCGTTTTAGCGTGATGAACAGGATTTCTAGTAATGTTAATCGGTGCCTCATTATCAACAAAGATAGGGGTGTTTAGAAATTGCAAACCGTAGTCACGCATCTGTTGCTGGATCCACAAGATCTGAGAACAACAACTGCTCGCAGATACATATTCAGCTTCACATGTAGATAAAGCCACAGAGGTCTGCTTTTTGCATTGCCAGGTGACCAATCGTGGTCCGAAAAACTGGCACCCCGCTGTTGTTGATTTAGCGTTCACTTTGCAACATCCGAAATCGGAATCGGAATACCCTTCGAGCATAAAGTCGCATTCTCTTGGATACCACAACCCCAGTGATGGAGTTCCTTTCAGATAGCGTAATATCCTTTTCACAATCACCATATGCGAAGCTCTCGGGTTAGATTGAAATCTTGCTGCGAGGCAGGTTGGATACATAATATCGGGTCTTGAAGCTGTTAAATACATCTGCGATCCGATCATGGAACGATACAATGTTTCATCTACCTTCTCTCCGGTGAGATCAGGGTTTATCCCATGGTTCGTCGCTAACGGGGTGGAGGCTGGAGTAGAACCTGACATCCCGAATTTCTCCAAGATATCATGAACGTACTTCGTTTGATGTATGAAAATTCCTTTGGGTAGTTAATCAACCTGCAATCCCAAAAAGAATTTCATCTCACCCATCGATGACATTTCAAATTTCTGCTTCATAACTTGTTCAAAATCTTTGCACAAATTTTCATTTGTAAACCCAAATATGATGTCGTCCACGTATATTTGAACTATCAGAAGATGTCCATCATCCTCTTTGGTGAAGAGAGTGGCATCCACTTTTCCACGTATGAAGCTGTTGGTTAGCAGGTGTTGAGACAATGTCTCGTACCAAGCTCTTGGGGCCAGGTGTAAACCATACAGCGCTTTATCCAGTAAATAAACCTTGTCTTTGTGGATTGGATCGGAGAAACCCGGTGGCTGTCTGACATATACCTCCTCTTTTACCTTCCCATAGAGAAACGCCAATTTAACATCTAACTGATAAACTTTAATATTTTTCCAAGATGCAAATGCTAGGAAGATTCTGATCGCTTCAAGTCTAGCAACTGAAGCATACACTTCAGTGAAATCTATCCCCTCCTGCTGACTGAAACCCTGGACTACGAGTCGAGCTTTGTTACGAATAATAACTCCTCGATCATCCCTCTTGCACTTAAACAACCACTTGGTGTTTATCTTCCTTTGACCATCAGGCAAGTCTACTAATTTCCACACACCTAACTTCTCAAACTAACTCAACTCTTCTTGCATGGCATTGACCCAAGAATCTTCAGTTAGCGCCTCTTTGTAAGTTCGCGGTTCAATCTGCGAAATAAAACAACTAAGTGAAAACTCAGTTTGTAAAGGAGCAACTGTAGAATAAAAACAAGTAAGGCCTTGGTCAATTTGTCGTCTAGTGCGAACGCCTGATTGTAATTCTCCAATAATCAGCTCTTCTGGATGGTACGAAAGAGTTCTCGACATCACCTCTCCTGGAACATCTACCTCGCCCTCCAAACTTGTGATATTTTGATTTGCACCTTGTTCATCGACTGGAATTGTTTGACTTGATATCTGGATTTGCTCCCCCTCATAATCTGAATCACCATGATCAAATACAGGCATATTATCAGATTCTTGATTATCATTGACTGCCGTCTGATTATCATGAGCAACTTCATTTTGTTGAATATCATCATGGTCTCCAGCATTGCTTGGACCTGCTTCATCATCGTTCAAAGCTTGTCGTTGACGACTGAAAGTTTCTGCTGGGAATCTTTCCTGCGATTCTTCATACTCTCTCAAAATATCCAACTCATCAAAGAAATCTGTTTCTTCTTCTTCTTCCATGTCAAACGAATCCCATAAAGTGTCATAGTGAAAACCCCATGAATCGCCGGGATTTTGCGGTGGCATTGTATACCCCCAACACTCAACATTTTGTGCTTCAATGATCTGCTTCAAGCTTGGAACAAAGACTCGTTTCAATGGACTTGAATAACCCACGAAAATTCCTTCAATGCTCTTTGCACCAAATTTTCCAAAAGGCTCTAGAACTGTGTAGGGAGACCCAAACGGTTCTAAATACTTCAGGTTCGGTTTGCGATTGTTGATCAATTCGAAACATGTCTTGTTGAATTTCTTTACAGTGAGAACCCGGTTGAGTGTATAGCAAGCGACTGACACTGCTTCTGCCCAAAAATTAACTGGTAGCTTTGAATCAGCAAGCATCGTCCTGGCCGTTTCAATTAGTGTCCTGTTCTTTCTTTCAGCTACTCCATTTTGCTGCGGAGTATAAGGAGCACTAAATTCTTGCAATATACCTCTCTCATCACAATATTCTTCCATCTTGTTGTTCTTAAACCCAGTACCGTTATCACACCTGATTCTTCTGATTCGGGTTTGGTACAAGTTTTCAATTTTTCTGAACAATGCCATCAAGCTTTCGAAAGTCTCATCCTTTGACTTTAGAAAAGATACCCATGAAAATCTGAAATAATCATCAGTTACTACTAGACAGTAGAAATCACCAGTAATGCTTTTGACATTCACTGGACCAAAAAGATCCATATGAATTCTCTCTAATGGTCTTGAGACTGAATTGAATTTCTTTTTAGGATGTGATTTCTTTTTCTGCTTGCCTTTGACACAGCTAATGCACTCCCCCTGAAGATGAAAACCTTTCACATGAACACCAGTTACTAAATCATTGTGTACCAGGTGATTCATTTTCCTCAGATGTATATGACCCATCTTTCGGTGCCACAATTTTGATTCTTTTTCCGTTGCTCTAGACATAAAACAATGTGCCTGACCCGTGGTAGTAGTTGCTACACTCATGTCCAACACGTACAGATTATTCACTCTGGGCGCTCTCATGATAACCCACTCTTCGGGAACAACAAATCCTGGTTTCAAGATCAAACATTCTTTGTCTGTAAAGTGCGTTGTATACATATGATCACAAATCTGAGAGATGCTTAGAAGATTGTTTTCAAGCTCGGCGATGTAGTTTACTCTTTCAAACGTGATGATTCCATTAGATAGAGTTCCTTCACCGATTATTCTACCACCTTGATTTCCTGCAAATCCCACATAACCTCCATTAAACCCTCTAACATCATACAATAAGGTCTTCTTCCCCGTCATGTGCCGAGAAGCTCCACTATCCATAATCCAACGTGAAACGGATCTTGGAAGCTCCTGCACAGATCACAAACATTTAGTGAGACATTGAAGCCACCCAAGCCTCTTTTGACTCAGGTAACTTGACATTTAGGTGTGATTTTATAGTGTAAAGTGGTGGAAATTTTTTACCATTCATCTTTAAGCTCTCTGCAGACCCAACCTTAACCTCTTTATACAAGAAAAAATCGTCTTTTTGAGGTTGACTAGATGGTTGGTCTTTCTTCAAAACAACATTTTTCTCAGAAGTAACAGACTCTTGTTTTTCAAGTTTCTCATAGTAATCCACAGGTACATAAATCTTCTCAGTTGAAGATGATGTTTTTGTAGTCTCAGAAACCTTTGGTATTGGAGAACTTGATTTTGTTTCAACTGATTTCGGTTTCCATGTTTGTTGAGGTGACGCAACTCATTTGTAAAACTTGTCAGTTTTAGTTACCACATTCTTTACGAGTCCAGTTTTGATTTTTGTATTTTCATTTTTCAAAACCTTTTTCTCAACAACCAATGGAGCTTTTCCTTTCACAACATCTTTCTTTCTTGAATTCATCACAACTTCAGTCTTAGGCTTCAAGTTGGTACACTTTCGTGCAATATGTCCAACTTGATTGCATTTGAAGCATGTTCGGGTGTCAACTACCCGACTTGTGCCTTCAGACTGAGGCTGTGAGGCCTTCTTCTCAAAGAACTCTTTGTTTGATTTTGAAAAGATTTTAGATTCTTCATCAGAAAGTGAACTTGAACTTGGAACAAACACCTTTTTCTCAGCAAACTTCTTGTTTTGAACATTTCTTCTTTGATAGTTCTTACCACCCTGATATCCACCCGACCATTTGTTTCGGTTGTTGTTATAAAACCGCGGTGGAACAACGGGTTTTTTTATAGTAAGCCTTATCTTTCTCAAAATTTATTTGCCTCTTGATCTGTTTCAAATTTTCAATTTCTGACACGTCAATCTCGAGCAACTTGAAAATGTTTTTCAATTTGTTCACATTAACATTCTCCAGAGGAAATTCAAGATCCGAATATAACTTATCAGATCCCGCCATCTTATACATCACAACAGCAGGTTCATCATTTAAGTTGTTTTTGGACTTTGATTTCGGAATGTATTTATCCAGAAAAGATTCATCATCCTCAGCTGAATCACTATCAGCCTCCAAAACACTTTCAGCCATGTTTTTAACAATATCAGTTTGAACACTGTCATCAGATGATGATGAAGAAAATGTAACATCAATTGATTCTGGAAGTTTTATTTCATTTGTTTCTTCCTCATCATTAACCAACCCAGACTTTTTCTTTGAAAAATTGTTTAGAACTGGCGGTGGAACCTGATGAAACCCAACCCCAGTTCCATCTGAGTAAATATCTTCGCCTGCTTTGTTTTTCTCGATGGGTTTGGGAACAATGTGTTGTAAAACAAAGCTTGCGGAGTTGTAACTGGTTAATTTCAGATTGATACGCTCATTCTGAATCTTAGCTTCTTCAAACTGAAGCTTCAATTTAGCAATCTCATCCAGTTGTTGGTTGATTTGCTCTTCTTTGTATTTAAGAACTACCGTTAAATGCTCATTTTCTTTATTGGTTTTACTGTTTCTTTCATCAGAATCTTTTACCGTTCGTTTTAGTTTGTCAAAATTTTCTGAGAGTTGACAATTTTCGAGAATTAGCTTTTCATTCTCTTTCCTAATTCTTTCTACTTCAATTTTATCATTTTCAATTTTCTCAGTCAAATTTTTAGCTCGATCATTTGAAGCTTTTAGCATTTTATCACGATCTAGAATCTGATCTTCAACCTTTCTTACTCTTGTTGTCAGTTCTTCAACCTTTGCATCACTAAGGTAAGTGAGTGTACTACAAAACTTGCAGTTTTTCATGCAACTTTTACAGTCACTATCACCTTTGACTTTCTTACCCGACTCTCTTGTTGAAATGTTTGAACTAACCTTGCTTTTAGACTCAGTTTCAGATTTAGAGTCTACCTCAAGTTCCTTTGCAGCAAGCACTTTGTCAGCCATCTTTCCCAAATTTTCAGCGGTGAATTCTTGTGAAGTATCAATAATCCTATCATCAATCTTCTTAGACTGCGACTCATTCTCTTTCTCTTCTCCACCTCCCCACCATTCTCTCTGTAAGGTTTCTTCTTCTATAGCAAATTCCTCAATGAAAGCTTCTAGACTAAGAGTTTTCGTATCAATAGCAATGTTTCCTTGAGGATCAAGGTAACATTCTCTATCAGCATCCCATCTCTTTGCTCTCTTGGCTTCACTGAACACCTTAGATAATCTGATCATCTTGAATTCTGCTCTACTCTTTCTACTGAGGTATTTTTCTTCTTCAGTTCTGGTGTCTTTGTAAGGAATAATCTTTTCTGCTACGAAAGCGTATCCTACTGTATCTTCCTCTGGTAGCAGTTCACTCCAATCATAACCTTCGTCATCATGAATAACAGCAAGAGCTCTTGATTTTTCTTTGGGGGCATCCTCAAGCTGTTTCATTCTGGGTGGTTCTGATTTATTCTGATGATAGATCGCTCTTTTGTAGTAATCCTCTCGGAATGGATTTGCAGTATCATCAGCAGGAGCGTTACGACATTCACGTTTGAAATGTCCTTTTTGTTTACACCTAAAGCACGTGACTTTTGATTTGTCAAAGCCAAGTTTGTGGACGGCCCACCGATAGAATGTCTCCGAGTAATCTCCATGAACCGTTGCGCTCTCCGGACTGCACTGGCCATACACCACCTGATATCGATCAGTTCCATCTCTTCAGGATCTATTTGATCATAGTCCTCCTTAGTCAGGTTGGTGTTTCCAATCTTGCCCGCCACAAGGCTCTCGTACGATTCTAACACTGACGCTAAGAACACCATCTGTTGTTTTGCTGACTCTTCACTGAAATTTTGAGCGTTCTTCAGATCCACAGCAATGTTACATTGGAACAGATTCTTTGATGCAGATTGGCTTGGAGTTATTGAAGAAGATCCACTATGAAAACCACTATGAGAAGTTTCTTGATTCACATTAATTGAACTCTCTGCAGAAAATGCTGTTCTTGGAGAACCAGTCTTTGGTAGATTTCCTCTGTAGTACAACTCCACATTCTGCTGATAAGATGAGTTGTTGACTTTGCTAGATTTCTTGATCTCCAACTCGTGACTCTCCAGTCTTTCGATAAGCAGATCCACTGTCAACTCTTCAGACTTGATTGTATTTTTTAGCATTAATGCAAAGTACTGCCAATCTTGTTCATTCGGCAGTGAGTCGAACAGTTTGTCAACCAACTCTTCTTGAGTATATACAATTTTGTGTCTTGCCAGCTCCAACTTCAGATGCCCAAATCTCTCAATCATCTTGGAAACAGACTCGTTCTTTAAACAACCAAATAAATCAAACTCTTTTCTTAACAGTTTCTTTTTGTTTTTGACTATCTCAGCACTACCTACACATTTTACCCTCAGTTTCTCCCAAAGATCTTTTGAATTTTCATATTCAATCAACGAAATTATATCATCTCTCACAGACTGATGAATCAACTCGATGCACTTTTGTTCAACAACATATCTTTCAATCTCATTAGTATCTGTCAAACTTTCACCAAAACGTCCTCCTCTAACATAACCATTCTTTAAACTCTTCCAGCTTGGATATGAAAAAGCTTGAAACCACTCATCAAACCTTGTAGCTCACCTATTATAATCTTCAATAGCTATCAACTTTGGAGGTTTGTTGTATGTCCCATAGGTACTCTCTACACTCAAAGCATCATTGAGAGTTTTCTTTGCACTTGATGTCGGTGTAGTTTCATTCGTGTAATTAGTTGTGCTATCTCCCGAACCACTAGTATATGCAAACACATCATAGAATGGATTCATAAACAAATCATCCATCTTCAAGTACATGAAACAATCAACAAAACACTTAGAAAGTTTTTGAAATTTTGAAAATCAGTTTCAAACAGAATCAGCTGTTCAAGCAAGATCAGCTTTTCAAGCGGAATTAGCTTTCAAGCAGAATTAGCTTTCAAGCGAAATAACAACTCAAACGGAATCAAGTCCTTTCAAGCGGATGTGACAACTGTGTTCTGTAAGCATCGTATAATGTAAAACAATGTGGATTATCAATAAAACAATGTGCATTGGTGTTATTATGTGTGTAATTGTGTTTATTAATTTTACAATTTATTTCGATTCCGATTTCAAGCTTTAAATCACTTTCTGGAAGGTTATACGCAAACTGGTGCATAAACGCAATTAGTTTAACGCGACATATATCCCGGAACTGTGACATAAGCCAAACATACCCCAAATATCCTTTACGTAACTTAGAAATAAGTTTCGAAGGATTCGGTATGGCAAAAACATGTTTATTTGAATTAAAGAACTATTTACGACAAAACTGCGAAACGAACGTTGGTGACCGCCCGGATAATATTTAAATCCCAAAAATATTCTGTTATGATTAAAAATTTATTTTTAATCAGGTCCATGTTGAAAAATAAATTAAAACACCTAAAAACGTTATTTTTCAAGTTTAAGCGCGTACCGCGTGTTTCTGCGCAACACAGTGCTTCTACTGCAAAACGCAGACAACACAGCCAGTCTCGACAACTGAAATTTATTTCAGTAATATTTTGGCGAGTTTATTTTTATAGAATAATAAAAATAATTTAGAACGCCATAAACCGGGATTTAAACGCTAGATAAAATGCCCGGTACCCAGTTAAACACCCGTTTTAGCCTACATATAACATGTTTATATAAAAACTTACACTTCACCCCCTCCCCCCATACATCTTACGGTTATATATATATATATATATATATATATATATATATATATATATATATATATATGGGGACCCACCAAATTTTGCAAGATATGGCAATATTTCCTTTGATCTTTGTAATGCCAAGTGTAGTTGCATGCTTACTTACATATCTTCTATAAATCTTTCCATATATCTTCAAATCTTCCATAGATCACTTCACTCAACATCACTCCTTCTCTCTCCCTCTTACAACCGTCCCCATCTCTCTCTCTCTCTATCTTCAAATCTTCAAGTCTTGTTCTTCACATTCAAGTCCCTTTCCTAGCAACCTTCAAGTTAGTATGAAGATCTAAAGGTGATTCCAAGGTGTTGTCAAGTGATTACAAGCTTCCTATCATCAAAATCTCATCCTACAACTTACTTGAATCTTGAAGGTATAACATTATGTTTAAATCATACTTTTGATTCTTGGTTGTTCTTGATGATTGAAGTTTCTCTTGAATCTTGGAATTTTCACTAAACTTGAAATCTAAAATAAAAAGGGTCTTGTTACAAAATAAAAATGATATGTATATATATATATGTGTGTGACCGTACATATATATATATGTGTGTATGAGTCTTGAAGTTTGATATCTTGTTAAGTACTTGTTTATGTTGTTACATGTTCTTGAATGGTGGTAAATGTGACACTTCGGGTTTTCCCGAGCCAACTTTCGTCTTTAAATAAATGTATGTGCGTATATGTATAATATTAAATGAAAGTTATGAATTATTTTGGCATGCTATGTGATCCATGTATTAAATTATGTGTATGTATTATATATATGAGTGTATGTGTGTTATATGAGTGGGCCGAGACCCCAAAGGACCCGACTCGAAGATACTCGGGCCGGTTGGGCCGTGACCTTAGCCCACCCGGAAACCCCCCTAACCCACTCGGATATATATAACCGGCTAACCCTCACACACTCTCCTTTTCACTCTTTCACCTCATCCTCTCTCATCTCACACACTCTCCCTCTCTCTCTCTAAAAACCCTAAAACCCTAAAAGTTCTAACATCAAACTCACCTCCTCTCCTCTCCCTCTCTCGGATCAAACCGGCGATAACCAAAGGAGCCCTCGGATCATCTCGGATCATCACTCGGAACTTGGTTCATCGATCTCTTGTGCTCCTCCATCTAACCGGTTAGTGTATGATAGTTGTTTTTTATGAAGGTGTTTCTTATAGAGAAGATGGTATGCACACTTGCTAGATGATTTGTATGTATATAATGATGATTATCGGTTAACATGTCTTGATTTCGGATAAATTACACGATGAGTTAGTGTTATCTTGCGTTTGAATAGATGATTCATGCTAGACAATTGTTTTGAACCAATGATGGTATGTTTATGTGGTAAATATGTTTAGATGAATGATTTGGCTTGAATGATGGTAATTGTTTGGCTGAAATGGTAATTGTTTGGCTGAAAATGCTTTGAGTATTGCAAGTATAAGGTCTAGGATGACATGTTTTCGGGTCAGTTTTGAAGGACTATACATGATGGGTAGTTGTGTGTATGATGAACAACATGAACATGGGTTGAATGTGCTTTGAATATTTGAAAAACCCACTGTTTGATCCGTTTTGGTTGATTGTTAGACAATAAAACATGTTTATGCACTCTTATTGGCCAGTACAAAATCTCATGAAAACAGAATTCCATTGGTTAGTACATCTGCCAGGTTCTAGAAGGTTTCTTGTGCACGTTTCCGAGGTTGCGACTCGCAACCCCCGGTTGCGACTCGCAACCAAACCTTGACAACTCGAGACCATCGGTCGCGACTCGAAATCGCCCGGTTGCGACTCGCAACCGCAACATGACAAGTCGAAACCCTTGTTGCGACTCGTAACCAAGACAGAACCGGACGAAACACTTGTTGCGACTCGTAACCAAGACGTGACAAGCCGCAACCTCCGGTTGCGACTCGCAACTGAGTGTCCTGGTCTCGACTGGGCTGTTAGTTTTGGGCCTAAGTGTATTAACTGTACATGCTTGTTACTGTTTAGGTGGGCTACGTGTTAACTGTTAACTGTTGCTGTTAAAGAACTTAGACGGGCCCAATGACTTATTGGATAATTATATGTTGTGCATGCTATGTGTTAGTTATGTGTAGATTATACGTGTTTACTTGTACCCCAACTTGACCTATATTGGTAACCATGCTAGGACGTGGTGACCAACGTGATCAACCGGGTAATTAATCTACCGAGCAACCCAAGGTGAGTTCACAACCTAAAGCATGTATTCCCGGTGGTTTGGGAAACGGAACTAAAACAACACTATCCCCTTATAAGGGATACAACTTACTTTTCTTCCCTTGTTATTGGGAACCTTTTAGTTAATTACTGTTTATACGGATTGCAACCAACGGCACTAAACGAAACTCTATCACTTAAAGTCCCTACTACTTAATACCGATTAGTCGCCGGGGCCAGGCGAACGGGTTATTAGTTGATAGCGCTATTTAGGTCTAACCAACCTCACACCGTGCCAAGGTATGGGATCGGTCGTGAACTAATGTACTCAGGCATCCGTCAATGATGATAGAACATTGACATCGGGGCACTCTCTTGCGGATACGCAACGGTCACCTAGTGTTCGGTATTGGAAAAACAGTTTAGTTGCTAACTTTTGGGGTAGCTCCCCATGGCATGTATAAACGGATAAATTAACTGGTGAAACAAGTTTTTGGTAATTAAAACTGGACAACTAGTGAACTCACTCAGCATTATTGTTGACCCCTTACTGCATGCTTTGCAGGTAACCCGTGACTGAGGAGCTGCTGCTTGGGAAGTGTAGTGGTCGCCTAAACCCGCATGTTGGGTTCTAAATAATTTGAACCATGAACTTTGTTTAAACTAATTTATCTATGCTTCCGCTACTTACTTAACTGTTATTTGAACCTAAACACTTGAACTTTAAACTATGGTGTTTACTAACCATTATGGTTGGTGATCATCCTTACTATTATCCAATGCTCAGTATAATTGGTGGCTGGATCCTGGTCGGTCACGCCCTCAAGCGGACGGTACTCCGCAGGTGGAATTTGGGGGTGTGACAGATTGGTATCAGAGCCATTGGTTATAGTGAACTTGGTTTTAAAAAGAAGGGTCTTTTTGAGAAAAACCAGACTATAACCCGTGACTCGTGACGACACTACACTCCAAGGGCAAGACTCGACATACTAGACCTCGTAGCTCGGACTTGTGTTTACTTGCTTGTTTATCTTATATTGACTGCTCTACTATACACACTAGTGTGCCTGATTAGATAGATACACGTTTCTCTTCTATCTCATTCTCGCTACGTTACGACATCACACTCATACTGTGTTTTCTGGTTATGAAGACAATGAGTGGACGCGGAAGAGGAAGTGTTAACATGACTCAGGCTCAATTCGCCAACTTACTCAACACGGTGGCTGCAGCTTTCGCAGCTCACCCTGGAGGTCAGCCTGCGCCTGCGCAACCACGTGTTTGTACTTTCAAAACCTTCATGGATGGCAAGCCTCTCCCCTTCAATGGCACTGAGGGTGCCATAGGCCTCCTGCACTGGATTGAAAAGGCCGAAGCTGTCTTCGCTGTCTGCGAGTGTCCCCCTGCTAACTGGGTTAAGTACGCAACTGGTACGCTTGAAGGAAACGCGCTTTCATGGTGGAAAGCACAGATTCAGATGCTTGGTCTGGAAACTGCTAATGCTACTGCATGGGAGGATTTCAAGGACATGATCAAAGAGGAGTACTGTCACAGGGATGACATCCACAAACTCGAGAACGAGTACTATGCGCTCAAGATGGTTGGATCAGAGATTGAGACCTACACTAAGCAGTCCAATGACTATGCTGCACTTTGCCCAAACATGTCCCAACCTATGTATCGAAGGGTCGAATTGTACATTAAAGGCTTGGTCCCAGAAATCCGGAGCCATGTGACCTCGGCCAACCTCAACACCATACAGCCCGTGGTTCGTCTTGCTCATAAACTCACCAATCAGGCTGTAGAAGAGGGCAAGCTGCCTCAGAGGATCGGTGCTACTGCTGGAACTTCTGGCGAAAACAAGCGAAAGTGGGATGGAAGTCAGGGAAAGGATGCTAACCCCACACAGGCCCCAGTTCAACAGAGGAAGACTGAAAGCAACAAGGGTCCTCAGCAACAGGGTGGCTATCGAGGAAACCACCCTAAGTGTAACAAATGTAACCGACATCACAGTGGGCCATGTGGAAAGGGTCAGTGTCAGCGATGCAACAAGATGGGGCATGAAGCCAAAGACTGCCGAAGCCAGTTCCCCGCTAGGCAGAATCAGCAACAACCACAGCAACAGCAGCAACAAGGAAACAACCGTGGATGCTTCAAGTGTGGAGCAATGGGGCACATGCGAAAGGATTGCCCTGAACTGAATCAGAACAACAACAATCAGGGTGCTGGGAACAATAACAACAATGCTGGAAATGGTGCTAGAGGAAAAGCTTTTGTGATTGGAGCTGGGGAAGCAAGGAATGACCCCAACGTTGTGGCGGGTAAGTTCCTACTTAATGATCGTTATGTTTCCATGCTATTTGATTCCGGAGCAGATGCTAGTTATGTATCCCTACGTATTAGTAAGAAACTTAAGCTCACTCTTACGCCGCTGAGCTCTAAGCACACCGTTGAAATAGCTAATGGTAGAAACCTCGAGGCCTCACACATAATTCGTAACTGCAAATTAGAGTTGTCTGGTCAGACCTTCTGTATCGATCTTTTCCCCATCGTTCTTGGAAGCTTCGACGTCATTATTGGTATGGATTGGTTATCCAAACATCGAGCTGAAATCCTCTGCCAAGAGAAAGCTATTCGTATCCCCCGTCCCCCTGGCAAACCCCTTATAGTTCAAGGCGACAAGAGCGGAGAAGTCACAGGCATCATCTCATTCTTAAAGGCCCAGAAGTACCTACGAAAAGGGCACACCGCTATCTTAGCACTCATTACCGACACACAGAAAATGGAAAACAGGATTGAAGATTTTCCAGTTGTGCGCGACTATCCTGAGGTGTTCCCGGAGGAACTACCTGGACTCCCTCCTCACCGTCAGGTCGAATTCCAAATCGAGCTAGCTCCCGGAGCAGCGCCTATAGCTCGTGCGCCTTATCGATTAGCCCCCGCGGAGCTCAAGGAGCTTTCTACTCAACTACAAGAACTTTTGGACAAAGGTTTTATCCGTCCAAGTTCATCACCCTGGGGAGCCCCAGTGCTCTTCGTCAAAAAGAAAGATGGCTCATTCCGAATGTGCATCGACTACCGCGAACTTAACAAGGTTACCATCAAGAACCGCTATCCACTTCCCCGTATCGATGACCTGTTCGACCAGCTGCAAGGGTCGAGCTATTATTCCAAGATTGATCTGCGATCGGGTTATCACCAGCTGAGAGTCCGCGATGAGGACATCTCTAAGACTGCTTTCAGAACCCGCTATGGTCACTACGAATTCCTTGTCATGCCTTTCGGTATGACCAACGCACCGGCAATCTTCATGGATCTCATGAACCGTGTATGCAAACCCTACCTCGACAAGTTCGTGATCGTGTTCATCGATGACATCCTAATCTACTCGAAGAGCCAAGAGGAGCATGAACAACACCTACGTCTTATTCTCGAACTTCTTCGCAATGAGCAACTGTACGCCAAATTCTCGAAATGTGATTTCTGGCTTAGAGAAGTCCATTTCCTTGGACACATCGTCAATCAGGAAGGGATTCATGTTGACCCCGCTAAGATTGAGTCCATTAAGAATTGGCCCGTACCCAAGACTCCGACCGAAGTTCGCCAATTCTTGGGATTGGCGGGATACTATCGAAGATTTATCAAGGGATTCTCTAAGATCGCTCAACCACTCACGACACTCACTCAGAAGGGTGTTGCTTACAAATGGAACAATGCTCAGGAATCTGCCTTCCAGGAACTAAAGAAGAACCTTTGTAGTGCTCCTATTCTCTCCTTACCCGAAGGTACCGACGACTTCGTCGTCTACTGCGACGCTTCTATTCAAGGACTTGGCTGCGTATTGATGCAACGCGAGAAAGTTATTGCTTACGCCTCGCGACAACTCAAGGTCCACGAACGGAACTATACGACGCATGACTTAGAATTTGGAGCTGTGGTCTTCGCGCTCAAGCTTTGGAGACACTACTTGTACGGCACCAAGTGCACGATTTACACTGATCACAAGAGTCTCCAGCACATAATGGGACAAAAGGAGTTGAATATGCGGCAACGCCGATGGGTCGAACTCCTAAATGACTACGAATGTGCAATCAAATATCACCCAGGCAAGGCTAATGTGGTAGCCGATGCCCTCAGCAGAAAGGAGACCAAACCCAAGCGTGTTCGTGCTTTACAGCTCACCATCCACTCGAACCTCCCTAATCAAATTCGGAATGCTCAGGTTGAAGCATTGAAAGCTGAGAACATCAGGGCTGAGTCCCTGCGAGGATCGAGACAACGATTGGAACAAAAAGAAGACGGTGCTTTCTACGTAGCGGGACGCATATGGGTTCCGCTTTATGGAAATTTACGTGACCTTGTGATGGATGAAGCCCACAAGTCCCGTTACTCGGTACATCCAGGTTCAGATAAGATGTACCACGACTTGAGGGCTACCTATTGGTGGCCCGGCATGAAAGCCCACATAGCTACCTATGTCAGGAAATGTTTGACTTGTGCAAGGGTCAAGGCTGAGTATCAGAAACCGTCAGGCCTACTTCAACAGCCAGAGATCCCGCAATGGAAATGGGAGCAGATTTCCATGGATTTTGTTACTAGCCTGCCTAGGTCTCAGCGCGGAAATGACACCATTTGGGTGATAGTGGATCGCTTGACTAAGTCTGCACACTTTTTGCCTATCAAAGAAACAGACAAGTTCTCTACCCTAGCAGAGGTATACTTAAAAGAAGTGGTCTCGAAGCACGGAGTGCCTACCTCTATTATTTCTGATCGAGACGCGCGTTTTACTTCTGAGTTGTGGCAAGCCATGCACAAATCTTTTGGCTCACGTTTAGACATGAGCACCGCGTATCACCCGCAAACGGATGGGCAGTCTGAACGCACCATCCAAACCCTCGAAGACATGCTCAGGGCATGTGTGATCGATTTTGGCAAGAATTGGGAGAAGCACCTACCGTTAGTAGAATTCTCCTACAACAACAGCTACCACACCAGCATTCAGGCAGCACCCTTTGAGGCATTGTACGGCCGTAAATGCCGATCGCCTCTCTGCTGGGCTGAGGTTGGTGACAGCCAGATCACAGGCCCGGAACATGTAGTCGACACCACAGAAAAGATTGCCCAGATTAGGCAACGCATGGCGGCAGCTCGTGATCGCCAAAAGTATTACGCTGATAAGGATAGAAAACCACAAGAGTTCCAGGTTGGTGAACGGGCTCTACTTAAGGTCTCACCCTGGAAGGGTGTGGTCCGCTTTGGAAAACGGGGCAAGCTTAATCCAAGATATGTCGGACCCTTTGAAGTTACCGAAAAGATCGGCACGGCCGCTTACAGATTGAATCTGCCTGAAGAACTGAGTGCTGTGCACAATGTCTTCCACGTGTCTTATCTGAAGAAGTGTCTATCAGATGAAACACTCGTCATTCCTTACAAGGAACTTACTATCGACGAACAGCTACACTTTACTGAGGAACCGGTTGAGATCACGGATCGTGAGATCAAAACCCTCAAACGTAGCCAGATACCCCTCGTGCGAGTTCGTTGGAACTCACGCCGTGGCCCAGAGTTTACCTGGGAGCGGGAAGACCAGATGAAGCGCAAGTATCCCCAGCTGTTCCCAAATGAAACCCCCAGCACTGAAGCTACAACTGAATTTCGGGACGAAATTCCAAACTAACGGGGGGATGATGTGACACCCCGTTGAAACGCTCTCACTTTTACTAGCTTGTCAGTGGCTGCTTTAACTTTCGGGACGAAAGTTCTTAAAACTTGGGGATAATGTGACACTTCGGGTTTTCCCGAGCCAACTTTCGTCTTTAAATAAATGTATGTGCGTATATGTATAATATTAAATGAAAGTTATGAATTATTTTGGCATGCTATGTGATCCATGTATTAAATTATGTGTATGTATTATATATATGAGTGTATGTGTGTTATATGAGTGGGCCGAGACCCCAAAGGACCCGACTCGAAGATACTCGGGCCGGTTGGGCCGTGACCTTAGCCCACCCGGAAACCCCCCTAACCCACTCGGATATATATAACCGGCTAACCCTCACACACTCTCCTTTTTCACTCTTTCACCTCATCCTCTCTCATCTCACACACTCTCCCTCTCTCTCTCTAAAAACCCTAAAACCCTAAAAGTTCTAACATCAAACTCACCTCCTCTCCTCTCCCTCTCTCGGATCAAACCGGCGATAACCAAAGGAGCCCTCGGATCATCTTGGATCATCACTCGGAACTTGGTTCATCAATCTCTTGTGCTCCTCCATCTAACCGGTTAGTGTATGATAGTTGTTTTTTATGAAGGTGTTTCTTATAGAGAAGATGGTATGCACACTTGCTAGATGATTTGTATGTATATAATGATGATTATCGGTTAACATGTCTTGATTTCGGATAAATTACACGATGAGTTAGTGTTATCTTGCGTTTGAATAGATGATTCATGCTAGACAATTGTTTTGAACCAATGATGGTATGTTTATGTGGTAAATATGTTTAGATGAATGATTTGGCTTGAATGATGGTAATTGTTTGGCTGAAATGGTAATTGTTTGGCTGAAAATGCTTTGAGTATTGCAAGTATAAGGTCTAGGATGACATGTTTTCGGGTCAGTTTTGAAGGACTATACATGATGGGTAGTTGTGTGTATGATGAACAACATGAACATGGGTTGAATGTGCTTTGAATATTTGAAAAACCCACTGTTTGATCCGTTTTGGTTGATTGTTAGACAATAAAACATGTTTATGCACTCTTATTGGCCAGTACAAAATCTCATGAAAACAGAATTCCATTGGTTAGTACATCTGCCAGGTTCTAGAAGGTTTCTTGTGCACGTTTCCGAGGTTGCGACTCGCAACCCCCGGTTGCGACTCGCAACCAAACCTTGACAACTCGAGACCATCGGTCGCGACTCGAAATCGCCCGGTTGCGACTCGCAACCGCAACATGACAAGTCGAAACCCTTGTTGCGACTCGTAACCAAGACATAACCGGACGAAACACTTGTTGCGACTCGTAACCAAGACGTGACAAGCCGCAACCTCCGGTTGCGACTCGCAACTGAGTGTCCTGGTCTCGACTGGGCTGTTAGTTTTGGGCCTAAGTGTATTAACTGTACATGCTTGTTACTGTTTAGGTGGGCTACGTGTTAACTGTTAACTGTTGCTGTTAAAGAACTTAGACGGGCCCAATGACTTATTGGATAATTATATGTTGTGCATGCTATGTGTTAGTTATGTGTAGATTATACGTGTTTACTTGTACCCCAACTTGACCTATATTGGTAACCATGCTAGGACGTGGTGACCAACGTGATCAACCGGGTAATTAATCTACCGAGCAACCCAAGGTGAGTTCACAACCTAAAGCATGTATTCCCGGTGGTTTGGGAAACGGAACTAAAACAACACTATCCCCTTATAAGGGATACAACTTACTTTTCTTCCCTTGTTATTGGGAACCTTTTAGTTAATTACTGTTTATACGGATTGCAACCAACGGCACTAAACGAAACTCTATCACTTAAAGTCCCTACTACTTAATACCGATTAGTCGCCGGGGCCAGGCGAACGGGTTATTAGTTGATAGCGCTATTTAGGTCTAACCAACCTCACACCGTGCCAAGGTATGGGATCGGTCGTGAACTAATGTACTCAGGCATCCGTCAATGATGATAGAACATTGACATCGGGGCACTCTCTTGCGGATACGCAACGGTCACCTAGTGTTCGGTATTGGAAAAACAGTTTAGTTGCTAACTTTTGGGGTAGCTCCCCATGGCATGTATAAACGGATAAATTAACTGGTGAAACAAGTTTTTGGTAATTAAAACTGGACAACTAGTGAACTCACTCAGCATTATTGTTGACCCCTTACTGCATGCTTTGCAGGTAACCCGTGACTGAGGAGCTGCTGCTTGGGAAGTGTAGTGGTCGCCTAAACCCGCATGTTGGGTTCTAAATAATTTGAACCATGAACTTTGTTTAAACTAATTTATCTATGCTTCCGCTACTTACTTAACTGTTATTTGAACCTAAACACTTGAACTTTAAACTATGGTGTTTACTAACCATTATGGTTGGTGATCATCCTTACTATTATCCAATGCTCAGTATAATTGGTGGCTGGATCCTGGTCGGTCACGCCCTCAAGCGGACGGTACTCCGCAGGTGGAATTTGGGGGTGTGACAGTAAAAATGCAAGAATTTGGTGATTTATGTATGCTATGTTAAAGGACCAAATACATCAGCAAATAGACCTGAATAAATCTCATATTTGATGCTTTTAAACTCATAAAAAAATGATGTTACTATGATAGTATGCTTTAGGCACTTGTACATATGAAAATATGTTGATTTAAAGCTCAAGAGATGATGAAAAATGGCTATATGACAAAACTGTTTTAGATCAGGTTACAAACACTAAAAATAACATTATTTGATGTATTATAATGGCATGAAACTTTGACATAGGTTTGATAGCTTTGAATGTTGTACATATAGCTTAAAAAGTGGTAAATTATGTGAAATTGCGTGATTTATGTGCTTTATTTAAGACCTGCACTATCATGAGTATAACCATTATTTTATTCAGTAAATAACATGGGTTATGTCAAAATTTCAAGTCGTTTCGATTTGGGATGGTTCGGGTAACGTTTGATGCAAAACTATGCGGTAAAACGGTCGAAAATCGTCTTTTTGGAGTATTTTTGCAAAACTGTTTTAAATCAGTAACCAAACTGATATATTTGGTATAAAAATAAGTATTTTAACTTATATTAAGTTTACTCGGTGATTGGTTAGTCATACGCGACTTCCGACGCCCCAAAAATGTTACCGAATCGCAAAAATAAGTGTTTTTCGACATACACTAGAATGAGTTGTTCATGGGTTATTTTATGTGTTACAATGTACTATGTGTTTTACAATATGTGTATGATCATGTGTTAGTGTTGACAAGATTAGGTGTGTTACGCTCGAGTACATATATACAAATACACCAAAATAATAAAAAATAATAACTTTTCGAGAAATCTCAAAGTTATGTGAAAATTCCAAGTATCGGAGAAACTCATGTATTTTTGTGAGTTTTGATTATTTAATCATTCTTATTTAATTTAGGATGAATAAAAAAATTGTGGGATTGTGTTAACATATAAAAACGTACCCAAAGGTGAGTACATAGACCCCTCTTTTACTGTTTTTCAAACATTTTGGGGTGAAACACATGTGCCTACTTGTTACTTTCGTGCTTTCCATGTTTTTACATAATATACTTGTTATGTTCATTAATACACTATTAATACATAATTTCATTTTGTTTTGCTATGCTATGTATGCTTACTTGGCATATTAGCGCATTGTTTTACATTACATTTTCTACTATGTATGTTGACTGAGCATGCTAGCACATTGATTTACATGACTTTTCTGCTTTGTATGTTAACTTAGCATACTTAGTACATTGTTTTCATATAACAAGTTTACATTTGGTATAACATTTGGTTTGTACAAACGGGACTTATATACGTTCATTAACATTAGCTACGCCGCTCGGTAGTAAGTAATGGTACCATAGGACTTGACAAATCCCGTTCCTGACATCCTAGGATTGTTTGGGTGTACGGAATGACTGAATCCGAAAACATTTGTTTTGATAACCTTGACTTAGGGTTATCCGTCTGTCTCAAGGCTTGAATGTATGCGTTAACTTACCACATAAATGTTTGTATCAGTAAAACATGCATTTACTTTGCAAAACATAACTTTTTGATATATTCAAAATACCTTGTTTTCTACATTTTTACATTTGGTTTATGTGACTACACTTTACTTACCATACATAACATTTGTTACACATTACTTGACTACATTTGGACTTTTAACATTTGACATGGTTTATACAAGGACTTTTTGACTATTGGTTTAAACATGAATATTTTACAATGTTGGTTGGTTCGAGTGACTTAAATAACGAGGCGTGTGTAATATGGTACAAGCATGGTGGATACGCCGCTGGTACTTCCTATATATAAGTGCTTGTTTGATATTACATATCGTAGCGTCATTTAAACCACTTCTGTTTAAACATATTACATTTACAACACATTTTCACTTAAACATTGTTTTACAAATAACATGGTTTATTCAAACTCTTTTTACTTGGTTATTCTTTTAACCATACATTATTCTTTTATATATACATATCATCTGATTTTGCTATCGTTTTTCAAATGATTATAAAACAAAACAATTAACAAGGTTCATGACTGAATTTTAATAAACATTTCTTTAAACTCAAGTCATGAATCCTATTTTCATAAAACCTATGTATCTCACATGCATTTTTATGCTGACGTACCTATTTTCACATGTGTTTTCAGGAGCTGTTGCTTAGGATGTTCGTGACGTACTAGGGCGGACCTGTGCCTTAGAAACTTAAAATAAAGATAGACTTAGTTTAATTATGTTGTGTACTCTTTGGTTCTTGTTTTGAAACAATGTATTCCACCTTTGGTTGTTAAATAAAATGTAATTTTAATTACCATGGTTGTGGAACAATAATTCTGTTACAACACTCCCCGACGTTTCCGCCACGATTTGATGTTTTACGTGGTCGGGGTGTGACAGCGGAATAGCTAATTTCTTTTGAACTCTCAAGTGGAATCTGATTTCGTTTGAAATCAATGGCAGGTTCAAACGAAATCAGGCACTTTGAAGCGAAATCACAAATCTCGTTTGAATTTTCAAGCGGAATCAACCAGATAAACTGATTTCGCTTGAAATCACACGTACTATTTCAAACGGAATTAGTATGACATCAGCATGTTCGAACAGATTTTCAAGCGAAATTACAAGTTTTTATCAGATTTTGTACGAATTAAGGTCCAATACTTTCAAGGATTAGTTAAAACTATGTTTCGCTTGATGTGTGAGTTTTAAGCCATTTTGACCATTAAATTTTGTTCAAATCAGAAAAGAAGGAGTAGAAGTGTGAGAATCCGAAGAAATCAAGCTGAATTGGTATGAACTCCACGTCCTGAGCTCTGATACCACTTGTTGGATCGTCATGTGACCCTAATGAGTCAATCTGAGTAGTTCATCATCAAAAACAAAGGCAGAATCAATGTAAATGATGTCAACACAACTTGTTCCTTTTCAATCTTTATCTATTACTGATTTCCTGAGCTTTTACAGATCTGGTTACAATTCGGCAGCACCTTGGCTCTCAAACAACGACTTCTAATTCCGCTCCAAATGAATTCAGCACACACCTATATATATATTTCTGATTCCGCTTGAACGTGACATGGGTTTCAAGCGAAATTAGTAATTTCGCTTGAACATGCCACTTGCCCATTTCAAGCGGAATTAACATGGTTAATTTCGCTTGAACTGGTTAGTGTCACTTTCAAGCGGAATTACCCACTTTCACATATTCTAGCCCTAATTTAAACCCTGTTGTGTGCTCGTTTATCCTATCTAGACATAAGACTCGATTAAGACGAAGTTAACTGACACTAGTGCACCAACATGGCCCAAGCCTTGTGCGATCGGTACTGTCTTGTACGATCCACAAGGTCTTGTGCGATCATGCATATGCTAGTTGTACCCTGTGCTTTATGTGATTATACCAAATCTTGTGCGACTAGCCCTTGTGCGATCCTACAATTTGTGCGATCAGAACTTGTGCGTTCTGATCTTGTGCGATTTGTTTTATTATCCCAAAATCATGGCAATCAGTTACATGGTTCCATTTATACAATTTGTCAATTAACAAAACTAACGGCTCCAATCATGCATATATCGATCAAATCGAGCAATTTCCAACTAATTCTCATGAACCCTAACTAACATCCAATCATGGATATCAATATATCAAAACCTTCAATCGCATTAACAGATCGATGATTTCTATCACTGACATACACATTAACATGGCAACATATCTAATCATTCAAATACGATTCATAACAGCCGATTAATCCAATATTTGATTCGATGAACAACAAGCAACCCTAGACTATTAATACGATATAATTCATCATATATACATATCATCGAAACCAAGTGCATAGATTCAAATTATGTTTACTAGCATGACCCCTAATAAATCACATAATAGAACAATATCAAAAACATGGAAATAAACACTAACCGGAGGTGTTGTAAGCTTGGCCGAAATAGGAGCTTCGAATGAGAAGAATAGCCGTCGACCAAGAGAAGGGAGGAGAAGGAGAGAGTTAGGGTTTTGTGTGCTCTAGAGTGATTTTGCAACAATGGGAACCTAATTAAGGTTTTGTATTGGTTTATATAGTGGGGTGACCGAACCCATCATGGGCTGCCCATTGGTTTCGGATTCAAGTATAATGGGCCGAACCCAAAGGTGTTGTTCGATTGAGTAATGTTGTGCGATTCGAGTTATATATCTACATACATAAATTCACATAACACAAACATAATATTTCATTTAAACCATGTATCACACAATCACATATTGTCCAAACAAGTTACATCAAAGCATCACGAGAAGTTCTAAATTACGAGTTGTCACACTTTATCAAAGTAACCAGCCCTAACTCGCTTATCGTTAATCTCGGCAGCGAGCAGGAAGGTTTCCTCAATGGTTGTCGTCTTCGCGGCTTGCACGAAATCAGCCACACAATCCGGTAAGGCACAGATGTATTTCTTGATGGTAATTTCAGGGGTAGTAACTTGACCAGGACAAATGATACTCAGCTGCTTGAAACAGGCAGTTAAACCAACGTTGTCGCCACCCTCTTGTTTGATGTGCCAGAACTCATCCTCCAGCTTCTGAAGCTCGTGGGGAGGGCAGAACTCCTTCATCACGATGTCCTTCAACTCATCCCACGTAAGACCATAGGCTGCATCATTCCCAGGCTTGTTTCTTTCGGCAGTCCACCAGTCCAGAGCCCTGGACTGGAAAACGCCAGTGGCGTTAACAGTGCGTAGGTTTTCAGGACAACCGCTTTGGCGTAGGGTGACTTCAATAGAATCAAACCATTGAAACATGGCAGTAGGTCCATCTTCTCCGGTGAATTCTTTGGGACCACAGGCTTTAAACTGCTTGAAGCTAAGAGTTCCCTTAGGCGAGTCAGTCCTTAACTCCTCAGAGGACTTGCTGGCGTTTTCATTCAGCTCGCTGACAATTTACGGAATGACATTAGCCATCTGCTTTGCGACGAGAGCAGCGATACGTTTGTCCTCATGGTTACGACGAGCTGAGCGAGCAGTGTGAGATCCGAATGACGACATTGTCTGCAACAGACATCGCCACAGGACTCAAACACAATTTCAATTAACCCTAGTATAGTCTAGCGAATTCCCCAAAAGGTACTTTACGTAAAGCACAAGAACACGTCTAATCATGTAGTCATGTAGGAACATTTCCAACTATATTTTGCACGTATTCACCGACATATATTGCACGTATTCACCTATCCTTCACAGTAAGCGGTCGAGGGTTGCGAGTGCGAATAGCGAGATTGCGAGTAACATAGCATGCGATTTGTTAACGTTGCGCAGTGTGTTGTGTGTGTTGGGCGGAGCGAAAAGCGTTAGATCATAACCATCAGTATCTCAAAACTCTATCAAATAAACATATAAAACCACATAAATCACATAAAAGCAAGAAATCACAGAGTCAGCGGTGGCGAAATCCAGAATCGGGACACATAAAATCGAAAAGAGATTGTCTCGGCTGGTAGACGTCGACTACCCAAAGTGATCCGACTATTCTCAAGGACTTCGAGTACATACTTTGGCCTTCCGGACTGTGCTCTCGCCTCGATTTGGGTGAACGGCACGCATCCTTCCAGTTGCAGCGTGACTCAGGTCGCTGGAGTCGGTCGAGACTTTGGTGAGAGTGTTGTAAAAACATAATAGGGAGCGGAATAAGTCATCAAGGTTCGGGTTTCACCCCTGACTTAACGACTTTATTCCTGTTGGTGTGATAGAATCACGAGGTAGGGAGCGGAAAACCCGTGTTGAAGTATGGATTTCATTCCTGATTCAAAGCAAATTCTTGTGTTTATTAGTAAAAATGCGCGTCGAACAAGCGATCCAATCGACAGTTTGCGGTTTTTACACCTACTCTCGATCTAATCACTCGTTCATTTTCGAAATGGTGTGCGATGCCCGCCTTAGGAAAGGCAGAGTGATAGTGTCTAGTGAGTTCGAGTGGGAATAGCAAGTAAGCTCGTACGAAACCTGTACTGGGTTTGCACAAGTGGGTCTGTTGGTACTTAGACTATAGACTAGGTCGTTTCTAAGACATCGACCCGGACTAGGTCGAGTCTTGCCTAATTCCCTATAGTTATGGCTCTGATACCAATCTGTCACACCCCAACCGATGGCGGAAACATCGGGTTGAGGCACTGAGCGAAACAGATTGTCCAAGAGTTTCTATAACAACTACGATTACCAATTATTTAAGCATCACGTCCCATACCATGACATAATAAGTAACATAGTTATTACAGACAAGTAATTCTCAAAGACAAATAAAACCTGTTCCGACAACTCATAAATTATATTGTTCATTTCTAGATTCTTCCTATATTGTTTCCACATAACAAGCATCCTAGCATCTCAAACACCTGTCACATACGTTAAAATAGAGGTCAATACACATAGTGTAAAGGTGAGCATACATGTTTAATAGTGTAATAGATAGCGAAGTCGGTTTATGCATAACCAGAATGTAACATGTAGCAAAGTGAAGCTAGTAGGTTATCGACAATGAAATATGCACAGACGTGACTACGAGTTGTAGAATGCGCAACACATATCACCACTGTGACACGTGAAGAAAGCCCTTAACAACCCCTGTCCACGACAGGTGTTGAGTCCAAACTATAGTACTATCGTTGCTAAGGTGTCAGGCAACAATCACTGTGTAAACATAACATACAAGCATTCATCGAGTACACGTATAACATGCAGAGTCGGTTAGCGTATAAAAGTGTTTACGTTGTGTGATCGATGTGATTTAGTATAAGTAACGTATGTAACACCCAAAAATGCGTAAAGCAAAAAGGGATCGAGTATACTCACAGATATGGTAGCTAGTAAACCCAATCTGTGATTGGATTGAAGGGAGCGCTAGAGTAAGCCTGATTACAGAACGATGGCATAAGAGATGAACAGTGCGTTAAACGGTGACGAGTGAATTAAATGACGAAGGGCCATTTGATCGGATGACGATCCGGATGGATGGTCATTCGATCGGATGACAATCCATACGGATGGTCATTCGGACGGATGGCCATTCGGTCGGATTGTCCTTCGTTTGGGAGGGATGTGTTTGTGTATGATGGCTTTGAAGTTTTCTTTGTAGCATTTTAAAAACAGAGAAGTATCTCTACCTTTCAGGTCGTTCGGTCGAACGGTCGTCTGGTCGGATGGCCGTTCGCTCAGATCGCTCAGATGGCGATCCGTTCCAGCGAGATATCTTATGAGAACAAGTTCATAGCAGGATGGTCATTCGATCGGACGATCGTCCGATCGGATGACTATCCGTTAGAAACTGATGATCTTTGAAAATTTTGTAAAAATATTTAAGTGTTTGGGACCATGAGTCATCCGATCGGATTGTCGTTCGATCGGATGGCAATCCAATCGGACGGCTGTCCGTTCAGTGACCTGATCGTTTGAAACTTGAATTATTTTGAAAAGTTTGCGGTTTGACCGAGACGGTATGACAATGTGTTAACAACGGAATCCCCTTCAAGTCCGAGTTATCCGATCGAGGTGGGAATCACCCCAGTCTGATCAGTTAACTGTTCTTGACGGTTGTTCATGTTCAACCCGTGAATCGGTTGTCTCTTTGATAGAAATTAGTTCCCAGACCGACACTTCACTAAAGAACGAGTAGGAGGCCTGAATGGACTCTGATTCTATCGGTTTTGAGTGCAAGAGTGTAAAAGAGTTGAAAGAAAGTTTTGAAAACATCTTTCAATCCTTTTGAATCCTGAAAATTCATATATTTATGCGAAATCAGTGTTTAAACATGTCGAAATCTATTAGATCTGAGTTGTTTTCGGTGGAATGAGGTCAATTCTTGAAGTTCATTAGAACCCCATGATGACATCATTCTAGAACACCTCAAACCAGCCGATTTCATGGTGAAAAGTGAAGATTTGATGGTGAAAAAGATGAAGGAGTGTGTGTAGATCAAAGATGTACAAGATTTGAGGTAGAAACTTACAAGAATCACGAGAAATCGAGAGAAAATAGGGCTGGAAGCGCTGGTCGGACTAGAGAGCTGTCACATCACTGTTCGTGACAGGTGCTATTTGTAGTTGTCCAAAAGAGGAAAGGCGGTGCAAATGTGCGGATCGGAGGACAGTCCGATCGGATGGCCATCCGATCGGATGGTCATCCAGACGGATGACCATTCGATCGAACGTCTCCGGCGAGTTGAGTTTTGACGTTTCGTTTCGTGCGTTGAGCGTTGCGATGCATTGCGAGTAAGCGATGCGATAGTATTAGACATTAGTTCCACAAATAACCTAACTAACATAATTAACCTTTCGTTTAGCGTTTGCGATTAATTTGCGTTGCGATAGAGTTGCGATTGCGTTTTCGATTAACACCACAAAACAAATATAAACATGCACAAATAACACATAAATAGCACACACACGTAAAGCAATATCCAGAACACGTAATTTGAGTTGCGATGCGATATCGATGAGTCGATTAGCGATTAACATCGATTAAACTGCGATTATTATAGGTACTCCACATAATACAACTAAAGTTCACAATTTAAAAGATCGATTATAAGTCAAAGAGTACAATCAATAATTAAGCAAGGAGTGACAGATCGCATTTAGCAATATTTTCTTCCTTTGACTTTGACTTGTATATTGACTTTCAAAACGCGGGGTGTTACAATATATATATATGTGTGTGTGTGTGTGTATGTATATAACAAAAACCTAAAGTCTCTATCTCTCAACACTCCTTCTCCCAGCATCGCCACTCCAGCCACCACCCTAAACGCCTCACCACCACCACTTCGACCATCGGAACCGAAAACCCCCTCACCACCACTCCAACCCATGAAACCCTGTCTTAGATCTGAAAACCTGTAGATCTCAACCTTTGATTTGAATTGGGCAAATTTTCCAAGAGTAGATTTCTGAAATTTGTTGGATCCCTTCGTTTAATCAAATCCACTTTGTGGCTGTTTGAAATGCTCTACTCCTACCATTTAATTTCGGTGACACAATTGAAGTTTGTAAAATTAATCAAATGTTCAGTTTCATTGGCACAACTGCGATCGATTAATCGACTTTTATGGATTTCGTTTGTCTTCTTACAACACATTCTCGTTCACAACACTTAAGCATTCTTTTCTTTATATAGAAATCATGTACTTATATTAATTTTTACTGGAGTTGTTATGTTATGCAGATTTTAGTGCTTAGAATGGTTTCTTGTTTGATGATGAATTTATTATAACTTTAAAAGGTGTTTGTGTGTTGAAATTGAAATCTAAATGATATTCTTTATGTGTTTGGAATGAAACCCCAATTCAATGATAACATATTTATTGAATAATGAAAGAAACTATAATTGAAATGAAGTTGGTTTAGTTATTTGTGGTGTTCCATTTGATGGTTGAAGCTAGTTCAACATCAATTATGTATGCAGTTCAATAAGGGGGTTAAATGTTTCTTGATCTCTCAATGGATGGTGATGGAGGCGGTTTCAGATGGTTCAATGACAGTGTTGCGATGCAATGGCGGTGGTCGTGGAACACCGAAATGTAGAGAGGGAGAGAATTGAAGGAGTCTAAGCTTGAGAGAAGGGTTTCACAAGGGGAGAAGAACAAGGTATGGAAAGACATAAATGCCCTCACATGAGGTGCACATGACCAAACTTAACTTGAAAATTTTACTATGTTAGTGCTAAAGGACGTAGAGTCATAGCGGCCCTGAGGGTGGGCGGGGAGGACCACCGGCCAGGGCCAGATATTTCGAAGGGCACGGTATTCTAAAAAAATCTGATATGCATATGTAAAAAGTAAATTAATAGGGTATACGGATACAAACACCAACATAGGCTCACTTACAAAACTATTTTTATGGTTTATATTAGTTATTAGTCCATTGACATTAGGTTTAGACCTTTAGTGAGCCCAATACTCAATTTCCTTAAGGCCTAAGGGCACGTTTTTTCGAGCTCGAACAGGGTACATGAATTTTCAGGGCCGACCCTGCGTAGAGTGTAATGGATTTACCAAATAAAGGATTGTGAGTGTAGTTATTGAAGTTAAAGGACATCTATTGCAATCTGATGCATACAGAAAGGACAAAAAGTGTAATTTACCCTAAAAATAGTTTTATTGTGTTTTTTTTAATTAGTACGGGTAATTTTGTAATTTTACATGTACTTGACAGAGAAAACTAACTGTCATCCACTCTTAGGACTATCCGAGTAACAACCAAGCAAACCACGGGGAGCACAAGTGTAATTTTTAAAAGCTAGGGACTAAAGGTGTTATTTTAACAAACTACAGGGACTATCCATGCATTTTAATCTAGTTATAATAATAATGTTTGCTTTGTCACACCATAAAACTTACTCATTCCACTTATACTCACCATTATACACATTACCTATACTCACAAGGGTGATGTGTGGCAAGCTTTTGTCGAGGAAACCACATGTATCTTGAGTGTGTATGAACGGAGAGAGTGTATAAGTATTTTCAGCTCATTTTACAATCTCTAGAACTCATGGATGAAATGGATGTGATTTCCAGGGTTTATAGAAAGCTAATGTGACATGGTGTGGAAAAAAGCGTGTCAGAAATGTTACTTGTTAGAGACGGACGGCCTTTGTCACCCTTTATCATTTAAGAACTTGAGCTCATATAGTTCAATCTAAACTATTCAGGTAAATTTAACTTGTACAAATTATTGATTTGTCTAAAAGAACACACGGATTTCAATGTTTAAAACCCCCTATTTTCGGTAGTTGTTTATTGTAAATTCACCTAAGATTCTTTAATTGTTTATGTTTTGGTGTTATACAGGTCCTATAGCTTAAAAGAAGGATTTTCAAGGTCAAATACGAGATTAGCTGAAGAAATCAAGAGAAACTCGATTTAAAGCCCAGTACAGCCCGTACAAAGCTAAGGAGGGTACAACCCGTACCATGTAAAAACAAAAAGGGGCACTGCCTCATAAGGTACCAATTCCAGTAGTCTCTTATCCTCAAGAGCCAAGCGGTTAAAGCATTGCACATAGATTATGTCTTTAAGATTTCGTTATCAACGAGTATCCGTCGCCTTTTATAGTATCCAACTGTGGCGATGATTATGATAGGATTAGTGGTGAGGTTATGTTGGACCGATGTGTAACCCTAACGACTCAATCAGAAGAGTTTATGATCTATTTCAAAGGCGGAATCAGAGAAATAGACGTGTAACAGCTTGATATTCCCTAATTATCTTCTTTTTATTGATTCCAAAGCTTTTACAGATCGTTTGACAAACTGGCAGCACCTCGGCTCTGAATAGGAAAAGTTACAAATGAACTAGCATCAACCCTATTTATAGTAGTGGTAATTCCGCTTGAAAGTGTCACAGGTTATTTCAAGCGGAATTCACCTTGTTAATTTTGTTTGAAACTGCCAGTGGCACTTTCAAGCGAAATTACACACACAAACACATATAAACCCTAATTTCTAACCTGTTGTGTGCTAGTTTATCCTATCTAGACATATGACTCGATAAAGACAAAGTTAACAGACATTAGTGCACCAACAGACTCCCCCTTGGATGTTGACGAAGTCTTCGGCGTCGAGTCTTCAGTCTTAATCTCTTTCCAATTTGTCTAACAATGAAAGCTTCCTTCAAATATTCTCTTCTGTCTGTCACACCCTGCTCGTAGCGGAAGCGTGAGGTGTGATCTGTTGGTTCTCATTGCATAACGATATAAGTAAACATACTAAATGAATAAAACATACTCCATTGCCATTACCATAATTGTTCAAAAGATGCGCAACATACATTAAGTTTATAATTTACAAACCATTCAAAGAAAATAAGTTGTTTTTATTTCATACATCCAAAACGAAAGTTTTAAACATTAAGGCTTTGTCCACTATAACACCGCAAAGCGGCAGTATAACAGATAAACCCTTCAAAAGATGGCACGGAGTCTTGATACTTGTTTCTTGAATTAGAATCCCTGACAAGGTCCACTAATTCCCTGAAATACATGTTTAAGTAGAAAAATCAACAAAGGTTGAGCGAGTTCATGCAGTTTAGTTGTATATGATACATCCGAAAAATGTAGAATGTATTTGTATTTGAATCAAATATAGTATGAAAAGCGTCAATGAAATTGTGATCATTAATGTTTTGCAAGGACATTAATATGTGTGACGAAATAGGAAGCAATCCAACCCTAGACGATTTTTAATTGTATCGACACCATGTCGTAGGGCAACAAACGCACTCCTAGGTAAATGAATGACCATGAGTGGGGCTCGCCAAAACCCATTAGATCTAACCCTTTGTTCCTTGGTCCAAACTGGATTAATGGTGCTTTAGTTATGGCCCTAATTTCTCACATGATCTAAGGTGTTTCGTTCCTTGACTTATCATACTTATTGTACATGTATTTTCCCCGAAAATTGTAAAGCTTGAAAAGTATTTAAGACAAAAAGGGACATGAACTCACAGTATCGTGTCAGTGAGTAGAAGTAAATATGATATCACGTGCGGTAGTCCTGAACAGTGTTGCGACCTACAATCGTTGTTATATTTGTTAGACACTTCGGTCTTTGTAAATAACTTGAGTACAAGTCTTGTGTCTTAAATATGTTTAAGACTTGTATGTCTTTATTGTTCGTTGAACTTTGTATTTCTTTACAATTTATGTCATTGGACTTAGCCCAATAAATTATGATATTGAGCCCAAATAGTGTTGGGCTTAAATAATGTTGGGCTTTTGGGCCCATAAGTTTGGTATTGGGCTTAGCCCATAAGTTATTGATATTGGGCTTAGCCCATGTATTTAGTTTAAGCCCATTATGAATATAAGTCCATTAAAATGTAAGCCCATTTATATAAAAATAGCCCATTAAAAGTATAAGTCTTTCATTATTATAAAAATATTTTTATAAAATTAACTAAGTATACTTTTTAGTAAATAAAAATATAATAGTTTTTATAAGTTTCAAAATGTCCGAATTTTGTTAATGATAACGTAATTTTTGTGTCCGTGTCGAAAGATCGTCTAGATGTCGTATTAAGTCCTCGGATTGGTAATATGTCCATAAGTTCGTCCGTCGTCCGTTTTGACCATAATTTATGTCCGATCGTTCGTATTGTCCATAATATGTCTTTAAGGCGTATTTATATGAAATTATGTAAGACTTTAATTATAAAGTCTCTTGAGTTTATTATTACCAATTTAATCAAGTTCCTAGCTTTGATATATATAACTAATACACCAAGTATTACATATCACATAACTTGTTAAAATGAACAAATATATATTTTCTCAAAAATATATATTTATCTAATCTTTTCTTTTTATAAAAACCTTTCTTTATATCTTTGTAAATCTTGTAAAGATTTAACCAAAATGATAGTTTTTATAACATAAAGTTTTTAAGAAAATTTGGCCATATAACCTTTGTTTTAATCACTTTGCCATGTTTAATAAACATATCTTTTTCTTTTTAAATCAACATCAACAGTTTGCTCATAACTTTTATAAACAATATACATAAGATTTATCATAAGATTTATAACATAATCTTATCAAGATGATCTCAAAATCATGTAGGGTTTTAAACTTGCTCATAACTTATGTTAACTAGTTCAAAAACCAAGTTTACTTCTAGTTTTAACAACTTTTATAAAAATCTCATGTTGTATGTTACTTTTTATTATCTTGTAAAAAGTCTGGTGTTTATTTAAAAACCTTAGATACTTTATTTACACCATAAATTTTGATCATCCATTACCTTTGAAGTTAAAAAAAAAAAAACTTTAACATATTCATGTATACTTGTTAGATCATATTTTTAGAACATCATCTAACAAGTTATACATGTCTTAATCATCTCAACAAAATCAAATATGCAATTACAATCTTAATCACAACATAAACAACCATATACATAGCATGATTTGTATTTTTGCTTCTTTGTATCTTCATATTATTATGTATGATTATTTTGTTATTTTACTAGTTATAATAATAATCATAACATAAATAAGTAAAAAAATAAATTTAGAAGCTTACTTCTAGCTCTAGGCTAGGGATGATCTAGATGATGTTAAGAAACAAAGAAGATGAAGATCTTGTTCTTAGAAGACTCTTGGATGGATGAAAATGCTTGATTTAGCTTGCAAGTACTTTAGATCTTCTTAGGTTCCATGAAAATCCATGTTGATTCTAAGAGAAATGAAGAAAATGAAGTAAGTTTTCTATGGTGTTCTTGGTGAGATGATGAAGATTGAAAGAGTTTGTGTGTGTTTGAAAAGGTGTAATGAAGTGATAATGTGCTAGAATCTTAGAAGGATAAGTGTTATAATCTTACACCTCATGACTAACTCTTCCAACAATGTTATAACCATGACAACACATCTTCCACTTCATTTTAGATAAACATCCATTAAGTAAAAAAAACAAAGAGTGGGGGGGGGGGGGGTCATTTTGTGGTAAAAATGAAATGGTAATTATTTGTTATGGTTAAAAGGTAAAAAGGTTTAAATGTTTAGGTTTTTATATATTACCAAGTTTCAAGTTGTTTCAAGACTTAGAATGATCCTAAATAGGATGAAAATGACCAAAAATAATGTTCACTAGTTCACTACATATGTCAAATTGTAGTTCGGATAGTCTTTTGTCGCTCGTTCCGCAGGAAGATAGTCGAAAGGTTTGCTTATGAAAGTTGTAGGGAAACATTCGGTTATATATTTATATAATGTTCCCTATGTATTTTCATATGGAATTTGAGTTTAAACAACCCATTTTGCACTTTGTAGTAAAAATACTAATGCTGAATTTTGCGGGAAAAACATTGAAATGGTCATTTTTGGTGCTTTTTGGCAGTTTTCGGGCAGTTTTTTGTGCTATCGTACATTAGGAATATATTAGACCAAACCCTTGCATTTCCAATTAGGGTTTATTGTATAATTGATGTTGGACTTTCGTATGAGTCCTAAAATTATCATTACACTAGTTTCTGCGGATCCTGAGTTTTTGTCAGCACACTAGTTTACTAGGCACTACTCTAGTTGTTTCGATGCACTGTTTACACTGTTTCAAATGTACCCACTAAAAATGAATCATGAAATCATGCATTTCGGATATTCTAATCACGTATTTGTATAATGTAATTCATTGCTTTAAATGTAAGTAATTTACCAGAAAGTGGCAATTGTCACATTCTCCCCCTGTTATTGAGAATTTCGTCCCGAAATTCGAGCTTTGTTATTCTTTGTAGGAGTCTTCGGAAACAGGTGAGGATATTTTGCTTTCATTTGGTCTTCACGTTCCCAAGTATACTCAGGTCCGTGACGAAAATTCCAACGAACTTGTACTAACTTGATACGACTTCTCCGTGTTTTCTGAACCTTCCAGTCCATGACCTCAATAGGTTCTTCGGTGAATTGGAGTTTGTCGTCAAAGTGAATTTCATCCGCAGGAATGATAACGGTATCTTGTGTTGGACTCTTTCTAAGATTCGACACATGAAACGTGTGGTGCACACTGCTAAGTTCCTCTGGTAACTTCAGCTTGTAGGCAACAGTGCCAATCTTTTCTAAGATTTCAAATGGTCCAATGTAACGTGGGTTTAGCTTTCCACGCCTACCGAACCTCGCTACGCCTTTCCAGGGCGAGACTTTCAACAAGACTTTGTCTCCGACCTCGAAAGATAATTATTTTCGCTTTTTGTTTGCGTAGCTCTTTTGTCGATCGCGAGCCGCCTTGATACGGTCTCGGATCTGGAAAATTTTATCCGTAGTCTCTTGGACTAGCTCCGGACCAATTAACTGACTATCGCCTGTTTCCGCCCAACATAGCGGAGAGCGACACTTTCGACCATAAAGAGCTTCAAACGGTGCAGCTTGTATACTAGTATGGTAGCTGTTATTGTAGGAAAACTCAACTAAAGGTAGATGAGTATCCCAATTTCCGCCTAAATCCATAACACACGCACGAAGCATATCTTCGAGTGTTTGGATTGTTCGTTCGCTCTGGCCGTCAGTTTGAGGATGAAAGGCCGTACTCAGATTTAATTGCGATCCAAAGGCCTATTGAAATGAATTCCAAATTCTAGAAACAAAACGACCATCTCGGTCCGAAATGATTGAAATAGGTACCCCATGACAAGCCACTATTTCTCTGACATAGAGTTCCGCTAGTTTCTCAGTACTATCCTTCTCCCAAATTGGCAAGAAGTGTGCGGACTTTGTCAATCTATCGATTATTACCCATATCATGTCATGACCTTTTGAGGTCCCGGGTAACTTCGTAATGAAGTCCATCGATATTTGTTCCCATTTCCAAACGGGAATCTCAGGTTGTTGTAACAAGCCCGAGGGTTTTTGATATTCAGCCTTGATCTTCGTGCAGGTTAAGCATTTTCCGACATAAGTCGCGATATCACCTTTGAGTTTTGGCCACCAATAGTACTCTTTCAAATCCTGGTACATTTTATCCAATCCAGGATGAATCGAGTATTTAGACCTATGTGCTTCCTCAAAAATAACATCTCGAAGGCCTCCAAAGAGTGGAACCCAAATTCGACCCATAAGGTATAAAGTTCCATCTTCTTTTGGCACTAATTGTTTTTCCATACCTTGAAGTGTTTCAGCTTGAATATGCTCTTCCTTGAGCGCTTCTTGTTGTGCATTATGAATCTGAGTGATAAAATCTGTGTGAATTGTCATTTCAAATGCTCGGACTCTTAGTGTTTTAACTCGCTCCTTGCGGCTCAAGGCGTCAGCTACAACGTTCGCCTTGCCCGGATGGTATTTGATTTCACAGTCATAATCGTTTAACAATTCAACCCAACGTTGTTGACGCATATTTAATTCTTTTTGGTTGAATATATGTTGTAAACTTTTATGATCCGTGAAAATAGTACATTGAGTACCATATAGATAATGTGGCCATATTTTCAGAGCAAATACCACTGCGCCTAATTCAAGGTCGTGAGTGGTATAGTTCTTTTCGTGAACTTTTAGTTGGCGAGACGCGTACGCGATAACTTTTTCACGTTGCATGAGTACGCAACCCAAACCTTGATGCGAAGCATCACAGTATACAACAAAATCATCGGTACCATCGGGTAATGATAAGATTGGTGCAATGCACAACTTGTCTTTAAGAAGTTGAAATGCTGCTTCTTGTTTCTCTCCCCAATCGAATTTCTTGTCTTTCTGTGTAAGAGAAGTTAGCGGTTGAGCAATTTTTGAAAAATTCTCAATAAATCTCCGATAATATCCCGCTAATCCCAAAAATTGTCGCACTTCAGTAGGAGTCTTGGGCGCTTCCCAATTCTTAATCGCTTCTATCTTCGACGGGTCTACTTGAATGCCTTTCTCGTTCACTACATGCCCGAGAAATTGTACTTTGCGAATCCAAAATTCGCATTTGGAAAATTTCGCGTATAGTTTCTCCGTCTTTAGCAATTCCAAAATTGTTCTCAAATGTTGTTCATGTTCTTCAGTCGATCGAGAGTATATCAAAATATCGTCAATAAACACTATGACGAATTTGTCGAGATACGGCTTGCACATGCGATTCATTAGATCCATGAAGACCGCTGGTGCATTCGTTAAGCCAAATGGCATGACGAGAAACTCGTAATGACCGTAACGAGTCCGAAAATCCGTTTTTGGTATGCTTTCCTCTTGAATTCGTAATTGATGATACCCCGATCGTAAGTCTATCTTTGAGTATAAGCTCGACCCTTGTAGTTGATCGAATAGATCATCAATCCTCGGTAATGGATACCGATTCTTGATGGTAAGTTTATTCAACTCGCGATAATCGATGCACATCCTGAAAGTTCCGTCCTTCTTCTTTACAAACAAGACTGGAGCTCCCCAAGGCGAGTAGCTCGGTCTAATGAATCCTTTATCCAACAACACTTGAAGTTGTGTGGATAACTCTTGCATTTCAGAAGGTGCTAACCGATATGGAGATTTAGCTACGGGTCCGGCTCCTGGTACCAAATCGATGTGAAATTCGACTTGTCGATAAGGTGGTAGTCCTGGTAAGTCTTCAGGAAAGACTTCAGGAAATTCTTTTACTATTGGAATATCTATCAACTTTGGCCCATCAGTCTTCTTGTCCACAACATGTGCTAGAAAAGCAATACACCCTTTCCGTAAGCACTTCTGGGCTTTCATACTATTAATGATCCGTAATGGGGTGTCGTGCTTCTCTCCATGTATCACCAGTGTCTCTTCGTTCAGTAATGGTATGCGAATGATCTTTTCGTGGCAAACGACTTCGGCTTGATTTTTGGATAGCCAATCCATGCCAACCACTACATCGAAACTACCCAACTCAACAGGTAAGAGATTGATAGTGAATTTTTGTTCTCCAAGTTGTAAGGAACACTCCATAACAACTTCCCCTGATTCTACTAGTTTACCATTAGCCAATTCTATAGAATATGGGACATCTAGTTTACTAGATTTTAGTCCCAGAGTATTTTTAAATTCCACAAAAATAAAGCTAAAATCGGCACCAGTATCAAATAATATGGATGCAAAATGATTGTTGAGGAAGAACGTACCAGTGACCACATTAGGGTCTTGGCGCGCATCCTTAGCTCCAATCACAAATGATCGACCACGAGCTTGGTTTTCTTTAGGGCAATCCCTTTTGAAGTGATCTTTGCTTCCGCATCCAAAACATCCTTGCTCACGCCCATTTCCATTCTTATTGTTGTTTCTATTCTCCGTTCCTGATCTATTTCCTGATCCCCAGCATGACTCGGTACGGTGGCCAAGCTTGCCACATTTGTCACATTTCCTACAATTACCCACGTGATGATACGCGCATCGCTCACACTTGGGCATAGTACCTGAGTACTTTTTCGGGCCAGTATCATTGGTGGCTACAAACGCCTTTGCATCCCTTGCCTGAGTATTCTCTTATTTTATGTTATAATTGTTGGGGTTGTTGTGATTACAGTTGTTGTTATTATTGTTGTGGTTATTGCGGTTGTAGTTGTTGTTATTGGTATTGTTGTTGGGGTTGGTGTTATTGTTGTAGTTGTTGTTCCTACGAGTTCCCTTCTTGAAATTTGAGTACTTCCTTTTTCCATCATTGGAAGACTCAACATGTGATTCTTTCTTCTCATCTCCTTTCACATTATATTTCTTCATCCTGATCGCGTCTTCATTAAGGCTCACAGCTAAAGTTACCGCCTGCGTGATAGTCGTGGGTTCTGCTGCAGTAACATGGCTTCGGATCTCGGGAGAAGGTCCCCAAATATAGCGTTCAATACGTTTGTATTCTGGTGTAACCAAATAAGGAATCACACGAGACAGGTCGTGAAACCTTTGGGTATACCCGGCAATATCAGATCCGACCATAGTAAGGAACAATATTTTTCTCTCATCCTTTCTTTTAACTCTTCCCACGTCAATCCGTATGCTACACTATCACCCAAAGTTTGCACTTGTAAATTCCACCATGTAAGGGCCTCATTGATGAACAAACCAGTGACGTAGGTGACTTGCTGATCAATAGAGCATCTGCTAATTCTTATGGTGGAATCCGTTTTCTCCGTCCAACGCACATAAGCCACAGCACCGCCTGTGCCATCATAATTGAGTGGCTTGCAGTCTAGAAACTGCTTGAATGTGCATCCTGAAATAGACAAATAAACGGATTAAGAATGAGCAAACAGTGAAACGCACGAATAGATTATAAAAAGGAATTGGGTAATTTGTGACAAACAACTAAGTGTTACCATTGGTATTGGTTCCGCCAGAGGTACCGCCATGTCCTGGGCCTCCTGATCCGCCAGTGCCACCGCTGTGTTCGGCACGTGAGGCCTCATAGAGGGCTATAGCTTGGGAAATCCTTTCTTCTATTAGTGCATTCAATTCCGCCTCATTTGTAGGCATTGGTAGAGGTGGGGGTGGATTAGATGTTCGTGTACGTGGAGGTTGTCTTCTTGGCGCCATTATTCTTTCAAAAGAATATACGATTAAGTTTAGGCGTTTGTTTGTTAATAAATATTTTTACTAAGTATATAAAACACATTTATAACATTAACAAAAAAATATAATCCAGCAATATATAATGCGAATAGACCAAACAATACAAGCAACAAAACATGTGTCATATAACATTTAGATGCACATAAAGGATAACACCAAGTTTTCTTATACATGTAACTGACAACCGATTACATGATTGTTTTTGAAAAGGAAATCAAAATAGACTCGGGCTACATCCCCCGGTCTCACTAGACTAGTACATATACAAGGTGGCAAAATTTTTCCTTCATTCCATGCTGTCTTTAGCCTTTCAGTTGTCTTGAAACTTGGTGTGAGTCTATGTACACAAAACGCTGATATAGCTACCTGCAAACACAAAATCTATGGTGGAGGAAAAACTGGTGGTGGAACCGGGAACAATGACCTGTAAACCTGAGAAACCCTATCCTCCAAATCAAGAACCGAACGGTGAAGGAAAACAATCTGCTGCTCGAGTGTCAAAACACGAGCAGGTAAATCAACTGGTGGTATCTGAGGTGGTAGTGGGGGTAATGGTGGTGACTCTGGTGGTGGTGGTGGAGCATGGGATGGTGAATGAGCTGGTGGTGGTGGAGTCAAAAGTACCAAACTCTCAAGGTGAATAAGCTCCTCCTCGAGTTCATGAACTCGACGGATAATAAAGTCTATCTGTTGCTCGAGTGTCAGCACACGAGCACGTAGGTCGGTAGAAGCAGCTGAGAAATGCGATGGATGGTATGGATCCGATATGGGCATAACATGAGGGTATAGGTCCATATCACTGGGTGGTATATGGGCATGTCTAGAGGGTCCGGCCTCATCGGTATGATCAGTGCGCATGAGGCGAATGTGCTCAGGAGATATATCTGCAGCAGGGACCTGGATAGGAGCAGGGATAGCTGGCTCTGCTGGCATAACGTCATCCCCAAAGTTTGCGTTGCGCTGTAAGCCAAGGGCCTGCAGTGCAGACGAAGTAACGGATGCATAAGAGGAAGCATCTGAGTCAGTATCTGCATCAGAAGAAATATCGATCACCGAGATCACTGGTGATGCAATGTCTAAGATAACCACATCATAAACATCCCCGTCTCCTAAGTCATCATCTATATGCTCTACAGGAATCACCGGGACAATGTCGTCATCATCCTCGTCAAGGTCGACGAAAGGCACCATAGCAAGTGGAAGTACATCCAAAGGTATAATCTCGACTACGTGTTCACCCTCTGGGTGACCTATGATAACTATGTCATTGAGTAGTGGAGGTACAGCTAATACGTCATCGTCAACAATATCCCCTAGAATTGCGAATGGCTGAAAATCATCCATATCGCTATCAGATCCCGTCTCACTATCCGATGTAATGACCTGAACCTCTGGTATGTAATCATCATCTGAAAAAGGTGTCATAGGATCCACATCATCATAAATGTTGCTTCCTTCGGATGAAGACATGATATCCTGTAACATAATTGGTTTGACGTATGTATTAATAAATTAATTTTTCAATAAATATATATATACACAAAATGTTGAAATCACATAAGTTCATTTTAAGTTATTCTATTTGTGTTATGCGAATTAACTTAATGTTTCATGTCTACCATTTAGAGACTAAGACACTTAATTTCCTTGCTTGATTTGTATGATATGAATTTTGTTTTTGTTGTGCTGGACCTTGAGAGAAAAAAATTTATGCAATGAAAACTCTTGTTTTTGTATAAATTGTTTTCGTGAGAGGTTCCCTAGTGATTGTAGACTAGACTCGAGAAAGAATCCTGGTTCACTACAATCAAAGCTCTGATACCAATCTGTCACACCCTGCTCGTAGCGGAAGCGCGAGGTGTGATCTGTTGGTTCTCATTGCATAACGATATAAGTAAACATACTAAATGAATAAAACATACTCCATTGCCATTACCATAATTGTTCAAAAGATGCGCAACATACATTAAGTTTATAATTTACAAACCATTCAAAGAAAATAAGTTGTTATTATTTCATACATCCAAAACGAAAGTTTTAAACATTAAGGCTTTGTCCACTATAACACCGCAAAGCGGCAGTATAATAGATAAACCCTTCAAAAGATAGCACGGAGTCTTGATACTTGTTTCTTGAATTAGAATCCCTGACAAGGTCCACTAATTCCCTGAAATACATGTTTAAGTAGAAAATGAACAAAGGTTGAGCGAGTTCATGCAGTTTAGTTGTATATGATACATCCGAAAAAATGTAGAATGTATTTGTATTTGAATCAAATATAGTATGAAAAGCGTCAATAAAATCGTGATCATTAATGTTTTGCAAGGACATTAATATGTGTGACGAAATAGGAAGCAATCCAACCCTAGACGATTTTTAATTGTATCGACACCTTGTCGTAGGGCAACAAACGCACTCCTAGGTAAATGAATGACCATGAGTGGGGCTCACCAAAACCCATTAGATCTAACCCTTTGTTCCTTGGTCCAAACTGGATTAATGGTGCTTTAGTTATGGCCCTAATTTCTCACATGATCTAAGGTGTTTCATTCCTTGACATATCATACTTATTGTACATGTATTTTCCCCGATAGTTGTAAAGCTTGAAAAGTATTTAAGATGAAAAGGGGACATGAACTCACAGTATCGCGTCAGTGAGTAGAAGTAAATATGATATCACGTGCGGTAGTCCTGAACAGTGTTGCGACCTACAATCGTTGTTATATTTGTTAGACACTTCGGTCTTTGTAAACAACTTGAGTACAAGTCTTGTGTCTTAAATATGTTTAAGACTTGTATGTCTTTATTGTTCGTTGAACTTTGTATTTCTTTACAATTTATGTCATTGGACTTAGCCTAATAAATTATGATATTGAGCCCAAATAGTGTTGGGCTTAAATAGTGTTGGGCTTAAATAATGTTGGGCTTTTGGGCCCATAAGTTTGGTATTGGGCTTAGCCCATAAGTTATTGATATTTGGCTTGGCGCATGTATTTAGTTTAAGCCCATTATGAATATTAGTCCATTAAAATGTAAGCCCATTTATATAAAAATAGCCCATTAAAAGTATAAGTCTTTCATTATTATAAAAATATTTTTATAAAATTAACTAAGTATACTTTTTAGTAAATAAAAATATAATAGTTTTTATAAGTTTCAAAATGTCCGAATTTTGTTAATGATAACGTAATTTTTGTGTCCGTGTCGAAAGATCGTCTAGATGTCGTATTAAGTCCTCGGATTGGTAATATGTCCATAAGTTCGTCCGTCGTCCGTTTTGACCATAATTTATGTCCGATCGTTCGTATTGTCCATAATATGTCTTTAAGGCGTATTTATATGAAATTATGTAAGACTTTAATTATAAAGTCTCTTGAGTTTATTATTACCAATTTAATCAAGTTCCTAGCTTTGATATATATAACTAATACACCAAGTATTACATATCACATAACTTGTTAAAATGAACAAATATATATTTTCTCAAAAATATATATTTATCTAATCTTTTCTTTTTATAAAAACCTTTCTTTATATCTTTGTAAATCTTGTAAAGATTTAACCAAAATGATAGTTTTTATAACATAAAGTTTTTAAGAAAATTTGGCCATATAACCTTTGTTTTAATCACTTTGCCATGTTTAATAAACATATCTTTTTCTTTTTAAATCAACATCAACAGTTTGCTCATAACTTTTATAAACAATATACATAAGATTTATCATAAGATTTATAACATAATCTTATCAAGATGATCTCAAAATCATGTAGGGTTTTAAACTTGCTCATAACTTATGTTAACTAGTTCAAAAACCAAGTTTACTTCTAGTTTTAACAACTTTTATAAAAATCTCATGTTGTATGTTACTTTTTATTATCTTGTAAAAAGTCTGGTGTTTATTTAAAAACCTTAGATACTTTATTTACACCATAAATTTTGATCATCCATTACCTTTGAAGTTAAAAAAAAAAAAACTTTAACATATTCATGTATACTTGTTAGATCATATTTTTAGAACATCATCTAACAAGTTATACATGTCTTAATCATCTCAACAAAATCAAATATGCAATTACAATCTTAATCACAACATAAACAACCATATACATAGCATGATTTGTATTTTTGCTTCTTTGTATCTTCATATTATTATGTATGATTATTTTGTTATTTTACTAGTTATAATAATAATCATAACATAAATAAGTAAAAAAATAAATTTAGAAGCTTACTTCTAGCTCTAGGCTAGGGATGATCTAGATGATGTTAAGAAACAAAGAAGATGAAGATCTTGTTCTTAGAAGACTCTTGGATGGATGAAAATGCTTGATTTAGCTTGCAAGTACTTTAGATCTTCTTAGGTTCCATGAAAATCCATGAAAATCCATGTTGATTCTAAGAGAAATGAAGAAAATGAAGTGAGTTTTCTATGGTGTTCTTGGTGAGATGATGAAGATTGAAAGAGTTTGTGTGTGTTTGAAAAGGTGTAATGAAGTGATAATGTGCTAGAATCTTAGAAGGATAAGTGTTATAATCTTACACCTCATGACTAACTCTTCCAACAATGTTATAACCATGACAACACATCTTCCACTTCATTTTAGATAAACATCCAACAAAGAGTGGGGGGGGGGGGCACTTGTTTACGGTTCACATGAGGGGGGGGGGGGGTCATTTTGTGGTAAAAATGAAATGGTAATTATTTGTTATGGTTAAAAGGTAAAAAAGGTTTAAATGTTTAGGTTTTTATATATTACCAAGTTTCAAGTTGTTTCAAGACTTAGAATGATCCTAAATAGGATGAAAATGACCAAAAATAATGTTCACTAGTTCACTACATATGTCAAATTGTAGTTCGGATAGTCTTTTGTCGCTCGTTCCGCAAGAAGATAGTCGAAAGGTTTGCTTATGAAAGTTGTAGGGAAACATTCGGTTATATATTTATATAATGTTCCCTATGTATTTTCATATGAAATTTGAGTTTAAACAACCCATTTTGCACTTTGTAGTAAAAATACTAATGCTGAATTTTGCGGAAAAACATTGAAATGGTCATTTTTGGTGCTTTTTGGCAGTTTTCGGGCAGTTTTTTGTGCTATCGGACATTAGGATCATATTAGACCAAACCCTTGCATTTCCAATTAGGGTTTATTGTATAATTGATGTTGGACTTTCGTATGAGTCCTAAAATTATCGTTACACTAGTTTCTGCGGATCCTGAGTTTTTGTCAGCACACTAGTTTACTAGGCACTACTCTAGTTGTTTCGATGCACTGTTTACACTGTTTCAAATGTACCCACTAAAAATGAATCATGAAATCATGCATTTCGGATATTCTAATCACGTATTTGTATAATGTAATTCATTGCTTTAAATGTAAGTAATTTACCAGAAAGTGGCAATTGTCACACTTTCATCAACAGCTAGCATGAATTACAGAAACTGAATCTTTAACAACCTTCAAACTCCCCCTTGAATGTAGATTCATGAACTGTATTTGACTTTTAAGTCTTTAGACTCCCCTTATCAGTTAGCTTGGATTTTACTTTGCTGTTTTCCCAATAACAAACATGTTACCTGCACAATCTCTACCTAAATATAAGATTTATGATTATAACAATTTCAATCCAAACTTACCATTTGACTCCTTTTGTTGGTTTTGTCAGAATTAGAAATCCACTTAAGTATCCAGGTCCAAATTAATGACCCTGTGCACTTAATTTGTCTACCAAGTCCAACTTAATGACCTTGGTTGACCTGAGATAAAACACACTGACAATTTGTTCAAAAATTTTTTTCAAACAATTTTCTGAAATTTACAAGTTTCAAATTAATGAACTTGTTTTGACTTTTCAATTTCACAAGTTTAACATATTAAGCTCACAACTCTTCTGTCCAGCTCAGAAACTTCCTGCATCTGTTTCAACTTTCGAATCTGAAGATCAACTTTCCACTTTGGTTTGTCGGAAAATAAAGAAGAAATGTAAAATCTTTTTGTATTTTGAAATAAAGTTTCTAAACTAGAAATGAATTACAGAAATAAAATGCAGTAAATGTAAACTTTTTACAAACATATTTTTGGTGAGCATGTTAGGGAATCATATCAGCTATTCGACAAGTCACAAGTACCGTTAAGCTTTAATTTCATATTCAGAATTAAACAATTCACTTAGATTGTCGATATACTGATCCACTTAAATTCTCACACAATTTTCAATCTGTTCCGGATACGGATTTAGTGTTTTAGAGAATTAAACTCATTCATGTGTCCCACCTCTTGAATATACTCCCGTATCCAAATCCCAATATTCAGTCTTACAGATGAGTATACCACAGATGATATCTGTAAAGGGGTTAAATTGCGAGGACCGTGAGAGCTCAGGTCAGAACTTCCGTTCAGCAGAGAGATGACGGCTTCGACTTTAAGTGGGTCCCCTTTAGAGGATCTTTTTTACAACAGCACATGACTAGCATCTTTCAATGTTTCATCATTTTTTATGCTGAGGGCGGTGCTATATTTCAAGCAAGCAGAAAAGTATTCTCCGGGGACTAGGGCATTGCTTCCGCAAAATCAGAAGTCCCGGGATAATACCCTAGATATCACTGAGTATAAAGACCTAGTATCTCAGAAAAAGGGATCTTTCAAACTAGATTTCAGGGGTTACCTATATATCCAAGTAGTGTTCCCCACAAAATAAGCAAGTTTGAATTTAGGTTTATATCCCGAACAAACCTACTAAATGTGTAAAAACCTATCGGCATATCATCAGTGAGACTGTTTAAGACTTTTAAACTTTACATATCTTTAGCATACTGTAACTGTCAAGCTGATGTACTATAATTTTCCCTTTTTTACACAAGCACTTTTCTGGTTTTCTATTGTTTTTGTATTTTGAAAATATCTCATGTTTTTGGATTTTTGAAATTTTTTACTGTTTTTGTATTTTCTGAAAATATTACCCTATACTCCCCCTAAATACCAAAACAAGTAAAAAATCGACAAACCATTGCAGATTGCTTCTCAACATCATCTACAATATCTCCTTCATCAACGCCAAGAATCTCCTCCAACACCGATAAAAGCTTCATACCGTTCAATTTTAAAAGATATTGAAATCGAGTTTTATCAAACGCTTTGGTATGTAAATCAGCTTTTTGTTCGTCAGTGTGGATTTTCTCAATTCGTATCAACTTCTTCTCGAAACAATCTCGGATGAAGTGATGACGAATTTCAATGTGTTTTGTTTTAGCGTGATGAACAGGATTTTTAGTAATGTTTATCGCTGCCTCATTATCAACAAAAATAGGGGTGTTAAGAAATTGCAAACCGTAGTCTCGCATCTGTTGCTGGATCCACAAGATTTGAGAACAGCAACTGCTAGCAGATACATATTCTGCTTCACATATGGACAAAGCTACAGAGGTCTGCTTCTTGCATTGCCAGGTGACCAATCGTGGTCCGAAAAACTGGCACCCCGCTGTTGTTGATTTAGCGTTAACTTTGCAGCATCCGAAACCGGAATTGGAATACCCTTCGAGCATGAAATCGCCTTCTTTTGGATACCACAACCCCAGTGATGGAGTTCCTTTCAAGTAGCGTAATATCCTTTTCACAATCACCATATGCGAAGCTCTTGGGTTAGATTGAAATCTTGCTGCAAGGCAGGTTGGATACATAATATCGGGTCTTGAAGCTGTCAAATACATCAATGATCTGATCATGGAACGATACAACGTTTTATCTACCTTCTCTCCGGTGAGATCATGATTTATCCCATGATTCGTCGCTAATGGGGTGGAAGCTGGAGTAGAACCTGACATCCCAAATTTCTCTAAGATATCATGAACATACTTCGTCTGATGTATGAAAATTCCCTTAGGCAGTTGATCAACCTGAAGTCCCAAGAAGAATTTCATCTCACCCATCGATGACATTTCAAATTTCTGCTTCATAACTTTTTCGAAATCTTTGCACAGATTTTCATTTGTAGACCCAAATATAATGTCTTCCACGTATATTTGAACTATCAGAAGATGTCTGTCGACCTCTTTGGTGAAGAGAGTGGCATCCACTTTTCCACGGATGAAGCTGTTGGCTAGCAGGTGTTGAGACAATGTCTCGTACCAAGCTCTCGGGGCCTGGTGTAAACCATACAGCGCTTTATCCAGTAAATACACCTTGTCTTTGTGGATTGGATCGGTGAAGCCCGGTGGCTGTCCGACATATACCTCCTCTTTTACCCTCCCATAGAGAAAAGCCGATTTAACATCTAGCTGATAAACTTTAAAAATTTTCCAAGATGCAAATACTAGGAAGATTCTGATTGCTTCAAGTCTAGCAACTGGAGCATACACTTCAGTGAAATCTATACCCTCCTGCTGACTGAAACCCTGGACTACGAGTCGAGCTTTGTTTCGAATAATAACCCACTTAGTGTTTATCTTCCTGTGACCATCAGGAAAGTCTACCAATTTCCACACTCCTAATTTCTCAAACTGACTTAGCTCCTCTTGCATCGCGTTGACCCAAGAATCTTCAGTTAGTGCTTCCTTATATGTTCGCGGTTCAATCCGCGAAATAAAACAACTAAGTGAAAACTCAGTTTGTAACAAAGCAACTGTAGAATAAAAACATGTAAGGCCTTGGTCAATTTGTCGTCTTGTGCGAACGCCTGATTGTAATTCTCTAATGATCAATTCTTCTGGATGGTACGAAAGAGTTCTTGGCATCTCCTCGCTTGGAACATCTACCTCGCCTTCCAAATTTGTAACATTCTGATTTGCACCTTGTTCACTGACTGGAATTGTTTGACTTGAAATCTGGATCTGCTCCCCCTCAGAATCTGAATCACCATGATCAAATACAGGCATATTATCAGATTCTTGATTATCATTGACTACAGTCTGATTGTCAAGAGTTTGCTGAATATCGTCATGATCTCCAGCATTACTAGGACCGGCTTCATCGTCATTGGAAGCTCGATTTTGACGTCTAGAATACTCAGCTGGGAATCTTTCTTGTGATTCTTCATACTCTCTTAGAATATCCAACTCGTCAAAGAAATCTGCTTCTTCTTCTTCCATGTCAAACGAATTCCATAAAGTATCGTAATTAAAACGCCATGAGTCGTCTGGATTCTGCGGTGGCATTGTGTAACATTGACATTCAACATTGTGTGCTTCAATAATCCGCTTCAAGCTTGGAACAAAGACTTGTTTCAATGGACTTGCATAATCAACAAAAATTCCTTCAATGCTCTTTGCACCAAATTTTCCAAAAGGCTCTAGAACAGTGCAGGGAGACCCAAACGGTTCTAAATACTTAAGGTTCGGTTTGCGGTTATTGATCAGCTCAAAACACGTATTGTTGAATTTCTTCACTGTGAGAACCCGGTTAAGTGTATAGCAAGCGGCTGATACTGCTTCTGCCCAAAAATTTACTGGTAACTTTGAATCAGCAAGCATCGTCCTAGCCGTTTCAGTTAGCGTCCTGTTCTTTCTTTCAGCTACTCCATTCTGCTGTGGAGTGTAAGGAGCACTAAATTCTTGCAATATACCTCTCTCATCACAATATTCTTCCATCTTGTTGTTCTTAAACTCTGTACCGTTGTCACTCCTGATTCTTCTGATTCGAGTTTGGTACAAGTTTTCAATTTTTCTGAACAACGTCATCAAACTTTCAAATGTCTCATCTTTAGTTTTCAGAAATGATACCCGTGAAAATCTTGAGTAGTCATCTGTTACTACTAGACAATAGAGATCTCCAGTTATGCTTTTGACGTTCACTGGAGCAAAAAGATCCTTATGAAGCCTCTCTAATGGTCTTGAGACTGAGTTAACTTTCTTTCCAGGGTGAGATTTTTTCTTTTGCTTGCCTTTGACACAACTAATGCACTCCCCCTCAAGATGAAAACCTTTCACATAAACACCAATAACTAAGTCGTTATGCACCAGGTGATTCATTTTTCGCAAGTGAATGTGGCCCATCTTTCGATGCCATAATTGTGATTCTTTTTTCGTTGCTCTTGACATAAAACAGTGTGCCTGACCCGTGGTAGTAGTTGCTACACTCATGTCTAACACATATAGATCATTCACTCTGGGTGCTCTCATGATAACCCACTCTTCAGGAACAACAAATCCAGGTTTCAAGATTAAACATTCTTTGTCTGTAAAGTGCGTTGTATACATACGATCACAAATCTGAGATATGCTTAGAAGATTGTTTTCAAGATCGGCGATGTAGTTTACTCTTTCAAACGTGACGATACCATTCGATAAAGTCCCTTCACCGACTATTCGACCACCTTGATTGCCTGAAAATCCCACATAACCTCCATTAAACCCTCTAACATCATACAATAGGGTCTTCTTCCTCGTCATGTGCCGAGAAGCTCCACTATCCATAATCCAACGTGAAACGGATCTTGGAAGCTCCTGCACATATCACAAACACTTTAGTTAGACTGTGATGCCACCCAAGCCTCTTTTGACTCAGGTAGCTTGAATTTTAGATGAGTTTTTGTAGTGTAAAGTGGGGGAAAATTCTTGTCATTCATCTTTAAGCTCTCCTCAGACTCAATCTCAACCTTTTTGTATAAAAAGAAATCACTTTGATAAGGTTGACCAGATGATTGGTCTTTCTTTGGTACATTCTTCTTTTCATAAGTAGTAGCCTCTTGTGGTTCAAGTTTCTCATAGTAATCCAAAGGTACATACATCTTCTTAGTTGAAGATGATGATTTTGCATTCTCAGAAACCTTTGCTTTTGTAGAACTTGATTCCTTGACCACTGATTTTGGTTTCCATGCTTGTTGAGGTGAAGCAACCCGTTTATAAAATTTGTCAATTTTAGTTACCACATTATTTACGGGTTCAGTTTTGATTTTGGTGTTTTCATTTTTCAAAACTTTCTTCTCAACAACCATCGGAGCTTTGCCTTGTGACACCCCAGGAAAATCAGGAAAACAACGCAACGTAACTAGCTTCCTCAGTAACCACGCGCTAAATTTCGGGACGAAATTCTCTTAACAGGGGGAGAATGTGACAACCCTCGAATTTACATGTAACCGTACAGTTTATTAATAATAATTAATGTGCTTGACGACTGTGTGGAATTACGTAACTGCTTTCTGATATCTGTGTTATATTTACATGCGCCTGTTAACACGCTAGTAATGTACAGAAAAGTCATTAAATAGTCCGTTATGATTTTCTAAGTGTTAGAAATTAAAAACGTTACAAAAATATATACTTAGGACACGTTACGAATTAATTAAGCACTTTAACGGAACAGTATCCAACCGAACAACCGGACTTTACCCGGAACCTAAAAATATTGACATGGCATGGTTTTTCTTTTTCTGAGCCAGTTAGGGTCCCCGAATACCCTAACACCCGTTACAAAACATGACACACTTTTATACTAAATTAGTTACATAATTAAAATGACTAGTGCTAACCACCTAGTTGAAATCCAACTACTTACCCAACCCCCCCATACCCGTTCGGTTTTCCCCCTAGGGAACACACACACCCATTTTTATTATTTTAATCCAATTGTCTCATATCTATCTAGCATATTATCTCTTGGGTAATTAGAGTTGGTGGGATTATATAAGTAATCAAAGGATAACACCATTTCTTCCAAAGAACACTTTACAATTTGACACTCTCCTTCTCTCCCTTTGACACTTACGGCTGAAACCATAGCCAACACCCCACCATCATTCAAGTTTCAATCTTACCATTCCAAGTGCACTCAAGTGTGAAGGATCGCATACGAGGGAGCCCGGTGCTTGCGGATTGCCAAGGACCTCTCTACGGCGCTTTTAAGCACCCGTTTTTCGTCTAGTTTCTTCCCTAGCCACGAGCTAGTAGTAAGTGATTCTAATCACCTTCTTAAGCTTGTTTAAAGTGGTTAATAAGAATTTTGTCAGATAAAAATCATGAACACTAGAGTTCAAAACTAAAAGTCCACTAAAAATGATGAACATGTTGGTTAAAGAATGAATATTAGTGTAAAACTCTTGGATCTTGTTTTGTTACGATTATTGGTTGATTATCTGATGTTTTGCTGATTAATATTAGTGTTTGATGTTGTTGTGGTCACTAAACATGATTAACGGAATCAATCGAACACAAGTTAGTAAGTTAGAAAGTAAAAACAGAATCTGTCCCGGTTTTACAGCCAACTTCAGTTGGCTGTAAACAGGTCATAAACTCAACGAAAAACCGATATTTTGAATCTAAAATATGTTATTATGAAATATGGTTCTAATGGCACCGGAATCGTAATTTTTGGACTTCGTTTACTATTTTTAAAGTGTCGATTTGTAACAACAACTTAAGCTGAATTTTGACAGCAATAAATGGGTGTTATACTTTCAGTCATAACCTGAGTTTTGTGATGAATCGGACCATGAAATTTGTACAGTAGATGAAAACCGATGCATTTGTAATTACCCCACTGGAATTTCGTAAATCGGACACTCGATGAATTTTTAATAAATTGTTCCGTGGACTGTGGTCAGAAATACATAAATCTGAGTTCAGTCCGGAATATGAATTTTTATAAAATATTGGTAATGAACCGGACCCCGATATTTTTACACAATAAAATATAGAACGTTTAAGACATCCTTTAAAAATTTGGGAAATTTTGGAATAATTTAACTATTTTATTAAAATGTCCGAAAACAGCCGGTTTTGAATAATTATGCTGAAATGACATAAGCTGTAATTTGCGTGTCTAAAGGTCGAGTGTGCTATCGGTAAATGATCTAACTTGTTATATGTGTTACGTGCACTATCGTATGTTTGCTTATAAGTGGGGAATGGATGGGAAGTATATATACGGGCATAAACAGTTAAAGTAATGCATGCTATGTGATAGATACATGTAGGAACTTTGTGCTCTATTTGTAAGCCACTAAATGACTAACTGGTAAATCATACTAGGACGTGATTGACCGACCTTGACTGTTAGCTATATCTGAGAGTCTAACCGAGCAAACCGAGGTGAGTTCACACCCTTACTAAGGCATGGGATTCCCGGTGGTTGGGAATGGGATTGAATAACTATTTATATTATCAACACTACTAGACTACCTACTACTGTCCTCGGATTGGGAAGGGCACGTACGTAAAACCTACGTACACTCATACTCACTACTGTCCTCAGATTGAGAAGGGCACGTACGTAAAACCTACGTACACACATACTCACTACTGTCCTCGGATTGAGAAGGGCACGTACGTAAAACCTACGTACACACATACTCACTACTGTCCTCGGATTGAGAAGGGCACGTACGTAAAACCTACGTACACTCATACTTAACACCGTCCTCGGATTGGGAAGGACACTTATGGATACGCCTAGTCTAGTAACATACATAATGGGAAGCCCCCACTGATTATGGTTATGGTTTGGGTAATGAAAAAGGAACTGGTTAAACATACTTTCAACTACGGGGTAACCCCCACGGCAATTAAGCCAACGAAAGTCAAACCACGTTTTCAGAAACAACTTAAAACTAAACAACCAAATGTGAACTCACTCATCTTTGTTGTTGACTAGTTGTTACATGCCTTACAGGTCGCTAAACGCTTGGAGCTTGCACGAGGAAGGAGTCGTTGTGGTGTACGGACTGTTATGTTCCGTACTTATTATTTAAATCCTTATGAACTTATTAAACTTTCGTTTTGAACTTTAACTTATAAACTATGGACTTATGCTTTTGGATTTACTTTTATGCTTCCGCTGTTTAAACTAAACATGGTTAACTTGTGACAACCCGCACTAAACCAGGTATCCGTACGACTTAATTAGTAATTAATTACTGCTTAATTACTGTGCTTGTTTGAACTAGCTGATGAACTGCTACTTGATATCTGATACATGTACTTACTTGCATCATACTTTACTTATCGTCACTACATTATTTACATGCTGAACCCTAGTGACAACCGTGATGCACAAAAAGCACAGTAGCACTATAACGGATAACCTATTGAACATGCTGATAAAGCCAGCATCAGGCAAACACTGCCTCTAAGGCCTGTAAGAGCCTGAAATGTTTTGCTACACTAGTAGTGAGTGTAGGGATATAAGGGTTGTGGAACTGCGTCTCTAGGGATAAGTCACTATGACTGGATGTGCCTAAAACGTACTCTAAGTACAAAACTCAGCACTTTACAAAATAATTCAGCTTTTAGCTAACTAATAAAGTGCCAAAACATGAGAAAAATAACACTGGACACTTTCCAAAGTGTCAGGAATAAGCTGTGTCACTAAAGAGAGTAATAACGACACTTTAAAGCTTTAGTAACGCTTTAACGGATTACTATCCAACCAAACAACCGGACTATACCCGGAACGTGAAAATATTGTTATTTTCATTATTTATCTTTTTCTGATCCAGTTAGGGTCCCTGATTACCCTAACACCCGTTGTAACGCGTGACACACAACTAACCAAGTTAATCTCTAAACTTAACTTAGTTAACCTAACTAAGTAACCAACTAATGGTTGAAATCGAACTAGGACCCCCCCTGCTAACCGGCCCCAAACTAGAGGGAACAAGTACTTGCAACTTTTGATTATTTTAATCTAGTTGTTTAATATCTAGCCTACACTTAATCCAATGGATAATGCACATATGATTTGCCTATAAGATCTTGTATTAACACAACATAATCATCCATCTCACAACATCACAACCTCAAACTCTCTCCCTCCCTACTAACTCTCGGCCGAACACCCCTCCTTCAACCATCCATCTTCGAGTCTTGATCAACCAATTCCAACATCATACAAGCATCAAGGGTCTCGTATTAGGAAGCTTGGAGCAAACGGAACGCGAAGGACCTCTTTCTCTAGCTTTTATCCACCTCTTTTGCGCATAGATTCTTCCCTAGCCTCGAGCTAGAGGTATAATGCTAAAAACTCGTATTTGAACTAATCTAAAGTGGTTAAAAGGATTTTTATCGGTTAAAACTCGGAATCTTGCATTTTGAAACATTAAAGTTTACTAAAAACACTAATAATGGTGGTTAATAGCACATAAGTTGTGTAAATGATGTAGTATTCGAAATGTATGATTATTTAGGCCCGATCTATGATGTGGTAGCTCGGATCATCGTTTAACCCGGTCTGGTAAGATCACGGATCTTAACATAAGCTTGTTTTGAATGATACAAGGGTTAAAAGGTGAAACTCTACCACACATGAAACATGAACTTGTGTAAAAACGTCTTACTTGTGGAAATGTGTTTAAAACTAGCAGATCTACGCATCTGCGAGTGGTATTTTCAAAGAACCACGTATCAAAGAAGTCATGTATTTTAAAAGAAGGATTTTACACTAACAAGAATGATTTTTATAAACCACAAGTGTGTAAACACTTGTGAAATAAAAAGATCCGAAAAAAGAACTAGTTTTGTCAAATGTTACTAGAAGTTGTAAGGATGCAATTTCTTTAAAAACGAGGCTTTTAACAGAACTGGTTGGATTTATATAAAGATACACCAAAGATAAGGAGCTTTATCACATGTTTTTGGATAAACTACAAGTTCATGTATTTTTGCGATTATAGCTATTTTAACTAGTTGAATATTGTTTATTGATGAACAAGAAAATTGTTGGTTTGAATTGTAAAAGAAAATGATACGCTTGAAAGCGTGGCCACCTCCAGTTACAGAGGGAACTCTGGCGAAATTTTTCTAAAAACCTAACGCTTAGAACTATTTACACTACAAGTGTTAGAATTATTTTTGGACATGTTTTCAAAATATAAATTTCGCCATGACTTTATTTACTAAATATTCGGAGGTGGGATTTTCACAAAATCTAACGTGATAAATATATATTTTTCACACACTGTTTACGATTATTTTGTGAAAATACATAGATATTATTTTTAGAGTAAAAATAATATTTACGAACGTTAACGATTCCAAAATAATACGAACGCTTTCACCATATATATATAAGTTACACCGGTAAGTATATTACCACTTGATTGTCAAAACGTAACTTACGCACTTTCGAAAATATTTATGAACGCGTATTCTAACAACGTATTATTGGAGAAAAATACTTATATTTTGGAATTGGAAATATATACATATTAAGTGAGACTTAATGATATAATTTGAACGCACATGTATCGAATCCCCCCATCCTTGGGAAGGAGATTAACTACCAAGTATATACAGAATGTAAACACGAAATAGTTGTCTAACTATTTCCCAAAGACTTAAACTATAAAGCTAAGGCACGGCCGTCCGTCTAATAGAATTAGCACTTGTAGGTCGTCGCACAGCTGCCTGATTTGGAGTACTTGGTAGAGACGCACCGACTGTGAGTTCATGTCCCCCTTTTCTCTAACTGTTTTCAGTTTTCTTAACTGCGGGGGTGAAATACATGTTACTTTGATTACAAGTACTTTACACACGGTATGGTTAGCGTAAGGAGGTTTACTACTTAGATCATGTGAATGGGTAGGCAGAAACACCGAGGGACGTAAGCGGTAGATCTATCTGGGTGTAGCGAGCCCAACTCTAGGCCCAACAGAACGGACCTCTAAGAGGCCCAGCAGAACGGACCTTGAGTGACTTTGTACCCGACGCGAAATCTGCTAGGTTTAGTCTTCCTACTTGCACTTCACACATACTAATGGCCTTGCAAACCATTGGTGATCTCTTTTCCTTACACTGCTACATACCAGGGAACTTTTATACTTACAAGTGTTTTACATACTCACTTACACATGAACGCGCTCAACATTATTGTTGATTTTTCAACTTACATGTATTTCAGGGAATTAAGGATCTGGCACGGTGTGTTATGTTTTCCCGCTGCATAAGGGTTCCAAGGTCATCCCAGTTTAGGAAATGTGACTCTTTCCTGGACAAGTCACAAATCTTAAACTGCGTTTATCTCATGTCGATGCTTATGTTTTTCAAGACAATGTTTTATATTATGATGTTGTAATTCTCTAAGATAATAGTATGTTATTTTGGTTTTAAAACTTAATCAATGGGTGATCTTGCATGATTTTAATTCATATAGCTTTGTTATGGTTAAGCTATGGTATTAAGAAGTCACACCAAAATTAACCACGCTTCCGCAAAGCCAGGGTGTGACAGCTTGGTATCAGAGCCAGGTTCATAGCGAACTAGGATTCTTTCTCGAGTCTAGACTATGATCACTAGGGCTCTCACGAAAACATTTTTACTGCATACCACTTAAGTCCAGATCCAAAACTTTTTCAAACAAATGTTGAGCACATTTTATTATTTATAGGCTCAGCCTGGAGGGCTGAGGCTCGGTCTGGAGGATCGAGGCTCGGTCTAGGTGACCGAGGTAGTTGAGCACGTTGATTTATTATAGGCTTAGCCTGGAGGGCTGAGGCTCGGTCTGGAGGATCGAGGCTCGGTCTAGGTGACCGAGGTAGTTGGCTAGTGAGGCTAGGAAGAGTAGGCTCAGTCGTGAAGGCTGAGGCTCGGTCAAGGGGACCGAGGCTCGATCTAAGTGGTCGAGGTGGAGGATAGAGCAGTCTTCGAGACTGGGAGGAAATTGGCTAGTGAGACTAGGAGAATGATTTGAATGCTTACTTGGTGACTTATGTGATTATATGATTAGATGATTGATTATTATACGTATATGCGTTTGTGTTACAAACATCATGCTTTCATCATATACTAGAAAGATGGACACTACGAATCCCATGGCCATAGTGTCAGATGACATAGTTTCATCGAAGCACGAGGTGTACATTTCCGATACTACCGGCACAGACAATGACGACTTTCAGCCCTTTTGCGCTGCCTGAAGTCGTAGCAGAGCCTACTGATGGCCATCTTGTTGGGAGTTTGCCACTCGCGGTGATCCCTGCTCCTGTGCCCCCTTGCCGCTTATCCTGTTGATGATATGCCGCCCCCCCCCCCAACGTGGCCTCTAATGACGATAACGACCTACTAGAGGAGGACCCATTCGAGGGCAGGACCCTATTGCTGCTGGTATTAGACTACTGCATGCGGACGCTTCTGCAGGGGAAACTCATGCCAATTCCCCTATCCCAGACTCATTTGAGTTTCTGACATCCGCATCTTTGCACATAAAGGGAGTGTAGCACCACTCACACGACGCCGACCCTGATATGGCGTCATCAGCTGCCCCAGTTCTCGCACACAGATTTGAGTTTGATCGCGATATTGAGGACGGTTCTGTTTTTCCACCTGGTTTTGATCCAGACCATGACATTGAGTTCATGCACTTAGACCAGCCTTTGGAGGATCCTGTAACCCCTGTGTTTGTTGATCCAGCCGATCTTGAGATGGAGTTTTGATCCGGAGCCAGCCGTGGCCCCTGAGCCAGGCGTTGCTCCTGACCCCGCATTGTAGCATGACCCTGTCCATGCCGATGCACCTGCTGTTGCTCCTTGATTGATCATCTGCTTAGACGAGAGAAAATTTGGGGTAACTGTGCAAGACAATTTATTATTACGGGGGCCCACGTAATAACGACTTGTAGTGCACAGAAATCCTGGTGGACTCTGCGGGTCAAGCTAATGAAAACCAATGTAGCAGGAAATATCTAAACACGAATGACCAAGGCGATCTAGCCTCGAGTTCATTCTATTACGAGCAACAAGCCAAATTGGCAAGCCTATGTGAAAGCTCAGAAATTTACTTCCTCACTCATACAGTGAGTATATTTGCGTGTGAAAGTGGGTCATTACATGATGGCTTATGTTGCTTTATACACCTCATAGACAATTGAAACATTGTCTAACCCGCTTCACACCACTTCGACGAAAGGGAATGTCACCCGGACGTGACACAAACACCAGTACGTTGCCAAGGACAGAAGCCGAGCTGCAAGAACGCATCTCACAAATAAATGCACGACATAAAGCCCCCCGCTCTAAGTACAACGATGGCATTACTGGAAATAACCCTCCAACTGGCTGCACCTATAAACAGTTCCTGAACTGCAAGCCTTTGAACTTTGATGGAACAGGAGGCGCCGTTGCATTTGTTTGTTGGTCCGAAAAGACCGACTCCATTCTAAGAATGAGTAACTGTTCGCCCCAACAGAGTGTTACCTATATCTCGGGGATATTTCTAGATGGCACACTCTCTTAATGGAACCTCCAGGTTCAGACCCTTGGCACAGACGCTGCTTATGCACTGAGCTGGGACGAGCTCAAGGAAACGATTGAGAAGAAATGTTGTTTTGGGATTGGAATTTAGAAGCTTGAGGTGGAGTTCAGGAATTTGAAAATGGACGAACCAGAAATTCCTGAACTTGTCCAGCGATCGCACGACTTATCTAGGGTCGCCCCCCTACTTAGTCAAACCGGAGTTCAAAAGGATTGAACGATTCATTTGGACACTTGCACCCCAGATCAGGGGTATGGTTACAACCTCGAAGCCCTCAACCATTGCAGAGGCTATCAATATGGGTGATTTATTTATAACATGAGATGTTATGTGATTGATAACATGAGATGTTATGTGTTGATATTGTTGTATACTTACGTACACTCTACTTATTATGACCTAACCTACGTGAAACATCTTTTAGAAGATGCCGCCAAGACGCCAAACGCCGTTGCCTACCAATAAGACAGAACTCCAGCAAGTCATCGCTGCTGCCATCGCACAATACGCCGCCTCTCAAGGAGGGACTAGTGGAAGCAACTCTGGCAACACTGGCAACAACAATAATCCACCTCATGGTAATACTAAGTCATTTAGACATACCATGACCTAATTGGATATCCTTAGCAATGATGCTAATGTCGATCGTATGTTATAACGTATGTGCAGGATGCACCTACAAGCAGTTCTTAGACTGCAAGTCCGTAAACTTTGATGGCACAGGAGGTGCTGTCGCCTTTGTTCGTTGGGCTGAGAAAACCGAATCTGTTCTTCGCATGAGCAAGTGCGCGCTGGATCAGCAAGTCACCTATATCTCAGGGCTGTTTCTAGATGGAGCCCTATCCTGGTGGAATCTACAAGTACAGACACTAGGCGAAGCTGCTGCCTACGCGCTGACCTGGACCGAACTGAAGGAACTCATGCGCAAAAAGTACTGTTCCCGCGCAGAAATCCAGCGATTGGAGACCGAGTTCTGGCACTTGAAAATGGACGGTCCAAAGATAGCAGAATACGTTCAAAGGTTCCATGACTTATCGCATGTGGTACCCTGCATGGTCACTCCTGAGTTCAAGAGAATTGAACGCTTCATTTGGGGACTAGCTCCTCAAATCATAAGCATGGTAACCTCATCCAAGCCTGCGACCATTACTAAGGCGATCGATTTGAGCGTAGCTCTCACTGAGGAGGCTATTCGTTTGAACAAGTTTGATGAAGCAGAGCCGAAGAAGAAAGAGACTCACGTCGAGTCGTCAGGAGGTAACAAGCGGAAGTTCTCAAACTTCAAGCAGGGCGCCAGTGTGGCGGTTAAGAAAGGAGGATCAGACACGCCAGCTCAGGTTACAGCTGGTAGAGGAAAGAAAGGAAAAGGGTATATGGGCACCCAGCCCAAATGCAACACCTGCCAGCGCCACCATTCTGGACATTGTGGGCCAAAAGTATGCGAAGCATGTGGGAAACGTGGCCACTCGAAGGACACTTGTGGGGCCACTGCTGGTCAGGGAGGTCAGGGAGGATTTGGAAACAGAAATTTCAACCGGGGTGGAAATGGAAATCGCCCAAAAGGAAACTATGGAGGTAACGAGAATCGAGGCAACAATGCTAACCAAGCGGGCGCTGTGAATCGTAATCAGAGGAATGATCAAGCTGGTGGAAGCGGGCAAAGACTTGGGTGTTTTAACTGCGGTGATATCGGGCATTTTAAGAAGAACTGCCCAGACTTAAACCAAGCCCGTGGAAGAGTGTTTCAAATCGAAGCAAGGGAAGCGCGCCAGGACCCCAACGTCGTTACTGGTACGTTCCCTGTAAATCAACGCTATGCATCCGTTTTGTTTGATACTGGTGCCAATTATAGCTTCGTATCATTAGAGTTTAAGAATATGCTTGGTTTAGCCGCTAATAAGTTAGATATTCCCTACTCAATCGAATTGGCCAATGGGAAGTTAGTAGAAGCCAATGAAGTTATCAGAGGTTGTGTGATCGAATTAGGAGAGCGTGAGTTTGCTTTAGATCTACTACCAGTCCAGTTGGGAAGCTTCGACGTGGTAGTAGGAATGGATTGGTTATCAGGCAACAAGGCTGAGATAGTTTGTCACGAAAAGATCGTTCGTATCCCAACCGAAGATGGCGAAACAATTGTTGTTCACGGAGAGAAGCGTGATACGCCGTTAAGAATTATCAGCTGCTTGAAAGCAAGGAAGTGTTTGCAGAAAGGATGTGTTGCTTTTCTGGCGCACATTGTGGATAAAAAGGCTGCTGAGCCAAAGATCGAAGACATCCCTGTCGTGAGGGAATACCCAGAAGTCTTCCCAGAAGACTTACCTGGACTGCCACCTCAGAGGCAAGTAGAGTTTCACATCAACTTAGTTCCAGGCGCCGCGCCTGTGGCTAAGGCACCGTATAGACTTGCTCCGTCTGAAATGCAGGAACTGTCGACACAACTTCAAGAGTTGTTAGACAAGGGTTTTATCCGACCAAGCTTCTCGCCTTGGGGAGCTCCGGTCCTGTTTGTCAAAAAGAAGGACGGTAGTTTTCGAATGTGCATCGACTACCGGGAGCTGAACAAGCTGACGATCAAGAATAGGTACCCTCTGCCAAGAATCGATGATCTGTTTGATCAACTGCAAGGCTCAAGCTTTTATTCAAAGATCGATCTTCGATCTGGATACCATCAGTTAAGGATACAAGAGGAGAGTATCCCAAAGACAGCCTTCAGAACTCGTTATGGACACTACGAGTTCCTTGTTATGCCGTTTGGTTTGACGAACGCACCTGCAGTCTTTATGGATTTGATGAATAGAGTTTGCAAGCCATACTTGGACAAGTTCGTGATTGTGTTTATCGACGACATCTTGATTTATTCAAGAACAAAGGCCGAGCACGAACATCATCTAAGAGCTATTTTGGAGCTGCTAAAGAAGGAACAACTGTATGCCAAATTCTCCAAGTGCGAATTTTGGCTACGTGAAGTCCAATTCCTTGGGCACGTGGTAAATGGAGATGGAATCCACGTGGACCCAACCAAGATCGAGGCAATCAAGAATTGGGAAAACGCCAAAGACGCCAACCGAGATTCGGCAATTCTTGGGTTTGGCTGGCTATTATCGAAGATTCATTGAGAATTTTTCAAAGATCGCTCAACCATTGACGTTCCTCACGCAGAAGGATAAGAAGTTTGATTGAGAAATCAAACAGGAGGAAGCATCCTAGATATTGAAGGATAAGCTCTGCAACGCGCCAATCTTAGCACTACCGGAAGGTACTGACGATTTTGTGGTATTCTGCGACGCATCGCGTCAAGGATTGGGTTGCGTGTGATGCAACGCCAAAAGGTTATTGCTTACGCATCGCGTCAGTTGAAAGTGCATGAAAAGAACTACACCACGCACGATCTGGAGCTCGGCGCAGTGGTTTTTGCTTTAAAGATCTGGAGACACTACCTTTATGGTACGAAGTGTACAATCTTTACATATCACAAGAGCCTACAGCATATATTCAACCAAAAGGAGTCGAATATGAGGCAAAGACGATGGGTTGAATTGCTGAACGACTACGACTGCGAGATAAAGTATCATCCAGGGAAGGCGAACGTGGTCACCGATGCCCTAAGTCGTAAAGAGAGAATCAAGCCCATAAGGGTTAGAGCTTTAGAAATGATCATTCGAACCGATCTTTCCCTTGCGCATTCGTGCCGCGTAAAAGGAAGCTCTCAAGGAAGGAAACCTTGAAAAAGAATATCTCCGTGGGATGGAGGAGCTTTTGGTACCAAACGAAGAAGGAACATTATGTTTTGAGAAAAGGATTTGGGTTCCTCTGTTTGGTGATTTAAGGAAAGTTATTTTCGATGAAGCTCACAAGTCGCGGTACTCTATCCACCCAGGAGCGGATAAGATGTACCAAGATCTCAAAGATTATTATTGGTGGCCTAGGATGAAAGGCGATGTTGCTGTTTACGTGAGCAAATGGTTAATGTGCGCTAAGGTTAAAGCCGAATACCAGAAGCCTTCAGGACTTCTGCAACAACCTGAGATTCCCAAGTGGAAATGGGAACAAATCTCCATGGACTTTATTACAAAATTGCCAAGAATGCCAAGAGGCCATGATATGATTTGGGTTATAGTTGACCGTCTAACAAAATCCGCGCACTTCTTGCCAATCAAAGTGAAAGATAGCACTAGCAAACTTGCGGAAATATACATGAGAGAGATTATCGCGCGCCATGGAGTACCTCTCTCAATCATCTCTGATAGAGACGGAAGGTTTGTGTCACGGATATGGCAATCCTTCCAAGAAGCGTTTGGCTCACAATTGAATCTGAGCACTGCGTTTCATCCGCAAACTGACGGCCAGAGCGAGCAAACGATACAGACTTTGGAAGACATGCTGAGGGCGTGTGTTATGGATTTGGGCGGTAGCTGGGATAAACATTTACCTTTGGTCGAATTTTCATACAACAACAGCTACCACACCAGTATTGGTGTTGCGCCATTTGAAGCCCTTTACGGACGCAAGTGCCGATCACCCTTATGTTGGGCTGACGCAGGTGATAGGCAGCTTGCTGGTCCCGAAATCGTCCAAGAGACGACAGACAAGATCGCACAGATTCTTAAACGCATCGAAGCAGCTCGCCACAGACAGAAGGCCTATGCGGATCCAAACCGGAAACATGTGGATTTCCATGTTGGAGAGATGGTGTTATTAAAAGTCTCACCCTGGAAGGGTGTGGCACGCTTCGGAAAGCGTGGGAAGTTAAATCCGCGCTACATTGGTCCTTTCAGAATTCTGGAAAGAATAGGACTAGTAGCCTACAAGTTGGACCTACCCGCTGAACTGAATGGTGTTCACGATACATTTCATGTATCCAATCTAAAGAAAAGTCCAACTCAAGTCACTGTTGCCATTCCCACCGACGAGATTCATGTTGACGACACGCTCCACTTCGTTGAAGAACTGGTTGAGGTTACGGATTGGAAAGTAAACAAGACCCGCCGGAGCAGTGTCAAGCTCGTCAAAGTTCGTTGGAATGCCAGACATGGTCCTGAATACACCTGGGAACGTGAGGACCGGATGAAAGAGAAATACCCCCACCTTTTTCCGAAAAACCCTGCGTCTACAAGCAGAACTTAAATTTCGGGACGAAATTTATTTAACGGGGGGAGAATGTGACAACCCGCACTAAACCAGGTATCCGTACGACTTAATTAGTAATTAATTACTGCTTAATTACTGTGCTTGTTTGAACTAGCTGATGAACTGCTACTTGATATCTGATACATGTACTTACTTGCATCATACTTTACTTATCGTCACTACATTATTTACATGCTGAACCCTAGTGACAACCGTGATGCACAAAAAGCACAGTAGCACTATAACGGATAACCTATTGAACATGCTGATAAAGCCAGCATCAGGCAAACACTGCCTCTAAGGCCTGTAAGAGCCTGAAATGTTTTGCTACACTAGTAGTGAGTGTAGGGATATAAGGGTTGTGGAACTGCGTCTCTAGGGATAAGTCACTATGACTGGATGTGCCTAAAACGTACTCTAAGTACAAAACTCAGCACTTTACAAAATAATTCAGCTTTTAGCTAACTAATAAAGTGCCAAAACATGAGAAAAATAACACTGGACACTTTCCAAAGTGTCAGGAATAAGCTGTGTCACTAAAGAGAGTAATAACGACACTTTAAAGCTTTAGTAACGCTTTAACGGATTACTATCCAACCAAACAACCGGACTATACCCGGAACGTGAAAATATTGTTATTTTCATTATTTATCTTTTTCTGAGCCAGTTAGGGTCCCTGATTACCCTAACACCCGTTGTAACGCGTGACACACAACTAACCAAGTTAATCTCTAAACTTAACTTAGTTAACCTAACTAAGTAACCAACTAATGGTTGAAATCGAACTAGGACCCCCCCCCTTGCTAACCGGCCCCAAACTAGAGGGAACAAGTACTTGCAACTTTTGATTATTTTAATCTAGTTGTTTAATATCTAGCCTACACTTAATCCAATGGATAATGCACATATGATTTGCCTATAAGATCTTGTATTAACACAACATAATCATCCATCTCACAACATCACAACCTCAAACTCTCTCCCTCCCTACTAACTCTCGGCCGAACACCCCTCCTTCAACCATCCATCTTCGAGTCTTGATCAACCAATTCCAACATCATACAAGCATCAAGGGTCTCGTATTAGGAAGCTTGGAGCAAACGGAACGCGAAGGACCTCTTTTTCTAGCTTTTATCCACCTCTTTTGCGCATAGATTCTTCCCTAGCCTCGAGCTAGAGGTATAATGCTTAAAACTCGTATTTGAACTAATCTAAAGTGGTTAAAAGGATTTTTATCGGTTAAAACTCGGAATCTTGCATTTTGAAACATTAAAGTTTACTAAAAACACTAATAATGGTGGTTAATAGCACATAAGTTGTGTAAATGATGTAGTATTCGAAATGTATGATTATTTAGGCCCGATCTATGATGTGGTAGCTCGGATCATCGTTTAACCTGGTCTGGTAAGATCACGGATCTTAACATAAGCTTGTTTTTAATGATACAAGGGTTAAAAGGTGAAACCCTACCACACATGAAACATGAACTTGTGTAAAAACGTCTTACTTGTGGAAATGTGTTTAAAACTAGCAGATCTACGCATCTGCGAGTGGTATTTTCAAAGAACCACGTATCAAAGAAGTCATGTATTTTAAAAGAAGGATTTTACACTAACAAGAATGATTTTTATAAACCACAAGTGTGTAAACACTTGTGAAATAAAAAGATCCGACAAAAGAACTAGTTTTGTCAAATGTTACTAGAAGTTGTAAGGATGCAATTTCTTTAAAAACGAGGCTTTTAACAGAACTGGTTGGATTTATATAAAGATACACCAAAGATAAGGAGCTTTATCACATGTTTTTGGATAAACTACAAGTTCATGTATTTTTGCGATTATAGCTATTTTAACTAGTTGAATATTGTTTATTGATGAACAAGAAAATTGTTGGTTTGAATTGTAAAAGAAAATGATACGCTTGAAAGCGTGGCCACCTCCAGTTACAGAGGGAACTCTGGCGAAATTTTTCTAAAAGCCTAACACTTAGAACTATTTACACTACAAGTGTTAGAATTATTTTTTGACATGTTTTCAAAATATAAATTTCGCCATGACTTTATTTACTAAATATTCGGAGGTGTGATTTTCACAAAATCTAACGTGATAAATATATATTTTTCACACACTGTTTACGATTATTTTGTGAAAATACATAGATATTATTTTTAGAGTAAAAATAATATTTACGAACGTTAACGATTCCAAAATAATACGAACGCTTTCACCATATATATATAAGTTACACCGGTAAGTATATTACCACTTGATTGTCAAAACGTAACTTACGCACTTACGAAAATATTTATGAACGCGTATTCTAACAACGTATTATTGGAGAAAAATACTTATATTTTGGAATTGGAAATATATACATATTAAGTGAGACTTAATGATATAATTTGAACGCACATGTATCGAATCCCCCCATCCTTGGGAAGGAGATTAACTACCAAGTATATACAGAATGTAAACACGAAATAGTTGTCTAACTATTTCCCAAAGACTTAAACTATAAAGCTAAGGCACGGCCGTCCGTCTAATAGAATTAGCACTTGTAGGTCGTCGCACAGCTGCCTGATTTGGAGTACTTGGTAGAGACGCACCGACTGTGAGTTCATGTCCCCCTTTTCTCTAACTGTTTTCAGTTTTCTTAACTGCGGGGGTGAAATACATGTTACTTTGATTACAAGTACTTTACACACGGTATGGTTAGCGTAAGGAGGTTTACTACTTAGATCATGTGAATGGGTAGGCAGAAACACCGAGGGACGTAAGCGGTAGATCTATCTGGGTGTAGCGAGCCCAACTCTAGGCCCAACAGAACGGACCTCTAAGAGGCCCAGCAGAACGGACCTTGAGTGACTTTGTACCCGACGCGAAATCTGCTAGGTTGAGTCTTCCTACTTGAACTTCACACATACTAATGGCCTTGCAAACCATTGGTGATCTCTTTTCCTTACACTGCTACATACCAGGGAACTTTTATACTTACAAGTGTTTTACATACTCACTTACACATGAACTCACTCAACATTATTGTTGATTTTTCAACTTACATGTATTTCAGGGAATTAAGGATCTGGCACGGTGTGTTATGTTTTCCCGCTGCATAAGGGTTCCAAGGTCATCCCAATTTAGGAAATGTGACTCTTTCCTGGACAAGTCACAAATCTTAAACTGCGTTTATCTCATGTCGATGCTTATGTTTTTCAAGACAATGTTTTATATTATGATGTTGTAAGTCTCTAAGACAATAGTATGTTACTTTGGTTTTAAAACTTAATCAATGGGTGATCTTGCATGATTTTAATTCATATAGCTTTGTTATGGTTAAGCTATGGTATTAAGAAGTCACACCAAAATTAACCACGCTTCCGCAAAGCCAGGGTGTGACATAACTAGTTTTGGTCACCAATCATGTTGTGGTTGGTCTTATTTACTTAATTACGATGTTCAATATGATTGGTGGCTCGATCCTGGTCACGTCACGCCTCCAAGCGGTGATACTCCGCATGGTGGATTTTGGGGGTGTGACAGATTGGTATCAGAGCCATTGGTTATAGAGAACTTGGTATTAATAAGGGAAAAGTCTTCATTAAAACCAGACTATAACCTGTACAGTGCTCAACGATCCACAACGACGCGACACTATAGGTGATACGATTCATGTTTATATTACCTACTTGTTAATTATATAGAACATTGCTTATGATATGCTTAGATAACATAGTATCTACTGCTTGAAAACTTTGTGTGATCACTCTCTTCTGTCATTCCACACTTGCGTAATGATACGACGCACTTCTCACTTGTGTTCTCCGTATGGTGAAGATCATGAGTGGACGAATCAGCCTCACACAAGCCCAGCTGGCGGCCTTGATCAAAGAATAAGTTACTGCGGCATTTGCAGCCGCTCAAGCAGGAGGCCAGCTTACCCAGGCTCCTGTATGCACGTTCAAGACATTTATGGACTGTCGTCCTAGTACCTTCAGTGGCACTGAAGGGGCCATCGGACTCCTCCACTTGTTCGAGAAGCTCGAGTCGGTCTTTGAAATGTGTGAATGCCCTGAGGATCGTAGGGTGAAATATGCTACCGGAACTCTTGAAGGGGTAGCGCTCACATGGTGGAACGCTCAGGTTCAGCTGCTGGGGTTGGTTGCTGCCAATGCCACCCCATGGAATGACTTCAAGGAACTGATCAAGGAAGAGTGCTGCAGTCGTGATTACATCCACAAACTAGAGGTGGAATTTTTCAATCTGAAGATGACGGGGTCTGAGATTAAGGCGTATACTAAGAGGTCGAATGAACTAGCCATCCTGTGTCCAACTATGGTGGACCCTCCCATCAAACGTATTGAGCTTTACCTCAAGGGCCTTGTACCCGAGATTCAGAGTCACGTGACTTCGGCTAACCTGGGTACCATTCAACAAATCATCAAGTTGGCTCACCGTCTCACCGACCAGGCAGTGGAACAAAACAGATTACCCAAGCGTATTGGTACTGCTACTACTGATACCCCCAATGATCACAAGAGAAAATGGGATGGAAATTCCGGCAAAGGCTCTACCTCTGTTCAGTCTCAGTCTCAGCAACGAAGGACTGAGGACCATAGGAGCCCTAGTCAGCACTCCTGGTAGTCAAGGGCAGGGTGGATATCGAGGAAACCACCCAAAGTGCAACAAATGCAACAGACACCACAGTGGTCAGTGCAACAAGGGACGCTGTCAGAGGTGTCTCAGGATGGGTCATGAAGCCAAGGATTGCAGGAGCCCACGGCCTACGAATCAGAATCGTTAGCAGCAACAGCAAGCACCGCAGAATCAGCAACAGCAACAGGGCAACAAGGGATGCTTTCAGTGTGGTGCTGAAGATCACTTCAAGAGACACTGCCCGCAGTTAAATCAGAATCAGAACCACAACCAAAGAAACGGGAACCACAATGGAAACAACAACGGAGGCAACAATGGAGGTAACAATAATGGAAATGGCGCCCAAGGTCGTGTGTTCGTGATTGGTCAGGGAGAAGCAAGGAACGATCCCAATGTTGTGATGGGTAAGTTTCTTCTGGACGACTTCTTTGTTACTGTTTTATTCGATTCGGGTGGCGATACTAGTTATGTGTCCGTAAAAGTTAGCCAAATGCTTAAGCGCACTCCAACACTCCTGAACACCAAACACACAGTAGAACTAGCTAATGGTAAAAGTCTTGAAGCCACACACATAGTTAAAGGTTGTAACCTCGTCTTAGCTGGTCAGACTTTCTCTATCGATCTTATTCCTATCACACTTGGTAGTTTCGACGTAGTTATTGGGATGGATTGGCTATCTCATCATCAAGCAGAGATTGTTTGCAAGAAGAAAATCGTTCGCATTCGTCGTTCTGGTGAAGAACCTCTCATGATTCGTGTCGACAAGAGTGGTGTTGTCGAAGGCATCATCTCTTTCCTTAAGGCCCACAAGTGTTTGCGAAAGGGCCACACTGCCATTTTAGCACTCGTTACTGACACATCAGCGGAAGAGAAGAGAATTGAGGACATTCCTATTGTGCACGATTTTCCTGAGGTATTTCCTGAGGAATTACCTGGTCTTCCGCCTCATCGCCAAGTTGAGTTTCAAATCGAGCTAGCTCCTGGAGCAGCGCCAGTAGCTCGAGCACCATATCATCTAGCTCCATCAGAACTCGAAGAACTGTCCACACAACTACAAGAACTCTTGGAAAAGGGTTTTATACGTCCTAGCTCTTCGCCCTGGGGAGCTCCAGTCTTGTTCGTAAAGAAGAAAGATGGTACTTTCAGAATGTGTATTGACTATCGCGAACTTAACAAGGTGACTGTGAAGAATCGTTATCCTTTTCCGCGTATTGACGACTTGTTCGACCAGTTCCAAGGGTCGAGCTATTACTCCAAAATTGATTTGAGATCGGGATACCATCAGCTGAGGGTCCGAGAGGAGGACATCTCCAAAACAGCATTCAGAACTCGTTACGGCCATTACGAGTTTCTGGTTATGCCATTCGGGCTGACGAATGCACCAGCGGTCTTCATGGATCTCATGAACCGAGTGTGCAAGCCTTACCTGGATAAGTTCGTTATTGTGTTCATCGACGATATCCTGATCTATTCCAAGAGTCAGGAGGAACACGAGCAGCATCTACGACTTATGTTGGAACTTCTTCGAAAAGAGCAGTTGTATGCCAAGTTTTCAAAATGTGACTTCTGGCTTCGCGAAGTCCACTTTCTAGGCCATGTGGTGAACAAGGATGGAATTCATGTGGATCCATCTAAGGTTGAATCGATCAAGAACTGGCCTGCACCCCGCACACCAACAGAAACCTGCCAATTCTTGGGTTTAGCCGGATATTACAGAAGGTTTATAAAAGATTTCTCCAAGATTGCGCGACCTCTCACTTCACTAACTCAGAAGGGTGTCCTCTACCGCTGGGGTGATGCACAGGAGTCCGCATTTCAGCACTTGAAGGATAGACTTTGTAGCGCGCCTATCCTCTCATTGCCTGAGGGCACAGATGATTTTGTGGTTTACTGCGACGCTTTCATCCAAGGACTTGGTTGCGTGTTGATGCAATGTGACAAGGTCATTGCCTACGCATCACGCCAACTCAAGGTTCACGAAAGAAATTACACTACTCACGATCTGGAGCTGGGAGCAGTTGTTTTCGCGCTTAAGATATGGAGACATTACCTGTATGGTACCAAGTGCACCATTTACACCGATCACAGGAGTCTCGAGCATATCTTCAAGCAAAAGGAGTTAAACATGCGTCAACGCCGATGGGTTGAGCTTTTGAACGATTATGAATGCGCTATCAAATATCATCCGGGCAAGGCCAATGTTGTGGCTGATGCCCTCAGTCGAAAGGATACCCTACCTAAGCGTGTACGTGCTTTACAGCTTACCATTCACTCTAGCCTTCCCGCTTAAATTCGTGATGCTCAAGTTGAAGTATTGAAAGCAGAGAACATCAGGGCTGAGTCCCTACGAGGATCGAGGCAGCGGCTAGAACAAAAGGAAGACGGCGCTTACTATGTAACAGGGCGCATCTGGGTTCCACTTTATGGCAACTTACGCGAACTTGTGATGGATGAAGCACACAAGTCTCGTTATTCGGTACACCCTGGTTCGGACAAGATGTACCACGATCTCAAGACTACATATTGGTGGCCTGGCATGAAAGCCCACATAGCAACCTACATTAGCAAATGTTTGACTTGTGCGAGAGTCAAGACCGAATACCAGAAACCATCAGGCCTACTTCAACAACCAAAGATACCTAAATGGAAATGTGAGCAAATTTCCATGGATTTCGTTACTGGCCTGCCTAGATCTCAACGCGGAAACGATACCATTTGGGTGATCGTAGATCGACTGACCAAGTCTGCACATTTTCAGGCTATCAAGGAAACAGATAAGTTTTCTACCCTAGCAGACATCTATCTTAAGGAAGTAGTATCAAGGCACGGAGTGCCAACCTCTATCATTTCTGATCGTGACGCGCGTTTTACCTCTGAACTGTGGCAAGCAATGCACAAGTCTTTTGGCTCACGTTTAGATATGAGCACCGCTTATCACCCACAGACGGATGGGCAATCTGAACGCACCATCCAAACCCTTGAAGACATGCTTAGGGCATGTGTAATCGATTTTGGTAATGGCTGGGAAAAGCACCTCCCGCTAGTGGAGTTTTCGTATAACAACAGCTACCACACCAGCATTCTGGCCGCTCCATCTGAGGCATTGTACGGACGTAAATGCCGATCACCTCTCTGTTGGGCAGAAGTTGGTGACAGCCAAATCACTGACCCAGAACTTGTGGTAGATACCACCGAGAGAATTGCTCAGATACGACAGCGAATGGCGGCAGCTCGTGACTGTCAGAAAAGCTATGCTGATAAGGGAAGAAAACCACTCGAGCTCCAGGTTGGGGATCGAGTGCTACTCAAAGTCTCACCTTGGAAAGGTGTAGTCCGCTTTGGCAAACGAGGCAAACTCAATCCGCGTTATGTCGGACCATTCGAAGTCACCGAGAAAATTGGCAAAGTCGCCTATAGGTTGGATCTACCTGAAGAACTCAGCGGAGTTCACAATGTTTTCCATGTGTCGAATCTGAAGAAGTGTCTGTCAGATGAGACCCTCATAGTTCCTCTCAAGGAACTCAGAATCGACGACCAGCTGCGATTCGTCGAGGAACCAGTAGAGATTACGGATCAAGATGTTAAGATCCTCAAGCATACCAGGATACCTCTGGTCTGAGTTCGTTGGAATGCTCGTCGTGGCCCAGAGTATACCTGGGAACGAGAAGACCAAATGAAACTCAAGTATCCCCAACTGTTTAAGAAAAACGCAACCACTATTGAGGCTGAAGCTACTGCAGAATTTCGGGACGAAATTCCAAATCAATGGGGGGATGATGTGACACCCTAGGAAAATCAGGAAAACAACGCAACGTAACTAGCTTCCTCAGTAACCACGCGCTAAATTTCGGGACGAAATTCTCTTAACAGGGGGAGAATGTGACAACCCTCGAATTTACATGTAATCGTACAGTTTATTAATAATAATTAATGTGCTTGACGACTGTGTGGAATTACGTAACTGCTTTCTGATATCTGTGTTATATTTACATGCGCCTGTTAACACGCTAGTAATGTACAGAAAAGTCATTAAATAGTCCGTTATGATTTTCTAAGTGTTAGTAATTAAAAACGTTACAAAAATATATACATAGGACACGTTACGAATTAATTAAGCACTTTAACGAAACAGTATCCAACCGAACAACCGGACTTTACCCGGAACCTAAAAATATTGACATGGCATGGTTTTTCTTTTTCTGAGCCAGTTAGGGTCCCCGAATACCCTAACACCCGTTACAAAACATGACACACTTTTATACTAAATTAGTTACATAATTAAAATGACTAGTGCTAACCACCTAGTTGAAATCCAACTACTTACCCAACCCCCCATACCCGTTCGGTTTTCCCCCTAGGGAACACACACACCCATTTTTATTATTTTAATCCAATTGTCTCATATCTATCTAGCATATTATCTCTTGGGTAATTAGAGTTGGTGGGATTATATAAGTAATCAAAGGATAACACCATTTCTTCCAAAGAACACTTTACAATTTGACACTCTCCTTCTCTCCCTTTGACACTTACGGCTGAAACCATAGCCAACACCCCACCATCATTCAAGTTTCAATCTTACCATTCCAAGTGCACTCAAGTGTGAAGGATCGCATACGAGGGAGCCCGGTGCTTGCGGATTGCCAAGGACCTCTCTACGGCACTTTTAACCACCCGTTTTTCGTCTAGTTTCTTCCCTAGCCATGAGCTAGTAGTAAGTGATTCTAATCACCTTCTTAAGCTTGTTTAAAGTGGTTAATAAGAATTTTGTCGGATAAAAATCATGAACCCTAGAGTTCAAAACTAAAAGTCCACTAAAAATGATGAACATGTTGGTTAAAGAATGAATATTAGTGTAAAACTCTTGGATCTTGTTTTGTTACGATTATTGGTTGATTATCTGATGTTTTGCTGATTAATATTAGTGTTTGATGTTGTTGTGGTCACTAAACATGATTAACGGAATCAATCGAACACAAGTTAGTAAGTTAGAAAGTAAAAACAGAATCTGTCCCGGTTTTACAGCCAACTGTAAACAGGTCATAAACTCAACGAAAAACCGATATTTTGAATCTAAAATATGTTATTATGAAATATGGTTCTAATGGCACCGAAATCGTAATTTTTGGACTTCGTTTACTATTTTTAAAGTTTCGATTTGTAACAACAACTTAAGCTGAATTTTGACAGCAATAAATGAGTGTTATACTTTCAGTCATAACCTGAGTTTTGTGATGAATCGGACCATGAAATTTGTACAGTAGATGACAACCGATGCATTTGTAATTACCCCACTGGAATTTCGTAAATTGGACACTCGATGAATTTTTAATAAATTGTTCCGTGGACTGTGGTCAGAAATACATAAATCTGAGTTCAGTCCGGAATATGAATTTTTATAAAATATTGGTAATGAAACGGACCCCGATATTTTTACACAATAAAATATGGAACGTTTAAGATATCCTGTAAAAATTTGGGAATTTTTGGAATAATTTAACTATTTTATTAAAATGTCAAAAAACAGCCGGTTTTGAATAATTATGCTGAAGTGACATAAGCTGTAATTTGCGTGTCTAAAGGTCGAGTGTGCTATCGGTAAATGATCTAACTTGTTATATGTGTTACGTGCACTATCGTATGTTTTCTTATGAGTGGGGAATGGATGGGAAGTATATATACGGGCATAAACAGTTAAAGTAATGCATTCTTTGTGATAGATACGTGTAGGAACTTTGTGCTCTATTTGTAAGCCACTAAATGACTAACTGGTAAATCATACTAGGACGTGATTGACCGACCTTGACTGTTAGCTATATCTGAGAGTCTAACCGAGCAAACCGAGGTGAGTTCACACCCTTACTAAGGCATGGGATTCCCGGTGGTTGGGAATGGGATTGAATAACTATTTATATTATCAACACTACTAGACTACCTACTACTGTCCTCGGATTGGGAATGGCATGTACGTAAAACCTACGTACACTCATACTCACTACTGTCCTCGGATTGAGAAGGGCACGTACGTAAAACCTACGTACACACATACTCACTATTGTCCTCGGATTGAGAAGGGCACGTACGTAAAACCTATGTACACTCATACTCACTACTGTCCTCGGATTGAGAAGGGCACGTACGTAAAACCTACGTACACTCATACTTAACACCGTCCTCGGATTGGGAAGAACACTTATGGATACGCCTAGTCTAGTAACATACATAAAGGGAAGCCCCCACTGATTATGGTTATGGTTTGGGTAATGAAAAAGGAACTGGTTAAACGTACTTTCAACTACGGGGTAACCCCCACGACAATTAAGCCAACGAAAGTCAAACCACGTTTTTCAGAAACAACTTAAAACTAAACAACCAAACGTGAACTCACTCAACTTTGTTGTTGACTAGTTGTTACATGCCTTACAGGTCGCTAAACGCTTGGAGCTTGCACGAGGAAGGAGTCGTTGTGGTGTACGGACTGTTATGTTCCGTACTTATTATTTAAATCCTTATGAACTTATTAAACTTGCGTTTTGAACTTTAACTTATAAACTATGGACTTATGCTTTTGGATTTACTTTTATGCTTCCGCTGTTTAAACTAAACATGGTTAACTAGTTTTTGTCACCAATCGTGTTGTGGTTGGTCTTATTTACTTAGTTACGATGTTCAATATGATTGGTGGCTCGATCCTGGTCACGTCACGCCTCCAAGCGGTGATACTCCGCATGGTGGATTTTGGGGGTGTGACATGCCTTTAGCATCAGCTTTCTTTTTCTGACTCTTAACAACTTCAGACTTAGGCATTAAGTTGGTGCACTTTCGTGCAATATGTCCAACTTTGTTGCACTTAAAGCATGTACAAGTATCAGCTACCCGACTTGTGCCTTCGGTCTGAGGCTGTAAGGCCTTATTCTCAAAGAATTCTTCATTTGATTTTGAAAAAAATTTAGATTCTTTCTCAGAATTAGAACTTGAGCTTTTTACAAACACCTTTTTCTCAATAAACTTCTTGTTTTGAAAATTCCTTCTTTGATAATTCTTACCCCCCTGATAACCACCTGACCATCTGTTTTGATAGTTGTTAGAAAAACGCGGCGGTACAACAGGTTTTTTGTAGTAAGCTTTATCCTTTTCAAAGTTTAATTGCCTCTTTATACATTTCAAGCCTTCGATCTCAGACACGTCAATCTCAACTAATTTGAACACATTTGTCAATTTAGCAACATTAACATTCTCCAGTGGAAACTCAGAATCCGAATACAACTTATCTGATCCCGACATCTTGTACATGACAAGAGTAGATTCTTCATTTAAGTTGTTTTTGGATTTTGGTTTCGGAATGTAATTGTTCAGAAAACATTCTTCATCCTCAGCTGAATCACTTTCAGACTTCAAAACATTTTCAGCCATGCTTTTAACAATTTCTGACTGAACACTATCCTCATCGGATGATGTATTGAATAAAACATCAATTGACTCTGGAAGTTTAACCTCATTAATTTCTTCATCATTAACCAACCCTGATTTTTTCTTTGAAAAATTATTTAGAACTGGCGGTGGAACCTGATGAAACCCAACCCCGGTTCCATCAAAGTATACATCCTCGCCTGCTTTGTTCTTCCCAATTGTTTTAGGAACGATATGTTGAAGAACAAAACTTGCGGAGTTGTAACTGTTCAGTTTCAACTGGATGCGTTCATTATCAATTTTAGCTTCTTGAAACTGAAGCTTCAACTTAGCAATTTCATCCAGTTGTTGGTTGATTTGCTCTTCTTTTACCCTAAGAACACCGGACAGTTGAACATTTTCTTTGTATGCCTTACCATTTCTCTCATCAGAATCTTTTACCGTGCGTTTTAGCTTCTCAAAATTTTCTAAAAGTTGACGATTTTCATGAATTAGCTTTTCGTTTTCTTTCCTAATTCTTTCTACGTCACTTTTATCATTTTCAATTTTCTCAGTTAATTCTTTTAAACGATCATTTGAAGCTTTTAACATTTTGTCACGGGTTAAGATCTGATCTTCAACATCTCTGACTCTTCCTGTCAGTTCTTCAACCTTTTTAACGTTGAGGTAAGCAAGTGTACTACAAACCTTGCAGTCTTTCATGCAATTTTTGCAGTCGTTCTCATTTTTAGCTTTCTTACCTGACTCATTGGTTGCATCATTCTGACTGACCTTACTTTTAGACTTAGTGCCAGAACCAGAAACTACCTCTAGTTCTTTCGCAGAAAACACTTTGTCAGCCATCTTCTTCAAATTCTCAGCCGTGAATTCTTGTGACATGTTAATAATCCCATCATCAACTTTCTTTGGCTGCGACTCCTTTTCTTTTTCTTTTTCCTCAGCTTCTCCTCCTCCCCACCACTCTCTCTGTCTAGCTTCTTCTTCATCAGCAATTTGTTTGATAAAAGTTTCAAAATCAACAGTAGTTGGATCAACAGCAATGTTTCCATTTGGATCTAGGTAACATTCTCTATCAGCATCCCATCTTTTCGCCTGTTTAGCTTCTTTGTATGTACGATAGATTCTGTTCATCCTGTTCTGAGCTATCATCTTTCTGTTTACATATTTCACTTCTTCTGTTCTGGAGTCTTTGCAAGGAACAATTTTTTTCACAAACGCATAGCCCACTGCGTCTTCTTCTGGTAACACTTCACTCCAATCATATCCCTCATCGTCATGGATAACAGTAAGTGCTCTGGATTTTTCTTTGGGATTTTCTTCTATCTGCTTCATTCTGGGGGGGGGGGGGGGGGTTCAGATTTGTTCTGATGGTAGATAGCTCTTTTGTAATAATCTTCACGGAACGGATTTGCTGTATCATCAGCATATGCATTTCGACATTCTCTTTTAAAGTGACCTATTTGTTTACATTTAAAGCATGTGACTTTTGACTTGTCAAAGCCTAATTTGGTAGAAGGTCCACCAATAGACTGTCTTCCGGTAATCTCCATGAATCTTTGAGCTCGTCTGACTGCACTGGCCATACACCACCTGATATCGATTAACTCCATCTCCTCTGGGTCTATCTGATCATAATCCTCCTTGGTGAGATTAGTGTTTCCAATCTTGCCGGCAACTAGGCTCTCATAAGACTCTAGCATAGACGCTAAGAACACCATTTGCTGCTTTGCGGATTCTTCACTGAAATTTTGAGCGTTCTTCAGATCCACAGCAATGTTGCATTGAAACATATTCTTTGGAACAGATTGGTTTAAAGTTGTTGACGATGAACCATTATGAAAACCATTGCTTGAACTCTCTTGATTTGATGTGTTAGAATTTTCTGCTGAGAAAGCTGTCTTAGGAGACACATTCTTCGGGATCACACTTCCTCGGTAATATAACTCAACATTCTGCTGATATAAGGAATGATTGACTTTGTTTTTTTTTAATCTCCAGCTCATGACTTTCCAATCTTTCGATTAACAGATCAACCGTCAGATCCTCCGACTTGATTGTATTCTTCAACATCAAAGCAAAGTACTGCCAGTCTTTTTCATCTGGCAATGAGTCAAACAGTTTGTCAACTAATTCTTCTTGAGTGTACATAATTCCGTGTCTTGCAAGTTCCAGCTTCAAATGCCCGAATCTTTCGATCATCTTTGACACAGATTCATTTTTCAAACATCCAAACAAATCAAATTCTTTTCTTAACAATTTCTTTTTGTTTTTAACTATCTCAGCACTACCCACACATTTCACTCTAAGTTTCTCCCATAGATCTTTTGCATTTGTGTACTCGATCAACGAAATTATGTCGTCTCTCACAGATTGATGAAGCAAAGCAATGCACTTTTGTCAGCAACAAAACTTTCTACATTATCAGTGCCTTCTAAATTTTCATAATCTGATCTTCCGATATTGTAACCATTCTTGAAACTTTTCCAACTTGGATATGCAAACGCTTTTAGCCACTCTTCAAACCTTTTAGCCCATCTATTGTATTCTTCGATCGCCATTAGTTTGGGAGGTTTGTTGTACGTCCCATAAGCACTCTCCACACTCAAAGCATCAGACAGGGCTTTCTTTGCACTCGGATTAGGAACATTTTCATTGGTGTTGTTTGATGTATCATCTCCAGTGTTTCCCGTGAAAGCAAACATGTCACTGAAAGGATTCATGAACTCATCCATCTTCACGTATCTGAAACAATCAACAAACACTTAGAAAAATTCTTGGATTTTATCAAACACAGTTTCAAGCGGAATCACTTTAAGCGAAATTAAGCCTTTTCAAGCGAAATCAGCTTTCAAGCGAAATATGCCTTTTCACACGGAATAGATCACTTTCAAACGGAATTAGTCACTTTCAAACGGAATCAGTAACTTTCAAACGGAATTAGTCACTTTCAAACGGAATTAGTAACTTTCAAACGGAATTAGTCACTTTCAAACGGAATTAGTAACTTTCAAACGGAATTAGTGATTTCGTTTGAAGCAATAGTGACAATTTCGAGACGAATTAACCACAAAAGCTAATTCCGTGTGAAAACACAAGGGTTATTTCGAGCGGAATTAGGATGACATCATCCTGTCGGCCATCAATTTGTCAAATTGACCCGGATTTTGATCGAATTTTGGTCTAATTTTCTCAAGGATTCGTTAAAACAGTGTTTTACATGATATATGTGAAAATCAGTTCAATTTGTCCGTTAAATCTTGTTTAATTTTGAAAAGAAGGAGTAGAAGTGATGAAAACAAGCTGAAATGGTATAAACTCTTCTTCCTGAGCTCTGATACCACTTGTTGGACCGATGTGTGACCCTAACGAGTCAATCAGAAGAGTTTATGATCTATTTCAAAGGCGGAATCAGAGAAATAGACGTGTAACAGCTTGATATTCCCTAATTATCTTCTTTTTATTGATTCCAAAGCTTTTACAGATCGTTTGACAAACTGGCAGCACCTCGGCTCAGAATTGGAAAAGTTACAAATGAACTAGCATCAACCCTATTTATAGTAGTGGTAATTCCGCTTGAAAGTGTCACAGGTTATTTCAAGCGGAATTAACCTGGTTAATTTCGTTTGAAACTGCTAGTGGCACTTTGAAGCGAAATTACACACACAAACACATATAAACCCTAATTTCTAACATGTTGTGTGCTAGTTTATCCTATCTAGACATATGACTCGATAAAGACAAAGTTAACAGACATTAGTGCACCAACAGGTTAAGATTGGAATGACGGGATTGGACGGACATGGTAACTTCCATCCATGGTTCTAATCTCTCAATGTGGCGTTTTGTCCCCGTTACCTTATGTTACACCCCTCGCTGAAGACGGAAACATGAGGTGTAACAATATCTAATATGATTAAGCATCAACGATACCGGTAGTTTGAAGGTTTTCAAGCATACGATAAGCAAACATCTAATATGATTAAGCATCAACGATACCGGTTACAACCATAACAATATATTTAGTTTGCATGTCACAAGTTTTAAACACCATGTTTAAAGACACTTCACCAAAAGAAATATTTTATAAGGATCAACTATTTGCCAAATATATCTCATAGCGATGAGATATACTAGTCAAAACCCACAAAAGGTATCGTCCAAGATGCATGCAAACTTCCAAAAGTGGCGAACCAGAGTTCCCTTACCTGAAAAGCATGGTTAAACGTCAAAATAATGTTGTTGAGTTCACATGTTTAAATGACACAAACGAAACCAAAATCATTTGATAAAAGTTTAGTATGCATAGTCTAATGAAAATCACGATAGTCAAATCATGGTCTTGCAAAAGCATGATGTACCATGACGTATGTCACATCCCAACCTGTGGCGGATTATCAATCGAGGCGTGATAATTGTTCAAAGCTTATGACACTATTTGATGTTTCATAATTAATCATGTCACTTTATTTAAAATGTCACATCAAAACATATAAGTTCAAAGATTTAACATAATTCAAAGGAAATACATAAGACCACACATATATACATATATATCTTTCCGTTACATAACACTTAACCATCCTTTTCTAAACATGCAACCTATATAACTCATGGAATTCATCCGAATCACATATAGACCACACATAGCCAAATAAACATGTTCCATCATCGACATGATAACACATAACTACCAAACAATAATCGTTCATAAATTGTCAAATTTCACATAACACACTTAGAAGATTTGTTAACCGTTTTTCGGAAAATATATTCCAAAATATTTTACAACCTGAATATATATATTTTGTATTTTAAAATAGTTGTAAGTAACAATATATAATTCTCGTAAGTATGTCAAGACTTGGTCGTTTTTATTAAAACCCGATTTCGGTACAAACGATATATTTTATCCCAAAAATACTTATACGTTTTAGAAAACTTGAATTTATATAAAATGACATTTTAACTAAAATCTTCCAAGTCTTGTTTTAATATATCAAATTTATCACAAAACTCATGGTGATCATAACATGATCATTAAACACAAAATCGTCCAACTTGGTGATCCTCATGTTAATATACACTTTAACATACAAGATTACCATTTTTCCCATGTTAAGTCCTATATCATCAATATACACTTAACATAACAAAACTAGGTATAAACATACACCTAGTAACTTCAAGACATCGACATGTCAATTTTATCATTACGCATACTTTCATGAATCAAGATTACCACCTTTCACATATTAAGCTATTTAAGTCCACAAATACACTTAATCATGTTAAACCATGTATATAGATACATTTACAACTTCCATAACACATTATGCCAAATTTCACCCTGAAGCATAATACATACTTTATTATACCAACTTCTCCATTTTTACCATGTTAAGCTATATCACTTCAAAAATAACCTTAACTTACTTAAACATGCATGAATCCATCACAATCACCTTCCATAACCCTAACACACAAGGTTTACTATTAAAATATACCTAACTTATATTTTATCTTACTAACCACAATCATCATCATCATCATGCACCATCAATAAACTCTATGAACACATACACCCATTTAAACCCCATTTTTAGTATAACATTACCATATGAACATAAACTTCCTCATCAAGAATCATCATGCATCAAAACATAACATACACCCACTTAGATCAGACTAAATATAACATCACATACGCCATCCATGGCCCTATACACACATATATATATGTTTTTAAAATCCCATTCTGAGCAAGATTTTACTTGTTAAATCATAACACTTTGTTAACATCTCTTTAGTGATCAACTTATACGAATAGACACTAATCAAGATGTATAACTAAGCAAGGTTAATCTTTATACCACAAGCACAAGATCTAAATAGATGGATTGAAAGATATAAGTTGAGGTGCAGCTCCAAATTTCATCCTAAGACTTCTAACACCTTAACTTGTAAGTGATTTTAGTGTGAATTTGGTGTGTTTTAGTGAGATGAACAAAGGGGTATCGGTGGGGGGTTTAGGAGCCGTGAATTAGGGAGAGAGGAAGAGAGTTTGTGTGTTTTCTTCTAAGTGTAAAAAGTGGTAGTGTAGAGTAGTGTGATTTTTATCTTTCAACACTCCAAACTAGTGTAAAAAAAGTAGCCCTACCTTACATGGACATCACTTACAACTCACCAAGGCATGAGAAGGTGTGGCCCCCCTCCTTTGTTCTAAGTTATGGGGATGGGGTTGTTGTGTTGACAAATTAGATCTTGGATGTGATGTAAATGCTAGATATTTAGGTACTTAAGTTAATTAGGGTGATTAGAACCCTAATTAGGCATTTGTTCTCTAGTTACAATTAACTTGTTTACCAGACATGTCTTTGAAGATGATTTGGTATGAAAAATCATTATTTAGGCTAATTATTCGTATAACGAACCTTCACGCAAAAGAAACGAGATTTACTATATAAAATATCCGCATGATATCTTTATCTCTCTAACACACCAAACACGAATCAATGTTACTATTAGTCACAACTTAGTGTTTGTTATGTGAAAAGTGTAAGTTCCGACGCTAAAACAAACTTAAAATAACATTTATGCGATCCACCGAATAATTACGATACTTACTTATCCGTAATAAGTTTTATCTTTTATTTTGTATTCACACCAAACATGAAATAATGCCATCGATTTAATGTTCCTCGCATTTTGGAAGAATTAACCCAAAAACGTTTTACCGGATAATCACCAACGCTCGTATAATAAACCTTTATCGATACCTAATAAGACGATACCACCATTCAGGGCCGGCCCCGAGAATTCGTGTACCCTGTTCGAACTCGAAAAAACGTGCCCTTAGGCCTTAAATAAATTGGGCATTAGGCGGTCTAAACCTAATGACAATGGGCTAATAACTAATCTAAACCATAAAAATAGTTTTGTAAGTGGGCCTATGTTGGTGTTTATATGGGTATACCCTATTAATTTATATTTTTTTTACATATAAATATCGGATTTTTTTTAAAATAATGTGCTCTTCAAAATATCGGGCCCTAGCTAGTGGTCCTCCCCGCCCACCTTCAGGGCCGGCCATGCCACCATTACCAAGTTCAAACCCATGCATTTACCCAGAATTTGCTAGACTTTATGAACTTAATTAACACATAATTAAGTCTATGCACATAATTAAACAACTAAATAGTGATTAGATCGTACGAATTAACCTATAATTTTGTTCGGTTGTCACACTTTATCCGCGCAAAAACATGTTCATCTTGCGTTGTCTTTTGTTTGTCACTTTTTCTTTATCGTCACTTGTCAACGTAGGACCTTGCTTTATGACCTTGACTAGATGGGCCAACTTACCTATCTTGACGAAGTACTCGATCTACTTCTTTAATTGGTAACAATCATTCGTGTCATTACCCGTCCCTTTATTGCACTCACAATACTTGGTCGTATTGCATGTAGGCGAATCCTTGAGGGGTAACGTAGTATTCAAGTTGAGATTCTCTGTAGCTAAAATCTCGGCAGGCGACTTGGTAAGGGCTGGATAGTCGGGGCTTCCTCTTGGTGTCACACCCCAACCGATGGTGGAAACATCGGAGTGAGACGAAAATAAGATTGCAAGAGACTTCATAACGACTAAAGGTGACAAGTATTTAAAAAGTAAATTTTCATTTCATTACTAACGGTTCAAGTACATGAATTGGAGACAAATGTACAACAAGTAACGTATGACTAATCTAACAAACATGAATTAAAGTTGGGTGTGTTTCTAGTCCTTCCTACTAGATTCTTTTCAATGCGTCATGATCACAATCCTACAATATATAGTAAAATAACATGTCAACACATAAAGTTGTTGGGATTGAACCCTACCAGAGGAACAGATAATGAAAGCCAAAACCGGATCACAACACTGGATTCACAATAAGCAGCAGTTTACACTAAGTCTTCTCCCTTGAAAGTGATTATAACATCTGATGGTCTTGTATCCACTGCCCGGATACAACTCCTGCTGTTCTTCTAACTACTGATGAAGCCAGAAGACTGCTGAGACCTAAGCACTACTGGTGCAATCTACTAATGACAAAGCACTGCCCAATCAAGGACTGATCAACCTTGAGGAAAGCACTGACTTAAAGAGAAGAGCAGTAGTTTAGTATATCATCTGTTTTATGTATAGTCAGTGGTTAGGTTTAGCAGTGTTTGTATAAGATCCGTAGATACAGGTTGTTAGGCTGTTAGACGTCGCTTTCATGGTGACGTCAGCTGAGATGCCTCAGCGGTTTGGATTGTCTATAAATGGAACAGTACTCTGTACTGTTACATTTGATCGTTTTGAGTGAGTTCTTCTCCTCAATTCAATCCTTTCATCTTGTGCAACCAACCACTATAGTACCAGGCTGAGGGGGAGCTTAGTTTGTAAGCTTGCAATGTAATCTTTTGCTTTAAATTGTAATCTTTCGACTCTATGAAAAACAAATGTTTATCAAACTATATTCTCCCTTGATTGTGTCTACAAAGTTTGTTATTCATTTCCGCTGCACTTTACATTATTTCATATTCATTCATTGTTCAAATCATACAAACAAACACAATCATGAGGGCCTTTGATCCTAACAATTGGTATCAGAGCCTGGACAGTCAAATTCGATCTAACAATCAATTTGACATAACAGTTCGGCTCATAATTCATTGATACTAAGGTTGAGTGCATTTAGTTGAAAAACAGAGTACTGAGAAAACCATGCTCAAAGTGGTTATTCAAAAACTCTGTAAATCAACCAAGATGTCATATGACACACAAATCTCACACAACAAGTGATTTCATGCACAAGACACTCATGGTTTTTTTGGATCTGAAAACATATCTGTTAAAACTATGGGATTATTTCTTATTTTCAAAATTGATTTCAACTGTTGCTATGAAATCTGTGATGTCACTGTATTAGATGATAAAGTTGAACCTCAGATTAACAAAAGCCTATGTTCATAAAAACATTAGTGTTTTTGCTAATGTATAAAGAGGGAAATTAAAACTTTAGTCATTAGATCTTATGTGTTGAAAACAGGTTGAGATCCTTATAAGGAACAAATCAACTCTGTTGAAATACATTAAGAAAACAGGGGTCAAGATAGTCCGTATCATATGTAATGTGAGATTGGTCAAAAATTTGTACAAATATGGCTAAACCTCATAAAGCATTACTGCAAAATGATTCTGGATTAAGTATTCCTTCAATAAAGACCTCCTAGTAAGTATTTCATTACTTATAAGTGGGAAGGGTAAAAAGGGAGAAGATAATCATAAAAGCTCAGAAGTGTGTTTATCTCAAAACTTTTGAAGTCAGAAGAAAAAAGTATAAACATAAAACACTGACGAGTCAAAGTTTGGGGTAATAATGGTCATTAGGAAACTATGTGCAACCATTGGTTCAGGGAAAGGTTCAAGTAACAATAGTATTCGCAGAAGAATAAACTTTCAACAGGACTAGGCAAATGTCCTCATTTCTGTTGTCAATCAATCAACAAGAAAATGGTACCAAACAGTGGTCAAAATACTTTTAATATTTCATACCACTATTGCTTAACCACTGACCATTTTCATAAGCTTGGGGTTGATATGATTAAGAGTTTCAGTGGAAAATTAATACCAGATCCTTTTGTTGCTGTTTTCAGAGAATCCTTTGATTTTTTTTTAAAAAAAAGGGTTTTCTCAAATAAAGCAGGATATATTATTGTTTATTTTTTTTGAATGATATATTTTGAACTTTTTACTGGTTTTTGATAGTAAAAATTTCAATCTCCTGTGAGGATATATGACCTTATTTTTGGTGGTGATATTATCCTCAAAATAGATCAAAAGGAAATAGTATATTTGTCATGGTCATGTCAAACTCAAGTTTGTTCTTACTTTATGAAAAGGATTGATTGTCGACAGATCTTAAAATACTTGGGCACTCATGTTTTAATACAAATATTATAACAAGAATGAGTTGCTTTGGTAAAAAGTTTACATCATCTGGGGTACTAAACCACTGTCAGAAATTTGAAAAAGCTTCAAAATGTGCAAATGACTTTTGGTAAAACCTTGAATGAAAATTCCTGTAAAAGTTGCTGATATAATGTGTTTTCAAATCATCACCATTATTTTACCTCTAACCACTGTCTTGTTCAAACATCTTTTTACTAAATACTGTCCACTGCTGAAAGTCAGCCACTGATTCTTTATTTTTCTTGGCAAGCACTGATGCTCAAAATCAGTGTCTTATCCACTGATATACTATCTACTGATAGTAAAAATCATCCACTAATGTCACATTATTACCGTTGTAACTACTGATGCTTGGTACATCAGTGGCTCTCAAAACAACTGTTCTCCATTTTTCATCCATATCATCAGAGGTTGACACGTGGTCAGTTTTTAGCCATCAGATCTTAATAACCGCTGCCACATCATCGATCATTTTTTTTCCCTAATAAAACCCTGATCAAAACCCCCAAACAGGGTTTGACACTGTCGAATTGAATTCTAAAATTCTATTCTCAAAGCAGTTTCTAACCCTTCGTCCCAAATCATTCTCTATTCTTCTGCATCAAAATGATGAAATCAAAAGCAAAATCAAAATCAAAATCACCATCATCTTCCAAAGAGGTCGCTCAAACGGCCGCTGAAACCGTTGAAATACCATACAAATCTCCTCATAACTATGTGGGTTTACTCACAAAACCCACAAACAACCACACCTTCGATTCCATCATTGACACCTTATCTGAATCAAAGTACAAAACTTTGATAACGGCAGACGCTCCCATTTACCTGCAGACCCAGAGAGAGTTTTGGAAAAAGGCGACGCTTGAAAAACAAGACGATAAAGTCATAGCCATTAACTCCTCAATGCAGGGTAAAGTGATTCAAATCACTCAACAGTCAATCTCAGAAGTCTTTAAACTCGATGATCAGAAAGGTAAAACTTCCTATGACAAAACCGAGTTGAAAACTGACTTTTTGAAAAGAGGTTATGCAGAACAATCAAAGGTAGATACCTTACAAAAAGGTTATTTTCCGTCTGCACCCAGATTTTTATTTCACACACTTTTGATGTGTGTTTCAAATAAAACAACAGCGTTTAACGAAATACCATTGAAGATTCAATGCCTGGGCTATGCTATTTTAAATAATAAAGATTACAATTACTCCCAGGAAATCTTCAATGAGTTGGTCAAAAATGTTGATAGCAAAGCATTTTTACTTTTTCCAAGGTTTCTAAGCTACTATTTTAAACAAAAATTTGAAAAAGAAAATGAAAATTTGCTAAAGCAAGGTGTTTATTTTCAAATAAAAAGTTTAACACCTGAAACATTCACTAGAATGTTGGCACCAATAAAAACAAAAGCAGAGGTGTCTGAGCAGAATTTAGCAGTTACCACTGCTCCTCAGACATCTGCTGCTGATCCCACTGCTCCAGGTGATCATAGCAGCACTACCACTGCTTTGAAACCCACACCTGCCACTACCAAAAAGACCAAAAAGAAAACATCCAGAAAACCCCCCAAACCCAAAACAAAGGCAACTCTGGAAGATGAGATCCCAGAGCAAATGCCAGTGACAACACAAATGTCACCACAAACCACTGCTGCTACTTCCTCACACCAGTTGGTAGAAAGATCTCCACATTTTCCTCATACTCCTCCTGCATCCTCACAAAAGGATCAGGTTGTAAGCACAGGGACCCCACAATATGAAGCTCTGGATTCAATCGGATCCATCTTCCTCAGTCCTGATCCCAAGGATATGTCTCTTTCAACTCCCATACCCTCACCAATAATATTACCACAATCCATGCTACCTTTGTTGCATGCAGTTGTTATAGCTCAGACACAAACCAGTTCCTCTCAATCACTCATCAAAGAGAGTACACTCCAACAAGTGACTGGGTCTGATGCTTATACCTCTGCTATCCCAGCAACAACTGAGGAGGTTACACCCCCTGAGTTACAAGTAACATTCGGTGGTAGTTCAAGTGGAGCAGCAACTACAACTGATGGATCAACAGATCTTCAGTTGGACAGTTGTTTCATTAGTAAGACTCCATTGAAGGCAATTTCTTCCATAGCACCATCGGTAACCACCAGTGAGTTGGTTCTAACCACTGGTACCGTCAAAGGTTTATCAAGTGCTGAAGAAAAAAGTCCCCAGTACCAAGAACAAGGGGCATCAATGGGTGATTTTTGGGACTCAGTTCCTAAGTCGCACATTGGTACAACCACTGCTGGTGGGGATTCAGATGATCCCATTAAAGTGGGTGATGATTCAAAGTATCAGGAATTGACGGGCAGAGTTGAAAAACTCAAAACATCAGTTGCTGAGATAAAGGAAATGGTGCAGCAGCTGCTAAAAGCTCAAAAAGCACAATCCACTGCTGCTCCAGCTCAAGCATCTGCACAACCTGCACCTGCTCCAAATGAGTTGTGGAATATTTTCCAACCCTTACTTGAAAAACAAAAACAAATGGCTGATCAGCAGCATGAAATACATGTGAAAATGCTGACAAACATGGTGGAGTCGAGATTTAAAGATACTCAAGCAGACATCAAAGCTATCAAGGCTCATCTCCAAAGCACTTCTGGAAAAGTTCCTTTTTATGGATAACCCCCTTGCAGATAATGCCAAAAAGGGGGAGAATATCAAACAGTTGAAGAAAAAGGGAATTGAAGATGGTCTGTATGTTGAACCAGAACAAGGAAAACAGCCATCTAAAATCTCAAAAGATTTAAAATCTCAAACTTCCATCCAAACAGCTGATACATCAGTAGTTACAAAAACCGCTAGCAGTAGCCAAATAGCTGTCATCTCATCAACACACACAACTTCACCACACACCACCAAAACCACTGCCCTACCACCATTACCTCCTGTCATAAAACAGAAGACAACAGATGTTACAACATCTGTTGTAATGACAACAGCGGTTGAAGCACCAGTTGTTTCAACAGTTGTTAGTCAATCACAAACCACTGCCATTCAATCTCAAACCACTGAACCACCCAAGACATCAGCCTCTCCTACAATAAAAAGGAGAAGGATTTTCATATCTGATGATTCACCACCACCATCAAAAACTACCTCCTCCCCTGCTCAAAAGCAGAAGACATCTACTGACACATCAGTAGTTGTAATGACAACAGAGGTTGAAGCACCAGTTGTTTCAACAGCTGTTAGTCAACCATCCACCACTGCTCTTATCATTCCTGCATCACAACTAAAATCCTCTTCATCAGTAAAGCTCCACAAAAGAAAAAGAGAAACAACTCAAGTCACTGATGAGAAATATGATCCTGTTGCAGCGAAATATCCACTGGAACTAGATGCTGTGAAAAATGAGATGAGACAATTTTACACCGAGGAAGATCCTTCAAATAGAAGATTCCCTTCCCTCATTGGCTTCATAGTCCCAGAAAACATGGATGAATATCTCGAATTAAAAGCAAGGCAGGCAAGGATTCGAGCTAAACTTGAATGCAAAGATGAAGGTGACGAAGCCATTGCAGAAAGAATGGTACTCTTGCTCACAAAGGTCAAGCTAATGGAAGACTTTGCACACGATCTAAGCAAAGAAAAGGCAGATCAACGAAAAGCAATAAGAAAAGAGTATCTTGCATATATACTGAAAGAAAAAATCTATTCAGCTGATGAAAAGCAGTTTGAAGAATGGCCAATGATCGCTTTAAAGCATGAAGCTAACATGATTGAAAGGATTAAAAATGATCCAAGTAAGAAGAAGACAGCTCCAAATTGGAATAAGTACAAAAAGCTAATTGCTGATCTTACTTCTGAATACAAAAAGAAAAAGCAGGAACTGATAGATGCTAAGGTGGATACTGCTGAAGCCATAGCAAAATGGACAAAGCAGTATACCGATGAGGCTTATGAACGGCTGAAGAAAAGAAAGATAACAGTCTCAGGCACTTCTAAAAGGCCAGACTACAACAAGATAGAACAACAGCTGGATGCTCTCAAAACACTGATCACATCAAAAGTTAGCCCGAGCCTTGTGATAAACCAAGAGAAAGGGAAACTGCTGACCAGTGAAGAAGAAAAAGAAAAGGAAGCTGAGTACTTCACAAAAGCCATCAAGAAAATGGGTCTAAAAGAAGATAGTTCATCGAGCCTTCAAAACCTTTTCAAAAAGGTACTAACCAAACCTGCATCACTAAACATTTCAGCAGATATCTTAGACAGTGAGCTTGATCAACAAAAGACACAAGAGCAAATTGACAAAGAAGTTGCAGAAGATATAGCTGCAGCAAATGAAGTCATAGAAGAAGCTTTCAAAAGAATGTCTGAAGTTAAGGATACTGCTTTACAATTTTTCTCAAGGCCAAAATCTCAAAGCTCATCAGAAAATAAATCTCTCCCAAGAAACCCATTGGGTTCAAAAGTACTAAAGTGGATGTCTGATCAAAAGACCCACATATTGACTCTGGTCAGATCCAATGGCGAAGTGAAGTACATATCAAGGAAAGAAGCACTAGGCCTTGGTGTTGAAGATTTGCAGGATCTCCTTGAACTTTCACTGTGCAGGGATGAGGATGACTCAAGTTCCAAAGACTTTGAAGCAGAATTTAAAAGACGAGCTAAGGAACTTCTGATGAGGAATAAAGATCCAGAATAATGAAGGGTTTTGGCATTATCTGTTCCAGGGGGAGATTGTTGGGATTGAACCCTACCAGAGGAACAGATAATGAAAGCCAAAACCGGATCACAACAGTGGATTCACAATAAGCAGCAGTTTACACTAAGTCTTCTCCCTTGAAAGTGATTATAACATCTGATGGTCTTGTATCCACTGCCCGGATACAACTGCTGCTGTTCTTCTAACTACTGATGAAGCCAGAAGACTGCTGAGACCTAAGCACTGCTGGTGCAATCTACTAATGACAAAGCACTGCCCAATCAAGGACTGATCAACCTTGAGGAAAGCACTGACTTAAAGAGAAGAGCAGTAGTTTAGTATATCATCTGTTTTATGTATAGTCAGTGGTTAGGTTTAGCAGTGTTTGTATAAGATCAGTAGATACAGGTTGTTAGGCTGTTAGACGTCACTTTCATGGTGACGTCAGCTGAGATGCCTCAGCGGTTTGGATTGTCTATAAATGGAACAGTACTCTGTACTGTTACATTTGATCGTTTTGAGTGAGTTCTTCTCCTCAATTCAATCCTTTCATCTTGTGCAACCAACCACTGTAGTATCAGGCTGAGGGGGAGCTTAGTTTGTAAGCTTGCAATGTAATCTTTTGCTTTGAATTGTAATCTTTCGACTCTATGAAAAGAAAATGTTTATCAAACTATATTCTCCCTTGATTGTGTCTACAAAGTTTGTTATTCATTTCCGCTGCACTTTACATTGTTTCATATTCATTCATTGTTCAAATCATACAAACAAACACACACAATCATGAGGGCCTTTGATCCTAACAAAAGTATTGGAGAGCATACAAGTATAGGTGTACTAGCATAAGTATAAATGAGTTTAACAAATTCCACATGGCAATAACGTATACTAAGGCATAACATACATAATCTAGCATGCATCACATACTTATCAACCCAAATATTCCCGCTAGCATAATCTCGTCGTAGCAACGATAAGACCGTTTTGTTTGACTAAACATGACCTCAAAAATACAGGCGGTGCGTTAATCCTATAGCGCTATGCATCTTAAGGGAGGCTTGTATGAAGTTAATGACTAAGTATTGTGCAAGTAAAGTTTCTAGTATGCAGTATTTCTAAGTATAAACGTATAAAGCATGTATGTTGGATTCGATTGCGTGAATAAAGTGTTTGCGTATAAGTGTTTGTGTGAGTTTTTGTATAATGTATATATATTGCACCCAAAAGTGTTTAAAACGGAAAATGGGTTAGAGTATACTCTCGGTTTTGCAAAGCTTTCCGATTTAACATGAGTTGACGAGTTATGAGAATGTAGAAACGAAGATGTATGGGCATTCAGAGTTTATGGAGAGTTTGAATTCGAATTAAGTACAAAAAGTATATGTATACAAAATATATCTTGTCTAAACACTCGTTTGGACACTATGTTTTCATGGGTCCTAACGTGCCCATTAGAATCACAAACGAGGAATAAAGAACTAAGATAATATAGCCTAAGTTCATAACACCGAATCATAATTTGGTTAGTATCATGATTTTGGCTAAATATATATTTTATATTATATAGTACGAGTCCATCATGTAATATCATGTAGTGTCATATAAGTCAAACATGGAGGCAGGATGATTAACATCCATTAAACCTCTTTGTATGAATTCACCAAAGCACAAGGTTATGAACATAGTTGATAACCCGGTTGGTCATCAATAACAAGAATTATGAACTAACTAGTTTGCCAAGTAGCCAAGTAAGATCAACCCAGGTGTTCCATACCCATCATGGTAAATGTTAGAGGTGCGGCGAGGTTGTGTTACTTTGTGGCTTGGAAGCTACTTGGATGAATATAACAAAAACAAGCAAGTGAGGCAGTGGGACTAGTTTGGAAAGCCCAAGCTTCCATGGTTCACAAATTTAGACAACATACAAGACTCACCATATGAACAATGGTGTTCTTGGATGGTCACACACTTGAAGGTTGCTTGGAACCTCATCAGGTTGTTTGCACCTCTAAACTCATAAGGATCAACCATACACAAGCTCCCTAGCCACAGACTTGACTAGAAGCAAGGTAGGTACAAGATTTCATAAGTTTAAACAAATTAAATAAAGTTTTAAGCAAAGTTCTTCCAAAACAGAAAGTTTGGACCTCGAAATGGTGATGTTCCACCTTAGTTTACCATGGTAAACTTGTGGAAACACTCCTAGAGGTGTTCCAAGCTTTCAAAAAGAAGAAAAGATGAAGAAATGTAAATAAAAGTGAATGAGAACTCACTTAGAACACTTGGAACTTTCTGCCAAGAACTTGAAGAATGGAGAAGATTTTATGTTTTGGAAGTGATTAAAGTGTTTAGGAGGTGGTAAGGGGTTGTATTTATAGTTGGGAATAGGGTTTGGGTGTTAAATGAGGTAGTTGGGGGTTGAAAAGAGGGAAATGGAGCCAAAATTCGTGTGTTTAAAACATTCCGGTCGCCCAGATTCGTAGGCTACGACTTGCAGGCCGTATGCTACGAATTGGTCTGTATCAAATTTTTTTGGACATCTTAAGGGACATATAAGTGTGTGAATATCAAGAATGTATATGAGTATGATTCCGAATATAATTAAAAATTAAGTATAATTCGGTTTCGTATATAAAGCACGTACCCGAGATTGGTTAAGTATCATGCAATTATGCATAAACAAGTGTGAATAAAAATACATTTCCATTATGATTAATGCCTCAAATTGTGATATACGAATCGGAATACGAATGTAAGCTTTCTAAAAATAGAATGCGAATACGAACTTTCTAAAAATAGGAATACGGAAATACGAGGCGTTACACTTGGTGGCTGTTGATCGTCTTTGGTGTATGTGCTTCTGGATTTGTTGAGATAGCCGCTAGAATTTTGGTGACTGTATCTCTCGACATGCGGCTTGTAAGGGAAGGATAGTCGGGGCTCCCTCTTGGTGCCTGTTGATCGCCTTTGGTGTATGTGCTTCTAGATTTGTTGAGATAGCCGCTAGACTCTTGGCGACTGTTTCTCTGAGATCTACTGCTCCTATTTCTTCCTATCGAGTTTCTCTGATCATGTTCTTCAGCGTTTTTGGCCAGTTCTTTCTTTTGATTCACTGTGTGACTCATGGTGACTAATATTTCTTGGCGCACATAGATTTTAGCTATGGCCAAGATCTCTTCTATGGTGGTGGGTACACTGTTTTTGTCATGTAGCTTTCAGATGAGCTCGTCATTGTAAAGCCCTTATAAGAATGTGCTGCATGCGAGCTCTTGAGTTAGCCCTAGGATCATTAAGCTTTCCTTGTTGAATATGGAGATGAAGCTTTCTACCGTTTCGTTATCACGCCATCGAATGTGCAGCACCTCATTTCGATTCTTAGTATGATGTCGCTGCTTGCTATACTACTGAGTAAACTTCATGGCTAGATCTTCAAAGGTGTCGGTCCATCCTATTGGTAAGCTATCCCACCATACACGGGTTGGGCCTATCAATGTTTGGACGAACATTTTACACTAAACCGGGATAGGTTGTGTTGGTGCAACCATGAAAGTTGCACTGGGTTGGGTTCTTTGATTTGCCGATGGTGCAACAACATCTCTAGTTGCTGGTGTAGTCATCTGATTGCTCGTCTTGGTAGGTAACAATGGTTTCTTGATTTAGTCTTGTCCCACAGATGACGCCAAGGTAATTTGAACAAATCATTTAATGAGTCAATCATTTATTTTTTGCTATTCAAATTAATGAACTCTAATCATTTAATGTGTCTATCTTATTTAATAGTTGTGCACCTTACACAATAAAAACAATTCTGCACATGATCCTGCATATTCAACTTTTCCTACACAATTAAAACAATGTTTTGGTGTAGGGTACAAAATCTGTAGGACTCCAACACTTTTTAATAATTTTACGACTTATAATAAAATATGTGTAGGACACAACAGTTTTAAATAATTTTGTCACTCCTAATAAAATTGGTGTAGGACACAACACATTAATGGTGGTGTTGGAGGAAATTATGGTGAAATTAGTGAGATTTGAGTAACTCTTTAAATTATTTATTAGTATTCTACATCAAATTGTCTATACTACCATTGTTAATTAAAGCAATAATTAACGATTGCTAAAAAAATATAGGGTCTAGATTAAATTATTTTTCTTCAAATTCTTCTCAAATAATCTCCCCTTAATGTATATAAATGAATCTTTTTGAGAGGAAATGTAGATAAAACTAAAATATAGAAAAAACTTATTTTAGGAAACATAGAAAGATAAACTTGAATACTCTAAAAAAACATTCTTGAAATCAGAAGATAATCTTGAATACTCTAAAAAACATTCTTTAAATCATTTTTATAAGACATACTATGACAAAAAGAAAGTCAAATTTCCCATTAACATTTTACAATTTTTCCATTTGATAATAACACATATCTATAACATTTTATTATGTCCACGAAAGTCAAATTTCCCATTGAAATTTTACAGTTTTTCCATTTGATATTAACACACACTTATTACATTTTATTATGTCTACACATGATTATACAAAGGCATATAATTCTCATTCACAGCTGGCTAATATAGCCTTCCTTTTTAGTCCGATGCACGTAATTTAATATCTCTCAATAATGGGACAGCAGTCCTAGACAACTGTTACATCATTTATATGAGAAGCAATGACAAGAAGAACACCATCTGCTCAAACTCAGCTGATCAACATGCCAAGCTTCAAGGCTTTGGTAGCACTTGTATTTATCTTTGCAACTGTTTTCCAATCATGCCTTGTGCATGGAAACTTTCACAGTGACACTTATTTCAACTGGGGTGCCACCCATTCTTCCATTTTTGGCAATGGTGATGATCTCAATCTGATGTTGGATAATGTTTCAGGTACAATGTAACATCTCCACATTTTATATTAAGTTTACTGCATTCCTAAATTACCTTTAACAATGTGTACTGATGTTAGTTAAAACTATAATACCAGGATCGGGTGTTCAATCGCGTAAGTCTTACCTCTTTGGAAGCATTGAAATGCTAATCAAGTTGGTTCCAGGGAACTCTGCAGGAACTGTCATGGCGTATTATGTAAGCGCGATACCAAAAAAGATATAAGTATTATTATTTTTTTTATTCTATAACTCTATAAGGATGGATGGATATGTATCTGTTTTATGTGTAATTGTTGCAGCTTTCATCTACTGGTGACTATCATGATGAGATCGACTTTGAGTTCTTAGGGAACTCGTCTGGAGACCCTTACACCGTGCACACGAACATCTTTATTCAAGGCAAAGGAAACAGGGAACAGCAGTTCATATTATGGTTTGACCCAACAGCCGATTTCCACAACTACACCATTCATTGGAACCCAGATGCAGTTGTGTAAGTTAATTTTCCATGGATACAATCCTAACTCACTTTCTAGTCAAAGAACAACCCTTGTGTGATAGCAAATCCCATATGGTTATGTTCTTCTGGGCATGGGAGAGATAATGAGCCGTAAGGGATGTAAACGAGCTGAGTTTGATTTTGACTAGGCGCGAGCTTGGCTCATTTAAGTTACAAGGGCTCGAGATCGGCTCGTTTCGAGATCTACTTCTGAAAATCGAATTCTGCTTGTAATTAGTTTTTCAAACTCGAGTTCGACTCAGACTCGGCTCGTTTAAGGTTTTATTAATCAATTTATATACATCTATAATTATTTATAATTTGTTATATGTGTGTGTATATGTACACATATTTAATTATAAATTTTATATAAACATAATATATATTCTTTAGTTATTTTTTTTAATAAATTTATATATAAAGTCATTATTAAATAAATTTAGATTTAATATAATAAATAAAAAATTATATAAATGATAGACCAATTAAGTCTTGTGAGCTAGCTCGAGCTCGTTAAGTGGAGCTCGGGCTCAGACTCGTTTATTAAATAAGCTAATTTTAAGGTTCGAGACAGTTTATGCTTTTAACGAGCCGATCTTCAGTAGCTCACGAATGACTTGGCTCATTTACACCCCTAGCCATAAGGAATGCCCCATCTCAAGTATCACCAATGCGTTTTTGGGCCCAAAATTTGTGGATGAAAGGAGAACTACACACTTAAGTGTGCTGAGCAACCCTAAGATGGATGTCCTCATAGGAAATTTCCATTCGGGCAATCAGAAACAAATCCGTAAACTCATCGTAAGCAACTAATGGAGAATATTGAATTATCAGTTGATATGAGAGACTAAACATTACACTTGGTACACCAAGACCCGTCTTTGCATAGATTTTCAAAGATGTTTATCAACTTGGAACCTTAACTTAGTTTGCCCTTCTTAATGAAAGCTTGAAAATAGGTTTTCTTACTTCAATGTATGTTTAGTTTACAGACCAAATGTACCCAATTGTTTTAACATGACAATATATGCAGGTGGTATGTTGATAGTATACCAATTAGGGTTTACCGAAACTACAAAAGCGAAGGAATCAACTTCCCGGACCAACAAGGAATGCAAGTCTACTCCAGTTTGTGGAATGGTGATAATTGGGCTACAAGAGGCGGCCTAGTCAAGATCGACTGGTCTTGTGCACCTTTCAAGGCTGGATTGCGTAAGTTCAACGCGAGAGCTTGTGAGTGGAATGGGCCTGATAGCATCTCCAGGTGTGCCTATCCTAACCAAGCCAACTGGTGGACTTCACCCGTCTACAAGCAACTGAGTGCAGACCAACGTGCGCAACTTGAATGGGTTAGAGATAACTATATGGGCTACAACTACTGCACAGACTATTGGCGGTTCAACTCGCAGATGGCTCCTGAATGCTCCAAGCCACAACACTAAATAAAACATTATTCCAATATTCACATTCTTTAAGTGCGTCTGTGTGTTTTCTTCTTTCTTCCTATGTCTTAAACCTTTTCAAATAGGCCCATCTAGTTAATATTCTGTATGTTATAGTTGTTTACTAACCTATGCTATCAAGAAAACTTTATATGCTATAATCTTTAATAATCCTAGATAAACTTGTAGATACCAAAATGACATCGTGCGGTTTTTGATTAATTACCTCAAATTTTGGAAGAATATAATGTGCATTAGCATCTAGTCTAACCCAATAACAACTGACTAAGTAATAACCTAATATTTTAGGGATCAATGAAGACATTCGGCTAAATACAATTGCACTATACATGGTTAAGTCATGCATCGACCATGCTGGTAAGATCTGGAGTAATTTCGTTGAAAAAAATTATGGTCATTTTGTTTCAAATTTAACTGGGATTTAACATCATGCGCGTTGTGGCGCGTTAAACTGAATCGTTCTTGGTAGAGCAAAAAGGGGGAAGCACACACGTATTCAGTACACAAGTCACGTTTTGATTGGGCCCCCGACATGAATGTGATGGCAGCCTAGGAAAAAAGTAGGCTGGGTGTGCCAAATCTATGATAAACAACTCCAGTGCCCAAAATCTAAAACCCAAAACCTTGAAAAAAAAGCAACCTGTAATTTCAACATCTTATAATATGTATTATCTTACAAATTGAAAATGCTAGAAAAAGAAATTTGCAATATGATCTATTGACCTTCAATGCTATAAGGTGATTATTCTCAACTTGCAGGAGGCCTTTTGTGAGAGTCTGGATCTGCCCACATAAATCATGCTTAATAAAATTAAGCTTTTTTAACTTTCAAAGAAACCAATAATATTCATCTTAAAATATAAAACAATATTACAATTACCGAACACCTTAGGCTCCATGATGCCTATACAAACTTTGTCTCACCATTCAAAACCTGTATCAAGTTGTGTGCCACCAATGCAATGAAAGCAGATTTTAATGTATATGAGTAATTAATGTGTTACGTTATTAAATAAATTACATAAATTTTGGGAATAGTTTTAGGAGGTTTTTATTAAATCAAAGGAGATTTTTAGCCTATTTCCTCTTAGGCTAGTCTTTTTGACACATCCATTAGTAAATTGGTCGAAATGGCCAATCTATAAGCTAATCTTTTGACATTACCCAAAGGGGTGTGATAAATATACCCAAGATAAAGATTAATATATCCAAAAGTCAAATTTAGTAATGATTTATTTAGTAATGATTAACTACTTTATTATATTACTAGGTTATAACCCGTGAATACTCACGGGTTGTTAATCTATCTTTCTAAACAAATAAATATATACATATATATTAATAAACCAAAAATTGTATGATGAATAAGGTGGATGAATAAATGATAAAACCGTCTATGACTCTTTATATGAATGGATATCATAACAAAAACTGCATTGGAAGTCGAAACAATTATCGATAAAGTTTGCATAGTGAATAATGTCAAAATTGTGTTATCCATTAAAAGAAACACTAATAGTAAAATAACATATGATAAGATGTAATAACTTGAAATTCAAAACCATTAAACATTGTTAAAAAAATAATAACCATAACAAAGTAAATGTATATCATATGAAAACCAAATATCCAAAACCTAAATGTAAAACAACTAATCAGTACTCCTTTTGTGAGGTACAACCAATTCAACATTTAATACTTGATCAGTTTTATAATTCATGTCTGAATTTAGAAATTACCAGTAATAGTTATAAGAATCGAAAATAAGTTATAATTATAATTCATGTCTGAATTTAGAAATTACCAGTAATAGTTCGTCCGCTCGATTCATGTGCCTACAAAAGCAAGGATCTCTGATACTGCTTCAAAAAACATGATATTAATAAAAATAACATGTTAATGGTATTTTTCGAAACACAAATTACAAACAATGAATAAACAAAGATTGATAACATTAAAAACAAAAAATACCTTGATGAACTTTCACCCATATTGAAAACCTACAAACCCTAATTGTTACTCCTGTTATGGCTAACGTGGAAAAGTCTTTTCTTACAATATAACAATAAGAATTCAAAATATATATATAGGTTATAATTCGAAATCAATGTTATTACACGACAGATATATACTTTGCATTATTTGATTTGTATTTCCTTTGTTATATTCACTTATAATTCGAAATCAATTGTTTAAAAAATTAATAAATTTTCGGCAGATACATATTTCCAAATATATATTGATAAAAATCAATTGTGATTGTTTTGTTAGTAATTTGTTTCCAAATATAATATCACTACCAAAATAAAAAGATTCTTGAAGAAGCAAGAAAAAAGTAAAATATAAATGAATTTCAAAAAATATCTTTACCCAGGAACAAAAAATATATTTAAGTTTTATTTATTTTATTTTTTTATTTTGACCTTATATGGTTTAAAGAATATGTAAAAAAATAAAACTAAAATTATAAAGCCTTACAAATATCGAAACCAAATTTTAAAAACAACTGTAATAGGTATGTTTTGTTACATTTTCTTCGACTTCATTTGACAAATCATCAAGCAAAATATTAACTTCCAAAATTTTATAAAGCATGTATGGCTTATTAGATCAATTATCGATATCATAACAAAACTTGCATTTGATGTCGAAACAATTAACATCTATAAAGACAATGATAATAACATGTAATACTAACACCATTGAACCACATATTTAAGTAAGTTTTTTTGTACCATTACAAAACATCTACATAAACTACACCATAAGAAAGTAACCAAAGTTTTAATGTCTATCACCACAACCATCAAAATGTACACCACAAAATACTAACCAACAACTTAGCAAACCATAGCTGTTATAAACAAAATGCATACCATTCTTGCTTAGATCAGAGTTACGTCATTCAATACAATCTTCTTCTGAGAAGTCACATAAGTGAAGTGCAGCATATGACCAAACTCCAAATTGTTATCTGACATGAATTTCCTTCAACCATCGATGGCGTAACGTAATGTACCACCATTTAGTTCGGTCTTCCTTTCATACAACTCAACATCCACGGTCATGTTTTGAACATATAAAGCTTGCAAGTTATCAGACAGGCCTGCTCTATTTACAAACTCAACAGGAAGACGCTAAATGCGTTGAAAGAAAGACAAATATAAGTGAATATAAAAAAATCAAATAGTTATGATGGTAATTCATGTAAAAAAAACATACCAGCCTATAGTCTCCTTTACGACTAAAGTTGAAGAATTCAGCATCCATGCCATCACCAGAAAGTTTGCATGCATTCCTTGTAATCTTCTTTTGACGCTTCACATTTTGAACAGCCATTGCCGGTTTCTTTCCCTTGTTTATGAAAGGAAAATATGTAGAGGTGGTTAAAATCAGTATCCACCAGTCAGAATCTCACTTATTTCTGCACAAAATCAGTTCAAATCCACCAAAATCACCACTAAATCCTCACAATTTCCACTTCAAACCGATCAATTTCATCCTCAATTCGGTACAATTTTGCCATCTTCAAAACTTAAAGCATGATCGCAACTGAATAACATTAAATAAACACATAAACTTAACAAATTAACCATTTAAAGCATGATCCCATCTTCAAAACTTAAAGTTGCTTCAAAATTAAGCATCAACCTTCATACCCAACAATTTTGACATAAAAATAATTAAAAAAAAGCTTACAGAAAAAGTTAAGTGTAAAACCCGTGAGGATCTCAATGATATCAATCTAACCTTGTGAGAGCGCGGAAATCAAACACAAGGTGATTCAAGAACTAATATTTAAGATCAAATAACAAGCAATAAACAAAATCAAACCGAAACTTGCATTCACGATGAACGATGACTGATACAATGTCTCGGATAGAACCTAGTTCCTTGCTTGTGTCGCCTGCCTTGCACTCGTAACCAACAACCCTTAATCAATAGATTAAGGGTGTTTATATACTAGACATGTAGGCCGAATACAACCCTAGGCCCATGCGACACTATCTAGCCCGACCCACAATGTTTAACCCAAAACATATATAACTAATTACATAATCAATCCCTAAGTATTTTCAACCTACATGAATAAACCTTCAGGTTCCAACAATCTCCCCCTAGGTTTATGCATGCAGGTTCTTGACACTTTATCCTTCACCATCATCTTGCACCCGATCCTTAATACCACCGAAACCCTTTGTATGAATATGAATAGATGCTGCAACAGCTTTAGTCCAAGCTTTGGCAATTTCTTCGTATTTCTCAGTAGCTCTAATTTGATGACGAGCCAGCACTTCCAAATCTTCATGAGCAACGTTCAGTAAATCAATCTGATCCACCAAGTAAAAACACACATCATCATCACAAACAATCACTGCCTGCCCTAAGCGCTCATCATAAGACCAAAAATGTAAGGTCTTTAAAGCACCCTTTGGAATCTTTTTCACCAACGGAATCGTCTTCTCTTTATCAGTAACAGGCCAGCGTACAATCTTCAAGCGCTTGTTCGTATATGGATCTCTAATCCCTTTAGCTGGTTTAACAATGGACTCTGCAGTACGCATTGAAGGAAAACCCTTAAGAACCTCCCTCTTCAACCTCTCGAAAAACCTATAACCAACTCCTCCAGGCTTATCATCTACATAAGGTGCTCTAGACAAGTCTGTCAAGTCCACTTTAGTAAATGACTGAAACTGGCCTGGATGTTTGTACCACTCAACAGGTCCAACTTTTCTTTTAATCCACCATCTTTTACGATCATGATCATAACCCCAGCTAACTACACCAGAACGATTTCCAACCTTATCATAGAGAGTTTCACCAACATCCATTAAATGATGAGTTGCATGAGCATCATCATCGTCTGGATTTAGATTCCGATTCTTCATAATTACCAACTCTCTTTTCTTCTTGATTCTTTCAGCCTTCTCTTTGTCTGCAACAGGATCAATGATTCTTCTAAAGTAGTGTTCCATAGCGGCACTTCTTTCAGCATCATCTTTTTCAAAAGCTTTTCTTCTGTTTTCAACATCAGTTGGATCAGAAAACTCCTGTCCAAACTTCTTCTCCAACTTCCCACGCAAATCATAAACCATATTAAACAGCAAACTAACATCTCCTTGAAGCTGCTCAATCTGTTGATCTTTCTTCACAATAGTATCTTCAAGTTGAATAATCTTTGCATCTTTATGGATTGAATCTTGCTCAAGTACAACCATTCGTTTCTTCATATCTCTCATACTGATATACTCATCTTCATCACTAGAATCATCATCAAACGGCATTCTAAATGGCTCTTCAGGTCTTTTACCACTTGAGCTGCTAGGCATATCAAGATCAACTCTAGAAGAACCTGCAGCTTCAGTAGCACTAGGTAATGTTGTCTCAACACTGGCATCAACATCAATACTAGTAACCTGAACATCATCAGTAGTAATATCCATATCAGTTCTCTGAGCATCAGCATCAAAATCAAAGATATCTGCAGTAACGGTGGTGGTATCGGTGACATCCTTCTCAAACTCGAAGTCATAAAGACCTTCATCATCTTCATCAGCAACTACGGGTTGATCTTTGCTATGCTCAACATACATTCCGGGCCGAGGATCCCTCCTTTTCCGCTTCAAAGGCATAGAATCAGAATCCTTTGGGTCTTCACTAGGCTTTTCACTTGACACTGAAAGATCAGAAGGAGGATTTCCCATCTTATCAGTTACAGATTTCAATAACAAAGCCAAACTTTCAGCAGTAATCACGGGTGGAACAGCAGAAACGGCAGTATCAACTTCAGCTTCAGGAGGAAGCTCTTTATCTTCATCAGAATCACACATAATTTCAACACCTTCATCGTCAGAGTCTATTGTTAAAATCTCTGTCTCAGGCTGATCTTCAGCATCCATACGAATATCATGTTCTTCAGCAACAATAGCACTTGCAGGTACACTATCCACTGAAACAGATTGTGCTATTTCCGGATTTTCACTAACATCTTCCGTCTCTGCAAACTGACCAAACTTCTCCAATTTAATCAAACCTTCATACTTCTTCTCAGTACCCTTCTTTGCCGTAAGAGCACCAAAACATGATGGACCCATGGGCTTTAACTCCAGCGTGTTACCCGATCTCTTCAATTCAGGATAACGAGCATTTAGAATCATCTGCACAAATCTAGGATACATCAAAAACTTATCCTTTCGTAGCCCAATAGCGTTTCTTTTCATTGCTTCTAGAACATATCGTGAATAGTTGAACGGCTCATTTGTAATCACGCAAATTAATGCAGCCGTCTGTGTTGTGTTTAGTTGATCAATTCCCCCTCGGTTCTCTGTCATGCACAACAGGAACATGTGCAATAATAAACGCCAGTACGGATGAACAAACTTCTTAACCAGGGGAGGAAATCTTCCTTCATAGCTTAGTCGTGGCAAAATAGCTTCAATCGTTCCAGCAGCAAGCTCGATTGGATCCGTTTCCTGATCATTGAACTGCAACACATCCCTGATAACCTGCTCCGTCACAATAATCTTTGTCCCTTCGATTTCAGCAGCTATAGCTCCTTTTCCTTCAATAATTTCCACCTTTGCAGTCTTCCAAAAATCTCGTATAAGACTTTCATACACAACCGGATTGTCTCGAAGAGCGTGAACAATACGGCATGTATTTAGGCCTTTGATCAAAGACGTGAACAACTGCTTGTGCTTTACAGGTGGAGGTGCCAAATATGCTACTTGATTGTGAGACACGATAAACTTTAAGTCCATTTTTCTGCACGTCACACACAACATATAAGTTTCCATTTACAACAGTGATAAAAATTTAAAAATAAAACAAACACTGTTACTGTTCACTCGAAACCATGAGTCGCAACCAGGATAACTGAGTCGCAACCAGAAGATTGCGAGTCGCAATCATGAGTCACAACAAGACAAAATGAGTCGCAACCATGAGTCGCAATCTCGAGGTTTCGAGTCGTAATCATTGGTTTCGAGTCCTGTTGTTCTTGATTGCGACTGGAAACTTCATCGGAAACTTCAAAACTCATCGAAGAATTCATCGGAATCTTCATATCTTCATCAGAATCTTCATAAATTCGCCGGAATCTTCAAACAAAAATTCAAAATTCCTGCAAAATCTTGAATAATGACGTCATATTACCTGTTGATGACCTGATCGGATTGCGAGTCGCAACCGGAATTGAGTCGGAATCTTGATTTCGACCGGAATGTTGAGAGAGAACTCAGAGAAGATTGCGAGTGAATAATGAACTTATGACTCGTAATCACCCTTTTATGTGATCACTATTTCTCATGGGCTCAAGTCTGTTGAGCTTGGGCCTTATAAACTTGGGCTCAATAAAATGGATTTCAGAAATGATTTTAACAAACCCACTTAAAAAATCTGATTTTCCAATAATAACCCATTAAACCCATTGAGCATTATTTTGCAAAACAAAACCTAAAACAAAAATAAATAATAAAATATTATTTACAAAAATAAAATCAGGAAATTTGCAAAGATATTCAGGGATCAAATCACAAGGTTTCGGGCATGACTTCACTTATCAACACTGATCTACTAGAGGATGATCTAGACGATTGCCAGTATATTTGTCCTCTTAAACTCATCTCCCTAGATCTTTTCCATATAACTGCCTGTAACTCAATTTATCATGTTTTGATATCTTAACAATGAACACCCAAAACAAATACTAATCAAATCCCGGAATTATACTAGCACACTCTATCATGCAAGTAGCTTCCCTACCACATGTTTCACAAGTCCAATCCAAATTCTCTGAAATCTTAACTGGGACTAGGTTGAGAAGAGAACAGAATAGATCTTAAGTAGAGATGATATAATATACAGGATCAAATGAGTTTTTCTCAATTTGACATAGGTTTATAGGGTTTCTTTTGGGCACTAGAGGGCCTCTTTCGGGTGTTTAATTGATCTATAGCGCGACAACGTACAGCTAGGTCAGCATGTATCTGGATGCAGCAGAAGCTGTCGTTGCCTAGCACCTCCAGGTCAGCATATATCTGGATGCTGCAGAGGAGGTACACGACTTTTTCAGAGAAGATTTCAGAGTCAGACCAAAATTGTGTGTATCGGGACAACATACAGACATTCAAATAAAAATGAGCTAATTCCAAGTGACTTTCTTACCTGAGGTCATGTACAATTTTAGTTCTAAACAGAAACAGCTATTGTTTCCAATCTTAAGGATAGAGCCTACCAACACATCATACTAGAGTCAAACAATTTCGATACTGGTCTTACATGAGTCAGCCCTTGACCATAAAGTGAAAATTCATTTCATTTCCCAGTCCAGCCATACTTCCTTTTTGAAACTCTTTTTGTATTTTCGATTTTTCAATGTTTTTGTATTTTTCGATTTTTCTCCCCCTAAATTTGTGCATAAATAAAAACTACCTAAGAATAGAAAACTTTATGAACAAATTTACCTACGAAAAACAAAACAAAACAAAATATGCTCAATCAGTAAAACGGATCATTTTAAGAAAATCCACAAGCACTCTGAATTTCGAGCTGCTGACAGGTTTAGTGAACAAATCGGCAGCATTAGCATCTGTGTCGATTTGTTCAAGCGTAATCAGACCTCTGTCAAAACAGTCTCGAATGAAATGAACTTTAATATCAATGTGCTTGGTTTTGGAGTGAAAAACAGGATTTCTAACAATTTGTATTGCAGCATCATTATCGCAGTAAATAGTAGTGTTAAGATAAGTCAAACCATAATCCTGCAATTGATGTTGCATCCACACCACCTGAGAGCAAGAAGCAGAAGCAGCAACATACTCAGCTTCAGCTGTGGATATCGCCACTGTTTGTTGTTTCTTGCACTGCCAAGAAATGAGCCGATCACCCAAAATTGACATCCCGCAGAAGTGGATTTCCTGTCACTGTCAGTACCTCCAAAATTGCTGTCAGAGAAAGCAAACAAGTCAAAATTGGAATCTCTCGGATACCACAGACCAAACCGAGGTCGGCCTTTTAGATACCGAAAGATCCGTTTAACAGCAATAAGATGAGAAGTTTTAGGATTAGCCTGATAGCGTGCACAGTTGCAAACAGCGAACATGATGTCCGGACGGCTAGCTGTGAGATACATCAATGACCCGATCATGGACCGATATTGACGTTGATTTACAGACTCTCCTTCTTCATCTTCAGTCAACAATGGTCTCTCAGCCATAGGTGTCTCAGCAGGTTTTGCGTCCGTGAACTTGAACTTTGCCAGCACATCATCCACATACTTCCCTTGATGAATCAGAATTCCTTGCGAACTCTGCTTGACTTGAAGGCCCAAAAATAGAGTCATCTCCCCCAGAGCACTCATTTCAAACTTTTTCTTCATAACTCTCTCGAATTCCTTGCACAGATCCTCGCTTGTTGATCCGAAAATAATATCATCAACGTAGATTTGAACTAAGATTTGATCACTTCCTACCCTCTTGATAAACAGAGTCTGGTCGATAGTGCCACGCGTATACCCATGAGCCAACAGATGCTCTGTTAGGGTGGCATACCAAGCTCGAGGAGCCTGATGTAACCCATACAACGCCTTGTCTAACTTGTAGGCGTACTCAGGATGATCTGGATGCACAAACCCTGGCGGTTGCTCGACAAAAATTTCCTCCTTCACATCTCCATAGAGAAACGCGGTCTTGACATCCATCTGATAAACAGTGAATCCCATGTACGATGCGTAAGCCAAAAAGATCCGGATGGCTTCAAGTCGCGCAACCGGAGCATATACTTCATCATAATCTAGACCTTCGATTTGTCTAAATCCCTGAACCACCAGCCTTGCTTTATTTCGAACAATGACACCCGCAGAATCCTGCTTGTTTCGAAAGACCCATCTAGTTCCAAGCTTACGCTTTCCTGCTGGCAACTTGACAAGCTTCCATACTCCAAGTTTTTCAAACTGGTTCAGCTCTTCGTGCATAGCATCTACCCAGCCAGGTTCCTGCAAAGCTATATCAATGGTTTTAGGTTCGATTTGAGACAGATAACAGGAATATAAGCAAGTATTAATGACTCCCGATTGACTCCTGGTCAAAACTCCTGCATTTACAGGACCAATCACATTCTCGATTGGGTGATTGCGTTGAACGCCTGTTGGTATAGCCAAATCAGGTACAATCTCCTCTTCAGTGGTGGTGTTACTACTCTCCCCCTCATCAGGTACACTTGTAGTGTGAACTACAGGTGAAGTGACAGTACAATCCTCAGGAATTGGATCAGGAAACATTGCAGTGTCACTGGTTGATGCACCTTCCGGGGATTGATTGACCATCGGTGTCGGTGTAGGATGTTGCGTGAACACCATTCCCGGTGGATCAACAGTATGATGCTTCACATTTTCTTCCATCTGTGCTTCGTCCTCTGTATCTTCAAATGACAATGGTTGTTTAAGAACTGATTCACCTGCAACTGAAACATCACTTGACAAAATGTTAAATGATTTAAACAGAGCAGAATAATCATATAACCAATCTGGACCGACTCTAGCGTCCGTAGCATTCTCTTCAAGCCATTCGATGTTGCACGACTCAACGACTTTCCTAGTTACTTTGTTGTATACCCTATAAGCAGAGCCTTTAGCATATCCAACAAAGTAGCATTCGTCACCTTTGACTTCAAACTTTCCATTTGAGTCCATTAGTAATAATACACATGGACAACCAAAAATACGAAAGTGTGAAACCGAAGGTTTACGTCCTTCCAGAATCTCATAAGGGGTTTTCATGTGACGTTTATTAACTAAAGCATGATTCTGGATATAACAAGCCGTGCTAACAGCTTCGGCCCAAAAGAAGCTAGGAAGCTTTGAATCAGCCAGCATGGTACGTGCTGCCTCAATTAGAGTACGATTCCTTCTTTCAGCCACTCCATTCTGTTGTGGAGTGCGAGGCGCACTGAACTGTCGATCAATTCCCTTTTCACTGCAGAACGTATCCAAAGTAACATTCTTGAATTCTGTCCCATTGTCTGATCGAATAACCTTCACCTTAGTACTCGCTTGATTTTCAGCCAATGTAATGAACTGTTTCACCAGTGCAGCAGTTTCGTTTTTGTGACTGAGAAAATACACCCAAGTGTAGCGAGAGTAATCATCGACTACTACTAGACAGTAGGCTTTCTTCCCGATACTCAGCACATTCACTGGACCAAAAAGATCCATGTGAAGTAGTTCGAGTATAGCTTTTGTTGACGGTACTGGTTTAGTCTTGTGAGGTTTTCGATGAGCCTTTCCTTTCGCGCAAGCAACACATTTTTCCACCAACATGAAATCCTTAATTGGAAGATCTCGTACCAATTGACCTTTAGCTAGACGATTCAGATTTTTCATATTCACGTGCCCAAGTCGACGATGCCACAAAAGACCATCATGCTCTGAAATCTTCGAAAATAAACAAGTGATCTCTTCACACGGTTTCTTGTTCATATCAATGACGTATGCATTTCCTTTTCTTTCAGCAGTCATCAAGAACCAGTCTTCTGGAATAACAATCCCAGGCTTAAGAACATGACATCCTTTCTTCGTAAAATGAACTGAATTCCCTCTATCACAGATCTGCGAAATACTTAACAGATTGTGCTTCAGTTCTGGAACATAATTGACATTTTCAAAGCTGAGAACACCGTTTTGAACAGTTCCTTTCAAAGTGATTCTGCCAGATTCACCTCCCGCAAATGAGACATATCCACCATTAAATTCTTTAACATTCACAAGTTGGGATAAGTCTCCTGTCATGTGCCTGGAACAGCCACTATCCATGTACCAGAGGCGCACGGTAGTCCTCCACAGCTGTTCCTGCACGAGTAGCGGGATTAGTTAGATTTAGGAACCCAGCCCATAGTGGATCTGGGTTTTCCTTGAGCATCGAAATACGTTACTCTCTGCCAAACTAAATTTTCTTTGTTTAGAAATTTTGAAACATTTCTGTTTGCGGCCTTTTGATGATATGACTTCATTGGATTGGATTGCATGCCATTGACCTTAGGTTTCCAAAACTGTTTTGACCAGTTAGAATTTAAACTTTCAAACGCGTTACCAAAAGAATTTCTCCGATTACGCTGAAAATTTGTTTGTCGGTTCTGATTATGGCGTTTGGCTGCATTCCAATCCTGATCAGAAGGTCTAGTCCTATGATGATCGTTGTTCTTCATCGTCTTAGTCCAAGCAGACTTCATAGACTCCGAACATTGAGATCGATTAAACGTAACTTTCTGATTTCGCCCTGATGGTTTCTTGTCTGGTGTCCTTGGGAGTTTACCACAATTTCTGGCAATGTGACCGGCAATGCCACAGTTAAAACATGTTTGACGTTTCACAATTTGAACATTTTTGACATTAGGACTCTGCTTGTTCGATTTCGTGTGATTCAACGTTTTAGTTTTCTGACCATGTTTGACTTGTGGTTTTTCTTTAATCAAATTTTCTTCTGATGATTTCACCTTTTTACCAACCCCCTTTTCCTTTTCACTTAATCTTGATTCCGAATTTGAACATGTATTAGCTTCATCCAAATGTGTTTTATCAACACATTTATCATCTGAAACTAATTCAGGTTCACTTTCCGAGCAAGAAGAAGTTTCAACAATATGCTCTTCCTCAATGCATTTATCGGGTGAAACTGATTCAGGTTCACTTTCTGATCCTGAGGAAGTTTCATCAACATGCATTTCCTCAGAGCATTTATCTTGTGACACAGACTCTGATTCATTGATTAACACAGTTTCCAATGGGGTCCCACTAGATTCAACATTAGGGACACCCACTGAGACAGATTCAGAAGAAGAATCAGGATACACTTGATTTTCTTGAGAAGTAGTTTCAGTGGTTTCACTGAATGCATCCTTAGGGACCGCACCTGTAACATTATCACAAGCTGAAACATTTGATATGTTAGCATCACAAGCATTAGCTGAAAAACAATCATCACCACACGTATTGTTCAAATCATCCACACAAACATTATCAGTTTTGCCCAAAACAACAGGCTCACAAGACGAAACAAACGCAGAAAACGACGCAAACAAAGAACTAGTAAAAGCAATGTCAGACTCAGTTGGTTCAGAATAATGTTCAAAATAAGGTTCAGAAACGTTTGAAATAATAACTGGTTCACTCCCATGAACATCATCACATCTTACTTCAGAGCTATCATCTGCACATGACAACGAGATGTTAGGATCAATTGTGCCTTTAGGAACAAACTTTAAAGGCGAGGACTTTTGTGGCTCAACAGGTTTGTTGTGAACAGACGATTTACTAGATGAGCCATAAGTCATTTTGCTTTCGTTTAAGATCTCCTCCTCAGACATTGGCAAATAAGTGTAATTGTTATTGTATGGAGGAGGAGTCTGATTGTAACCCAATCCCGACCCTTTCTTTTTAGAGTAAGCCAATTGTTGATCACACAGATTTTTTACCAATTTACTGGAGGAATCGAATTTCTTGATGTTTAATTGATTGATTTGGTATTTATCTCTTACATTCTCCAGTTCCTTAGTTACTTCACATAATTTTTCTTTGACTATCATGAGTTGGGCTTTAGCTACACTGACATCGTCCTTTAGTTGAACGATGTCCTTACGCTGAGCTTCGATTTTCTCTTTGAAAAGTTTTTCATTTTTCGTTAAAGTGAAATTTTTCCTTTTAATTTCATTGTAATCTTCAATTAGCTCAGCGTTGTGTATTCTATAAGCCTCAACACGTTCCCTACATTCAGGAGTGCAGAAAACTGAAATTACCTCTTCTTTGGTGAGACCTTTGACAGGTGCTGACAGGATTTGAGTCATGAAAGCGAAATCGTCAGCAGCAGTCTCTTCCTGTGGCTCAGGGTCATGCTCGCTTGAGGTCATGAAAGCAATGTTAGAAGTTGCAGCTTGATTATCTGGAGCTGATATGTTCAGACGCTCAATCTCAGAAGACCAGTCAAAGTTGACATTTGGCTGCACCACCAGCGCTTGTGCTAATCCCTGCGGCTGTGGACTTCCAGAAGCAGCTGCATCTGCTACACTTGTAGTGGACACAAGAGCCCTTTCTCGATTAGGAGTAGCTGGTTGAGCAGGAGTTGTAGGATTTTGATCTCTGTTCATGGGTGGCTTCGGGCAGTTCCGAGCATAGTGTCCTTCCTCATGACAATTGAAACAGCGAAGATTGAAGGGCACTTTAGAAGCTCCATTCCAAGCGTTACCCCACCTGTTTTTACCCGTTCTCTTCACAAACTTTTGAGCTCTGAATGCCGCCATTGCCATTTGCCAGGTGATATCCATTTCTTCAACATCATCTGGATGAATCTGCGACAAATCATCAGGACTCCACTTTGGTGGATCAAGCTTCCCTGCAATAAAAGCATTCAAACAGTTGATTACAGAAGCTGCTATGTCTAGCTTTTCCTTTGACTGACTTGCGAAGAATGCCATCATCTCATTGTTCGTAGAGTGAGCGGAAGCAGGGGCAGCAGCAGATGCCTTTCCAGCATTTTGAACTGAAGCTGGAGAAGCTGGAGAGACGATTTGATTTGAGGATCCAGATTGAGAGACAGAGGAAGTATTGCGAAACATCTGAAAGCCTCCTTGTGATAGAAGAGCTGTGTTGCTGTCGCTAGATGTGGTGGGAGCAATTGAGAAACCAGCAGCCAGCATGCTATTCTTGTAGTTAGTCTCTCTCTGCTTATCATCCAATTCACAAGCTTTGATGTGTGAAATCATTTCTGACAATGTACATCTTGCAAGATCTTTGGTTTTCTTAATCATGGCCACATGATGATCCCAACTCTTGGGCAGTGCATTTAGGAGTTGTCTGTTGGTGGATGCGTTTGAGGTGTGAATTTCTTCCATTTGCATTTGAGTCACCAGTTTAACAAACCTTTGAATCTGATTATCCACCGTCTCACCATAGATATGGTTGAAGTTGTTGAAGTTTTGTTGCAGCAAGTTCCTTCGACTTTCTTTCATGTCTTCATTCCCTTCATACACTTCGACCAGAGAATCCCACAATTCCTTGGCAGATTTGCAGGTGCGAAAACCCATGGCAATATTAGGACCCAAACCCATGGTCAAGTAAGAGAAGGCTCGATCATCTTCTTCAACAATAAGCACATCATCTTCAGTGTATAGTTCTCGAGGCTTCTTTATTTTAACATCAGGTTCTGTAGGACTTTCCATCATAATTTCCCTAGGTCCCCTCAAGATGCTACGCCATAGCTTGTAATCTTTAACCTTAAGATGCTGTTCAAAGCGCCACTTCCACTCGGGAAAGTCATTGGCATCAGTTAGCCTAGGAATGCGTGATGTGGTTCCAAGCTTTGAATCCAGTTCTTGTTGCTTAGTTAGGGCAGACAATTCACTGTTGGTGGTTGACATTGTTAATCAATCAGTTAATTAATTTATTAATTTTATTTAGTCCAAAGTCAACAGTCCAAATGTCCGTCACAATTTGTCGTTGCGAGTCGAAACGGGGTTGCGAGTCGAATTTGCGAGTCGTAATTGAATATGGTTGCGAGTCAAGTCAACCTTGGATGCGAGTCGTAACCGAAATGGTTGCGAGTCGTAACAAGACAGGATGAGTCGAAACCACGATTGCGAGTGAAGATCAAACAGCCGGTTGCGAATCGTAACTGGGCAAGATGAACCGAAACCAAGACTGATTGCGAGTCGTAATTGAAATGTGATGAACCGCAACTGGGAGATTGCGAGTCGTAACCTGCAAAACAGAAAGTGATAAGAACTGTTTACTCGCAATCCCGACTTTTCAGCAATTTCCAAAATTCAAAGATATAGTAATCTTTGAATCTGTTGCACCGAAATCCCGAAAAATCAGCAAACACCAATGCTGAAATCAACAGACCAAAATCAGTGAATTTTCCAAAGAATTTATCAAGAACAGTCGATAAAAATCTGCACACACACTCAACAAAACCGGATCAGTAATATATGCAATTTCTTGAATCCGATTGATATCAAAACCGAGCCCTTGAATGGCTTCAATGGCTCTGATACCAATTGTAAAACCCGTGAGGATCTCAATGATATCAATCTAACCTTGTGAGAGCGCGGAAATCAAACACAAGGTGATTCAAGAACTAATATTTAAGATCAAATAACAAGCAATAAACAAAATCAAACCGAAACTTGCATTCACGATGAACGATGACTGATACAATGTCTCGGATAGAACCTAGTTCCTTGCTTGTGTCGCCTGCCTTGCACTCGTAACCAACAACCTTTAATCAATAGATTAAGGGTGTTTATATACTAGACATGTAGGCCGAATACAACCCTAGGCCCATGCGACACTATCTAGCCCGACCCACAATGTTTAACCCAAAACATATATAACTAATTACATAATCAATCCCTAAGTATTTTCAACCTACATGAATAAACCTTCAGGTTCCAACATTAAGCAAGTTGTTGTACTCGCCAGAGACAACCCTTTTCTCGTAAGCTGCAATTGTCCTAATTTGAACAGTAGATAGGAATAACCATCAAAAGACGGTGGAATATTCGGCAAGCCCATCATCGATGGCGGTGGAGTTCTTGACTAAACCACCATTGGAACACTATCTGCACCGAGCCCCACCATTAAGAACAAAATCCCAAATAATAGAGCGGTTCTTCCCAATTGATCCTACAAACAATATTTGAGAGCTCCCCTACATTAGTGAATTGCTATCTTCAAAAAGACAATTGATAAAGAAAATAGATGAGTGATAAAGAAAATTGATGATACGTACCACCCAAACTTGCCTTGGCAGTATCCATACAGACAATATGGCCAGAAACGTGGTTAATCCAAAAGAGAGTGAGTACCAGCTGTGAATCGATATCGAGTTGCAGAAATCTCTCGTTTTGTTGTTTTTTATTTGATTTGTGTTTTTGAAACCCTAATTTTGAGTTTGTTGGGTTTGGATTTGAGTTTTAATTGAAAGTTTTAAATTTAAAATGAGATGAGAGAAAATTGAAGCTCTGAGTTTTAGAGAGAGAGTTAAGAGTTGATAAGCTCAGAGAAATCAAAAAGAACTTCTTATACGTAGGTTTGAATTTTGAATCTGGAGCCAAAATTTTGAATTTTGAATTTGAGCAGAGGTTTTTTGAATTTTGAATGAACATCAGTGCTTTAAATTATGAATGAAGGCAGAGGTTTGCCCATTTGTATGTGGGCAGACCTTTGAAAAGGTGAATGTAGGCCACCTTTGAATTTTAAAGTCTTTTAATATTAATATTTATGATGTAAAAATGACATAAGAAAAGCCTTGTTGGACAGCCTCTATGGCTGCCACATAAGCTTTTCTTATGTCATTGGGATTTCTACTTTTATGGAAAGTATAGATAGATAGATGAACTATGTTTGGTTTTAGTTTCGTATTAATGAAGGTTTCAGTTTGCTATTAAAAAAAAGATAGTGTTGGTTTATGGAAACTTGTTCCAATTAATTTGGTTTATGGAAAGTTGAAATAATATTATTGAAAAGTTGACTGAAATATGGTTGACTTGTGAGTAAAAGTAAAAAAAAATTTTGACTTGCTGGGTGTATTAACAATACCCTACCCAAATTAACCCATCCTAGCTGTTAGCATCAGCCACAAACTTGCCAGCAATTACAGGTTTACAACTTGAGGAGGGAGTAAAGAGACTTGTAAAAAAAGTTTGGGGAAATCGATTACAGGGAAAAGGAGCAAAAACTAATATCTTAAACTACGTTATTTTTGTTAGTTAAATTTTGACGACGACAGTAAACTTACAACATGTTATGGGCTGTGTTGTAGTAACTCTATAACTGTTACTCTCTTTTCCTTCAGCCTTTGTGTATATCAACAGGCTAGTTGTAATAAAAACAGAATACGTAATCTATTTCACTATTATGTTATAAACAAATTTCTAGCTTTTTAACTAAAACATTACAATTGTCTTGCATTGACCGCATCAACTAATATTTGAAGTTTATGTTGACGATTATACAAGGGACGTATCATACTCCGTGCGATCCATATCAATAATCCTTTTATATGATATGTATAAATGTTATACGTCGTATAACAAATTGTAAATACAGCCATACGTGCGTATATACACACATGCGTATTGCAAGTTAATCATAGCACTTGCAGCGCATTATATATCTATAGGTTCCCACCTGAACTCAGATAGGTTTCATTAAAGTACATAGAAAATATGTTCTGGTCTTTATTTTAAAGTGCATTTTTATCTTTTCAATACTCGTAATGCGTTGTATATACATAGGTGCCAACATGACCTCGGATAATATCTGATGTAGGGTAAACACACACTGTGGATGTAGAATTTACCTGGAATGTGTGTTAAAATTTATATTAGCGTGAGTGTATTAAACTTTGTTAAGTTTCTTAATATCATTTAAAAAGCATATAAGTAAACATACTCTTTGATTATGGAGAACCGCTAACAACCCACCTGTTGGCACCAATAGAGGCTTGAACTGGAAAAAATGTTAGCATGAGAAAAAAGTTAAATTGAACCTCATATTTAGGAACCTTTCAGATTCAAAATCTGAATGACTACATCATCCTTGAAAATGTTAACTTCCTCAAATGGCGTTATCAAAGTGCTCAACAACCTTTTGTCAAATGTGGTGACAACCTTCTTCTGCTAAAAAAAACATATATATTAGTCACATGATAAAGGAATCTTTGATTTTCAATAAATTTTGTTTGTTCATGTGAGGATGTCGGATATATTTGAAACATTCCAATATAATCCGCAAAAATGTGATATTTATTGAGGTAATCAGTTTAGTGAAAGACTTTTGTGTATAAAACTATTATATAATGTTGAGGAAGCTATTATAATTGCTAAGTAACGTATCTTTCTGTTCTAATGTATGTGTTTGGCATCGGTAAACATCACATCTTTAGAAGACTAAATCAGAATTTTTTCAATTTCATGTGCCCGTTTCTTTAGGAGCAAAAACTGACTTAGGGTATTCTTCTCTTTATGTATTTATCGATATATAGTTGAAGTAAATGGTTCATTTAGTTCCTTTTTTGATAACCGGCTTTTTCACCATGAACCAATAATATCTTCATCTTAATCCTAATGTTATTCTAAACCTTGCCTATTGGGCGGTAATCTAACCTTGATGTTTTAGATAAAACCTCGTTTAACACCAACTCACAAACAAAACCTAATAATAAACTAGTTGTCCGCACCTCTACAACCCTTAAATTATTCTAGCTGCTACACACTTTCACCAATCAAACACAAGATCCTAATTTACTGATAGGATTCACCCTTATGGACCAAATCAAATTGCAACATTAAGATCAATGATATACCAGTTTTGGTTCTCCATTCCTTCCTCCAACTGTTGTTGATATATTGTGACCAGCTTCCGCTACTTCATTCCTATCAAGATCAGGTACCACTGTTTCCTAAAACATTTATCAAGTAATTTAGTCGAACAATAACCGTTTTTAGTGTTGGCGTGTCGCTTCGACTTCCATTTCTTTTCCCCCCTTACCATCTTAGTTCTACACTTACTAAAACAACATCGAACCGTATTTATTGAAAATAGATAAATGATCATCTATCACCTAAAATGTTAACATAGCACAAACACCCCAAAATGCCATCTTTCACATTGCATCCAACCCTGATAACTATTTGATATAAAACTAAATAAATACTCTGAATAGGGATTGTTTCGATAGCCGTTTAAACTGATCACCACAACCTAAAATCGATAGTTATCACATTTCAAGAACACACAAGCATTAGAAACTAATCACAAGAAAACAAAAAAAGCTAGCTCTAACAATAGAAACAACCCAAAATGGTACCAAAATAACCCAACAAATCAGCAAAATAATAATAATAATAATAATTGAAATCTCATCAAAATAATCCAAAACAAAAAAATGCAATAACATAAATAAAAATCCTAAAGCTAACTAACACCAACACAAAATCAAACAAAAACTACCACTAAACATAAACTTTTGAAACCCTAATTGCAACCCTAAGCACACACATTCATATTAAACGCAACGCACATGATGAAAGTTGCCCTAACCCAATACCCAATACCCAATACCCAATCAACTCGAAGATTTAAGAACCCGAAACCCTAAGCTGAATCAAGACTGTGTCTTTCTTGATTTCCAAACAAAACCCACAAATGTATAGACCACAGAAAGCATTTTGACAGCATAACTCCTTGCACAAACCATGATGAAGAACAAATAATCAACGCCATCGGCGACATCCCTAGCACCACCACTGCTGTAAACCCCAAACATGACCTGATCTGACTAAAAATCTGAGGGTTTTTACATCTTCCGTTCTATGGCTGGGAGGCGAGCATGCTCCGGGGGCCGGTCGCCGAATACTCGCCAGTTCCGGATCTGTCTCTTACTTCTGAATCTCACTTTCGTCTCTTTCTTTTCTTCATTCTCACTCTTTCTTTCTCTTCCGATCTCTCTCTTTGTCTCTCTTCCTTTGTATGACTAACTCTCTTTCTTTCATCTAATGCCACAAAGCTCTTTTGAGAAACATGTGATGACAACTGTTTTTGGAGAAAATGGAAAAAGCAAACAGGTGAATCAGCTGCTAGACACTATTCATTTCAGTTGGTCTATTAACATATAGTAATAGTTGGTAGTTTTCTCAAGGCATGAAACTTCGGTCAAGAGTGTTTTAAAAAGATATCAACTGATCATATCAAATAGAAAGAATTCTTGGCGTGCTTAGTTTGCATGAGTTACCATGGTGGTTTGAGCTTTTAATACACTAAAAAAATCTTTCTAGTTACTATATGGCAAACTTAGACACAAACCATATAAACTTGTTTTATAAAATTTAGGGGTTAATTTATATTTGTATGAGTTCCTATAAATGATCACAAAAATAAAATCACATATAGACCATACAAATATAGATAGTAAATGCCGAAAAAGGATTACCTTGGATGCTTGCTCAACCCTGAATTGATTGTGTAAACATTGACGGGCTTAATGAAAACTTAAAGCTAAAAAACTCAAGAACATAAGACATGTGATTTGTTAATGATTTTAGTGTATGAAGAAACACTGGCTCTAATTCGCTTGGGATAGAACTATGTTGGTAGTCTCGGCCAGGGGTTATTACAAGGATCTCTTCTGCGATCAAACAACATATGTGTGATCTACAAAACAAAGCACCATGAGCTCGTTATGAGAAGGAGAGGTGGGGAGTTCTTCTCGTAACCACCCTCCGACGTGAGAATAATTATTTTGTTCTTTCAAGTAAGAAAGGAAACAAGTGTGTGTTAGGAGTGAGAGAGTGAAAAATCAGATCCTTAAACTTGTGGTTGAAGGGTGTTATCTATATCCTAACGGTTAAAGAAGGAGGTGGGTTGATGGGCTCATGGGCCAGACGTCGCCATCAAGGAGTTCTCATTTGGTCCACTCTGACATAATAGGTAGTGTCTGTAGAGGTGGAAGGGTGTTGGCGCAGAGTGATTGGTTACACGTGCCTTGCCAAATGTACATGTTTCGCGTCTGTCATCAGCTGTGAGTGGATATCATGGAGAAGTGAGTGGCGCAAGCTGATTGGTTACACATCATTGTCCTTTTGTACTATTTATCCCTTGCACGATTGATCATCGTGGGGATTGGCTATGATAGAGCTTGGCGCACGCTGATTGGTTGAAGGTTGCTGTCACTTATACTGGCTGTACCTTTTTGTAATGTCATTGTTGCACGTACATCGGAGGACCTCACGTAGGAACCTTGGTACAAGCTGAGTGTTTTAGGAATTAAGTGTGGGTATGGTCCTGGACGTGCATGGCTTACGCGGCATTTAGGACCATACCCCTTCATGTACCCCAATCTAGTGTTGCTTTGACGTGCAAATGGTAAGTGTGTGGAACTCTAGACTAGATGAGTGTTTTGCTTTCTTTATGGTATTTGCGGGCGCAACCTCGCTTGAAGTGGGCATAGATGTGTGCAACTTTTGAAAAGTGCACCCACGAGGGTGACTTTGGATAATACACACTAGGGGTGTGACTTAAAACGGTTGCGCATGCGCAGGTGTAGTTTGATATGGTGCACTCCAGCGCATGGTCTAGGTGATTGGATTTCAGGATTATATGTTTTAGTGCATGGCACATGGTATTGTGGTTATAGGGGAAAAAGCATACTTGCGCAAGTGGGTGATGATTTGAAATTTGAAAGAAGAATCTTCGGAGATAAGGGTTGGTGGAAAAGGTGGGAAATGTGATGTGATTGCTGACACTGTGTACAGGGATGACGAGTTTCATGTCAGGGTTACCTTTTCACCTATGTTAGGAGAGTGGCTGTCACACATGTGAGTGAATCATCATTCCTCTTTTCCTGCGCGACGCGTCGCTTGCTGAGTGGACCACAGTGGCAAGTGGGTCGGCACAGTTACCCATCGCATTAAATGCGATGGATATAAATAGGCGAATGAGTGTTCATTATCACCACTTCTCCAACCTCTTTTCATATTTTCGCTCAAAATCTATTGAAGAAAACTTCAAATCTTCAAACTGTGTTCGTAATAGAAGCTATTCAAGGTTCTTATCTATCACACCCCGTCTTCAAATCTTCAAACCTCTTTTCATATTTTCGCTCAAAATCTATTGAAGAAAACTTCAAATCTTCACCGCTCAAAGTCTCCAAACCTTCAAGTTTTTCTTCAAAATTTCAACTTATTTTTCTAGAAACTATTCAAGGTTCTTATCTGTCACACCCCGTCTTCCGGTGGGTCCGGATGGGTAGGGTTTAAGCGTGACAATTGGATAACAGTATCACAATTTATAATGCAGCAGAAGTATTGAGTAAAAATATTCAATTTAAACAAAGGTTGAATATATATAAAATTAATACAAGTGTTCGAGCACAAGCCCACATGCGGGATCTAATAAAAAGAGCTTTAGACATCATAGGCCTAAAGCTAGGAATTGCAAATTCCATAGCTTTTATCATAGCCGACCCGGATCCCGGCCTAATATCAAGGTTCGGTACCTGTAGTTCAATCTTTTGAAAATACGCCAGCTTTAGCTGGTAAATACAATTAACCGATTTATTTTGAAAATAGTTTTTCAAAAAGAGTTTTATACATAGAGAAAATCCGAAAGTAATCATTTAACATTTCTTGGGATTTTATCTTATTACAAGATTTACAATACTTGTCATACAATGGGAACAAGATATCAGAGAATGTCATTTTCAGTGCTGTAATGATTAAGGTACACATCAAAGTTTAATAACGCGTCTTACTGTCGGTTTGCCTATCCCAGCACGTTATTATGTATGGCCATAATAGTTCATGAGTTGGGACGCCAGGACACGGTACCATTAACCCCCAATTGTTTCAATTATCAAGTAATACGAATAAAACCGAGTTCTTATATTTATACGCAATCACATGCCTCATTTATGTAATACCTGCTCCAAGTGGCATATTTGCCATACCCCAAGTTTTAAAACAAAAATAAGTTATGAATATTTACCTTTTGCTAGCTTCCAACCGATAACGATTTTAATTTAGCAAAAGCCGCAAGTCTAAGTATTATTGACCCAAGTCCGTTTATCAAGGGGTTCTATAGTTTGTTCTCTGGACAAGAGGACTCCTATTCTCAGTTATCTTCTGCTCTAACAATTCCAAGTAAGTGTTTCTACTAGTTCTTTTATGTTTATTTTAGTTATTTTAATTTTAAAGTCAAACAGTAGACTTTCTGTTTGACTTTAAGCTCTAACCAAATTGGTCAAGTCAAAGTCCAAACTAGACTTTGAAATGTGATCATGAACATGTGGGAATTGAGCCTCAAATGTCTTGCCCACTAATGATCACATTTGATAGGTACGTTGATGAGTCAAGCATGCTATGTAAAAGTCAAACTTTTTTTAAAACTTCATAAATGGTACGAATATTTTTATAACTTATAACTCAGTTGTTTTGACAAATACACAAGTTATACAACTTATATAAACTGTTATTAGCATGCCAGACTCGTCCAATTCAGTTTAGAACCTCAATCTATGTAAAAAAGTCAATAAGGTTGACTTCTTCTTTGACTTTTGATTCTGACCCGTGTGGTCAATGTTAAGACTTGTTTTAAACTCATTTTGAGACCACATTGTTGTTGAGTATAACTCTCCGAAGTTATACCACATGGTTATTTCATTTGATGGGTTAATTGACAAGTCTTTATAATATTGTTAAAAATTACCACAATGCCCTTATGTGGTCGTAATAGCTAATTAAATGGTTTTAATCTAAACCAAGCTACAATCTGACTTTGGGACAGAATATACATCAACTAAAAATATGTTTTTAATACTTGGACTTGTCATTGATCCATCCGACCTTCCGAAACCGCCTTTACGCACATAACTAGTTCTGCAAACCTAGTTCGCATAAATTAGGCGTAACGGGTCAAAACCTATCAAAACCTTTCAAAAATAGAATGTAAGGTCATACCCTTTATCCAATGAGTTATTGCACTCGGATAGGTATAAAACACATTCTATCCGGTCTACGCGTAATCTAGCGAAACCGAATCTATTCTTAAGTAACGGGTCATGTCTAAGGAACTAACCTATGACCCATATACATTCAGCTCCAAGAGAATGGGAGTAAGAAGGTAAGAATGATGAAGATGAACATGGAGAAGAGTTGCTATTTATAGCCAAGGAAGTAAGATGAGAGTGTACCAAGTGATTCCAGAGGTCCCAAGAAGGTGCCAAATGCCTTAGGACATGGAAGGAGAGCAGGAGAGGTGGCGGGAGGTGCCACAAGGTGGCAGAACAGCAGCAATAGCATCCAGCTATTTTCTGCTGTCTGCAGGTCCCTTACGGACCGTAAGCCTCAAGGCCTTTCGGTCCGTAACGACCTAAGGAGGTGTTATCCAGGTTTAGCACAACATCTATACGAATCGTATGTCAATATGCTTTACGTTCCGTAAGACCTCCTGGCGCGCAACAATTTTAAATTCCTTACGGACTGTAAGCCAATATGCTTTGCGGTCCGTAAGGATTTCCATAATGCAATATTTGCACATTTGACCCCTTGGCTCAACCAGTTATCAGTATTCACAATACGAGTCCTTATCCTTCCACACGGTGGGGATTAGTTGGATATCCGGGAAGCGTTTCAGCTAACACACAATAATAGTCCCCCTCTTTCCCAGAGTTGGGATCAGTCGGTGATACGGGACACGTTTCAGTGAACGTACATTGTGGGTCCTTCCTCCTTCAACACAGTCGGAATTAGTTGGAGGTTTCTCCCTCCATATAGTCAGGATTAGTTAGAGGATTGGACACATGTCGTCACATAGTTGGAGGAAAATTTTTGGGGTGTTACATCCTCACCCCTATAAAGGAAATCTTATCCTCGAGATTTATTCAAACAAATACGGGTATTTCCGTCTCATTTCTTATTCAACCTCCCAAGTGTATTCTGGGCCACGACGGGAATCCCATTTCACTTTGATGAGGGAAACCTTTTTCTTACGGAGCTTTTTAATTTCATGGTCCTCGATGGACAAAGGCTTTTCAATAAACCTTAAGCTCTCGTCAATTTGACGACATGATGAGACATGACAAGTGCTTTATCAGCTAAGCACGTTTTCAAATTAAAGATATGGTATACATCATGGATTCTACTCAGCTTTTCTGGTAGCTTAAGTCTATAAGCTACTGAACCGACACATTCTATTATCTCAAATGGTCCAATATATCTAGGGCTCAGCTTGCCCTTCTTTCCAAATATCATTACGCCTTTCCAAGGCGATACTTTAAGCATTACTCTGTCTCCGATTTGGAATTTGAGAGGTTCCGCCTTTTATCAGTATAGCTCTTCTGCCTATCACGGGTAGCCTTGAGTCTATCTCTGATTTGTAAGATTTTATCAGTTGTTTCGAGAACAATCTCAGGTCCAGGGAGTTGTCTTTCACCAATTTCAGCCCAACAGACAAGCGTTCTACACTTTCTCCTGTATAAAACCTCAAAAGGTGTGACTTTTATACCAGTGAGACAGTCGTTATTATAGGAGAGTTCGATCAGGGGTAGATATTCATCCCAACTACCGCCTAGGTCAATCGTGCATGCGCGTAGCATGTCTTCCAGAGTTTGGATTATACGCTCACTCTGCCCATCAGTCTGGGGATAGTAAGCCGTACTAAAGTTTAAGCGTGTACCTAACGCTTGCTGGAAACTTTTCCAGAAATGAGAAGTGTATCTAGTATCTCTATCTGATACTATAGACAATGGTACTCCATGAAGAGACACAATGTTGTCAACATACCTCTTAGCCAGCTTGTTAGAGTTATAAGTTTCTTTAATTGGCAAGAAGTGCGCTGACTTAGTTAGTCTGTCGACTCTAATCCATATCTTGTCATTGCCACGACTGGTCTTAGGTAACATGGGAATCAGGTCCATTGTTACCGTTTCCCATTTCCAAGTGGGAATTTCCAGTTGTTGTAGCAGACCAGACGGTCTCTGATATTCAGCTTTAACTTGCGAACATGTTAGGCATTTTGCTACATGGGTGGCTATGGACTTTTTCATGCCCATCCACCAAAGTTCTTTTTTCAGGTCTTGCTACACCTTATCTCCACCGGGATGTACTGAATATTTCGAGTTATGTGATTCTTCAAGAATCAACTCTCTGAGCCCGCCATAGATGGGAACCTAGGTTCAATTATTCAGTCTTAGGATTCCATCCTTTCCAGGTGTTAATTGTCCCACAGTTCCACCTAATCCTTCAGTCTGAGCATTCGCCTCTAACAAGGATTGCTTCTAAGCCTCTAATAGCTTTTTAGTCAAGCTACTCCATAGCTCAATGCTTTTGGCATCAACCCTAATTGGTTTAATTCTTTCCTTGTGACTTAAGGCATCAGCAACGACATTCGCCTTACCGGGATGGTAACAAATCTCTCATTCGTAATCGTTTAAAGTTTCCATCTAACGGCGTTGTCACATGTTAAGATCCTTTTGATTGAATAAATGTTGGAGGCTTTTATGGTCCGTGTATATAATACACTTTGTGCCATATAAGTAATGTCTCTAGAGTTTCCATGCAAACACAATCGCACCCAGTTCTAGATCATGGGTGGTATAATTCTTCTCGTGTATTTGTCGTGATGCATAGGCTATTACTTTGCCTCTTTGTATAAGCACACAATCCATTCCTGTGTGTGAAGCATCACAATATGTGACAAAATCTTCAATCCCTTCAGGTAGTGTTAAGACAGGAGCATTGCTCAGTTTCTGCTTCAGAATCTCAAAGGATTCTTTCTGTTTAGGACCCCAGTCAAACTTTACATTCTTGCGGGTCAACGCAGTCAAAGGAGTGGCAATTCGAGAGAAGTTCTCAATGAAACTTCTATAATAGCCAGCCAATCCTAAGAAACTGCGGATTTTTAAGGGGTTTTGGGTGCTTCCCAATTCATGATAGCTTCAATCTTAGCGGGATCCACTTGGATACCATGCTCGCTTATCATATGTCATAAGAATTGGACTTCGCGGAGCTAAAACTCACAATTGGAGAACTTAACATAGAGTTTCTCTAACTGTAGCATACCAAGTATACATTGAAGATGTTTCTTATGATCATCTTTGCTGCGTGAGTAGATAAGTATGTCGTCTATGAAGACAATGATAAACTTATCTAAGCATGGCTTGCAGACTCTATTCATGAGATCCATGAATGCTGCAGGTGCATTCGTGAGCCCAAAAGGCATCGTGAGAAACTCATAGTGGTCGTATCTAGTTTGAAACACAGTTTTTGGAACATCTTCACTTCGGACTTTCAATTGATGATACCCAGATCTCAAATTGTTAGGATCGGAGGCTCCACATGATTGTGTTTGTTTGTATAATTTGAACAAATCAATAGAAATGAACAGAGTTTGAGTGCAGCGGAAATGAACAACAAACTTTGTAAACACAATCAAAGAAGAAAATAGTTTTGATAAATACATGCTTTTCATTAAGTTGAATGATTACAATACAAATCAAAAGATTACTAAGCATGCTTACAAACTAAACTCCCCCTCAGCCTGATACTCCATGGTTGATTGCACAAGATGAAAGGATTGGATCAGAGGAGAAGAACTCACTCAGTCCATCAAATGTAACAGTACAGGGTACTGTTCCATTTATAGACAATTCAAACCACTGAAGCATCTTAGCTGACGTCACCATGAAAGCGACATCTAACAACCTGACAACTTGTAACCACTGTTCCTATACAAACACTGCTAATCTTAACCACTGACTTTATACAAAACAAGTGACACAATAAACTACTGCTTTTTCCTTTCATCAGTGCTTTCCTCAAGGTTGATCAGTCCTTGAGTGGGCAGTCCTTTAACATCAGTAGATTGAACCAGCAGTGTTTACTTCTTAACAGTCTTCAGGGCTTCATCAGTTGTTTGAAGGACAACAGTTGTTGTATACGGACAGTGGATAGAGGACATCAGATGTTATAACCACTTTCAAGGGGAAAGTTTAATGCAAACAGCTGCTTATTATGAATCCACTGTTGTGATCCGGTTTTGGCTCTTATTATATGTTCCTCTAATAGGGTTCAATCCCAACAATCTCCCCCTGGAACAGATAATGCCAAAACCCTTCATTATTCTGGATCTTTATTGTCTCATCAGAAGTTCCCTAACTTGTTGTTTAAACTGCAACTCAAAATCCATGGAACTTGTATCTTCCTCATCCCTACACAGTATAAGCTCAAGGAGATCTTGTAGATCTTCAACACTCAGGCCCAATGCTTATTCCCTTGATATGTGCTTTACTTCTCCATTGGATCTGAACAGGGTCAATACATGGGTCTTTTGACCAGACATCCATTTTAGTATTTTTGAACCCAATGGGTTTCATGGGAGAGGTTTATTTACTGATGAGTTGGGAGATTGTGGCCTTGTGAGAATTTGTTGATCAGTACTCTGTGCTTTTGATGGTTCAGAGTTTTCAGCCTGTTCATTACTCTGAGCTTTTGGTAGTTCAGAGTTTTCAGCATGATCAGTACTCTGAACTTTTGCTACTTCAGAGTTTTCAACTGACATTTGTTTGAAGGCCTTTTTTATGATTTCATTTGCTGTAGCTATGTCTTCTGTAGTTTCTTGTTCAATCTGCTCTTGCCTTTTTCTTTGTTCTAGCTCAGTGATTGAAACATCTGCTGATGTGATTAGTGGTTTAGGAGCACTGATCTGTTTTGGCTCTTTGTGTTCAGGCTTTTGTGATAAACTAGAATCTGTCATTCTTCTTTTCTTTAGCCTTTCATAAGCCTCATCTGTATACTGCTTTGTCCATTTTGCTATGGCTTTGGCAGTTCCCACTTTTGCATCCACCAACTCTTGTTTCTTCTGTTTGTACTCCAAGGTAAGTTTATCAATAGCCTTTTTGTATTTGCTCCAGTTTGGAGCTGTCTTTTTCTTTCCTTGATCACTCTTGATTCTCTTGATTCTGTTTACCTCATGCTTTAATGCAATGAGTGGCCATTCACTGAATTGTTCTTCTTTGGCTGGATAAAACTTTTCTTTCATGATGTATTTAAGATACTCCTTTCTCATTACCTTTTGTAGGGCAGCATCAGGTGGCATGTTTGACATGTCTTTGCTCAGGTATTTTGCATAATCTTCCATTTGTTTGACCTTAGTGAGTAAAAATTCCATTCTTTCAGAAATGGCTTTGTCACCTTGATCTTTACATTCAATTCTAGCTCTTATATCTGCTTGCCTGGCTTTGAATTTTAGATACTCATCCATATTTGTTGGGTTCCTGAAGCCAGTGAGAGAAGGAAATTTTCTTTTTAAAGGATCATCTTCTGTATAGAATTGTCTCATCTCATCCTTTACAGCTTCCAATTCTAGTGGATAACTTTGAGCAATGTATACAAGGTTAGCAGGGTTTATTGGTTTGACAAGAGTTGGTGGAGTGGATGGTTGTGGTTTGATGGCAATGTAGGGTGTGGAGGATAAAGGAATTGGTGCTGGTATATCATCATTACCCTCATGAGATTTCCTTTTCCTTGTGTAAAGCCTTTTGGGTGAAGGGGGTTTTGGTTGTGATGTGACAATGGGTTGTGTGGTGATTGTTGAAATGGTGAGTGCAGTGGTTGATGGCTGGCAAACAGCTGTTGAACAACTGGTGTTTCAACCTCTGTTGTCATTACAACTATTGATGTGTCAGTAGATGTCTTCTACTTTTCAGCAGGTGGTGATTTATGTGGTGGTGGTAGGGCAGTGCTTGTGGTGTGTATTGTAGTGGTGGCAGCTCTTTGGCTAGCAGTTTTTGAAACCACTGACATATCAACTGTTTGGGTGGAGGTTTGAGATTTTGTGGTTTGAGGTTTGGAGCCTTTGGGAGGTGGTTTGGAGGCTGCTTTGTAGGTATGGATGGTGTGGATTTGGGTTGCCTCACTTGTCTAGCAGGCTTCTTCTTTTCATCCTTAGGATTTTCATCATCCTTTGTCTCAGAAGTACCCTGTGCATTCAGCTCCATATAAGCTCTCTTCTCCTGTTCCCACCTGGCTTTATCCTTAGCCTCTCTATCTCTTTTAACACTTGCTTTTGCTTCTGCAAGTGCATTTGTGGTAGTATCAATTTTCTTACTACCATCTGGCAAAGGGATCTTTTTGGTCATGTTTTCTTTTTCTGGTTCAATATAGAGACCATCTTCTATTCCCTTCTTCTTCCACTCTTTGATTTTCTCCCCCTTTTTGGCATTATCTAAAGGAAGTTTATCAATGAAGAGACAGTGGGAGGGGCTTTGCCAGTAGTATTTAGGATGTGGGCCTTTATAGCCTTGATATCTGCTTGAGTATCTCTAAACCTTGACTCCATCATGTTTCTCAGCTCTTGAACATGTATAGCATGCTGCTGATCAGCCATTTCTCTTTGTTGTTGGAGCAGGGGTTGAAACAAATTCCACAACTCATTTGTAGCAGATGCTTGTGGTGGAGTAGATGCTTGAGTTGGAACAGCAGTGGTTGAGACCTTTTGGGCTTTTAACAACTGTTGCATCATATCTTTTATTTCAGCAACAGATGTCTCAAGGTTTTCAATTCTACCCGTCAATTCCTGATATTTTAAATCATCACCCAAATTAATGGGATCATCTGATTCCCCACCAGCAATGGTTGTATCGATGTGTGACTTAGGAAACGAATCCCAAAAATCGCCCATTGACGCCCCTTGTTCTTGGTACTGGGGTCTTCTTCCTTCAACACTTGATAACTTTTTTATTACACCAGTGGTAAAAAAAACTCACTAGTGGTTATCAGAGGTGCTATAGAGGGAATTGCCTTCAAGGGAGTCTGATTGATGAAACAACTGGCCAAATATAGATCAGTTGATCCAACACTTGTAGTTGCTGCTCCACTTGAACTACTGACAGGAATTACTTGTAACTCCTGCAGTGTAACCTCCTCAATTGTTGCTGGGATAGCAGGGGTATAAGCATCAGACCCAGTCACTTGTGGGAGTATACTCTCAGTGACAGGTGATTGAGAGGAACTGGTTTGTGTCTGAGCTATATCAACTGCATGCAACAAGGGTAATATGGATTGTGGTAATGTGAGGGGTGAAGATATGGGTGTTGAAAGAGACATGTCCTTGGGATCAGGACTGAGGAAGATGGAACCAATTGGATCCAGAGCTTTATAATGTGGGGTCCCTGTGTTTACAACCTGATCCTTTTGTGAGGATGCAGGAGGTGTTTGAGGCAAGGGTGGAGATCTGTCTTCCATCTGCTGTGAGGAAGTAGCAGCAGTGGTTTTTGGTGACATTTGTGTTGTCACTGGCAGTGGCTCTGGGATCTCATCTTCCAGAGTTGCCTTTTTAGTGGGTTTGGAGGGCTTTTTGGATGGTTTCTGTGACAACCCTCGGTAAAACCAACACCCTCATTATATTTTGTATAACCTATTATATATTAAAGTATCCTTATATGTCTTATATTATGCCCTGTATGTGAAAACCGAGCCCAAAATACATTATAGTTTATAAAAATAAAATAAAAATCTGAATATAGAGTTGAGGCGGGCCGCGTAGACCCACCCCAACATCACACGCGGGCCGCGCGGACTCATAACACTCGATTTCACCAGAGGTTGACACGTGTCAACATCGTGGCGGTCTAGAGGATGACCGGGACAAGCTATAGGTTGACCAGGTGGTTGACGCGGGCCGCGTAAGGCTTAGCCTTACCTTACGCGGGCCGCCTAGAAGTCAGAATCAGACCATATAAATAGATAGCATCAGATTACAATTTCCGTCGCTCACATTTCAATCCCAATCTCGAATTCTGAAGTATTAAGCACAATATTTGGGTATTATACCCCTAATTAGCGAGGTTCTGCTCCATTGTAAGTATTATAATGCCAGTTTCATAATAGTTACGTTGCCCGATTGATTTAGGGTTCCGTAACAACTTTCGTGGTTCTGCCCGACGTAGTTGTTGGAATGCCGTCTCGGGGAGGGTATCATTAATAATTTCAAAGGGTTATGATACTAACCAATGTACATTTGTATAAATTATAGATTATACCCAGGAAAACCTTACAAGAAGCCTAAGATAGCAAAGTGAGTTTATCCTCTTTTTGTTAATGTTTTTGGAATATTTTACAAAACCTTAATTGTTTTACAAAGTAATTAAGCGGTGATTGAGTCTTTGTAGCTCTTCAATTACTGCCAGTATTATGGGGTTTTGTATACAAAATTTATTACTACGAGTAGTAGTAAGTCGGGAACGACAGTACATTACCATTGGACAACGAGTTAGCCAATGGGTAATTTGACCATAGCCATAGATCCGGTCGAGTGGCAAGTACTGAATGAGTAATTGTGTAGAAATAAACAATGTGATCGCTCTCAATACTGTTTTAATTGATAAAATGTTTCTTGATTAAACTAGGATTCACTCACCAGTATTTCCGACTGACAAATGTTTTTAAAACGCGTTACAGGTAACACAATGTGAACAGCCAATTAGTGAAAAGCTAGCTGGAGAGCACTGAAGGCTTGGGAAAAATGTGGCTATAAAAGTTACCTAATAAACGATGTTTTAAATTCAATAAAAATAGGGTTTGTCCCTATAAATGTATTGTAATAAGAAACTTGGGTTTTACCCATGTGATTATTAATATTAAATGAGGTGGTTTTACTCTGATAAACATTTCCTAACTACGGTCCTGATGTAAATTCCGCTGCGAGATTAAATAACCTGATACCACCAAACTCTGAGCTCGCGTCCGCCCGTTCCCGGGAAACAGGGATCGGGGGTTGCGACAATTTCTTTTTAGGCTTTTTGGTGATGACAGGTGTGGGTTTCATAGCAGTGGGCGTGCTGCCATGATCACTTGGAGCAGTGGGCTCAGCAGCAGATACCTGAGGAGCAGTGGTAGCTGCTAAAGTCTGCTTAGGCACCTCTGCTTTTGTTTTTGAAGGTGTTAACATTCTAGTGAATGTTACAGGTGTTAAACCTTTTATTTGAAAATAAACACCTTGTTTGAGCAGATTTTCATTTTCTTTTCCAAATTTTTGTTTAAAATAATAGCTTAGAAACCTTGGAAAAAGTAAAAATGATTTGCTATCAACATTTTTTACCAAGTCATCAAAGATCTCCTGGGAATAGTTATAATTTTCATTATGTAAAATAGCATAACCCAGACATTGGATCTTCAATGGTATTTCGTTAAAAGCAGTTGTTTTATTTGAAACACACATCAAAAGTGTATGGAATAAAAACCTAGGTGCAAAAGGAAAGAAACCTTTTTGTAAGGTATATGTTTTTGTTTGTTCTGCATACCCCCTTTTCAGAAAATCAGGGCCTAGCCACTGGTCTAAGCTAAAGAAGTGTTCTGCTGACACTTGAAATTTTAAAATTTATGTTAGGAAATAAATTAAGGAAATACGTGCATAACTGTAATTATTTGTTATGTGTTATTTGACTATTTGTTAGTTTTCAGTATGAGTGATCAAGGTCCATCAGACGTGAATCGTCAGTTATCTGATTCTCCTAGGAGTGAAGGTACATCATCACAGCCTGCCCTTTCAGCGTATTCTGCTGATCAGGAGGAGGGAATATTTGCCTTTAGAGCCAAATCTGAAGAGCCATTTCCTAATAAGAAACGAGGATGGTTCAGTAAAGAAGCTTTTGCTTGTAGGAAGAGAATGCGAAAATTGCAACAGCAAAGGGCTTTAGCAGCCATTAAGCGAGAAACAGATGCTCATACTCTGGATATGCTTAATAGAAGCCTAGCTAATTTCCATATCCTAGCTACAACTGCTGCTGACCCAAGTTTGGAACAATTAGTAGCCCCACAACCACAAAACCTAGAACAACCCATGGAAATAGAAAATCAGGAAAACCAAGTGGAGATGCACGACTTTAACCTAGAAGAAATCCCTAGGGTGCCTGCACCGAATCCCCTAGACCCAAATTACGACCCCTGGTGGGACGACAATAGGGACTTTGTGCAACGTTACACTATTCAGAACTATCCACAGAACATAGAAGCCTACCCAGGTATGGACCCTTTAGATCCCTATTACCAAAATGATTATATTAGGGAGATATTAGAGGATCCTTACCAATTTCAGGAACTGTCACCCCCATATCAGGAACCCGTACCCCAGATTCCAAACCCAGTCCGAGAACATGCACCCCCAATGAGTGCAAAAAACGTGCAAGAACTTAGGACTTTCGGGGAGGAAATTTTAGAGAACAGTGAGAGAATGCGTCAGGTGGGAGAACGTCTCGTATGGAAATACGATGAACGTAATATGGATTTTTGGATAAATCCATAACCGTGAATGAGATGGTGAAACGATGGTAGTAATAATAATATAATATAATAAAATATGTGTGTACGGATGCATATTACTATTTTATTTCTGTTTGTATTGTAATCTTTATTTCTGTACTAGTGTGTAATAGACGCATAGTATATGAAAAAGAGTATAGTCGCAATGATCGACGGTTTTGGTTAAATTGCGTGTCATGTGATTAACTATATTACCTATTATTTGTGATATTAATATTGGATAAATGTTTAAAATTCAGATGGCCGACGAAGGAAATCAAGGAAATCTGAATAACGATAAACAAAGTAACATTAACGTGGTTAATGAGAATCCAAGCATCAATAACAATAACAATCAAGTGGACAATAGTGCTATTCAACACATAGTAGCACAGGGAATTATAGATGCAATGCCATTTGTAATTCAAACTGTTAAGGATGCTGATAATAAAAGTAAGCATAGCAGTAAGCGACCAAGTGAACCAGAAAACAGCGTGAACAATGGACCTGTACTTCAAATGCCCATTCCCAAAAGAAGAAGAACTGTGCCTTACGGTTGTTCTTATAAGGAATTTTGGTCTTGTAAACCAATGGAATTCTCGGGCAATGAAGGGGCCATTGCAACTTTACGCTGGATAGAAAAGACTGAGGCAGTCTTAAGGATAAGCAAGTGTGCTGAAGAAGATAAGATATTGTTTGCTTCTAATTTGTTTAAGAATGCAGCACTAGAATGGTGGAACACTATCCTCCAAACAAAAGGAAGTGATAGAACCTATAATATGGAATGGGAAGAATTTAAAAACAAGGTAGAAAGGAAGTTCTGCCCACCCAATGAAAAAGAACAGATAGCAAACAAATTTCTAAACCTTAGGATGACTGGTGTGGATAGCAAAGGGTACACAAAGCTATTCTTCGAATATGCTAGGATAGTGCCAACTCTTGCTTCACCAGAACCAGTGTTAATTTCTCGTTATATTTGGGGATTAATTGGGGAGATAAGACACGTAGTCAAGGCAGCTAGACCTCAAACAATAGAAGAAGCTGTAGAACTAGCAAATACCTTGACTGATGAGTTAGTTCGCACCCGAGAAGAGAATCAAAGGAGGAACCTAACCCAGAAGTTGACCCAAGAATTTCGTTCTGGATTTTCTAATCGTGGGAAAAATATAGGTTCTACGTCTGCACCTTACTGTAAGTATTGCAAAAGAAAGCATTCCGGAAAATGCTCCATATATTGTAACTTTTGCAAAATATCGGGACACAAGGAAGAAAACTGCAGGAAGAAAGCTAACAGCAAGGTATGTTACAATTGCGGAGAACAAGGTCATTTCAAGTTAAATTGTCCAAAATTAGCTCCAGCTCCAGACAACAAGAATACTAAAAATGCTAGAGCATTTGTTCTAACTGCAGAAGAAGCCAAGATGATTCCAGATGTCATAGCTGGTACGTTTTTAGTTAATGATGTTTTTGCTAAAGTATTATTTGACTCTGGTGCAAACCAAAGTTTTATTAATACATCGTTTTGCAAATTTCTAAATCAATCATTAACTAAACTACCACATGAATGCTTAGTAGAGACAGCAAATGGAGAAACTGTTAGAATTTCTGAAATCTTGCAGGGAGCAAGTATAGAAATTTCAAATCATAAATTTATTGCAAATCTTTATCCCATGAATCTAGCAGGATTTGATGTCGTTTTAGGAATGGATTGGTTAATAGCCAATAAAGCCAATATTGTATGTGATCAAAAGTCAATTCAAGTAAATTCACCAAAAGGTAAAATGATCACAATTAAAGGAGATAAATCTTCTAGATCTACTAAATTCATTTCTGTGATGAAAACTCAAGTTGTATGAGAAAAGGTTCTATAGTGTATTTGATTTCTATAATCACTAACACTAAAGGAAAGGATTTAAAAGATATACCAGTAGTATCGCAGTTTTCAGATATATTTCCAGAAGAATTGCCAGGTCAACCTCCGGATAGAGAAGTTGAATTCATAATACATTTGATACCCGGAACATCACCAATTGCCAAAGCAACCTACCGTTTGGCACCCGCTGAAATGCAAGAATTAAAGAAACAATTAGACGAATTGTTGGAGAAAGGATTTATACAGCCAAGTTCATCGCCATGGGGAGCGCCGATACTGTTTGTTAAAAAGAAAGACGGATCAATGCGTATGTGGATTGACTACCGTGAATTAAACAAATTCACGATTAAGAATCGGTACCCATTACCGAGAATCGATGATTTGTTTGATCAGCTACAAGGAGCTCGATTTTTCTTTAAGATCGATTTAAGGTCAGGATATCATCAATTAAAGGTACAGGAAGAGGACATTCCTAAAACCGCATTTAGAACGAGGTATGGCCATTATGAATTTACTGTCATGCCATTTGGTTTAACCAATGCCCCAGCTGCATTTATGGACATGATGAACCGAATATGTAAGCCATATTTGGATAAATTCATAATTGTATTCATAGATGATATTCTAATTTACTCTAAGAATAAAGAGGATCATGCAAGACATTTGCACGTACTTTTAAGTTTATTAAGAAAAGAAAAGCTTTACGCTAAATTTAATAAGTGTGAATTTTGGTTAGAACAGGTACAATTCCTTGGACACCTAGTCAATCATGAAGGAATTCATGTAGATCCAACAAAGATTGAGGCAATTACCAACTGGAAAAATCCTGAATCACCAACCGAGGTTAGAAGTTTCTTAGGATTGGCCGGTTATTATAGAAGATTTATTAAAGATTTCTCCAGAATAGCCATTCCCTTAACTAAGTTAACTTGTAAATCTGTTAAGTTTAAATGGGGATTTAAACAAGAAGAAGCATTTAGAATCCTTAAGCAAAGATTGACCCATACACCCATATTAGCATTACCAGAAGGAACTAAAGACTTTATAGTCTATTGTGATGCTTCTAAATTAGGTTATGGATGTGTATTAATGCAACGTCAGAAAGTTATAGCTTACGCATCTAGACAACTTAAGAATCATGAAGAGAATTATTCAACTCATGATTTAGAGTTAGGAGCTATAATTTTTGCTCTTAAGATTTGGAGACATTACCTTATGGTAATAAATTTACCATATTTACTGATCACAAAAGTTTAAAGTATGTTTTCGGGCAGAAAGAGTTGAACATGAGACAAAGATGTTGGATGGAATTTCTTAGTGATTATGATTGTGATATCCAGTATCATGAAGGAAAAGCAAATGTAGTGGCAGATGCTTTAAGTCGAAAGTATCATGAAAAACCAAGAAAGGTACGTTCTCTTAAATTAAATCTGCAAGTAGATTTAAATGATCAAATAAGAGAAGCACAAGAGTCAGTAATCAAGGAAGATACTGAAAAGTTAAAAGGTATATTAAAAGAATTAAAACAAGGAACAGATGGAATTTGGAGATTTCATGAAAAGAGAATGTGGATACCTAAATTAGGAAATCTACGCCATCGTATATTAGAAGAAGCTCATAAGTCCAAGTATACGATGCATCCAGGAAGTGACAAAATGTACCAGGATTTAAGGAAAAATTTCTGGTGGATAGGAATGAAGAAGGACATAGCAACCAATGTTTCTAAATGTTTAACTTGTTCACAAGTTAAAGCTGAACATCAGAAGCCCTCATGTTTGTTACAGCAATTAGAAATGCCAGTTTGGAAATGGGAATTGATAACAATGGATTTTGTTACTAAATTACCCAAAACTAAGAAAGGAAATGATACAATCTGGGTGATTGTAGATAGACTAACCAAGTCAGCTCATTTCTTGCCAATGAAGGAAACAATTAGTATGGAACAATTATCTAAATTGTATGTAAATGAAATTGTTTCTTTACATGGCATTCCTTTATCAATTGTTTCTGATAGAGATAGCCGCTTTACATCTCATTTTTGGTCAAGTTTCCAAAAGGCAATGGGAACCAAGTTAAGATTAAGCACAGCTTATCACCCACAAACAGACGGACAAAGCGAAAGAACAATTCAGACAATGGAAGATATGCTTAGAGTCTGTGTAATCGATTTTGGAGGTAATTGGGATGATCACTTACCTTTAATAGAATTTTCTTATAATAATAGTTATCACACAAGTATCAATGTTGCACCATTCGAAGCACCTTATGGACGAAAGTGCCGAACCCCAGTCTGTTGGGCAGAAATTGGAGAAAAATAACTATCCGGACCTGAGATAGTACAAGAAACAACTGATAAAATTATTCAAGTCAAGGAACGACTGAAAGCAGCACGTGATAGACAGAAGAGTTATGCCAATAACCGACGCAAGCCATTGGAGTTTCAGGTAGGAGATAAAGTATTGTTGAAAGTCTTTCCTTGGAAAGGAGTAGTAAGATTCATCAAACGGGGAAAGCTAAGTCCCAGGTATATTGGACCTTTTAAAATTATTAAAAGAATAGGACATGTAGCCTATCAGCTACAACTGCCAGAGGAAATGGAAGGAATACATAATGTGTTTCATGTATCAAACCTCAAAAAGTGTTTAGCTGATGAATCACTGATAGTACCTCTTAAGGATATAGAGGTAAATGAACAACTCAAGTTTGTAGAAAGGCCTCTACAAATTGAAGACAAAAAAGTCAAGAATCTTAAGCATAAGCGTTTAGTTCTAGTCAAAGTGAAGTGGGATTCCAAAAGAGGACCTGAGTATACATGGGAGCTCGAGTCAGAAATGAAAAAGAAATACCCGCATTTATTTCAATAGATCTCGAGGACGAGCTCTAAAACAAGGTGGGGATAATGTAACAACCCTCGGTAAAACCAACACCCTCATTATATTTTGTATAACCTATTATATCTTAAAGTATCCTTATATGTCTTATATTATGCTTCGTATGTGAAAACCGAGCCCAAAATACATTATAGTTTATAAAAATAAAATAAAAATCTGAATATAGAGTTGAGGCGGGCCGCGTAGACCCACCCCATCATCTCACGCGGGCCGCGCGGACTCATAACACGCGATTTCACCAGAGGTCGACACGTGTCAACATCGTGGCGGTCTAGAGGATGACCGGGACAAGCTATAGGTTGACCAGGTGGTTGACGCGGGCCGCGTAAGGCTTAGCCTTACCTTACGCGGGCCGCCTAGAAGTCAGAATCAGACCATATAAATAGATAGCATCAGATTACAATTTCCGTCGCTCACATTTCAATCTCAATCTCGAATTCTGAAGTATTAAGCATAATATTTGGGTATTATACCCCTAATTAGCGAGGTTCTGCTCCATTGTAAGTATTATAACCCCAGTTTCATAATAGTTACGCTTCCCGATTGATTCAGGGTTCCGTAACAGCTGTCGTGGTTCTGCCCGAAGTAGTTCTTGGAATGCCGTCTCGGGGAGGGTATCATTAATAATTTCAAAGGGTTATGATACTAACCAATGTACATTTGTATAAATTATAGATTATACCCAGGAAAACCTTACAAGAAGCCTAAGATAGCAAAGTGAGTTTATCCTCTTTTTGTTAATGTTTTTGGAATATTTTACAAAACCTTAATTGTTTTACAAAGTAATTAAGCGGTGATTGAGTCTTTGTAGTTCTTCAATTACTGCCAGTATTATGGGGTTTTGTATACAAAATTTATTACTACGAGTAGTAGTAAGTCGGGAACGACAGTACATTACCATTGGACAACGAGTTAGCCAATGGGTAATTTGACCATAGCCATAGATCCGGTCGAGTGGCAAGTACTGAATGAGTAATTGTGTAGAAATAAACAATGTGATCGCTCTCAATACTGTTTTTTAATTGATAAAATGTTTCTTGATTAAACTGGGATTCACTCACCAGTATTTCCGACTGACAAATGTTTTTAAAACGCGTTACAGGTAACACAATGTGAACAGCCAATTAGTGAAAAGCTAGCTGGAGAGCACTGAAGGCTTGGGAAAAATGTGGCTATAAAAGTTACCTAATAAACGATGTTTTAAATTCAATAAAAATAGGGTTTGTCCCTATAAATGTATTGTAATAAGAAACTTGGGTTTTACCCATGTGATTATTAATATTAAATGAGGTGGTTTTACTCTGATAAACATTTCCTAACTACGGTCCTGATGTAAATTCTGCTGCGAGATTAAATAACCTGATACCACCAAACTCTGAGCTCGCGTCCGCCCGTTCCCGGGAAACAGGGATCGGGGGTTGCGACAGTTTCTTTTTAGGCTTTTTGGTGATGACAGGTGTGGGTTTCATAACAGTGGGCGTGCTGCCATGATCACTTGGAGCAGTGAGCTCAGCAGCAGATACCTGAGGAGCAGTGGTAGCTGCTAAAGTCTGCTTAGGCACCTCTGCTTTTGTTTTTGAAGGTGTTAACATTCTAGTGAATGTTACAGGTGTTAAACCTTTTATTTGAAAATAAACACCTTGTTTGAGCAGATTTTCATTTTCTTTTCCAAATTTTTGTTTAAAATAATAGCTTAGAAACCTTGGAAAAAGTAAAAATGATTTGCTATCAACATTTTTTACCAAGTCATCAAAGATCTCCTGGGAATAGTTATAATTTTCATTATGTAAAATAGCATAACCCAGACATTGGATCTTCAATGGTATTTCGTTAAAAGCAGTTGTTTTATTTGAAACACACATCAAAAGTGTATGGAATAAAAACCTAGGTGCAAAAGGAAAGAAACCTTTTTGTAAGGTATATCTTTTTGTTTGTTCTGCATACCCCCTTTTCAGAAAATCAGTTTTCAACTCGCTTTTAAGAAAAGAAGTTTTACCTTGTTGATCATCGAGTTTAAAGACTTCTGAGATGGATTGCGGAGTAATTTGAATCGTTTTACTCTGTATGGAAGAGTTGATGGCTATGACATTCTCGCCTTGTTTGTCAAGGGTAGCATTTTTCCAAAACTCTCTCTGGGTTTGTTGATAGATTGGAGCATCTGCTATTAGTAAAGTTTTGTACTTTGATGCAGACATGATGTCGATGATGGAATCGAAAGTGTTGGTGGTAGTGGGTTTTGTGAGTAGACCCAAGTAATTGTGAGGAGATTTGTATGGGATTTCAATGGGTTCAGCGGCCATTTGAGTGACCTCTTTGGAAGATGAGGATGATTTTGATTTTGATTTTGATTTTGATTTTGATTTTGATTTTGATTTTGATTTTGATTTTGATTTTGATTTTGATTTTGATTTTGATTTTGATTTTGATTTTGATTTTGATTTTGATTTTGATTTTGGTTTTGTCATTTTGATGAAGAAGAACGAAGAATGGTTTGAGAAGGAGAGTTGGAAACTGCTTTGAGAAGAGAATTTTGGAATTCAATTCGACTGTGTAAAAGCCTGTTTGGGGGTTTTGATCAGGGTTTTATAAGGGAAAAAGTGAAAGCTGACATGGCAGTGGTTTACAAAGATCTGATGGCTAATAACTGACCACGTGCCAACCTCTGATGGAAAGATTAATAATGGAGGACAGTTGTTTTGAGAGCCACTGATAAGGCAAATATCAGTGGTCACAACGGTCATTAGTGAAGGCAGTGAGTGATTTTTACTATCAGTGGATAGCAAATCAGTGGATAAAACACTGATTTTGAACAACAGTGCTTATCAAGAAAATGAGAGAACAGGGGTTGACTTTCAGCAGTGGACAGTATTTAGGAAGCAGATGTTTGAACAAAACAGTGGTTAGGGGTGAGGTAATGGTAAGGATTTGAAGGCTAGTATATCAACAACTGTTAGTGCACCAGTGGATAAGCTTTTGACAAATATTTTGAGCATCTGCTGTTCTGATGAAAGGAATGATTTTATCTTGTGAAATCACAATATCATATCTAACATCTGTTGATGGTGATTCTGAAATATCTGCAAGATTGCTATCCTTAACAAAATACATTTTAGATGCAAATTGTCAAGTTCAATTTACCAGCAGCTTTTACACAGATTTTCATTCAAGGTTTTGCCACATGTCAATTACAGGTTTTGAAGCTTTTATAGATTCCTGACAGTGGTTTAGTACCCCAGATGATGGAAACCCTTTTTACTGAGACTACTCATTTTATGTCATAATATTTGAATTAGAACATGAGTATCCAAGTATTTTAAGGTATGTTGGCAATCAATCTTTTGATCAGTGTTAAAACTTACTTGAGTTTGACATGACCTTGACACTTGCACCATTTCCTTTTGACTTATTTTCAGGGATAAAATAAAAAAAAATGATGGTTCTTCATCCTGACAAGAGTTTGAGACTTTTACTATAAAAAACAAGTAAAAGTACAAAATATATTACTCTTAAGAAAAAAAAAATAAAGAATAATATATCCTGCTTTATTTGAGGAAAACCTTTTCAAGAAAAAAATAAGTAAAGGTTTTTCTAAAAACTTCATCAATAGGATCTGGTATAAGATCATGATCACATCAATCTCAAATTTAGGAATATGGTAAGTAGTTGTAAATGCATTTTGACCACTGTTTGGAACCATTTCCTTGTCAGTTGATTGCAAAAATGAGGAGACATGTTCACATACGTTTGTTACCATGTGATGATTCTGCAAAACTTGTCTAGTCCTCTTTTAAGTTTAATCACTGATGATACTATGTTTACCTGAATTTTCCTGTACCAATGAGTGCACACAGTTGCTTGATGACCATTGTCCACCCTATTTTTGTTCTCTTAAGTGTTTTATATTTATACTCTTTACTTCAAAAGTTTTGAGATAAACACACTTTTTGAGTTTTTGTAATTTTCTTCTTCCCTTTTTACCCTTCCCATTCATAAGTACTTAAATACTCACTGGGAGGTATTTATTGAAGGAATACTTATTCCAGAATCGTTTTGCAGCAATGTTTTGAGAGATTTGGTCATTTCTGCACATGCTTATGCCAAATTTCACATTACCCATGATCTGGACATTTTTGACTAGGTGATTTTCTTAATGTATTCTTAACATAATTGATTTTGGTCCTTTTGAAGGATTCTCAACCTGTTTTTCAATACATAAGATCTAAATGACTAAAGTTTTAATTTCCCTCTTTTTATGTAAACAAAAACACTAATGTTTTTATGAACATAGGTTTTTGTTGACCTGAGGTTCACACCTTAGCAGCAAACATGATGGAAACAACAAAAACTTCATAACAACAATTGAAATCAATTTTCGTAAATAATTTTACCATAGTTATCAGACATATTTTCAGATCTGAAAACTGTAGGTGGTTTATGTATGACATCACTTGTTATGTGAAGTTTGTGTGTCCTATGACATCTTGGTTGTTTTACATAGATTTTGAGTAGTCACTTTGAACATGATTTCTCGTTACTCTGTTTTTCAACTAAATACAATCAACCTTAGTATCAATGATTTTTGAGCTGAACTGTTATGTCAAATTGACTGTTAGATCGAATTTGACTGTCCAAGCTCTGATACCAATTGTTAGGATCGGAGGCTCCTCATGATTGTGTTTGTTTGTATAATTTGAACAAATCAATAGAAATGAACAGAGTTTGAGTGCAGCGGAAATGAACAACAAACTTTGTAAACACAATCAAAGAAGAAAATAGTTTTGATAAATACATGCTTTTCATTAAGTTGAATGATTACAATACAAATCAAAAGATTACTAAGCATGCTTACAAACTAAACTCCCCCTCAGCCTGATGAAAGGATTGGATCAGAGGAGAAGAACTCACTCAGTCCATCAAATGTAACAGTACAGGGTACTGTTCCATTTATAGACAATTCAAACCACTGAAGCATCTTAGCTGACGTCACCATGAAAGCGACATCTAACAACCTGACAACCTGTAACCACTGTTCCTATACAAACACTGCTAATCTTAACCACTGACTTTATACAAAACAAGTGACACAATAAACTACTGCTTTTTCCTTTCATCAGTGCTTTCCTCAAGGTTGATCAGTCCTTGAGTGGGCAGTCCTTTAACATCAGTAGATTGAACCAGCAGTGTTTACTTCTTAACAGTCTTCAGGGCTTCATCAGTTGTTTGAAGGACAACAGTTGTTGTATACGGACAGTGGATAGAGGACATCAGATGTTATAACCACTTTCAAGGGGAAAGTTTAATGCAAACATCTGCTTATTATGAATCCACTGTTGTGATCCGGTTTTGGCTCTTATTATCTGTTCCTCTAATAGGGTTCAATCCCAACACAAATCAATCTTTGAGAAGTAACTAGCTCCTTGTAATTTATAAAAAAGATCATCGATCCTTGGCAAAGGATAACGATTCTTAATCGTGATTTTATTTAGTTCGTAGTAGTCAATGCACATTTGCATTGAACCGTCTTTCTTTTTGACAAAGAGAATAGGAGCTCCCTAAGGCGAGGAACTTGGCTGAATAAAGCCTTTCTCTAGAAGCACTTCAAGTTGTGCCTTCAGCTCCTTCATCTCAGTGGGTGCCAAACAATATGGAGCTCTAGCTATAGGAGCGATCCAGGCAAAATTTCGATTCTGAACTCGACTTGCCTATCCGGGGGCAGACCGGGTAAGTCTTCAGGGAAAACATCAGGGTATTCTGAGATGATTGGAATATCTTCAACCTTCGGCTTTGGTTTGTCAATAGTTACTTGTGCCATGTAAAGGACACATCCTCTTTTCAAGCACTTGTGTGCCTTAAGCAAAGATGCTTTCTCGGGCAATCCATAGTGTTGATTTCCATGAATAATAAATATATCACCGGATGTGGATTTAATTTTGATAAGTTTCTTATTGCAGGCAATGCGGGCTTGGTTATGAGCTAACCAATCCATGCCTAAAACTATATCGAATCCCGCAAGATTCATAAGTAAAAGGTTAACAGGGATAGATTAGTTCTTGATGGATATAGTGCATCCATCAAGAATCGTGGACGCTATTTCTATGCTACCATCAGCCATTTCAACCTCATAGGTAATATCTAAGGCTCTTAAGAGTAGGTTTAGGAGCTTACTTACTTTATAGTCAACAAAGCTTTTATCAGCTCTAGAATCAAATAAGACTCTAGCAAATATATCATTATGAGAAACGTACCCGTAATGACATTCGTGTCTTTAACTGCTTCCCTCTTAGTCAACTGAAAGGCTCTGGCATTTCCTTTCTTGGCATCAATGGCCTTGTTCTTTGCGTCAGTTGCCCACTTCGGTAGTGGGTATTTATATGCCCTTTCTCGCCACATCCATAACAGGTGGCGTTCTTCAGATTTTTGCATTCATGGGATTTATGGTCCATCTGTTTATAGATGCCACAACCTTTTAGTTGCTCATGTTGGCATTTTCCAAAATGTCGTTTCCTGCAGGTTTTACCCACGGGTTTTGCCTCATTCGGCTTGGACTGGTAATAACTCGAACTAGTCTTACCCTTTTTAAAATCCCTACTAGGGGTGTCATCACGCTTCCGCTTATGATCACTCTTGACCTTGGCCGCTCTGACTCTTATCTCATCTTCAGTGAGAGATAAAGCTAGATCCATAGCAGATCTGAATGTTGCAGGTTTGGAGGATTTAACCATCCCCTTGATTTCTAGAGCGAGTCCTCCAATAAATTGTGCAATGCGCTTAGAACTCAGGGGTAATCAGATAAGGAACGAGTCTTGAAAGAGAGTGTAGTCAGATACGTGAGCTCGAAAATTGAGGCTTTTCATTGTTAGTTTCAGAAAGTCAGATTTAACTTTCTCCACCTCGTGAGGTGGACAGTAAGTCTCGGGGATCAGTTCCACAAATTTAGACCAACTTAGGTTATAGAATGCAACCTTTCTAGTGGATTAGATCAGTGCCTTCTACCAAGTTAGAACATCCTCCTTGAAGGAATGGGACACATATTTGATAGTGTCCTTAGTGGCACAACCGCTTATATCAATAAAGGTCTCCATTTCATCGAGGCACTTTAGAGCATCAATGGCTCCTCTCTCATCTGTAAAGTTACGAGGTTTACAAGAGACCCTCCTTAGAGTTACGGGGCTCAGTTCTGATGATACACTTGATGTTTCGCTCACTCTTAGTTGAGGAGCAATGAGACCTTTCAGTCTTATGAGTTGTGGAGTGGGGTTTAGAAACAGATTTTTGTTTTAGTACTGATGGGTCCGACCCTTTAAGTGTAGCTATAAATTCAGCCATGGATTTACCGGCTTCATCGATAGTCAGGGATCGAAGATTATTCTTTTCGTCCGTACGGTTTTGGTGCTCATAGTTGTCACCACTGTTTTTCTTAGTTGTATCGCCAATATTTAGGCTCACCATTAGTTTAATTGAGAGCTATATGGCCATTAGTAAGATTTTGGGAATTTAGTAGTGGATCAATTAAATGACAGAAAATAAACTTGAAATTGGATTTCACTAAATCGACGAATTACAATACATTATCCCAAAAGGACTTTTGGAATTTGAAATACAGACATTATCCACAAGTGGACTTTTGGAAAGTAAAACAAAATACAAGAAAAAAAAAGACTCTCCAGTAATCTCTTTTGTTATTCTCGCTAGTCCTTTTCTTGTTTCACCATGCTTGGCGTTGGTAGTGGAGGGTTTAGCGATTGGTTAAAGTTTTATGGGGAAGGATTCATCATAGAAGCGGAACTAGCGGGTTCTGACGATAATGAGTGGTACGAGTCATGAATTTTAGACTGGCTTGTGTAAGTAAGGTTTGAAATTTTGAAATTAGGAGGTAGAAAATATGGGTCGTCAATGTCCATTGGTATAAGTTTTAATGTCTGGTTCGAAGGTTTGTCAGTTCAGGGTTCTATCAGGGAAACAACATATTGGCCATAGAAGGAAGGTAATGAGCTCATCCTTACGCCTGGTCCTACTAACATCCTTGGTTCGGTGCGAAGCTTTGGTTGTTGCAGCTTCATTTGGGAATTTTCCTTAAAAGGGAAAAGTATGGGATACATATCGGCTATTTCCCTTTCCGAGAGGCGTCTTCCTGAAATTAAAAAAATTGATAACTATATATATAATGAGAGGAATAGTCTTAGGTTTGGGTCTAGAACTCAAAATAGTCTTATGGAATCTGCATATGTGATATTTGAGTTTAGACACAAAAGGATAGTGTCTAATTCACTCAAATTGTGGCTCTAATATCAACCTGTCACACTCTTTCTTTCGGTGGGCCCGGATGGGTAGGGTTTAAGCGTGAAGATTGAATAACACTATCACAATTTATAATGCAGCGGAAGTATTGAGTTAAAAATTTCAATTTAAACAAAGCTTGAATATATATAAAATTTATACAAGTGTTTGAGTAAAAGCCCACATGTGGGATCTAATAAAAAGAGCTTTAGACATCATAGGCCTTAAGCTAGGAGCTACAAATTCCATAGCCTTTATCATAGTCGACCCAGATTCCCAGCCAAATATCAAGGTCCAGTACCTGCAGTTCAACCTTTTGAAAATACATTAGCTTTCGGTGGTAAATACAATTAACCGACCCAATTTGAAAATAGTTTTTCAAAAAAAGTTTTATACATAGAGAAAACCCATAGGTAATCATTTAATATTTCTTGGGATTTTATCTTGTCACCATATTTACAATACTTGTCATACAATGGGAACCAGAGATCAGAGCCAGTCATTTTCAGTGCTATAATGATTAGGGTACACAACAAAGTTTAATAACACGTCTTACAGTCGGTATGCCTACCCCAACACGTTATTATGTATGGCCATAATAGTTCATGAGTTAGGACGCCCGAATACGGTACCATTAACCCCCAATTGTTTTAGTTATGAAGTAATACGGATTAAACTAAGTTCTTATATTTATAAGCAATCACAGGGCTCATTTATATAATACCCGTTCTAAGTGGCATATTTACCATACCCCAAGTTTTAAAACTAAAATAAGTTAAGAGTATTTACGTTTTGCTAGCTTCCAACCGATAACGGTTTTAGTTTAGCAAAAGCTGCAAGTCTAAGTATTATTGACCCAAGTCCGATTATCTCGGGGATTCTATAGTTCGGAATAAACAGAATTAGTTATATGTTAGAATGTATACGGGTTATAGGTTAGTTCCTTAGACATGACTCGTTATTTAAGAATAGATTCGGTTTCGTTAGATTAAGCGTAGACCGGATAAAATGTGGTTTATACCTATCCGAGTGTTATGGCTCATTGGATAAAGGGTATATGACCTTACATTCTGTTTTTGAAAGGTTTATGCGAACTAGGTTCGCATAACTAGTTATGTGCGTAAAGGCAGGTTCAGATGGTCAGACGGGTCTATGACAAGTCCAAGTATTAAAAACTTATTTTTAGTTGATGTATATTATGTCCCAAAGTCAAATTATAGCTTGGTTTAGATTAAAACCATTTAATTAGCTATTACGACCACATAAGGGCATTGTGGTAATTTTTAACAATATTATCAAGACATGTCAATTAACCCATCAAATGAAATGCCCATGTGGAATAACTTCAGAGAGTCATACTGAACAATAATATGGTCTTAAAACGAGTTTAAAATAGGTCTTAAAGTTGACCTCACGGGTCAGAATCAAAACTCAAAGCAGAAGTCAAACTTCTTGACTTTTGACATAAATTGAGGTTCTAAGTTATAAAAATCATTTATACCATTTATGAAGTCTTAACAAAAGTTTAACTTTTACATAGCATGCTTGACTCATCAATGTACCTATCAAATGTGATCATTAGTGGGCAAGACCTTTGAGGCTTGATTCCCACATGTTTATGATCATATTTCAAAGTCTAGTTTGGACTTTGACTTGACCAATTAGTCAGAAGCTAAAGTCAAACAGAAAGTCAACTATTTGACTTTAAACTTACAATAACTAAATTAAATATAAAAAACTAGTAGAAACACTTATTTGAAAGTGTTAGAGCAGAAGATGTTTGAGAATCAGAGTCCTCTTGTCCAGAGGAGAGCTCCAAGAGAATGGGAGTAAGAAGGTGAGAAGAGTTGTTATTTATAGCCAAGGAAGAAAGATGAGAGTCTGCCAAGTGGTTCCAGAGGTCCCAAGCAGGTGCCAAGTGCCCTAGGATGTGGAAGGAGATTAGGAGAGGTGGAAGGAGGCGCCACAAGGTGGCAGAACAGCAGCATCAACATCCAGTTGTTTTCTGCTGTCTGCAGGTCCCTTACGGACCATAAGCCTCAAGGCCTTACGGTCTGTAAGGACCTAAGGCGGTGTAATCCAGGTTTAGCACAACATCTTTTTGGATCGTAAGCCAATATGCTTTGCGGTCCGTAAGACCTCCTAGCGCGCAACAATTTTAAATACCTTACGGACCATATGCCAATATGCTTTGCGGTCCGTAAGGACTTCCAGAATGAAATATTGGCACATTTGACCCCTCTGCTCAACCAGTTATTGGTATACGCGATACGAGTCCTTATCCTTCCTCACAGTGGGGATTAGTTGGATATCTGAGACGCGTTTCAGCTAACACACAATAATAGTCCCTCTACTTCCTAGACTTGGGATCAGTCGGAGATACGGGACACGTTTCAGTGAACGTACATTGTGGGTCCTTCCTCCTTCCACATAGTCGGGATTAGTTAGAGGTTCCTCCTGCCACATAGTCGGGATTAGTTGGAGGATTGGACATGTGTCGTCGCATAGTTAGATGAAAATTTTCAAGGTGTTACATTACAACGATGTCAACTTATATAATTGCTGATGAACCGGCGAAGGGTAGGGGGAAAGGATTCCAGACCGCAAATGGTTTTTCTATTAAATGGAAAGACGTAGAGTTTGAAAGGTTGGTCTTAAACTTAGATTTCCCAAAAAGCTGAGGGCGTTGTACCCCGAAGAGTGTAAGACGACGGTGTAAGTACCGAATGGGATGATTGCACTTTATGCTTCCTTCTTTTTCGACGAGAACTTTAGATTGCTGATCAAAAAGTTTGTTGTTGGTTTGTTGACGAAGATGCCCATTGGGGAAGGTGCGTATCCGCCATTTCGAGTTTTATCGTAGAACTCAAGACATTGTGCCTGATGCTGATAAATTTAGGGTTTTCTATTATTTGTAATGCACCAAGGGGTTTTATTCATTCTTCTTGCGCAATGGTGCTGGGAAGATATTGCCCCTCCCCCTCAAGAGCATGCATGATTGAAATGGTAAATTCTTCTTCATTCACGCGTTTGTGATCCCTGTGCATATGAATTTCTGAGAAGCCGTTGAGATCCTCATGGAGGTTATTAAAATACCCAAGGGAATGGATTAGTATGAGAAACTGTGTAGGACACCTCATCCATTTAGACCGCTGGTTGAGAAGGCTTTGATGGTGGCAGGTATGAGTGTTCGTTGGGGGTCCCAAAGACGCACATGTGCCTGTGTATAAATATGGTGAAGAGAGTAAGTTCCGTGTCTGTTCTTTTTTTTGTTTGTTCTTGTTAAACTTTATTTTTGCCATGTAGAGAAAGATGTGTATAACATCTTACTCGAAACCATGCCCGGCGGGTTGAGTTTGAGGAGACTGAGAGAGAACAAAAAGTCGTGGTTCTAGGAAATTGCTGATAACTTTATGTTTCCTAGTGAGGCAGAGTTGTGCAAACCCTTTCCAAGTAGCACAGGTGCACAAACCCTTAATCCTCGACCGGTGAAGGTCGTGACTCCCGCGAAGGGAGGAGTTTAGGATTCTCTCTAGTGAGGAGTCGGTGGCCTTTTCTGGGAAGTGTCTAACTCCTCCTCATGATGTAACCTTTGCAGGTGAGGGTGTTGCGGTAGTTGCAAGCCACCAAGTTCTGCATACCAAGGTTGTTACTGGTGAGAAATCTGCTAGGAAAAGTTCTGTGTATATGAAGAATAGCACAACAACCGGCACAAGTTTTCCCTAGAAGTGGGTTGAAGAAAGCGGAGTAGCGTCTGAATCTTGCTCAAAGAAAGGTAAACCCAAGATAGCCATGCGCTCAAAAAGGGTCTAGGGTAGTGATGACTTCATCATTGTATCTGACACATATGCTGGTCTTAGAATATGTGTAGAGAAAAGTGTGCATGTTGGAGCTAACGCGGGTGGTAGTAGTGGGTCAACTAAAGGTGTTACTGTGGGCACAACCCTTACCTCTGCACCCAAGTTAGTGAGTTGAAGAGGAGACTGACTGCCAAGATAAATGAGATGTCTAGGAGCTATCATCTGTTGAGAAACGTGTTGAGTTTGCTCCCCTTAAAATCCAAACGAGGAAGCCGCGTATGGTGGATCTTATGGCAAAGATTTATTTAGGTATGTATGCTTATTGTTTTTATGTGCTTTTTGTTTATGATCATTTGATTTTACTTATTAACTGTTTTGTGAAAACAGAGCCAATCGTAGAGAAGAGTGTAGGTGAAAATGTGGTGGTGGTGGGCCGCGCACTGAAAAATGTTCACCCGAGGATCACTGTTATACACTCAAAAGATCCTCCGACTAAGGTTGTTCTTATCTCTATAACTCTAGTTGCTGATGTGACTCCTCCACCTCTGCCTCCTCGATAAAGGAAGGAATATTGAAGAAGAGATGCGGGAGTTGGTTGAGGTTGAAACTGAGGTTGAAGAGAATGTTAAGCTAGAGTAATTGGATGCTTACTAGTCATCTGAGGCATGAAATATTGTGGGAAGCGTTTGGAAGGTCAGTTTCAGGATGATGATAATTACGACGATGATGATGAGTATGTATCCCTTACCTATGAGTGTTCTACTCAGAAGAGGCCTGTAGTGCAAGCCTCTGGAAGTGTTGGTGGTGGAGACGGTGGTGATGGCGGTTATCCTCCTATGCTTCCCAGTGAATCCGAACGGGGTTACTATTATCAAACTTACACCGCGCAACGTGCAGAAGAACCTCACCAACCAAGGTGGAATCTGACATAGGGTTCCAATTTCAAGTCAAGATTAACTTGCAAGATATTTCTATGGGAATGTTTTCAGCCTGTTGAATGTTTGTATAAGCGCATGCGCACTCCTTAGAGTTTGTATAATCATCACGTCTTTGCCTTATGCACATTTTTTCTGACGGAATGGAGGTGGCCCAACAGTAGAGAGTAATGAATCAAGAGCGGGATGTTCTGAAAAAGGAGAGGTCAAGGTTTGAGACCGAGACATCACAATATGAGGCTGAGAAAAAGAAACTTGAGGAGGCGCAGGCTAATTTCAGCAAAGAGAGCAGAAGCTAATGCGTCGGGAAGGTACTGGTGTGAACCGACGAGCTGAGAATGTTGCTGCCGAGTTGGCCAACAAGCAAAATGATTGAGTAGATGCTTGCAAGAGAAATAATGATATTATAAAATCTTTGCATGACTAGAACAACGATCTTAAGGCTCGGCATGAGAAAGCAAAGAACAAGAGTGTTGAGTATACCAAAGCGATTGTTGCTGAGGATGGGGAGATTGCAAAGCTTAAGGCTGAATTGGTTGGGCACGAGGAGATTGCACAAAAGAACTTCGAGCTTGCAAAATATGTACAAGTAAAGGATGCTGAAATTACACAACTAAAATGTGAGCTTGCTACCAAAAGGGAGGTGTATGAAGCAAAGGAGATAAGTGAAGGGGCGCAGAGGAGCAGGGCTGATGTAGGTAAAGAGAAGCTATCAACCGCAGAGTCCGAGTTAGACAAAGCTAAGGAGGCTTACATGGAAGCAGACTACTTAAGGAGGTTGTTATTAATGAGAATTTAAGGCTCTTATGACATGGCAATACGAATGCGAGTTTACATTCTTCGTCTTCTATCCCTTTGTGTTATCGTCCGTGCTTACGCTTGTTTGTTGTTGTGTAGGTTACTAACGCGGTAATCAACTCCCAAGAGCTAACTACGTCCGTTACATTATTGAAGTTTGCTACGTGCTGCAACGTTCATCAGTTGGGTTAACAGGAATGCTTTGCACATGTCAAACATGCTCTCCATGTGCCTCTTGATGATGGATTTTTGGAGTTACGAGATGTTGATACTCAAGCAGAGCTAGATGTGGCGCAAGAGACTTACGACAACTTGGAATTTTCTATGATGGAATACATTACAGAGGCTATGCAACATGACGACGCTGTGAAACGACTGAAAATTTTGTTTTAGCGAAGGTTTGGCTAAAGTGGTGGTGACGGTGGCGAAGGCACTTCAAGAGTTTAAAGAACCCAGCCTGCGTACCGTGTATGGGCAGGTGACCCTTATAATAGCTTGGTATGTGTTGAATATAAGTATCACCCTCTGTGACCTTCATTAGTTGCAGGGGTTAAGACAAGTTTCATTAACCTGGCCTACGAGCCACGGATTCAGCACCTTTAGGTGGAAGACAAATCCTATCCTTCCATAGCCAATCTTGGCTATGGAAGTTTCTCATGTTCCACTTGCGTATGATGCACACATTTTAGGCCTTAATGACATGCATGTATATAGGTTTGCGTTGTTTGAATGTTGATAAACAGTTAGTTCTACAATATTTGCATGTATGTATCTGTTATGTGCAGGTTATCGTGAATGAGAATTGGCTATATGGTCGCATCGGGTCGATAGAGTGGGTACCTGAGCTTGCGTAGAAGACCTACCTTTGAAAGATCTTTATGCAAGTCGTGACATCAAGCCAGTGCGAAACATTGAAGTTGTTGCGCGCCTTGAAGATTGAGGCATGCAATTAGGAGTTATTAATTTTCCAGTATGCTTCGCGTATAATCAAAGTGGTGTGCACATGTGTAGTACAATTTATATTTGTAAACATGCAATATTGTAACTGCCGTTTGTATTAATAAGAGATTACTTTGGATAACTGCCTTGATTACAAATGATTGTGCCTTTACATATAACACTTTCGAAGTTGGGTTGCATTCCAAGTGTGAGGAATGCGTCTGCCATCAATTCTTTGAAGCTCATATGCGCCTTTGCCAAGGACATGTCGAATGACGTATGGTCCTTCCCATTTCAAGGCTAGTTTGCCTAGGCTGTCTGTATTTGAAGCTTTGTTGTCACGAAAGATGTAATCTCCCACGTTGTATGTGCATACCTTCACCCATGCATTGTAATACTTTTCAAGTTTGGATTTACACCTGGCCTCGTTTATGGCTACGTACTCGCGCCTCTCTTCCAGGAGGTCAAAGTCCATGGGGTGCTCGGTGTCATTGTCAACAAGTTGATAGCAAGTAGCCTTGGTGATGGGAGCCCAATTTTGGCAGGTACAACCGCTTCAGAGCCATAGGTTAGGCTGAAGGGTGTTTCCCCGTTGCTTGTTTTGGGAAGGGTGTGATGTGCCCAGAGGATGCTTGGTAATTCATCGACCCAACCTCTTTTTTTCATTCCCTGCCTTGCCTTTATTCTGTCAATGACACTACGGTTTACATGCTCAAGTTGCTTGTTCCCTTGCGGGTGCCCAATGGAAGTGAAGATGTGCTCAATGTGGAGCTCGGCTAACAACTTTTGCAAATTGGCATGTGCGAAGTTCTTGTTGTTGTCTGTGACATTGGGAGTCTAAATTGGCAGATGGTGTAATCCCAAATGAACTTTTTTACCACTACCGTTTTTGTGGATGCTAGTCCTATTGGCGCGACCCACTTTATGAAGTAATCAATGACAAGAAAAATGAAGGCTATTTGGCTGGGTGCTTATGGAAATGGTCCCCGCTAGATCGATGACCAATTGTTGGAAAGTCATGCAGTAGTGTCTAGGACTAGTTCATTCCTAGGACGCAAGGTTTTCGATGCATGTCGCTAACATGAGTCACACTCGCGGGACTCCTTGACAACATCTAGGTGCATCCCATGCCAGTAATAACCAACATTCATCACTTTGGCTACCAGCATACGTATACCCACATGAAGGCCACAAAACCCCTCATGGATCTCGCGTATGTGGTAGTTGGCATCCTCGGGGTCCACGCAACGCAAGAGAGGGCCCATAAAAGATCTTCGGTACAATATCCCATCGGACATTTGATACTTTCGAGCTTTGTGTTGGATCTTTTTGGCCTCTGCCTTGTTTCATGGGAGGATGCCAGATTGTAAATAAGAAATACTGGGTGTCATCCAAGATGGCGAACCCATTTCGATCACATTCACATGGCACAAGGGAACAAATGGGTTCTTTAGTACCTCTATGCAAACATCTTTAGCTGAATGTTGAAAACTTGTGGAGGCTAACTTGCTCAGAGCATCTGCATGTTTGTTTTTGCTTCTATTGATGTGTATCACTTTGAATGAGTGAAAACGATGCACAAGCTCTGTTGCTTGTTCAAGGTATAAAGCCATGGTGGGATGTTTCGCTTCATAGAGACCATTGATTTGACATGCAACCAAAATTGAGTCTACGTGTACTTCTAGGTTACAAACCCCGATTTTGTGCGCTAGGCAGAGACCAATGAGGAAAGCTTCATATTCTGCCTCAATGTTAGTGCTTTTGAAATTAAGGCGGATTGCATATGTAAACTCCTGCTTGTCTGGGTTAATGAGGCGAAACCCCATGCCAAAACCATCCTCATTTAAGGCTCCATCAGTGTACAAAGACCAAACATCGGAGGTGGGTGGGGCGGGAGTTAGCTCTTGTTCAGCTTCACATTCATTGATTCTTTTTGTAGGAACCTCTGTGATAAAATCGGCGAGAATCTGTCCTTTTATGGTAGGCCTCGACTTGTAGAATAGGTGTGTTCCCCTAGTTCAATAGCTCATCATGCGAGGCGGCTTGATAATTCTGGTTTGCTCAGGATATGGCTAATCTTGTAGTCTGTGAGAACATTAATTAGATGCCCGTGGAATTAACAAGGCAAGAACTTAGATGCGAGCACAATCTTTTCCATTATGGAATAGCAAGTTTCTGGATCAGTAAGTACTCGATTAACATAGTAGATATGTAATAGCTCAGCATAACCGCACCATGATATTGTCCGCTTTGGCAGCCAGCACGCCCTCAGCGTACGCCCCTCATGGTTTCCAAAATGCTTCATGATGGTGAAGGTATCCAGCCCCTTATATGGAAGCCTTTGTTCCCCTTCACAACCGATGTGGGATATCACAATCCACCCCCCTTAAGGGGTCCAGCATCCTCGCAGGACCTGGCACGACCGGTCTGGCCCTGGCTCTGATACCATCTGTAACAGCCCAGCGTAACAGCACCATGATCTTGTCCGCTTTGGCAGCCAGCATGCCCTCAGCGTCTGCCCCTCACGGTTTTTAAAATGCGTCATGATGGTGAAGGTATCCAGCCCCTTATATGGAAGCCTTTGTTCCCTTTCACAACCTATGTGGGATATCACAAGATAGGCGTTTGAACTCCTTCATGTCCACAAGAAGTACTACACCTACCACTTTGTCAGATGTGGATAGGTACAATGTTAATGGCTCCTTCTCGCACGGCGTGCAAAGGTTTGGGAGTTTCATCAAACGTTGCTTCATCTCCTTGAATACATGCTCTACATCTTGTGTCCACTTAAATTGCTTGTTCTTGAGATAGATGCGAAGTGTCCTGATGAATGGGAATGATCTGGAGGCATGATTCGTGAGGCATCCATTTAGGGTAACTAGACGTCCCGCAAGGGTTTGGACCTCTTTGATTGTGGATGGAGAAGGCATGCGCTCAATTTCTTGAACTTTCTCTATGTTTACACGGAATCCGTATTTGGCGACGATGAATCCCAAGAATTTGCCTTCTTCCACTCCAAAGGAACATTTACCCGGATTGAGCTTCATGCGGATGCTTCGAAGGGTCTCGAAGGTCTGCTCAATGTATTTGAGAATAAGATCCTCCTCCATGCTCATGATGAGAAGGTCGTCGACATAAATTTCCACATTTTTTCCAATGTAATCGGCAAAAGTCTTGTCCATCAATCCCTGATATGTTGCTACCGCATTCTACAGGCCAAATGACATTTTTGTGTAACAAAAGATGCCCATTTCGGTATGGAATGTGGTTTTATCTTCATCTTCAAAGGTCATTTGAACCTGGTGGTAGCCCTTGTAGCAATCCACAAAATATTTCCATCGAAAAGGTGCGAGTGAGTCCACCTTTTTTTTGTCTATCTCCCAGAGCGAGTAGCAATCCTAGGGGCAAGCTTTGTTTAGATCTTTGTAATCAACACACATACGCCAACCCCCTGTTGCCTTAGGAACCATTACGGGGTTTGCAACCCGTATTTGGTACCTGAATTCGCGGAGTATGTCCACTTTGAGAAGGTTAGTAACTTGCTCGTTTATTGCTCTGGTTATTTTCCGTGCACAAGCGACGTGCGTGTTTTATTGTGTTGTTCTAGTTAATTTAATAACTCTAAGCACGATTAGGGGGGTTAATTTAATAATTTTCAAAACACAATTATCTAGTTTTAAATATACAAGAAATGATTATTACTTATACTAAACACACACAATAGGCTAGTATATCTATCGTTTCTAGTAAAGTTTATGTAAGAACTAAATATCGAACCCAAATGATACGACCTTTATTAGTTAACTTTAAATTACAACTAGTTTAATTAGTTATCTTTTGTTATTTTTATATTAAAACCAGAGAATAAAAGCAAGTAATAGATGATTAGTAGAGAATATCAAGAGCACGAAGAGTGTTGTTTTGGATTTCCAAATCCACTTGAGATAAATTATAGTTATTTTATTGACAAGAGGTGAGGTTAATTAACTTAAACACCCGGATCCTAGCTAAAGTTACCAATGAATTTTTATTAGATTTACAAGATGTGAGTTTAATGTTAAAATAGAATTAGAGCTGATTAAAGATAATTCATTGCCCAATCTTAGAGAAAGGTTCTTTTTAAGGAACAATCCCCTAATCTTGGGTTAGTTATATCCAACTACTCTTCTTTCTTTTATATGGTTCCCGTGGCTTGCGACCCTCTATTTGGCATACCTTTCTCTCACTTCAAAGGTAGCAAGGATATATCAAAGTGCTCCCCACGTGTGCTAATGACACTTGTGATTAATTAGGGTGATTGATCTTTATTTAACGGGTGGCGTTATAATAATAAAATATATATATATAAAGACGTATATTATTTTAACATGGGTTTACCAACTCTTGGTCCGCATTAAGTTTAACATATAGACCGAGTTAGACGAGTCACAAGAGCAATTTTGGCTAATCATTGAGGCCTAGCATATAGACCGTGCATGCCAACAACAATATTCTTGATAAACGAGGGTTGATCACAAGATGTGTTTCCACAAATGGGTCAACCACTACTCTAAGATCGGATTTCCCTCATTAGTATATGTGTTATTACACGCCATGAGTGTACTAATAAGCTTCACCTCCCTTGGTTATCAAGAACTCTCACAAGATCAAAGACCAAAACAATCACAAGCTCATTACGAAAGAAGATGAGTAGAAGGAAATATCAAAGACACAACACACCACTTTGCCAAATATTAAACATTTAATTTATACAAAGTTTCATCTTCAACCCAAGCAACACAAGAAGTTTCGCCTATAATGGCCATATCTTGTCCATATATAATGATTATTGAGTGAATCATAATGGATGAAGTATGATAGGATTAAACAACTTTAAGAAGTGTTATTGATTATAACCTCTCTCTCTCTCTCTCTCAATCACTTTCTATTCTCGCGGTAGTTGGTGTTGTTGATCAGTTGACGAGGATCGAAGGGTGGGCTGCGTTTTTCTTTTTTGTAGCTGGTGGTTTGCATTCGGTTCTAGACAGAATTTCTACTTTGCCTATTGTTACGTCTATGTTGGATCTAAGAGTGCGTGTAGTGTGTGTTTTCCTGATAAAAATAGTTGAACAAATTAGAAATTCAATCAAGCAGTTATAAACAAACACATCAATCTAACACAACTGGATTTGGGAATGATTGCAAAATGATTTCAGATTGAATTCAATTAATGTAATACAATCACAAGGTACAAAGTACTCCCCTTCACCAGGTGCGCCCTCTCACTTAGTTCTTATGCAGAAAGGCTTTAAGTGTTAACTATTACAATGAAGAACTATATATAGGAGGAGAGAACTGCTGGTGATGTCACCATGAAAGCGACCTCTAACAACTCATTTAATGATGTAACTGCCAACAGTTAGTAAAACTGCTTGATAGTTACACTTTTACATTGAACTACTGCTTTGAAAGAGAGATAGTGAAAACTGCTGGATTTCATAGAACTGCTGATTGAGAACCAGCACTTCTGGAAATCCAAAACTTTTGGTCTTTGACTTGTTGACTTGATCTTCTAGTATTCAGTCTTAACTTTGGTTGACTTGACCATTTCAAGACCAAGAATAACCTTGATTTCTACTGGGCTTAGACTTTGGACTCCACGCCCATCCACCTAGATTCTAGAGCCATCTTCTCTAAAAATCTGCACATCATTCGAGTCCTTCATTACTTTCCATTTCACAATCTTTGGGTTAGGGAGATTGTGAAGCAAGTCTAAGACTTCAGTGGTAGCCACCGATTTGAAGTGATAGATTTTGTGGATCTTCTTTTGGAGATTCCTCCAATGCAACCGTGTAGGTTCCTACTGCTGGATTGTCAGATCAACAAATTAAGAAAGGACTTCGAAAATCTGTAAGCTAAACACTTGGCAGAGTTAAGAAGATCTGATAAATTTCAAGAAATGTAAAAGAAAATCAAATAAAAAACAAATCTCTTAAAGATGAAAGTTTAACAAAAGATGCAAAAATTTATTTTTATGAACAAGAAAGAAAAACTTTATACAAAAAGATTCATGAAAATGAAATAAATGTTAAAGGTTTTAAACAAGAAAGAGACTTCATAGATTACATTGAAACGGCACCTAAGAAAAAAGGTGAAGGGTTACGTTACACAAAAACTCTTTCTAATAACCCAACTATCTTTGTAAGTGCTTTTAAGACAGTTTATGATAAACAAACTATCTTTATGCATCAGAATCTGATGCAGAATTTAGCATATCAGAGCAATCAGATTTTCGGGCATCATGTTCTGATTCAAACAAAGAGGAAAATTTTAGAGAATGAACTTAGAGCGAAATCATATATCATAAAACGAGATAACACTAAGAATAATAAGCACAAGGATCAAAATGTATTTTCATTAAAGGACAATAAGGAAAACAATCTTGCATCTCAATCCACAATATCAAAAGAAACTGAAAAGATGGATTATCTTGTGTTGAAATTCTCATATTAATTCAACAACACGTGCCAAAGAACAAATTGACTGTCAATGACTTAACATTAGACAACAAGTCTAATTTTAACAACTCATCAGAAGAAGAGTTTGAAAGAATAAAAAATATCAGTTCGTCTGAAGGCATACCCAAGAAAATCTGGGTACCTAATAATTTCTAACCTCTCCATGTTAGGACCATCATGTGCAGTAGATCTGGTACAACAACTCTGGTAGCTCTAAGCACATGACTAGGATACGAGCTTGCTCAACAACTTTAAAGAAAAGTTGGGTAAATTGGTAAATTTTGGAAATGATGAAAAGAAAAGAATATAAGGATATGGTAGTATTGCATCCGGAGCACTAATAATTGAAAAGATAGCACATGTAGAAGGTTTGAAATATAATCTTCTGAGTTGTGGACAATTTTGTGACAAAGGCTTCAAGTTAACACTCTTATCTGATACTGGTTTACTGATTGGATTAGAAGACAACAAAATCTATTTAAGTGGAAAAAGAATCAGAAAATCAATCTACTACTTTGATTTTAATGAAAAGGTTAACATCCTCAACTATGTCTATTTTCAAAAGATAACAAAAGTAGTAGTTGGTTGTGGCATATAAGATTAGCTCATTTAAATTTTAAAACTCTATATCAACTAGCAAACAAGAATTTGGTAAATGGCTTGCCATTTATCTCTTCCAAAAGGATAAACTATGTGAGGCCTGTGAGTTGGGAAAATCTGAAGAAACTGGCACAAAACTATAACAGAATCTTCTATCTCTCAAACACTTGAACTTTTGCACATGGATCCTTGTGGACCTGTGAGTAAAGAAAGTTTTTCAGGTAAGAAATACGCTCTGGTCATTGTTGATGAGTACTCAAGGTACACGTGGGTTGAGTTTTTAAGACAAAAGGGTGAAACCTCAGATCTCCTCATAAATTTTATCAAGAAAATATAAAATCTTTTGAAACTAACTGTTAGAAAGATCAGATCTCATAATGTGACAAAATTTAAAAATGCAAAACTTGGGACATTTCTAATCAACAAAGGAAAATCTCTTAATTTTTCGGCTCCTAGAACCCCTCAACAAAATGGGGTGGTGGAAAAAAGAAACAGAACATTGATAAAAGCAGCTAGAACTATGCTTGCATATGCTAAGTTACCTATCTATTTTTTGGGAAGATGCAATAGCAAATGTATGTTTTACACAAAACAGAACTTTGATTAACAAAAGACATAAAAAACGCCTTACCATATTATAAATAATAGGATACCAAGTATCAAATTTGTAGATACATTTGGTTGTAGGTGTCTTATATTAAATGTTTTTGATAATCTTGAAAAATTTGATAGAAAAGCTGAAAAAAGAATCTTTCTTGGATACTCTCTTACATCAGAAATGTATAGGGTATTTATCTGAACATAAGAACTATAAGAGAAAGTTTATATGTTTCATTTGATGATACATCAGAAACATAAATTTATGATGATATCATAAATTTATCAAATAAGCAAAATCCAGAAGATAATCAACATCTTTGAATGAGTTATATGCAGAATTGCTTGGGTATTATTGGGAGGGTAATTATGGAATATTGACAAAAAACTAGTATGTGGATTCATCAGACTCTCCAGGCATAAGGTTGATTACATGAAGGCACGAAACTAGTATGTGGATTGCGCGCCTGGCCAGTACGCAAGAAGCATATGACATTCGTGAGACCATGATAATCATCACAGGTATGTCCGGTAAAATCAGGAAGTAGGGTGACGTGTGGGTAAAAGGAGTTGTAAGACTCTTAAGAAAATGAAGGTATTCTATAAGAATGAAAGGTTTGAATCCATATGTGAGTACGGATCAAACTTATAAGAATGAAAAAAGTTTGAATCCGTAGTTGATGTACGGATCAAACTTGTAAGAATGAAAAACATGAATGAAAAGCTTGAATCCGCATATGAATACCGATCAAACTTATAAGAATGAATAAGTTTGAATCCGTAGTTGATGTACAGATCAAACTTGTAAGATTGAAAACCATGAATGAAAAGTAGAAATCTGTAAGTAAGTACAAATTAAAAAAAAGGAGAGAATGTGTTTCTCTCCCCAACTAAGGTAAGTATAAGCATTGTGAGTATGCGGTGATAATAGCATTGTCGGGTTAATCATATCGCTTGACTAACGGAATGCATATGTATGTGTAAGTGCATGAATGAACACGTGAGGATTAAGGTATAGCTAATTGATAAAATATAAATAAGAATGCATTAATAGTTTGGCTTTTTGAAAAATCAAACGAAGTTGAGGTTGTTAACTAGAAAGCAAGTAATGGTAAAATAACATGAAACGTTCGGTTTATTAAATAATCAAAACTGTCGAAAGTTGTTGTAGTAAGAAAATATTAGTTGAAAGGAGTATTGAATAAAGTTACGTGATAGACACATTTTAACTTGACTCATGAGAATTGGGGCGAATGAGGGGCTAAGACCCGGGCGAATGGCTTAAGTATTGATGGGAAAGCAAAGTTTTTGCAATAAATGTTAAAATTATGAAATGACGTTTTGTAAGTATGTTCGAACTGAAAGTAAGTACAACGTGTACTTCAATATATATAAATAATAAGTAATAAGTGGCAGCTGACTTTGAAAAGTCAAACTGCAGAAGTTGACAATAATTAACGAATTGTAAGAATAGTACGCAAGAAACAAAATGTGCAATGTAGTATAGCTTGTAAGTGAGAAATTTGTGAAAGAAATATAGGTGAATAAACACCGAATCGAAATGAATATTCGAATAAGAAGTGCTAATAGATAATTTTGTAAATGGGAATGGTAGAATGCTTGAAGTGATGAAACTAGTAGATTTGGTGAAAGGATGCTCGCGAGTGGAGGCTCATCACATGGATGGGTAAGGTCAATCCAGTTATGGAATGGACAAATGAAGGAGCGAGCTGATCAGGGTCGTGGATCGTTGATTTATGCAATAAAATCGAGGTTAGTAAAATGTTTAAATCATGATTGATAAGTATGAATTGGTAGATTGAATACGACCTATGAACTAACTAATGGTAGGATAAGTATGGAATGTTTGACGTTTACCGGTCAACATAAGAAGAAATTTAATCTTAAATTTTTTGCCATTAGGACCTTGAGTGAAAATATTGGGGTATTGGTTGAATTCTTGTATGATGAACTTTTGCAACATACTTACTTAAATAGTATAAGTAGTGCATGAAGAGAGAGCAAATAATAAAGTAGCATGAATGAAATGATTCGAAGTTTAACCTGAAGGTGTGCATAGTAAAAGTAACCGTAGCAAACATAGAATGATGCTCAACACTCGAGTTAAGTACGATTAAGTGAGTATGAAATAGTAGCCTTGTTGCGATAGCGATACTATAACTTAATATTTATGATAAAGACATGACCATATTCTAACTTTTATATGATTATGAAACTAATTAGAAGGCATGTTAAGGATAACATATCAAGAATGATTTATGAGTAAAAGTAGGAGTGATCGCTTCATCATGATTAATAAATGTATGAAAGCGTCTTGCTTAAAACAAGAGGTTGAGACAAAACATATGATTATGTTTGTTCATGAATAAAGCTACTTTGTATAAGATACCAGAGAATTCATACCATAGTATGCATAGTGGATGAAATGAAGGAATGAGCAATCATTAAGTAAAGGTAGTTATATCTAACAGCCCAGCGTACCGCACCATGATATTGTCCGCTTTGGCGGCCAGCATGCCCTCGGCGTCCGCCCCTCACGGTTTTCAAAACGTGTCATGATGGTGAAGGTATCCAGCTCCTTATAAGGAAGCCTTTGTTCCCCTTCACAACCGATGTGGGATGTCACAATCCACCCCCTTAAGGGGTGCAACGTCCTCGCAGGACCTGGCACCACCGGTCCGGCCCTGGCTCTGATACCATCTGTAACAGCCCAACGTACCGCAGCATGATATTGTCCGCTTTGGCGGCCAGCACGCCCTCGGCGTCCGCCCCTCACGGTTTTCAAAACGCGTCATGATGGTGAAGGTATCCAACTCCTTATAAGGAAGCCTTTGTTCCCCTTCACAACCGATGTGGGATGTCACATTATATGATAATAAATTTAGTTCGGAAATCACTTATGTTATGCGTCCGTATTTTTATTCGCTTCCTTGCCTCCTCTTGACCCGCTAGCTCTCCATGCTTGAGTCCATGCTAATATTGTTCATATCCTTTCATGTCACCACATTCATATCATGGTTAGCATATATGCTCATACATACAAACATTCATATCTTTCCATACATACATTATCTGTCTTGCACTAGTCAACTACCGCATACATATGACATACACTAATGGTTGCCTTGTTTCATATTCATGTAACTCAATTATCATCATACACATCCAATAAATCATCTAGTGCATAACACATGACTTCTCTACTCGTAATTGTGCCCGAAAGCCTAACCATGCTTCTCGTGCATTGTTGACTTTATGAAAGTCAAATGTCCTACTTTCATACTTTCAACTTATGAACACACACTCATAATGATATGGCGGACCGTAGTAATAACATCATATGCATTTCATACTCATGTTGTATGGCCCTTATAACTACATGATCACTTAGTCACATATACAATATACACATAATCGATTTTTACACATGTTAATGCTTTCATAATTATACATTTGACAACCACATACAAAGTTAGTCAATTTAACGTAACCATAACATCATTCCTAACCAACAATCAATCAAACACATGGTGAGCATTACACCATTCAAGCACATGGTACAAGCTTCTAATGCATAATCTTGGTCAAATCTTGTAACCAACAAAAAATCCTTCATGTATTCCATTTGAAATACAATCATCATGTTTAGTTTATTACCAATTACATCATATATACATCCTATACATTTTCACCCATTACTTGCATCCAATCTCATCTAGTAATCTCACCTAGACATTTTATCAAACACTTGGTGTGCGTACAAATTTCTAAGCCTAATGTACAAGTATTATGCTCTTCTTCTTCCTTCTTATCAATTTCATTCATCCAAAACAACTAAATATCAAATAAATTCATGTCATGCTCAATTTATCTAATAAGAATTCATCACATACAATATCATAAACCCGAATTGCACAAGGATTGGTCATGGTGATACACCCATGTCACCATCTTCATCATCACCAAGTGGGTTTTATGTCAAAACATCAAATTACTTGAAATTATTCATACCTAAAGTTTTAATTGGTGATTCTAACACACCTTCATACTTCATTTCATACAAACTCAAGAATTTATCCTAAACCCACTTCATACATTATCACCAAATCAAAAACTAGAACTTACTACATGTTGGTTAGGTTGAGATGATAAGGAATCCTCATTCATGCAAAGCTTCATCATCTGATTTGATCTTGATTTGGGGGTATTTGTGATGGATTGAAGCAAGGGAGTTATTGCTTTCCCTCTCTATAAAAACGACATACATACACACACACTAACTAGTGTTTTGAATTTATAAACTTTAATTCAACTTGCTAGATTTGGTCCCTCATGTTTGCCATCTTATTTTTACTTGGTCATAACTTATCTATTTAGTTAACAATAACCCTATCCAAGTTAGCTAGTCTTATTTATTTATTTCATGTCATATCCCAAGAAGCCTTACTAGTTAATTAAGCACTTGGGTTTTTGGGGCGTTACAAGTCTACCCCCTTAAAGGAGGTTTCGTCCCTGAAACCTTTCTCATTTTTATCAAACTATAATGTGATACCCCAGGAAAACGCACAACACGACTAGCTTCTTCGCCAACGATGTGCTAAATTTCGGGACGAAATTTCTTTCAACTTGGGGATGATGTGACAACTCGTAATTTCGAGGTTAGAACCGTTCTTTTTCGTATTTATAAGTCGAGTTTTATACTTATTTTATTTGACGAGTTAATTACACCTGGCTAAAATTCTATTATAAATTCATATTGTGCAAGCGATAAATTAGAAACCAAATCCTTATTCTTTTAAACCGACTCGAACCGTTTGAATCAAAACACATGTTCCGCTTGTCGAATTAACCCACTCGTGTAACCCGATACTTACGACGCCCGAACCGTAACTTCGTTAATACATATTATATTAGTTGAAGCTTAACTACTCACTTATTATTGATTGTTTAAAAAAAATAAAAATAAAATATATGTATAGAGTATAACATAAATCGTTGCCACCCCTCCCCACATGTTTTCCATTCCTTGCGTGACAAAGGTGCAGCCCAAAATCCCCTTCATTTAATTTTTTTTTTGTTTCAGACCACCTTTGTAATCGGCCCACTTAGAGGAAACAACCCTACACCATTTAAACCTTTTTAACTTACGTAGGATTGCATGTTCATCTGTTTTCCCTAGAGCAAACCCTAAAACACTGCTACACAATCCTAACTGCTTTCCTCCTGTTGCTACTTCTTGATCGACATCCATACAAGACCTCCACTCATCGATTCGAGTTTCAAATGGCCCTACACCGCCTCCTAATACCGGTCACCCATCAATCATTGTTTTAGTTTCGTTAATTATTGACTAAACTCGTGTAACATGGCTGCGTTTTCTGTTCTATGATGATACTAGTAGTTCAAATGATTTAGATTATGTATATGTATTGATTAGTTCGATTATGGGTTCGGTTGGTTACTTAGGGTTGGAGATCTTTGATGTTTTAAGTGATGATAATCTGATATAACTAACTTACAACCTGCTGTGAATGTTTGATTGTGTTCTTATAATCGCTAAAACATGTCAAGTGAACTTGAAAACTCGTTTTATATCACCAAGAGCTGAAACAGGAAATCTGTCAAACGAATTCAGCCAACTTCAGTTGGCTGTAAACGGATCGTTACCGATCGAAAAATTGATTTTCTGAAGTCTAAATCATATGTTTACGAAAAACGAATCAAATGGCACTGGAATCATATTTTTTCGGGGTCGTTTACTATTTTTAAAGGTCCATTTTGTACAGCAGCAAAAGCTGCGTTTTTTCTACAGAAAATGTGTGTTATGTTTTTTTATCATAACTTGAAATCTGGTTAGGGCCAGGTCACGAAATTTATACTGTGGACGGCCACTGATGTTGTTGTAATTCTTCAACTGGAATTTCATCAATTGGACTTATGATGAATTTTAAATGAATTTTTCTGTGGGATGCAGTCAGAAAGTGATGAATCTGATTGCAGCCCGGTAAATGATTTTTATAAAATAATTGGTAAAGAATTGGATCCCAAGATTTTTACACAATAATAATTGGATCGTTTTAAACATTCTGTAAAAGTTTGGGAATTTTTGGAACAAGTTAACTATTTTATTAAAATAGCCGAAAACAGCCCAGATTTGGATGTTAAATCTGAAACAATATGAGTAGTGATTTGGGTGTCTAAATGTCAGTTGTGTTATCTGAGAATGATCCAACGTGTTATATGTCAATGAAAGTGTTATGTGAAATATCGTATGCTTCCTTTTGATAGTTATAGATGGAATGTGTATATGGGCGTGAACTGTTAAAGTGAGTGCACGTTATGTGGTAGATGCGTGTAGGAACTACGTGCTTTATTTGAAATCATTAATAAACTAAATGGTAATCATACTACGACGTGATTGACCGAACCTGATTATTAGCTATATTTTAAGAGTTCAACCGAGCAACCAAAGGCGAGTTCACACTTTCTACAAAGCATTGGATTCCCGATGGTTTGGGAACGGGTTAAGGAATAATATTGAAACCTGCGTGTCCTCCTTGGGTAGGATACGTACCTCCATCCTCCTTGGGAAGGATGACAACATTTAAACCTGCGTATTCTCCTTGGGTAGAATTCGTACCTCCATCCTCCTTGGGAAGGATGACAACATAGAACTTACTAGACAAAACTCTATCATGAAGTCCCTCATTTTTATATCGACTTAATCGTCGGGCCATTGGCGAACGGGTCATTAGTTAAATAGCGCTATTAGGTCTGACAAGCATCACACCATGCCGCAGAGGACGGGAGTGGACTAATGTACTCGGGAACTTAGTCAATGATGATAGACATTGACGCAGGGCACATAAACATGACTCCAGTCAGTAGTCGATATGGTAACGGGTCTAGTGGTTTACAACATGGGGTAGCCCCCACGGTATATGGTTTGGGAAACAAGGAATTGGGTAACTTATGGTTTTCGAAACATCTTATGGTTTTTGGAACAACTTTAAAACAGACAACCAACTGTGAACTCGCTCAACATTTTTGTTGATGTTACTACATGCTTTGCAGGTCGTTAGGTACTTAGCTGGAGCTTGCATAGCGAAGGAGTCGTTGTGGAACATGGACCGTTGTGTGTTCATGATAAACTAATGAACTTTAAATTTATAATTTTGGGTATTGAACTTAATGCTTCCGCTGATAACTTAGACTTTGTTAAGTTATTTTGACACCAATTATATTGTTTGGTTTGGATTTTATTTATTTATGTATATTGTTCAATATGATTGGTGGATTGATCCTGGTCAGTCACGCTCCCTGCGGTGATACTCCACTTGTGGATTTTGGGGGTGTGACAGATTGGTATCAGAGCCATTGGTTATAGTGAACTTGGTTTTAAAAAGGGAAAAATCTTTTTGACAAAAACCAAACTGTAACCTGTTTAGTGCTCAACGATCCACAATGACACTTCGTTCCACGTGTAAGACTCAACATTATAGGTGGTATGATTTATGTTATTTCTGCCTACTTGATAGTTTGCCTATGCATTATGTGTTGCTTATGGTATGCCTTCTTAGTGTAGTAGCATGCTGCCTGTTAGCCCTAATGTGCTCTCTTTGACAGTCAACTATTTACATGAAACCCTACATACGTACCCCCCCCCTTTCTCGTTGTTCTTTTCACATTCCTATGTTACCGTTCTGACTTGTGTTTTATGACTGTGAAGATCATGAGTGGACGCATCAACTTAACTCAGGCTCAACTGACGACCCTAATCAATGAACGGGATGCTGATGCTTTAGCAGCAGCCCAACAAGGAGGTCAACACGCTCAACCTCGAGCATGCACCTTTAAGACTTTCATGGATTGCCGACCCAGTACTTTCAGCGGCACAGAAGGAGTTGTGGGCCTGCTGCATTGGTTTGAGAAGATTGAATTTGTCTTTGAGATGTGTGAATGCCCTGTAGCCAGCAGGGTGAAGTTTGCTACTGGAACCCTCGAAGGTGGTGCGCTCTCTTGGTGGAACGCACAGGTGCAGATGCTAAGGTTGGCAACTGCTAATGCCACCCCATGGAACGATTTTAAGGAGCTAATCAAAGAAGAGTATTTCCATCAGGACGATATTCACAGGCTTGAGGTGGAGTTCTACGACCTCAAGATGGTAGGGTCAAAAATTGAGGCCAACACGAAACCCTCGAATGAATTGGCTGCTCTATGTCCCAATATGGCGAATCCTCCTTACAAGCGTATTGAGCTTTATCTCAAGGGTTTGGTACCATAAATCCAGAACATGATAACTGCGGCAAACCTCCCCACAATCTAGCAGATCATACGACTGTCTCACCGATCAGGTAGAGTAGAACAAGCTACCTAAGCGGATTAGTGCTACTACTTCTGGTGCTCCAGGTGACAACAAGCGTAAGTGGGATGGAAATTCTAGCAAGGGTTCAGGCTCTTCTCAGCCTCAGTCTCAGCAGCGAAAGACCGATGACTACAAAAGCCCCAATCAGCAGCCTGCTGGTAATCAAAGTCAGGGTGGGTACAAAGGGAATCACCCTAAGTGCAATTACTTTAACTTCCACCACAGCGGGCCGTGCAGCAAGGGTCCCAATCACATATGCAACAAACCTGGTCACATAGCAAAGGATTGCAGGAGTTAGTATCCTGCAAATCAGAACCAACCACAGCAACAACCGGCCCCATAGAACCAGCAGCAGCAGCCACAGGGTAACAACAAGGGGTGCTTCTAGTGCGGAGCAGAGGGCCACTTTAAAAGAAACTGCCCACAGCTGAACCAGAATCGCAACAACAACAATCAAGGCAACGGGAACAACAATGACAACAACAATGCTAATGGGCGCGTGTTTGTGATTGGGCAAGGCGAAACAAGGAACGACCCCAACGTAGTGATGGGTAAGTTCCTTCTAGACGACTATTTTTTTTCAGTTTTATTTGATTCGGGGGCCGATACCAGTTATGTGTCCTTAAGGGTTAGTCAAATGCCTAAGCGTACCCCGACCCCTCTGAACACTAAGCACGTCGTAGAACTAGCTAACGGTAAAAACCTTGAGGCCACAAACATTGTTAGGGGTTGCAATCTCACTCTAGCCGGTCAGACTTTCTCTATCGATCTCATCCCCACCGTTCTCGGTAGTTTCGACGTGGTTATGGGGATGGACTGGTTATCCCAACATTGAACGGAGATACTATGTAAGGAAAAGATTGTCTGCATCCCTCATCCTGACATCGAACCTCTCACCATCCAGGGTGACAAGAATGGTGTTGTCGTGGGCATCATCTCGTTCCTCAAGGCCCAGAATTGTCTGCGAAAGGGCCACCCTGCTATTCTGGCCCTAGTTACTGATACATCATCGAAAGAGAAGAAGATAGAAGATATCCCAATCGTACGTGACTTTCCTGAGGTGCTTCCTGAGGAATTACCTGGTCTACCACCTCATCACCAGGTCGAGTTTCAAATCGAGCTAACTCCTGGAGCAGCACCTATAGCTCGAGCACCCTACCGTTTAGCTCCGTCTGAATTGGAAGAGTTGTCTATGCAATTACAGGAACTTTTGGACAAAGGTTTCATTCGTCCTAGTTCCTCGCCCTCGGGAGCTCCAGTCCTATTTGTTAAGAAGAAGGACGGTACCTTTCGAATGTGCATAGACTACCGCGAACTCAACAAGGTGACCGTGAAGAATCGTTATCCTTTTCCGCGTATCGAGGACTTGTTCGACCAGCTGCAAGGGTCGACCTTCTATTCTAAGATAGATCTGAGATCGGGCTACCATCAGTTGAGAGTCCAAGATGAGGACATTTCCAAGACCGCATTCAGGACTCGTTAAGGACACTACGAGTTCCCGGTTATGCCTTTCGGATTGACAAACGCACCTGCGGTTTTCATGGACCTCATGAACCGAGTGTGCAAACCATACTTGGATAAGTTCATCATTGTTTTCATTGACGACATCTTGATCTATTCCAAAAGTCAGGAGGAGCATAAGCACCATCTGCGGCTTATCCTGGAACTTCTTCGATCTGAACAGCTCTACGCTAAGTTTTTGAAGTGCGACTTTTGGCTTCATGAAGTCCACTTCCTAGGCCACATAGTCAATAAAGATGGGATTTACATTGATCCATCCAAGATTGACTCGATCAAGAACTGGCCTGCACCCCGTACTCCAACTGAAATCCGTCAATTCTTGGGCTTGGCGGGTTACTACCGAAGTTTTATTCAAGATTTTTCGAAGATTGCGCAGCGTCTCACTACCTTAACGCAGAAGGGTGTCACCTACCGATGGGGTGATGCTCAGGAATCCACGTTTCAACTATTGAAGGAGAAACTTTGCAGCGCCCCCATCCTTTCGTTACCTGGAGGCACAGAAGACTTCGTGGTTTATTGTGACGCGTCAATCCAAGGGCTTGGTTGTGTGTTGATGCAACGTGAAAAGGTCATTGCTTACGCATCACGCCAGCTCAAGGTCCACGAAAAGAACTACACTACCCACGATTTGAAGTTAGGAGCAGTAGTGTTTGCACTCAAGATATGGACAAATTACCTGTACGTGTCACACCCCGATATTTCCACATATTACCGGTGGGCCTGGTGGGTAGTATCGTGACGTAGTTGATATCATCATAGTCAAATAATCACAGTTCAATGCACAGCGGAAGTCTAAAGTAATAATAATACAAACCGATTCGAAAGTATAATAAAACATTACACAACGGTTGTATATGGATCCACAGGCGGATCTTAAAACAGAAATATAAACATTGTTCGACAGACTTTAGACGTTTAGAACTTGCAAGATTCCTTATTAACGCCCCGAGCTCCCAGCCAATTTACGTACAGTACCTGTCACTTAATCTTTTTGGAAAATACGTCAGTTTACACTGGTAAATACAATTAACTGACTCTTTTGAAAATATTTATGAAAATTGATTTAAATGCACAAGGCACAAATATTCTTTTATAACTTGGGACAATTATATTAATAACAATCTTGTATCAGATTTACATGTTTGTCCAACATTTAGGGCCGGTGTTAAATAAACCGAACAAGATTAATCGACACACCACAAATATAAACTCACAAGAAGTTTCCTCACGAGTGAGTATATCTTTTACATACGCAACAGACAGGTGTATGCCTACACCCCGTGCTTAAGTTGTGGCCATTTACGCTTTTTAAATGAGCCAAGGATATCCAGGACACGGTCATTAACCCCCAATGTTATATGTTATCAAGCAATACTGATTAAAACGGGATTATGCAATTTAACCATCTCCGATTAAAAGGTTTCTACACCCGACCAAGCGGTAATAATTTACCGTATCCCAAGCCCGTATAAGGGAAAATAAGTTAAAAGTATTTACCTGAACTAAAATGTAAATTATACCCAACCGTATATTCTAATCAGCAAGTGCAAGTACTTCTACTGGGGCTCTCTATCTGGAACGAAGGTTTTATTAACCTATTAGATTCCTAACGGGTCTTATTTAAGTTGTAACGTAGACCGGTTAGTTCTAAGGAAAGGTTTACGGTTCAAAACGCAAGATTAAGTGAAGACCAGATTAGAATGTGATTTAGACCCGACAAGTAAGAAGACTTGTATATAATGGGTAAACTAAACACATTCTGGATTTTGAAGTAAAAACGATAAGGTTTGACCCGTTTCTGTTAATTTATGCAAACTAGTTACATAAACCATACCGAACACGTATATGCATAACGGGTAACCAAATGAGTCATGTACAAGTTCCACAAGTTAATATGCTTTAAATATGTTGTGATATCAGTAGGATATCTTCCATTATGCCCAAAACGAATTTAAAACCAATTTAAGCCCCCGTAAGGGTATTTTGGTCATTTTAAAGTATATAAAAGAGGTTAAATAGCATACTGAGGTTCTGGTCTAAATTATACAGTAAAAGTATTAATTTTATCAAGTTACATCAGCAAGATATCATACATATGTGTGTTTAATCATTTATGGCCAAACTATGCACCGTAGGGGCATTTTGGTCATTTCACATATGTTTTAAGGTCAAGTTTGGAAATCTGAGTTCAAGACTTATATTTACTGTTACAGTATAAAAATTTAGTTTTAAAATCAGTAGGTAACAAGTCTTAAGCGTTAAATATGGTTTTAAACCATACTATGTGCTTAGTAAGCGTAAAAGTCGGTATTTGACGATATTCGGGTTGTTTAAGGAAATCTGAGGTTTTGATCAGTCTCAACTTGTTTAAAATAATTTATTTAGTGTATCAAATCAGTAGAAAAAGGTTTGACTTGCAAATGATGCATAAAAACTAATTTTATTAATGAAAAGGGCATTATCGTCAATTACCGAGTTCATGCAAGAACTCTATGTTATGTTTAGTGTAAAATTTAACAAAAATTTCCAAAAATTCCAAAATATTATATTATAACAGTGGTTAGAAATTTTGGTGCCAAAAATTGGGTTTAAATATGATTTATGCCAAAAACGCTATTTAATTAATAAAAAGCTTTCGTTTTACGATATCGTGCATAATTCTCATTTCAGACCATAAACTGATGTCAAATTTTTAGGACATACTTAAATATTAGTAATAAAGGTTTTTGTCCTCTCACATTTTCAAAAATATCGTTTTAATGGTAAAAGGGCATAATGGTCAACTTTTAAGCATTTAACGGAAACATGCAATGAACTAGGATTTCTATGGAACCATGTTGTATAACCTCAAAGGGTTATACTAACATACAATACGGTCCTAAAGGAACCCTAAGGCATAACTAAACTAAGCTAAATCGGGTCAGAACTGAAAGTCAAAGCAAAAGTCAACTTTTGCGACTTTCGGCTGCGAACCGAGCCTAAATTCAGAATTGTCGGGTTGAACATGCCTAGACATGTTCAATTAATATTTACCAAGTTATTAAAGTGACAAAACTGATTTTATTGCTTCTACATCATTAGTTATGAATTTTATTTAAAACCCGACTCTTTTGACTTTTATTTTAATTACTTTGACCCGACAATTAACTAAGCAAACGTGATAATTAGGAGGTGCCCTTTATGAGGGTTTAACACCTATCTAATTACGATCATGTAGCCATGTTCGTTGCGAACCATGGCTTGACTATACAAGGTCTAACTAAAGGTCAAAGCGTTTATCGCAAACGCTTGACTTTTCGGCTTTAAAAGCCAAATAAAATAACCAAGCACGAAAGGAACGCTTACAAGTGGTCCTTAGGACTGAAAAGAACTCAAAAGGAGGTTCCAAATGATCAGGATCCTCAGATTTGAGATAGGGAGCAAGAACTCAAGAAAATGGTGTGAATTTCAAATGAAGTTCCACCTCTATTTATAGTTTTTGAGACGGAAGAGGATCATGACAAGTGTTGGAATGAATTGTGGGATGATTACAGGTGTAATACCAGATTTTAATACCATCTAAGTACCCCTAGAATCAAAATATGTGTGAATGGGTTTTATATAAGTGGTTTTCAGCAAGAAAAATCAGAAAATAAAAAAAATATGCAGATCATGGGCTCTGGCGGCCCGCGTACGCCACCAGCCCATCTTACGCGGCCCGCGACTTGCATCGGCCCAACACAGAAAGTTTGCTACATTTGCAGCTTTAGTCCCTGAACGTTTCAATTGATTTATACTATCTAAAATGGCACATCTGGTCCCTTAAACTTCTAACTCAGCTGAATTAAAGTTTAAAAACAACTTTCAAAGGTTGACAGGAACAATCCCTCACATCTTTACTTGTTGTTAACTTTCAAACCTTACATTATTAACACAATATTTTCTATTTTATTATGTTATGTTAATGCGAGGTACAAAGACCACTAGTAAACATTCTTAGGCATCCCGGGAGTTCGACCGAGCATTGCGAAGTCCTTGGTTTGTTTAAAAGATCCTCTAAGGTGTAGTTTTGCTTAACGTCGCTTTTAGTCCCTTAATCGCACAAAGTAGCGCGAAATGTTGTTTAATGATATCCAAGCCTTTTGTGGACCATATTGAGTATTCCCGAGCATATACTTAATTATTACGACACTCTCGTTCACTTAAATGGTCACCAAAGGCGTAGATTTAAAAGTTGACGCTTTTGGTCCCTCTAATGCGCAAACTTGCGCGTATTATTGTTTAATAGCACCATAGCCCTATGTATTCCATATTAGGCATTCTTGAAAGTATAAATGCACTTCATAATGCCTCGGGTTCGTTAAAAGGTCATTCAGAGGTATAATTAAACATATTGACGCTTTTAACCCCTTAAACTTGCAAAGTTGCGCGTATCGTCACTTATAGGCATAAAAGCCTTAGATGGCCAATATTTGGCATTCCCGAGAGTATAATCAAACATCATGAAGCTCCCGGTTTGTTAAAAGGTCACTCAGAGGTAAGAATTAACATGTTGACGCTTTTAACCCTTCGTCGCGCAAACTTTCAATTAATTACGCAACAGGCTACTCTCGATCAACAAGTGGCTCATATGTGTATAGGAACACCGTGTAACGTTATTCAGAGGCTTATATTAAGCACGTTGACACTTTTAGTCCTTTCGCATTCAAAGTTTTTGATTTTTCGCAAAAATAGTCCCTCCAATTCAACGTTTGACTTTATTAGGGTTTAGTACACGTGTCAACATCTCACTGGACGTGATTTTACGAGGTGTTACAGTACGGTACCAAATGGACCATTTACATCGATCATAGGAGTCTCCAGCACATCTTTGATCAGAAGGAGTTGAACATGCGACAGCGTCGGTGGGTCAAACTTCTGAATGATTATGAGTGCACGATCAAGTACCATCTAGGCAAAGCCAATGTTGTGGCTGACGCCCTCAGTCGTAAGGAAACCAAACCAAAGCGTGTACGTGCGTTACAGCTTACCATTCACTCCAGTCTTCCTAGCCTAATTCGCGACGCTTAGGTTGAAGCACTAAAGGAAGAGAACCTCAAAGCTGAGTCCCTGCGGGGCATGGAAAAGAAACTCAAAAGCAAGGAAGACAACACTTACTATTTCATGGAACGTGTCTGGGTTCCATTCTTTGGAAACTTATGAGAGCTTTTGATGGACGAAGCACATAAGTCTCGCTACTCGGTGCATCCTGGTTCTGACAAGATGTACCAAGACCTTAAAACCCTGTACTGGTGGCCCCACACGAAAGCTAACATAGCGACCTATGTTAGTAAATTCTTGACATGCGCCAGATTTAAGATTGAATACCAGAAGCCATCAGGACTACTCCAGCAACCCGAGATCCCAACATGGAAAAGGGAGCAAATTTCCATGGATTTCGTCACTGGTTTGCCTAGATCTCAGCGGGGAAATGACACCAACTGGGTGATCATGGATCGACTAACTAAGTCTTCACACTTTCTGGTAATCAAGGAAACTAACAAGTTTTCTACGCTCGTAGACATCTATCTGAAGGAAGTAGTCTCTAGGCACGGAGTGCCAACTTCTATTATCTCTGATCGAGACTCACGCTTTACATCTGAGTTGTGGCAGGCGATGCATAAATCTTTCGGCTCACGCCTAGACATAAGCATAGCATATCACCCTCAGACGGATGGGCAAACTGAACGCACCATCCAGACACTAGAAGACATGCTTCGAGCGTGTGTTATCGATTTTGGAAAGGCTGGGAAAGACACCTACCTTTAGTAGAGTTCTCATGCAATAACAGGTACCACACCAACATCAAAACTACTCCATTCGAGGCCTTGTATGGGCGGAAATGCCGATCACCTCTATGCTGGGCGGAATTTGGTGATAGCGAAATCACTGGCCCAGAACTCGTTGTCAACACAACGGAGAAGATTGCTCAAATCAGACAAAGAATGGCGGCAGCTCGTGACCGTCAGAAAAGTTACACGGATACGCGTAGGAAGCCTCTCGAGTTCCAGGTTGCGGATTGAGTGCTACTCAAAGTCTCACCATGGAAGGGTGTGGTCCGTTTTGGCAAACGGGGCAAACTTAATCCGTGATATGTCGGACCTTTTGAAATCACTGAGAAAATCGGCAAGGTGACTTACAGACAGAATTTGCCCGAAGAACTCAGTGGTGTTCACAACGTTTTCCACGTGTTAAATCTGAAGAAATGCTTATCAGACGAGACCCTCATCATTCCTTTCAAGGAACTCACTATCGATGACCAGTTGCGCTTCGTCGAGGAACCGGTGGAAATTATGGACCGGGAAATCAAGACTCTCAAACGTACTAAAATACCTATTGTCCGAGTTCGTTGGAACTCTCGTCGGGGCCCATAGTTCACTTGGGAACTGGAGGACCAGATGAAACGCAAGTACCCCCAGTTATTCAAGAAAGGTGAGTCCAGTAAAGTACAGAAGCTATTTCAGAATTTCGGGACGAAATTCAAAACCAACGGGGGGATGATGTGATACCCCAGGAAAACGCACAACACGGCTAGCTTCTCCGGAAAGGATGTGCTAAATTTCGGGAAGAAATTTCTTTCAACTTGGGGATGATGTGACAAATCGTAATTTCGAGGTTAGAACCGTTCTTTTTCGTATTTATAAGTCGAGTTTTATACTTATATTATTTGACGAGTTAATTATACCTGGCTAAAATTCTATTATAAATTCATATTGTGCAAGTGATAAATTAGAAACCAAATCCTTATTCTTTTAAACTGACTCGAACCGTTTGAATCGAAACACATGTTCCGCTTGTCGAATTAACCCACTCGTGTAACCCGATACTTACGACACGCCCGAACCGTAACTTGATTAATACATATTATATTAGTTGAAGCTTAACTACTCACTTATTATTGATTGTTCAAAAAAATAAAAAATATATATGTATAGAGTATAACATAAATCGTTGCCACCCCTCCCCACATGTTTTCCATTCCTTGCGTGACAAAGGTGCAGCCCAAAATCCCCTTCATTTAATTCTTTTTTTTTTTTGTTTCAGCCCACCTTTGTAGTCGGCCCACTTAGAGGAAACAACCCTACACCATTTAAACCTTTTTAACTTACGTAGGATTGCATGTTCATCTGTTTTCCCTAGAGCAAACCCTAAAACACTGCTACACAATCCTAACTGCTTTCCTCTTGCTGCTACTTCTTGATCGACATCCATACAAGACCTCCACTCATCGATTCGAGTTTCAAATGGCCCTACACCGCCTCCTAATACTGGTAACCCATCAATCATTGTTTTAGTTTCGTTAATTATTGATTAAACTCGTGTAACATGGCTGCGTTTTCTGTTCTATGATGATACTAGTAGTTCGAATGGTTTAGATTATGTATATGTATTGATTAGTTCGATTATGGGTTCAATTGGTTACTTAGGGTTGTAGATCTTTGATGTTTTAAGTGATGATAATCTGATATAACTAACTTACAACCTGCTGTGAATGTTTGATTGTGTTCTTATAATCGCTAAAACATGTCAAGTGAACTCGAAAACTTGTTTTATATCACCAAGAGCTGAAACAGGAAATCTGTCAAACGAATTCAGCCAACTTCAGTTGGCTGTAAACAGATCGTTACAGATCGAAAAATTGATTTTCTAAAGTCTAAATCATATGTTTTCTAAAAACGAATCAAATGGCACTGGAATCATATTTTTTCGGGGTCGTTTACTATTTTTAAAGGTCCGTTTTGTACAGCAGCAAAAGTTGCGTTTTTTTCTACAGAAAATGTGTGTTATGTTTTTCATCATAACTTGATATCTGGTTACTGATGTGCGGTAAGTGTTGTATATATTAGGTGTATATTTTAAGCCCATTTTAACACTTATTTTAGCCAAGTTTTAAATTTATAAAACACGATATTTCACTAACACTAAACACACATATGGGCAAGTGTACCCATCGTTGAGTGTAGTATAGCGTTGGTAAGATACCGAGGTCGTCCAAGGACACAAGAGCTTTTAGTACCGGTTTATCCTCAACGTCTAACCAAAATAAAAGTTTAGAAAATTGTTTTAAACTAAGAAAATTAAAAGCTAACTAAAATGCTGAAAATAAAAATAAAAGAAAAACAGATAGACAAGATGAATCACTTGGTTCCGACTCGTATCTAGTATAACCTTTGATTATTTCCGCACTTTTGCACATAATTAAGAGATTATCTTAGTTATTGTAGTAGGCCCCTCTTTTGAAGGTGACGTTACCCTCACCCCAGTAGTTTGAGTCAGCAGGGATACAATCCTAAAGGGGTGGATTATTGGAAGATAATGAATTAAGTTATTAATGCAGTATTGTGGTAGGCCCCGCTTTTGGCGGTGACGTTACCCTCGGCTAAGTAGTCTGAGTCAGCAGGGATACAGTCCTAAATAGCCGGGTTATAGTATTAATAGTAGTTAACTTATGAGGGGATCAAAGAGTTTGGACCCCCGCCATCCAATACCGTGAAGTATTGAAGGAGGTCCTACTAAATTTGACCCAGGTCCATTGCAGGACCTCTAAACGCTGAACAATGGCAAGACCTTTACCAAACCGTTCCCTTAACCCCCTACCAGGTAGCCAACATACCTCCATATAGACCGTGGCGATATGAATGGTGAAAATCCTTTATTTTATATAGACAGTAAAATAATGCCAAGACACCACGGACAAACGATAAGGAAAGATCACCTTCAACATAAGTAACTAGTTATTAAAGTCATTAATACAAAACCAAATAAAAAGTGCAAAAGATTAGAAATAAAAAGTATTATACTAGACACTTTGTCTTCACCAAGTGATGTAAGAGACTTAGGCAAACATGGCCTTGATTGTCAAGAACTCTTACGATCAATCTTGGATCCCGAGACGACTCACACACTCTACGATGGACAATGGATGATGGTGGTGGATGATGGTGTTGTGATGGTGGTGGGTGGTGGATGAAGTGTGAGAGAGGTGGTGTGCCAAGGGATGAGATGAAATGGATCCAAGCACTCCTATTTGTAGGCTGAAAAGAGTGCTGGACACGGCCCCGTGTCCGCTGGGCACGGCCCCGTGTCCGTCTGACAATCTCTCTCTTCATTAATTGTAATTCGCAATTACAATAAATGCGCCTGCTGTACTTTCGACACGCCCCCGTGTCTGCTGAGCACGGCCCCGTGATGGGCAATAGAAGCTTCTATGGATTTGTCTTTTCTGCTGCTTCTTGGGCACCGCCCCGTGTTGGCTGAGCACGGGGCGTGTTCAGCCTTCTGTCTTCTCCTTTTTGCTTTGGAAGGTGCCGTTGAGGGGTCGGGCAGTCCACTAATGTTCCTTTCCTTGTATTTATGTTGGATTTAGCTGTCTTTTTGCTTCTTTTGCGTTTTTGAGCTCATTTAATCCTGAAAATACAAAAGGAAGACAAAAACACTCTTTTTCCAATATTAGTACTTAAAAAGGGTTAGTTTTATGCCTCATTTGATGTAATTTATATGTTGCATTTTACACACATCAAATACCCCCACACTTGAACTTTTGCTTGTCCTCAAGCAAAACTCTTTAATATGTGGCTTACACTCCCAAATGGAATAGGTAGAAGAGAAGGTTTTGGGCTTGTCGTAGAGTGTCGGGATTTCCAAGATCTTTTTGGATTTTATTTTTATTTATTTACACTCCTATTCGTAATGATTTATTTAGAACTTTTCATAAAAGAAATTACTTATTTGGGCATAACATGCCTTTTTAAAATTCTATTTATATACAAGTTCACATACCTCACGGGGAAATCACTCACACTCGGCCGAAGGTGTATTTTTAGTGAATCACTCGAGAGCGGCATGGAACTTATTCCTACCATAGGCTTGCCAAGAAATCAATCCTCCTCCTTTTTAACTTTTATACCTTTGTAGATATCAAGAGGACTTTGTGGGTTAAGGGTTAGGCTAGGGTTAAAGGTAGGTGGTTGGGTTAGTGGTTAGTAGAAAAAGGGCTAAAAGCGTAACAAGTGTCGGTTTTCGTATTTTTTTGCAATTTTTTTATTTTGATGAAGCTTTTATTCAAACTAAGTTATTTTTTATTAACTTGTTTGTTTATTTTCTTTTTGCTTCATCATTTTTTTTTTTTTTTTGCGAAGAACCGAATTTGTTACTAAAATAAAGGGTTAAAAATGAAAAAGGTTTTGGTGGGTAAAAGGGTTTTTGTTTGGGTGATGAAACGAAAAGGTTTAGGCTCAAAGGGGCTAACTAGGGGGATTTTTGGGTAGGTGGTAAAAGAAAAAGAAAAATAATGGTGTAGAAGATAAAAAGGGTTAGTCCTAATGCCTCCATCATTTACTTACTCGGGTTTAAGTTGATAAGGACCGGGAATGTATTGTCATGGCAAGTTCTAGAGTCGTAAGAACCAAGCGGCTATTCACACAAGAAATGAAAAATGAGCATTTAGTCAATTGATACGTAATTGTGTGCTCAATAAAGGCTCAAAACTCACTTTTGTGGGAATGGGTTTTTATGTGATCAAGTATATATAATCAAATTTTAAATAAGTTTGTCATGCCTTTTCATAATTTTCTTATGTTGGTTCTTTTTATCACTACGCTATCGGTTGTAAATTTGTAAAAATATAACCTTTTTGAGAACTTGAATTTCCCGAGTTAAACCTAGACAAGTAAAAAAAATGAAATTTTTGAAAAAATTTGGGGTGATTAGCGGTTCCAATAGAGTTTTGTGTAAGGCTTGTATTTAGGACTTGCAAAATTCAAGGTTTTAGCATCCACCCCACACTTAAATTACACATTGTCCTCAATGTGTCCTAAAAATAAATTTTTAGGTTGATTAGATGTGTAAAATAATCTTTAAAAAGCAAAAATTTGTGTTACTGGGCACTGAACACGGCACCGTGTTGTCCGGGCACGGCCCCGTGTTCAAGTGCCAGTAATAGAATTAAAACAAGAGAAACAGAAGTCTGGACACGGGGGCGTGTTGGGTGAACACGGCCCGTGTCCAGGTACCTGTACTGGGCGTTTTTCTGCAGGTGGTTCGGCACGGGGCCGTGTTGGTTGAGCACGGCCCGTGTTGAACTTTCTGGAATGGAGAGAATTGTCGGGTTGCCTTGTTCTTGTGCATGGGATCCTTTTTCTCGTTCCCCTTTTCATCCTTTACCACCATGAGTGTATTTTATTTCTGAAAATTAAAACTAACTAGAAAGCATAAAAATTAATCTAAATTAAACTAAGGATAGTTCCGTGGAATGCCTCCATGGTGCGCCACGTTTATAAGGGTCCTTGGCTAGACCCAAAGCCTGGTCATATGTTACCCAAGTGGGATGTGTTGCATCCCATGTTACACCGTCGGAGAGCGTCATCCAAGCTTGAGTCTATGACCTTCATGTAGTTGACCGGATCTTCTTCCTCTACTCGCTTTCCACATTCAAATTTCACTTCCTCATCCCCAAACTTCAATGTTAGAGTTCCGTCATTCATATCCACCAATGTTTGGGCGGTGGCTAGGAATGGCCTCCCGAGGATGAGAGGGACCTCGGTGTCTTCTTCCATGTCTAGAATGACAAAGTCGGTTGGAAAGACGAATTTGTCAACCTTGACTAGCAGATTTTCGGCGACACCTTGTGGGAATTTGACGGATCTGTCGGCGAGTTGTATGCTCATCTTTGTAGGGCTTGTTGTTCCTAGGCCGAGTCGCTTGAACATTGATGTGGGCATGAGGTTGATGCTAGCTCCAAGATCGGCTAAAGCATTTCGGACGGGGGACTTCCCAATCGAACAAGGGATTGTGAAGCTCCCGGGGTCGATTTTCTTTTGTGGAAGTTTGTTGAGTACTAGAGCAGAGCATTCTTCGCCTAAGTTAACTAATTGCAATGATTCAATTTTCCTTTTGTGAGTGAGGAAATCCCTCATGAATTTTGCATATTTAGGCATTTGGGTTAGGACCTCAATAAAAGGAATATTAACATGCAATTGTTTTAGTAAACTTTCGAACTTTGCGAATTGCTCATCGGTCTTTTGACGATTTAACCTACCGGGGTACGGGATAGGAGGAGTCTTGGTGGGCTCTTGATTTGGTGTGGAAGCCTTTTCTGGCGCAGGAGGAGTCACAGGCTGGCTAGAATGGCTTCTTTCATCTGGCGGCAATGGAGCATCCTCGGGACCCACGGTTCGATTTCTTAATGTGATGAGATGTACTTGTGCCTTCGGGTTCGTTTCGGTATTACTGGGTAATGCGCCTTGTGGTCTCTCGGAGAAATTTTGAGCTAGTTGATTTAATTGTTTTTCAACGTTTTGAATGCTAGCTTGTTGATTTCTGAAATTCGATTCCAATTGTTGAAATCGATCCGAGTTTTTCTTTTCAGTGTCAGAGATGAGGCGAGATACAGTATCTTCAAGCCTTTCTCTTCCACCTTGTTGTTGAGGAAAATTTTGCGGTTGTTGAAAATTAGTTCGTTGGTTTTGTTGGTTACTACTATTGTCGGGATCTCTCCAACCAAGATTTGGGTGGTTATGCCATCCTTGGTTGTAGGTACCCGTTGGAGGACCCGACGGCCTAGGTCTATTATCCATGTAGTTTACCGTTTCAGTTTGTTCATCTAATTCTTTCATACAACTCCAATTTTCATGTGACCCACCACACCCTTCACAAGCCATAACCGAGGCCGTTTTTGTCATTTCTAGCCTTTTGATTTTTGAAGAGAGGGCCTCGATTTGGGCTTGTAAAGAGGTGCTTTCATCAACCTTATGGGCGCCCGGGGCAATAGATTTATTACCTCGGGGAGTGTGCCATTGAAAATTGGTTTGAGCAATTTCCTCAATTTGGTTATATATTTCATTTGGGCGACGATTACCTAAGAGTCCCCCGGAGCTTGAATCAAGTGTTTGTCTTGTGTGTGGCAACAATCCATTGTAGAAAGTGGATACTTGTTGCCATACCGCTAGACCATGGTGAGGACACTTTCTTAGAAGCTCCTTGAACCTTTCCCAAGTTTCATATAAGGATTCCCCATCCTCTTGTGAGTATGTATTAATTTCAGTCATTAATTTAGTCATTTTAGCAGGAGGGAAATACTTATACAAAAACTTTTGGGCGAGTTCATCCCAGGTGTTTACCGATCCAACTGGGAGGGTGTTAAGCCAAGCCTTAGCTCGGTCTTTTAGTGAAAAAGGAAACATTCGAAGGCGGATGGCGTCGTTGGATGCTCCATTGATCCGAAAGGTATCACATATTTCTAAGAAGTTAGTAATATGTAGATGGGGATCCTCGTCCGCAAGCCCGTGGAAGGTTGCGGAGTTTTGGAGCATTTGTATCAAATGCGGCCGAAGTTCGAAGTTGTTGGCCTCGACATTCGGTGCATTGATAGCGGCGCCAAGATTGCCTACGGTAGGCCGTAGGTAATCCATGAGGGTACGTTGGTCCGCCATTGGAAGTGGGTCCCTCGAAGCTTTCTCTTGATTTTTAGCTTTTAGTCTTTTTCTGAGAAAGCGCTCGGGTTCTTCTAGGGGTTCTTTTATGTCTCTACTAGAACTGGAGCTCATGCACTACGTAGGAGGTTCAAATGTGGCGCCTGGGTTCCAAGTCCTGCAACAAAAACAGAAAAGAACGCTGGTCAGAATGTTCACCACGGCCCCGTGCTCAATGAACACGGCCCGTGTTCAGAGGCACGGTAATTGATTTCTGGATCCCTGTTACTGGGAGTTGGACACGACCCCGTGTTGCACCGACACGGCCCCGTGTTCAGCTCTCTGTAACTCAGAAAATAAAAACTGCCAGTGATGATGCTGGGCACGGCCCGTGTCTGACCGGGCACGGCCCGTGCTGAGCGCTGCAGAAGCTGAAAAACTAAGAAAATAAAAAAAATAAAAAGAAAAATAAAAGATGATTAGGCCGTTGATTCCTAACTTTCTTAAAATCCTTGTGTCCCCGGCAGCGGCGCCAAAAACTTGATGCGCGGTAAGTGTTGTATATATTAGGTGTATATTTTAAGCCCTTTTTAACACTTATTTTAGCCAAGTTTTAAATTTATAAAACACGATATTTCACTAACACTAAACACACATATGGGCAAGTGCACCCATCGTTGAGTGTAGTATAGCGTTGGTAAGATACCGAGGTCGTCCAAGGACACAAGAGCTTTTAGTACCGGTTTATCCTCAACGTCTAACCAAAATAAAAGTTTAGAAAAATGTTTTAAACTAAGAAAATTAAAAGCTAACTAAAATGCTGAAAATAAAAATAAAAGAAAAACAGATAGACAAGATGAATCACTTGGTTCCGACTCGTATCTAGTATAACCTTTGATTATTTCCGCACTTTTGCACATAATTAAGAGATTATCTTAGTTATTGTAGTAGGCCCCTCTTTTGAAGGTGACGTTACCCTCACCCCAGTAGTTTGAGTCAGCAGGGATACAATCCTAAAGGGGTGGATTATTGGAAGATAATGAATTAAGTTATTAATGCAGTATTGTGGTAGGCCCCGCTTTTGGCGGTGACGTTACCCTCGGCTAAGTAGTCTGAGTCAGCAGGGATACAGTCCTAAATAGCCGGGTTATAGTATTAATAGTAGTTAACTTATGAGGGGATCAAAGAGTTTGGACCCCCGCCATCCAATACCGTGAAGTATTGAAGGAGGTCCTACTAAATTTGACCCAGGTCCATTGCAGGACCTCTAAACGCTGAACAATGGCAAGACCTTTACCAAACCGTTCCCTTAACCCCCTACCAGGTAGCCAACATACCTCCATATAGACCGTGGAGATATGAATGGTGAAAATCCTTTATTTTATATAGACAGTAAAATAATGCCAAGACACCACGGACAAACGATAAGGAAAGATCACCTTCAACATAAGTAACTAGTTATTAAAGTCATTAATACAAAACCAAATAAAAAGTGCAAAAGATTAGAAATAAAAAGTATTATACTAGACACTTTGTCTTCACCAAGTGATGTAAGAGACTTAGGCAAACATGGCCTTGATTGTCAAGAACTCTTACGATCAATCTTGGATCCCGAGACGACTCACACACTCTACGATGGACAATGGATGATGGTGGTGGATGATGGTGTTGTGATGGTGGTGGGTGGTGGATGAAGTGTGAGAGAGGTGGTGTGCCAAGGGATGAGATGAAATGGATCCAAGCACTCCTATTTATAGGCTGAACAGAGTGCTGGACACGGCCCCGTGTCCGCTGGGCACGGCCCCGTGTCCGTCTGACAATCTCTCTCTTCATTAATTGTAATTCGCAATTACAATAAATGCGCCTGCTGTACTTTCGACACGCCCCCGTGTCCGCTGAGCACGGCCCCGTGATGGGCAATAGAAGCTTCTATGGATTTGTCTTTTCTGCTGCTTCTTGGGCACGGCCCCGTGCTGGCTGAGCACGGGGCGTGTTCAGCCTTCTGCCTTCTCCTTTTTGCTTTGGAAGGTGCCGTTGAGGGGTCGGGCAGTCCACTAATGTTCCTTTCCTTGTATTTATGTTGGATTTAGCTGTCTTTTTGCTTCTTTTGCGTTTTTGAGCTCATTTAATCCTGAAAATACAAAAGGAAGACAAAAACACTCTTTTTCCAATATTAGTACTTAAAAAGGGTTAGTTTTATGGCTCATTTGATGTAATTTATATGTTGCATTTTACACACATCAGTTACTGTTGGGTCACAAAATTTGTACTGTAGATGGCCACTGATGTCATTCTAATTCTCCAACTGAAATTTCGTCAATCGGACTTATGATGAATTTTAAATGAATTTTTACATGGACTGCCGTCAGAAAGTGATGAATTTGATTGCAGTCCGGTAAATGATTTTTATAAAATAACTGGTAGAGAATTGGATCCCGAGATTTTTACACAATAATATCTGGATCGTTTAAAACATTCTGTAAAAGTTTGGGAATTTTTGGAACAAGTTAACTATTTTATTAAAATAGCTGAACACAGCCCAGTTTTGGATGTTAAATCTGAAACAATATGAGTAGTGATTTGCGTGTCTAAATGTCGGGTGTGTTATCTGAGAATGATCCAACGTGTTATATGTCAATGAAAGTGTTATGTGCAATATCGTATGCTTGCTTTTGATAGTTATAGATGGAATGTTTATATGGGCGTGAACTGTTAAAGTGAGTGCACGTTATGTGGTAGATGCTTGTAGGAACTACGTGCTTTATTTGAAATCACTAATAAACTAAATGGTAATCATACTAGGATGTGATTGACCGAACCTGATTATTAGCTATATTTTAAGAGTTCAACCGAGCAACCAAAGGTGAGTTCACACTTTCTACAAAGCACGGGGATTCCCGGTGGTTTGGGAATGGGTTAAGGAATAATATTGAAACCTGCGTGTCCTCCTTGGGTTGGATACGTACCTCCATCCTCCTTGGGAAGGATGACAACATTGAAACCTGCGTATTCTCCTTGGGTAGAATTCGTACCTCCGTCCTCCTTGGGAAGGATGACAACATAGAACTTACTAGACAAAACTCTATCATGAAGTCTCTCATTTTTATATCGACTTAATCGCCGGGCCATTGGCGAACGGGTCATTAGTTAAATAGCGCTATTAGGTCTGAAAAGCCTCACACCGTGCCGCAGAGGACGGGAGTGGACTAATGTACTTGGGCACTTAGTCAATGATGATAGACATTGACGCAGGGCACATAAACATGACTCCAGTCAGTAGTCGATATGGTAACGGGTCTAGTGGTTTACAACATGGGGTAGCCCCACAGTATATGGTTTGGGAAACAAGGAACTGGGTAACTTATGGTTTTCAAAACATCTTATGGTTTTTGGAACAACTTTAAAACAGACAACCAACTGTGAACTAGCTCAACATTTTTATTGATTCGTTACTACATGCTTTGCAGGTCGTTAGGTACTTAGCTGGAGCTTGCATAGGGAAGGAGTTGTTGTGGAACATGGACCGTTGTGTGTTCATGATAAACTTATGAACTTTAAATTTATAATTTTGGGTATTGAACTTAATGCTTCCGCTGATAACTTAGACTTTGTTAAGTTGTTTTGACACCAATTATATTGTTTGGTTTGGATTTTATTTATTTATGTATATTGTTCAATATGATTGGTGGCTTGATCCTGGTCAGTCACGCTCCCTGTGGTGATACTCCGCTTGTGGATTTTGGGGGTGTGACATATAATGAGTTTTGATTGCAAAAAAAGATGGGAATCATGAAAGGATGGGTAGTAATGGTAGAACGAAAGTAAGTAAGGTTGTATTGGGTAATATATGGGTTAGTTATGAATAAAAATTCTCGTTAAGTTCAAACGGGTCAAAATGTAGAAATTATGTGTCGGATTTGGAATTTGGATGTTATGGTGTGGGAATCATGTAAGAATGTTTAGGTCATCATAGTATTAAGGTAAGTATTGTTGTAGCGGGCCTAAGTAGTTAACTATGTCGGAAATAACTTAGTAAAATCAAACGGGTCAAAATCAAGAATGTATGATAAAAGTATAGTTTTGATTATGGAGACATAGGGTTAAGTGTTAGAATGCTTTGGGGGGCTTGGAATAATGTTATTATACGATTTGGGAAGTTCGGGATGCACGAACGGGGGTCGAAATGTTGAAAAGAACGAAATCCAGCGTCGGTGCTGCAGGGCCAGCGTCGCCGACGCTGGGCACCAGTTGACTGGCTGACACCGTAACTTGCTGTCTACGCGCCAGCTAATGCCAACAGCCTCGTTTGTTCGTTTTTCTTCGATTCCAGACCCCGTAGACCCATTCCCAAACCCCGTTAAACTTCCATAATGTACCCCAACCTTACTAAATAGTTTTGTAAGGTACGAATGATTATAGAACCCCTTTTTAAACTCCCGAATTGTACCCCAAACTCATTAAAGAGTGTTTATGAGGTACCAGTAAGAATGAGGCGTGTATGCAAGTATGTGTGAGAATGAAATAAATATCTAGGAATGTATGAATAGATTAATTGTATGTTAGTAGATGGAACCCATTAGTAAACACGAATAGAAATGAGTATACGCGTAGGTTGGTATGTACGAGACTTATATGTATTGGAGTTTGTTACCAAGAATTATAACTATGAATATGTGAGAATGTAAGTTGTATGGAAGAGTTTAGATAGAGGGGTAGGTGTATGAAGTAGGATTTATCATACTCGAAAGAGTTGGATTAGATAATATGTATATGTGTTATTGAACCATATGTATTCGAATGAGTGAGACTTGGATGTATGTATGCATGTATGTATGGTGTAAATATACTTGAGTATTAATGATGCTAACTGGGTTGTCTTTGAGAATGAAATGAAATGCATGTACATTATTGTTGACTTATTAAAGGTTAAACACCGAGATGAAATGCTGGAATTCAGAAAGATAACCGAATGGAATGCATATGAGGATAGAACGCGACGTGATTCTATAATAATGAACCATAGATTATATATAATGTCACCAAGTACTAATGATGTGAATGTATGTGGTGAATGCAGGTTGTACGGAATCACGGATCATCATCACGAGGTGTAAGCGGTCAAAGATCGAGTCATAAAATAGATTGTACGGGAATGTGTGATTATGTAATTTAGTAAACATAAGTTATATTTTATATCCTAAATGAGAACGAAGATTGTATTTATTGTAAAAGAGTTATTTTAAAATGGACTTTCAAGTATGTCAAGACGTTTATAAAGAAAGAAATTTTAAGGCTCGTATTTCCGCTGCGTCTTTATGGTTAAAGCGTGTTTGGGTCTTACATTGTACAAGGAATGTAGTAAGCCTATTCCTCAAAGAAAATGGCTCAAACCCGGAGACTCATATACTTTTCGAAGAATACTGCATATGTTATTTTGTTTTCGTTATGTTTATACAATTATCTACATTTGGTTAATGTACTCGGAAGCTTGGACAACTCTTGGTTTTTGAATTGTTTGTTTTTGAAGTTTATCGTTTTACTTACAACATTTAGGGGGAAATTGTTAGGATTAGTTTATTCATTAATGTAAGTGTTGAATAAAAATGATAAAGAATCTGATCACTCTGATCAGATATAATGTTGAACGAGTCAATAGGTCAAACTTAATGATGATAAAGGACAGAGACAAGAAGAATCGACATCAGAAGTAGATCAAAAGGTTTTCCAAAGATAATGAAGAAGACTAGATCAGAAGAATCTGATTAATCTGATGAAATATAATGATTAGGATCAGATCTGATCAGAAGAAGTAATCAGAAATTTGATGACCGGAACCATCAGAAATCTGAGGAAATCTGATGATGAATCATCAGAATTCTAGTATCCCCACTTGCCATACCTGATAAGGTGTGCACAACTTCCAAGATGGTTAGTGGAAACAACAGATTCAATGAATATTCCAAACGGAAAATTTTCACAACTCAAGTGCTAAATAAACAAATGTTTATTTACATCAAATATTCTCTACAAATAGATAATAAAATCCTCGAAGAGTAAATGAGTTATGCTTTACATTTAATATATCTTACACACTCCACTGCCCTTCACTTACACAAAATTCTTTAATGTATTAGCCAACAATCAATCAATCATCTTGTAATCTTTTCATAGTGATAAAAACTTAAAGATTTTGTACTTTGGTTTCTTGAAATTTTGATTTCCATTTCGTACACAATTTTCTATCTTGTTGAATCACTTGCCATTTTTTTGTTAAGGATTATTTATCTGGGATTAACAGATGTCTATGGGGTTGTTTGCGATATTGATGATGGAGGTTGCCGACGTTGGAGATGCAGTGGTTAAAGGTGGGTATTGGTGATAGTTTGGATTCGGGGATAGGGGAAACAAAGGTGGAGTTCTGTGACCTCTTCACCTCGATAACAACAGTATGGTCGAAGAGTGTCGGGAATGGCGGTATAAAGACGATGTTGATGGACGATGGTTGTTTAAGGGATTCCGACCAGATACAATAGACCCAACATATTAATTCTGATATATTATTTCTACCACACAAGTTAGACTTATGATGATATTCGATTTTGAGAGGCTTGTTAGTTGTTATGGGGAAACGATGATGGAGTTTTGATGATGCATGTGATTATGCTTGGTGGTCGTTTCCGATGAATAAATAAATGTCAGGGAAAAAGTAAATGTTGGTTAAAATATTAAAAATATTTAACAAATAAAGAGAATACAAGAATAACATTGACTTTGAACAATGTTAGAGATTTGGATGAATTTGGTAATAATTTATAAACCTCAATGGTTCAGATGTGAAAAAAAACTTTTTTTGGGTGGATTTGGCAAAATTAGCGGTCGTTTACTCTTACCATGTTTAAGTGTTTTAATTAAGATTTCAAACTATGTTACAAATACATTCTTGTGTGGAACATTTGATATGAAAATGCTTCAAGCTGAAAGTTGATTTGAAAGTATGTCTCTCTCATGTTGATTACCAATTTTTGAACAAAAGATAATCAGCAAATTGTTATAAATATATAAATTCTGGTTATCAACTCCATATATAGATTATCTTGTTCACCAAGTTTCCCTCTCCTACATATATAGTATATTGTATCTCATGGTAAATCATCTCTCGTATAATGAAATATTATATCTTCTCTCTGTTATTCTTTTCTTATTATTGTGCTATTAGGCTAGTTTTACAACACGTTATCAGCACGAAGCCAATTACAAGATCAATTCTTAAATTAACTGTATTACTTTTAGTTTTACGACATACTAAATTGTCTAATATTTACTAATCAATGAAATTTAGGATCATATTTTAACATATTCCCCGAAATAAACATATCCCTTCTAAGATCTGGTGGTGCTAAAAACCCAAACAATGAATATTCATGCACAACTTATCATCTTCTTTATTTTAGATTTATGATATGTAAGTCAGTCGCCAAAGATACCCATACCGCAAGGTTTCCCAAACAAGATGGAAGTTTTGTAATTTTTAAAGAGCAGTATACTTACCTTGTATTTTGTTGATTGAAAGTTTCTTTTCTGTTTCCTTGCAACAAGCTTCCATCAAGGTAAGTAGCAACCGACCATCATCTTAAACCCCTTAACCAGCAGTCAATCGGTCATGGTTGTCTCTAACAACCGCAACCGCGACATTCCTTTTTTTTGTCACCACAATCAAGCAGCCAAAAGGCCGCAACTATCAAATGAAATAACACCCACAGTCATCGATGGCTCTTACAAGACTTAGTCATTGGGTTGTTTCCTGAGCTAAAATGAGAATGGATTACAGTATACATGTAACTTGCCATGATTGTTTTTTCTAGTAAATTATAAATTATATGGCCAACGTTCTAGTTGGAGTTATATATATCTTATTCTAACAAAATCTAAAAACATCTTTTTAAAAGTGATGTTATTTTTCAATTTGCTACCTAGATCTAAAGGTACGCTTCATCTTCAACATAATTAACATAATTGATTTAATTGATTTATTTTTTTAAAGTTTTTTAAACTAGAAATTTAGCGATTTCATTTCATGTAAACATACTTGCCAAGTTACATCAAAACAGAAGGTAGGCGGACAACAAGCTGCGCCGGCACCCCTTTCTGAATTGCAAACCCTAACCTACCAAATACAAAACCCTGCCCCCGGGGCTGAACAATTGTTGTGGATGACCCGTTGGACCCTTGTCAGAACTAGGTATAAAATGTGATATTTGTAGATATTGTCATACCTGTTTTTATATTTAAGTTCATTAGAGTTTATGAATAGTATAAAATCTGAATATATGAATATGTGTGACACTTCCCAATATCATTTATATATGGAAAAACATAATATATTATTGTAAAGAAATGCTTAGTTAAAGTAATAAATGATCATATGTTATTGTATAGACAAAATTGCAGAAAACAACCTTTATGTATACCCTAAACTGCACTTTATACCTTTCACTATGAAATCCGCCAAAACCAACCTTTACGTTCATGTTTTGTTACACCCTATAACCTTTAGCACTAACCACGTCAAAAAGTTCAGTTAAATGGACTCACATGCCTTGCATGTGAGGGCATTTAAGTCTTTTACTAAAATTCATTTAAAACATTGTGGTACTAATTTAAAAAAAAATCAGTTAAGGGATATTTTGGTAATTTAACTATACTCAAATTAAAAAAAAACCTAAATCAATATTCACCATTTATACATCATCATCATCTGAAATCTTCATCAACATCATCTTCTTCATAAAAAGTCTTATAAACCCTAGAATTTCAAGACACCATGTCTCCTTCAAATCTTAATGAACTCAAGCAATTCTTGGGTGCAAATTGTGTAACTTTTCAAGACACCATGTCTCCTTTAAACCAAGCAGGTTGTTGAAAACCAGGGCTGGCGGTGCCGCCTTTACTTGAGCCGCCACTAGGGGAATCTGGAGCCACCGCTGCAGCGGTGTTTGAAGCAATCCCGGCAAGGAACTGATATGCCACTTTGCTAGCGGTCACAATCTCCGATTTAGCTTGTCTGAACTATATTCATACAAAAGGAATAAAGAAAACCGATTTAATCAAATAAACTTATACATAGATATTTAATGAGTCATTTATTTACAAAACAATGTTCTTAAGATAGATCTATATCTTTTAGAATAAAGAAGTGATTGCAGTTTGGGGACACCGAGTCTTTCACAAAACTTATCACAGAAGTGATTGCAGTTCTTCGAAAGCAAGTCGTAACAGTCACCAATTTCCGACGTCGGTTTGGCAGTCGCCGTCGTAGAAAACCACCAGAAACTCAACCGATTTGTCTTCAAATTCTTCAAAAAATTTTGTGTGTGGATGTTGAAACAAGTGTGAGCTGAAACAGGGGATATATATTATATAATAAAGAGGCAGGGGTATGAAAAGCTAATTTAATCGACACAGTCAAAATCAAAATTATTGTTGATAATAAACAAAATCAATTACAACCGATCGTTGATTCATGCCGGCTGGATTCGGTGGTGACGGTGGCTGAATTTGGTGGTGAAGGTGGTTGAATTTGGTGGTGGTGGTGGGGGGGGGGGGGGGTTTGTTGAATTGAGAGAGAGAGCCAAGAGAAAAAGATAAGGGGTATATATATATTAGTTTTTTAAAATCTGATTTAATTATTTATTTAAATATATTATTCAAAGGAAAAGACATATATGCCCTCACATGCATCGCACATGGGGCAACTTAACTGACTTTTTTGACTAGGTTTGGTGTAAAGGTTGTGATGTGTAACAAAACATGAACGTAAAGGTTGGTTTTGGCGGATTTCATAGTGAAAGGTATAAAGTGCAGTTTGGGGTATACATAAAGGTTGTTTTCTGCAATTTTGTCTATTGTATATTATGAGAAAATGATAGAAATATTCTTTTATTCTTGAAAGTAGAGGAGCAAATATTTGTCATTGGTTATATCACGATAGATTATATCAATTTACTTGTAACTGTGATGAAACTTCTTGTTTCATAAATTTCTTTATTACAACGTGTTTTATAAGGTGACATGCTATTACATTGTGTATTTTATAATAATTCGATGGTATACCTTGTGTTCTATACATTAACATTAATTTATATAGAAAGTTGTATCGAAGAGAACAACTAAACAAAAGTTGTGGTTTATAATCACTCGTGTGAAAAGAGTATGAATATGATTAGACATGACATTCAAAAGGTCATATTCCCTCCCTGAATCCCATTAAGTTTGTAGAAAGTCATAATATTTTATACTGATAAATTTTATATGACCTGGACATATTACTTCTCAATTGATGTTATCAGAAGAACAATTTTTTCACACATCATATATACTCCTGAAGTAGCAATATTATAAAAGAGATTAAAGGATTAACGATCATATCTTTATGTCCAAGAAAGTAATGAAAAACCATGAAACTTGTTTAGTTTTACTCCATTCAAAAGTGAATATGACTATATATTTATCGTTGTTATCATAAACATAATTGAAAGAAAAGGTGATGGTGATCATGCTAATAGTGAGATTGACCACCAGAAGTGGCAAATTAAAGGAGTGATTATATGAGTATGGAATGTGGAAAGGACACAAGTAATATACCATGATAGTCTGAAATGGTTCTCTCGTATATTCTATCATGTAAGCTTAAGTGCGTATAAAGCATAGATGATCACAGACCCGAAGGTTATGGATCATGATTATTTAATTAGTTGGCAAGACCGGTTAGACCACTCCGAGTCAATGATGATATAAAATGTATTGAGTTATTGAAACACTATTCATGATTATTAAACATGCAAGGTTTGCTCACAAGGTAAGTTAACTATTTACCAACCAAGTTGGGTGTAAAACCTTAAGTATTCTGGAAATAAGAAAAAGATATATGTATCTAACATGATACCATTTAATGTTTTAAAAATGATGCATCGTCTAAATGGTTATCAAATCCACAACCTGAAGCTTGTGTGATTATGTCTTCGCTAATGTCATAGCAAGCATATTATTCCAGATTTGTATATTTATTTTGGTGGTAATGGTGAATTTAGTTTCTCCAGTTACTAATGATCATTGGAATAGTTATTGAATTTAATGTAGCTTATGAAAATGATCACTAAATGTTTACAGTTGATTGCAAAACCAATGATCATAAGAGCAACCGTTCATATTTGTATTTGAATACATGTGATTTTACATGTACAACATTAACTCACATCAAGCCAAAAAGTTAATACTTCCTCCCCAAGAGTTAGTTTTTCGTCAGGAACCACATATTTCTCATCTAATGTTTTTGGTTGTGCATTATATATTTAAATTCATCCACCACATTGTACAAAGATGGGACCTATAAAATGGTTGAGAATATATGTTGGGAATAAATAATCGTCTATGATTAAATACTTAAAGCCATTGGTGAGTGATTTGTATATGACTTATTGGTTTTCACTTTAATGAATGAATGTTCCCAACATTAGGGGGAGATAACAAGCAGTTAAAAGTGAAAAGTGGATGAATCATCATGTCATCTTGATCCTTAGACAATAAACTGTGAACTGTAAGTTCAAAAGATGATTCATTTACCAATATTAAAGAATAAATTATCATACGAGTTCACTGGCCTAAATAGAGTGACTAAGTAAGTCACATAATCAACTGTTTATGCTGCAATTATATTTGTATCCAAGAAGGACAATCACATATTTGTAATGAGTCTATTACACGCTTGAAGCGTGATAGACTAGTCGATTCTAATAATAAAATTCCTCAAAAATTGGAGCAAGTAATTAAGATGGTCAAGTTGAGGTTATAGGAATCAGTGTAGGATCGATTTGACCGATCTAGTGAGTCAATCAGAACCAAATACCACTGTTTATGTGGCGGAAACATGTAAACAGCTTGAATCAAAGAGAATGGAGTAGAAAATAGAAGAATATCACTTTAAACACTGTTTCTCATTAATTGGTTGCTCAAAATCCGGCAGCATAACGGTATACAACTTGACTAATCGATAACAAATGAGAAACTGAAACCCCTATATATAGGGAGGCTGATTCCACTCCTAATGACACCATGTCATTTCGGGCGGAATCACAACCTTCTGATTCCACCCCAAATGACACAATGTCATTAGGAGCGGAATCACAACCTTCTGATTCCACCCGAAATGACACAATGTCATCAGGAGCGGAATCACCACATAAAAACATAACATTTATAATCAGCCCCCTATACTATACATAAATGACATTTCCGACCCCTAGACCCTATACAAGCTTGACTAAGACTAAGACGTAGGCTTTAGACATTCGTGCATCAACAAACTCCCCCTTGGATATAGCCGGAGTCTTCAGTCTTATCTTTGGGTCTTCAGAGTAACTTGAACTTTCCTTCACAAGGCTTAGTCTTCTTTAGCAACTTCCTAAGCTTCTTTTTCTCTTTCGCAAGCTCCCCCTTTCATCAATCTTCTGTGCTTTTGGAATTAACACTTGAATTACCAGCAACAAGCTTCCATCTGCATCAAGCTCATCTTCAGACTCCCCCTAATACTCTGCTATCGGGATCTTAATCTGGATCTTTCACCTGCAAACCTCAAACATTTATAAGAATAAACATTTTAAATGTCCAGAATTGATGATCTGGTTCTTTCACAATCCTGTAAAGATTTGACTATATAAAGAATCCAATCAACTAAACCTAACACTTTCAAAAATTTGATTTTTTAACACTTTTCTGATTAAACACCGTCACACCCAGTTAACCAAGTCCAAATCAATGACCTTGGTCAATTGCTTGGCCTACCAAGTCCAAGTTAATGACCTTGGATGACCGAATTATGAAGTACACATTTATTTCATTCTGAAAATAGTTCAAACAAATGAACTTTTGAACATTTTGAATTTCCAAGCACTTTTCAACTGTCAAACACTGTACCAATCATTGTACTGCATCACCAGCTTACCCATCCCTCATCAAACACTGACATGTTCTGCACTTAGGCTTTGATCTTCCGATCCCAACATCGGTTGTCGAAAAATAAGATGAGAAAAGAAAATCTTTTTGGGTTTTAACAGAATAAACTGAAACTGTACACACAATCTTTTTGTGAGCGTGTTAAGGGATCATATCAGCTGCCGACGAGATACAAGTACCATTAAGCTGAATTACATTTTAAGCATTAAACAGTTTGCATTGATTGTCGATATACTGGTCCATTTTAAATTTTCACACAAAGTTCAATCTGTTCAGGATACGGATTTAATGTTTTAGGACTTAAACTTTTATATGTGTCCCACCTCAGAATATACTCCCGTATCCAGATCCCAATATTCAGTCTTACAGGTGAGTTTTAACACAAATGATATCTGTAAGGGGTTAATAATTTATGAAGAATCATGAGAGCTCAGGTCAGAACTACCGTTCAGCAGAGAGATCATGACTCTACTTTTGGGTGTGTCCCCTTTAGAGGATCTTTTTTACAACAGCATTGCTAAGCAATTTTATTGTCTTATCATATATGCTGAGGGTGATGCTATGTTTCAAGCATTTGCAGAAAGTATTATTCGAGGACTAGGTCAGAACCACCGTTCAGCAGAAGTCCCGGAATAATACCCCAGATATCACTGAGTAAACAAACCTAGTATATCAGAAAAATGAATCTTTCAAACAAGATTTCGGGGGTTACCCATATATCCGAGAGATGTTCCCCACACAAAAGCAAGTAATTTTTATGTTTATATTCCGAACAAAACTACTAAATGTGTAAAAACCTATCGGCATATCATCTACAATACTGCTTAACACATTTATACTTTTCATTTCTTTAGCGTACTGCACCTGACTAGCTGATGTACTATCATTTCCCTTTTTTTTACATAAACTCATTTTTTTACTTTTTCAAATGTTTTTGGTTTTTGTAGTTTTTATCATGTTTTTGTATTTTTCTGCGAATTTCTCCCCCTAAAACGAAAACATATTTTTGTGTTTTTTGTTTTTATCAAAAAGCAGAAAATAAACGGTACAAACAAATTTGACAACACGACATGGTTCACGTCAGATCGCCGCCCAACTCGGCTTCACATTCAATAACCCTCCCAGATTGCAGATTTTTCATCCCGTTCAATTTTAAAAGATAATAAAATCTCTTTTTGTCAAATGGTTTAGTAAAGAAATCCGCTTTCTGATCATCGGTGTGCACGTGTTCAATCCGAATTAACTTTTTCTCGTGACAATCATGGATAAAGTGGTGACGGATTTCAATGTGTTTTGTTTTCGAATGGTGAACCGGATTTTTAGTGATGTTAATGGCTGCTTCATTATCCACATATATCGGAGTATCTAAGAACTGCAAACCGAAGTCTCGCATCTGCTGTTGGATCCAAAGGATCTGCGAGCAACAGCTGGAGGCTGAAACGTATTCAGCCTCGCAAGTAGATAGCGCTACTGCGGTTTGTTTCTTACACTGCCAAGTAACGAGTCTAGTTCCGAAGAACTGACACCCAGCAATGGTGGACTTTGCGTTTTGCTTGCAGCTCCCAAAATCAGAATCAGCAAAACCAGATAAAGTAAAGTCACCCGATCGAGGATACCACAAGCCGATGCTTGGGCAGCCTTTCAAATACCGTAAGATACGTTTCACTATGGTCAGGTGTGACTGCTTTGGATTTGACTGATATCTGGCACAGAGACACGTTGGGTACATGATATCTGGACGGGAAGCCGTGAGATACATTAGAGAACCAATAATAGATCGGTACACTGTCTCGTCCATCTTCACACCATTCTCGTCTGGACATATCCCATGATTCTGTGAAAGGGGGGTTGATGCAGGACTGCAATCTGTCATGTCGAACTTGTCGAGCACATCCTTCACATACTTTGATTGATGAATGTAGATTCCGTCGGGCATTTGTTCCACTTGCAGCCCGAGGAAGAACTTCATCTCCCCCATCGAACTCATCTCGAACTTCTTTTTCATTACCCTCTCAAATTCTTTGCAAAGATCATCGTTGGTGGATCCAAAAATGATATCGTCTACATAAATCTGCACGATCAACAAGTGGCCTGCCTCTTCTTTTGTGAACAAAGTGCTGTCTACTGTCCCTCTTGTGAACCCGTTGTCCAGCAAGTATGTCGAAAGCGTCTCGTACCAGGCTCTCGGGGCCTGGTGAAGTCCGTACATCGCTTTATCCAGTAGATACACCTTGTTTTTGTGTAGTGGATCTGTGAACCCCGGTGGTTGCCCCACATACACTTCTTCTCTGATAGTTCCGTAAAGGAAGGCTGATTTAACGTCAAGTTGATATACTTTGAAATTTTTCCATGACGCGAAAGCTAGAAAAATCCGGATTGCCTCAAGTCTGGCAACCGGTGCGTAAACTTCATCATAATCTATTCCTTCCTGTTGACTGAAACCTTGAACCACAAGTCGCGCTTTGTTTCTCACCACGACACCTCTGTCATCACGTTTGCACTTAAAAACCCATTTTGTCTTGATTAACTTCTGGTTTTGTGGCAAATCGACAAGTCTCCAGACGCCCAGCTTTTCGAACTGTTGCAGCTCCTCCTGCATTGCATTTACCCAGCTATCCTCAGTCAATGCCTCTTTGTAGGTTCTGGGCTCTATCTGCGAAATAAAACATTTTAATGAGACTTCTTTCTGCATATCAACAATAGATGAATAGAAACATGTAAGAGCTTCGTCTATTTTATGTCGGGTTTTGACACCACTTTGTAGATCTCCAATAATCTGTTCTGAGGGATGATAAGACAACGTCCGTGGCATAACATTTTCAGGCACATTTACTTCCGATTCCAAGCTCGATATATCAAGATCAACGGTTTGATTCTCAGCTTCCGTTGGATCCTCGTCAAAAGTCGGAGCGGGTTCTGCTCCTGAGTCGTCAGATTCGTCAAACGATGGAGCTAGTTCCTCTGGTGATTCGTGAGCTGTTCCACTCGGTCCAGCTTCATCATCGTGAGTATCCACGGTGGGTTGAGAAACTTCTAGCGGACTAGATACTGGCTCTTGTGATGAAGTTTCCTGATACAGGTACATAAAAGCTAGTTCCTCATCACTCGGCTCGACCGGCAGAACAAATGACTCCCAGAGCTTATCATAGTCAAACAAGAATCTTTGTCCGGGAAGTTGTGATGATGGAGTGTGCTTCTGACAATCCACATGTTGAACTTGAATCACCTTACCCAGGCATGGTACAAACACCCTCTTGAGTGGGCTAGCATAACCTACAAAGAAACCTTCATTAGCTTTAGCACCAAATTTACCATTTTCATCAATAAAAGTGCAAGGAGACCCAAATGGCTCCAAAAACTCAAGATTCGGCTTATAACGGTGCAGTAACTCAAAGCAAGTCTTTTTGTACTTCTTGACAGTGAGAACTCTATTCAATGTGTAACAGGCTGCTGATACTACTTCACTCCAGAAAAAAATTGGTAGCTTGGAATCGGCTAACATTGTACGTGCTATTTCAATCAGGGTTCGATTCTTTCGTTCAGCTACGCCGTTTTGCTGTGGTGTATACGGCGCACTGAATTCATGAAGAATTCCCTTCTCGTTGCAGAACTCGTACATCTTGTTGTTCTTGAATTCTATTCCGTTATCACTCCGAATCCTCCGGATTGGCAGTTTATACACCGTTTCCATTTTCTTGAAAAGCACCATCAAAGACTCAAAAGTTTGATCTTTTCGTTCCAAGCACACTACCCAAGAAAATCTTGTAAAATCATCAGTCACCACCAAGCAATATAAGTCTCCGCTGATGCTCTTTACGTTGACAGGCCCGAAGAGATTCATGTGCAATCTCTCAAGAGGTAACCTGATTATATTCATCATCTTCAATGGGTGTGACTTCCGAATCTGCTTTCCTTTCTTACACGCTATACAATCATCATTCAAGTGAAAATTCTTTAGATTAACACCCTCAAATAAGTCATTGTGTACCAAAAAGTTCATTTTGCGAACATGAATGTGGCCCATCTTTCGATGCCACATTATCGAATCCTTTTCTGTTGCTTTAGATTTAGACACAAAACACTGTTTTTGATGAGATGTTGGCGTTGCGACGTTCATATCTAGATAATAAAGATCATTCTCACGCGGAGCACGCAATAGCACCATCTCATCAGGAATTTTAAACCCTGGTTTCAACACAACACATTCAGTTTTAGTAAAGTGTACACTAAATTCTTTATCACATATTTGTGAAATACTGAGTAAATTGTTTGTTAACTCCACGATGTAGTTCACTTCGTCGAACGAAATTACGCCATTTGACAGCGTTCCTTGACCAACGATCCTTCCACCTTGGTTCCCAGCAAATCCAACATAGCTTCCATTTACAGATTTGACATCATAAAGCAGAGCAAGCGTCCCAGTCATATGCCTTGAAGCACCACTATCCATAATCCATTTTGACAGAATCGACTTGGGCAGCCCCTTCAAACATCACATCAATTTATTCAAACAATGAGACCCATGGCTTTTTAACTGTTGAGACACTTCCAAACTCTACATCACATTTCTCATCAATCTTTGGAAAAGTAAACGTGACATTTGGAACATCAGTTTTAGCTTTTGGTTTTACTTCATTTTTTATCGGGGGAAATTCTGCAAGAAATCTATCAAGTTCAAATTCAAATTCTTGTTTATCATTAGCACCCACTTTTGATGCATAAAATTCCTTTGCCCCTTTGACTTTTCTGTCAACCATTTTTCCAAAAATATTTAAAACTTTTGGATTAAAAGCTTTTGATTCAAACTTTAACTCATTCTCCATTTTCTTCACCTCAACAGATTGTTTTGGTTTAACCACCCATGATTGAGTTTCAAAAACCTCTGTTTCATTCTTCAAAATGTTTTCCATCCTTTTCTCCTCGACTGATGGTTTCGACTTTGCAACCCATGATTGATTTTCAAAAATTTTTGTTCTTGAATAAATCTTTGAAGTCTTTTGAGACTTTGAAGATTAGCCAATCTCGAATGTCGATTTCAGCTTATCTTCCGACTTCAACGATTCACCTCTCTTCAAGATGCGGATTGGTGAAACCATTGGTTTTTTACCCTTTTTGTCATCTGGTGACTTAGGTCGAGGTTTTTGAACAACAGGTTTAATTACAGGTTTTTCGAAAACTTTCTTGCATTGTTTTGCCATGTGCCCGATTTCATTGCAGCGATAACACACTCTTTTATCATATTCAACAAAAATTGATTTGACTAATTCTTCTTTCAGTTTCTTTGCTGCATTGAAATCGTCAATGGCCTTTTGACTAAAGATGTAGTTCTTCTCATCGTTCACACTTGGACCAGCAACAAAGATATCATTAATTTTCTCTTTTGGTTTAAACACCTGCTTACCCATCTTCTTCTCAAAACCAATTCCTTTGTTCTTAAAATTGTTTTTCTTGTTATTACCCTTACCCTCCCATTCTTTCTTTCCCAAGCTGGTAGGATGTAATGTAACAAACGATTTTTTAGGTTTTGAAAAGAATTCTTTGTTGTTAACCTCATCAATGTTCATTTCAACCAACCTAAAAACTTTCTCAACATTCTCAATTTTCACATTCTGAAGAGGATACTCGAAATCGGAATAAAGTTTGTCTGTTCCAATCATAGTATATACTACCATAATCGGATCATCATTCTCACTCTTGTCCGATTTTGGTATGAACCGTTCCAAGAAATTACCCTCATCTTCAGAATCTATAGCATCTTTCTTAGATTGAGACTTCTCAGAGTTATCAATCTCTTCATCTAACACCTGATCGACAACGATTTTGATAACCTGTGATTCATTGTCGGTGTCGGATGCAGAGAATGTAACATCGATACTTTCAGGCAAATCATCCTCAATTGATCTCAATTTGAGATTCAAAGCAGCTTCCACCCCATCTGGATATTTCTGTGTATAATGATTCCACATTGGGGGTGGAACGTTCTTAAAGACTGGTGTTTCATCAGGCTGTTTCGGGATAATCTGTTCAATCACATATGAAGATGCAACATAACTCATCAACTTTTTATCAATTCTCTCATTTTCAATTCTTGTTAACTCCAATTCCTTTTTTAATGAAGCAATGGTGTCCAGATGAAAATTGATTTCTTTTTGTTTATCCATAACAGTTGATTTTAACAATTTCGTGGCTTTGTCATTTTCAAGACTTTCATCTTGAATCATTTTGATAGAGTTAGCCAATTTGTCATATGCTTCTTTTACTTCGCTCAGATCAAATTTTAGCATGTCTGCATGATGTTTCATTTCCTGATACTTAGTGTCTTTCTCAAGACACTCCATGCACGGTTGTAAACACTTCTGGCATGGTGTTTCAGGAATTGAAATGACTTTCTCAACAACCTGTTCATGACACACAGTTTTCACATCTTGTTTACCGACATTTTCCAATTCAGACTCAGACACTTTGACTTCCTGAACTCCAGATTTCTGATCAGACTCCTGTTGGACTGACACATTACTGACAAACTCTGACTTCTCGAGTTCTGAATCTACCTCTCTTATCTTTGCCATGAGAGCTTTGTCAGCTATATCTTTCAAAGTCTCCTCAGTCAACTCTTTCGACACATCTATCAATTCTTCAACAACTTTTTTCTTCTCTTTAAACCTCGGACATGATCCGGTTCTTGGTTCTTCAAAATATCCTGCAAAAGATTCAGAAATGTTAGGAGGCAATACAGATTTCATTAAACTTCCCAAAACCTCTTGTTCAGACTGATAATAATACACTTCAGCAGCTAATTCTTCAATATCGATTGCATTATCAGCAGAAACCTCTTCAACACCCACAGAAACCTCTTCAGCCACTATTTCTGGCTCAGACACTGTCTCAGATATTTCAACAACTTCAGCCATCATGGCCTGTCCATCACTACCGGGGATATACTTATCCCAGCTGAAGCCTGCAGCTACCTTTTCATCGTCTTGATTCACGATCAGCGCTTTTTCCGGTTTATGCTCAATTTGTGGTCTTTGAACAGTTGACTGTTGATTTGGTCGGTGATAGATCGCTTGCTTGTAGTAGTCATTGGTGAACGGGTTTTGATGATTGTTTACTTCACGGTTCGGGCATTCTCTCTTGAAATGACCACGTTCTTTACACTTGAAACACGTAACTTTCGATTTGTCGAACCCTAACTTTTGATCGGGGCCTGATAGACTGTTTCGGCCTGTAATTTCCATGAAGCGTTGTGCCCTTCTAACCAAACTTGCCATGCCCCATTTTATATCAATCAATTCAAGCTCTTCCGGGTCGATCTGGTCGTAATCATCTTTTGTCATATCAGGATTACCAATCCTACCCGCCACTAAGCCTTCATAAGCCTCTAGAACGGAAGCAAGTACCGCAATGTGTTGTCTCGCGGCAGTTTCAGTAATTTCATTTCCATTCTAAATATTCACCGCGATGTTGCACTGCACCCCAGAAACATAAGCCTGATTGTTTGAACTTGTAGAGCTTTGAGGTGAAGGCTGCTCTTGAGCTTTGAAATTTAGATCATAGTTCACAAATGGTGAAGGCTTGTTTGATTGTGGAGTGTTTGTGGAACCACTCGAATTTGCATCAGCACTAAAACCCGTCTGTATCTTTGGACTTTGATTTGTTGCTACAGGAATACTTCCTTTGTAATACAGAGATATGTCTTGCTGCACATTTGCTGAATTCATTTGTTTAATCTTTGTTAGTTCCAATTCATGTGCTTCAATTTTCTCAATGAAACCACTCAGATTCATATTAGCAAAACTTGTATTGTTCTTTAACACCATCAGATATGTTCCCCACTCATCATAAGGTAATGCGTCTGCTAATTTGTCGATCCACTCTTCATTTGTCTTGGTTATCTTCAATCTTCCCATCTCCAAAACCAAATGGCAGTATCGTTCAATCAATTGCTTTGTGGTTTCCCCTTTCATTCCCGTGAAAATGTCAAACTGCTTGTTTATCAATGCCTTCTTGCTTTTCATCATCTCTCCACTTCCTTCAAACTTTAACAACAATTTATCCCAAATGGATTTTGAATTATCTTCGTGCTGTAACAGTACCAAGATATCCTCCTTAATTGCTTGTTGAAGGATGCTCATCATCTTCTTTTCAGCCTTAAAGTCTGCTTGTTCCGTTTGAGTCAAACTTCCAATCACTTTCGCATGACCCATACCATCTACAGGAGGTACATATTTTGTATCAATCTTCAACCAGCTTTCAAAATGGTTAGCTTGAACCCATGTTTTAAATCTTCCTGCCCAACTCGAATATTCGTCGATGTTCATGAGTTTAGGGGGCTTTTGCATCGTTCCCAATTCATTCTCCATGTTGACGTTTTGCATAACACTACCCGAGGTTTGTCCTGCTACCATACCACTACCGGCGAAGAAGTTGTAAAAATCTTGGTTTTCCATTTTTAAAACTTTGATTACTGAAAACTGTTTTAACTTTTGTAAACAGGTGACTTTGTTGAAAACACGTTCTACACAAACTGAACTTCAGACGAAATATCACGAACGAAATGGACCTTAACCCTCAAACCATGATTTTAAATGCTGAATATAATTTCGAATGAAATCAGAATTTCTAAGTAAGATTGAAATCAAGTTTTATCACTTAAGAGCGAAATCACGTTTTAACACTTGAGAGCGAAATCAAAATTTTTTCACAGGAGTGGAATCAGAAGCTAACACTAGGAGCGGAATCACACTTTTCCACAGGAGCGGAATCAGAAGTTAACACTAGGAGCGGAATCACACTTACACTTTTCCACAGGAGCGGAATCAGAAGTTAACACTAGGAGCGGAATCACACTTTTCAGATGAAGAACCTGATTTCACTCAGAATTACGAGCGGAATCAACCGAATGTCATTACGAGCGGAATCAGGTTTCGAGCCATTTTTTACCAATTTTAAGCCGAATTTTAAGCTGATACTCTCAAGGGTTTGTTAAATGTCACTTTTACACAGTATGTCAAAAACTCAGTCCATTTTGTCCGTGGCAATGTCCAGAAATCCAAAAAATGTAGTAAAAATGCTTTGATTCAGGTATTTTAGCTCATAACTGGCTCTGATACCAATTGTAGGATCGATTTGACCGATCTAGTGAGTCAATCAGAACCAAATACCACTGTTTATGTGGCGGAAACACGTAAACAGCTTGAATCAAAGAGAATGGAGTAGAAAATAGAAGAATATCACTTTAAACACTGTTTCTCATTAATTGGTTGCTCAAAAATCCGGCAACATAACGGTATACAACTTGACTAATCGATAACAAATGAGAAACTGAAACCCTTATATATAGGGAGGCTGATTCCACTCCTAATGACACCATGTCATTTCGGGCGGAATCACAACCTTCTGATTCCACCCCAAATGACACAATGTCATTAGGAGCGGAATCACAACCTTCTGATTCCACCCCAAATGACACAATGTCATTAGGAGCGGAATCACCACATAAAAACATAACATTTATAATCAGCCCCCTATACTATACATAAATGACATTTCCGACCCCTAGACCCTATACAAGCTTGACTAAGACGTAGGCTATAGACATTCGTGCATCAACAATCAGATCTCCTAAAGAGACATTAGACATGATGATTCTAGAAGAACCGTAGGTACCTGAAAATAAAGAGATCTCAATAAGTTGTATCATGTCTAGAAATGTATGGAATCGAAATAAAATCGACGTTGTTACATTTGTATATTAAATGGCGCTTGAAATGATGAGGATCAAGATATTAGATCTGCCTATTAAGGAATACAAAGAAATAATTGGCCAAAATGTAAAGACGCAAATGAGGCAGATTTGAAATGAATTAGATGTTACCGATTTCTCCAGTTGATATGCTAAATGATATTTATGTGCCAAAAGTGAAAGCACTTGCATTATTGGTCAAGATGAAATAGGTCCCTCAAGCATTGATATCAATACCTTAAGAAGTATTTTGTAAAGTTAACAAAATATGCATGGACTAAAATAGTCAGGTTAAGTGTTGTACAACTCATGAGATATTATGATAAAGAACAATATAAGTTTGGTAATATTATCCATCTTTATCAATTGTTCTTTCTTAAAAGTTCACCATAAACGCATTTTAAAGTGATGATGTATGAGCATCATCAAGAGAAACTGTCGAGCTTTTAGAAGGGAAATTTTTGAATGACCCTAGCACAGTCTAATTATTACTCGACTTGTAGCTCGGGTATATTTGTAATCATACTTTTATTCATCTATGAAACTAAATCTAGAAGATGTTGGTGGGCTATTTTAGTATGTATGGAGTTCAACCTTATAGTATGTTAAATGTTGTTCAGAAACTTTTTATAAGAAATTACTATTATCATCTCGTAACAAAGTAGGGATTCTCATTCCAAAAGTACCATGGCTAAAGTGCAATTGTGCATTAATATTTCTTTCTAGCTATGCGTGATAATATGTTTTTTTTATTTGAATTTATCAACATGATATAGCACATGTCCAATGAGGAGACATTTGAATGGTAAAGCAGATATGTCGATGCCCTAAAGGTAAGAATGATATGTGTCCATATTTTACTAACCCATGAAAGCTAGTTCCGTTAGTCTTGTAGATGTAAAGAATGGAAACACAACATAGTCGTGGATCTTATGTTATTTGTTCACAAGAGGAAGCACTAGAAGTTCACAAGAAGATTTTACAACATTACTCAATATAAAGGATTGCATTTCAAGGCATCAAACGACAAATCATTCTACAAAAGTTTTGAGCAACTTTTGAGGAAGATGGACACACGTTACTTGAAGGATACATATTATAATGAGGGGGAGATTTAATCAATTTGCACACTTTTTCCCTTAACTAAGTTTTGTCACATTGCGTTTTCTTAGTAAGGTTTTTAACAAGCCAACATACCTAATCCAGAAGTATCATGGGGAGAAAATATGCATTACATGCTGCACTCTTTTTCCCTTAGCTATGGTTTTATCCTACTGGGTTTTCCTAGCAAGGTTTTTAATAAGACAACATTTCCAAACATATTAAAATGATAACCAATGGGGAGTGTTATAAATATATAAATTATGGTTATCCACTCCATATAGATTATCTTGTTCACCAAGTTTCCCTCTAATATATATATATATTTTATCTCATATATAATCAAAGGCAGCTGGAAAACGCCCTTTGTATACAAACTTTCCACCCAAGCCGGTGATGGAATTTGGAACATATGCTCTACAAATATGTAATGAAGCTGACAAGAAGTTTCGTCCTATTATGGGAATGAAACTAACAGATAAACAGCAATGTTTATTAGACAATTTATGGCATATTCAAACCATGCCACAAGCTTCATCATTCAAAGTACAGGTTTTAAATGCTTTAAGCATTTACTTTCAGGAACAAAGTTCAAAAACTCCTGAAAGACAGTTTAAACAGAAACCAAATTATACACATTATGTTATATTTAGAGGTACAAAAATTGGAATTTTTAACAAATGGGAAACAGTTATACGACACAAAACTTGTGTTGTAGGAGGAGCATATTGGAAAGGTTATACAAGTTTTGTTGAAGCCCTTCAAGCAGCAAGAACAGAATTGGGTCCCAGTTTTTACATAGAACCTGAAGAGGTTAAAAGTTTTTCAGATATGGCAAAAACAAACCCTGAGCATTACATAAAAGCTCAACAAGAAATTATTTCTGAATTAAAAAGACAACTTGAAGAAAAAGCAAAAAATGCACAAGATATACAATTGAAAATTGAAAACAGTTTATTAAAACAAAAAATGATTTTATTAGAAGCAAAAAATACACAGTTATTACAAAAGCTTGAGAAAAAAGAAAAAGAAAACAAAGACAAAACAGAGGTACACAGGACTTTTGAGTGTTTCAGGACAAGGATTCTTGATACACCTTGGCAGCAATGCCTAAAACCAGTTACAGAAAGATTCCCAGAATTTGAGAATCTTGTTTCACAGAAAGTTTGTGCAGAATTTCCTTTAATTTTGTACAATTTACAGCAACAGCTGGTAGACATGGCGTTCAAATTTGACAGTGAACAGCAAGGTTTCAAAGTTGTAGAAAGAACAGATGAAAAAGGAGACGGAACTGGTCTTCTATTACTTCAAATACACCATCCTACAAAGTTGACAAATGAGCAAATAATTCAATTTTATCATCATGGTATGATTGATTATTTGGAAATAAAGTTAGACAGAAAAACAGAAGATCTTCTCAACCAGCTTGGAGAAAAGATGATTCTAATTGCAGGAAATATGGCAATAAGAACAGTGACTTCGATCATTGGTTGTAAAATAATTTCTTCATTCCCTTACACAGATGCATACACATACAGACCAGCAAGAAAAAGGATTTTTATTGAACATAAAAGTAATATATGTCATCAATATCATCTACAGACATCAATGACAAAAACTGATATAGAGTTTTCAACCCTACCTTGGTTAAGTCATTCAGATGAAAAAATTCTAGACAGTTTTACACAGTTTATTAAAGACCATCAGGAAACCCCAGAACTTCCTGATTATTATCCATGGAGGAATTATCATTTGGTAGGTGAAGGTCATTACATACAAGTCTACACAAAACCAGTTTGGACAATGCTTCTACCCTTTGCAGGGGAAGGAGATCATCTACAGTTACATCACATTATCAACTTAAAAGATGAAGAGGGCAATAATTTGGAAGATTGCTCTAGTCCACAGTCCATAGACAGTACACACAGAGATTTCTAGAAGAAATCGTAAGCAGTGACGACACAAGACAGAAGACAAAAATCATGACATAAGCAATGACGTTTTGAATCTCAATTATACACAGACAGTGGTCGACAAATGGCAAAAATTTTCAACACCTACTTTTGTTTTCTTTTAAGCTTTATTCGGTGAATTTTCTTTTTCTTTTCTTTATAGATTAGGCTTTTTGACTTATTTGTTAAGCATAGATGCTTTGTGTTTCTTATTCTCGCCTATATATTTGGCATTTGTATTCAGTTGTAAGTACGAGTAACCATTGAAAGCAATAAGATTCTAACTTCAATGGCACACTAAACTCTCTCCACATCTCTTTAGCTCCAATCCCTTAACATCTCAGATTTTCTCCAGTTCTTCATATTATATTCCAACCTAGATAAAAAAAAAAAAAAAAAAAAAAACTCGTTCTGCAACTCTCTACTCCGCTGTGCATACTCTCATCCATCATCATCCGCTGTGCATATCTCTGTAATCATTGTAAGCATTCTTAGCTTATTTTAATTTTCAATTTTACCACCCTCTCTGATATATTGATGATATTTTAGTTGCAAGTAATACAGTGCAGGAACATGAGAAACACCTACAACAAGTTTTTGAAGAAATAAAGAAAAATGGTATAGTAGTTTCAAAAAGAAAAATGGAACTTTTTAAAAGAAAATTTTCCTTTTTAGGATTAGAAATTGGAAATGGAAAAATAGAATTACAACCACATATTTCTACAAAAATTCTAAACTTTCCAGAAAAATTTGAAAACTTAAAACAAATATAAGCCTTTTTAGGTCTAGTAAATTATGCTAGAAAGTTTATTCCAAACTTGTCAAAATTGGTTGGACCTCTATATGGTAAAACCACTAAAAACGGTCAAAGGTATTTTAACCAAGAAGACATTAAATTAGTTAAAGAAATTAAGAAAGCAGTTAAAAATATTAAACCATTAGAATTACCATTAGTTACAGATTATATAATTATTGAAACAGATGGATGCAAAGAAGGATGGGGAGCAGTCCTTCTATGTAAACCAAACAAATACAGTCCCAAGGAAGAAGAGAAAATTTGCGCTTATTCAAGTGGTAATTTTCAAAACAAAACAAATTGGACTACAATTGATTTTGAAATACAGGCATTAATAAATGCACTAGAAAAGTTTAAGATTTTTCTTAATAAAGAATTTACAGTAAGAACTGACTGTGAAGCAATAGTTAAGTTTGTAAAAAATGATCAAAGTAAAAAAGTAAATAGAACTAGATGGGTTAATTTACAAAATATTATACAAGGAAATGGATATTTTATAAATTTTGAACATATTAAAGGAAAAAATAATGGGATAGCTGATATGTTATCTTGAAATATAAACAAATGGTTTGTTTTAGATGGACAGGAAAAAAGATAAAGAGAAGTTAAAGGTTATACATCCAAAACAAAAGCAACAGGAAAATTCTTCATCAGAAGAAGAACAGATTCAACAGGCATATTTACAGTCAAAAGAAAAGATATACAGTTCTTCTCAAAGAGTGTTACCACAAACAATGACAAGACAGTTTTATACACAACATCAATCAAAGGCAGCTGGAAAACGCCCTTTGTATACAAACTTTCCACCCAAGCCGGTGATGGAATTTGGAACATATGCTCTACAAATATGTAATGAAGCTGACAAGAAGTTTCGTCCTATTATGGGAATGAAACTAACAGATAAACAGCAAGGTTTATTAGACAATTTATGGCATATTCAAACCATGCCACAAGCTTCATCATTCAAAGTACAGGTTTTAAATGCTTTAAGCAATTACTTTCAGGAACAAAGTTCAAAAACTCCTGAAAGACAGTTTAAACAGAAACCAAATTATACACATTATGTTATATTTAGAGGTACAAAAATTGGAATTTTTAACAAATGGGAAACAGTTATACGACACATAACTTGTGTTGTAGGAGGAGCATATTGGAAAGGTTATACAAGTTTTGTTGAAGCCCTTCAAGCAGCAAGAACAGAATTGGGTCCCAGTTTTTACATAGAACCTAAAGAGGTTAAAAGTTTTTCAGATATGGCAAAAACAAACCCTGAGCATTACATAAAAGCTCAACAAGAAATTATTTCTGAATTAAAAAGACAACTTGAAGAAAAAGCAAAAAATACACAGTTATTACAAAAGCTTGAGAAAAAAGAAAACAAAGAAAAAACAGAGGTACACAGGACTTTTGAGTGTTTCAAGACCAGGATTCTTGATACACCTTGGCAGCAATGCCTAAAACCAGTTACAGAAAGATTCCCAGAATTTGAGAATCTTGTTTCACAGAAAGTTTGTGCAGAATTTCCTTTAATTTTGTACAATTTACAGCAACAGCTGGTAGACATGGCGTTCAAATTTGACAGTGAACAGCAAGGTTTCAAAGTTGTAGAAAGAACAGATGAAAAAGGAGACGGAACTGGTCTTCTATTACTTCAAATACACCATCCTACAAAGTTGACAAATGAGCAAATAATTCAATTTTATCATCATGGTATGATTGATTATTTGGAAATAAAGTTAGACAGAAAAACAGAAGATCTTCTCAACCAGCTTGGAGAAAAGATGATTCTAATTGCATGAAATATGGCAATAAGAACGGTGACTTCGATCATTGGTTGTAAAATAATTTCTTCATTCCCTTACACAGATGCATACACATACAGACCAACAAGAAAAAGGATTTTTATTGAACATAAAAGTAATATATGTCATCAATATCATCTACAGACATCAATGACAAAAACTGATATAGAGTTTTCAACTCTACCTTGGTTAAGTCATTCAGATGAAAAAATTCCAGACAGTTTTACACAGTTTATTAAAGACCATCAGGAAACCCCAGAACTTCCTGATTATTATCCATGGAGGAATTATCATTTGGTAGGTGAAGGTCATTACATACAAGTCTACACAAAACCAGTTTGGACAATGCTTCTACCCTTTGCAGGGGAAGGAGATCATCTACAGTTACATCACATTATCAACTTAAAAGATGAAGAGGGCAATAATTTGGAAGATTGCTCTAGTCCACAGTCCATAGACAGTACACACAGAGATTTCTAGAAGAAATCGTAAGCAGTGACGACACAAGACAGAAGACAAAAATCATGACATAAGCAATGACGTTTTGAATCTCAATTATACACAGACAGTGGTCGACAAATGGCAAAAATTTTCAACACCTACTTTTGTTTTCTTTTAAGCTTTATTCGGTGAATTTTCTTTTTCTTTTCTTTATAGATTAGGCTTTTTGACTTATTTGTTAAGCATAGATGCTTTGTGTTTCTTATTCTCGCCTATATATTTGGCATTTGTATTCAGTTGTAAGTACGAGTAACAATTGAAAGCAATAAGATTCTAACTTCAATGGCACACTAAACTCTCTCCACATCTCTTTAGCTCCAATCCCTTAACATCTCAGATTTTCTCCAGTTCTTCATATTATATTCCAACCTAGATAAAAAAAAAAAAAAAAAAAAAAAAAAAAAAAACTCTTTCTGCAACTCTCTACTCCGCTGTGCATACTCTCATCCATCATCATCCGCTGTGCATATCTCTATAATCATTGTAAGCATTCTTAGCTTATTTTAATTTTCAGTTTTACCACAAATAAATATTAATCCACCAGAGATAAAATCAAAAGATTTTGTTATAGGATTAAATTTTATATTAGGATTAAATGGAGCAGTTACAATTACAAGAAATTTTATAACATTAAGTAAACAGTTATATACAATACCAACCCTTAGGTATATGAATACAACACAAATTGTTCAAAAAAGAGGAGATAAAGGGAATTTAGATTTCTTGAAAACACAAAATAAAAAACTGTTTATAGAAAAGGAATCATTAAAACTTTTAATAGATTTTTTAAGTCATGAAATAGAAAAAGGACAGGATATTACAAAAAGTATAAACCATCCTATGATATTACATTTAGAAAAAATAGGATATATTGGAGAAGATATAACAAAATCAAATGTAAAATATATTTGTAAACTTAAATTAAAAAATCCCGATATAGTAATAAGGACAGCTAATATAGAATACAGCCCATTAGTCAAAGAAGAATTTAAAAAACAAATTCCTGAAATGGTAAATCAAGGATTAATTAGAAAATCAGAAAGTCCTCATAGATCTACAGCTTTTTTAGTAAGAAATCATAGTGAGATAAAAAGAGGAAAAGCTAGAATAGTTTACAATTATAAAAGATTAAATGATAATACAATAGATGATGGGTATAATATTCCTAACAAAGATAGTTTGTTAAATCTTATACAAAACAAAAAAGTATTTTCAAAATTTGATTTAAAATCAGGATATAATCAGTTAAAATTAGAAGAAAGTTTTAAACCATGGACAGCTTTTACATGTTCAGAAGGACAATATGAATGGAATGTCCTTAGTTTTGGACTAAAAAATGCACCTTCTATTTTTCAAAGATTTATGGACAGCATATTTCTAAAGTTTGATTTTTGTTTAGTTTACATTGATGATATTTTAGTTGCAAGTAATACAGTGCAGGAACATGAGAAACACCTACAACAAGTTTTTGAAGAAATAAAGAAAAATGGTATAATAGTTTCAAAAAGAAAAATGGAACTTTTTAAAAGAAAATTTTCCTTTTTAGGATTAGAAATTGGAAATGGAAAAATAGAATTACAACCACATATTTCTACAAAAATTCTAAACTTTCCAGAAAAATTTGAAAACTTAAAACAAATACAAGCCTTTTTAGGTCTAGTAAATTATGCTAGAAAGTTTATTCCAAACTTGTCAAAATTGGTTGGACCTCTATATGGTAAAACCACTAAAAACGGTCAAAGGTATTTTAACCAAGAAGACATTAAATTAGTTAAAGAAATTAAGAAAGCAGTTAAAAATATTAAACCATTAGAATTACCATTAGTTACAGATTATATAATTATTGAAACAGATGGATGCAAAGAAGGATGGGGAGCAGTCCTTCTATGTAAACCAAACAAATACAGTCCCAAGGAAGAAGAGAAAATTTGCGCTTATTCAAGTGGTAATTTTCAAAACAAAACAAATTGGACTACAATTGATTTTGAAATACAGGCATTAATAAATGCACTAGAAAAGTTTAAGATTTTTCTTAATAAAGAACTTACAGTAAGAACTGACTGTGAAGCAATAGTTAAGTTTGTAAAAAATGATCAAAGTAAAAAAGTAAATAGAACTAGATGGGTTAATTTACAAAATATTATACAAGGAAATGGATATTTTATAAATTTTGAACATATTAAAGGAAAAAATAATGGGATAGCTGATATGTTATCTCGAAATATAAATAAATGGTTTGTTTTAAATGGACAGGAAAAAAGATAAAGAGAAGTTAAAGCTTATACATCCAAAACAAAAGCAACAGGAAAATTCTTCATCAGAAGAAGAACAGATTCAACAGGCATATTTACAGTCAATAGAAAAGATATACAGTTCTTCTCAAAGAGTATTACCACAAACAATGACAAGACAGTTTTATACACAACAGTAATCAAAGGCAGCTGGAAAACGCCCTTTGTATACAAACTTTCCACCCAAGCCGGTGATGGAATTTGGAACATATGCTCTACAAATATGTAATGAAGCTGACAAGAAGTTTCGTCCTATTATGGGAATGAAACTAACAGATAAACAGCAATGTTTATTAGACAATTTATGGCATATTCAAACCATGCCACAAGCTTCATCATTCAAAGTACAGGTTTTAAATGCTTTAAGCATTTACTTTCAGGAACAAAGTTCAAAAACTCCTGAAAGACAGTTTAAACAGAAACCAAATTATACACATTATGTTATATTTAGAGGTACAAAAATTGGAATTTTTAACAAATGGGAAACAGTTATACGACACAAAACTTGTGTTGTAGGAGGAGCATATTGGAAAGGTTATACAAGTTTTGTTGAAGCCCTTCAAGCAGCAAGAACAGAATTGGGTCCCAGTTTTTACATAGAACCTGAAGAGGTTAAAAGTTTTTCAGATATGGCAAAAACAAACCCTGAGCATTACATAAAAGCTCAACAAGAAATTATTTCTGAATTAAAAAGACAACTTGAAGAAAAAGAAAAAAATGCACAAGATATACAATTGAAAATTGAAAACAGTTTATTAAAACAAAAAATGATTTTATTAGAAGCAAAAAATACACAGTTATTACAAAAGCTTGAGAAAAAAGAAAAAGAAAACAAAGACAAAACAGAGGTACACAGGACTTTTGAGTGTTTCAGGACAAGGATTCTTGATACACCTTGGCAGCAATGCCTAAAACTAGTTACAGAAAGATTCCCAGAATTTGAGAATCTTGTTTCACAGAAAGTTTGTGCAGAATTTCCTTTAATTTTGTACAATTTACAGCAACAGCTGGTAGACATGGCGTTCAAATTTGACAGTGAACAACAAGGTTTCAAAGTTGTAGAAAGAACAAATGAAAAAGGAGACGGAACTGGTCTTCTATTACTTCAAATACACCATCCTACAAAGTTGACAAATGAGCAAATAATTCAATTTTATCATCATGGTATGATTGATTATTTGGAAATAAAGTTAGACAGAAAAACAGAAGATCTTCTCAACCAGCTTGGAGAAAAGATGATTCTAATTGCAGGAAATATGGCAATAAGAACAGTGACTTCGATCATTGGTTGTAAAATAATTTCTTCATTCCCTTACACAGATGCATACACATACAGACCAGCAAGAAAAAGGATTTTTATTGAACATAAAAGTAATATATGTCATCAATATCATCTACAAACATCAATGACAAAAACTGATATAGAGTTTTCAACTCTACCTTGGTTAAGTCATTCAGATGAAAAAATTCCAGACAGTTTTACACAGTTTATTAAAGACCATCAGGAAACCCCAGAACTTCCTGATTATTATCCATGGAGGAATTATCATTTGGTAGGTGAAGGTCATTACATACAAGTCTACACAAAACCAGTTTGGACAATGCTTCTACCCTTTGCAGGGGAAGGAGATCATCTACAGTTACAGCACATTATCAACTTAGAAGATGAAGAGGGCAATAATTTGGAAGATTGCTCTAGTCCACAGTCCATAGACAGTACACACAGAGATTTCTAGAAGAAATCGTAAGCAGTGACGACACAAGACAGAAGACAAAAATCATGACATAAGCAATGACGTTTTGAATCTCAATTATACACAGACAGTGGTCGACAAATGGCAAAAATTTTCAACACCTACTTTTGTTTTCTTTTAAGCTTTATTCGGTGAATTTTCTTTTTCTTTTCTTTATAGATTAGGCTTTTTGACTTATTTGTTAAGCATAGATGCTTTGTGTTTCTTATTCTCGCCTATATATTTGGCATTTGTATTCAGTTGTAAGTACGAGTAACCATTGAAAGCAATAAGATTCTAACTTCAATGGCACACTAAACTCTCTCCACATCTCTTTAGCTCCAATCCCTTAACATCTCAGATTTTCTCAAGTTCTTCATATTATATTCCAACCTAGATAAAAAAAAACTCTTTCTGCAACTCTCTACTCCGCTGTGCATACTCTCATCCATCATCATCCGCTGTGCATATCTCTATAATCATTGTAAGCATTCTTAGCTTATTTTAATTTTCAATTTTACCACCCTCTCTGATATATTGGTATCAGAGCAAAGGCTTTCTTAAAATCTAAAAGATTAAGACAAGTCCCTTTTATGGCATGTTAAGTCAGTGTTTGGGAAACTCTCTTAGGTGAAGATTGTGGGAAAGATAGTTGCTTTGATAACATTATAAAAGAAAGGGTTTTATATTATGACTACTAGTTTTTATATTAGACCTCTTTTAAATAAATTAAAAAGATATGATATTTTAATTTATGATTTAGATTCAAGAGATTGGTTAGATTATATAGATGAATATCGTTTAAGGTATTATATTTATGAACGAGCTAAGTTAAAAGAACAAATATATAGAGCAAATCGTTTAATAGATTAGCTTGTAAATTATTATTTTTCTTTTCTTTAATAGTTGGAATATAAGAAAATATTTAAAGAGAAATATGGAATAAGGGATAAAAGCTAAAGAGAGTCGGAATTAATTAATCATTGGTACTTCTCAAACACTCAAACGTTTAGAGTTCTTAAATTTAGAATTTGTTGAAAAATCTCACCGAAAAACTTTTGCAACAGATAGTTTTACTATAGTTTGTAATCTTAATAATATTGGTGAACATAGTTTACATACAAATAATCCACAAATAAACACGTTAGTAGATTTATTGATAAATTTAAGTATTAGTTTACAACAAGAAGCTATAAATAATAAAAAGATAATAGAAAATTTAACAGTAGAAGTTAAAAAATTATCACAAAATCTTGATTATATAAAAAATCAGTCTAATACACTAACAGGAGAAACTATGCCTTTAGAAGTTGAAAAACTTACAGAAGCCTTACAAAAATTGAAAATAGAGAAAAAACCTACTCCATATAAACATTGGCAACCAAGAAAATGAGTAATCATTTCTTAGGAAGAAGTAGAACTATACAGGAAGCTAGAAATTCTACAAGTAATATAAATGATAGTATAACATCAGACAGTTTTTTAAACAGAATAGTTAGAAGAGGATCAGGATCTAATAGTAATAGACATATAATACAACTAGAAGAAGAAATAGATTTAGATAGAAACTTGGAATTATATAATCAACATCAATTAGACATATTAAATCTAAGGATATTATATCAAACAGGAAGATTTAATATAAACACAACTCTTATAAGAAGTAGTAGAGAAGAAAGTTTAAGGGTAGTAGATAATACAGTAATTTTAGATCTTTTGTCACCAGATACTATTGAAAAAATTAAAAAGCAAAGTAAACATTTCGTACATACAGGATTAATAATAATAGGAGTAAAAGCATTAGGAAGAAAAAATTTAGGAACAAAATTATTAGCCTTAATACTAGATAAAAGTTGGAAATCAGATATGAAAAAAGCTATAATTTCAGGAATGGAAGTGGATTTAAGTCAAAACATAGCTATATTTTATTGTACACCAGATATTTTAAAAGATATTAAAGATTTACAAAATATAAAAATAGCTTTACAAACAAAAGGATATGAAGAATATGAAGGAAATAATTTAGTAGTAAGCATAGGAGTATTAGGAAGGGCTAGTAACAGTTCAGGAATGAAATATAAAGTAAATATAGAAGGAATAGTTTAAACAATTGTATCAAAATCTATAAAAATGATAGAACCTATAAAAATAGATCCAGAACAATTAACAGGATTAGAATGGGATTTAGATGATTTACAAGAAAAAGAAGAAGATACAGTTTTAGTACCTAAGAAAAGTTATATATATGAAGAAACTGATGGAAAACAAAAATTAAGATACATTGATTTTAAAGAAAAACAAACAGAGAAAAATAATGAAGAAAAAACTCTTTTTATGAATATTGAAGAAAATGAAAATGAAATATTATATGATATAAATAATGAGTAAGATGAAATAGATATAAATTTTTTTAAAATTTAAGGAAGAAGAAACAATGGATTATACACTACTAGATTATGAAGAAGAGTCAATAGATTGTTTTAAAATAGAAGAAACAAATAAAACAATAGAACAAATTATAAACAGAAAATTTACAGAAATAAATATACAACAAGAGGTAGATGATATGCTTATGGAATGTATAACAGAATTAGGATTAGATTATGAAGAAAGTTATAAAAAATTACAAGAATATTATAATTTACCATTAGTAGAAGATATTATGAATGGAAAAGCCATGTTATCAGATTTTTATAAACAAGAACAAAGTTTTATGGATACACAAATGTTTAATCCTTTAAAAAGACCTAAAATAGAATGGGGAGAAGGATATAGTGGTACACACGAAAGTCATGGTAGAGAACCATGGACACAACCAACAGTTAATTATCAACAAGAGTCTAATGTTATAGGAAAAGGAAGAAGAATGCCTATAGGACAAATATACAGTGGAAATATGTTATTGTTAGAGCAACAAAAACCACAGTTATGGATAGATGAAGTCTTAACATGGGAACAAAATGTAGTAAGATTATGGGAAACAAATAAAAAAGATAGTATGGATATGTTTTCATATTTAGAAACTACATTAGGACCAATAGCATTAGGAATATGGCAAAGTAAGAAAACACAAAATCCAGAAGAAATTAATAATCTTAAAGCATTAGGAGATAATCCTTATAATTTTACATCACAAATTAGAACACTTATATTAGGAGTTGATCCAGCTAAAAATAACTCTTTAATACAAGATACAGCTATTAGAAATTTAGAAAAATTAAGTATAGCAAATATGAAATATATAAATGAATTTACATTAGATTTTACAAGATTATTATCACAAACAGGAAAAGCTATGGATGATAATTTATGTGATAAGTATTTTATAAAATTACCAGGAGATTTAGGAAAATCTATACATGAAGCATGGAAAACAAATTATGGTACACAACAAAATTTAGGAATAGGACCAAGAATAACTTATACATTTAGTATACTAGAAGAAAAATGTAAAGAAGTAGCATTACAAGAACAATTAAAAAGAAATGCTTATGCATTTTGCAAAACAGCAATCTATACACCACAAGCATATGGAGTATATGATAAAAAGAAAAAGATACGAAAAAGTACAACATATAATAGGAATTATAAAAAACATTATAACAAAAATAAATATGTTAAAAAACCACAATCAAGAAAATGTAGATGTTACACTTGTGGAGAAACAACACATTTAGCTAATAATTGTCCAAATAAAAGAAAAAATATGGAAAAAGCTAATTTAGTAGAGCAATTACAAGATTATGAAATAGAAGCTATAAAAACAGATGATGAATCTGATAATGAATCAGTATATAGTATTTACAGTGAAGAAGAAAATCCAACAGCAAAAGTAACATATACATACATGAATACAGAAGAAATTTGTGAACATGATTGGAAGCAAAACAAAGGAAATAATCATATAAGATGTTGTCATTGTGGATATTACCCCAGTATAGAAAAAAGATCACAATGTAATAAATGTTTTAAAGAAATTTGTTTTAAATGTCTTAAAGAAATCTATGATAAAGATATAGCTACAACATCAAAAGTGAAAACAAATTCTGAAAATAATGAAAATGAAAGGATAGATAAATTGGAATTAACAATAGAATTACATAGTTTAAAATAAAAAATTTAGAAAATAAAATAGAAGAACTTGAAAGATTAAGTCAAATAGAAGAAATAGGTAAAATGGCTCTACAAAACCAGATGATCAAACGTATATACAAACACAAGGATCAACAAACATGATAAATATACAATGTCGTTTATGGTTAGATAATAATAAATATTTAGATTTAACAGCATTAGTAGATACAGGAGCTACAAAAAGCTTAATTTCACATAGCTTAGCACCTATAGAATATCATAAAAAATTATCATATGAACTAAGTACAAGAACAATAGAAGATAGATTAATATCAATTACACACTGTTTAGAACCAGTAGGAATACAGTTTTTAGATTTTGCAAATAATTATAGTATAAAATATGAAATGCCACAAATAAATATTAATCCACCAGAGATAAAATCAAAAGATTTTGTTATAGGATTAAATTTTATATTATGATTAAATGGAGCAGTTAAAATTACAAGAAATTTTATAACATTAAGTAAACAGTTATATACAATACCAACCCTTAGGTATATGAATACAACACAAATTGTTCAAAAAAGAGGAGATAAAGGGAATTTAGATTTCTAGAAAACACAAAATAAAAAACAGTTTATAGAGAAGGAGATCATCTACAGTTACAGCACATTATCAACTTAGAAGATGAAGAGGGCAATAATTTGGAAGATTGCTCTAGTCCACAGTCCATAGACAGTACACACAGAGATTTCTAGAAGAAATCGTAAGCAGTGACGACACAAGACAGAAGACAAAAATCATGACATAAGCAATGACGTTTTGAATCTCAATTATACACAGACAGTGGTCGACAAATGGCAAAAATTTTCAACACCTACTTTTGTTTTCTTTTAAGCTTTATTCGGTGAATTTTCTTTTTCTTTTCTTTATAGATTAGGCTTTTTGACTTATTTGTTAAGCATAGATGCTTTGTGTTTCTTATTCTCGCCTATATATTTGGCATTTGTATTCAGTTGTAAGTACGAGTAACCATTGAAAGCAATAAGATTCTAACTTCAATGGCACACTAAACTCTCTCCACATCTCTTTAGCTCCAATCCCTTAACATCTCAGATTTTCTCCAGTTCTTCATATTATATTCCAACCTAGATAAAAAAAAAACTCTTTCTGCAACTCTCTACTCCGCTGTGCATACTCTCATCCATCATCATCCGCTGTGCATATCTCTATAATCATTGTAAGCATTCTTAGCTTATTTTAATTTTCAATTTTACCACCCTCTCTGATATATTGGTATCAGAGCAAAGGCTTTCTTAAAATCTAAAAGATTAAGACAAGTCCCTTTTATGGCATGTTAAGTCAGTGTTTGGGAAACTCTCTTAGGTGAAGATTGTGGGAAAGATAGTTGCTTTGATAACATTATAAAAGAAAGGGTTTTATATTATGACTACTAGTTTTTATATTAGACCTCTTTTAAATAAATTAAAAAGATATGATATTTTAATTTATGATTTAGATTCAAGAGATTGGTTAGATTATATAGATGAATATCGTTTAAGGTATTATATTTATGAACGAGCTAAGTTAAAAGAACAAATATATAGAGCAAATCGTTTAATAGATTAGCTTGTAAATTATTATTTTTCTTTTCTTTAATAGTTGGAATATAAGAAAATATTTAAAGAGAAATCTGGAATAAGGGATAAAAGCTAAAGAGAGTCGGAATTAATTAATCATTGGTACTTCTCAAACACTCAAACGTTTAGAGTTCTTAAATTTAGAATTTGTTGAAAAATCTCACCGAAAAACTTTTGCAACAGATAGTTTTACTATAGTTTGTAATCTTAATAATATTGGTGAACATAGTTTACATACAAATAATCCACAAATAAACACGTTAGTAGATTTATTGATAAATTTAAGTATTAGTTTACAACAAGAAGCTATAAATAATAAAAAGATAATAGAAAATTTAACAGTAGAAGTTAAAAAATTATCACAAAATCTTGATTATATAAAAAATCAGTCTAATACACTAACAGGAGAAACTATACCTTTAGAAGTTGAAAAACTTACAGAAGCCTTACAAAAATTGAAAATAGAGAAAAAACCTACTCCATATAAACATTGGCAACCAAGAAAATGAGTAATCATTTCTTAGGAAGAAGTAGAACTATACAGGAAGCTAGAAATTCTACAAGTAATATAAATGATAGTATAACATCAGACAGTTTTTTAAACAGAATAGTTAGAAGAGGATCAGGATCTAATAGTAATAGACATATAATACAACTAGAAGAAGAAATAGATTTAGATAGAAACTTGGAATTATATAATCAACATCAATTAGACATATTAAATCTAAGGATATTATATCAAACAGGAAGATTTAATATAAACACAACTCTTATAAGAAGTAGTAGAGAAGAAAGTTTAAGGGTAGTAGATAATACAGTAATTTTAGATCTTTTGTCACCAGATACTATTGAAAAAATTAAAAAGCAAAGTAAACATTTCGTACATACAGGATTAATAATAATAGGAGTAAAAGCATTAGGAAGAAAAAATTTAGGAACAAAATTATTAGCCTTAATACTAGATAAAAGTTGGAAATCAGATATGAAAAAAGCTATAATTTCAGGAATGGAAGTGGATTTAAGTCAAAACATAGCTATATTTTATTGTACACCAGATATTTTAAAAGATATTAAAGATTTACAAAATATAAAAATAGCTTTACAAACAAAAGGATATGAAGAATATGAAGGAAATAATTTAGTAGTAAGCATAGGAGTATTAGGAAGGGCTAGTAACAGTTCAGGAATGAAATATAAAGTAAATATAGAAGGAATAGTTTAAACAATTGCATCAAAATCTATAAAAATGATAGAACCTATAAAAATAGATCCAGAACAATTAACAGGATTAGAATGGGATTTAGATGATTTACAAGAAAAAGAAGAAGATACAGTTTTAGTACCTAAGAAAAGTTATATATATGAAGAAACTGATGGAAAACAAAAATTAAGATACATTGATTTTAAAGAAAAACAAACAGAGAAAAATAATGAAGAAGAAACTCTTTTTATGAATATTGAAGAAAATGAAAATGAAATATTATATGATATAAATAATGAGGAAGATGAAATAGATATAAATTTTTTAAAATTTGAGGAAGAAGAAACAATGGATTATACACTACTAGATTATGAAGAAGAGTCAATAGATTGTTTTAAAATAGAAGAAACAAATAAAACAATAGAACAAATTATAAACAGAAAATTTACAGAAATAAATATACAACAAGAGGTAGATGATATGCTTATGGAATGTATAACAGAATTAGGATTAGATTATGAAGAAAGTTATAAAAAATTACAAGAATATTATAATTTACCATTAGTAGAAGATATTATGAATGGAAAAGCCATGTTATCAGATTTTTATAAACAAGAACAAAGTTTTATGGATACACAAATGTTTAATCCTTTAAAAAGACCTAAAATAGAATGGGGAGAAGGATATAGTGGTACACACGAAAGTCATGGTAGAGAACCATGGACACAACCAACAGTTAATTATCAACAAGAGTCTAATGTTATAGGAAAAGGAAGAAGAATGCCTATAGGACAAATATACAGTGGAAATATGTTATTGTTAGAGCAACAAAAACCACAGTTATGGATAGATGAAGTCTTAACATGGGAACAAAATGTAGTAAGATTATGGGAAACAAATAAAAAATATAGTATGGATATGTTTTCATATTTAGAAACTACATTAGGACCAATAGCATTAGGAATATGGCAAAGTAAGAAAACACAAAATCCAGAAGAAATTAATAATCTTAAAGCATTAGGAGATAATCCTTATAATTTTACATCACAAATTAGAACACTTATATTAGGAGTTGATCCAGCTAAAAATAACTCTTTAATACAAGATACAGCTATTAGAAATTTAGAACAATTAAGTATAGCAAATATGAAATATATAAATGAATTTACATTAGATTTTACAAGATTATTATCACAAACAGGAAAAGCTATGGATGATAGTTTATGTGATAAGTATTTTATAAAATTACCAGGAGATTTAGGAAAATCTATACATGAAGCATGGAAAACAAATTATGGTACACAACAAAATTTAGGAATAGGACCAAGAATAACTTATACATTTAGTATACTAGAAGAAAAATGTAAAGAAGTAGCATTACAAGAACAATTAAAAAGAAATGCTTATGCATTTTGCAAAACAGCAATCTATACACCACAAGCATATGGAGTATATGATAAAAAGAAAAAGATACGAAAAAGTACAACATATAATAGAAATTATAAAAAACATTATAACAAAAATAAATATGTTAAAAAACCACAATCAAGAAAATGTAGATGTTACACTTGTGGAGAAACAACACATTTAGCTAATAATTGTCCAAATAAAAGAAAAAAATATGGAAAGAGCTAATTTAATAGAGCAATTACAAGATTATGAAATACAAGCTATAAAAACAGATGATGAATCTGATAATGAATCAGTATATAGTATTTACAGTGAAGAAGAACAGATTCAACAGGCATATTTACAGTCAATAGAAAAGATATACAGTTCTTCTCAAAGAATATTACCACAAACAATGACAAGACAGTTTTATACACAACAGCAATCAAAGGCAGCTGGAAAACGCCCTTTGTATACAAACTTTCCACCCAAGCCGGTGATGGAATTTGGAACATATGCTCTACAAATATGTAATGAAGCTGACAAGAAGTTTCGTCCTATTATGGGAATGAAACTAACAGATAAACAGCAATGTTTATTAGACAATTTATGGCATATTCAAACCATGCCACAAGCTTCATCATTCAAAGTACAGGTTTTAAATGCTTTAAGCATTTACTTTCAGGAACAAAGTTCAAAAACTCCTGAAAGACAGTTTAAACAGAAACCAAATTATACACATTATGTTATATTTAGAGGTACAAAAATTGGAATTTTTAACAAATGGGAAACAGTTATACGACACATAACTTGTGTTGTAGGAGGAGCATATTGGAAAGGTTATACAAGTTTTGTTGAAGCCCTTCAAGCAGCAAGAACAGAATTGGGTCCCAGGTTTTACATAGAACCTGAAGAGGTTAAAAGTTTTTCAGATATGGCAAAAACAAACCCTGAGCATTACATAAAAGCTCAACAAGAAATTATTTCTGAATTAAAAAGACAACTTGAAGAAAAAGCAAAAAATGCACAAGATATACAATTGAAAATTGAAAACAGTTTATTAAAACAAAAAATGATTTTATTAGAAGCAAAAAATACACAGTTATTACAAAAGCTTGAGAAAAAAGAAAACAAAGACAAAACAGAGGTACACAGGACTTTTGAGTGTTTTAGGATAAGGATTCTTGATACACCTTGGTAGCAATGCCTAAAACCAGTTACAGAAAGATTCCTAGAATTTGAGAATCTTGTTTCACAGAAAGTTTGTGCAGAATTTCCTTTAATTTTGTACAATTTACAGCAACAGCTGGTAGACATGGCGTTCAAATTTGACAGTGAACAGCAAGGTTTCAAAGTTGTAGAAAGAACAGATGAAAAAGGAGACCGAACTGGTCTTCTATTACTTCAAATACACCATCCTACAAAGTTGACAAATAAGCAAATAATTCAATTTTATCATCATGGTATGATTGATTATTTGGAAATAAAGTTAGACAGAAAAACAGAAGATCTTCTCAACCAGCTTGGAGAAAAGATGATTCTAATTGCAGGAAATATGGCAATAAGAACAGTGACTTCGATCATTGGTTGTAAAATAATTTCTTCATTCCCTTACACAGATGCATACACATACAGACCAGCAAGAAAAATGATTTTTATTGAACATAAAAGTAATATATGTCATCAATATCATCTACAGACATCAATGACAAAAACTGATATAGAGTTTTCAACTCTACATTGGTTAAGTCATTCAGATGAAAAAATTCCAGACAGTTTTACACAGTTTATTAAAGACCATCAGGAAACCCCAGAACTTCCTGATTATTATCCATGGAGGAATTATCATTTGGTAGGTGAAGGTCATTACATACAAGTCTACACAAAACCAGTTTGGACAATGCTTCTACCCTTTGCAGGGGAAGGAGATCATCTACAGTTACAGCACATTATCAACTTAGGACCTGTTTGGTAGCCTCTTAATCCATTCAGAGGCTGCCTCTTAATGAAATCATTTGTGACCCTTATGTTTGAATGAATAAGAGGTAACCTTATGTCTGACTGGATAAGAGATAACATCTGAATGGTAAACCATCACATGTCACATTCATCTACATTATCTTTGTTAAACTCTTAAATGATTTCATTAAGAGGTAGTCTCTTAATGTCATTCAGATGCTACCAAACAGCCCCTTAGAAGATGAAAAGGGCAATAATTTGGAAGATTGCTCTAGTCCACAGTCCATAGACAGTACACACAAAGATTTCTAGAAGAAATCGTAAGCAGTGACGACACAAGACAGAAGACAAAAATCATGACATAAGCAATGACGTTTTGAATCTCAATTATACACAGACAGTGGTCGATAAATGGCAAAAATTTTCAACACCTACTTTTGTTTTCTTTTAAGCTTTATTCGGTGAATTTTCTTTTTCTTTTCTTTATAGATTAGGCTTTTTGACTTATTTGTTAAGCATAGATGCTTTGTGTTTCTTATTCTCGCCTATATATTTGGCATTTGTATTCAGTTGTAAGTACGAGTAACCATTGAAAGCAATAAGATTCTAACTTCAATGGCACACTAAACTCTCTTCACATCTCTTTAGCTCCAATCTCTTAACATCTCAGATTTTCTCCAGTTCTTCATATTATATTCCAACCTAGATAAAAAAAAAAAAAAAAAAAAAAAAAAAAAAAAAAAAAAAAAAAAAAAAAAAAAAACTCTTTCTGCAACTCTATATATATATATATATATATATCATATTTTATCTCATTGTAAATCATCTCTCGTATAATGAAATATTATATATTCTCTCTGTTATTTTTTTCTTATTATTGTGTTATTAGCTAGTTTTACAACACAAATATTATTATTGTTTTAAGAAATCATTATTCCCGACAAGGCACCACGTATCTTCAATTATCTTAGTATTATAATGTTTCCCTCGTCTCCTTTAATAAAGTTAGATTTCTCATGAATCACGTGAAGATAAAAAATGGACTTATAAGAGGAAAAGGGGCGGTGCGTGATAGCACCGTGATACACAACCTTCAACGCGTTATACCCACCGCCACTCCAAGTTCAACGCGTTATAGTTCAACGGTAAACCCGATTTCGTTATTTTCTTCACGGCGTAATGGTTTTTTTTTGTGAGGGTAATTGTTGGTTGGGGGGAAATTGTTGGGTGTGTTGGTGAGTGATGGAAAAATGGTTGATGACATGGCGGAACTTGATTGTGTGCTTGTGAGTGATAGAATTATATCACTAGTGACCACCCACACCCCCTAAGTCATGTTCAGATAATATACTAATTTATAAAGGAATCATATTTATTTAGCCCAACTTTTTAAAGTTATAATGACACATGTATTATTGACTTTAGCATTGAATGCAATTTACTTCATAAATAAAATATATACTAATATCAATCCAAAGTAAAATATACTATTCTAGAAAACAATCCAAAGTAAAATATACTATTCTAGAAAAATTGACATCAAATGACAAAGAACGATTGTTAATGATCAACCCAAAAAAGTTAATTCCATTTCAAACTCAAGGCATATCTAATCCAAGTTCCAACTCACTCACCCGTTTAACTCACTTCTGAATACATCAATGCAATGGCGGAACTTGAACATTAGGGGTTGAAAATTAAAATTATAGGTTCTAACATGTAAAAAGAGTTGTGGGGGGGGGGGGGGGGGGGGGGGGGGGGCTCCTCGCCAATGAAGATTCCATCCATGCATCAATGTACACTATGAGACTAGAACCCTTAACTACTTGAAGGTAAAATAACTTTACTACACTAATTGATATCGTGAGGCTACAAGCTGTGTATACCCCTTAATCAAGTAATTAGTAATGGATTAAAATCCCAAGTCGACTATGAAGTACCGTGAGCAAGTTTCCCATGAAAAAAAAGCTGATTAAATAACACAAATAAACACAATATCAGATGAATGATTCTTGATTACATGCATCCATAACATCTGGATTTCCAAGGCATTTGGTTTTCTTTTGTGCTTACAAGTTAACATTCGTTACATGTCCACACCAAAGTGAATTTACACTATAACTAAAGCGAAAGTCTTAGCTCCAAATCCAGTTCTTGACTGCCATTTGAATCAGTATTGTGACTGCTTGATCCCATAGAATCACTCCAGTCCTTCATTCTCAATGTATCCTATACATATGATCAGCATCACACAAAAACAAAAACTTTTCAGTATTGTACAAGACTAGATTTTGATCATATAGTACAAATATTCACTGGCGGAACCAAAACTTATTGGTTGGGATCATAAAGTTTTCTTCTTTGTCGATTACAACCAAGGGTCCAACTTGTATATTGTGTAAAACCTTAGATTTTATTGAAAATTTGACGAATTGTGGGTGACCGCAGACACTAGTTCCGCCGGTGCAAATAGAGCATGTGGTTATGCATTTACGCTTACCTCTACTTTAACTTGGAAGAGGTGAGCAGTTATTGCTGGCTTTGCATAGCGTTCGGCCTCATATATAGCATTGCTTGCATTACTCCACCTGATTCAAATATGGAAGATTTATAGAATTCATTACATGAAAACATAACGCCAAAAAAAAGTTGAATTTAATTTCAAGTCCTGAGTGGCTCCAAATCAAGAAAACATAATAAGATTGAGCAAAGTATAGATTATTTAGTGAAATAATTTGTAGTTAGTATCTATAAGCATATAAAACACCAAGTTGTGGATTAGTACGTACTGGATTAAAAGAAATTAAAACTCTAAACAATTTGTAAAAAAAAAAGTATAACAACATGTTGGAAATTTTATTATATATTGATCCAAACAAAGATAAAGATTTTTTATGGACAAGAGGCAGGCTAGATTAATTATCAACTTGGTGATAAATATTGGAAAGACTTATACCTCAGGTCACTGCTAGGCTGTGACTGAACATATGCCATGTTAGATCTATCTAGGTCACCCATACCCATCTGCAAAAAGATTGTAAATTTATAGGACTAAGAATGAGTGAAATATGCATTAACAGATTTACGCAAAAACAGTGATAAGTTTTAACCGATGACCTAAATTAGAGGGTTATAGATCCCTATAGGGCTAATATTATCAACATGTGTTCATCATGTGTTATTGGGAATTTTCAACATTCGCACACACCATGAAGTTTTGTTGTCCTTGTGGAGTATTATAACTTGTGGATGATGAAGTGTATGCAAAAGAAGATGATGGCGACTAGTTATTATGGATCATGATATTCTTCTCCAAGTATAAGCGCGCTCATAAATTATATTCGATTATAACATACACATCAAGAAACTTGAAACTATAAAAATAAGATGTGATTTAGTTGATTTATTAGAACACAAAGCAAAGGTTTTTGTTTTCAGCACTAACGCACCGGATCCCATGAGCACAGAAATTGTTAAATTTGGCAGGTAGAGTGAGAAGAAGTGCATACCTGAGGATGGATATTAGTTGGATGAAACCCTAATTCACTATGCAACCTAATCTTCTCCAACTGAGCAACACCAAGGCCTCTTTGGGGTTGTTTTGGCTTGTCTGAATTACTCTTCTTCCCTTTTCTTGAAGATGATGCTCTTGCAGATCTCTCATTTCCTGAAGCATCTCCAAAATAACTCATCTTCACGATATCTATATGATCTTCTTTTTTAAATATTTCTTCCTACAAAATCACACTTGTGGTACCCTTTTAAAGCTGTCCATAAACCTTAGTATTTACAGCATCGCTGGATATCAGATTGCATATAGATATATTATAAAATAGCATCCCCCCATGATTTCTTTACATATTTAGGTAGATTTTATGCTCTTTTTCCACAATATATTAAAGAGCTTCTCGAGAAATAATGCATATTAAATAATATGTTATCGATTCTAATTAGGATGTGATTGTCCAAATGAACTCATTAAATATAGATGAGATCATTGCAATAAAATATGCAATCATAAAATCTTTTGAATACCCCCCACTCTCCTTCTATGGCGCGTTTAGTATCTTTTGGAAATTAAAACACACATTTCTCAATACACAAAAATATTCAAAGTTGATATATTGCTAGTTTGTACCAACTATGGTTTTATCAATGTGTGATTGTGGATTCTGTCTACGAACTGGGCTTATAGCTCAGTGGTTATGGAAATGAGGGAAGACTTCTGACCGAAAGGTCTCGAGTTCGATTCCTGATCCACCCGGGTTTTACCGGCTTTGCATTGTCGTGCCCTCGGGCGGGTGTAGGGTCGGGTTTTCCCCGGAACTGGTGGCATGGTGGGCTAGGGGCTCCGTGCGTGCAGGTTGGGCTGCCGCGGGCTACCTTTCGGCCAATGGGTGCCGCGTACGGAGTATCCGGCGATTCTTATGTTGGACGTTCAAAAAAAAAAATACGAGGCTTGAGTTACGTTTTGAGTTATATTATACTTAAAAAAATTGCTTTATTGTCACCATTTTATTTGGCCGAAGCAAAATAAAGTTTTCCCTACACGTCATAATCTCACTTGACGCAAGAGTTGGCGACACTGTGAGCTGACGTGGACGGCGTACTCTGACGCTCATAAGGGTACGCCGTATGCCCTTAACATTATTTTATACAAAGTTTTATATTTCAAAATAACATGATTAACTTAACTTTATCTTTATATTACTCTCAAGCATGAGGATCACGTATATTAAAAAATGGCAAATTGGATTTAAATAATCCAACTTGGCTGTTTTTAGCCAATTATAATCCAAACTGAGTTTATTCCTGACAGTGATCCAACTTTTTTCATTTTTTTTTCTTTGTATAATGGTTAGTCATTAAAAGTAACTTAAGGGAGTTAAGTTTTTTTTTCGAATTACAAACCGATATGTTAGGGCTATTGATCAGAACGATGATACAAGTCGATTGTTGTAAAACTTATCTCAAAACTGTGCTCCAAACGACGAAAAAAAGTGCTTCAATTCAGGTGTTTAAGCTTACAATTAACAAAACATTTGTTGTTATGTTTGTAATTTTATCCTTTTTTTTATCAACTATCAATTGCTTAAACTCATCCATATTTTAATATATATATATAGGGTTGAGTTCAATTCAGAACTCTAAATAACTACAGAACTTTCAGAACTCCTAATAAACAATCATTTTATATATAAGTTTTTTGTATTTAGGATCTTTTTATCATCATCTATTATATGTATTTCTTTGATCACATACATGTTAAAAGTAGTTTACATATGTTTAATTGCCAAAATTATATATATGTGTCATAACTAATTACATATATGTAAAAAACTAGTTTACATGTGTGTAATTATAAAATTACATATTAAAAATGATAAAATTACTCTTAACATGTATGTAATCGTAAAAATACACATAATAAATGATAAATTATCCTAAACACAAAAATATATAAATAAAAAGATTGTTTATTAGGAGTTCTGCGAGTTCTGTAAATATTTATGGTTCTGAAATGATTCTGGCCCTAAATATATATACACCATCTTAATTCATAATATTGAAACACTATTGTTCCGGCTCTAGACTTGAAACAACATTTAGATTGGAAAGAATGGTGTAAGTATCCGATTTATATGTTGTAGTCGTGTGTGGTGCGATCCTGTTTTTTCGTCAGGCCAGCCGTTTTTAATGAAGTTTACCTTTGAAAAAAAACCTTGAAACAACAATAATCACTTTTAAAACCAATATAAAACCTGAACATTAAAGAAAGTTCCCTTTAATCAATCATCCCAATTTATTGTTATTAAAATATATTGAATTGAAGCATCCGAAAAACTTACGAACAACGATAATGGTTTAATAAGATTGAAGGGTGTGGGGTAATGGTTGTGACATGATTCGTCACATAGGAACATGAATGGAAGGCTACACCACCCCCTTACATAATCCATCATGGTTCGTATAGATTAAACAATGACAACCATGGTCTTCTTTTCCATTTTCGAATATTTCCTTTCCTTTTTCTTTAGATAAAAATAAATTAAAGTAAATAAGAAGATAGTGTTTGGGTCATGACCACACTATTAAGATAGTGGTTTTGAGTGATGGATTAAAAGTGAGTGACATGACGCCGACTTGGAGGGTCATGATGGTCACCCTATAGCCTAATTGTAAGTCTATAGGGTGTGGTCATGACCCTCATGACCACCATGACCCTCCACGTCAGTGCCATGTAACTCACCTCTAATCCACCATTCAAAACCACTACCCTAAGGGTGTGGTCATGACCCAAACCACTAGCCCCTTATTTATTTTAATTTATTTTTATCTAAAGAAAAAAGAAATGATTTGTTGAAAAATGAAAAGAAGGACCATGCTTGCCATGGTTTAATCCATGCAAACCATGTTGGATCAACCAAGGGGGTGGTGTAGCGTTTCATTTAGGGGCGCAGGATTTAAGGGGCGGGGAGGGGCGCCCGACCCCCCGAACTTTTCGGTCAGTAGTGTTATATACGTACGTTTCGTATAGGTTTTTGTAGGTATATATACGTTTTCGACCCCCCGGTTTTATAAAAAAAATTTAGGTATATACGTTTTCGACCCCCGGTTTTAATTTTTTTATTTATATAGCCCAAATAAAATATTTAATATCCAAAATCATTATATTTGATAGAATACTAGAATGTATATTATATAACCCAAATCAAATCATTATATAGCGCAACTTAAAAACTCACCCTATAAAAAAAACCCAAATTCGTTTACTTTGGGACATCGACCAGAAGAACAGAAGCCACAAACCAGAACTGCAGAAGGGGGGAAAAACGCAGGTTCCAGAACTGTTCGACTTCAGCTTCTTGTTCGAGAATAGAAGCCAAAACGCTGCTCTTTGTTGTGGTCTTGCACTCTTGTTCGACTTCTTCAATCTACATAAGGTTAAAGGTATGTGTTTTTTATCTTTAGGTTTAATTTAGGGCTGCAATTTATGTGATTTAGGTTGAAATTAAGGGTGAACTTGGTCATAATTTTTGCCCTAAACTTGTTTAATCTTTCTGTAACTATGTCTAATTTTATTTGTTTAATATTATTGTGATTTGATTTAGATAGAAATTAGAGTTTGAAATTTAGGGTGATTTGTTAACTTGTTTTGTTATTAGATTATGTTATGGGGAAGAATAAAATGATAACTTATTTTTTAATATTTGAGAACGATTTTTATTTGATATTAATGTTTGACCCGACCCGAACATACACCTCGAAACTACGCGATAGAATTTTTTTTTAGGTCAATTACCTTCCGACCCCCCGAACTTTTTTTCAAGCTTCGCCACTGGTTCCATTCATGTTCCTAGGTGGCAAATTATGTCCCAATCATAACCCCACACCCTATAACCTAATAGAATTCTTTCTTTAAGTAAGTAATAATTAGAGTTCAAATTTTATATGATTTTTTTTTTTTTTGAAAAATAAACATTAATATGATATAACTAGATTTCAAAATTCAAATGTATTTAAAAAATGGTAAGAAAGAATATGGTGCTCACACATAATATTCTTTAAAATCATTTATTAAAATAAAGATTTGAAGAGTGTGAGAATGTTTTTACACTGATATTAAGAGTTTAGGGGGGTAAAATTGTCTTTTACAAATTCGACTACTTTAATTATTTAAACACACATGCCAGTTTTATGTGATTAAACATAATAATAATAATAATAATAATAATAATAATAATAATAATAATAATAATAATAATAATAAGATAATATTGATTATAAATACTATAAATTTGTTACCCTACAACTTCAGTTTTGTACTTATACAATTAATAACGAATATTCCTTTAGATATCTAATTATGTAAATAATGAATCTCCTATTTAACTAAATTCTCGAAATCATTTCTATTTTATATGATTTCATATATAAATTAAATTATAAACATTTATTTAATCTTCAAATCCAAATCTATATGATACTTCATTAAAATTATTTGAATGGTAAAGCTTACTCACTTCTAGATTACACCAAATTATTCCTAATCTACACATTGCTTAGGATTGAGAGGCAATAGTCTCTACCAAGTAAGCTAGCTCCACATTGACTTGATACTTCATTAATTAGTTGTTCAAACGTTTTATCATTATCTGTGTTAGTGTGTCGCATTCCCTATCGCATCGCACAAGTTCCTCTCTAATGTGTGTGCATATATATAGTGGAGGAATCATACCAAACTAGGGTGAGGTGTCAAAACTCATTAAAACTTTATTTATTAATTTTCTTTTTTTGTTTTTGTTTCTTGCATGATTCACATGTTATTGATATTTAGCATATCTAAAATAATTTAAAAAATAGTACAGTACAATTTTAGTCCCTGTGGTTAACACCCAATAACATTTTCAGCCCTCATTTAAAAAAAACGGACAGTAAAGCCTCTGTAGTTATCAATTGCTCGCAGTCAAGTCCCTGTTAACAGAAAGTGTTAGTCAATGATTAGTTGCCGAGGACAAGAATGTCTTTTACCTTATAATTTCAAGGGCAATATGGTCATATCGGTCTTTACAACCCCAAATGCACCAATAAACCCATATCTTAATCCAGATTTCCCAATCTTCTTCTTCTCTCTTCATCTCTATATCATCTTCGGGGGTGTTTGTTTTTTGTGAAAAGCTCTTCAGGACATCTTATGTATGCCCCACGCAAACCACACGCAGACGTTTGTGTAACACCCCAAATTTCGTATGCACGTTACAATGCTTGATCGCAATACTTTGACGACAAGAAATGGTAAACATGAAATTTTACCATTTTTAATATTTATAGCATTTAAACAAATCCAAAATCTTATATATGTATTAAGGTTTACCAAGTTAGTAAGTAGAAATGAGATAAAGTGATATGTTCTAAAAGATGGGGGAGTTAAAAATGAAAGTTTTATAATTAAAACCCTTAAAGAAAAAAAATGGTCAGTGTTTTAGTGTGGGTGTGTGCGATCGAGAGAAGGGAGCCAGGAGGAGCTTCTCATTCAAAACCCTAACATACTAAATTCAATCAAATTGAAGGTGAAATCAGTGGTTAATCCAATGCATGAGTTAGGAATGTTCATTCCCTAAGTGAATTTCACATCAAGTAAGTTTAATTTCATGATTTAGTGATGTTTGATGAAACGGGTTGTGTGTAATCCATGATTAAATGTGTGATTTAACATGAATGCTACATAACATGATCATATAGAAGTTGTTCTATGTGCAATTTTGATTACATTGATAGTTTGGAGCAAAACCCACATGTAATTGTAGGAAATTAGAGTTAAGAAAAGTTATGGAATGAATTTGGGTGATGTTGATGTTAAATTGTGCTATAGAATGTGGTTTTGATGGGTATTTTGCTATAAGTCATATGAATTAGGGTTATGATATTGATTGTGAAAGATCATGTTTACCCATTGATGAAATAGGATAGATGTGCTATAATTACTTGTACTTCATGCTTTATAAATAGTATGCACGCCATGTGTTCAATGAAATGCATAAAAATGATTTAGTTGAAATTTGACATGAACTCTCGATTTAATGGTGATGTAAATGAAAATGGATGTATGTGTAATTATGTAAGCCATGATGACTAAATCAAGATACTTGTGTGAAGTAATGTTTATGAAAGCTAAAGTATGAAGTTATGACGTATAGGCACGAAGAAAGAAGAAGACGCAAGTCACTCGAAGTCACAAACATCTCAAGATCACTGTAAGTTCATATGAACTTTATTTACTTTATTAGTAGATTTATGAATGATAATATTTGGTATTATGAATTTAGTGTAAATTTCCATTATGGATCATGATTGATTAGTTGCAAAGAGTTTATATTGAGAAATGTTCAAAAGATGTTGTTGTAGTGACTATGAAATGAACCGTCTAAATGGGTTGGAATGATAAGTAGAATGATTGTTGGAATGTTTAGGAATTGACTTGTTCATAACGGGTCAAATGATGTAAGTATGTTGAAATGTATGGTATGTAGCGATTCATTACAAAAGAGTTGGAAAGTGGTATGTTGGATGTTTCCGAATGGAAGTAAGGATGTTAGTAAAGTAACATGTCATGTTAACGGGTCGAATAATGATAGGTAATTAAAGGATTCGAATTGTTATGTATTACGAACTAACAAATGTTTTGTTGTTATGAATGATAGGTAAATCCCATGCTTAATTGCGGCGCGCTCGGACCGAACACACACAATGTCGACTTTTATGCGCTTCCGGTTCAAGTTGCTTATTTTGAATGGGTCAAATTACCATTTTGTGTAGTAAATGTTTAACTAGTAACTAGGATAATCATAGTAGTTTGAAGTTTAAACTTTATTTTGAATAGTTCGGATTTAATGTTTTGGATGAAATGTGTAAGGTTCTAAATTTTAGCATATTTTGTAAATGTCGTAGAATGTATTTTGATTGTTTATGTTAAAAAGCAGGAAATCGTCTTCTTTACGAATGGGTCATGTCAAAAAAAATTCTAAAATTGGTATGAAGTTTATGTTGATATTCAAACTTAAAAAGTTGGGCGTTTCAAGTTGGTATCAGAGCCCAGGTTTGAGAGATTCAAGTATTAGAGCAAAATGCTTGAACTCAAACCAAAAGCCCGTATGAAGGTGTGTTCGTTCCAAAGCGCTATGCAAGTAAGTAAATTATTAATTTGAGTATGCTTGTAGTTAGAAGTAGAAAGGGATTTATAGGTTATGTGCTCTTAAACCAAATTTGAAGACGAAAAAAAATGTTTAATGGGTCCGCAATTAAATTACGAACACGTAGGAAAAAGAATCGAGTAAAACGGACTAGTGGAATAAAAGATATGAGGTTTTAAAGATTGAATATTGAAAGGAATTAGAGCTGGCATCTGCAGCAACTCGGACCAAGCAGTCTGTGAAAAAGGGGGCGTCGCGCTGCGCGACACCCAACGAGGATCATCGTCGTGTTACGCGACAGCGGTCGTGGGCCGCGACAGATAGCTCTCAAGCTATCGCGGGCAGCGACGACCCCTAATGCTGGCAAAAATTTTTATTTTGTTTGTTTTGAATACGGGACTTGTTTTAAACGGTTTTTAAAGCCTCGTAATCAACGTTTAAGGGAAATTTTGATATTAAGAAAGATGAGGGAAAGTATATATGTATATGAAAGGATGAAAAGGTAAATCGTTGCGATCAAAGGTCTTGATCTACGCGATACGGCATGATCGTCATGGACGATAATGTATAAAGTATGCATTGTAATTTGAATGAAATATGTCGAAATGAGTTCAAATACGGTGAAGGGATGTATGAAAAGAAAATCTAATGAATGAGATAAATGTTTTATGTAGATGGCGGATAATGTAAATGTGAATGATGATATAGCGGCTCAACATGAAGCAATAAATGAAAGAATTGTGGAAGAAGTATGGAAGGTAATAGAGGCTAGTATTCCTCGGCTAGCTCAAGAAGTTGAAGGTCAAGTGTTGGGAGTAGTCAACAAATTAGTGATGTCCAAAGTTGAAGAGCTAAAGGAAATGATCAATGAATTGCAAAAGAAGAAAAGCACTCGAAGGTGCACGTATAAGGAATTTATGGCATGTAACCCCTTGCCATATAAAGGGGAAATTGATCCGATAACCTGTCGAGGATGGATTTCAAGCATCGAGGCCTTGTTTGTGAGAAGTAGATGTAAAGTGGAGGATCAAGTGATGTTTGCTACGGGTCTCCTACAACTCCAAGCAAAGGATTGGTGGGATGCATATTCGAAGGAATTAGGGGATGATAAAGTACAAACACTAACATGGCAAGAGTTCAAGGAGCCATTTCTAAAATATCATAGCCCACAATCCGCAATTGATAAGATTCAAGAAGACTTCTTACGTCTTCGACAAAAGGATGAAACGATGGACGAGATAACGAATAAGTTCCTTGACAAGGTGAAGTTTTGTGGGGAGATAGCGGGGACTGAGAGGTTAAGAATTTTACGTTATCATGCTATGTTAAAGGCTGAATATCGCGAGTTCGTAAATCCCTCCAAGTGTGAAACGTTGAATGAGTTAATCGACTGGGAAAGAGATAGGGAGATTGAGATAAGAAGGCAGGTTGAACGGGGGGAGAAAAGGGTGGCAGAGAAGACTACCAACCCAAATCCATCAAAAAAGGCAAGATATCAAGATCAAAATAGGAAAGGGAAGACAAGTAGTGGAATCCTGACTTGTAAGACGTGCGGGAAACATCATTCGGGTGAATGTTTGTTGGGAAAGAAAGGGTGCTACAAATGTGGGCAAGAGGGACATCCGTATTATAAGTGCCCCGAAAATCCAAAAACTTGCTATAATTGTCATCAAACAGCGCACGTTAAAGCAGAATGCCCAAAACTCCAACAAGCGGCAAAGAAGGATGGAAAGAAGGATGAGCCTTCCAAGGCTCGTGGAATGATGTTCCAGTTAACCTCTGATGAAGCTAAGACTAGCCCGGATGTGGTTTCAGGTATATTCTTAGTTAACTCTATGCCTATAAATGTTTTATTTGATTCCGAGGCTAGTAGATCATTTATTTCGAATGAATTATTAGTTCATCCATCTTTTAAGCTTGAAAAGATGTTAGTACCCTTAGAAGTGGAAGTTGCTGATAGTAAAAGCTATTTATTGCATGATATCTGAAGAAACTGTAAGATCTTAATCGAATATGAGGAATTTAGTATAGATCTTGTCCCGATGTGTATGGGGGAATTTAAAGTAGTTGTAGGAATGGATTGGCTAGCCCAAAACCGCGCCGAAATTCAATGCGAAAAGATCAAAGCCGTCAAACATGTGAGGAATAGGGGTAGGGCGTATCTATCTTACGTGATTGACACCAATCGTGGTCTTCCAAAGCTTGAAAATGTGAATGTACTGAACGAATATCTGGATGTGTTTCCGGAAGATTTACCGGGGATTCCGCCCGAGCGGGAAGTAGAATTCAAGATAGGGCTTAACCCGAGTGCAAAGCCGGTAGCCAAAGCTCCTTATCGGTTGGCCCCAACCGAAATGAAAGAATTGATGACGCAACTCCAAGAGTTGCTCGATAAAGGTTTTATTAAAACAAGTGTTTCACCATGGGGAGCGCCCGTATTGTTCGTAAAGAAGAAATATGGTTCGATGCAAATGTGCATCGACTATCGAGAGTTAAACAAGTTAACGGTGAAGAATCGTTACCCATTTCCCAGAATTGATGACCTGTTTGACCAGCTTCAAGGAGCATGTTGGTTTTCAAAGATCGACCTGAGGTCGGGTTATCACCAATTGCGTGTACGAGAAGAAGATGTGCCGAAGACTGCGTTTTGAACGCGGTACGAACATTATGAGTTTTTAGTAATGTCCTTTGGGCTAATGAATGCACCAGCTGCATTTATGGATTTAATGAATCGGGTGTGCCGGCCTATGCTTGATAAGTATGCAATCGTTTTTATTGATGATATACTAATATACTCCCGAAGTGAAGCAGAGCATGCTTCCTACTTACGTGATGTATTGGAAACGCTTCGCAAGGAAAAGTTATATGCAAAGTTCTCAAAGTGTGCCTTTTGGCTTAGAGAGGTACAACTTTTGAGTTATGTAATCGATGCAGATGGTGTCCATGTGGACCCGTCCAAAGTAGATGCGGTAATGAATTGGGTACCCCCGAAGAATCCAAGCGAAATAAAAAGTTTTCTAGGCTTGGCTGGGTATTACAGAAGATTTATCCAGGATTTCTCCAAGATAGCCTCGCCCATGACAAAATTAACAAAGAAGAGTGAAAAGTTTATATGGGGCGAAGAACAAGAGAAAGCGTTTCAGACTTTGAAGGAAAAACTCTCAAATTCTCCGGTGTTGACATTACCCGAATGGAACGGATGATTTGGTAGTGTATACTGACGCCTCCCGCCAAGGTTTAGGTTGCGTGTTAATGCAAAAGGGTAAAGTCGTTGCTTATGCTTCAAGATAACTCAAGCAGCATGAAAACAATTACCCAACTCATGATCTAGAATTGGCGGCGGTCGTATTTGCCTTGAAGATATGGAGGCACTACGTATATGGGGTGAAATGTACAATTTACTCGGATCATAAAAGCCTCAAATACTTTTTCGAGCAGAAAGATCTTAATATGAGGCAACGAAGATGGTTGGAACTCATTAAGGATTACGATTGTGACATTCATTACCATCCCGGGAAGGCTAATGTAGTGGCAGATGCTCTAAGTCGAAAGGAGTAGCCGCCTCCGAGTCGGGTAAAATCTATGAAGATGGTAGTCACTTCTAAACTTCTTGATGAAATTCGAGGAGCTCAAACTAAATCTTTAAATGCCGATGACTCGAAGAAAGAAAGGACGAAAGGATTTATTCACGAATTGGAAGAGAATGCAAATGGTATGAAAACGAGGTATGACCGAATCTGGATACCTCGGGAATGTGGTGTGAAAGAATTACTTTTGGATGAGGCTCACAAGTCTCGATACTATGTTCATCAGGGAGCTACAAAGATGTATCGAGACTTGAGAATGAATTACTGGTGGCCGGGAATGAAAAGAGACATTGTTAAGTATGTTGTTAAGTGTTTGAAATGTTCTCAAGTAAAGGCCGAGCACCAAAAACCGTATGGAAAGTTACAGCCGTTGGAGATACCGGTGTGGAAGTGGGAGCATGTAACGATGGATTTGGTGACTAAACTTCCTAAGACAAGGAAGGAGCACGATGCTATTTGGGTAGTCGTTGACCGACTAACCAATAGTGCACATTTCTTACCCATCAGGGAAACCTATAATTCAGAAAAGATGGCAGAAGTTTATACGAATGAGATTATATCTTGACATGGGGTTTCGGTGTCTATAGTGTCCGACCGGGATACCCGGTTCACATCTCGTTACTGGAGGAAATTTCACGAAGAATTGGGAACCCAGTTACATATAAGCACCGCCTACCATCCACAAACCGATGGTCAGTTGGAAGGAACTATCCAAACATTAGTTTATATGCTAAGGGCGTGTGTTATGGATTTCGGAGGAAGCTGGGATGATCATCTACCTTTGGTGGAGTTTTCATATAATAATAGTTATCATAACAGCATAAAAATGGCTCCTTACGAAATGCTCTATGGAAGGAAATGTAGAACCCCGGTTTGTTGGGGGGAAGTGGGTCAGTGCGAACTCGCATCAAAGGATGTAGTAGCCGAAATGAATGAGAAGATTGATATGGTTAGATCAAGAATAAAAGCGGTGCAAGATAGACAAAATCTTATGCGGATCGGCGAAGGCGTCCGATTGAGTTCCAAGTGGGGGATTATGTCTTGCTAAAAGTCTCTCCATCGAAAGGGATAATTCGTTTTCGTAAACGTGGGAAGCTAGGTCCTCGATACATCGGGCCATTTAAAGTACTTGCTCGGGTCGGGGCGGTGGTGTACCAGTTAGAATTACCACCCGCGTTGGATGGGATCCATAACACTTTTCATGTGTCGCAACTGCGGAAGTGCCTTGCGGATGAAACATCATTCGTTCCCTTAGATGATATTGAAGTTGACAAGAAGTTAAATTACGTGGAAAAGCCCGTGGCAATAAAAGATTCTAAAGTGAAGCAACTCCGCAACAAGTCCATTCGACAAGTGTTGGTCCAATGGCAACATCGAAAGGGATCGGAACTTACGTGGGAAGCGGAGGATGAAATGCGAATGCACTACCCAGAATTATTTGGTACGTATCCAGGTTTCGGGGATGAAACCTTCTTTAAGGGGGGTAGACTTGTAACACCCCAAATTTCGTATGACACGTTACAATGCTTGATCGCAATACTTTGACGAAAAGAAATGGTACACATGAAATTTTACCATTTTTAATATTTATAGTGTTGGATCGTTGTCGTGACCCTAAAAGTCAGTTAAGGCAGTTCATCTTCGAATACGAAGGCGGAATCAACGTATACAAAGTCACAACAGCTTGTTCCTTTCAATTTCTTTTCTATTAATGTTTTTCTGAGACTTTACAATGAATTCTGATGAAATTTTGGCAGCACCTCGTCTCTCATACAATAGTCATGTCCGTTTGAAATGAACATAGCACGACCCTATTTATAGACACTAGCTCCTGACCGTTTGAAGGTAACACAGCCTGCTTCAAACGGATAGGCCTCAAACGGACAGACACTCTCAAACGGTCATGACATCCTCAAACGGACAGACGCTCTCAAACGGTCATGACATCCTCAAACGGACAGGCCATCTAAAATATGTTCTAACCCTAATTCAAACACTGTTGTGCACTTGTTTAATCTATCTAGACATAAGACTCAATAAGACGTAGTTAACAGACATTCAGTGCACCAACAGACTCCCCCTTGGATGTTGACGAAGTCTTCGGCTTTGAGTCTTCAGTCTTTGTCTCTTTCCAAATTTGTCTAACAATGCAAGCATCCTATCAATCTTTATCTTCTTTGATCAGCTTCCATCTTCAAATGTTATACCGGGATCTATCTCTGGCTCTCTCTTTCTTCAGGCTCCCCCTTTCGTCAAGCTTCCGTGCTTTAGGGATCGTCACCTTGCTTTTCGGTTTACAAACTCCCCCTAGCTTTGAGCTTGTCTTCAGACTCCCCCTTAGACTCAGCTTCTGGGATCGTAGTCTGGACTTTTACCTGCAATCACTCATACATTCATAAGTAACAACATTTTAGACTACCAGGAATAGTAACCTGGCAATTCAATCTTCTCTAAATCACTCCTCTTATCAACAATCTTTACAGATTTGGCAATATTTAAGAATCCAAATCCCCCACAGTTTATCATCCAAGTCCAAACTAATGACCTTGGAGATATCACAGACTGTTTTTTATTTTTGATAAAAATTCAAGTTTCAAATTAATGAACTTGTTTTATTTTCAGAAACACAATCAGCTTACTTAGATTTTAAAACTCAGCATTTCAGACATCGGTTGTCGAAAATAAAGTAGAATCAAAAATCTTTTTGTATTTTCTGAAAATATAAAGCAATAAAGAAATATGTACAAACATATTCACAGACACTATTTTTGTTTGAGTTTGCCTTAGAGGATCATATCAGTTTCTGACAAGTTACAAGTACCGTTGAGCTTAGTTACTCATTAAGAATTAAACAATTCACTTAGATTGTCGATATACTTATCCACTTAAATTTTCACACACAGTTCAACTGATTCAGGATACGAATTAGGTGTTTTAAGAACTTAAACTCATTCATGTGTCCCACCTCTTGAATATACTCCCGTATCCAGATCCCAATATTCAGTCTTACAGGTGAGTATACCACAAATGATATCTGTAAGGGATTAATAAATTACGAAGAATCATGAGAGCTCAGGTCAGAACTACCGTTCAGCAGAGAGATCATGACTCAACCTTTGGGTGTGTCCCCTTTAGAGGATCTTTTTTACAACAACATTGCTAAGCAATTTTATTGTCTTATCATATATGCGGAGGGTGATGCTATGTTTCAAGCATTTGCAGAAAGTATTATTCGAGGACTAGGTCAGAACTTCCATTCAGCAGAAGTCCCGGAATAATACCCCAGATATCACTGAGTATTAAGACCTAGTATATCAGAAAAAGGAATCTTTCAAACAAGATTTCAGGGGTTACCTATATATCCAAGTAGTGTTCCCCACGAAATAAGCAAGTTTGAATTTATGTTTATATCCCGAAAAAGTTTACTAAATGTATAAAAACCTATCGGCATATCATTAGTGAGACTGTTTAACACTATTTAATCATTACATTTCTTTAGCATACTGTAACTGTCTACTGATGTACTATCATTTCCTCTTTTTACACAAAAACTCAATTTTTGAATTTTATCATGTTTTTTGGCTTTTTCAAATTTTCTAATGTTTTTGTATTTTCTAACAACATTACTCCCCCTAAAATGCAAAATCATTTAAAGAAAATTTGACAACCAATACTGATAGCTTTGTCTCGCCATCCATTTTCTGCTAAAAGTGCTCTGATTTGCAGAAAAACTAATATAAAGTACCCCCATGATTTACAACCCATTGATTTTCGACAGTTTGAAAACCGTTTTTCAATCTTGTGAAAGTAATCATGTTTGTTCAGCCGTGAGGGTTTCGGCGTATTCAATCAACACATATTTTTGTAATTTTCTATTTTTGACAAAAATTAAAACAAACATATTTTTGGGTTTTTTAAGTTTTTTAAGTTTTTAGGGTTTTTGAAAATATTGTTTATTTATGTACAGAAAATGTTAAACTCCCTGTTCAACCAAACCAGGGTCCAGCAGCCTTCTCTCCTCGTTGTGCCAGGCTGCTCCGACACTCCACTTGATAATATTCAGTTGTCTTGAGCACCTGCACATTCAGACTACTTGATTACTTGAACAATTTAGCCCAGGTCTGTTGGACCTTAGGCATGTCAACACAATATGTATCATGCAGTTTCGGAAAATCTTTCTCATCAAAAACTTTTTCAATTTTAACTTCAACTTTTTCATCTTTTACCAAAATTACTTGTTTCTTAGCACTCCATTTTTTACCTTTCGGAGTACATCTTTTGTAAAAATGTGATTCTTTTTGAACATTTTGTTTTTGAACAACTTTTGGTTTCCAAAACTCTTTGGGTTTTGTCATATCAACAGTTGTTTTCCAACTTTGAGTTGTTCTCAATTTGGATGTGTGAAAAATCTGTGTTTGTCTAGAATCAGACCTAGTCTGTTTTGGTTTCCAGATTTGATTTGAAGCAAACTTGTTTGTGTTGTACCTCCAAGTTTGTTTTGAATCAAATCTGGCTGACCTTTGTTTCACACCCTCAGATTTTTGTTTCTCAAAATTTTCAGACTTCTTTTTGTCAACATCCACAGGTTTCAGATTCGGACACTTTCGTGCAAGATGTCCAATTTGATCACACTTGAAACATGTTCTCTTGGACACATCTTTGACATGTGGTTGTTGCTTTTTCTTTTGAGCACACAACTCTTCATTAGACCGTTGTCTAAATTTAAGTTTTTCTTCTTCTTCAAAACTTTTTCCTTGAACAAAACTCATTTTTGCCTGATAATTTGGCATTTCATTTCTTTTCCAACTTTGTTTCTTCTTATAACCCAACCCAGCCTTTATGTTTTTCTTTTTGAAACCAGGTTTGTTATAAAAAGTTTTGTGATTTTTACCAGCAAACTTTGAAATTTCTGATTTTTCAATCTCAACCATTTTGAAAACTTTATCAACCTTTTTTGAAATCACATTCTGAATCGGCAATACAACATAGAAGAATAATTTGTCTGATCCAATCATGGTGTAAACCAATCCTTTTGAATCATCATTCAAATTTTTCTTGGATTTTGTCTGTTTGAGATAACCATCATGAAAATTTCCCTCATTTTCATCATGTGATTCAGACTTACCTTTGTTTGACTCATCTTTCAGGACGCTTTCAACAACCTTACTTACCACCTCTGAATCATTAGCTTCATCAGATTTGGAGTAAGTTACATCGATACTTTCAGGTAATTGGTCAACAATATTCAGACCTTTTGCCACCTTTTCCTCATCGTAAAAAGTATAATTGTTTCTCAATGGTGGTGGTACCTGATGAAATTCTGAACCAATACCTTTTTTGTTCTTGTCAGTATCTTTGTCATCTGGTGTGATGTTGAAAATGCGTTCGAGAATGTACGAAGAGTTATGATAACTTTGAAGTTTGGTAACAACCTTTTCTTTTTCAGCCAAAACTTGTTTGAGATTAGCAATTTCATCAACACACTTGTTTAATTCAAGTTGCTTTTCTTTAAACTGTCTCTCATACATTTCTTTAGTGACTAAAGTTTCAAACAATCTTTGGTCAAAACATTTGACTTGGCTCTTCAAAGTATCATAAGCTTCTTGTACTCTCTGACTCGGCCACTTTAAAGAATCATACTCTTTTTGAAAATCTTGAAATTTAGTTTCTTTTTCAACACAATCAACACATTTTGCTGAACACATTTGTCTATACACATCATTATCCTTTTCAAGATCTTGACACTTTTGTGTCAGCTTTTCAACCTTTAATTTCAAAATTTCTTCTTTGTCAATCATTTCTTTACATTTTGTTGTGAAAACATTTTCAAGTTTATCTATTTCATTATCTTTTGTTTTTTTGATGTCATCTTTTTTAGTACAGGCTTTGCACATTTCTATGCAATTCCTGCACTTGTTTTCATTGTTATCAACAATCTCAACATTCGACAAGTCAGAAGATTCATTTACCTCAGTTTTTTTAGCACCAGTTCTTCTGTCTGATCTTCCTCTTTCTTCTCTTCTTCTTCTACTTTCTGTTCTTCTTCACTCTTCTGTTCTTCTTCAGCAGCAAGCTTTGCAGTAATCTTCACTTCCTCTACCATCTTTTTCAACTCTTCTTCTTTTCTCTTCTTCATTTCTACCACCTTTGGTAGACTCGCTTCGCAAACTTCTTTGATTTTGTTCACCAAATCTGGCCAATATTCTTTTTCAGATAACCTTCTTGTGTTGAAAGTAGCCTGACTTGGAAGCAAATTTGTTATAGCTTAAAAATCCACCTTTGATGGGTCAACAACTGGATTACCCTGTGGATCCATGTAACATTCCAATTCATCATTCCATCTTTTGGCTCTCTGGGCTTCTTTGAATGATTCTCTGAATTTTTCAATTTCCCATCTCGCATAATCTATTTTCCACCATCTATCAGGATCAACCTCAGCCACAAATGTATATCCAACTGCATCTTCTTCAGGTAGAACTTGACTCCAGTCATAACCTTCATCTTCATGAATAACTGCCAGAGCTCTTGATTTTTCTTCAGATTGCTTCAATCTGGGAGGTTCAGACTTGTTCTGATGATAGATTGCTTTCTTGTAATAATCTTCCTTGAACGGATTAGCAGTATCATCAGCATAAGCATTCCTGCACTCACGTTTAAAGTGACCTTTCTGTTTGCATTTAAAGCATGTCACTTTGGATTTGTCAAAGCCTAACTTGGTAGATGGTCCACCAATAGACTGCCTTCCGGTAATTTCCATAAAACGTTGTGCCCTCCTCACTGCACTGGCCATACACCACCTTATGTCGATCAGTTCCATCTCCTCAGGATCTATTTGATCGTAGTCTTCCTTAGTTAGGTTGGTGTTGCCTATCTTGCCTGCCACAAGGCTCTCATACGATTCAAGCACAGATGCTAAGAAGACCATCTGTTGCTTTGCAGACTCCTCATTGAAATTTTGAGTATTCTTTAAATCTACTTCAATGTTGCATTGAAATACATTCTTTGATGCAGATTGACTCGATGTTGTTGAAAAAGATCCACTGTGAAAACCACTGTGAGGACTTTCATTGTTCACAGAGTTTGAACTTTCTGCAGAAAACGCTGTTCTTGGAGACTCAGTCTGTGGTAGATTTCCTCTGTAGTACAACTCCACATTCTGCTGATGAGCTGGGTGGTTGACTTTAGATCTCTTTATCTCCAACTCGTGACTTTCAAGTCTTTCGATCAGTAAATCCACAGTTAATTCTTCAGGCTTGATTGTGTTTTTCAACATTAAGGCAAAGTATTGCCAATCTTGATCATTCGGCAATGAATCAAACAATTTATCCACCAACTCCTCTTGTGTGTATGTGATTTTGTGTCTGGCCAGCTCCATCTTCAGATGTCCAAATCTCTCAGTTATTTTGCAAACCGATTCATTTTTCATACAGCCAAAAAGATCAAATTCTTTACGCAACAATTTCTTTTTTGTTTTTCACAATCTCATTACTTCCTACACACTTTCTTTCTAACGCTTCCCATAAACTCTTCGACGTTTTCTCTTGCTCAAGTAATGAAATGATATCTTCTCTCACTGATTGTTTTATCAATGTAATCATTTTGTATTCAGCCACAACATTTTTTATATCTATTTCTGTGAAATCTTTTTCATCTAATAACTCTCCTCCTGCTTTGACTGGTTCTGTATATCCATTTTTCAATTTTAACCAACTTTCAGGAGCGAATGCTTTTACCCAACCCTCAAATCGATTTTTCCACCAGTTATAATCTTCAATCTTCATTAGCTTCGGTGGTTTTTGTTGGCTTCCATACATATTCTCGTACTTCAAATTTTCTGAAATCTCTTTCGAATATTCTCTCATATCAGATCTTCTTTCTGTCGATTCTGAAGTAAACGCATTGTAGAATGTGTTGTAAAATTCTTCACCGCTGCTCGACATCTTCAAACACCTGAAATATTCAACAAATACTTAGAAATATTTTTGACTTTGAAAAATGACAGATTCAAACGGAATCTGTTGAAATGGAATTGTACAAACGGTATAGTCTTTCAAACAAAATGATCTTTCTCAAACGAAATGAGTTATTTCGTTTGAGACAACAATAATCAAGTTTCAAACGAAACCACTTTCAAACGGACAGGGGTCAGTTTCAAACGGACAGGTCAGTTTCAAACGGACAGGGGTCAGTTTCAAACGGACACGGCTATGTTCAAACGGATGATGTCATCATTTTACGAACATTTTCAAACGGACAAGATGATTTCAATCAGTTTTAAGCCGTATTTTGGTCTCAAATTTTCAAGGATTAGTTAATATAGTGTTTCGTTTGAAATGTGAAAGTTTTAGACCGTTTCAACCGTGAATTATATCCGAAACAGAAAAAGAATGAGTAGAAGTAAGAATATCCAATGAATTCAAGCTGCAATAGTATGAACTCCTCGTCCTGAGCTCTGATACCACTTGTTGGATCATTGTCGTGACCCTAAAAGTCAGTTAAGGCAGTTCATCTTCGAATACGAAGGTGGAATCAACGTATACAAAGTCACAACAGCTTGTTCCTTTCAATTTCTTTTCTATTAATGTTTTTCTGAGACTTTACAATGAATTCTGATGAAATTTTGGCAGCACCTCGTCTCTCATACAATAGTCATGTCCGTTTGAAATGAACATAGCACGACCCTATTTATAGACACTAGCTCCTGACCGTTTGAAGGTGACACAGCCTGCTTCAAACGGACAGGCCTCAAACGGACAGACACTCTCAAACGGTCATGACATCCTCAAACGGACAGACACTCTCAAACGGTCATGACATCCTCAAACGGACAGGCCATCTAAAATATGTTCTAACCCTAATTCAAACACTGTTGTGCACTTGTTTAATCTATCTAGACATAAGACTCAATAAGACGTAGTTAACAGACATTCAGTGCACCAACATATAGCATTTAAACAAATCCAAAATCTTATATATGTATTAAGGTTTACCAAGTTAGTAAGTAGAAATGAGATAAAGTGATATGTTCTAAAAGATGGGGGGTTAAAAATGAAAGTTTTATAATTAAAACCCTTAAAGAAAAAAAAATGCCCAGTGTTTTAGTGTGGGTGTGTGCGATCGAGAGAAGGGAGCCAGGATGAGCTTTTCCTTCAAACCCTAACATACTAAATTCAATCAAGTTGAAGGTGAAATCAGTGGTTAATCCAATGCATGAGTTAGGAATGTTCATTCCCTAAGTGAATTTCACATCAAGTAAGTTTAATTTCATGATTTAGTGATGTTTGATGAAACGGGTTGTGTGTAATCCGTGATTAAATGTGTGATTTAACATGAATGCTACATAACATGATCATATAGAAGCTGTTCTATGTGCAATTTTGATTACATTGATAGTTTGGAGCAAAACCCACATGTAATTGTAGGAAATTAGAGTTAAGAAAAGTTATGGAACGAATTTGGGTGATGTTGATGTTAAATTGTGCTATAGAATGTGGTTTTGATGGGTATTTTTCTATAAGTCATATGAATTAGGGTTATGATATTGATTGTGAAAGATCATGTTTACCCATTGATGAAATAGGATAGATGTGCTATTATTACTTGTACTTCATGCTTTATAAATAGTATGCACGCCATGTGTTCGATGAAATGCATAAAAATGATTTAGTTGAAATTTGACATGAACTCTCGATTTAATGGTGATGTAAATGAAAATGGGTGTATGTGTAATTATGTAAGCCATGATGACTAAATCAAGATACTTGTGTGAAGTAATGTTTATGAAAGCAATGTTTATGAAAGCTAAAGTATGAAGTTATGACGTATAGGCACGAAGAAAGAAGAAGGTGCAAGTCACTCGAAGTCACAAACATCTCAAGATCACTTTAAGTTCATATGAACTTTATTTAATTTATTTGTAGATTTATGAATGATAATATTTGGTATTATGAATTTAGTGTAAATTTCCATTATGGATCATGATTGATTAGATGCAAAGAGTTTATATTGAGAAATGTTCAAAAGATGATGTTGTAGTGACTATGAAATGACCCGTCTAAATGGGTTGGAATGATAAGTAGAATGATTGTTGGAATGTTTAGGAATTGACTTGTTCATAACGGGTCAAATGATGTAAGTATGTTGAAATGTATGGTATGTAGCGATTCATTACAAATGAGTCGGAAAATGGTATGTTGGATGTTTCCGAATGGAAGTAAGGATGTTAGTAAAGTAACATGTCATGTTAACGGGTCGAATAATGATAGGTAATTAAAGGATTCGAATTGTTATGTATTACGAACTAACAAATGTTTTGTTGTTATGAATGATAGGTAAATCCCATGCTTAATTACGGCGCGCTCGGACAGAACACACACAATGTCGACTTTTATGCGCTTCCGGTTCAAGTTGCTTATTTTGAATGGGTCAAATTACCATTTTGTGTAGTAAATGTTTAACTAGTAACTAGGATAATCGTAGTAGTTTGAAATTTAAACTTTATTTTGAATAGTTCGGATTTAATGTTTTGGATGAAATGTGTAAGGTTCTAAATTATAGCATATTTTGTAAATGTCATAGAATGTATTTTGATTGGTTATGTTAAAAAGCATGAAATCGTCTTCTTTACGAATGGGTCATATCAAGATTTTTCTAAAATTGGTATGAAGTTTATGTTGATATTCAAACTTAAAAAGTTGGGCGTTTCAGTTTGAGTCCGCAATATGTTTGTTTTCTCGAAGACATTTCATTAAAAAAGTTCTGCGCGACCTCTTTTTGGTGAGACATGGATTAAGGTCTTTCTACCTCTTTTCTATTCTTTTTTTCCGGATGCAACAAACACATTGAAACCCTAGTTCCTTCTTCATCTCCTCCTTCTCCATCTCCTCCAACTCAGCCACCACCCTTCTCCTCCTCTTCGCCGACCGACCTCCTCCTCCTTCCTCTCTGCCGGCCACCCCTCCTCCTCCTTCCTCTCCACCGGCCACCGTCCTCCTCCTCCTACGCCGCCGGTCATCCTCCTCGTTCCTGCTCCACGTTACTGTTATTAGTGTTTAAATTTGTGTTAATTAGGTTTATGTTTAAATTTTGAATTTTGATTATCTGAATAACTTGATTATTAGTGTTTAAATTCTGAATTTTGATTATGTTAATAAGTTGATTATAGTTTTTTGTTTGTTTGATTATTGGAATAGAGAGGTTCATCTTGATAATTATTTAATTATAGTTTTTTTTGTTTGATTATGTTAATAAGTTGATTATAGGTGTTTAAATTATGAATTTTGATTATCTTAATAAGTTGATTATAGGTGTTTAAATTTAGTTTATTTATATTTCAGTTTATTTCAGCAGCTCGCAGAAGTTAAAAAACAAACAGTCTTCTTCTTGCAGAATGCAGAGGTTTGGTCCACCTCTTCAGCTACAGATGTCTGCAGATGTGATCCGCAGCCTGCAGACGTTTTACCTCTGAAAAAACAAACAACACCTTCCTCTCTTTGCTGCAAATGCAGAAGAAGGTATGAGTGGTTCAACATCATCTCTTCTTCTTCCATCAGAAACCATCGATAGCATATTATAACAGAGACAAAATTACCTCTATAACATTTTGCAATACGGATGAACATTGTTTTATTATTATTTTTTGTGCTCTTTTGACTATTTTGCCCTTTTTCTTTTCCTTCTTTTATTTTTATAGTGTTATTATTTTTTCCTTTTTTCCTTTTTGGCCTTTCGTTTTTCTTTTTTGATTTTTATTTCATGAACAGTGGTTGTCACCTGTATGGCATGTGGCTATTGATTGCTTTAAGTTTTTTTCCCTACTTCAACTTTTTTTATATGCCTTCCGTTTTATGTTTTTGAGTTTTTTTATAGTTTTGATTTTTTTTATACTTTTGTGATTTCTTTTATCTTTTATTTTTTATTTATAGTTTTGTATTTTTTTACCTCTTAACTTTTAGCGTTGACACTTACAACCCTTTAACTTTATAAAAACTTTGTAATCAAGTTTTACGTGTTTATTTTTATTTACGTGTTGGTATAAATTAAAATTATTTTGCGTTATTTTGCGTTTAGACGTAAATTTTCGCGGAAATGAGTTGGGTCAAGTATAATATGTTCTCATCCATATAATTATGTACGTTTTTAGTTAGTCTATATTTTAACGTATTTTTTTGGAAAATGAGTCGGGTCAAATATAACACACTTTTGCACTTATTTTTATTTCAGTTTTTAATTTCTCTACGTTTTGACGAAAATTTTGTTTGGAAACGAGTAGAGTAAAATATAATACGTTTTCATTAGACGGTATAAATTCGAGTCACTTTGCGTTTTGACATCGCCGCAACTCGCTGTAACTATTTTCTTACGTGCTTATTTTAGTGCACATCTCAAGTCAAATATAACACGTTTCTATGCTTATTTTTATGTACTCTTTTTCCTTTCTTGATTTTTTTCTAGACTTTAGTATTTCTATTTCTATACGTTTCGATATGTTTAGTGTTTTAGTTTTATGTTCCTTTTTTATTGAAGTTATATTTAAGATAACGTTTAAGTTTTCATTTACAATTAATTTAAAATCAGCCCATCTCGCTGTCCAATTTAAATTTATTTTTATGGTTTTCAATCGATGTAAAAAATGTGTCAATAATCTTTTGAGTTCATTTCTTTCGGTTGGTTGTTATGTTGAACCAGAATAGATATCGAACGAAATCCCGCAGCATAGCGCGGGTAATCCACTAGTTAGTAACGATTAACAACAAAGTACACGTAATTACTTGTAATATGTTGTATATTACATAATACATGTATATGGAAGTCATATTGGAGTTGCTAGACTTATGAGAGATAAAAAGACCAAAGAGCTTGTTGTTAGGCCAAAAGGTTGGTTAAAGTTGTGATGTTGATTATTTTATTTCATTTTTTTTTTTTGGGTTTTATAAATGTTCTTTTTTTTTTTTTGAAAGATGAACTTCATTAAAAACAAAAATGGGAAATCTCTAAGCTAGAGATAACCACAAAACCAATACATCAACTAATATCAAAATTACACCAATCTTTCCAAACCAACCCACCCTTCTTCGATCTACTATTGAACCAAAGAAACCCAAACGATTTAATATCCGCCACTATCCTCGCCACATTAGCATTCTTCTGTGAGAATAAAGCTTCGTTCCTAGCTGCCCAAATCCTCCAACAAGTTAAAACGAAAATACCAAACAGAGCCTCCGCCTTCGAAGTCGAAACCTTCAGATGCTCCACCAGTTCCAAGATATCTTTAACAGAAAAAAAAAACACCGGGGGAATTCTAACCCAAGACGCAATACCATTCCATACACCATTAGCCAAATGGCACGCCGTAAAAATGTGTTCCGTAGTTTCCTCAACCTCGCCACAAAAAGTGCACAAGCCTTCACCAACATTGATGTTCCGCCGATTAAGAGCAAGCTTCGTCGGAATCCTATCCAAATTAGCCCTCCACATAAACACATTACATTTACTTGGTAACCATTTACACCATTTATACTTAAATCCCTCCTCAATCGGTCCTTTCCTACTCAACCACAACCGAGCCTCCTTAACAGTATATGGACAATTAATACCAACATTCCATCTCCATACATCCTTCCTATCCCCAAGCCGAATGGTCGACACCATTCTATTGTTGGTGTTGAATCTTGACCGGTTTTGGGAAGTTATGTTTTTATTTTATTTTTTTAATTTCTAGATGTTGTTTTGATTGATAAAATACTATTGTTGGTCTTAAATCTTGATGGGTTTTGGGAATTTTGATTTGTTTTTGGATTTTTTTTTTCTATTATTGCTGGGTGAATCGGTTGATAAATGTTCTTTTGATTGATGATATACTATTTTTTGGGAATTTTGATTTGTTTTTGGATTTTTTTTTCTATTTTGATTTATTGATTGATAAATGTTCTTTTGATTGATGATATACTATTGTTGGTCTTGAATCTTGACCGGTTTTGGGAAGTTATGTTTTTATTTTATTTTTTTTAATTTCTAGATGTTGTTTTGATTGATAAAATACTATTGTTGGTCTTAAATCTTGATGGGTTTTGGGAATTTTTTTCTGTTTTTGGATTTTTTTCTATTATTGCTGGGTGAATCGGTTTCTAATTATGCTAATTATAGTCAAACCACATTTGCCCATGTTTAAGTTTAGAAAAAGATAGGAAATTGGGGTAAAATCAAAGTTGAGCTCATGTATGATGATAGACGAGAATGTTCAAAGAGAAATAATCAATCACATGTGTCTAGGACATCCTAACGTAGTTAGGTTCAGAGAGGTTAACTAGTTTTCTTTCGCTTTTGATATATAACTAGTAAAATTCTACCGCGCTTTGCGGCGGGAATTCAATCGGTATCTGTTTGGTTCCTTACGGTACCTACACTCGCTATATCAGTTGATATCGGTTCGGTTGATTTGCGTTCTATGTTTATTTTTATAAATATTGTGATATAAACTTTATTGAAACGAATATTGTGTCGGTATCGTTCCAAAACAAACAGAAACAAATTGAACAACATCTATATAGGCACCATGTTTATTTTTATTGTTTTTGATAATCTAACACGGCATCGCTGCCATATTGTACCGAATCGAACAACATTGGTACACATATGTATTCATTTTTTATGGCTTCGTGTCTGATAACGTATATCATGCCGCTATTGTAGTTAACCGAACGAACAAAATCGGTTCGCTATCCGTATTTATTTTTATTGTTTTTTTGATAAACTAATATTGTATCGTTACCGTACCGTACGAAACATCATTAGTATGGATACTTGGATTCATTTTATGGTTTTCGATTAATTTTTTTCATTTATACAAATCTGTCTGCGACAATAAATGAATATCAGTACCAGCACCAGTACCGTAACAATACGAACAGATCGATATCGTTCGAACAATATCGGTGTCGGTACTGGTGTTCGTTTTTATCGTTATTGGTCGATGATATCGAGTGCATGTATCGTACTGGTACTATAAGGAACCAAACTGATGCCGATCCAATGCCCGTGGTAACATATTGTCACAACATGCAGTCAAATAAACATAGATGCGAATGTAGAATTTTTTTTAAAAAAGTACAAAGGCAAGTTAATTAATAAAAAAATTAACTGAAATAGGAAAACAAACACTTAAGAATTATCAATTATCATTTATAACTAAAAATTTTTAAAAATAAAAGAATATATAATATACTACTAAAAAAATAAATTATTTAAAAAATATAAAACACTATTCATCACAAGTTTCAAATTATATGTATAATGTTTAATAGCCAATCACTCTACAAATTGCAAACGACTTATTGTTATTTGGATCTTGTAAATTAACTAGGGGAATTTCCGTGCGTTGCGACGAGGCATTCAGTTGGTATCGTTTTGGTTTGTTATAGTACCCTTATAACACCGTCTCTCGGTATAGCAACCGAGAGACATATAACCAAGTAGATATCGACACGTGTTTTGTAATATTCGAAAACCATAAGAAAGAATAACGATACTGGTTTAGATAATAGTATAATACTGATACGGGTACTGATGTAATTAAGTCAAATTTGGTTCCGTTTGTCAAAATCTTGGACGGTATTGGCTCGGTTCATCAAGGTAAAGAAAAAAAATAACATTTATCGAAACATAATATTCTAAATTTAATAAAGCATTATATTAAATTACTAAATTAACGAAAAAAGGTTAATGAAATGTACGTTTGTACTTCGTTAATTTCAGAATGTATGAAATATCGTAACGACATATAAAATATTGTATTCTAAAAACTCTAAGTGATACAAAATAAAATAAAACGTAGTTATAACATAAAATAATTTAAAAATACATATAATGTAAACAAAAAATAATTAACTATATGACAAAGAATAAAAAATAATGTAATTTTACTCTATTTAAGTTTGGCTTTATAAGTTTGTATGTGTGTATGTAAAATTATAAGAAATTAATTAAATATAGATATATGGGTCTTTTAATTTACAAATGAAAAGTTATAAAAAAGAGGTAATGGTAAACAAATATTTTAAACATGGGAATTTACCAATAAAATAAAAAAATATACTGTGCACAACTTTGTAAATGTAGGTATGTAGAATAGAATTGCAGCTCATATTGACACCGACCCATTTTGGTACTGTGATGGAATTTTGTCCCCGTCACGAGATTCGAGCGTTGGAACGAGAATTCGATGATCTGGAGCAAGATGGGGGAGAACACCGTGCGTATACGGATCGTTATGAAGAGCTGAGTTTGTTGTGTCCCACTATGATTACCCCGTTGGAGAAAGCGATTGAGATGTATATCGATGGTCTACCCGATTCTGTGCAAGATATTGTCACTGGTAGTAATCCTACCACTGTGCATCAGGCAACCGAATTGGCTGCTACCCTGACTGAGTCTCAAGTCAGGAAGGGTAAGCTTACTCGTACGGGTGACAAGAAACAGTCGACCGATTCCGTTCAAGACAAGGGTAAAGGTACGGGAAAGAAGAAGGGTGAGTCTTCTAAGAAGTCGAGGAAGCGCAAGGGTTCCCAGAATTTTGCTGTTACTGCGTAGAATGCTCAAAACCCACCAACATTACCTCCTGCCAAGAAAGCTTATGCTGGTACCGCACCTCATTGTGCTCGACGTAATGGTCATCATGTTGCCCAACAGGCCTGTAAACAGTGTACTACGTGTGGTAAACTTGGGCACCTGGCCAACATCTGTCATTTGGGTCAGAACCAAGCTGCTCAGAATCCAGCACAAGCTCAGGGGAATGCTGCTAGATTCCCACCTGGTTCGTGTTACAATTGCGGTGAAATGGGTTATTTCCGCAACAACTGTCCGAGGCTGGTAAATCCGAATGCGAATGCCAATGTGAATCCCGCTCGTGGATGAGCGTTCAATCGGAATGCAAACAAGGCTCGAGCTGTCAACGAGGTGGTTAATGGTACGTTTCTTGTTAACCATCGACCTGCATCTGTTCTTTTCGATTCTGGTGCCGATAGAAGTTTGGTTTCATTATCATTTGAGCCTTTGCTTGCGATACCTAGAACTAAACTCAGGAAACCATTATCTGTCGAAGTTGCTTCTTGTAAACCTCTTGTACTCGATTCTGTTATTCGTGATTGGCAGTTGAACCTCGATAACCATCTTTATCCTATTGACCTCGTACTGATGCAACTTGGAAGTTTCGATATTATCGTTGGGATGGATTGGTTAACTAAGTTTCAAGCTGAAGTGGTTTGTTTCGATAAGATTGTTCGTATTCCTCTGTCATCTGGTGAAGTTTTAGAAGTTCGTGGAGAGAAACCATCTGGTGGTTTGAAGCTAATGTCGTGTACGAAAGCCCAAAGTTATTTACGAAAAGGATATGTCGCCTTTCTAGCACATGTCACCGAGGAGAAGGGCAAAAGCAAGTGTATTCAAGATCTTCCGATTGCCCGCGATTATCCAGAGGTGTTTCCTGATGAACTGCCTGGTTTGCCTCCAGTTCGTCAAGTCGAGTTTCATATTGATCTTGTACCCAATGTTAACCCGATTGCGAAAGCACCTTATCGTCTTGCACCGTCGGAGATGCAAGAGTTATCTAAACAGCTTCAAGAGCTATCTGACAAAGGATTCATCCGTCCGAGTTATTCACCTTGGGGCGCTCCTATCCTATTTGTGAAAAAGAAAGATGGATCTTTTCGGATGTGTATCGATTAACTTGAGCTGAATAAGCTTACCATCAAGAATCGTTATCCCCTACCTCGAATCGATGATCTCTTTGATCAGCTGCAAGGTACATCATATTTTTCTAAGATCAATCTGTGTTCTGGGTATCATCAGCTTCGTGTATTCGAAGAAGATATTCCCAAAACTGCTTTTCGCACAAGATATGGGCATTACGAGTTCACTGTCATGCCTTTTGGTTTGACGAATGCCCCGGCTATCCTCATGGACTTAATGAATAGGGTCTGTAAACCTTATTTAGACAAGTTCATCATTGTGTTCATCGACGATATTCTTGTTTATTCGAAGTCTCAAGCCGAGCATGAACAACACCTTCGTTTGGCTCTGGAACTCCTGAAGAAAGAACAACTTTTTGCTAAATTCTCCAAGTGTGAATTTTGGCTTAAGGAAGTTCAATTTTTGGGTTATGTTGTTAACGAGCAGGGTATTCATGTGGATCCATCCAAAATTGCTGCAATTAAGGATTGGAATACACCTACGACACCCACATAAGTTCGTTCTTTTCTTGGTCTTGCTGGTTATTATCGTCGATTCATTTTGAACTTCTCAAAGATCGCGGTTCCTCTCACTACTTTGACTCAGAAGAATAAGCCTTTTGAGTGGGGACCTAAGCAAGAAGAAGCATTCCAAACGCTGAAACGAAAACTATGTGATGCTCCTATTTTATCTCTGCCCGATGGAAACGACGATTTCATTGTTTATTGTGACGCGTCGAATCTAGGCCTTGGTTGTGTCCTTATGCAATGAGGCAAAGTGATAGCTTATGCGTCAAGACAGCTAAAAGTTCACGAGAAGAACTATACAACTCATGATCTAGAGTTAGGTGCTGTGGTATTTGCTCTTAAAATCTGGAGACACTATCTTTATGGCACAAAGTGTGTGGTTTTCACGGACCACAAAAGTCTCCAGCATATTCTTAATCAGAAGGAGCTGAACATGAGGCAACGACGTTGGGTTGAACTCTTAAACGACTACAACTGCGAAATTCGCTACCATCCTGGTAAGGCTAATGTCGTAGCCGATGCGCTTAGTCGAAAGGAGCGAGTCAAGCTTCATTCTGTTTGAACTCTATCTGATATCCAATCTCGTGTCCTTCAAGCACAACGATCATGTGTAATCAAGGGCTTATTGAAATATGAGCTGCCACTTCAACTCGAGCTTAAACTCGAAACGAAAGGCGATGGTTTACTCTATTTCAAGGATCGTTTGTGGATTCCAAAGCAAGATAATCTCCACACTTTAGTGATGGACGAATCTCATAAGTCTCGATATTCTATCCATCCTGGTGCTGATAAAATGTACAAGGATCTTCGTACTCAGTATTGGTGGCTGGTATGAAAAAGGATGTTGCCTTGTATGTATCGAAATGCCTAACTTGTCTCAAAGTCAAGGCTGAACATCAACGACCTTCTGGCTTGCTTGTACAACCAGAGATACCGGTATGGAAGTGGGAGAACATTGCGATGGATCTCATCACTAAGTTACCATGTACATCTAAAGGTCACGATGCTATTTGGGTTGTCATCGATCGATTAACGAAGTCAGCTCATTTTATTCCGATTCGCGAAGATCTATCTGCTGATAAACTTGCAAAGATTTATGTTGATGAGATTGTGTCTCGACATGGTGTTCCTTTGGATATTATATCTGATCGTGATGCTCGATTTTCATCTCATTTTGGAAGACCATGCAATCTGCTATGGGAACCCAACTAAATCTAAGCACTACTTATCATCCCTAAACAGATGGACAATCTGAGAGGATGATTCAAACTTTGGAGGATATGCTTAGAACATGCGTGATAGACTTTGGTGGTAATTGGGATTCTCATCTTCCGTTGATCGAGTTCTCTTACAACAATAGTTATCATGCTAGTATCAATATGGCACCGTTCGAAGCTTTATACGGTCGAAAATGTCGTTCACCTGTCTGCTGGAATGAGATCGGTGAAGCTCAGCTTACTGGACCTGAGCTCATTCTGGAAACAACAGACAAAATCAAGAAAATTCGCGATAATCTTGTGACAGCTAGAAGCCGTCAAAAGAGTTATGCGGATTTGCGACGCAAGCCCTTAGAATTTCAAGTCAGAGACCGTGTCCTACTCAAGGTATCACCTTGGAAGGGAGTGGTGAGATTTGGAAAGAAAGGAAAACTTGCACCTCGATATGTTGGACCATTTAAGATTGTTGAAAGAATCAGAAAGGTTGCCTATCGATTAGAGCTACCTCCAGAGATTGGGAATATTCACCCAACATTCCATGTGTCCAATTTGCGAAAATGTTTGGTCGATGCTGATCTTCATATTCCACTCGACGAGATTCAAGTTGATGAGACTATACACTTTCGAGAAACATGTGGAGATAATTGACTGTGCAGTCAAACAGCTAAAGAACAAGCGAATTCGATTGGTCAAGGTTCGCTGGGATTCCAAACATGGCCCAGAGTTTACTTGGGAATGTGAGGACCAAATGAAGGCGAAATATCAGCATTTGTTTTCACAAGCTTCCTCTAGTTAAAATTTCGGGGCGAAATTTCCTGAAGTAGGGGAGACTGTGACAACAGTGCTCTATAATTGATGTACAATGTAAAACAATATCAATTAGCAATAAAACAATGTGTTTTGGTGTTATTATATGTGTATTTGCTTTTGATGATTTTACGATTTGATTCGAGTTAGATTTCAAGCTTTAAATCGCTTTCTAGAAGATTATACGCAAACTGGTGCGTAAACGCAGTCAGTTTAACGTGACAAACATTCCAGAATAGTGACATAGGCTTAACATACCTTAAATAACCTTTACATAACTTAGAAATAAGTTTTGGATGGTTTGGTGTGTTGAAAACAAGTCTATTCGAACGCAGGGACTATTTGTGTCAAACTGTGAAAGTATGCCGATTTGTTCTGTAACGAACATTCCGAAACTTGATCATAAGTTAAACATGCCCTAAATATCCTTTACATAGCTTAGAAATAGGCTTTGAGGTGTTTGGTGTGCAAAAATAAACTTTCTTGATCAATAGGGACTAAAAGCGTCAAAAAGTGCATAAGTTTGCATTTTCGCGCATATCTTACGTTCTGAATACATCCGGACATCCAAAATTTTTTTTAATCATTAAAATATTTTATTTTAGTGATTGGCATGCTAAATTTCCATTCGTCGCTTAATTTGGATCGTTCTTGCGTCCGTTACGACTTCCGTCGTAATTAACTGAATAACGCAACTGTACGACCAAACGAACCGACATCCGAGATGTTTTTGAGCATATTTTAAGTTCCCTATACTTTAAATTCATTTTAGAGCCTTGAAATGGGGTTAACGGGGCTTAAATGTGTCAAAAATGCATCAAATATCAAGTTTCATACTTGTAGGGACTGTTTTTTTGACATTCTGTCAAACTGCCCTCGCGGGCCGCGTAACCTGAGGAATATTCCTATGCGGGGCGCGACAGCAGCCCAGAACAAAAAAATTGAATCTGTTCTTTGAGCTGGTTTTGATGGTTTTTAACCCCTGAATTTGGATGCTATGGGCTGGTTTTGAGTACCCCTTGTATTTTAAAACCTTGTGCCCACATGTGTGGCCAAGATCGAAGCATGATTTGCGAGAAACGATCCTAACGGTTGTGGGATTTCTATAAATACCCAAGCATTTCATTCTTGCAACTCACCATTGAATCATTTCTGCTCTAAGTTGAAGCTTATGCTTCATACCTGAGTATTTTTTATTCAATTCTTCCTAGCTTGGACCCTTTGTAAGTATTCTTTCGTGCTTTTATGCGTTTTTAAGCGTAAAAGTCAAACAGTGTTTGACTTTCTGCTTTGACCACGAGTTGGTCAACACGAAGTTCGTTTGAACTTCGCAACGTGAGTGTAATCACGATGGTCATAGTCCTTAGTGACTATACCTACTGATTACCACGTTGATTAGGTGTAGTGACGAGTCCTAGTTTCGGTCAAAATGCGTATTTATGCGTATTTTGCAACCAAACTATTCTTGGGTATCAAAACCCTTTGTTTTGATATCAAAACCTGTTTTCTAACTTAGTTAAACATGTTTCAACATGTTTAGCTCGTCACTTTTAGTCTAGTGCTTGTATAGAGTCATAAGTCAAGTGGTCTAAACACCCGCTTAGACTTTCGAACTCGACCCGTTTGGTCGATCATTAGGATCCGACCAAGCATGTTTAGTGACCATAGTTGTATAGGGAATAACCTTCCGAGGTTATACCTTATGGTCACTTAGTTTAATTAGTTGTATGATAGGTAGTTTGTATGCCTTAGGAAAATGACAAAAATGCCCTTTTTCATGCATAATTGGATTTTAAGCATATGTAACTTTAACTTTTGTCACATAACTGATTATGCAAAATATTTAAACATGTTTAGGCATATAATACTTGTCATAGGACTAGTTAGACATCTCGAACGCGCATTTGCGCGAACGACGCGTTAAAGTAGCGTAAGCTACCTTAATAGGTCGTAACGGGTCGAAAGCACTTAGGATAGGTTCCGATTCAGAATGTAGGCTTTGTTAAACCGTATCACATGAGTTCCAATACTCATTTGGTTTACAAGACCTCATTCTATTCGATCTTCCGCTTTAGGTGTCGATTATTTATCTAGTGATCCGATTTCTAGGTACTGCTTGATTTCTTTGGTTTGCTTGAGCTTTGTTGAGTTCTTTGGATTGAGGATACTTTGCACTTTGATATGAGTACATAGATCCCCTATTTTTACATGTTTTGTGGTAACTATGTGAGTACATAGTTCATCTATTTTACTGTTTTCAATTGTTTTGGGGTGATTCATAAGTGTTAAATGATTTCGATGTTTTTAACGATGGTTTCAAAAATGATTGATATGCTTTATATAAAACTAATAACAATTTCGAGAATGTGAACAAACTTGTTGGGCGTAGTTACATAACAAATAACATTCATTAGTTTTGGCCGAACCGACCAGTATTAGGTTATGGTACCATATGATCTGACAAATCCCGTTATCAGACTTTACCCATGGTTATGTGTGGGGGTTATGTGGGTAACGACTGAATCCGTGATTGTTAACTTACCCTTTGGTGGTTTGTTAATGCGAGAATAGCGATAGTCGAGTTGCGAAGGTTTGGATGTTATTAGCGAGACGACCAAAAGTAGTTTCACAATTAAAACGAGAGCGATTTAAACGATTTGGAAGGATTTAAACGAGTTAAACAAATTGAACAAACGATTGGTTTTGGGTTGTGATTAGATAATGAGACGGGTGTAACATGATATAAAAACATGGTAGATACGCCGCTGGTACTTCTTATATATAAGTGTTTTTATCTTATTACATTCCGTAGCATTATTTAGTTCACTTGGGCAAACGATTTTAAAATGATGTCACACAACGATGTTTTCAAAATAATATAAACCATACGAGTTTTACTAACGAGGTGATTTACAATTTGATTTACTTAAACAAATGTTTTGGGTTAAGAATCATGGCTTTGAGATTTTTATAAACTATAACCAACTTGATTTGAGTTGGTTAATAATGCTGCAATACTATACACTTTTCAAAACAAGGTTTTTAACTTTTGACTCTTATAGTCTAAAGAGGTATTGCAACATGTAAACGAGCCATGAATCCGACACTCTTATAAAACCTATGTGCTCGCCAGCATTTCTTTGCTGACTTTGTTTTTACATATGTTTCAGGTGTTGTTGAATGATGTTGATTGCTAGGATGCATGCTCACTTAGGACTGGACGAGGCCTTAGTGACTTAATAACGATGATGATTATGTTTAACTTGTTTGTTTTGTTTTAAGACAATGTAAATTACTTAATGAATCAATAAAACGAAACTTTTGAATCCATGGTTCTGAAACAATAATTCTGCCATGACACTCCCCGATGTTTTCGCCGCAGTTTCGTTGTTTTAACGCGGTCGGGGTGTGACATAATACCCGAAAGTTTTGCCTATTATAGAATTTGAGAGAGAAAAAGAAAAGGAACGGTTGAAGAATGAGGCTGAGACCTCAATTTATAGGTCTGGTCGATGGCGGCTCGCGCCCCGCGACCCACAACTGCTTCTCCTTCGCGGCTCGCAAGCAGGGTAGGGTAGGCTCTAGCCTTGGTGAGTCAACTCACTAGACTCAACACGCAGGTGGACACGTGGCACAAGGCGGTGTTGCCTGGTGTTACTCTGTCGCGACCCGCGACTCGCAAGCCCAAAGGGGTCTCGCCCCACGAGAAGCTATGTTATTTGTTTTTATTTATTTTTATAAATATTAATGTTATTTAGGGCCGTTTCTCATATACGTGGTATATTTAAAGGCGTCTAGGGTGTTGTAGGAGGGTTGTTATAATTTTCCTGCAAAGAACGAACATTTAAACAGTTAAGTGCGGTAAAAACTGCGGAAAATTGAGAAACAGGGGTCTGCACACGGCCTTGTGCCTCTTAGGCGTAACCCTGTGCTGCAGGTTTTTCAGGGAGCACGACCCCGTGTCTCAGAGGCACAACCCCGTATGAACTTACTGTTTTGCCAAAAATCCAACTTTTTTGAGTCGACTTCGAAAAGTCCAAAATTTTTGGTCCCCTATGTGCCGTATACCCCGAAAAATAAACCCCAAGTATCAATTTCAAGTTACCAACCCGTTTCACCCTTCAATTTTTTTTTGGTTAAGAACAAGGGTTTACTAAAATCGGTTGAAAATTTCTGATTTTTCTACAATGGCTTGATAATTTACTCTTCAAAACACTTCTACTATCTACTACTAACAAGATCTAAGAAAAAAACTTCGGATCGACACGGGTCAAGTTCAAGAACCTTAGATTTTTCCCCAAATCTTGATGTTATTCAACATGCAAAACAAAAAATTGAATTAATCTATATGGTAGGAACATACCTTGTGAGAGTTTGGTGTGAAGAAATCGTCGAAAAGTTGTATTGGTTATGAAAATGAAACTGCTAAGAAAAGAGTTTTATCCTGTCTGCAGGTTTGACACGGCCCCGTGCCTAAGAGGCACGACCCCTTGTCTCCCTTATTTTTTAATTTTATTTTTTGGTTGTTTCTCTATCGCTTGATTCCTCGGTTGGTTTTTACCTGTCATGAACACTTTTTGGCATGATCTTTTCACGACAAACCTGCAAGATAGATTATTATAACAAGATAAATAAAAATATATACAAGTTGTTGTTCTCTCGTTACTTATCTATCTCTTGCAAGGTTATTTCTGTTTCTTCATCCTCGAGTACTCCTTCATAAAATTTAAGCCTTTATCCATTTACTTTAAATGGTTCTCCATTTGGAGGCTTAATATCTATGGCACCGTAAGAGTAGACTTTGGTGATGGTAAAAGGTCCGGACAATCGAGACTTAAGTTTTCCCGGAAAAAGACGTAGCCTAGAGTTAAAGAGGAGTACTTGATCTCCTTATCTGAATTCCTTAGGTCCGCTTATGCATTTATCTTGTATTCTTTTTGAGCGTTCCTTATAGATTTCTGAGTTGGAATATACTTGAATCCTTAGTTCATCTAACTCATTTAACTGGTGTATGGGATCTTTTCCTGAAATCTCTTGGTCTAAGTTTACATTTTTTAGTGAGCAATATGCTTTGTGTTCAATTTCTACTAGTAGGTGACAGTATTTTCCATAGACTAGCTTATATGGTGTGGTACCTATTTATGTTTTATAAGCTGTTCAAAATGTGACACTCGACTATTTTAAGCCTGTACCGTACTAGTATGACACGTGTTATAAATAAATGAAGGCACTAAATTATTAAATATGACATTAATATATAGTGTTTGAAGTGTTGGTAAATCCAAACTTAGTTGAAAATTTATGTCAGCAATAATAAGATAAACGCTTATCGCTTAACGAATAAAATGCGAAACGAACGTCGGTGACTGCCCGGATAATGTGAAAACCCTAAAAATATTCCTTTATGATTAAAATTCTATTTTTAGTCATACTCATGAAGAAAAATTAATTAAAACACTTAAAATCCTTATTTTTTTAATTTAAGCGCGTACTGCGCAATACCGCGCGTACACAGCAAAATACAGACAACGCATCCCGTCTAGGCAAACAAAATACTGTTCAGCAATATTATGGTGAGTTAATTTTTATAGAACGTTAAAAATAATTTTAAACGCCTAAAAACACAATAAAAATGCGAAATAAAATACCCGGTAGTCAGTTAAATACCTGTTTTTGCATGAATATGTATATGTATATGTGCATGAGAGAGAAAGTGTGTGTGTGTGTGTGTGTGTGTGAGCAAGGTGGCGGCCCCATAGGTGTCCACCAATTCTCTTTGTTGCCATGTGTTGGATGTATACGAAACCTAATGATTACAAAACAACTACACTCAAAATAAACAAGTTTCAAAGATCGAAACTTTTCATCTCTTCCTCTCTCCTTCAAAATCTCGGCCGAACACCCTCAACTCACCACCGTTTTCATTTTTTTAACCAAGTTATGGAGAATCATGTATGATACAAGCTAGTTTCAAGTTTGTTTGAAGATCCAAGAAGGTTTTCAAGGTGAATCCAAGGAAGAACAAGCTCCATCTTATCCATTTTTATCAAAACCCCTCAAACCTTTGAAAGGTATAAACTTTATTTCAAACAATTTTGTTCTTGAAATCTTGATGAAGATGATGGAAAGTTTCACATAAACTTGGAATTCTTCTCAAACTTTGAAATATAAATAAGAAAATGGTTTTAATCAAACAAAAAAATAGAAGTATGTATGTACGTATGTATGGCCGCGAGTGTGTATGTGTGTGTGATAATGTTTGTGTTTTGATTGTTAGTTAATTTATGATTGATAAGATTCTTGGAAAGTTTATGCATGTTTAATCAAAAGGTTCTTTATGAAAGATTCTTGTGATATGAGATGATTAAATAGAAAAGTTGAAATTTGAAGTATATGTATATGTGTATGAACCGTAGGTAAGTATGTATATGTTTGAAATTGTGGGTTTTGTTTGCATGTTCATAAATGTGAAGAATGTTATATGCATTTGATGTTGTGATGATTTGATGAATGATTGAACAAAGATTATGATTTGGATTTGTAAAGAAATCATAATAAATGTAGGATGAGTGTATTTAAGTCTTGGATGATGATGATGAAATGAATATGCATTAGGTACTTGTACATAAGCATGTGTGATGACTAAATGATCATGATTTGATGAACTTGAAATGATGTGATGAAACTAAGTTAAAACAGAATGTGATCACTAAAAATGATGTTTTGTGATATAATATAATGATATAAAATCATTTCATAAGTTTGGGCAGCTTTGTATATTGTACATGAAGCTTAAAAAGTAGTAAATTGGGTGAAATTGTGTGATAAATGTGACATGCATGAAATCTGCACTAACATGAATATAACCTTCATTTTATTCAGTAGATAATATGTGTTGTGCTAAAATAGGAAGTCATGATAACTTGGGATGGTTTCGGTAAAGTTCGGTACAAGACTATGCGTTAAAAACGATAAAATCGGCTTTTCGAGCAAATTTTACAAAACTGTTTTAAAATAGATTGTAAACTGATATTTTTACAATAAATATGATTATTTTAACTAATATTAAGAAACTTTAGTGTTTGGCTAGTCATACGTGACTTTCGATGCCCGAAAACGTTAAAATACACATATTTCGACGTACGCGAAAATGGATTATTCACGGGTAAACTTTATGTTTGGCAAAGTGATATTTGAATATGAGTATGAGTAATGTGATATGTTAAGTTAAGTGTATACATGATAATAGGAATTAATACTATGTTTATGCGTTTGTGCGATTAAAACGGTAAACTATGTTAAAAGTCACGTTATGTGTAATTTATGTGTTGAGCATGAAGATAATGCCTAGGTTAACTTGATGAGCTATTTGGTGTTTGAATGCTTTTAGAATGTTAAAATGCATAAATTGATGGAATATTTGATTTATGATATATGTCGAACATGCCCATATATATACTCAAACATATTACGAAGCACAAATCGTAGATATATTGTATATAAGTGGACATAATAACGGGTAAAACATTTTAAATGTCACCAATAAAATTGTTTGAATCGCGAAAATCTTAATATATATATGTATATATATATATATAATGTATATATATATATGTATATGACACACATATATATATATAAATATGCCAACATAATCAAAACAAAGACTTTTTGTGAAAATCTCAGAGTTATGTGAAAATTTTAAGTATTGAAGAAACTTAGATGATAGTGGAATAATTGGTTAATAAATCACTCTTATTTAAATTAGGACATGTAGATTCAATTTGAGGGATTGCGATAAAATAAATGCACCCAAAGATGAGTATCACTAAACCCCTCTTTTATTGTTTTATATACTGTTTTGAGGGAAGAACACGTCTTTAAAAAGGATAATTAGATGTTTTTGTATGAAACATGCCTTTGAATAAATATGTTTTGGTGAGTGTCAGTAAACCCCTCTTTAACTGTTTTATATACTGTTTTTGGGGAAAAACACGTCTTTAAAAAGGATAATTAGATATTTTTGTATGAAACATGCCTTTGAATAAATATGTTTCGGTGAGTGTCACTAAGCCCCTCTTTCACTAAACCCTCGTTAACACCTGTTAAGCTACATATAACAACACACCATATGTATATAAACCACAACTACTTAACGTGTTTAACTAACTAATAACGAACACTAATTATTTAAAATACGCTTATTTTAACCCGACATCAGTAATATCTTCATCGAATCATTCGCGAATTAACTAAAAAGTTTTGCGTAAGCGAACTTCTTATGATTTAAACTCACTCTTAACACTTTCATAGTAAAACTTTGGCGAATGCTCTGTTTAGCAAAATCGCTCAAAGCCTAGGAGAAAATTTTGATTTGTCATCTCGCCAGAAGGCGGTGTGGGAGTGCCTGAAGGGTCCCCATGCTCAGGATTTTTTGACTGTTGTCCCAATTGAGGGGCTGGGACAATGTATGTCAGCAGTAGAATACAGAGCAATCCTTAAATACCGGCTGATGATCCCTATGTACCCAGAAGATGAAACCTGCCCGATATGTCGTAACGCTTGTATGGATAAATACGGAGAGCACGCAGTGCATTGTAAAGAGCTACCTGGGTTCAAATATCGGCATGACTGGGTGCGAGATGTTTTGTGGGATATCCTGAGAAGAGCGGGGATTTCAGCTAAGAAAGAGGCTCCTGTGAATTTCCTTACAGACCCTATGGAAGGGAGATCTACTCTGCGACCAGCGGATCTTCTCGTCTTTGGTTGGGCTAGGGGGAAACATGCTTGTGTGGACCTCACGGGGGTTTCCCCTCTGGTTGGTTTAAGGGAAAACGGGTTTGTAGCTGGACAAGCAACAACAAAGGCTGAATCGAAGAAAGTTGATAAGCACGCTAAAGCTTGTGCAGAGAACCAACATGTTTTTGTCCCTTTTGCCTTTGACACATTTGGCTCCCTAGCGCCAGAAGCTATCCAATTCCTGACCAGGGTCCAACGGGTCATCCATAACAATTGCTCAGCCTCAGGGGGACGAGGTTTTGTCTTTGGTAGATTAGGGTTTGCAATTCAGAAAGGGGTGGCGGCGCAGCTTGTTGCCCGTCTACCTTCTGTTTTGATGTAACTTGACAAGTATGAAGGAATAATAAAGTTTTCATTATGAAAAAAAAATATACAGTTTATTTATCCTTTTCATAAAATTATCATATTATTTTTTCTATTTTTAGTCAACATTATATATGTGTGTACGTATTTTTATTTTAAATTGTTAGTTGACTAATTAAATTGTAGGTTTATATTGTTTATAGTACTAAAAAGTTTGAAAATTTCGATGTTTTGACTTCAATCTTTTATGCTGTCCTGCAACCAATATTCAAGTGTTCAAGAATTATTATTATTATTATTATTATTATTATTATTATTATTATTATTATTATTATTATTATTATTATTATTATTATTATTATTATTATTATTATTATTATTCAACTTATACAAAACTCATGGCGGGCAATAGTGTTTGTTTGGGATTTGCTGACTTGGGCGGCCATGCCACCCAAGTTTTTTTTTTATTTTTTTTTATTTTTTTTTACCAAATTACGATTTTTCCCTGTTTATATTTATACTCATGCATACCACTCCCTTATTGGCTCAACAAATTTACAATTTCATCCCATTTTAAAACTACGATTTTATCATTAGTTCAAAATTATGCTTTTACCATCACTTAAAAATAAATTTACGCTTTTACTCCCAGCTAAAAATTTTCGATTTTGCCATCGGTTCAACATTACGATTTTGTCCTGTTTAAATTTACAGTTTTGCCATTAGGTTTTTTTCCTTATAATAACGATTTTGCCAATTGTTGAAAATTATGTTTTTACCCCATTTAAAAATAAATTTACGATTTTGCTTCCAGCTAAAAATTTCAATTTTGCCCTCGGTTCAAAATTACGATTTTGCCCTGTTTAAATTTACAGTTTTGCCATTAGTTTTTTTTCTCACACAGCCAAGTTACGATTTTGCCCTCAACCCCATTGGTCCATTTAAATTACGATTTTATCCCTGAAACAAAATTATTATTTTCCACTCAGTTCAAACTTACGTTTTCCCCATTGTTTTAATTTTTCTAACAAAACTATAAAAGTTTTTAGTTTTAATTGGTTGACTCGATTTAATTTTTTTTCGTCTAAAGGAGCTGCCTAACACTCGCTTATTAGTCCTGAAAATTACAATTTTGCCCTGAGCCCAAAATTATGGTCTTATCATCATTTTAGTTTTTTTCCTAGCAAAATTATAGTAGTGTTTTTTTTAATTTATTGAGAACTATTCGGTTATCGCCCCGCAACGCGGGCGGGACATCAAGCATGGCAGGGAATAGTGTTTCCCTGCCATTGGTCGAAATGGGCGGCCGCCCCTCCTCTATTGGACAAACCATTTTATTATTTTATATTCACTTTAAAATTATGGTTTTTCCCCCAGTTTAAAATTACGCTTTTCTCCCAACTAAAAAATATAATAACCCTTTTGCCAGCAGCTCAAAATTACGATTTTGCCATCGGTTAAAAAATTACGACTTTACTCTCAGCTTTTTATTTTATACCCGCTTTAAAATTACGTTTTTGCCCCCAATTTAAAATTACGTCTTCGCCCCCAGTTCAAAATAAAATTATGCTTTTGCCCCCAGCTCAAAATTACGATTTTACCCTCGGTTCAAAATTATGATTTTCCCCCAGTTCAAAATAAAAAATTTGACTTTACACCCAGCTAAACCGAAAATACGATTTCGCCCTCGATAAAAAAATTACGCTTTTACCCTCAGCCAAAATTACGTTTTCGCCTCATTTCAAAATAAAATTTTGTTTTTCCTCCGGCTCAAAATTACGGTTTTATATCAGTTTATTATTTTATACTCACTTTAAAATTACGGTTTTTCCCCAGTTTAAAATTACTTCTTTGCCCCCAGTTCAAAATAAAAATATGCTTTTGCCCCCAGCTAAATTTTACGATTTTTCTCTCGGTTCAAAATTACGATATCACACTAAATTCAAAATTACGTTTTTTTGCCCCCAATGCAAAATAAAATTATTGTTTTTCCGTAGCTAAAAATTAGGATTTTACCCTTGGGAAAAAATTTTGATTTTTCCCCGAAGTAAAAATAAAAATATGACTTTGCCCCCAGCTAAAAATCGTGTGAAGGAGCTGCCTAACTCTCTTTTTACTTTTTCTTTTTCTTTCTAGCAAAACTATTGTATTGTTTTTTTAGTTGGTTAAGAATTATTCGGCTATCACCCCGCAACGCGGGCGGGGCAACACCTAGTTGCACAATAAAATTGAACATTGGAGACTCGATGTTTTAAATTAAATATTGTGAATACATACAATATAATGTGCATGTGCGTTTGTGTTTTTATATTGTAACTTGCTTCTCTTAAACAATAAACACTATATCTGCATTTGAAATTTGTTTACTTTAACTGAACTAATTTGATCATTACAAAGTCTATATGATTAGTATATGTAAAAATCTAACGAGTTCTTTGCAGGGTTGGTGATATGGCAAACATCTTTATGCAATGTTCAACTTGCTTATCTTTATCTTTTGGTTTCTTATAATTATCTTTTGATTCGTAGATACCTTTTCAAGTAAGTAATCAATCAATTACTACCTTTTTATCGAATATATATTTAACTAATGACATCCTTTTGAAGTTTAAGTGACAAGTTGCGTAAAACAAATTCAATCTTGAAGTTAAGTTAATAGTTATGTACGTCTTTCCAAATTTTATATATGTTTTATGAAGTGTTTTCTTGAATGTATGTTTATCATGTGGGAGAAATTAACTTAGGAAAATAACTTATACAATTTAGATTAATATGAAAATATATTATAATCATGACTCTAATATGTGTGCTATATATAGAGGGGAAATAACTTATGCATTTTAAATTAGTAAGAAACTATATCTTAATCATGACTCTAATATGTGGGTGTATATATATATATGGGGTATGGATCCTAAGAGAAGTCCACCTTATTTGAGAAACTTGAGAAGCATTATGAACCATACATTTCCCTAAGCTTTTCGTAATACACACATATGTATAGTTTAAAAATGACTATATACATATATGTATAGTGGATAGTTCAAATGAGATGGTATATTGTCAAATCTTGAATTATACACATATGCATATAGTCAATTTTAAAATATACATACGTGTATATTACAAAAAGCTTAGGGAAAATGCGTGGGCCAGTATGTTTATCAATTAGCCTGGTGTTTCTCACACGATCCTAACTCTATATGTGTGTGTGTGCGTGTGCGTGTGTGTGAGTGACAGTTATCTTGAGAACGCTAAATAATGCAAGAACGAAGGAGAAAACCAATCAAAACCATTTTTAATACAAACATCATTGTAATTAAAATATAACATCAAATAATTCAATCCTCGTCTCAAAATCACTCTTATTCGATTTTTTACACATGTGTAAATTTTCTTTATTTGCGAATACACGTAAATTTAAATGTGTAAATTTAATTTTTAACTATGTATTGAATAATAATAATAACTGTAAAAAAATTGAATTTGAGGTTCAGTGAGGACATTAAAAGAGTGAGTAGTCTGGGAACAGTGTATTTAATATTTTAAATATAACTTAAAAAATTCATTTTAATTTGCTAAAAAATTTCAGTTTTTTTGGAGATTTTGTATATAAAGATATGTAGAAGCTATTCTAATAAAAAAATATTTTTTACTTACCTTTTTTACTGTTTTTTTTTAATTTTTTATACTTTTTTTAGTTTTTGATTTTTTTTATTAATAGAGATTCTACATGTATTTATATGTAAAATCTGTGATAGTCAAATAAAATTAATTTTTAACATGGTAAGTTGACTTTTTAACTTGTTAAATGTATGGTTCTACGGTTCCCCACTTTTTAGTGTTTCCAAATAAACCCTTCTTTATATATATACATATATACACATATATATATATATATATATGGTACTCATATTAAAGATAAAATAACGTTTTTATCATGATATGATTTTTGTCTTGAAAAAAAATATGTATATAAAAGTTATTGGCATTTAAAAAAGACAATGGAACCTCCATGCATATTACATGCGAGTTCCTAAATTTAATACATGCCAAAATTACATTTCTACCCCTATACAATCAAATAAATAATAAAAAATAAAACACAATTTATAAAAATTCCACTAGTCAATCTGATCCATCAAAATTATAATCTAACTAGTCATAATGAATCTTACCCTTCTTTGAAAAAACACTCTTTGTAGTCTAACTCTACTATATATACGTGTGTATGTGTGAGAAAGGGAGAGAGAGGTTCCATGGAGAACACTAAAAAAGCAGAGAATCAGAAAACTATGTATTTAATATGTTAAAAATATATCTTAAAAATTCAATTTAAAATACTAAAAATGATTTTTTTTTCAAATTGTTTTTGAGGTTTTGCATATAAAGATGTGAAGAGGTTATTTGAATAAAAAAATCATTTTTTAAAAGAATTTTTTTACCTTTTTTACTGTTTTTAAGGATATTTTTTTATTGTTTTAGTTTTTGAATTTTTTTATTAAAAAGGCTTCTACATGTATTTATATAGAAAGCCTCCACATTTTTTTTTAAAAAAAATTGATATTTAACATGTTAAGTTGAATTTTTAACTTGTTAAATGCATGGTTTCCCAGTTTCCATCTCTTTTAGTGTTCTCCAATGAACTCTCCCTATTTATATGTATAAATATAGGGAAAAGGTAAATGAGAACCATCTTGAGTTGTGAGAACTACGCCTTCTAAAAGGTTTTTTCAAAAAAGAATTCTCAAAAATCTTTAAAAAAATAACTTATTTCAGCAAAAAACAAAAATATCGCATGCAAAAATTTACATCGTATGTAAAAAATTTACATCGCCGTAAACAAAATTTACTTCAAGTGTAAACAAAGCTTACATCAGGCATAACTACCGATTCGACGATTTTTTTTACATCACCAATAAAAAGTTTTTACACCCGATATAAATTTTTGCATGCGACATTTTTTTATTTTTCGCTGGAACAAGTGATTTTTTTAATATTTTCGAGATATTTAAAAAAAAACCTTTTGTTGGTTCTTACAACTCAAGACGGTTCTCACTTTACCCTTGTTCCCTATAAATATATATGATGGTTTTCTTGAGAACGCTAAATATTGTGCGAATCGTGAAAACGAATGAAAAAACTAATCAAAATTACCTTTTTAATATAAACTTCATTATAATTAAATTACAACACTAAAAAAGGAATTTACCTTTTTAACAATTCATCTCTCCTCTCAAAATCAATCTTAATGAATTTTTTAAATATTTGTAAATACAACAAATTTACACATCTGTAAATAGCAAACTTACATATATGTAAATTTTCTTTATTTACGAATACATGTAAATTTAAACGTGTAAATTTGATTTCTAATATTGTATTCAAATAATAATGATAAGTGTAAAAGAAAATTATGAATTTGAATTGTTTTTTACCAAATTATTGTGGTTTTTTTCATTCGTTCTCATGGTTCCCGCAATATAGATATATATATATATATATATATATATATATATATATATATATATATATATAGGCAGAGGATCCTGTAAAAAGTGCTCAAAGTGTGAGAAATGTAAGAAGTGTATTATAACACTATATATAATACTATATAACACCATATAAACACCGTATAACAATATGTAACACCATATAATACCATATAACACTATGTAACACTATATATCATTATATAACAAATATAACACTATAGGTTGTCTGATAGCATGTCTATGATAGATGTATAGTGTTATATTTGTTATATAATGATATATAGTGTTACATAGTGTTATATGGTATTATATGGTGTTACATATTGTTATACGGTGTTTATATGGTGTTATATAGTATTATATATAGTGTTATAATACACTTCTCACACTTCTCACACTTTAGGCCCTTTTTACACTATCCTTACCCTATATATATAATGGAGGTTTCAAATGAGAAGATTTTTTTGTAAGAATAAGAAAAAAGAAATTTCAACCAATAAGAATCCTTCATTTTACTTTATTTATTTTTGTATTTAATATTAGTGTAAGGGTATCTTTATAAACTTAGATAAATCATTAATTGGTAGTCTTTCTTTTTAATAGCTAACTACATTAAATTTGTAACTTATTTTCAAAAAATCTATTTTTTCAAAGAAGAAAAAAATTAATTTAAAGTTTAGGATAAATTAAGAGGTGTGTATGATGAATTATGAGGTGTGTAGGATAAATTTTGATGTGTGTAGGCAAATATTTCAGTGTGGAGAATGATAGTCTTTATGACTAATTAATTAGTCAAAAAAGAATAATAAATGAGATATGAGAAAAACTATTTAATGTTTTACAATTTTACCATTTTGTATTTGTTGGTGCATCTACTGTCTGTTAACTTCGTCTTAATCGAGTCTTATGTCTAGATTAGATAAATGAGTGCACAACAGGGATCAAATTAGGGTTTGTACATGTTTAAGTGTGTAATTTCGTTTGAAGGTGTCAGGGTCCATTTCAAACGAAATTAACATGTGTAATTTCGTTTGAAATGGTCTGTGACACATTCAAACGAAATCACTCCATCTATATATAGGTGTTGTGCATGTTCATTTGTAACGGAATTAAGTGTGTGAGAGCTGAGGTGCTGCCAGATTTTTGTCAGAATTGATTGTAAAAGCTCTAAAAATCAGCAATAGATAAAGATTAGAAAGGAACAAGCTGTGTTGACATCATTTACATTGATTCCGCCTTTGTATTTGATGATGAACTACTCAGATTGACTCATTAGGGTCACACGAAGATCCAACAAGTAGTATCAGAGCTCAGGACGAGGAGTTCATACCAATTCAGCTTGATTTTACCGGATTTTCTCACTTCTACTCTTTCTTTTCTGATTTGAACAAGTTTTCACGGTTGAAATGGCTTAAAATTCTCACATATCAAGCGAAATATAGTGTTAACTAATCCTTGAAAGTTTTGGACTAAAATTCGGCTTAAAACTTGATCAAAAACATAATTCCGCTTGAAACTGTTCGTAAAATAATGACGTCATAGGTTATTTCGTTTGAAATACCTTGGTAATTTCGTTTGAACATACATATTTTACCTGATTTTGTTTGAAAGTCTTGGTTAATTCCGTTTGAAAAGGGAATCTCGTTTGAAATAACTGGCTAATTTCGCTTGAGAGTGAATCTGGTTATAATTCCGTTTGAAAGTTCATCATAGAACAGTGATTTCGTTTGAACTAGTTGTTGTCTCAAACGAAATTAGAGATTTCGTTTGAGAAAGCATTATTTCGTTTGAGAAACATAATATCGTTTGAGATAATTCCGTTTGAACTTTGTGTGTAGGTTAATCTCGTTTGAAGAGGTGATTTCGTTTGAAGGGTGTTAATTCCGTTTGAGTTCATAATTCCGTTTGAACTATTTCACATCAAATCTGATTCTTGAAAGTTTGGTCAAAATGTTTGACGAAAAGGAAAACGCTAAACTTGAAAGATTAAACAATTGGTATAGTTGTTATTATGATGTGAAAAAGGAAGCTTTGGTTGAAAGATTTGAATATTTTTCGAGTAAGAAATTTGAAAAATTTAATGATGTGAAAAAGCGATATGATGGATTACTTGAGAATTTGAGAGAGTATGGGATAAAGATATCTGATGCTGAAAAGATATCAAAATTTGCAGATGCCTTACCTTCAGAATGGGATGAATTTTTGAGTAAACTGAAGAAGGATTCTAGGTTCTCAAAATTTAGTTCAGATGATTTCATAAGAGAGCTTAGAACACATAATTGTGAAACTGAAAAGAAAAAGAAAGATTTGATAAATGAATTAGAAAAGAACTTAGAATATATAAGTTTGGATGTGTTTCTTGAAATAATCAAAAGAATTAGAAAAGGTCTTAGCACAAGAAGTAAGATGAAATATGATTTCAAAAGAGGTTGTTTTTTGGATGAAGATTTGAATCCTGCTGATATTGTTGAAATTTTTCTTGCAGAAACAAACAAGAAAGAGACAGAGGGAATATCAAATATTGAAGAATCCAAGAAGGATGAATCTTTAAAATGTGAACTTGTGTGCTCAAAATGCGAAAAATCCGAAGCAGACAATGTCAAACTCTTGAAAGATGCGGAGAGTTTGACATTGGAAGTCAAAAATTTAAAAGAAAATGAAAAAGATTTTGAAAATCAGATAAAAATTTTAGAAAATGAAAAATCGATTTTTGGTAAAAATAATATTGAAAAGCAAAATACAATAAATTCTCATCTTGAGAAAATCATTCAGCTTGAAAAGGAAGCTGAATGTGCTAGAAATAGAATTGAAGAGTTAGAAAATAAATTGAACGGCTTTGAGACTTCGTCATCAATACCAGATATTGTATGTCCAAAACCGATCAATTCTGTTCCAATAAGTGACAATGTCACAAATTATGACAAAGTCATAATTGAAGATTGTGATGATAAATCCGATGATGAAAATGAGAAAAATGTGAAAAGAAAAATATTTTTAGAATTAAGAGAAAAATTTAAAGACACTGTTTTACATTCTACTGAAATAGGTGAATGCTCTAAGCAAAAACCTGTTAAGAAGAATGTAGAACAAAAACAAAAAGTTAAAAATTCGAAAAATTTTCAAAATGAAAATAAAAGCTCATCAGTTCAGTCATCCAATCATTATGAAAAATCACAAAAATCTGAAAATAAAAACTCACAAAAAGTTATTAATAAGTGGTGCAGGTTTGACCACAGTGCTCAAATGCCAAATCAAGGATACAAGAAGAGACATGATTACCACAAGGCAAATCAATGCTATGATCTAAGTGTGTGGTATGAAAATGGTGTATGGTATAAAAGTGAGGAAAGGTATGATAACAGAGTGTGTTACAACTGCGGTTTTGAAGGACACATTGCTGTTGACTGCCAGAATCAGAGTTTTGAGACAAGAAGATGCTATGACTGTGGAATAAAAGGTCATATTGCCAGAGATTGCCCAATGAGATCAAAGAGAAGATCGAGGGCTGAATCTCAGGGACAAATGTATGAATCAGTCAAGGTCGAAGAAAAGCCCAAAGAAAAGAAACATAAGAAACAAAAGGTGAAGTTATCAAAAGGGCAAAAAGACAGACTGAGAAAGAAAAGGAAGAAAGCGAGGGAGTATCTCGAAAAGATTTTGTCCTCGGGTACACCGGTTGGGTCCAATAAGAGTTCTGATGAATTGCTCCGCTCGACTGTAAAGTCAAGCAAAACGAACTCATTAGATACAAATCTGAGGACAAAAGTGTTGATAAAGAAAGAAAAAATAACTAATCAAACCTATGAACAATCAAGGAAAGTTGATTTTTCAGACAAAGCCTTTATCAAAGTTTTTAAGTATAAAAATGACAATGAAAAATTGTGCATGTCAAAGGTTGATAAATTTGGAAAGGTTAAACATTGCAGGGATTGGGTTCCAATAGAAAATAGCAATGAGTTTGTTTCTACGGAAACAAAAGAACCATCTTCTGGCAATGAATTTGTTTCTTCGGAAGCAAAAGAGCCATGTTCTGACAATGATTCTGACTTGTCAAATTCAGAGGAGCCACAAACAGGCAATGAAACTGACTCGACAAAGTCAGAAGAGCCAAGTTTTGAGGTAAAAACTGTCAAACCCAAGGCTGGTCAGGCTTGGGTGAATCTGTTCAAATAAAAACCTGACTTGCCGGAACTCCCAGGTTGGTAAGTGTGGAGTAGGAATCGGCATCTTTCTTGAGAAATTCACAGGTTGGTAACTGTGATATTTCGAATTACAAAAGATTAATCAAGGACATTAAGTTGTACTTGATTTATTTTTTCCGACAAGTGGTTAAAGTAGAACAATGTGATGAAAAGAACCCCAAGTTTGTGAAAAGACAAACAAAACTAATTTTCCGGAAAAACCATTTTGATTAAATCAAACTTAAGTGTTTTGAAATCATAATGGGAAAATAGTTTGTTGTCAGGGGGAGTTCTGATTGTTTAAGCCAAGTGAATGGCGAATTGAAGCGATTTGATATCAGTTTGTCACTTTCCTTGTACAGTTTGTTTTCAAATTTTCCCAGAAAATCAAAATTAAAACATATTTTGATTTTAGGGGGAAATTTTTTTTTAAAAAATTAGAAAATTTGAAAATAACAAAAACATTGAAAAAGCTAAAATGAGTTTTGTTGAGAAAAGAGGAAATGATAGTAAATCAGTGGACTATCACAGCATGCTAAAGAAATGTAATGTCAAATGTGATAAACGGTCTCACTAATGATGTGACGATAGGCTCAGCTAGACTAGTAGATTTGCGATAACGATACAAACATAAATGAAAAAGCCTAGTTCTAGTGGAAAACATGGTTGAAAGCATAGTACTTAGTTTTGTCCTTCGTGATTGTGTACCTACTCAGTAATCGCTTAATGTCGAAAGACATAAAACCGGTTAAGTCTGTGAACTTTCACAACTTGCTGAAAAAGTCATTGTGATTGTGCATTTTATCTTGCAAAGACTTAAACTTGTTTTATTTCTTTATTTTGTTTAAGCATTGGACATCCTCTGCGTATACGTGAGTATCGACCTGGATGTTATTTCCTAAACGTTCTGCTTTATTTTCTTTGGTGTTTCGTTTAAGCTTTGGATCACCTCTGCGTATACGTAAGTATCGACCTGGTGGTTAAAGCCTAAACAACTTCAACTTGTTTTTATTTTCTTATTTTGAAACATTGGACTTTCTCTGCGTATACGGAAGTATCAACCTGATTGTTAATGTTTAAACATTCTGCTTTATTTTTGCACAAATCACAGTTGATGAAAGTTTAATGGCATTACTTGAGTTAGCGTATTGCAAGATGCGGGGATATGCTGAGATCGTGGGGTCCATAAGAATTTAGTGCAAAATTATTATACCTTAACGTATCGGTAAGCATTTCGAAAGTTTTTAGATTGAGTTTAAGAGGACAACTATATTGTCAATCTATGTGAATTGTTTAGAACTTAAAATGTTTAAAGCTTAATGGTGCTAGTGATTTGTCTCATAAACTGATATGATCCTCTTACACAAACTCACAAAAATATTGTCTGTATATATTTCTTTACTGTATTTCATTCATAAAAAAATCCAAAAAGATTTTTGGAGTGTTTTAGCATAAAATTTTGAAAATTCAAAAAGATTTTATTTCATCTTGTTTTCGACAACTGATGTTGGAGAGTTGATTTTCAAAATTCCGAGTGCTAAACATGATGAACTACATTAGGTTGGGAGAGTTTGTTGAAAACTTTGAATGTTATATACAAATGTTTTGAAAGATTGTATGTGTAGTTAATCAAGGTCATTCACTTGAACTTGATGTAACTATACAGATTGATGAATGAATGATTTTTACCAGTAAGTTTCTTAAATCTAAATGGTATAAATTTGTGAAACTTATGTTGTGCTAGAGGATGTGCAGGTGACAATCTAGAACTTCATGGCATAGATTGTGTAAAGTTTGAACCAGAAAATAAATTCTAGATTATCGAAAGGGGGAGTTTACATTCTGGATCAACAATCAAATTGAAGTTTGAAGAATGAGATTGATAGAAGTTTAAGGGAGCTTTACAGTGTTAACGCAAAGACTGATGAGGACTGAAGACTATGAAAACTCGACACTACAGACTTCGTCGACATCCAAGTGGGAGTCTGTTAGTGCAGTTTGTCTGTCAACTTCGTCTGGTATCAAGTCTTGCATTGTTCAAGGCACGAAGATCGATAGATCAAGAGACAAAGACTAAAGACTCAATGCCGAAGACTTCGTCAACATCCAAGGGGGAGTCTGTTGGTGCATCTACTGTCTGTTAACTTCGTCTTAATCGAGTCTTTTGTGACACCCCGTTGAAACATTCTCACTGGCTTGATAGTGGCTGCCTTAACTTTCGGGACGAAAGTTCTTAAAACTTGGGGATAATGTGACACTCTGGATTTTCCCGAACAACCCTCTTGTATTAGCCGTGTGTACGTATGAATTATTAAATGAAAGTTGTGACTTATCTTGACGTGCTATGTGTCGATAATGTGTACGTGTAATGTATAGTGATGAATATGTAGTATGTTTATTAGCGAGCCAAGCCGAGACCCCTCCCTTGCACTCTATGGACTGCCAACCTACCTACCCAGCCCAACATAACAAGGACCCGACTCGAGACCACTCGGTCTCGAGTAAACAGTGACAGATGGGCCGCAACCTCCCTTAGCCCACTCGGAAACCCACTTAGGGTGCATCACCTTCTACATATAAACCTAAAACCCTCACATACTCTCCTTTACACTCTCTCTCACTTCATCCATACACTCTCTCTCACTCAAACCCTAGCAACACCACCCTCCCTTCTTGTCTCGGATCAAGGGTAGCAAACAAGCTCTCGGATTAGCTTGTGTTCTTCACTCGGAGACTATCGGACAACAAACCTACTCGCCTTCATCATCTTCTTTCATCTCGGTGTCTTGTAGCAACCGGTTAGTATTTTAGATGTCTTACTAGATGTTTATGTGCATAATGGTGTTACTTGCTTGAATGATTAAATAGTAAAGGTAGTGTGTAAACTTTGGTATGATAATAAATTGCTAAGATATTTGAATGGTGAATGAATTGTAGATAAGATGCTTATGGTAATTCGACTTATGTTAGAAATTATAGGACAAATGTTGTTTTGATAATGATATGTAGGGTTGTCATGACATATGGAGTGTATGGATACATGTTCCTGATTTGGGTGAAATGCATGCTAGATTTAGGACTTAAATAGTCATGTTTGGTGAATGAGAAAACCCTAAAAATGATGAACTGTTTGAATGCATTATGAATATGATATGAAGATTTGAATTGTGTGTTTTGATCCGTTTTGAATGAAGTTTAGACAAGAAAACATGTTTGTGTGATTTAATTGGATAGTACTCAATTTCATGAAATGGCAATCCTATTGGATAGTACAATTGGACAGGTTCTAGAAGGTTTCGGTCATCAGGTGTGCAAGTCGAGACCTCCGGTCTCGACTCGAGACCACCGAACTACAACTCGAGACCGCGGTGATTGCGACTCGAGGCCACGTAGTGACAAACTCGAGACAGACTTCAGGGACTCGAGACCATCAAGGTCTCGACTCGAGACCCCGTAATCTCGACTCGAGACGGGATTCGAGACCTCTGAGGGTACGACTCATGCCAACACTACTCGAGACCAGAAGTCTATGACTCGAGACCTCCTGGTTGCGACTCGAGACCGCCCGTCCTCGAGTCGAGACCACCTGGTCTCGACTAGGTTGTTTGTTTTCGTTATTGGGCCCAAGTGTATTAACTGTTCATGCGTGTTACTGTTTAAATGGGCTATGTGTTAACTGTTGCTGTTAAAGAATTTAGACAGGCCCAATAACTTAGAGGATGAATATATGTCATGCATGCTATGTGTTAGATACGTGTAAGATAAGCGTGATTACTTGTACCCAACCTGACCCATACTGGTAACCATGTTAGGACGTGGTGACCAAACGTGTTTGACCAAGTAACTAATCTGCCGAGCAACCCAAGGTGAGTTCACAACTATTAAAGCATGCGTTCCCGGTGGTTTTGGGAAACGGAAACTTAAAAGGGATACAAACCTACTTTCTTCCCCTTAAATGGGACTCTTAGTTAATTATTGTTTATACGGTAATGCAACAAGCAACACTAAACGAAACTCTATCACTTAAGTCCCTACCATTTAATACCGATTAGTCGCCGGGGCCTGGCGAACGGGTTATTAGTTAATAGCGCTATTTAGGTGTAACCAGCCTCACACCGACCCATGTTACTTGGAACGGGAGTGAACTAATGTACTCTGGCAAACCGTCAATGATGATAGAACATTGACAAACGGGGCACTACGGAAACGTACGGTTAAGTAAGTATTCGGTATTGTAAAACAGTTTAGTCGCTTACCTATGGGGTAGCTCCCCATCGCATGTATAAACGGATAAATTAACTGGTGAAACAAGTTTTTGGTAATTAAAAACTGGACAACTCGTGAACTCGCCAACATTATTGTTGATACCCTACTGCATGCTTTGCAGGTACCCAGTGACTCAGGAGCTTGCGGCTTGGGAATGTGTAGTGGTCGTCTAGCCCATGTGTTGGGTTTTAAACAATCTTGAACTATGAACTTTGTTTTGAAACTGTTTGATCTATGCTTCCGCTGTTTACTTAAACTGTTATTTGAACTTAAACTTTTAAAACTTCGAACTATAACGCTTACTAACTATTGTGGTTGGTGAACATTTTTACTATTGACCAATGCTCAGTATAATTGGTGGCTGGATCCTGGTCAGTCACGCCTCCAAGCGGTGGTATTCCGCATGTGGATTTTGGGGGTGTGACAGATTGGTATCAGAGCCATTGGTTATAGCGAACTTGGTTTTAAAAAGGAAGTCTTTTTGAGAAAAACCAGACTATAACCCGTGACTCGTGACGACACTACACTCCAAGTGCAAGACTCAACGCATTAGACCTCATAGCTCTCACTTATGTTTACTTGCTGTTTGTTTAAGTGCTTATGTACTAATATACATATTAGTGTGCCTAGCTAGATGTATACACAATCCTCCCCCACATTCTTGTTTCACTACGACGTCTTTTCTCACTCTGTGTCTTCTGAACATCAAGATAATGACCGCACTAGATGGAGACAGCATAACCCTGACAAGGAACCAGCTGGCGGCCCTGATAGACGCTCGGGTCGCTGAAGCCTTGGTAACCAACCCAGAAGGACCATCCACATACATCCAACCCCGAGTTGGAACCCTCAGGGCGTTCTTGGAATGCAAACCACACCCCTTCGATGGCACGGAAGGGGCAGTAGGTCTTTTACATTGGTTCAGGAGGATCGAGTATGCGTTCGAAGAAGGTGAAAGCCCATGTAGCAAACGAGTAGAGTACGCCACTAGCACGTTTCAAGGAAAAGCGTTTTCGTGGTGGAACGCGCAAGTCCAAATGCTCGGATTGACAGATGCAAATGCCACTCCCTGGGGTGATTTCAAGGATCTGCTCAGGGAAGAATTCTGTCACAAGGATGACATGAAGAAGCTGGAAATGGAATACTATGGGTTAAAGATGGTTGGTTCGGAGATCGAAGCGTATACGAAAAGGTCCAATGACTTGGCTGCTTTATGTCCTAACTTATCGAAGCCTCCCTACAAGCGAATCGCACTCTACCTTGGGGGCTTAGTCCCAGAAATCTAGGGTTCAGTAATTGCAACCAAGCCCCCTATAATCCAGCAAGTCATCCGTCTAGCACACCATTTCACAAACCAAGCGGTGGAAGAGGGCAGGTTGCCCAGGCGTTTAACTGCTACAGCTAATGCTTTTGATATCAGCAAACGCAAGTGGAATGACTACCAAAGTGGAGTCCCAGCACTATGCCACCTCAAGCTCAACAAAGGAGGGTCGTTGGGAGCGAGGGCCCTGGCCCGCGAACGGGTGGTTACCAAAGAAAACTACCCAAGTGTAACAAGTGTGGCCGACATCACAACGGGCCCTGTGCGAAGAACAAGTGTCAGCGATGCAACAAGATAGGGCATGAGGCAAAGGATTGTAGGAGCCCTCATCCCACAAGGCAGAACCAACCGCAGCAGCAACAACATCATGGGAACATCAAGGGTTGTTTCCAGTGCGGAGCCGAGGGGCACATTAAGAAGAATTGTCCCCAGTTAAACCAGAACAACAACCAGGGTGCGGGGAACAACAACAACAACACCAATAATGCTGGAAATGGTGCAAGAGAAAGAGTTTTTGTGATTGGAGCTGGAGAAGGGAGGAATGGCCCCAACGTCGTAGCGGGTAAGTTTCTACTCGATGATCCTTATGTTTCCATCTTATTTGATTCTGGAGCAGATGCTAGTTATGTATCCCTACGTATTAGTAAAAAGCCTAAGTGAACATCTACATTATTAAGTTCTAAGCATATCGCCAAGTTAGCTAACGGTAGGAACATTGAGGCCTCACACGTGATAAGTAACTGCAAACTAGTACTGTCTGGTCAGACCTTTAGCATCGATCTTTTCCTTATCGTTCTTGGAAGCTTCGACGTCTTTATTAGTATGGATTGGTTACCCAAACATCGGGCTGAAATTCTCTGTCAAGAGAAAAGGGTTCGTATTCCCCGTCGATCTGGCAAACCCCTTATCGTTCAAGGTGACAAAGGCGGAGAAGTCGTAGGCGTCATTTCATTCTTAAACACCCAGAAGTGTTTAGAAAGGGGCACACCGCTATCTTAGCACTTGTCACTGACACACAGGAAAAGGAAAAGAGGATCGAAGATTTTCCAATTGTACGCAATTACCCCGAGGAAATTCCTAAGGAACTACCTGGACTCCCTCCTCACCGTCAGGTCAAATTCCAAATCGAGTCAGCTCCCGGAGCAGCACCGATGGCTCATGTGCCTTACCGACCAGCTCCCGTAGAATTGGAGGGACTTTCTACACAGCTACGAGGATTTTTGGATAAAGGATTTATCCGTCCTAGTTCGTCACCCTAGGGGAAGCACCAGTGCTCTTTATTAAGAAGAAGGATGGCACATTCCGTATGTGCATCGACTATCGTGATCTGAACAGGGTTACCATCAAGAACCGTTACCCACTCCCACGTATCGACGACCTATTCGATCAGTTGCAAGGATCAAGCTACTACTCTAAGGTTGACCTGCGATCAGGTTATCATCAGCTGAGAGTCTGTGATGAAGACATCTCCAAAACTGCGTTCAGAACTCGTTATGGTCACTATGAATTTCTCGTCATGACTTTTGGAAAGACCAACGCGCCTGCGGTTTTATGGATCTCATGAACCGAGTGTGCAAACCCTACCTCGACAAGTTCGTGATTGTGTTCATCGACGACATCTTAATCTACTCGAAAAGTCAGGAGGAGCATGAACAACACTTGCGTCTTACTCTCGAGCTCATCCGCAATGAGCAACTGTACGCCAAGTTCTCGAAATACGACTTCTGGCTTCGAGAAGTCCACTTCCTTGGACACGTGGCCAATAAGGACGAAATTCACATCGATCCAGCTAAGATCGACTCTATAAAGAATTGGCCACCCCTAAGACACCGACGAAGTTCGCCAATTCTTGGGATTGGCAGGATACCATCGTAGATTCATCAAGGGATTTTCGAAGATCGCTCAACCCCTCGCGACTCTCACCCAGAAGGGCATTGCTTACAAGTGGAATGATGCTCAAGAGTCTGCCTTTCAGAAGCTAAAGGGAAACCTTTGTAATGCTCCTATCCTTACCTAAAGGTACGGATGACTTTGTGGTTTATTGTGACGCGTCTATTCATGGGCTCGGTTGCGTGTTGATGCAACGCGAGAAAATTATCGCCTATGCTTCTCGACAACTTAAGATTCACGAAAGGAACTACACGACACACGACTTGGAACTCGAAGCAGTCGTCTTTGCACTCAAGATATGGGGACATTACTTGTACGGTACCAAGTGCACGATTTACACCGATCACAAGAGTCTCCAGCATATCTTGGATCAGAAGGAGTTGAACATGAGGCAACGCAGATGGGTAGGACTCCTTGACGACTATGAATGCGCAATTAAGTATCATCCAGGCAAGGCTAATGTGGTAGCCGATGCCCTCAGCAGAAAGGAAACCAAACCTAGGCGTGTTCGTGCCTTACAGCTCACCATCCACTCGAACCTCCCTAATCGGATTTGAAATGCTCATGTTGAAGCATTGAAAGAAGAAAACATCAGGGCTGAAACCCTACGAGGATCAAGGAAACGTTTAGAATAAAAAGGAAGACGGTGCTTACTACGTGACAGGGCGTATATGGATCCCACTTTATGGAAGTCTGCGTGAACTTGTGATGGACGAAGCACACAAATCTCGTTACTCAGTACATCCTGGTGTGGATAAGATGTACCACGATCTCAAGACTACGTATTGGTGGCCTGTTATGAAGGCCAACATAGCCACCTACCGTCAGGCTTGTTACAACAACCAGAACCGCCAAAATGGTAATGGGAGCGCATCCCTATGAATTTTGTCACAGGCTTACCAAGATCTCAGAACGGGAACGACACTTACCATTGATGGAGTTCTCCTACAACAATAGTTACCACATCAACGTTCAGGCGGCACCCTTTGAGGCATTATACGGTCGTAAATGCCGACCACCCTTATGTCGGGCGGAAGTTGGCGAAAGCCAAATTACCGGCCCGGAACTTGTAGTCGAGACTACGGAAAAGATCGCCTAGATCAGACAACGCATGGTGGCAGCGCTATTAACTAAGAGTGACCATCAGAAAAGTTACGCCGATAAGCGTAGGAAACCACGAGAATTCCAGGTCAGGTCAGTTCTGCTTAAAGTCTCACCCTGGAAGGGTGTGGTTCGTTTTGGTAAACGGGGCAAGCTAAATCCACGACATGTTGGACTATTCGAAATTACCGAAAATATCGGTAAGGTTGCTTATAGATTGAATCTGCCTGAAGAACTGAGTGCGGTGCACAACGTCTTTCATGTGTCTAATCTGAAGAAGTGTCTGTCAGATGAGACACTCATCATTCCTTTCAAGGAACTCACTAATGACGAACAGCTACACTTTACTGAGGAACCGATTGAGATCACGGATCGAGAGATCAAAACCCTCAAACGTAGCCAGATACCTCTCGTAAAATTTCGTTGGAACTCGCGACGTGGCCCAGAGTTTACCTGGGAGCGGGAGGACCAGATGAAGCGCAAGTATCCCCAGTTGTTCCCTAATGAAACTCCCAGCACTGAAGCGACAACCGAATTTCGAGACGAAATTCCAAACTAACGGGGGGATAATGTGACACCCCGTTGAAACATTCTCACCGGCTTGACAGTGGCTGCCTTAACTTTCGGGACGAAAGTTCTTATAACTTGGGGATAATGTGACACTCTGGATTTTCCCGAACAACCCTCTTGTATTAGCCGTGTGTACGTATGAATTATTAAATGAAAGTTGTGACTTATCTTGACGTGCTATGTGTCGATAATGTGTACGTGTAATGTATAGTGATGAATATGTAGTATGTTTATTAGCGAGCCGAGCCAAGACCCCTCCCTTGCACTCTATGGACTGCCAACCTACCTACCCAGCCCAACATAACAAGGACCCGACTCGAGACCACTCGGTCTCGAGTAAACAATGACAGATGGGCCGCAACCTCCCTTAGCCCACTCGGAAACCCACTTAGGGTGCATCACCTTCTACATATAAACCTAAAACCCTCACATACTCTCCTTTACACTCTCTCTCACTTCATCCATACACTCTCTCTCACTCAAACCCTAGCAACACCACCCTCCCCTCTTGTCTCGGATCAAGGGTAGCAAACCAAGCTCTCGGATTAGCTTGTGTTCTTCACTCGGAGACTATCGGACAACAAACCTACTCGCCTTCATCATCTTCTTTCATCTCGGTGTCTTGTAGCAACCGGTTAGTATTTTAGATGTCTTACTAGATGTTTATGTGCATAATGGTGTTACTTGCTTGAATGATTAAATAGTAAAGGTAGTGTGTAAACTTTGGTATGATAATAAATTGCTAAGATATTTGAATGGTGAATAAATTGTAGAAAAGATGCTTATGGTAATTCGACTTATGTTAGAAATTATAGGACAAATGTTGTTTTGATAATGATATGTAGGGTTGTCATGACATATGGAGTGTATGGATACATGTTCCTGATTTGGGTGAAATGCATGCTAGATTTAGGACTTAAATAGTCATGTTTGGTGAATGAGAAAACCCTAAAAATGATGAATTGTTTGAATGCATTATGAATATGATATGAAGATTTGAATTGTGTGTTTTGATCCGTTTTGAATGAAGTTTAGACAAGAAAACATGTTTGTGTGATTTAATTGGATAGTACTCAATTTCATGAAATGGCAATCCTATTGGATAGTACAATTGGACAGGTTCTAGAAGGTTTCGGTCATCAGGTGTGCAAGTCGAGACCTCCGGTCTCGACTCGAGACCACCGAACTACAACTCGAGACCGCGGTGATTGCGACTCGAGGCCACGTAGTGACAAACTCGAGACAAACTTCAGGGACTCGAGACCATCAAGGTCTCGACTCGAGACCCCGTAATCTCGACTCGAGATGGGATTCGAGACCTCTGAGGGTACGACTCATGCCAACACTACTCGAGACCAGAAGTCTATGACTCGAGACCTCCTGGTTGCGACTCGAGACCGCCCGTCCTCGAGTCGAGACCACCTGGTCTCGACTGGGTTGTTTGTTTTCGTTATTGGGCCCAAGTGTATTAACTGTTCATGCGTGTTACTGTTTAAATGGGCTATGTGTTAACTGTTGCTGTTAAAGAATTTAGACAGGCCCAATAACTTAGAGGATGAATATATGTCATGCATGCTATGTGTTAGATACGTGTAAGATAAGCGTGATTACTTGTACCTAACCTGACCCATACTGGTAACCATGTTAGGACGTGGTGACCAAACGTGTTTGACCAAGTAACTAATCTGCCGAGCAACCCAAGGTGAGTTCACAACTATTAAAGCATGCGTTCCCGGTGGTTTTGGGAAACGGAAACTTAAAAGGGATACAAACCTACTTTCTTCCCCTTAAATGGGACTCTTAGTTAATTATTGTTTATACGGTAATGCAACAAGCAACACTAAACGAAACTCTATCACTTAAGTCCCTACCATTTAATACCGATTAGTCGCCGGGGCCTGGCGAACGGGTTATTAGTTAATAGCGCTATTTAGGTGTAACCAGCCTCACACCGACCCTTGTTACTGGGAACGGGAGTGAACTAATGTACTCTGGCAAACCGTCAATGATGATAGAACATTGACAAACGGGGCACTACGGAAACGTACGGTTAAGTAAGTATTCGGTATTGTAAAACAGTTTAGTCGCTTACCTATGGGGTAGCTCCCCATCGCATGTATAAACGGATAAATTAACTGGTGAAACAAGTTTTTGGTAATTAAAAACTGGACAACTCGTGAACTCGCCAACATTATTGTTGATACCCTACTGCATGCTTTGCAGGTACCCAGTGACTCAGGAGCTTGCGGCTTGGGAATGTGTAGTGGTCGTCTAGCCCATGTGTTGGGTTTTAAACAATCTTGAACTATGAACTTTGTTTTGAAACTGTTTGGTCTATGCTTCCGCTGTTTACTTAAACTGTTATTTGAACTTAAACTTTTAAAACTTCGAACTATAACGCTTACTAACTATTGTGGTTGGTGAACATTTTTACTATTGACCAATGCTCAGTATAATTGGTGGCTGGATCCTGGTCAGTCACGCCTCCAAGCGGTGGTATTCCGCATGTGGATTTTGGGGGTGTGACATCTTATGTCTAGATTAGATAAATGAGTGCACAACAGGGATCAAATTAGGGTTTGTACATGTTTAAGTGTGTAATTTCGTTTGAAGGTGTCAGGGTCCATTTCAAATGAAATTAACATGTGTAATTTCGTTTGAAATGGTCTGTGACACATTCAAACGAAATCACTCCATCTATATATAGGTGTTGTGCATGTTCATTTGTAACGGAATTAAGTGTGTGAGAGCTGAGGTGCTGCCAGATTTTTTTCGGAATTGATTGTAAAAGCTCTAAAAATCAGCAATAGATAAAGATTAGAAAGGAACAAGCTGTGTTGACATCATTTACATTGATTCCGCCTTTGTATTTGATGATGAACTACTCAGATTGACTCATTAGGGTCACACAAAGATCCAACAGTATTTTTCTTCTCAATTTTGTTTTCTTCTCAAATGAACCTCTATATATATATATATATGGTGAGGTTCCTGTAAAAAGAAACTTTTTTTCGTGAGAAGTGTGAGAAGGTAAAGAAATTGATATGTAGACACCATGTTTTGGAATTAGGCATGATGTTTGGGTTGTTTTTGTGACACCCGACTATTTTGAGTCTGTACCGTACTAGTGTGACACGCATTATGAATAAATATAGGCAGTATTTTATTAAATATAGTATTCTTAAGTGGTATTTGTTGTGTTGGAAAATCCAAACTTTGTTAAATATTATGTTGGCAATAATAAGATAAACGCTTATCGCGTAACGAACAAAATGTGAAACGATCGTCGGTGACCGTCCGGTTAATTTTAAAATCCCAAAAATATTCCGTTATGATTAAAATTCTATTTTTAACTATATTCATGAGGAAAAATTATTTAAAACGCTTAAAATCTCTATTTTGCGAATTTAAGCACATAGTGCGCAACACCGCGCGTGTACTGCAAGATTCAGACAATGTAGCCAATCAAGACAAATAAAATATTGTTCAGCATCATTATGGCGAATTAGTTTTTATAGAATGATAAAAATAATTTAAAACACCTTAAAACGGAATTAGAACGCAAGATAAAATACCCGGTAGTCAGTTAAATACCTGTATGACACAAGTAATTAGCCTATAGTCATTTAATAGAAAATTTGAAAAATAAAATATGCATATGGGGGTTTGAAAAATAAAATATGCATATGGGGGTGTAGGTGGTGGCTAACCCAACCCAACTTTCAAACAAATGCATGGAGCACCACTTGTCGAAAAGAATCTTTAAGTTATGACACACTCCAACACATATCCTTCATGCACCAAAGTTTTGAAAGAATTCATTCTTTTCTTTTCCCTTGAAGCCGTATACTACCACACACACATTATTCCATCCATTTTCAATTCAAAGTTGAAGAATATACTTTAAAATCTCCATGTTTAGTAAAATTATTAGCAATTTTGAGGCATTATGGTGGAAATTCAAGCTCTTTGAAGGATTTGCTCAAGAATATTCAAGCAAAATCTATCATTAATTATGGTGTTCATCATGAGTATAAACCTTCATCTATCCTAATCTTATATTTGTTTGTAAATTTTGATTTACAAAAGATTGTTTCTCAAAAAGCTTGAATTCTTCACAAAACTTGAAATCTAACAACAAATGGTTTTTAATCAAAATAAAAATGGAAGCTCATGTGTGTGTGTGTGTGTATATGTCCGAAAATATGAGTATAAGTGGGTATTTGTTTGTGTTTTGAGTTTTAATTGATTCATGATTGATGTGATTCTTGAAGATGATTTCATGCATGATGAAAAAGTATTTTATAAAAGTTGATATGATTAAAGGTGAATATATGAAAAGTTGTTCTCTTAAAATATGTATATGCATATATGTATGTCATGTATATGTACATATGTATGCATGTATATGATATTTGTTGATTAGTTCATAAAATCATGAGAATGTTATATGCAATAATGTTATTAATGTTTGGATGAATGATTAGATGAAGATGCTTTCTTGAATTTATTTAAATGTTAAAATAAATGTATGGTAGATGCATTTAAAAATCTTGGATAATAATGATATAATAATCATGCATTAGGTACTTGTATATAAGCATATATGATGATTAAATGATCATAAGTTGGAGAACTTGAAATGATATGATGAAATTGAGTTAAAACAGAATATGAACATTAAAAATAATGTTATACGATGATACAAAATTATGGCATAAGTTTGGTAGCTTTACATATTGTACATGCAGCTTGAAAATAGTAAAATGAGTGAAATTGCATGATTTATGTGACTTACATAAAATCAACACTAACATGAATATAAGTACCATTTTATTCGGAAAATAACATGTGTTATGTTAAAATATCAAGTCGTGATGATTTGTGATGGTAACTGTAAAGTTCGGTACAAGATTATGCGTTAAAAACAGTAAAAAATGGCTTTTATAGTGATTTTTGCAAAACTGTTTTAAATTAGATTGTAAACTGATATTTTTATAAATATATATATATATATATATATATATATATATATATATAAGTATTTTAACTTATGTTAAGTATCCTTTGTGTTTGGCTAGTCATACGTGACTTCCGACGTCCGAAAACGTTACTGAGAACGTTAGAATACGCATATTTCAACGTACGCGAAAACGGGATGTTCAAGGGTGAATTTCATGTGTTAAAATGTGATATGTGAACATGAGTATGTGTAATGTGATATATTAAGTGTTGACATAATAGTAGGAGTTAAGACTATGCTATAGGATCGTTGTGAGACCCAAAACGAGTCGTTCAGAAGAGTTCTAATCAATACGAAAGGCGGAAACAGACGTATCGGAGTTATTTCAGCTGGTTTGCACTTAGATTCACTTAAACTGTCTCTTGTATTGATATCAGATCGTTTTACAATGCTGGAGACACTTCGGCAGAGCTTCGCTACCGGAAACCAAAACGTTACAAATGAAATGGACAAGGCACGTATTTATAGGAAAGCCATTTCGTACGAGATGGGTTCATGCGAATTGGCCATTTCCATTTCGTGCGAAATGGCCACATCTCACATATTTCTCGTTTTTCTCGTACTACATGCCCTGATCTATCTAATCTATTACAAGACTCGATACAAGGCGAAGTCGACAGACATATGCACCAACAGACCCCCCCTTGGATGTTGACGAAGTCTTCAGTGTCGAGTCTTCGGTATGTCAACTCTTCAGTCTTTATCAGTCTTCTCGCTCTCTCCAAAGAATTCTCCATTGTAAGCATCAACAATCTGTATCTTCTCTCTCTCTCTCTTCCAGAATCTCAACCTGTCTCTAACTTCTCTTGATCAGATCTCTTGATTCTTTAAGTTCTTCAGCATCAGCAGCTTGCGTGAACAGCAGGATTCAAACTTGGCTCTCTACCATTCAAGCTCCCCCTTGAATGTTAATCCATAATCAGAAACTGGCTCTTATGTCTTCAGACTCCCCCTTTTGATAAACTGGGATCGCAGTCTGACTTTCTCGTTCTAGGATCGTGGCCTGGCTCAAACTCTGCTCAGGCTTCATGCAAAAAGTCCACGGGAATCGGAACCTGGCTTTCGCATATCTTTCAGGAGTCGTATCCTGGTTGCTTCTGCCTGCAAAAACTCTACCACAAGGTAAGTTTCACAATTTTTAAGATTTAACAATTTTAGAGACAACTTGTAGAATCAATACTCAAACAATCATTTAAGATATCGTTCAAAATGATTTAATCTTTGATGATCATTTGTAAGAATATCATTTTTTCTAAACAAACTTTCTCAAATCTGTTCATCATGTTTAGCACTTGGAATTTTGAAAATCAGCTTTTCAACATCAGTTGTCGAAAATCTTTTTGTATTTTCAAATATTTATGCTAAAAACGCATTCTTTTTGGGTTTTTGTTTTTAATGGAAAGCAGTAAAGAAATATTTACAGACAATATTTTTGTGAGTTTGTGTAAGAGGATCATATCAGTTTATGAGACAAATCACTAACACCGTTAAGCTTTACACATTTTAAGTTCTAAACGATTCACTTAGATTGTCAGTATACTGATCCACTTAAATTTTCACACAAAGTTCAATTGTTTCGAGATATGAGATTAATGTTTTAAGCACTTAAACTTATTCGCGTGTCCCACCTCAGAATATACTCCGGTATCCAGACTCCTATATTCAGTCTTACAGGTGAATGTACACTAATGATATCTGTAAAAGGGTAAATGCGAGACCATGAGAGCTCAGGCTATTGCTTCCGCAAAATCAGAGAGATGATGGTTCGACTTTAGGTGTGTTCCTTTTAGAGAATCTTTTCTTCAACAGCACATGATTAGCATTTTTCAATGTTTCATCATTTTTTATGCTGAGTGCGAGCTTTAAGATTAAAGCAATGCAAAGTATTATACGAGGACTAGGCTATTGTTCCCGCAAAATCAGAAGTCCTGGTATAATACCCCAGATATCACCACGCACAAAGACCTAGTATGTCAGAAATAGAAAGCCCTTCAAACAAGATTTCAGGGGTTACCTATATATCCGAGAGATGTTCCCCACGAAATAAGTAAGTTATGATATTTAGGTTTATATCTCGAAAACAATCTACTGAATGTATAAAAACCTACTGGCATATCATCCGTGAGAACGTTTATCACTTTTGACTTTCCAATTCTTTAGCATGCTGTGATTGTCCACTGATGTACTATCATTTCCTCTTTTTTCACAACAAAAACTCATTTTTGATTTTCTCATGTTTTTGTTGTTTTTCAATATTTTTCAATCAAAAATGAGATTTGTGTTTTATCAAATTTTCGAAATTTCTAAAATTTTTACTCCCCCTAAAATCAAAAATATGTTTCAATTTTTAATTTTCAAGGAAAATTTGAAAATAAACTATACAAATAAAGTGACAATTGTTGTGAATTGCTTCAATTCGCCATCCACTTGGCATAAACAATCAGAACTTCCCCTGACAACAAACTATTTTCCCATTATGATTTCAAAACACTTAAGTTTGTTTTAATCAAAATGGTTTTTCCGGAAAATTAGTTTTGTTGAATTCAATTGTAAAATATGGGTTTAATTCATCACATTGTTTTTTCAACCATTTGAATGAAAGTTAAATCAAGTTCAACTTAATGACCTTGATTAACCACTTGTAAGTTTTTCAAACAAACATTTTCAAGAATGATGCCGATTCCTGCTCCACGATTACCAACTTGGGAGCTCCGGCAAGTCCAGATTTTAGTCATGATAGGTTCTATCCCAGTTACTAACCTGGGATGAACCATCTTCATCTGGTTTCTTCGTTTCAATTCATAAAATTCCTTTACCCCTTTGACCTTCCCGTTAATCATTTTTCCAAAAATATTTTGAACTGTGGGGTTAAAAACTTTTTCAACATCAATGTCACACCCCGACCGCGTAAAACAACAAATCGCGGCGGAATCGTCGGGGAGTGTTGTAACAGAATCATTGTTTCAAAACACACGGAAATTTGAAGTTTTGTTTTATTAAACATTAAATATTTACATCGTCTGGAAATCTAAATAAACAATTTAAACATAGTCTATCATTGTTATTAAGTCACTAAGGCCTCGTCCAGTCCTATGTGAGCATGCATCCTAGCAATCAACATCATTCAACAACACCTGAAACATATGTGAAAACAAAGTCAGCAAAGAAATGCTGGTGAGTACATAGGTTTTTGAGAGTGTCAGATTCATGGCTAGTTTACATGTTGCAATACTTAATTAAAAACCTTGTTTTGAAAAGTATAGTATTGCGACATAATTAACCAACTCAAATCAAGTTGGTTATAATTTATAAAATCTCGTAGCCATGATTCTTAACCCAAAACATTTATTTAATTAAATCAAATTGTAAAACATCTCGTAAAAACTTGTTAATAAATCTCGTTAATAAAATTCGTTAATAAAACTCGTATGGTTTATATCAATTTGAAAACCTCGTTTTTGTGACATCGTTTCAAAATCATTTACCCAAGTGAACTAAATAACGCCACGGTATGTAATACGATGAAAACACTTATATATAGGAAGTACCAGCGGCGTATCCACCATGATTTCATCACATTACACCCGTCCCGTTATCTAAACACTAACCATAAACCAATCGTTTACCCAAATCGTTTAATTCGTTAAAAATCGCTTTAGTCGTTTAAATCATTCTCGTTTTAAATTGTGAAAACTACTTTTGATTGTCTCGCTAATAACATCCAAACCTTCGCAACTCGCCTATCGCTTCTCGCATTAATAAACCACCAAAGGGTAAATTAACAATCACAGATTCAGTCGTTACCCACCTAACCCACACATAACCATGGGTGCAGTCTGATAACGGGATTTGTCAGATCCTATGGTACCATAACCTAATACTGGTCGGTTCGGCCAAAACTAATGAATGTTATTCGTTATGTAAATACAACCAACAAGTTTGTTTACTTTATCGAAATCGTTATTAATTTTGTATAAACCATATCATTTATTTTTGAAACCATCGTTAAAACCTCGAAAACATTTAGCACATATAATCACCCCAAAACAATTGAAAATAGTAAAATAGGGGAACTATGTACTCACCTGAGAATGCTTAGAAGTCTTGAACAATAACCAAGCAAAGCTAGAGGGAGCACGGAATCAATCGGCAACCTAATAACTATATAATTAAACCGGACCTAAGTCGGAAGATCGGATAGGATGAGGTTTTGTAAACCAAATGAGTATTGGAACTCATACGACATGGTTTAACAAAGCCTACATTCTAAATCGAAACCTAACCTAAGTGCTTTCGACCCATTGCGACCCATTAAGGTAGCTTACGCTACTTTAACGTGTCGTTCGCGCAAAGCGCGTTCGAGACGTCTAACTAGTCCTATGACAAGTATTATATGCCTAAACATGTTGCATAATCAATTAAGTGACAAAAGTTTGTGTTACATATGCTTAATTACCAATTATGCATGAAAAGGGCATTTTGGTCATTTACCTAAGTGATGTCTGTCGTTATGGACATGCAAAAACCAACTAAACTATGTAGATAGGATAAGTCGGATATCGAACCAGAGGAGGATTGTGGAAAGTGTGTAATGCTCAGTTTTGATTAACTACTATTGAAAAAGTAAAACTCAGTTGTTGGATTTGATTGATTATCTAAAAATGACGAACTAAAAGTGAAGTTTAAATCAATAGAGAGAACAATGGTTCCTCCAGATTTCAGGTTTTACAGCTAGATTCAATTATGTGTTTAATCGAAACACTCACATAGGCATAAGTGTTTAACCTAATTCATCAATTGTGATAACCAACGACTAAGTACTCCGGTCAATACATAACGGGAGGTTATCGAATGATTATCAATTACAATTTACAAGCCCTAACCCCATGTCAAATATATCCCAATTACTAGAACTCTCGGGAACTGAATGCTTAGAAATTAAGGTTTAAATAAATGCAATTGTTTACAACCAATAAATCAAATCAAGGTGAAAAGCATCGAATGCTTAGATCACCGAGTTATTCGATTGTCACAAACACATAAAATTATCCAACTTACAAATCCCTCCATCCGGAGGAAACCACAAAAAGTTTAGCCGCTCATGTAGATTGAATGATCTTCACTGGCTTGAACCCCGGTTGATTGCCCTCTGCCGTCGAGATGATGATAACTCTCCCATCCTCTCCAAAAAATTCCTTTTCTTTCAATTGTTGTCTGCCGTCAAAAGCCCAATCATGTGCGGCCCAATGGCCTTCACAAATCTAAGATGTCGGCCCATCAGTGTATGCGTGTGTTCTAATTTCAATTGATGTGATAAAAAGTCAAATCCCCTCAAGCCCTTATGTCGGCTCCAACATGTGCCAATCTCACGTGATTCCTAGGCCAAGAGTCTCATATGTCAGCCCTTGAAAATGATGATTAATGATCATCTCAATTAATGTTGTGCTCCTCAAAAGTCCTCCAATATTCTTTTTTTCACGTGCATTTTTATGTTAGGTTTTTTTAAACCCTTTTATCCTTAAACAAAACAAAACCATATACGCTGCCAATATCCTTCGCCGTAAACCGTAGCCTACAGTTTAATACCGTAGGTTACGTTAGTAACATGCTGTTTATTTTGCCTTTCTCAGCTGTAAGTTACGTAGTGGAACCATAAGCTACGTATTAACTTTCACATAATAATACACCAGCCCCTGGACTTTATGGTTTCGCGTTTCTTTCACATTCAAGTTACTTCTTGACCCGAACAAGTCCCGGTTAATGTAATTCACTCGATCATTATCCCCGACTGTTCCGCTTCATTACTAAGTAGTCCAACCTCACCGAGTTACGCGGTTAACCTGTAAAACCACCAGTACTCGTAGTTCACATATTCAAAGCGCATAATCACGTGAACGGAAGTAAAACACGTAAATTAAGTACATTAACACTCGGATTTCACAACCTCCATCACATCCCCACACTTAACATTGATTGTCCTCAAGCAACCATTACAAACATTACTTACCTTATTAACAATTCACCATTAAATCCCTTATCGAATTAGCAATTTAAGGTCCCAAGTCATACTCGTCCCATAGACTGACACATTCGAGATTGACAATCTGACAAATAAGTGATACGCATTTAAAACAACTTAAGACTTACCTAACTAAAACTAACATGCTTATGATACTACACACATGCCACACGCCCCTCACAATGATCACTCCTCTCGGCTTTAGCAAGACTAGCGTGTAATGTGCTAGTATATATTTCGCTCAAAACCAAATACGCTACCTTGTAATCATAAGCTTGAATAGCAATCACACCTCCACTGTATCAAATAACGTCGCACATATCAAAAGGACTTTCGGTTTTTGGGTTAAGGAGTAAAGGTAGGTAAATATTTTTGGATTTTTATATTTATATGGCGAGCACAAATGAACATACCAAACCATGACAATTTATTCACAATAATATTAACACATGGGTTATTTTCGACCCATTTATGTAACACAAACATAATAATTTTCTTTTTTTTTCTTTTTTATTTTTTTTCTTTTTTCTTTTTTTTTTCTCTTTTTTTTCAACAAACATCTAACATGTACTTGTCATTCATGGTTGGTAAGCAAACGGGTCAAACAAGGTGTATCAAACGAAGGGTAAAAGGCTCAACATGGTTTACTAAGGTGGGTGGATAAACAATCAACAAATAACACAATGAAAGGGATCCTAATGCCTTTATCATTTATGTGCATACGCTAAAGCACAGTCTCAGCATGTATCAAACCACACAAGTTCTAACACAAAGCAACATATGGCCTACTCTCAACAATTGAACATTTATTGCAATTCAACTAACAATCTAGTAGGCTCAAATATCTCACCGAACAAAATGAAATTGGGTTGCCGACACGTAGCATGTGTAATTCCTAAAGCATGTTACCCCTAGTTAGGCATCTCTTCTCAACTATTCTCTAAAAACTGTCAGAAATACTCTCATGAAACTTAAAGGGACATCCATGACTAGGGATCTATGTTAGTTTAATATCAGCAAGGAACCCATTAGTGATTGAAAATGTTGGTTTTCATGTAGTTCAAGCATACTTGAGAAACAAAAATTTTCAAAATTTTCAATTTTTACCCAATTTCAAACCTTCAAGCTTTTGAGATCAACAATCATACCAACCCTCTCTCGAGTTAACTCATCCCCACACTTGGGATACATTGTCCCCAATGTATGGTGCACTTTATAATCTAAACTCGAGAGATACCACCTAACAAACCATGAACGGCTAATACCTAGACGACTCAACACAAAGAAACCACTCCCAACACAAGAATTTCACACCACCAAGTACACGAAAACAAATAAAACACAGGATAGATAAACACATGCACCTGATTAGAAAACAAGTGAGTGTTTGTATTGGAGTAGCTGCTGCGATCTAACCGGAACATACGCCCCTCATAGATTCTTTGAGATCTCACCGGGGATGTTGCAAAACATCCCCACACTTGATTCATTGCATCCGTGAAGATGGAACGTAGAAACCTGTAAAAACACAAACACACTAAAACGAGACCAAACTGAAATACAATACAATACTCTACATCCTCGGGCTACCTCCCGAGAGCGCTAAGTTTAAAGGTCTTCAGCCAGACCGTACCGGATATGTGCTACGGTGGCCTCAATGCACACTTACCCAAAACATTTCCAACGAATGCCCGGAAATTTACATGCCATCTCCATAAGTTTGTAAGCATAATTGGCATGTTCAGACTGCACCTGCGGGTTTTGCTAATCCACTTCACGTGATATACCTTGATGTCTTGTTGTTTCACCCTTCTCATCTTCTTCCTCGAACCCTCTTCCCCACACTTAGTAATTTGAATGATTGATATGGGGAGAGGTTCGGTACACACATTCATCTCATCAGACTGCTCTGCCTCCTCATCCTCACACACCATCTGATCCACCAGAGACTCTTCATCAGATAAAGGATTCATTGGTGTGGTATTATCCTCCACAACCTCCTCCTCCATGTGAGAATAATCTCTAATATCAACAGGTAATGGTGAGAGACGCTCTTCTATTTCTATCTTCATTTTTAACTTCTGACACTTGGAAACTAGGCAGCTGATTCGATCTTCATCGGAAAGGTTGGGTGCTAATAAATACTGCTCGAGTTTCGACAAACTCGCTTCCAACATAGCAAGCTTTTTCTCCTCCTCGGTCTGATAAGTATAGACACCCTCGGGCTCAGGATATTCCTCGGGATGATACTATCGGTATCCCTGATACGGTCTTGAGATGTACGCATCCAACATTTATTTATTCAAGTACTCTGGATTTTCCAAATACACCGCGCACACATCATCATAATAAGAAGTATGATTATGACCGCAACAGAAACATTGTCCATCCGTCCTTGGATCATAATAAGCATCCTCGTCCAGATCCCATCCGTCAGAGTAATAACCGTCCTCCACCGTTGTATCAGAATCATAGAAATATGGTGGAGGGGAAGGATTATTGTCACGGCCCCCGACCCGGTTTGACCCGTTTCAGGAGCCGCGGGACAGAAAATCCCGTGGTATTTATTTAACAGCGGAAGTTTGCATCAGGATCTTTTTAAAACTGCAATTTCCCGATTATTTTTATTTCACAACTCGGGATAAAGCCCCGGTAATTTACAATTATAAGATTTCACGGAGAAATCTTTATTTTTACAAAACATGTTTCATTATTTTATATTGAGCCACTTCCTTAAGCTTGTAGTGCTTCTCGGCACTTTTCTTGGATCACAACAGATAACCTGAAACATGTTTGAAAAAGGTTTTGTCAGCGGGAAATACTGAGTGAATCATTCTTTTTAGTAAAACGACCCGTTTGTTATAATTTACAGTATTAAGGGAGATTACAATGTTTCAGATATCAACCAACTACCCACAGTATTTGTCACTCGACCGGATCTGTGACTATGGTCATATCACCATTGGTCACCCGTTTGTCCAATGGCAAAGATTATCAAGTAATGTATACAAAACCCCACATACTGGCTGTAATTTGGTGATTACATAAACTTAATCCCTGTAATTGTAACCTTGAAAATAAACATGATTTTGAAAGTAATTTGATAAAAAGAGAATGACTCACATTGCAGATTTAATTGAGCAGAGCCTAGCCTACTGATTAGCCTTTTTAACCTAAATTAATAACAGGCACACAATTCGGTTAGTAACTTAATACAACATTTACGATAACTCACGAGATTAAACCTTCACATCGAATGACAAAGTGCGATACTTAAACATCCATTGAATTAACAACGAATGACAAAGCATAAACCCTAATGTGGGCAGCACTTAAACATCCATTGGATAGTTTAATCGGTCGGACATTGAATCGTATCAGCGATCGAGTTATTACCCTGTATTGCGGCAGCAATTAGTGATCGTGTGTGTGTTTTGGACTGTTTCTGCTATAACTCAGCGTATATTTTGAGTTTTAACGTCGTTCAAGCGCCATAATTCAAGTCCCAGACACCCCTATTTATACATGAAATTTGACCCAGTCGCGTAGCGTGACGGGTCACCCCTATGGTCGTCGCGCTACGCGACGGCTTACCTATTTTCATAGGGTAGCCCCGTGTGTGTGTGTAGGCTTGCTGTGTTGACGGTTTCGTAAAATTCGTTTTTGACAGCAAGTTATTTAGATAATCGTAACTAGGGTTTACCCCCCCCCCCCCTGAGTTTTAGGGGCCCTGATCCGGATTCTGATTATTCTGAAAATTTTAGGGTTTGTGCAGAATCACTTGGGTGTCTCAATTAGGGTTTCCTATTGGACAAATTAATTTAATAAATATGAATTTTGATGAGATTTGTTACATCCTCCCCACCTTAATAAAAATATCGTCCTCGAGATTTACTGGAATAATTGAGGATACTTTCGCTTCATCTCTGATTCCAGCTCCCAAGTGTATTCAGCTCCTCTCTTTGAATCCCATTTTACTTTAACTAGCACTAGTCATTTGTGCTTGAGAAATTTCACTTTTCTGTCTTCTATCTGAAGAGGTTTCTCAACAAATTTTAACTTTTCGTTTACTTCTATATCTTGGAGAGGTACTACCAAAGATTCGTCTGATAGACATTTCTTGAGGTTGGATACATGAAATACATCATGTACTCTGGCTAACTCCTCTAGTAGTTGTAAATGATAAGCAACTGGTCCTATACGTTGGATTACTGGAAATGGTCCTATGTATCTTGGACTTAGCTTTCCTTTCTTATCGAATCGAACAACTCCTTTCCAAGGAGAAACTTTCAGCAATACTTTTTCTCCAACTTGGAATTCTAACGGCTTACGCCGATTGTCAGCATAACTCTTTTGACGATCTCGAGCTATCTTCAGTCTTTCCTTGATCTGAGTAATCTTGTCGGTCGTCTCTTGCACTATTTCAGGACCTGGCAATTGACTTTCTCCTATTTCTGCCCAACAAACTGGAGTTCTGCACTTTCTTCCATATAGTGCCTCGAATGGGGCAGTTTCATTACTTGAATGATAACTATTGTTATAGGAGAATTCTATCAAAGGTAAGTGATCATCCCAATTTCCACCAAAATCTATTACACATGCTCGGAGCATGTCTTCTAGAGTTTGGATCGTCCTTTCACTTTGTCCGTCCGTTTGTGGATGATATGCAGTGCTTAAGTTTAGTCGAGTTCCCATTGCTTCTTGGAAACTAGTCCAGAAATGAGAAGTAAAACGACTATCCCTATCCGAAACAATGGAGAGTGGAACTCCATGTAAGGATACGACTTCATCTACATATAACTTTGCCAATCTTTCCATGCTAAAGGTTTCTTTTATAGGGAGAAAGTGAGCTGATTTGGTTAATCGATCTACAATTACCCAAATCGCATCATTACCTTTTCTGGTTTTGGGTAACTTAGTAACAAAATCCATTGTTATGAGTTCCCATTTCCATACAGGTATTTCTAACTGTTGTAGTAGACCTGAAGGTTTCTGATGTTCTGCCTTAACTTGTGAACAAGTAAGACATTTAGAAACATATCGAGCTATATCCTTTTTCATTCCTATCCACCAAAAGTTATTTCTTAAATCTTGGTACATCTTATTATTTCCCGGGTGCATAGTATACCTAGATTTATGAGCTTCTTCTAAAATCTTATTTCTTAATTCTCCTTGCTTAGGTACCCATATTCTTCTTTTGTGGAATCTCCAAATTCCATCAGCTCTTTGCTCTAATTCTTTTATTCGTCCCTTCATTCTTTCAGCATCATCCTTGATTGCTGTTTCTTGAATATTCTTCAATTGTTCCATTAAATCTAACTGTAGATTTAATCTGAGAGCACGAACTCGCTTTTGCTTTTCATGATATTTACGACTTAAGGCATCTACAACTACATTTTCCTTTCCTTCATGATACTGAATATCACAGTCGTAATCACTTAGGATTTCCATCCATCTTCTTTGTCTCATGTTTAATTCTTTTTGCCCAAATATATATCTTAAACTCTTATGATCCGTATAGACAGTAAACCTACTTCCATACAGATAACGTCTCCAAATTTTAAGGGCAAAAACTACAGCTCCTAATTCTAAATCATGAGTTGTATAGTTTTCTTCGTGCCTTTTCAATTGTCTTGAAGCAAACGCAATTACTTTCTTGCGTTGCATCAACACACATCCAAATCCTAGTAAGGCTAAAATTGGAGCATTGGTTAATTTCTGTTTCAAAATCCTAAAGGCTTCTTCTTGTTTAGGTCCCCATTCAAACTTAACTGCTTTACAGGTTAACTTAGTTAATGGTACAGCTATCTTGGAAAAATCCTTAATAAACCGTCTATAGTATCCAGCTAAACCTATAAAACTTCTAATTTCCATTGCAGATTGTGGAACCTTCCATTTAGTAATTGCCTCTATCTTAGCAGGATCTACATGAATACCTTCGTGATTCACCATGTGTCCTAAAAATTGCACTTCTTGCAACCAAAATTCACACTTCGAGAATTTGGCGTACAATTTTTCTTTTCTTAACAAAGTTAAGAGTGCATGCAAGTGCTGACAATGTTCGTCCTGACTTTTGGAATAAATAAGTATATCGTCAATGAAGACAATTACAAATTTATCCAAGTACGGTTTACAGATTCTATTCATCATGTCCATGAATGCTGCAGGTGCATTCGTTAATCCGAAGGGCATGACTGTAAACTCGTAATGACCATACCTAGTTCTGAAAGCAGTCTTAGGTATGTCTTCCTCTTGTACCTTCAATTGATGATATCCGGAACGTAAGTCGATCTTAGAAAAATATTTAGCTCCTTGAAGTTGATCGAAAAGATCATCAATCCTAGGTAATGGGTATCGATTCTTAATTGTAACCTTATTCAATTCTCTATAATCAATACACATTCTCATCGACCCATCCTTTTTCTTAACAAACAACACTGGTGCTCCCCAAGGGGATGAACTAGGTTGTATGAAACCTTTACTTAGTAATTCATCTAATTGCTTTTTCAGTTCTAACATTTCTGTGGGTGCTAACCGATAAGGTGCCTTGGCTATCGGTATAGTTCCTGGAATTAGATGAATTCTAAATTCTACCTCCCTATCTGGTGGTAATCCTGGTAATTCTTCTGGGAATACATCTGGGTATCTTGAAACTACAGGAATCACCTTAAGTTCTTTACCCTTAGTATTAATGATTACTGAAATCATATATACTATTCCTTGCTTTCGTTCATAACTAGCAACTTTCATTACTGATATGAACTTCATGGGCTTACGTGGTTTATCTCCTGTAATTATGATTACTTCTCCAGTAGGTGCCTGGATTTCTATGGAATTCTGATCACAAAGAATTCGAGCATGGTTGGCTACTAACCAATCCATTCCTAATACAACATCGAATTCAGCTAATTTCATAGGTAATAGGTTTGCATGAAATTTATGACCTAAGAGTTCTATATTTTCTTTTTGCAAAACTTTATCTATGCTAACGGAATTTCCGTCTGCTGTTTCGACTGTAAAAATCTGCCTAAGTTTGATTAAGGGTAAGTTAAGAGCTTGGCAGAATGAAGTATTGATAAAACTTTGGTTTGCACCAGAGTCAAATAATACTTTTGCGTAAATGTTGTGAACTAAGAATGTACCAGCTATCACATCAGGAATCATCTTGGCTTCCTGAGTAGTTAACTGAAAGGCTCGAACATTCTTCTTAGTAGCTCCGTCAGCTGTCTTGGCTTTGTTGTCTACCGGTTTGATCAATTTAGGACATTCTGTTTTGAAATGCCCAGCTTCTCCACAATTATAGCAGATCCTGGTTTTCCTTCTGTAGTCTTCTTCACGATGTCCTATGGCTTTGCAAAAGTTGCAAGTCACATTACATCTTCCATAATGTTTCTTTCGGCAATTTTTGCAAAATGGCAAGTTTGAAGATTGCCCTGTTCCTCTTCTTTTGAAGCTATTATTATTACCCACACGAAATCCTTGGGAAATTTTCTGAGCCAGTTCCTTCTTCCAGTTTTCATCTCTTGTGCGTACCAGTTCATCAGTTAGGGTGTTAGCTAATTCCACAGCATCGTCAATAGTGCGAGGTCTCGCAGCTTTATCGATGTTACGGATTTCACTAATTAGTCCCCAAATGTAGCGAGAAATGAGTACTGATTCTGGCGAAGCCAGTGTTGGTACTACTCTAGCATATTCAAAGAATGTCGAAGTATAACCGCGACAATCTACACCCGTCATTCGTTGGTTTAAAAACTTATTTGCCATTTGATCTTTTTCATATTCGGGACAGAATTTTATTTCTACAAGACTCTTAAATTCTTCCCAGTTCATAGCATACGCCATCATTCTTCCTTTTGCTTGTAACACCGTGTTCCACCATTCTAGCGCCCCTTCTTTGAAAAGATTTGACGCGTACATGACCTGATCATCCTTGGCACATTTACTTATGGTAATTACTGCCTCGGTCTTTTCTAACCAACGCAGTGCAGCAGTTGCTCCTTCATTGCCTGCAAACTCAACGGGTTTACAAGCAAGAAATTCTTTATAAGTGCAACCAGGCGTTGCAGCTTTCAGTTTCTTAGGGAGCGGAGCTTGTCGTAGTTCATTATCATGATTAACATGATTACCGCCTCTGTTTATGCTATTACTGAAGTTATCTTCAGAAATACGTTTGCTAGGAACGATTTGTTGAGGTTCGATTGGATTTCTAACAGCAGCAACTATTGCTGGAATAGCATTGGCTATTCCCTGAGCAACGATATTTTCTATGTCTTGTCTATTTAGAAATCGATCCTCCTGATGTTGTTCAGATTGATTAACTTCGTTAACTGGTTCATTACCCACGTTTGCCATCTGATAATTAATTTATATAATTTTATTAGTATTGAATAAATAACAATTATACACAAAACAATCATATAAATTTCACAACACATATAGCCAAAACTATCGATTTCTCGATTCCCATTTTTATATTTCATAGTATGCATCAATACACACCTTTTATCTAACAAGTTTTATTTATAGTTATTTCACATGATTATATTATTATTGCTAATTTACAACCACAGTCTCATAATCCCCTTATCCCTCGTCAGTTGGTATTTTAGTAACGACGTTCCCTCTCATCGTATTTCCAGGAGATCTGTTCTCCTACTTCCCTGATCCTATTTCCTGCATCCATTAACTCCTCGCCAAAGTGGCGGAGTTCAGCTAAATTCTCATTGCTCATAGGTGGATTAGGTATTGGTTCAGGGTCGAATTGAGGAAGAAAGGAATAAGGACTATTGAGCAGATTTTGAAATTGCCAATCATTCGTCCACCATTCGTCCATTTCCAGAGGTTGGGTGTGGATTATAGGTTCTGGGATTGCTGGTTCTAAGTTTATAGGGAGTTGAGATTCAATAGGACGAGTAAAAACATTTGTATTGACAAGCTGAATAGTATCACAACTTACCAATATAAAATCTAGCTCTTCCTGCAATGTCATTTCCTGAATTTGTTTAGAACTTTCTCCAACTTCTACCTGAGAACCTCCTCCAATCTCCATTTCTATTTGCTTAGAATATTCATCAAACTGTAATCCCATCTGCCTAGACTCTTCCCCGACTTCAATTCCCTTCCCTTTATCTAAAGGATTTTCTATTTTAGGCATCTTTCTAGTGACGGGCTTCCTCCTACGCACACGTCTCCATCCCACGAATCTTCTCTTTTTCTTGGGCTTGGGTTTTTCTGGAGGTGGAGCTTTGAATTCAATAGGTTCTTCTATATCTGGTATATACCTATTGAAATCTGTGGAAACCTCTATTTTTACCGGATAGAGATTTAAATTCTGGAGGGCGTCAGACAAGTCACTCATGCTGTTATGCAAAATACACACAATTACTAATTGATAACAAAATTTCATAGAAAACCTTTAAATATTATTTCAGACTGGGTAACTACAAAACAAATGAAAATTAAAACACACTAGGTTTTATTGTAATTTTATTTATTTACTGGATAAGGTTTCTAGATTTGTAGATGATAATGGTACTAAGACTTGGGTAAAATTATTTAAAGATTTGCATTAACTGCTACAGTAGCTAGCATATACAGATCTGCCCATTTCTCATCTAACTTGTCCTCCCAAGGTGATTTACTGGTTAATTCCTGGGTTTCCTGTTTAATCTTCTTTTCTCGGAATTTCTTTATTTTCTCTTTACTTTTCCTAATAATCAGACTTCTTTTACTAGGAGAAAGTGGTTCCTCATATTGTGCCTTTCGCACAAATATTCCTTCATCAGGAATTATAGACTGATTTGAGGATTTTGTTTGGGATGAACTTCCCTTCTCGTTGGATGACCTATCTAATTTAAGATAGATGTTTGACAACTTTTGCTTACCCATACTGTACACAAATATTCAAATAAGAAAACACATAATCACATAATGACAAGTAGAAAATTAACTATTTTCTAAATACTTAATTGGCTTAAATCAGTGGCTCTGATACCACATTTTTCTGTCACGGCCCTCGACCAGGTTTGACCCGTTTCAGGAGCCACGGGACAGAAAATCCCGTGGTATTTATTTAACAGCGGAAGTTTGCATCAGGATCTTTTTAAAACTGCAATTTCCCGATTATTTTTATTTCACAACTCGGGATAAAGCCCCGGTAATTTACAATTATAAGATTTCATGGAGAAATCTTTATTTTTACAAAACATGTTTCATTATTTTATATTGAGCCACTTCCTTAAGCTTGTAGTGCTTCTCGGCACTTTTCTTGGATCACAACAGATCACCTGAAACATGTTTGAAAAAGGTTTTGTCAGCGGGAAATACTGAGTGAATCATTCTTTTTAGTAAAACGACCCGTTTGTTATAATTTACAGTATTAAGGGAGATTACAATGTTTCAGATATCAACCAACTACCCACAGTATTTGTCACTCGACCGGATCTGTGACTATGGTCATATCACCATTGGCCACCCGTTTGTCCAATGGCAAAGATTATCAAGTAATGTATACAAAACCCCACATACTGGCTGTAATTTGGTGATTACATAAACTTAATCCCTGTAATTATAACCTTGAAAATAAACATGATTTTGAAAGTAATTTGATAAAAAGAGAATGACTCACATTGCAGATTTAATTGAGCAGAGCCTAGCCTACTGATTAGCCTTTTTAACCTAAATTAATAACAGGCACAGAATTCGGTTAGTAACTTAATACAACATTTACGATAACTCACGAGATTAAACCCTCACATCGAATGACAAAGTGCGATACTTAAACATCCATTGAATTAACAACGAATGACAAAGCATAAACCCTAATGTGGGCATCACTTAAACATCCATTGGATAGTTTAATCGATCGGACATTGAATCGTATCAGCGATCGACTTATTACCCTGTATTGCGGCAGCAATTAGTGATCGTGTGTGTGTTTTGGATTGTTTCTGCTATAACTCAGCGTATATTTTGAGTTTTAACGTCGTTCAAGCGCCATAATTCAAGTCCCAGACACCCCTATTTATACATGAAATTTGACCCAGTCGCGTAGCGCGACGGGTCACCCCTATGGTCGTCGCGCTACGCGACGGCTTACCTATTTTCATAGGGTAGCCCCGTGTGTGTGTAGGCTTGCTGAGTTGGCGGTTTCGTAAAATTCGTTTTTGACAGCAAGTTATTTAGATAATCGTAACTAGGGTTTACCCCCCCCCCCCCAGAGTTTTAGGGGCCCTGATCCTGATTCTGATTATTCTGAAAATTTTAGGGTTTGTGCAGAATCACTTGGGTGTCTCAATTAGGGTTTCCTATTGGACAAATTCATTTAATAAATATGACTTTTGATGAGAGTTGTTACAATTATCATAGCAAGGCATCAGTGGTTCTTCCAATTTCGCTTTTTCCCGTCTAAATCGGGCCTCGTGGCAACCGATACACGGGTGAAGTGGTTCCCTGCACAAAATGCATCTAAGAGAGCTGCAGAATATTGTAAGATTTGTCATCCTGCACAAACACAAAAACACAAGCACCACGCATAAATCTGAACAAAACAAAACAAAACAAAACAAAACTGACACTATTTTTGGATTTTAATTTTTTTAAACTAAAACTTAACACTAAACACTTTGCGCACGCCTCCCCGGCAACGATGCCATTTTGATGTCTGTCGTTATGGACATGCAAAAACCAACTAAACTATGTAGATAGGATAAGTCGGATATCGAACCAGAGGAGGATTGTGGAAAGTGTGTAATGCTCAGTTTTGATTAACTACTATTGAAAAAGTAAAACTCAGTTGTTGGATTTGATTGATTATCTAAAAATTACGAACTAAAAGTGAAGTTTAAATCAATAAAGAGAACAATGGTTCCTCCAGATTTCAGGTTTTACAACTAGATTCAATTATGTGTTTAATCGAAACACTCACATAGGCATAAGTGTTTAACCTAATTCATCAATTGTGATAACCAACGACTAAGTACTCCAGTCAATACATAACGGGAGGTTATCGAATGATTATCAATTACAATTTACAAACCCTAACCCCATGTCAAATATATCCCAATTACTAGAACTCTCGGGAACTGAATGCTTAGAAATTAAGGTTTAAATAAATGCAATTGTTTACAACCAATAAATCAAATCAAGGTGTAGGTCCCGTGAGCCGTATGGATCGTAACAGAATCGTCGATCTAACCTAGAGTGCGGAATCCCCTAGATCAGATTTCACAGAAAATGAGTAGAAACAGAATCAAGAACACGATACACTTTCAATCCGGTCTTCTATTGATTATCCAACATGAAGTTTACAATCAATTCAAGACCCACTAGAAATCTCTCAGCCACTTTCTGTAGATTTCTCTAACTCTCTCTCAATTCCTCTAAGTGTGTAACCTAAACCCTTATGCCAAGCCTTGTTTATATAGGACAAGGTTTACACATGGGCTTTGGTCTGGGCTAGGCCATTCTCCAAGCCCATAACACTAAATAACTCCCTAACCAATAATGCTAAGCCCAATACAAAATATCCAAAGACTAAATAATCAAACTATTAAGCTGTTGTCACAAAACATGCACCAACAAACTCCCCCTTGACAATAGCTTCATAGTATAACTTTGTCTTCAAACATCTTGCAGTCTTTTGGTCTTTGGATAGCGTCAGCTACACAGTTTCTGACATCAACAAACTCCCCCTTAGTTGATGCTTCCAATCTCCAAAACCTTCATTCGTTGTAGATCAGTGAACTAGCAATCTTTGGTTAAGCAAGTATCTTCAAAACTTCCATATCTCTTTCTCTTTCTGCAATGTAGTAGAAGGATCCTACCATGCATCTTCACACATCTTCACTTAATTCTCAATCTGCACTTTACTTGTATTCTGCACTTCATTTTGATAACTGCATCAATCTGTTTAGCAACACAAGCAAGTATCTCGAAAAACCATTAGTCTTTTTCACATTTAAAGATAAACCAATATTTTATCTTAATTTGCAAAAACAACTACCTGTCAGTTCAAAATGGGAGATCTTTTTACAAAGAAAATCTTTTTGGTATTTTTTATTTTTTAAAACAAACTAACAAACTAAACTAAACCCAAAAATATTTACAATACTTCTTTTTGTGAGTATCATGTGCAAGAAGATCATATCAGCAAAATCAAACTGCTTTCACACTATTATATAATTCTTTATTTAATTTTTCGTGAAAAGCAGTTCAAGACGATTACCAGTATGTTTGCCCACCTAAACAAAATGCATGAACATTTCAAGTACCATTACCGTATGATACGTTAAGGTAATATTAATTCTGATATACTAGCGTGTACCACTTCAGGATATACCCCCGCGATCAAGGTATGCACAAAGATTCATCGTAGTAGGTGAGTATACTGAATTCATCCGTTTTGTTTTTCAACGTTTAGATAATTGGTGAACAGGTCAGTACTTCCATACAGCAGAGAGAACAAAATATCTAACGAGGGCTAAGACAAATACCATTTTTGGTACGATTTATGCATTTTGCATTTTTGAATGACTCTCTATGAGAGCTTCTTCATTTTCAGGGTTTTGGCATTTTTAGCTCTTTTAAGATATCCTGGGTGTGTCTAGGTCAGCATGTATCTGGATGCAGCAGAAGGACACCCATGATATCCCCAGATGAAATAACAGTATAAAGACCCAAAACTTCAGATTTTGGCAATCTATCAACGCAAGATTTAAGGTCATTAAACCATACACCACTGATGTGTTCCCCACTCATACTCGGTGCATTTAGGTTTATATCACATTGGTAAGTTGATTATTTCATGCTTTTGCCTACTGGTATATCATATGATAAAGCTGCTATCACACTTAAGCAATTTAATTCAGTTTGAGTGTGACAGTCTAACTTGCTGATGTACTATCATCTCTTCTTTTTCACACTATGAAAACTCATTTTTGATTTTCTATATTTTTTTAAGTTTTTTAAATTTTTTTTAAAATATTATAACTTACTCCCCCTAAACACACGCACTAACTAAACTCTTTTTGGCTTAGGGCGATTTCTCCCCCTAAATTTTTGTTTTTATGGAGTAAGTTTTAAAAACATAAATTTAAAAACACAAACAAACTCCCACCTTACCTGACTACAGTTTTTCACGTTTTAAGTTTAAAAACAATCAAAATGATCACAGAAGTAAATAGTTCGTTACCCATGTTAACCTACTATCCACCTCAGATGCTTGACAGGAATAACCACTGTCAAACACATCAACAGTCCTTCTTGGTCATCCTGCACACACTCAACAACTCAGTTAGTCTTGAGAACCCAAGCCCTGATAGTCTTGGGTTTTCCAAATTCATCCATTACAGGAACATCCATCCAGTATCCATCACTCCTCAGTGGAGTCTTGGATTGCTTTCCCATTGTTGAACAAGATTGATAGTTTCCACTAGGTCTTTGATTGCGAGAGTTCCAAGAACCTCTCGGATTTTCTGACCTTTGAAAATTATTACCTTGATACCTTCTTCTCCCATTCTCATTCCATGAATTTTTGAAAAATTTTGGATGTTGTTGAACATTTGAGTTACTAAAACCCCTATGTCCATTTCTTTGTTGAAAATTTCGATTACCAGAAGTCTGGTATCGATTTTGATATCCAAAATGTTTACTTTGACTTTGAACCCGATTTGATTTACCATTATAATGACTAAATTGTGGAGAATTACTTCTTTGTCTATCAAAACGTTTCGAAGTTGAGGGTTTTGATTGAGATTCAGGTTTCTTTGTCTGACAACTTGATTTTACATTATTGCTTGACCCAACCTGATTCCCATCCTTAACCTCATCAGCTTTTTGTTTACCTTTCTTCAAAGGACAACAACTTGCCACATGCCCTTTGTTGTGACATTTAAAACAGGATCTTTTCTTATAAGTTTTCTTTTTGTTTGATCCCTTTTTAAATGTTTTGGCCTTTTTGTCTTCAGTATCCTCATCCACTTTATGAAGTGTACTGTTAGACCCTACAGATTCTTTCAAAGAAACAGGACTATTTGGCAAGTCCACAGCTATCGGATTCACTACCTCTTGTGCAGTGGTTACAAAATCTATTAGCTCTTCTTCTTTTGGTAGAAAAGAGTAGTCTTGATTTCCAGAAGATGAAGCTTTAGTAAACCCCACCCCTGTTTTATCATTACTCCTTTTTAAACCTTTTTGAATTTGAGTCCTGACTAACGAAGAATTCCCAAAATTGTTTAACTTCCCCTGAAGTTCAACAATTTTGGCTTGTGCATCAGCCAATTCTGTGCACTTTTCTGAAAGCTCGTTAGTCTTTTCTTTCACAGTTTCACGAGCCAAATCAATGACCTGTAACAGTTCATTGACTTTGCTTGTTAAACTGCTAATTTCTTGTTCATTTGATTTGAGTTTTGCTAAAGAATTTGACTCTTTTTTAATCAAAAGAACATTTAACTCTTTTCGGTTTTCCAAATCAGCTAACAAAATTTTGTTTTGCTCCGATAGTCTGTCAACTTTAACCTGTAGTTCAGTGCAATTATGACATGTATGACTTACAGATTCTGATGATACCTTCACTTCTGTTGTAAGTCCATTCACATCAGCCAATCCCTTTGAAACTTCTGCACCCTTCTTTTCAGCATTCTCCTCATATGCTTCCTTCTTCTCTTCTATCTCAGCAGCTCCCTCTCCAATCTTCACAGCTGCAAGCTCAGCTACACATGCTTGATCACAAGTAGTTACTTGTGAAGAGATCTGATAACGTTTTTCCAAAGCTTCCCACAGATCTCTAGAATTCCCATAGTTGTTGAAGATATGCTTAATGCCCTCAGGTAAGGATTTCTTGATCACTGCTAAAGCTCTCTTCTCAGCATCAACCAACTGTTTCTCAGATTCATCCATCTTCTCATAAGAAATTACTTTTACCCTTCCCTCAACACGACGTGTGGGAGCAACGTATCCATCAATCATACAGCTCCACGTTCTCGTATCCTTACTCTGAACATATGCCTCAGCCTTCTTTTTCCAGTCAGCATATTCTTTGACATTTATAAGCTTTGGCCAGTTCTTAACAACCTCACTTCCATTTTCCATCTTAGCCATCACGCAGCGTAAAAGTTTAAATGAATTTTGGTATCCTGTGTCAAAATCTAAATCTAACTCCTATACTGGTCCTTGTCTAGCTTCTACCGTAAGCGAACTGATAAAACCGTACAAAATTTTGTCCGAAATCGGGTTTTACCAAATTATACCGTTAGATTCGTCTCGAAATTACGATTCCAATGATATATAATGTCAAAAATTACGATTCCAATTATACCGTTACAAATTTTTTTTTGTCCTAAAAATCCAAGGAATTTAACGGTGCGAACGGTTTTCTGAGATTAGTTACGGATAGTTTTCTAAACTCGGAACACTGAAATTTTTCGTACGCGAGCCAAGAAAAATTCCACCCCGTCCGAAGTGTGCAGAAATGGTCCAAAATGGTTCGAATTGGTTACGATTATCCGAAATGGTCAGTGTTGATCCGAAATGACCACCTTCTAGTCCGAAATGCACTAGTCTGATCCGAAATCAATCACGTTTTGATCCGAAATCAACTATATAATCCGAAATCCAAGTCTGAAGATCCGAAATGTAATCAGAAGATCCGTAATAGTCCGAAATTGCTTTTTTCTGGTCCGAAATGCAATCCGTCAATCCGAAATGCAACTGTTTGATCAGAAATGGATCCGAAATTGATGCTGTTTATCCGAAATAAATGATTTCTTGTCCAAAACTGATCCGAAATACTTTATTTCAATCCGAAATGCAAGATTTGTATCTGAAATCCTTGTATTCTATCCGAAATCAGCAGCAGATCTCCGAAACAGCCTTCAAAAACGTCCAAAAACTCTGATTTTCTGCAGAAACGATTCTGAACCAAGCCAATCAAGAGCCTAAAGCTCTGATACCAATTGTAGGTCTCGTGAGCCGTATGGATCGTAACAGAATCGTCGATCTAACCTAGAGTGCGGAATCCCCTAGATCAGATTTCACAGAAAAGCCGTATGGATCGTAACAGAATCCGCTCATGTAGATTGAATGATCTTCACTGGCTTGAACCCTGGTTGATTGCCCTCTGCCGTCGAGATGATGATAACTCTCCCCTCCCCTCCTCTCCAAAAAATTTCTTTTCTTTCAATTGTTGTCTGCCGTCAAAAGCCCAATCATGTGCGGCCCAATGGCCTTCACAAATCTAAGATGTCGGCCCATCAGTGTATGCGTGTGTTCTAATTTCAATTGATGTGATAAAAAGTCAAATCCCCTCAAGCCCTTATGTCGGCTCCAACATGTGCCAATCTCACGTGATTCCTAGGCCAAGAGTCTCATATGTCAGCCCTTGAAAATGATGATTAATGATCATCTCAATTAATGTTGTGCACCTCAAAAGTCCTCCAATATTCTTTTTTTCACGTGCATTTTTATGTTAGGTTTTTTTTTAAACCCTTTTATCCTTAAACAAAACAAAACAAAACCATATACGCTGCCAATATCCTTCGCCGTAAACCGTAGCCTACGGTTTAATACCGTAGGTTACGTTAGTAACATGCTGTTTATTTTGCCTTTCTCAGCTGTAAGTTACGTAGTGGAACCATAAGCTACGTATTAACTTTCACATAATAATACACCAGCCCCTAGACTTTACGGTTTCGCGTTTCTTTCACATTCAAGTTACTTCTTGACCCGAACAAGTCCCGGTTAATGTAATTCACACGATCATTATCCCCGACTGTTCCACTTCATTACTAAGTAGTCCAACCTCACTGAGTTACGCGGTTAACCTGTAAAACCACCAGTACTCGTAGTTCACATATTCAAAGCGCATAATCACGTGAACGGAAGTAAAACACGTAAATTAAGTACATTAACACTCGGATTTGACAACCTCCATCACTAAGGCATATAAACTACCTATCATACAACTAATTAAACCTAAGTGACCATAAGGTATAACCTTGGAAGGTTATTCCCTATACAACTATGGTCACTAAACATGTTTGGTCGGATCCTAATGATCGACCAAACGGGTCGTGTTCGAAAGTCTAAGCGGGTGTTTAGTCCGCTTGACTTACAACTCTACACAAGCACTAATCTAAAAAGTGACGAGCTAAACAAGCTAAAACATGTTAGTTAAGTTAGAAAACAGGTTTGGTATCAAAACAAATGGTTTTGATACCCAAAAGTAGTTTGGTTACAAAATACGCGAGAATGCGCATTTTGGCAGAAACTACGACTCGTCACTGAGCCTAGATAACGTGGTAATCAGTAGGTTTAGTCACTAGGGACTATAACCATCGTGATTACGTTCACGTTATGAAGTTCAAATGAACTTCGCATTGACCATAAACTGGTCAATGCAGAAAGTCAAACGCAGTTTGACTTTTAAGCTAAAAACGCATAAAAAGAACGAAGGAATACTTACAAAGGGTCCCCGCAAGCAAATCTTGATCCAAGTAGCTCAGGTATGAAGCAAAGGCCTCAACTTAGAGCATCTTAGATCAGATTTGAGTGAGAATGAAGTGAAGTGGGGGTAGCTATTTATAGGAAAACTAGAACCGTTAGGATCGTTTATCGGGAAACGAGCTTCGATCTAGACCCTCCACTTGGGCCCATTGTTTTCTAATACCATTGGAGCCCCTAGTATGAGCCCATGGCATTGCAAAAACCATTTGCAAGTGGAAAACACAAGTGCAACAGCTGGAAACAGCAAGAAAAATCAATCTATGCAGATCTGGTGCACCTACGCGGCCCGCGTAAGAGACAGGCTTGGCCTACGCGGCCCCCTGGTCTCTGTAGATCAGCAATAGCTTTCCATATTTGCAGTTTCAGTCCCTGTTAGTGTTTTGAGCTCATTTTGACCCATTTAAGGCCCGTCAAGACAACTTTAAGGCCCTAAAATAATGCCTAAACATTGTGGACATGAAACATGCTCAAAACATGCCGGATGTCGGTTCCTTTGGTCATACGATCGTGTTATTCGCTTAATTACAACGGAAGTCGTAACGAACGCAAAAACGATCCAAATTAAGCGACGAATGGATTTTTATTATGCCAAACACTAATGTTACAACTGTGCTCTGTAATCGATGAACAATGCAAAATGATGTTAATTATGAATAAAACAATGTGTTTTGGTGTTACTATATGTGTATTTGTGTTTGATGATTTTACGATTCGATTCGATTCCGATTTCAAGCTTTAAATCGCTTTCTGGAAGGTTATACGCAAACTGGTGCGTAAACGCAGTCAGTTTAACGCGACAAACACTCCGGAATAGTGACATAGTCTTAACATACCTAAAATAACCTTCACATAACTTAGAAATAAGTTTTGGATGGTTTGGTGTGTTGAAAACAAGTTTATTCGATCGCAGGGACTATTTGTGTCAAACTGCGAAACTATACCGATCCGTATGGTATCGAAAAGTCCGGAACATGATCATAAGCTAAACATACCATAAATAACCTAAACATAGCTTAGAAATAAGCTTTGAGGGGTTCGGTATGCGAAAACATGCTTATTTGATCTTACAGGGACTAAAAGTGTCAAAAACGACGTAAGTTTGCATTTTCACGCATATCTTACGTTCTGACCACATCTGGACATCCAAAATTTTTGTACACACTAAAATATTTTTATTTTAGTGATCGGCATGCAAAAATTCCATTCGTCACTTAATTTGGATCGTTTTTGCGTTCGTTACGACTTTTGTCGTAATTAACAGAACAACGCAGCCGTACGACCAAACGAGCCGACATCTGAGATATTTTTGAGCATATTTTAAGTTCCCTATACTTTAACTTCATTTTAGAGCTTTGAAATGGGGTTAACGGGGCTTAAACGTGTCAAAAATGCATCGAAAATCAAGTTTGGGGCTTCAGGGGCAAAAACTGTCATTTTGTGAGAGTTGCTGGTCTGCAGGTAGCTTACGGACCGTATGCCCATACCCTTACGGTCCGTAAGGCAGGCCCAGCGACCAGAAATGAGTTTCAGCAAACTGTTTGATCTTCAAGGGATGTTTATGCAAATTCCTTTGTGTGGTAGCCAAGTTAACACTTCTCCAAGGCTTTGAATCTGCTCCTAACACTTGTATGGACATGATCATTGCTTGGAGGCTACACAAAACACTTGTCATGATCCTATGATCTTGCAACAAGTATAAATAGCCAAGCTCTCTTCCATTTTCATTGCTCATTTCTTCTCTTCTCTTCTCTACATCTGATTGGGAACTTTCTGATCTGATTTGGAAACTTATTCTTTGTAGAAAAGATAGCAAGGACCCTTAGTGAGCATTCTTTCATTCTTTTATTGCTTACTAGTTTAAAAAGTCAAATAGTGTTTGACTTTCAGTTTGACCAGTCAATTGGTCAAGTCAAAGTTCAATTGAACTTTGCAACGTGATTGTAATCACGATGGTTATAATCCTTACCGATTATACCTACTGATTACCACGTTAACTAGGCGTAGTGACGAGTCAAAGTTTCGGTCAAAATGCATTTTAGCACGCATTTTGCGACGGAACTATTTTCGGGTATCAAAACCTATTGTTTTGATACCAAATCAGTTTTCTAAACTAGTTAAACATGTTTTGACATGTTTAAGTCGTCACTATTAGTTTAGTGCTTGTTTAGGGTCGTAGGTTAAGCGGTCTAAACAACCACTTAGACTTTCGAACCCGACCCGTTTGGTCGATCATTAGGATCCGATCAAGCTTGATTAGTGATCATAGTTGCATAGGGAATAACCACTGAGGTTATACCTTATGATCACATAGGATTGGTTAGTTATTTGTTAAGTAGCTTGTATGCCCATAAGAAATGACCAAAACGCCATTTTGAAACATAAATCCGTAATTTACATATGTGAACATGTTTTTGACATATAATCTGATTTAGTAACATGTTTAGGTATTATTGGGCATGTAAGACTTGACATAGCACATAGTTAACCATCCGAACATAGTTTTGCGCGAACGACGCGTTAAAGTAGCATAAGCTACCTTAATGGGTCGTAACGGGTCGAAAGCACTTAGGCTAAGTTCTGATTTAGGATGTAGGCTTTGTTAAACCATGTCACATGAGTTCCAACACTCATTTGGTTTACAAGACCTCATTCTATCCGATCTTCCAATTTAGGGACGATTTATTTACTAGTGATCCGATTACTAAGTACTACTTGAATTTCCTTGGTTTGTCTGAGCTTCGCTAAGTTCTTTAGATCAAGGATACCCTTCTATTCAATGTGAGTACATAGTTCCCCTATTTTACTGTTTTCAATTGTTTTGGGGTGATTTATATGTATTAAAACGATTTCGATATTTTAACGATATTTTCAAAAACGATTAAGATGGTTTATATTAAACTAAATACGATTTCGATAATGTGAACGAAACTTGTTGGTTGTAACTACATAACGAATGACATTCATTAGCATTGATCAAGCCGACCAGTATTAGGTTATGGTACCATAGGATCTGACAAATCCCGTTATCAGACTACACCCATGGTTATGTGTGGGGGTTATGTAGGCAACGACCGAATCTGATGATTATTAACTTACCCTTTGGTGGTTTGTTAATACGAGAAACGAGGTAGTCGAGTCACGAAGGTTTGAATGTTATTAGCGAGATGACCAAAAGTAGTTTCACAATTAAAACGAATACGATATGGGGACGAATTAAACGATTTGGAACGACTTAAACAAGATAAAACAATTTGAACGAACGATTGGTTTGGGTTGTGATTAGGTAATGGGATGGGTGTAACATGATAAAAGCGTGGTAGATACGCCGCTGGTATATCTTATATATAAGTGCTTTTATCATATTACATTTCATGTCATTATCTAGTTCACTTAGGAAACGATTTGAAACGATGTTACACAACGAGGTTTTCGAAATGATATAAACCATACGAGTTTTATTAATGATTTTTAACGAGATGTTTTACGAATTGGTTTCCTAAAACAAAAGTCTTTGAGTTAAGAATCATGGCTACGAGATTTTTCAAATTATGACCATCTTGATTTGAGTTGGTTAATCATGTTGCATTATTATATGCGTTCCAAAACAAGGTTTTCGAGGTATTGCAATATATATAAAGGAGCCATGATTCCGATACTCTTATAAAACCTATGTGCTCGCCAGCATTTCTTTGCTGACTTTGTTTTTACATATGTTTCAGGAAATGTTGCGTGTTGATTGCTAGGAAGCTTGTGTCACATAGGACCTGGACGAGGCCTTAGGGATTTAAAAACAATAGTAGACAATGATTAATTTGTTTGTTTGGTTATAAGACAATGTAAATTACTTAATGAATCAATAAAACGAAACTTTTAATTACCATGGTTGTTGAAACGATGATTCTGTTACAACACTCCCCGACGTTTCCGCCACGGTTTGTTATTTAAACGTGGTCGGGGTGTGACAGAAGAGTTGGTATCAGAGCCAATGGTTATAGGGAATTAGGTTATTAGTAATGCTTTGACCTAGACTATAACTTTCTAGGACCCTAAACGCGAGTTTACTTGCGTTTAGATTTTAAAACAATACCATCACCTATCCTTAGGTGATAACCACAACGAGAACACAATAACGAATTCGCTTCGAAAATTAATCATCTATCCTTGGATGATTGATTGTAAGGTTTTGAACCCTCTCAGTTTTCAAAATCTCGTCAAAGTTTGGGTCTAAATAATATGAACACGTGCAAACTGGAAGAGTGAATGCCTGTACCCAGAGTTTTCTGTCTAAGGCTAGAGTGTTCGTATAAATCCGCAGTATCGGACCAGTCACTCTTACCTGGGAACTCTTGGGGTGAGTGTTCACTTATAGGCAAGCATGTCTTCAGCGATACATTATTTTAACCCATTTACTTTGATTAGTCACTGCGTATCGTTTGTTTGTTCAAAGTAACAAACGAATGATCGCCTTCCTTGTGTCTTCTCGATGTTTTCAATACCTCCTTTGTTTCTCCAATTTTCGACCTCACTCGTTTCTCATGTTTCCTTGTTAGACAATGCCTCCTCGACGCGATGCTCAACCTTTTACTGCCGAAGAAATCGCAGCCCTTGTCTCTCAGCAAATGGCTGCTGTACTTCCAGACCCAAATCCATGAGCTATACAACAACAACAATAATAATAACAACAATAATGCTAAGTGCAATTTCAAGAATTTTAATTCTGCGAAGCCGCTTAAGTTTTCTGGGTCACAAGGAGCAACTGCGCTCCTACAATGGTTCGAGAGTATCGAGAGCACATTCAGACATGTGCAGTGTCCGAATGCGCGTAAGGTTGAATTTGCTTCAAGCGTGTTTGAGAAGCGAGCTCTTACATGGTGGAACAGAGTGATGCGAGATAGGGGTGCCGAAGTGGCATTAGCACAAACTTGGGAAGAGCTCCGAGCTCTCATGATGAGAGAGTTCTGTCCCCGTCATGAGATTCGAGCTTTGGAACGAGAATTCGATGATTTGAAACAAGACGGGGGAGAACACCGTGCTTATACGGATCGATTTGAGGAGCTTAGTTTGTTGTATCCCACTATGGTTACCCCTCTGGAGAAAGCAATCGAGAGGTATATCGATGGTTTACCCGATTCCATTCAAGATATTGTGACCGGCGTTAATCCTACTACCGTCCGTCACGCAATCGAGTTGCCGGCCACCCTGACTGAGTCCCAAGTCAGGAAGGGTAAACTTACCCGCAAGGGTGATAAAAAGAAGTCGATCGATTCTGACAAGGGTAAGGGTAAGGGTAAGAAGCAGGGTGAGTCTTCTAAAAAGTCAAGGAAGCGCAAGGCTTCCCAGAACTTTGCTGTCACCAATCAGGCTGCTCAGAACCCACCGACTCAACCTCCTGCAAAGAAAGCATATGCTGGTACTGCGCCACACTGTACATGATGTAATGGTCACCATGTTGCCCAACAGGCCTGTAAACAGTGTGTTACGTGTGGTAGACTTGGGCATTTGGCCAACACTTGTCGTTTTGGTCAAAATCAGGCTGCCCAGGTTCCAGCACAAGCTTAAGGTAATGCTGCGAGATTCCCACCGGGTTCGTGTTTTAATTATGGAGAAATGGGTCATTTCCGCAACAACTGCCCGAGATTGGTCAATGCGAATCCGAATGGTAACGCAATCGCAAATGTGAATCCCGCTCGTGGACGAGCATTCAATCTGAACGCGAACGAGGTGAGGGCAGAGAACGAGGTTGTTAACGGTACGTTCCTTGTTAACAATCAACTTGCGTCTGTTCTTTTCGATTCTGGTGCCGATAGGAGTTTTGTTTCATTATCTTTTGAGCCTTTACTTGCGATACCTAGAACTAAACTGAGGAAACCCTTATCTGTCGAGGTTGCTACTGGTAAACCACTCGTACTCGATTCTGTTCTTTGTGGTTGTCAGTTTAACCTTGATAACCATCTTTTTCCTATCGACCTCACGCCAATGCAACTTAGGAGTTTTGACATTATCGTGGGAATGGATTGGTTAACCAAACACCATGCTGAGGTGGTTTGTTTTGATAAGATCATTCGTATTGCTCTATCGTCTGGTGATGTCCTAGAAGTTCGTGGCGAGAAACCATCTGGTGGATTGAAACTCATGTCGTGTACGAAAGCCCAAAGTTATTTGCGAAAAGGATATGTTGCTTTTCTGGCACATGTCACCGAGGAGAAAGGCAAGAGCAAGAGTATTCAGGATATTCCGATTGTTCGGGATTATCCAGAGGTGTTTCCTGATGAACTTCCTGGTTTGCCTTCAGTTCGTCAAGTCAAGTTTCATATTGACCTTGTACCCAATGCTAACCCGATTGCGAAAGCACCTTATCGTCTTACACCGTCGGAGATGCAAGAGTTATCTAAATAGCTTCAAGAGTTATCTGATAAAGGATTCATCCGTCCGAGCTTTTCACCATGGGGCGCTCCTGTCCTCTTTGTGAAAAAGAAAGATGGATCTTTTCGAATGTGTATCGATTATCGTGAGCTTAACAAGCTTACCATCAAGAATCGATATCCCCTACCCTGAATCGATGATCTCTTTGATCAGCTGCTACCTGTTTCTCTAAGATCGATCTGCGTTCTGGGTATCATCAACTTCGTGTATTCGAGGAAGATATTCCCAAAACTGCTTTCCGAACGAGATATGGGCACTACGAGTTTACTGTCATGCCTTTTGGTTTGACGAATGCTCCAGCTATCTTTATGGACTTAATGAATAGGGTCTGTAAACCTTATTTAGACAAGTTCATTATTGTGTTTATCGACGATATTCTCATTTATTCGAAGTCTCGAGCCAAGCACGAGCAACACCTTCGTTTGACATTGGAACTCCTGAAGAAGGAACAACTTTTTGCCAAATTCTCCAAGTGTGAATTTTGGCTTAAAGAAGTTCAGTTTTTGGGACATATAGTCAACGAGCAAGGTATTCATGTGGATCCATCCAAGATTGTTGCAATCAAGGATTGGAATACACCAACGACACCTACAGAGATTCGTTCTTTTCTTGGTCTCGCTGGTTATTATCGTCGATTCATTTTGAACTTCTCGAAGATTGCGGTTCCACTCACTGCTTTGACTCAGAAGAATAAGCCTTTTGAGTGGGGACCCAAACAAGAAGAAGCGTTCCAAACGCTGAAACGGAAGCTATGTGATGCTCCTGTTCTATCTCTGCTCGAAGGAAACGATGATTTCGTTGTCTACTACGATGCATCCAACTTAGGCCTTGGTTGTGTTCTTATGCAATGAGGTAAAGTTATAGCATATGCATCTAGACAATTGAAAATTCAGAGAAGAACTACACGACTCATGATCTTGAGTTAGGAGCTGTGGTTTTCGCGCTTAAAATCTGGAGACACTACCTCTATGGAACGAAGTGTGTGGTTTTCACAGACCACAAAAGTCTCCAGCATATTCTTAATCAGAAAGAGCTCAACATGAGGCAACGTCGTTGGGTTGAACTCTTGAACGACTATGATTGCGAGATTCGCTACCATCCTGGTAAGGCGAATGTCGTAGCCGATGCGCTTAGTCGAAAGGAGCGAGTCAAGCTTCATTCTGTTCGAACTCTATCTGATCTCCAAACTCGTGTTCTTCAAGCTCAGCAATCTTGTGTTTCACAAGATTTGATAGGTAAGGAATTACCACATCAGCTTGAGCTTAAACTCGAAGCGAAGGATGATGGTTTGCTCTATTTCAAGGATCGTTTGTGGATTCCGAAACAAGACGATCTTCGCACTTTAGTGATGGACGAATCTCATAAGTCTCGATATTCTGTCCATCCTGGTGCCGATAAAATGTACAAGGATCTTCGTACTAAGTTCTGGTGGCCTGGTATGAAGAAAGATGTTGCCTTGTATGTATCGAAATGCCTAACTTGTCTCAAAGTCAAGGCTGAACATCAACGACCTTCTGGTTTGCTTGTACAACCAGAGATACCGGTTTGGAAGTGGGAGAACATTGCGATGGATCTCATCACTAAATTACCGCGTATATCTAAAGGTCATGATGCTATATGGGTTGTCATCGATCGATTAACGAAGTCAGCTCATTTTATTCCGATTCGCGAGGATCTATCTGCTGATAAACTTGCAAAGATTTATGTTGATGAGATTGTACCACGACATGGTGTTCCTTTGGATATCATTTCCGATCGTGATGCTCGATTTTCATCTAATTTCTGGAAGACCATGCAATCTGCTATGGGAACCCAACTAAATCTAAGCACTGCTTATCATCCCCAAACAGATGGATAATCTAAGAGAACGATTCAAACTTTGGAGGATATGCTTAGAGCATGCGTGATTGACTTTGGTGGTAATTGGGATTCTCATCTGCCATTGATCGAGTTCTCTTACAACAATAGTTATCATGCTAGCATTAATATGGCACCATCCGAGGCTCTCTACGGTTGAAAATGTCGTTCACCTGTCTGTTGGAATGAGACCGGTGAAGCTCAGCTTACTGGACCGGAGCTTGTTCTGGAAACAACAGATAAAATCAAGAAAATTCGCGATAATCTTGTGACAGCTAGATGCCGTCAAAAGAGTTATACGGATTTACGACGCAAGACCTTAGAATTTCAAGTTGGAGACCATGTCCTACTCAAGGTGTCACCTTGGAAGGGAGTGGTGAGATTTGGAAAGAAAGGAAAACTTGCACCACGATATGTTGGACCATTTAAGATTGTTGAAAGGGTTGGAAAGGTTGCCTATCGACTAGAGCTACCTCCAGAGCTTGGAAATATTCATCTGACTTTCCACGTGTCCAATTTGTGAAAGTGTTTAGCTGACACTGATCTTCACATTCCTCTCGACGAAATCCAAATCGATGAAACGATGCACTTTGTCGAGAAACCTGTGGAGATAGTGGACCGTACATACAAACAGTTGAAGAACAAACGAATTCATTTGGTCAAGATTTGCTGGGAATCCAAACGTGGCCCAGAGTTTACTTGGGAACGTGAGGACCAAATGAAGGCGAAATATCCGCAATTGTTCTCACAAGTTTCCTCTAGTTAAATTTCGGGACGAAATTTTCTAAAGTAGGGGAGACTGTGACAACTGTGCTCTGTAATTGATGAACAATGCAAAACGATGTTAATTATTAATAAAACAATGTGTTTTGGTGTTACTATATGTGTATTTGTGTTTGATGATTTTACGATTCGATTCGATTCCGATTTCAAGCTTTAAATCGCTTTCTGGAAGGTTATACGCAAACTGGTGCGTAAACGCAGTCAGTTTAACACGAAAAACACTCCAGAATAGTGACATAGGCTTAACATACCTAAAATAACCTTCACATAACTTAGAAATAAGTTTTGGATGGTTTGGTGTGTTGAAAACAAGTCTATTCGATCGCAGGGACTATTTGTGTCAAACTGTGAAACTATACCGATCCGTATGGTATCGAAAAGTCCGGAACTTGATCATAAGCTAAACATACCATAAATAACCTAAACATAGCTTATAAATAAGCTTTGAGGGGTTCGGTATGCGAAAACATGCTTATTGGATCTTACAGGGACTAAAAGTGTCAAAAACGACGTAAGTTTGCATTTTCGCGCATATCTTACGTTCTGATCACATCTGGACATCCAAAATTTTTGTACACACTAAAATATTTTTATTTTAGTGATCGGCATGCAAAAATTCCATTCGTCGTTTAATTTGGATCGTTTTTGCGTTCGTTACGACTTTCGTCGTAATTAACCGAACAACGCAACCGTACGACCAAACGAGCCGACATCTGAGATATTTTTGAGCATATTTTAAGTTCCCTATACTTTAAATTCATTTTAGAGCTTTGAAATGGGGTTAACGGTGCTTAAACGTGTCAAAAATGCATCAAAAATCAAGTTTGGGGCTTCAGGGGCTAAAACTGTCATTTTGTGAAAGTTGCTGGTCTGCAGGTAACTTACGGACCGTATGCCCATACCCTTACGGTCCGTAAGGCAGGCCCAGCAACCAGAAATGAGTTTCAGCAAACTGTTTGATCTTCAGGGGATGTTTATGCAAATTCCTTTGTGTGGTAGCCAAGTTAACACTTCTCTAAGGCTTTGAATCTGCTCCTAACACTTGTATGGACATGATCATTGCTTGGAGGCTACACAAAACACTTGTCATGATCCTATGATCTTGCAACAAGTATAAATAGCCAAGCTCTCTTCCATTTTCATTGCTCATTTCTTCTCTTCTCTTCTCTACATCTGATTGGGAGCTTTCTCATCTGATTTGGGAACTTATTCTTTGTAGAAAAGATAGCAAGGACCCTTAGTGAGCATTCTTTCATTCTTTTATTGCTTACTCGTTTAAAAAGTCAAACAGTGTTTGACTTTCAGTTTGACCAGTCAATTGGTCAAGTCAAAGTTTAATTGAACTTTGCAACGTGATTGTAATCACGATGGTTATAATCCTTACCGATTATACCTACTGATTACCACGTTAACTAGGCGTAGTGACGAGTCAAAGTTTCGGTCAAAATTCGTTTTATCACGCATTTTGCAACGGAACTATTTCCGGGTATCAAAACCCATTGTTTTGATACCAAATCAGTTTTCTAAACTAGTTAAACATGTTTTGGCATGTTTAACTCGTCACTATTAGTTTAGTGCTTGTTTAGGGTCGTAAGTTAAGCGGTCTAAGCAACCACTTAGTCTTTCGAAGCCGACCCGTTTGGTCGATCATTAGGATCCGATCAAGCTTGATTAGTGATCATAGTTGCATAGGGAATAACCACTGAGCTTATACCTTATGATCACATAGGATTGGTTAGTTATTTGTTAAGTAGCTTGTATGCCTATAAGAAATGACCAAAACGCCCTTTTGAAACATAAATCCGTATTTTACATATGTGAACATGTTTTTGACATATAATCTGATTTAGTAACATGTTTAGGTATTATTGGGCATGTAAGACTTGACATAGCACAAAGTTAACCATCCGAACATAGTTTTGCGCGAACGACGCGTTAAAGTAGCATAAGCTACCTTAATGGGTCGTAACGGGTCGAAAGCACCTAGGATAAGTTCTGATTTAGGATATAGGCTTTGTTAAACCATGTCACATGAGTTCCAACACTCATTTGGTTTACAAGACCTCATTCTATCCGATCTTCCAATTTAGGGACGATTTATTTACTAGTGATCCGATTACTAGGTACTACTTGAATTTCCTTGGTTTGTCTGAACTTCGCTAAGTTCTTTAGATCAAGGATACCCTTCTATTCAATGTGAGTACATAGTTCCCCTATTTTACTGTTTTCAATTGTTTTGGGGTGATTTATATGTATTAAAATGATTTCGATATTTTAACGATATTTTCAAAAACGATTAAGATGGTTTATATTAAACTAAATACGATTTCGATAATGTGAACGAAACTTGTTGGTTGTAACTACATAACGAATGACATTCATTAGCATTGATCAAGCCGACCCGTATTAGGTTATGGTACCATAGGATCTGACAAATCCTGTTATCAGACTACACCCATGGTTATGTGTGGGGGTTATGTAGGTAACGACCGAATCTGATGATTGTTAACTTACCCTTTGGTGGTTTGTTAATACGAGAAACGAGGTAGTCGAGTTACGAAGGTTTGAATGTTATTAGCGAGATGACCAAAAGTAGTTTCACAATTAAAACGAATACGATATGGGGACGAATTAAACGATTTGGAACGACTTAAACGAGATAAAACGATTTGAACGAACGAACGATTGGTTTGAGTTGTGATTAGGTAATGGGATGGGTGTAACATGATAAAAGCGTTGTAGATACGCCGCTGGTACATTTTATATATAAGTGCTTTTATCATATTACATTTCATGTCATTATCTAGTTCACTTGGGAAACGATTTGAAACGATGTTACACAACGAGGTTTTCGAAATGATATAAACGATACGAGTTTTATTAACGATTTTTAACGAGATGTTTTACGAATTGGTTTACTAAAACAAAATTCTTTGAGTTAAGAATCATGGCTACGAGATTTTTCAAATTATAACCATCTTGATTTGAGTTGGTTAATCATGTTGCATTATTATATGCTTTCCAAAACATGGTTTTCGAGGTATTGCAATATATATAAAGGAGCCATGATTTCGATACTCTTATAAAACCTATGTGCTCGCCAGCATTTCTTTGCTGACTTTGTTTTTACATATGTTTCAGGAAATGTTGCGTGATGATTGCTAGGAAGCTTGTGTCACATAGGACCTGGACGAGGCCTTAGTGATTTAAAAACAATAGTAGATGATATTTAATTTGTTTGTTTGGTTATAAGACAATGTAAATTACTTAATGAATCAATAAAACGAAACTTTTAATTACCATGGTTGTTGAAACGATGATTCTGTTACAACACTCCCCGACGTTTCCGCCACGGTTTGTTGTTTTAACGTGGTCGGGGTGTGACAACTAAAATAAAATATTTTAATGCTCACATAAATTTTTGGATGTCCGGGTATATTCAGAACGTAAGATATGCGCGAAAATGCAAACTTATGCACTTTTTGACGCTTTTAGTCCCTATTGATCAATAAAGTTTATTTTAGCATACCGAACCCCTCAAAGCCTAATTCTAAGCTATGTAAAGGATATTTAGGGTATGTTTGACTTATGATCAAGTTCCGGAATGTTCGTTACTATACAAATTGGTATAGTTTCACAGTTTGACATAAATAGCCCATGCGATCGAACAAACTTGATTTCAACACACCAAACCATCCAAAGCTTATTTCTAAGTAATGTGGAGGTTATTTAAGGTATGTTAAGCCTATGTCACTGTTCCAGAGTGTTTGTTGCATTAAACTGGTTATGTTTACGCATCAGTGCGCGTATAACCTTCCAGAAAGCGATTTAGAGCTCGAAATCGAACGGGAATTGATATGTGCAAATGATACACATATTTATACAAATCCCAAGTATGAAATACAATATTTCGTTGATTTGGTATTTGTTTGATGGCCGTGGAGGCACAAATGTCACAGTCTCCCCTACTTCAGGAAATTTCGTCCCGAAATTTATTTAGAGGAAACTTGTGAGAGCTTGAAACATGAAGTCGAAAAGATAAAACAACACTGGTTAGGGTTCTGAACTTCTAGTAACTTTAATAACATTTTGCTTGCAATGTAAGAGGGACACTTATATACAAGTATATGAAGCGCCATTGGGGCGTCCACCGTACCTCCATTACATTGTTCACGTTTCGTTATTGTTGCCACTATAGGTTCTTACACATGATAAATCTTACTGGGGTTCCTGTGCACTGAATCTCATAATTATGTACGCGTCCATAATTACGTAATTCCTTGCATAGTCCGCACAGTGCATTTTATAATGTGTAGGGGAAAACCAAATGAACAAACCTGTGATGAGTGTGACTAGACCATCCTAGGGTCTTTTTTAATTAAATCAATAAATGATCTTTTTAAATAGACCACCAAGGAGTCTTTCCAACTATATCCTCACATGCCATTCTTAACCAGATTCTGAATCAATCTTTTAACTAGACCACTCAAGGGGTCTCCTTCTAATCATGGAATGGTACTATATATTCCAAGGGTCTTAACTACCACATAGAAGCCCATTAAGGATTTAGGGTAGTACCTTTTGAATATCCTACTATGAATTCCTCATATGAAGATATGGAAGATTCTACGAGGATTTGGATAACGAAAATCGGATCACACAATAAAAGAGAACACATAAACACATAATCGCATAATCGTTTAACTTAACCTTTAAGTTGTTATCTTTGGACACGGGTATTTAAAGCATACCAAGAATCCAATCCGTGGATTCCATTTGGCACTTTAAATATTTTCAAGAATCTAACTATGAAGATAGGAAGATCTTAATAGGAATTCGGTTTGTCCTTATTGAATTGTAATGTACGTATTAAGGTGTACAAGGAATCCAATCAGGGCTCCGATTTGGGCGATAATCATCCTCAAGGATCTAATTGTGAAGATAAGAAGATCCTATAGGGATTTTGGAATTCGAAGAGCGGGAGACGCTTCGAAACCTTGCACTAGACGTGCTTAAGTCGATACACGAGGTAGAATTCTCATGAAGTTGAGGTGCTAGATATGCCAAGGCGACATATGAAGCAGAATTTGAAGGTTGGGTAATATGAGCAGAATGCCTTTCGAAAATTATGCAGGGGGTTCTTTTCAAAAATATGTTTAATGTTGTTGAAATCTTACATAATACTTTTGAAATCATAAAGTAGGCGTACTAGGTAAGTATATTTATAAAATGTTTTAAAATCAAGCGAGGTAAATTTTGAAATTATGCATAATGATTTTGAAAATATGGATAAAGCCTTTGAAATTATGCATTTGATACATTAAGTAAATATACTGTGTTTAAAAATCGTTTTCAAACTACATGAAATATTTTGAAATTATGAGGGTCGTTTTGAAAACCTATACTATGCATGTTGTTATGAAAAATCAAAATGAAATGATATAAGATTGAAGAAAGGTATCCGAAGTTATCAAACCAAGGATTTAAAGTGATTACTCAAGATATCACTTATTTTCTATACTTCGTTTCTTAGAATGAAACGAGCACTTAGAATTTTCGAGGAAATCATGAGCGATCATATGAACGAGAGAACTACAAATACGGTTCTTTGGTGTAGGTATCGTAGGGGTATGCCATACACACATGCAACTATATTTGTACATCAGAATTGCGAAAAAAGATTTATTTATAAACAAAATTGATTGTTTCCGAGTTCAAAGGAAAACACTAGAAACATAAACATAAGATTCGGATTATTCAAAGCATCAGCTTCTTCTAATCGGCCAAATGCTCATCCGTGGGTCGGATTTGCATTGAAAATCTTTGGGTATCTGTCCCTGACATAACCTGTGACACCTGTGTCACTCCAACCATCAAAAAAAATGCCAAACCAATGAAATATTGTATTTCATACTTGGGATTTGTAAAAATATGTGTATCGTTTGCACATATCAACTCTTGTTCGATTTTAAGCTTTAAATCGCTTTCTGGAGGGTTATACGCGCTATGATGCGTAAATATAACCAGTTTAATCCAACGAACACTCTGGAATAGTGAAATAGGCTTAACATACCTTAAATAACCTTTACATAACTTATAAATAAGTTTTGAAGGCTTTGGTATGGCAAAAACAAGTTAATTCGCTTACAGGGACTAAACTTGACAAACTGTGAAAGTATGCCAATTTGAACTGTAACGAACATTCTGGAACATGACCATAAGTTAAACATACCATAAATATCCTTCACATAGCTTAGAAATAGGCTTTGAGGTGTTCGGTATGCTAAAATAAACTTTTGGGTCATTCAGGGACTAAAAGCGTCAAAAAGTGCACAAGTTTGCATTTTCGCGCATAACTTACGTTCTGAATACATCCGGACATCCAAAAATTTATGTAAGCACTATAATATTTTATTTTAGTGTTTGGCATAAGAAAAATCCATTCGTCGCGTAATTTGGATGGTTTTTCGCGCGTATGCGCATTCCGTCGTATTTAAGCGAACATCGCGATTGTACGGCCAAACGAACCGACATCCGAGATATTTTTGAGCATGTTTTGAGTTCCCTATACTTTAACTTCATTTTAGAGCCTTGAAATGAGGTTAACGGGGTTCACACGCATCGAAAATAGCTTAAACGGGCTGCAGGGACCATTTCTGCCATTTTTGAAACTTTTCTGAATCTGGTGCATGGTGGCGTAGCGCGAGCACTAAGGCCTCTACCAGTGGCGCTACGCGACTGCCTAAGCTGGACAGAAACTTGCAGAAACATCGAATCTGGTCCGTTCCACTTTCGCACACGGTTTTGGGCAATACCATGGGCTCAAATGGTTTTCTAAAACCAGGGTTTTGAGGTGGAGGGTTGAGATTGAAGCACGGTTAACGAGGAACGATCTTAACGGCTCTACAAATCCTATAAATACCCCCCCATGCCATTGCAAAACCCACTAGAATCCTGATTTGAGAAGCTCTAAGTTGGAACCTTTGTTTCATACCTGAGGTACTTGAATCAAGATTAGCATTCGGGGACCCTTCGTAAGTATTCCTTCGATCTTTTGTTGCTTTTCGAGTCCGAAATTCAAACTTTATTTGACTTTCTGCATTGACCAGTTTATGGTCAATGCGAAGTTCGTTTGAACTTCGCAACGTGATTGTAATCACGATGGTTATAGTCCCTTGTGACTATGCCTACTGATTACCACGTTGTCTAGGGTCGTAAGGGTAAGCGATCTAATAAATCGCTTATACCTTCGAACCCGACCCATTTGGTCGATCATTAGAATCCGACCAAATACATTAGGTGACCATAGCATATAGGGAATAACCTTCCGAGGTTATGCCCTATGGTCACATCGTTTGAGTAGTTGTATGATAGGTAGTTTATATGCCTTAGGTAAATTACCAGAATACCCTTTTCATGTATAATTGGTAATTAAGCATATGTAACCTAAAATTTTGTCACATAACTGATTATGTAACATGTTTAGGCATATAACACTTGTCATAGGGCTTGTTAGACGTCTCGAGTGCGCTTTTGCGCGCACGACGCGTTAAAGTAGCATAAGCTACCTTAATGGGTCGCGATGGGTCGAAAGCACTTAGGTTAGGTTCCGATTTAGTATGTAGGCTTTGTTAAACCATATTACATGAGTTCCCATACTCATTTGGTTTATAAGCCCTCATTCTATCCGATCCTCCGATTTAGGACCGGTTAATTAACATAGTTACCTACATTAGGTGCCGTTTGATTCCGTGATCTCTAGCATTGCTTGGTGGTTATCTTAGGACTTCTGAGCAATCTCAAGTGAGTACATAGTTCCCCTCTTTTACCGTTTTCAAACTGTTTTGGGGTGAAGCATGTGTACCTATCTGTTATTTTCATGATTTCAAAGTATAATTGATTATACATGTTATTACTTATCATTTGACAAACTAAATGACTATCTATGGTTTAAACATTGATTTCTCAAAGAACATAAAATAAATTGTTGAATTGTACTTATTTTATGTTCACCAGACCGGTTGTTAGTATGATATAGCACTATAGGATTTGACACCCCATTCCTGTTGTCATGGAATGTCTGAAACCAATTTGTTTCTCCATCCAAATAGGGATTTCCTTTGTGGTATCCCTATAGTCTCAAAGGTGTATTTTGATGCACTAGGTCTGAATGAATTCTTAAATCACACTTTTAAAGTATAGTTTGATATACTCTCATGTGTGGTATTGTACAAAACCAACATATATTTTGTTAATCATCCAAAGCATATTTTGATATGTTATTTACAAAACCAAAACATAGTTTAATATGTTATTTATTACATCCAAAGCATATTTTGATATATTATTTATGAAACCAAAACATAGTTTAATATGTTACTTATAAATCCAAAGTATACTTTTGATATGCTACTATAAGGTTATTCGTTTAACCTTACATTATTTTACAGAGCATAACTTTTGTTTACACATTACATGGTTTACATTTAGCTTGGGTTATACAATAATATTGGACTATAGGTTTAAACATGAACATTCTATATTGGTGGTTTGGTTTGAGTAAGTGACTTGAGTAACGAGGCGTATGTAATATGATACAAGCATGGTGGATACGCCGCTGGTACTTCCTATATATAAGTGTTTGTATGGTATTACATATCGTAGCGTTATTTGAATCATTCAATTTGGACTTATACATTTTACACAAGTAACACGATTCTCTTACAAGACTTTGGTTTACAAACAATTTACTTTATACAACTCATTTTACTTGGTTATACATTTAACCATACATTATTCTCTTATTTATACATATCATCTGAACTTATTGTTTTTCAAGCGATTTACAAAACAAATCAATCTACAAGGATCATGACTGACTTTTGTTAAACAACATTTTCTAAACTTATAAGTCATGAATCCTATATTCACAAAACCTATATATCTCACAGGCATTTTTATGCTGACGTACCTATTTTTACACATGTTTCAGGTACTGCTTTGTGAGGATTGATGATATATGCTACACTTAGGATGGACTCGTGCCTTAGCAACATTAAAACTTGGAAGATCATAGTTGTACTTATTTGATTGTATTAAAACAATGAGTTCATTAATTCAATAAAACAGAATTTATTTATTCCATGGTTATGAAACAATGATTCTGTTACAACACTCCCCGACGTTTCCGCCACGTCTTGTTGCTTTACATGGTCGGGGTGTGACAGAAAAGTTGGTATCAGAGCCAATGGTTATAGGGAATTAGGTTATTAGTAATGCTTTGACCTAGACTATAACCTTTCTAGGAGCCTAACACAAGTTTTCTTGTGTTTAGTTTTAAAACAATACCGTCACTTATTCTTAGGTGACAACCACAATAAGAACACAAATTTCTATCCCGCTTTGAAAACTAATCATCTATTCTAGGATGATTTATTATATGGTTTTGAACCCTTTAAGTTTTCAAAATCCCGTCAAAGTTGGTCTAAATAATGTGAACACGTGCAAACTGGAAGGGTGGGTGCCTGTACCCTGAGTTTTCTGTCTAAGGCTAGAGTGTTCGTACAAATCCACATAATCGGACCAGTCACTCTTACCTGGGAACTCTTGGGGTGAGTGTCCACTTATAGGCGAGCATGTCTTCGCGATACATTATTTTTGACCTAATTACTTTGATTAATCACCGGGGTCGTTTGTTGCTTTGTAGTAACAAACAAATGACCACTATCCTTGCTTTCATCAGATTTGTTTCATCTCATTCTTTTCGTCTAATTCACTCACTCATTTCCTTTCATGTTCCTCTTTTAGAATGCCTCCTCGACGCAACAATCAGATGGCGAATGCCGAACTGGCGGAAATCATCGCGCAACAAATGGCTGCTGCCTTCCCAAATCTTTATGCTCAAATGATGCAAGCCATCAACAACAATGTTGGTGCACTAAATGTCTGTTGATTATGTCATTATCAAGTCTTGTGTCTAGGATTGTTTGAATGATCACACAATAGGGTTTAAGTTAGGGTTTTTATGTATTAAACACAAGATTTCGCTTGAGTGGGTTTGTATATGCTTGAAGCGAAATCAACAACACATGATTTCGCTTCAACAAGTCTCAAGCGAAATCATGTTCTCTATAAATAGGAGGTTAGATCATTTGAAGCGTAGTCAGTTAGTCAGTGTATGTGAGTCGAGGTGCTGCTGAACTTTTGTCAGAAAATCATTGTAAAGACTCAGAAGGCATTAATAGAAAGAAAATTAAGAGGAACAAAGCTGTTATGACTTTGTATACATTGATTCCGCCTTTGTATTCAGAGATGAACACCTTAACTGACTTTTAGAGGTCGTACAACGGTCCAACAAGTGGTATCAGAGCTCAGGACGAGGAGTTCATACCATAGCAGCGGATTATCTTCTTTCTACTCATTTCTTTTTACATTTTTCAGATCTGAACAAGTTCCAACGGTCGAAATGGTCTAATTTTCGAGTATAACGTGTAAAACTGACTTTTAACAAAGCCTACAAAGTTTCGGACTTAAATTCAGATTAAAACTCATTAAAATTGACCTAAAACAAGGTTTCGCTTGAAAAGTATTCGAAGGTTACAGGTTGATTTCGCTTCAAATCAGACTGTTTGGACGATTTCGCTTGAACCTCTGAAGCGAAATAGTGTTATTTGAGACTTCCTGAAGCGAAATAGTGGTTTTCGCTTGAACAGTTGAAGCGAAACTGTTCTTTCAGATTTCGCTTGAAGATCTGATTAGTTGAAGCGAAATAGATCTTGTAGGATTTCGCTTGAAGGTTCTGATAAGTTGAAGCGAAATAGTTGGTTTCGCTTGAAACTGATTGGATTGAAACTTGTATTGTTGAAGCGAAATAGAGGTTTTCGCTTGAATCAGTTTTATTGAGCTGTTTTCGCTTGAAGCTGATTACTTCAAGTATTTCGCTTGAACTTGCTGATTTTTCAAAACATAAAAAAATTTTCTAAGTGTTTGACTGATTTTTCAGGTACGTTCAAGATGGATGATATTTTCATGAACCCGTTTAGCGATATGTACGCATTCGCAGGAAACTCGGGAGATGATACTTCTACAAACAACAACAATACGAATGAGAACGAGAATACTCCGAAAGAAAAGAAAAAGGAAGCTTGGGAATCTGAAAGCGCATTCAGAACGTTCAATAAACCCCCAAAGCTAATGGCTATTGAGGAGTACAGTAGGTGGTCCAGAAAGTTCGAAGACTGGTTGATGGCATTCGCATTTCCTAGCTGGAAGAGTTTGAAAAACGGTTATGAACATGGAAAGAAATATGGTGAAACTTTAAGAGCAGCTGAGGAAATTGAATCGTTTGTAGCTGAACAAAAGTGTGTGGCATTATTATTTCAGTCAGTCCGGGAAGACATAATCTCACTTATTGACTATTCAAATGCAAAAGATCTTTGGGAAAAGTTAGAAAAGAAATGTATAGGTAGTCAAGAAATTAAGAAAAACAAAAAGAAACTTCTTAGGAAAGAGTTTGATCTGTTTGGTTGTCTTAAGAATGAGTCGGTATGTAAAATGATAGAAAGGTTCGGTCATCTGAAGCTGGAATTAGTAAGACATGATATCGACATTCCTGAAGAAGATCTTATTGACAAATTGTTCGATTCGTTGCCTGACGAGATGGATTGGAGATATTATGCGCTGATGCTGAAGAATACCATCAAAGAACCAGAAAAGTTGACATTAGATTTGCTGATTGAGAAACTTGAAAGCCATGAGTTGGAGTTGAAGAAGACGTACAAAGTCAATCACTCATCTTACCATCAGAATTTGGATTTGTATTATCCAAAGAGCATGATGCCGAAAGCTACTTCTCCAAAAACTGCGTTTTCTGTTGGAAATGTGTCGACTGCTGGCAAAGAAAATCAAAGTGGTCAAAGCAGTGGAAGTCATAGTGGTTTTCACAGTGGATCTTCATCTTCTGAAAGTCATTCTGATGCAAAGAATCGTTTTCAATGCAACATCGCAATAGACTTGAAGAATGCTCAGAACTTTGACGAAGAATCGGCCAAGCAGCAGATGATCTTTCTAGCATCGGTGTTGGAATCGTATGAAGGATTGGTAGCTGGGAAGATTGGCAATACAAATCTGACGAAAGAAGATTACGATCAGATTGATCCGGAGGAAATGGAACTGATTGATATTCGTTGGGCTATGGCAAGTGCTGTTCGTCGTGCACAAAGATTCATGGAAATCACTGGCAGAAAAACAATTGGTGGTGCTTCTACTAAGCTGGGGTTCGATAAATCGAAGGTGACTTGTTTCAAGTGTAAGCAGAAGGGTCACTTCAAACGAGAATGCCGAAACGCTTATGCTGATGAGTCGGAGAACCCTTTCAGAGATGATTACTACAAGAAAGCAATTTATCATCAGAACAAATACGAGCCGCCTAGATTGAAGCAAGTTGAAGACAACAAAGATAAATCTAGAGCTCTTGCGGTGATTTACGATGATGAGGGTTATGACTGGAGTCAAGAGGTTCTACCGGAAGAAGATGCGGTTGGTTACGCATTCATGGCGAAAAATGATGATCCTAAGCCATGGAAAGATGATCGAACTGAAGACCAAAAGTATAGATATAGAAAAATGATAGCTGAAAACAAAATCATTAGAATTTCTCGTATCTTTCTGGAAGCAAGAAGAGCCAATAGATGGGATCCAGACAGAGAGTGCTACCTTGATGAGTATGGAAATATTGCAATTGATGATAGTACACTTGATATCGAAGCCATAATTCAGCAATACAAAGAAGATGATGAGTACTGGCAACACAAATGGTGGGGAACTCCAACTTCGAAAATGATTGAAGAAGAGAAAGAGAAAGAGAAAGAGAGAAAGGAGAAAGAAGAGATCGAGAAAGCAAAGAAGATTGATACTGGAGTTATTGACAAAACGCATGAGTTGACTGCTGAAAATCTTGGAAGAATGGCTGACAAAGTGCTAGCTGCTAGGGCACTTGAGGTAGACTCTAATTCCGTGTCTGAGTCAAAAAGCCAGGTCAGTTCAGATGTGTCAACGAATGTGTCAGGTAAGAAAATCGATGGAAATGCTGATTGCAAAAATTGCAACAAAGATTGCAAATTTTGTAGCACAGTCACGTATCTCAACGGAAAGAAAGTTGATGATCTGACAGCTAAAGTCAGAAGCGTTGAGAATCAGATTCTTGATCGGGACAAAACAGTTAAAGCTTCAACTGAACGGATAAGAGAATTAACTACACAAATTGAAAATGATAAAATTGATCATGACAAAATTAAACAAGAAAATGAAAAGTTGATTCTTGAAAACCGTCAGATTTCTGAAAAATTTGAAAAACTCAAAAGCACATTGAAAGATTGTGATGATCGTAATGGTAAAACTTTTAAAGAAAATGAACATCTAAGAGCAGTGCTTAGAGTCAAAGAAGAATCAATCAATCAACAACTGGATGAAATCGCTAAATTGAAATTTAAAGTTCAAGAGGCTGTTATCGAAAATGAGCGAATCCAGTTGAAGCTTAACAGTTACAGCTCCGCAAGCTTTGTTTTGCAACATATCATTCCCAAACCTATTGGGAAAGACAAAGCGGGCGAAGATGTGTATTGTGATGGAACTGGGGTGGGGTTTCATCAAGTTCCACCACCTGTTCTTGATAATTACACGAAAAAGCAATCTGGGTTGGTTGAAATTGAGGAAGAAAAAGAAGTTAAACTTCCGGAGAACATTGATGTTACTTTTTCTACATCATCTGATGATAGTGTTCAGACAGAGATTGTTAAGAGCACAGCTGAAAGTGTTTTAAATAGTGATTCAGCTGAAGATGATGGGTGTTTCTTGAACAAATACATTCAGAAAGCAAAATCCAAAAACAACTTAAGTGATGAACCGGGTCTTGTGATGTACAAGATGGCTGGATCTGATAAGTTGTATTCGGATTCTGATTTTCCAATTGAGAATGTTAACGTGAAAAAGTTGACAAATGTTTTCAAATTAGTTGAAGTTGAGTTGTCGGAAGTGAACAGTTTGAGTCAAACAAAAAGGCAAATGAATTTTGAGAAAGATAAAGCTTATTACAAAAAGCCTATTGTTCCACCACGTTTTTATAATAACAATCGAAACAATTGGTCGGGTGGTTATCGAGGTGGTAAGAGTTATCAGAAAAAGAGTTTTCAAAACAAGAGGTTTACAGAAAAGAAGGTGTTTGTGAATGGTTCAAGTTCACTTTCTGATGAGGAAAATGAAATTTTTTCAAAATCAAACAAAGAGTTCTTTGAGGAAAGAGCTTCACATTATCAGTCTGAAGGCACAAGTCGAGTTGTTGATACTCGTACATGTTTTAGATGTAATCAAGTTGGTCACATTGCACGAATGTGTACCAATGTGAAGCCTAAGATTGAAAATATGAAGTTTCAACAGAAGAAAGTTGATGTGAAGGGTAAAGCACCAATCGTTGTTGAGAAAAAGAATGTGAAAAATAACAACATCAAATTGAAAAATGAACCCGTAAAGAAAGTGGTAATTAAAAATGACAAATTTTACAAGAGGGTTGCATTATCTCAACAAGTTTGGAAACCAAAAACTGAAATGAAAATTTCAACTTCTGAAGTGAAAAAGGCTGATGAATCAATTTCGGTTGATTATAATGCAAAATTTCCACCTTTGAAGGCTGAAAATTTCAAAATTCAAATTGCTAGAGTCAAGGTTACACCTAAGGCTGATGAGGCCTGGGTGGACACCATGTTCGAATAAGCAGTTTGAATTGCCGGAGCTTCCTGGATCGCGAAGCATGAATCGGCATCTTTCTTGAAGATGTTTAAGTCGTAGTTTGTTTTGTGCAGGATCTTCCACAACTGATATCCAGATGGATTATGGATAGTGGTGCATCTCGACATATGACAGGAAAAACTGCATTGCTGTATGATGTGAGAAACATTAATGGTGGTTATGTGGGATTTGCTGGTCATGAAGGTGGTAGAATTGTTGGTGAAGGAACGTTATCCAATGGGATTGTGACGTTTGAGAGAGTTAACTACATCACTGAGCTAGAGAACAATCTGCTTAGTATCTCGCAGATTTGTGATAATCAGTATACTACTCACTTCACTGATAAAGAATGTTTGATTCTGAAACCTGGTTTTGTTATCCCTGAAGAATGGATTATTATGAGGGCATGTAGGACCGATATTGTCAGTCTAATGAGACAATTGAAGCTAGAACCTACACATTATGTGGCGGAAACACATAATATGCATGAAATGAATCAGAAATGGAGTAGAAACAGAGTAGATACACTTTTAAACACTTTTCTCATTCAATATTCAGAAAATACAAGGTCAGCAGTTCGGCACCTATGACATGAATACTACTGAATGAGAACATACACAAGGAGTATTTATAGACCATGGGGTTTCGCTCATAAGGTCTGACACATAAGCGAAATCTCATACAACTGATTTCGCTTATGTGTCACCATGACATAAAAGCGAAACCTCTTGAAACTTTACAAACCAAATATCAATCTAACCCCTGTAATTACATATTTAAGCACATTTAAACCCCTATACTTCACATACTTGACATAAACAGACCCTAGACTTATCTAACAAGACTAAGACGCAGGCTTTAGACATACTGCACCAACAAACTCCCCCTTGGATACAGCCGCAGTCTTTGTCTTGTCTTTGGGTCTTCAAACAACTCTAAACTTCTCTTACTCTTTCTTCAGGCTCCCCCTTTCAACAATCTTCCAAGCATTTGGGATCGACACCTGGATTACCAGCAACAAGCTTCCTTTTGTATCAAGCTCGTCTTCAGACTCCCCCTAAGACTCTGCTATAGGGATCTTAATCTGGAACTTTCACCTGCAAATCTCAAACATTTATAAGAATAGACATTTTAAATGTCCAGAATTGATGATCTGGTTCTAACACAATTCTATAAAGATTTGATTATCTTAAGAATCCAACAACTAAACCTAACACTTTCAAAAATTTGATTTTTAATATTTTTCTGATTAAACACCGTCACACTCAGTCAACCAAGTCCAAGTTAATGACCCTGGTTAACTTACTATGAAGATACCGGATTTCTTAAAAAAATTAAATTCAAATTAATGAACTTTTTGATTTTTAAACTCTTTCAAACTTTCAAACATTCAAACATTGTACCAAATATAACTGCATCTTCAGCTTACCCAGCCCTCATCTCATCCAGACATGTTCCGCAATAAGTTTTGATCTTTCAATCCCCAAAGTCAGTTGTCGAAAATAAGATGAAAGCAAAAATCTTTTTGAATTTTTTTTAACAAAAAATAAGCTGAAAATAAATTCAAGTAATCTGTACAAACAATATTTTTGTGAGCGTGTTAAGGGATCATATCAGCTGCCAACAAAATACAAGTACCGTTAAGCTGTTTTTTCATTTTAAGCATTAAACAATTCACATAGATTGCCGATATACTGATCCTTTTAAATTCTCACAAAACTTTCAATCTGCTCGGGATACAGAATTAGTGTTTTAGAACTTAAACATCTACATGTGTCCCACCTCAGTATATACTCCCGTATCCAGACCCCAGTATTCAATCTTACAGGTGAGTATACCTAGATGATATCTGTCATGGAATAAATTATAGTACGAGGGCCGTGAGAGCTCAGGTCGATCTTTCGATACGCAGAGAGATGACGGCTTCGACTTTTGGTGGGTCCCCTTTGGGGATCTTCTTTTACAACAGCACATGATTAACAAATTTTGCAATTGTGTTATCATTTTTTATGCTGAGGGGAGGCTTATATTTCAAAGCAGCGTAAAGTATTCTCCGAGGACTAGGTCAGAAATTTCTTTCAGCAGAAGTCCCGGGATAATACCCCAGATATCACTAAGCATAAAGACCTAGTATCTCAGAATATGGGACCCTTCAAACAAGATTTCAGGGGTTACCTATATATCCTGGAGGTGTTCCCCACGTAGACGCAAGTAAATTTTATGTTTATATCCCAAACTAATCTACTAATTTTGTAAAAACCTATCGGCACATCTTTAGAGAGACTGCTTAATTGCATTTTATACATTCCAATTCTTTAGCGTACTGCACCTGTCTAGCTGATGGCACAAAACCCTAGAAAGTGTGTTATTCAGGGTTTCGCTTATATGGTTTAAATAGGTTTCGCTTATGTGTCAGTCTTATGTAAGGTTTCGCTCATGTGACAATGGGTTTCGCTTATATGTCATGGACATATAAGCGAAATCAGACATCTATATATATGTACATCAGAGCGAAATCAGATAGAAGAGAGTGTGTTGTCTACCGGTGAGCCACGAAGTGCTGCCGAAGTGCTGTCAGAGTCTGTAATAGTAACATTGATCAATACAACAGCAGTTTATAGTGTATGTGACTGAAATTGCACCAAATCTTTAGTTTCCGCCTCTAGATTTGGATACGAAGTCTTCTGAACGTCTCAAACAGGACAGAACACGATCCTACAAGTGGTATCAGAGCTCAGGAGGAAGAGTTCTTGCCATTTCAGCCGCATTTCATCTCTTTTTCTACACTTTCTTACATTTTTCAAAATTTTTCACGGTAAAATTGGCTCAAAATCACACATTGCACTCGGAATCATACATTAACAAATCCTTGAAAGTTTCAGAATTAAAATCAAACTAGAAATCAAATTTTTAGGGGTATCGCTTTTATGACAATGATCAAAGATGACATCAGCATGTGATTTCGCTCCAACGACATATATATGATTTCGCTTATATGGACAATTATGAGTTGATTTCGCTTTAGTGTCAACTTGTGATTTCGCTCTAAGGGATCGAATAGGTTTCGCTCCAGTGTCATTTAGGGTATCGCTCCAGTGAACAGTTTAAGGTTTCGCTCCAACGTACAAAGTGGTCTCGTTTTTGTGGTTATATTAGATTTCGCTTTAAAGGTCTGCTGGGAAAATTTTTGAAATTTGAAACATGGACGAGGATTTCTTCAATGCATTTGCTACTCCAACTAGTTCGATGAGTATTGCTCAAAACACGATGATGGAAAACGAAACAGGAACGATGCAAAAACCTCCGAAACTCATGAACATCGAGGAGTACAAGAGTTGGGAAGAAAAGTTTGAAAACTGGGTACAGGCAAATTATCTAGATGCATGGGAATGTGTTGAGACAAAATATGTTCGACCGATGAATGATGATGAAGAAGTGGTTCCGATTAAAGATCTGACTGCTGATGCTAGAAAAAAATACAAAGATGAGAAAATGATGCTGAGTTTATTGCAACAAGCTGTGAAAGAAGATATTTTGGTTCTATTGCAACATAATGGAACTTCATATTCAATTTGGAAAGCTTTACGATCTAAATTTCAAGGCAGTGAGGAAATGATCAAGAACAAGAAGTCTTTACTGAAAAAAGAGTTTGATTTGTTTCGAAGATTGAAAAATGAGGACACTAAGCAAATAATTGAGAGATACTGCAATCTGTTGGCGAATATGAAACGATTGAAGATCATTAAAGACAATGAGGAATTGATTGAAAAATTATCAGATGCGTTACCGTATGAAACATGGGGTACTTATCTCATGATGCTAAGAAACAAGAAAGGTTTTAAAGATTTGACACTGAGCAAGTTTATTGAAAAGATTGAAGCTCAGGAGATGGAGCAGAGAAAGGTTATTCGGATGAAAGATTTCGATGGTGAACAGGATATTGGGTTGTATTACAAAGCAGGGGTGAATGAGAAGTCTACAAATCTATCTCCAAAAATAGAAACTGCTTACAACGCCAAGAATGATTCTGGAAGTTCATCATCAGGATCAAACAGCAAAACAAGTTTCACATCATTTCCGTCTTTTGACCCAAACATTTCAACAACAAAGAATGGCAAGAAATTTCAGTGCAACATTGTACTGAATTTGGAAAATGATGAAGAATATTCAGCAGAAATTGCTAAGAGTCACATGTCTTTATTGGGAACTGTTCTTGAATCTTATGGTAGTTTTGTTGCAGGTCGAATCGGAAATCCAATGCTGACAAAGGAAGATTACGACCAGATCGATGCTGAAGAGATGGAACTGATGGACATAAAATGGTGCTTGGCCAGCGTATTGAGGAGAGCTGAGAAATTCAAGCAAATCACTGGAAGAGATGATCTTCGTGAGGCTGGTAATTCTACTTTGGGTTTTGATAAATCCAAAGTTACTTGTTTTCGTTGCAGGGAAAAAGGACACTTCAAGAGGGAGTGCAAAAACCGCGAAGCAAGTGGAGCTCAAAATCCGTTTAACAACAACAATGATTACTATCGAAAGGCCATTTACCATCAAGTTGCTCAGCAACCATCTCAACAACGTCAACATCAAGCACAAACTGCACATGGAAGGGATGTGATTGAAGATTCTGGAAAGAGAGCGTGTGCAGTGAATCAAGATTCTTTAAAGAGGGTAAATGGTAGTGCTTTGATAATAGATCAAGACGACGAAAAGTTACCTGAAGGATTTAGTTGGGAAAATTTCACATGGGATGATTATGTTCCTAATCAAGATACAGTTCACAAAGTTTTTGTAGCTCGAGTTGAAGAGGATAGTGATGATGATACTGAATATTGGGCAAGAAAATTTGATGTTGATATGAAACTGCTTGCTGAAAGTGATAGTGATGATGATAAAGTTAAAAAGAAAAAGAAAAAGATCAAAACACCAGTCAGCAGTGATGATGAGGAGGTTTTAGTGAAGAAGAAAAAGGTCAAGACTCCAGTGAGTAGTGATGATGAAGAATTTTTGGTGACTAAACGGAAAGTGAAAGTTGAAGTTGAGAAGTTCAAAGTTCAAGATGAAGTTGATGCAAAGAAAATTCCAGAAAAGTGTGAAAACTGTGAAGCTATTAAAAAACAGAACAGTACATTGATCTACAACTTGAACAGCTTAAAAGAATCGTATGATGTGTTGAACAACGCAATGAACCAGTACAATCATACAAGTGAAGAACAAGCAACAGCAATGAAAACACTTCAGGGTGCTTATATGACAAAGCAGAAAGTGGTGAACAATTACATTGAGAAATGTGCTGTACTTGAACAAAAGTTGGAATTACAGAGAATTGAAACAGAGAGAGTAAATCGTTTATTGAAAAGTTATTCATGTTCTTCTTATGTCATTGACAGGATTTATCCAACTGCTGAAAGCTTGAAGGCATTTGAAGAAGATGAAGTAACTGAAGAAAAGAAGGATGATGGAAAAGTGACTGAAGAAAAGACTCCAGAAAAGAAGAACAAGAAGAAGAATGACTCAAAGAAAAAGACTGATAAGAAGGATTCTGGTAAGAAACATGATGTTGGTTACAACAAGTGTCCACCCCCGCTAGAAAATGGATATTTGCCCAGGAATCCAAATCAGGAAAGAGTCGAAAAAGCAACAAATTTACAATGGGAGTCGGAGTCGTCAGTAAATTTGCCAGAAAATATTGATGTTGTGTTTACATCATCTGACACTGATCATGAGTCCGAGTTAATTAAGAAAGTCGTCGATCAGGTGTTGGATAAAGATGAAACTGAGGAGTCAAAGTCAGAGTCAGAGTCAAAGTCTGGTTCTGAAAGTTCGAGTTCGACGGTCAACAGTCCAAATTCTTCAGTTAAAAGGGTTTACAACAAAGAATTCCTGTTATCAAAATCTAATTTGAGTGACGAAACATTCAAAGTTGCATATACATTGAATGATTCTGACAAATTATATTCTGATGAGGAATTTCCACTAAGAGGTGTAAAACCTGAGATGATCAAAAAGATTTTCAAACTAACAGAAATCAATATTTCTGAATTAAAAGATGTAAACCTTATTGATAAACCTAAAAAATACACCTCAAGAGTACAACAAAGACTAAACAAGAAAAAAGGTTACAGTTCTGGTTCTGGTTTTCACAAGAAACCAAACCCTAACCGTAATTTCAAAAAGAAAGGTCTTGGTTTTACTCCAACAGAAAAACAGAAAAATGAAACATATGTTCGTGATTTTAAAGCAAAGATGACATTTGTTTCAGGTACATCAAGAGATGAGGAAGAAAAGAAAAAGTTTTGGAGGCAGTCAAATAGTGAGTTTCTTGCAACGAAGCAAGAAGAGATGAAGTTTGCTGGACAAAGGAAAGATACGAGAACCTGTTTTCAATGCAACACTGTTGGACATATTGCCAGAGATTGTTGTAAGGCAATACCATTAAAACAGGGAGTTTCTCGTAAACAAAAAGAAAAAGTGGTTAAGTTTGAACCGCCAATTGACCGAACCAAATTATTCAAAAATTCGACTTTTGAAATTGGTGAAAGTTCAAACAGGTTTTACAAGAAAAGAGGAAATCTTGACAACCAGAAATGGGTTGTTAAGAAGTCTAGTGATAGTTCTAGCGATGATTCTGATAGGTTGAAATCAGAGGAGCTATCTTCTGGCGATGAAACTGATTCTATAAAGTTAGTTGAGCCACAGGTTGAGGTAAAAAGTGAAAAATCAGTTATGACTGTGGATGATGAAAATTTTCCATCACTTCGGGCTGAAAATTATAAAAAGAACATTGGTAAAGTTGAGATATCAAATCAATTTTATGATGACAAAAAGGATTTCGATGTTGAGAAAGTCTTTAACTCTAAAGTTCATCATATTTTTGGTAAAATGATTGACAGGAAGGTCAAAGGAACGAAGGAGTTTTATGAGAAGAAGACACAGAAGGAGAAAACTGAACCATCCCTAGTTCGTGACTGGGATGGGTCATACTATGAACAGTGAGTCTGTGGACTTGCCGGAGATCCCAAGTTGGTAATTGTGGATCAGGAATCGGCATCATTCTTTGTATTTGATTGTGTTTTTGGTACAAGTGGTAAATCAAGGACATTAAGTTGTACTTGATTTTCTACAAGTGGTTGAAGACAATATGATGAACCACATCCCCAACTTTACATGTGGTAAAAACAAACTTATTTTCCGGAAAAATCATTTTGATTAAAACAAACTTAAGTGTTTTGAAATCTTAATGAGAAAATGGTTTGTTGTGAGGGGAAGTTCTGATTGGTTATGCCAAGTGAATGGCGAATTGAGGTGATTCGATATTGGTTGTCTTTTTATTGTACAGTTTGTTTTCAAATTTCCTAAAATGTGTTTGCATTTTAGGGGGAGTAAGAATTTTTAGAAAATCCAAAAACATTTGAAAATTTGAAAAAGCCAAAAACATGATAAAATCAAAAATGAGTTTTGTTGTATAAAAGAGGAAATGATAGTACATCAGTGGACGATCACAGCATGCTAAAGAATTGGAAAGTAAAAATGTGATAAACGGTCTCACTGATGATGTGCCAGTAGGTTTTTACACATTTAGTAGATTGTGACGAGATATAAACCTAAAATTCAAACTTGCTTGTTCTGTGGGTTAACACAAACTTGGATATATAGGTAACCCCTGAAATCTTGTTTGAAAGGTCCCTTATTCTGAGATACTAGGTCTTTATGCTCAGTGATATCTGGGGTATTATCCCGGGACTTCTGCTGAAAGAAATTTCTGACCTAGTCCCCGGATAATGCTTTCTGCAAATGCTTGAAACATAGCATCGCCCTCAGCAAGCTGATGAAACAATAAAATTGATAGTCGCTGTTGTTGTAATGCAAAAGATCCTCTAAAGGGGACACACCAAAAGTCGAAGCCGTCATCTCTCTGCGTATCGAAAGATCGACCTGAGCTCTCACGGCCCTCGTACTATAACTTATTCCCCTGACAGATATCATCTGTGGTATACTCACCTGTAAGATTGAATATTGGGATCTGGATACGGGAGTATATTCAAGTAGTGGGACACACGGATAAGTTTAAGTACTTAAGACACTAATTGCATATCTCGAAGCAGTTGAACTTTGTGTGAAAATTTAAGTGGACAAGTATACTGACAATCTAAGTGAATCGTTTAGAACTTAAAATGTAATAAAGCTTAACGGTGTTGGTGATTTGTCTTAGAAACTGATATGATCCTCTTACACAAACTCACAAAAATATTGTTTGTAAATATTTCTTTACTTCTTTACTGCATTTCATTTCATTAAAAAAATCAAAAAAGATTTTAGTGTGTTTTAGCATAAATTTTGAAAAATAAAAAAAGATTTTCGACAATTGATATTGAAGAGCTGATTTTCAAAATTCAAGTGCTAAACATGATGAACAAATGGTTTGGGAGAGTGTGTTGGTAAATGAAAATGATTATTTTAAAATTGGTTAATCAGAGATTATCATTGTAAAAATCATTTTAATCATATCAACAATTGGTTATAAGAAAATTTATTTTTGGGTAGAGTTATGCAGGTTAAACAGGTTTAAAAACCTGAGTCAAGAGCCAGTTTACGATCCTAAGGATGTTAGAATGAATTTGAAGAATGAAATGAGTTAGATTTCGATTCCAGCTGAATGAGAGAGGGAGCCTGAAAAGAGAAGAGAAGAGAAGATAGAGACAGTGGATTCTTACAGTGTGAAATATTTCAAGATGAAGATTGAAGACTGATAAAGATAGTAGATCAGAGACTCGACACTGCAACTCCATCAACATTCGAGGGGGAGTTTGTTGGTGCATTACGTCTGTTGATTACGTCTTGTATCGAGTCTAGAAGTGAGATAGTTTAGTCATGGCACAAAACCCTAGAAAGTGTGTTATTCAGGGTTTCGCTTATATGGTTTAAATAGGTTTCGCTTATGTGTCAGTCTTATGTAAGGTTTCGCTCATGTGACAATGGGTTTCGCTTATATGTCATGGACATATAAGCGAAATCAGACATCTATATATATGTACATCAGAGCGAAATCAGATAGAAGAGAGTGTGTTGTCTACCGGTGAGCCACGAAGTGCTGCCGAAGTGCTGTCAGAGTCTGTAATAGTAACATTGATCAATACAACAGCAGTTTATAGTGTATGTGACTGAAATTGCACCAAATCTTTAGTTTCCGCCTCTAGATTTGGATACGAAGTCTTCTGAACGTCTCAAACAGGACAGAACACGATCATTCTTGAACAGCAGATTGTTGATTTGGACGATGATATATAGCTTGTCTGTAGTAATCATTCTTGAATGGATTCTGATGATTCTGTATCTCACGATTAGGGCACTCGCGCTTGAAATGTCCTCTTTCTTTGCACTTAAAACAAGTCACTTTTGACTTGTCGAACCCTAATTTGTGATCTGGACCTGACAAACTACTTCTCCCGGTGATTTCCATAAAGCGTTGTGCTCGTCTAACCAAACTAGCCATGCACCACTTTATATCTATTAACTCTAACTCTTCCGGGTCGATCTGATCGTAGTCCTCTTTGATCATATCAGGATTACCAATTTTACCCACAACCAAACCTTCATAGGCTTCCAAAACTGATGCCAATAATGCAATGTGTTGCTTTACTGCATTCTCGGTGATTTCATTTCCGTTTTTGATATTTACTGCAATGTTACAATGCACACCGGACACAAAAGTCTGTTGATTCGAACTAGAAGAACTTTGAGGTGAATTCTGCTCATTTACTTTGACATTCGGCTCATAATTTGCAAATGGAGTCGATTGACTTGACTGATAAGCATTTGGAGCACCCGATGAAGTGTTGTCTGCACTGAATCCGGTTTGAATCTTCGGACTTTGAACATTTGTTGCTGCTGAACTATTCTTGTAATATAATGACATATCTTGTGGTATATTTGATGAGTTTATCTTTTTAATTTTTACCAACTCCAATTCATGCGCCTCGATTTTCTCAATAAACTCACTCAAACTGTAATTCACAAAATCTCCAGTATTTTTCAACATCATCAAGTAAGTTCCCCATTCCTCATAGGGAAGTGCATCACAAAGCTTGTCTATCCATTCTTCATGTGACTTATCGATATCCAGCCTTCTCATTTCTTTCACCAAGTGACAATATCTCTCGATAAGCTGCTTTGTCGATTCACCTTTGATTCCTGTGAATATATCAAATTCCTTCTTTATCAGTGCAGTCTTGCTCTTGATCATCGAAGCACTACCTTTGAATTTCTTTTCCAAAGCTTGCCATATCGACTGTGCACTATCTTTGCGTTGTAGAAGAACTAGAATATCCTCTTTTATCGCTTGCTGCAAAATACTAACCATCTTCTTTTCTGCTTTAAACTCAATCTGTTCTGCTTCAGTAAAACTTGTAATTTTTTTCACAACATCCATTCCATCCCTCGGAAGAACATACTCTCTCTCAATTTTCATCCAGCATTCTAAATGGTTGGCCTGTACCCAGTTTTTGAATCTTCCGGACCATCCTGAATATTCATCTAAACTCATCAACTTGGGAGGTTTCTGCATCGTTCCCAGTTCGTTCTCCAAAGTTACATTCTGTATAACACTGCTTGAAGATTGTCCTGCTACGAAACCACTACCCGCAAACAGATTGTAGAAATCTTGGTTTTCCATTTTAGTGACAAAACTTGTGAAAATGTTTAACTTTTTAGAAAACAGATTGGTTTTGTGAAAAACTTTCAACACTGACTGAGTTTCTAACACACGTACACGTACACAATGGACTTATCGCTCAAACTTTGAAATTTTTCAAATACCTTGATACTGGAGCGAAATCACTTGCATCAGTGACACAAGAGCGAAATCAGGTTTTGACCTTAAGAGCGAAACCTATGTGACCACAAAAGCGATACCCTAGATTGCCATATAAGCGAAATCTGATTTTACCACAAAAGCGAAACCATGGTTTTGTCACAAGAGCGAAATCACTAATTGATCACAAAAGCGAAATCACTAAATGACACTTGAGCGAAATCTCTCTGTGATATGCCACAAAAGCGAAACCTGGTTTCGAGCTGTTTTAGGTCATTTTTAGGTTGATTTTAAGTCTGATTTTTTCAAGGGTTTGTTAACTACTAGTTTTACACCTTATATTGAAAAATCAGTCCATTTTGTCCGTGGCAAGATCCTGAAACTCAAAAAGTGTATGAAAATTGATTCGATTCTTGGTAACTAGCTTACAACTGGCTCTGATACCAATTGTAGGACCGATATTGTCAGTCTAATGAGACAATTGAAGCTAGAACCTACACATTATGTGGCGGAAACACATAATATGCATGAAATGAATCAGAAATGGAGTAGAAACAGAGTAGATACACTTTTAAACACTTTTCTCATTCAATATTCAGAAAATACAAGGTCAGCAGTTCGGCACCTATGACATGAATACTACTGAATGAGAACATACACAAGGAGTATTTATAGACCATGGGGTTTCGCTCATAAGGTCTGACACATAAGCGAAATCTCATACAACTGATTTCGCTTATGTGTCACCATGACATAAAAGCGAAACCTCTTGAAACTTTACAAACCAAATATCAATCTAACCCCTGTAATTACATATTTAAGCACATTTAAACCCCTATACTTCACATACTTGACATAAACAGACCCTAGACTTATCTAACAAGACTAAGACGCAGGCTTTAGACATACTGCACCAACAGGGCACCTAGAGTGAATGATTTATATGTGTTAGATATGTCTGTAGCAACTACAACTACTGGTCAAGCACATTGTTTCGTGTCTAGAGCAACTGAGAAAGAATCAAGATTGTGGCACCGAAAAATGGGGCATATTCATCTTAGAAAAATGAATCATTTGGTGCACAATGATTTGGTATTGGGTGTTAATATCAAAGGTTTTCATCTGGAAGGGGAGTGCATTAGCTGCATCAAAGGCAAGCAGAAGAAAAAGTTACACCCTACAAAGCAAGTCAATTCAGTTTCGAGACCTCTGGAGAGACTTCACATTGATTTATTTGGTCCTGTGAATGTTAAAAGTCTTACAGGAGATTACTATTGTTTGGTCGTTACTGATGATTATTCCAGATTTTCATGGGTTTCTTTCTTGAAGACGAAAGATGAAACATTTGACAGTTTGATGGGTCTGTTCAGGAAGATTGAGAATTTGTACCAAAGGCGTATCAAAAGAATTCGAAGTGATAATGGTACTGAATTCAAGAACAGCAAGATGGAAGAATTTTGTGATGAAAGAGGTATTTTGCATGAGTTTAGTGCTCCATACACTCCGCAGCAGAATGGAGTCGCAGAACGCAAAAACCGGACACTAATCGAGACGGCTAGAACTATGCTCGCAGATTCAAAGTTACCGATTAATTTTTGGGCTGAAGCTGTTTCCGCCGCATGCTATACGCTTAACAGGGTTCTTACTGTCAAGAAGTTCAACAAAACATGCTTTGAGCTAATCAATAATCGTAAACCGAATTTGAAGTATCTAGAACCGTTCGGGTCACCTTGTACGGTTATAGAACCTTTTGGGAAGTTTGGTCCGAAGTGCATTGAGGGTATATTTGTTGGTTATTCAAATCCATTGCGACGTGTCTTCGTTCCAAGTGAAAAGCGGATTATTGAAGCTGCAAATGTTGAATGTCAAGGTTATACTATGCCGCCGCAGAATCCTGGTGATTCATGGCGTTATCATTATGACAAACTTTGGGATTCGTTTGACATGAGAGAAGAATCAGAGGATGATGAAGATTTCTTTGATGAGTTGGATATTTTGCGTGAATATGAGTCGCAGTTAAGGTTCCCAGCTGAGTATTCAAGAAGACCACGGGAAACTTCAAATGATGATGAAGCAGGTCCAAGTAATGCTGGTGAACATGATGATGTCCAACAGAATGTAGTTGCTCAGGATAATCAGTCGGTTCAGAATGATAATCTAGAAGCTGAAAACATGCCAGTATTTGATCATGGTGATTCAGATTCTGAGGGGGAGCAAATTCAGATTTCAAGTCAAACAAACCAAGTTGGTGAACAAGATGCAGAGCAGAATGTTACTAATCTGGAGGGAAATGTAGAGGTTCCAAGTGAAGTGATGCTGCGAACTTTTTCATATCATCCAGAGGAGTTGATCATAGGAGATTTGCAGAAAGGCGTTCGCACTCGAAATCAGATTGATAAAGGGCTTACATGTTTTTATACAAAAGTTGCTCCTTTGCAAACTGAATTCTCATTAAGTTATTTTATCTCGCAGGTTGAACCAAGAACTTACAAAGAGGCGCTTACTGAAGACTCTTGGGTCAATGCTATGCTGGAGGAACTTAGTCAATTTGAGAAATTGGGAGTGTGGAAGTTAGTTGATTTGCCGGATGGTCATAGGAAAATTAACACTAAGTGGGTGTTTAAGTGTAAGAGAGACGATAGAGGAGTTGTCGTAAGGAACAAAGCTCGACTCGTTGTTCAGGGATTTAGTCAACAGGAGGGAATTGATTTTACTGAAGTCTATGCTCCTGTAGCACGACTAGAGGCAATCAGAATTTTCCTAGCATTTGCGTCTTGGAAGAACTTCAAAGTTTATCAGTTGGATGTTAAATCGGCGTTTCTTTATGGGAAGGTTAAAGAGGAGGTTTATGTCGGTCAGCCGCCGGGCTTTACCGATCCAATCCACAAAAACAAGGTCTACTTATTGGACAAAGCGCTGTATGGTTTGCACCAGGCCCCGAGAGCTTGGTACGAGACTTTGTCTCAACACCTACTATCCAACAAGTTCATTCGTGGAAAAGTGGATGCCACTCTCTTCACTAAGGAGGTCGATGGTCATCTTCTGATAGTTCAGATTTATGTGGACGATATAATCTTTGGGTCAACGAATGAAAATCTATGCAAAGATTTTGAATCAGTGATGAAGCAGAAGTTTGAAATGTCATCAATGGGGGAGATGAAATTCTTTCTGGGATTACAAGTTGAACAACTTCTTGAGGGAATTTTCATTCATCAGTCAAAGTACGTTCATGATATTCTAGAGAAATTTGGGATGTCAAGTTCTACTCCAGCTGCTACCCCACTTGCAACAAATCATGGGATTCACCCAGATCTCACCGGAGACAGGGCTGATGAAACTTTTTATCGATCCATGATAGGTTCTTTAATGTACCTAACTGCTTCACGTCTTGATATCATGTATCCAACGTGCCTCGCAGCAAGATTTCAGTCTAACCCAAGAGCATCGCACATGATTATTGTGAAGAGGATATTGCGCTACCTGAAAGGAACTCCTTCATTGGGGTTGTGGTATCCTAGAAAAGGCGATTTTACGCTCGAAGGGTATTCCGATTCGGATTTCGGATGCTGCAAAGTTAATTCAAAATCAACAACTGCAGGATGCCAGTTCTTTGGTCCTAGATTGGTTACCTGGCAGTGTAAGAAACAAACGTCTGTGGCGTTATCTACATGTGAAGCGGAGTATGTTTCTGCTAGCAGTTGCTGCTCTCAGATCTTGTGGATACAGCAACAGATGCGCGACTATGGTTTGCAGTTTCTTAACACACCTCTTTTTGTTGATAATGAGGCCGCTATAAATATAACTAAAAATCCAGTACATCACGCTAAAACTAAACACATAGAAATTCGTCATCACTTTATTCGTGATTGCTTTGAGAAAAAGTTGATACGAATTGAGAAAATCCACACTGACGAACAGAAAGCTGATTTACATACCAAAGCTTTTGATAAAAATCGGTTTAAATATTTGTTAAAACTGAATGGTATGAAGCTTCTGTCGGTGTCGGATGGCATACTTGGCGTTGATGAGAGTACTGTTGCGGATGAAGACGAGAAACAATCTGCAACGGTTTGTCGATTTTTTACTTGTTTTGGTATTTAGGGGGAGTAGATTGTTTGTACATAGTTTTTTTTCAGAAAATACAAAAACAGTAAAAAAAAAATGCAAAAATACAAAAACATGATAAAATGAAAAAGAGCTTGTGTATATAGGGAAAATGATAGTACATCAGCTAGACGATCACAGTATGCTAAAGATTTGAAAAGTATAAAAGAGGTAAACAATCTTACTGATGATGTGTCGATAGGTTTTCATACATTTAGTAGATTTATTCGGGATATAAACCTAAAATTCAAACTTGTGAATTCGTGGGGAACACTACTTGGATATATAGGTAACCCCTGAAATCTCGTTTGAAAGGTCTCTTAATCTGATATACTAGGTCTTTATACTCTATGATGTCTGGGGTATTATTCCGGGACTTCTGCTGAACGGTGGTTCTGACCTAGTCCCTGGCTAATACTTGCTTCAATGCTTGAAACATAGCATTAAACCCTCAGCATGCTGAAACAATAAAATTGATATATGCTGCTGTTGTAAGCAAAAAGATCCTCTAAAGGGGACACACCGAAAAGTCGAAGCTGATATCTCTCTGCGTATACGGAAGTATCGACCTGAGATCCCTCGGCCCTCGCATACCTAAATTATATACAGATATCATTGTAGTATTCTCACCTGTAAGACTGATTATTGAGATTCTGGATACGGGAGTATATTCAAGAGGTGGGACACATGAATGAGCTAAGTTCTTAATTCATCTAAATCGTATCCTGAGTAAATTGAAATTTGTGTGAGAATTTAAGATGGATCAGTATATCGACAATCGAGGTAAATTGTTTAAGTCTGAGTATGTAATGTAGCTTAACGGTACTTGTGATTTGTCTGAAAAGCTGATATGATTCCCTGACACGTTCGCCAAAAATATGTTTGTAAATAGTTTACTTTGTTTATTTTCTGCAATTTAAGTTTTCTGTATTTCATTTCTTAGTTTAGAACACTTTGATAAAATCCAAAAAGATTTTATTTCTGCTTTATTTTCCGACAAACCAAAGTGGAGAGTTGATTGTTGGATTCTCAGATGTTTGAAGCAGATGCAGGAGATTCTGGACTGAAGAATGAGGAGAGCTTACTTTAAAGAAGTTTGAATTGTTTGAAATGACAAAAACAAGTTCATTAAATTGATACTTGTTATTTTCAGAAAATGTTTGAAATTGTTGTTTTCAAAATCAGTGTGAGTCGTCAAAAGATCAACCAAGGTCATTAATTTGGACTTGGTAGATTAATTGAGTAATCAGGGTCATTAACTTGGACCTGAATACTTGAGTGGATTATTAAAGCTGATTAATTTTGTGTTTTATTGTTGAAAAGATAGAATGGTTATGTTTGTTGGTTAAGTAACAGGATTGGACTTCATAATTCCCAACGGAAGCTAATTGTCTAAGATTGAACCAGATTTCTTAGATTCTAGCATATCGAGAGGGGGAGTCTGTGAAAGGGGAAGTCTGGATCAACAGTCAAAGGGAAGATTGAAGTTTAAAGTTTAAAGATTAAAGATAAAGATTGATGAGAGTTTTTACAATGTTTGAAGATTGTTAAAGACAAAGACTTGAAGCCAAAGACTTCATCAACATCCAAGGGGGAGTCTGTTGGTGCACTAAATGTCTGTTGATTATGTCATTATCAAGTCTTGTGTCTAGGATTGTTTGAATGATCACACAATAGGGTTTAAGTTAGGGTTTTTATGTGTTAAACACAAGATTTCGCTTGAGTGGGTTTGTATATGCTTGAAGCGAAATCAACAACACATGATTTCGCTTCAACAAGTCTCAAGCGAAATCATGTTCTCTATAAATAGGAGGTTAGATCATTTGAAGCGTAGTCAGTTAGTCAGTGTATGTGAGTCGAGGTGCTGCTGAACTTTTGTCAGAAAATCATTGTAAAGACTCAGAAGGCATTAATAGAAAGAAAATTAAGAGGAACAAAGCTGTTATGACTTTGTATACATTGATTCCGCCTTTGTATTCAGAGATGAACACCTTAACTGACTTTTAGAGGTCGTACAACGGTCCAACAAACAACAATGCTCCATGCAATTTCAAGAATTTTAACTCGGCTAAACCGCTCAAGTTTAGTGGTTCTGAGGGAGCAACTGGGCTTCTTCAATGGTTCGAGAGCATTGAGAATACTTTCCGTCACGTTCAGTGTCCTGAAAATCGCAAGGTCGAGTTTTCTTCGAGTGTGTTTCAGAAGAGGGCTCTAACATGGTGGAACGGGATTATGAGAGACCGCGGTGCTGAGGTTGCATTAGCACAGACTTGGGCCGAGCTTAGGGCTCTTATGATGAAGGAATTCTGTCCTCGTCATGAGCTAAGGGCTCTAGAAAGGGAATTTGATGATTTGAAGCAAGACAGTGGGGAACATCGAGCCTACACTGACCGCTATGAGGAATTGAGCTTGTTATGCCCTACTATGGTTACGCCTCTGGTTAAGGCGATTGAGAAATACATTGATGGTCTTCCTGACGTAATTCAGGATATCGTTACTGGCAGCAACCCTACTACTGTCAGACAAGCCATTGAATTGTCTGCCACTCTAACTGAATCCCATATCAGGAAGCATAAGCTGTTTCGGAAGGGCGACCCAAGACCATCTGACAAGACTGCTCAAGCGGAGCCAAAGGAAAAACAGGATGAGGTATCCAAGAAGAAGAAGCGCAAAGAGTCTCAAAACTACGCTGTAACTGCTCAAGACAAACAGGCTGCACCAAACCAGCCAGCACAACCTCGCAAAAGGCAAAACTATGTTGGTACTGCACCTTTATGCAACAAGTGCAACCGTCATCATCTGGAGCAAGAGCAGTGTCACAAATGTACCTACTGTGGGCGGTTGGGACATTTGATCAATGTTTGTCGTTATGCAAATCAAGCTGCTACAAACCCTGCTGCTGTTCAAGCACGGTTCCCTCTGGGGTCATGTTATAACTGTGGTGACCTTACCCACTACAGGAACAATTGCCCAAGACTTGTTAACGCACCTCCAGCGCGAGGACGAGCATTTAACATCAATGAGGCAAACAGAAACATTGATGCAGGAGTGAACAATTAGTGTTTTGTAATTCCTTGGTTGTTATCTTTTGACACTTCAAGACAATTCGGTTGTTACATAAATAAAGATTTGTTGTTTTTTTTTATTTCTGTAAAAGTTATGCGTTTATGTGAATGTATGATGCAACCTTATGATGTCAACCCAAAGACAAACTACTCGTAATGGTTCTGTCATTTTATAATCACTCGTGATCTCCCTAAGAACCTTTAACACTCGTTTCTTTTAAGAAACAAAGCCAAACTCTTATTGAAAATCCTTCTATCTTTATAGATGGATCCTTGAAAATGCTTAAAGTGCCAAATGAAATCCATGGATTGGATTCCTGATGTGCTTTAAATATCCATACCTAAAGATAACAAATTAAAGAATCAAGTTAACTAATTTTGTGCTTATGTGTTTTCTTACATGTTTTGTGGTTGTATGTGATCCATCCAAATCCTCGTAAAAATCTTTCATATCTCATATGAGGGATTCATAGTAGGATATCCAAAGTTACTATCTTAAATCCTTAATGGACTTCTACGTTGTAGTCAAGTCCCTTGGGTTTTAAAGTTCTATTCTATAATTGGACCCCTTGGGTGGTCTAGTTAAACAGATTGATTTTGAAAATCTGATTAGAAATATCATGTGATGATATAATTAAAAAGATCCCTTAAGTGGTCTATTTAAGGAGATCGTACGACGATCTAGTTAAGAAGATCATGTGTTGATCTAGTTAAAAAGATTGTTCGTTGATCTAGTTGAAAAGATCCTTTGGTGGTCTAGTCAGGTCGCTTCATGTTTACTCAGTTAATTCTTTTTCTCTACGCATTATGAAATGAACTGTGCAGACTGTGCAAGGAATTACGTAATTATGGAGGCCTACATAATTATAGAATTCAGTGCACAGAAACCACAGGAAGCTTTGTCATGTGTTAAGACCTATAGTGACAAGAATAATGATACGGGAGAAGTCTTGGACCTCGACCAATGTCATTTATTCTCACACTCCCCAATTCTGATCTCAATCACACACCAAGTTTCCTATGATAAGTCTTCATAAGAAACGTTCTTCTGTCCGTAGTTCAAAATTCCATGTTTTACTATTACAAGGAATTCACTTTGAGGGTTAACAAATTCGCTAAGAGTCCTAAAATGGCCCAGAGTTTTACTTAAGGGTTCAATGGATCTATTTGAAGGCGAAACCGTCACAGCTGTCTTCACAAGTTTCCTCTAGAATTAAATTTCGGGACGAAATTTCCTAAAGTAGGGGAGACTGTGACACCTGTGTCACTCCAACCATCAAAAAAATGCCAAACCAATGAAATATTGTATTTCATACTTGGGATTTGTAAAAATATGTGTATCGTTTGCACATATCAACTCTTGTTCGATTTTAAGCTTTAAATCGCTTTCTAGAGGGTTATACGCGCTATGATGCGTAAATATAACCAGTTTAATCCAACGAACACTCCGGAATAGTGAAATAGGCTTAACATACCTTAAATAACCTTTACATAACTTAGAAATAAGTTTTGAAGGCTTTGGTAAGGCAAAAACAAGTTAATTCGCTTACAGGGACTAAACTTGACAAACTGCGAAAGTATGCCAATTTGAACTGTAATGAACATTCCGGAACATGACCATAAGTTAAATATACCATAAATATCCTTCACATAGCTTAGAAATAGGCTTTGAGGTGTTCGGTATGCTAAAATAAACTTTTGGGTCATTCAGGGACTAAAAGCGTCAAAAAGTGCACAAGTTTGCATTTTCGCGCATAACTTACGTTCTGAATACATCCGGACATCCAAAAATTTATGTAAGCACTATAATATTTTATTTTAGTGTTTGGCATAAGAAAAATCCATTCGTCGCGTAATTTGGATCGTTTTTCGCGCTTATGCGCATTCCGTCGTAATTAAGCGAACATCGCGATTGTATGGCCAAACGAACCGACATCCGAGATATTTTTGAGCATGTTTTGAGTTCCCTATACTTTAACTTCATTTTAGAGCCTTGAAATGAGGTTAACGGGGTTCAAACGCATCGAAAATAGCTTAAACGGGCTGCAGGGACCATTTCAGCCATTTTTGAAACTTTTCTGAATCTGGTGCATGGTGGCGTAGCGCGAGCACTAAGGCCTCTACCAGTGGCGCTACGCGACTGCCTAAGCTGGACAGAAACTTGCAGAAACATCGAATCTGGTCCGTTCCACTTTCGCACACGGTTTTGGGCAATACCATGGGCTCAAATGGTTTTCTAAAACCAGGGTTTTGAGGTGGAGGGTTGAGATTGAAGCACGGTTAACGAGGAACGATCTTAACGGCTCTACAAATCCTATAAATACCCCCCCCCATTCCATTGCAAAACCCACTAGAATCCTGATTTGAGAAGCTCTAAGTTGGAACCTTTGTTTCATACCTGAGCTACTTGAATCAAGATTAGCATTCGGGGACCCTTCGTAAGTATTCCTTCGTTCTTTTATTGCTTTTCGAGTCCGAAAGTCAAACTTTGTTTGACTTTCTGCATTGACCTGTTTATGGTCAATGCGAAGTTCGTTTGAACTTCGCAACGTGATTGTAATCACGATGGTTATAGTCCCCTGTGACTATGCCTACTGATTACCACGTTGTCTAGGGTCGTAAGGGTAAGCGATCTAATAAATCGCTTATACCTTCGAACCCGACCCATTTGGTCGATCATTAGGATCCGACCAAATACATTAGGTGACCATAGCATATAGGGAATAACCTTCCGAGGTTATACCCTATGGTCACATCGTTTGAGTAGTTGTATGATAGGTAGTTTATGTGCCTTAGGTAAATTACCAGAATACCCTTTTCATGTATAATTGGTAATTAAGCATATGTAACCTAAACTTTTGTCACATAACTGATTATGTAACATGTTTAGGCATATAACACTTGTCATAGGGCTAGTTATACGTCTCGGGTGCGCTTTTGCGCGCACGACGCGTTAAAGTAGCATAAGCTACCTTAATGGGTCGCGATGGGTCGAAAGCACTTAGGTTACATTCCGATTTATTATGTAGGCTTTGTTAAACCATATTACATGAGTTCCCATACTCATTTGGTTTATAAGCCCTCATTCTATCCGATCCTCCGATTTAGGACCGGTTAATTAACATAGTTACCTACATTAGGTGCCGTTTGATTCCGTGATCTCTAGCATTGCTTGGTGGTTATCTTAGGAATTCTGAGCAATCTCAAGTGAGTACATAGTTCCCCTCTTTTACCGTTTTCAAACTGTTTTGGGGTGAAGCATGTGTACCTATCTGTTATTTTCATGATTTCAAAGTATAATTGATTATACATGTTATTACTTATCATTTGACAAACTAAATGACTATCTATGGTTTAAACATTGATTTCTCAAAGAACATAAAATAAATTGTTGAATTGTACTTATTTTATGTTCACCAGACCGGTTGTTAGTATGATATAGCGCTATAGGATTTGACACCCCATTCCTGTTGTCATGGAATGTCTGAAACCAATTTGTTTCTCCATCCAAATAGGGATTTCCTTTGTGGTATCCCTATAGTCTCAAAGGTGTATTTTGATGCACTAGGTCTGAATGAATTCTTAAATCACACTTTTAAAGTATAGTTTGATATACTCTCATGTGTGGTATTGTACAAAACCAACATATATTTTGTTAATCATCCAAAGCATATTTTGATATGTTATTTACAAAACCAAAACATAGTTTAATATGTTATTTATCACATCCAAAGCATATTTTGATATATTATTTATGAAACCAAAACATAGTTTAATATGTTACTTATAAATCCAAAGTATACAATGCTACTATAAGGTTATTCGTTTAACCTTACGTTATTTTACAGAGCATAACTTTTGTTTACACATTACATGGTTTACATTTAGCTTGGGTTATACAATAATATTGGACTATTGGTTTAAACATGAACATTCTATATTGGTGGTTTGGTTTGAGTAAGTAACTTGAGTAACGAGGCGTATGTAATATGATACAAGCATGGTGGATACGCCGCTGGTACTTCCTATATATAAGTGTTTATATGGTATTACATATCGTAGCGATATTTGAATCATTCAATTTGGACTTATACATTTTACACAAGTAACACGATTCTCTTACAAGACTTTGGTTTACAAATAATTTACTTTGTACAACTCATTTTACTTGGTTTTACATTTAACCATACATTATTCTCTTATTTATACATATCATCTGAACTTATTGTTTTTCAAGCGATTTACAAAACAAATCAATCTACAAGGATCATGACTGACTTTTGTTAAACAACATTTTCTAAACTTATAAGTCATGAATCCTATATTCACAAAACCTATGTATCTCACAGGCATTTTTATGCTGACGTACCTATTTTTACACATGTTTCAGGTACTGCTTTGTGAGGATTGATGATATATGCTACACTTAGGATGGACTCGTGCCTTAGCAACATTAAAACTTGGAAGATCATAGTTGTACTTATTTGATTGTATTAAAACAATGAGTTCATTAATTCAATAAAACAGAATTTATTTATTCCATGGTTATGAAACAATGATTCTGTTACAACACTCCCCGACGTTTCCGCCACGTCTTGTTGCTTTACATGGTCGGGGTGTGACATAACCTGTCTCGCCATAGGTGTAGCAAGTACCAGGAGGAAAATGAGCATGTGCTGGATCTGCTTGAAATTGAACGGGGTTCTGAAAAACTTGGTTTAGCACAGTGACTGAACGACAGTCTCGTGCCAAATGACCAATGAGTCCACAGTTGAAACATCTTCGGCATTTGACACTGGTATGGTGGTGGAGGTTACATTAATTGCACAAAGGAGCAGCTCCCAAGTACGGCTTCTTGGCTGGTGGTGCTGCCACCTGGCTAGGTTCTGCTTGATTTGGTGCAACAGCTACGGGATCCTTTGGATCATTATGCTTCTTTGACTTTTTCGAAGGCTCGGCTTCTGCTTCTTTCGATGCTTCTTGGGTGGCTTCATTATTGAGATGAGACATGGCGATACCTAAATCCACAGTCTTCAGGATTACTTCGCCTATTCACTGGGCAAATTTGGCAGTTTGCTCGGACATTTGAGTGCCGTTGCGATGAAGAGACATTCTAGAGGAAAAGAAAGACATAGGAGAAAACAAGTGAAATGTTATCAGATAATTAAAACAGAATGACAACGCATAGAAATTACGATCATTTGTTTGTTACCTAAGGCAAACAAATGAGATGGTGATTAATCAAAGTAAACGGGTCATATTAATGTATCACTAAAGACATGCTCGCCTATAAGTGAACACTCACCCCAAGAGTTCCCAGGTAATAGTGACTGGTCCGATACTGCGGATTTGTACGAACACTCTAGCCTTAGACAGAAAACTCAGGGTACAGGCATTCACCCTTCCAGTTTGCACGTGTTCACATTATAAGACCCAAACTTTGACGAGATTTTGAAAACTTAGAGGGTTCAAAACCTAGTAACCAATCATCCTAGAACAAATGATTGGTTTTCGAAGCGGATTCAAAATTCGAGTTCTTGTTGTGGTTGTGGCCTAAGGATAGGTGACGGTATTGTTTTATGACTAAACGCAAGTAAACTCGCGTTAGGGTCCTAGGAAGGTTATAGACTAGGTCAAAGCATTACTAATAACCTAATTCCCTATAACCATGAGCTCTCATACCAACTTTTCTGTCACACCCCGACCGCATAAAACAACAAATCGCGGCGGAATCGTCGGGGAGTGTTGTAACAGAATCATTGTTTCAAAACACACGGAAATTTGAAGTTTTGTTTTATTAAACATTAAATATTTACATCGTCTGGAAATCTAAATAAACAATTTAAACATGGTCTATCATTGTTATTAAGTCACTAACGCCTCGTCCAGTCCTATGTGAGCGTGCATCCTAGCAATCAACATTATTCAACAACACCTGAAACATATGTGAAAACAAAGTCAGCAAAGAAATGCTGGCGAGTACATAGGTTTTTGAGAGTGTCGGATTCATGGCTAGTTTACATGTTGCAATACTTAATTAAAAACCTTGTTTTGAAAAGTATAGTATTGCGACATAATTAACCAACTCAAATCAAGTTGGTTATAATTTATAAAATCTCGTAGCCATGATTCTTAACCCAAAACATTTATTTAATTAAATCAAATTGTAAAACATCTCGTAAAAACTTGTTAATAAATCTCGTTAATAAAATTCGTTAATAAAAATCGTATGGTTTATATCAATTCGAAAACCTCGTTTGTGTGACATCGTTTCAAAATCGTTTACCCAAGTGAACTAAATAACTCCACGGTATGTAATACGATGAAAACACTTATATATAGGAAGTACCAGCGGCGTATCCACCATGCTTTCATCACATTACACCCGTCCCGTTATCTAAACACTAACCAAAAACCAATCGTTTACCCAAATCGTTTAATTCGTTAAAAATTGCTTTAGTCGTTTAAATCATTCTCGTTTTAAATTATGAAAACTACTTTTGATTGTCTCACTAATAACATCCAAACCTTCGCAACTCGCCTATCGCTTCTCGCATTAATAAACCACCAAAGGGTAAATTAACAATCACAGATTCAGTCGTTACCCACCTAACCCACACCTAACCATGGGTGCAGTCTGATAACGGGATTTGTCAGATCCTATGGTACCATAACCTAATACTGGTCGGTTCGGCCAAAACTAATGAATGTTATTCGTTATGTAAATACAACCAACAAGTTTGTTTACTTTATCGAAATCGTTATTAATTTTGTATAAACCATATCATTTATTTTTGAAACCATCGTTAAAACCTCGAAAACATTTAGCACATATGAATCACCCCAAAAAAATTGAAAGCAGTAAAATAGGGGAACTATGTACTCACCTGAGAATGCTTAGAAGTCTTGAACAACAACGAAGCAAAGCTAGAGGGAGCACGGAATCAATCGGCAACCTAATAACTATATAATTAAACCGGACCTAAGTCGGAAGATCGGATAGGATGAGGTTTTGTAAACCAAGTGAGTATTGGAACTCATACGACATGGTTTAACAAAGCCTACATTCTAAATCGAAACCTAACCTAAGTGCTTTCGTCCCATTGCAACCCATTAAGGTAGCTTACGCTACTTTAACGTGTCGTTCGCACAAAGCGCGTTCGAGATGTCTAACTAGTTCTATGACAAGTATTATATGCCTAAACATGTTGCATAATCAATTAAGTGACAAAAGTTTGTGTTACATATGCTTAATTACCAATTATGCATGAAAAGGGCATTTTGGTCATTTACCTAAGGCATATAAACTACCTATCATACAACTAATTAAACCTAAGTGACCGTAAGGTATAACCTCGGAAGGTTATTCCCTATACAACTATGGTCACTAAACATGTTTGGTCGGATCCTAATGATTGACCAAACGGGTCGTGTTCGAAAGTCTAAGCGGGTGTTTAGTCCGCCTGACGTACGACTCTACACAAGCACTAATCTAAAAAGTGACGAGCTAAACATGCTAAACCATGTTTAGTTAAGTTAGAAATCAGGTTTGGTATCAAAACAAACGGTTTTGATACCCAAAAGTAGTTTGGTTACAAAATACGCGAGAATGCGCATTTTGGCCGAAACTACGACTCGTCACTGAGCCTAGATAACGTGGTAATCAGTAGGTATAGTCACTAGGGACTATAACCATCGTGATTACGCTCACGTTATGAAGTTCGAACGAACTTCGCATTGACCATAAACTGGTCAATGCAGAAAGTCAAACGCAGTTTGACTTTTAAGCTAAAAACGCATAAAAAGAACGAAGGAATACTTACAAAGGGTCCCCGCAAGCAAATCTTGATCCAAGTAGCTCAGGTATGAAGTAAAGGCCTCAACTTAGAGCATCTTAGATCAGATTTGAGTGAGAATGAAGTGAAGTAGGGGTAGTTATTTATAGGAAAACTAGAAGCGTTAGGATCGTTTATCGGGAAACGAGCTTCGATCTAGACCCTCCACTTGGGCCCATTGTTTTCTAATACCATTAGAGCCCCTAGTATGAGCCCAATGCATTGCAAAAACCATTTGCAAGTGGAAAACACATGTGTAACAGCTGGAAACAGCAAGAAAAATCAATCTGTGCAGATCTGGTGCATCTACGCGGTCCGCGTAAGAGACAGGCTCGGCCTACGCGGCCCGCCTGGTCTCTGCAGATCAGCAATAGCTTTCCATATTTGAAGTTTCAGTCCCTGTTAGTGTTTTGAGCTCATTTTGACCCAGTTAACGCCCGTCAAGCCAACTTTAAGGCCCTAAAATGATGCCTAAACATTGTGGACATGAAACATGCTCAAAAACATGCCGGATGTCGGTTCGTTTGGTCGTACGATCCCGTTATTCGCTTAATTACGACGGAAGTCGTAACGAACGCAAAAACGATCCAAATTAAGCGACGAATAGATTTTTATTATGCCAAACACTAAAATAAAATATTTTAATGCTTACATAAATTTTTGGATGTCCGGGTATATTCAGAACGTAAGATATGCGCGAAAATGCAAACTTATGCACTTTTTGACGCTTTTAGTCCCTATTGATCAATAAAGTTTATTTTAGCATACCGAACCCCTCAAAGCCTATTTCTAAGCTATGTAAAGAATATTTAGGGTATGTTTGACTTATGATCAAGTTCCGGAATGTTTGTTACTATACAAATCGGTATAGTTTCACAGTTTGACACAAATAGCCCCTGCGATCGAACAAACTTGATTTCAACACACCAAACCCTCCAAAGCTTATTTCTAAGTCATGTGGAGGTTATTTAAGGTATGTTAAGCCTATGTCACTGTTCCGGTGTGTTTGTTGCATTAAACTGGTTATGTTTACGCATCAGTGCGCGTATAACCTTCCAGAAAGCGATTTAGAGCTCGAAATCGAACGAGAATTGATATGTGCAAATGATACACATATTTATACAAATCCCAAGTATGAAATACAATATTTCGTTGATTTGGTATTTGTTTGATGGCCGTGGAGGCACAGATGTCACAATCAAACTCTTTCTTTTCAGAAAAGAATTGATTTGAAATTTCAACTTTTCCAATTTTTTGTTTAAAATTTTCAGTCTGCAATGGTGAAAAATTTGCATCATCCAATGGCGGAACTGAATTTTCACCTGTTATCTCAACTTGTGGCTCCTCTGGCTTTGACGAGTCAGATTCATCCCCAGAACTAACGTCTAAATTCTTAACAACCCACTTTTGGTTGTTAAGCTTCACTTTTCTTCTGTAAAAACTCTTTGAACATTCACCAACCTCAAATTTTGAATTTTTGAAAACTTTAAATTGTTTGGTTGGTGGTTGATTATCAACCATCTTTTCTTTTAGTTTTTCAGAGACCCCCTGTTTTGTTTGGATTGCCTTTGGACAATTCCTAGCAATATGACCAACTGTTTTGCATTGAAAACAGGTTCTTGTCTCCTTCTTCTTCTGAGCAACTTCCTTCTTCATTCCTTCTTGCTTTTTAGCAAGGAATTCTTTGTTTGTCTGTTTCCTGAACAAATGCTCTTTTTCTTCTTCTGATGATGTCCCTGAAACAAATGCAGTTTTTGGTTTATAAATTTTCTCATTTTTATGATTTTTCGGTGGAATAAAACCTAGACCTTTCTTTTTGAAATTACCGTTATGGTTTGGTTTCTTTTGAAAATCCGAACCAGAACTGTAACCCTTTTTCTTGTTTAACCTTTGTTTAACTCTTGAAGTGTACTGTTTAGGTTTTTCAAAAAGATTTACATCTTTTATTTCAGAAATATTAATTTCTGTTAATTTGAAAACCTTTTTGATCATTTCAGTTTTAACACATCTTATTGGAAATTCTTCATCATAATATAATTTTTCAGAATCATTCAAAGTATATGCTACTTTGAATGTTTCGTCATTCAAATTATTTTGTGATAACAAAAATTCTTTATTACAAACCCGGTTGCCCTTTTTGACTGTTGGACTTGAAGTGTCGGACTGAAACTTTGACTCCTCCGTTTCATCTTTATCCAACACCTGATCGACCACTTTCTTAATTATCTCAGACTCATGATCAGTTTCAGATGATGTAAAAGTGACATCAATGTTGTCTGGCAAGTTATCTGAAGGCTCAGATTCCGATTGTAAGTTGGTTGCCTTTTTGACTCTTTCTGAATTAGGATTTCGTGGAGAATATCCATTTTCAAGTGGAGGTGGACACTTTTTGTAACTAACACTTTGTTTCTTACCAGAATTCCTTTCTTCAGATTTCTCTTTTGTTTCAGAATTCTTCTCTTCAGATGTTTCTTCTTCAAACGCCTTCATGCCTTCAACTGTAGAGTAAATCCTGTCAATCACATAAGAAGAACATGAGTAGCTTTTCAACAACTTGTTTACTCTTTCAGTTTCTATCCTCTGAGTTTCCAACTTCTTTTCAAGCTCAGCACATATATCAATGTAATAATTGACCATTTCCTGCTTTATCATGTATGCTCCATTGAATGTCTTCATAGTTGTAGCTTGTTCACTGCTTGACTCATTATATTGATTCATGGATTTGTTTAGAACATCATATGATTCTTTCAATCTGTTCATGTTTTGAATCAACTCGTTGTTGTGTTTTTTCATAATCTCGCAGTTTTCACAATTCTCCGACACCTTTTCTGCATCTGCTTCCTTTTTAATCTCGAAAGCTGGAATTTCTTTGTCCTGCGTCTTTATCACTCGGACTTCTTCATCATCATGTTTATTTCTCTCGGCTAGAAATTTTAAATTCTCTTTCATTCTTTCTGCATAATACGAATTATCATCATCATGATCATCTTGTTTTTCAACCTTCTTCTTTGCCATTCGAGCCTTTTCAGCATCTCTCTCGGCTAGATATTTTAAGTGCTCTTTCATACTATCTGCCCAATACTAATTATCATCAGCACTGTCTTCAACGATTTTAGCAGCAAAAGCTTTAGCCTTTAAGATCTCTTCATCCGGACAATATTTGTCCCAGCTAAAACCTTCTGGCAATCTTTCATCCTCTTGATTAACTAGATAAGCTTTCTTTGGTTCTTCAATCTCCTTCCTTGCATGTGCAGTTTGTGGCGATTGTTGATACGACTGTTGAGCAACTTGATGATAAATCGCTTTCCGATAATAATCATTGTTTCCGAAAGGATTTTGAGCTCCACTTGCTTCGCGGTTTGTGCATTCTCGCTTGAAATGCCCTTTTCCCCTGCAACGAAAACAAGTAACTTTAGATTTATCAAATCCTAAAGTAGAAACATTTGCATCACGGAAATCTTCTCTTCCCGTAATCTGTTTAAACTTCTCAGCTCTTCTCAACACACTAGCCAAACACCACTTAATATCCATTAATTCCATCTCCTCAGCATCAATCTGATCGTAATCCTCTTTTGTCAACAGAGGATTTCCAATCCTTCCTACAACTAAACTCCCATAAGACTCTAACACAGTCACCAACAAAGACATATGACTTTTGGCTACTTCTTCAGAGTAATTTTGATCATTCTCAAGATTTAAAGCAATGTTGCATTGTAGTACTTTGCCACTCTTGGTTGCTGAAAAATTCGGATCGAACGATGGATATGAAGAGAATCCAGTTTTGCTACTTGATCCTTGAGATGAACCTCCAGAAGAACTTTTTGCATTGAAAGCTGTTTCAATCTTTGGTGCAATGTTGGTCTTATCAGTAGTACCTCCTTTGTAATACAGACCAATGTCTTGTTCACCATCATAGTTCTTCATTCTCGCTATCTTTTGTTGTTCCATCTCTTCAGCTTCGAGTTGTTCAATAAATTCGCTCAACGTTAGATTGTCAAATTCAGGTTTATTTTTCAACATCATAAGATACGTGCCCCAAACATCTTGTGGCAACGCATCGGCCAACTTTTCAATCAATTCTTCTTTATCTTTATTGATGTTCAATCTTTTCATATTCATCACCAAATTGCAATATCTTTCTATAATCTGCTTGGTGTTTTCAGTTCTTAATCCACGGAATAGATCAAATTCTTTCTTCAAAAGAGACATTTTGTTTTTGATCATCTCTTTACTTCCAACATATTTTGACTTTAATTCTTTCCATATCGAATGTGCACTTCCGTTGTGTTGAAGTAAAATCAAGATTTCTTCCTTAATAGCTTGCTGCAAGAGACTAACCATCATCTTTCCATTTTTGTATTTCTTTTTCTCATCAACACCTAGATCTTTAATATAAACCTTCTGTCCGTTGTCCTTAACCGGTCTAATATATCGAAATTCAGTATATTCCCATGCATCTAAGTAATATGCTTGAACCCAATTTTCAAAACGTTCTGCCCATCCACTATACTCCTCAATACTCATAAGCTTAGGCGGTTTTTGCGTGGTGCCCGTTTCATTTTCTAGCATAGCATTCTGAGTCACAGTTATCGGGGTAGCAAAGGCATTGTAGAACTCGTTCTCCATGTTTCGGTTTCAAAAATTTCACAAATTCAGACTATCAAACGAACTGGATGATCTTTCAAGCGAATTGGAACTCTTCAAACGAAATGGATCTCTTCAAACGAAATGGATTTGTTCAAATAAAATGGACCTCTTGGTGCGAATTGGGTGCAATTCGTACGAAATGGTGGCTGCTATGATCAATCCGTGCGAAATGGAGATCACTTTCAAACGAAATGATACTTTGATGCGAAATGGGTACCAATTCGTGCGAAATGATGTCTGTTACAAGCGAATTGGCACTTGGTGCGAAATGGAAGCTTATCTCGTGCGAAATGGATGCAAATTCAAACGATTTGGTATCCAATTCGTGCGAATTGGTGCTGATGTCACACTTTCGGACAGTTTTTCACAAAATTGATCAAGTTATAGGTTGATGTTAAGTTTGATACTTTCAAGGGTTTGTTAAAACAGTATTTCGCACGTTATATGTGAAAATCAAGCCATTTTATCCGTAAAATCTTGTTTAATTTTGAAAAATGTGAAGAAAGTGAGTAGAAATCAGAAATTTTCAGCTGAAATGGTAAGAACTCTTCCTCCTGAGCTCTGATACCACTTGTAGGGTCGTTGTGTGAGACCCAAAACGAGTCGTTCAGAAGAGTTCTAATCAATACGAAAGGCGGAAACAGACGTATCGGAGTTATTTCAGCTGGTTTGCACTTAGATTCACTTAAACTGTCTCTTGTATTGATATCAGATCGTTTTACAATGCTGGAGACACTTCGGCAGAGCTTCGCTACCGGAAACCAAAACGTTACAAATGAAATAGACAAGGCACGTATTTATAGGCAAGCCATTTCGTACGAGATGGGTTCATGCGAATTGGCCATTTCCATTTCGTGCGAAATGGACATGTTCCATTTCGTGCGAAATGGCCACATCTCACATATTTCTCGTTTTTCTCGTACTACGTGCCCTGATCTATCTAATCTATTACAAGACGAAGTCGACAAACATATGCACCAACATATGCATTTACGATTGTACGGTTAAAACGCTATTATCATTAAATATCACGTTAAATATATTAATTATTTGTCGAGCATGAAAATAATACATAGGTTAACTAGATAAGTTATTTTGTGTATAAATGCTTTAAAAATGATAAAATGTATAAGTTGATGAAATACGTGAATTACGATATATGTCGAATATGTCCATATTTATGTAAATATATTACGAAGCGCAAATCGTAGATATATTGTATATAAATGGATGTGATAACAGATATAAGATATTGAGGGTCACCAATAAAATTGTTCAAGTCACGAAAATCTTAATACACACACATTCATACACACACACATACACACACACACACACACACACACATATATATATATATATATATAGTAGTCGTTTACCCGCGCGATACGGTGGGAAACATCACTTAGGTTGGTGAGTTTAGGGCTATGTACGGGGAGGTTCGGTTTTGAGCCATAACCAAAACCAAATTCGCGATGCAACGGAAAACACAACATTTGTTAGTAATTCTTTTGGAACATACTACAGGCTGAAGGCGTACGTGGTTTATACAGAGGCATTTTGCCTGAGTATTACAAGGTAGTACCGAGCATTGGCATCTTGTTTATGACCTATGAGAAACTTAAACAAGTTTTATCAGGTATAGAGGCATGCTAATTAGTAGCCATTGTCATCATTATCAAAATGTTTCACGGCTGTAAAAACATCATTTCCCTTGTACAGATTAAAAGGGAAACATTAAACGGGAAACAACCCATTAACCACTTATTTCATTATACATGTGTTCAGTTTTATTTAATGAAATTGTAGCGGCCTCAAGTTTAAATTTTGTTTGTTCGAATTGGGTTTTTGCACCCTACGCGAAAGAACAAGTGGAAAAAGCTCATATATGGTTTATATTTTTCACTTTCATGAAGAAGCTTGTTAATCTCTGAATACAATACCTCAATACCAATCAAAGAAAGAAATCACTTTGTAATTTATAAAAAGATAAAAGACTTGTTTGTCACTGTCAATGTCACTGTAACTGTCATATACCCATCGTGTATTCCCGAATAAAAACTTGGGTTCCTCAATGGTCAACTCAATCCTCGAAGGAGAGTTTAGTGAACCTCCAAATACGTGAGTGTTGATCAATCACAGGGGAAAGCTTCCTGTTAGGTGAATGTGGTCAAGTGTACGGCGCATGTCGTACATATTCACAGTTGCGTTAGTAGGCCGAAATCCTCCTCCATATTCCGGTGAAGCATCGTGAGCTATTTAATGCATGAAAAATTCACCCAGTTTATTCTCGGTTCTTGATCTTCCACCTTTCTTTGAAACTGAAGAAGATGAAGATGATGACAAAGCTGATGAGGTGGACGTTGATGCGGGCATGATCTCCGATTCTAGCCACATATATGAAAGCACTTGAAATATACCTTCTTCTACCTCGGGATTTAGGTTTCTATAGCCTGTCCAACATTACCATGCACATAAAGATAATCAAGTTTTTGTTAAGTGTCAACAGACAGAACAACAGATCTATGTAGTTAATATGGATGATATATCGGTTATCGGTCCCCATGTAAAATATCGGTGTCAAATATCGGTCAGAATATCGGTACCGATATTATCGGTGATATTGATCAATATTTGACAGATGTAACCAATATATCACCGATATTTAACTGATATAGCCCATATATTATTGAATTGTTAGTGTTCAATTGCTATATATACATATAATTTTGCATGATATTAAAATTACCGATATCCCACCTATATCTCAAATATCGGTTCTTGACCGATATCCAATATTTTACTGCGTAACAACAGATGTATTCTAGTTACCTTTAAGACGTAACCAGCCATGCATTAGCTCGTGAGCAAGAATGGCACCGGTTAGTAACCTGTAACACGTTTTGATTACACAACATTTGTTTTAGAAACCAGTCTCCAAGGTTCAAGGAAAATAGAAAGAAGTTTAACGTTTACCTCGGCAGACCGAAAAGAACAAGAATGGGTATAACCTCACATCGTTGAGTCAATTTATGAGGTTGGGTTCTCATTCCTATCAACCCATGCCCCCAATTTTCGGTCTTTTTAGTATCTGTAACTCGCAAAATCAGATGACATCACCATTCGGTTCAAATGCACCAAATTGAAGAAAGATTAAACTTACGCTTGTAACGGTCTGCTCCTCCGAAAGGCAAAGACCCCGTGTCTTAGGCACAGTGAGTAAAGTGATAACGGGACAAAGAATTGTTCTGTTAGTTTTTTACATATTTCTCCCCGACAATCGCTTCATTAAGGGCTTGTCGGTCAACAAGTAACATAGGAATTTGTTGAACAAGTTTCATGTTCATTCCTTCATAGTAGTCACGGATACTGTCGTAAAGCGGTTGACAGTCACCGGTATCCATTATTGCGGATCCCATACACTCCATACATAAGCTCCTTTCATCGCCCAACAATATGTATCTTGCATTCACAGACTTTAAGAAACACATCAAAACATTTAATAATCAGATTGATGAGCCATGAAAGAGTGTAGAATAACAAAAAATACGGAAATACCCCTGAATTATTGGAGAAAAATGGACAGAATTAACGAGATGGATGAGGATGGCAAGATTTCAAACCTTTTGGATCCAGATGCAGAATAACAAACCTTTTGAAGAAAGTGGCAAAGCTGGCCAAACCTCAAGCATGAAAAATGGCTTAAAATTAATAGTAGTTATTCAATATAATCAGCAGATATAGTTGATTACCAGTAATCATTTTGACATTTACACCAAGATGGAGAGCTCGGCGAATGGTCTCAGTACTGTCATGCCTTGGTGGGTCGAACAGGGACAACAATCCGACAAATTGCCATGGTCCACCGGGGCCTTCTTTTGTTTTTTCAGGCACTTCCTACAAAATTATCACAATGAAAAGAGTAAGCAATCACGATCATAAAATCAAAAATAGATGTGTGTGCATACAAATGATGTATAATCCTGGCCTGTTTTCCAACAGCCAAAGAACGCAACCCACATTCAGCAAATTTATCAATCATTGCGTGAACTTTCTTATTCATATCTTCTTTGCTACTGTGAACTATTTTGGATGTTGAGTCATAATGGAACATAACAAAGTGTTTAACATGGCTTTCACCTAGAATCTCTTAGGTCCTTACAGTGTTGTGAAATTACAAGTCCTTAATCACATAAGATGCCAGGAGTCCAAATCCCATCACCTGAAACATCAAACATACCACCTCCTAAATCAAACACCAAACATTCAAATTTCAACTCACCATGATCAACAAAACTAATTATTTCACAAAAAAAACTTACTTTTTTCTACAAATTCGTGTGGTAAGCTGCTACTAAAAGCCTCGATAATATCCACCAACGCCTTCTCCCTCGTGGATCCTCTTTAAAATCATAAAAATTACAATTAACTCAAGTTTCCATTTTCGAATTTTTCAAATTAGTCATATTTCTAAACACATATAAAAGGCCATCAACAATCAATTTAACTAACCATTTAGATTAACAACAATCAATTTCAAAACATTAATTCACAAACAAACAATCACCTCTTCTCATACAAAGCATCCAAACTTTGATCCAACACACTTTCTTTCTCAAGTAGCACATCCTCCAATGCAGAATTCATCACAAAATCCGACCCAATCATCGACGATGAACTCACACTATTCGTGTCATCACTGTCAAGCATTGCAGCATTCTTACGCTGTGAACTACCTGCAAAATCCAATCAACACCAAACCTGTTAAACCCTAATAAAACCTCAATTACTTCAACAGCACACACAAACAAAAGAACCATACACCAAATTTCAAAACATAAAAGAAAACCCAAATTATATTTAAAGAAAACCAGGGATTAGCAAATGGTAACACGTACCAAAACCATACCGGTACCGGACCGTAACCATCACTTTCGGTACTAACCGATTTCTTGAAAGCAAGGCAAGCCCGTTATATAATCGTGAGAAACATAACCCTAGGTATAACGAATTATATAATCGTGAGAAAAAAAACTAACCGATTTCTTGAGAGCAAGGCAAGCCCGTCACACAATTGCTCTCGTCATCAAAACCCTAGATGAAGAACAAACTCAGATCCCACACTGGCTCTGTATCAACTCGGAAGATGAAGATGAGGATTTTGATTCCACTATGATATTATAGATCAACAACACATCTCTACATCTCTGATTCTTTTTCTTTTTGGATCCAAAGTTCCAAATCCAGATCTTTGAGGGAGAGAGAGAACGAAAATGAAAAGGGCTCTTATTTTCAAAATTTGAAATGAATTTTAGGGTTTTTTTGTTGGCCGCGTGTTTTGTGTTTTGTGTGAGTGGGGGTATAATAGGAAAGGTAAATGAATATTGTGCTTTAGAGGGTTGTACATTATGCATTAAAGGTGTTTTAAAATTATCTTAAGTCATCCTTCGAATATGCTTTTATATATAGTATATATATATATGAACACATACATATAAATATGCCAACATAATCAAAACAAAGACTTTTCTAGAAAATCTCAAAGTTATATGAAAGTTCTAAGTATTGGAGAAACTTAGATGTTAATAGAATAATTTATTATTAAATCGTTCCTACTTAATTTAGGACGTGTAGATCAATTTGAGGGATTGCGATAATATAAAATAAAAACCCAAAGGTGAGTGTCACTAAACCCCTCTTTTACTGTTTTATATAACATTTTAGGGGAAGAACACGCCTTAAAAGGATAATTATACGTTTTTGTATAAAATATGCCTTTGAATAAATTATAAATATATTTTCATGGAAAATATAGTTTGGAATGATATAAATATGTTTTCGAAGAAAACATGGTTTTGGAAATGTGATTGATTATAAATATGTTTCGCGGAGAAACGGGAAAAATTAATGTGTTTGGGGTGAAACGACCATACAAATTCAAAAGTATTTGAGTCCAAGTTGGAACGAATTAGCCTGAATCTCAAGAGAGTAAGTGCCAGAAATTGGCTTAGGTTTCGTCGAGGACTTCGGGGAATTCGTACAACATAATATATTAAAATTTCCTTGTAGTAGGTATATATATTAATCAATTGAGGAGGGCACATAGATGCATTTCTTGCTATTTTAATCATTAAATGTTATGCGTGGAATTGTTGATAGATCTATCGGGTTGAAAACCCCGTCGTGACCTGTAGCTCCGTGTCTATATAGCGGCAAATTTTTATTCTGAGTATTGTCTAGTTTGATTAGAACCTCAGTGGTAGTATATAGCTCGTAATTGTCACACCCCAACTGATGGCGGAAACATCGGGAAGAGACGAAAACGAGATTGCAAGAGACTTCATAACACTATGTGACAATATAATTTAAATCCAATTTCATTTCAAGACTAAAATGTCATACAAGTTTCAAACAAAAGACAACAATTGTTTCATAACATAACATCAAAATAACAAAATTAATCTAGGTGTGTACCTAAGTCCACCTAAATTGCATTTCTTCTTGTAACATCACCTCATCAATCAACCTGCAACATGTATTAAAATAGAGTTCAATGCAAAAGTAAAGGCGAGTATACAAGTTTTGTTACATTGCATAATATAGTATAGTATAAAAGTGCTCATATACAACATGATTTACAATAGGCAATACTAGTATGCTAAAATGGCGTACAATATGTTCAAACCCAAGTATACAACGCGTTAAAAGAGCCTATCCCAAATAAAGTAGCGGGAGGTAACAAGTTTAACTTAACAATACCCCAAGACTAATGGGCGGTGCTTTAATCCTATAGCGCTATAATTGTTAAGGTAGGCTAGCAAAGTTAATGAGCATATATCGACCAAATAGTTTACATAGCATACGAGAATAACAAGCATCACACATAGTATCATGTTAAGCATGGATAGAGTATGTTTAAAATGGTTTAAGTGTTGTGTAATTTTGTATAGTCATACATGTTGCACCCAAAGTGTATAAAGGAAAATGGGATCGAGTATACTCACAGTTTTGCAAGCTTTCCTACTTGAAATCCCGCGAGTGATGTTGGTGGATGGATTAGTTTGGAGCACCTTGTCCTTCTACATGAAGAAAACATAGGTGTGTGAGTTTGGGGAATTACGGAAGATTAAAGATTCGGAGTCTAAAATAACATGAAAGTAAACATAAGAAAATAATCATCTAACACCTATGACACTTGTTCTTGATACTATGAAACTCTAAAAGAGTTTTTAAATGTTTTCATGGAACAACGATCCATTAGAATCGTGACAAGTTGTCAAGGCCTAAGATGATACAATCTACTAGCTTGGCGAATGTCCATTAGTTCATCACCAAGAGTTCGATTATTTGGTTGTTACATAAGTATTACATAGTGTATATAATATCATATATGTCAAGCATGAGGTAGAAGTTTAAAGTCTTCATTTAGGCACCTCTAAGTATCATAGAATTCATACATGAGGTAGGAAGAACAAAGCTTCCATTTAGGTACCTCTATTGTTCACCACTACACTTGTTGTTATAAACAACAAGGAGGGTCATGAAGTTACAAGAAATAATGAAATATGAACATCTAATCTATGGAAAACATCAATAAGTGAGTGGATTTTTTTGAAAGATAGCCCAAGCTAGTCTAACAATCACACATACATCAAGCTTCAAGCTTGAACACTTCTTGTGGGTAAAACCCTTCTTAAAATAGAATGTTTGTGAGGTTTTAACCTCTGATTTAACATTTCTCAGCCTTGTTTTTAAGCCTAACTAACCATTCAATTGATTATGAGCATTAGGACATAGGTTTGAGATAAGTTAGACTCAAGTTCAACTAAGATTAATAAGTTTAGATGAAAACATAAACAAACAGTCCACTTTGGAGCCTCTTTGGTGACATTTTAGAGCTTGGTTTTCCATGGAAAACCTCTGGAAATGTTCCTAAGGTTGTTCCAAGCAAGTGGGAAAAAGAATGGATGAAAAACGTTAAGTATTGAGTGAATTATGCTCACTTTAGTGAAGGGTGGTGAATCTGCTCGAACTTCTGTTTATCAGCTGATTAGAGGGAGATTTGAGAGTGTTTTTGAGAGTTTGTAAAGTGAAAATGGCTTGGAGGAAGCTTCGATTATATAGGGGAAGATTAGGGTTGAGTTTGGTGAAGAATTAAATGCTAGAACATGTTTAAAACTCAAACCAAACACCAAATCCCGCTCAAAATCGTGGCTGATCAAAGTTCTACGAGCTGGGCTGCTCTCGCGGGCCGTGAAGGCCGAGCCCATTTCTTTCGCAGGCCGCGACTCTCCCCAGGTGTGCTGAGTTTGGTTTATTTACAATTCAGCCCCTAGACTTCCCTTTTTACATGTTTTAAGCATGTTTTAGGATATTTTAGGCACTAGAAGCATGTTTAAGGGTGTGTTATGTAATTACATCACAAATCACATATAAAACGAGTATAAACATGAATATTTGACGTAAAATAGTGTTGCAATTGTATTAATATAGCATATAGTTTACAAGTTTGCAAGTTTGACAATTTTTGCACAAAGTATGAATGAAGTGTCGTATGAATGATGTTTTTGAACGTGTGAACATGTATGAAGTATAATAAACACAATTGCAACGAAAATACCAATTTCATTATGATTTAAGTCTTAGATTTTACATCGATTACAACGAAGGAACGATTACAAGAATACAAGGTTACCAAAAATAGAATTACAAACGAGGGTTTCTAAATATGGAAAGTACGAAATAGCAGGGCGTTACAGTATTGTCTTGCAAACTTACGAATCTGAATGAATGGAATAAAATTTAATACAAAAACCTTGGGTAGATGATCTTATCGGAGGCTTTTATATAAAACAGCTCACGATGATTAACCCTTGGATTTTATAAAGAAAATAAAATTAACTTTCTTAACTCTATATGGATGATTTATCATTAAAAATCTATAGTAAGAAAGTTTTCCCTAAACAAATTGTTACGAATTAGAATATGTGAACTCACCTTCCTTTGTGTTGACACTTGATTTTTACGTGTTCTTCATGTACATGAGTTTGGCTTTGGGATTTTGGCATATCTTGTGGTAGTGATGCTTGTCGTGTTTAAAAATGATTTGGACAACTTTTGAAACTAATTTAGGACCGTGTGTATTTGGATCCATAAGGAGCAAGACAACTATGTTGTGGTTGTGGGTTGTGTTTAAACTTTAAACTCTAAACTCATGTTTTAAATAAGTTGTACATCCAAATAAACATTGCAACATCTACTAAGATATTCATGGGTACCAACCTCCGTCACCGCCACATTTGTATTTCCGTTGCGACGTTTTATGTGTGTCACAGAAGTTGGTATCAGAGCCAATGGTTATTAGTGAACTAGATGTTTTCCGGGAAAACTCTAGACTTCAACCAAAGAGATTTAAGATTTAATCCCAAAATTCACGAAGCCAATTATTTAAAATAAAATTGTTAATCATGTATGAAAACTATAAAGAGTTTATATGCATACGTGTTAATCTTTTTAGCTATGCCTTATATGCTATTCTTCATTTTGAACATGCACCTACTTAGTACGGTTACGCTGTGTCACAAATGTTGCACTTATACGAGATTATCGATATTCACGACTCCGAGTGCGAGCATGATTTCGAGACCTCTTCGACCTTAGTCATACCAGAATTACCGCGCATTACATCACAGTTTGTTGACACGGTCGGTCTTACCTCATCATTTTATATCGGCCCCACTGCTTTTGTCAGTCAGGTTGACCTATGTTACGCCCGTACAAGTAACGGTTGGATTGACAATGGTGATTCGATTGTTCCTCCCTCAGCCTTTGAGATTGGACAATCATACAGTACTGTGCCTGTAGTCGAAGAGCTAGATGGAGGTATACCTATGATTAGAGAATATCTTGGAGTAGCACTAGAGGTGGACGCCAATGTTATCATGACTCGACCTATAGTGCCATTGTTAGTTCCACCCACCGCTACTGTCGAGCCTGCACCTAAGATCCCTCTACCAGTCATATCATAGTCGTCCGTTCCGAAGTCTGAGTCACGAGCCTCTACTACACCTATACTGGTTTATACCCGTCGTAGGAAAAGAACTCGACCCGCTGGAAACATCGCATCGACTTTCAGTGCCGTTACGGAGTCTGTTCCGAAGAAGCAGAAAGAAATCTGGATAGACCGATGCTCACATTATGATCGTCAAATCGCTACCATATGCGGAGACCTTGAGGCGACCAAGGACAAGGTGAAGGATCTCGAGGGCCAGATGGATTGGTACGATGAGATTCAGGATTTAGATGAGAGTGCCATGGATCAGATGCACTGGAGGATAGTGGAGCTCGAGGAGTTAGTTAAGAAGCTGATGGAGTTTCTGGGTTTTATGTGTTAGATGTCTGTTTTGTTTGTTTTGTCTCCTTTGGTAATCCTATTTCGTCTTGCATGGAAACTAGATATTTTAAGAGGAAATTTTGAGAAACTTATCAATGGTGTTTGATCTTATTCATACCAAGTTTAGTTAGTCCTTTATGAACTATGAACAAGTAATGTAATTTCCATGATAAAATATCAATTTAATGGGTTTTTGGTTAAATTTTTCTAATTGTTATGTGACTGTGATTACATGCGTATTGTTTAATCTACTCACATTTAATGATTAAATTATTTAAAATAGTGTCTTACGTTGTTATTGTTGTTCCAATAATAAAAACGTCAATATGCCATCAAAAGCGAGATAAATTTTTTGGATCTAACTATGGAAGGCTTGAATGTTAGGGCTTATACAACTCGATTCAATGATCTGGCCAGGTTGGTTCCTCAAATGGTCACTCCTGATTATGTTAAGGTTAAAAGGTTTTTGGGATTGGCACCACATATTCGCAGCCTTGTCGCGTCAGCGAAACCCACTACCTATCTGGAAGCTACTTCACTAGCAAAGTCACTAACTGACGATGTTTTTCGCAAAAGTAGCCTTAACAAGAAGGGTGAGACTAGGAAGTCGTCAGCAAGAGTTATTTCAGACAAGAAATTCGATCGGCAGGAGCGCTCTAAACTTTGATATGGTTATTTTTAAGAAGTGAAAGTTTGAGAGTTCAAGGAAGGACTCTGATGAGAAGCATGAGAAGAAATGCAGCTCTGGTAAAGCATTTGTGGCTAACACCCGTGGTTTAAGGAAAGATACGAATAAAAATGACAAGGATGGCTCAGTGAGGAGGACTCAAGGAGAAGAGAAGAGCAAATGGGTCTAAAGTTTGAGTATGAGTGGCTAAGATTCAAGTAACAGGAACAAGGGCCAAACCAACCACCCAAGAATGGAATCGTCGAGCGAAAACACTTGACAACCTCCTGGAAGCAGCTTTTCTTGCCACCAGACCTTTCTCTATCAACTAGGAATCTGATGCCGTCACTTAGCACATTCCTTAAATTGTAGCCTTTTTTGAGTGTCCATTTTTTGTTGTCTAATCCGCATACATTTCACCATTGCTCTTTGTCATGGCCCCCGACCTGTTTTACCAGGTTCCAAAGCCGCGTGACAGAAACCTGTGGTATTAATGTTTAATTGGCAGCGGAAATTATAACAGGATCGTTTAAGCAGAAAACACCCAATTATTTTATTTCAAGTTTCGGGACAAGGCCCGTAATTTACAATAAGGAATTTCACTTGGGACCAGGGAGTTAGTCTTAGAGACTGGGAAAGTTTGGTCTTAGAGACCAGGGAGTTAGTCTTAGAGACTAGGAGGTTTTAGTCTTAGAGACTGGGAGGTTTGGTCTTAAAGGCCAGGGAATTAGTCTGAGAGACTGGGTGGGATAGTCTGGGAAGACTAGGATGCATACATGATTACATTGCTATTTTCTTACATACTTATCTGATATATGTGCATATGTTGTGGTTGTGTTACAGACACCATGGCATCTTCTTCTGATAATGGAGTGTCCGACACGATAGACCCTATGGCTATCACTTCGGATGACGAGATAGCCACGGACCTGGAGGTTTATACATCAGACACCACGAGTACCGACGAGGACGATTTTCAACCCTTTGCTCTACCGGACTTAGGAGACGACTTGCCCTTAGCTGATGGTCTACCGGGAGAGGATCTACCACTTGTCCAGATCCCTACCCCTCTTCCACTTGCTGCAGTTCCTTTTGAGGAACAGCCTCTTGACGCGTTATCTGATGACGACATCGATCTATTCATCGAGGGTCCCCCGGAGAGTGACCAGGATGGTGGGATCCCGATGGATGACGATATTTCACCTGCTGATATCCCTGTTGATGACCCTATTGTTCCTATGGTTGAGGTTCCTGCTGTTGATGCTTTTGTTGTGCCACTCGTCAAGGCTCCTGTTGTGGAGGCCTTACCCGATCCATCTGGTTCCTACTCACTTGAGTTTGTATCATCCGCCACTCTTCACGCCCTGGACGTGCAGCACTACTCTACCGACACTGATTCAGATATGGCGATGTCTGCTGCACCTATTGTTGCCCATGACTTTGACCCGGATCTTGAGGTTGAGTTGGTACCTGCTGAGCTACGCGTTGATGCACCGGTTGTTGCACCACCAGTCGTTGATGCACCAGTTGTTGCACCACCACTTGATAATGTGCCGGTCATTGCACCACCAGTTGTTCATATCCCAGTTTCTGCACCTATACCCGACCTTATGTCGGTGTTTGATGACCTTGCACCTTTTGCTACACACATAGATCCCAGATATGCCGACACCCGTAATGGGTGGATTGAGGATGATGATGACTATCCTCCCTTTGTTCTACCAGTCACTCCCCCTGCTGCACCTGTTTTTGCACCCTCTGATGTCCCACAGTTTCACCCTCCCGAGTCAGACGTCCACCGCGTGGATTTAACCGTCACTTTTCTGCAGGACATTCCTCATCCCCGTCCAGGGGAAGGTCCTTCTACTCAGCAGTACGATCACATACCACCTATGACAGTAGCTTTTCCATTTATACCCCCTTGTTACACCTACTGCACACACTGCTTTTACTTCTTCAGCACCCACGGGCGAGCCGTTTTTGTGGTCTTCACCCAACGCCATGCCTTTGTCAGATCCATACCATCCTTTTCATGTTGGGTATATGACATATGATATACCTTTATCCTTGCAGTTACAGCAGGATGCGTTGAGCCGACGAGTCCAGGAGCTGGAAATGACCCCGCGTCCTCCCCCTTGTCATTGCCAGTCTCCGTTTGCGACACCACCAGCTCCTCTTGGACTGCACCCTGATTCTGATGTCCGCTTCCTCACCACGGACCAGCAGATTGCTTACCTGCTGCGTGTTGTCCAAGCTCTCGAGGAGGATTTGGCGCACTTGGCCAGATTAGTTCTCACTCCTCTACCTCCTCCTCCCCCACCATCAGCTTAGGGGCATTTGATTCTAGGTCTCCTACAGACAGACTACTTTTGGTGAGAAGACAGCTATTGAGCCGGGATGGTGAAGACTTTTGAAGACCACACTTTTGATATTTGACTTTTTGGTTGATTGTAAATTGTTAGACGATTCCGACAAGGGTGATGTGACCCTTAGTCTCTGTTCACATATGATACAATTGTAAAACTATACTGGTGGTCTTGTTTTATACAAAGCTCAATCGCAGCCTTCTCATTACATGCATTGTTGATTTATTTGTTTTTGATCATGACATGGGATGTTATGTGTTATTGTGTTGATGGATGTTATTACATACGCATATTACTTACTTACTATACTTACTATGACCTGACTGGTACAATCTTTTTTTTTATAAAAGATGCCTCCACGACGACACACCCGTTTGCCTACCACTGAGGCAGAATTACAGGAACGTATTTCAAAGGCAATAGCAGATTATGAGGCCTCGCGTGCCAAAACAAGCAGGAATACCTCAAACAACAACAACAACCCACCCAATGGCTGTACCTACAAACAATTTCTGGATTGTATTCCCTTAAGTTACGACGGCACAGGAGGTGCTGTTGCTTTTGTCAGGTGGATGGAAAAGACGGATTCGATAATAAGGATGAGCAAGTGTGCTCCTGAAAACAAAGTTACTTACGTCTCAGGACTCTTTCTTGATGGTGCTTTATCCTGGTGGAACCTGCAAGTTCAAACCCTAGGAGAGGCGGCGGCATATGCACTGACATGGGCTGAGCTGAAGGAGCTCATGAGGAAGAAATACTGTTCACGGGCCGAAATACAGAAGCTGGAAACTGAATTCTGGCACCTCAAAATGGACGGTCCAAAAATTGCTGAGTATGTACAAAGGTTCCACGACTTGTCACGCATTGTGCCGTATATGGTTGATCCTGAATTTAAACGCATTGAGTGTTTCATCTGGGGATTGGCACCCCAGATCATGAGCATGGTAACAACGTCCAAGCCTCCAACGATTACCGAAGCCATTGATCTCAGCGTGGCACATACAGAGGAAGCTATCCGGTTGAACAAATTTTCAATCTCTGAACAGAAAAAGAAGGAGACACATGTGGAATCATCAAGTGAGAACAAGAGGAAGTTCTCAAACTTCAAAGAGGGTACCAACAGTGTCAGCAAGAGAGAAGAGGGAAGCACACCAACCAGGGCCAAAACCGGTGCTGAAAGCAGAGGGAAGGGTTACATGGGCACTCTGCCCAAGTGTGACACATGTCAGTACCATCATTCCAGCCAGTGCAGAGTGAGGAGATGTGAGTCTTGCGGGAAGGAGGGCCATTCAAAGAATACATGTTGGGCTGGTACTGGTGCTGGTCGTGGTAACAATGATCAACGAGGTTCTGGTAATGGGAATGGGAACCGTCAGCAAGGAAATAATGGAGGTAATGGGAACCGGGGTAATTTTGGGAACCAAGCTGGAAACCGTAATAACAATCAGGGGAATGGAAATGGTAACGGTCGAGGACCAGGATGTTTTAACTGTGGAGACATCGGGCACTTCAAGCGTGAATGCCCAAAACTCAATCAAGCTCAGGGAAGGGTATTCAACATTGGAGCAAGGGAAGCACGCCAGGACCCGAACGTTGTCACTGGTACGTTCCCTATAAATCAACGCTTTACATCTGTTCTATTTGACACTGGTGCCGACTATAGCTTTGTATCTGTTGGACCGTTGTATGACCCTAAAATGTCAGTCAAAGAAGTTCATCTCAGTTTACAGAGGCGGAATCAAAGAAAACTAAGTCATAACAGCTCTAATCCTTTTAATCTTTCTTTTCTGATTGATTTGAGTGCTTGTACAAGGTTTTCTGATACAGATCCGTCAGCACTTCGTCACACGTACAATGACAACTACTACTCTTCAAATGACCTGAACACCTATTTATAGAGACCTTGATTTCGCTTGAGGCTGTCTGAAGCGAAATCATGTATTGTTGATTTCGCTTCAAGCATACATAACCCCACTCAAGCGAAATCTTGTGTTTAAACCATAAAAACCCTAACTTAAACCCTAATGTGTGATCATTCAAACAATCCTAGACACAAGACTTGATAATGACGTAATCAGCAGACATTTAGTGCACCAACAGACTCCCCCTTGGATGTTGATGAAGTCTTTGGCTTCAAGTCTTTGTCTTTAACAATCTTCAAACATTGTAAAAACTCTCATCAATCTTTATCTTCAATCTTTAAACTTTAAACTTCAATCTTCCCTTTGACTGTTGATCCAGACTCCCCCTTTCACAGACTCCCCCTCTCGATATGCTAGAATCTGAGAAATCTGGTTCAAGCTTTGTCAATTTGTTTCCGTTGGAAATAATGAAGATCAAACTTGTTACTCAACCAGCAAACATAACCATTCTATCTTTTCAACAATAAAACACAAACTCAATCAGCTCTAACAATCCACTCAAGTATTCAGGTCCAAGTTAATGACCCTGATTACTCAATTAATCTACCAAGTCCAAATTAATGACCTTGGTTGATCTTTTGACGAATCAAAACTGATTTTAAAACAACATTTTCTGAAAATAACAAGTATCAATTTAATGAACTTGTTTTTTTCATTTCAAACAATTCAAACTTCTTCAAAGTAAGCTCTCCTCATTCTTCAGTCCAGAATCTCCTGCATTTGCTTCAAACATCTTAGAATCCAACAATCAACTCTCCACTTTGGTTTGTCTAAAATAAAGCAGAAATAAAATCTTTTTGGATTTTATCAAAATATTCTAAACTAAGAAATGAAATACAGAAAACTTAAATTGCAGAAAGTAAACAAAGTAAACTATTTACAAACATATTTTTGTGAGCGTGTCAGAGAATCATATCAGCTTTTCAGACAAATCACAAGTACCGTTAAGCTACATTACATACTCAGATTTAAACAATATACCTCAATTGTCGATATACTGATCCATCTTAAATTCTCATACAAACTTCAACTTACTCAGGATACGATTTAGATGAATTAAGAACTTAGCTCATTCATGTGTCCCACCTCTTGAATATACTCCCGTATCCAGAATCTCAATAATCAGTCTTACAGGTGAGAATACTACAATGATATCTGTATATAATTTAGGTATGCGAGGGCCGAGGGATCTCAGGTCGATACTTCCGTATACGCAGAGAGATATCAGCTTCGACTTTTCGATGTGTCCCCTTTAGAGGATCTTTTTGCTTACAACAGCAGCATATATCAATTTTATTGTTTCAGCATGCTGAGGGTTTAATGCTGTGTTTCAAGCATTTAAGCAAGTATTAGCCAGGGACTAGGTCAGAACCACCGTTCAGCAGAAGTCCCGGAATAATACCCCAGACATCATAGAGTATAAAGACCTAGTATATCAGATTACGAGACCTTTCAAACGAGATTTCAGGGGTTACCTATATATCCAAGTAGTGTTCCCCACGAATTCACAAGTTTGAATTTTTAGGTTTATATCCCGAATAAATCTACTAAATGTACGAAAACCTATCGACACATCATCAGTAAGATTGTTTAACTCTTTTATACTTTTCAAATCTTTAGCATACTGTGATCGTCTAGCTGATGTACTATCATTTTCCCATATATACACAAGCTCTTTTTCATTTTATCATGTTTTTGTATTTTTGCATTTTTTACTGTTTTTGTATTTTCTGAAAATAAACTATGTACAAACATCTACTCCCCCTAAATACCAAAACAAGTAAAAATTCGACAAACCATTGCAGATTGTTTCTCGTCTTCATCCGCAACAGTACTCTCATCAACGCCAATGATGCCATCCGACACCGACAGAAGCTTCATACCATTCAGTTTTAACAAATATGTAAACCGATTTTTATCAAAAGCTTTGGTATGTAAATCAGCTTTCTGTTCGTCAGTGTGGATTTTCTCAATTCGTATCAACTTTTTCTCAAAGCAATCACGAATAAAGTGATGACGAATTTCTATGTGTTTAGTTTTAGCGTGATGTACTGGATTTTTAGTTATATTTATAGCGGCCTCATTATCAACAAAAAGAGGTGTGTTAAGAAACTGCAAACCGTAGTCGCGCATCTGTTGCTGTATCCATAAGATCTGAGAGCAACAACTGCTAGCAGATACGTACTCCGCTTCACAAGTAGATAACGCCACAGACGTTTGTTTCTTACACTGCCAGGTAACCAATCTAGGACCAAAGAACTGGCATCCTGCAGTTGTTGATTTTGAATTGACTTTGCAGCATCCGAAATCCGAATCGGAATACCCTTCAAGCGTAAAATCGCCTTTTCTAGGATACCACAACCCCAATGAAGGAGTTCCTTTCAGGTAGCGCAATATCCTCTTCACAATAATCATGTGCGATGCTCTCGGGTTAGACTGAAATCTTGCTGCGAGGCACGTTGGGTACATAATATCAGGACGTGAAGCAGTTAGGTACATTAAAGAACCTATCATAGATCGATAAAAAGTTTCATCAGCCCTGTCTCCGGTGAGATCTGGGTGAATCCCATGATTTGTTGCAAGTGGGGTAGCAGCTGGAGTAGAACTTGACATCCCAAATTTCTCTAGAATATCATGAACATACTTTGACTGATGAATGAAAATTCCTTCAGGAAGTTGTTCAACTTGTAGACCCAGAAAGAATTTCATCTCCCCCATTGATGACATTTCAAACTTCTGCTTCATCACCTGTTCAAAATCTTTGCATAGATTTTCATTTGTTGACCCAAAGATTATATCGTCCACATAAATTTGAACTATCAGAAGATGACCATCAACGACTTTAGTGAAGAGAGTGGCATCCACTTTTCCACGAATGAACTTGTTGGCTAGTAGGTGTTGAGACAAAGTCTCATACCAGGCTCTCGGGGCCTGATGTAAACCATACAGTGCTTTGTCCAATAAGTAGACCTTGTTTTTGTGGATTGGATCGGTAAAGCCCGGCGGCTGACCGACATAAACCTCCTCTTTAACCTTCCCATAAAGAAACGCCGATTTAACATCTAACTGATATACTTTGAAATTCTTCCAAGACGCAAATGCTAGGAAAATTCTGATAGCTTCTAGTCGTGCTACAGGAGCATAAACTTCGGTAAAATCAATTCCCTCCTGTTGACTAAATCCCTGAACAACGAGTCGAGCTTTGTTCCTTATGACAACTCCTCTATCGTCTCTCTTACACTTAAATACCCACTTAGTGTTAATTTTCCTATGACCATCCGGCAAATCAACTAACTTCCACACTCCCAATTTCTCGAATTGACTAAGTTCCTCCTGCATAGCATTGACCCAAGAGTCTTCAATAAGCGCCTCTTTGTAAGTTCTTGGCTCAACCTGCGAGATAAAACAACTTAATGAAAATTCAGGTTGCAAATGAGCAACTTTTGTATAAAAACATGTAAGCCCTTTATCAATCTGATTTCGAGTGCGAACTCCTGCTTGTAATTCTCCTATGATCAACTCCTCTGGATGATATGAGAAAGTTCGCGGCATCACTTCACTTGGAACCTCTACATTTCCCTCCAGATTAGTAACATTCTGCTCTGCATCTTGTTCACCAACTTGGTTTGTTTGACTTGAAAACTGAATTTGCTCCCCCTCAGAATTTGAATCTGAATCACCATGATCAAAGACTGGCATGTTTTCAGCTTCTAGATTATCATTCTGAACCGACTGATTATCTTGAGCAACTTCATTCTGTTGGACATCATCATGTTCACCAGCATTACTTGGACCTGCTTCATCATCATTTGAAGTTTCCTGTGGTCTTCTCGAATACTCAGCTGGGAACCTTAACTGCGACTCATATTCACGCAAAATATCCAACTCATCAAAGAAATCTTCATCATCCTCTGATTCTTCTCTCATGTCAAACGAATCCCAAAGTTTGTCATAATGATAACACCATGAATCACCAGGATTCTGCGGCAGCATAGTATAACCTTGACATTCAACATTTGCAGCTTCAATAATGCGCTTCTCACTTGGAACGAAGACACGTCTCAATGGATTTGAATAACCAACAAATATACCCTCAATGCACTTCGGACCAAACTTCCCAAAAGGTTCTATAACCGTACAAGGTGACCCGAACGGTTCTAGATACTTCAAATTCGGTTTACGATTATTGATAAGCTCAAAGCATGTTTTGTTGAACTTCTTGACAGTAAGAACCCTGTTGAGCGTATAGCATGCGGCGGAAACAGCTTCAGCCCAAAAATTTATCGGTAACTTTGAATCTGCGAGCATAGTTCTAGCCGTCTCGATTAGCGTCCGGTTTTTGCGTTCTGCGACACCATTCTGCTGCGGAGTGTACGGAGCACTAAACTCATGCAAAATACCTCTTTCATCACAAAATTCTTCCATCTTGCTGTTCTTGAATTCAGTACCATTATCACTTCGAATTTTCTTGATACGCCTTTGGTACAAATTCTCAATCTTCCGGAACAGACTCATCAAACTGTCAAATGTTTCATCTTTCGATTTCAAGAAAGATACCCACGAAAATCTGGAATAATCATCAGTAACGACCAAACAATAATAATCTCCTGTAATACTTTTGACATTCACCGGACCAAATAAATCCATGTGAAGTCTCTCCAGAGGTCTCGAAACTGAATTGACTTGCTTTGTAGGGTGTGACTTTTTCTTCTGCTTGCCTTTGACACAGCTAATGCACTCCCCTTCCAGATGAAAACCTTTGATATTAACACCCAATACCAAATCATTTTGCACCAAGTGATTCATCTTCCTAAGATGTATATGCCCCATCTTTCGGTGCCACAATCTGGATTCTTTCTCAGTTGCCCTAGACACGAAACAATGTGCTTGACCAGTAGTTGTAGTTGCTACAGACATGTATAACACATATAAATCATTCACTCTAGGTGCCCTCATAATAATCCATTCTTCAGGGATAACAAAACCAGGTTTCAGAATCAAACATTCTTTATCAGTGAAATGAGTAGTATACTGATTGTCACAAATCTGCGAGATACTAAGCAGATTGTTCTCCAGCTCAGTGATGTAGTTAACTCTCTCAAACGTTACAATCCCATTGGATAACGTTCCTTCACCAACAATTCTACCACCTTCATGACCAGCAAATCCCACATAACCACCATTAATGTTTCTCACATCATACAGCAATGCAGTTTTCCTATCATATGTCGAGATGCACCACTATCCATAATCCATCTGGATATCAATTGTGGAAGATCCTGCACAAAACAAACTACGACTTAAACAACTTCAAGAAAGATGCCGATTCATGCTTCGCGATCCAGGAAGCTCCGGCAATTCAAATTGCTTATTCGAACATGGTGTCCACCCAGGCCTCATCAGCCTTAGGTGTAACCTTGACTCTAGCAACTTGAATTTTGAAATTTTTAGACTTCAAAGGTGGAAAATTTGCATTATAATCAACCGTAATTGATTCTTCAGCCTTTTTCACTTCAGAAGTTGAAATTTTCATTTCAGTTTTTGGTTTCCAAACTTGTTGAGATAATGCAACCCTCTTGTAAAATTTGTCGTTTTTAGTTACCACTTTCTTTACGGGTTCATTTTTCAAATTGATGTTATCATTTTTATTTTTTTTTCTCAACAACGATTGAAGCTTTACCCTTCACATCAACTTTCTTCTGTTGATACTTCACATTTTCAGTCTTAGGCTTCACATTGGTACACATTCGTGCAATGTGACCAACTTGATTACATCTAAAACATGTACGAGTATCAACAACTCGACTTGTGCCTTCAGACTGATAATATGAAGCTCTTTTCTCAAAGAACTCTTCGTTTGATTTTGAAAAAATTTCATTTTCCTCATCAGAAAGTGAACTTGAACCATTCACAAACACCTTCTTTTCTGTAAACCTCTTGTTTTGAAAAATCTTTTTCTGATAACTCTTACCACCCTGATAACCACCTGACCAATTGTTTCTATTGTTATTATAAAAACGTGGTGGAACAATAGGCTTTTTGTAATAAGCTTTATCTTTCTCAAAATTCATTTGCCTTTTTGTTTGTTTCAAACTGTTCACTTCTGACAACTCAACTTCAACCAATTTGAAAACATTTGTCAGCTTTTTCACATTAACATTCTCAATGGGAAACTCAGAATCCGAATACAACTTATCAGATCCAGCCATCTTGTACATCACAAGACCCGGTTCATCACTTAAGTTGTTTTTGGACTTTGGTTTCTGAATGTATTTATCAAAGAAACACCCATCCTCCTCAGAAGTGTCACAATCCGGTTTAAGCACTTTGTCTACCACACTTTTCACCACATCACTTTGGACACCCTCGTCATTGGAAGATGTGAACGTGACATCAATGTTTTCAGGAAGTTTAACTTCACTTTCTTCCTCAATTTCCACCAAACTAGACTGCTTTTTCGTGTAATTGTCTAAAATTGGCGGTGGAACTTTGTGAAAACCTACACCCGTTCCATCAGAATACACATCCTCGCCATCTTTGTTTTTCCCTATAGGTTTAGGAACAATATGCTGCAAAACAAAGCTTGCCGATTTATAGCTGTTAAGCTTCAACTGGATTCGTTCATTCTCAATTTCAGCTTCTTGAACTTTAAGTTTCAATTTAGCAATTTGATCCAGTTGTTCATTAATCGATTCTTCTTTTAACCTCAAAACAGCTCTTAGATGTTCATTTTCTTTAAATGTTTTACCATTTCGATCATCACTATCTTTGACAATACTTTTCAATTTCTCAAACTTTTCAGAAATTTGACGGTTTTCAAGAATTAACTTTTCATTTTCAGATTTAATTTTCTCACGTTCAGTTTTATCATTTTCAATTTGAGCCGTTAATTCTTTGAACCTTTCAGTTGAAGCTCTTACACTTTTGTCACGATCGAGAATCTGATTTTCAACATTTCTAACCTTAGTTGTCAGATTCTTGATTTTCTCATTGTTAAGATACGTGACAGTGCTACAAAAATTGCATTGTTTGGTGCAATTTTTGCAGTCAGCATTTCCATCAATCTTTTTACCTGACTCATTTTTGTTACCTGACGCATTTGTGACACGCTTTGACTGACCGACTCCTTTGACTCAGTAACAGAATTAGAATCTACCTCAAGTGCTTTTGCAGCTAGCACTTTGTCAGCCATCACTCCCAGGTTCTCAGCTGTCAATTCTTGCGTAGTATCAATTATGCCTGTATCAACCTGCTTTTCTTTCTTCTCTTTCTCTTCTTTCTCCTTTCTCTCTTTCTCTTTCGCTTCTTCAATCATTTTCGAAGTTGGAGTTCCCCACCACTTGTGCTGCCAATATTCATCTTCTTCTTTGTACTCCTTGATAATAGCTTCGATATCTAACGTTTTGTCATCAATCGCAATGTTGCCATATCTATCAAGATAGCACTCTCTATCTGGATCCCATCTGTTTGCTCTTCTAGCTTCCAGAAAGATACCAGAAAGTCTGATAATCTTGGTTTCAGCAGTCATCTTCCGGTAGTGATATTTCTGTTCTTCAGTACGATCATCTTTCCATGGCTTAGGTTCATCATTGCTTGCCATGAATGCGTAACCCACCGCATCTTCTTCCGGTAGAACTTCCTTACTCCAATCATACCCCTCATCATCATAAATCACAGCAAGAGCCCTTGATTTGTCTCTGTTGTCTTCAACCTGCTTCAATCTAGGCGGCTCAGATTTATTCTGATGGTAGATTGCCTTTTTGTAATAATCATCTCTGAAAGGGTTCTCTGACTCATCAGCATAAGCGTTTCGGCATTCTCGTTTGAAGTGACCTTTCTGCTTACATTTGAAACAAGTCACCTTCGATTTATCGAACCCCAGTTTTGTAGACGGACCACCGATCGTTTTTCTCCCTGTAATCTCCATGAATCGTTGTGCACGTCGAACTGCACTTGCCATTGCCCAACGAATGTCTATCAGCTCCATTTCTTCAGGATCTATCTGATCATAGTCTTCTTTCGTCAGATTTGTATTCCCGATTTTTCCAGCCACCAATCCTTCGTAGGATTCCAGAACAGACGCCAGAAAGACCATTTGTTGCTTGGCTGACTCTGCATTAAAATTCTGTGCGTTCTTCAGATCTATCGCAATATTGCAAGAAAACTTTGCATCAGAATGATTTGCAGAAGATGTAAATCCACTGTGATAACCACTATGGCTTCCAATACTTTGACCACTTTGACTTTCTTTGTTTGTTGAAGAAACGTTCTCAGCAGAAAATGCAGTCTTTGGAGAAGTAGCTTTCTGCATCATACTCTTTGGATAGTATAAATCCAGATTCTGCTGATAGGATGAATTATTGACTTTAAACGTTTTCTTCAACTCTAGCTCATGACTTTCCAGTCTTTCAATCAACACATCTGGAGTCAACGATTCAGAAGGAATAGTATTTTTTAGCATGAGAGCATAATATCTCCACTCCATCTCGTCTGGCAATGAATCGAACAACTTGTCTACTTGCTCATCATCTGAATATCTGATATCATGTCTTGCTAATTCCAGCTTCAGATGACCGAACCTTTCAATCATTTTACACACCGATTCATTTTTCATACAACTAAACATATCAAACTCTTTCCTAAGAAGTTTCTTTTTGTTTTTTATAATCTCTTTGCTTCCAAGACACTTCTTTTCGAGTTTTTCCCATAAGTCTTTAGAATTTGAGTAATCTATCAACGAAATGATGTCTTCACGCACCGATTGAAACAATAGTGCCACACATTTTTGCTCAGCCACAAAATTATCAATCTCTTCAACTGATCTTAAGGCTTCACCATTCTTCTTTCCTTGGGCAAAACCATTTTTCATACTTTTCCAGCAAGGAAAAGCAAACGCCATCAACCAATCTTCGAACTTTGTTGCCCACCTGCTATAATCTTCTATAGCCATCAGCTTAGGAGGTTTGTTAAATGTTCCAAATGCGCTTTCGGACTCCCAAGCTTCCTTCTTTCTTTCTTTCTGTGGACTTTTGTTTGCATCACTTGAAGAAGTATCGTTGTTGTTTGTAGAAGTATCATCTCCCGAGTTTCCTGCGAATGCATACATATCGCCAAACGGGTTCAAGAAAATATCATCCATCGTGAATGTACCTGAAAAATCAGTCAAACACTTAGAAAATTTTTAGGTTTTGAAAAATCAGCAAGTTCAAGCGAAATACTATGAAATGTAATGATTTCAAGCGAAATCAGCACTATGATATTGTTCAAGCGAAATCTGCTATAAACTATTTCGCTTCACCTTCAAGCGAAACTTAAACAACAATTTTGATTCAAGCGAAATCTGTTAACAAAATGTTTCAAGCGAAATCTACTATTTCGCCTCAGCAGATCAGAATCTTCAAGCGAAATCCAGCAATACTATTTCGCTTCAGCAGTTCAAGCGAAATTCAACAGTCCTATTTCGCTTCAGCAGAATTCAAGCGAAATCATCCAAAAATTTAGATCTGAAGCGAAATCAACCTATAATTTCGAACACCTTTCAAGCGAAATCTAGTTTTAGGTCAATTTTAACATGTTTTAAGCTGAATTTTAGTCTGAATCTTTTTAGGCTTTGTTAAAACTACGTTTTACACGTTATACTCGAAAATTAGACCATTTCGACCGTTGGAAATATTTCAGATCTGAAAAATGTAAAAAGAAATGAGTAGAAAGAAGATAATCCGCTGCTATGGTATGAACTCCTCGTCCTGAGCTCTGATACCACTTGTTGGACCGTTGTATGACCCTAAAATGTCAGTCAAAGCAGTTCATCTCAGTTTACAGAGGCGGAATCAAAGTAAACTAAGTCATAACAGCTCTAATCCTTTTAATCTTTCTTTTCTGATTGATTTGAGTGCTTGTACAAGGTTTTCTGATACAGATCCATCAGCACTTCGTCACACGTACAATGACAACTACTACTCTTCAAATGACCTGAACACCTATTTATAGAGACCTTGATTTCGCTTGAGGCTGTCTGAAGCGAAATCATGTATTGTTGATTTCGCTTCAAGCATACATAACCCCACTCAAGCGAAATCTTGTGTTTAAACCATAAAAACCCTAACTTAAACCCTAATGTGTGATCATTCAAACAATCCTAGACACAAGACTTGATAATGACGTAATCAGCAGACATTTAGTGCACCAACAGTATCGTTAGAATTTAAACGTATGCTTGGGTTAACTGCTAGTAAGTTAGATATTCCGTACTCAATCGAACTGGCTAATGGAAAGCTAGTTGAAACGAATGAAGTCATTAGAGGATGTGTAATCGAGCTGGGAGAGCACGAGTTTACACTGGATCTACTGCCAGTCGAGTTGGGAAGCTTCTACGTGGTAGTAGGAATTATTGGTTGTCAAGAAACAGAGCCGAAATTGTATGTTACGAGAAGACCATTCGCATCCCAATGGCGAATGGAGAAACAATTGTGGTACACGGAGAGAAGCGTGATACGCCCTTAGGGATCATTAGTTGTTTGAAGTCTAGAAAATGTTTGAAGAAAGGATGTGTTGCCTTCTTGGCGCACATCGTTGATAAGGAAACCGCTGAGCCAAAGATAGAAGATATTCCAGTCGTGAAGGAGTATCTTGAAGACTTTCCAGAAGACTTGCTAGGATTGCCGCCACAAAGACAATTCGAGTTTCACATTGACTTAGTTCCAGGCTCCGCGCCTGTAGCTAAAGCACCCTACCGACTTACGCCTTCGGAAATGCAGGAGTTGTCGACACAACTTCAGGAGTTGTTAGACAAGGGATTCATCCGACCAAGCTTCTCGCCTTGGGGAGCTCCGGTTTTGTTCGTTAAGAAGAAAGATGGTAGTTTTCGCATGTGTATCGACTACCGGGAGCTTAACAAGTTGACAATGATCAGGTTATCACCAGCTGAGGATCCAAGAGGAGAGCATTCCAAAGACGGCCTTTAGGACTCGCTATGGACATTACGAGTTCCTGGTTATGCCATTCGGGTTGACAAACGCGCTAGCCGTGTTCATGGACTTGATGAACAGAGTCTGCAAGCCGTACCTCGACAAGTTTATGATTGTGTTCATTGACGACATTTTGATCTACTCAAAGACGAAAGAAGATCATGAGCAACACTTAAGAGCTATTCTAGAGCTGCTTAAGAAAGAGAAGTTGTACGCTAAGTTCTCAAAGTGCGAGTTCTGGTTACGCGAAGTCCAGTTCCTTGGTCACGTAGTTAATGGAAATGGAATCCATGTGGATCCTACAAAGATTGAAGCAATCAAGAATTGGGAGACTCCAAAGACGCCAACCGAGATTCGGTAATTCTTAGGTTTAGCTGGGTATTATCGCAGGTTTATTGAGGACCTCTCGAAAATCGCTCAACCTTTGACCTCTCTCACGCTGAAAGACAAGAAGTTTGATTGGGGAGACCAACAAGAAGAAGCATTCCAATTATTGAAGAACAAACTTTGTGACGCACTGATCTTGTCTCTACCTGAAGGCACTGACGACTTCGTGGTATATTGCGACGCTTCGCGTCAAGGTTTGGGCTGCGTGCTGATGCAGCGACAAAAAGTTATAGCCTATGCTTCACGCCAGCTGAAGGTTCACAAGAAAAACTACACCACTCATGACTTGGAGTTAGGCGCAGTGGTGTTTGCGTTAAAGATTTGGCGACATTACTTTTATGGCACGCGATGCACAATCTATACTGATCACAAGAGCCTGCAGCATATCTTCGATCAGAAAGAGCTTAACATGAGACAAAGACGTTGGGTAGAGTTGTTGAATGATTATGATTGTGAAATCAAGTATCACCCAGGGAAGGCGAATGTAGTCGCCGACGCCTTAAGTCGGAAAGAAAGGATTAAGCCTATAAGGGTTAGGGCTTTAGAAATGATTGTTCAGACAGACCTCTCGTTGCGCATTCGTGCTGCGCAGAGAGAAGCTCTCAAAAGGGGAAACCTTGTGAATGAATATCTCCGTGGGATGGAGAAGCAATTGGTACCAAAAGAGGATGGAACGTTATGTTTCTTGGGAAGAATTTGGGTTCCTTTCTTTGGTGGTCTGAGAGACGTTATCTTTGATGAGGCTCACAAGTTGCTGTACTCGATCCATCCAGGATCGGATATAATGTACCAAGATCTAAAGGATTTCTATTGGTGGCCGAGGATGAAAGGCGACGTTGCGATTTATGTTGGCAAATGTTTGACTTGCGCCAAGGTAAAGTCCGAGTACCAAAAGCCTTCAGGTCTCTTGCAACAACCTGAAATACCCCAATGGAAATGGGAACAGATTTCTATGGACTTCATAACAAAATTGCCAAGGACGCCCAAGGGCCATGATACGATTTGGGTGATTGTAGACCGTATAACGAAATCTGCACACTTTTTGGCAATCAAAGAGAAAGACAACACGAGCAAGTTAGCTGAGCTATACCTGAGAGAGATTGTTGCACGACATGGAGTGCCTCTCTCAATTATCTCTGATAGAGATGGAAGATTCGTGTCAAGGATTTGGCAATCCTTCCAAGAAGCTTTTGGTTCTCAGTTGAATCTGAGTACTAACTTTCACCAGCAGACAGACGGACAGAGCGAACGAACGATTCAAACATTGGAAGACATGTTGCGAGCTTGCGTAATGGATTTAGGTGGAAGTTGGGACACTCATCTACCATTGGTCGAATTTTCATACAACAACAGTTATCATGCAAGCATTCAGGCCGCACCGTTCAAAGCTCTCTATGGACGCAAGTGTCAATCACCGTTGTGCTGGGCAGACGCGGGTGATAGACAGCTTGTTGGCCCAGAATTGGTCCAGGAATCGACTGACAAGATTTTACAGATCCGAGAGCGCATTAAAGCGGCTCGTGATCGACAAAAGTGTTATGCGGACCGGAGAAGAAAGCCTCTGGGATTTGAGGCGGGAGATATGGTATTGTTGAAGGTTTCACCCTAGAAGGGTGTGGCACGCTTTGGGAAGCGTGGGAAGTTGAACCCCAGATACATTGGCCCGTTTAAAATCCTGGAAAGAATTAGCCTTGTAGCCTACAAGTTGGATCTACCTGCTGAACTAAATGGTGTTCATGATACATTCCATGTATCAAACCTGAAAAAGAGTCCAACTCAAGAGACAGTGGTCATTCCGGCCCATGAAATTCACATTGACGACACACTCCACTTTACTGAAGAACCAGTTGAGGTCACGGGTTGGAAGATTTACAAAACATGCAGGAGTAGTGTCAAACTCGTCAAGGTTCGATGGAATGCACGACATGGCCCAGAATTCACGTGGGAACGTGAGGATCGTATGAAGGCAAAGTACCCACATTTATTCCCCAAGACACCTGCAACTAGAAGCAGAACTTAAAATTTCGGGACGAAATTTTCTTAACGGGGGGAGAATGTGACAACCCTCATAATTACAGGTACCCGTACAATTAATTAATATTAAATTTGTGCTTAACGACTGTGCTTGATTTCAACTGTTGACTTAAACTGCTTTATGATTTCTGCATCATACATACACGTGCATCACATTTCATACAGTCACACCATTTATCACAGACAAACTTTAGTGACATACTTGATGCACAAAGCACAGTTAGCACAGTTAGCGGATAACCCAGAAAAATACTGACAGTGCCAGTACGTAGACAAATTGTGTTTTGAGACCCAGTATGGGCCAGAAACAAGTTACTACCCTAGTATGGTGTGTAGGGAAGTGAGGACCATAAAACTGTGTCACTAGGTGATAGCTTGAGTGCCGGAAAGTGCCTAAAACCCACTTTAAGTGCAGGATTCTGCATTTTTCAGCAAAATTCAGCATTTTAGAATGCTAGTAAAATGCAGAACATTGACTAAATGGTCCTGAATGCTTTCCTAAGTGTTGGGAATTAAAAGTGTTACAAAAAGTTACATAAAGGTCACTATACGGAACAACTTAGCACTTTAACGGAACGGTATCTAACCGAACAACCGGACATTACCCGGGACACCAAATTTTTGTCAGAAACATTGTTTTACTATTTTTGGGCTAGTCATGGTCCCCGAATACCCCAACACATTATGTAATATAACATACACACCATACACTTGATATTACACTCAACCTCCAACTATTTACCCACTTATCACCAAAATTTACAATTAACCCCCCTTGCCTTCTTACGGTCCATGAGGACCCACACCCCACTCAAAATTGTTGAATATTTTATGAAGATATTATTTGATCTTGCTTGCTTGAATAAATAAAATATGTAAGAAGATGATTATAAGTATGGTTCCATAAGATTGCAAATCATTTCACTTCCTTCTCTCACTTCACAAGACCACTCCACTCCCTTACCTCACTCTCTCCCTCTCGACCCTCTATACATCCGCCACCACCACCACCTTATCACCACCATTACTCCATTATCAAGCTTGTTCCATGCACTAGAAGGTGAATTAAGGAGCTTGTAGCTTGAAGATCTTGAAGGAACTTCATACATTGCTCGTATACACCATCTTCATCATCTTTGTTCTTGAGTTCTTCCCTAGCTTTAAGCTAGTTGTAAGACTTCCTTAAACTCTTGTCTACTTTTATTTTCATGGTTAAAAGATTATGTTGTGATGAAATCGTATGAACACTACAAGAACACAAACATAAAACATGAACATAAAGCTTTACATAAAGATCATGAAATGAAAGATGATGATTGATGCGCGTGTGGTGTTATATGGATTTAAGTATATTTTAAGCCCTTTTTACACGTTAGTCAAGTTTTAAATTTATAAAACACGATATTTTACTAACACCAAACACACATATGGGCAAGTGCACCCATCGTGAGCGTAGTATAGTGTTGGCAAGATACCGACGTCGTCCAAGGACACAAGAGCTTTTAGTACCGGTTTATCCTCAACGTCTAATCAAATCAAAAGTTTAGAAAAAGGTTTTAAACTAGAAAAATAAAAACTAACTAAAATGCTGAAAAATAAAATAAAAGTAAAAACAGATAGACAAGATGAATCACTTGGTTCCGACTCGTGTTTAGTGTAACCTTTGATTATTTCCGCACTTTTGCACTATTTAAGAGATTATCTTAGTTATTATAGTAGGCCCCTCTTTTGAAGGTGACGTTACCCTCAACCCAGTAGTTTGAGTCAGCAAGGATACAATCCTAAAGGGTCGGATTATTGAAAGATAATTAATTAAGTTATTAATGCATATTGTGGTAGGCCCCTCTTTTGAAGGTGACGTTACCCTCGGCTAAGTAGTCTGAGTCAGCAAGGATACAGTCCTAAGTAACCGGGTTAAAGTATTAATAGTAGCTTACATATGAGGGGATCAAAGAGTTGGGACCCCCACCATCCAATACCGGTGGGTATTGAAGGAGGTCCTACTAAATTTGACCCAGGTCCTTGCAGGATCCATACACTGAACAAGGCAAGACTCTTACCAAACTGTTCCCTTAACCCCCGACCAGGTAGCCAACATACCTCCATATAGACCGTGGAGATATGAATGGTGAAAATATTTTATTTTATATAGACAGTAAAATAATGCCAAGACACCACGGACAAACGATAAGGAAGAATCACCTTCAACATAAGAAACTAGTTATTAAAGTCATTAATACATAACCAAATAAAAAGTGCGAAAAGATTAACAATAAAAAGTATTACGCTAGACACTTGTCTTTACCAAGTGATGTAAGAGACTTAGGCAAACATGGCCTTTGATTGTCAAGAACTCTTACGATCAATCTTGGATCCCGAGACGACTCACACACTCTATGATGGACAATGGATGATGGTGGTGGATGATGGTGTTGTGATGGTGGTGGGTGGTGGGTGAAGTGTGAGAGACGTGGTGTGGCAAGGGATGGTTTGCAAATGAGCCAAGCACCCCTATTTATAGCCTGAACAGCAGCTCGGGCATGGCCACGCCCCCGTGTCCGCTGGGCACGACCCCGTGTGCAGAAGCGTATCTGTACTATCAAGATTTGCCTGGATTCTGTGAATATTATAGTTGACCACGGCCCCGTGTCCGCTGGCCAAGACCCCGTGGTGGGCAATAGAAGCTTCTACAGCTTTGTCTTTTATGCTGACACTTGGGCACGCCCCCGTGTTCACTAAGCACGGGGCGTGTTCAGCCTTCTGTTCTCTTGTTTTGCTTGGGAAGATGCTTTCGGGGAGGTCGGGCATGCCACGTTTGTTCCTTTTCTTGTATTTATGTTAGATTTAGCTGCCTTTTTTCTTCTTTTGTTAATTTGAGCTCATTTAATCCTGAAAATACAAAAGGAAGACAAAAGCACACTTTTTCCAACATTAGTACTAAAAAAGGATTAGTTTTATGCCACGATTGATGTAATTTATATGTTGCATTTTGTGCACATCAAATACCCCACACTTGAATCTTTGCTTGTCCTCAAGCAAAACTCTTTATAATGTGGCTTTACACTCCCAAATGGAATGGGTAGAAGAGAAGGTTTTTGGGCTTGTCATAGAGTGTCGGGATTTCCAAGATTCTTTATTAAGTTTTATTTTTATTTATTTACAATCCTATTCGTCATGATTTATTTAAAACATTACATAAGATAAATTACTTATTAAGGCATAACATTCCTTTTTAAAATTCCATTTATATACAAGTTCACATACCTCACGGGGGATCACTCAACACTCGGCCGAAGATGTATTTTAGTGAATCACTCGAGAGCGGCATGGAACTTACTCCTACCATAGGCTTGCCAAGCAATCAATCCTCCTCCTTTTTAACTATATACCTTTGTAAATATCAAGAGGACTTTTGGGTGAAGGGTTAGGCTTGGGTTAAAGGTAGGTGGTTGGGTTAGTGGTTAGTAGAAAAGGGCGAAAAACATAAAAAGCATCGGTTTTCGTAGGACTTTATATTTTTGCACTTTTTTTTATGAAGCTATTATTCAAACAAAGTTATTTTTGATGAACTTGCTTGTTTATTTCTTTTGCTTCATCATCAACATATTTTTTTTTTTGAAAAGTCATACGAAAAACTGAGCTTGTTACTAAAACAAAGGGTTAAAAATAAAAAAAAAAAGGGTTTTGGTGGGTGAAAGGGTGTTTGTTTTTGGGTTAAGAAATGAAAAGGTTTAGGCTCAAAGGGGTTAACTAGGGGGATTTTGGGTAGGTGGTAAAAAAAAAGAAAAATAATGGTGTAGAAATGAAAAAGGGTTAGTCCTAATGCCTCCATCATTTACTTACTCGGGTTTAAGTTGGTAAGGACCGGGAATGTATCGTCGTGGCAAGTTCTAGAGTTGTAAGAACCAAGCAGCTATTCACACAAGAAACGAAAAATGAGCATTTAGTTTAAAGATATGTATTTGTATGCTCAATAAAGGCTCAAAACTCACTTTTGTGGGAATGGGTTTTTATGTGATCAAGTATATATAATTAAATTTTAACTAAACTTGTCATGCTTTTTCATAATTTTCTTATGTTGGTTCTTTTTATCACGTCGCTATCGGTTGTAAATTTGTAAAAATATAACCTTTCTAGAATTTTGAAATTCCCAAATTAAACCTAGACAAGTAAAAAAATGAAAATTTTTGAAAAAAATTGGGGTGATTAGCGGTTCCAATAGAGTTTTGTGTAAGGCTTGTAATTAGGACTTGCAAGATTCAAGGTTTTAGCATCCCCCCACACTTAAATTACAAATTGTCCTCAATGTGTCCCAAAAATAAGTTTTTAGGTTGATTGGATGTGTAAAATGGTGTGAAAAAGTAAAATTTTATGTTACTGGGCGTCTGGACACGGCCCCGTGTTCAGTCGCCAGTAACAAAAAGTTGTAAAAAGAAACAGAAGCATGGACACGGGGGCGTGTTGGATGAACACGGCCTGTGTCCAGTTTACCTGAACTGGGCATTTTCTGCAGATTGTGCAGCACGGGGCCGTGTTGGGCGGGCACGGCCCGTGCTGAACTTGCTGTAATGAAGAAGATTTTGTCGGATGGCTCTGTTTTCGTGCATGGGGTGCTGGTCCAATTTTCCCTTGCTATCCTTCACCATCCCGAGTGTGTTTTATTCATTACAACATCATCCAAACACCAAATTAGCTAAAACCATAATTCATTAAGTCATAGAGAGAATTACATAATAATCCTAAAAAGTTAAAATTCTAGATAAATAGGTCAAAGAAACACAAAAAATCTAAACCAAGAAGTTCTAGCCTATTACTTATTCTATTAGCAAAATTTCCGAAAAGATAATTCCATCGGTTAGATGCGGCTTGAAAAAATTCTTTCTCCGGGCATGGGTCCCTCACACGTCGGCGAGCCACTCTTCTATCTCCCTAGGGAGAAGAAAGGCGGGCTCGTTAGCATTGGTTTGAGGGGTTGCAACCTCCACAGTGACTTCTTGTAGATCTTCAAGAGGAGGTTCCGCTGGAATGTCGTCCCAACCGGTAGGATTGTTGATTCCAAGTGCTAGGTTCCAATCCTCTTGAGGGAGGATTGGTTCCATGGGAGGTGTTACAAGAATGTTTAACCTCTGGTGCAAGAGGTTAGTTTCTTGAAAACTGTTTTCCAACCCTACCGTAAGATAATTTATACGGTCTATTAGGACCTCCTCTACCGAAGTCATCTCGTCAAGAGCTTCACGTAATGCCATTAGGTAACGTACGAGAGTAGCTTCAATTGATGACCTTCTCTCCCTTCGACTGTTTCTGGAGTGCGCAGAAGAGGTTCCACTGTTTTAACTAGACATTCTATGAAAACAAACCAAAAATAGTTCATTTTAATGAAACAGTACATCGGACACGGCCCCGTGCTCAATGAGCACGGCCCCGTGTTCAACTTTCTGCAGATTTTCGGAACAAGGAATCTTGGAGTTTCAAATTATTTTTTCAACTTATGATGCATTTTTGAGCAGAAATAACTTAAAACAATGTTGTACAACTTATTTTTAACAAGATTCCTTGAACAAAAACCTAATAACCATCACAATAAAGCTTGGAGTCATGGTGATCTCAAGCTTCAATGGAGGTGTTGATGCAAGAAAGATGAAGAAGAAGAAGGCAATGGATAAAAGAGGAAAGGACAAGATGTTTGTTAGAACCTTCTTTTAGAAAATACCTAGGATGGTAGGTGAGAAGATCCTTTCAAATCTCTGTCCCGGGATGGTCCAAATGTGCAGGATTCTTGGCTGCATTTATAGAAAATGACAGCTTTCTTGACACGGCCCCGTGTCGGCTGGACACGGCCCCGTGTGCAGGCAAGATCCTGACACATTTTGTCCGTATTCTGACAAAAAGTCTGAAAGGAATCTTTTGGTGGACACGGGGGCGTGTTGACCTGGGCACGGCCCCGTGTCGAAAGGCTGATTATGAAGTTTGTCTATTTCTAAGGAACGTATCCGGATCGGGTGGTTCCTTACTGGATGGAACAACCCCAAAGTGCCTAAGATACCTTAATTGCTCTAGATTAATACGAGAACGCAAGAGGTTGTCGGTGCGGGTGATTCCTATGCTATATGTAGGTGGACAAGTCCAACCCTTTCCCGGGCTCTCGTTAAAGAAGGTGTATGCCAAATCGCTCAGGTCAATGTATGCATCGAACGAAGTCGATGGGGAGTCCTACACGGCACAATCGACACAGGGACGCCTATCACTCAAGTCCTCACTAGAGTTAGAGGTAACATTGGGAACAACGAAGTTGTTTTTATTTGAATGCGATCCCCATAATTCTTCTTGGTTATTGTCTTGAGATAAATTATTGAAATCTATCTTAAGTTCTTTTAACCAATTAATAATTAGATCTTCCAATTGAAATAGTTCATCAAGAAGCATTTCTCCTAGAAGATCCGGTTGAGAGGATTCGAGGGAGAGATAGGGATTATTTTTACTTTCCCCCTCTTAAGGCTACGGGAAAACGATGGGTCTATATAGTGGGGCTTAAAATTTAGAAAATAACATTCTAATTCTTTATGAGAGCCACCACATATTTGACACCACGTACCATAAGAGTGCCGAAAGAAAAAATTTCATCATCACTCATGTTTGTGTCAGAAATGATTGGGCACGGGGCGTGTTCAGCGGGCACGGCCCGTGCTGAATTCTTTAGAAGCTGAAAAACTACGAAAAATCTAAAAAGAACAGAAAAATTAGAAAAAACGATTAGGCCGCTAATTCCTAACTTTCTTAAAATCCTTGTGTCCCCGGCAGCGGCGCCAAAAACTTGATGTGCGTGTGGTGTTATATGGATTTAAGTATATTTTAAGCCCTTTTTACACGTTAGTCAAGTGTTAAATTTATAAAACACGATATTTTACTAACACAAAACACACATATGGGCAAGTGCACCCATCGTGAGCGTAGTATAGTGTTGGCAAGATACCGAGGTCGTCCAAGGACACAAGAGCTTTTAGTACCGATTTATCCTCAACGTCTAATCAAATCAAAAGTTTAGAAAAAGGTTTTAAACTAGAAAAATAAAAACTAACTAAAATGCTGAAAAATAAAAGTAAAAACAGATAGACAAGATGAATCACTTGGTTTCGACTCGTGTTTAGTGTAACCTTTGATTATTTCCTCACTTTTGCACTATTTAAGAGATTATCTTAGTTATTGTAGTAGGCCCCTCTTTTGAAGGTGACGTTACCCTCAACCCAGTAGTTTGAGTCAGCAAGGATACAATCCTAAAGGGGCGGATTATTGAAAGATAATTAATTAAGTTATTAATGCATATTGTGGTAGGCCCCTCTTTTGAAGGTGACGTTACCCTCGGCTAAGTGATCTGAGTCAGCAAGGATACAGTCCTAAGTAGCCGGGTTAAAGTATTAATAGTAGCTTACATATGAGGGGATCAAAGAGTTGGGACCCCCGCCATCTAATACAGGTGGGTATTGAAGGAGGTCCTACTAAATTTGACCCAGGTCCTTGCAGGATCTATACACTGAACAAGGCAAGACTCTTACCAAACCGTTCCCTTAACCCCCGACCAGGTAGCCAACATACCTCCATATAGACCGTGGAGATATGAATGGTGAAAATATTTTATTTTATATAGACAGTAAAATAATTCCAAGACACCACGGACAAACGATAAGGAAGAATCACCTTCAACATAAGAAACTAGTTATTAAAGTCATGAATACATAACCACATAAAAAGTGCGAAAAGATTAAAAATAAAAAGTATTACACGAGACACTTATCTTCACCAAGTGATGTAAGAGACTTAGGCAAACATGGCCTTTGATTGTCAAGAACTCTTACGATCAATCTTGGATCCTGAGACGACTCACACACTCTATGATGGACAATGGATGATGGTGGTGGATGATGGTGTTGTGATGGTGGTGGGTGGTGGGTGAAGTGTGAGAAAGGTGGTGTGCCAAGGGATGGTTTGCAAATGAGCCAAGCACCCCTATTTATAGCCTGAACAGCAGCTCGGGCATGGCCCCATGTCCATCCTTTTCTCTATCTTCATTAATTGCAGTTTTTCTGCATTAGTTGACCACGCCCCGGTGTCCGCTGGGCACGACCCCGTGTGCAGAAGCGTATCTGTACTATCAAGATTTGCCTGGATTCTGCGAATCTTATAATTGACCACGGCCCCGTGTCCGCTGAGCACGGCCCCGTGGTGGGCAATAGAAGATTCTACAGCTTTGTCTTTTATGCTGACACTTGGGCACGCCCCCGTGTTCACTGAGCATGGGACGTGTTCTGCCGTCTGTTCTCTTGTTTTGCTTGGGAGGATGCTTTCGGGGAGGTCGGGCATGCCACGTTTGTTCCTTTTCTTGTATTTATGTTAGATTTAGTTGCCTTTTTGCTTCTTTTGTTAATTTGAGCTCATTTAATCCTGAAAATACAAAAGGAAGACAAAAGCATACTTTTTCCAACATTAGTACTAAAAAAGGGTTAGTTTTATGCCATGATTGATGTAATTTATATGTTGCATTTTGTGCACATCAATGATACATGCTAAATCTGAGTTAAATAAACAATAACCTGTTGTAAATGACTTATGATCTGATATTAATCGTTATTAGAAAGTATGGTAATCGTATGTGTGCATTTTAGTGGCATTTAAGCTATAAACAGAATGCTGAGTAACATTTTCAGCCAACTTCAACTGGCTGTAAACGGACTGTTATAAGTCGAAAAATTGATTTTATGAAGTCTAAATTATGTATTTTCGAAAAACGGATCAAATGGCACTGGACTCATATTTTTTTGAGGTCGTTTGCTATTTTTAAAGGGGCATTTTTCACAGCAGCAAAAGCTGTGTTTTTACTGCAGAAAATGTGTGTTGTGTTTTTCATCATTACTTGAAATCTGTGTAGAATTAGCTCAAGAAATTTGTACTGTAGATGACCACTGATGTCGTTGTAATTCTTCCACTGGAATTTCATCAATCGGACTTACGATGGATTTTAAATAAATTATCCCGTGGACTGCAGTCAGAAGGTGACGAATCTGATTTCAGTCCGGTAAATGATTTTTTTATAAAATATTGGTAATGAATTGGATCTCGATATTTTTACACACTAATATTTGGATCGTTTAAACCATTCTGTAAAGATTTAGGAATTTTTGGAGAAAGTTTACTATTTTATTCAAATGCCCGAAAACAGCTCAGTTTTGAATGTTAAAGCTGAAACGAAATAAGTAGTATTTTGCATATCTAAATGTCGGGTAGGTTATCTGATAACGATCTAACATGTTATATGTCAAAGAAAATGATATGCTATTTAACATGGACACCTCCATTTACAAAGGAAACTATGGCAAAATTTTCTAAAAATTTCAACACTTAGTAAATATTTTCTAGACAAGTGTTTACTAGTATATTTTAGACTATGTTTTTCAAACATAAACCTCGCCATAATTTTTGTAACAAAAGTACAAGTATTGGAGGATGATTTTGTAAATAAAAAGGGGTAAATATATATTTAGAATATATATTTTGTATTAAGACACTCAGGTGGATATTTGTTTGATTTGTGGAGTAGTTATATTATTTTAGGGTAAAATAATATATCTTAACAAAAGACCATGAAATTGCAACTCCAACATAATACCAAAAATCACACGGAATGAATATTTAAGTTACACACTTGGTATTGTGAAACCGAACGATAAAAAGTAACTCACAAAATATTCCGGAAATTACTTTTACTCATATATTTTGATATATATTATTTTTGGACAAGGAGTGAAAATATATTATTTTTGGGAAAAATATGTATATTTTGGAAAACATTATTTTGACAAATAAGTTATATATATTTTCTAAGTGGGACTTAAAAATATATTATTTCAAATACAAACATATATGTATAAATACCCTCGTACATGGGAAGGAAATACGGGGTTAAATACTTTAGAAGTATTATTACAAGAATATTGAATGAACAATTATTCCAACACAACATATAATTTAAGTTGAAATATTAATTATTTTGACAAATAGTTATCACTTGGAATAATATAAGAAACGTAACTCAAAACGTTAAACTCTAAGCCAAGGCACGGCCCGTTCGTCTAATAGACATTAGTACGTTGTAGGTTGTCGTGTAGCTGACAGAGTTTGAGATACGGTACAAGACGCACTACGTTGAGTTCATGTCCCCCTTTTCTCTTAACTGTTTTCAGTTTTATACTTCGGGGGTGAAATACATGTTACAACTATTACAGCCATTTTATACAGGGTATGGTTAGCTTAAGGAGGGTTTACTACTTAGATCATGTGAGTGGTGGGTACAACTCTTAAGGCCATTAATCCTCGTCATAGGACCGAGGGACATGAGTGATAGATCTATTTGGGTTTAGCGAGCCCACACCCATGAGGCCGGGGCGGCCCATAGAGGTGACTATGTCTTCCAGCCGGAGGCCCGGTACAAATTTGCTAGGTTTGAGTACTTCCTGCATCATTTCACACATACCATTGGCTTTGCAACCCATTGGTGATCTCTTTTTCCTTATTGCTACATACCAGGGACATTTTTACATACAGACATACTTTAATGGTTTATACACACAGACATACACATGAACTCGCTCAACTTTTTGTTGATATTTTTAAACTACATGTATTTCAGGGAATTAATCGGATCTGGCAAGTGATGCATGTTAGTCAAGCTGCGTACTAAATAAATATGTCAAACAGGGTTGTAGGATTTGGGAGATGTAACCTCTTCCTGGACGGGTTACATGTCTTTGAACCTCGTTTTATTGAAAGTCTTTTGTTGAATCATATGAACTCGTTTTAAAACAAGTCATGGTTGTAACTTATTTTGGGTTGATGTTTTAAGACAAGTATGTTATGGTATTTTCTAAACTCTTTTAATGGATGAACATCTCGTATTTCTATCATATAGCATTGTTATGATTGTTGCTATGGTATTAAGAAGTCACACCAAATAACCGCGCTTCCGCAAAAGTCAGGGTGTGACATCAAATTTGCATGCATCCGTACAATTATTAGATGATGATTAGTGCTTAATGACTGTGCCGATTTACAATTTATGACTTGAATTGCTTTCTGATTACTGCATCATACTTACATGTGCATCACATATTTCATAATGTCACATCATCATCACATGCAAACTTTATTGACATACATGATGCACAAAACACAGTTAGCACAGTTAACGGATAAAACAGGAATATGCTGACGGGGTTCAGTACATAGACAGACAGTATTTTGAGACCCAGTATAAGCCGGAACCAAGTTCTACACTAGTATAGTGTGTAGGGAAGTAAGGACCACAAAACTGCTTCACTAGGTGATAGTTTAAGTGCCGGAAAGTGCCTAAAACCCACATAAAGTGCAGAATTCAGCACATTTCAGCAAAATTCAGCATTCTAACAAGCTAGTAACATGCAAAAATATGGCAAAATGGTCCTGAATGCTTTCCTAAGTGTCGGGAATTAAAAGTGTCACAAAAGGGTACTAAAAAATCACTAAACGATATAGTTTAGCACTTTAACAAACCGGTATCTAATCAAACAACCGGACACTACCCGAAACACCAAAATTTTACTAGAAGCATTGTTTTATTTTTTCTAAGCTAGTTATGATCCCCGAACACCCTAACACCCACTAAAAATATCAAGTAACTAACACTTATAACTAATACTTGGATTTGAACCTTTAATCTAACTTGATGGTTGGAAGTTACACTTAGACCCCCCCCCATGCTAGTAATCGGCCACACATGGCCTAATTGGGGATTTTATTTGATTGTTTATTAGATTGTGTCTTGTACTATGGAGAACATAAGATCCAAAGGATAAACACTTGTTGGAAAGTTATATAACATAACCACTAGACCTTAAGTTTCATTATCCTTCACACTACACCACAACTCACTTTCTTCCTCCCTCCATCTAACTCTCGGCCGAACACCCACTTCCACACCCCCATCATCATCATTCAAGCTCCATATAATCTACATACACACAAAGGTGTTCAAGGGTGCATAAGGAAGCTTGGTGGCATCGGAAGTGGAAGGACCTTTCTTACTTGCTTTTATCCAACACATTTGTCATCCTCAACATCTTGTGTTCATCCCTAGCCATAGAGCTAGTAGTAAGACCCTTGTAACCCTTTGTTACTTCTAATTTTGTTGGTTAAAAGATGTTATGCATTGATGTTCATGAAGAACACTAAAGAACCTAATCAAGAAACTTTAACATAAGCTTGTCATATGATGAACTCTTGATGAAACAATGTTGTTTAGTGTATGTATGATACTTGATTGTTATATTCTTGAGATTATGATGTTGATCATCATAAGGAGCTTGCTAGATTGTGATTAAACACATGATCCAGCAAGTGAGAGGATGATTAAGTGACAAAACAAGACGATCATCCTCATATATAAGCATGAACTTGAAGAATAAAATGATTTCTTGAAAAATAATCATCAAAGTGAGTTAGTAATCTTATGGATCTAAGATTTATGAATGGTTTTCCAAAAGGACCAAGTTCAAAATATGATTTTTAGAAGATCATGGTTCTTACTTAAACACACACTAATTTTGGTGGTAAAACAAGTGTATAAACACTTGTGAAACAAGAAGATGTCATAAGGAAATGTTTTTGTGAAACATGTTTACAAGTTGTAAACACCTAAATTTACCAAGAATGAAGTTTTCAAAGAAGTAAACGCACTTTAAAGGGTAACTAAGTCTACTAAACACACTACCAAATTACTACAAGTTTTTATGAAAATTCAAGTTCATGATTATTATGTAAATAACATAGTTATGGCACTCGGTAAGTGTAAGTTGTTTAGGGATTGATTGTTGATTGTTATGATGAATTTTGAAAAGAAAACGATATGCTTTAATAGCATGGACACCTCCATTTTTAGAGGAAACTATGGCGAAATTTTTCTAAAAATACAAACACTTAGCAAAATATTTTCTAAACAAATATTTACAAATGTGTTTGAACTATGGTTTTCAATATAAATTTTGCCATAGATTTTGTTACAAAAATACAAGTATTGGAGGTTGGTTTTTATAAATAAAAATGGATAAATATGTATTTAGAATATATTTACATTAAAGACACATTGTGTGTGAATACTTGTATACCTTGTGTATTAGTTATATTATTTTAGGATTTAAAGTAAGATAACTTAACAAAATACCAAGAATTTACAATCCAAAATAATACCAAAAATCACAAGGGATAAATATATAAGTTACACACTTAATATCGTGAAACCGAACGCAAGAACGTAACTTATGAAATATTCCGGAAAATACCGTTATAAATATATTTTTGGTAAATATTATTTTTAGAAGAAATGAAAATATGATTTTTGTAAATATTACAAAGTTGTATCATATTTTCGACAAGGAGAAAATATATTATTTTTGAGAAGTAAAAATATATTTTCCTAGAGTTTTTAGAAGATGTATGATTTTGGGAAAAATATACGTTTTCTTGGATAAACTTGAAATACATTTGGGATAAAATAAGTTTATATATATTTTCTAAGTGAGACTTGAAAATATATTGTTTTGGAAATATATATGGGATATTTATTAAGAAAATATGTACACACCGGAATACGACGCCAATACATGGCAAGATATACAAATACAAGTATACGGATAAACATGTATGAGATACCCCATCCTTGGGAAGGAAATACGAAAATAAATACTTGAGAAGTATTATTACAAGATATTGCTTAACAATTATTCCAAAATTAAATATAATTTAAAGTTAAAATAATTATTATTTTAACAAGTGTAACGACTCTGCTAGGACCCTTAAGGTAACCCTAAACGCTCCTAAATACACCCCGAGTGCGAGAAACAGACCCGAAATACCTTTGTGCTTGGAAAAATCAAGAAAAACAAGATTTTTGGTTCGCTCGCGGGCCGCGTAAGAGTTAAGCCAAGCTTACGCGGGCCGGGACAGCAATGCAAACTACCGAATAACGATTAAGGCCACGTGGCATGACACGTGTCGAAACCTCTGATGACTCAGCCGACCTAGACTTCCTCGCGGGTCGCGTAGAAGTTCCTACGAGTTTACGCGGGCCGCGACACGCCCCATTTCCAGCCCTATAAATAAGGAGTTCGAGTTCAGTTGAAAGTTGCTCAATTCTTTTCTTCTTTTAGCTTCTAATAGCTCGGGTATTATACTCTAAAACCCGAAACTCTGCTCGTTATCAGGGTAATAACTCTAATCACGAACACGATACTATATCCGATTGATTGAAACTGATCCAACGGATGTTTAAGTGCTTCTTGTATACGGCAATAATTTGTCATTCGTTGTGAGTTTTGATCTCGTGATTATCGTTAAAGTTGAATTGAGTAATACACTAATACGGGTTCCATTGTAGCTAGAAATTAGAACTTGTAACTAGGGAACTACTAAGCTAGAATACTTAGCGATTAAGTAAACTTAATAGTTAAGGAAAACTTAGTGGTTAAGTAAACTTAGTAGTTAAGATAACTTAGCAGTTAAGAAACCTTAATAGATAAGTTAAACTTAATCAGCTAAGAAAGATTAATTAAAGTTAAGTATGATTAATTAATTAAGCTAAGCGAGATTATTTAAGCTAAGCGAGATTAATTAAGCTAAGTAAGATTAATTAAGTAAGTAAATTAAACACCTAAATAGATATACATGAAAATATATGAGATAGATAATATCAAAGGAAGGTGCAAGGATGGTATAAGAAGATATATATATATATATATATATACATATATATGGGTAGGAAGCTTCCTAGAAAATGTATAGGTAACTTCCTAGAAAAACTATATGAAATTTCCTAGAAATTTCATATTTCCTACCTATAAATAGGAAGCTTAGGATTCATTTTTCTTTGCTCATTTCTTCTATTCTTCTCTCTCTATACGTTGTTGTTCTAACCAATATTCACCGATGCGATACTCTGTCCGATCGATTCGGGAACCAACTAACGAATGCCAAAGTGCTATACTTTGTGAATTTCGTTTGGATTCTGAAACGAATGCCAAAGTGCTGTCTAAACAAAGACTATACTTTGTGAATTTCGTTAAGGTCCTGATCTCGTGACCATCGTTAGGTTTGATATGGTTTTACACTAAAACGTATTCCACTCTGTTAAACTATATGTTTAACTATCAGAAAACTCCAAACTATACACTTACAATCAAACAAGATGCTTAATCATCAGAAGATTTAGAACTGTAAAGTAGATGCTTGTTTAATCAAAACTATATGCTAACAAGGTGAGTCATTCTCTTTTTATCAAATTACTTTACAAAACCCTAAATGTTTTCCAGTTATACTTTGCAGTGATTAAGTCTTTGCTAATCTTTAATTACTGGCAGTATGTGGGGGTTTTGTGCACATTACTACTAACGATTTATCACTTTAGGTGGGCGAGCCTAATTAGTGATATGTCCACAGTCATAGATTCGGTCGAGTGACAGCTGAACCAGATAATTATATGATAGGGGCAAATATAAAAACCCTTAATGCTGTAAATTTATAACAATGTGTCATTTTTGTACAAACTGAATGAACTCACCGGTATTTCCCGCTGACCAAATGTTTTTAAAACACGTTTCAGGTAATTACCGTAGATCGGAATAAGAGTTGGATACGGCACAAAAGGCATACAGAAGTGGCTTAATTTATCAATTAAATTAAATTAAGAAAAGTTGTTTTATGTATTCGGGTTTACCCCATATTAAAGCTACCTTTCAAAACATGGTTTTATCCCATCTATTTAATAAATAAAATCCGGTGTTTTCTAAACTCTGATATTTTTTCCTAACTCACGGTCCTGATGAAATTTCCGCTGCACTACTTTTCTAAATAACCACCGGTACCACTGAACTGGTTCGCGGCTCCCGATTCCGTCCAGGGTGGGGTCGGGGGTCGTGACAGAAGTGGTATCAGGGCCACTTGTTTAAGCAATTAGGTGTTGTAATGAAATACCTAAGTTTAAACGAAGAGTAGGAACTTGATATTTTCTGGTAGCACTCAGGATAGTATTTAGACTTGAACTTAAGAAAGATGCCTTAATATGAGCTTCAAGATGAGCTAATTACTTGTATAAGTATAATCTGATATATATTGGTATGCCGTAAGAATAATGATTAGAACATTGCAAAGTACGATAAATAAGCAATAACACTTAATTGCTGTTAATTCTTGTTTATTGATACTAGGTCTAGAATAAGATATGTTATGGGAATACAAATTTCCTTGATTCTGGATGAAAGCCTTAATAAAAGAGGCACTTTTAAAATCTTGAAAAGATACTATTTATGGGAAACATAATAATTACCTCTCCGGCGAGAACCGGGCAAGATGAGGTTACCTCTCCGGCTAGAACCGGGTAAGAAGGAGTATAATATGTCAAACAAGTGACAAAATTCCCTAAATAGTACCATGACCTGATGTCTGACTTGTTTTTGGAAAAAAATCAATCTGTTAAAAACATTGACCTTATGAATGGTATGCATGATTATATAAATATGTATATCTATAAGGAATTCCAAAAGCCATAACGATTGACAATAAATCACGAACATAAGTGTCAATAATAATTATAGATTTCTTTATCAGGAATCTCTTGCATATATCTATAATTCCGATATCAAACATTATTTCGTTTAATCATCTACCTCGTAACTCGTGCGACAATATAAACAATGGAAACCCTTTAAGTTGGGACGCCATCAAAAGTATAAGAATTTCCAATGCGTTACCATAGACTAATAACGCAAGTAAGAAGCATGTAAAGTTGTGCTAGTGCACAAGAAAACACATGAAACTTAAATTATACGTCCACAGACGTCGAAGTATATCACACACGACTTTCAAGGCAAGACCTTTGGAAAATATAATTGGGCATGACGACACAAATGCGAATCCCGTCAGTGGAAGAACTACTAATCAAAAAGCAGCACTTGGCCACGTGATCCTACAAACGACATGAAGCTTGCTTAGGTACGATAGAACAAGATTTCACAACAATCGGCGCATAGTCTAATCCAATTCTTAACGCTGCAAAAGAAGTCACATACCTTTACAATCCCCCTATTTCATTTTATTCGACATTCCCTGGTAATGTCAATTAACAACGGTTATCACACAAAATTCCAGTTAAAATTCTTAAATTCATTTTGTTAAAATTCAGACCTCTCCACATAGTAAATAGACTTTTGCATTTCTACTCTCCTAATGGTCATCATGAGGATTTCTTTCATAATCGCGAATATTTATTTGGTTGTTTTATTTCTTGGTAAATCCACACGTTACACATGCACTGTTTGTTGCGCATGTGGTTAGTTTGAATTATGAAGACCATGGGAGGGCTTCATTCCAATTTGTTGTTTTATTAAAACTCAAATATCATTCCGCTATACTTGATCTTTGCATTGTAAACCACGTTTTTTTTGCAAAACGATGACTCTTTGATATCGAATCGATGAATTTCTTCAAAAAAAAACATCTATTTTCTTTTGAATGGTATACATGGCTTTTGTTGTGACCATGTCAGAACTTTCTTATTGATACCTGAACTCGTTGTGTTTAAACCAAGTTCCATTGTTTGAACTTGCTCGCAATACGTATTCAATTCAAGGTTCTGTATGATAGATTAAGGTCATCATATTCGAATTAATCCCAATAAGCCCCTCAATTACTTTGAACCATAACAGGCTTGTTTGGTCTTCGATTTCATAAATCGTTTCTTTGATCACGGTCACCTTGTGGTGACGTTTTCACAAAATTGAAGCTTGCGCTAATCTCGTTTGCACACATCATATACGGATTTAATTATTTATTTATTTATATTGAATCCGCTTTGTTGGTTTATCCTATAAAATCAATCTTAACACAATCGTGTGCTAAGATAATGATACACAAATTCATGTCATATTTCAGTGTATCTCTTAATGGTTCTTACAACATCAATCGAGCCTTTCGTGATATTTATTGCTTTATCATCTTCAATCGAAAAACATTATTCAATTGTTTCAATTTCAATCGAAAATCCTACTAGATTTGTTTGAAACAAATATTCGGACTTACTTCATTTGATTTTTAAACACGGTGAACTCGTCCAGTCACCGCTATTATTATTTCGATCCCTACGACACCTTGTAGCATCGGTATAGACTTGTAGCTTGAGCTAATCTATATATACCTTTCGCTTGACTCATCCTTGAAAGTGGTCTTAATACAACTATGTGTTAAGACAATGATACACTAAACTCTGTTGTATATCGGTGTATCCTTATAATTCGATAAATATCAACCCATTGATTTTTCTCATATCATAATTCAATAGTTGACAAATCATTTTCGTACTTCTATTTCATTCGAGCTTGTTGATTCTGAGACTTCATCAGTTGACAATCAAAGTAAGTTTTCTGTTGACAGTGAATTATATTGTTTCTAAAAATCATTCACAACTTGTAAACATTCACATCTATTGATCATATATCTTTTTGACTTAAACCTAATCACCTTGGAAACTATATCATTTCATCTCATTCATTTGACATCGACTTCTTGAACTAATTCAGTTGAACCATTGAGCCCTATTTATTGTAAAACACGTATTCATCTTAAAACTATTCTTATTGACTAAGACGTGACATAACTCTAAAATAGATATCATAGCCCAAATCTCAAGGACGAGATTTAAAAGAAGGTGGGGAGGATGTAACGACTCTCCTAGGACCCTTAAGGCAACCCTAAACGCTCCTAAATACACCCCGAGTGCGAGAAACGGACCCGAAATACCTTCGTGCTTGGAAAAATCAAGAAAAACAAGATTTTTGGTTCGCTCGTCGGCCGCGTAAGAGTTAAGCCAAGCTTTCGCGGGCCGCGACAGCAATGCAAACTACCGGATAACGATAAAGGCCATGTGGCATGACACATGTCGAAACCTCTGATGACTCGGGCCGCGACACGCCCCATTTCCAGCCCTATTATTTTCAGTTGAAAGTCGCTCAATTCTTTTCTTCTTTTAGCTTCTAATAGCTCGGGTATTATACTCTAAAACCCGAAACTCTGCTCGTTATCAGGGTAATAACTCTAATCACGAACACGGTACTATATCCGATTGATTGAAACTGACCCAACGGATGTTTAAGTGCTTCCTGTATACGGCTATACTTTGTCATTCGTTGTGAGTTTTGATCTCGTGATTATCGTTAAAGTTGAATTGAGTAATACACTAATACGGGTTCCGTTGTAGCTAGAAATTAGAACTTGTAACTACGGAACTACTAAGCTAGAATACTTAGCGATTAAGTAAACTTAATAGTTAAAGAAAACTTAGTGGTTAAGTAAACTTAGTAGTTAAGATAACTTAGCAGTTAAGAAACCTTAATAGATAAGTTAAACTTAATCAGCTAAGAAAGATTAATTAAGCAGTTAAGTAAGAAAATTAAAGTTAAGTATGATTAATTAATTAAGCTAAGCGAGATTAATTAACCTAAGCGAGATTAATTAAGCTAAGTAAGATTAATTAAGTAAGTAAATTAAACACCTAAATAGATATACATGAAAATATATGAGATAGATAATATCAAAGGAAGGTGCAATGAAGGTATAAGAAGATATATATATATATATATATATATATATGGGTAGGAAGCTTCCTAGAAAATGTATAGGTAACTTCCTTGAAAAACTATATGAAATTTCCTAGAAATTTCATATTTCCTACCTATAAATAGGAAGCTTAGGATTCATTTTTCTTTGCTCATTTCTTCTATTCTTCTCTCTCTATACGTTGGTGTTCTAACCAATATTCACCGATGCGATACTCTGTCCGATCGATTCGGGAACCAACTAACGAATGCCAAAGTGCTATACTTTGTGAATTTCATTTGGATTCTGAAACGAATGCCAAAGTGCTGTCTAAACAAAGACTATACTTTGTGAATTTCGTTAAGGTCCTGATCTCGTGACCATCGTTAGGTTTGATATGGTTTTACACTAAAACGTATTCCACTCTGTTAAACTATATATTTAACTATCAGAAAACTCCAAACTATACACTTACAATCAAACAAGATGCTTAATTATCAGAAGATTTAGAACTGTAAAGTAGATGCTTGTTTAATCAAAACTATATGCTAACAAGGTGAGTCATTCTCTTTTTATCAAATTACTTTACAAAACCCTAAATGTTTTCCAGTTATACTTTGCAGTGATTAAGTCTTTGCTAATCTTTAATTACTGGCAGTATGTGGGGGTTTTGTGCACATTACTACTAACGATTTATCACTTTAGGTGGGCGAGCCTAATTAGTGATATGTCCACAGTCATAGATTCGGTCGAGTGACAGCTGAACCAGATAATTATATGATAGGGGCAAATATAAAAACCCTTAATGCTGTAAATTTATAACAATGTGTCATTTTTGTACAAACTGAATGAACTCACCAGTATTTCCTGCTGACCAAATGTTTTTAAAACACGTTTCAGGTAATTACAGTAGATCGGAATAAGAGTTGGATACGACACAATAGGCTTACATAAGTGGCTTAATTTATCAACTAATTAAATTAAGAAAAGTTGTTTTATGAATTCGGGTTTACCCCATATTAAAGCTACCTTTCAAAACATGGTTTTATCCCATCTATTTAATAAATAAAATCCGGTGTTTTCTAAACTCTGATATTTTTCCTAACTCACGGTCCTGATGAAATTTCCGCTGCACTACTTTTCTAAATAATCACCGGTACCACTGAACTGGTTCGTGGCTCCCAATTCCGTCCAGGGTGGGGTAGGGGGTCATGATATCAAGTAATTATAACTTGGAATAATATTAAATGCATAAAAGAAACATAACTCAAGAACGTAAATACTAAGGCAAGGCACAGCCCGTTCGTCTAATAGACCCTAGTACATTGTAGGGAGTCGTGTTTGCTGTGGAGATTTGAGTTACGAGTATCGAAGATGCAAAACTGTGAGTTCATGTCCCCCTTTTCTCTTAACTGTTTTTGGTTTTATAACTCTCGGGGGTGAAATACATGTTACAAACTGTTTACATACGATTACATTTGGTATGATTAGCTAAGGAAAGGTACTGCTAGATCATGTGAGTGGTGGGTATGACACTTAAGGCCAATAATCCTCGTTGTAGGACCGAGGGATATGAGTGATAGATCTATTTGGGTGTAGCGAGCCACACCCCTGAGTCTGTTGAGTTGACCATGTGGTGACTATGTCTTACTGATGAAATCTGCTAGGTTTGAGTTTTCCTGCATCACTTCACACATATGAATGGCCTTGTAAACCATTAGTGTTCTATTTTTCCTTGTTGCTTTCATACCGGGATTTATAAACTTACATACATACTTATAATGATTTCAAAGGTTTACTCATACACACAAACAAACACATGAACTCGCTCAACTTTTGTTGATGTTTTCAAACTACATGTATTTCAGGAAATTAGTAAGTGGATCTGGCGGGCGTTGGAAGTTTTTATGCTGTGTTAGGAATAAAGATGTCATCCATGGTCTTTGAGTTTGGTTAGTGTGTCTTATTCCTGGACGAGACACGTCTTCCAAACCTTGGTGTTATTCAATATCTTTTGATGAGTCCATAATGAACTCATAAACAATTTGTACAGTTTGTAAAACTTGAATTCGAAGTTTACGTTTCAAAACAATGTTGTTGTGTTTTAAACTTATTTAATGGATGACGAATCGATGGTTTTATCATATAGTTGTTCTTATGATTGAATGCAATGGTATTAAGAAAGTCACACCATAATCACGCTTCCATAAAAGTCAGGGTGTGACAGCTTGGTATCAGAGCTTCGATCGTAGCGAACAGGATTCTTTTTCGAGTCTAGACTACGATCATTAGGGCACTCACGAAAATGTTTTCATAGCATACTTTCATTGCATACACGAAACGCCCAGATCCAGGAAAAACAAACATTTTTACAAATAAAAGACACGAAACACATTTCAAAGTTAATCTTTATAGTTCAGTCTGAGAGACTGGGTAGTTCAGTCTGAGAGACTGGGTAGTTAGTCTGAGAGACTAGTTGGGACAGTTTGAGAAACTGGGGAGTTCAGTCTGAGAGACTGGGTGTTTCAGTCTGAGAGACTGGGTGTTATAGTCTGAGAGACTGTGTGTTTCAGTCTGAGAGACTGGGTGTTTAGTCTGGGAGGCTAGGTAGTTCAGTCTGAGAGACTAGGTGTTTAGTCTGGGAGGCTAGGTAGTTCAGTCTGAGAGACTGGGTGTTTAGTCTGGGAGGCTAGGTAGTTTAGTCTGGGAGACTAGGTGTTTAGTCTGGGAGACTGGTTGGTTTAGTCTGGGAGACTAGGTGGGTTAGTCTGGGAGACTAGGAAGGATAGAAAGTTTCATGAAGAATAATGTGAATACATGATTGCATGATGAATTGTCTTTGCTTACGATACACTAAGTGTTAGCAATTACTATGGATATACATGATATGATTATTATGTACCGGCACACATGTCACCTTCGTCAGAGAGAGAGTTGTCAGACGTTGATGACCCTATGGCCATCGCCACATATAATGAGAATGCACCTGCGCCGGAGATATTTACGTCAGACACTGAGAGTGATCCTGACATGCTGACCAAGGACGACGACGACTTCCAACAGTCCGCGCTACCAGATTTTGGGTGATACTTTACCCTTGCTGATGGTTTCTCTGACAAGAATCCTTCTGTCACTCTTGTTTCAGTCCATGACCACTTCATCACTGGTCATCCTGATGGTAAGCACACTATGGCTTCGATCCTCGACGATGCGCCTCCTGTGGACATTCCTTCCGAAGGTTGGCTACTCGACGAACAGTTGATGTTGACGTTGACATGTTTATGGTCCTCCTGCTGATACCCATGATGATAGAAAGTTAGACAAGAACGTTGTTACTAATTTCACTTCTTGAGACCCCTGTTATCAAGCTATCCTCTAAATCTAGTATACACTCGATTTCAGATTCCTTTGAGTCTGTGACATCTGCAGCCTTACAGACGGCCGGATTACAGCTTTCTACTACGACTCGGACGACGACGTCATTATGACTGCTGCACTACTACCTGCTCGAGATGCCACACCTTTACACGACCCCGACCCAGACCCTGCTCCTGAGCCAGCTCCTGTACCTTTTGGGTCAGCTTGATATGGCACCTGCTGGTCCTGCACCCTTGCTTGATCTGACCCTGTTTCTTTTGATCTACCAGACATTGCACCCCTTATACCTGACCCAGTACCTGCACCTGATGATCTCCTTATTGGTTGAGACGTTTGTTCCTGCACCTTCACCCACTGATGTTGCTCCTATGGAGACCGACGCCCATTGTACCGACATGCCTATCGCTCTCTTTCAAGACATACTCGCTCTCTTTCAAGACATACCCGCACCCCGGAAAGGTACTCCAGGTCAGCACCCGCATGACGATCCTTTTGCTACAGCAGCATTTTCCCCGACCTCATAGGCCGCACCGTCTACTACTTTCATTACTTCCCCGCTGGACAAGCCATTCCGATAGCTCTTATCACACACTATGCTGATTTTAGACCCTTACCATCCCTCACATAATGGAGGCCACACACGGGATGAGTTGCTCCTGTCACATCAGCTACAGTTTGAGGTTATAAGTCGCAGAATGTTGGAGCTTGAGCTGACACCACGTCCTCCACCCTGTTTATTGCCAGTATACTTTGATCCTCCACATTTATCAAAGATTCCTTTTGCATGCTCGCCTGCTGCTATTACACTTTTTTTCCAAGTTTTGATGCTCGTCACTTTACTATCGAGCCGCAACTCAGTTAATTACTTCGACATATATACAAGCTCGAGGAGGAGTTCATGCATGTTAGCAGTTTACTTTTCTTTCCTCCTCCACCTAAGTCACCAGTATAGTTGGTTTCTGGTTTTTATGCGAATTGCATTACTTTTGGGTAAAGACACTAATGATGAGCCGAGATTGTGGAGACTTTGAAGACTACTTCTGACTACGTGATTTTGATACACTGACATACTTATTGGACAAGGGTAGGGTGACCCTATGTCCCTTTTGATGTGATACATTTTGTAGACAATGTAATTGTGGTCGGAGAATATTGAAAGCCCAATCATCATTTAACATGCGACAATACTTTGTGGCCAATAACTAACGAAAGCTCAGTCGCTATGCCTTCGTTAAGCACGTTATGGATCTACATATGTGTGCTATAATTATAGTGCTACGTGCCTGCTTGCTATGCTCTCATTAAACATAATTCCCAAATTACTCGGTTATGCTATGATTATGCTATTGCTTGATTGGTTGATATAAAAATCTATTATGTGTATGTACATATGACCTCTAAACAACTATATGCACTCCCTGAACAAATAAGTCCTTACCTAACCAATCTTCTTCTTAGAAGATGTCGATACAAGGGAACATCGATACCAACAACCCTCTACCGACGACAGCGGCAGAACTACAAGAGCGCATCTCACAGGCCATTGCACAGCATGAGGCCCTTCGCTCCGAACGCGGCGGAGGTACCCCAGGAAATAACCCACCCAACGACTGCACCTACCAGCAGTTCTTGAACTGCGAAGCTCGAGACTTCGACGGCACTGGGGGTGCCCTAGCTTTTGTGCGTTGGGTTGAGAAGACGGATTATGTTTTGCGATTTAGTAAATGCGCCCCCGAACATCACGTCACGTACATAGCTGGACTATTTGTCGATGGGGCTTTGTCTTTGTGGAACCTTCAGGTTCAAACGTTGGGCGAGGCTGCTGCGTATGCTTTGATGTGGGACGAACTGAAAGAACTGATGCGTAAAAGATATTGCTCTAGGGCAGAAGTCCAGAAGTTGGAGACTGAACTGTGGAACTTGAATATGGAAGGTTCAAAGATAGTGGAGTATGTGCAGAGATTTCACGATTTATCACAAGTTGCTTCGCATCTGGTGGAACAAGAGTTTAAGAGAATCGAACGTTTCATCGGGGGATTAGCACCTCAGATTCTAAGCCTGGTGACAACATCTAAACCTCCAACAATCACCGAGGCTATCGACAAAAGCGTGGCACTCACTGAAGAAGCGGTTAGACTAGGAAAATTTTCCACTTCGGAAGAGAAAAATGAGACTCCTGTAGAGTCATCTGGAGATAACAAGAGAAAGCTCGCAAATTTCAAGAAGGTTAATCGGGCGAGTAACAAGAAGAAGGCCAGAAAGGGAAAAGACTACATGGGTATCCTACCTAAGTGCGACAATTGTCTACGTTATCATGTCGGGCGATGTAAATATGGAAAATGTGATAACTGTGGCAAGAGGGGGCATCCCAAGGAAACTTGTAGGCAAGATACTGAATGTAGAAATGGAGGCCAAGATGGTAGCGAGAATTACGAAGGGAACAACGACAACGACAATCATCAAGGCAGGACGAGTGACAAACAAAAACATGCTCAAGGTTGTTTTAACTGTGGAAGCAAAAAGCATTTCAGACGATACTGCCCTAAAAACAACCAGGCACAAGGGTGAAAGCCCAACACCGGAGCTAGGGAGACACACCAGGAATCCAAGCGTAGATATTGGTACGTCCCATATTAGTCAACGTTATGCATCTGTGCTGCTAGATACTGTTGCAAATTTAGCTTCGCATCCCTAGAGTTGAGAGTGTACTTGGTTAGTAGCAAGTAAGTAAGATAACCCGTACTAGATAGAACTAGTTAAAGGGAAGCTTCGACGTGGAAATTGGGACGGATTGGTTGCTGAACAATCGAGCGGAGATTGATATCCACATCCCGATGGCGAACGACGAAACGATCGTGACTCATGAAGCAGGATACGCCTCTACAAATTACAAATTACTTGAAGGCATGAAAGTTGTTGCGTAAAGGATGTGTTGTTTTCTTGGCTCATGTCATAGACAAGGGAGTCGAAGAATCAAAACTCGAAGATATCCCTGCGATAAGGGAATATCCTGAAGTCTACCCCCGAAGACTTGCCTGAATTATCTCCTCAATGACAAGTCGAACTTTGCATCAATTTGATTCCAGGCGCCGCGCCTGCAGTCAATGCACCTTAGCGACATACACCTTCGGAGATGCAAGGATTGTCAGTGTAGCTTCAGTAGTTGTTAGAGAAGGAAGTTAACAGACCAAGTTCCCCGTTTGAGTAACCCTAGTTCTGCTCGTCAAGAAGAAGAGCGATGATTTTCAAATGAGCATCAACTACCAGGAGCCGAACGAGCTAACCAACAAGAGTCGGTAACTCTTGATGAGGATTAATGAATTATTTATTTAACTAACTGAGAGGATCCAACTACTATATCACGACTGATCGATGATCAAATGTCATTAGCTGTGAATTCAGGAAGAAAGTATATCAAGGAAATTGTGGGACAATAACTTGTTTTAAACATAAACGAAAATGGTGTTTCCTACACAATGCATAAAACAGTTTTACACAGAATACGAAACCTTGAGAATCTAGAAAACATATACTTAGGACCTTTGGGAACCCAGGTCCAAACTCGTAAAGGTTGTTACTTAGGAACCATATCTGCTAACTCAAGCAAACACCATTATCCTGACATATATGCTATTTCAGTTAACCAAACAGAAAGTACTTATATTCCTTTTGTTGAAATCTTCACTTTTGCTTTTAGCGAGTAGATATTTGCATCTCTACTCCCCTTAATGGTAGTTGCATCGCGTTAATTTTCTTCGCTGAGAGCGAACACACATTTGTTTCGAATACTTGGTCATTTCTTCATTTTAGCAGATACTCATTGTTTCATTACTTGGAAACTTATATGTTACGCATGCACCTTTTGCTACGCATGCGGTTTCATTTCGAATAAACGCTTCATTGAAGTTCAAATATTATTTTTCTAAAGCTAACTATTGGTTTATGATTCGAATAACCTATGTTATTGTAATTGTTGGCTCTTTTGCTACCAAGTCAACACACTTTCTTGAAACTTCTTTTATTTCAAGTTACATTCATGGTTTATCTTTGTAACCATGTCGAGATTCCCTTGCTGATACATACGTTTATTGTCGGGTTACGCTGAAACCAAGTTCAATTGCTTGAACTTATCCATTTCACATATTCAATTTAAGACGCCATATGATGTATTGAGAGCATCATATTCAAACATTTTTGCAAAGGTTCTTTTGTTTCGAGTCGTAGTAGACTTGATTGATCTACGACTCCACTAAATCATTTGATTGGTTTCGACACCTTGCGGTGATACTTTCACAAAATTGAAGCTTGCGCTAACTTAATTACGCACCTCATACACGGATTTAATTGTCTATTTATTTATTTATTCTAAATCCGTTTTGTTTATCACAATTAAAGCGGTCTCAACACAATCGTGTGTTAAGACAATGGTACCTAGATTCACTTCATATCACGGTGTACCTCCTAACGATTCTTTCGTTATAAATTGAACACTTTGCAGTGTTTATTGCTTTCCATCTTCAATCAGAAACGGTAGTTCTTTGGTGTCCTATATTTAATTTAAAGGCCCTATGATATCATTGAATCAAATTTTCAGGCTTGCCTCAGTACACTTTCATTGTTATCAAACACGGTGAACTTGTTCGGTCACCGCTACTATTGAAATATGTTAATTACGACACCTTGTGGTGTCATTACAAACTTGTAGCTTGTGCTAATCATGGTCAACCGTCTCATGCGAAACTACACATACTTTTGTTTGGCTTGTCATTTAAACATTCCTAATGCAACTACGAATTAAGACAATAATACACCAGATTCGCTTGTATTTCATTCGGTGTATTTTCGCAATTCAAGGATGTCGACACACTATTCTATCCATGTATTGTTTGAAAGTTGACAGATCATTTTCATGTTGCTATCACATTCGAATCGTTGATTTTTAATTCATATAACGGATACCATGGTTTCTGAAAACTCATTGACATATCGTGATCGATTGTTAACAATCCTATTGGTCAAAACTCCTCTTTTGTGGAACCCCTATTAACTGGATTACACTAGACTATACGTCAATACGTCCTGTACCTTGACAACAAATCCTGAAACACATACTTTTAACTGCTGGGTTTCGATTATTGTAATATGCCCCTGGATTCACCTGATGTGAATAAGATTTGATTCGGTTTTGTGGTTATCTACCACAATATTATCCATATACATACACGCATAATGTAACCCTAAGGAGTTAAGGTAGTACAAATTTCGAGGACGAAATTTTCTTAACAGGGGGAGAATGTGACAACTGTCAAATTTGCATGCATCCGTACAATTATTAAATGATGATTAGTGCATAATGACTATACCGATTTACAATTTATGACCAGAATTGCTTTCTGATTACTGCATCATACTTACATGTGCATCACATATTTCATAATGTCACATCATCATCACATGCAAACTTTATTGACATACATGATGCACAAAGCACAGTTAGCACAGTTAACGGATAAAACAGGAATATGCTGACGGGGTTCAGTACATAGACAGACAGTATTTTGAGACCCAGTATGAGCCGGAAACCAAGTTCTACACTAGTATAGTGTGTAGGGAAGTAAGGACCACAAAACTGCTTCACTAGGTGATAGATTAAGTGCCGGAAATTGCCTAAAACCCACATAAAGTGCAGAATTCAGCACATTTCAGCAAAATTCAGCATTCTAACAAGCTAGTAACATGCAAAAATATGACAAAATGGTCCTGAATGCTTTCCTAAGTGTCGGGAATTAAAAGTGTCACAAAAGGGTACTTAAAAATCACTAAACGATATAGTTTAGCACTTTAACGAACCGGTATCTAATCAAACAACCGGACACTACCCGAAACACCAAAATTTTACTAGAAGCATTGTTTTATTATTTCTAACCTAGTTATGATCCCCGAACACCCTAACACCCACTAAAAATATCAAGTAACTTACACTTATAACTAATACTTGGATTTGAACCTTTAATCTAACTAGATGGTTGGAAGTTACACTTAGACCCCACCCCCATGCTAGTAATCGGCCACACATGGCCTAATTGGGGATTTTATTTGATTGTTTATTAGATTGTGTTTTGTACTATGGAGAACATAATATCCAAAGGATAAACACTTGTTGGAAAGTTATATAACATAACCACTAGACCTTAAGCTTCATTATCCTTCACACTACACCACAACTCACCTTCTTCCTCCCTCCAGCTAACTCTCGCCCGAACACCCACCTCCATACCACCATCATCATCATTCAAGCTCGATACAATCTACATACACACAAAGGTGTTCAAGGGTGCATAAGGAAGCTTGGTGGCGTCGGAAGTGGAAGGACCTTTCTTACTTGCTTTTATCCAACAAATTTGTCATCCTCAACATCTTGTGTTCATCCCTAGCCATAGAGCTAGTAGTAAGACCCTTGTAACCCTTTGTTACTTCTAATTTTGTTGGTTAAAAGATGTTATGCATTGATGATCATGAAGAACACTAAAGAACCTAATCAAGAAACTTGAACATAAGCTTGTCATATGATGAACTCTTGATGAAACAATGTTGTTTAGTGTATGTATGATACTTGATTGTTATATTCTTGAGATTATGATGTTGATCATCATAAGGAGCTTGCTAGATTGTGATTAAACACATGATCCAACAAGTGAGAGGATGATTAAGTGACAAAACAAGACGATCATCCTCATATATAAGCATGAACTTGAAGAATAAAATGATTTCTTGAAAAATAATCATCAAAGTGAGTTAGTAATCTTATGGATCTAAGATTTATGAATGGTTTTCCAAAAGGACCAAGTTCAAAATATGATTTTTAGAAGATCATGGTTCTTACTTAAACACACACTCATTTTGGTGGTAAAACAAGTGTATAAACACTTGTGAAACAAGAAGATGTCATAAGGAAATGTTTTTGTAAAACATGTTTACAAGTTGTAAACACCTAAATTTACCAAGAATGAAGTTTTCAAAGAAGTAAACGCACTTTAAAGGGTAACTAATTCTAATAAACACACTACCAAATTACTACAAGTTTTTATGAAAATTCAAGTTCATGATTATTATGTAAATAGCATAGTTATGGTACTCGGTAAGTGTAACTTGTTTAGGGATTGATTGTTGATTGTTATGATGAATTTTGAAAAGAAAATGATATGCTTTAATAGCATGGACACCTCATTTTTTAGAGGAAACTATGGCGAAATTTTTCTAAAAATACAAACACTTAGAAAAATATTTTCTAAACAAATATTTACAAATGTGTTTTAACTATGGTTTTCAATTTAAACTTTTCCATAGATTTTGTTACAAAAATACAAGTATTGGAATTTGGTTTTTATAAATAAAAATGGATAAATATGTATTTAGAATATATTTACATTAAAGACACATTGTGTGTGAATACTTGTATACCTTGTTTATTAGTTATATTACTTTAGGATTTAAAGTAATATAACTTAACAAAATACCAAGAATTTACAATCCAAAATAATACCAAAAATCACAAGGGATAAATATATAAGTTACACACTTAATATCGTGAAACCGAACGCAAGAACTTAACTTATGAAATATTCCAGAAAATACCGTTATAAATATATTTTTGGTAAATATTATTTTTACAAGAAATGAAAATATGATTTTTGTAAATATTACAAAGTTGTATCATATTTTCGACAAGGAGAAAATATATTATTTTTGAGAAGTAAAAATATATTTTCCTAGAGTTTTTAGAAGATGTATGATTTTGGGAAAAATATACGTTTTCTTGGATAAACTTGAAATACATTTGGGATAAAATAAGTTTATATATATTTTCTAAGTGAGACTTGAAAATATATTGTTTTGGAAATATATATGGGATATTTATTAAGAAAATACGTACACACCGGAATACGACGCCAATACATGGCAAGATATACAAATACAAGAATACGGATAAACATGCATGAGATACCCCATCCTTGGGAAGGAAATACGAAAATAAATACTTGAGAAGTATTATTACAAGATATTGCTTAACAATTATTCCAAGACTAAATATAATTTAAATTTAAAATAATTATTATTTTAACAAGTAATTATAACTTGGATAATATTGAAGGCATAAAAGAAACGTAACTCAAGAACGTAAATACTAAGGCAAGGCATGGCCCGTTCGTCTAATAGACCCTAGTACAATGTAGGGAGTCGTGTTTGCTGAAGAGATTTGAGTTACGAGTATCGAAGACGCAAAACTGTGAGTTCATGTCCCCCTTTTCTCTTAACTGTTTTTGGTTTTATAACTCTCGGGGGTGAAATACATGTTACAAACTGTTTACATACGATTACATTTGGTATGATTAGCTAAGGAAAGGTACTGCTAGATCATGTGAGTGGTGGGTATGACACTTAAGGCCATTAATCCTCGTTGTAGGACCGAGGGACATGAGTGATAGATCTATTTGGGTGTAGCGAGCCCCACCCCTGAGTCCGTTGAGTGGACCATGTGGTGACTATATCTTACTGATGAAATCTGCTAGGTTTGAGTTTTCCTGCAATACTTCACACTTATCAATGGCCTTGCAAACCATTGGTGATCTGTTTTTCCTTGTTGCTTTCATACCGGGATTTATAAACTTACATACATACTTACAATGATTTCAAAGGTTTACTCATACACACAAACAAACACATGAACTCGCTCAACTTTTTTTGATGTTTTCAAACTACATGTATTTCATGAAATTAGTAAGTGGATCTGGCGGGCGTTGGAAGTTTTTATGCTGCGTTAGGAATAAAGATGTCATCCATGGTCTTTGAGTTTGGTTAGTGTGTCTTATTCCTGGACGAGACACGTCTTCCAAACCTTGGTGTTATTCAATATCTTTTTATGAGTCCATAATGAACTCATAAACAATTTGTACAGTTTGTAAAACTTGAATTCGAAGTTTACGTTTCAAAACAATTTTGTTATGTTTTAAACTTATTTAATGGATGACGAATCGATGGTTTTATCATATAGTTGTTCTTATGATTGAATGTGTAACATCCCGAAAATGCGAGTTCTTAAAATTGCAATATGGTTGCAAATAAAATAGTGAAATAAACTGACTAAGAGTGGCACTAACCAAGTTAGTTGGTCACTTATAAGTATATAGGATCTAAAACAAATAAAGTATGAAAAGTGAGGGACTAAAAGTGTCTAAATGAGAACTATTTTTAATAAAATAACTAAATTAAAACAGAAACACATTTGTCTGTGTTGTGGAAATCGACCAGGAGTCAGGGGCGACCCCAAGCACCATCAAAACCCTAGATCATCACAAATTGAGGGTCCAAATCTGATCAAAAACAAAAATCGAGCATAGATTATTGATCCTCATCACAAGAGGATTACAAGGTATGAAAAATTTGATGAAAACTCTCAACTTGAAATTCTCATGAAATTGGGAAAATATGAAATTTATGGTCGCATGTTGGTTTTATGATGAATTAGGAACAATATAGTGTCTAGGGACAAACCCTAGACAAATACAAGTTGAAATCATGTGGAATTTTTAGTAAAATCCATGAACACCATTGTAGGTGATTAGTGGGTTATGTAGAACTTGATAAACACTAGGAAATTGGGTGTTGTTCTAGTGTAATTTGACAATTGTGAAGTGACTTAAAATTATAGAAGCTAATAATTTTGTAAAATGGTTGATTGATGTGAAATTAGGGCTAGGTGATAAGCTAGAGACTTGATATTTAGTCATGTAAAAATCTGCCCTTAAAGTGTTTGTGAAAATGCCTCAAAGAAGGCTTAAAACTGAAATTCAAAGTTGAAACGCATAATTATGATGTTTCAGTGTATTATGCGAATTATGATTTAAAGAGAGTTCTAAACATGTCATAAATGAACTCTATACGAAAGGACGCAGGAGCGTCAAGTGGACAAGCGGGTGGCGAATCACGTTTGAAGGGCCTACTTTGAAGGTATTTAACTTGACCGTTATTTAAGTGAAATTTTGTTAAATTACGAATAGTCGTATTGTAGAATAGAAGTTGTGTAAATTTTAAAAGTGATGGTGTTCGCTAAATTGAATAATGGGTCAAGGATGGATAAGATCTCGTTGGTAGTCATCGTATTGGAAGATTCCGTAGATGAGCCAAACGGGTCGAATAATCAAATAAAGCATAGATATTGCTTCATAATACGATTGATTGGTCTTTTATTATCGATTAATAATTGATATATCTAAACACAAGAATTTAGTGTGTTGTTTAGTTAAAACGAAAGATCCAAGAAGTTGGATTTGGCTGAAATAAATAAAGAAGACAAAACATAACCTTTCAGGGACTACCTTAAATTACGGTGGTACCGTAATTTACGGTAGAGGCCAAAAGGTTACGGCAGGATCCTACTAATTTACGGTAGACCATTATTTCCAGGATCTACCGTAACTTACGGTGTCTACCGTAAGTTACGGTAGAGTCCTGTATAATTTGTTGAATTTGGTATATTCTCGTTAATTGAATTCGTTTTTTAGCATAATTTCGATTATGTAATATTTCTAAGAACTTTAACACTAAGATTTGTTAAAAAATCTTTAGTTTTCAGGTTTTGCAAGGATGTGGACGACAATCAAGCATGTTAAAGAACCGAACACAACTTTTGAAGCTTCCGCCTTATCTAAATAGACAATGTTTTTGGAAATGTAATCTTTTTGCTAGTTAACTATGAATGTTTGAATTAGTCGTTAGTTGACTAATGTTTTACTACCTATGAACTTTATCTATGAAACTTATGATATAGTGTGGACGTCTTTTACATAAAATTGTATGATTTATTACTAAATTCAAGTAGAAATTATAAGGGTGTTACAAGTTGGTATCAAAGCTTAAGGTTGTCAACAAGTGTTCGGTTCAAGCTTGATCGATCGTCCGGTAAGAATTAACTTATTATTTTAACAGATTATATTTGTGTAAGAAATAAGAAATGAATTGATGTGCATGGGAAGAGCGTGTTAACACACTCAAACCCGGAAAGTGCACCGAATGTGAACGGTTAAAGCAAGTTGGGAACTTGGCTAAACCGAAACAAATGAAGTAATGTTATAAATGAAATGTTTAACGTTTAATTGTAAACATTTCAGTTTCAAGATGTCTGATGGAAACGATGATAATCCGGTGCAAACAAGCACCGAACAAATGAAAGAAATAATTGCCGAAGAAGTAGGGAAGGCAATTGAAGGTAGTCTATCCGGGTTTATAGACAAAATTCAAAACACGGTGTTGTCGCTTGTTGAAGAGCGAGTTAGAAGGTTGGAGGATAGTGTCAACCTTATGAAGGAGAAAACGGGAGATCGTAAAGGGTGCTCATATAAGGAATTTATGGCGTGCAAACCGCCAATCTATAACGGGAAAGTTGACCCGATAATCTGCCAAAGATGGATAAGTGACGTCGAAGGAGTGTTTGAACGGACCCATTGTGACGTAGGTGACTTTGTTGCTTACGGAACGGGTCAATTGAGGGGTCAAGCCAAAGATTGGTGGGACAATAAAAAGAAGGAAATAGGAGCTGAAGCGGCAAGGGTCATGACTTGGGATGAGTTTAAGGTGTCGTTCCTTAAACACCATAGTCCCAAAGCGGTTATCAATAGGACCAAAGAGGAATTTATCCAGTTAAGACAGAAGGGAGAATCAATTGATAAAATCACGGGTATCTTCATGGATAAGCTGAGATTCTGTGACGAGTTAGTCACCACGGAAGAACAGAAGATATAGTACTATTACAACATGCTGAGTGCTGAATACCGGGAATTTATGACTCCCTCAAAATATGAAACTCTCACAGAAATCATCAACACCGCCCGGGAGCGGGAAATCGAGTTAAAGAAACAAGTTGAAAGGGGTGAGCGAAGGGCACAAGATGTGAATCCAAGCCCTATAAAGAAAGCTAGAACTGCTGAATCAGGGAAGAAAGTGGAGACTAAAGGCGGGTCGCCAAGTTGCAAGGTATGTGGAAAGGGGCACAAAGGTGAGTGCCGCTTCAAAGACAAGCCGTGTTCGGTATGTGGGAAGACGGGGAACACTGCATCGCTATGTCCCGGAAAAGTTTCCGTTTGTTACAAATGTTATCAACCCGGCCACAAAAAGTCTGAATGCCCCGAGTTGGTTGGAAAGAGAGACACAAAAGAGTCTTCAACGGAAGCTCCAAAGGCGAAGGCTAGGTCCTTCCAACTTACCGCGACTGAAGCAAAGATAGAACCCGACGTGGTCTCAGGTATATTCACGATTAACTCAATTCCTGCACGTGTATTGTTTGATACGGGTGCGAATAAATCCTTCATTTCGCATGGATTTATTCGACATCCTTAATTTGTATTGACGAAGTTATCTGTGCCCTTAGAAGTAGAAATAGGGGACAACAAAAGTTTTATAGTTTGTGATGTTTGTCGAAGCTGCAAATTAAGCATAGACGATGAGGAATACTTGATAGATCTAATCCCGATGTCAATGGGGGAATTTCAAGTAGTCGTTGGAATGGATTGGCTATCTCAGCACCACGCGAAGGTCGTGTGTTTTCGTAAGGAGATAAAGCTAATATCTCCGAGCAGGAAACACGTCACTATCTATGGCGAAAAAGGAGGCAACCCCATAATATGCTCAATGTTGAAAGCTCACAAGCTTATGAAGCGAGGATGCAAGGCATTCATGATATACGCAAATGAGCCCGAAAAAGAATCACTGAAGATTGAAGATGTACCGGTAGTACGAGACTATGAAGATGTGTTTCCGGAGGATTTACCGGGGATACCACCTGAACGGGAAGTAGAGTTCGGGATCGAATTGATTCTGGACGCAAAACCCGTAGCAAAAGCACCGTACCGACTCGCACCGTCGGAATTACAAGAGTTGATGTCCCAAATTCAAGACCTGCTTGACAAAGGATTCATAAGGCCGAGTGTGTCTCCTTGGGGCGCACCGGTACTGTTCGTGAAAAAGAACGACGGAAGCATGCGCATGTGTATCGATTACCGGGAGTTAAACAAACTCACGGTAAAGAACCGATACCCGCTTCCGAGGATAGATGATTTATTCGACCAATTACAAGGTGCGAACTGCTTTTTGAAAATTGACCTTAGATCGGGGTATCACCGATTAAAGGTCAAGGAAGAAGATGTGCTGAAGACGGCTTTCCGCATGCGATATGGACATTACGAATTCCTCGTGATGTCATTTGGGCTGACAAATGCACCCGCGGCTTTCATGGACCTCATGAACCGGGTTTGCAAACCGATGTTGCATAAATCAGTCATCGTGTTTATCGATGATATTTTGGTGTACTCAAAATGCGAAGCTGAACATGCACACCACTTACGAGAGGTGTTAGAGACACTCAGACGAGAGAGGTTGTATGCGAAATTCTCTAAGTGTGCCTTTTGGCTACGAGAAGTGCAATTTCTCGGCCACATCATAAGTGCCGATGGAGTATTGGTAGATCCGTCAAAGATCGAGGCTGTGTCGAAATGGAATCCCCCGAGGAACCCTTCGGAAATTAGAAGCTTTTTGGGGCTTGCGGGATACTATAGGAGATTCATCCAAGATTTCTCCAAGATTGCGTCGCCGCTAACAAAGCTGACCCGGAAGGAAGAAAAGTTCATTGGGGTGTCGATCAAGAAAGAGCGTTTCAAACGCTAAAAGAGAAATTAAGTCAAGCTCCTGTACTAACCTTGCCGGACGGGGTCGAAGACTCGGTTTATTCGGATGCTTCACTATCGGGGCTCAGATGCGTTTTGATGCAACGGGGCAAAGTAATAGCTTATGCCTCGAGGCAATTGAAGATACACGAGAAGAAATATCCCACGCACGATCTCGAGTTAGCTGCGGTGGTATTTGCATTAAAAATATGGAGGCACTACTTATATGGGGTAAAGTGCACCATATTCACCGATCACAAGAGCTTGAAATACTTCTTCGATCAGAAGGAGTTAAATATGCGACAAAGGCGATGGTTAGAAACGGTGAAAGATTTTGACTGTGAAATACATTATCACCCCGGAAGGGAAAACGTGGCGGTGGATGCCCTAGACAGATTATGTCCCGATACGAGTACGATCGTTGCAACTCATTGTGACCTCGGGCTTACTTGAACGAATCCGAGAGGCACAAGATGAAGCAGTAAAGACGGAAAACTGGAGAAAGGAAAGGATTGTTGGCCAAGTTAAAGATCTCGAAGTGGGCAACCACGGTTTGAAAACACGTTTCAACAGAATTTGGGTTCCTAACACACGTGGGGTTAAAAAGCTTCTACTCGATGAAGCTCATAAGTCCCGTTATTCCATCCATCCGGGAGCGACCAAAATGTATAACGACTTAAAGCAAAACTATTGGTGGCCCGGAATGAAAAGAGATGTGGTGAAGTACGTGGAAAAATGCTTGACATGTTTACAAGTCAAGGCGGAGCACCAAAAACCATACGGTAAACTTCAACCCTTGGAAATTCCGGTTTGGAAATGGGAACATATTACGATGGACCTATTAACCAAACTACCAAAGACAAACCGAGGTTTCGATGCCATATGGGTAGTGGTGGATAGATTGACGAAAAGTGCTCACTTCATTCCGATTCGTGAGACTTATACGTCAGAAAAGATGTCAGAAGTTTACACTAATGAGATAATAGCACGTCATGGAGTACCGGTATCCATCGTGTCTGATAGGGATACCCGGTTCACTTCAAATTTCTGGCGAGATTTCCAAGAGCAAATGGGAACCAAATTGTTCATTAGCACTGCATACCATCCTCAAACAGATGGACAGAGTGAAAGAACAATACAAACATTGGAAGACATGCTACGGGCGTGTATAATCGACTTTGGAGGAAGTTGGGATGTTTACCTGCCATTGGTTGAGTTTTCGTATAACAACAGCTATCATGCTAGTATTAAGATGGCACCGTACGAAATGCTCTATGGTAGGAAATGCCGAACCCCGGTATGTTGGGGTGAAGTGGGTCCACGTGAACTCGCCCACCAAGATATAGTACGAGCCACTAATGAAAAGATTGATGTGGTTCGGGCACACTTGAAAGCGGCTCAAGATAGACAAAAGGCGTATGCTGACAAAAGGAAGAGGCCAATCGAATTTCAGGTTGGCGACAAGGTCATGCTCAAAGTATCCCCATGGAAGGGGGTTATAAGGTTTAGAAAAAGAGGAAAATTAAGCCCGAGGTTTATAGGACCGTTCGCGATCATAGAACGGGTAGGAAAGGTAGCTTACCGCCTTGAAATACCGGAGGAACTAAGCAGAATTCATAGCACATTTCATGTGTCACATCTTCGGAAGTGTCTAGTGGATGATTGCTTGAATTATATTGTAAGGCCCATAGAAGTTTTAGATCGAAAGACTAAACACTTGCGAAACAAACAAATTGATCAAGTCAAGGTCAAGTGGGAGCATATGAAGGGTTCGGACACTACGTGGGAATCCGAAGAGGAGATGCGACGTCTCTACCCTACTTTATTCGGTACGTATTTTGGTTTCGGGGACGAAACCTTTTTAAGGGGGTGGACTTGTAACATCCCGAAAATGCGAGTTCTTAAAATTGCAATATGGTTACAAATAAAATAGTGAAATAAACTGACTAAGAGTGGCACTAACCAAGTTAGTTGGTCACTTATAAGTATATAGGATCTAAAACAAATAAAGTATGAAAAGTGAGGGACTAAAAGTGTCTAAATGAGAACTATTTTTAATAAAATAACTAAATTAAAACAGAAACACATTTGTCTGTGTTGTGGAGATCGACCAGGAGTCAGGGGCGACCCCAAGCACCATCAAAACCCTAGTTCATCACAAATTGAGGGTCCAAATCTAATCAAAAACAAAAATCGAGCATAGATTATTGATCCTCATCACAAGAGGATTACAAGGTATGTAAAAATTGATGAAAACTCTCAACTTGAAATTCTCATGAAATTGGGAAAATCTGAAATTTATGGTCGCATGTTGGTTTTATGATGAATTAGGAACAATATAGTGTCTAGGGACAAACCCTAGACAAATACAAGTTGAAATCATGTGAAATTTTAGTAAAATCCATGAACACCATTGTAGGTGATTAGTGGGTTATGTAGAACTTGATAAACACTAGGAAATTGGGTGTTGTTCTAGGGTAATTTGACAATTGTGAAGTGACTTCATTATTATAGAAGCTAATAATTTTGTAAAATGGTTGATTGATGTGAAATTAGGGCTAAGTAATAAGTTAGAGACTTGATATTTAGTCATGTAAAAATCTGCCCTTAAAGTGTTTGTGAAAATGCCTCAAAGAAGGCTTAAAACTGAAATTCAAAGTTGAAACGCATAATTATGATGTTTCAGTGTATTATGCGAATTATGATTTAAAGAGAGTTCTAAACATGTCATAAATGAACTCTATAGGAAAGGACGCAGAAGCGTCAAGTGGACAAGCGGGTGGCGAATCACGTTTGAAGGGCCTACTTTGAAGGTATGTAACTTGACCGTTACTTAAGTGAAATTTTGTTAAATTACGAATAGTCGTATTGTAGAATAGAAGTTGTGTAAATTTTAAAAGCGATGGTGTTCGCTAAATTGAATAATGGGTCAAGGATGGATAAGATCTCGTTGGTAGTCATCGTATTGGAAGATTCCGTAGATGAGCCAAACGGGTCGAATAATCAAATAAAGCATAGATATTGCTTCATAATACGATTGATTGGTCTTTTATTATCGATTAATAATTGATATATCAAAATACAAGAATTTAGTGTGTTGTTTAGTTACAACGAAAGATCCAAGAAGTTGGATATGGCTGAAATAAATAAAGAAGACAAAACATAACCTTTCAGGGACTACCGTAAATTACGGTGGTACCGTAATTTACGGTAGAGGCCAAAAGGTTACGGCAGGATCCTACTAATTTACGGTAGACCATTATTTCCAGGATCTACCGTAACTTACGGTGTCTACCGTAAGTTACGGTAGAGTCCTGTATCATTTGTTGAATTTGGTATATTCTCGTTAATTGAATTCGTTTTTGAGCATAATTTCGATTATGTAATATTTCTAAGAACTTTAACACTAAGATTTGTTAAAAAATATTTAGTTTTCAGGTTTTGCAAGGATGTGGACGACAATCAAGCATGTTAAAGAACCGAACACAACTTTTGAAGCTTCCGCGTTATCTAAATAGACAATGTTTTTGGAAATGTAATCTTTTTGCTAATTAACTATGAATGTTTGAATTAGTCGTTAGTTGACAAATGTTTTGCTACCTATGAAGTTTATCTATGAAACTTATGATATAGTGTGGACGTCTTTTACATAAAATTGTATGATTTATTACTAAATTCAAGTAGAAATTATAAGGGTGTTACAGAATGCAATGGTATTAAGAAAGTCACACCATAATCACGCTTCCGCAAAAGTCAGGGTGTGACACATGCCACCTCCCATTAGGACCAATGAGAATATGAGAGAGGAGAGAGAGCATGCATGCATGGCTGCCATCTCTCCTTCCACACACATTCCACACGATTTCTTAGATATACATACATATATATATATATATATATATAAATAATTCTTGGCCAAACTGGTATTTTACTAGATACCGTGTATTTTATCTAGCGTTTTAATCCCGTTTTAGTGCCTTTTAAATTATTTTTAACACTCTATAAAAATAAACTCACCAAAATATTATTGAACAATATTTTGTTAGCCGGGACTGGCGAAGTTGCCGGCATTTGGCAGTATGCACGTCGTGCTGCGCGGTACGCGCTTAAAATCGCAAAAATAGAAATTTAAGCGTTCTTATTTATTTTTATTGTTCTAAAGTAATAAACTCATCAAATTATTACTAAAATGATTATCAGTTGCCTTGACAGGCTGTGTTGACAGTATTTTGTCGGTACAGGCGCTGCATCGCGCGGTACGCGCTTAAATTCGAAAAATAGAGTTTCCTAGCGTTTTAAGTTATTTTTCCACACGGATATGATTAAAATAATTATTCTAATCATAACAAACTATTTTTAGGATTTTAACACTGATCGGGTGGTCACCGACGTTCGTTTCGCATTTTATCCGTTACGCGATAAGCGTTTGTCTTACCGTTGCCAACATAATTTTTTTATCAAAATTTAATTTTACCAACACATTAAATTTCACATATAAACATCATAACCAGTCAATTATAGCCCTGTTACCTAGTCACAATACGTGTTACAATTGTATGGTACGGCCTGAAAAGCCGGGTGTCACAGTCTCCCCCTGTTTAGGAAATTTCGTCCCCGAAATTTTTACTCTACAGGTTTTGTTTTCGCACAAGGTGGAAATAGCAAAAACAAACTTGATGAATATGGTTTTGTAGTTTCTGCGAGAAACTTGGATTCTTACAAAGAATCCTCGTAGACCTATATTACATACACTCTCTCAATTCCTAATCTCACATCTCAATGCTCTCCACCCTTTCCATGGTTCGACATATACAAGTACTTAATCAAGAAGATTAAGTCAATGTTTCACCATTTTGGGTTTAACATACATATATTTACATATACATTACCCCGTACCTAAGATAGTCTGAGTTTACACTCGATTGATCCAACTCGAGATGGGCTCTCGAAAGAATCAAATCTCATAAACTCGTCTTCCTTCCTTCTCGCATTCATTTCAGATGTCCACAAATCGCCAAATCAGCAAATCGCATACACGATTAGAATGTTGTAATCGCCTGCCCGGTTATTAGCATAAATCTTCTAGCTATACGTACTGCTTCTACGGTGCTTCGATAAACTTCCATTTATCTTCCAAACAAATCTCAATAAAGAACAAAATCAGTGTACTATCCATTATACACTTTCTCAACTGAACCCAAACAATACATCATGTATACTACTCCATCCTTATGGTAGCTTGAGCCTATAAGCGATTGATCCAACTCAAGATGGGCTCTTGAAAGGACCTAATCATTGTGGCTCAGCTCTCCTTCTCTCTGCTCAACCTAATAGCACCTCTGCAAGATAACTCCTTTATCAGAACCAAATCTTCAATCTGGAATCGCAATAGTTCCTTCAATTGTCCGTGTAATCCTTCTGTTGATCAATTGGCGACTTTTAACCTTCCCTCGATCCGGGCAAATCCTTTTCGCTGGTTTCCTAGATAAACTAAGGTATGGCTAATTTTCCTTTGTCATGTTAGCTCAACATAATGGTGATCAATACTTCCATCCATACAAGGCTTCAAACTGAGCAACGTAAATACTAGCGTGTTAATTATTATTGTAAGATAACTCTGCCAAAGGCATGTGAGTATCTTAACTTCCTTCGGAGTCCATCATACATGCTCCCAACTTTTCTTTCAAGGGTCCGAAAAGCTTCTTACTATCTTGCTGTCCAATCAATTTCCCTTTTCCTTTTGGGGTTATTAGTGTCGAAGGCTGCACTAATTTAGAGAAATTCTTAATAAATCTTTCATAGCATCTAGCTAGTCATAAGGATCATCATACTCCCGACGGGGTCTTTGGCGCTCCTCATCATTCACCAACTTCATAGTTAACTTCAACCGTTACTCATGATTCTCCTTGGCTCGCGTGAAAGCAAGTATGTCGTCGATGAATATTATCACGAATTCATCCGATTAGGGTTTTCCATACCCTGTTCATGAGATTTATGAATATGAATGGTGCATTAATTTAGTCAAAAAGGCATGACTAATAATCTTGAAATGGCCATATCACATTTGAAAGGCAGTCCCCGGAATATCTTCGTCAGCAACCTTCAACTGATGATATCCTAATCGTAGGTCGATCCTTGCGTAGCAGCTGGATCCCTGTGGCTTGATCGAAAAAATCGTCAATCCTCGGTAAAGGGTACCGATTCTTGATAGTCAACTCGTCCAGCTCTCTGAAATCAACACACATCTTGAAGGATCCATCCTTCTTTCTTTCAATAAAACAGATGCGCCTCAAAGCGAAAATAAAAACTTGATCGAATGAAACCCTTGTCCAGTAGATCTTGAAACTGACTCGACATTCTTATCATTCTCAAACGGTGCTTAATCTATAAGGAGATTGTGCGATTGGGCGCAGCACCGGGTGCCAGATCGATTCGGAATTCGATCTGTCTTACAGGGGCAATCCAGATAAGTCTTTTTAGGAAAACTTTTGGATAAATGCGAACAATAGGAATCTCTCCGGTATTCCTACATTTAGCCTTCATATCCACCACGTTAACAAAGAACGCAGGATAGCCTTTTCATAATAACTTGAGCACCCTCACAACACTGACGACTCTCAACTATCAACACTCGCCACTCGACTCGGCCGGTCCCCGCGAACAACTACCGCCTCTCTACCGTTATCAGGACGAGATATCCTAGCTAGCTTCTTCAAGCGATAGTCCCCACTTCGCTCTTGGATAATCAATCCATTCTCACATCCGCGTCAAGGCTCCTCAGCTCTACTTGAAAATAAACCAATACTAGAACTACGATCATCTAACTAAATACTACAACTGCAAGCGACCTCACTAGCTTCCATCAACTTACCAATTGCTAGTTCTATCGGGCACTTTATACTCAGCTTACTTGTAGGTGAACACAAAAATGGTTCAAAGTTTTTCGAAATAAACTCAAGTCAGCTTTGGTATTAAAAGTATGATCATAGATTGGTTTTTTATTCGAAATATACCGGTAACAATAGCAAGATCATCTCGTGTCTTCCCATCGTTTAGCTCGAGCACTCTACCCCTGGCATCCTGACTCTTCATTTTCAGACAATCTCTCTCTTGAAATGTCCTTGCTCGCCATACTCGTAACATCCCTCGAGCGTAACTCCATCCAATGTATTATTAGCATGGCACTCACGAGTCATATGTCTAGTCCGTCCACATCTTGAAATACTTCCTCCGCTCATACTCGTGAGTCTTCTTCTCAGAACCACCCCTGCCATCCCTGGCATTATCCTTTCCCGACTCTCTAGGGTTAGCTACACACGCTTCTCACCGGTTTCCTTCCTCGAACTCTTAGATTTTCGCTTTCGCGAATCCCCGGATATAGGCTCGGAATGCGGAATTATTTGAATAGTTGATCCGCTGTGACGGCTCGACATCACGCATACCGTTGCCATGTCATTACATAGGGTACCAGTGAATGATCTTTGTTACAACCTGATGCGTGTGAAGTGTTATATATATTAGGTGTATATTTTAAGCCCTTTTTAACACTTATTTTAGCCAAGTTTTAAATTTATAAAACACGATATTTCACTAACACTAAACACACATATGGGCAAGTGCACCCATCGTTGAGTGTAGTATAGCGTTGGTAAGATACCGAGGTCGTCCAAGGACACAAGAGCTTTTAGTACCGGTTTATCCTCAACGTCTAACCAAAATAAAAGTTTAGAAAAATGTTTTAAACTAAGAAAAATAAAACTAACTAAAATGCTGAAAATAAAAATAAAAATAAAAACAGATAGACAAGATGAATCACTTGGTTCCGACTCGTATCTAGTATAACCTTTGATTATTTCCGCACTTTTGCACATAATTAAGAGATTATCTTAGTTATTGTAGTAGGCCCCTCTTTTGAAGGTGACGTTACCCTCACCCCAGTAGTTTGAGTCAGCAGGGATACAATCCTAAAAGGGTGGATTATTGGAAGATAATGAATTAAGTTATTAATGCAGTATTGTGGTAGGCCCCGCTTTTGGCGGTGACGTTACCCTCGGCTAAGTAGTCTGAGTCAGCAGGGATACAGTCCTAAATAGCCGGGTTATAGTATTAATAGTAGTTAACTTATGAGGGGATCAAAGAGTTTGGACCCCCGCCATCCAATACCGTGAAGTATTGAAGGAGGTCCTACTAAATTTGACCCAGGTCCATTGCAGGACCTCTAAACGCTGAACAATGGCAAGACCTTTACCAAACCGTTCCCTTAACCCCCTACCAGGTAGCCAACATACCTCCATATAGACCGTGGAGATATGAATGGTGAAAATCCTTTATTTTATATAGACAGTAAAATAATGCCAAGACACCACGGACAAACGATAAGGAAAGATCACCTTCAACATAAGTAACTAGTTATTAAAGTCATTAATACAAAACCAAATAAAAAGTGCAAAAGATTAGAAATAAAAAGTATTATACTAGACACTTTGTCTTCACCAAGTGATGTAAGAGACTTAGGCAAACATGGCCTTGATTGTCAAGAACTCTTACGATCAATCTTGGATCCCGAGACGACTCACACACTCTATGATGGACAATGGATGATGGTGGTGGATGATGGTGTTGTGATGGTGGTGGGTGGTGGATGAAGTGTGAGAGAGGTGGTGTGCCAAGGGATGAGATGAAATGAATCCAAGCACTCCTATTTAAAGGCTGAACAGAGAGCTGGACACGGCCCCGTGTCCGCTGGGCACGGCCCCGTGTCCGTCTGACACTCTCTCTCCTCATTAATTGTAATTCGCAATTACAATAAATGCGCCTGCTGTACTTTCGACACGCCCCCGTGTCCGCTGAGCACGGCCCCGTGATGGGCAATAGAAGCTTCTATAGGTTTGTCTTTTCTGCTGCTTCTTGGGCACGGCCCCGTGCTGGCTGAGCACGGGGCGTGTTCAGTCTTCTGTTTTCTTTATTTTGCTTTGGAAGGTGCCGTTGAGGGTTCGGGCAGTCCACTAATGTTCCTTTTCTTGTATTTATGTTGGATTTAGCTGTCTTTTTGCTTCTTTTGCGTTTTTGAGCTCATTTAATCCTGAAAATACAAAAGGAAGACAAAAACACTCTTTTTCCAATATTAGTACTAAAAAAGGGTTAGTTTTATGCCTCATTTGATGTAATTTATATGTTGCATTTTACATACATCAAATACCCCCACACTTGAACTTTTGCTTGTCCTCAAGCAAAACTCTTTAATATGTGGCTTACACTCCCAAATGAAATAGGTAGAAGAGAAGGTTTTGGGCTTGTCGTAGAGTGTCGGGATTTCCAATATCTTTTTGGGTTTTATTTTTATTTATTTACACTCCTATTCGTAATGATTTATTTAGAACTGTTCATAAAAGAAATTACTTATTTGGGCATAACATGCCTTTTTAAAATTCTATTTATATACAAGTTCACATACCTCGCGGGGAAATCACTCACACTCGGCCAAAGGTGTATTTTTAGTGAATCACTCGAGAGCGGCACGGAACTTATTCCTACCATAGGCTTGCCAAGAAATCAATCCTCCTCCTTTTTAACTTTTATACCTTTGTAGATATCAAGAGGACTTTGTGGGTTAAGGGTTGGCTAGGGTTAAATGTAGGTGGTTGGGTTAATGGTTAGTAAAAAGGCTAAAAGCGTAACAAGTGTCGGTTTTCGTATTTTTGCAAATTTTTTTTTTTTTAATGAAGCTTTTATTCAAACAAAGTTATTTTTGATTACTTTGTTTGTTTATTTTCTTTTTGCTTCATTATTATCAAAATATATATATATTTTTTTTTCACGAAGAACCGAACTTGTTACTAAAATAAAGGGTTAAAAATGAAAAAGGGTTTTGGTGGATGAAAGGGTTTTTTGTTTGGGTGATGAAACGAAAAGGTTTAGGCTCAAAGGGGCTAACTAGGAGGGTTTTTGGGTAGGTGGTAAAAGAAAAAGAAAAATAATGGTGTAGAAATGAAAAGGGTTAGTCCTAATGCCTCCATCATTTACTTACTCGGGTTTAGGTTGATAAGGACCGGGAATGTATTGTCATGGCAAGTTCTAGAGTCGTAAGAACCAAGCGGCTATTCACACAAGAAACGAAAAATGAGCATTTAGTCAAATGATATGAAATTGTGTGCTCAATAAAGGCTCAAAACTCACTTTTGTGGGAATGGGTTTTTATGTGATCAAGTATATATAATCAAATTTTAAATAAGTTTGTCATGCCTTTTCATAATTTTCTTATGTTGGTTCTTTTTATCACTACGCTATCGGTTGTAAATTTGTAAAAATATAACCTTTTTGAGAACTTGAATTTCCCGAGTTAAACCTAGACAAGTAAAAAAAATGAAATTTTTGAAAAAATTTGGGGTGATTAGCGGTTCCAATAGAGTTTTGTGTAAGGCTTGTATTTAGGACTTGCAAAATTCAAGGTTTTAGCATCCCCCCCACACTTAAATTACACATTGTCCTCAATGTGTCCCAAAAATAAATTTTTAGGTTGATTAGATGTGTAAAATAGTGTTTAAAAAAGCAAACATTTGTGTTACTGGGCACTGAACACGGCCCCGTGTTATCCGGGCACGGCCCCGTGTTCAAGTGCCAGTAACAAAATTGAAATAAGAGAAACAGAAGTCTGGACACGGGGGCGTGTTGGGTGAACACGGCCCGTGTCCAAGTACCTGTACTGGGCGTTTTTGTGCAGGTGGTTCGACACGGGGCCGTGTTGGTTGAGCACGGCCCGTGTTGAACCTTCTGAACTGGAGAAAATTGTTGGGTTGCCTCGTTCTTGTGCATGGGATCATTTTTCTCGTTCCCCTTTTCATCCTTTACCACCATGAGTGTGTTTTACTCATTTTAACCCATCCAAACCTTAAAACCATCATTTCATTTCATCATAGAGAGAACTTACATAATCCTAAATTAAACTAGATAAAACAAAGAAATAGCAAACCATGGAGTCCTAGCCTTTACTTTATTTTAATTTAGCAAAATTTCCAAGAAATAATCAATCTTGGTTAAACAAGGCTTTTGTGAACTCCTTCTTCCGAGTGCGGTTCTCCTTAAATGTCGGCGAGCCATTCTTCTACCTCCTTTGGAAGGAGAAAAGAAGGCTCATTGGCATTAGTTTGAGGAGTTTCAACTTCCACCGGGATCTCTTGTTGGTGTTCCATGGGAGGTTCCGCCGGAAAGTCTTCCCACCCGGTAGGGTTGTTGATTCCGAGTGCCAGGTTCCAATCCTGTTGAGGAAGGACTGGTTCCATTGGAGGTGCTACAAGAATATTTAACCTCTGGTGCAAGAGGTTAATTTCTTGAAAGCTGCTTTCAAGTCCCATCGTTAGATCGTTAATACGGTCGATTAGGACCTCCTCTACTGAAGTCATTTCGTCGAGAGCCTCCCTTAATGCTATCACATAGTGTACAAGTGTAGCTTCAATGGAGGGTCTTCTTCCTCTACGGCTGTTTGGCGAATGCACAGGAGATGTTTCGCTGTTTTCACTCGTCATCCTACGAAAAATAAACTAAAAATAGTTTATTTAATGAAACAGTAACCGGACACGGCCCCGTGCTCACTGAGCACGGCCCCGTGTTCATCTTTCTGCAGAGTTTTGGAACAAGGAAACTTGGATTTTTAAGTTATTTTCTGAATGTTGTGGGGCCTTTTTGGCTGCTAATAACTTAAAACAATGTTTCATAACATGTTTTTACCAAGATTCTTTGAACAAAACTCATTTATCCCTACCATAGAGTTGGAGGAATTCCAAACTTTCAATGGTAGCTCTTGGAGAAAGATGAAGAAGAAGGAAATAGCTAAAAGAGGAAAGGACAAGATGGGTTGTTGGAACCTTCTTTTAGACTACCTAGGATAGTTTGAGAGAAGATTCCTGCAAATCTCTGCCCCAAGTTGGTCCAAATGTGCAGAATTCTTGGCTGCATTTATAGAAAACGACAGCAACCTGGACACGGCCCCGTGTTCAGTGGACACGGCCCCGTGTGCAGGTGGAGTTCTGACACAGTTTGTCCGTATTCTGACGTACTGATCAGAATGGAATCTTTCGATAGACACGGGGGCGTGTTGGCTGGGCACGGCCCCGTGTCTAGGGACTGTTTTATGAAGTTGTCTAGTTTTTTAAGGAACTTGTTAGTATCGGGTGGCTCCTGACTGGTTGGAACAACCCCAAAGTTCCTAATATACCTTAATTGTCCTAGACTAAGGCGAGAACGCAAGAGGTTGTCGGTGAGGGTAATTCCTATTTTCATTCTAGGTGGACAAGTCCAACCCTTTTCCGGGCTCTTGTTAAAGAAGGTATATGCCGAATCGCTCAGGTCTATGTATGCACCGAACGAAGTCGATGGAGAGTCCTTCACGGCACAATCGACACAGGGACGACTATCGTCCAAATCTTTGCTAGGTACGAAGGTATTTTCGGGAGCCACGAGGTTGTCGGAATGCGGTTCCAATATTTCTTCATGGGTATCGTCTTGGGGTGGATCAATAAAATCCTTCCCAAGCTCTTCTATCCATTTCAGAATTAGCTCTTCTAGTTGAATTAACTCGCTAAGGAGCATTTCCCCTAGAATATCTGGCTGGGCGCATTCGAGGGAGAAATAGTGCTTATTTTTACTTTCGCCCCTCTTAAGGTTGTGAGAAGATGGTGGGTCCATGTAGTGGGGCCTATAATTTAGGAAGTAGCATTTTACTTCTTCATGTTCGCCACCACATAATTGACACCACTTACCATAAGAGTGCCGAAAGTAAAAATAATTACTATCACTCATGTTTATGTCAGAAATTACCAACCGTCGGGATCTAACGGTTCTGTTTTCAGTAACTGAAACTTGGGCACGGGGGCGTGTTGAGTGGACACGGCCCCGTGTTCAGCTTACTGTCTGATGTAAAACAGGATTGCCAGTTCCAATGATTGAGCACGGGGGCGTGTTCAGCGGGCACGGCCCGTGCTGAGCTCTGCAGAAGTTGAAAAACTAAGAAAATCCTAAAAAAATAAAAAGAAAAATAAAAGATGATTAGGCCGTTGATTCCTAACTTTCTTAAAATCCTTGTGTCCCCGGCAGCGGCGCCAAAAACTTGATGCGTGTGAAGTGTTATATATATTAGGTGTATATTTTAAGCCCTTTTTAACACTTATTTTAGCCAAGTTTTAAATTTATAAAACACGATATTTCACTAACACTAAACACACATATGGGCAAGTGCACCCATCGTTGAGTGTAGTATAGCGTTGGTAAGATACCGAGGTCGTCCAAGGACACAAGAGCTTTTAGTACCGGTTTATCCTCAACGTCTAACCAAAATAAAAGTTTAGAAAAATGTTTTAAACTAAGAAAAATAAAACTAACTAAAATGCTGAAAATAAAAATAAAAATAAAAACAGATAGACAAGATGAATCACTTGGTTCCGACTCGTATCTAGTATAACCTTTGATTATTTCCGCACTTTTGCACATAATTAAGAGATTATCTTAGTTATTGTAGTAGGCCCCTCTTTTGAAGGTGACGTTACCCTCACCCCAGTAGTTTGAGTCAGCAGGGATACAATCCTAAAAGGGTGGATTATTGGAAGATAATGAATTAAGTTATTAATGCAGTATTGTGGTAGGCCCCGCTTTTGGCGGTGACGTTACCCTCGGCTAAGTAGTCTGAGTCAGCAGGGATACAGTCCTAAATAGCCGGGTTATAGTATTAATAGTAGTTAACTTATGAGGGGATCAAAGAGTTTGGACCCCCGCCATCCAATACCGTGAAGTATTGAAGGAGGTCCTACTAAATTTGACCCAGGTCCATTGCAGGACCTCTAAACGCTGAACAATGGAAAGACCTTTACCAAACCGTTCCCTTAACCCCCTACCAGGTAGCCAACATACCTCCATATAGACCGTGGAGATATGAATGGTGAAAATCCTTTATTTTATATAGACAGTAAAATAATGCCAAGACACCACGGACAAACGATAAGGAAAGATCACCTTCAACATAAGTAACTAGTTATTAAAGTCATTAATACAAAACCAAATAAAAAGTGCAAAAGATTAGAAATAAAAAGTATTATACTAGACACTTTGTCTTCACCAAGTGATGTAAGAGACTTAGGCAAACATGGCCTTGATTGTCAAGAACTCTTACGATCAATCTTGGATCCCGAGACGACTCACACACTCTATGATGGACAATGGATGATGGTGGTGGATGATGGTGTTGTGATGGTGGTGGGTGGTGGGTGGTGGATGAAGTGTGAGAGAGGTGGTGTGCCAAGGGATGAGATGAAATGAATCCAAGCACTCCTATTTATAGGCTGAACAGAGAGCTGGACACGGCCCCGTGTCCGCTGGGCACGGCCCCGTGTCCGTCTGACACTCTCTCTCCTCATTAATTGTAATTCGCAATTACAATAAATGCGCCTGCTGTACTTTCGACACGCCCCCGTGTCCGCTGAGCACGGCCCCGTGATGGGCAATAGAAGCTTCTATAGGTTTGTCTTTTCTGCTGCTTCTTGGGCACGGCCCCGTGCTGGCTGAGCACGGGGCGTGTTCAGTCTTCTGTTTTCTTTATTTTGCTTTGGAAGGTGCCGTTGAGGGTTCGGGCAGTCCACTAATGTTCCTTTTCTTGTATTTATGTTGGATTTAGCTGTCTTTTTGCTTCTTTTGCGTTTTTGAGCTCATTTAATCCTGAAAATACAAAAGGAAGACAAAAACACTCTTTTTCCAATATTAGTACTAAAAAAGGGTTAGTTTTATGCCTCATTTGATGTAATTTATATGTTGCATTTTACATACATCACAACCCTAGATTGTTTTGTGTGTACATCTATGTGCTGTCCACATAGTTAATGAAAAAAATCTGGATTACGCTTCGATTATATCATAACAAAGGAACTACTAAAACTTTCCGATCATTACATCACTTGAAGGGTTTCCGATCCTGTGTCCCACCCAAACCATGCCCATGAGCATCACGTCCATGTTTGTAGGACCGATATTGTCAGTCTAATGAGACAATTGAAGCTAGAACCTACACATTATTTGGCGGAAACACATAATATGCATGAAACGAATCAGAAACGGAGTAGAAACAGAGTAGATACACTTTTAAACACTTTTCTCATTCAATATTCAGAAAATACAAGGTCAGCAGTTCGGCACCTATGACATGAACATTACTGAATGAGAACATACACAAGGGGTATTTATAGTCCATGGGGTTTCGCTCATAAGGTCTGACACATAAGCGAAATCTCATACAACTGATTTCGCTTATGTGTCACCATGACATAAAAGCGAAATCTCATACAACTGATTTCGCTTATGTGTCACCATGACATAAAAGCGAAACCTCTTGAAACTTTACAAACCAAATATCAATCTAACCCCTGTAATTACATAATTAAGCACATTTAAACCCCTATACTTCACATACTTGACATAAACAGACCCTAGACTTATCTAACAAGACTAAGACGCAGGCTTTAGACATACTGCACCAACAAACTCCCCCTTGGATACAGCCGCAGTCTTTGTCTTGTCTTTGGGTCTTCAAACAACTCTAAACTTCTCTTACTCTTTCTTCAGGCTCCCCCTTTCAACAATCTTCCAAGCATTTGGGATCGACACCTGGATTACCAGCAACAAGCTTCCTTTTGTATCAAGCTCGTCTTCAGACTCCCCCTAAGACTCTGCTATAGGGATCTTAATCTGGAACTTTCACCTGCAAATCTCAAACATTTATAAGAATAGACATTTTAAATGTCCAGAATTGATGATCTGGTTCTATCACAATTCTATAAAGATTTGATTATCTTAAGAATCCAACAACTAAACCTAACACTTTCAAAAAATTTGATTTTTAATATTTTTCTGATTAAACACCGTCACACTCAGTCAACCAAGTCCAAGTTAATGACCCTGGTTAACTTACTAGCCTGCCAAGTCCAACTCAATGACCTTGGCTAACCAAACTATGAAGATACCGGATTTCTTAAAAAAATTAAGTTCAAATTAATGAACTTTTGAATCATTTTGAACCTTCAATCTCTTTTAAACAACAACCACTTGTACATTAAAGCGAAATCACAAGTTCAACTTTTAAATTTTTCAATTTTTAACCTTTTCCGATCAAGTATGTTCACACCCAGTTAATCAAGTTCAAATTAATGACCTTGACGAACTTCTTAGTCTACCAAGTCCAACTGAATGACCTTGGTTGACCGAATTATGAAGCACATCTTTTGTTTTGATTTGAAATTAGTTCAATTTAATGAACTTTTTGACTTTTAAACTCTTTCAAACTTTCAAACATTCAAACATTGTACCAAATATAACTGCATCTTCAGCTTACCCAGCCCTCATTTCATCCAGACATGTTCCGCAATAAGTTTTGATCTTTCAATCCCCAAAGTCAGTTGTCGAAAATAAGATGAAAGCAAAAATCTTTTTGAAATTTTTTTTTTAACAAAAATAAGCTGAAAATAAATTCAAGTAATCTGTACAAACAATATTTTTGTGAGCGTGTTAAGGGATCATATCAGCTCCCAACAAAATACAAGTACCGTTAAGCTGTTATTTCATTTTAAGCATTAAACAATTCACGTAGATTGCCGATATACTGATCCTTTTAAATTCTCACAAAACTTTCAATCTGCTCGGGATACAGAATTAATTGTTTTAGAACTTAAACATCTACATGTATCCCACCTCAGTATATACTCCCGTATCCAGACCCCAGTATTCAATCTTACAGGTGAGTATACCTAGATGATATCTGTCATGGAATAAATTATAGTACGAGGGCCGTGAGAGCTCAGGTCGATCTTTCGATACGCAGAGAGATGACGGCTTCGACTTTTGGTGGGTCCCCTTTGGGGATCTTCTTTTACAACAGCACATGATTAACAAATTTTGCAATTGTGTTATCATTTTTTATGCTGAGGGGAGGCTTATATTTCAAAGCAGCGTAAAGTATTCTCCGAGGACTAGGTCAGAAATTTCTTTCAGCAGAAGTCCCGGGATAATACCCCAGATATCACTAAGCATAAAGACCTAGTATCTCAGAATATGGGACCCTTCAAACAAGATTTCAGGGGTTACCTATATATCCTGGAGGTGTTCCCCACGTAGACGCAAGTAAATTTTATGTTTATATCCCAAACTAATCTACTAATTTTGTAAAAACCTATCGGCACATCTTTAGAGAGACTGCTTAATTGCATTTTATACATTCCAATTCTTTAGCGTACTGCACCTGTCTAGCTGATGTACTATCATTTCCCTTTTATACACAAACTCATTTTTACCTTTTTTTAAATGTTTTTGGTTTTTATAGATTTTATCATGTTTTTGTATTTTTCTGCACATTCTCCCCCTAAAACTAAAACATATTTTTGTGTTTTTGTTTTTAACGAAAAGCAGAAAACAAACTGTAAAAAAAATGACAACTTGACAAAGGTTCATGTCAAATCTCCACCCATACCAGCTTCACATTCTTCCACCCTCCCAGACTGCAGATTTTTCAACCCGTTAAGTTTCAAAAGATAATAAAATCTTTTCTTGTCAAATGGTTTTGTGTAAAAATCGGCCTTCTGTTCATCTGTGTGAACATATTCAATCCTGATTAATTTCTTTTCATAACAATCTCGAATAAAATGATGACGGATTTCAATATGTTTTGTTTTAGAATGATGAACTGGATTTTTGGTTATGTTTATCGCTGCTTCGTTGTCCACATATATCGGCGTGTCTAAAAATTGCAAACCGAAGTCGCGCATTTGCTGTTGGATCCAGAGGATCTGCGAACAACAGCTGGAAGCTGAAACGTATTCAGCTTCACATGTCGAAAGCGCCACTGCGGTTTGTTTCTTACACTGCCAGGTAACGAGTCGAGTTCCGAAGAACTGACACCCAGCAGTGGTGGACTTAGCATTCTGCTTACAGCTACCGAAATCAGAATCTGCAAACCCAGACAAAGTAAAATCACCCCCTTTAGGATACCACAAGCCGGTGCTTGGGCAGCCTTTCAAATACCGTAGAATTCGTTTAACGATGGTTAGATGAGATTGCTTCGGGTTTGACTGATATCTCGCACATAGACATGTAGGATACATGATATCGGGCCGAGAAGCTGTGAGATACATCAATGATCCTATGATTGATCGATACAATGTTTCGTCCATCTTGACTCCATTCTCATCAGGACATATTCCATGGTTTTGAGCAAGAGGTGTTGATGCAGGACTACACTCAGTCATATCGAACTTGTCGAGAACATCCTTCACATATTTTGACTGATGTATGAAAATCCCGTCAGATAGTTGTTCCACTTGCAAACCCAAGAAAAATTTCATTTCGCCCATGGAGCTCATCTCAAACTTCTTTTTCATCACGACCTCAAATTCTTTACACAGCTCTTCATTTGATGATCCGAAAATGATATCATCCACGTAAATCTGCACAATTAACAAATGGTTTTCTTTTTCTTTAATAAACAACGTACTATCTACTGTACCTCGTGTGAACCCGTTGTCCAGGAGGTAAGACGAGAGCGTTTCGTACCAGGCTCTCGGGGCCTGGTGAAGTCCGTATAACGCCTTGTCCAGTAGAAATACCTTGTCCTTGTGCTTCGGATTCGTGAAACCAGGAGGTTGACCAACATACACTTCCTCACTGATCTTGCCGTAAAGAAACGCTGATTTCACGTCAAGCTGATACACTTTGAAATCCTTCCATGAAGCAAATGCCAAAAATATCCTAATAGCTTCCAATCTTGCAACTGGAGCATAAACTTCATCGTAATCAATCCCTTCTTGTTGGCTAAATCCTTGTACAACCAATCTTGCCTTGTTTCTGACTACGACTCCTCTATCATCCCTTTTACATTTGAATACCCACTTTGTTTTGATCAACTTTTGGTTTGGTGGCAAATCCACAAGTTTCCAGACGCCCAATTTCTCAAATTGTTGCAATTCCTCCTGCATAGCATTAACCCAACTCTCCTCTGTCAATGCTTCTCGATACGTCTTTGGCTCAATCTGTGAAATAAAACATTTAAAAGAAACATCTTTTTGAATGTCAGCAATCGAAGAATAGAAACAAGTAAGAGCATGATCAATTTGATGTCTAGTTTTGACACCACTTTGTAGATCGCCAATAATTTGTTCAGATGGATGGTAAGATAAAGTCCTCGGCATTGCAGTATCAGGCACATCAACTTCCGATTCCAAACTAGTTATCTCAAGATCAACGGCTTGATCTTCAACTTCATTTGGATCCTCGTCAAAAGTCGGAGCGGGTTCCGCTTCTGAGTCGTCAGATTCATTGAAGGATTGAACTGTTTCCTCTGGTGGTTCGTGAGTTGTTCCACTTGGTCCTGCTTCATCATCGTGAGAACCCTCGGTGGGTTGAGGAACTTCTAGCGGTCTAGAAATTGGCTCTTCAGATACACCTTGCTGATAAAGATACATTAGAGCAATTTCCTCCTCACTCGGCTCAGACGGTAAATGAAACGACTCCCAGAGTTTATCGTAATCAAATAAGAATCTTTGTCCGGGAAGTTGTGGCGATGAAGTGTGCTTCTGACAATCTACATGTAGAACTTGTATCACCTTCCCCAAACATGGTACAAACACCCTTTTCAATGGGCTGGCATATCCAACAAAGAATCCTTCATTTGACTTCGCACCAAACTTTCCATCTGCATCAATAAACGTGCACGGAGAGCCGAAAGGTTCTAAGAACTCAAGATTCGGCTTGTATCTATGTAACAACTCAAAACACGTTTTTCCATACTTCTTTACTGTTAACACTCTGTTCAAAGTATAACAAGCTGCCGACACGGCTTCACTCCAAAAGAAAATAGGAAGCTTTGAATCCGCCAACATGGTACGTGCAGTTTCAATCAGGGTTCTATTCTTTCGTTCAGCTACGCCATTTTGCTGTGGTGTATACGGCGCACTGAATTCATGAAGAATTCCCTTTTCATTGCAAAATTCGTACATTTTGTTGTTCTTGAATTCGGTTCCATTGTCGCTCCTAATTCTTCGGATTGGCAACTTATACAAATTTTCCATCTTTTTGAACAACACCATCAAAGCACCAAAAGTTTCATCTTTCCTTTCCAAACACACAACCCACGAAAATCTAGAATAATCATCTGTAACTACTAAACAATACAAATCATTGCTTATGCTTCGAACATTCACAGGCCCGAAGAGATCCATATGCAATCTCTCAAGAGGTAACCTGATTGAGTTCGCGATCTTCAATGGATGTGATTTGCGCACCTGTTTACCTTTCTTACAAGCAATACAATCGTCATTCAAATGAAAATTCTTAAAATTCACACCTTCAACTAAATCATTATGAACTAGAAAATTCATTTTTCGAACATGTATGTGGCCCATCTTTCGATGCCACATTATAGAATCTTTTTCAGTTGCTTTCGGTTTTGACACAAAGCATTGTTTTTGATGAGACGTTGGCGTTGCTGTGCTCATATCAAGATAATACAAATCATTCTCACGTGGTGCACGCAACAACACCATCTCATCAGGGATTTTAAACCCTGGTTTTAAAACGACACACTCAGTTTTTGTGAAATGAACAGAGAAATCTTTGTCACAAATTTGTGAAATACTTAGCAAATTGTTCGTCAATTCTACTATATAGTTCACTTTATCAAAGGATATTACTCCATTCGAAAGCTTTCCCTGACCAACAATCCTTCCACCTTGATTACCGGCAAATCCCACATAGCAACCATTGATTGACTTGACGTCATATAACAATGCAAGCGACCCAGTCATATGCCTTGACGCACCACTGTCCATAATCCACTTTGATAAAATTGACTTGGGAAGCCCCTGCACATATCATATCAACTTCATTCAAACAATGAACTCCATGACCTTTTAACTTCTGAAACACTTCCAAACACTACATCACACTTTTCATCAATCTTAGGAAATTCAAATGTGACGTTTGGAACCACAGTTTCCACTTTTGATTTTAACACATTTTCTTTGATAGGAGGAAACTCTGCAAGAAACTTATCAAGCTCAGATTCAAATTCTTGTTTATCATTAGCATCCACTTTTGATGCATAAAATTCTTTTACTCCTTTTACTTTTCTGTCAACCATTTTTCCAAAAATATTTTGAACAATAGGATTAAAAGCTTTTGAATCAGATTTTAACTCGTTCTCCATTATCTTTTCCTCAACTGATTGTGATTTGGTTTTAGTAACTTTTGTTTCATTTTTCAAAATGTTTTCCATCTTTTTCTCCTCGACCGATGGTTTTGATTTTGCAATCCAAGTTTGATTCTCAAAAACTTTTGTCTTAGGATAAATCTTTGAAATCTTATGTGTCTTTGAAGATTCACCAACTTCAAAAGTCGATTTGACTAATGATTTCGGCTTGTCCTCCGATTTCAAAGATTCTCCTCTTTTCAAGATACGAACCGGAGAAATCATCGGTTTTTTTCCCTTTGTGTCATGTGAAGACTTTGGTCGAACATTTTGAACATTTGTTTTTCGAAAACTTGATTTTGAATCATTTTGTTTCTGAACTCTTGGTTTATCATTCACAAATTTCTCAAACACCTTTTGACACTGCTTAGCCATGTGTCCAATTTCATTGCAGCGATAGCACACTCTTTTGTCATATTCGACAAAAGTAGACTTTACAGTCTCTTCTTTCAGCTTTTGTGCTGCATTGAAATCATTCACAGCTTTTTGGCTAAAAATGTAATCTTTTTCTTCTTCAAGCATTTGACCAACTACAAACATATCATTGATTTTGTCTTTTGGTTTACCAACTTGTTTTACCATGTTCTTCTCAAAACCAATTCCTTTGTTTTTAAGCTTGTTTATCTTGTTTTGCCCTTTACCATACCAATCTCTATTTCCCAAACCTGTTGATTTTGATGTGATAAAAGACTTTTTGGTTTTCGAAAAAAATTCTTTGTTGTTCACTTCATCAATGTTTAATTCAACCAACTTGAACACTTTTTCGACATTCTCAATCTTTGCGTTCTGAAGAGGATACTCGTAATCGGAATAGAGTTTGTCAGTTCCAATCATGGTGTATACCACCATAATCGGATCATCATTCTTACTTTCTACCGATTTCGGTATATTTTGATCTAAGAAATTTTCCTCTTCTTCAGAATCAGCACAAACCTTCTTAGATTTCACATTTTCTTCATCCAATACCTGATCGACAACCGTTTTGATAATCTGAGACTCATTATCGGTGTCAGATGAAGAAAATGTGATATCAATGCTTTCAGGTAACTCATCCTCAATTGATGTGATATCATCCTGAATTGATTTCAACTTAAGATTTAAAGCCTGTTCCACCCCATCTGGATACTTTTGAGTATAATGATTCCACATTGGGGGTGGAATACTAGTGAAAGCAGATGAAGCATGTGGCTGTTGTGGTACAATTTGTTCCAACACATATGATGAAGCCACATAACTCATTAGCTTCTTATCAATTCGTTCATTTTCAATTTTTGTCAACTCAAGTTCCTTTTTCAAAGATGCGATTGTATCTAGATGAAAATTTACTTCTCTTTGTTTATCATATAAAGTTTCTTGTGCCAACTTTGTTGCTTTATCATTTTCAATACTTTCCTTTTTAATCATTTTTATAGACCTGGACAATGTGTCATAAGCCTCTTTTAACTGTTCTAAGTCAAACTTCATCAAATCTGCATGTTGTTTTAATTCCTGATACTTAGTGTCTTTTTCAAGACACTCCATGCATGGTTGTGAACAACTTAGACATGGTGTATCGGGGATTAAAACTTTTTCAGTTATAATCTCATCATCACAAACAATTTTACCACCAGATTCTGACTCTGACTCAGACAACTTGACCATGTTGACCTTTCTGACTCCAGTTTTCTCCTCTAGACCAGACATTTTATCAACTGACTCATGGATGTCTGAATCTACCTCTTTTAACTTGCTCATCAAAGCTTTATCTGCAATCTCCTTTAGAACTTCTTCAGTCATTTCCTTTGAGACATCAATCATCTCATCGACTTCTTCTTTCTTTTCTTCAAATCTCGAACACATCCCAGTTTTTGGTTCCTTGAAAAAATCTGCAAAAGAATCAAAAATTTTAGGAGACAGAATAGATTTCATTGTATGAACAAATTCTTCATGTCGTGAGTGAAACTTGAGATCTTCTTCTGATAAAGATTCTTCAGCTTTTGTAGAATTTTCTGTAATCTCGTTTTCAACAACCTTCGGAGTCTCTTGATCAACAATTTCAACAACTTCTTCAACTTTCTCATCAGAAACTTCTTCAACTATCTTTGTAATTATTTCCTTTGATTCTGCAACTGTCTCGGTAATCTCAACTACCTCAGCCATCATTGCTTGATCATTCTTTTCTGGAATATACTTGTCCCAACTGAACCCAGACACTAACTTTTCATCATCTTGATTTACGATAAGTGCCTTTTCTGCTTTATTCTCGATTTGAGGTCATTGAACAGCAGATTGATGATTTGGACGATGATATATAGCTTGTCTGTAGTAATCATTCTTGAATGGATTCTGATGATTCTGTATCTCACGATTAGGGCACTCGCGCTTGAAATGTCCTCTTTCTTTGCACTTAAAACAAGTCACTTTTGACTTGTCGAACCCTAATTTGTGATCTGGACCTGACAAACTACTTCTCCCGGTGATTTCCATAAAGCGTTGTGCTCGTCTAACCAAACTAGCCATGCACCACTTTATATCTATTAACTCTAACTCTTCCGGGTCGATCTGATCGTAGTCCTCTTTGATCATATCAGGATTACCAATTTTACCCACAACCAAACCTTCATAGGCTTCCAAAACTGATGCCAATAATGCAATGTGTTGCTTTACTGCATTCTCGGTGATTTCATTTCCGTTTTTGATATTTACTGCAATGTTACAATGCACACCGGACACAAAAGTCTGTTGATTCGAACTAGAAGAACTTTGAGGTGAATTCTGCTCATTGACTTTGACATTCGGCTCATAATTTGCAAATGGAGTCGATTGACTTGACTGATAAGCATTTGGAGCACCCGATGAAGTGTTGTCTGCACTGAATCCGGTTTGAATCTTCGGACTTTGAACATTTGTTGCTGCTGAACTGTTCTTGTAATATAATGACACATCTTGTGGTATATTTGATGAGTTTATCTTTTTAATTTTTATCAACTCCAATTCATGCGCCTCGATTTTCTCAATAAACTCACTCAAACTGTAATTCACAAAATCTCCAGTATTTTTCAACATCATCAAGTAAGTTCCCCATTCCTCATAGGGAAGTGCATCACAAAGCTTGTCTATCCATTCTTCATGTGACTTATCGATATCCAGCCTTCTCATTTCTTTCACCAAGTGACAATATCTCTCGATAAGCTGCTTTGTCGATTCACCTTTGATTCCTGTGAATATATCAAATTCCTTCTTTATCAGTGCTGTCTTGCTCTTGATCATCGAAGCACTACCTTTGAATTTCTTTTCCAAAGCTTGCCATATCGATTGTGCACTATCTTTGTGTTGTAGAAGAACTAGAATATCCTCTTTTATCGCTTGCTGCAAAATACTAACCATCTTCTTTTCTGCTTTAAACTCAATCTGTTCTGCTTCAGTAAAACTTGTAATTTTTTTCACAACATCCATTCCATCCCTCGGAAGAACATACTCTCTCTCAATTTTCATCCAGCATTCTAAATGGTTGGCCTGTACCCAGTTTTTGAATCTTCCGGACCATCCTGAATATTCATCTAAACTCATCAACTTGGGAGGTTTCTGCATCGTTCCCAGTTCGTTCTCCAAAGTTACATTCTGTATAACACTGCTTGAAGATTGTCCTGCTACGAAACCACTACCCGCAAACAGATTGTAGAAATCTTGGTTTTCCATTTTAGTGACAAAACTTGTGAAAATGTTTAACTTTTTAGAAAACAGATTGGTTTTGTGAAAAACTTTCAACACTGACTGAGTTTCTAACACACGTACACGTACACAATGGACTTATCGCTCAAACTTTGAAATTTTTCAAATACCTTGATACTGGAGCGAAATCACTTGCATCAGTGACACAAGAGCGAAATCAGGTTTTGACCTTAAGAGCGAAACCTATGTGACCACAAAAGCGATACCCTAGATTGCCATATAAGCGAAATCTGATTTTACCACAAAAGCGAAACCATGGTTTTGTCACAAGAGCGAAATCACTAATTGATCACAAAAGCGAAATCACTAAATGACACTTGAGCGAAATCTCTCTGTGATATGCCACAAAAGCGAAACCTGGTTTCGAGCTGTTTTAGGTCATTTTTAGGTTGATTTTAAGTCTGATTTTTTCAAGGGTTTGTTAACTACTAGTTTTACACCTTATATTGAAAAATCAGTCCATTTTGTCCGTGGCAAGATCCTGAAACTCAAAAAGTGTATGAAAATAGATTCGATTCTTGGTAACTAGCTTACAACTGGCTCTGATACCAATTGTAGGACCGATATTGTCAGTCTAATGAGACAATTGAAGCTAGAACCTACACATTATGTGGCGGAAACACATAATATGCATGAAACGAATCAGAAACGGAGTAGAAACAGAGTAGATACACTTTTAAACACTTTTCTCATTCAATATTCAGAAAATACAAGGTCAGCAGTTCGGCACCTATGACATGAACATTACTGAATGAGAACATACACAAGGGGTATTTATAGTCCATGGGGTTTCGCTCATAAGGTCTGACACATAAGCGAAATCTCATACAACTGATTTCGCTTATGTGTCACCATGACATAAAAGCGAAATCTCATACAACTGATTTCGCTTATGTGTCACCATGACATAAAAGCGAAACCTCTTGAAACTTTACAAACCAAATATCAATCTAACCCCTGTAATTACATAATTAAGCACATTTAAACCCCTATACTTCACATACTTGACATAAACAGACCCTAGACTTATCTAACAAGACTAAGACGCAGGCTTTAGACATACTGCACAAACAATGTTCCTGGCCATTATTTTGGTTTGCATCGAGCTGTTCCATGGCAGTATTAATGTGTTGGGCTATGAGTTGTGCCGACTCTTTCGGGGTAATAGGTAGTCCAGAACCCTGTCTCGCTTTTGGCGGCATTTCGTCGTTTCTATTATTTACAACAATAATAATCACATAAGACAATAGCCAAGAATAATTAAATCATTAAATGGTAGTGGACCAAACATTGTGCATGTATAATATCCACATATTAATGAGAACAATATTTGATATTTATACCAGAAATCTACAAAGCTTGTTTTTAGTACTAAGACTAATCAAGATTCGGCGTGTCTACATCAACACCCGTAACAAGTCTATATGAAATTTCCTCCTAAATATCTGTAAATTTGGCAAGCAAGCCATAAATAGGGTTCATAAGATGAGACATACAAAACAAACAACAGAAACAACCAACAACTAACGCTTCAATCCCTGGAAGTCCAACATCTTCCTAACAAGCTCTTTTAACTTATCAATACAGTCCATCTGTCCCTCTAAGTCCTTCATCGTCTCCATGCCTCCGTGTAATGTGGCGAAGTGACGATCACAGTGGGAGCGATTGACCTAAATCTCCCTCTGCTTCTTCTAAGCGGACGCTGTCTCAGCTCTCGAAGTCGATGCGATCTCTCTAATGGATCGAGTCCTCTTCCTATGACGAGTGTAAACTAAACGAGGTGTAGCAAAACACGTGACTCGAGTAATGGAATAAACGATTCTATAATGACGGGCGAAGGAATCTCAATTGTAGGCTCAACAGTATCAGCGAGCAAGACAACTAATGGCTCTATAGACCGATACGTGACATATCGCAACCGTACAACGTAAGTGTGTGATCAACGTGAATAGTAACACATAAGGCCTAAACAAACAGAAAATCACGTATGCACATAAACACATAAGGGTTTTCATACATGTTAAAATTTCCATATTTATTTAAAAATATTGGCTTCAAGAATTTTGGACATTAAATCTCAAAATTCTTCGGTTGAAGTCTAGTGTTTTCCTCCGAAAACATCTAGTTCGCTAACAACCATTGGCTCTGATACCAACTTCTGTCACACCCCAAAAACGTCGCAACGGAATATATAATGTAGTGGAGACGGAAGTTGGTGCCCATTTATATCTTGTCGATCGAAGCATTTAATTGTTGGACATTTTAGTATGTTTTAAATGTAAGTTATTTAAACATTTCGTTTTAAGACACGACACAACCATGACATAGTTAAGTTGTTTATGATCCTCATGGATCTTATTACATTGTCCCAGAATAATTAAAAGTCAGTCCAACATTTTAAGTTATAAAACATGCATCAACAACCACAAGATACGCCATAATTCCCAAAGCCGAACTCAAGCACCTGTAGAACACGTTAAAATCAAGTGTCAACACAAAGGAAGGTGAGTTCACGTATTCACTTACTACCAATTTTATTTCTAGGAAAACTTTCTGATTAGGTGTTTATTTAAAAACATCCATATAAGTTTTAGAAAGTCCGTTTTACTTCCTTATTAAAAATCCATGGGCCTTCCGCCGGTTCATCGATCTGACAATTGTAATATATATTGCCCAGGTTTTGTATATTAAATTATAGCGTCAACTTTCAGACTCGTATGTTAGCTAGACGATACGAACTATATATTAACCATGCAGGGATAATCAATGCTAGACAATAAACAGAATATTAATTCGTCGTTTGACATTGACACAGGGTGACCGGTCACGATGGGGTTGTCAACCCGATAGATCTACCAACAATTCATCGCGTACAATACTTTACTGATTAAACGACATCATGGGCGCAGGGTTCTCCCTTTGAGAACAATATGATGTTTGCCTCACGTACAATATATATATATATATATATCCTACTAATATGACAATTTAATACACGACGTTGTACGAATTCCCCTTACTCTCCATCACATGAGACCCAGTCAAGAATTCGTCCCCAACTGTACGGTCTTGTTTCACTTAAGAAATACCGTACGTACAACATTCATTCATCAAAAACGTTTTACTTCGAAACGTGTAACTTATCAAACCTTATACATTTTCAGCGAAAATATATATTTTATATTAAAAGGTATGTTTTGTTTTGAAAACATTATTAAACCCTTTTAACGACGTTTTCTACCCCCAAAACATGTACAAAGCAGTAAAAAGAGGGGTTTAGTGACAATCACCTTTGGGTGCGTATTTTTAAATAGCGCAATCCCAGAGATTGATTTCTACACGTCCTATTATACATATATAGGAACAATTTTAAATCAATATTCATAACACAAAAATCGTAAGTTTCTCCATTTCTTAGAATTATCACATAACTTTGAGATTTTCTCGAAAAGTTGTCATTTTTTATTATGTTGGCACGTTAATATATATATATATATATATATATATATATATATATATATATATATATATATATATATATATATATATATATTTTATGATTTTGCGACTTGAACGATTTTATTGGTGACCATTATTATGTGAATCCGTTAACTCTTCCGTTTATACGCAATATATCTACAATTTGCGCGTCGTAATATATATACATAAACGTTCACATAATTTAACACCGAAACACGTGAAATCTTGTTAACTTATTTAGTTTGTCATTTTTAAAGCCAATATACATAAAATATCTCATACATATCAAATTTCATGCTCGACAAACAAGTTACACATTTAACGCAATTTTTACCGTTTCTACTGCACAAAACGCACTAATATATACATGCATAATCCAATTTTTAAAATCACGTTAAAACTTAACATATTTTCACATTCTCATGTTTAAATCACATAACACATTTTAACACATAAGGTTTACCCAAAATTTTACCCATACTAGTGTACTTCGAAAAATGCGTATTTTAGCGATTCGTTAACGTTTTCGGGCGTTGGAAGTCGCGTATGACCAACCAAACACCAAGTAAACTTAAAATTAGTTAAAATACTTATTTTTAAACTAAAAATATAAGTTTACTTACTGATCTAAATCAGTTTTAAAAAAATCACTTGAAAAGCCGATTTTGACCGTTTTAACGCATAGTTTTGCATTAAACGTTACTATAACCATCCCAACTCGAAACGACTTAATATTTTAACAAAATACATGTTATTTACTGATTAAAATAGCGGTTATAATCAGATTAGTGCAGTTTTTGTGTAAGTCACATAAATCATGCGATTTCACGTATTTTACAACTTTTAATGCACGAAGTACAATCATGCAAAGCTAGCAAATATTATGACAAAGTTATAAGTCACTAAACACTTTAAAATAACTTTATTTTAGTGTTTATAATCTGATTAAATCTGATTTTTACTAAATCATACTCAAATCACCTTTTTATAATCATAAATCATCATGCATGTTCAAGTAAATGCATCTAATGCATTCATACAACAACATCATCATCTTTTATGTTCTAATCATGTTCAAGAACACATATACATACATATACACGAATTATTTACACCTTCATACACCTCCAAAGTTCACTTTCTCATCAAATCACTTTTTAAATCATGAAATACTCTTAGATCATTATTTTATGACATTTTTTATTCATGCATGTATTCTATCATTCAAGAATCATATTAATCATGAATCACTCCACCAAAAATCAAAACACAATTACATATACACACACATATACCTACGGCTACACATACACACACATATTCATCCATTTTTATTTATTCAAAAACCCATTTGTTTTTAGATTTCAAGTTTGTGTTTAAATCCAAGAACAAGAGAAACTTTTCAAGATCATCAACATCATTATGAACCAAGAACAAATTTAGAAAATGATTTTTATACCTTCAAGGTTCTTAGTGGGTTTTTAACAAAAATGATGATGTGGAGCTTGGTTAATGCTTAAAACACCCTAAAATCACCTCTAGATCACCATATGGACTCATAACCACCTTTGTAACGAGTTTGAATCCTCAAGAACAATGTTGGAATTTTCGAAATTGATGTGTTAGAGGGGTGTTCGGCTGATTTGGTTAGTGAGAGAGAGTGTTTGAGTGAATTTTTGAATTATGTCATGAAACTATGACTATATGGGGTGTTGGGAATAGTTAATCATGTCACCTCCCATTAGGACCAATGAGAATATGAGAGAGGAGAGAGAGCATGCATGCATGGCTGCCATCTCTCCTTCCACACACATTCCACATTATTTCTTAGATACACACACACACACACACACACACACACACACACACACACACACACACACATATATATATATATATATATATATATAGTTTTTGGCCAAAACTGGTATTTTACTAGATACCGGGTATTTTATCTAGCGTTTTAATCCCGTTTTAGTGCGTTTTAAATTATTTTTAACACTCTATAAAAATAAACTCACCAAAATATTATTGAACAATATTTCGTTAGCCGGGACTGGCGACGTTGCAAGTATTTGGTAGTACGCGCGCCTGATGCGCGGTACGCGCTTAAAATCGCAAAAATAGGAATTTAAGCGTTTTTATTTATTTTTATCGTTCTAAAGTAATAAACTCGTCAAATTATTACGAAAATGATTATCAGTTGCCTTGACAGGCTGTTTTGACAGTATTTTGTCGGTACACGAGCTGCATCGCGCGGTACGCGCTTAAATTCGAAAAATAGAGTTTCCTAGCGTTTTAAGTTATTTTTACACACGGATATGATTAAAATAATTATTCTAATCATAACAAACTATTTTTAGGATTTTAACACTGATCGGGTGGTCACCGACGTTCGTTTCACATTTTATCCGTTACGCGATAAGCGTTTATCTTACCGTTACCAACATAATTTTTTTATCAAAATTTAATTTTACCAACACATTAAATTTCACATATAAACATCATAACCAGTCAATTATATCCCTGTTACCTAGTCACAACACGTGTTACAATTGTACGGTACGGCCTGGAAAGCCGGGTGTCACATTTTTTACTCTCTAATCGAGGTTCTCGGCATTAAAAACTCGTTGTAAACTAAATCACACGTGTATATGTTGACATTTAAGAGATATACAGTCAAGAAAATCAAGAGCAATGGTGATATATATGCGGATTAGACACAAAAAAATAAACACTCAAAAAATGGCTACAATTGAAGGAATGTGTTTAGTGACGGCATTAGATTCCTAATTGATGGAGAAAGGTCTGGTGGCATGAAAAGCTGCTTCCAGGAGGTTGTCAAGTGTTTTCGCTTGACGATTTCATTCTTGGGTGGTTAGTTTGGCCATTGTTCCAGTAACTCAAATCCTAGCCCGGTATATCCCATTTTAGTTTTACACCATTATGATCGTTACGCCTTTTTTACTCTCTGATCGAGGTTTTCGGCATTGAAAAATCTTCGTAATGATGATATATATGCGGATTAGACACCAAAAAATAAACACTCAAATGGCTACAATTTAAGGAATGTGTTTAGTGACGACATCAGATTCCTAATTGATGGAGAAAGGTCTGGTGGCAAGAGAAGCTGCTTCATGGAGGTTGTCAATTGTTTTCGCTCGACGATTCCATTCTTGGGTGGTTGGTTTAGCCCTTGTTCCTATAAACTGAATCCTAGCCCGGTATATGCCATTTTAGTTTTACTCCATTGTGAACCTTACGCCTTTTTTACTCTCTGATCGAGGTTCTCGGGATTGAAAAATCTTTGTAAACTAAATCACACATGTATATGTTGACATTTAAGAGATATACAGTCAAGAAAATCAAGAGCAATGGTGATATATATGCGGATTAGACACCAAAAAATAAACACTCAAAAAATGGCTACAATTTAAGGAATGTATTTAGTGACGGCATCAGATTCCTAATTGATGGAGAAAGGTCTGGTGGCAAGAGAAGCTGCTTCCATGTGGTTGTCAAGTGTTTTCGCTTGACGATTACATTCTTGGGTGGTTGGTTTAGCCCTTGTTCATGTAACTCGAATCCTAGCCCGGCATTGAAAAATCTTGGTAAACTAAATCACACGTGTATATGTTGACATTTAAGAGATATACAGTCAAGAAAACCAAGAGCAATAGTGATATATATGCGGATTAAACACAAAAAAAAAACAGTCAAAAAATGGCTACATTTTAAGGAATGTGTGTCACACCCCTAAAATACCACATGCGGGAAACCCCGCGAGGCGTGTGACGTACTAGGATCCAGCCACCAATCACATTGAACTCATAATATTAATTCAAGTAAAACTTTCATTTATTAAAATATTCGTTACAATAACATGTGCATATCACGCAATAACATTCACAGTTTGTATACATCACAAAAACACTGTATGATATGTAGTAACTACTCAGTTTTCATGTTAGTCTACATTCCAAGTACATATCATGCAATAGCATCCAGCAGTTGAAGTGATTATTCACATTCATACATACAAGTTTTCCTCATTTCCAACTATTGTTGTGATCAAGTGCCGACGAATTCGTGTAACCAATCATTCACATCAAGCACGTTAAATACTACATTAATTATTCTGTTAATTCGCTCTCAAATTTCATCTCGACGAAGTTCCATAGTTCGTCGTCCACTAACATGATGAAGAGCTCCGACGAAAGATCATTGTTCGTCGTCGACTAACATGACGAAGGATCAACTTTCGTCGGGTTCAAGGGTGACGAAAAACCCATGATTCATCCACAGGCATGTCGACGAAAAATATAACTTTCGTCGACATTGATTGTTTGTCAATAGCTTTTCGTCGCTAACCCTAATAGACGCCATGATTAACAAATCCTAATCAATATTCAACCAGTTAACATCGGCATTATTTGAAGTCAAACCATGACAATTATCACCATCTTTAAAATAAACATTCATCATCATTCCATTCTAATTTTCATATATATTCCAAGAACTATAATCATATGTTCTACTCACAATAATCAGCAATGATTTATGTATGAGCAACCCTAGATTATCGACATTAAGATGCATCATCACATCATTCATTACAATCCGTTAATCAATCCTAACACGAATTCTAAATCATCGATTCATCAACATGCATCATCACATCATTCATTACAATCCATAACAAATCCGCATCATACTAAATCCGAGATCGGCATAACGAATCATAACAAATTACATATGATCAAGAACAATCAACAAAGGTTGAGAACAAATATAAATATACTAACCGAGGGGGGTTCGAATTAAGCACAAGGACGGATGAGAGATGATGTTTCGATGAGGGTTCACAACCGTCGCCACCAAATGAGGAGGAGAGGGATCGTCGTTCAAGCAGAGGGAGTTAGGGTTTGCCGTTGTTTGAGAAAGTACACGTTCTGCACGTTCACAACACATATGCGTATATAAGAGGAGAATGGATTAGATGGTATGGGCTTAGAGGAACTGGGCCGGAAGCCCACACTCGGCAACGAAACATCTTGATGAAGGATCATCCTTCTTCGAACAATAAGGTGGCGAAACATCTAGATGACGAAAGACCTGAGTTTCGTCGGGTTGGGTGGTGACAAGGGGTTTGTTCATAAGTTTTCATTTAATTAACCAAACCTAATAATTCCTTAATCATTTATTAATTATGCACAAGTTGCAAACACAAGGCAAAGTATGAAAACAGAATTGTAAACAAGTAATGCGTAAAGGAAGACCTTGAAATCTGGGGTTGTCACATCATCCCCAACTTGAAAGAAATTTCGTCCCGAAATTTGATAACCAATTCTCAAGAAAGTGAAGTGATAGACTAAGATGACTGTGGATTTCCTCAGGTGCCACATCATCCCCAACTTGAAAGGGAATTTCGTCCCGAAATTCACCAGTCACAACAGAATTTGATTCCGCAGTTTGAAAAATTACGGATCCTTGAGTCTCATCTGATTTTTGCGTTCTCACGTGAACTCCGGTTCACGTTTTGAGTTCCAACGAACTCTCACGATTGGGATTTGACTATGCCTACGGACCTTGGCTCTCTGATCCGTGTTTTCGTTAGACTCCTCGACAACTGCAGCTTGTCTAGAAAAGATATCACCAGTGTCTCATCGGACAAACACTGCTTTAGATTCAAGACATATATGACATTGTGTACGTTACCCAATTCGTCAGGTAACTCGAGTTTGTAGGTCACGTCACTGATTCTTTCTACAATTTTGATTGGCCCAACGCAACGCAACGCAACGCAACGCAACGTAAATTAAGCTTGCCACACTTCCCAAAGCATACCACACCCTCCCAAGGTGAGGCTTTCAACATGGTGCGATCGCATACAGCGAACCTCCCAGCGTTTCCTAAACTTAACAGCTTTCCTGGCAGTCACGCGTTGCCGCCAGACGATTTCCGATCTAAACAATTTCCCCCAAAAGTTTCGAGTACAAGACTAGGACCCGTATTTAAGTTTTCAACCACCTTCGTCCAACAAGGAGGTTGGCATCATCGTCCATGCAATGTCTCAACAGAGCTGTCTGGATACTAGCATGGTAACTGCTGCCGTAGAACTCAACCATAGGTAAGTGTCCTTTAAATTTTCACTAAAGCCAATCACACGTATCCTTGCAGCATGTCTTCGAGTGTCAGGATGGTTCGTTTACTCAGATCGTTTGTCCTACGGTAATAAGCAATGCTCGTGTCTAGACGTGAGCCAAGGGTGTTGTGTATTGCCTGTCATAAATCAGGTATAGTTCAAAATAAGAGGTAATAGGAGTTGGCACCTCGTGCCTAAAAGCCGCCTCCCTCAGAGGAATATTCACAAGCTGTGACGACTCGTCAGTTTCCTTGATTGCAATAAAGTGTGCTGGTTCCATCTCGAGTTGTAAGTAGACTAGAGACAAAATCCATGGCAGTCTATTCTCATTTCCCTATAGGTGTTTCTGGTTGTCAATACTCCACCTTGACTTTCCCACAAGTCAAACATCATTCACATACATTGCCAGGTGGGCCTTCATGCCCGATCACCAGTACAAGATTTATAGATCCTAATATCTCTCATCAAAACCCAGACGACTAGAATATCGAGGCCGGTGTGCTTTGTTCAACACAAAGTCCCTACAGTTGCCGTATAATGAGATTTACATTCATTCCATGAGGTAGCTAATATCGTCTGACCTGCCAAAGGTTGCGTCTCCATGCCCTGCATGGGTTCAACTTGATACTTTTCTTCCTTCAGTTCTCCTGTTTGAATAGAGCGAGTCTGATCAGGTAGGTTAGAGTCGATAGTGAGTTGCAAAGCTCGTGCACATTCAGGTTTCACAGTCGTAATCATTCAAATGTTCCATCCAGCGATGTCACTACACGATTTAGCTCTTCTGAAGCAAAGGTACACGGGAGGCCCTTGCGATCGTCCAGGTAATGCCTCCAATTTACATCCACAGACCACGGTTTCTACCGCAGGTTGTGTGTCGTGCAGCTCCTCTTCGTAACTCCATTACATAAGTCATCACCTTCTCATGTTGCATCGGCGCGTAATTGGGACTCATATTCGAACCATCATGGTATATCACTAGATCATCAGTACTCTCGGATAGAAGCGATGCTCAGTTCATTGCAGAGTTGGGTTTCATAAGCTGAAAAGACGTCCTCTTGTTTTGTCCCCCATGAATTCACAGCACCCCGTTGTGCTAAAGAGGTTACAGCGGCGCAATTTTCGAAAATCTCTCGATGAATCTGCGATAGTATCTAGCGAAACCAAGGAATTGCTGTATCCCCGCAGGAATCTTTGGTGTCAATCAGTTTCTAACCAAAACGGGTTTTAGCGAGATCCACGTGTATTCCCACTTCGTTGATTATATGACCAAAAAGGTACCTCTCGAATCAAGAAGTTACATTTAACAAGACTTCGCGCGGAGTGGCTCCTCCCTCAGGAGCTCTAAAATAAGATACAAATGCCGCCCATGATGTTCCTTTCTCTCAGAAATGATCCAAAACGTCATCAATAAACACGGTCGATTCATGTGGTCTATAAAGCTGCTGGTGTGTTGATTAACTCAATGGTCATGGTGTACAAAGTCGCAATGGCCGTATTGCGTTCGATATGCCGTTCCAGGAACATTCTCCCCTTGGACTTCCATCTAATAATAGTTCGTTCGTTAATCAATCCTCGAATGGAAGCTTGTCCCTTACAACTAGTCGACAGGTTGTCAATACATGGTCGAGGCAAACGTTTCTTGACTGTCACCTTGTTAAGTTCTCGATAATCAGAACACATACGAAAAGGCTTATCTTCACGGATATAACTGGGGCTCCCCAAAGCGAAAACCTAGGTCTGACCAAACTCCTGTTCAACAGTTCCTGTAGTTGATTAGACAGCTCTTGCAACCCTCCTGGTGCAAGACGGTAAGAGTACGAGTAATCAGAGCTGCCTCCGGCGTGAGATCAAACTGAGATTCCGACTAACAGTTGTGGAAGTAAACCTGAAATTTCCTCGGGTAGCACACCGAGAGGAATCACGAACAATTCGTGGATCCTCGATCCTCTTTTCCTTAGCCTTAACATCAGTAACGGTTGCTAATGTAGCGCGGTAATCCCTCCGTAGACACTTATGGGCCTTCATAGCGGAAATGGCGCTAACCTTTGCGCCACTCTGGCGCTTTTAGAACAGATAACCATCTTCCACTAGGAAGAAGGATACGCAAAATTTTCTTCTCACAGGGTATATCCGCGCGATCTCTGGATAACCAATCCACACTAACTACTGCATCGACACCATCAAGGATAGCAGAAGAAAGGTCGATGTCGAACACTTGTCCCACAAGGTCGAGTTTGCATCCCAACAAGCATATGAGGTTTCAATTGTCTTGCCATCAGCCGATCCCACAGCAGGTTCAGATTCAGGAAGCATCAGGGTTAAACAGAACACAGACGAAGCGATTAGCTACTCATACTAGCTACCATGTTGCTATTAAGCCTAGCGTCACTTACGCAAATCCTAAATGCCCTTCCACAAGCACCCCTACCAGTGTTGTTACGGTCACGTGAATTCCCAATACTGTCATCGTTCCCTTGGTTGTTGACATTTTGACTTAATAACAGTCAATCCTTGTCGAAGTCACCTTTGTTTCCATATGGTAGGCTATGATTACGAGTACCTTGATGTCACCGCGACTGTTGCCTCTAATGTCATTGCTTGAAACGGAGCCCTATGATCTTTCACCAACAGGGTCCATCTTTTCACATTCCAGGCCACGTCCTAAAGCGCTACTCATCATGCTGGCAGTTACACATTCCACACCATGGTTAATTGTCATCATTTATATCCTGATTAATTCATAAGAGTTGACTCCCATAAGTTGCTGACTAGGGTTAAGGATTCGGTTGAAGTCAATCTGCTGGAGTTCGTTACCGGTAATCATGGTCGTTCTAATACTGAGGTCGGTAAGGCACTACGATCATCCTCTTGTCCATCGTTCTTGCAAGTTGATAGAGTAATACACAGTATGTTTCTAGAGTGTTGCAGAAGTGATCGCACTTCGGGGTCTAAGACGTCAGTACATTGAGTTCCAATAAACAAAGAGGAGTGAGGAAGGTATAGACCAATCATTCGACGCTGCGACATCCAACCTAGAGATGTTCGTACTAGCCCCTAACGTCCTACACTGTTCGCTAGATGTTCAGATGAGTGTTCAGGTAACACTCGATAGCATCAAGATTCGAAAGGATTCAGAGAGGAGTGAAAAGATCACGTTCGAGTAGGAGACAATCACTGCTATGACCCCTATAGGTTTGCTATATTTCTCGTTGATCGAATAACGGATCAGAACCCTTTTTTCACTCGTTAAGTCTCACTGGGACTCACATGCACCCCACATTATTATTATGTGTGCACCCACAATAATATTGCGATTTGCATGCTCATCTCAGTTCCTCCTAACTTAGGTCAAATGGTTCCTCAAACTCGAATGCCAAACAGAGGTTATTAAAACGATAAGATCACAAGCATCTAAGGACTAGGACATGCTATCAACGCATCATAATGTAAGCAAGCAATTCATATAATCATGTTATAGTGACGAGTGTGTGTTTGTACGCTACATCATAACCAAATGTACACTACTCATGTAATGTATACCACAGATGAAAAGACTAACCTTGCAATCTGGAGCTGAGTGTCATGGTCGTATTCTCGTTTTCAGAACTGTTCGGTTATAGTCTGGTTTTATAAAAACATTTTTAAAACCAAGTTCACTATAACCAGTGGCTCTGATACCAAACTTTCACACCCCCAAAATACCACATGCGGGAAACCCCGCAAGGCGTGTGACGTACCAGGATCCAGCCACCAATCACATTGAACTCATAATATTAATTCCAGTAAAACTTTCATTTATTAAAATATTCATTACAAAACATTGTTAACATTTCAGCGGAAGCATACTACATTAATTAAGAGTTTCATAACCCAAGTGCATAAAAGCCTTTAGACGTGTCTCATGATTCCATGCAAGTCGACCCATGACCACTCCATCATCCCAGACAGCAAGTCCCAATGTTATAAACCCATAGACCTGCAAGTAAGCAGACAAGTGTATCAGACAACGCTGGTGAGTTCAAAGTTTGTTAACACGTTTGGTTACAAGATATGAGTTTAAAACATTTCATAGATTTGATGTTGTTAATAACTCGATTACCGCCGATGGCTCCAGATTATTTGCCCTATTCCTCAATGCCTCTATCAAAGCAATGGTCAAGACTGGGGTCATTAGTTCACGCCTGTCCTCCCCAGAACGGTGTGAGGGTGCCAAACCTAAATAGCGCTATTAACTAATACCATGTTGCCTCCCCGGCAACAGATCGGTAGAAGGGACTTAAGTGATAGATGTGAGTGTATTAACCAACATCACATGTTTAACATTCCAGTCAAACCCCATTACCCGACATTCCTCCCCGGAACATTTACCAGATGTCCCTCCCCAGGACGCATGCTTGGAAAAAGAGCAGTGAACTCACCTTAGATTTGCTCGGTATTTAACAAGTTACCTGTTCCAGTTAATCAACCAACCCTACCGTAGTTACCAATCAAGATCGGTTTCGTAATAAATTACTTCACATAATCACACAGTTTGCATTCAACACAACCATCCACATCTCATGTGCATATCACGCAATAACATTCACAGTTTGTATACATCACAAAAAAAACCGTATGATATGTAGCAACTACTCAGTTTTCATGTTAGTCTACATTCCAAGTACATATCATGCAATAGGATCCAACAGTTGAAGTGATTATTCACATTCATACATACAAGTTTTCCTCATTTCCAAATACTGTTGTCATCAAGTACCGACGAATTCGTGTAACCAATCATTCACATCAAACACGTTATATGTGACAACCCGGACTTTCCAGGTCTTCACTTGATGCGCTGCTTGTTGCACAACTGTTTGTTAACTGTGATTAATTGTGTTATTATTGTTTGTTGATGCGATTATTGAGTATGATTAACGTATGATATTTTGGTTATTTAACCCATTGGTGTTTGCTTGGGCCACACATGCGTTGGGAAACATATTCACACCTTAAAAACTATACACTATATCGACCCACAGTGATCACCAAGCCCAACTCTTGTGCATGCTGCGCCGCAAATGTCATGAATACTTTTGGGCCACCACCACACTTATAATAATCGGCCCAGTCCTCTTATGCTTACTGCATACCATTCCTCATCCCACTCCCCTTAAACAAGTTCAGCCCAACATCCCCTCTTTCATGTATACGTAAACACATGGACATATCCCACATTGCAAACCCTAAAACTTGTTTCCCCTCTTGAATGGCGACGGCAGTAGACCCTTCCCCATCATCGAAGCATCGTATCATCTTTCTCTCTCGTTCATGTGTGCTATCTCAACACTCCAGGTTAGTAATATCATTAATTGATTTGTTTCTGTTGGGCACGCGATTGTGTGCAATCTGTTAATGCTTCGTATGTGTAATCATAGATTGGTATGCTCTAGGATTATTGTTAGAAAACTAGAAAATAACATGAGCAATGATAATTCCTAGGAATATATAACAAGAGAACATGGTTACACGGGTTAAAATATATTTAGATTGAATATAATTTGTTTGTGCTTTTGGTGTTAATTGATGATTAGTCGATATCCAGAAGGGTGTAATGTTGATGATGCTGATTGATATGTTAATTGCAATTCTGTTCTAGGACATTGAGTATAAACTGATCGGTTGAGATTATGATTAGGGATTCATGATTAGATGATAACTGAAACGCTGTACAACAGGAAAGTGATGATGTTCCCCAACGAAACCCTCAGGCCGACGAAACCTAGAGTTTCGCCACCCCATTGCCAACGAAACCTAGGGTTTCGCCACCTTCACCTTCATGATGAAAACCTGGTGATCTATTTCTGTAATGCTTGAAGTGTAACTTATTGCTTAGATTTATGTGTGTATGCATGATTCTAAAGTAGTTATGATATCTCGGCCCAATCACTTTAACACTAACTCAGAAGTTTGTCGGCCCGTGTGCATGAAATGAGTATCATATAAGATTGTTCAGTATTCTCATAAGTTCTTGTCGGCCAATAAGTTGAGTAAAGGTTCATTGTTTCAATATTGTGGTCCAATTAAATAGATTGATTCATTAAACTTCTTATAATAGTCAAGGTGGGCATGTGATACAAAAAGGGATTTTCTTGGGAAATATGATTAGAATAGGAGGTCCAATAATGGTTCGATACATGTATGGATTGTCAATTCATTATCACATTAAGTTTCATGAAGTGGAATTTGGGGATCATTCTGTGATATGATTGGTTATTGTGATTTGCATGATAATGCGTGAAATACATGTGTGCTACTTGTGTAATATGAGTAAGAAACTATGTGACTCAAGTCTATGTGAAACTGATTGGCTTTGACAACCATGCTAGGACTTGATTGATCAACTTGAATGCGTGAGTAAACATACCGAGCAAACCAAAGGTGAGTTCACACTTTCCACAAGGCATGGGACTCCCAGTGGTTGGGAATGGGTTAAAGAATTAAAATGGAACCTGCATATCCTCCTTGGGTAGGATATGTACGGCCATCCTCCTTGGGTAGGATGCCAATATTAATCCTGCGTATTCTCCTTGGGTAGAATACGTACGTTCATCCTCCTTAGGTAGGACAACAACCTTAAACTTACAAGACAAAACTCTAACATTAAGTCCCTCATTTTGTATCGACTTAATCGTCGAGGCCGATGGCGAGCGGGTCATTAGTTAATAGCGCTATTAGGTTCGATAAACCTCACACCGTGCCATTCGGACGGGCGTGTACTAATGGATCAGGGCAAACTGTCAATGATGATAGACATTGACGTAGGGCACAACTATTGTTCGTCAGTTGTCGATATGGTAACGGTCTAGTGGTTCAAATAGGGAAGCCCCCACTGATTATGGATATGGTTTGGGAAACAAAGATACTGGTTAACTCGTGGTTTACGAAACAACTTATGGTTTTCAAAACAAACTTGTAAAACTAATCAACCAACTGTGAACTCGCTCAACTTTGTTGTTGACTCGTTGTTACATGCCTTGCAGGTCGTTATGCTTATATTATTTGGAACTTGCTCTCTGGGAAGCTGGAGTGGTCATGGGTCGAGAAACATGGAATCTCAATACAAGCTTAGTGGTTTATGTACTCTTGGTTTACTAAACACTTAACAAATGATTTATGCTTCCGCTGTATACAATGAATGATATGTAACGTTTGTAATGCTTAATGTTAATAAATGAAAGTTTTATTTAATTATAATTACGAGTTCAATGTGATTGGTGGCTTGGATCCTGGTATGTCACACGCCTCGCGGGGGTTTCCACACGTGGTATTTAGGGGGTGTGACAGATTGGTATCAGAGCCATTGGTTATAGTGAACTTGGTTTTAAAAAGGGGAAAACGTTTTTTGTAAAACCAGACTATAACCGAACAGTTCTGAAAATGTGAATACGACCATGGCACTCAGCTCCAGATTGCAAGGTTCGTCTCTCGTATACTCATTGTACTGCATAACTAGTGAACACTTACATATGATATTGCATGTGATTGCACGTTTAGCACAACAGTATGAATTCATGTATTACTTGTCTGTGTTATGTGACTGATAGGGTGGTATTTCCCTAAGCATTCATGACTTACGCTTCGTGATGCTCTTTGTTTGCTACTCGAGTTTGAGGAACCATTTGACATGAGTTAAGAGGAGCTGAGATGAGCATGCAAATCACAATGTTATTGTGGGTGCACACATAATAATAATGTGGGGTGCATACGAGTCCCAGTAAGCCTTAACAAGTGGAAAAGGGGTTCCGTTCCATTATTTGATCGATGTGAAACATAACAAACCTATAGGGGTCATAGCAGTGATTGTCCCCTACTCGAAAGTGAACTTTTCATTCATCTCTGGATCCTTTCGAATCTCGATGCTATCGAGTATTACCTGAACACCCATCTGAACACCTAGCGGACCATGTAGAATGTGAGGTGCTTATACGAATGTCCCCGAGTTGGATTTCGCAGTGCCAAATGATTAATCGATACCTTTCTTACTCCTCTTCGTTTGCTGGAACTCATGTATTGACGTCTTGGATCTCGAAGTGTGATCACTTCTGCAACACTCTCATAACATGTAGGATCGTGAAACGACTTAACGAGTCGATCAGAAGAGTGCTCAGACCGAATCAGAGGCGGAATTCATTGATTCGGTCTTCGTTTAGCTTGTATTCACTATTAAATGTCTTGTTTATTGATCCTTGAACAATATACAGTACAGAGACACTTCGACAGCACCTCGGCGTCGGAAATCAAAAAGTTACAAATGAGAAAGTTTGAAGGCTATTTATAGGACAAGACCCTCTAGTTTGAAGGTGACACAGCCTGCTTCAAACTAGACCCTCTTCAAACTAGACCCTGTTCAAACTAGACCCTGTTCAAACTAGACCCTGCTCAAACTAGCAGGACACTCTCAAACTAGACCTCTTCAAACTAGCAGGCACTCTTCAAACTTTCAGTCCGAGACTCGATATAAGACGAAGTCGACAGATGTATGCACCAACAGACTCCCCCTCAGATGTTGACGAGTCTTAAGTGTCGAGTCTTCGCATCTTCAGTCTTTATCAGTCTCTTCTCTTTCTTAGCATATACCAGGATCTTCTCTTTGGCTCTAACCTCGTCAGACTCCCCCTCTCATCATGATGGGATCGCCGTCTGGAATTAGCTATCACCTAGAGATCACATCCTGGCTTTAATTCTGTTCAGCTCAACTCCTGCACACATTTTCTCACCACCACATAAGTTTTTACTTAAAAACAATAAGAAAAACTTACAAGTAATAGTTACATCAAGTTCAAATTAATGACCCTGATTAACTAATCTCAACTTCTTTATCAAATCAAAATATTTTCAATTTAGCATTTAAAACCAACCCTGTTCATCATGTTCAGCACTCGGAATTTTGAAAATCAGCTCTCCAACATCAGTTGTCGAAAATCTTTTTGGATTTTTCAAAAATTATGCTAAAACACACTAAAATCTTTTTGGATTTTTGAATATAGAATGAAATACAGAAAAGAAAAATTTACAGACAATATTTTTGTGAGTTCGTGCAAGAGGATCATATCAGTTTATGAGACAAATCACTAACACCGTTAAGCTTGATTTCATTTTAAGTTCTAAACGATTCACATGGATTGACAATATTGTTGTCCACTTAAACTCAATCTAAAAACTTTCAATCTGCTTACCGATACTTTAAGATATATTAAGATAGCACTAAGTTCTTATGGACCCCACGATCTCAGCATATCCCCTCATCATGCAATACACTAACTCAAGTAATGCCTTTAAACTTTTATCAACTGTGATTTGTGCGAAAACAAAGCAGAATGTTTAAACATTAACAATCAGGTCGATACTTCCGTATACGCAGAGAAAGTCCAATGTTTAAACAAAATAAGAAAATAAAAATAAGTTGAAGTTGTTTAGGCTTTAACCACCAGGTCGATACTCCCGTATACGCAGAGGAGGTCCAAAGCTTAAACGAAACACCAAAGAAAATAAAGCAGAACGTTTAGGCAACAACATCCAGGTCGATACTCACGTATACGCAGAGGATGTCCGATGCTTAAACAAAATAAAGAAATAAAACAAGTTTAAATCTTTGCAAAATGAAATGCACAATCACAGCGACTTTTTAGCAAAGTTGTGAAAGTTCACAAACTTAACCAGTTTTATGTCTTTCGACAATCAGCGATTACTGAGTAGGCACACAGTCAAGAAGGACAAAACTAAGTACTATGCTTTCAATCATGTTTCCCACTAGAACTAGGCTTTTTCATTTTAGGTTTGTATCGTTATCGCAAATCTACTAGTCTAGCTGAGCCTATCGTCACATCTTTAGTGAGATCGCTTATCACATTTTATCTCTCCATTTCTTTAGCATGCTGTGACAGTTTAACTGATCTACTATCATTTCCTCTTTTTCACAACAAAACTCATTTTGAATTTTTTAATTTTTTTGACATTTTCAAATTTTCTAATTTTTTTAAAATTTTTACTCCCCCTAAAATCAAAATATGTCTCAATTTTGATTTTCTGGGAAAATTTGAAAACAAGCTGTACAAGAAATGTGACAACATGATGAGAATTGCTTCAATTCTCCATTCACTTGGCTTGAACAATCAGAACTCCCCCTGACAACAAACTATTTTCCCATAGTGATTTCAAAACACTTAAGTTTGTTTTAATCAAAATGGTTTTTCTGGAAAATTAGTTTTATGTGACAATTCTTAAACATGGGGTTTCTTCACCTTGTTCTTTCAACCACTTGTAAAAACTAACATTTGTAAGATCAATCCACAAACATCACTTGTAGAAAATCAAGTACAACTTAATGTCCCTGATTTACCACTTGTAAGACGAAATATCACTTTCGTGAATTTCTCAAGAAATGTGCCGATTCCTGTTCCACGCTTACCAACCTGCGAACTCCGACAAGTCAGGTTTTTCTATTTAAACAGATTCACCCAAGCCTGACGGTCCTTGGGTGATTTCGTATTCTTGTTCAACAATGGTGGAAAATTTGCATCATCCATTGTTAAACCTGAATTCTCCATTTTTACCTCAACACATGGCTCTTCTGGCTTTACCACACCAGATTCATCGCCTGAACGTGGCTTGTCTGACTTTGACCTGTCAGATTCATTGCCTGATGGTGGCTTGTCTGACTTTGACACATCAGATTCATCGCCAACCATTTTCTTCTTTTTCTTATCTTCTTTCGTCCTCAGATTTGTATCCGATGAATTCGTCTTGCTTGACTTTGCCATCGAGGAAGTTGATTCATCAGAACTCTTATTTTTACCAACAGATGAACCCGAGGACAAGATCCTTTCGAGATACTCTCTCGCCTTCTTCCTCTTCTTTCGCAGTCTGTCTTTCTGCCCCTGAGAAAGCTTCACTTTCGTTTCTTGAACTTTAGGTTCTTGAACCTTCTGTTCTTTGGGCTTGAAATTGACTGATTTCTTTGCCATCTTCTGAGAATTAACCCTCAATCTTTCATTTGATCTCCTTGAGCAATCTCTGGCAATGTGACCTTTGATATGGCAATTATAGCATATCCTCGTCTCATAACTCCAACTCTGGCAGTTAACAGCAATGTGTCCTTGATAATCGCATTGGTAACACACTCTGTTATCATACCAATCACCATTTCCAGCCCAAATATTCAGATCATAGCACTGTTTGGCTTGGTGATAATCCTTGCTCCTTTTGTTTGCTGGATTTGACTTTTGAGCACTGTGGTCTGACCTGCACCACTTATTACCAACAATTTTTGAGTTTTCATTTTTTACTTTTTGTGGTTTTTGATTGCGATTGGATGATCGATCTGATGATCTATTATTTTCTTTTTGAACATTTTTCTCATTTTTAATTTTTTGTTTCTGTTCCACTTTCTTCTTCAAAGGTTTTTGCTTAGAGCATTCTCCCTTTTCAGTAGATTGCAGAACAGTTTTCTGAAATTTATCTTTTAATTTCAAAAATAAATTCTTTTTGTCAATTTTTTCTTTTTCATCATCAGATTTTTCATCGCAATCTTCAACTACGACTTTTTCATAGTTTGTGACATTGTCACTTATTGGCACGGAATTGATCGGTTTTGGACAGAGGAACTCAGATGAAGTCACAAAACCTTTCAATTTCTTTTCAAGTTCATCAATCTTGTTTCTTGAATTCTCAGCTTCATTTTCAAGCTGAGATACTTTTTCAAGATGAGACTTGATTAATTTTTCATTCTCATTCTTTATGTTTTCAAGAACAGACTTTTCATTTTCCAAAACTTTTATCTGTTCTTGAAATTTTGTTTCATTTGCTTTCAAATTTTTGTTCTCAAGTTTTATCCAGAAATCTTCATCTTCTGAAGATTTCTTTTTACTTTCAAAATCCTTTTCTTTCTCTTTCAAAACTTTGTTTTCTAATGTTAAACTGTTCAAATCATTTAACAGTTTGTCATTTTCAGATTTCAACCTCTCACAATTTTCCTGCAAACCAAAAATCTGTTTCTTATCAGCTTTCTTCTCGTCTTTCAAAACTGAAATCTCTTCAGTCTGTTCTTCTCCCACTTGAACACCTTTACTCTTGCTCTTCTTTAATATTGATTTTCCACTTTGACTTTTCTTCTTCTCAGCATTCCTCTCCATCTGTTCTTCAAGTTTCTTAATGAATTGACCAATTGCCAAATCAGGGTATTCTCCAGTTCTTTTTATATTCAAAAGAAATGTACCCCACTCTTGTTGAGGTATGGAATTGGCTAATTTATCAACCCATTCTTCTGATTCTTTTTTAATACCCTTCTCAGACATTGAGCGAACAAGATGACTATACCTCTCTATGATACTTTTTGTACTTTCTCCTGGATAACCTGAAAATGAATCAAATTCTTTCTTTAACACATTTATTCTATCAAGTGTTTCTCTAGTCATATTAAAGAAATTTATATCCATGATTCGGAAACCCGTTTTCCAAGACAGTCCCGTTAAGAGAAATATCAAATTTAAACTAGATCACCTCTCAAACGGAATAGTCCTGTATCGTTTGAAACTACAGCACTTTCAAACTTTTAGACACTTTCAAACTTTTAGACACTTTCAAACTTGACGTCAGTTTCAAACTTGAAGACAGTTTCAAACGGAAGCCAGTTTCAAACAGAAGGTGGCAGTTTCAAACTAGTGACACCTTCAAACTGGAGGTGTATCCTTCAAACTAGAGGTCCACTTCAAACTAGAGGTTCAAACAGGACCCCCTTTTCAAACTTTCAGGTGGCAGTTTCAAACAATAGGGTCAATTTCAAACAACAGGGTCAATTTCAAACAATAGGGTGGCAGTTTCAAACTGTCAGGTGCAGTTTCAAACGGTAGGGTCAATTTCAAACAATAGGGCAGGGCTCGTTCAAACGGTCACCAGTTATCAAGCCATTTTTACCAGTTTTACTTCGAATTTTAAGCTGAAACTCTCAAGGGTTTGTTAAAATACAATTACGCACATATTGTGAAAGTTTTAGCCGATTTTAACCGTGAAAAGTATCAATTTTGTGAAAGAAGGTGTAGAAAATCAGAATTTTGCTAGAGAAAACGAGCTAAATGGTAAGAACTCTTCCTCCTGAGCTCTGATACCACTTGTAGGATCGTGAAACGGCTTAACGAGTCGATCAAAAGAGTGCTCAGACCGAATCAGAGGCGGAATTCATTGATTCGGTCTTCGTTTAGCTTGTATTCACTATTAAATGTCTTGTTTATTGATCTTGAACAATATACAGTACAGAGACACTTCGACAGCACCTCGGCGTCGGAAATCAAAAAGTTACAAATGAGAAAGTTTGAAGGCTATTTATAGGACAAGACCCTCTAGTTTGAAGGTGACACAGCCTGCTTTAAACTAGACCCTCTTCAAACTAGACCCTGTTCAAACTAGACCCTGTTCAAACTAGACCCTGCTCAAACTAGCAGGACACTCTCAAACTAGACCTCTTCAAACTAGCAGGCACTCTTCAAACTTTCAGTCCGAGACTCGATATAAGACGAAGTCGACAGATGTATGCACCAACATAACAGACTGTGTATTACCCAAACAACTTTCAACGTCGATGAACAAGCGGATGAGCGTAGTACTTTACCAACCTCAGTATTTGGACGACCCCAACTACCGGCAACGAACGTTAGCGGATTGATTTCAATCGAATCCTTAACCCTTGTCAGCGACTCATGGGAGTCAACCCTTATGAATCAATCAGGACCTAAGCAATGACAATCGACTATAATGTGGAATGTGTAACTGCCAGCACAGTGAGTAGCACTTTAGGATGTGGCTCAGAATGTGAAAAGATGGACCTTGATGGTGAAGAATCGTAGGGCTTCGTTTCGAGCAACGACATTGGGAGCAGCAATCACAACGACAACAAGGTATTCGTAACTCTATCCTACAGTATGGAAATAAAGGTGCCTACAACATGGATTGGCCGTGATTAAGTTAAGAAGACAACGACCCAAGGAACAACGGCAGTACTTGAAACCCTTGTAATGAAAACAACAACACTGGAAATGATGCTCATGGAAGGGCATTTAGGGCTGGCGTGGGCAACTCCAGGATTACAACAACATGGTGGCCAGCACGTTTGTGGAAGCTAATCGTTTCGTTCCTGTTCTGTTCAACCCTGATGCTTCCTGAGACCAGACCAGTTGTGGAATCGGCTGATGGCAAGACAATTGAAGCCTCGTATGTCTATAGGGATGCAAATTCAACCGTGTGGGACAAGTTTTCGACATCGATCTTCCTTCCACTATCCATGATGGTGTTGATGCAGTAGTCAGTGAGGATTGGTTAACCAAACATCGCGCATTTATACCCCGTGAGGGGAAAGTTGCCATCTGTCATAAAGTATCCAAGTGGTGCAGAGGTTAGCATCAATTCAGCAGTGAAGGCCAGAAGTGTCCACGGAATGATTACCCCGCCATGATAGCACCCGTTACTGATATCAAGGCTAAGGAAAAAGGGGATCGAGGATCCACCAGTTGTTCGTGATTACCCTCCATGTGCTTCCCGAAGAACTTCCAGGATCATCTCTACAACGGTTAGGTAGGAACTCAGTTTGACCTCGCGCCAGAGGCAGTTTTAACTACTCGCACTCTTTACCGTCTTGCACCAGGAGGGTTGCAGGAGCTGTTTAACCAACTACAGGAACTGCTGGACAGGAGTTTTCGCTTTAAGGAACCCTCGCTATATCCACGAAGAGAAGCCTTTTTGTATGTGCACTGACTATCGAGAACTCAACAAGGTGACAATCAAGAACCGTTTGCCTCGACCATGTATTGACAACTCGTCGACTAGTTGCGAGGAACAAGCTTCCATTCGAGGATTGGCTAGCGAACGGACTATTATCAAATGGAAGTCCAAGAGGAGAATGCTCTTAGAACAACACGTCGAACGCAATGCAGCCATTTCAACTTTGTACACCATGATCATTGAGTTGATCAACACACCAGCAGCTTCAGGGAATCACATGAATAGACCGTATTTACTGACAACGTTCTGAATCATGACCAGGAGAAAGGAACACCATGGCTGGCATATGTATCCTATTTCAGCACTTCTGTGGGAGGAGCCATTACGCGCGAAGTCTCATTAAATGTCACATCTAGATTCGAGAGATGCAACTATTATTTGGTTTCACTAGATATTATCGCAGCATACCCACAGGATTTTCGAAGGTTGCACGGCTTAAATCTCTTCAGCCCAGCAGAGTGCTGTGTTCATGAAAGACGAAACAGGAGGACGTCATTCTAGCTTTTGAATTCCAACTCTGCAATGTACCGAGCATCGTCTTCACCCGGGGGTGCGGGTGATTTAGTGAGATACCATGATGGTCCGAATCAGAGTCCCAGTTACACACCGACGCAACACGAGAGGGTGATGACTTACGTGATGGAGTTATAAAGAGGAACTGCACGACACACAACTGGCGGTGAAAACCGTGGCCTTGGGATTTTAGATAGAGGCATCACCTGGACGGTACTAGATGCGTTATTTAGACCGATCACAAGGGCCTCCAGTGTACCTTGGCTTCGATAGAGTTAAATCAGTTAAGGGCGTCGATGGAGGGAACTTGTGGATGATTACAACTATGAAACTCGAACGTGCGCGAGCTTGGAAGCTCACTATCTACTCTAACGTACCTGATCAGACTCGCTCTGTTCAAACTGGAGAGCTAAAGGAAGAGGATTTCCAAGTTGAATCCATGCGGGACATGGAGAAGCAACCTTTGACAGGTTGGACGAGACTCGTTACCTCATGGAACGAGTGTGGATCTCATTATACAGTGACTGTAGGAAATTTATGTTGAGTAAGCACCGGCCTCGATATTCTAATCGTCTGGGTTATGATGAGAGACATTAGGATTTATAAACCTTGTACTTGTTATCGGGCATGAAGGCCCACCTAGCTAGGTATGGGAATGATGTATGACTTGTGGGAAAGTCAAGGTGAAGTGTCAGCAACCAGAAACACCTATATGGAAAGAGAAAACAGACTGCCATGGATTTGCTCGCTAGCCTACTTACAACTCGAAACGGACACAATATCCACCTGGATGATCGTTGATTGTCTCACGTAACCAGCGCACTTTCTAGCCATCAAGGAAACGGATGAGTTTTCTACACTTACAGGCATCTATTTGGTAAGAAGTAGTTTCAAGGCATGGGGTGCCAATCTCCATCATATCTGATCAACCCATGCCTTGAAACTACTTCTTGAAGACATGCTTCGGGCATGTGTAATCGACTTTGATATCGGCTGGGAAAGACACCTCCCTTTAGTGGAGCTTTCGTATAACAACAGTTACCACACCAGCGTCTAGGCTGCTCCGTTTGAGGCATTGTACAGACGTAAATGCCGATCACCTCTTTGTTGGGCAGAAACTGGAAACAGTTGAATCACTGGCCCAAAACTCATCGTAGGCACAACAGAGAAGATTGCTACTACGACAACGAATGGCGGCAACTCGTGACCGTCAGAAAAGTTATGTTGATAAGCGCAGGAAACCACTCGAGTCCCAGGGTGGGGATCGAGTACTACTTCAAGTCTCACCTTGGAAAGGTGTAGTTCGTTTTGGTAAACGAGACAACCTCAACCCGCGAATACGTCGGACCTTTTGAAATCATGGAGAGAAATGGCAAGGTAGTCTACAGATTGAATCTACCCGAAGAACTCAGAGGAGTTCACAACGTATTCCATGTGTTGAATCGGAAGAAATGTCTGACGGATCTCATAGTTCCTTTCAAGGAGCTCACCATCGACGATCAGTTGCGATTTGTCGAAGAACCAGTGGAAATCTTGGACTGGGAGATCAAGTGTGACAACTCGAGTTTCCGACTTTCATTTTCGCATTTAGTGCACGTTGACTTTGATTGTGTAATTGTTTAACTTGTTCAACTTGTAACCGTACACGTTATTTTTTTTGTATATTTTATGAACGCATTGTGGTTGCATGATTTTGTGTTTGGCTGTATAACATGAAACCTGTTGAAAACTTAAAACTGTTAGCACATAACAGGACTCGACGAAACAGACAGGACCCGACGAAACAGACTGTTTCGTCATAAGCATCCCGACGAAACAGAAGTCTGTTTCGCCAAGCCCAGTTTCGCCAAGCCCATTAAGGGCCCAGAACGGTAATTCGTTCATATTAACGTGAACCGACTCCCTGTTTCACACTTTTAACAAAAATAGAAACCCTAGAACTCTCCACTCTGTGAAGGCGATAACCATCCTCAACCATCATCTTTCTCTCTCGAATCCTCCCTTGTTCATCCCGGATATCTCGGTTAGTGCGTGCTCGTCTAATCGGTTTCTTTGTTCTTTGTTTTCTTTATACATGTTGTGTATATGCTTGATTTCTGGATTATAGGAGTATACGTGTATGATGAATACTTAGGGTTTCATGAACCTCTCAATGATTGTGCATGATAGCGGGTATGCATAGAGTATGGATTTTATGAGTGTTGTTTTGTGATGATTACATGATTTTATTGATGATGATGATGATATGATCCCTGTTTGATTGATGTTTCGGTTGAGATGCATAGATTAATGGTTAGTAACATAAGACTCATTATATTGAGCGAGGATTGAACGTTTTCTGTAAAACTGTTGTATCGGCGATTAGGGTTTCTGTATTATCCGTATCTGCTGTTACTGATGTCTGCGAAATTGACATCCGACGAAACAGAACCCTCGGCGAAACAGAAAGTGTTTCGCCAAGAATAACCGACGAAATTGAATTCTGTTTCGTCAAATGAGACCCCGACGAAACAGAACGTGTTTCGTCGAATGTGTGTTTCGCCAATATCTGTGTTTCGCCAATATGTGTATTTCGCCGAACAGTTAATCTGCGCACTAACTTGAGTTAATTCTGTTAAGTGTTAACTGGGTTAGTTAACTGCTGTTATGTATAAAGTATTACTTGTATGATTGCAAATACGTGTATTGTGATTGATGCGATGTTCATGATGATTATGTTTACGCACAAACAACTTTAATACAAACTGATTATGTATACGTGCATACCTTAGGACGTGATTGATTAACCGTGAGCACATACTTAGCATACCGAGCGAAACAAGGTGAGTTCACACTCTTTCTAAGGCATGGGATTCCCGGTGGTTTGGGAATGGGTTAAGAAACAAAAAAATGGAACCTACATATTCTCCTTGGGTAGGATATGTACCGCCATCCTCCATGGGTAGGATGCCAATATAAATCCTGTGTATTCTCCTTGGGTAGAATACATACGTTTGTCCGGTAGGACAACAACCTTAACATACGTTCGTCCTCCTTGGGTAGGACAACAAACCTTAACGCATGCTCGTCCTCCTTGGGTAGGACAATCACACTCGCTACGGTCCTTGGATTAAGAAGGGCACGTACACATACGACTAGTCAACACTATTCATCGCACGCATGCCTGGACTGGCAGCAAGGACTAACGCGATACAATTTCTAAACTTCGCAAACATGCCTAGAGGGCCGCGATGCTATTACATACGATTTACGAAACGAACATTATAACTAAATAACTAACAGTGAACTCGCTCAACTAGTTGTTGACTCTCTGTTACATGCCTTGCAGGACCATAGGTACTCTTGGAGCTTGCACGGGAGGCGCAGTCGTTGTGGGCACGGACGTGGATGTTTTGTTAAACATTATAACATTTTGTACTTAAACTTATGTTGGGTTTTACATTAATGCTTCCGCTATACACTTGTATATATTTGGTTTTGTAAACACCTATCGTATTGATGAATGACTTTTGATATAATTATGTTCAATATGATTGGTGGCTTGATCCTGGTCATGTCACGCCTCCAAGCGGTGGTACTCCGCGTGTGGATTTTGGGGGTGTGACAGATTGGTATCAGAGCCATTGGTTATAGAGAACTCGGTTTTAATAAGGGGAAAACGTTTTTATTTAAAACCAGACTATAACCAGAACAGTGCTCAACGATCCACAACGACGCCTCGCTCCACGTGCAAGACTCATCACTCTAGGTAATATGGTACATGTTTTATTGCCTACTTGCTAGAATTGCATAGAACTTTGCTCCGGGTATGCTTAGGTTAACTTAACACTATTGCATGAGAACACTTGTGTGATTATTCCCTTTTGTTATCGCACTACTCTCGAACCTCTCTCACTTATGTCATATTTGCTATGAAGATCATGTCTGGACGTATTAAAATGACGCAAGCCCAACTGACGGCTCTCATTAACGAGCAAATTGCTGCGGCACTTGCAGCCGCACAAGCAGGAGGTCAGCACGCTCAGCCACCTGTTTGCACCTTCAAAACGTTCATGGACTGTCGTCCTACTACTTTTAGTGGCACGGAAGGAGCGGTTGGACTCCTCCATTGGTTTGAAAAGCTCGAGTCGGTATTTGAAATGTGCGAATGCCCTGAGGCTCGCAGGGTGAAGTACGCCACTGGTACACTAGAAGGCATTGCGCTGACTTGGTGGAATGCGCAAGTGCAAATGTTAGGGTTGGCTGTTGCTAACGCCACACCCTGGAATGATTTCAAGGATTTGATTAAAGAGGAATACTGTAGCCGTGATGATATTCATAAACTGGAGGTAGAATTTTACCATTTGAAAATGACGGGGTCAGAAATTGAAGCGTACACCAGAAGATCGAATGAGTTGGCTATTCTGTGTCCTACTATAGTGGACCCTCCCATTAAGCGTATCGAACTGTATCTCAATGGTCTGGTGCCGGAGATTCAAAGCCACGTAACTTCAGCGAATCTGGGCACTATTCAACAGATCGTTAAGCTAGCTCATCGCCTCACTGATCAGGCGGTGGAACAGAACAGGCTGCCTAAACGTATCAACGCTACTACTACCGCTACCACTCCAATTACTCCTGCTATTCCCAGTGACAACAAGCGGAAATGGGAAGGGGATTCCAGCAGGGGTTCAGCTATTGTACAGTCTCAAGCACAGCAACAGCGCAAGACTAGTGATTATCAGAGTTCGAGTCAGCAATCGTCTGGTGGTCAGGGGCAGAGTGGATATCGGGGAATTCATCCACTGTGTAACAGGTGCAACAAACACCACAGTGGTCAGTGTCGTAGAGGCCGCTGTCAGAGATGTCTAAGAGTAGGTCATGAGGCTAAAGATTGCAGGAGCTTAAGGCCTGCGAGTCAGAACCAGCAACAACAGTCACCCGTTCCACGAAACCAGTCACAGCAACAACAGCAAGGAAATAAGACATGCTTTCAGTGTGGGGCTGAAGGTCATTTCAAGCGGAACTGTCCCCAATTAAACCAGAATCAAAGCAACAATAACAATAATCAGGGCAGTGGGAACAACAATGGGGGAAACAACAACAACAATGGTGCAAAAGGTCGTATGTTTGTGATTGGCCAGAGTGACGCAAGGAACGATCCTAATGTGGTTACGGGTAAGTTTCTTCTCGACGACTTTTATGTTACCGTATTATTTGATTCGGGTGCGGATACCAGTTATATGTCTTTGAATGTTAGTCAAATGCTTAAACGTGCACCAACCCTGTTGAACACCAAACATGTCGTAGAGTTAGCTAACGGTAAAAGTTTAGAAGCCACACACATAGTTCAGGGTTGTAATCTTATCCTCGCCGGTCAGACTTTCTCTATCGATCTCATTCCTATAACTCTGAGTAGCTTTGATATCGTCATTGGTATGGATTGGTTATCCCAACAACAAGCAGAGATCCTATGCAAGGAGAAGATCGTTCGTATTCCTCGTTCTGGGAAAGAACCTCTCGAAGTTCAAGGTGACAAGAGTGGTGTCGTGAGTGGCATCATCTCTTTCTTGAAGGCTCAGAAGTGTCTGCGAAAAGGCCACGTAGCTATTTTAGCACTCGTTACTGATACATCGACGACAGAGAAAAAGATTTGGGATATTCCTGTAGTACGCGACTTTCCTCAGGTGTTTCCTGAAGAGTTACCTGGGTTACCACCCCATCGCCAGGTCGAATTTCAGATCGAGCTAGCTCCAGGAGCAGCACCTATAGCTCGAGCACCTTATCGCTTAGCTCCAACTGAACTGGAAGAACTGTCTAAACAATTGCAAGAACTTTTGGAAAAGGGTTTCATACGTCCTAGCTCTTCGCCATGGGGAGCTCCAGTATTATTTGTGAAGAAGAAAGACGGTACCTTTCGTATGTGCATAGATTACCGCGAACTAAACAAGGTGACCGTGAAGAATCGCTATCCACTCCCACGCATCGACGACTTATTCGACCAGTTACAAGGGTCGAGCTATTACTCAAAGATTGATCTAAGGTCAGGTTACCATCAACTGAGAGTCCGGGATGAGGACGTCTCCAAAACAGCATTCAGAACTCGCTACGGTCATTTTGAGTTTTTGGTCATGCCATTCGGGCTAACGAACGCGCCTGCGGTTTTCATGGATCTTATGAACAGGGTGTGCAAACCTTATCTTGACAAGTTTGTTATTGTTTTTATTGATGACATCCTAATTTATTCGAAGAATCGGGAGGAACACGAACAGCATTTACGACTTATTTTGGAACTCCTTCGAACGGAACAACTGTACGCTAAGTTTTCAAAATGCGACTTCTGGCTTCGTGAAGTCCACTTTCTAGGCCACGTGGTAAACAAGGATGGGATACATGTTGATCCATCCAAGGTATATTCGATCAAGAACTGGCCTGCACCTCGCACACCGACAGAAATACGCCAATTCTTGGGATTGGCGGGTTATTACAGACGGTTTATCAAAGACTTCTCAAAGATTGCACAGCCACTTACATTACTGACACAGAAAGGTGTTGCTTACCGTTGGAGTGATACACAGGATACAGCGTTTCAACATTTAAAGGATAGACTTTGTAGTGCACCTATCCTCTCATTGCCTGAAGGCACGGACGATTTTGTAGTCTACTGTGATGCATCTATCCAAGGTCTTGGATGTGTGTTGATGCAGCGAGATAAAGTCATTGCTTATGCTTCTCGCCAACTTAAGATTCACGAACGGAATTACACTACGCACGATTTAGAACTTGGAGCTGTTGTTTTTGCGCTCAAGATATGGCGACATTACCTGTATGGCACCAAGTGCACCATCTACACCGATCACAGGAGCCTCGAATATATTTTCAAGCAGAAAGATTTGAACATGCGACAACGTCGATGGGTCGAGTTACTGAACGATTACGAATGTGCTATAAAGTACCATCCAGGCAAGGCCAATGTGGTGGCCGACGCCCTCAGTCGAAAAGATACTACACCTAGGCGTGTACGAGCGTTGCAACTCACTATTCAGTCTAGTCTTCCTTCACAGATACGAGATGCTCAGGTAGAAGCATTGAAACCAGGAAACGTCAGGGCTGAAGCCCTACGCGGCTCAAGGCAACGGTTAGAACAAAAGGCAGACGGAGCCTACTATGTAACCGGATGCATCTGGGTCCCACTCTATGGTAGTTTACGCGAACTTGTAATGGATGAAGCTCATAAGTCTCGCTACTCAGTACATCCTGGTTCAGATAAGATGTACCACGACCTCAGAACTACATATTGGTGGCCTAGCATGAAGGCCCACATAGCAACTTACGTTAGCAAGTGTTTGACTTGTGCGAGAGTCAAAGCAGAATATCAAAAACCATCAGGCCCACTCCAACAACCTGAGATACCACAATGGAAATGGGAGCAAATTTCCATGGATTTTGTTACTGGCCTACCTAGGTCTCAACGTGGGAATGACACTATTTGGGTGATCGTGGATCGACTCACAAAGTCTGCTCACTTCTTGGCTATCAAGGAAACGGATAAGTTCTCCACTCTAGCAGACGTATACCTTAAGGAAGTTGTCTCGAGGCACGGGGTGCCCACATCTATTATCTCTGATCGTGATGCACGTTTTACTTCAGAACTGTGGCAAGCAATGCACAAATCTTTTGGCTCTCGATTGGACATGAGCACAGCTTATCATCCTCAGACAGATGGGCAGTCTGAGCGCACTATTCAAACTCTAGAAGACATGCTTCGGGCGTGCGTAATTGACTTTGGCAAAGGTTGGGAAAAACATCTGCCACTTGTGGAATTTTCGTACAACAACAGTTACCACACCAGCATTAAAGCTGCTCCATTTGAGGCATTGTACGGGCGTAAATGCCGATCACCTCTTTGTTGGGCAGAGGTGGGTGACAGTCAGATCACAGGTCCGGAAATGGTAGTTGATACTACTGAAAAGATTGCTCAAATACGACAACGCATGGCGGTAGCACGTGACCGTCAGAAAGTATACGCTGATAAAGACAGGAAAATACTCGAATTCCAAGTTGGGGATCGAGCACTACTCAAAGTTTCACCCTGGAAGGGTGTTGTTCGTTTTGGCAAACGAGGCAAGCTCAATCCACGATACGTTGGACCATTCGAAGTCATAGAAAAGATAGGCAAAGTGGCCTACAGACTGAACTTACCAGCTGAACTCAGTGCAGTTCACAACGTCTTTCATGTGTCGAATCTGAAGAAGTGGCAGTCAGATGAGACCTTTATAGTTCCTTTGAAGGAGCTCACTATCGACGAACGGTTGCATTTCGTCGAAGAACCAGTTGAAATCACGGACCGGGATGTTAAGGTCCTCAAGAACACTAGAATACCTCTTGTACGAGTTCGTTGGAACTCCCGTCGCGGCCCAGAGTTCACCTGGGAGCGCGAAGATCAAATGGAACTCAAATATCCCCAGTTGTTCGAAAACAATGCAACTACTACTGAGGCTGAAGCTACTACGGAATTTCGGAATGAAATTCCAACTCAACGGGGGAAAGATGTGACACCCCAGGAAAACCAGTAAACGATAACTTACCTAGCTTCCTCAGTAACCGCATGCTAAATTTCGGGACGAAATTTCTTTCAAGTTGGGGATAATGTGACAACTCGAGTTTCCGACTTTCATTTTCGCATTTAGTGCACGTTGACTTTGATTGTGTAATTGTTTAACTTGTTCAACTTGTAACCGTACACGTTATTTTTTTTGTATATTTTATGAACGCATTGTGGTTGCATGATTTTGTGTTTGGCTGTATAACATGAAACCTGTTGAAAACTTAAAACTGTTAGCACATAACAGGACTCGACGAAACAGACAGGACCCGACGAAACAGACTGTTTCGTCATAAGCATCCCGACGAAACAGAAGTCTGTTTCGCCAAGCCCAGTTTCGCCAAGCCCATTAAGGGCCCAGAACGGTAATTCGTTCATATTAACGTGAACCGACTCCCTGTTTCACACTTTTAACAAAAATAGAAACCCTAGAACTCTCCACTCTGTGAAGGCGATAACCATCCTCAACCATCATCTTTCTCTCTCGAATCCTCCCTTGTTCATCCCGGATATCTCGGTTAGTGCGTGCTCGTCTAATCGGTTTCTTTGTTCTTTGTTTTCTTTATACATGTTGTGTATATGCTTGATTTCTGGATTATAGGAGTATACGTGTATGATGAATACTTAGGGTTTCATGAACCTCTCAATGATTGTGCATGATAGCGAGTATGCATAGAGTATGGATTTTATGAGTGTTGTTTTGTGATGATTACATGATTTTATTGATGATGATGATGATATGATCCCTGTTTGATTGATGTTTCGGTTGAGATGCATAGATTAATGGTTAGTAACATAAGACTCATTATATTGAGCGAGGATTGAACGTTTTCTGTAAAACTGTTGTATCGGCGATTAGGGTTTCTGTATTATCCGTATCTGCTGTTACTGATGTCTGCGAAATTGACATCCGACGAAACAGAACCCTCGGCGAAACAGAAAGTGTTTCGCCAAGAATAACCGACGAAATTGAATTCTGTTTCGTCAAATGAGACCCCGACGAAACAGAACGTGTTTCGTCGAATGTGTGTTTCGCCAATATCTGTGTTTCGCCAATATGTGTATTTCGCCGAACAGTTAATCTGCGCACTAACTTGAGTTAATTCTGTTAAGTGTTAACTGGGTTAGTTAACTGCTGTTATGTATAAAGTATTACTTGTATGATTGCAAATACGTGTATTGTGATTGATGCGATGTTCATGATGATTATGTTTACGCACAAACAACTTTAATACAAACTGATTATGTATACGTGCATACCTTAGGACGTGATTGATTAACCGTGAGCACATACTTAGCATACCGAGCGAAACAAGGTGAGTTCACACACTTTCTAAGGCATGGGATTCCCGGTGGTTTGGGAATGGGTTAAGAAACAAAAAAATGGAACCTACATATTCTCCTTGGGTAGGATATGTACCGCCATCCTCCATGGGTAGGATGCCAATATAAATCCTGTGTATTCTCCTTGGGTAGAATACATACGTTCGTCCGGTAGGACAACAACCTTAACATACGTTCGTCCTCCTTGGGTAGGACAACAAACCTTAACGCATGCTCGTCCTCCTTGGGTAGGACAATCACACTCGCTACGGTCCTTGGATTAAGAAGGGCACGTACACATACGACTAGTCAACACTATTCATCGCACGCATGCCTGGACTGGCAGCAAGGACTAACGCGATACAATTTCTAAACTTCGCAAACATGCCTAGAGGGCCGCGATGCTATTACATACGATTTACGAAACGAACATTATAACTAAATAACTAACAGTGAACTCGCTCAACTAGTTGTTGACTCTCTGTTACATGCCTTGCAGGACCATAGGTACTCTTGGAGCTTGCACGGGAGGCGCAGTCGTTGTGGGCACGGACGTGGATGTTTTGTTAAACATTATAACATTTTGTACTTAAACTTATGTTGGGTTTTACATTAATGCTTCCGCTATACACTTGTATATATTTGGTTTTGTAAACACCTATCGTATTGATGAATGACTTTTGATATAATTATGTTCAATATGATTGGTGGCTTGATCCTGGTCATGTCACGCCTCCAAGCGGTGGTACTCCGCGTGTGGATTTTGGGGGTGTGACATCAAGATTCTCAAACATACCGGGATACCTATTGTTCGAGTTCGTTGGAACTCCCATCCTGGCCCAGAGTTTTCATGGGAACGAGAAGATCAAATGAAACACAAATACCCCCAGTTGTTCGAGAACAAGGAAACCACTACTGAGGCTGAAGCTACTGCGGAATTTCGGGTCGAAATTCCAAACCAACGGGGGGATGATGTGACACCCCAGGAAAACCACGCAACCTAAGTAGCTTCCTCAGTAACTACGTGCTAAATTTTGGGACGAAATTTCTTTCAAGTTGGGGATGATGTGACAACCCGGACTTTCCAGGTCTTCACTTGATGCACTGCTTGTTGCACAACTGTTTGTTAACTGTGATTAATTGTGTTATTATTGTTTGTTGATGCGATTATTGAGTATGATTAACGTATGATATTTTGTTTATTTAACCTATTGGTGTTTGCTTGGGCCGCACATGCGTTGGGCAACATATTCACACCTTAAAAACTATACACTATATCGACCCACAGTGATCACCAAGCCCAACTCTTGTGCATGCTGCGCCGCACATGTCATGAATACTTTTGGGCCACCGCCACACTTACAATAATAGGCCCAGTCCTCTTGTGCTTACTGCATACCATTCCTCGGCCCACTCCCCTTAAACAAGTTCAGCCCAACATCCCCTCTTGCATGTATACGTAAACACATGGACATATCCCACATTGCAAACCCTAAAACTTGTTTCCCCTCTTGAATGGCGACGGCAGTAGACCCTTCCCCATCATCGAAGCATCGTATCATCTCTCTCTCGTTCATGTGTGCTATCTCAACACTCTAGGTTAGTAATATCATTAATTAATTTGTTTCTGTTGGGCACGCGAATGTGTGCAATCTGTTAATGCTTTGTATGTGTAATCATAGATTAGTATGCTCTAGGATTATTGTTAGAAAACTGGAAAATAACATGAGCAATGATAATTCGTAGGAATACATGACAAGAGAACATGGTTACACGGGTTAAAACTGACCGGTTGAGATTATGATTAGGGATTCATGATTAGATGATAACTGAAACGCTGTACAACAGGAAAGTGATGATGTTCCCCGTAGAAACCCTCAGGCCGACGAAACCTAGAGTTTCGCCACCCCATTGCCAACGAAACCTAGGGTTTCGCCACCTTCACCTTCATGATGATAACCTGGTGATCTATTTCTGTAATTCTTGAAGTGTAACTTGTTGCTTTGATTTATGTGTGTATGCATGATTCTAAAGTAGTTATGATATCTCGGCCCAATCACTTTAACACTAACTCAGAAGTTTGTCGGCCCATGTGCATGAAATGAGTATCATATAAGATTGTTCAGTATTCTCATAAGTTCTTGTCGGCCAATAAGTTGAGTAAAGGTTCATTGTTTCAATATTGTGGTCCAATTAAATAGATTGATTCATTAAACTTCTTATAATAGTCAAGGTGGGCATGTGATACAAAAAGGGATTTTCTTGGGAAATATGATTAGAATAGGAGGTCCAATAATGGTTCGATACATGTATGGATTGTCAATTCATTATCACATTAAGTTTCATGAAGTGGAATTTGGGGATCATTCTGTGATATGATTGGTTATTGTGATTTGCATGATAATGCGTGAAATACATGTGTGCTACTTGTGTAATATGAGTAAGAAACTGTGTGACTCGAGTCTATGTTAAACTGATTGGCTTTGACAACCATGCTAGGACTTGATTGATCAACTTGAATGCGTGAGTAAACATACTAAGCAAACCAAAGGTGAGTTCACACTTTCCACAAGGCATGGGACTCCCGGTGGTTGGGAATGGGTTAAAGAATTAAAACGGAACATGCATATCCTCCTTGGGTAGGATATGTACGGCCATCCTCCTTGGGTAGGATGCCAATATTAATCCTGCGTATTCTCCTTGGGTAGAATACGTACGTTCATCCTCTTTGGGTAGGACAACAACCTTAAACTTACCAGACAAAACTCTATCATTAAGTCCCTCGTTTTATATCGACTTAATCGCCGAGGCCGGTGGCGAGCAGGTCATTAGTTAATAGCGCTATTAGGTTCGACAAACCTCACACCGTGCCGTTCGGACGGGCGTGTACTAATGGATCATGGCAAACTGTCAATGATGATAGACATTGACGTAGGGCACAACTATTGTTCGTCAGTTGTCGATATGGTAACGGTCTAGTGGTTCACATGGGGAAGCCCCCACTGATTATGGATATGGTTTGGGAAACAAAGATACTGGTTAACTCGTGGTTTACGAAACAACTTATGGTTTTCAAAACAAACTTGTAAAACTAATCAACCAACTGTGAACTCGCTCAACTTTGTTGTTGACTCGTTGTTACATGCCTTGCAGGTCGTTATGCTTATATTATTTTGAACTTGCTCTCTGGGAAGCTGGAGTGGTCATGGGTCGAGATACATGGAATCTCAATACAAGCTTAATGGTTTATGTACTCTTGGTTTACTAAACACTTAACAAATGATTTAGGCTTCCGATGTATACAATGAATGATATGTAACGTTTGATATGCTTAATGTTAATAAATGAAAGTTTTATTTAATTATAATTATGAGTTCAATGTGATTGGTGGCTTGGATCCTGGTATGTCACACGCCTCGCGGGGGTTTCCACACGTGGTATTTAGGGGGTGTGACATTATATACTACATTAATTATTCTGTTAATTAGCTCTCAAATGTCATCCCGACGAAGTTCCATAGTTCGTCATCCACTAACATGACAAAGAGCTCCGACGAAAGATCATTGTTCGTCGTCGACTAACATGACGAAGGATCAATTTTCGTCGAGTTCAAGGGTGACGAAAATCCCATGATTCGTCAACAGGCATGTCGACGAAAAATGTAACTTTCGTCGACATTGATTGTTTGTCAATAGCTTTTCGTCGCTAACCCTAACAGACGCCATGATTAACAAACCCTAATCAATATTCAAGCCGTTAACATCGTCATTATTTGAAGTCAAACCATGACAATTATCACCATCTTTAAAATAAACATTCATCATCATTCCATTCTAATTTTCATGTATCATCCAAGAACTATAATCATATGTTCTACTCACAATAATCAGCAATGATTTATGTATGAGCAACCCTAGATTATCGACATTAAGATCGAGTCACGAAATCAGATTCATCACTTAGTGTTCCATCATACTTAATCAATCCTAACACGAATTCTAAATCATCGATTCATCAACATGCATCATCACAACATTCATTACAATCCATAACAAATCCGCATCATACTAAATCCGAGATCGGCATAACGAATCATAACAAATTACACATGATCAAGAACAATCAACAAAGGTTGAGAACAAATATAAATATACTAACTGTTAGTTCATATGTCTGTAGCTTCCGTCAGCATGGAGTCTTATTTTGTACAGTATATGCCTTTTGTATGTATTTTGTATGTATGTGTATAACGAAAACACAGGGATCGGTGATGTGATGTAAAAGTGACGTCCGTAGGTTGACAAATGTCATCCGATCGGATGGCCACCCGATCGGATGACCACCCAATCGGATGACCACCCGATCGGACAGCCACCCGATCGGATGACACTTAATACCTCCCTGCTGTTTGCCTATAAATACCCGGCTTGGGTTTGATATTTTAGACTTTTGGCTGACTTTGTACTGAACCTCTATCACTCTGATTCTCTACCGGTGCTCATGTACTTTCAATCATTCTAATAGATAATCAGAGGTGTTTAAACATTGAATTCTGCTCTCGTTGATTCCTAGACACAATCAATGGATTCCGCACATTGATCGTGATCATTCATACACGTTCGAGATGAACAGATCCTGATCCAAAGGCCTAACAAGTGGTATCTGAGCCACAGAAGTTTGATTCGAGGACAACGACTGCAAAATCACCCGAATTTCAGCGATTCTTGCCGATTTCAGTCGAATTTCCCCGAAAATTTCACCAATTTCTCTTCATCTACTCTGTTCTTGCTGTGTTTTACACTTTTACACCTTAAAAACAAGAAAAACTCAAAATTGAACGGAATTTTACAGACAAAATTTGACAAAATTGACATCATTAGATTCGCAATTGTTAAAAGATCAATCCTTCAAATTTTCACAGAAAAATTCCACCTAAAACTGATTCAAATCTATCAAAAACCATGTCGAGTTCATTGTTCATGCTGACGTCATCCACCCGATCGGACAGCTGTCCGAATAGATTGGCTTAGACTGTTCTAGAAACTTGTTTGCTGACGTCATCAGTATCACTCGATCGGATCACCATCCGATCTGCGTACCTTTGTTATTTGAAGTTTAGTTGCTTATGTCATCCTGTCACCCGATCGGATCACCACCCGATCGGTGAAAGGTTGAAAGTTTAAGTACTCAAAGGATTTGTGTCACTCGATCGGACAACCACTCGATCGGATCACCACTCGATCGAGTCACCATCCGATTCGTGCCTAGTTGACACTTGATACTTGACTATCTCACTCGATCATATCACCACCCGATCGAGTCGTCATCCGATTCGTGAGCTTTCTTGTTGTTTGTACTTGATAGTGTTGTCCGATCGGATCACCACCCGATCGGATCACCACTTGATCGGATCATCATCCGATCCAAGTGCATCAGGTTGAAAATTTTAAACTTTTGAAAAAATTTTCTAAGTGTTTGAAAATCTTTTCAGGAACTCAACAATGGGAGAAGAATTTCTTAATCCATTCAGCAACGTGTTTGCATATAATACCGGGGATGCTACGACAAATACTTCCAATGCAACTCCAAACCCAAAGAAAGCTATTGCTGATTCGTTAAGCGTAGACAATGCTTATGGAACTTACAACAAACCGCCCAAGCTTATGGAAATAGAAGATTACAACAGGTGGGCGAGCCGATTCGAAGACTGGCTGAGAGCATTTGCATACCAGAGTTGGAAATGTTTGAAAAGTGGTTTCAATATTGGAAGGAGTGATTTTGAAAATCTAATTGATACTGAACAAGAATCATTTATAGCCGAACAAAAATGTATTGCTTTATTGCACCAATCAGATAGAGATGACATTATATCGTTGATTAGTTATACAAATGCAAAAGATTTGTGGGCGAAATTGGAGAAGAAATGTGTTGGAGGAGTTGATATTGTCAAGAACAAGAAACGGTTACTGAAGAAAGAATTCAATTTGTTTGCCTGCATGAGAAATGAGTCAGTGATGAAGATGATTGAACGTTTCTGTCACCTACAGTTGGAGCTGGTTCGATATGGGTTAACATTCACAGAAGAAGAACCAGTTGAAAAGCTGCTAGAATCCTTACCAGATGAAAAGGATTGGCAGTATTATACGCTGGTGTTGAAAAACACAATGAAGGTGTCTGATATGACTGTTGATTGGCTAATAGAGAGATTTGAAAGTCATGAACTTGAGATCAAAAAGATGAACAAGGTCAACAATACCTCGTACCAGTAAAATGTCGATCTGTATTATAGGGGTAGCATGATACCTAAGACTGCGGCACCAAAAACTGTGTTTTCAGCAGAAAGTTCAAGCAGGACAAATCAAGAAAAACAAACCAGCAGTTCTGCTCCGAGCAGTGGTTATCATGGAGGCTCGTCTTCATCAAGTTCAGAAAGTCAGCAGCAGCAGAACATCCCGAAGAATGTCTTCCAATGTAACATAGCTGTGAATCTCAACAATGCGCAAAATTTTAACCAAGAAACAGCTAAGCAGCAGATGGTATTTTTGGCTTCAATCCTGGAATCTTATGAAAGCTTAGTTGCTGGAAAGATCGGAAACACGAACCTGACCAAAGAGGATTATGATCAAATCGATCCCGAGGAAATGGAATTTATTGACATAAGATGGTGCATGGCCAGCGTTATCCGATGTGCTCAGAGGTTCATGGAGATAACCGGGAGAAATTCAATCGGTGGACCGTCAACGAAGCAGGGCTTTAACAAGTCTAAGGTTACCTGCTTCAAGTGTAAACAGAAAGGGCACTTTAAGAGAGAATGCAGGAATGCAGCTTCAAATGAAACAGCAAATCCATTTCACGATGACTATTACAAAAAGGCTGTGTATCACAAAAATCGTAAGGAGCCGCCGAGAATGAAACAGATAGAAGAAACTCCTAAGGAGAAGTCTAGGGCATTAGATGTAATTCAGAATGATGAGGGCTTCGACTGGAGTGAATTTTTACCGGAAGATGATGTGGTAGGGCATGCTTTCATGGTAAAGATCAAACCATTCAAAGACAACCGAACTGAAGAGCAGAAATACGTTAATAGAAAAATGTTGGTTCAAAAAATGAAGGATAAAAACTACCGAGAATGGAAAGAGGCGAAAAAGGCGAACCGATGGGATGCTGAACGTGAGTGTTATCTAGACACAAAGGGCAACATAATTGTTGAACCGTCAACACTCGTTGTTGAAACTCTTATTGAACAAATAGCAAATCAGGAAGAAGAGAGACAGAGAGAATGGGCTAGGGAAGCTGAAGAGAAGGAGTTAAAGTCGAAGAGAGTCGATGATGGGATAATCGACACTACCAAAGAAATGACTGCAGAGAATCTGACCAAGATGGCAGATAAAGTGCTCATGGCTAAAGAATTAGAGGTAGATTCTAAGTTAAAGAACAAGGTCAGTGGTAGTTGTTTTGGTCAAAAATTACCGAAGCAATTAAGTGATCAAATTAGTTAAGTGAGGTAGTGTGCTAGAAACGAGTGTCGAAAATATGTTAATCAAATTACTTGCAAAAACAGTTTCAGGATACGGCTCAGGATATAGAGCTGTATCTGTGATCAAACAATGAGCAAAAATGTAAAGGGTGACACGTGATGTACGAGGAAAGCCCTTGATCAATCTAGATCGCCGACATAAAACCTCGGGAGCTGATAAGCGCAGCTGCCTTGTTCTTCTATTGCTTCAAATATCAGGATACAGTGCAGGATATGGCGCAGATCAATGCTAAGTGGTACAACGATTACAAGTGTTAAGTGTTTGTGCGTGATAGAAAGAAAAAAGAAGTGTGAGTTCGAGAGTGGAGAGTCAAGTGTGTGTTCCTATTGATCTGGCCTCATATTTATAGTTACAAGTAACAAACTAACTCTCCTATTATTCCGGGATGCTGGGAATATTCCATTCTGAACGTTGGGGGACTCTTTCTACTTGTTTTCCACGTGCTTATTGACTACAAAACCGGGTCTTCAGCTCATATAACCGTTACAATGTCAACAACATTAACCAACATCCGATATTCTCGCGGAATATGCCTTTCTGACCGTTACAAGACCCATTCTTCCACCATCAACGTCCATTTTTCAACCACCTTGAGCGAATCTTCAGGTAGATCAAGTCTTTTAACGTTGGTACCTTGCTACAAAAGAAAATCGTTAGTAACTGCCAGGATACTGCGTCAGGATGTTACCAATATCCTGGTCTGATATCCTGATCGATACTGCCCCAGGATGTTACCAATATCCTGGTCCGGTATCCTGATCATAAACAGCTAACATTAAATCAAGATATATTGTCAGGATATGGGCTCAGAATTTCACCCATAACAATTGTCCCCAAAAATATAACTGTTGGATATCCTAATTCCAACAGATATATTTTTCAGTCATTCCAATACGTCCGGTAAGGATATCTGTTTTGAACATTCCTGCATATGTTTGGTTAGTCAGCACATAATATGATAAGACTGAAACTACTCCCTTTTTTGTAGACTCTGCTAAGGTCCCTGTTGTCTTCGTTCTTGAGGAGCTTGACAGTTACCCCAAGTCTGTCTTGGTAAAAAAGGAACCATCTGTTGGCACCAGCTCTAAACCCTTCGCTGTTGCTGCTGAATGTTTCTGCTATCATGACCTTGGCTTCATGGAATCCATCGAGCCCATGAACTCCTTCCTTAATAAGGTAAATATCCAAATCCGGTATCCCATACACATATACTAAACCTGTATCCTGGTTAGTTTGTCTCTAATGATACTTGCATTTTCCTTTGTAAGGTCTGAATCATCTGGTCGTCCTGTACTTAGAACAATTTATATTTCCTGCACTTAAGACAATACGATGGCCAAAGGTGGATGGGTCCTGAGCTTCAGGATGAAGCCTTTGGTCATCAATCAGTATGGTTTATTTTGAACAATATAACAGTTGAAGGCGAATGGGTTCTCGTGTTTTTAGGACGAAGCCTTCAACTGTTTATGTAAATATGCTTTAAAAACTTAATTGTGTTCTTGGTGGGTGGGTCTCTTTTTGAGATGAAACCAAGAATACAATTAATAATAAACTAGCCTTTTAGCCTTACATGTTGTTATGTGTTATGCATTGCTTAGTCTGAATTCCAATGTTCCAAACTTAGTGCAATTATTACTTTTTATGAAAATCTCTTGATCAGTATACTCGCAAATATCCTATTAAGACTTCCGTCAAATAGGGTTTTTATAACTCAAACAATTCAGATAAAGTTTTCAGAGAAAGAGGACAGTTCATTTTTATTTTACAAAGTTGGTTTTGAGAACACTTATTTGACTAGAACACAGTTTCAGTTTTTAACCCAAGCATCATGTCCCAAATATTCCAATCAAATATCCTGAAATATATTTTGAAAATACATTTTGAGAATATATCCCGAGAATATATCCTAATCAGGATGCTTAAGCTTTGGTCAAACATAGTTTCAAAAACTCAAGTTATTTAAATATCGTTTACAAAGGAAAGATCATACCAGGAATAGAGTGTAACCCTATTCTCAAACTTCAATCCTTTTGCAACTTTTCCAACGAAGGTGTCCCCACTCCAGGATACTTGGCGAATCATGCCCAAACTTGATCCTTTGAGTTCCTCACAATGCCTTACTGGGATATAGTGTTGGCATAGGTTTCCTTCTTACTCCAGCATAAATGTCCCCAGTAGGATATAGTATCAGCATACGTCATGTTCTATCACGGATGTCCCCTGTCTGTGCAGGACCAGTATGTTGTACCAGGATATGATCCTTTAGCAATTCTTCAACCAGTTGTTTAAACTTAGCAATATTTTTTCAAAAATTTATGTAGACTTGTAAATGATTATGTTTTTTGAAAATATACTTTGGGATTATCCAAAAACTTTGTATTTTATTGGGACTAAACCCATTTTCCAGGCATTTAAGCCGGAGTATAAGAACCTCAAGACTTGAAAAGGTGAAAACCCTTAAGTCTTTGAGTTTTACTGGGGATTTTACCCACGTTTCGTGCGCTACAGGCGAGGGTGTGGAAACCCCAAAACTTAGAAAGGTGAAAACCTTTAATCCTGGGGAAAATCCCAAATTTTCATGCGCTACAGGCGGGAGTGTATAAACTCCAAGACTTAGAAAGGTGAAAACCTTTAAACCTTAGAGAGTATGAAAATACCCTTTCGTGAGAGAGGGTGATCAATCCTCATATACCTTTAGGATCCAGGGTATAGCCAACAGTAACGAAATTGTCAGCCACTTTTACATGAACTGGTCCCGCCACCTTGAACTATCCTTGGATAACTTGCGCTCCAGGCGGGGTGTTTAAACCCAATTCGGGAGAAAGGTGAATACCTTTAAACATGTGAAGGGATCAGGATCCCTTAAACATGAGAGAGGGGGCCAATCCTCTAATCTTTCGAAGTATCCAGAGTGTGTATCCTGGAGCTATATCCTGAAGCATATACTGTAAAACAACAGTAAACTAAGGTGGGTGTTAGCTTGACTAACACCCCTCCGATGCTTAAGTCAGTATTGGGTTACAAAGAACAAATTAAACCAAACATATTTAAAAAAGGTAGAATTCATACCATCCTGAGTTAGAAATTAAATTCTAAACTCACTTGAAATAGAGCTTAAGGTGTATAGCATTCCAAGATCTCGGTAGCATATCCCCCTCCATATTCTTGAGTCGGTATGCTCCTTTCCCAGATTCTGACTCAATTTCATAGGGTCCTTCCCATTTTGGAGCCAACTTTCCATCGGCAGGATTAGTAGTATTCTGAAAAGCCTTTCTTAACACCCAATCTCCAACCTTAAATCTTCTGGTCCTAATATTCTTGTTATATGCCCTGGATATTCTCTGCTGATATGCTTCATCCTAAATGCCTTAGGATTTTCATTTCCAGGGATGTGTCCTTCTTTGAGATATCTCATGATTGGAGCCGTCCAGGATTTAGGATCCTCTTCAGGATGCTCTGCTCCAGGATCCTGAATACCCGCTACTTCTTTATCCTGAGGATTCGTTGCAGGATATAAGACATGTAATATTGGTATTTGGGTTCCTTCTGGTATCCTGATCGATGATCCCAGATTTGCTAAGGCATCTGCTTCAGCATTATCCTCCCTTGGTACCTGTTCAAGTGTAAAAACATCGAAATATCCTGCTAATTTTTCGAGAATATCGAGGTATTCGATTAATTTCTCACCCTTGACTGCATAGGATCCATTAAAATGGTTAGTAATTAACAAGGAGTCAACATATATTCGCAAATTCTTGATACTCATACTCTTAGCCAATTCTAATCCTGCAATTAAAGCTTCATATTCCGCCTCATTATTAGTAGCAGGAAATTCACACCTAATAGCCTGGGGTAATATGTCCCCCTGTGGCGATTTTAGTAGTATACCCAATCCTACACCTCTAACATTAGATGCACCATCAGTATATAATGTCCAGGATACTGAAGTTTCTCCTAGTTGTTGAACTTCTAGGTCTACTTCATTTTGAATATCACTACTGAAATCAGCCACAAAGTCTGCTAGAGCCTGAGACTTTATAGCATTTCTAGGTTCATATACTAGATCATAGGCACTTAATTTTACTGACCACTTAGCCATTCTACCCGACATCTCAGGTTTCCTAAGCACATTTTTGACAGGATAATTTGTTTTAACATGTATCCTATGTGTCTCGAAATAATGCCTAAGTTTCGTTGATGCCATGACTAATGCTAGTATCAATTTTTCTAAATGAGAATACCTAGTTTCAGCATCTAACAAACTTTTACTAACATAATAAACATGATACTGCTGACCTTCATGATCCTTTACAAGGATGGCACTTACTGCATTCCCTGATACTGCGAGATATAGGGATAATAGTTCACCATCCTCAGGCTTCATTAATAGAGGTGCGGTTGAAAGATATTGCTTTAATTCCTGCAAGGCTACTTCATGCTTCTCCCCCCATTCGAATCTTTTGTTCTTCTTCAGGATATCATAAAAATCTTTGCACTTCTCTGAGGATCTCGAGATAAACCTGTTTAAAGCTGCTACTCGGCCTGTCAATCTTTGTACGTCCTTCATATTTGAGGGTGATTTTATATCCAGGATAGCTTTGATCTGCTCTGGGCTTGCTTCTATCCCCCTTTTTGTCACCATATATCCAAGAAACTTTCCTGCCCCCACTCCGAAATGGCATTTAGCAGGATTCAGCTTCATGTTGTATCGATCCAGGATATCAAATGCTCCCTTGATATCCTAGAGGTGATCCTCAGCCTTTTTAGATTTCACCACCATATCGTCGATATATACCTCCATGGTGTCCCCCAGTTTGTCTTTGAACATCATGTTTACCAATCTTTGGTATGTTGCACCTGCATTTTTCAAACCAAAAGGCATAGCTGTATAACAATAAATACCTGTTGGTGTCATGAAAGCAGTATCCTCCTGGTCTGAAGGTTCCATTTGGATCTGCTGGAATCCTGAGGATTCATCCATGAAGGTTAACATCTCATGACCAGCAGTGGCATCCACCATCGAGTCTATATGAGGCAGAGGGAATGGTTCTTTAGGACATTCTTTGTTCAAGTCTGTGTAATCTACACAAACTCTCCATTTCCCATTCTTCTTTTGAATCACGACCATATTTGCTAGCCACTTGGGAAATTTGACTTCCCTGAACATCGTGGACTTCAATAGTCTTTCAACCTCTTCTTGATTAATTACGTTTCGTTCTGGAGCAAACTTCCTTCTCTTTTGCAAGATAGGCTTGAAAGACCTGTCAATTCCAAGCTTGTGAGTTATAATATCCTTAGAAATACCTGTCATATCCTCATGCTTCCATGCGAATGTTGACATCCTGCATTTCAAAAAGTTAGTTAACTGATTTTCAATATCCTGAGGGATATTGGCTCCTACGAGCACCGAGATATCTGGATTATCCTGATCTAGGATAATTTTCTTTACATCCTGCTCTGAAGCCTCCACGATATCCTGGGCCTGCATCTTTATTTGCTATGCTGCATTAGGCTTGGTTGAGGATTTCATCAAGGATGAGTAACATTCCTTTGCCTCCTGTTGATCACTTTCCACCTTGACAAACCCCCAAGGAGTAGGGATCATGATACGCTGATGATAAGTTGATGGTACAGCTTTCATATCATGGATCCATGGCCTGCCCAATATGATATTATAGTAGGATAAGGAGTCCATCACACAGAAGCGCTGTATCGAATTGACCCCTTCAACATATACGGGCAGTTTTATCTCCCCAACAGTATTCTTTGCTTCTCCACTAAACCCTATAAGCACAGTGGACTTTGAGGTAATCTCCATCTCGGGGATGTTCATTCTCTCCAAGGTTTCCAATTGGATGATGTTGACCGAGCTGCCATTGTCCACCAATATCCTGCGTACAAAATGGTTAGCAACGTATAAAGTTATTACCAGAGCATCATGATGAGGATCCTGGACAGTATCCTTGTCATCACTATCGAACGTGATCATTTTATCAGTCGTGAGGGTCGATATCCTGGTTGGCTTATTCCCCCTTTCGGCCTTAGCCTCCTTTGCATGTCTTTTGGCTGCAGAATAAGAAGTATCGCAGATATCGGACCCTCCTGAGATAAAGTTAATTATCTTGGCGTCGGCGGGAGGTGATGCTGCTCGTTCAGGATCCTTCTCAATATCCTGACCCTTATCCTTCTTTCTGCCCAGAAGATCCTTCAGATATCCTTTGCCTAGTAGGTAGCTTATTTCTTTCCTCAGGGCAATGCAATCCTTAGTAACATGTCCGAAATCCTCATGGAAGGCACACCATTTGGACTTGTCCTTCCAATCAGCTTTTTTATTGATTCTTCCGAGGTCACCTGGCTTTATCTCCCAAACCCTGCATAGCATACATTAGTTTAGGAATATTAACAGAAAAACAATATTCTGACAATTCAGGATACTCCTCAGGATCCTCATTTTCAACAGCGTTCACTTTTTTGCTATCATTCATGTCATATGGCTTAGAATGATATGTTTTGTATGAGGATTCTGACTTCCTGTTAGTTGGTTCATATGTTGAGGATGCATTCATCCTCTCTTGCATTTTCGTATCATCTTCCAGCCTGATATATCTCAAGGCCCTATTTCGAGCTTCGTCCAAGTTCGTGCAAGGATTCATCACAAGATCCTGATAAAACTGGGAATCCTTTGGTAGTCCCATCTTGAATGCTTGGAATGCTGTAGCAACATCAAGGTGTGGGATATCCAAGGATTCCCTGCTGAATTTGTTCACACAATCCCTTAGGGATTCTTGAGGCCCCTGTTTTATCCTGTAGAGGTCACTTGTTAGTTTTTCAAAGCTTCTACTACAAGAAAACTGACTATTAAACAAATTAACTAAATGAGCAAATGATGTAATTGAATAAGGTGGAACGTTTAGAAGCCATTTCAAGGCTGATCCTGTTAGAGTAGAGCCGAAGCCCTTGCACAAGCATGCTTCCTTAAGTTCTGGCGGGATAGGGTTAATCTCCATCCTCTCCCTATACTGGGCACTATGCTCCTCAGGATCCGTCGTCCCATCATACAGCTTCATGTTAGGAGTCTGGAATCTCTTTGGGATTTCTGCATCACAAATGGGGTAAGCAAAGTGGGATATGTTGTGACTATCCCGGGATACTTCCGGTATAGGCTGCACTATCCCAGGCACACTTGATATCATATCCTTCAACTTTTGAAGCTCTCTGGTTATCACTGATGTCACACCTGCATCCTGCAATGATCCAAGATTATTAGTAACAGGGATACTGGTGTTAACAGACAAGTTACCAGGTTGGTGATTCTGGCTATATCCTGGGGCATATCCTGGATCCCTCACAGTCGACATCCTGGTCGAAGAGGGTATCTCAGGAATATGACTCCGAGAATGGCTAGGCACAATATTCCCCCTGTTATCCTCAGCATAAACTGCAGAATTGAAGTTTAAAGCTCTTGGCTGCAAGGGAGTGACAGTATCCTCAGCGGGCCTGCTTGAGCTGGATTTCAAGAGTTGTATCTCTCTTATCAGCATTCGGTTGGTCTCCTGCTGCTGCCTCATTTGTTCCTGTACACTACCAAATAAAGTTAGAATTTCTTCATTAGAGGCCAAAATAGGACCAAATCCCTGAATATTCTGAGCGGGAATAACATCCCGAGCCACATGAATTTCGGTTCCTTGTGAAGAGGCTTGCGTTCTCGGAGGAGGTGGTGGAAGCATCGAACCAATTGTTGTAGAGGTTGTAGCAGACACGGTGGAGGAGCTCATGTTTGATCTTGAGGCCATTGTAAACAATGTGGTAAAAAGTTTTGAAAATAGAAAACCGATTAACGATTTTACAAAGATTTTTAGTAAAAGTAGCACCACTTGCCCCACGGTGGGCGCCAAATTGTTTTGGTCAAAAATTACCGAAGCAATTAAGTGATCAAATTAGTTAAGTGAGGTAGTGTGCTAGAAACGAGTGTCGAAAATATGTTAATCAAATTACTTGCAAAAACAGTTTCAGGATACGGCTCAGGATATAGAGCTGTATCTGTGATCAAACAATGAGAAAAAATGTAAAGGGTGACACGTGATGTACGAGGAAAGCCCTTGATCAATCTAGATCGCCGGCATAAAACCTCGGGAGCTGACAAGCGGAGCTGCCTTGTTCTTCTATTGCTTCAAATATCAGGATACAGTGCAGGATATGGCGCAGATCAATGCTAAGTGGTACAACGATTACAAGTGTTAAGTGTTTGTGCGTGATAGAAAGAAAAAAGAAGTGTGAGTTCGAGAGTGGAGAGTCAAGTGTGTGTTCCTATTGATCTGGCCTCCTATTTATAGTTACAAGTAACAAACTAACTCTCCTATTATTCCGGGATGCTGGGAATATTCCATTCTGAACGTTGGGGGACTCTTTCTACTTGTTTTCCACGTGCTTATTGACTACAAAACCGGGTCTTCAGCTCATATAACCGTTACAATGTCAACAACATTAACCAACATCCGATATTCTCACGGAATATGCCATTCTGACCGTTACAAGACCCATTCTTCCACCATCAACGTCCATTTTTCAACCACCTTGAGCGAATCTTCAGGTAGATCAAGTCTTTTAACGTTGGTACCTTGCTACAAAATAAAATCGTTAGTAACTGCCAGGATACTGCGTCAGGATGTTACTAATATCCTGGTCTGATATCCTGATCGATACTGCCCCAGGATGTTACCAATATCCTCGTCCGGATATGGGCTCAGAATATTGTCAGGATATGGGCTCAGAATTTCACCCATAACAGTAGTATTCCAACAAACGAGTCAGGTAAGACTGAAAAGGGTAAAAAGGAAAGTGATTGCAAAAATTGCATGAAAGATTGCAAGGTTTGCAGCACTAATGCATATTTCACAATAAAAAAGACTGAAGAACTAACTGCAAAAGTCAAAATGGTTGAAGATCAGATCTTAAATCGAGATAAACTGGTAAGAGCGTCAAACGAAAGAATCAGAGAGTTAACTGAAAGAATTCAAAAAGATAAAACTGACGTAGAATGATTTAAGAAAGTAAACAAAAAATTAATTCATGAAAACAGAAATATTTCTGAAAATTTTGAGAAATTGAAAAGAACTGTTAAAGATTCTGATGAGAGAAATGGTAAAACCTTCAAAGAAAATCTTCAATTGTCTGGAGTTCTTCAGGTAAAAGAAAAACAGATCAACCAGCAGTTAGATGAGATTGCAAATCTTAAGCTACAATTTCAGGAAGCTAAGATTGAAAATGAAAGAATCACATTAAAGTTGAACAGTTACAACTCCGCAAGCTTTGTCCTTCAACACATAGTTCCCAAACCCATTGGGAAGAACAAAGCTGGCGAAGATGTATACTCAGATGGAACCGGGGTTGGTTATCATCAGGTTCCACCACCCGTGCTAAACAACTTTTCAAAGAAAAAATATGGGTTGGTTAATGATGATGAAACAAATGATGTAAAACTTCCAGAAATAATCGACGTCACATTCACTTCATCATCTAATGAAGACAGTGTTCAGTCTGAATTCGTAAAAAATGTGGTTGAAAACGTTTTAAAATCAGACAGTGATTCGACTAAGGACGAAGAGTGCTTTTTGAATAATTACATTTCGAAATCAAAATCCAAAAACAACTTAAGTGAAGAACCTACTCTTGTGATGTACAAGATGTCTGGTTCTGATAAGTTGTATTCGGATCTTAAATTTCCTCTTGAGAATGTGAATTTTGACAAGCTAAAAAATGTTTTCAAATTGGTAGAAATCGATGTTTCTGAAATCGAAGGTTTGAAAAGGTCCAAAAGACAACTGAATTTTGAAAAAGATAAGTCTTACTAAAAGAAACCTGTTACATCACCACGTTTTAATAACAACAACCAAAACAGATGGTCGGGTGGTTCTCAAGGTGGTAAGAATCATCAGAAAAGGAACTTTCAAAATAGAAGATTTGTAGAAAAGAAACTGTTTATGAAAAGCTCGAGTTCACATTCCGAGCAAGAATCTGAATTTTTTTCAAAATCTAATGAAAAATTCTTTGAGATGAAGGCCTCACAGCCTCAGACTAAAGGCACAAGTCGGGAAGTTGACACCCGCACATGCTTCAAATGCAATGAATTTGGTCATATTGCACGAAAATGCACCAACTCGAAGCCTAAGTCTGTGGTTGTTGAGAACCCAAAGAAGAAGAACGATGTTAAAGGAAAGGCTCCAATGTTTGTTGAGAAAAAGATCTTGAAGAAGGAAAATGTCAAAGATAAAACTGAATCTACAAAAGAATCAGTAAAGAAAACCGAATTGGTAAAGAAAACTGACAAAATTTTACAAAAGAGTTGCTTCTTCGCAACAAACTTGGAAGCCAAAATCTGAAGAAAAGAATTCAAATGTTCAAAAACCAAAGGTTTCTGATTCTGAAAAATCATCATCTTCAACAAAATCAGTTGAGATGTATGTACCTTTGGATTATTTTGAGAAGTTAGAGAAACAAACTTCGTCCCCACCAGGGAAGAAGTATGTTCCGAAGAAAGACCAACCATCTGGTCAACCTCAGAAAGATGAATTTTTCTTATACAAAGAGGTTGAGGTTGGATCTGTAGAAATCTTGAAAATGAATGATAAGAATTTCCCACCATTGTACACCACAACCACACACCTAAATGTCAAGCTACCTGAGTCGAAAGAGGCTTGGGTTGCTTCAAAATCTCACTAAATGTTTGTGATATGTGCAGGAGCTCCCGAGATCTATCTCATGTTGGATTATGGATAGCGGAGCGTCCAGGCACATAACGGGGAGAAAAACCCTGTTGTACGATGTTAGAGGGTTTGATGGAGGTTATGTTGGATTCGTTGGTAATCAGGGAGGTCGTATCATTGGTGAAGGAACATTATCGAACGGTGTTATAATGTTTGAAAGAGTCAATTACATTGCCGAGCTGGAGAATAATCTTCTGAGCATATCTCAAATTTGTGATAGAATGTATTCGACACACTTCACGGATAAAGAATGTTAGATGTTGAAGCCGCGGTTTGTCATCCCCGAGGAGTGGATCATCATGAGAGCGCCGCGAGTTAATGATCTGTATGTGTTGGACATGAGCATAGCCACGACGGACACGGGTGAAACTCACTGCTTCATGTCAAGAGCCACTGAAAAGGAGTGGCAGTTGTGGCACCGGAAAATGGGCCACATCCACCTAAGAAAGATGAACCACTTGGTGCATAACGATTTGGTAACGGGAGTTCATTTGAAAAGTTTTCATCTTGAGGGGGAGTGTATTAGTTGCATCAAAGGTAAACAACAAAAAAATCCCACCCTGGTAAAAAGATGAACTCAGTCACTAGACCGCTGGAGAGACTTCACATGGATCTCTTTGGTCCTGTAAATGTCAAAAGCATAACTGGAGATCTTTACTACCTGGTGGTAACTGACGACTATTCGAGATTTTCATGGGTAACGTTCTTGAAGTCGAAAGACGAAACATTTGAGAGTTTGCTGAGACTATTCAGAAAGATAGAGAACTTGTACCGAACTCGAATTCGCAGAATAAGAAGCGACAATGGTATAGAATTAAAGAATAACAAAATGGAAGAATTTTGTGATCGAAGAGGTATACTGCAAGAATTCAGCGCACCTTATACTCCGCAACAAAATGGAGTAGCAGAAAGAAAGAATAGAATGCTGATCGAAACGGCGAGAATGATGCTTGCTGATTCCAAGTTACCGATAAATTTATGGGCAGAAGCCATAGCAGCCGCTTGCTATACTCTCAATAGGGTTCTGACTGTGAAGAAACACAACAAAACTTGTTTCGAGTTGATCAACAATCGCAAGCCTAATCTCGAGTATTTGGAACCGTTCGGGTCACCCTGCACAGTTCTAGATCCCGATGGCAAATTTGGTTCAAAGAGCATTGAAGGTATCTTCACGGGGTATGCTAGTCCATTAAGAAGAGTCTTTGTTCCAAGCATGAAGAGGATCATCGAAGCATAGAACGTTGAATGTCAAGGCTATACAATGCCACCACAGAAACCCGCAGACTCATGGCGATTCAACTACGATACTCTTTGGAATTCATTTGAGTTAGAAGAAGAGCCGAAGTTCTTTGATGATTTGGATATTTTGAGATATTATGAAGCATCTCAGGGAAGGTTTCCAGAAAGGTCTTCTACACGTCAACGACAAGCTTCCAATGATGATGAAGCTGGTCTGAGTCATTCTGGAGATTATGATGAAGTTCAGGAAACTCCGACAACTTCGGAATGTGAACCTACTCCTGAAAATCAGATGGCTGTCAATGATGATACTCAAGATCTGATGAAAGACCAACATTTGATCATGGTGATTTAGAGTCTGAGAGGGAGCAAATCCAATCTTCAAATCAGACAATTCCTGTCAACGAAGAAGTCGCGGATCAGAACGTTACGAATTTGCAAGGCGAGGTGGATATTTCAGGCGAGGTGATGCCGAGGACTCTTTCATACCATCCAGAAGAGTTGATTATAGGAGAGCTACAGTCAGGCGTTCGCACCAGAAGACAAATTGACCATGGCCTTACTTGTTTTTATACTAAAGTTGCTCATTTGCAAACTGAATTTTCACTCAATTGTTTCATTTCGTAGATTGAGCCACGAACCAATTAGGAAGCACTGATAGAAGATTCATGGGTCAACGCGATGCAAGAGGAGCTGAGTCAGTTTGAGAAGTTGGGTGTCTGGAAGCTGGTGGACTTGTCTGATGGTCATAGGAAGATAAACACAAAGTTGGTTTTTAAGTGCAAGAGAGATGACAAAGGAGTTATTGTTCACAACAAAGCTCGACTCGTAGTCTAGGGATTCAGTCAGCAGAAGGGGATAGATTTCACTGAAGTGTATGCTCCGGTTGCTCGACTTGAAGCTATCAGAATCTTCCTAGCGTTTGCTTCATGGAAAGGATTCAAAGTGTATCAGCTAGATGTGAAGTCGGCATTTCTCTATGGCAAGGTGAAAGAGGAGGTATATGTCGGACAACCACCGGGCTTTACCAACCCAATTCACAAAGATAAGGTTTACCTCTTGGGCAAGGCGTTGTACGGCTTGCATCAAGCCCCGAGAGCCTGGTACGAGACGCTCTCTCAACATCTGCTAGCCAACAAGTTCATCCGAGGCAAGGTAGATGCCACTCTGTTCACAAAAGAAGTCGACGGCCATCTTCTGATAGTTCAGATTTACGAGGATGACATTATTTTCGGGTCGACAAATGAAGAACTCTGCAAAGATTTTGAGAAAGTAATGAAGCAGAAGTTTGTAATATCTTCAATGGGTGAGATGAAGTACTTCTTAGGGCTCCAGGTTGATCAACTGCCCGAAGGAACGTTCATACATCAGACCAAGTATGTTCATGATGTTCTGGAGAAATTCAGGATGTCAGGAACATCTCCAATGTCCACCCCGTTAGCAATGAATCATGGGATAAACCCTGATCTCACTAGACAGAAGGTCGATGAAACTTTATACCACTCCATGATCGGATCGCTGATGTATTTGACGGCATCAAGGCCTTATATTATGTATCCAACCTGCCTCGTTGCCCGATTTCAATCAAGTCCCAGATCTTCGCATATGTCGATCGTCAAGAGGATATTATGCTACCTGAAAGGAATTCCATCACTGGAGTTGTGGTAACCAAAGGATGGTGACTTCACGCTTGAGGAGTACTCTAATTCTGGCTTCGGTTGCTGCAAAGTCAATGCAAAATCAACAACTTCAGGTTGCCAATTTTTCGGACACCGACTGGTCACATGGCAATGTAAGAAGCAAACCTCTGTTGCTTTGTCTACATGTGAAGCGGAGTATCTATCTGCCAGCAGCTGCTGCTCTCAGATCCTGTGGATCCAGCAACAGATGCGCGACTACGGTTTGTAATTTCTTACTTCACCTATCTTTGTTGATAATGAGGCTGCAATAAACATAACAAAGAATCCGGTACATCACGCTAAAACCAAACATATAGAAATTCGTCATCACTTCATAAGAGATTGCTATGAAAAGAAGTTGATACGAATTGATAAAATCTACACCGACGAACAAAAGGCAAATTTACATACCAAAGATTTCGATAAAGCTCGTTTTCAATATCTTTTAAAACTAAATGGTATGAAATTGTTGTCGGATGCGGAGAAAATCATTGGCGTTGATGAAGAAACCGAGGCAGATGATGTTGAGAAGCAGACTGCTTTGGTTTGTCACATTTTTAGCTGTTTTGGTATTTAGGGGGAGATAGATTTCTTTTTCAGAAAAATACAAAAACATTAAAAATGCAAAAATCCAAAAACATTAGAAAATTCAAAAAATCCAAAAACATTAGAAAAACCCAAAAAGAGTTTGTGTAAAAAGGGGAAATGATAGTACATCAGCTAGACAGTTACAGTATGCTAAAGAAATGTAAAGTTTAAAAGCTTTAAGCAGTCTCGCTGATGATATGCCGGTAGGTTTTTGCACACTTAGTAGATTTTTCGGGATATAAACCTAAAAATACAACTTGCTTTTACGTGGGGAACATCTCTCGGATATATAGGTAACCCCTGAAATCTTGTTTGAAGGGCTTTCTATTTCTGACATACTAGGTCTTTGTACGTGATGATATCTGGGGTATTATACCAGGACTTCTGATTTTACGGGAGCAATAGCCTACTCCTCGTATAATACTCTGCACTGCTTTAATCTTAAAGCCTCCCCTCAGCATAAAAAATGATGAAACATTGAAAAATGCTAATCATGTGCTGTTGAAGAAAAGATCCCCAAACGGGACACACCTAAAGTCAAGCCATCATCTCTTTGTCTGAACGGAAGTTCAAACCTGAGCTCTCATGGCCTCGCATTACCCGTTTACAGATATCATTAGTGTACATTCACCTGTAAGACTGAATATAAGAGTCTGGATACGGGAGTATATTCTGAGGTGGGACACGCGTATAAGTTAAGATTCTAAAACACTAAATCATATCCTGATTAATTGAAATATGTGTGAAAATTTAAGTGGATCAGTATATCGGCAATCTAAGTGAATTGTTTAATTCTTAGTATGAAATCAAGCTTAACGGTACTAGTAGTCTGTCGCTAGCTGATATGATCCCTTAACACACTCACCAAAAAATATGTCCATAAATAGTTTCATTTACTGTTTTACATTTACTGCATTTTATTTCCGTATTAGCTTCAAAAATACAAAAAGATTTCATAGTTTTCTAGTTTTAAATTTTCTTAAAATCCCAAAAAGATTTTACATTTCTGCTTTAGTTTCGTGACAAACCAAGGTGGAAAGCAGATCTTCAGATTCTGAGAAGTCTGAGAAGAGAAGCAGAGCAGGAAGGATTCTAAACTGGGCAACTGGGTTAGGAGCTAATCTGGAAAAATCTTGATATACTTAAAGTCAAATCAAGTTCATTAATTTGATACTTGAATTTTTTTTCATGAAAATGTGTTTGAAGAAATTGAACAAAACTGTCAGTTTGATTCGTTTCGGGTCAACCAAGGTCATTAACTTGGTAGACAAATTAAATACCTAGGGTCACTAACTTGGACCTAGATACTTAAGTGGATTTCTAAAAATTTGTTGGTGCATTCATCTGTCGACTTCGTCTTATATCGAGTCTTGGTTTCGTTGCGGATCTGAACAAGAATGATGTCATCATTCTTGATGATGACATCATAAAGATGACATCACTATATGACATCTTCACATGAAAAATGATGCACATGAAACAAAAGTTAATTTCGTTTGAGATTAGGTTATAATTTCGTTTGAACAGTAAACTTGTAATTTCGTTTGAGTTGTCATGATGCGTTTCAAACGAAAATAGGTGGCTTATAAATAGGCTTGTGATCTTCTCATTTGTAACGGAATTAGATTGTGATACCGAGGTGCTGCCGGTTTGTCTACTGATTGTAAACAGTGTTATATCAATATACAAGACGTTTAAAGTGATAATCAAGCTATTTCATAGTCTATACGTCTGTTTCCGCCATTTGTATAGACAAGAACTCTTCTGAACGACTCATTTGGGTCACGATTAGATCCTACAAGTGGTATCAGAGCTCAGGACGAGGAGTTCATACCAAAACAGCCTATTTTCATCACAATTTCTGACTTCTACACCTTCTTTTCAAAATTAAACTAGTTTCTATGGTCCAAATCGGCTGAGTTTTTGATATGTTGTGCGAAAACACCTAATCTACAACCCTACCAAGTTTCAGATCCGAATTCCTAGCCGTTTGAGAGGAATCTGAGATTTTGTGTTCGAAATCACGTGACGTCAGCTTAATTCCGCACGAAATAAGCTAATTCCGTTTGAAAAATCCTAATTCCGTTTGAAAAATCTTAATTTCGTTTTAAAAAAATATAATTCCGCTTGAAAAAATCTTAATTCCGTTAGAAAACACATAATTCCGTTTGAAAATTTTTTATTCCGTTTGAAAGGTCCTTAATCTCGTGCGGAATTACTGTGTTTTGTGTGAAAATACATAATTTTGCGTGAAACATTTCATCGAACCATGTGTAGTTGATTAAGTAGTTGTCAGCCCAGGTCTGCATAAGCATTTAATAGATATCATTCGGTTTAGTGCTGCATGTGAGATGTATTAAAAGAGATGTTGGATTAGTGGATATAAAGGTCCAATAAAATTGAATTGCATATTGATTTTTGTCGGCACATATTATCAATTTGATAAAGAAAGTGAACTGTCCATTTAATGATCATGTGCTGAATATAGCGGCCCTATCAAATTGAAGAAATAACTGATATTGTCGACCCATTAAAAACAAATTGTTGCATGTGATTTAAAGTCTTGAGGCCCAATCATATCGGTTTGCATGTATTGATCGGCCCAATCACTTGATTCAAGTGGATAATTGTTTTGATCTAAAAGTTTTGGTTCAATCAACAACCAGTTTGCATGTGGATTTGAAACCCAATAATTCTAAGGCCCAATTGAATCCATTTCGTTCCGATCAAGCCCATTCATTCAGTGATTTCACTCGAACAACATTGGAACGAGTCCGCAAATCTTCGACAAGAGTCTTAGATTAATTTCATCAACACGCACTTTTACGTATTCAGTTCGTTTAAATTGATCGTTTGTTTGTTTGTTTGCAGGTGTTTTACGAGGTAATCCAGCTCGTTTGAGACCAGTATTTTTAAAACAAGAAAGTTTGTATTTGTGAAACAATTTGCTTAAACATGGAAGAGGAATTTTACAATGCTTTTGCCACACCAGTTTTTCCTGTTACAGCAGCTGAAACATTGTATAGTGAGAATGAAACGGGAACTCATCAGAAACCGCCAAAACTTATGTACATTGAAGATTTTAAAGGATGGTAGAATTGATTTGAGAACTAGGTGCAAGCTTACAAGTTTGATGCATTGTGTGCTTTGGAGAAAGATTACGAGAAACCAAAAAACGAACGTGGGCTTGAAAAGGGATTTTGTGATTTTACAGAAATTGATAAATTGAAATACACGAGTGAGAAAATGATGATCGGTATTCTTCAACAGGCAATTAAAGAAGACATCTTTATTTTACTTCAGCATGAGGGTACTGCTAGATCGATTTGGAATGCATTGATTCAAAAGTTTAAAGGAAGTGCAGATATGATCAAGAACAGAAAGGCGTTGCTGAAGAAATCATTTGATATGTTTGTAGATTTCGATCACGAAACAACGAAGCAGACTATTGATAGATATTGTCACCTGGTTTTGGAAATGGGGAGATTGGATATAAAGAAAGATGATGAGGAATGGGTGGATAAACTTGCCGATGCATTACCACAGCAGAAATGGGGAACTTATCTATTAATTGTAAAACACATGAGAAAATAGGAAAATATGAATCTGGCACAGTTTATTCAAAAGATTGAAGAGCACGAGTTGGATATTCAGAAAACAGCAATCATGAAGAATCTAAATGCTCAACAAGATGTCAGTTTGTATTAAAGAGGGAACAAGTTTGAAGCTACCCCCAGCCCTAGCCCAAAGATCCAAACTGGTTTCAGTGCTGATACTTCGTCTGGAACAAAGGGTAGTAATGTGACACAGAGTGGTGGATCCTCATCCTCATATTCAAGTTTTGATCCAAACTTTACAACATCAAGTCCTCAACAACAAAATTCTACAAATTTGCAATGCAATGTTACCTTGAACATTCAAAATGGTCAAAATCTGTCTCCGGAAATAGCAAAGCAACACATGGCATCACTCGTCGCTATGTTGGAATCATATGATAGCTTGATTGGTGGCAGGATTGGAAATCCGATGCTTACTAAAGAGGATTATGACCAAATTGATGCAGAGGAACTTGAGTTGATGGATGTGAAGTGGTGTTTAGCCAGTGTTGTTCGAAGAGCAGAAAAGTTCACACAAATCACTGGTAGAGATGAGTTTCGAGGAATGGCTACTTCTCCGTTAGGTTTTGACAAATCAAAAGTTACCTGTTTTCATTGCAAAGGAAAAGGTCATTTTAAACGAGAATGCAAAAACAACGAAGCAATTGGGAGACAAGATGGAAAGAATGATTATTATCAAAAGTCAATTTTTCATCAAATTACTCAACAAAAGGAACCACAAACTGCACATGCTCGGCCAATTGTTGATGAAAAAAGGAAAATGATCGAGGATGCAAATAAAAAAGCTTATTTTGGTATCATTGATCAAGATGATGAATTTGTTGTAGAGGGGTTCAGCTGGGATAAATACATTCCACCTGGTTCAGATCTTGTTGCTAAAATTCTGGGTGAAGATGAGACTAGTAAGAAAAGAATCCCGATTTTTCCAGATCTTGGAAGTGATGTGGATACCGATGATGAGGAAGAACATCTCAACAAAGCCAGAAAAGGCATAGATCCTATTAGTTTTAATTTGTTTTTTGCAGATAAAATGGAGATGCTGAATCAGAAGAAGATTGCCAGATTGAAGAGAGAGCTGGAAGCAGCAAGAAGGCTAGCTGATGAAAAGGCAAAAAAGAAGCTGGAGAAGCAAATGTTGAAGGAGTGACTGAGAAAGTAGTAGAGAAAATTGTTGAAGTGGAGAAAGTGGTAGAGAAACTCGTCAAAGTTGAAAAGATTATCGAGGTTGAAAAGATAATTGAAAAGGTGGTTGAAGTTGAAAAACCGTGTTTGAAATGATTAGAATCTTGCAAACATTGTGAGGAGAAAGACAAAAAGATTTTTGAACTGGAAGAGATGAAAGAGAATTTGTTGTCTGATGTGAAGTATATAAAAGAGTCATATGATGTTCTAAACAGAACAGTTGATGGTCTGAAAAAGACAAATTTAGAAGTTGAAACTGCTCAGATGAAGATGAATGCAACTTTAATGACAAAACAGAGCGTCATCAATGAGTATATTGAAGATTGTGCGAAACTGAAGCAGGATTTAGAGCTTGAAAAGATTGAAAATGAAAGGATTAAACGTTTGTTGTTGAGTTATACAACATGTGATTATTTGATTGATCGTGTTTATCCTACTGTTGCAGGTCTTGAAGCATTCAAGGAGAAAAAGACTGAAGATACTGATACTGGTAAGAAACAAAGTGTCAAGTATAACCGATGTCCGCCCCCGATCCATGAAAGTTATTCTCCCAGAAAGCCAAATGAGGAACGATTAAATAAGGCTCTAAACATCAAGTTAAAGTCTGAAATCATTGATGAATTACCAGACAATATTGATGTTACATTCACAGCGTCTGACACTGATCATGAGTCTGAATTATTAAAGAAAGTGGTCAATCAGGTGTTGGATATGGATGAAGAGTCAAAACCGGAGTCTAAGTCTGAAAGTTCGAGTTCTTCAGAAAAGAGTCCGAGTTCACCGGTTAAGAGGGTTTACAATAAAGAATTCTTGTTATCAAAATCTAATTTGAATGATGGATTAATCAAAGTGGCTTATACTTTGAATGATTCAGACAAATTATATTCTGATGAGGAATTTCCAATAAGAAGTGTCAAAACTGAAATGATCAAACAGGTTTTCAGATTAACAGAAATTAATATTTCATTTAAATCTTTATGAAAAACCTAAAAAGTACACTTCAAGAGTTCAACAGAGATTGAACAAGAAAAAGGGTTACAGTTCTGGTTCAGGTTATCGAAAGAAACCAAACCATAACAGTAATTTCAAAAAGAAAGGTCTTGGTTTTAATTCTTCAGAAAATTATAAAAATGAGAAAAATTATAAACCAAAAAAAACATTTGTTGCAGGATGAAGTTCTGAAGATGAGCAGAAGAAACCATTCTGGAAACAGTCAAATCAAGAGTTTCTTGCTGAAATAAAGAAGAATGTGAAGAAATTTGCTCCAAGAGTTGACAGAAGAACCTGTTTTAAATGCCAAAATTTTGGACATATTGCTTGGAATTGCCAACAGTCCAACAATACAAAACAGGGAGTTACTTCTGACTCAAAATCAGAGAAGAAACAATCAACTGTGAAATCTAAAGTGTTTGAAAATTCAACTTCCGAAGAAGGTGAAAGTTCAAAACGTTTTTACAAAAGAAGAGTTGATTTAAACAAACAAAAATGGGTTGTAAAATCTGAAAGTAGTTCTGACAATGAATCTGATTCCATAAAATCAGAGGAGTCATCTGTTGAGAAAAAGGTTGTTAATTCCGTTCCTGAGGTGAACGATGAAAATTTTCCCAAGTTGTCGAAGGAAAATTTGAGGTTGAAAGTAGGTAAAACTGAAATTTCAGGTCAATTCTTTGCTGGTAACAAAGAATTTGATGCTGAAAAGGCGTTTAATGTCAAAGTTAAACATATTTTCGGGAAGATGGTTGATGGGAAGGTTAAAAGTGCAAAAGATTTTTATAAATCAAAATGTAGGTGGGATAGATGTGTACCAGAATCTCCCAAGACGGGTCAGGCTTGGGGGAAAGTGTTTCCTAACTAAAAATCCGGACTTGTCGGAGCTCCCAGGTCGGTAAGCGTGGAGCAGGAATCGGCATCATTCTTGAATAGGTTTGTTTGGTAAATTTACAGGTGATATTTTAATATTGTTATATTTTGATTTACAAGTGGTTTTGGTTGATAAGTGAACCTACAAGAGGTTGAAGAAGGTTTTCACTTTCAAGTGGTAAATCAAGGACATTAAATTGTACTTGTTTTTCTACAAATGATTAAGAAACAATGTGATGAACCCCTTACCTACAAGTGGTGTATAAAATCAACGAAACTTATTTTCCGGAAAAACCATTTGATTAAAACAAACTTAAGTGTTTTGAAATCACAATGGGAAAATAGTTTGTTGAAAGGGGGAGTTCTGATTGTTTTTGCCAAGTGGATGGCGATTTGAAGTGATTTGATATCAGTTGTCATTTTGCTTGTATAGTTTGTTTTCAAATTTCCTAAAATGTGTTTGCATTTTAGGGGGAGTAAAAATTTCAGAAAATCCAAAAACATTAGAAAATTTGAAAAAGTCAAAAACATGATAAAATTCAAAATGAGTTTTGTTGTATAAAAGAGGAAATGATAGTACATCAGTGGACGATCACAGCATGCTAAAGAAATGGAAAGAAAAATGTGATAAACGGTCTCACTGATGATGTGCCAGTAGGTTTTTGCACATTTAGTAGATTGTGACGAGATATAAACCTAAATTCAAACTTGCTTATATCGTGGGTAACATCTCTCGGATATATGGGTAACCCCCGAAATCTTGTTTGAAGGACCCCTCTTTCTGAGATACTAGGTCTTTATGATTAGTGATATGTGGGGTATTATCCCGGGACTTCTGATAATGCGGAAGCAATGGCCTAGTCCCCGGAGAATACTTTACGCTTGCTTGAAATATAGCATACCCTCAGCATAAAAAATGATAAAACATTGCAAAATGCAAATCATGTGCTGTTGTAAAAAAGATCCTCTAAAGGGGACCCACCTAAAGTCGAGCCGTCATCTCTCTGCTGAACGGAAGTTCTGACCTGAGCTCTCACGGTTTCGCAATTAACCCCTTACAGATATCATCTAGGTATACTCACCTGTAAGACTGAATATTGGGATCTGGATACGGGAGTATATTCTGAGGTGGGACACGCGAATAAGTTTAAGTACTTAAAACATTAATATCGTATCTCGAAACAGTTGAACTTTGTGTGAAAATTTAAGTGGATCAGTATACTGACAATCTAAGTGAATCGTTTAGGACTTAAAATGTTTAAAGCTTAACGGTGTTGGTGATTTGTTTCATAAACTGATATGATCCTCTTACACAAACTCACAAAAATAGTGTCTGTAAATATTTCTTTACTGCATTTCTTTTCTGTTATATCAAAAATCCAAAAAGATTTTAGTGTGTTTTAGCATAAACTTTTAAAAAATTCAAAAATATTTTCGACATCTGATATTGAAGAGTTGATTTTCAAAATTCTGAGTGCTGAACATGATGAACAGGTTTGGGAGAGTGTGATTGAAAAGTTTTTAAGTGAAAAGGAGTCTATTGAAAGTAAATTGTTCTGAAAATGAATGATGTCTTTACATGTGGTAATCAAAGATTAAAATTTTGTTATATTTGTAAATCTTATTTTGAGGTTAAGGATGTGCAGGATAGCCTGGTTTCTGACCCTGTGCAGATAGAGAGTCAGCTCACGGTCCTGATCCTGTGAAAGCCAGACTACGATCCCAGTACAAGTTGAGGGGGAGTCTGTTAGAGAAAGAAAGTCGGAAGTTGCTAGAGCCAGCTGCTGATTCTGAAAATTACAAGATAGAGTTACATTATCCGAGGAGGAGATTAGTTGAAGAATGTTAGAGTGAGGCAAGAATCAGATCGAGATTCTAAATAGAGCCCAAAGACTGATAAAGACTGAAGATTATGAAGACTCGACACTTAAGACTCGTCAACATTTGAGGGGCAGTCTGTTGGTGCATTCATCTGTCGACTTCGTCTTATATCGAGTCTTGGTTTCGTTGCGGATCTGAACAAGAATGATGTCATCATTCTTGATGATGACTTCATAAAGATGACATCACTATATGACATCTTCACATGAAAAATGATGCACATGAAACAAAAGTTAATTTCGTTTGAGATTAGGTTATAATTTCGTTTGAATAGTAAACTTGTAATTTCATTTGAGTTGTCATGATGTGTTTCAAACAAAATTAGGTGGCTTATAAATAGGCTTGTGATCTTCTCATTTGTAACGGAATTAGATTGTGATACCGAGGTGCTGCCGGTTTGTCTACTGATTGTAAACAGTGTTATATCAATATACGAGACGTTTAAAGTGATAATCAAGCTGTTTCATAGTCTATACGTCTGTTTCCGCCATTCGTATAGACAAGAACTCTTCTGAACGACTCATTTGGGTCACGATTCGATCCTACAAAATTGGACAAAATCTGATAAAACGAGAAAAGGTCAAAATGTCTAAAAGTCAAAATGTCAAAAGATTTGTGTTTGGATCGGGAAGCAATCCGATTGGGTGGCAATCCGATCGAATGGCCATCTGATTCATGGCCACTATAAATAGGAGGTCAATGCTTCAGTCAAACCTTTCAGTCGACCGGGCGACCATCCTATTCTCTCACACACTCTCACACTTTCTGATCTTGATTCTCACTTTCTCTTTCCACAAGTCATTGGATTTTTGGTTTGCACAACCTTCTCAATGGGAAAGGTAAGAATTTCTGATCCTTAACTATTAAAATTGATGTTTTGTTGACTGTTCTTGATGTCGAAGATTGTTCGGACCATAGATCTCAGATCTAGACATTTTTAGGATGATTTGATGAAATCTGAGCATGAGGTTTTGTTCACGAGTGTTAGATCTACAAGTTTACCATTTCAATTTGTGATATAACTTGTTAAAATCCATGAAATTGATGTTTGAAGGTATTGGCAGCCGGTAGGGTTTTTGTCAAATTAAACCTAGATTAGGCCGAGTTAGAACATGATGCACATAGGGTGTTGATCACCTTTAGATTCTCTACGCAGATCTATGTTTAATTTGTTGATTTGACTTAGAATATTTTGATGTTCATGTTGTGTTCATATCTGTTCTTCATGTCTGATGAATCGAGTGGCAACCCGATCGGGTGGCAACCCGATCGGGTGACCACCCGATCCAATGCATGCTACTTGTTGAATGCAATTTTCTAAGTATTTGATGCCATGATAACTGTGATTAATCTGGTAAACTGTTTGTTGTTATCTTAAAATTTGTGCCTTAATTTGTCAAAGTGCTTGGATAGTTTGGCAACCCGATCGGGTGGCAACTCGATCGGGTGGCAATCAGTTCCAAAGCACTTTCACACTTCATTCATTATCTATTAAATTGATCGAGTGACAACTCGATCGGGTGGCAACCCGATCGGGTGACCATCCGATTCATGGTACTTTTTATTTGACAAATGTCTTAGAAAGTTTGGCAACCCGATCGGGTGGCAACTCGATCGGGTGGCAATCCGTTTCGCATCACTAAACGACAAAAATTCCAAAGTTTTCAATATGTCTAGGAACGAGTGACAACTCGATCGGGTGGCAATCCGATCAGGTGGTCATCTGATCCATGACATTCTCTCACAAAATGTTGACCAAGTCAAAGATGCTTTTGCTTGTCACATGGATCGAGTGGCAACTCGATCGGGTGGCAATCCGATCGAGTGGTCATCCGATCCACATGCAGTTGACTCATGTTGACTTCTCATTGCATAAGATGGTAATCCGATCGGACTGCCATCCGATCCTCAGTACTATACATAGTGAGAACTCCAGAGTTAGAAAATTTTTTGAAAATTCAAAATTTTTGTCACTTGTCATGTTTGTCTCGAACTTTCTACAAATGATAACAATGAATATTTTTGCAGGGAACAGCGTCAGATTGGGATAAATCTCACAACATCTATTGTCTGTTGGAAACATAGTATATAGACAAGGCTATATTCGAAGTTGTAGCAAAATTTTAAGAGAAAGCAAGATTGCTAAGGCCCTAACCGACAAGACTATAGTTTATGAGTCACATGTTAGACGGTTTTGGAGTTCAGCAAGGTATGAAGAGAAAGAAAGGATGATTTATTCTGCAGTGAGAAAGAGGGATGAGAATGGACAGAACGTTGATTTGGAACTTAAGTTCAACGTTGGTGATTTGAGAAGAGTGTTAGAATTAGGTGATTCTGATAATGATCCCGCCATTATTCCAGAACGTCTTTGTAAAGGTTTATGGTGCAGGATGGGATTTACAGGGCACTTAAATGGGAAAATGGGTAAAACGATGTTCAGTAAACCCTACAAGTTCATGATCCACTGCGTAGTACATGCATTATCACATAGAAAGGGAGCTTACGATGAAACATCCGATTATATCATGAACATAATCACTTGTCTGGTGATAAACAGACCATACAACGTATCGAAGGTGATATTTGACTACTTGGTAGAAAATGTGAAAGCTGGAAATTCAAAGTACATCATGTATCCTCGATTCATACAGATGATGATTGATGATAAGTTCAAGGACATTGAAAAGGATGATGATGATGTTCTAGGTCTGAGGAACATGACAGCAGAAACTATTAGCAGACTAACTAAGGGTCCTGAACCAAGAGTTAAAAGAATGATATGCAGGATTAACAATCCAGCATATGTTGCTCTAGAAAATGATGCGTGGAGAGATGAGAAAAGTGATTCTGGCAAAGAAAATGAAAAGATGAATGAAATGGTTGAGAAGAAAACCCATTGGTGATTTGTAAAAGATAGCAAGAGAAAGAGAACTCCGAAGACATCCCCTGTTGTACCTATTCCAAAGGAGCCAATGCCAAAAATTGTTGTTAAGGGTATAGTGAAAGGGGGAGTCATAATAGAAATTAGAAATTTAAATTGTTATATTATTCTAATGAAATCTTCAATGTCTGTTTTACAGGGTCTTCAAAGGAACCACAACATAAGTTGATAGATGAGCAATTGTTAGAGCCATTAGCAAAAGTGACGTTTGAGCAATATATTCAACACACAGAAGCTGCATCTATAAAGGATCAAAGTTCATGTGCTCAAAGTGAAAGTGTCAAAGAAACAGAACCTGAAGGTGTTGTTCGTGATGATTCAAGTGAGGATGCTGATGATGAGTCCACTGAGACAGAAACAGAGCTTGATTTGTCAACACCTGGTCGAGGAAAAGCTCAATTGAATAAGAAGCCAACAAAGAAAAAGAAAGGATCTGATGAAGAAGACACTACCTATACTCCATCAGTTGATGAACAAAAGAAGCTGAGAACAAAGCGAAAGGCAGTTCAGACAGGAGTTATTCCTAGGAATGTCAGAGTAAAGAAAGGTGGTGCTTCATTACCTAAAGATCAAGGAGGCAAGTGTGAAAAGCATGTTACAACTTCAAAGGTTCATGAAGCAGAAAAAATACAAAGTGTTGAAGTTCCCAAAGAGCCTGAGGAACAAAGTGTTGAAGTGCCTGTAGTTGAAGTTTAACAGAAAGCTAGAGACAATGACTATGTTGAAGTCAGTACTATTCCACCACCACCACCTCCAGTAAATCAGGAAATTCCTGAATCTTCAAGGCCAAAGAAAACAGTTCTTCCTGATATTCTTGAATATCTTCCTCATGCTACTGGAGTATATAAAGATGATATTCTTTACGATGATTTTGATATGTTTAACAATGAAGCTATGAAAGAATTGAAGAAGAAAGTTGGTGACTTAGAGAAAGAAAAAACCAAAGCTGAAGCTGAACGTAACGTGTTAAAGAAAAAGCTTGAAGAGCTAATGAAAGAAAAAGAAGAAATCAAGACTGTCATGATAAAACAAGCTAAGAAGTTGAAGAAATTAGATGATGGTGTTCATGACAATTCTCATCTGTTTGAATTTGTATCAGCAGAAAATGTTGAACTGAGAGAGAAGATGAGGAAGCTGGAAGAAGTAAATGAGATGTTGAAAAGCATGATAAGTGATCTCCATGAAGCATCCTCAAACGAAATGAAAGCTATGAAGCTAGAAATGGAAGCGATGAAAGCTGACAAAGTGATGAAAGATGATCAGCTCAACATGCTTTATACAGTGATGGAACATCATCTGGGTATTGATGTTCATTCTGTCTTCCAAAACATTGAGATCATAAAGGCTGAAGAACGTAGAGTTGAAAGAGAGAAAAGGTTGGCTGAAGAAGCAACTCAAAGAAGGAAAAGTGTTATAGTCAAGACTCAAGAAGCAGGTGGATCTTCGAGTCATGTTGATGTTAATATGGTGGATGCTGAAGCTGTTCTTGATCAAAGCTTCATTCTTGGTGAGTCTTCTCCTCTCTTTTACAATCTTGAAGATATTATTCGCCGAGTGCAAGTAGAGCAAAGAAGCCGAAAGGGAAAAGAACTTGAAAAGTTGCTGTTAAAATGGAAAGTAGAGGAAGTGGTTGTAGTAGAAGAAGTAGAAGAAGAAGAAGAAGAAGAAGAGGGAGAAAAATTGGATGATATCCTTGATGCTGTTGAGAACTACGATCCATCATGGGATAAGTTCATAGATGAAGATGATGATAAAGACCAAGGTTCTTCTGGATTACTTATTGTGAATCCTTCAGTACAAGAGAAGATTGATGATCCGATGAATGACGAGATCAACGAACTGGAGGATGATCAACAACAAGAGTCTTCTTCATCTGGTAAACAACATGTCGACCAGGTATACCTCACACAACCTACTGTCATATATGCATGCTCGCTTTGAGGGGGAGCTAGAGGTACTGAGGTCAAGGGAAGAGATGTTAGAGGAGTTGGGCTTGGATGACGGGAAGTTCAAATTAGATATAGAAGATGAGATCCCTCCGTCACCAGAAAGGGAATATGAATTCAAATACGCCCAAGAAGCTGACAAATATAATGATGTGATTGTGGAAGATGCCTTTAATTCATCTGATGAAGAAATGGATTTTCATTACTCTGGTATTGACGAAACGTTTCCTTGTCTTGCAGAAATGTTCAAAGATCAAAATGAAGATGAATTCAGGCGAAAGATTGTTGAAAAGATCACAACGGAAGGTGTTCCAAGAACCATTCCTCGAGAGAATCTTGCTGAGGAAAGAAAGAATTGGTTCAGGATAGTGCCTAAGGAAAGAAAGTATATAAGGCCTCTTCAGTTCTTTACACATGATAAAGACATTTCAGGGGGAGACATTCTATCTTGGAGCTATCTGGAAGATTTGCAAGTGTACGCCATTAGACGGGAGCAGGGGGTTCAATACTTTGAGTTCTTGTCAGATATCAAGACCCTCCCGTGGTGGGACATTGATGAGTTGGTCCAAACAAAGAACATAAAGCAATTTTACTATGGTTTGGAAGTGAAGCAGCACAACCAACAGTTATGGGATTATGTAAAGCAGCAATCAAAGGCAAGATATCCTGACCGGAAGCCTCAGTTTCCAAAACAGATTGTTACTATGTTGGAAAATGGTGAGAAGGATATTACTCTGGATATCAAACCGCCAAGGTGTCTAAAGAACATGCCGCTACGTGCTATGGAGCAAGACTTCCATGATGATTTTGAAGGTTGGTTATACAATGAAAACACAGCGGAAGCGGTGATTTCCTTATTTGATAAGTCTAAGGTGTGACACTTGTGCTCCATAAACACACACAATGTAGGACACTATCTTTTATCAAAGAAACAATGTGTTTTGGTCTCAAAAAATTGTTTATTTTGGTTTTACAATTTCACATTTTGATTCTAGTTCATTTTCAAGCTTTAAATCGCTTTTTGGAAAGTTAAACGCGAACTGATGCGTAAACGTAATCAGTTTAATGCGGCTAACACTTCGGAATAGTGACATAGGCTTAATATACCTTAAATAACTTTTATATAACTTAGAAAAAGGTTTTGAAAGCTTTGGTGTGTCAAAAACAAGTTTATGCACACTCAGGGACTTTTGCGTCAAACTACGAAAGTATGCTGATTCACATAGTATCGAACATTCCAGAACTTGATCATAAGTTAAACATGCCCTAAATATCCTTTACATAGCTTAGAAATAGGCTTTGAGGTGTTTGGTGCGCAAAAATAAACTTATTTGATCAATAGGGACTAAAAGCGTCAAAAAGTGCATAAGTTTGCATTTTCGCGCATATCTTACGTTCTGAATATATCCGGACATCCAAAAATTTATGTAATCATTAAAATATTTTATTTTAGTGATTGGCATGATAGATTTCCATTCGTCGCGTAGTTTGGATCGTTTTTCGCGTTCGTTCGTGTTTCATCGTAATTAACCGAACAACGCAACCGTACGACCAAACGAACCGACATCTGAGATATTTTTGAACACATTTCAAGTTCCCTATACTTTAACTTCATTTTAGAGCCTTGAAATGGGGTTAACGGGCCTTAAAAGTGCCAAAAATCAAGTTTAATAAGTGCAGGGACCATTTTTGTCATTTCTGGAAAGATAGCCTACGCGGGCCGCGTAAGCTAGGCCCTCTGCTTACGCGGGCTGTGACAGAATCCCAGATCAGAAAACCCAGTTTCAGTTTTAGCTGTTGTTTTCTTGTTTTGAACATGGTTTTTCTCATCCAATGGGCTAGTTTTTCATGGTTTTTAATACCCCTAGTATTACAAAACCTTGTGCCCACTTGTACGGTCCAGATTTAAGCTCGTTTATCGAGAAACAATCTTAACGGTCTTGGAAATCCTATAAATACCCCCACCCATTTTCATTTTCATTCACTCATGATCTGATTTTATACCCTAAGTTAAAGCTCTATGCTTCATACCTGGATATTTACATCAAGATCTTCCTAGCTTGGACCTCTTGTAAGCTTCTTTCATTCTTTTATTGTTTTTCAAGCGTGAAAGTCAAACAGTGTTTGACTTTCTGCTTTGAACAGTATATGGTCAACACGAAGTTCATTTGAACTTCGCAACGTGAGAGTAATCACGATGGTTATAGTCCCTTGTGACTATACCTACTGATTACCACGTTGATTAGGTGTAGTGACGAGTCATAGTTTCGGTCAAAATACGCGTCTATGCGTATTTTTCAACCAAACTATTCTTGGGTATCAAAACCGTTTGTTTTGATATCAAACTTGTTTTCTAACTTCGTTAAACATGTTTTAACGTGTTTAACTCGTCACTTTAGGTTTAGTGCTTATATAGGGTCGTAAGATAAGCGGTCTAAACAACCGCTTAGACTTTCGAACCCGACCCGTTTGGTCGATCACTAGGGTCTGACCAAACGTATAGTGTGACCATAGTTGTATAGGGAATAACCTTCCAACGTTATACCTTATGGTCACTTCGTTTAGTTAGTTCTATGATAGGTAGTTTATATGCTTTAGAAAAATGACCAAAATGCCCTTTTTCGCATAATTTCATTTAATCATATGTAGCACATGTGTTGACATCTAAACTGATTATATAACATAATTAGATATGTTAAGGCATATAATACTTGTCATAGGACTAGTTAGGCGTCTCGAACGCGCTTTCGCGCGAACGACGCGTTAAAGTGGCTTAAGCTACCTTAATGGGTCATAATGGGTCATGAGCACTTAGGATAGGTTCCGATTTAGAATGTAGGCTTTGTTAAACCATATCACATGAGTTCCAATACTCGTTTGGTTTACAAGACCTCTTCTACCAGATCTTTCGATTTAGGTGTCGATTCGCTAACATAGTATCCGTTACACTAGGAACCGCTTCAACACTTGAACTCTTGGTCTTTTGAGCTTTGTTACACCCTTTGAACCGGGACTATACGCAATCCAAGGCGAGTACATAGTTCCCCTCTTTTACTGCTTTCAAATGTTTTGGGGTGATTCATATGTGTAATCGATCTGTTTTCAAAATGTATGGCATATGTGTGTTCACTAAGTGCTTTTATGTGTATTATTCCGATTATGCAAATGCAATGTTTTATCCTTAAGTGATCTACCTATCTTCATAGTTAGATTCATGTAGGATATTTGAAGTACAGTCTTAGATCTTCCTATCTTCATAGTGAGATTTTTAAGAAGTACTTTACAGCTCGATGGTTGGTTTTTGTGTAGTTTGTTGGTGATTTAGATAACGAAACTAGATAATACAATAAGCACATGGTGGATACGCCGCTGATACTTCCTATATATAAGTGTGCTTATTGTATTACCTTTCGTGGCGTTATCCCGAATCACCATTAGGATTTAGGATTGTTTTGATTCAATAATTCAATATGTCAGAACCTAGGATCCCTGTAGTATCTATCTATCCTTATAGTTAGACTTATATGGGATGTTTAGAGTACTAATATTGGAGTCCATGTTTGGATTCATTGTGTACCCTAAGGCATGTTTGATTAGACAATGTGACAGAACCCAGAATCCCTGTAGTATCTATCTATCTTCATAGTTAGACGTATATGGGATGTTTAGAGTACTAATATTGGAGCCTCTGTTTGGATTCATTATGTACTTTAATGCATGGTTACGAGGTGGAACAAGTTAACGATTATGTGTTTATGTGGTAGTTGTGATTTAGATAACGAAACAGGTATAATAAAATAAGAACATGGTGTATACGTCGCTGGTACTTCCTATATATATGTGTTCTTATTTTATTATTCTTGTAGCGTTATCTAGATCATTTCAGAATTTTGTGTATGATTGTTTCAATGTTCAATTATCCAAATCTTTGTAGAATCTCCCATATCTATATATGTTAGATTCTTAGGAAGATATCTGAAGTATTATCATAACTCATTGGTTTGATTTAATACTTACATAAGTTTTGAATTTTTTCAAAACAGATATTATTAATCCTTGATTGGATTCCTAATAACACATTAACATGTTTTTACAGTGGTTTAATCGAGATTACAATATAAGGCATAAAATGACTTAGTAATAATCATATTGCCATATTCAAACCTATTTTGTCACAAGTTTTCACAATTGAGATTTTGTAATGCAATAACTAAAATGTTTTGCCATTTACTTGGCTAATAAAACCTATGTATTTGCCGGCATTTTTATGCTGACTGTTTTCGCATATGTTTCAGGTTTTCGACTATTTCAAGCTTACAACGCATAGGACTGCATTCGGGCCTTAGGCTTCTAAAACAAAAGAACTATTACATGTATTCTTTGTTTGTAAAACGATGTTAATGATATTGAAACAAATTAGTACCAGTAGTTGTGAGCAATTTGTAACGTGACTCCCCGATATTTCCGTCACGTGTTGATCTTATTACGCCATTGGGGTGTTACAGATTGGTATCAGAGCACTGGTTATAGGGAATTAGGTTATTAGCATGCCTTAAACCTAGTCTATAACCTTCCTAGGACCCAAACATGAGTAGACTTAGGACTTCTTTCCTAATCCTCATCCTTATTCGTGCCACAACTACTCCATGGATTACGAATCATCTAACCATAGATGATTTATCCTAAAACCCTTAGGCTTTATGCCTTAAGGTATTCCTCAAAATGTTTTTCTCAAAACGTTTTCATTAAAATATTTTTCAAAATGTTTTCTTAAATGTTTTTGTCAAAATATTTCGCAAACATGTTTTATCTCAAACGATTTGTATCAAAAGATTTCTTAAATGTTATTCCTCAAACGTTTTTCATCGAAATCTTGGGTTTTAATCAATGTGAACACATGCAATCTGGAAGGTTGGATGCCTGTACCCCGGGTTTTCTGTCTAAGGCTAGAGTATTCGTACAAATCCGCATTTTCGGACCAATCACTCTTACCTGGGAACTCTTAGGGTGAGTGTCCACTTATAGGCTAAAGCATGTCTTCGTGAAGTATTATAAAAACCTATCCATCTTGACCCTACCGAGTGATTTTTAAACGACCTTTGTAACCCTACTCATTCATGTTACCCTCGGTAATGTGTTTGCTCTTGACGACAATCGAAGCATCCTTCCTTTCCCAATACCATTTCATCATATCACCTTCGGTGATATGTTTGATTCGTTACAGTTGAGATGAATCTCATTTCATTTCACGTCACTACGACATCCTATTTTATTTTCAAAATATTACCTTTGTCTTTTAAAATTTCAAATTTTTACCATTTGGATGAGAATTTTCAAAATTTCAACACAAAGTTTCTTTATTTTAAAATTTTAATTTAAAAAAAAAAACATTTTGTCTTAAAAGTAATAAATTTTTAACAGGAAAATAATTTATGATACAAACCATTAACCCGATTTGTATTCTCTCATCCAAAAATATTACAAAAGTTTATTTTCAAACAACTCTTGTTTCAAAACAAAATCCACAACACCATATATTCTAAGTATAAGAACAAGATCAATGAACAAGATTCTACTAGATCAAAGTTTTCACAATACAATAATGTTATAAACTCATAACAATTGAACAAATCTAACTTTTTGGTTTTCCCTATAGGTGTACTTTCAAAATGCCTCCTCGAAGAGATGCACAACCTAAAACTAACGAAGAAATCATAGCCCTTGTCACTCAGCAGATGGCTACTGTGCTTCTGAACATAGTAACTCAGGTTCATCAGATATATAACAACACTAACAACAACAACACCCAGTGTAATTTCAAGACCTTCAATTCAGCCAAACCGTTAAAATTTTCTGGGTCTGAAGGAGAAACCGCACTCTTACAATGGTTCGAAAGTATAGAAAGCACATTCCACCATGTTCAGTGTCCCAATGAGCGCAAGGTGGATTTCGCCTCGAGTGTTTTTCAAAGGAGAGCACTCACTTGGTGGAATGGTATTATGAGAGATCGAGGTGCCGAAGTAGCAATGGAACTGACGTGGGAAGAATTTAAGGATCTTATGAAAAAGGAATTCTGCCCACGAAGTGAAATAAGGGCACTTGAAAATGAGTTCCATTATTTAAAACAGGATAATGGGGAAAATCGTGCCTACAATGACCGATTTGAACAGTTAAGCCTACTTTGCCCCACTATGGTCACACCTTTGGACCGGGCCATCGAGAAATACCTCGATGGTTTACCTGACCCTGTCCAAGACATTGTCACTGGCAACCAACCTGCAACGCTTAGGGAGGCTTAGATCCATGTAGGATATTTGAAGTACAGTCTTAGATCTTCCTATCTTCATAGTGAGATTTTTAAGAAGTACTTTACAGCTCGATGGTTGGTTTTTGTGTAGTTTGTTGGTGATTTAGATAACGAAACTAGATAATACCATAAGCACATGGTGGATACACCGCTGTTACTTCCTATATATAAGTGTGCTTATTGTATTACCTTTCGTGGCGTTATCCCGAATCACCATTAGGATTTAGGATTGTTTTGATTCAATAATTCAATATGTCAGAACCCAGGATCCCTGTAGTATCTATCTATCCTTATAGTTAGACTTATATGGGATGTTTAGAGTACTAATATTGGAGTCCATGTTTGGATTCATTGTGTACCCTAATGCATGTTTGATTAGACAATGTGACAGAACCCAGAATCCCTATAGTATCTATCTATCTTCATAGTTAGACGTATATGGGATGCTTAGAGTACTAATATTGGAGCCTCTGTTTGGATTCATTATGTACTTTAATGCATGGTTACGAGGTGGAACAAGTTGACGATTATGTGTTTATGTGGTAGTTGTGATTTAGATAACGAAACAGGTATAATAAAATAAGAACATGGTGGATACACCGCTGGTACTTCCTATATATAAGTGTTCTTATTTTATTATTCTTGTAGCGTTATCTAGATCACTTTAGGATTTTGTGTATGATTGTTTCAATGTTCAATTATCTAAATCTTTGTAGAGTCTCCCATATCTATATATGTTAGATTCTTAGGAAGATATCTGAAGTATTATCATAACTCATTGGTTTGATTTAATAATTACATAAGTTTTGAATTATTTCAAAATAGTTATTATTAATCCTTGATTGGATTCCTAATAACACATTAACATGTTTTTACAATGGTTTAATCGAGATTACAATATAAGGCATAAAATGACTTAGTAATAATCATATTGCCATATTCAAACCTATTTTGTCACAAGTTTTCATAATTGAGATTTTGTAATGCAATAACTAAAATGTTTTGCCATTTACTTGGCTAATAAAACCTATGTATTCGCTGCCATTTTTATGCTGACTGTTTTCGCATATGTTTCAGGTTTTCGACTATTTCAAACTTACAACGCATAGGACTGCATTCGGGCCTTAGACTTCTAAAACAAAAGAACTATTACATGTATTCTTTGTTTGTAAAACGATGTTAAGGATATTGAAACAATTTAGTACCAGTAGTTGTGAACAATTTGTAATGTGACTCCCCGATATTTCCGCCACGTGTTGATTGTATTACGCGATTGGGGTGTTACATAAGGGTGAATCAAGAAGGATATGTGTGCTAGACCCGATGTGGCTAGTGAACTACTCAAAGAAATATATCGATTGCTTGTTCTACAACAAAATTGTGTATGAGAAACGTGACAAAGTGCAAGCAACGCAATATCAGAAGATTGTGGATGTATGCTTCTCGAAAGACATCAACTCTGGGAGATACTGGAAGTCCAAATGGAGAGATCTTGAGATTGATGAATTTCTGAAGAAGTACAAGTGTGAGCAAAGATTCAAGGCTATTTCTGAAAAAGCTGAAAAGTTGGGTAAGTTCAAGTGGATGAGACCGCCTCCAACTGATCAAACACCTATCGAAAAGGAAGAAAAAAAGATTCCCAAGTGGGACAGAAAGCGAGACGGTGATCCAGCTTACAGGAAATGGTGGATTGAAGAAGGAAGACTGCTGAGGCAAAAAATGTTAGAAGAAAAGGCAGAGCAAAGGAGACAGAGGGCAAGAGAACGAAGACGTAAGAGGAAAGATTGATGACTATGCTGGAAGGACTACATCTACATCCAAGGGGGAGTCTATTAGTTTATATGTCTGTAGCTTCCGTCAGTATGGAGTCTTATTTATACTGTATATGTCTTTTGTATGTATGTGTATAACGATAACACAGGGATCGGTGATGTGAGGTAAAAGTGACGTCCGTAGGTTGACAAATGTCATCCGATCGGATGGCCACCCGATCGGATGACCACCTGATCGGATGACAACCCGATCAGACAGCCACCCGATCAGACGACACTTAATACCTCCCTGCTATTTACCTATAAATGCTCGGCTTGGGTTAGATATTTTAGACTTTTGGCTGACTTTGTACTGAACCTCTGTCACTCTGATTCTCTACAGGTGCTCGTGTACTTTCAATCATTCTAATAGATAATCAGAGGTGTTTAAATGTTGAATTCTGCTCTCGTTGATTCCTAGACACAATTAATGGATTCCGCACATTGATCGTGATCAATTCATACACGTTCGAGACGAACAGATCCTGATCCAAAGGCCTAACACTAACCGAGGGGGGTTCGATTTAAGCACAAGGATGAAGGAGAGATGACGTTTCGATGAGGGTTCACAACCGTTGCCACCCAAAGAGGAGGAGAGGGATTGTCGTTTAAGCAGAGGGAGTTAGGGTTTGCCGTTGTTTGAGAAAGTACACGTTCTGCATGTTCACACCACATATGCGCATATGAGAGGAGAATGGATTAGATGGTATGGGCTCAGAGGAATTGGGCCGGAAGCCCACACTCGGCGACGAAACATCTTGACGAAGGATCACCCTTCGTCGAACAATAAGGTGGCGAAACATCTAGATGACGAAAGACCTGAGTTTCGTCGGGTTGGGTGGTGACGAGGGGTTAGTTCATAAGTTTTCATTTAATTAACCAAACCTAATAATTCCTTAATCATTTATTAATTATGCACAAGTTGCAAACACAAGGCAAAGTATGAAAACAGAATTGTAAACAAGTAATGCGTAAAGGAAGACCTTGAAATCTTGGGTTGTCACAATGTGTTTAGTGACAGCATCAGATTCCTAATTCATGGAGAAAGGTCTTTGTGGCAAGAAAAGCTGCTTCCAGGAGTTTGTCAAGTTTTTTCGCTCGACGATTCCATTCTCGGGTGTTTGGTTTGGCCCTTGTTCCTGTAACTCGAATCCTAGCCCGGTATATCCCCTTTTAGTTTTACACCATTGTGAACCTTACGCCTTTTTTACTCTCTGATAGAGGTTCTCTGCACGGAAAATTCTTCGCAAACTAAATCACACATGTATATGTTGACATTTAAGAGATATAGAGTCAAGAAAATCAAGACCAATGGTGATATATATGCGGATTAGACACCAAAAAAAACACTCAAAAAATGGCTACATTTTAAGGAATGTGTTTAGTGACGGCATCAGATTCGTAATTCATGGAGAAAGGTCTGGTGGCAAGAAAAGTTGTTTCCCGGAGGTTGTCAAGTTTTTTCGCTCGACGATTCCATTCTCGGGTGTTTGGTTTGGCCCTAGTTCCTGTAACTCGAATCCTAGCCCGGTATATCCCATTTTAGTTTTACACCATTGTGAACCTTACGCCTTTTTTACTCTCTGATCGACGTTCTCGGCATTGAAAAATCTTCATAAACTAAATCACACATGTATATGTTGACATTTAAGAGATACACAGTCAAGAAAATCAAGAGCAGTGGTGATATATATGTGGATCAGACACCAAAAAATAAACACTCAAAAAATGGCTACAATTTAAGGAATGTGTTTAGTGACGGCATCAGATTCCAAATTGATGGAGAAATGTCTGGTGGCAAGAAAAGCTGCTTCCAGGAGGTTATCAAGTGTTTTCGCTTAACGATTCCAATCTTGGGTGGTTAGTTTGGCCCTTGTTCCTGTAACTCGAATCCTAGCCCGATATATCCCATTTTAGTTTTACACCATTGTGAACCTTACGCCTTTTTTACTCTCTGGTCGAGGTTCTCGGCATTGAAAAATATTCGTAAACTAAATCCCACGTGTATATGTTGACATTTAAGAGATATACAGTCAAGAAAATCAGAAGCAATGGTGATATATATGCGGATTAGACACCAAAAAATAAACACTCAAAAAATGGCTACAATTTAAGGAATGTCTTTAGTGACGGCATCAGATTCCTAATTGATGTAGAAAGGTCTGGTGGCAAGAAAAGCTAATTCCAGGAGGTTGTCAAGTGTTTTCGCTCAACAATTCCAATCTTGGTTGGATGGTTTGGCCCTTGTTCCTGTAACTCGAATCCTAGACCGGTATATCCCATTTTAGTTTCACACCATTGTGAACCTTACGCCTTTTTTACTCTATGATCGAGGTTCTCGGCATTGAAAAATCGTTGTAAACTAAATCACACGTGTATATGTTGACATTTAATAGATATACAGTCAAGAAAATCAAGAGCAATGGGGATATATATGCGGATTAGACACAAAAAAATAAACACTAAAAAATGGGTACAATTTAAGGAATGTGTTTAGTGACGGCATCAGATTCCGAATTGATGGAGAATGGTCAAGTGGCAAGAAAAGCTGCTTCCAAGAGGTTGTCAAGTGTTTTCGCTCGACGATTCCATTCTTGGTTGGTTGGTTTGGCCCTTATTCATGTAATTCGAATCCTAGCCCGGTATATCCCATTTTAGTTTTACACCATTGTGAACCTTACGCCTTTTTTACTCTCTGATCGAGGCTCTCGGCATTGAAAAATCTTCGTAAACTAAATCACACATGTATATGTTGACATTAAAGAGATATACAGTCGAGAAAATCAAGAGCAATGGTGATATATATGCGGATTAGACACCAAAAAATAAACGCTCAAAAATGTCTACAATTTAAGGAATTTGTTTAGTGACGGCATCAGATTCCTAGTTGATGGAGAAAGGTCTGGTGGCAAGAAAAGCTGCTTCAAGGAAGTTGTCAAGTGTTTTCACTCGACGATTCCATTCTTAGGTGGTTGGTTTGGCCCTTGTTCCTGTATCTCAAATCCTAGCCCGGTATATCACATTTTAGTTTTACACCATTGTGAAACTTACGCCTTTTTTACTCTCTGATCCAGGTTCTCGGAATTGAAAAATCTTCGTAAACTAAATCACACGTGTATAAGTTATCATTTAAGAGATATATAATCAAGAAAATCAAGAGCAATGGTGATATATATGCGGATTAGACACCAAAAAATAAACGCTCAAAAATGTCTATAATTTAAGGAATTTGTTTAGTGACAACATCAGATTCCTAATTGATGGAGAAATGTCTGATGGCAAGAAAAGCTTCTTTAATAAGGTTGTCAAGTGTTTTCGCTCGACGATTCCATTCTTAGGTGGTTGGTTTGGCACTTGTTCCAGTATCTCAAATCCTAGCCCGGTATATCCCATTTTAGTTTTACACCATTGTAAAACTTATGCCTTTTTTACTTTCTGATCCAGGTTCTTGGCATTGAAAAGTCTTCGTAAACTAAATCACACGTGTATATGCTAACATTTAAGAGATATACTGTCAAGAAAATCAGAAGCAATGGTGATATATATGCGGATTAGTCAACAAAAAGTAAAAACTCAAAAAATGGCTACAATTTAAAGAATGTGTTTAGTGACAGCATCAGATTCTGTCGCAACCCCCGATCCCTGATCCCCGGGAACGGGCGGACGCGATTTCAGAGTTTCGGTGGTATCAGGTTATTTAGTCTTGCAGCGGAATTTACATCAGGACCGTAGTTAGGAAATGTTTATCAGAGTAAAACCACCATTATCAATAAACACATGGGAAAAAAAACCCAAGTTTCTTATTACAATACATCATAGGGATAAAGCCTATTTTTTCTTAATTTAAAACATCGTTTATTAGGTAACTTTTACAGCCACATTTTTTCCCAAGCCTTCAGTGTTCTCCAGCTGGCTTTTTACTAATTGGCTTTCACATTGGGTTATCTGAAACATGTTTTAAAAATATTTGTCAGCGGGAAATACTGGTGAGTGAATCCCAGTTTAATCAAGTTTAAAGTCACAGTGAACAGTATTGAGAGCGATCACATTGTTTATGTCTATACAATTACTCCATTTGGTACTATCAGACCTGACTTGTGGGTCATATTACACATTGGCTAACTCATTGTCCAATTGTAACGTATTGTCATCCCGACTTACTACTAGCAAGTAGTACAAATTTTGTATACAAAACCCCAACATACCGGCAGTAATTGAAGAACTACAAAGACTCAATCACAGCTTAATCACATTGTAAAACAATTAAGGTTTTGTAAATTATTCCAAAAACATTAACAAAAAGAGGATAAACTCACATTGCTGTCTTAGGCTTTTCGTAAGGGTTTCCTGTATATAATCTATAATTTATACAAATGTACATTGGTTTGTATCATAACCCTTTGAAAATATTAATGATACCCTCCCCGAGACGGCATTCCAACAACTACGTCGGGCAAAACCATGACAGTTGTTACGGAACCCTAAATCAATCGGGCAAAGTAACTATTATGAAACGGGGGTTATAATACTTACAACGGAGCAGAACCTCGCTAATTAGGGGTATAATACCCAAATATTATGTCTAATACTTTCAGAATTCGAGATTGAGAAGTGTGAATGAGCGACGGAAAACGTAAACTGATGCCTGCTATATATAGTTGTGTAATCTGGTCTTTACGCGGCCCGCGTAAAGTAAGGCTAAGCCTTACACGGCCCGCGTCAACACGCGGTCAACATATAGCTTAGCTGGGTCAGCTACTAGACTCGCCACGATGTTGACACGTGTCAGCACCGGATGATTCCGCGTTTCATGATCTGTCGCGGCCCGCGTCGACTATCAAAGACTCTTACGCGGCCCGCTTTAACTTAATAAATCAGCGGAGTCAACTTCAGTCTTAATACCGCCTGCGTGAGAGTCTGGGGTGGGTCTACACGGCCCGCCTCAACTCCATTTTTCTTGTTTTTGATTTATTTTATAATTATAACATAACTAGGGTTCGGTTTTCACATACGGGGTGTAATATAAAACAAAATGAGACTATTTTAACATATACTAGAATGTCGGAATTATTACAAGGGTGTTGGTTTTACCGAGGGTTGTTACATTCTCCCCACCTTGTTTTAGAGCTCGTCCTCGAGATCTACTGGAATAAGTATGGATATTTTCTTTTCATTTCAGATTCAAGCTCCCATGTATACTCAGGTCCTCTTTTGGAGTCCCACTTCACTTTGACTAGAACTAGTCTCTTATGCTTGAGATTCTTGACTTTCCTGTCTTCAATTTGTAGGGGTCTTTCTACAAACTTGAGTTGTTCATTTACCTCTATATCCTTAAGAGGTACTATCAATGATTTATCAGCTACTTTTTGAGATTAGATACATGAAACACATCATGTATTCCTGCAATTTCCTCTGGCAGTTGTAGCTGATAGGCTACAGGTCCTATTTTTCTATTAATTTTGAAAGGTCCAACATACCTGGGACTTAACTTTCCCCTTTTTATGAATCTTACTACTCCTTTCCAAGGAGAGACTTTCAACAATACTTTATCTCCTACCTGAAACTCCAATGGCTTGCGTCGGTTATTGGCATAACTCTTTTGTCTATCACGTGCTGCTTTCAGTCGTTCCTTGACTTGAATAATTTTATCAGTTGTTTCTTGTACTATCTCAGGTCCAGATAGTTGCTTTTCTCCAATTTCTGCCCAACAGACTGGGGTTCGACACTTTCTTCCATAAAGTGCTTCAAATGGTGCAACATTGATACTTCTGTGATAACTATTATTATAAGAAAATTCTATTAAAGGTAAGTGATCGTCCCAATTACCTCCAAAATGAATTACACAAGCTCTAAGCATGTCCTCCATTGTCTGAATTGTTCTTTCACTTTGTCCATCCGTTTGTGGATGATAAGCTGTGCTTAATTTTAGCTTAGTTCCCATTGCCTTTTGGAAACTTGACCAAAAATGAGATGTAAAGCGACTATCTCTATCAGAAACAATTGATAAAGCAATGCCATGTAAAGAAACAATTTCATTTACATACAATTTAGATAATTGTTCCATACTAATTGTTTCTTTCATTGGTAAGAAATGAGTTGACTTGGTTAGTCTATCTACAATCACCCAGATTGTATCATTTCCTTTCTTAGTTTTGGGTAATTTAGTAACAAAATCCATTGTTATAAATTCCCATTTCCAAACTGGCATTTCTAATTGCTGTAACAATCCTGAAGGTTTCTGGTGTTCAGCTTTGACTTGTGAACATGTTAAACATTTAGAAACATAGGTTGTTATATCCTTTTTCATTCCTATCCACCAGAAATTTTTCCTTAAATCCTGGTACATTTTGTCACTTCCTGGATGCATCGTATACTTGGACTTATGAGCTTCTTCTAATATACGATGGCGTAGATTTCCTAATTTAGGTATCCACATTCTCTTTTCATGAAATCTCCAAATTCCATATGTTCCTTGTTTTAATTCTTTTAACATACCTTTTAACTTTTCAGTATCTTCCTTGATTACTGACTCTTGTGCTTCTCTTATTTGATCATTTAAATCTACTTGCAGATTTAATTTAAGAGAACGTACCTTTCTTGGTTTTTCATGATACTTTCGACTTAAAGCATCTGCCACTACATTTGCTTTTCCTTCATGATACTGGATATCACAATCATAATCACTAAGAAATTCCATCCAACGTCTTTGTCTCATATTCAACTCTTTCTGCCCGAAAACATACTTTAAACTTTTGTGATCAGTAAATATGGTAAATTTATTACCATATAGGTAATGTCTTCAAATCTTAAGAGCAAAAATTATAGCTCCTAACTCTAAATCATGAGCTGAATAATTCTCTTCATGATTCTTAAGTTGTCTAGATGCGTAAGCTATAACCTTTTGTCGTTGCATCAACACACGTCCATAACCTAGTTTAGAAGCATCACAATAGACTACGAAGTCCTTAGTTCCTTCTGGTAATGCTAGTATGGGTGTATGGGTTAATCTTTGCTTAAGGATTCTAAATGCTTCTTCTTGTTTAAATCCTCATTTAAACTAAACAGATTTACAAGTCAACTTAGTTAAGGGAATGGCTATTCTAGAGAAATCTTTAATAAATCTTCTATAATAACCGGCCAATCCTAAGAAACTTCTAACCTCGGTTGGTGATTCAGGAGTTTTCCAGTTGGTAATTGCCTCAATCTTTGTTGGATCTACATGAATTCCTTCATGATTGACTAGGTGTCCAAGGAATTGTACCTGTTCTAACCAAAATTCACACTTATTAAATTTAGCGTAAAGCTTTTCTTTTCTTAATAAACTTAAAAGTGCGTGTAAATGTCTTGCATGATCCTCTTTATTCTTAGAGTAAATTAGAATATCATCTATGAATACAATTATGAATTTATCCAAATATGGCTTACATATTCGGTTCATCATGTCCATAAATGCAGCTGGGGCATTGGTTAAACCAAATGGCATGACAGTAAATTCATAATGACCATACCTCGTTCTAAATGCGGTTTTAGGAATGTCCTCTTCCTGTACTTTTAATTGATGATATCCTGATCTTAAATCAATTTTAGAGAAAAATCGAGCTCCTTGTAGCTGATCAAACAAATCATCGATTCTCAGTAATGGGTACCGATTCTTAATCGTGACTTTGTTTAATTCACGGTAGTCAATGCACATACGCATTGATCCGTCTTTCTTTTTAACGAACAGTATCGGCGCTCCCCATGGCGACGAACTTGGCTGTATAAATCCTTTCTCTAACAATTCGTCTAATTGTTTCTTCAATTCCTGCATTTCAGCAGGTGCCAAACGGTAGGGTGCTTTGGCAATTGGTGATGTTCCTGGTATCAAATGAATTCTGAATTCAACTTCTCTATCCGGAGGTTGACCTGGCAATTCTTCTGGAAATACATCTGAAAACTGCGATACTACTTGTATATCTTTTAAATCCTTTCCTTTAGTGTTAGTGATTATAGAAATCAAATACACTATAGAACCTTTTCTCATACAACTTGCAGTTTTCATCACAGAAATGAATTTAGTAGATCTAGAAGATTTATCTCCTTTAATTGTGATCATTTTACCTTTTGGTGAATTTACTTGAATTAACTTTTGATCACATAAAATACTGGCTTTATTGGCTATTAACCAATCCATTCCTAAAATAACATCAAATCCTACCAGATTCATGGGATAAAGATTTGCAATAAATTTCTGATTTAAAATTTCTATGCTTGCTCCCTGCAAGATTTCAGAAATTCTCACAATTTCCCCATTAGCTGTCTCTACTAGACATTCTTGTGGTAGTTTAGTTGATGACTTATTTAGAAATTTGCAAAATGATGTATTAATAAAACTTTGGTTTGCACCAGAGTCAAATAATACTTTAGCAAAAACATCATTAACTAAAAACGTACCAGCTATGACATCTGGAATCATCTTGGCTTCTTCTGCAGTTAGAACAAATGCTCTAGCATTTTTAGTATTCTTGTTATCTGTAGCTGGAGCTAATTTTGGACAGTTTGGCCTGATATGACCTTTTTCTCCACAATTGAAGCATAATCCATTACTGGATTTCTTCCTGCAACTTTCTTCCTTGTGTCCTGGCATCTTGCAATAATTACAGAGAGTGGAGCATTTTCCCGAATGCTTTTTCTTACAAACCTTGCAGTATGTTGCAGAGGTAGAACCCATATTCCTACGATTGTAATTTCCAGAACGAAATTCTTGAGTAAACCTTTGGGTTAAGTTTCTCCTTTGATCTTCTTCTCTAGTACGGACTAAGTCATCAGTCAAGGTATTTGCTAGTTCTACAGCTTCTTATATATTTTGAGGTCTAGCTGCCTTGACTACGTGTCTAATCTCTCCAATTAATCCTCAAATATAACGGGAAATTAACACTGGTTCTGGTGAAGCAAGAGTTGGCACTATTCTAGCATATTCAAAGAATATTTTAGTGTATCCCTTACTATCCACACCAGTCATCCTAAGGTTTAGGAATTTGTTTGCTATCTGTTCTTTTTCATTGGGTGGGCAGAACTTCCTTTCTACCTTGTTTTTAAATTCTTCCCATTCCATATTATAAGTCCTATCATTTCCTCTTGTCTGGAGGATAGTGTTCCACCATTCTAGTGCTGCATTCTTAAACAAATTAGAAGCAAACAGTATCTTATCTTCTTCAGCACACTTACTTATCCTTAAGACTGCCTCAGTCTTTTCTATCTAGCGTAGAGTTGCAATGGCCCCTTCATTGCCCGAGAATTCCATTGGTTTACAAGACCAGAATTCCTTATAAGAACAACCGTAAGGCACAATTCTTCTTCTTTTGGGAATGGGCATTTGAAGTACATGTCCATTGTTCAAGCTGTTTTCTGGTTCACTTGGTCGCTTACTGCTATGCTTACTTTTATTATCAGCATCCTTAACAGTTTGAAGAATAAATGGCATTGCATCTATAATTCCCTGTGCTACTATGTGTTGGATAGCACTATTGTCCACTTGATTGTTATTGTTATTGATGCTTGGATTCTCATTAACCACGTTAATATTACTCTGGTTATCGTTATTCAGATTTCCTTGATTTCCTTCGTCGGCCATCTGAATTTTTAAACATTTATCCCATATTAATATCACAAATAATAGATAATATAGTTATTTACAGGACACGCAATTTAACCAAAACCGTCGATCATTGCGACTTGTACTCTATTTTCATATACTATGCGTCTATTACACACTAGTACAGAAATAAAGATTACAATACCAACAGAAATAAAATAATAATATGCATCCGTACACACATATTTTATTTTTATTTTTATTATATTATTATTACTACCGCTTCCTCCATTCTAACATTCACGGATATGGATTTATCCAAAAATCCATATTGCGCTCATCGTATTTCCATACGAGACGTTCTCCCACCTGACGCATCCTCTCACTGCTTTCTAAAATTTCCTCCCCAAAAGTCCTAAGTTCTTGGACGTTTTCTACACTCATTGGGGGTGCAGGTTCTAGGACTGGGTTTGGAATCTGGGGTGCGGGTTCCTGATATGGGGGTAACAGTGCCTGTAATCAGTAAGGATCCTCTAAGATTTCCCTGATGTAGTTATCATGGTAATAGGGATCTAAAGGGTCCATACCTGAGTAAGCTCCTATAGGTGTGTCTTCAGGGATAGAGTAACGTTGCACATAGTCCCTATTATCGTCCCACCAAGGGTCGTAATTTGGGTCTAGAGGGTTTGGTGCAGGTACTCTAGGGATTTCTTCTAGGTTAAAATCATGTATTTCCACTTGGTTTTCTGGGTTTTCTATCTCCATGGGTTGTTCTGGGTTTTGTGGTTGTGGGGCTACTAGTTGTTCCAGACTTGGGTCAGCAGCAGTCGTAGCTAAGATATGGAAATTAGCTAAGCTTCTATTTAGCATATCTTGAGTATGGGCATCCGTCTCTCGCTTAATAGCTGCTAAAGCCCTTTGCTGTTGCAATTTTCGCATTCTTTTCCTACGAGCAAAAGCTTCTTTACTGAACCATCCTCGTTTCTTATTAGGAAATGGTTCTTAAGATTTAGCTCTAAAAGCAAATATTCCGTCTTCCTGATCAGCAGAATTCCCCGAAAGGGCAGGCTGTGATGATGTACCTTCACTCCTAGGTGAATCAGATAACTGAGGATTCAGATCTGAGGGTCCTTGATCACTAATACTGAAAACTAACAAATAGTCAAATAACACATAACACATAATTACAGTTATGCACATATTTCCATATTTTATTTCCTAACACAAATTTTAAAATTTCAAGTGTCAGCAGAACACTTCTTTGGCTCAGACCAGTGGCTAGGCTCTGATACCACCTTCTGTCGCAACCCCCGATCCCTTATCCCCGGGAACGGGCGGACGCGATTTTAGAGTTTCGGTGGTATCAGGTTATTTAGTCTTGCAGCGGAATTTACATCAGGACCGTAGTTAGGAAATGTTTATCAGAGTAGAACCACCATTATAAATAAACAGATGGGAAAAAAAAACCCAAGTTTCTTATTAAAATACATCATAGGGATAAACCCTATTTTTTCTTAATTTAAAACATCGTTTATTAGGTAACTTTTATAGCCACATTTTTTCCCAAGCCTTCAGTGCTCTCTAGCTGGCTTTTTACTAATTGGCTTTCACATTGGGTTACCTGAAACATGTTTTAAAAATATTTGTCAGCAGGAAATACTGGTGAGTGAATCCTAGTTTAATCAAGTTTAAAGTCACAGTGAACAGTATTGAGAGCGATCACATTGTTTATGTCTATACAATTACTCCATTTGGTACTATCAGACCTGACTTGTGGGTCATATTACACATTGGCTAACTCATTGTCCAATTGTAACGTATTGTCATCCCGACTTACTACTCGCAAGTAGTACAAATTTTGTATACAAAACCCCAACATACCGGCAGTAATTGAAGAACTACAAAGACTCAATCACCGCTTAATCACATTTTAAAACAATTAAGGTTTTGTCAATTATTCCAAAAACATTAACAAAAAGAGGATAAACTCACATTGCTGTCTTAGGCTTTTCGTAAGGGTTTCCTGGATATAATCTATAATTTATACAAATGTACATTGGTTAGTATCATAACCCTTTGAAAATATTAATGATACCCTCCCCGAGACGGCATTCCAACAACTACGTCGGGCAGAATCACGACAGTTGTTACGGAACCCTAAATCAATCGGGCAGAGTAACTATTATGAAACTGGGGTTATAATACTTACAACGGAGCAGAACCTCGCTAATTAGGGGTATAATACCCAAATATTATGTCTAATACTTTCAGAATTCGAGATTGAGAAGTGTGAATGAGCGACGGAAAACGTAAACTGATGCCTGCTATATATAGTTGTGTAATCTGGTCCTTACGCGGCCCGCGTAAAGTAAGGCTAAGCCTTACGCGGCCCGCGTCAACACGCGGTCAACATATAGCTTAGCTGGGTCAGCTACTAGACTCGCCACGATGTTGACACGTGTCAGCATCGGATGATTCCGTGTTTCATGATCTGTCGCGGCCCGCGTCGACTATCAAAGACTCTTACGCAGCCCGCTTTAACTTAATAAATCAGCGGAGTCAACTTCAGTCTTAATACCGCCCGCGTGAGAGTCTGGGGTGGGTCTACGCGGCCCGCCTCAACTCCATTTTTCTTGTTTTTGATTCATTTTATAATTATAACATAACTAGGGTTTGGTTTTCACATACGGGGTGTAATATAAAACATAATGAGACTATTTTAACATATACTAGAATGTCAGAATTATTACAAAGGTGTTGGTTTTACCGAGGGTTGTTACAGATTCCTAATTGATGGAGAAAGGTCTGGTGGCAAGAAACGCTGCTTCAAAAAGGTTGTCAAGTGTTTTCGCTCGACGATTCCATTCTTGGGTGGTTGGTTTGGCCCTTGTTCCTGCAACTCGAATCCTAGCCCGGTATATCCCATTTTAGTTTTACACCATTGTGACCCTTACGCCTTTTTTACTCTCTGATCCAGGTTCTCGGCATTGAAAAATCTTCGTAAACTAAATCACACGTGTATATGTTAACATTTAAGAGATATACAGTCAAGAAAATCAAGAGCAATGGTGATATATTTGCAGATTAGACTCAAAAAAAAAACACTCAAAAAATGGCTACATTTTAAGGAATGTGTTTAGTGACGCCATCAGATTCCTAATTGAAGGAGAAAGGTCTTGTGGCAAGAAAAGCTGCTTCCAGGAGGTTGTCAAGTATTTTCGCTCGACGATTCCATTCTTGGGTGGTTGGTTTGGCCCTTGTTCCTATAACTCGAAACCTAGCCGGTATATCCCATTTTAGTTTTAGACCATTGTGAACCATACGCCTTTTTTAAACTATGATCGAGGTTCTCGGCATTGAAAAATCTTCGTAAACTAAATCACACGCGTATATGTTGAAATTTAAGGGATATACAGTCAAGAAAATCAAGAGCAATGGTGATATATATGCGGATTAGACACCAAAAAATAAACACTAAAAAAATGGCTACAATTTAAGTAATGTGTTTAGTGACGGCATCAGATTCCTAATTGATGGAGAAATGTCTAGTGGTAAGAAAAGCTACTTCCAGGAGGTTGTCAAGTGTTTTCGCTCGACGATTCCATTCTTAGGTGGTTGGTGATGTGCGTGAGTGTCGTATAGGTTTTTATGTATATTTTAAGCCCTTTTTAACACTTTAGTGAAGTTTTAAATTTATAAAACACGATATTTACTAACACTAAACACACATAAGGGCAAGTGCACCCATCGTGAGCGTAGTATAGTGTTGGTAAGATACCGAGGTCATCCAAGGACACAAGAGCTTTTAGTACCGGTTTATCCTCAATGTCTAATCAAATCAAAAATTTAGGAAAAGGTTTTAAAACAAGAAAATAAAACTAACTAAAAATGCTGAAAATAAAAATGAAAACAAATAGACAAGATGAATCACTTGGATCCGACTAGCCTTTAGTATAACCTTTGATTATTTTCGCACTTTTGCACTTTTTAAGAGATTATCTTAGTTATAGTAGTAGGCCCCTCTTTTGAAGGTGACGTTACCCTCAACCCAGTAGTTTGAGTCAGCAAGGATACAATCCTAAAGGGTTGGATTATTGAAAGATAATTAATTAAGTTATTAACGCGCAATGTGCTAGGCCCCTCTTTTGAAGGTGACGTTACCCTCGGCTAAGTAGTTTGAGTCAGCAGGGATACAATCCTAAATAGCCAGACTAAAGTATTAATAGTAGTTTACATATGAGGGGATCAAGGAGTTCGGACCCCCGCCATCCAATACCAGTGGGTATTGAAGGAGGTCCTACTAAACTTGACCCAGGTCCTTGCAGGATCTATACACTGAACAAGGCAAGACACTTACCAAACCATTCCCTTAACCCTCGACCAGGTTGCCAACATATCTCCATATAGACCGTGGAGATATGAATGGTGAAAATCTTTTATTTTATGTAGACAGTAAAATAATGCCAAGACACCACAGACAAATGATAAGGAAGTTTCACCTTCAACATAAGAAACTAGTTATTAAAGTCATTAATACATAACCAAATAAAAAGTGCAAAAAGATTAAAAATTAAAAGTATTACACTAAATGCTTGTCTTCACCAAGTGATGTAAGAGACTTAGGCAAACATGGCCTTTGATTGTTAAGAACTCTTACGATCAATCTTGGATCCCGAGACTACTCACACACTCTATGATGGATGATGGATGATGGTGGTGGATGTGGGTTGTGATGGTGGTGGTGGGTGGGTGAAGTGTGGGAGAGGTGGTTTGCCAAGGGATGGTTTGCATGTGAGCCAAGCATCCTTATTTATAGCCTGCACAGAAGCCCGAACACGGCCCCGTGTCCATTGGGCACGGACTCGTGTCCACCCATCTTCTCTTTCTTCATTAATTGCAGTTTGTCTGCATTAGTTGATCACGCCCCCGTGTCCGCTCACGGCCTCGTGTCCACCCATCTTCTCTTTCTTCATTAATTGCAGTTTGTCTGCATTAGTTGATCACGCCCCCGTGTCCGCTGGGCATGGCCCCGTGTACAGAAGCGTATCCATACTATCAAGATTTGCCTAGATTCTGCGAATCTTAGCGTTGACCACGGCCCCGTGTCCGCTGGCCACGCCCCCGTGTTGGGAAATAGAAGCTTCTACAGCTTTGTCTTTGCTGCAGACACTTGGGCACGCCCCCGTGTTCAATGAGCACGGGGCGTGTTCAGCCTTCTGATGTCTTGTTCTTGCTTGGGAAGATGCTGTTGAGGGGTCGGGCATGCAACGTTTATTCCTTTTCTTGTATTATTGTTAGATTTAGCTGCATTTTTGCTTCTTTTGTTCATTTAAGCTCTTTTAACCCTGAAAATACAAAAGGAAGACAAAAGCACACTTTTTCCGACAATAGTACTAAAAAGGGTTAGTTTTATGCCACATTTGATGTAATTTATATGTTACATTTTACACACATCAAATACCCCCACACTTGAATCTTTGCTTGTCCTCAAGCAAAACTCTTTATTTTGTGGCTTACACACCCAAATGGAATGGGTAGAAGAGAAGGTTTTGGGCTTGTCTAAAGTGTCGGGAATCCAAGATCTTTATTAGGTTTTATTTTTATTTTATTTACAATCCTATTCGTTATGATTTATTTAGAACATTACATAAGAGAAATTACTTATTTTGGGCATAACATGCCTCTTTAAAATTCCATTTATATACAAGTTCACATACCTCACGGGGGATCACTCAATACTCGGCCGAATATGTATTTTTGTGAAACACTCGAGAGCGGCATGGAACTTACTTCTACCATATGCTTGCCAAGCAATCAATCCTCCTCCTTTTTAACTATAGACCTTTGTAAATATCAAGAGGACTTTAGGGAAGGGTTAGGCTTGGGTTAACGGTATGTGGTTGGGTTAGTGGTTAGTAGAAAAGGGCGAAAGGCGTAAAAAGCGTCGGTTTTCGTAAGACTTTTTATTATTTTATGACTTTTCATTCTAATGAAGCAATTCTTCAAACAAAGTTCTTTTAGATGAACTTGTTTGTTTATTTCTTAACTTCATCATATTTTTTTTTATAAGGAAGTCACAAGAAAACCGAGCTTTGTACTAAAAAAAAGGTTTAAAACGAAAAAGGGTTTTTGGTGGGTAAAAGGGTGTTTGTTTTGGGTTTAGAAATGAAAAGGTTTAGGCTCAAAGGGGTTAACTAGGGGGATTTTGGGTAGGTGGCAAAAAAAGAAAAATAATGGTGTTGAAATAAAAAAAAGTTAGTCCTAATGCCTCCATCATTACTTACATGGGTTTAAGTTGGTAAGGACCGGGAATGTATCGTCATGGCAAGTTCTAGAGTCGTAAGAAACCAAGCGGCTATTCACACAAGAAACAAAAAATGAGCATTTAATTTAAAGATGTGTATTTGTATGCACAATAAAGGCTCAAAACTCACTTTTTGTGGGAATGGGTTTTTATGTGATCAAGTATATATAATCAAATTTTAACTAGATTTGTCATGCCGTTTCATAATTTTCTTATGTTGGTTCTTTTTATCATGACGCTATTGGTTGTAAATTTGTAAAAATATAACCTTTTTAGAACTTGTTATTCCCAAATTAAACCAAGACAAGTAAAAAAAATGAAAAAAATTTGGAAAAAATTTGGGGTGTTTAGCGGTTCCAATAGTGTTTCGTGTAAGGCTTATAATTAGGACTTGCAAAATTCAAGGTTTTAGCATCCCCCCCACAGTTAAATTACACATTGTCCTCAATGTGTCCCAAAAATATGTTTTTAGGTTGATTTAATGTGTAAAAGGTGTGTTAAAAACGAAATTTTATGTTACAGGGCCAGTAATGAGAACTTACAGAAGGTGGACACGGGGGCGTGTTGGGTGAACACGACCCCGTGTCTGGCGAAAGTCTGTATAATTTAAACAAACAACAGGTCTGGGCGATGGGCACGGGGGCGTGTCGGCTGAGCATGACCCCGTGTGGACAAAATGCAAAAGTGTAAAACAGGTTTCTTGCTTCGGTTTTGTTGTCCCGGCTTTAGTAGCATTAATGTTTAGTGCTCTAAGCCTCGTATGTACCTGTTTAACTAATAAATACCACACCAAACAATAACAACCATCCTAATTTACCAAAGTTAATCATCCATATCATATGTTAAAAAAAATGCAGAAAAAAAAATGTTAAAGGAAAGTAAATTGTTCAACAAGTGGCACGCAGGCCAGAAATTGTTCATGAGATTAGGGGGGTTAACCTGTGAGACCTTCAACCATGAACCGCTACCTCCAATCCTCCCGCTCAATCCATATCCTTGTCTTCATCATCATCACCTCCTCCGTGGCCCGCCATATACTCCTGGATGTTTCCAATGTCATCCTGCATGTCAGAGATGTTTCTCTCTATCGCTCCGACCCGAGCGTATGTGTTGCTGGCCATGTTGTAGGTGTTCCTGGTGCACATAAGGTTTTCCTGCAATAAATCATGTAAGCTTTGAAAGTTAGGAAAACCGCCTCCTTGAGAGGAGGATTGACCCGGATCACCCTGGTGCTGGTAGTGGTACTGAGGAGGAGGAGGAGGACGGATATGTGGAGCGTGTAAGACGAGTGCTTCCTGCGGGTTCCATGCATGCACTTGAACTCTTTGAAAACTGACCATCCCGTCTTCCGCTTCATAAATCAAGTTCATGGAGCGGCAAATGACCATGTCCACTCTCCCCTACCATGGCCTCTTGCGGAAGGACCTTGGCATATTCACGAAGTGTTTGAAGAGGCGGTATATCCACCCTCCAAAGAAGATAGGAGTCGGGGGAGTAGCAAGTTGGTTCCAGTGCATGTGTCGGAGCAGGAGGTATGGAACATCAAGGTTGACCCAGTTGTGGATGCAATGGAGGACTAGTAGATCCCGTAAACCTACAACACCGCTGCTGTCGTGCCTTTGGCTAAGAGAGTAGGTGAGGACCCTGTGGATGTAGCGGTAAAGAGGGTCTCTCAACTGGGTACTCTTAGTTCGGCTCGGGTTGTAGTTGTCTTCTCCGATTTGAGCCCAAGTAGCTTGGCGGTCACTTTCTCTGATCTCGCGGAGACCGCCGGTGTTTTCTTCATCCCCAGCATCTTCTTCCGAGTACAACCCCACCAGAGCCCCAAATTGAGCAATTGAGATTCGGTATGTGGTCCCTCCACAGCGAAACTCTACCCCTTCATTATCAAATGGCTCAGCTCTTGTGTTGAACACGAACGTGCTGTAGAATTCCATATTGTATTCATGCACAGAGTGAAGCCGAGTGCAAAGGCAGCTCGTAACGGGCCGGTGACAATGGTGTTGAATCGGTCCATTTGGTTCACTGCCTCAAGAGTGTTTATGCATACTTGTCTAGGGTTCTCCTCGGGCCTAGTCCTTAACACATCATAACGAGCTTAAGCTGCCAACTCATTTGCATTGAATCGAGTAAATTTCTTGGCCATCTGAAAGAAAACACCAAACAATTAGTATGAAACAGTGGAAAATTTCAAAGAAAACTGAAAATAGTCGGCTGAACACGGCCCTGTGTTCAGCGGACACGCCCTGAGTTCACCTGAATTTGGCTGGACACGCCCCCGTGCTCAGCGAGCACGACCCCGTGTCCAGACGTCTGTTTCCCAAAAATCCCATTTTTCGACCCGGTCCCGAAAACTTGAAAATTTTTGGTCTAGTAGGGGCGGTTTTCCCCGAAAATGAAACCCCAAGTGCCGCTATTCCCAAAACAAACCGTTTACCCCTTCAATTTTATCTTTTTCGGTTCAAAAACAAGGGTTTGGGGTTTTTGTGAGAAATCGGGCAAATCTACAAACAATACAAGTTGGTTTACTTCCTATAACATGAATCTAAACTAAGGCTAACAGATTTATGCAAAAATTTGAGGTTCGATCCTATTCAAGTTGAAGAACCCTAAATTTTTCCCCAAATTTTTGGTGTTTAAACTACATGCAAGTGCTTAATCTAACTACTTATGATGATAGAATCATACCTTGATGTTGTTAGAAGTAGGGGAAACGTCGAAATCTGCAGAAAAATTCACCGGAACCAGATAGTTTTTGGGGAAACGGGGCGTGTGGAATGAAGAAACTGAATGAAAATGGGAGTTTTATCCCGACAGTTGCGCGGACACGGCCCGTGCTCGTTGAGCACGGCCCCGTGGGCGGGCAAGTTTGAATTTTTTTTAAGTGCTCGTGTGAGTGCCCTGTTTCCCAAAACTTGGTTTTAGAGATCTTACCGATTCAGATGTTTTCCCGATTGTTCGTAACTTACCAGGTATGATGTTGATGCTTTTCATTCTTCGACCGTTTGAAGCGAGATTTCTTCCTCCTCATCCTCAATGAATCCTTGATAGAGCTTCAGCCGTTGGCCATTGACTTTGAATGGAATTCCATTCCAATATTTAATTTCGACTGCACCGTGTGGGAAAATATGGGTGATGGAAAAAGGTCCTAACCACCTAGAGTTTAGTTTACCAGGAAATAATCAAAGTCGTGAATTAAACAATAGAACCTGATCTCCTACTCGAAATTCATTAGGTTTAATATGTTTATCATGCAAATTTTTCATTCTTTCCTTATAAATTTCAAAGTTAAAATATGCATAATTCCTTAATTCGTCTAATTCATTTAGTTGGCAAAATCGATATTTACCGGCAATTTCTAACTCTAAGTTTACATTTTTGATTGCCAAGTAGGCCTTGTGAGCTATTTCTACTGGCAAGTGACAGCTTTTTCCATAGACGAGCTTATATGGGGTTGTGCCTATTGTTGTTTTATAAGCAGTTCGAAAAGCCCATAAAGCATCGTCTAACTTATCGGCCCATTCTTTTTTATTTAACCCTACGGTTTCTTTGAGTATTCGTTTTAAACCTCTATTAGTCACTTCGGCTTGTCCAATTGTTTGAGGGTGATATGCCGTTGAAACCCGGTGATAGACCCCATACCTTGTTAAGATTTTTTCAAGTTGATGGTTACAAAAACGGGTACCTCTATCACTTATTAAAGCCTTTGGTGTTCCAAAACGAGAGAATAATCTTTTCAGAAATCTTACCACGACTCTCCCATCATTTGTTGGAAGTGCCTCAGCCTCGGCCCATTTAAACAAGTAATCCACCGCCACAAGTATATATTTGTTTCCTTTTAACGGTGGGAAAGGTCCCACAAAGTCGAGTCCCCACACATCAAAAATTTCACAAACAAGAATGCCATTTTGTGGCATTTTGTTTTTGGAAAAAATATTACCTGTTCTTTGGCAAGCGTCACATGTCTTGACAAGACTTTGTGCGTCTTTGTAAATGGTTGGCCAGTAAAATCCTGACTCAAATACCTTTCGTGCAGTACTTGCGGTGTGACACCTGTGTCACCTCAACCACTAAACAAATACCAAACCAATGAAATATTATATTTCATACTTGGGATTTGTATAAATATGTGTATTGTTTGCACATATCAATTCGTGTTCGATTTCGAGCTCTAAATCGCTTTCTGAAAGGTTATACGCAATCTGATGCGTAAATATAACCAGTTTAGTGCAACAAACACTCCGGAACAGTGACATAGGCTCAACATACCTTAAATAAACTTTACATGACTTAGAAATAAGTTTTGGATGGTTTGGTGTGTCGAAATCAAGTTTATTCGCTTACAGGGACTATTTGCGTCAACTTACAAAAGTCTGCCGTTTCGTAAGGCAACGTACAGTTCGGAATTTGATCATAAGCTAAACATACCATATATAACCTAAACATAGCTTATAAATAAGCCTTGAGTGGTTCGGTATGCGAAAATATGCGTATTTGATCTTACAGTGACTAAAAGTGTCAAAAACGGCGTATGTTTGCATTTACGCGCATATCTTACGTTCTGACCACATCTGGACATCCAAAAATTTTTTAGACACTAAAATATTTTTATTTTAGTGATCGGAATGCAAAAATACCATTCGTCGCTTAATTTGGTTCGTTTTCGCGTCCGTTCGAGTTTCATCGTAATTAGCCGAACAACGTGATCGTACGACCAAACGAACCGACATCCGAGATATTTCCGAGCATATTTCAGGTCCCCTACACTTTGACGACCTTGTAGAGCCTTGAAAATGGCTTAACGGAGGTTAAAAACATCGAAAACAAGTTTAAACACGTGCAGGGACCATTTCTGTCAAATTTGAAACTGCTGCCCTACACCCTGGCGTAGTGCGACGGCCATGTGGCCTTGTGGTCGCGCCACGTGAGCATCACATCTGGGTAGAAACATTCAGGGGCCAATCTTACAATTTCTTGGTGTGTTAACCAAGTTAACACCTCTCCAAAGCTTCTAATCTGCTTGTAACATTTGTATGGTCATGATCTCTTGCTTGGAGGCTACACAAACAAGTGTCATGAACTTGTTCTTCATGCTCTACTATAAATAGCAAGCCATTTCTTTCATTTTCCCTCACACTTGATCTAAATTCTCTAAGTTGAGGTTTTATAACTTCATACCTAAGAATTATAAGATCAAGATCTAGCAAGGACCCTTTGTAAGCTTCCTTCGTTCTTTTATCGCTTTCCTAGCGTGAAAGTCAAACAGTGTTTGACTTTCTGCTTTAACCAGTATTTGGTCAACACAAAGTTCATTTGAACTTCGCAACATGAGCGTAATCACGATGGTTATAATCCCTAGTGACTATACCTACTGATTACCACGTTGACTAGGCGTAGTGACAAGTCGTAGTTTCGGTCAAAATGCGCATTTATGCGTATTTTGCAACCAAACTACTCTTGGTATCAAAACACTTTGTTTTGATATCAAAACCTGTTTTCAAACTTAGTTAAGCATGTTTTAGCATGCTTAGCTCGTCACTTTTAGTTTAGTGCTTGTTTAGAGTCGTAAGTCAAGCGGTCTAAACCACCGCTTAGACTTTAGAACTCGACCCGTTTGGTTGATCATTAGGATCCGACCAAGCATGTTTAGTGACCATAGTTGCATAGGGAATAACCTTCCGAGGTTATACCTTATGGTCACATAGTTTAAGTAGTTGTATGATAGGTAGTTTATATGCCTTAGGTAAATGACCAAAATGCCCTTTTCATGCATAATTGGATTTTAAGCATATGTAACTTAAACTTTTGTCACTTAACTAATTATGCAACATATTTAAACATGTTAGGGCATATAAATACTTGTCATAGGACTAGTTAGACGTCTCGAAAGCGCGTTTGCGCGAACGACACGTTAAAGTGGCGTAAGCTACCTTAATGGGTCTTAACGGGTCGAAAGCACTTAGGATAGGTTCCGACCTAGAATGTAGGCTTTGTTAAACCATATTACATGAGTTCCAATTCTCATTTGGTTTACAAGACCTCATTCTATCCGATCTTCCAATTTAGGTCCGGTTTATTTACTTAGTTACCCATATTAGGTGCCGTTTGATTCCGTGATCCCTCTAGCCTTGCTTGGTTGTTATTCAAGACTTCTAAGCAATCTCAAGTGAGTACATAGTCCCCTCTTTTACTGTTTTCAATGTTTTGGGGTGAAGCATGTGTACCTATTTGTTATGTTCATGATTTCAAAGTATAATTGATTATACATATTAGTACTTATCTTTTGACAAACTGAATGATTATTTATGGTTTAAACACTGATTTTTCAAAGATTATAAAATTAATTGTTGAATTGTACTTATTTTATGTTCATCAGACCTATTGGTAGTATGATATAGCGCTATAGGATTAGACACCCCATTCCTGTTGTCATGGAATGTCAGAAACCAATATTTTTATCCAAATAAAGATTGCCTTTGTGGTATTTCTATAGTCTCAATTGGTGTAGTTTGATGCACTAAGGTCTGATTGAATTCTTAAATCACATTTTTTATTGTATATTTTGTTATACTCCCAAAAGTATAGTTTGATATACTCTCATATGTGATATTGTACAAAACAACATATATTTTGTTAATTACTAAAACATAGTTTGATATGTTAGTTATAAACCAAAGCATAGTTTAATATGTTATTATTAAAACCAAAGTATACTTTTGATATACTACCGAAAACGATTATTTTGACAACTAAAGTATATTTAATATACTATTTGTTTAACGATTTTGGAACTGAAAATATATTTTAATATATTACTTATTCGACTTTCTTAAAATCAAAGTATATTTTTATATATACTACAAACCTTTTTATCAAAACATTGTTTTACAAACTCATTTCACTTACATATTTATTTATGCATCATTCTTTTATATCATCAAATTTCTTGTAAAATTTCGCATGATTTATAAAGAAAATATTTTTAAAGTTCATGACTATTTTGTTAAAACATTCTTTTAAACTTACAAAGTCATGAATCATGCATTAATAAAACCTATGTATCTCACATGCATTTTTATGCTGACGTACCTATTTTTACACATGTTTCAGGTGCTGCTATGTGATGATTGTTGATACATGCTATACATAGGATGGACTCGTGCCGTAGCGACTTTAAAACATGAAAGATAATAGTTGTATTTATCTGATTTGTAATAAAACAATGAGTTCAATGATTCAATAAAACGAAATTATTTAATCCATGGTTGTGAAACAATGATTCTATTACAACACTCCCCGACGTTTCCGCCACGTTTTGTTGTTTAACGTGGTCGGGGTGTGACAGAAAAGTTGGTATCAGAGCCAATGGTTATAGGGAATTAGGTTATTAGTAATGCTTTGACGTAGACTATAACCTTCCTAGGACCCTAACACAAGTTATCTTGTGTTTAGTTTTATAACAATACCGTCACTTTTCCTTAGGTGACAACCACAATAAGAACACGAATTTCAAATCCGCTTCGAAAACCAATCATCTGTTCTAGGGTGATTGATTACTAGGTTTTGAACCCTTCCAGTTTGATTCATTTTTTTTGGCTTTGTGCCTTCTGAGTTTTCAAAATCTCGTCAAAGTTTGGGTCTAAATAATGTGAACACGTGCAAATTGGCAGAGTGAATGCCTGTACCCTGAGTTTTCTGTCTAAGGCTAGAGTGTTCGTACAAATACGCAGTATCGGACCAGTCACTCTTACCTGGGAACTCTTGGGGTGAGTATTCACTTATAGGCGAGCATGTCTTCGGTGATACATTACATTGATCCATTTACTTTGATTTGTCACTGCGAGTCGTTTGTTTGTTCGAGGTAACGAACGAATGATCGCCTTCCTTGTGTTTTGTCGATATTTTCAATACCTCTTTTGTTTTCCAATCATCGACCTCACCCGTTTCTCATGTTCCCTTGTCCCTTTTAGACAATGCCTCCTCGACGAGATGCACAACCCTTAACTAATGAAGAAGTCGCAGCCCTTGTCGCTCAGCAAATGGATGCAGTACTTCCGGGCGTAGTAGCCCAGATCCATCAGTTATATAACAACAATAACAACAACAATACTCAGTGTAATTTCAAGACCTTCAACTCTGCTAAACCTTTGAAGTTTTCTGGATCTCAAGGAGTAACCGCGCTCCTGCAATGGTTCGAAAGTTTGGAGAGCACATTCAGGCATGTGCAATGTCTGAATGAGAGTAAGGTTGAATTTGCATCCAGTGTGTTCGAGAAGCGTGCTCTTACCTGGTGCAACGGTGTGATGCGTGATAGGGGTGCCGATGTGGCACTAGCTCAAACTTGGGATGAGCTTCGAGCTCTAATGATGAAGGAGTTCTGTCCTCGTCATGAGCTTAGAGCATTGGAAAGGGAATTCGATGATTTGAAGCAAGATAGCGGTGAACATCGAGCCTATACTGACCGTTATGAGGAATTGAGCCTGTTATGTCCTGCCATGGTCACGCCTATGGATAAGGCGATTGAAAAGTACATTGATGGTCTTCCTGATTTAGTTCAGGATATCATTACTGGCAGCAACCCTACTACTGTCAGACATGCCATTGAATTGTCTGCTACCCTGACTGAATCCCATATCAGGAAGGGTAAGCTTTTTCGAAAGGGCGACCTGAGACCATCTGACAAGACTGCACAGGTTGAACCAAAGGAAAAACATGTCGAGATACCTAAGAAGAAGAAGCGCAAGGTTTCTCAAAACTACGCCATAACTGCTCAGAACAATCAGGTTACACCAAACCAGCCAGCACAACCTCGTAAAAGGAAAAATAATGTTGGTACCGCACCCTTGTGCAACAAATGCAATTATGCCAACCAAAACCAAGCTGCTACAAATCCTGCTGCTGTTCAAGCACGATTCCCACCTGGGTCATGTTATAACTGTGGTGACCTTACTCACTACAGAAACAATTACCCAAGACTTGTTAACGCAAATCCAGCACGTGGACGAGTGTTTAACATAAATGAGGCAAATGCAAACAATGATGCAGCGGTGAACAATTAGTCTTTTGAAATTCCTCGGTTGTTATCTTTCGATGTTTGAATCGACTCAATTGTTATATAAATAAGATTTGTTGTTTCAAATTTTTTTTTGCGAAACTGATACGATTGTGTGAATGTTTGATACAACCCTACGATGCCGACACCAAGGAATTGTGTTCCTTATAAGACAAACTACTCGTGTAGTTCTGTCATTTTTATGATCACTTGTGATCTCCTCGAAAATCTTAAATACTCGTTTCTTTTAAGAAACAAAGCCAAATTCCTATTAAGATCTTTCTATCTTCATAGTTAGATTCTTATGTTTAAAGTGCCAAATAAAATCCACAGATTGGATTCCTGGTGTGCTTTAAATATCCGTGTCCAAAGATAACAAATTAAAGATCAAGTTAAATGATTATGTGATTATGCATTTATGTGATTTCTTTATGTCTTGTGTTTTTGGTGTGATCCGAATATTCATTATCCAAATCCTCATAGAATCTTCCATATCTCATATGAGGGATTCATAGTAGGATATTCAAAGGTACTACCTTAAATCCTAAATGGGCTTCTACGTTATAGTTAAGTCCCTTGGATTATGAAGTACTATTCTATAATTGGACCCCTTGTGTGGTCCAGTTAAACAGATTGATTCAAAAATCTGGATAGGAACATCATGTGATGATATAATTGAAAAGATCCCTTAAGTGGTCTACTTAAAGAGATCGTACGACGGTCTAGTTAAGGAGATCATGTGTTGATCTAGTTAAAAAGACCGTTCGTAGATCTAGTTAAAAAGATCCTTTGGTGGTCTAGTCAAGTCACTTCATGTTTATTCGATTGATTTTTTTTCCTACACATTATGAAATGAACTGTGCGGACTGTGCAAGGAATTACGTAATTATGGATGCACACATAATTATGGAATTCAGTGCACAGAAACCACAGCAAGTTTTGTCATGTGTAAAAGACCTATAGTGATGAGAATAACGAAACGGGAACAATGTAAAAAGGGGCATGGTGGATACGCCGCTGGTACTTCCTATATATAAGTGTTCCTTATTACATTGCGAACGTAGCGTTATTTAAGTTACTAGAAGTCCTGGACCTTGACCAATGTCATTTTATCTTACACTCTCCGATTCTGATTTCGAGCACACACAAGTTTCTTATGATAGTCTTCATAAGAAACGTTCTTCTGTCCGTAGTTCGAAACTCCATGTTTTGTTACTACAAGGACTTCACTTTGAGAGTTGAAAATTTTGCTAAGAATCCTAACATGGCCCAGAGTTTTACTTAGGGTTCGAGGGATTTATTAAAAAGCGAAACCATCACAGTTGTCTTCACAAGTTTCCTCTAAAATTAAATTTCGGTACGAAATTTTCTAAAGTAGAGGAGACTGTGACACCTGTGTTACTTCAACTACTAAACAAATACCAAACCAATGAAATATTATATTTCATACTTCAGATTTGTATAAATATGTGTATCGTTTGCACATATCAATTCATGTTCGATTTCGAGCTCTAAATCGCTTTCTGGAAGGTTATACGCGATCTGATGCGTAAATATAACCAGTTTAGTGCAACAAACACTCTGGAATAGTGACATAGGCTCAACATACCTTAAATAACCTTTACATGACTTATAAATAAGTTTTGGATGGTTTGGTGTGTCGAAATCAAGTTTATTCGCTTACAGGGACTATTTGAGTCAACTTACAAAAGTCTGCCATTTCGTAAGGCAACGTACAGTCTGGAACTTGATCATAATCTAAACATACCATATATAACCTAAACATAGCTTAGAAATAAGCCTTGAGTGGTTCGGTATGCGAAAATATGCTTATTTGATCTTACAGGGACTAAAAGTGTCAAAAACGGCGTAAGTTTGCATTTACGCGCATACCTTACGTTCTGACCACATCTGGACATCCAAAATTTTTGTAGACACTAAAATATTTTTATTTTAGTTATCGGAATGCAAAAATACCATTCGTCGCTTAATTTGGTTCGTTTTCGCGTCCGTTCGAGTTTCGTCGTAATTAACCGAACAACGTGACCGTACGACCAAACGAACCGACATCCGAGATATTTCCGAGCATATTTCAGGTCCCCTACACTTTCAAGACCTTGTAGAGCCTTGAAAATGGCTTAACGGAGGTTAAAAACGTTGAAAACAAGTTTAAACACGTGCAGGGAACATTTATGTCAAATTTGAAACTGCTGCCCTACACCCTGGCGTCGCGCGACGGCCATGTGGCCTTGTGGTCGCGCCACGCGAGCATCACATCTCGGCAGAAACACTTTTTTTAGCAGCAGATTGATAATTCAGGGACCAATCTTGCAATTTCTTGGTGTGTTAACAAAGTTAACACCTCTCCAAGGCTTCTAATCTACTTGTAACATTTGTATGGTCATGATCTCTTGCTTGTAGGCTACACAAACAAGTGTCATGATCTTATTCTTCGTGCTCTGCTATAAATAGCAAGCCATTTCTTTCATTTTCCCTCACACTTGATCTAAATTCTCTAAGTTGAGGTTTTATAACTTCATTCCTGAGAATTATAAGATCAAATTCTAGCAAGGACCCTTTGTAAGCTTCCTTCGTTCTTTTATCGTTTTCCTTGCGTGAAAGTCAAACAGTGTTTGACTTTCTGCTTTGACCAGTCTTTGGTCAGCACGAAGTTCGTTTGAACTTCTCAACGTGAGCGTAATCACGATGGTTATAGTCCCTAGTGCCTATACCTACTGATTACCACGTTGACTAGGTGTAGTGACGAGTCTTAGTTTCGGTCAAAATGCGCATTTATGCGTATTTTGCAACCAAACTACTTTAGGATATCAAAATACTTTGTTTTGATATCAAAACTTGTTTTCTAACTTAGTTAAGCATGTTTTAACATGCTTAGCTCGTCACTTTTAGTTTAGTGCTTGTTTAGAGTCGTAAGTCAAGCGGTCTAAACCACCGCTTAGACTTTCAAACTCGACCTGTTTGGTAGATCATTAGGATCCGACCAAGCATGTTTAGTGACCATAGTTGCATAGGGAATAACCTTCCGAGGTTATACCTTATGGTCACATAGTTTAAGTAGTTGTATGATAGGTAGTTTATATGCCTTAGGTAAATGACCAAAATGCCCTTTTCATGCATAATTGGATTTTAAGCATAGGTAACTTAAACTTTTGTCACTTAACTGATTATGCAACATATTTAAACATGTTAGGGCATATAAATACTTTTCATAGGACCAGTTAGACGTCTCGAAAGCGCGTTTGCGCGAACGACACGTTAAAGTGGCGTAAGCTACCTTAATGGGTCGTAACGGGTCGAAAGCACTTAGGATAGGTTCCGACCTAGAATGTAGGCTTTGTTAAACCATATTACATGAGTTCCAAAACTCATTTGGTTTACAAGACCTCATTCTATCCGATCTTCCGATTTAGGTCCGGTTTATTTAATTAGTAACCCATATTAGGTGCCGTTTGATTCCGTGATCCCTCTTGCCTTGCTTGGTTGTTATTCAAGACTTCTAAGCAATCTCAAGTGAGTACATAGTCCCCTCTTTTACTGTTTTCAATGTTTTGGGGTGAAGCATGTGTACCTACTTGTTATGTTCATGATTTCAAAGTATAATTGATTATACATATTAGTACTTATCTTTTGACAAACTGAATGATTATTTATGGTTTAAACACTGATTTTTCAAAGATTATAAAATTAATTGTTGAATTGTACTTATTTAATGTTCACCAGACCTATTGGTAGTATGATATAGCGCTATAGGATTAGACACCCGATTCCTATTGTCATAGAATGTCAGAAACCAATATTTTTATCCAAATAGAGATTGCCTTTGTGGTATTTCTATAGTCTCAATTGGTGTAGTTTGATGCACTAAGGTCTGATTGAATTCTTAAATCACATTTTTTATTGTATATTTTGTTATACTCCCAAAAGTATAGTTTGATATACTCTCATATGTGATATTGTACAAAACAACATATATTTTGTTAATTACTAAAACATAGTTTGATATGTTAGTTATAAACCAAAGCATAGTTTAATATGTTATTATTAAAACCAAAGTATACTTTTGATATACTACCGAAAACGATTATTTTGACAACTAAAGTATATTTAATATACTATTTGTTTAACGATTTTGGAACTGAAATATATTTTAATATATTACTTATTCGACTTTCTTAAAATCAAAGTATATTTTTATATATACTACAAACCTTTTTATCAAAACATTATTTTACAAACTCATTTCACTTACATATTTATTTATGCATCATTCTTTTATATCATCAAATTTCTTGTAAAATTTCGCATGATTTATAAAGAAAACATTTTTAAAGTTCATGACTATTTTGTTAAAACATTCTTTTAAACTTACAAAGTCATGAATCATGCATTAATAAAACCTATGTATCTCACAGGCATTTTTATGCTGACGTACCTATTTTTACACATGTTTCAGGTGCTGCTATGTGATGATTTTTTATACATGCTATACATAGGATGGACTCGTGCCTTAGTGACTTTAAAACTTGAAAGATAATAGTTGTATTTATCTGATTTGTAATAAAACAATGAGTTCAATGATTTAATAAAACGAAATTATTTAATCCATGGTTGTGAAACAATGATTATGTTACAACAATCCCCGATGTTTCCGCCACGTTTTGTTGTTTAACGTGGTCGGGGTGTGACATGCGGCACCATGATGTCCTCCATATGGACCTTCATGACAATGGTGGAGAATTATCCTTGCTTCACTACCATGTACGCATCGTCGGATGAGTTGGTCAGCACATATTTTGAAAAGATAAGGATCTTCCCAAAAGTAATGCTTTACATCAGCAAAGAATGGCTCTTCTCGGTATTCCACCATTTCCAGGGACTCTGTTGGAAATTTTTCATTGATTTGCTCGTCCCCGGTTGCCTCCAAACCTGGGTCTTCTAAGCGCGAAAGATGATCTGTTGCGGTATTTTCTGCTCCTCTTTTGTCTTTTATTTCAATGTCAAATTCTTGGAGGAGTAGAATCCACCGAATCAAACGTGGTTTAGCATCCTGCTTCTTGAAGAGATATCGAATGGCTGCATGATCCGTATAGACTATTGTTTTAGAAAGAACAAGATAAGAATGAAATTTATCAAAAGCAAATACCACAGCTAGCAATTCCTTTTCTGTTGTTGTATCATTTTCTTGTGCGTCGTTAAGTGTCTTACTAGCATAATAAATTGGGTGAAAATGCTTATCTTTTATTTGTCCCAAGACTGCTCCAACTGCAAAGTCACTTGCATCACACATAATTTCGAAAGGTAATTTCCAATCAAGCGCTATCATGATAGGTGCATTGACTAGCATTTCTTTTAGGGTCTGAAATGCTTGATTGCAAACCTTGTCAAAGATGAAAGGGGCCTATTTTTCAAGTAATTTTGTTAGAGGCCTTGAGATTTTAGAAAAGTCCTTGATAAATAGTCTATAAAATCCTGCATGCCCTAGGAAACTTCTGATAGCTCTAACGGAGGATGGGGGTGGTAATCGAGAGATAGTGTCTATCTTAGCTCGATCTACTTCCATTCCCTTGCTTGAGATCTTGTGACCGAGTACTATTCCCTCCGTTACCATGAAATGGCATTTTTCCCAGTTAAGGGCGAGGTTAGTTTCCTCACATCGGGATAGCATTCGCTCAAGATTATCGAGGCATTGGTCGTATGAATCTCCAAAGATAGAAAAATCATCCATGAAGACTTCCATTGTCTTTTCTATCATGTCATGGAAGATGGCCACCATGCAACGTTGAAAGGTTGCGGGGGCATTACATAGACCAAAGGGCATGCGTCGATAAGCAAAAGTTCCATAGGGACATGTGAATGTTATCTTTTCTTGGTCTTTGGGTGCTATCGGAATTTGAAAGTAACCTTGTTGCCTCATTTAATCGACGATAATCTATACATACCCTCCATCCTGTGACGGTTCTCGTTGGTATTAATTCATTCTTTTCATTAGTTATTACCGTCATACCTCCTTTCTTTGGAACTACTTGGACGGGACTTACCCAAGGACTATCAGAGATAGGGTAAATAAGTCTGGCGTCAAGTAATTTGATGACTTCGTTTTTAACCACTTCTTGGACATTTGGATTCACTCTACGTTGTGGTTGTATTACCGATTTATAGTAAACATTCTTTAAAGTTTTGTGCGTGCACATGGAAGGACTTATGCCTTTAATATCTACAAGCTTCCAAGCGATCGCATTTTTGTGTTTTTTCAAAAGTGAAATTAATTTTTCTTTTTCTAGACTAGTTAATTTTGACGAAATAATTACAGGTGATTTACCATCTTTGTCGAGAAAAGCATATTCCAAACCTTTTGGGAGTTCTTTGAGCTCAAGAGGTGGTTCTTTCGGAGACTCCTTATTGGGTTGCTCATTTCAATCAAGAACTACAAAAGTTTGTTCTATGGCGACATCTTCTTCAACGAAATGGTCAATTTCTTCTCTTGTAACGGGTGGTTCATCTTCATCTTCAATTAGGGGGTCATTATTGCCGAATGGATATTTCATTGAACGCTCAAGATCGACACTCTTTTTAAATGCCCCTAATTGAATAGATAGATTGTTGTACTTCCGGTTTTTCAAAGCTTCGTGGGTTTTTACAAAAGGTCGTCGCAACACTAGAGGAGCGTCATCAAGGATGACAAAGTCGGTTGAGATTACCAATTGATTTGTTTGGACCAAGACATCCTCAACTACACCGATTGATTTCGTTACTTTTCAATTGGATAGAAAAATGGGTATTTGAAGTGGAGAAAAATCACCAATAATTAATATTTCGAAAATGTAGTTTGGCATTATATTAACACAAAGATCTTTATCGATTCTGACATTACTAATAAAGGAATTTTGAAAAACACATGGAACCGGTGTAATGTTAATTTCAAATGGGTCTTCTCTTATTAGCGAAGTTTGATCATTTGTTAACTTAATGCTTACCGTTTCGTCAATTTTAGTGTAAGTGTTTAACTCTTTTAAAAACTTAGCATGAGTGGGAACTAAACAATGATTTTTGAAAGAAGGTGATAAGAGATTAATTTCTTCAAAATTAGACTCTTTTTGAATTTTAACGTTGTCGGACTCACCTTTTTCGTTGTTTAACTCATGTGTCGGTTTTTCACTTACTTGTTCTTCCATTTTTACATTTTCAACTATCTCTTCTTTATTTAATTTTTCTCTTGCGTGGGACTCCACTTCCCTTGCGCGAGATTCTTTTATACATCGTTCGATAGTTTTAATGTGTTCTATTATCATATCGGCTATGTCGGCGATAGAGTAAGGATCGGGATCCTCAAAGCTTGAATCCGGATGTTCGATCCTTTGTACTTCAGAATACTCATAGGAAGTAGATGGTTCACACCATTGTTCTTCATTGTAAGTATATGATGGATAAGGGTCATAATTTTGTTCTTCCTAATACTCATATGAGGTGGGTTGTTCACGCCATAGTTCCTCATAATAAGCATATGAAGGTGGTGGCTCATATCTTGGTTCCTCAAAGTATGAGTATGAAGGTTCATACCTTGGTTCTTTAAAATATGAGTATGAGAGAGGAGGTTCATACCTTGGGTCTTCATAGGATGTGTATGAAGTTGATGGCTCGTACCTGGGCTCCTCATAGTAGGTGTATGAAGTGGATGGTTGAAATAAGTCACAATATTGTACCGAGTGAGGGTTACCGCAATTGGTGCAATAATCTTCCCTATAATCATCTTCCTCATAGGTGTAGTTGTAACCTCCTGAGTATTGATCCATAAGAATCACTTAGCAGATCACAACAGAGTCTCGAGACCAGAAAACAAAAATAAAAACGGAAACAGAGGCTGGACACGGCCCTGGTTCAGAATCTGTATATGGGCGTTTTAATAAAAGTGATTGGTTTCGTGGAGCACGGGGCGTGTTCAATGAGCACAGCCCCGTGTTTGGACTCTGTAACTGAGTGTTTTTATAAAAAAATGCAGCACGGCCCCGTGTTCAGTGAACACAGCCCCGTGTTCAGGCTACTGTACATGCAAAAACTAACTAAAATGCAGAAAAAATGCGCGTGTTTTAAAAAAGTTTTGAAAAACTGATTAGGCCGTCGATTTTAAGCTTTCTTAAAATCCTTGTGTCCCCAGCAACGGTGCCAAAAACTTGATGTGTGTGGCTGTCGTATAGGTTTTTATGTCTATTTTAAGCCCTTTTTAACACTTTAGTCAAGTTTTAAATTTATAAAACACGATATTTACTAACACTAAACACACATAAGGGCTAGTGCACCCATCGTGAGCGTAGTATAGTGTTGGTAAGATACCGAGGTCGTCCAAGGACACAAGATCTTTTAGTACCGGTTAATCCTCAACGTCTAATCAAATAAAAAATTTAGGAAAAGGTTTTAAAACAAGAAAGTAAAAGTAACTAAAAATGCTGAAAATAAAAATAAAAATAAAAATAAAAACAGATAGACAAGATGAATCACTTGGATCCGACTCGCCTTTAGTGTAACCTTTGATTATTTTCGCACTTTTGCACTTTTTAAGAGATTATCTTAGTTATAGTAGTAGGCCCCTCTTTTGAAGGTGACGTTACCCTCAACCCAGTAGTTTGAGTCAGCAAGGATACAATCCTAAATAGCCGGGTTAAAGTATTAAGAGTAGTTTACATATGAGGGGATCAAGGAGTTCGGACCCCCGCCATCCAATACCAGTGGGTATTGAAGTAGGTCCTACTAAACTTGACCCAGGTCCTTGCAGGATCTACACACTGAACAAGGCAAGACGCTTACCAAACCATTCCCTTAACCCCCGACCAGGTAGCCAACATATCTCCATATAGACCGTGCAGATATGAATGGTGAAAATCTTTTATTTTATATAGACAGTAAAATAATGCCAAGACACCACGGACAAATGATAAGGAAGTTTCACCTTCAACATAAGAAACCAGTTATTAAAGTCATTAATACATAACCAAATAAAAAGTGCGAAAAGATTAAAAATAAAAAGTATTACACTAAATGCTTGTCTTCACCAAGTGATGTAAGAGACTTAGGCAAACATGGCCTTTGATTGTCAAGAACTCTTACGATCAATCTTGGATCCCGAGACTACACACACACTCTACGATGGATGATGGATGATGGTGGTGGATGTGGGTTGTGATGGTGGTGGTGGGTGGGTGAAGTGTGAGAGAGGTGGTTTGCCAAGGGATGGTTTGCAAGTGAGCCAAGCATCCCTATTTATAGCCTGCACAGAAGCCCGGACACGGCCCCGTGTCCATTGGGCACGGCCCTGTGTCCACCCATCTTCTCTTTCTTCATTAATTGCAGTTTGTCTGCATTAGTTGACCACGCCCCCATGTCCGCTGGGCATGACCCCGTGTGTAGAAGCGTATCTGTACTATCAACATTTGCCTAGATTCTACGAATCTTAGTGTTGACCACGGCCCCGTGTCCGCTGGCCACGCCCCCGTGTTGGGAAATAGAATCTTCTACAGCTTTGTCTTTTCTGCAGATACTTGGGCACGCCCCCGTGTGTGACAACTGTGCTCTGTAATCGATGAACAATGAAAAACGATGTTAATTATTAATAAAACAATGTGTTTTGGTGTTACTATATGTATATTTGTGTTTGATGATTTTACTATTCGATTCGATTCCGATTTCAAGCTTTAAATCGCTTTCTAGAAAGTTATACGCAAACTGGTGCGTAAACGCAGTCAGTTTAACGCGACAAACACTCCGGAATAGTGACATAGTCTTAACATACCTAAAATAACCTTCACATAACTTAGAAATAAGTTTTGAATAGTTTGGTGTGTTGAAAACAAGTCTATTCGATCGCAGGGACTATTTGCGTCAAACTACGAAACTATACCGATTTGTAGGGTATCAAAGAGTCCGGAACTTGATCATAAGCTAAACATACCATAAATAACCTAAACATAGCTTAGAAATAAGTTTTGAGTGGTTCGGTGTGCAAAAATATGCTTATTTGATCTTTCAGGGACTAAAAGTGTCAAAAACGACGTAAGTTTGCATTTTCGCGCATATCTTACGTTCTGACCACATCTGGACACCCAAATTTTTTGTAGACACTAAAATATTTTTATTTTAGTGATCGGCATGCAAAATACTATTCGTCGCTTAATTTGGTTCGTTTTCACGTCCGTTTGAGTTTCGTCGTAATTTAACAAACAACGTGATCGTACGACCAAACGAGCCTACATCCGAGAGTGTTCCAAGCATATTTTGAGCCCTGTAAACTTTACTGACCTGGTAGAGCCTTGAAAATGGCTTAACGGGGGTCAAAAGGGGCTGTAATGGACTCAAAACACATGCAGGGACCTGAACTGTAATTTTGCAAACTTGTGCTGAACTGGGGAGCCCAGGCGGGCCGCGTGACCCCCTCCCCATATCTTACGCGGGCCGTGTTAGTGTGCCCAGTGACAGAAAGTTGTTTTCAGCATTCAGTTCAATGTTAAGGGGTTGTAAATGCAAATTCTTTGTGTGATGGGCAAGTTTAAGTGTTCTCCAAGGTCTCTAATCAGTTCCTAACAATTGTATGGCCATGATTTAATCCTTGGAGGCCACACAAACATGTGTAATGATCTTGTTGAGTTGCAACAACTATAAATAGCAAGATCCATTCATTGTTTCATTTGCTCATTTCCTCATTCTCTTCTCTACAATCTGAATTGAGAGCTCTCCCAAGTGTTTGGAGCTTTCTAATCTGATTATTCTTATAGAAAAGATAGCTAGGACCTATTGTAAGTATTCTTTCATGCTTATTCTTTATGTTTAAGCAGAAAATCAAACAGTTTGGTCAACAGTTTGACTTTCGGTTTTGACCATCAATTGGTCAAGTCAAAGTTCAATTGAACTTTGCAACGTGATTGTAATCACGATGGTTATAATCCTTAGCGATTATACCCACTGATTACCACGTTAACTAGGCGTAGTGACGAGTCAAAGTTTTGGTCAAAATGCGTTTTAGCACGCATTTTGCAACGGAACTATTTTCGGGTATCAAAACCCATTGTTTTGATACCAAATCAGTTTTATAAGATTGTTAAACATGTTTTGACATGTTTAACTCATCACTATTAGTTTAGTGCTTGTTTAAGGTCGTAAGTTAAGCGGTCTAAACAACCGCTTAGACTTTCGAACCCGACCCGTTTGGTCGATCTTTAGGATCCGACCAAGCTTGATTAGTGATCATAGTTGCATAGGGAATAACCACTGAGGTTATACCTTATGATCACATAGGAGTGGTTAGTCATTTGCTAGTTAGCTTGTATGCCCATAGAAAATGACCAAAACACCCTTTTGAAGCATAAATCCATAATGTGCATATGTGAACATATTTTTGACATATAATCTGATTTAGTAACATGTTTAGGTATTATTGGGCATGTAAGACTTGACATAGCACATAGTAAACCATCCGAACATAGTCTTGCGCGAACGACACGTTAACGTAGCATAAGCTACCTTAACGGGTCGTAACGGGTCGAAAGCACTTAGGCTAGGTTCCGATTTAGGATGTAGGCTTTGTTAAACCATATCACATGAGTTCCACACTCATTTGGTTTACAAGACCACATTCTATCCGATCCTCCAATTTAGTTGTCGATTATTTACTAGTGATCCGATTACTAGGTACTACTTGAATTTCCTTGGTTTGTCTGAGCTTCGCTAAGTTCTTTAGATCAAGGATACCCTTCATTCAATGTGAGTACATAGTTCCCCTATTTTACAATTTTCAATTGTTTTGGGGTGATTCATATGTGCTAAATGTTTTCAAGGTTTTAACAATGGTTTTCAAAACGATTTTCAATATTTAAACGATGGTTTCAAAAGCGATAAAGATGGTTTATATTAAACTAATAACGATTTCAATAATGTGAACGAACTCTATGGTTGTAATTACATAACAAATGACATTCATTAGCATTGATCAAGCCGACCAGTATTAGGTTATGGTACCATAGGATCTGACAAATCCCGTTATCAGACTACACCCATGGTTATGTGTGGGGGGTTATGTAGGTAACGACCGAATCTGATGATTGTTAACTTACCCTTTGGTGGTTTGTTAATACGATAAACGAGGTGGTTGAGTCACGAAGGTTTGAATGTTATTAGAGAGGCGACCAAAAGTAGTTTCACAATTAAAACGAATACGATTTTGGGACGAATTAAGCGATTTGGAACGACTTAAACGAGATAAAACGATTTGAACGAACGATTGGTTTGGGTTGTGATTAGGTAATGGGATGGGTGTAACATGATAAAAGCATGGTAGATACGCCACTAGTACATCTTATATATAAGTGCTTTTATCATATTACATTTCATGTCATTATTTAGTTCACTTGGGAAACGATTTGAAACGATGTCACACAACGAGGTTTTCGAAATGATATAAACCATACAAGTTTTATTAACGAGTTTTTAACGAGATGTTTAACGAATTGGCTTACTAAAGCAAATGTTTCGAGGTTAAGAATCATGGCTATGAGATTTTATAAACTTTAACCATCTTGATTTGAGTTGGTTAATCATGTTGCAATATTATATACTTTTCAAAACAAGGTTATCGAGGTATTGCAATATATATAAATGAGCCATGACTCCGATACTCTTACAAAACCTATGTACTCGCCAGCATTTCTTTGCTGACTATGTTTTTACATATGTTTCAGGTGATAATGCTTGATGTTGATTGCAAGGAAGCAAGTTCACTTAGGATCCGGACATGGCTTTAGCGACTTAAAAACGATAATAGACGATGTTTAATTTGTTTGTTTGGTTTTAAGACAATGTACGTTACTTAATGAATCAATAAAACAAAACTTTTAATAACCATGGTTGTTGAAACGATGATTCTGTTACAAACACTCCCCGACGTTTCCGCCACGGTTTTGTTGTTTTAACGTGGTCGGGGTGTGACAGAAGAGTTGGTATCAGAGCCAATGGTTATAGGGAATTAGGTTATTAGCATTGCTTTGACCTAGACTATAACTTTCTAGGACCCTAACGGGAGTTATCTTGCGTTTAGATTTTAAAACAATACCGTCACCTATCCTTAGGTGATAACCATAACGAGAACATAATAACAAATCTGCTTCGAAAATTAATCATCTATCCTTGGATGATTGATTGTAAGGTTTTGAACCCACTCAGTTTTCAAAATCTCGTCAAAGTTTGGGTCTAAATAATGTGAACACGTGCAAACTGGAAGAGTGAATGCCTGTACCCTGAGTTTTCTGTATAAGGCTAGAGTGTTCATACAAATCCGCAGTATCAGACCAGTCACTCTTACCTGGGAACTCTTGGGGTGAGTGTTCACTTATAGGCGAGCATGTCTTCAGTGATACATTATTATGACCTATTTACTTTGATTAGTCACTGCGTGTCATTTGTTTGTTCGAGGTAATGAACAAATGATTGCACTCCTTGTGTTTTGTCGATGTTTTTCAATACCTCCTTTGTTTCTCCAATTGTCGACCTCACTCGTTTCTCATGTTTCCTTGTTAGACAATGCCTCCTCGACGCGATGCTCAAACTTTTACTGCTGAAGAAATCGCAGCTCTTGTCTCTCAGCAAATGGCTGCTGTACTTCCAGGCGTTGTGACCCAAATCCATGAGCTATACAACAACAATAATAATAACAACAATAATGCTCAGTGTAATTTTAAGAATTTCAATTCTGCGAAGCCGCTTAAGTTTTCTGGGTCACAAGGAGCAACTGCGCTCCTGCAGTGGTTTGAGAGTATCGAGAGCACATTCAGACATGTGCAGTGTCCGAATGCGCGTAAAGTTGAGTTTGCTTCAAGCGTGTTTGAGAAGCGAGCTCTTACATGGTGGAACGGAGTGATGCGTGATAGGGGTGCCGAAGTGGCATTAGCGCAAACTTGGGATGAGCTTCGAGCTCTCATGATGAGAGAGTTCTGTCCCCGTCACGAGATTCGAGCTTTGGAACGAGAATTCGATGATTTGAAACAAGACGGGGGAGAACACCGTGCCTATACGGATCGATTAGAGGAGCTTAGTTTGTTGTGTCCCACTATGGTTACCCCACTGGAGAAAGCAATCGAGAGATATATCAATGGTTTACCCGATTCCATTCAGGATATAGTGACCGGTGTTAATCCTACTACCGTTCGTCACGCGATCGAGTTGTTGGCTACCCTGACTGAGTCCCAAGTCAGGAAGGGTAAACTCACCCGCAAGGGTGATAAAAAGAAGTCGACCGATTCTGACAAGGTAAAGGAAAGAAGCAGGGTGAGTCTTTTAAAAGGTCAAGGAAGCACAAGGCTTCCCAGAACTTTGCTGTCACCAACCAGACTGCTCAGAACCCACCGACTCAACCTCCTGCAAAGAAAGCATATGCTGGTACTGCACCACATTGTACACGATGTAATGGTCACCATGTTGCCCAACAGGCCTATAAACAGTGTGCTACGTGTGGTAGACTTGGGCATTTGGCTAACATTTGTCGTTTTGGTCAAAATCAAGCTGCTCAGGTTCCAGCACAAGCTCAAGGGAATGTTGCGAGATTCCCACCTGGTTCGTGTTTTAATTGCGGAGAAATGGGTCATTTCCGCAACAATTGCCCGAGATTGATTAATGCGAATGCGAATCCGAATGGTAACGCGTTAGCAAATGTGAACCCCGCTCATGGACGAGCATTCAATCTGAACGCGAACGAAGCGAGGGCAGACAACGAGGTTGTTAACGGTACGTTTCTTGTTAACAATCAACTTGCGTCTGTTCTTTTCGATTCTAGTGCCGATAGGAGTTTTGTTTCGTTATCCTTTGAGCCTTTACTTACGATACCTAGAACTAAACTGAGGAAACCCTTATCTGTTGAAGTTGCTACTGGTAAACCTCTTGTTCTCGACTATGTTATTCATGGTTGTCAATTGAACCTCGATAACCATCTTTTTTCCCTTTGACCTCGTACCGATGCAACTTGGGAGTTTCGACATTATTGTGGGGATGGATTGGTTAACCAAACACCATGCTGAGGTGGTTTGTTTCGATAAGATCATTCGTATTCCTCTTTCGTCTGGTGATGTCCTAGAGGTTCGTGGCGAGAAACCATCTGGTGGATTGAAACTCATGTCGTGTACGAAAGCCCAGAGTTATTTACGAAAAGGATATGTTGCCTTCCTGGCACATGTCACCGAGGAGAAAGGCAAGAGCAAGAGTATCCAGGATATTCTGATTGTTCGGGATTATCCAGAGGTGTTTCCAGATGAACTGCCTGGTTTGCCTCCAGTTCGTCAAGTCGAGTTTCATATTGACCATGTACCCAATGCTAACCCGATTGCGAAAGCACCTTATCGTCTTGCACCATCTGAGATGCAAGAATTATCGAAACAGCTTCAAGAGTTATCTGATAAAGGATTCATCCGTCCAAGCTTTTCGCCCTGGGGTGCTCCTGTCCTCTTTGTGAAAAAGAAAGATGGATCTTTTCGAATGTGTATCGATTATCGTGAGCTTAATAAGCTTACCATCAAAAATCGATATCCCCTACCCCGAATCGATGATCTCTTTGATCAGCTGTAAGGTGCTACCTGTTTCTCCAAGATCGATCTGCGTTCCGGGTATCATCAGCTTCGTGTATTCGAAGAAGATATTCCCAAAACCGCTTTCCGAACAAGATATGGGCATTACGAGTTTACTGTCATGCCTTTTGGTTTGATGAATGCTCCAGCTATTTTCATGGACTTAATGAATAGGGTCTGTAAACCTTATTTAGACAAGTTCATCATTGTGTTCGTCGACGATATTCTCATTTATTCGAAGTGTTGAGCTGATCACGAACAACACCTTCGTTTGACATTGGAACTCCTGAAGAAGGAACAACTTTTTGCAAAATTCTCCAAGTGTGAATTCTGGCTTAAAGAAGTTCAGTTCTTGGGTCATATTGTCAACGAGCAAGGTATTCATGTGGATCCATCCAAGATTGTTGCACTCAAGGATTGGAATACACCAACGACACCTACAGAGATTCGATCTTTCCTTGGTCTCGCTGGGTATTATCGTCGTTTTATTTCGAACTTCTCTAAGATCGCGGTTCCACTCAGTGCTTTGACTCAAAAGAATAAGCCTTTCGAGTGGGGACCCAAGCAAGAAGAAGCGTTCCAAACGCTGAAACAGAAGCTATGTGATGCTCTGTTCTATCTTTGCCCGAGGGAAACGATGATTTCGTTGTCTACTGTGATGCCTCCAACTTAGGCCTTGGTTGTGTTCTTATGCAACGAGGTAAAGTTATAGCATATGCATCTAGACAATTGAAAGTTCACGAGAAGAACTACACCACTCATGATCTTGAGTTAGGTGCTGTAGTTTTTGCTCTAAAAATCTGGAGACACTACCTCTATGGTACGAAGGGTGTGGTTTTCACAGACCACAAAAGTCTCCAGCATATTCTTAATCAGAAGGAGTTGAACATGAGGCAACGACGTTGGGTTGAACTCTTGAACGACTGTGATTGCGAAATTCGCTACCATCCTGGTAAGGCGAATGTCGTAGCCGATACGCTTAGTCGAAAGGAGCGAGTCAAGCTTCATTCTGTTCAAACTATATCTGATCTTCAAACTCGTGTTCTTCAAACTCAGCAATCTTGTGTTTCACAAGATTTGATAGGTAAGGAATTACCACATCAGCTTGAGCTTAAATTCGAAGCGAAGGACGATGGTTTACTGTATTTCATGGATCGTTTGTGCATTCCCAAACAAGACGATCTTCGCACTTTAGTGATGGACGAATCTCATAAGTCTCGATATTCTATCCATCCTGGTGCTGATAAAATGTACAAGGATCTTCGTACTAAGTTCTGGTGGCCTGGTATGAAGAAAGATGTTGCATTGTATGTATCGATGTCACACCCCGAAAATATCAGAGCTGGCGTGACTGGACTGATATCTTCATTGCACAGCGGAAGCAAATATAAGCTAAGACTTCTAGAAATTGAACGCCACTAAGTACTCGTATCTCCAATGGTTCTCCTATTCCAACCGTGCCATAACTTTGAAATGCAACCTGAGAAAGAAACATGCGAAAAATCAACATAAAGTTGAGCGAGTTCATAGTTTGTTTGTAAAAGATTTGAAATAAATATTTTGAATAACCGATTTGTGAAATAATATTGAGAAAACGAATTTAGAAATCATTTTCTTGCCAAGTTATATGGAAACGTTGTATTTGTAACCATGTATTTGTAAAGTCTCGTATTTGTAATGTTCGTATACCCGTCAATGCCCACCCTGACTTTGACTTCATGCCCGCATAATCCTATGCCTTTTTGAATTTGTATAAAAACATGACATTTAATTTGTATAAATCAAGTATTTCTGTGAGTATGTGTAAACCTTTCATGTATGAATAAAAAGTCCCTGGTATGCAGCAATTAAGGAAAAACCTGATCACCATTGGGTTGCAAAACCAATGGTATGTGTGAAATGATGCAGGAAGACTCAAACCTAGCAAATTTGTCTCCGGTATGAAGACATAGTCACCACTATGGGCCGCCCCGGCCTCATGGGTGTGGGCTCGATACACCCAAATAGATCTATCACTCATGTCCCGTGGTCCAACAATGAGGATTAATGGCCTTAAGCGTTGTACCCACCACCCACATGATCGCGTAGTAAAAACCCTCCTTAAGCTAACCATACCATAATAAATGTCTGTAAATGTCTGTATAAGTCTGTAAATGTCTGTAAATGTCTGTAAATGTATTTTACCCCAGCCTCTAAGGCTGAACCTCCCCAGCCTCTAAGGCTAATTTCCCCTAGTCATAAAAATCAATCACTTTTCGATAATACGCATTTGTTTTGTAAAAACCGGTATGTTTAGTATAAACCTTTCGTAAATCATTTGAGTTCCTCGAAATCCATTCGTAATATGATTTAGAAATATGAGTTTTCATTTATTCGAAAACTTTGTATGTTTCTGAAAACGTGCATGTCTTTCCACCCCGAAAGCATTTATGAAAATGTAAAACCGTGAAAAGTGGGGTTATGAACTCACCTGAATATCCATGTGCAAAGCTAGCTATATACGACTTTGTGATGTCGTGATGTCGTTTCCAAGACTTGACTTGCTAGCGTGCATTCTACAATATTCCTAACACAAAATATCTTATAAGTTTCTAAATAAAAGCGGTAACTAGTCTACGTGTCGCCGAGCTCTACCGAATCGTTAATCGAACGATTCAACGGTAAGTAGTTAACTTATCGGAAATGATTAAGTCATATTTGATAAGTATCGTTATATTGTCGATAATAACCAATAAGTATTGACAAGACTTGATTTTCGAGAGATTTGAAAGTAAATAATTATTTATATCAAAATATATAAATATATCGTTAAGATCGCTTGTCGTCCCGAGAAGTCGTACGTGTATAAAAGAATATTTATACGAAAACAATGTATGACAACTTGTATTATATAATGCGTCTTGTATATTTTTGCTATCATATAGGTACATGTTTCGGCGTTTGAAATAAATATAAAAAGTTATATTTATTTTGTAAAAGATTTATCGAGTCGTTGCATGTTTCAAATAAATATATACCATATTTATTCTTGTAAATGAGTACGAGTTGCTTGAGGTTTGAAAACAAATATATAACTATATTTATTTTTCTAAAAAAAAATCCGTGTTTGTATGATATCCGAAATAAATATATAACATTATATTTATTTATAAAAGGATTTGTTTGAAATAAATATATAAACTATATTTATTTAGAAAAGAATCCGAATTGTTCGTTGTTTGGAAATAAATATAACTAAATATATTTATTTTATAAAACCATCAAGTTTTGTTATTTCGTAAAGCGGTTTGCCGAAAGGTTAAACACATGCTTTGTAAGTTATGTAATGTCGTCGAAAGTAAGTATACATATTTGTATTGGTTTGCATAGAAGGTTGTTTGGATCCGATAGTTTCGTTTTATAGTAAAACGCGTCTTAGTTTTACTTATTTTCTCGAAAAACGGGCAGAGTTTCCTCTATTTTTGGACGCCCCGACAACACAAGTTGTCGTTACTTTTATAAAAATTAAATCAATAATCAATATATAAAAATAAATATATAAGGTTTCGTTGAATACGTAAAGATATAAACTTCATTTTTAATCGATCGGTTCGAGCTCGTTTCACAAAAATAACGAAAACTATATAAGTAACGAACTAAATCGTGCCGAAAAATCTTTACCCATCTTCGTGTCGTTTTCGTTGACTGCGTTGACCAGCAGTTGACTGAGTTTGACCAGCTTTGACCACGTTTGACCAGCTTTGATCACGGTTGACCCATGTTGACCAGGGTTGACCGGACCCGAAACTGAACCGAGGCACTAAAAATGACCCAAAACTGCCTCTTGACCCGTGTTTGACCTGTTGACCGTGTTGACCCGAGCCCGAGAACGTCCCGAACTTAAATTTTCACCCGAGACAAAAGTGTTTCGTATGGACTCTACGGGTCACTACGAGCCCAAAAATATAATTTTCGTCGAAAACGGACGGCTGGAACCTCGCCAAAACCATGTCAGAAGTCGGAATTTCGCCGGAGAATAAAATTTCTTAAAACTTTGCAGAACTTCTCCAAGTGTCCCGATCTATGCATGCACGGAAGAAAAATTTCAAAACGGACTCGCCGGAATTTGACCGGAATGTCGCCGGAGTTGCCACAAAGCTCAAACCGCTAAGAGTTAGCTAAAACTAACATCACCACGCGATCCGGAACGTCGGATATAGTCGAAAAAGTGTACTCTTGGCCGGAAAACGGCCGCCGGAAACTCCGCCGGAAAAGCCGCCGGTCGCCGGAAGTCGGCCGGAATTCTCGCCAGACTTGTTTCTAGAGAGAGAGAGTAGAGAGAGTTTGGGAGGTTAGAGAGAGAGTGAATGAGTGGAAATGAGGGATTTTAGGAATAAATTTATATTTATATGTAGAGTTTTGTGGGCTTGGGCCCAAGGCCCACAAGCTTGTTTCTAGCATTTTGAACCACCCGATCTCGTTTCTAAAGCCCGTTTTGCACCCGAACGTCGTGTAATGTCGTACAATGTCATTTTAGGATCAAGGATATGTAAAATAGCGTCGGAAGTTGACGGTTGACGCGTTCGTTCGTCGGTTGCGTTAAAATCGCGAAATTTGCTCAAGAGGTCGATTCTAATCCGTTTTTCGATCCGATTTCGACTGTAGCTACTAAAATTTCATTACGGAGCTAAATATAGCATAAAATGTAAGTTCTGAAGGTGACAAGCGCCTTCTTCGCTTCCGTTTCGTTGCCGATGCGCTTCCAGCTATCGCGTTTTTAGTCCACGTTTGCATTTGTGTCGTACGGAAGCCAAATAAATTCACAAAATTAATTTCATAAGCATAGAATTTTCGTGTAACATTCGTACTTGTCAGCGTTGTCAGTATTTTGTATGGAATCAGTTCGTTGTCGCTTAATATCCACCGGATCTTCCCGTAAACCACCATACGCGCACTGTACAGTCGAATAAACGTTCCTGGGCACTCCAAAGGCCTAATTAAGTTAATTCGCGCTATAAAAACTATTTATTATCGCGTTAATCACATGTTAATTACGTAATTAAGAGCCGTAAATCACGGGTTGTCACATTCTCCCCCTGTTACAGAAATTTCGTCCTCGAAATTTAGACTATGTTATCTCCTCAGAATTGTGTTGTTCGTAGGTAAGTCCGAATAATAACAAAGTGAATGACCGCGTAATCGAAACAAGACTTATTCGAATCATGTGAGTTTAATGACATTCCTCAACAATAAGAACCCAACGGTAAAAGCAATGTGTCTCAGTAATTGATGTCAAAGGAAACGAGACGTAATGATACAGTCACCAGTGCGACTAAGTTAACAAGGATCCACAAATGACAGGAACTTCGACCAATCGAATTCCATATGAACGTTTATAACATGTGAATGAGTTCTAGAAGCAATAACATCAACTGGATGAACTTAGAATCAACAATCTCAAATATAATAGTTTGCATGAAACGCTCGATCGTGATCAGCACAAGCTGCAAGTTATACCGACGCCACAGGGTGTCTTAGTGAATGAAGCAATTCGAATATAGCGGTGATCGAACAAGTATCACCTGTTGTTTTACATGAAATGCCCAATCATATAATTAGCCCAAGCTACAAGTTTGTACTGACACCACAAGGTGTCATAGTGATTTAAATAATTCAATAATAGCGGTGATCAAACAAATTCACCGTGTTTGAAGTCAATTGAAAGCGTAATGAAGTAAATATGAATGTTTGTTCCAACAAACATCAAAGATTTTCAATTGAAAACGAAACATCAATGAGGTAATGTTTTCGATCGAAGAGGAAGAAGCAATGAATATCGCAAAACTTTCGATCGACGTTGAAAGAACCGTTAAGAGGTACACCGAAATATGACATAAATTAGTGTACCATTATGTTAACACACGATTGTGTTAAGACTGTTGTAATGTGATAAATCAAAGCGGATTTAATCTAAATCAATAAATAAATAATTAAATCTGGTCATAAGATATGTAAACGAGTTTAGCGCAAGGCTCAAATAAGTGAAAATACCACCACAAGGTGTCGAAATCAACAAACAATTTAACGGAGTCGACTGCCAAACAAGTTTACTTCGACTCGGAGCAATCGGAACACTTGTTAAAACGAATTTTGAATATGATGCTCCCAATACATCATATGATGCTCTGAAGTGAATATGTGTAATGGACAAGTTCAAACAGTTGAACTTGGTTTTAGCGCAACCCGACAATAAATACGTGTATTGACAAGAAAACTTTCGGCATGGTCACAACGAAAAACCATGTATGTAACTTGTAAAGAAATGATCGTGATACAATGACCCTTAAGAGGAGTAGAGATGTGAAAATCTACTCATTAGATGCAAAAATCAGAATTTCTATAAAAGAAATTTAAGGACTTTACCTGGGGTTTCGCGTGATGACCGGTTGTTAGGTGACATTACCATGGAATGTCGAACATAGCGTACTTGTCGTTATGAGTTAGGGGGAATGAGGAGACACTCGTCTTCTCCTTGGCGTGTTTCGTGTCGTTTGCAGGACCGCGTGACAAGTTGCCGTTTCCTAGTCGTTAGTTCTCCTGCTGACAGGAATCTAGCGTCGTCGTTAAATTGCCCCATCATGTCTTTTCAAAGGCCTCGCCTTGATAATCGTAGGTGTTGTACTTCAAGCTCCGTTGATGTATGGATTGAGCTTCGCGTATACCTGTGCGCTAGCGTTTCGTTCCGCGTAGTATGTGATGTACTCCGACATCCGTTGACATAAAATTTGAGTTCCATGTATTCTCGTGCACTAGCGTTTTGTTATGCGTAGGCTGCCTGCTCGGGAAGTTAAAATATCATCGATAATATGGATAATAGTGTGTGCCCGAGTTAATATTCGCGGTTCCTACGTGTCGACCTTTAATAAACTTCAACATAGGTTTCCGAAGGTCTTAAATGCATATCTCCTAAACCCTCAGAGTTTTGTGTACTGTATGTAATCGTTTCGTGTACCGTGTGTAAAACACAACTTAACGTATGTTTGAAAACAAAATTTTGACTGTTCGTTTTTCGGCAACGGTTGGAGACCACATTCGAGTACTGGGTGTTCTGTATGTATTCAACGCCTTAATAGTCTAAGTCCCAGAGAAAGGTGAGGTTAGAGCCTAGGTATCACAACAGAAACCTAATTCGCTGTAACCTATAGCTCTGATACCAAGTTGTCACACCCCGAAAATATCAGAGCTGGCGTGACTGGACTGGTATCTTCATTGCACAGCGGAAGCAAATATAAGCTAAGACTTCTAGAAATTGAACGCCACTAAGTACTCATATCTCCAATGGTTCTCCTATTCCAACCGTGCCATAACTTTGAAATGCAACCTGAGAAAGAAACATGCGAAAAATCAACATAAAGTTGAGCGAGTTCATAGTTTGTTTGTAAAAGATTTGAAATAAATATTTTGAATAACCGGTTTGTGAAATAATATTGAGAAAACGAATTTAGAAATCATTTTCTTGCCAAGTTATATGGAAACGTTGTATTTGTAACCATGTATTTGTAAAGTCTCGTATTTGTAATGTTCGTATACCCGTCAATGCCCAACCTGACTTTGACTTCATGCCCGCATAATCCTATGCCTTTTTGAATTTGTATAAAAACATCACATTTAATTTGTATAAATCAAGTATTTCTGTGAGTATGTGTAAACCTTTCATGTATGAATAAAAAGTCCCTGGTATGCAGCAATTAAGGAAAAACCTGATCACCATTGGGTTGCAAAACCAATGTTATGTGTGAAATGATGCAGGAAGACTCAAACCTAGCAAATTTGTCTCCGGTATGAAGACATAGTCAACACTATGGGCCGCCCCGGCCTCATGGGTGTGGGCTCGCTACACCCAAATAGATCTATCACTCATGTCCCGTGGTCCTACAATGAGGATTAATGGCCTTAAGCGTTGTACCCACCACCCACATGATCGCGTAGTAAAAAGCCTCCTTAAGCTAACCATACCATAATAAATGTCTGTAAATGTCTGTATAAGTCTGTAAATGTCTGTAAATGTCTGTAAATGTATTTTACCCCAGCCTCTAAGGCTGAACCTCCCCAGCCTCTAAGGCTAATTTCCCCTAGTCATAAAAATCAATCACTTTTCGATAATACGCATTTGTTTTGTAAAAACCGGTATGTTTAGTATAAACCTTTCGTAAATCATTTGATTTCCTCGAAATCCATTCGTAATATGATTTAGAAATATGAGTTTTCATTTATTCGAAAACTTTGTATGTTTCTGAAAACGTGCATGTCTTTCCACCCCGAAAGCATTTATGAAGATGTAAAACCGTGAAAAGTGGGGTTATGAACTCACCTGAATATCCATGTGCAAAGCTAGCTATATACGACTTTGTGATGTCGTGATGTCGTTTCCAAGACTTGACTTGCTAGCGTGCATTCTACAATATTCCTAACACGGAATATCTTATAAGTTTCTAAATAAAAGCGGTAACTAGTCTACGTGTCGCCGAGCTCTACCGAATCGTTAATCGAACGATTCAACGGTAAGTAGTTAACTTATCGGAAATGATTAAGTCATATTTGATAAGTATCATTATATTGTCGATAATAACCAATAAGTCTTGACAAGACTTGATTTTCGAGAGATTTAAAAGTAAATAATTATTTATATCAAAATATATAAATATATCGTTAAGATCGCTTGTCGTCCCGAGAAGTCGTACGTGTATAAAAGAATATTTATACGAAAACAATGTATGACAACTTGTATTATATAACGCGTCTTGTATATTTTTGCTATCATATAGGTACATGTTGTTTCGGCGTTTGAAATAAATATAAAAAGTTATATTTATTTTGTAAAAGATTTATCAAGTCGTTGCATGTTTCAAATAAATATATACCATATTTATTCTTGTAAATGAGTACGAGTTGCTTGAGGTTTGAAAACAAATATATAACTATATTTATTTTTCTAAAAAAATCCGTGTTTGTATGATATCCGAAATAAATATATAACATTATATTTATTTATAAAAGGATTTGTTTGAAATAAATATATAAACTATATTTATTTAGAAAAGAATCCGAATTGTTCGTTGTTTGGAAATAAATATAACTAAATATATTTATTTTATAAAACCATCAAGTTTTGTTATTTCGTAAAGCGGTTTGCCGAAAGGTTAAACACATGCTTTGTAAGTTATGTAATGTCGTCGAAAGTAAGTATACATATTTGTATTGGTTTGCATAGAAGGTTGTTTGGATCCGATAGTTTCGTTTTATAGTAAAACGCATCTTAGTTTTACGTATTTTCTCGAAAAACAGGCAGAGTTTTCTCTATGTTTGGACGCCCCGACAACACAAGTTGTCGTTCCTTTTATAAAGATTAAATCAATAATCAATATATAAAAATAAATATATAAGGTTTCGTTGAATACGTAAAGATATAAACTTCATTTTTAATCGATCGGTTCGAGCTCGATTCACTAAAATAACGAAAACTATATAAGTAACGAACTAAATCGTGCCTAAAAATCTTTACCCATCTTCGTGTCGTTTTCGTTGACTGCGTTGACCAGCAGTTGACTGAGTTTGACCAGCTTTGACCACGTTTGACCAGCTTTGATCACGGTTGACCCATGTTGACCAGGGTTGACCGGACCCGAAACTGAACCGAGGCACTAAAAATGACCCAAAACTGCCTCTTGACCCGTGTTCGACCTGTTGACCGTGTTGACCCGATCCCGAGAGCGTCCCGAACTTAAATTTTCACCCGAGACAAAAGTGTTTCGTATGGACTCTACGGGTCACTAGGAGCCCAAAAATATAATTTTCGTCGAAGATGGACTGCTGGAACCTCGCCAAAACCATGTCAGAAGTCGGAATTTCGCCGGAGAATAAAATTTCTTAAAACTTTGCAGAACTTCTCCTAGTGTCCCGATCAATGCATGCACGGAAGAAAATTTTCAAAACGGACTCGCCGGAATTTGACCGGAATGTCGCCGGAGTTGCCACAGAGCTCAAACCGCTAAGAATTAGCTAAAACTAACATCACCACGCGATCCGGAACGTCGGATATAGTCGAAAAAGTGTACTCTTGGCCGGAAAACGGCCGCCGGAAACTCCGCCGGAAAAGCCGCCGGTCGCCGGAAGTCGGCCGGAATTCTCGCCGGACTTGTTTCTAGAGAGAGAGAGTAGAGAGAGTTTGGGAGGTTAGAGAGAGAGTGAATCAGTGGAAATGAGGGATTTTAGGAATAAATTTCTATTTATATGTAGAGTTTTGTGGGCTTGGGCCCAAGGCCCACAAGCTTATTTCTAGCATTTTGAACCACCCGATCTTGTTTCTAAAGCCCGTTTTGCACCCGAACGTCGTGTAATGTCGTACAATGTCATTTTAGGATCAAGGATATGTAAAATAGCGTCGGAAGTTGACGGTTGACGCGTTCGTTCGTCGGTTGCGTTAAAATCACGAAATTTGCTCAAGAGGTCGATTCTAATCCGTTTTTCGATCCGATTTCGATTGTAGCTACTAAAATTTCATTACGGAGCTAAATATAGCATAAACTGTATGTTCTGAAGGTGACAAGCGCCTCCGTCGCTTCCGTTTCGTTGCCGATGCGTTTCCTGCTATCGCGTTTTTAGTCCATGTTTGCATTTGTGTCGTACGGAAGCCAAATAAATTCACAAAATTAATTTCATAAGCATAGAATTTTCGTGTAACATTCGTACTTTTCAGCGTTGTCAGTATTTTGTACGAAATCAGTTCGTTGTCTCTTAATATCCACCGGATCTTCCCATAAACCACGATACGCGCACTGTACAGTTGAATAAACGTTCCTGGGCACTCCAAAGGCCTAATTAAGTTAATTCGCGCTGTAAAAACTATTTATTATCGCGTTAATCATATGTTAATTACGTAATTAAGAGCCGTAAATCACGGGTTGTCACAATCGAAATGCCTAACTTGTCTCAAAGTCAAGGCTGAACATCAACGACCATCTGGTTTGCTTGTGCAACCAGAGATACCGGTTTGGAAGTGGGAGAACATTGCTATGGATCTCATCACAAAATTACCGCGTACATCTAAGGGTCATGATGCTATATGGGTTGTTGTCGATCGATTAACGAAGTCAGCTCATTTTATTGCGATTCGCGAGGATCTATCTGCTGATAAACTTGCAAAGATTTATGTTGATGAGATTGTATCCCGACATGGTGTCCCTTTGGACATCATATCTGATCGTGATGCTCGATTTTCATGTCATTTCTGGAAGACCATGCAATCTGCTATGGGAACCCAACTAAATCTAAGCACTGCTTATCATCCCCAAACAGATGGACAATCTGAGAGAACGATTCAAACTTTGGAGGATATGCTTAGAGCATGCGTGATAGACTTTGGTGGTAATTGGGATTCTCATCTGCCATTGATCGAGTTCTCTTACAACAATAGTTATCATGCTAGCATTAAAATGGCACCATTCGAAGCTCTCTACGGTCGAAAATGTCGTTCACCTGTTTGTTGGAACGAGACCGGTGAAGCTCAGCTTACTGGGCCGGAGCTTGTTCTGGAAACAACAGACAAAATCAAGAAAATTCGCGATAATCTTGTGACAGCTAGATGCCGTCAAAAGAGTTATGCGGATTTAGGACGCAAGCCCTTAGAATTTCAAGTCGGAGACCATGTCCTACTCAAGGTGTCGCCTTGGAAGGGAGTGGTGAGATTTGGAAAGAAAGGAAAACTTGCACCATGATATGTTGGACCATTTAAGATTGTTGAAAGGGTTGGAAAGGTTGCCTGTCGACTAGAGCTACCTCCAGAGCTTGGAAATATTCTTCCGACTTTTCACGTGTCCAATTTTCGAAAGTGTTTAGCTGACGCTGATCTTCACATTCCTCTCGACGAGATTCAAATCGATGAAACGATGCATTTTGTCGAGAAACCTGTGGAGATAGTGGACCGTACTTACAAACAGTTGAAGAACAAACGAATTCATTTGGTCAAGGTTCGCTGGGAATCCAAACGTGGCCCAGAATTTACTTGGGAACGTAAGGACCAAATGAAGGCGAAATATCCGCATTTGTTCTCACAAGTTTCCTCTAGTTAAAATTTCGGGACGAAATTTCCTAAAGTAGGGGAGACTGTGACAACTGTGCTCTGTAATCAATGAACAATGCAAAACAATGTTAATTATTAATAAAACAATGTGTTTTGGTGTTACTATATGTATATTTGTGTTTGATGATTTTACGATTCGATTCGATTCCAATTTCAAGCTTTAAATCGCTTTCTGGAAAGTTATACGCAAACTGGTGCGTAAACGCAGTCAGTTTAACACGACAAACACTCCAAAATAGTGACATAGGCTTAACATACCTAAAATAACCTTCACATAACTTAGAAATAAGTTTTGAATGGTTTGGTGTGTTGAAAACAAGTCTATTCGATCGCAGGGACTATTTGCGTCAAACTACGAAACTATACCGATTTGTAGGGTATCGAAGAGTCCGGAACTTGATCATAAGCTAAACATACCATAAATAACCTAAACAAAGCTTAGAAATAAGCTTTGAGTGGTTCGGTGTGCAAAAATATGCTTATTTGATCTTTCAGGGGCTAAAAGTGTCAAAAACGACGTAAGTTTGCATTTCCGCGCATATCTTACGTTCTGACCACATCTGGACACCCAAAATTTTTTTAGACACTAAAATATTTATATTTTAGTGATCGGCATGCAAAAATACCATTCGTCGCTTAATTTGGTTCGTTTTCGCGTCCGTTTGAGTTTCGTCGTAATTTAACAAACAACGTGACCGTACGACCAAACGAGCCGACATTTGAGAGTGTTCTAAGCATATTTTGACCCCTCTAAACTTTATTGACCTGGTAGAGCCTTGAAAACGGCTTAACAGGGGTCGAAAGGGGCTGTAATGGACTCAAAACACCTGCAGGGACCTGAACTGTAATTTTGCAAACTTGTGCTGAAGTGGGGAGCCCAGGCGGGCCGCGTAACCCCCTCCCCATATCTTACGCGGGCCGTGTAAGTGTGCCCAGCGACAGAAAGTTGTTTTCAGCATTTTGTTCAATGTTCAGGGGCTGTAAATGCAAATTCTTTGTGTGATGGGCAAGTTTAAGTGTTCTCCAAGGTCTCTAATCAGTTCCTAACAATTGTATGGCCATGATTTAATCCTTGGAGGCCACACAAACATGTGTAATGATCTTGTTGAGTTGCGACAACTATAAATAGCAAGATCCATTCATTGTTTCATTTGCTCATTTCCTCATTCTCTTCTCTACAATCTGAATTGAGAGCTCTCCCAAGTGTTTGGAGCTTTCTAATCTGATTATTCTTGTAGAAAAGACAGCGAGGACCTATTGTAAGTATTCTTTCATGCTTATTCTGTATGTTTAAGCAGAAACTCAAACAGTTTGGCCAACAGTTTGACTTTCGGTTTTGACCATCAATTGGTCAAGTCAAAGTTCAATTGAACTTTGCAACGTGATTGTAATCACGATGGTTATAATCCTTAGCGATTATACCCACTGATTACCACATTAACTAGGCATAGTGACGAGTCAAAGTTTCGGTCAAAATGCGTTTTAGCACGCATTTTGCAACGGAACTATTTTCGGGTATCAAAACCCATTGTTTTGATACCAAATCAGTTTTATAAGATAGTTAAACATGTTTTGACATGTTTAACTCGTCACTATTAGTTTAGTGCTTGTTTAAGGTCGTAAGTTAAGCGGTCTAAACAACCGCTTAGACTTTCGAACCCGGCCCGTTTGGTCGATCTTTAGGATCCGGCCAAGCTTGATTAGTGATCATAGTTGCATAGGGAATAACCGCTGAGGTTATACCTTATCATCACATAGGAGTGGTTAGTCATTTGCTAGTTAGCTTGTATGCCCATAGAAAATGACCAAAACGCCCTTTTGAAGCATAAATCTATAATGTGCATATGTGAACATGTTTTTGACATATAATATGATTTAGTAACATGTTTAGGTATTATTGGGCATGTAAGACTTGACATAGCACATAGTAAACCATCCGAACATAGTCTTGCGCGAACGACACGTTAAGGTAGCATAAGCTACCTTAACGGGTCGTAACGAGTCGAAAGCACTTAGGCTAGGTTCCGATTTAGGATGTAGGCTTTGTTAAACCATATCACATGAGTTCCACACTCATTTGGTTTACAAGACCACATTCTATCCGATCCTCCAATTTAGTTGTCGATTATTTACTAGTGATCCGATTACTAGGTACTACTTGAATTTCCTTGGTTTGTCTGAGCTTCGCTAAGTTCTTTAGATCAAGGATACCCTTCATTCATTGTGAGTACATAATTCCCCTATTTTACTATTTTCAATTGTTTTGGGGTGATTCATATGTGCTAAATGTTTTCAAGGTTTTAACAATGGTTTTCAAAACGATTTTCGATATTTAAACGATGGTTTCAAAAGCGATAAAGATGGTTTATATTAAACTAATAACGATTTCAATAATGTGAACGAACTCGATGGTTGTAATTACATAACAAATGACATTCATTAGCATTGATCAAGCCGACCAGTATTAGGTTATTGTACCATAGGATCTGACAAATCCCGTTATCAGACTACACCCATGGTTATGTGTGGGGGGTTTTGTAGATAACGACCGAATCTGATGATTGTTAACTTACACTTTGGTGGTTTGTTAATACGATAAACGAGGTGGTCGAGTCACGAAGGTTTGAATGTTATTAGCGAGGCGACCAAAAGTAGTTTCACAATTAAAACGAATACGATTTTGGGACGAATTAAGCGATTTGGAACGACTTAAACGAGATAAAACGATTTGAACGAACGATTGGTTTGGGTTGTGATTAGGTAATGGGATGGGTGTAACATGATAAAAGCATGGTAGATACGCCGCTGGTACATTTTATATATAAGTGCTTTTATCATATTACATTTCATGTCATTATTTAGTTCACTAGGGAAACGATTTGAAACAATGTCACACAACGAGGTTTTCGAAATGATATAAACCATACGAGTTTTATTAACGAGTTTTTAACGAGATGTTTAACGAATTGGCTTACTTAAGCAAATGTTTCGATGTTAAGAATCATGGCTACGAGATTTTATAAACTTTAACCATCTTGATTTGAGTTGGTTAATCATGTTGCAATATTATATACTTTTCAAAACAAGGTTTTCGAGGTATTGCAATATATATAAATGAGCCATGACTCCGATACTCTTACAAAACCTATGTACTCGCCAACATTTCTTTGCTGACTATGTTTTTACATATGTTTCAGGTGATAATGCTTGATGTTGATTGCTAGGAAGCAAGTTCACTTAGGATCCGGACATGGCTTTAGTGACTTAAAAACGATAATAGACGATGTTTAATTTGTTTGTTTGGTTTTAAGACAATGTACATTACTTAATGAATCAATAAAACAAAACTTTTAACTACCATGGTTGTTGAAACGATGATTCTGTTACAAACACTCCCCGACGTTTCCGCCACGGTTTTATTGTTTTAACGTGGTCGGGGTGTGACCGAAGAGTTGGTATCAGAGCCAATGGTTATAGGGAATTAGGTTATTAGCATTGCTTTGACCTAGACTATAACTTTCTAGGACCCTAACGCGAGTTATCTTGCGTTTAGATTTTAAAACAATACCGTCACCTATCCTTAGGTGATAACCACAACGAGAACATAATAACAAATCCGCTTCGAAAATTAATCATCTATCCTTGGATGATTGATTGTAAGGTTTTGAACCCACTCAGTTTTCAAAATCTTGTCAAAGTTTGGGTCTAAATAATGTGAACACGTGCAAACTGGAAGAGTGAATGCCTGTACCCTGAGTTTTCTGTCTAAGGCTAGAGTGTTCGTACAAATCCGCAGTATCGGACCAGTTACTCTTACCTGGGAACTCTTGGGGTGAGTGTTCACTTATAGGCGATCATGTCTTCAGGGATACATTATTATGACCTATTTACTTTGATTAGTCACTGCGTGTCATTTGTTTGTTCGAGGTAATGAACAAATGATCGCACTCCTTGTGTTTTGTCGATGTTTTTGAATACCTCCTTTGTTTATCCAATTGTCGACCTCACTCGTTTCTCATGTTTCCTTGTTAGACAATGCCTCCTCGACGCGATGCTCAAACTTTTACTGCTGAAGAAATCGCAGCTCTTGTCTCTCAGCAAATGGCTGCTGTACTTCCAGGCGTTGTGACCCAAATCCATGAGCTATACAACAACAATAATAATAACAACAATAATGCTCAGTGTAATTTTAAGAATTTCAATTCTGCGAAGCCGCTTAAGTTTTCTGGGTCACAAGGAGCAATTGCGCTCCTGCAGTGGTTTGAGAGTATCGAGAGTACATTCAGACATGTGCAGTGTCCGAATGCGCGTAAAGTTGAGTTTGCTTCAAGCGTGTTTGACAAGCGAGCTCTTACATGGTGGAACGGGGTGATGCGTGATAGGGGTGCCGAAGTGGCATTAGCGCAAACTTGGGATGAGCTTCGAGCTCTCATGATGAGAGAGTTCTGTCCCCGTCACGAGATTCGAGCTTTGGAACGAGAATTCGATGATTTGAAACAAGACGGGGGAGAACACCGTGCCTATAAGGATCGATTCGAGGAGCTTAGTTTGTTGTGTCCCACTATGGTTACCCCACTGGAGAAAGCAATCGAGAGATATATCGATGGTTTACCCGATTCCATTCAGGATATAGTGACCGGTGTTAATCCTACTACCATTCGTCACGCGATCGAGTTGTCGGCTACCCTGACTGAGTCCCAAGTCACGAAGGGTAAACTCATCCGCAAGGGTGATAAAAAGAAGTCGACCGATTCTGACAAGGAAAAGGGTAAAGGAAAGAAGCAGGGTGAGTCTTCTAAAAGGTCAAGGAAGCACAAGGCTTCCCAGAACTTTGCTGTCACCAACCAGACTGCTCAGAACCAACCGACTCAACCTCCTGCAAAGAAAGCATATGCTGGTACTGCACCACATTGTACACGATGTAATGGTCACCATGTTGCCCAACAGGCCTGTAAATAGTGTGCTACGTGTGGTAGACTTGTGCATTTGGCTAACATTTGTCGTTTTGGTCAAAATCAAGCTGCTCAGGTTCCAGCACAAGCTCAAGGGAATGCTGCGAGATTCCCACCTGGTTCGTGTTTTAATTGCGGAGAAATGGGTCATTTTCGCAACAATTGCCCGAGATTGATTAATGCGAATGCGAATCCGAATGGTAACGCGTTAGCAAATGTGAACCCCGCTCATGGACGAGCATTCAATCTGAACGCGAACGAAGCGAGGGCAGACAACGAGGTTGTTAACGGTACGTTTCTTGTTAATAATCAACTTGCGTCTGTTCTTTTTTATTCTGGTGCTGATAGGAGTTTTGTTTCGTTATCCTTTGAGCCTTTACTTACGATACCTAGAACTAAATTGAGGAAACCCTTATCTGTTGAAGTTGCTACTGGTAAACCTCTTGTTCTCAACTCTGTTATTCATGGTTGTCAATTGAACCTCGATAACCATCTTTTTTCCCATTGACCTCGTACCGATGCAACTTGGGAGTTTCGACATTATTGTGGGGATGGATTGGTTAACCAAACACCATGCTGAGGTGGTTTGTTTCGATAAGATCATTCGTATTACTCTTTCGTCTGGTGATGTCCTAGAGGTTCGTGGTGAGAAACCATCTGGTGGATTGAAACTCATGTCGTGTACGAAAGCCCAGAGTTATTTACGAAAAGGATATGTTGCCTTCCTGGCACATGTCACCGAGGAGAAAGGCAAGAGCAAGAGTATCCAGGATATTCCGATTGTTCGGGATTATCCAGAGGTGTTTCCAGATGAACTGCCTGGTTTGCCTCCAGTTCGTCAAGTCGAGTTTCATATTGACCTTGTACCCAATGCTAACCCGATTGCGAAAGCACCTTATCGTCTTGCACCGTCTGAGATGTAAGAATTATCGAAACAGCTTCAAGAGTTATCTGATAAAGGATTCATCCGTCCAAGCTTTTCGCCCTGGGGTGCTGCTGTCCTCTTTGTTAAAAAGAAAGATGGATCTTTTCGAATGTGTATCGATTATCGTGAGCTTAATAAGCTTACCATAAAAAATCGATATCCCCTACCCCGAATCGATGATCTCTTTGATCAGCTGCAAGGTGCTACCTGTTTCTCCAAGATCGATCTGCGTTCCGGGTATCATCAGCTTCGTGTATTCGAAGAAGCTATTCCCAAAACCGCTTTCCGAACAAGATATTGGCATTACGAGTTTACTATCATGCCTTTTGGTTTGACGAATGCTCCAGCTATTTTCATGGACTTAATGAATAGGGTCTGTAAACCTTATTTAGACAAGTTCATCATTGTGTTCATTGACGATATTCTCATTTATTCGAAGTCTCGAGCCGATCACGAACAACACCTTTGTTTGACATTGGAACTCCTGAAGAAGGAACAACTTTTTGCTAAATTCTCCAAGTGTGAATTATGGCTTAAAGAAGTTCAGTTCTTGGGTCATATTGTCAACGAGTAGGGTATTCATGTGGATCCATCCAAGATTGTTGCAATCAAGGATTGGAATACACCAACGACACCTACAGAGATTCGATATTTCCTTGGTCTCGCTGGGTATTATCGTCGTTTTATTTCGAACTTCTCTAAGATCGCGGTTCCACTCACTGCTTTGACTCAAAAGAATAAGCCTTTCGAGTGAGGACCCAAGTAAGAAGAAGCGTTCCAAACGCTGAAACAGAAGCTATGTGATGCTCCCGTTCTATCTTTGCCCGAGGGAAACGATGATTTCGTTGTCTACTGTGATGCGTCCAACTTAGGCCTTGGTTGTGTTCTCATGCAACGAGGTAAAGTTATAGCATATGCATCTAGACAATTGAAAGTTCAAGAGAAGAACTACACCACTCACGATCTTGAGTTAGGTGCTGTAGTTTTTGCTCTAAAAATCTGGAGACACTACCTCTATGGTACGAAGTGTGTGGTTTTCACAGACCACAAAAGTCTCCAGCATATTCTTAATCAGAAGGAGTTGAACATGAGGCAACGACGTTGGGTTGAACTCTTGAACGACTGTGATTGCGAAATTCGCTACCATCCTGGTAAGGCGAATGTCGTAGCCGATGCGCTTAGTCGAAAGGAGCGAGTCAAGCTTCATTCTGTTCAAACTCTATCTGATCTTCAAACTCATGTTCTTCAAACTCAGCAATCTTGTGTTTCACAAGATTTGATAGGTAAGGAATTACCACATCAGCTTGAGCTTAAACTCGAAGCGAAGGATGATGGTTTACTCTATTTCATGGATCGTTTGTGGATTCCCAAACAAGACAATCTTCGCACTTTAGTGATGGACGAATCTCATAAGTCTCGATATTCTATCCATCCTGGTGCTGATAAAATGTACAAGGATCTTCGTACTAAGTTCTGGTGGCCTGGTATAAAGAAAGATGTTGCATTGTATGTATCGAAATGCCTAACTTGTCTCAAAGTTAAGGATGAACATCAACGACCATCTGGTTTGCTTGTGTAACCAGAGATACCGGTTTGGAAGTGGGAGAACATTGCTATGGATCTCATCACAAAATTACCGCGTACATCTAAGGGTCATGATGCTATATAGGTTGTTGTCGATCGATTAACGAAGTCAGCTCATTTTATTGCGATTCGCGAGGATCTATCTGCTGATAAACTTGCAAAGATTTATGTTGATGAGATTGTATCCCGACATGGTGTCCCTTTGGACATCATATCTGATCGTGATGCTCGATTTTCATCTCATTTCTGGAAGACCATGCAATCTGCTATGGGAACCCAACTAAATCTAAGCACTGCTTATCATCCCCAAACAGATGGACAATCTGAGAGAACGATTCAAACTTTGGAGGATATGCTTATAGCATGCGTGATAGACTTTGGTGGTAATTGGGATTCTCATCTGCCATTGATCGAGTTCTCTTACAACAATAGTTATCATGCTAGCATTAAAATGGCACCATTCGAAGCTCTCTACGGTCGAAAATATCGTTCACCTGTTTGTTGGAACGAGACCGGTGAAGCTCAGCTTACTGGGCCGGAGCTTGTTCTGGAAACAACATACAAAATCAAGAAAATTCGCGATAATCTTGTGACAGCTAGATGCCGTCAAAAGAGTTATGCGGATTTAGGACGCAAGCCCTTAGAATTTCAAGTCGGAGACCATGTCCTACTCAAGGTGTCGCCTTGGAAGGGAGTGGTGAGATTTGGAAAGAAAGGAAAACTTGCACCACGATATGTTGGACCATTTAAGATTGTTGAAAGGGTTGGAAAGGTTGCCTATCGACTAGAGCTACCTCCAGAGCTTGGAAATATTCATCCGACTTTTCACGTGTCCAATTTGCGAAAGTGTTTAGCTGACGCTGATCTTCACATTCCTCTCGACGAGATTCAAATCGATGAAACGATGCATTTTGTCGAGAAACCTGTGGAGATAGTGGACCGTACTTACAAACAGTTGAAGAACAAACGAATTCATTTGGTCAAGGTTCGCTGGGAATCCAAACGTGGCCCAGAATTTACTTGGGAATGTAAGGACTAAATGAAGGCGAAATATCCGCATTTGTTCTCACAAGTTTCCTCTAGTTAAAATTTCGGGACGAAATTTCCTAAAGTAGGGGAGACTGTGACAACTGTGCTCTGTAATCGATGAACAATGCAAAATGATGTTAATTATTAATAAAACAATGTGTTTTGGTGTTACTATATGTATATTTGTGTTTGATGATTTTACGATTCGATTCGATTCCAATTTCAAGCTTTAAATCGCTTTCTGGAAAGTTATACGCAAACTGGTGCGTAAACGCAGTCAGTTTAACACGACAAACACTCCGGAATAGTGACATAGGCTTAACATACCTAAAATAACCTTCACATAACTTAGAAATAAGTTTTGAATGGTTTGGTGTGTTGAAAACAAGTCTATTCGATCGCATGGACTATTTGCGTCAAACTACGAAACTATACCGATTTGTAGGGTATCGACGAGTCCGGAACTTGATCATAAGCTAAACATACCATAAATAACCTAAACATAGCTTAGAAATAAGCTTTGAGTGGTTCGGTGTGCAAAAATATGCTTATTTGATCTTTCAGGGACTAAAAGTGTCAAAAACGACGTAAGTTTGCATTTTCGCGCATATCTTACGTTCTGACCACATCTGGACACCCAAAATTTTTGTAGACACTAAAATATTTTTATTTTAGTGATCGGCATGTGAAAATACCATTCGTCGCTTAATTTGGTTCGTTTTCGCGTCCGTTTGAGTTTCATCGTAATTTAACAAACAACGTGACCGTACGACCAAACGAGCCGACATTCGAGAGTGTTCTAAGCATATTTTGAGCCCTCTAAACTTTATTGACCTGGTAGAGCCTTGAAAATGGCTTAACGGGGGTCAAAAGGAGCTGTAATGGACTCAAAACACATGCAGGGACATGAACTGTAATTTTGCAAACTTGTGCTGAACTGGGGAGCCCAGGCGGGCCGCGTAACCCCCTCCCCATATCTTACGCGGGCTGTGTCAGTGTGCCCAGCGACAGAAAGTTGTTTTCAGCATTCTGTTCAATGTTCAAGGGCTGTAAATGCAAATTCTTTGTGTGATGGGCAAGTTTAAGTGTTCTCCGAGGTCTCTAATCAGTTCCTATCAATTGTATGGCCATGATTTAATCCTTGGAGGCCACAAAACATGTGTAATGATCTTGTTGAGTTGCGACAACTATAAATAGCAAGATCCATTCATTGTTTCATTTGCTCATTTCCTCATTCTCTTCTCTACAATCTGAATTGAGAGCTCTCCCAAGTGTTTGGAGCTTTCTAATCTGATTATTCTTGGAGAAAAGATAGCTAGGACCTATTGTAAGTATTCTTTCATGCTTATTCTTTATGTTTAAGCAGAAAGTCAAACAGTTTGGCCAACAATTTGACTTTCGGTTTTGACCATCAATTGGTCAAGTCAAAGTTCAATTAAACTTTGCAACGTGATTGTAATCACGATGGTTATAATCCTTAGCGATTATACCCACTGATTACCACGTTAACTAGGCGTAGTGACGAGTCAAAGTTTCGGTCAAAATGCGTTTTAGCACGTATTTTGCAACGTAACTATTTTCGGGTATCAGAACCCATTGTTTTGATACCAAATCAGTTTTATAAGATAGTTAAACATGTTTTGACATGTTTAACTCGTCACTATTAGTTTAGTGCTTGTTTAAGGTCGTAAGTTAAGCGGTCTAAACAACCGCTTAGACTTTCGAACCCGGCCCGTTTGGTCGATCTTTAGGATCCGACCAAGCTTGATTAGTGATCATAGTTGCATAGGGAATAACCACTGAGGTTATACCTTATGATCACATAGGAGTGGTTAGTCATTTGCTAGTTAGCTTGTATGCCCATAGAAAATGACCAAAACGCCCTTTTGAAGCATAAATCCATAATGTGCATATGTGAACATGTTTTTGACATATAATCTGATTTAGTAACATGTTTAGGTATTATTGGGCATGTAAGACTTGACATAGCACATAGTAAACCATCCGAACATAGTCTTGCGTGAACGACACGTTAAGGTAGCATAAGCTACCTTAACGGGTCGTAACGGGTCGAAAGCACTTAGGATAGGTTCCGATTTAGGATGTAGGCTTTGTTAAACCATATCACATGAGTTCCACACTCATTTGGTTTACAAGACCACATTCTATCCGATCCTCCAATTTAGTTGTCGATTATTTACTAGTGATCCGATTACTAGGTACTACTTGAATTTCCTTGGTTTGTCTGAGCTTCGCCAAGTTCATTAGATCAAGGATACCCTTCATTCAATGTGAGTACATAGTTCCCTATTTTACTATTTTCAATTGTTTTGGGGTGATTCATATGTGCTAAATGTTTTCAAGGTTTTAACAATGGTTTTCAAAACGATTTTCGATATTTAAATGATGGTTTCAAAAGCGATAAAGATGGTTTATATTAAACTAATAACGATTTCAATAATGTGAACGAACTTGATGGTTATAATTACATAACAAATGACATTCATTAGCATTGATCAAGCCGACCAGTATTAGGTTATGGTACCATAGGATCTGACAAATCCCATTATCAGACTACACCCATGGTTATGTGTGGGGGGATTATGTAGGTAACGACCGAATCTGATGATTGTTAACTTACCCTTTGGTGGTTTGTTAATACGATAAACGAGGTGGTCGAGTCACGAAGGTTTGAATGTTATTAGCGAGGCGACCAAAAGTAGTTTCACAATTAAAACGAATACGATTTTGGGACGAATTAAGCGATTTGGAACGACTTAAATGAGATAAAACGATTTGAACGAACGATTGGTTTGGGTTGTGATTAGGTAATGGGATGGGTGTAACATGATAAAAGCATGGTAGATACGCAACTGGTACATCTTATATATAAGTGCTTTTATCATATTACATTTCATGTCATTATTTAGTTCACTTGGGAAACGATTTGAAACGATGTCACACAACGAGGTTTTCGAAATGATATAAACCATACGAGTTTTATTAACGAGTTTTTAACGAGATGTTTAACGAATTGGCTTACTAAAGCAAATGTTTCGAGGTTAAGAATCATGGCTACAAGATTTTATAAACTTTAACCATCTTGATTTGAGTTGGTTAATCATGTTGCAATATTATATACTTTTAAAACCAAGGTTTTCGAGTTATTGCAATATATATAAACGAGCTATGACTCCGATACTCTTACAAAACCTATGTACTCGCCAGCATTTCTTTGCTGACTATGTTTTTACATATGTTTCAGGTGATAATGCTTGATGTTGATTGCTAGGAAGCAAGTTCACTTAGGATTCGGACATGGCTTTAGCGACTTAAAAACAATAATAGACGATGTTTAATTTGTTTGTTTGGTTTTAAAACAATGCACATTACTTAATGAATCAATAAAACAAAACTTTTAACTACCATGGTTGTTGAAACGATGATTCTGTTACAAACACTCCCCGACGTTTCCGCCACGGTTTTGTTGTTTTAACGTGGTCGGGGTGTGACACCGTGTTCAATGTGCATGGGGCGTGTTCAGCCTTCTGACGTCTTGTTTTTGCTTGGAAAGATGCCGTTGAGGGGTCGGGCATGCCACGTTTATTCCTTTTCTTGTATTATTATTAGATTTAGCTGCATTTTTGCTTCATTTGTTCATTTAAGCTATTTTAACCCTGAAAATACAAAAGGAAGACAAAAGCACACTTTTTCTGACATTAGTACTAAAAAAGGGTTAGTTTTATGCCACATTTGATGTAATTTATATGTTGCATTTTACATACATCAAATACCCCCACACTTGAATCTTTGCTTGTCCTCAAGCAAAACTCTTTATTTTGTGGCTTACACACCCAAATGGAATGGGTAGAAGAGAAGGTTTTGGGCTTGTCTATAGTGTCGGGAATCAAAGATCTTTATTAGGTTTTATTTTTATTTTATTTACAATCCTATTCGTTATGATTTATTTAGAACATTACATAAGAGAAATTACTTATTTGGGCATAAATGCCTCTTTAAAATTCCATTTATATACAAGTTCACATACCTCACGGGGGATCACTCAACACTCGGCCGAAGATGTATTTTTGTGAAACACTCGAGAGTGGCATGGAACTTACTTCTACCAAAGTTCTTCAAAAAAAGTTCTTTTTGATGAACTTGTTTGTTTATTTCTTGACTTCATTTTTTTCTTTTGATAAGGAAGTCACAAGAAAACCGAGCTTTGTACTAAAAAATGGTTTAAAACGAAAAAGGGTTTTGGTGGGTAAAAGGGTATTTGTTTTGCGTTTAGAAATGAAAAGGTTTAAGAGATATACAGTCAAGAAAATCAAGAGCAATGGTGAGATATATGCGGATTATACACCAAAAATTAAACACTCAAAAATGGCTACAATTTAAAGAATGTGTTTAGTGACGGCATCAGATTCCTAATTGATGGGGAAAGGTCTGGTGGCAAGAAAAGCTGCTTCCAAGAGGTTGTCAAGTGTTTTCTCTTGACGATTCCATTCTAGGGTGGTTAGTTTGGCCCTTGTTCATGTAACTCGAATCCTAGCCCGGTATATCCCATTTTAGTTTTACACCATTGTGAACCTTACGCCTTTTTTACCCTTTGATCCAGGTTCTCGGCATTGAAAAATCTTCGTAAACTAAATCACACGTGTATATGTTAACATTTAAGACATATACAGTCAAAAAAATCAAGAGCAATGGTGATATATGCACGGATTAGTCACCAAAAATAAACACTCAAAAAATGGCTACAATTTAAGGAATGTGTTTAGTGACGGCATCAGATTCCTAATTGATGGAGAATGGTCTGGGGGCAAGAAAAGCTGCTTCCAAGAGTTTGTCAAGTGTTTTCGCTTGACGATTCCATTCTTGGATGGTTGACTTGGCCCTTGTTCCTATAACTCGAATCCTAGCCCGGTATATCCCATTTTAGTTTTACACCATTGTGAACCTTACGCCTGTTTTACTCTTTGATAGACGTTCTCGGCATTGAAAAATCTTCGTAAACTAAATCACACGTGTATATGTTGACATTTAAGCGATATACAGTCAAGAAAATCAAAGGCAATGGTGATATATATGTTGATTAGACACCAAAAAATAAACACTAAAAAATGGTTACAATTTAAGGAATGTGTTTAGTGACGGCATCAGACTCCTAGTTAATGTAGGAAGGTCTGGTGGCAAGAAAAGCTGCTTCCAGGAGGTTGTCAAGTGTTTTCGCTCGGCGATTGCATTCGTGGGTGGTTGGTTTGGCCGTTATTCCTGTAACTCGAATCCTAGCCCGGTATATCCCATTTTAGTTTTACACCATTGTGAACCTTACGCCTTTTTTACTCTCTAATCGAGGTTCTCGGCATTGAAAAATCTTCATAAACTAAATCACACATGTATATGTTGACATTTAAGAGATATACAGTCAAGAAAATCAAGAGCAATGGTGATGTATATGCGGATTAGACACAAAAAAAATAAACACTCAAAAAATGGCTACAATTTAAGGAATGTGTTTAGTGACGGCATCAGATTCCTAATTGATGGAGAAAGGTCTTGTGGCAAGAAAAGCTGCTTCCTGGAGGTTTTCAAGTGTTTTCGCTCTACGATTTCAATCTTGGGTGGTTGGTTTGGCCCCTGTTCCTGTAACTCGAATCCTAGCCCGATATATCCCATTTTAGTTTTACACGATTTTATACCTGACGCCTTTTTTACTCTTTGATCGAGGTTCTCGGCATGGAAAAATCTTCGTAAACTAAATCACATGTGTATATGTTGACATTTAACAGATATACAGTCAAGAAAATCAAGAGCAATGGTGGTATATATACGGATTAGACACCAAAAAATAAACACTCAAAAAATGGCTACAATTTAAAGAATGTGTTTAATGATGGCATTAGATTCCTAATTGATGGAGAAAGGTCTTGTGGCAAGAAAAGCTGCTTCCAGGAGTTTGTCAAGTGTTTTCGCTTGACGATTCCATTCTTGGATGGTTGGCTTGGCCCTTGTTCCTGTAACTCGAATCCTAGCCCGGTATATCCCATTTTAGTTTTACACCATTGTGAACCTTACGCCTGTTTTACTCTTTGATAGAGGTTCTCGGCATTGAAAAATCTTCGTAAACTAAATCACACGTGTATATGTTGACATTTAAGCGATATACAGTCAAGAAAATCAAAGGCAATGGTGATATATATGTTGATTAGACACCAAAAAATAAACACTAAAAAATGGTTACAATTTAAGGAATGTGTTTAGTGACGGCATCAGACTCCTAGTTAATGTAGGAAGGTCTGGTGGCAAGAAAAGCTGCTTCCAGGAGGTTGTCAAGTGTTTTCGCTCGGCGATTGCATTCGTGGGTGGTTGGTTTGGCCGTTATTCCTGTAACTCGAATCCTAGCCCGGTATATCCCATTTTAGTTTTACACCATTGTGAACCTTACGCCTTTTTTACTCTCTAATCGAGGTTCTCGGCATTGAAAAATCTTCATAAACTAAATCACACATGTATATGTTGACATTTAAGAGATATACAGTCAAGAAAATCAAGAGCAATGGTGATGTATATGCGGATTAGACACAAAAAAAATAAACACTCAAAAAATGGCTACAATTTAAGGAATGTGTTTAGTGACGGCATCAGATTCCTAATTGATGGAGAAAGGTCTTGTGGCAAGAAAAGCTGCTTCCTGGAGGTTTTCAAGTGTTTTTGCTCTACGATTTCAATCTTGGGTGGTTGGTTTGGCCCCTGTTCCTGTAACTCGAATCCTAGCCCGATATATCCCATTTTAGTTTTACACGATTTTATACCTGACGCATTTTTTACTCTTTGATCGAGGTTCTCGGCATGGAAAAATCTTCGTAAACTAAATCACATGTGTATATGTTGACATTTAACAGATATACAGTCAAGAAAATCAAGAGCAATGGTGGTATATATACGGATTAGACACCAAAAAATAAACACTCAAAAAATGGCTACAATTTAAAGAATGTGTTTAATGATGGCATTAGATTCCTAATTGATGGAGAAAGGTCTTGTGGCAAGAAAAGCTGCTTCCAGGAGTTTGTCAAGTGTTTTCGCTTGACGATTCCGTTCTTGGATGGTTGGCTTGGCCTTTGTTCCTGTAACTCGAATCCTAGCCCGGTATATCCCATTTTAGTTTTACACCATTGTGAACCTTACGCCTGTTTTACTCTTTGATAGAGGTTCTCGGCATTGAAAAATCTTCGTAAACTAAATCACACGTGTATATGTTGACATTTAAGCGATATACAGTCAAGAAAATCAAAGGCAATGGTGATATATATGTTGATTAGACACCAAAAAATAAACACTAAAAAATGGTTACAATTTAAGGAATGTGTTTAGTGACGGCATCAGACTCCTAGTTAATGTAGGAAGGTCTGGTGGCAAGAAAAGCTGCTTCCAGGAGGTTGTCAAGTGTTTTCGCTCGGCGATTGCATTCGTGGGTGGTTGGTTTGGCCGTTATTCCTGTAACTCGAATCCTAGCCCGGTATATCCCATTTTAGTTTTACACCATTGTGAACCTTACGCCTTTTTTACTCTCTAATCGAGGTTCTCGGCATTGAAAAATCTTCATAAACTAAATCACACATGTATATGTTGACATTTAAGAGATATACAGTCAAGAAAATCAAGAGCAATGGTGATGTATATGCGGATTAGACACAAAAAAAATAAACACTCAAAAAATGGCTACAATTTAAGGAATGTGTTTAGTGACGGCATCAGATTCCTAATTGATGGAGAAAGGTCTTGTGGCAAGAAAAGCTGCTTCCTGGAGGTTTTCAAGTGTTTTCGCTCTACGATTTCAATCTTGGGTGGTTGGTTTGGCCCCTGTTCCTGTAACTCGAATCCTAGCCCGATATATCCCATTTTAGTTTTACACGATTTTATACCTGACGCCTTTTTTACTCTTTGATCGAGGTTCTCGGCATGGAAAAATCTTCGTAAACTAAATCACATGTGTATATGTTGACATTTAACAGATATACAGTCAAGAAAATCAAGAGCAATGGTGGTATATATACGGATTAGACACCAAAAAATAAACACTCAAAAAATGGCTACAATTTAAAGAATGTGTTTAATGACGGCATTAGATTCCTAATTGATGGAGAAAGGTCTTGTGGCAAGAAAAGCTGCTTCCAGGAGTTTGTCAAGTGTTTTCGCTTGACGATTCCATTCTTGGATCGTTGGCTTGGCCCTTGTTCCTGTAACTCGAATCCTAGCCCGGTATATCCCATTTTAGTTTTACACCATTGTGAACCTTACGCCTGTTTTACTCTTTGATAGAGGTTCTCGGCATTGAAAAATCTTCGTAAACTAAATCACACGTGTATATGTTGACATTTAAGCGATATACAGTCAAGAAAATCAAAGGCAATGGTGATATATATGTTGATTAGACACCAAAAAATAAACACTAAAAAATGGTTACAATTTAAGGAATGTGTATAGTGACGGCATCAGACTCCTAGTTAATGTAGGAAGGTCTGGTGGCAAGAAAAGCTGCTTCCAGGAGGTTGTCAAGTGTTTTCGCTCGGCGATTGCATTCGTGGGTGGTTGGTTTGGCCGTTATTCCTGTAACTCGAATCCTAGCCCGGTATATCCCATTTTAGTTTTACACCATTGTGAACCTTACGCCTTTTTTACTCTCTAATCGAGGTTCTCGGCATTGAAAAATCTTCATAAACTAAATCACACATGTATATGTTGACATTTAAGAGATATACAGTCAAGAAAATCAAGAGCAATGGTGATGTATATGCGGATTAGACACAAAAAAAATAAACACTCAAAAAATGGCTACAATTTAAGGAATGTGTTTAGTGACGGCATCAGATTCCTAATTGATGGAGAAAGGTCTTGTGGCAAGAAAAGCTGCTTCCTGGAGGTTTTCAAGTGTTTTCGCTCTACGATTTCAATCTTGGGTGGTTGGTTTGGCCCCTGTTCCTGTAACTCGAATCCTAGCCCGATATATCCCATTTTAGTTTTACACGATTTTATACCTGACGCCTTTTTTACTCTTTGATCGAGGTTCTCGGCATGGAAAAATCTTCGTAAACTAAATCACATGTGTATATGTTGACATTTAACAGATATACAGTCAAGAAAATCAAGAGCAATGGTGGTATATATACGGATTAGACACCAAAAAATAAACACTCAAAAAATGGCTACAATTTAAAGAATGTGTTTAATGACGGCATTAGATTCCTAATTCATGGAGAAAGGTCTTGTGGCAAGAAAAGCTGCTTACAGGAGTTTGTCAAGTGTTTTCGCTTGACGATTCCATTCTTGGATCGTTGGCTTGGCCCTTGTTCCTGTAACTCGAATCCTAGCCCGGTATATCCCATTTTAGTTTTACACCATTGTGAACCTTACGCCTGTTTTACTCTTTGATAGAGGTTCTCGGCATTGAAAAATCTTCGTAAACTAAATCACACGTGTATATGTTGACATTTAAGCGATATACAGTCAAGAAAATCAAAGGCAATGGTGATATATATGTTGATTAGACACCAAAAAATAAACACTAAAAAATGGTTACAATTTAAGGAATGTGTTTAGTGACGGCATCAGACTCCTAGTTAATGTAGGAAGGTCTGGTGGCAAGAAAAGCTGCTTCCAGGAGGTTGTCAAGTGTTTTCGCTCGGCGATTGCATTCGTGGGTGGTTGGTTTGGCCGTTATTCCTGTAACTCGAATCCTAGCCCGGTATATCCCATTTTAGTTTTACACCATTGTGAACCTTACGCCTTTTTTACTCTCTAATCGAGGTTCTCGGCATTGAAAAATCTTCATAAACTAAATCACACATGTATATGTTGACATTTAAGAGATATACAGTCAAGAAAATCAAGAGCAATGGTGATGTATATGCGGATTAGACACAAAAAAAATAAACACTCAAAAAATGGCTACAATTTAAGGAATGTGTTTAGTGACGGCATCAGATTCCTAATTGATGGAGAAAGGTCTTGTGGCAAGAAAAGCTGCTTCCTGGAGGTTTTCAAGTGTTTTCGCTCTACGATTTCAATCTTGGGTGGTTGGTTTGGCCCCTGTTCCTGTAACTCGAATCCTAGCCCGATATATCCCATTTTAGTTTTACACGATTTTATACCTGACGCCTTTTTTACTCTTTGATCGAGGTTCTCGGCATGGAAAAATCTTCGTAAACTAAATCACATGTGTATATGTTGACATTTAACAGATATACAGTCAAGAAAATCAAGAGCAATGGTGGTATATATACGGATTAGACACCAAAAAATAAACACTCAAAAAATGGCTACAATTTAAAGAATGTGTTTAATGACGGCATTAGATTCCTAATTGATGGAGAAAGGTCTTGTGGCAAGAAAAGCTGCTTCCAGGAGTTTGTCAAGTGTTTTCGCTTGACGATTCCATTCTTGGATCGTTGGCTTGGCCCTTGTTCCTGTAACTCGAATCCTAGCCCGGTATATCCCATTTTAGTTTTACACCATTGTGAACCTTACGCCTGTTTTACTCTTTGATAGAGGTTCTCGGCATTGAAAAATCTTCGTAAACTAAATCACACGTGTATATGTTGACATTTAAGCGATATACAGTCAAGAAAATCAAAGGCAATGGTGATATATATGTTGATTAGACACCAAAAAATAAACACTAAAAAATGGTTACAATTTAAGGAATGTGTTTAGTGACGGCATCAGACTCCTAGTTAATGTAGGAAGGTCTGGTGGCAAGAAAAGCTGCTTCCAGGAGGTTGTCAAGTGTTTTCGCTCGGCGATTGCATTCGTGGGTGGTTGGTTTGGCCGTTATTCCTGTAACTCGAATCCTAGCCCGGTATATCCCATTTTAGTTTTACACCATTGTGAACCTTACGCCTTTTTTACTCTCTAATCGAGGTTCTCGGCATTGAAAAATCTTCATAAACTAAATCACACATGTATATGTTGACATTTAAGAGATATACAGTCAAGAAAATCAAGAGCAATGGTGATGTATATGCGGATTAGACACAAAAAAAATAAACACTCAAAAAATGGCTACAATTTAAGGAATGTGTTTAGTGACGGCATCAGATTCCTAATTGATGGAGAAAGGTCTTGTGGCAAGAAAAGCTGCTTCCTGGAGGTTTTCAAGTGTTTTCGCTCTACGATTTCAATCTTGGGTGGTTGGTTTGGCCCCTGTTCCTGTAACTCGAATCCTAGCCCGATATATCCCATTTTAGTTTTACACGATTTTATACCTGACGCCTTTTTTACTCTTTGATCGAGGTTCTCGGCATGGAAAAATCTTCGTAAACTAAATCACATGTGTATATGTTGACATTTAACAGATATACAGTCAAGAAAATCAAGAGCAATGGTGGTATATATACGGATTAGACACCAAAAAATAAACACTCAAAAAATGGCTACAATTTAAAGAATGTGTTTAATGACGGCATTAGATTCCTAATTCATGGAGAAAGGTCTTGTGGCAAGAAAAGCTGCTTACAGGAGTTTGTCAAGTGTTTTCGCTTGACGATTCCATTCTTGGATCGTTGGCTTGGCCCTTGTTCCTGTAACTCGAATCCTAGCCCGGTATATCCCATTTTAGTTTTACACCATTGTGAACCTTACGCCTGTTTTACTCTTTGATAGAGGTTCTCGGCATTGAAAAATCTTCGTAAACTAAATCACACGTGTATATGTTGACATTTAAGCGATATACAGTCAAGAAAATCAAAGGCAATGGTGATATATATGTTGATTAGACACCAAAAAATAAACACTAAAAAATGGTTACAATTTAAGGAATGTGTTTAGTGACGGCATCAGACTCCTAGTTAATGTAGGAAGGTCTGGTGGCAAGAAAAGCTGCTTCCAGGAGGTTGTCAAGTGTTTTCGCTCGGCGATTGCATTCGTGGGTGGTTGGTTTGGCCGTTATTCCTGTAACTCGAATCCTAGCCCGGTATATCCCATTTTAGTTTTACACCATTGTGAACCTTACGCCTTTTTTACTCTCTAATCGAGGTTCTCGGCATTGAAAAATCTTCATAAACTAAATCACACATGTATATGTTGACATTTAAGAGATATACAGTCAAGAAAATCAAGAGCAATGGTGATGTATATGCGGATTAGACACAAAAAAAATAAACACTCAAAAAATGGCTACAATTTAAGGAATGTGTTTAGTGACGGCATCAGATTCCTAATTGATGGAGAAAGGTCTTGTGGCAAGAAAAGCTGCTTCCTGGAGGTTTTCAAGTGTTTTCGCTCTACGATTTCAATCTTGGGTGGTTGGTTTGGCCCCTGTTCCTGTAACTCGAATCCTAGCCCGATATATCCCATTTTAGTTTTACACGATTTTATACCTGACGCCTTTTTTACTCTTTGATCGAGGTTCTCGGCATGGAAAAATCTTCGTAAACTAAATCACATGTGTATATGTTGACATTTAACAGATATACAGTCAAGAAAATCAAGAGCAATGGTGGTATATATACGGATTAGACACCAAAAAATAAACACTCAAAAAATGGCTACAATTTAAAGAATGTGTTTAATGACGGCATCAGATTCCTAATTGATGGAGAAAGGTCTTGTGGCAAGAAAAACTGCTTCCAGGAGTTTGTCAAGTGTTTTCGCTTGACGATTCCATTCTTGGATGGTTGGCTTGGCCCTTGTTCATGTAACTCGAATCCTAGCCCGGTATATCCCATTTTAGTTTTACACCTTTGTGAACCTTACGCCTTTTTACTCTTTGACCGAGGTTCTCGGCATTGAAAAATCTCCGTAAACTAAATCACACGTGATATGTTGACATTTAAGCGATATACAGTCAAGAAAATCAAGAGCAATGGTGATATATATGCGGATTAGGCACCAAAAAATAAACACTCAAAAATGGTTACAATTTAAGGAATGTGTTTAGTGACGGCATCAGATTCCTAGTTGTTGGAGAAAGGTCTGGTGGCAAGAAAAACTGCTTCCAGGAGTTGTTAAGTGTTTTCGCTCGGCGATTGCATTTGTGGGTGGTTGGTTTGTCCCTTGTTCCTGTTACTCGAATCCTAGCCGGGTATATCCCATTTTAGTTTTATACCATTGTGAACCTTACGCCTTTTTTACTCTCTGGTCGAGGTTCTCGGCATTGAAAACTCTTCGTAAACTAAATCACACGTGTATATGTTGACATCTAAGAGATATACAGTCAAGAAAATCAAGAGCAATGGTGATATATATATATATATATATGCGGGTTAGACACCAAAAAATAAACACTCAAAAAATGGCTACAATTTAAGGAATGCGTTTAGTGACGGCATCAGATTCCGAATTGATGGAGAAAGGTCTAGTGGCAAGAAAAGCTGCTTCCAGGAGGTTGTCAAGTGTTTTCGCTCGGCTATGTCATTCTTGGGTGGTTGATTTGGCCCTTATTCCTGTAACTCCTATCCTAGCCCAGTAGATCCCATTTTAGTTTTACACCATTGTGAACCTTACGCCTTTTTTACTCTTTCATCGAGGTTCTCGGCATTGAAAAATCTTCGTAAACTAAATCACACGTGTATAAGTTGACATTTAAGAGATATACAGTCAAGAAAATCAAGAGTAATGGTGATATATATGCGGATTAGACACCAAAAAATAAACACTCAAAAAATGGCTACAATTTAAGGAATGTATTTAGTGACGGCAACAGATTCCTAATTAATGGAGAAAGGTCTTGTGGAAAGAAAAGCTGCTTCCATGAGGTTGTCAAGTGGTTTTGCTCGACGATTCCATTCTTGGGTGGTTGGTTTGGCCTTTGTTCCTGTAACTCGAATCGTAGCCCGGTATATCCCATTTTAGTTTTACACCATTGTGAACCTTACGCCTTTTTTACTCTCTAATCCAGGTTCTCGGCATTGAAAAATCTTCATAAACTAAATCACACGTGTATATGTTAACATTTAAGAGATATATAGTTAAGAAAATCAAGAGCAATGGTGATATATATGCGGATTAGACACCAAAAAATAAAGACTCAAAAAATGGCTATAATTTAAGGAATGTGTTTAGTGACGGCATCAGATTCCTAATTGATGGAGAAAGGTCTTGTGGCAAAAAAAGCTGCTTCCAGGAGGTTGTCAGCTATTTTCTCTATATGATTCCATTTTTGGGTGGTTGGTTTGGGCCTTGTTCCTGTAACTCGAATCCTAGCTCGGTATATCCCATTTTAGTTTTACACCATTGTGAACCTTACGCCTTTTTTACTCTCTGGTCGAGGTTCTAGGCATTGAAAAGTCTTCGTAAACTAAATCACACGTGTATATGTTGACATTTAAGAGATATACAGTCAAGAAAATCAAGAGCAATGGTGATATATATATATATATATATATATATATGCGGGTTAGACACCAAAAAATAAACACTCAAAAAATGGCTACAATTTAAGGAATGTGTTTAGTGACGGCATCAAATTCCGAATTGATGGAGAAAGGTCTAGTGGCAAGAAAAGCTGCTTCCAGGAGGTTGTCAAGTGTTTTCGCTCGACGATTTCATTCTTGGGTGGTTGATTTGGCCCTTGTTCCTGTAACTCCAATCCAAGCCCATTATATCCCATTTTAGTTTTACACCATTGTGAACCTTACGCCTTTTTTACTCTTTGATCGAGGTTCTCGACATTGAAAAATCTTCGTAAACTAAATCACACGTGTATAAGTTGACATTTAAGAGATATACAGTCAAGAAAATCAAGAGTAATGGTGATATATATGCGGATTAGACACCAAAAAATAAACACTCAAAAAATGGCTACAATTTAAGGAATGTATTTAATAACGGCAACAGATTCCTAATTAATGGAGAAAGGTCTTGTGGCAAGAAAAGCTGCTTCCATGAGGTTGTCAAGTGGTTTTGCTCGATGATTCCATTCTTGGGTGGTTGGTTTGGCTTTTGTTCCTGTAACTCGAATCGTAGCCCGGTATATCCCATTTTAGTTTTACACCATTGTGAACCTTACGCCTTTTTTACTCTCTAATCCAGGTTCTCGGCATTGAAAATTCTTCATAAACTAAATCACATGTGTATATGTTAACATTTTAGAGATATATAGTTAAGAAAATCAAGAGCAATGGTGATATATATGCGGATTAGACACCAAAAAATAAACACTCAAAAAATGGCTATAATTTAATGAATGTGTTTAGTGACGGCATCAGATTCCTAATTGATGGAGAAAGGTCTTGTGGCAAAAAAAGCTGCTTCCAGGAGGTTGTCAGCTATTTTCTCTATATGATTCCATTTTTGGGTGGTTGGTTTGGGCCTTGTTCCTGTAACTCGAATCCTAGCCCGGTATATCCCATTTTAGTTTTACACCATTGTGAACCTTACTCCTTTTTTACTCTCTGATCGAGGTTATCGGCATTGAAAAATCTTCCTAAACTAAATCACACATGTATATGTTGACATTTAAGAGATATACAGTCAATAAAATCAAGAGCAATGGTGATATATATGCGGATTAGACACCAAAAAATAAACACTCAAAAAATGGCTACAATTTAAGGAATGTGTTTAATGACGACATTAGATTCCTAATTGATGGAGAAAGGTCTTGTGGCAAGAAAAGATGCTTCCAGTAGGTTGTCAAGTGTTTTCGCTCGACGATTTCATTCTTGGGTGGTTGGTTTGGCCCTTGTTCCTATAGCTCGAATCCTAGCCTGGAATATCCCATTTTAGTTTTACACCATTGTGAACCTTACGCCCTTTTTACTCTTTGATCGAGGTTCTCGGCATTGAAAAATCTTTGAAAACTAAATCACACGTGTATATGTTGACATTTAGGAGATATACAGTCAAGAAAATCAAGAGCAATGGTGATATATACGCGGATTAGACACCAAAATATAAACAGCCAAAAAATGGCTACAATTTAAGGAATGTGTTTAGTGATGGCATTAGATTCCTAGTTGATGGAGAAAGGTCTAGTGGCAAGAAAAGCTGCTTCCTGGAGGTTGTCAAGTGTTTTCGCTCGACGATTCCATTCGTGGTTGGTTGGTTTAGCCCTTGTTCCTATAAGTCGAATCCTAGCCCGGTATATCCCATTTTAGTTTTACACCATTGTGAACCTTACGCCTTTTTTACTCTCCGATCGAGGTTCTAGGCATTGAAAAATCTTCATAAACTAAATCACATGTCTATATGTTGACATTTAAGAGATATACTGTCAAGAAAATCAAGAGCAATGGTGATATATATGCGGATTAGACACCAAAAAATAAACACTCAAAAAATGGCTACAATTTAAGGAATGTGTTTAGTGACGGTATCGGATTCCTAATTGATGGAGAAAGGTCTGGTGGGAAGAAAAGCTTCTTCCAGGAGATTATCAAGTGTTTTCGCTCGACGATTCCATTCTGGGGTGGTTGGTTTGGCCTTTGTTCCTGTAACTCGAATCGTAGACCAGTATATCCCATTTTAGTTTTACACCATTGTGAACGTTACGCCTTTTTTACTCTTTGATCCAGGTTCTCGGCATTGAAAAATCTTCGTAAACTAAATCACACATGTATATGTTGACATTTAAGAGATATACTATTAATAAAATCAAGAGCAATGGTGATATATATGCGGATTAGACACCAAAAAATAAACACTCAAAAAATGGCTACAATTTAAGGAATGTGTTTAATGACGACATTAGATTCCTAATTGATGGAGAAAGGTCTTGTGGCAAGAAAAGATGCTTCCAGTAGGTTGTCAAGTGTTCTCGCTCGACGATTTCATTCTTGGGTGGTTGGTTTGGCCCTTGTTCCTGTAACTCGAATCCTAGCCTGGAATATCCCATTTTAGTTTTACGCCATTGTGAACCTAACGCCTTTTTTACTCTTTGATCGAGGTTCTCGGCATTGAAAAATCTTCGTAAACTAAATCACACGTGTATATGTTGACATTTAGGAGATATACAGTCAAGAAAATCAAGAGCAATGGTGATATATACGCGGATTAAACACCAAAAAATAAACAGCCAAAAAATGGCTACAATTTAAGGAATGTGTTTAGTGACGGCATCAGATTCCTAATTGATAGAGAAAGGTCTGGTGGGAAGAAAAGCTTCTTCCAGCAGATTATCAAGTGTTTTCGCTCGACGATTCCATTCTGGGGTGGTTGGTTTGGCGTTGGTTCCTGTAACTCGAATCGTAGACCGGTATATCCCATTTTAGTTTTACACCATTGTGAACGTTACGCCTTTTTTACTCTCTGATCCAGGTTCTCGGGATTGAAAAATCTTCGTAAACTAAATCACACGGGTATATGTTAACATTTAAGTGATATAAAATCAAGAAAATCAAGAGCAATGGTGATATATATGCGGATTAGACACCAAAAAATAAACACTCAAAAATGGCTACAATTTAAGGAATGTATTTAGTGACGGCATCAGATTCCTAATTGATGGAGAAAGGTCTTGTGGCAAAAAAAACTGCTTCCAGGAGGTTGTCAACTATTTTCGCTATACGATTCCATTCTTGGGTGGTTGGTTTGGGCCTTGTTTTTGTAACTCGAATCCTAGCCCGATATATCTCATTTTAGTTTTACACCATTGTGAACCTTACGCCTTTTTTACTCCTTGATCGAGGTTCTCGGAATTGAAAAATCTTCGTAAACTAAATCACACGTGTATATGTTAACATTTAAGAGATATACATTCAAGAAAATCAAGAGCAATGGTGATATATATGCGGATTAGACACCAAAAAATAAACACTCAAAAAATGGCTACAATTTAAGGAATGTGTTTAATGACGGCATCAGATTCCTAGTTGATGGAGAAAGGTCTGGTGGCAAGAAAAGCTGCTTCCTGGAGGTTGTCAAGTGTTTTCGCTCGACGATTCCAATCGTGGTTGGTTGATTTGGCCCATGTTCCTATAACTCGAATCCTAGCCCGGTATATCCCATTTTAGTTTTACACCATTGTGAACCTTACGCCTTTTTTACTCTCTGATCGAGGTTCTAGGCATTGTAAACTCTTCATAAACTAAATCACATGTGTATATGTTGACATTTAAGAGATATACAGTCAAGAAAATCAAGAGCAATGGTGATATATATGCGGATTAGACACCAAAAAATAAACACTTAAAAAATGGCTACAATTTAAGGAATGTGTTTAGTGACGGCATCGGATTCCTAATTGATGGAGAAAGGTCTGGTGGGAAGAAAAGCTGCTTCCAGGAAGTTATCAAGTGTTTTCGCTCGACGATTCCATTCTTGGGTGGTTGGTTTGGCCTTTGTTCCTGTAACTCGAATCGTAGACCAATATATCCCATTTTAGTTTTACACCATTGTGAACCTTACGCCTTTTTTACTCTCTGATCTAGGTTCTCGGCATTGAAAAATCTTCGTAAACTAAATCACACGGGTATATGTTAACATTTAAGTGATATACAATTAAGAAAATCAAGAGCAATGGTGATATATATGCGGATTAGACACCAAAAAATAAACACTCAAAAATGGCTACAATTTAGGGAATGTGTTTAGCGACAGCATCAGATTCCTAATTGATGAAGAAAGGTCTTGTGGCAAAAAAAGCTGCTTCCAGGAGGTTGTCAACTATTTTCGCTATACGATTCCATTCTTGGGTGGTTGGTTTGGGCCTTGTTTTTGTAACTCGGATCCTAGCCCGGTATATCCCATTTTAGTTTTACACCATAGTGAAACTTACGCCTTTTTTACTCCTTGATCGCGGTTCTCGGAATTGAAAAATCTTCGTAAACTAAATCACATGTGTATATGTTGACATTTAAGAGATATACAGTCAAGAAAATCAAGAGCAATGTTGATATATATGCGGATTAGACACCAAAAAATAAACACTCAAAAAATGGCTACAATTTAAGGAATGTGTTTAATGACTGCATCAGATTCCTAATTGATGGAGAAATGTCTTGTGGCAAGAAAAGATGCTTCCAGGAGGTTGTCAAGTGTTTTCGCTCGACGATTCCATTCTTGGGTGGTTGGTTTGGCCCTTGTTCCTGTAACTCGAATCCTAGTTCAGAATATACCATTTTAGTTTTACACCATTGTGAACCTTACGCATTTTTTACTCTTTGATCGAGGTTCTCGGCATTGAAAAATCTTCGTAAACTAAATCACACGTGTATATGTTGACATTTAAGAAATATACAGTCAAGAAAATCAAGAGCAATGGTGATATATATGCAGATTAGACACCAAAAAATAAACTGTCAAAAAATGGTTCCAATTTAGGGAATGTGTTTAGTGACGGCATCAGATTCCGAATTGATGGAGAAAGGTCTAGTGGCAAGAAAAGCTGCTTCCAGGAGCTGGTCAAGTGTTTTCGCTCGACGATTCGATTCTTGGGTGGTTGGTTTGGCCCTTGTTCATGTAACTCGAATCCTAGTTCAGTATTTCCCATTTTAGTTTTACACCGTTGTGAAACTCACGCCATTTTTACTCTCAGTTCCAGGTTCTCCGCATTGAAAAATCTTCGTAAACTAAATTACACGTGTATATGTTAACAATTAAGAGATATACGGTCAAGAAAATTAAGAGCAATGGTGATATATATGCGGATTAGACACCAAAAAATAAACACTCAAAAAATGGCTACAATTTAAGGAATGTGTTTAGTGACGGTATCAGATTCCTAATTGGTGGAGAATGGTCTTGTGGCAAGAAAAGCTGCTTACAGGTGGTTGTCTGGTGTTTTCGCTCGACGATTCCATTCTTGGGTGGTTAGTTTGGACCTTGTTCCTGTAACACGAATCCTAGCCTGGTATATCCCATTTTAGTTTTACACCATTGTGAAGCTTACGCCTTTTTTTACTCTCTGATCAAGGTTCTCGGCATTGAAAAATCTTCGTAAATAAAATCACACGTGTATACGTTGACATTTAAGAGATATACAGTCAAGAAAATCAAGAGCAATTTTGATATATATGCGGATAAAACACCAAAAAAATAAACAATCAAAAAATGGATACAATTTAAGGAGTGTTTAGTGACGGCATCAGAATCCTAATTGATAGAGAAATGTCTGGTGGCAAGAAAAGCTGTTTCCAGGAGGTGGTCAAGTGTCTTCGCTCGACGCTTCCATTATTGGGTGGTTGGTTTGGCCCTTATTCTTGTAACTCGAATCCTAGCCCGGTATATCGAATTTTAGTTTTACACCATTGTAAACCATATGCCTTTTTTACTCTCTGATCGAGGTTCTCGGCATTGAAAATCTTGGTAAACTAAATCACACGTGTATATGTTGACATTTAAGAGATATACAGTCAAGAAAATCAAGAGCAATGGTGATATGTATGCGAATTAGACAAGAAAAAATAAACACTCAAAAAATGGCTATAATGTAAGGAATGTGTTTAGTGACGGCATCAGATTCCTAAATGATGGAGAAAGGTCTGGTGGCAAGAAAAGCTGCTTCCAGGAGGTTTTCAAGTGTTTTCGCTTGACGATTCCATTCTTGGGTGGTTGGTTTGGCCCTTGTTTCTGTATCTCGAATCCTAGCCCGGTATATCCCATTTTAGTTTTACACGATTGTGAACCTTACGCCTTTTTTACTCTGTGATCGAGGATCTCGGCATTGAAAAATCTTCGTAAACTAAATCACATGTGTATATGTTGACATTTAAAAGATATTGAGTCAAGAAAATCTTGAGCAATGGTGATATATATGCGGATTAGACACCAAAATATAAACACTCAAAAATGGCTACAATTTAAAGAATGTGTTTAGCGACGGCGTCAGATTCTTAATTGATAGAGAAAGGTCTGGTGGCAAGAAAAGCTGCTTCCAGGAGGTTGTCAAGTGTTTTCGCTCGACGATTCCATTCTTCGGTGGTTGGTTTGGCCCTTGTTCTTGTAACTCGAATCCTAGCCCGGTATATCCCATTTTAGTTTTACACCTTTGTAAACCATACGCCTTTTTTACTCTCTGATCGAGGTTCTCCGCATTGAAAAATCTTGGTAAACTAAATCACACGTGTATATGATGACATTTAAGAGATATACTGTTAAGAAAATCAAGAGCAATGGGGATATATATGCGAATTAGACAAGAAAAAATAAACACTCAAAAAATGCCTACAATTTAAGGAATGTGTTTAGTGACGGCATTTTGATTCCTAATTGTTGGAGAAAGGTCTGGTGGCAAAAAAATCTGCTTCCAGGCAGTTGTCAAGTGTTTTCGCTCGACGATTCCATTTTTGGGTGGTTGGTTTGGCCCTTGTTCCTGTAACTCGAATCCTAGCCCGGTATATCCCATTTTAGTTTTAGACCATTGTGAATCTTACACCTTTTTTACTCTCTGATCGAGGTTTTCGGAATTGAAAAATCTTCGTACACTAAATCACACGTGTATATGTTGACAGTTAATAGACATATAGTCAAGAAAATCAAGAGCAATGGTGATATATATGCGGATTAGACACCAAAAAATAAACACTCAAAAAATGGCTACAATTTAAGGAATGTGTTTAGTGACGGAATCAGATTCCTAATTGATGGAGAAAGGTCTGGTGGCTAGAAAAGCTGCTTCCAGTAGGTTTTCAAGTGTTTTCGCTCGACGATTTCATTCTTGGGTGGTTGGTTTGGCCCTTGTTCCTGTAACTCGAATCCTAGCCCGGTATATCCCATTTTAGTTTTACACGATTGAGAACCTTACGCCTTTTTTACTCTCTGATCGAGGATCTCGGCAATAAAAAATCTTCGTAAACTAAATCACACGTGTATATGTTGACATTTAAGAGATATTGACTCTAGAAAATCGAAAGCAATGGTGATATATATGCGGATTAGACACTAAAATATAAACACTCAAAAAATGGCTACAATTTAAAGAATGTGTTTAGTGACAACATCCGATTCCTAATTCCTAATTGATAGAGAAAGGTCAGGTGACAAGAAAAGTTGCTTCCAGGAGGTTGTTAAGTGTTTTGCTCGACGATTCCATTCTTGGGTGGTTGGTTTGGCCCTTGTTCCTGTAACTCGAATCCTAGCCCGGTATATCCCATTTTAGTTTTACACCGTTATGAACCTTACGCCTTTTTTACTCTCTGATCGAGGTTCTCGGCATTGAAAAATCTTCGTAAACTAAATGACATGTGTATATGTTGACATTTAAAAAAATATACAGTTAAGAAAATCAAGAGCAATGGCGATATAAATGCGGATTAGACACCAAAAAATAAACACTCCATAAATGCTACAATTTAGGGAATGTGTTTAGTAACGGCATCAGATTCCTAAATGATGGAGAAATGTCTGGTGGCAAGAAAAGCTGCTTCCAGGAGGTTGTCAAGTGTTTTCGCTCGACGATTCCATTCTTGGGTGGTTGGTTTGGCCCAGGTTTCTGTATCTCGAATCCTAGCCCGGTATATCCCATTTTAATTTTACACGATTGTGAACCTTACGCCTTTTTTACTCTCTGATTGAGGTTCTCGGCATTGAAAAATCTTCGTGAACTAAATCACACATGTATATGTTGACATTTAAAAGATATACAGTCAACAAAATCAAGAGCAATGATGATATATATGCGGATTAGACACCAAAAAATAAACACTCAAAAATAGCTACAATTTAAGGAATGTGTTTAGTAAGGGCATCGGATTCCTAATTGATGGAGAAAGGTCTGGTGGCAAGAAAAGTTTCTTCTAGGAGGTTGTCAAGTGTTTTCGCTCGACGATTCCATTCTTCGGTGGTTGGTTTGGCCCTTGTTCTTGTAACTCGAATCCTAGCCCGGTATATCCCATTATAGTTTTACACCATTGTAAACCTTACGCCTTTTTTACTCTCTGATCGAGGTTCTTCGCATTGAAAAATCTTGGTAAACTAAATCACACGTGTATATGACGACATTTAAGAGATATACAGTCAAGAAAATCAAGTGCAATGGTGATATATATGCGAATTAGACAAGAAAAAATAAACACTCAAAAAATGCCTACAATTTAAGGAATGTGTTTAGTGACGGCATTTTGATTCCTAATTGTTGGAGAAAGGTCTGGTGGCAAAAAAATCTGCTTCCAGGCAGTAGTCAAGTATTTTCGTTCGACGATTCCATTTTTGGGTGGTTGGTTTGGCCCTTGTTCGTGTAACTCGAATCCTAGCCCGGTATATCCCATTTTAGTTTTAGACCATTGTGAATCTTACACCTTTTTTACTCTCTGATCGAGGTTTTCGGCATTGAAAAATCTTCGTAAGCTAAATCACACGTGTATATGTTGACAGTTAATAGATATATAGTCAAGAAAATCAAGAGCAATGGTGATATATATGCGGATTAGACACCAAAAAATAAACACTCAAAAAATGGCTACAATTTAAGGAATGTGTTTAGTGATGGAATCAGATTCCTAATTGATGGAGAAAGGTCTGGTGGCAAGAAAAGCTGCTTCCAGTAGGTTTTCAAGTGTTTTTGTTCGTAGATTTCATTCTTGGGTGGTTGGTTTGGCCCTTGTTCCAGTAACTCGAATCCTAGCCCGGTATATCCCATTTTTGTTTTACACGATTGTGAACCTTACGCCTTTTTTACTCTCTGATCGAGGATCTCGGCAATAAAAAATCTTCGTAAACTAAATCACACGTGTATATGTTGACATTTAAGAGATATTGACTCTAGAAAATCAAAAGCAATGGTGATATATATGCGGATTACACACTGAAATATAAACACTCAAAAAATGGCTACAATTTAAAGAATGTGTTTAGTGACAACATCAGATTCCTAATTGATAGAGAAAGGTCAGGTGACATGAAAAGTTGCTTCCAGGAGGTTGTTAAGTGTTTTCGCTCGACGATTCCATTCTTGGGTGGTTGGTTTGGCCCTTGTTCCTGTAACTCGAATCCTAGCCCGGTATATCCCATTTTAGTTTTACATCGTTATGAACCTTACGCCTTTTTTACTCTCTGATATTAGGTTCTCGGCATTGAAATATCTTCGTAAACTAAATGACATGTGTATATGTTGACATTTAAAAAAATATACAGTTAAGAAAATCAAGAGCAATGGCGATAAATGCGGATTAGACACCAAAAAATAAACACTCCATAAATGCTACAATTTAGGGAATGTGTTTAGTAACGGCATCAGATTCCTAAATGATGGAGAAATGTCTGGTGGCAAGAAAAGCTGCTTCCAGGAGGTTGTCAAGTGTTTTCGCTCGACGATTCCATTCTTGGGTGGTTGGTTTGGCCCAGGTTTCTTTATCTCGAATCCTAGCCCGGTATATCCCATTTTAGTTTTACACGATTGTGAACCTTACGCCTTTTTTACTCTCTGATTGAGGTTCTCGGCATTGAAAAATCTTCGTAAACTAAATCACACGTGTATATGTTGACATTTAAAAGATATACAGTCAACAAAATCAAGAGCAATGATGATATATATGCGGATTAGACACCAAAAAATAAACACTCAAAAATGGCTACAATTTAAGGAATGTGTTTAGTGAGGGCATCGGATTCCTAATTGATGGAGAAAGGTCTGGTGGCAAGAAAAGCTGCTTCCAGGAGGTTGCCAAGTGTTTTCGCTCGACGATTCCATTCTTCGGTGGTTGGTTTGGCCCTTGTTCTTGTAACTCGAATCCTAGCCCGGTATATCCCATTTTAGTTTTACACCATTGTAAACCTTACGCCTTTTTTACTCTCTGATCGAGGTTCTCCGCATTGAAAAATCTTGGTAAACTAAATCACACGTGTATATGATGACATTTAAGAGATATACACTCAAGAAAATCAAGAGCAATGGTGATATATATGCGAATTAGACAAGAAAAAATAAACACTCAAAAAATGCCTACAATTTAAGGAATGTGTTTAGTGACGGCATTTTGATTCCTAATTGTTGGAGAAAGGTCTGGTGGCAAAAAAATCTGCTTCCAGGCAGTTGTCAAGTGCTTTCGCTCGACGATTCCATTTTTGGGTGGTTGGTTTGGCCCTTGTTTGTGTAACTCGAATCCTAGCCCGGTATATCCCATTTTCGTTTTAGACCATTGTGAATCTTACACCTTTTTTACTCTCTGATCGAGGTTTTCGGCATTGAAAAATCTTCGTAAACTAAATCACACGTGTATATGTTGACAGTTAATAGATATACAGTCAAGAAAATCAAGAGCAATGGTGATATATATGCGGATTAGACACCAAAAAATAAACACTCAAAAAATGGCTACAATTTAAGGAATGTGTTTAGTGACGGAATCAGATTCCTAATTGATGGAGAAAGGTCTGGTGGCAAGAAAAGCTGCTTCCAGTAGGTTTTCAAGTGTTTTCGCTCGACGATTTCATTCTTGGGTGGTTGGTTTGGCCCTTGTTCCTGTAACTCGAATCCTAGCTCGATATATCACATTTTAGTTTTACACGATTGTGAACCTTACGCCTTTTTTACTCTCTGATCGAGGATCTCGGCAATAAAAAATCTTCGTAAACTAAATCACACGTGTATATGTTGACATTTAAGAGATATTGACTCTAGAAAATCAAAAGCAATGGTGATATATATGCGGATTAGACACTAAAATATAAACACTCAAAAAATGGCTACAATTTAAAGAATGTGTTTAGTGACAACATCAGATTCCTAATTGATAGAGAAAGGTCAGGTGACAAGAAAAGTTGCTTCTGTGACAACCGGAAATTAACGGCTTCTAACTACGTGATTAACAAACGTTTAGACGATAATAACTAGTGTTTAAGACATGTATTAACTTAATTAGGCTCTTGGTATGCATAGGAACGCTTATCGGACGTTACAGTGCGCGTATGAGGATTTTCGGGAAACCTGCTGAGCGTTAAATGAATACGAACTGATACCATACAAAATACTGACAACGTCGACAAATACGAAGTTTACACGTATAACTTATACCTACGAAGGTGGTTTTGCAAAAAACATTATCCTTTTGAACGACACAAAGCGCAAATGTGAATGAAAAACGCGGAAACAATAACGCGCCGACAATCAACGACAAAACAGAAGCACTAGACTCGAATTTCCGTCTTGATATTAATATATTATGATATATTTAACTTCGTTTTAAGATTTTATTATCCGTAATTGAAAACGGATCGAAAAGCAGGTTAGAAACGATGACTTAAGTGTTATGCACGATTTAACGCGACTGAAAAACGTATGCGTTTAGTAATGGCGTGCGACATAATTTCATGAACTTTCGACTCTAAAACTTTATTTTACGATATTACACGATGATCGGGTTTGAAAAGGGGCTTCGGAATTCTATTGGGCCGCTTAAAAAAAACACGCTAACGGGCCCTGGGCCCAACCCAGTTACTAAAACCCTAGTATATATTTGTGGCTATAACCTTATCCTCCATTTGAAAAACACTGATCAAGAAACACGCACACCACCCCTGATCTCTCTCCATCTCCTACATCTCAAAACCCTAACCCTCAAACAAAAGAAAACACAGACATATAGTTTGCCTCATTCTCTCTCTCTTGCTACTTACAAACACACACACAACCAAACAGCAACCTGCTCCCCTCTCGTCTCTCTCATCCAACCCCGGCGATCGGAGTGGCGCCGGTTAACCGGCCGTTCCTTTGCCGACGAACCTCTGACCAGCCAAACACCCTTGTAACCTATTCTTCTTGTTCCACTCACACCCCTGTTCCTCTCAAACGAATGGCCTGCCACCGTGGTGGTGGCGGCACACGTCGGTGAAGACCGAGAAGTTAGAATGAGATGAAGAGAGAGATCGGGAGAAGGTGATCGACGAAGGAGAGAGAGAGGTAGACGAGGCGGAGACAGGCGACGGCGCCACCGCACGACAGCGGTGGCGGTGGAGGCTCAGACGGTGGTGGAGCTATTTTGACGATTTTCTTGACAAACCCCGATGATGGCGATGTTTTGGGGGGGGGGGGTATCTCTTTCAAGATTTTGATTTGATTCAAGGTAAGCTCGGTTTAAGTTTGGTTCGGTTCTAAGGATTCACTTCAAGATTCATGTGCGGGTTCTATTTCAGCTCGGTCAACAAAGTCAATCCAGTCAACACGTCAGGTTGACTAGTCAACACGTCAGGTTGACTGGTCAACACTGGTCAACTGGGGTCTCGGGTTCGGTCAACGGTAGTCACAGCAGCCAACGGATTGGTTTCGAGTCCTAGTCAACATAGTCAAACCAAGTCAGATTCGGTTTGGCCAACCGTGGTCAACCTCAGTCAACCGAAGACCCGGTAAAGTTTAGGCGTAGCGAGTCGTTATTACGCCAGTTTACATTAGATTTTAGACTTATACGCGACCCGAGCTCGACCCGAATTGATTAAATATTATTTTATATTTATTATACTCGACGAAAACTTTATATAGATTGTTTACATTATTGAATTGTTGGATTGAATTATTGAATTTTGACAAGTTAACGACAACTTTTATTGTCGGGGTTTTCCAAAAACAGAGGAAACTCTGCCCGATTTTCATAAAAATCTGAAACACGACAAATGATTATATCGTAAAAGACGACACATATCGAGATACAAGTTTTCTTATAAAATAAATATATAAGTATATTTATTTTAGCGACGTCTTATAACATATGAAACGAGTTTATAACACTTTGACAAAAATGCATTACTAGTTTACGAAAACTAGATACTTAATTAAAATAAATATAATTCTTTATATTTATTTCAAACGTCTTTACTCGAAGTATGACACCTTGCCGTAAGATTTATAACAAACGATATCATTAACCGACTCGATTCGATAACAACGAGCAATATATATATCCTAAACCATTCGGAATACTAAGTCGTTTTCGAGACCTAGTTTTATCCCGAGTATAAACGGGATCAACTAACAATAGTTTGGTTATTTCAAACCAAAATAATAATACCTTTAGAGAATCGTTTAGTTTAACGATTCGGTAGAGCTCGGACACGTAGTTTAACTACGTTTAAACTAGAAACTTATAGTTATTCCTTGATTAGGAATGCTTTAGTTGCACGCTAGCGAGTTCACATTCTTGGAACGACACTTTGGAATCACGATAAGCTAGCTTTGCACAAGGATATCAAGGTGAGTTCATAACCCCCACTTTTTACTGTTTTACATTTTCATAAATGTTTTCGGGGGTGGAAAGACATGCAAGTTTTGCAAAAACACAATGTTTCGAGAAACAAAAATCATATGTTTTTAAACCATTTCGCAACAAGATTTCAACGAACTCAAATGGTTTACGAAAAGGTTTAAGCTAAACTTACCGGTTCTTACAACAATACAAGGTTTTCGAAACATGCATGAGTTTAATGACGTGGGCAAAGTCCCAATGTCACTAGGGCTGGATAGTTCACTAGCGTTCGAAAAACAAGACAACCCAGTGAGTTCATGTCCCTCCTTCCACTGTTTTCAATGTTTTGTTTTCAAAAACATCGAGGGGAAATACATGCTAAAACTATTGGTATGTTAGTTACGGAGTAGGAGGCATGATCAATGTGCATAAGTAGGGAATCTACATTAATAACCATTAATCACGTAGTGACCAAGGTGCAAAAGGTGTAGATCTATTGGGTTTGAGGCACGCCCCACTCCTAGTTGTTAACCGTGGAGTGCTTTTGTGATCCCAATGTGGACAAAGTGTTCTCGGTTTGGTTATTTTGCTTATGGTGCATTATGTCAGGGGGCTCGCTACCCACTGATAGATCCTTAACAGACTCCATGAACTAATCAGAACATACCAGGATTACAAGATACCAGAAAACATTTCAATACCGGTTTACAAGGATAACAAGAATCATTTCAATACCAATTTACAGATACGACAGAAAACATATCATTACTGGTTTACGAACTCAACAGTTACATATATCGGTTTATAAACATAGCATAAAACATTTCGTTACCGATATACAAAGACGACATTTCAAATGCTTTGAGATATTAAGATCTCACAAACCGGTTTTTCAAATGCAAGATTTCAAGTGTTTTAAAACGCATTTGATACAAAACAAACTATGAACTCGCTCAACATTATGTTGACTTTTTTCGCATGTTCTTTCTCAGGTTTCATTTTCAAAGCTATGGAACGGTTGGAATAGGAGAACCCACGGGATTTCGAGTACTTAGCGGGCATTCAATTTCTAAAAGTCTTAGCTCAAATACTTCCGCTGTGCAATGAAGATACCAGTCCAGTCACGCCAGCTCTGATATTTTCGGGGTGTGACAGATTGGTATCAGAGCTATAGGTTTCAGCGAATTAGGTTTCTATAGAGATACCTAGGCTTTAACCTCACTATCCTCTGGGGACTTAAATATCAAGAATTGAACGCATACAGAACGCCTAAGACTCGAATATGGGTTCCAACCGTTGCCAAAAACAATGAGTCAACTGTTTTGATTTTAACATGCACAAGAGTTGTGTTTGATACACGATACACGAAACGATTACATACGGTAAGCAAAACCTTGAGAGTTTTGGATAACATGCATTTAGGACCTTTGTAAAGCTTATGTTGAAACTCATTAAGGGTCCTCACTTAGAAACCGTGACTAACAACTCGGGCAAGCGCCATTATATTATGCCGTCTATGCTATCTTACTTACCCGAGCAGGTAACCTACGTGGAACAAAACGCTAGTGCACAAGAATACATGAACCTCAAATTACACGGCAACGGATGTCGGAACACATCACATTCTACGCGGAACGAAACGTGCACAAGTATACATGAAACTTAAACTATACGTCAATGGACGTCGAAGTACATCACACACGACTTTCGAGGCAAGGCCTTGGGGAAACCACAAATGGTCACGAAAACAACGATGCTAATCCCGTCAGCAGGAGAAACAACAAAAATGCGGTACTTTGCCACGTGATCCTGCAAATGACACGAGTCACGCTAAGGTACGTTAAAACAAGATTTCACAATAGTCGATACTTAGTCTGAAGAGACTTACAATGGTTGGCATTGCAAAAGAAATCACACGTCTTCGCATTTCCCCTATTTCATTTATGGAAAATACGCTATGTTCGACATTCCATGGTAATGTCACTAACAACTAGTCCTCACACGAAATTCCAGGTAAAGTCCTTAGATTTCTTTATTGAAATTCTGATTTTTGCATATAGTGAGTAGATTTTTGCATCTGTACTCCACCTAAGGGTCATTGCATCGCGAATTTTTTTTTATTTCATGATAGCGAACACTCATTTGTTTCATTTATTGACAAATTCACACGTTACGCATGCGTTGTTTGTTACGCATGTGGCTTCACTCGAAATTGTTGCTTTATCAACGTTCAATATTATTTTGCTATGTCGATTATTGCATTGTGATTGGATGATTTCATTGTTGCAAAGCGTTGACTCCTTGATATCGAGTCAACGAAACTTGTTGAAAATCTTTTTCCTTTTCGAGCTACATACATGGTTTTTCGTTGTGGCCATGTCGAAACCTTCGTATTGATACATGAATTCATTGTTGGATTATGTTTCAACCAAGTTCAATTGATTGAACTTACTCGTAATATATATTCGATTCAAGGTTCCATATGATGGATTGGGGCCATCATATTCAACTTAATCCTAACAAGCACTTCATTTGTTTTGAACTATACCATGCTTGTTATGTCTTTGACTTTATTGAATCGTTTCTTTGATCACGATCACCTTGTGGTGGCGTTTTTCACAAGTTTGAAGCTTGCGCTAATTTCGTTGCTCGCCTCATGTACGGATTTAATTATTTATTTATTTGATTATTGATATTAAATCCGCTTTGTTGATTATCACATTAAAGCAATCTTAACACAATCGTGTGTTAAGATAATGGTACACAAATTTATGTCATATTTCGGTGTACCACTTAACGGTTCTTTCAGCATCGATCAAACATTTTGTGATATGTATTGCTTGTCATCTTTGCTCGAAAACATTGTTTATTTGTTTCATTTTCAATCGAAAATCCTATGAGATTTGTTTGAAACAACCATCCAGATTTACTTGTTGAACCTTTCATCTGATTCAAAACACGGTGATACTTGTTCGTTCACCACTATTATTGAATTGTTTCAATCACTACGACACCTTGTGGTGTCGGAAGGAGCTTGTAGCTTGGGCTAATCATGATCAAACGTTTCATGCAAAACACGGTGATGCTTGTTCGGTCACCGCTATTGTTGAATTATTTCATTCACCACGACACCTTGTGGCGTCGGTATAAACTTGTAGCTTGTGCTAATCGTGATCGATTGTTTCATGCAAAACCACGTATGCTTTTCGTTTGATTAATCATTTAACTGGCCTTAATGCAAATATGTATTAAGGCGATGATACACCAGGTTCGGTTGTATTTCATTTCGGTGTATCCTTGCAACTCAGTAATGTCAACACGTTAATTTTATTCATTTAATGGTTCGATAGTTGACAAATCATTTTTATGATTATATTTATTCGAGCTTGTTAAACTCGAGTTTCAATCATACAGCAACCAACGCAACATTCCGTTGGTAGTAAATTCGGTTGTTTCAAAAATTGATTTGCAGTTGTGAACGTTCATTTGGAATTCCATTGGTTGAATTTCCTCTTTTGTTGAACACAGTAAACTTAGTCACATTGGTAATAGTATCCCAACATTTCGTTCACTTGACATCGATTTCTTGAACAAACTCAGCTGAACTGTTGGATTCTTGTTGATGCAAAATGTCTTTACACTCACGTAATTCGAATGAGTATTGATTCGATTATGCGGTCATTCACTTGAGTATTATTCGGACTTACCTGCGAACAACACAACTCTGAGGAGATAACATAGTCTAAATTTCGAGGACGAAATTTCTGTAACAGGGGGAGAATGTGACAACCGGAAATTAACGGCTTCTAACTACGTGATTAACAAACGTTTAGACGATAATAACTAGTGTTTAAGACACGTATTAACTTAATTAGGCTCTTGGTATGCATAGGAACGCTTATCGGACGTTACAGTGCGCGTATGAGGATTTTCGGGTAACCTGCTGAGCGTTAAACGAATACGAACTGATACCATACAAAATACTGACAACGTCGACAAATACGAAGTTTACACGTATAACTTATACCTACGAAGGTGGTTTTGCAAAAAACATTATCCTTTTGAACGACACAAAGCGCAAATGTGAATGAAAAACGCGGAAACAATAACGCGCCGACAATCAACGACAAAACAGAAGCACTAGACTAGAATTTCCGTCTTGATATTAATATATTATGATATATTTAACTTCGTTTTAAGATTTTATTATCCGTAATTGAAAACGGATCGAAAAGCAGGTTAGAAACGATGACTTAAGTGTTATGCACGATTTAACGCGACTGAAAAACGTATGCGTTTAGTAATGGCGTGCGACATAATTTCATGAACTTTCGACTCTAAAACTTTATTTTACGATATTACACGATGATCGGGTTTGAAAACGGGCTTCGGAATTCTATTGGGCCGCTTAAAAAAAACACGCTAACGGGCCCTGGGCCCAACCCAGTTACTAAAACCCTAGTATATATTTGTGGCTATAACCTTATCCTCCATTTGAAAAACACTGATCAAGAAACACGCACACCACCCCTGATCTCTCTCCATCTCCTACATCTCAAAACCCTAACCCTCAAACAAAAGAAAACACAGACATATAGTTTGCCTCATTCTCTCTCTCTTGCTACTTACAAACACACACACAACCAAACAGCAACCTGCTCCCCTCTCGTCTCTCTCATCCAACCCCGGCGATCGGAGTGGCGCCGGTTAACCGGCCGTTCCTTTGCCGACGAACCTCTGACCAGCCAAACACCCTTGTAACCTATTCTTCTTGTTCCACTCACACCCCTGTTCCCCTCAAACGAATGGCCTGCCACCGTGGTGGTGGCGGCACACGTCGGTGAAGACCGAGAAGTTAGAATGAGATGAAGAGAGAAATCGGGAGAAGGTGATCGACGAAGGAGAGAGAGAGGTAGACGAGGCGGAGACAGGCGACGACGCCACCGCACGACGGCGGTGGCGGTGGAGGCTCAGACGGTGGTGGAGCTATTTTGACGATTTTCTTGACAAACCCTGATGATGGCGATGTTTTGGGGGGGGGGGGTATCTTGTTCAAGATTTTGATTTGATTCAAGGTAAGCTCGGTTTAAGTTTGGTTCGGTTCTAAGGATTCACTTCAAGATTCATGTGCGGGTTCTATTTCAGCTCGGTCAACAAAGTCAAGCCAGTTAACACGTCAGGTTGACTGGTCAACACTGGTCAACTGGGGTCTCGGGTTCGGTCAACGGTAGTCACAGCAGCCAACGGATTGGTTTCGAGTCCTAGTCAACATAGTCAAACCAAGTCAGATTCGGTTTGGCCAACTGTGGTCAACATCAGGTCAACGTGAGGTCAACCTCAGTCAACCGAAGACCCGGTAAAGTTTAGGCGTAGCGAGTCGTTATTACGCCAGTTTACATTAGATTTTAGACTTATACGCGACCCGAGCTCGACCCGAATTGATTAAATATTATTTTATATTTATTATACTCGACGAAAACTTTATATAGATTGTTTACATTATTGAATTGTTGGATTGAATTATTGAATTTTGACAAGTTAACGACAACTTTTATTGTCGGGGTAGTCCAAAAACAGAGGAAACTCTGCCCGATTTTCATAAAAATCCGAAACACGACAAATGATTATATCGTAAAAGACGACACTTATCGAGATACAAGTTTTCTTATAAAATAAATATATAAGTATATTTATTTTAGCGACGTCTTATAACATATGAAACGAGTTTATAACACTTTGACAAAAATGCATTACTAGTTTACGAAAACCAGATACTTAATTAAAATAAATATAATTCTTTATATTTATTTCAAACGTCTTTACTCGAAGTATGACACCTTGCCGTAAGATTTATAACAAACGATATCATTAACCGACTCGATTCGATAACAACGAGCAATATATATATCCTAAACCATTCGGAATACTAAGTCGTTTTCGAGACCTAGTTTTATCCCGAGTATAAACGGGATCAACTAACAATAGTTTGGTTATTTCAAACCAAAATAATAATACCTTTATAGAATCGTTTAGTTTAACGATTCGGTAGAGCTCGGACACGTAGTTTAACTACGTTTAAACTAGAAACTTATAGTTATTCCTTGATTAGGAATGCTTTGGTTGCACTCTAGCGAGTTCACATTCTTGGAACGACACTTTGGAATCACGATAAGCTAGCTTTGCACAAGGATATCAAGGTGAGTTCATAACCCCCACTTTTTACTGTTTTACATTTTCATAAATGTTTTCGGGGGTGGAAAGACATGCAAGTTTTGCAAAAACACAATGTTTCGAGAAACAAAAATCATATGTTTTTAAACCATTTCGCAACAGGATTTCAACGAACTCAAATGGTTTACGAAAAGGTTTAAGCTAAACTTACCGGTTCTTACAACAATACAAGGTTTTCGAAACATGCATGAGTTTAATGACGTGGGCAAAGTCCCAATGTCACTAGGGCTGGATAGTTCACTAGCGTACGAAAAACAAGACAACCTAGTGAGTTCATGTCCCTCCTTCCACTGTTTTCAATGTTTTGTTTTCAAAAACATCGAGGGGAAATACATGCTAAAACTATTGGTATGTTAGTTACGGAGTAGGAGGCATGATCAATGTGCATAAGTAGGGAATCTACATTAATAACCATTAATCACGTAGTGACCAAGGTGCAAAAGGTGTAGATCTATTGGGTTTGAGGCACGCCCCACTCCTAGTTGTTAACCGTGGAGTGCTTTTGTGATCCCAATGTGGACAAAGTGTTCTCGGTTTGGTTATTTTGCTTATGGTGCATTATGTCAGGGGGCTCGCTACCCACTGATAGATCCTTAACAGACTCCATGAACTAATCAGAAAATACCAGGATTACAAGATACCAGAAAACATTTCAATACCGGTTTACAAGGATAACAAGAATCATTTCAATACCAGTTTACAGATGCGACAGAAAACATATCATTACTGGTTCACGAACTCAACAGTTACATATATCGGTTTATAAACATAGCATAAAACATTTCGTTACCGATATAGAAAGACGACATTTCAAATGCTTTGAGATATTAAGATCTCACAAACCGGTTTTTCAAATGCAAGATTTCAAGTATTTTAAAACGCATTTGATACAAAACAAACTATGAACTCGCTCAACATTATGTTGACTTTTTTCGCATGTTCTTTCTCAGGTTGCATTTTCAAAGCTATGGAACGGTTGGAATAGGAGAACCCAAGGGATTTCGAGTACTTAGCGGGCGTTCAATTTCTAAAAGTCTTAGCTCAAATACTTCCGTTGTGCAATGAAGATACCAGTCCAGTCACGCCAGCTCTGATATTTTCGGGGTGTGACAGCTTCCAGGAGTTTGTTAAGTGTTTTCGCTCGACGATTCCATTCTTGGGTGGTTGGTTTGGCCCTTGTTCCTGTGACTCGAATCCTAGCCCGGTATATCCCATTTTAGTTTTACACCGTTATGAACCTTACGCCTTTTTTACTCTCTGATATTAGGTTCTCGGCATTGAAAATCTTCGTAAACTAAATGACATGTGTATATGTTGACATTTAAAAAAATATACAGTTAAGAAAATCAAGAGCAATGGCGATATAAATGCGGATTAGACACCAAAAAATAAACACTCCATAAATGCTACAATTTAGGGAATGTGTTTAGTAACGGCATCAGATTCCTAAATGATGGAGAAATGTCTGGTGGCAAGAAAAGCTGCTTCCAGGAGGTTGTCAAGTGTTTTCGCTCGACGATTCCATTCTTGGGTGGTTGGTTTGGCCCATGTTTCTGTATCTCGAATCCTAGCTCGGTATATCCCATTTTAGTTTTACACCGTTGTGAACCTTACCCCTTTTTACTCTCTGGTCGAGGATCTCGGCATTGAAAATCTTAGTAAACTAAGTCACACGTGTATATGTTGACATTTAAAAAATATACTGTTAAGAATATCAAGAGCAATGGCGATATAAATGCGGATTGGACACCAAAAAATAAACACTCAAAAAATGGCTACAATTTAAGGAATGTGTTTAGTGACGGCATCAGTTTCCTAATTGATGGAGAAAGGTCTGGTGGCAAGAAAAGTTGCTTCCAGAAGGTTGTCAAGTGTTTTCGCTCGTCGATTGCATTCTTGGGTGGTTGGTTTGTCCCTTGTTCCTGTAACTCGAATTATAGCCCGGTATATCCCATTTTTGTTTTACATGATTGTGAACCTTACGCCTTTTTTACTCTCTGATCGAGGATCTCGGCATTGAAAAATCTTCATAAACTAAATCACACCTGTGTATGTTGACATTTAAAAGATATTGAGTCGAGAAAATCAAGAGCAATGGTGATATATATGCGGATTAGGCACCAAAATATAAACACTCAAAAAATGGCTACAATTTAAAGAATGTGTTTAGTGACGGCATCAGATTCCAAATTGATGGAGAAAGCTCTGGTGGCAAGAAAAGCTGCTTCCAGGAGGTTGTCAAGTGTTTTCGCTTGACGATTCCATTCTTGGGTGGTTGGTTTGGCCCTTGTTCCTGTAACTCGAATCCAAGCCCGTTATATCCCATTTTAGTTTTACACCATTGTGAACCTTACACCTTTTTTACCCTATGATCGAGGTTCTCGGCATTGAAAAATCTTCGTAAACAAAATCACACGTGTATATGTTGACATTTAACAGATATACATTCAACAAAATCTAGGGAAATGGTGATATATATGTTGACATTTAAAAGATATACAGTCAAGAAAATCAAGAGCAATGATGTTATATATGCGGATTAGACACCAAAAAATAAACACTCAAAAAATGGCTACAATTTAAGGAATGTGTTTAGTGACGGCATCAGATTCCTAATTGATGGAGAAAGGTTTGGTGGCAAGAAAAGCTGCTTCCAGGAGGTTGTCAAGTGTTTTCGCTCGACCATTCCATTCTTGGGTGGTTGGTTTGGCCCTTGTTCCTCTAACTCGAATCCTAACGCGTTATACCCATTTTAGTTTTACACCATTGTGAACCTTACGCCTTTTTTACTCTCTGATCGAGTATCTCGGCATTGAAAAATCTTCGTAAACTAAATTACACGTGTATATGTTGACATTTAAGTGATATTGAGTCAAGAAAATCAAGAGCAATGGTGATATATATGCGGATTAGACACCAAAAAATAAACACTCAAAAAATGGCTACAATTTAAGGAATGTGTCTAGTGACGACATCAGATTCCTAAATAATGGAGAAAGGTCTGGTGGCAAGAAAAGCTGCTTCCAGGAGGTTGTCAAGTGTTTTCGCTCGAAGATTCCATTCTTGGATGGTTGGTTTGGCCCATGTTCCTGTAACTCGAATCCTAGCCCGGTATATCCCATTTTAGTTTTACACCATTGTGAACCTTACACTTTTTTTACTCTCTGATTAGGGTTCTCGGCATTGAAAAATCTTCGTAAACGAAATCACACATGTATATGTTGACATTTTAAAGATATACAGTCAAGAAAATCAAAAGCAATGATGTTATACATGCGGATTAGACACCAAAAAATAAACACTCAAAAAATGGCTACAATTTAAGGAATGTGTTTAGTGACGGCATCAGATTCCTAATTAATGGAGAAAGGTCTGGTAGCAAGAAAAGCTACTTCCATGAGGTTATCAAGTGTTTTCGCTCGACGATTCCATTCTTGGGTTGTTGGTTTGGCCCTTGTTACTGTAACTCAAATCCTAGCCCGGTATATCCCATTTTAGATTTACACCATTGTGAACCTTACGCCTTTTTTACTCTCTGATCGAGGTTGTCGGTATTGAAAAATCTTCGTAAACTAAATCACACGTGTATATATTTACATTTAAGAGATATACAGTCAAGAAAATCAAGAGAAATGATGATATATATGCGGATTAGACACCAATAAATAAACACTCAAAAATGGCTACAATTTAAGGAATGTGCTTAGTGGGGGCATCAGATTCCTAATTGATGGAGAAAGGTCTGGTGGCAAGAAAAGCTGCTTCGAGGAGGTTGTCAACCTTACGCCTTTTTTACTCTCTGATATTAGGTTCTCGGCGTTGAAAATCTTCGTAAACTAAATGACATGTGTATATGTTGACATTTAAAAAAATATACAGTTAAGAAAATCAAGAGCAATGGCGATATAAATGCGGATTAGACACCAAAAAATAAACACTCCATAAATGCTACAATTTAGGGAATGTGTTAAGTAACGGCATCAGATTCCTAAATGATGGAGAAATGTCTGGTGGCAAGAAAAGCTGCTTCCAGGAGGTTGTCAAGTGTTTTCGCTCGACGATTCCATTCTTGGGTGGTTGGTTTGGCCCATGTTTCTGTATCTCGAATCCTAGCTCGGTATATCCCATTTTAGTTTTACACCGTTGTGAACCTTACCCCTTTTTACTCTCTGATCGAGGATCTCGGCATTGAAAATCTTAGTAAACTAAGTCACACGTGTATATGTTGACATTTAAAAAATATACTGTTAAGAATATCAAGAGCAATGGCGATATAAATGCGGATTGGACACCAAAAAATAAACACTCAAAAAATGGCTACAATTTAAGGAATGTGTTTAGTGACGGCATCAGTTTCCTAATTGATGGAGAAAGGTCTGGTGGCAAGAAAAGTTGCTTCCAGAAGGTTGTCAAGTGTTTTCGCTCGTCGATTGCATTCTTGGGTGGTTGGTTTGTCCCTTGTTCCTGTAACTCGAATTATAGCCCGGTATATCCCATTTTTGTTTTACATGATTGTGAACCTTACGCCTTTTTTACTCTCTGATCGAGGATCTCGGCATTGAAAAAACTTCATAAACTAAATCACACCTGTGTATGTTGACATTTAAAAGATATTGAGTCGAGAAAATCAAGAGCAATGGTGATATATATGCGGATTAGGCACCAAAATATAAACACTCAAAAAATGGCTACAATTTAAAGAATGTGTTTAGTGACGGCATCAGATTCCAAATTGATGGAGAAAGCTCTGGTGGCAAGAAAAGCTGCTTCCAGGAGGTTGTCAAGTGTTTTCGCTTGACGATTCCATTCTTGGGTGGTTGGTTTGGCCCTTGTTCCTGTAACTCGAATCCAAGCCCGTTATATCCCATTTTAGTTTTACACCATTGTGAACCTTACACCTTTTTTACCCTATGATCGAGGTTCTCGGCATTGAAAAATCTTCGTAAACAAAATCACACGTGTATATGTTGACATTTAACAGATATACATTCAACAAAATCGAGGGAAATGGTGATATATATGTTGACATTTAAAAGATATACAGTCAAGAAAATCAAGAGCAATGATGTTATATATGCGGATTAGACACCAAAAAATAAACACTCAAAAAATGGCTACAATTTAAGGAATGTGTTTAGTGACGGCATCAGATTCCTAATTGATGGAGAAAGGTTTGGTGGCAAGAAAAGCTGCTTCCAGGAGGTTGTCAAGTGTTTTCGCTCGACCATTCCATTCTTGGGTGGTTGGTTTGGCTCTTGTTCCTCTAACTCGAATCCTAACGCGTTATACCCATTTTAGTTTTACACCATTGTGAACCTTACGCCTTTTTTACTCTCTGATCGAGTATCTCGGCATTGAAAAATCTTCGTAAACTAAATTACACGTGTATATGTTGACATTTAAGTGATATTGAGTCAAGAAAATCAAGAGCAATGGTGATATATATGCGGATTAGACACCAAAAAATAAACACTCAAAAAATGGCTACAATTTAAGGAATGTGTCTAGTGACGACATCAGATTCCTAAATAATGGAGAAAGGTCTGGTGGCAAGAAAAGCTGCTTCCAGGAGGTTGTCAAGTGTTTTCGCTCGAAGATTCCATTCTTGGATGGTTGGTTTGGCCCATGTTCCTGTAACTCGAATCCTAGCCCGGTATATCCCATTTTAGTTTTACACCATTGTGAACCTTACACTTTTTTTACTCTCTGATTAGGGTTCTCGGCATTGAAAAATCTTCGTAAACGAAATCACACATGTATATGTTGACATTTTAAAGATATACAGTCAAGAAAATCAAAAGCAATGATGTTATACATGCGGATTAGACACCAAAAAATAAACACTCAAAAAATGGCTACAATTTAAGGAATGTGTTTAGTGACGGCATCAGATTCCTAATTAATGGAGAAAGGTCTGGTAGCAAGAAAAGCTACTTCCATGAGGTTATCAAGTGTTTTCGCTCGACGATTCCATTCTTGGGTTGTTGGTTTGGCCCTTGTTACTGTAACTCAAATCCTAGCCCGGTATATCCCATTTTAGATTTACACCATTGTGAACCTTACGCCTTTTTTACTCTCTGATCGAGGTTGTCGGTATTGAAAAATCTTCGTAAACTAAATCACACGTGTATATATTTACATTTAAGAGATATACAGTCAAGAAAATCAAGAGAAATGATGATATATATGCGGATTAGACACCAATAAATAAACACTCAAAAATGGCTACAATTTAAGGAATGTGCTTAGTGGGGGCATCAGATTCCTAATTGATGGAGAAAGGTCTGGTGGCAAGAAAAGCTGCTTCGAGGAGGTTGTCATGTGTTTTTGCTCGACGATTCCATTCTTGGGTGGTTGCTTTGTTCCTTGTTCCTGTAACTCAAATCCTAGACCGTTATATCCCATTTTAGTTTTACACCATTTGAACCTTACGCCTTTTTTACACTCTGGTCGAGGTTTTCGGCATTGAAAAATCTTCGTAAACTAAATCACACGTGTATATGTTGACAGTTAATAGATATACAGTCAAGAAAATCAAGAGCAATAGTGATATATATGCGGATTAGGCACCAAAAAATAAACACTCAAAAAATGGCTACAATTTAAGGAATGTGTTTAGTGACGGCATTAGATTCCTAATTGATGGAGAAAGGCCTGGTGGCAAGAAGCTACTTCCAGGAGGTTTTCAAGTGTTTTCGCTCGACGATTCTATTCTTGGGTGGTTGGTTTGGCCCTTGTTCCTGTAATTCAAATCCTAGCCCGGTATATCCCATTTTAGTTTTACACCGTTGTGAACCTTACCCCTTTTTACTCTCTGATCGAGGATCTCGGCATTTAAAATCTTAGTAAACTAAATCACACGTGTATATGTTGACATTTAAAAAATATACTGTTAAGAAAATCAAGAGCAATGGCGATATAAATGCGGAATGGACACCAAAAAATAAACACTCAAAAAATGGCTACAATTTAAGGAATGTCTTTAGTGACGGCATCAGTTTCCTAATTGATGGAGAAAGGTCTGGTGGCCAGAAAAGTTGCTTCCAGGAGGTTGTCAAGTGTTTTCGCTCGTCGATTGCATTCTTGGGTGGTTGGTTTGTCCCTTGTTCCTGTAACTCGAATTATAGCCCGGTATATCCCATTTTTGTTTTACACGATTGTGAACCTTACGCCTTTTTTACTCTCTGATCGAGGATCTCGGCATTGAAAAATCTTCATAAACTAAATTACACGTGTGTATGTTGACATTTAAAAGATATTGAGTCAAGAAAATCAAGAGCAATGATGTTATATAAACACTCAAAAAAATGGCTACAATTTAAAGAATGTGTTTAGTGACGGCATCAGAGTCCAAATTGATGGAGAAAGCTCTGGTGGCAAGAAAAGCTGCTTCCAGGAGGTTGTCAAGTGTTTTCGCTCGACGATTCCATTCTTGGGTGGTTGGTTTGGCCCTTGTTCCTGTAACTCGAATCCAAGCCCGTTATATCCCATTTTAGTTTTACACCATTGTGAACCTTACACCTTTTTTACCCTATGATCGAGGTTCTCGTCATTGAAAAATCTTCGTAAACAAAATCACACGTGTATATGTTGACATTTAACAGATATACAGTCAAGAAAATCTAGGGAAATGGTGATATATATGTTGACATTTAAAAGATATACAGTCAAGAAAATCAAGAGCAATGATGTCATATATGCGGATTAGACACCAAAAAATAAACACTCAAAAAATGGCTACAATTTAAGGAATGTGTTTAGTGACGGCATCAGATTCCTAATTGATGGAGAAAGGTTTGGTGGCAAGAAAAGCTGCTTCCAGGAGGTTGTCAAGTGTTTTCGCTCGACCATTCCATTCTTGGGTGGTTGGTTTGGCCCTTGTTCCTCTAACTCGAATCCTAACGCGTTATACCCCATTTTAGTTTTACACCATTGTGAACCTTACGCCTTTTTTACTCTCTGATCAAGGTTCTCGGCATTAAAAAGTCTTCGTAAACTAAATCACACGTGTATATGTTGACATTTAAGAGATATAAAGTCAAGAAAATCAAGAGCAATGGTGATATATATGCGGATTAGACACCAAAAAATAAACACCCAAAAAATGGCTACAATTTAAGGATTGTTTTTAGTGACGGCATCAGATTCCTAATTGATGGAGAAAGGTCTGGTGGCAAGAAAAGCTGCTTTCAGGAGGTTTTCAAGTGTTTTCGCTGGACGATTCCATTCTTGGGTGGTTGGTTTGGCCCGTGTTCCTGTAACTCGAATCCTTGCCCGGTATATCCCATTTTAGTTTTACACGATTGTGAACCTTATGCCTTTTTTACTCTCTGATCGAGGATCTCGGCATTGAAAAATCTTCGTAAACTAAATCACACGTGTGTATGTTGACATTTAAGAGATATTGAGTCAAGAAAATCAAGAGCAATGGTGATATATATGCGGATTAGACACTAAAATATAAACACTCAAAAAATGGCTACAATTTAAAGAATGTGTTTAGTGACGGCATCGGATTCCTAATTGATAGAGAAAGCTCTGGTGGCAGAAAAAGCTGCTTCCAGGAGGCTGTCAAGTGTTTTCGCTCGACGATTCCATTCTTGGGTGGTTGGTTTAGCCCTTGTTCCTGTAACTCGAATCCTAGCCCGGTATATCCCATATTAGTTTTACACCGTTATGAACCTTACGCCTTTTTTACTCTCTGATCGAGGTTCTCGGCATTGAAAAATCTTCGTAAACAAAATTACACGTGTATATGTTGACATTTAAAAAATATACAGTTAAGAAAATCAAGAGCAATGGTGATATAAATGCGGATTAGACACCAAAAAATAAACACTCAAAAAATGGCTACAATTTAAGGAATGTGTTTAGTGACGGAATCAGATTCCTAAATGATTGAGAAAGGTCTGGTGGCAAGAAAAGCTGCCTCCAGAAGGTTGTCAAGTGTTTTCGCTCGAAGATTCCATTCTTGGATGGTTGGTTTGGCCCATGTTCCTGTAACTCGAATCCTAGCCCGGTATATCCCATTTTCGTTTTACACCATTGTGAACCTTACACTTTTTTTACTCTCTGATTGAGGTTCTCGACATTGAAAAATCTTCGAAAACGAAATTACACATGTATATGTTGACATTTAAAAGATATACATTCAAGAAAATCAAGAGCAATGATGTTATATATGCGGATTAGACACCAAAAAATAAACACTCAAAAAATGGCAACAATTTAAGGAATGTGTGTAGTGACGGTATGAGATTCCTAATTGATGGAGAAAGGTCTAGTGGCAAGAAAAGCTACTTCCAGGAGGTTTTCAAATGTTTTCGCGCGACGATTCCATCCTTGGGTAGTTGGTTTGCCCCTTGTTCCTGTAACTCGAATCCTAGCCCGGTAATCCCATTTTAGTTTTACACGATTATGAACCTTACGCATTTTTTACTCTTTGATCGAGGATCTCGGCATTGAAAAATCTTTGTAAACTAAATCACACGTGTATATGTTGACATTTAAGAGATATACAGTCAAGAAAATCTAGGGAAATGGTGATACATATGCGGATTGGACACCAAAAATAAACGCTCAAAAAATGGCTACAATTTACGGAATGTGTTTAGTGACGGTATCAGATTACTAATTGATGGAGAAAGGTCTGGTGGCAAGAAAAGCTGCTTCCAGGAGGTTGTCAAGTGTTTTCGCTCGACGATTCCATTCTTGGGTGGTTGGTTTAGCCCTTGTTCCTGTAACTCGAATCCTAGCGCGTTATTTCCCATTTTATTTTTACACCATTGTGAACCTTACACCTTTTTTACTCTATGATCGAGGTTATCGGCATTGAAAAATCTTCGTAAACTAAATCACACGTGTATATGTTGACATTTAAGAGATATACAGTCAAGAAAATCTAGAGCAATGGTTATATATATGCGGATTAGACACCAAAAAATAAACACTCAAAAAATGGCTACAATTTAAGGAATATGTTTAGTGACGGCCTCAGATTCCTAATTGATGGAGAAAGGTTTGGTGGCAAGAAAAGCTGCTTCCAGGAGGTTGTCAAGTGTTTTTGCTCGACCATTCCATTCTTGGGTGGTTGGTTTGGCCCTTGTTCCTCTAACTCGAATCCTAACGCGTTATACCCCATTTTAGTTTTACACCATTGAACCTTACGCCTTTTTTACTCTCTGATCGAAGTTCTCGGCATTAAAAAATCTTCGTAAACTAAATCACACGTGTATATGTTGACATTTAAGAGATATAAAGTCAAGAAAATCAAGAGCAATGGTGATATATATGCGGATTAGACACCAAAAAATAAACACCCAAAAAATGGCTACAATTTAAGGATTGTGTTTAATAACGGCATCAGATTCCTAATTGATGGAGAAATGTCTGGTGGCAAGAAAAGCTGCTTTCAGGAGGTTTTCAAGTGTTTTCGCTGGACGATTCCATTCTTGGGTGGTTGGTTTGGCCCGTGTTCCTGTAACTCGAATCCTTGCCCGGTATATCCCATTTTAGTTTTACACGATTGTGAACCTTATGCCTTTTTTACTCTCTGATCGAGGATCTCGGCATTGAAAAATCTTCGTAAACTAAATCACACGTGTGTATGTTGACATTTAAGAGATATTGAGTCAAGAAAATCAAGAGCAATGGTGATATATATGCGGATTAGACACTAAAATATAAACACTCAAAAAATGGCAACAATTTAAAGAATGTGTTTAGTGACGGCATCAGATTCCTAATTGATAGAGAAAGCTCTGGTGGCAGGAAAAGCTGCTTACAGGAGGTTGTCAAGTGTTTTCGCTCGACGATTCCATTCTTGGGTGGTTGGTTTAGCCCTTGTTCCTGTAACCCGAATCCTAGCCCGGTATATCCCATATTAGTTTTACACCGTTATGAACCTTACGCCTTTTTTACTCTCTGATCGAGGTTCTCGGCATTGAAAAATCTTCGTAAACAAAATTACACGTGTATATGTTGACATTTAAAAAATATACAGTTAAGAAAATCAAGAGCAATGGTGATATAAATGCGGATTAGACACCAAAAATAAACACTCAAAAAATGGCTACAATTTAAGGAATGTGTTTAGTGACGGAATCAGATTCCTAAATGATGGAGAAAGGTTTGGTGGCAAGAAAAGCTGCTTCCAGAAGGTTGTCAAGTGTTTTCGCTCGAAGATTCCATTCTTGGATGGTTGGTTTGGCCCATGTTCCTGTAACTCGAATCCTAGCCCGGTATATCCCATTTTCGTTTTACACCATTGTGAACCTTACACTTTTTTTACTCTCTGATTGAGGTTCTCGACATTGAAAAATCTTCGAAAACGAAATCACACATGTATATGTTGACATTTAAAAGATATACATTCAAGAAAATCAAGAGCAATGATGTTATATATGCGGATTAGACACCAAAAAATAAGCACTCAAAAAATGGCTACAATTTAAGAAATGTGTTTAGTGACGGTATCAGATTCCTAATTGATGGAGAAAGGTCAAGTGGCAAGAAAAGCTACTTCCAGGAGGTTTTCAAATGTTTTCGCTCGATGATTCCATTCTTGGGTAGTTGGTTTGGCCCTTGTTCCTGTAACTCGTATCCTAGCCCGTAATCCCATTTTAGTTTTACACGATTGTGAACCTTACGCATTTTTTACTCTTTGATCGAGGATATCGGCATTGAAAAATCTTCGTAAACTAAATCACACGTGTATATGTTGACATTTAAGAGATATATAGTCAAGAAAATCTACGGCAATGGTGATATATATGCGGATTGGACACCAAAAAATAAACACTCAAAAAATGGCTACAATTTAAGGAATGTGTTTAGTGACGGTATCAGATTACTAATTGATGGAGAAAGGTCTGGTGGCAAGAAAAGCTGCTTCCAGGAGGTTGTCAAGTGTTTTCGCTCGACCATTCCATTCTTGGGTGGTTGGTTTGGCCCTTGTTCCTCTAACTCGAATCCTAACGCGTTATACCCCATTTTAGTTTTACACCATTGAACCTTACGCCTTTTTTACTCTCTGATCGAGGTTATCGGCATTAAAAAATCTTCGTAAACTAAATCACACGTGTATATGTTGACATTTAAGAGATATAAAGTCAAGAAAATCAAGAGCAATGGTGATATATATGCGGATTAGACACCAAAAAATAAACACCCAAAAAATGGCTACAATTTAAGGATTGTGTTTAGTGACGACATCAGATTCCTAATTGATGGAGAAAGGTCTGGTGGCAAGAAAAGCTGCTTTCAGGAGGTTTTCAAGTGTTTTCGCTGGACGATTCCATTCTTGGGTGGTTGGTTTGGCCCGTGTTCCTGTAACTCGAATCCTTGCCCGGTATATCCCATTTTAGTTTTACACGATTGTGAACCTTATGCCTTTTTTACTCTCTGATCGAGGATCTCGGCATTGAAAAATCTTCGTAAACTAAATCACACGTGTGTATGTTGACATTTAAGAGATATTGAGTCAAGAAAATCAAGAGCAATGGTGATATATATGCGGATTAGACACTAAAATATAAACACTCAAAAAATGGCAACAATTTAAAGAATGTGTTTAGTGATGGCATCAGATTCCTAATTGATAGAGAAAGCTCTGGTGGCAGGAAAAGCTGTTTACAGGAGGTTGTCAAGTGTTTTCGCTCGACGATTCCATTCTTGGGTGGTTGGTTTAGCCCTTGTTCCTGTAACCCGAATCCTAGCCCGGTATATCCCATATTAGTTTTACACCGTTATGAACCTTACGCCTTTTTTACTCTCTGATCGAGGTTCTCGGCATTGAAAAATCTTCGTAAACAAAATTACACGTGTATATGTTGACATTTAAAAAATATACAGTTAAGAAAATCAAGAGCAATGGTGATATAAATGCGGATTAGACACCAAAAATAAACACTCAAAAAATGGCTACAATTTAAGGAATGTGTTTAGTGACGGAATCAGATTCCTAAATGATGGAGAAAGGTTTGGTGGCAAGAAAAGCTGCTTCCAGAAGGTTGTCAAGTGTTTTCGCTCGAAGATTCCATTCTTGGATGGTTGGTTTGGCCCATGTTCCTGTAACTCGAATCCTAGCCCGGTATATCCCATTTTCGTTTTACACCATTGTGAACCTTACACTTTTTTTACTCTCTGATTGAGGTTCTCGACATTGAAAAATCTTCGAAAACGAAATCACACATGTATATGTTGACATTTAAAAGATATACATTCAAGAAAATCAAGAGCAATGATGTTATATATGCGGATTAGACACCAAAAAATAAGCACTCAAAAAATGGCTACAATTTAAGGAATGTGTTTAGTGACGGTATCAGATTCCTAATTGATGGAGAAAGGTCAAGTGGCAAGAAAAGCTACTTCCAGGAGGTTTTCAAATGTTTTCGCTCGATGATTCCATTCTTGGGTAGTTGGTTTGGCCCTTGTTCCTGTAACTCGTATCCTAGCCCGGTAATCCCATTTTAGTTTTACACGATTGTGAACCTTACGCATTTTTTACTCTTTGATCGAGGATATCGGCATTGGAAAATCTTCGTAAACTAAATCACACGTGTATATGTTGACATTTAAGAGATATATACAGTCAAGAAAATCTAGGGCAATGGTGATATATATGCGGATTGGACACCAAAAAATAAACACTCAAAAAATGGCTACAATTTAAGGAATGTGTTTAGTGACGGTATCAGATTACTAATTGATGGAGAAAGGTCTGGTGGCAAGAAAAGCTGCTTCCAGGAGGTTGTCAAGTGTTTTCGCTCGACGATTCCATTCTTGGGTGGTTGGTTTGGCCCTTGTTCCTGTAACTCGAATCCTAGCGCGTTATATCCCATTTTAGTTTTACACCATTGTGAACCTTACACCTTTTTTACTCTATGATCGAGGTTATCGGCATTGAAAAATCTTCGTAAACTAAATCACACGTGTATATGTTGACATTTAAGAGATATACAGTCAAGAAAATCTAGAGCAATGGTTATATATATGCGGATTAGACACCAAAAAATAAACACTCAAAAAATGGCTACAATTTAAGGAATGTGTTTATTGACGGCATCAGATTCCTAATTGATGGAGAATGGTCTGGTGGCAAGAAAAGCTTCTTCCAGGACGTTGTCAAGTGTTTTCGCTGGACGATTCCATTCCTGGGTGGTTTGTTTGGCCTTTGTTCCTGTAACTCGAATCCTAGCCCGATATATCCCATTTTAGTTTTACACCATTGTGAACCTTACGCCTTTTTTACTGTAGGATCGTTTTGAGACCTAAACGAGTCAATCAGAAGAGTTCTTATCAATTCAAGAGGCGGAAACAGATGAATTGATTTGGAAAACAGCTTGTGTCACACTTAATTGTCTTGTTTTATTGAAATAACAAGTTTCCATATCAGTAGACACGTCGGAAGAACTTCGATACCAGAATTCCAAAAGTTACAAATGAACCCACCACTCAGCTATATATAGTGGAGGTGTTTTCGCATGAAAGTGGCACTGGCCATTTCAAGCGAAATTACAATGTCTAATTTCGTTTGAAATAGCTAGTGGCTATTTTATGTGAAATTACACACTTACATATAAACCCTAATTTCTCGAACTACGTGCCCTGATCTAACATTCCCAATACAAAACTCGATACAAGACGAAGTCGACAGACGTATGCACCAACAGACTCCCCCTCGGATGTTGACGAGTGTTAAGTGTCGAGTCTTCACAGTCTTCAGTCTTTATCAGTCTTTGGGCTTCTTTTCTCAGAATCTGACAGTGTAAGCATCCATCAAACTTTATCTCTTCTCTTTCTAACTACAGTATCTGGAGCTGGCTCTTACATCCTCTTGATCAGATCTCTTGATTCCTTAAGCTCTACATCAACAGACTCCCTATTAAAGAATGCTCGGGATCTTGGTCTGGCTTTTACAATTTCTAGAATCTCAACCTGGCTCTCTCATAGCCATAACCTGTACATTCTCTACCTCAAAATAAATTTCACAAAAATAAAATTTGACAAACTTATATTTCACTTACATGTATTTATTTAGAATGATTTAACATTTATCAATTTCTGATGACCACTTGAATACAAAATATTCAATTTTTTTATTTCAAACAATCTTCTTCATTCCAAACAAACTTTCCCAACCCTGTTGTTCATCATGTTTAGCACTCGGAATTTTGAAAATCAGCTTTGCAACATCAGTTGTCGAAAATCTTTTTGAATTATCAAAAATTTATGCTAAAACACACTAATATCTTTTGGATTTTTGATATTAAAGAAATGCAGCAAAGAAATATTTACAAACAATATTTTGTGAGTTTGTGTAAGAGGATCATATCAGTTTTTGAGACAAATCACCAACACCGTTAAGCTTTAAACATTTTAAGTTCTAAACGATTCACTTAGATTGTCAGTATACTGATCCACTTAAATTTTCACACAAAGTTCAATTGTTTCGAGATACGAGATTAATGTTTTAGAGACTTAAACTTACTCGCGTGTCCCACCTCAGAATATACTCCCGTATCCAGATCCCAATATTCAGTCTTACAGGTCAGTATACCTAGATGATATCTGTAAAGGGGTTTAAATGCGAGGGCCGTGAGAGCTCAGGCTATTGCTTCCGCAAAATCAGAGAGATGACGGCTTCGACTTTTGGTGGGTTCCCTTTAGAGAATCTTTTCTTCAACAGCACATGATTAGCATTTTGCAATGTTTCATCATTTTTTATGCTGAGGGTAGGCTATATTTCAAGCAAGCGTAAAGTATTATACGGGGACTAGGCCATTGCTTCCGCAAAATCAGAAGTCCCGGGATAATACCCCAGATATCACTAAGCATAAAGACCTAGTATCTCAGAAAGAGGGACCTTTCAAACAAGATTTCGGGGGTTACCTATATATCCAAGAGATGTTCCCCACGAGATAAGCAAGTTTGAAATTTAAGTTTATATCTCTTCACAATTTACTAAATGTGTAAAAACCTACTGGCATATCATCAGTGAGACCGTTTATCACATTTGACTTTTCAATTCTTTAGCGTATTGTGAAAGTCCACTGATGTACTATCATTTCCTCTTTTTACATCAAAACTCATTTTTTTTATTTTATCTTTTTGAATTTTTCAAATTTTCTAATGTTTTTGGTTTTTCTGAAAACTTCTTACTCCCCCTAAAATTCAAAATCATTTAAAGGAAATTTGAAAACAAACTGTACAAGGTAAAGTGACAGCTGATATCTAATCACTTCAATTCACCATTCACTTGGCATAAACAATCAGGACTCCCCCTTACAACAAACTATTTTCCCATTATGATTTCAAAACACTTAAGTTTATTTTAATCAAATGGAGTTTTGTTTTCATCATAAACCACTTGTAGGTTAGGGGATCTCATCACATTGTTCTTTCATTTTCAACCTTTTGAAAAATATAACAATTTTAAATTCAATCAACAAACACCACTTGTAGAAAATCAAGTACAACTTAATGTCCCTGATTTACCACTTGTAAGTCGAAATATCACAAATGTGAATTTCTCAAGAAAGATGCCAATTCCTGCTCCACGATTACCATCTTGGGAGCTCCGGCAAGTCAGATTTTTAGTTTGAAAAACTTGTCACCCAAGCCTGACCAGCCTTGGGTGATTCTTGTACACATCTATCCCACCATCTTTTCGATTGATAAAATTCTTTGGCACCTTTAACCTTCCCATCAACCATCTTCTCAAAGATGTGTTTGACTTTCCCATTGAAAGCCTTTTCAGCATCAAATTCTCCTTTACCAGGGAAGAATTGACCTGAAATCTCAGTTTTACCAACCTTTAACTTCAAATTTTCTTTTGACAATTTTGGAAAGTTTTCATCGTTCATCTCAGGAACGGAATTCTCATTCTTTTTCTCAACAAATGACTCCTCTGATTTTATGGAATCAGATTCATTGTCAGAACTACTCTCAGATTTTACAACCCATCTTTTTTTGTTTTCATCAACTTTTCTTTTGTAAAAACGTTTTGAAGTTTCACCAACTTCAAAATTTGTTGGTTATTTCTTTTCATCAATATGTATTTCTTCCAATCTTGAGTTAAAAGAAACTCCATGTTTTGTGTTGTTGGACTGTTGACAGTTCCAAGCAATGTGTCCAATCTTGTGACATTTGAAACACATTCTACTCTCAACTCTTTGTTCAGTTCGCATCATCATATTCTTTTTCTTCTCAGCAAGAAACTCTTGATTTGACTGTCTCCAGAATTGTTTCTTTTCTTCCTCTACTGAACTTTCACCTGAAACAAATTTAATTTTTGTTTTATAAGTTTTCTTATTTCTATGATTTACCGGGGAAATGAAACCTAAACCCTGCTTTTTGAAATTACCATTATGGTTTGGTTTCTTTCGATAACCTGAACCAGAACTGTAACCCTTTTTCTTGTTCAATCTCTGTTGAACTCTTGAAGTGTACTTTTTAGGTTTTTCAGCAAGATTTAAATCTTTTATTTCAGAAATTTTAATTTCTGTTAATTTGAAAACCTGTTTGATTTGTTTAGTTTTGACACTTCTTATTGGAAATTCCTCATCAGAATATAATTTGTCTGAATCAATCAAAGTATATGCCACTTTGATTAGTTCGTCATTCAAATTAGATTTTGACAAAAGAAATTCTTTATTATAAACCCGTTTGACCGGTGAACTCGGACTCTTTTCTGACGAACTCGAACTTTCAGATCTAGACTCCGAGTTTGAATCTTCATCCATATCCAACACCTGATCGACCACTTTCTTTAACAATTCAGACTCATGATCAGTGTCAGACGCTGTGAATGTGACATCAATATTGTCTGGTAACTCATCAATGGTTTCAGACTTTAACTTTATGTTGAGAGCCTTATTTAAACGTTCCTCATTTGGCTTTCTAGGAGAATAACTATTCCAAATCGGGGGCGGACACTTGTTATACTTGACACTCTGTTTCTTACCAGTATCCGTATCTTCTGTCTTTTTATCTTGAAACGCTTCAAGACCTGCAACAGTAGGATAAACTCGATCAATCAAATAATCACATGTTGTATAACTCAACAACAAACGTTTGATTCTTTCACTCTCAATTTTTTCAAATTCCAAATCCTGCTTTAGCTTTGCACAGTCTTCAATATACTCATTGATAACGTTCTGCTTTGTCATTAAAGTGTAACTCATCATTGTCATAGCAGCATCAACTTTTGAATTTGTCTTTTTCAAACCATCAACAGTTCTATTCAGCATGTCATAAGATTCCTTCACATACTTCACATCAGACAATAAATTTTCTTTCATCTTTTCTAATTCAACGATCTTCTTATCCTTCTCATCACAATGTTTCAATGACTCCAAACATTTTAGACAAGGTTTAATGACCTCAACTATCTTTTCAACCTCGACAATCTTCTCAATTTCAACAATTTTTTCTACTTCGACGACTTTCTCAACTTCGACGAGTTTTTCAACTTCGACAATTTTCTCAATTATCTTTTCTACTTCAACAATCTTTTCAACTACTTTTTCTTCATCAACTTCTGTTTTTATCTCACACTCTTCATTTTCAACTTTCTTTGTTAAAATTTCTACAACTTCAGCTTTCTCGGCTTCTAGTTTTTCTTTTTCTCCAGCAATTCTTTTTGCTTCCAATTCTCTCTTCAATCTAGCATCCTTCTTTTCATTCAACATCTCGATCTTATCTGCAAAAAACAAATTAAAACTAAATGAGTCTGAACTTTTTCTTGCATTATTAATGTACTCTTCCTCGTCATCAGTATCATCATCACTTTCTGATGATCTAAAGATCTTCGTTCTTTTGATTCCTTGTTCTTCTAAGATTTTAGCAACAAGTCCTGAACCTGGTGGAATGTATCTATCCCAGCTAAATCCCTCTGCAACCTTTTCATCATCTTGGTCAATTATACCATAACAAGCTCTTTTCTCTTCAATGGTACGTGCATGTGCAGTTTGTGGTTGTTGAGCAATCTGATGAAAAATTGATTTTTGATAATAATTGTTTTTTTTTTTTCCAGACTGATCTTGTCTTCCATTTGCTTCTTTGTTTTTGCACTCACGCTTAAAATGACATTTTTCTTTGCAACGAAAACAAGTGACCTTTGATTTGTCAAACCCTATCGGAGATGCACTCATTTCTCTAAAATCATCTCTTCCGGTGACTTGAGTAAATTTTTCTGCTCTTCTAACTGCACTGGCTAGACACCACTTGATATCCATCAACTAAAGTTCCTCCGCATCAATTTGGTCAAAATCCTCTTTGGTAAGCATCGGATTTCCAATTCTACCAGCAATCAAAATTTCATATGATTCCAACATAGCAACGAGTGATGCCATGTGTTGCTTAGCTATTTCCGAAGAAAGATTTTGACCATTTTGAATGTTCAAGGTAACATTGCACTGCAGATTTGTAGAATTCTTTTGTTGTGGACTTGGTGTTGTAAAATTTAGATCAAAGCTTGAATATGAAGACGAAGATCCACCACTTTGAGTCACAGTACTTCCCTTTATTCCAGAAGAACTATCAGCAGTGAAACCAGTTTGAATCTTTGGGCTTGGAGTAACTTCAAATTTGTTTCCTCTGTAGTATAAACTCACATCTTGTTGAGCATTTGGATTAGACATGATAGCAGTTTTCTGGATATCCAACTCATGCTCTTCAATCTTCTGAATAAACTGTGCCAGATTCATATTTTCAGATTTTCTCATGTGTTTTAGGATCAACAAATAAGTTCCCCATTTCTGCTGTGGTAATGCATCGGCTAGTTTATCAACCCATTCATCGTCGTCTTTCTTTATTTCCAATCTTCCCATTTCCAAAACCAAATGACAATATCTATCAATGGTCTTTTTTGTTGTTTCACCTTCTAAGGATACAAACATATCAAATGATTTCTTCAGTAAAGCCCTTTTGTTCTTGATCATATCTGCACTTCCTTTAAACTTTTGAATCAATGCAGTCCAAATTGATCTTGCAGCACCTTCATGTTGGAGTAAAACAAAGATATCTTCTTTAACTGCTTGTTGAAGAATACTGATCATCATTTTTTCACTTGTATATTTCAATTTTTCAACATCTGAATAATCACATAAAGCCTTTTCAATCCCACGTTTATTTTTTGGTTTTTCGTAATTTTTCTCTAATGAACACCATGCATCAAACTTATAATCTTGCACCCAGTTTTCAAATCGATTTTGCCATCATCTAAAATCTTCAATGTACATAAGCTTCGGCGGTTTTTGATAAGTTCCCGTCTCATTCTCACTGTAAAGAGTTTCGGCAGCTGTAACTGGAGCAACTGGTGTAGCAAACGCATTGTAGAATTCCTCTTCCATGATTCTGTAATCTGTATCACAAAGTCAACACGGTTCAAAATCAACAAGATTCACATGAAATATGAATTCAAACAAAATCACTTGGAGCGAAATTATCACACTCAAGCGAAATCAGAATTGGTGCGGAATAAGGTCTTTCAAACGAAATCAGATCACACACGAAATATCACTTTCAAACGAAATATCTACTCCACGCGAAAATACTCACACGAAATTACGATTTGATACGAAATAAGGTAATTTCGTGTGAAATAAGGTAATTTCAAACGAAATTACACTTTGGAGTGGAATTAAAACTAATTTCGTGTGGAATTAGGTAATTTCGTGTGGAACGGCTCAAACGAAATTACACTTAGAAGCGAAATTAAGAATTTCAAGCGAAATTATGTAATTTTGTTTGAAATCAATCTGTAATTCCGTACGAAATTATGCTGACGTCATCATTTTCGATCTGTGTTTCAAGGGAAATTACTAATTTTACCACTTTTAGATCAAATTGAAGTCTAATTCTTTCAAGGATTCGTTAAAACAATGTTTCGCATGACATGTATGAAATTCAATCCATTTTGACCAAAATTTCACGGTCAATTTTGAAAAGAAGGTGTAGAGGTCAGATTTTATGGTTGTTTTGGTAAGAACTCTTTCTCCTGAGCTCTGATACCACTTGTAGGATCGTTTTGAGACCCAAACAAGTCAATCAGAAGAGTTCTTATCAATTCAAGAGGCGGAAACAGATGAATTGATTTGGAAAACAGCTTGTTTCACTCTTAATTGTCTTGTTTTATTGAAATAACAAGTTTCCAGATCAGTAGACACGTCGGCAGCACTTCGGTACCGGAGTTCCAAAAGTTACAAATGAACCAACCACTCAGCTATATATAATGGAGGTGATTTCGCATGAAAGTGGCACTGGCCATTTCAAGCGAAATTACAATGTCTAATTTCGTTTGAAAGAGCCAGTAGCTATTTCATGCGAAATTACAAACTTACATATAAACCCAAATTTCTCGAACTACGTGCCCTGATCTAACATTCCTAATACAAAACTTGATACAAGATGAAGTCGACAGACGTATGCACCAACATTTACTCTCTGATCGAGGTTTTCGGCATTGAAAAATCTTCGTAAACTAAATCATACGTGTATATGTTGACAGTTAATAGATATAATGTCAAGAAAATCAAGAGCAATGGTGATATATGTTGATGCATTTTTAGTGTCTGTAACTAGTCTTGTTTAAGCGATGTATTTTGAATGGTCTTTTATTAATTATCGAGTCTGTATGTTATGTTGACCAAGTCAGATATCCTCCTATCTACTTGTGTACAACTTATTTGTCTCTTTTGGTATGTAATGTATTATGAACAATGCATGTTGCATTAAAGGGTAGTTTGTTATTACTATGTTTATATGTTGCTGATTGTTGCTGTCTGATAACAGGAACAACCACAACAGTTGCAGTCCTCGACGAAACAGACTTCTGTTTCGTCGTAACACTTCATGGCGAAACAGACCATTGTTCATACTTTTGTTTCGTTGAAGGTCATGACGAATCAGACCTTGATTCGTCATATCCTGACGAATCAGACCCTGATTCGTCATGTTTTGGGCTGTTCCAGGCCCAATGTCTGGCCCATGTTCAGATTCGTCAAACACTTCTGTGTTTCGTCGATATCTGTGGCCCAGGGACTATATAAACAGCACTTTGTGTTCATTTGAACTCAGAGATGAGAAACAGACCATAGTAACAAAACTCTGCCAAAATTCCGTCTGAACTGTGTTTGTATCAGTTGTAATCGGTTCTCATCCCGTTAATCAATCGAGTGTGTATCATTGATTAATCCGTTGTTATTATTGCTATATATGTTTGATTTGGCATAGTTACGTGGATTCCGCACACGTAACCGTGTTTACTATAAACAAGAGATTCGGTTCGTAATCGATCATCAGATTTCGGGACCTACAAGTGGTATCAGAGCGTTGGCTCTTATCCTTGTTTAAAAATCAAACTTGTTCGGTTTTTATCAAGTATTTTGTGTGTGTTTTTCTGAAAACTTGTTCTTGAAAAATTAATATTTTCTGAAAAATATTCATAAATCTGCTGTTTTATTGGTGTTTGCTACAGATTTTTATCAAAAACCTAAGTTAGATTGTTTGTTTATGCTTTAAACCGGGTTTTTAGTGAAAATCTAGTGTATTTTCGTGTTTCGGAAATTTATCGGTGATCGGAAAACTCATCGGAAACTTCATGTTCTTGAGTGTGTTCTTCATATATTCATAGGTGTTCTTGTTATAAGCTGAGAATTTGATCTGTTATAATTGATTAAAACAAGTGTTATAACTTATAAAATAATATCTTGACTTTTGTGTAAAAGTTGATAATTGTCACAGTCTCTGTTTCGTTGAAAATAAGAAGTAACAAACATACCTTGTGTCAGGTTAAATATCTTGTTGTCTCATCTTATCCTTGACTGGTCAGTAGATATTTTAAATATCTAAATCAACTGACTTTTACCCAGTTTTGACGAAACACACAGCCGACGAATCACATCTGTTTCGTCGCAACCTCTTTGACGAATCAAAATTCTGTTTCGCCACAAATCACAATTATCACAAGTTTGTTTCGTCGTCATTCATTCAGACGAAACAAACCTGTTTCGTGATTTCTGTTTCGTCGAAAACAGATCTGTTTTAAACAGAAGACTTATAACAGCTTGCTTACTGTTTGTTTTCAAGAAATTTGTGCAGGTACTATCATACATACATCAAATATGAGTTGTACTAGTCCATGGGATTGGAGTATGGATTCTAGACCACGTGAAGATCCGACGTCCGCAGCAGCGTGGGTGAAGAGTGTTTTTGGTCAACCAACTATAAGTGCCGGACAATGGGCTTTGGCATCCAATCAGAACCAAAACATTCAAAATCTTTTGATCAGTGAGAGCGAAACGGGTAGCAACAATCGCCCGCCAAAGTTGAATCATATGAACGAGTTTCCATCATGGAAAGGTCGTTTCATTACATATGTTCAAGGTCAAAGCACTGATATTTGGAGGTGTTTCATTACTCCACGCAATGATGCTCTTGAAGTAGCAGCTTCAACGGCCGAAGGTTTTACTAACATGCAGGAAAATGACAAGAAAGCATATGAATTTGAGAAAAAGTCGTTTGCTGTTCTTACTCAAGCACTTCATAAAGATATCTATCATCAGTTTTCTTATTGTAAGGACACGAAATCCTTATGGGATTGTTTGGTGACAAGAGGAGAAGGAAATGCAGCTTCCAGAAAGACACGGCATGATTTATTAAAGAAAGAGTTTGAGTCGTTTCAGTTCTTGGAAAACGAAACTCTAAATGATATGACCACACGGTTTTATCATTTGGTTAGCGAAATGTTTGCCTATGGTGTTGATGCAACTCAAAAGGAAGTTTGTGCACGGTTTGCTGATTCTCTACCACCAAAGTGGAGTCCATACATTGAGCTTCTAAAGCATACAGGTATTCTAGATGCTGACACTATAACTATCTATGAATTTGTACAGAAGCTGGAACATAAAAATGATGAAGAAATCCGGAAAGCAAAACGCATTGCTGCTCCTCAGAATATTGAAATGTATTGTGGTGGAGGTTTTGACCCGTCAGCTAGTCTGAGGCAACCAAAGTTACAAACGGCGTTTGTATCAAATACAAACTCTTCTCCGTTTCCTCAACAAACTCAGACTTATTCTGGAGGAGGTTTTATTCCTTTTATACCTCCAGTTTCTACTACTCAACCTCAGGCATATTCAGGAGGAGGTTTTATTCCATCCCTACCACAACCACAAGTCCAACCACAACAACAACATCAAGCTTATTATACCAACAATCCTCCAACTCCAAACCCTAACACAGTCAAAGTTGATACATCAAACCTCTCAAATGTTAGCATTGAAGTAGCAAAGGAACATATGGAACTTATTAATACCATGGTCAGTGCTTACTGCGGTTTGGTCGCCGGTCAAATTGGAAACATCAATTTAACCAACGAAGACTATCTACAAATTAACCGTGATGAAATGGAGTTGATGGATATAAAGTGGGCATTCGCAAGTGCTGTTAGAAGGGCGAAGGACTTTATGGTTCGAACAGGAAGAAGTTCTTTGGAAAGCAAACAAGATACAAAGTACGGTTTTGATAAAGAAGCAGTTACATGCTTCAATTGTGGGGAAAAGGGTCACTTTAAACGTGAGTGCACTCGACCAAGCAGACAAGGCAATCAGAACCCATTCCGTAATCAGACGAGTACTTCAAATGCTAATCAAGACAATCGTGGAAAAGGGATAGTGGCTGTAAACAACACCACTAACCAGAATCAGTCTGGACCATCAAATGAAAGTCGTGCATTAACCGTACAAGCTGATGAAGGGTTTAATTGGTCTTTACAACTTGGGGAAAGTGATCAAGGTAAAGGAGGAACTGCGTGTTATGCTAAGATTATCAATCACATCAAGCACGTTCATAAGGAAGAATTTTCTGATAGTGACGACAGTTCTGGTAATTCCGGGAGTTCTGATGAAGAAAGTTCTACTTCGAGTTCTGAATCTAATGTGAACAAAGAAGAAAGTTCTAATCTTGATGACTTATTGAATGAAGCAGAAGATTTGAAATGTCAGAAATCAGTTCTGATTAAGAAGGCTGAGGTAGTATCTAAAGAAATGGAGAAGTTCTTTTCTGAAGACGAATCTTTCTCTTATCAGACTGCCTTTATGGCAAATGTCTCAGATTCTACAAGCCAGGTAAAATCTGAAATTCTTATCAACTGTAGAGATTGTGAATATATGAAAAATGAATTTGATAGAATAAAACTTGAATGTGATACGATTCATATTCACAATCAGAGTTTAGTTGTTGAAATGGCTAAATGCAAAGAAGCGAATATGGCCTTGGTTCGAAACGAAAAAGAATTTAAATCTATGATTGAAATTCAAAAGAAAAATGTTTCCGAAGTGACAAAAACTGTTTATCATAAACAAGTTAGTATAAATGATTACATTAACATTGTTGAGGAAACTAAAAAGGAACTAGCCATTGCCAAATGTGAGCATGATGCAATCAAGCAAAAATTGGAGAGTTACTCTAACTCCCGATTTGTGCTCGATCACATTATTGATGTTCAACAACTAAAGGGAAACAAGAAAGGTGTTGGGTATAAGAAGTGTCCGCCCCCTTTGAGACATGATTATACTTATATGCCTGATGAAGAAGAAATGCCACGGTTTGAATCCAGTGTGCCTCTTGATTATGAGGAAGTAACTACTGGCCTAGGGTTCAAATCGGACAATTCTCCAAGTACAAATTCTGAACAAAAAGAGTCAACATCTACGAAACAAGGTCCTCCAACCATTGAGGACTATGAGTCGTCGGATGATGAATCTGAATCAGATGTGAGTAATCAGGATAAATCACTTGACAAACTTAAAGGAGTAGAAGTTCCAATTGAGAATCATATACTGTGTGATCCTCCTACCCCTGCTGTTAAATCTGTTGTTCAACAAGTGATAAATCCTGTGTCTACTGTTAAAAGTAATATTTTGTTGTACACTTTGGTTGGTGATTCTAAAATCTATTCAGATAATGATTTTCCAATTAAAAATGTCAATCCATCATTGATTGATAATGTTTTTGAAAATAACACAAGTAAGTTTGTGGGAAAGTCGATTCAGGGAGTTAATGTGACTCAATGTAATCCAATTCCTAAGACTGAAATTAAAAAGAAATTTGGAAATCAGAAATCACCTTCAAAGCAACAACCTATTGCTTCTAAGAGTAAACAATCAGATCAACGAGCTAAAGTGTCAAATGTTTCTAAATCAAAATTTGAAACAAAAGGGGCTCGTTATCAGAAGAAAAACAGCAATGTTAAATTTGTGGAATCGAGGGGTACAGATAAAATTGAGACTTTTGCTAACAAGTCAAACACTGATTTTGTACAAGTCAAAATTTTAAAACGTGATAGTCAAAACAATTACACTCAACATTCAAACGGGTGTGATGAAAAAGCTAGTACCTCAGGTTATACAAATTCGACATCTGATCGTCGATCCAGTTCTCCTAAGTTTGTTGAAAGGAGAACGTGTTTTAAATGTGGAGAGTTTGGGCACATAATCAAAGATTGTGCTAACACTCCGAAAGCGAAATTTGTTGAAAGAGCATCACCTGAATCGATTCACCCTAAATGTCGTCCTGTTTCACCTAAACATGATAAAAGAACTATTAAAGAACAGGAATCGAAACAACGACATCAAAATGTGAAGAAAATAGAAAAGGCTTTAAAACCTAAGGTCAATTCTGTTCCAAGGGAACCAAGTTCACCTGTAAAACCAGAAATTTCAAAATTTGTTTACAAAACTCAATCTGGTAAACAAAAACAAACTTGGAAACCTAGGAAGAGTGAAGGTTCAGGGGGAGCTGTTTGTTTGGAAAACCATCAACAAATCGAGATCACTATTCGTGATGCTTAGGGACGACCCAAGACCACTTTGGCTTGGGTCCCCATCCTTAACTAATCATTGGATGATATGTGCAGGATGTTCCAGGAGGAACTATTAATAGTCATTGGATTGTTGATAGTGGGGCATCTAGGCACATGACGGGCGACTTACGGCTTCTATATGATGTGAGAAACATTAAAGGAGGCTATGTTGCTTTCGCTGGAGACAAAGGCGGTTACATCACTGGAGAGGGAATGATTTCCAATGGTGTGGTATGTTTCGATAAGATCAATTATGTTCGTCAAATTGATCATAATCTTCTCAGTGTGTCGCAAATCTGCGATAAAAAGTTCACCGTGCATTTCGATGATGCCGGTTGTTATGTGCTTAAACCTGGTTTCACAATTCCTGATGAATGGATTCTCTTATCGGCTCCAAGAGTCAATGATCTTTATGTTCTTGATATGAGTCAAGCGATTACTACTTCTGCACAAGTTACATGTTTTGTCTCAAAAGCCACGGAGAAGGAGTCTATATCTTGGCACAGAAGAATGGGGCACATTCACTTAAGAAAAATGAACCATTTGGTGAAAAACAATCTTGTGAATGGCGTGCCCGTGAGAAGTTTTCATCTACAAGATATCTGTGTTTCGTGCCAGAAAGGGAAGCAAACAAAGAAGTCTCACCCTTTGAAGAAAATCAATACTGTTAGCATGCCTCTCGAACGTCTTCATATGGACCTTTTTGGACCTATGAGACACAAAACAACGTTCGGAGATGTGTATTGTTTAGTAGTTACTGATGACTACTCTAGATTTTCTTGGGTAGCTTTTATGGCACACAAGAGTGATACTCCTCAAATCCTCAAGGATCTTCTTACAATGTTGGAAAATCTCTACTCGTTGAAAGTTAAGAGGATCAGAAGCGACAATGGAACTGAATTCAAAAACCGGATTATGGACGAGTTATGTACTTCTAAAGGCATTCTTCATGAATACAGTTCTCCTTACACTCCACAACAAAATGGTGTCGCGGAGAGGAAGAATCGGACGATAATTGAAACTGCAAGAACAATGCTGGTAGAGTCGGCGTTTCCTGTTCAGTTCTGGGCAGAGGCTGTGTCGACTGCTTGCTACACATTAAACCGAGTTCTTACAGTTAAGAGACATGGCAAGACTTGTTTCGAACTTCTACAGAAAAGGAAACCAGATCTTTCAATTCTAGAACCTTTTGGTGGTCCATGCACTATGATTGATCCGGATGGAAAGTTTGGAGCGAAAGCTATCGAGGGTTTCTTCCTTGGATATGCTACACCAAATTTTCGTGTTTGGAATCTGACTACCAAAAAGATTGAATTATGGAGTGAAGTACGGGTTCAGAGATATACAGATCCTGTTAAAGCTCCAGGTGATCCTTGGATGTTCGATTATGATGGGCTATTCAACTCCTTTGACCTGCCAATTTTTGATGAAGATTCCGCAGCTGCTAGAATGATATTTGATAGTGACAATGCTGCTGAGTCGTCATTAGTTAGACCTGTTGTTGTTAACTCACAAAGTTCTAATTCGTCTAACAACACGGTTCAAAATGAGGAAGTTGAAAATGCTACTGAATACAATGAGTCATCAGAAGAAGATGAAGAAAATCTGGATGCGACTGAAGGTACTAAATCTCCAGTTGTTCCAGTTCAGGGTATTTCTGTTGATACTCCTCATGTGCAAGTCGATGATACTGCTGAAGGAAATGCATCCACTTCTACGCATATTCCAGGTGTAGAGTTGGTTGTTGATCTTAATATTAACAATTTGGGTGTTAATGCTCGTGTTCCTGAAAATCCTGAAATGAGGATACACGATACCCATCCACAGCAGAATATCATAGGAGATGTCCAACAAGGTGTGCAGACACGTAATCAGCTGAGAAACAACCCGAGTGCTGGTTTGTATTCAGCTATTAGAGAATCTGGTCTACAAAATGATTGGTCTTTCGCGTGTTACGTTTCACAAGAAGAACCAAAATCTTATAAGGAAGCTTTAAAAGATAATTCATGGGTTGAAGCCATGCAGGACGAACTGCAGCAATTTCAAAAGCTTGGTGTTTGGAAGCTTGTTGAAAAACCGGAGAATTACAAGAAAATTGGAACACGATGGGTTTATAAATGCAAGAAAGATGATCGTGGAGTTGTTATTCGCAACAAAGCGAGACTGGTTGTTCAGGGTTTTCGTCAGATTGAAGGCATTGACTAGAATGAAGTTTATGCACCTGTTGCACGTCTGGAAGCTATTCGAATCTTCTTAGCTTATGCTTCTTTCAAAGGATTCAAAGTTTACCAGATGGACGTTAAAAGTGCTTTTCTTCATGGTATTGTTCAAGAAGAGGTGCATGTCGAACAACCTCCAGGTTTTGAAGATCCTATTCACCCCGATCGGGTTTGGTTGCTCAACAAAGCTCTTTATGGTCTACATCAAGCACCTAGGGCTTGGTACGCAACCTTATCAAACTATCTTCTGGAGAATGGATTTAGACGAGGTCTTATTGATTGCACACTCTTTATCAAAGAACAAGATGAAGATCTTCTGCTGATGCAGGTATATGTTGATGATATAATATTTGGGTCTACTAATGACTCTTTGTGCAGGCAATTCGAACGTGTTATGCAAGAAAAGTTCGAAATGAGCGCTATGGGAGAGATGAATTTCTTTTTGGGCCTTCAAGTTCAACAAACAGAGTCTGGGATATTCATCCATCAGACTAAATATGTTGGTGACATTTTGAGCCGATTCCAAATGTCAGATGCAACGCCCATTGGTACCCCACTTCCGTAGAATCACGGGATTACTCCGGATTTGAAGGGAGAAAGCATCAATTCCTCGTACTATCGTGCCATAATCGGATCTCTCATGTATCTTACCGCTTCGAGGCCTGATATCATGTATCCAACATGCTTACTAGCAAGATATCAAGCAAACCCGAAGGCCTCTCATCTGTCAGCTGTCAAAAGGATTCTACGCTATTTGAAGGGATGCCCAGACCTCGGTCTTTGGTACCCTAGGGATGATAGTTTTGAATTAATTGCATACAGTGATTCTGATTTCGGTGGTTGCAAAATCGATGGCAAATCGACAACAGCAGGATGTCAGTTCCTAGGAAATCGACTCGTAACGTGGCAGTGCAAGAAGCAAACGTGTGTTGCTACATCAACATGTGAAGCAGAATATATTGCTGCCTCGAGTTGTTGCTCCCAAGTTCTTTGGATACAGCAACAAATGCGCGACTACGGTTTAGAATTCCTATCTACTCGTATTTTTGTTGATAATAATGCTGCCTTGCAAATCACTAGAAATCCTGTGCAACATTCTAAGACTAAACACATCGACATTAAATATCACTTTATCCGTGATTGTTTTGATAAGAGGTTAATCGATGTCGTTCATGTCCCCACTGATCACCAACGTGCCGACCTGTTTACAAAAGCTTTTGATAAATCACGTTTTGATTATCTACTTTTGGTCAATGGCATTAAGGTGATACCCGGGTAAACTTCTTTGGCTGATCGTTTTTGTAAATATTTTCTTTATAATCTTTGAAAATTCAAAAAGATTTTAGTTTTCGTAAACTTTGCGAATTTTAGGGGGAGATATTTCAAGAAAATACAAAAACATTGAAAAAGTTCAAAATCCAAAAAGATGTCTTTACTTTCTGTCGTTTCGTTTTGAAAAATTCAAAAATTCAAAAACAATAGAAAAACCAAAAATGAGTTTCTTGGATAAAGGAAAATGATGAAATTCACTGGTGTGGTCGGTCAATGTGCTCAAAATGCAAAATAAAAAAAAATGATGATGATAAGTATCTCTACTAACGATGTATCGGTAGGCTCACAATCAGACTAAAATGTGCAGGATGATACAAACCTAACAGACTTCAAGTCAGGTGGGAACTGCTCATTGGCATATGGTCTTAGTACCGAAATCTCGTTTGAGAGATTGCCGAGATCTGAAATATTCGGTCTTTATGCTGCTTATCATCTGGGTATCATGGTTGTATCAAACCGTAAAAATAACGGAGACGAAGTCTAGATCTTCCATGATACTATACATACGTGTACATACTGCATTCGACCTCAATAAGTGATCAACAATCACATGTCCAAACAAAATAAGTGATAAATTATCACAGATTCTTTGCGGGAGTCAAGTTCGTCTCTCTGCTGTACGGAAGTACTGACCTGTTCACGGACTTGCTCCTGTGCCCTCATGCATCTGAAAATCAAGTTCCTCATCAATAAGTGATTCTATCACATAGGGCTTGTTTTCAATCAAATAAGTGAGTCTCTCACATTTTTATACGGTCAAACAGATGATAAACGGTATACTCACCGGTAAGATGAATTCTCGTGCATACCTTGATACGGGAATGTGTCGTGAGTGGATTTACATCGACTTGTAAGTATAATCCTTACCGTTAATCGTATCTCTTAAATTATGATTATGTCTGATCAGTTTGAGCTTATGTGGACCACAATACCGATAATCGAGGTAGTATACTTATCCAGAGCTTTATACAGAAATCAAAATCATGTTGACTAAGACCGTAAGCTAGTATGATTCCTTTTCCTTGAGATTCGCAAAAAGATTGCACTTGTACAGTTGTTTAGTGTTTTTAACAGTTTTCCGCATTTTCATTTAGTTTACCTTGCTTTAAATTTGCTTTTAGTATATTTGTGTAAAGTTCGTTTTTGATTAAGCCGAAGTTGTTGCTTGGTGTTTTCTACCGGAAGCCTGAAACCTTCTTCATAAAAACGTTCTTGCATTTGAAAATTCAAACTGAATGGAATTGTGTTCATAATCTGTTTTGACTGCAAAATATTTCCAGCCTGTGTTACTGTTTTTACTGCAAAATATTTTCAGCCTGGGTGTTGCTGTTTTGAAAAATCTGTTGGGGAAACAGACCTATCACGAATCACAAGTGTTGACGAATCAACATAGTCGACGAATCAGACCTAAGTTGGCGAATCAAATCTGATTCGTCATAACAGACGACGAATCACAGGAGCCCAAATCTGTTTCGTCATGGGCTAAAGTTTAGGCCTAAGTTCAAGCCCAAGTTTCTGATTCGCCGGGCCCATCTCAGTTTCGTCGAATCCTCTGATTCGTCGAGACAAGGTAGTATATATATAGGTCCCACTTGTTCATTTTTTCAAAACATCAGTTATCTTCTTCTTCACACAACAAAAACACCAAACCTACGGTTTCTCTGCAAAATCGCTCAAAACATCAGTTTTTAGTCAAAATTTTACAAACTTCAAAGGTAGAAACATGTTCTGATTTACATTCCGAACACTTTGAACCGTCGGGTTTTTCATCCGAAAACCCTCAAAAACCCTTTTGAAATCATTGTTTTTCTTTGATTAAATATGTGTTGTTGTTGCATGTTGTTGTGTTTTCATTATAATCTGATAGATTTAGGTTATCTGTGTTTGATTTGCTTTGATTTGTTAGTGGGTTTTTATAACCAAAAACAGGGGTTTGTATTTCATAATGGTATTACCTGTTTTTTTTTTTAAAGGTTTTTGTTCGGAAAAACATTTATGGGTGTTTATAGATGGGTTGGGTAAATAATGTTGATTGAATGTGTTTATGTTCATATCTGATGTGTGTTTAAACCCAATCCGGCGAAACTGATAAGATGGTCGTGCTAATTACCGAATGTTGGATCCGATGTGGATCGTCAACATGTCTGAAGCTGATATTGGAAGATTATATCGTCATGATATTTTCTTTGAAGACCAAGATGAACGTCAAGCGTTAAAGTTTCAGCGAGTAGCTTGTTTTTGCTACTACAGGGGTATTCATTCGGGCAGTTCGTGGTCCGAACAACACTGATGGAAGATTAGAAGACCAAAGACGAGTAACAGACAAGGGGGAGTTTGTTGATGCATTTTTAGTGTCTGTAACTAGTCTTGTTTAAACGATGTATTTTGAATGGTCTTTTATTAATTATCGAGTCTGTATGTTATGTTGACCAAGTCAGATATCCTCCTATCTACTTGTGTACAACTTATTTGTCTCTTTTGGTATGTAATGTATTATGAACAATGCATGTTGCATTAAAGGGTAGTTTGTTATTACTATGTTTATATGTTGCTGATTGTTGCTGTCTGATAACAGGAACAACCACAACAGTTGCAGTCCTCGACGAAACAGACTTCTGTTTCGTCGTAACACTTCATGGCGAAACAGACCATTGTTCATACTTCTGTTTCGTTGAAGGTCATGACGAATCAGACCTTGATTCGTCATATCCTGACGAATCAGACCCTGATTCGTCATGTTTTGGGCTGTTCCAGGCCCAATGTCTGGCCCATGTTCAGATTCGTCAAACACTTCTGTGTTTCGTCGATATCTGTGGCCCAGGGACTATATAAACAGCACTTTGTGTTCATTTGAACTCAGAGATGAGAAACAGACCATAGTAACAAAACTCTGCCAAAATTCCGTCTGAACTGTGTTTGTATCAGTTGTAATCGGTTCTCATCCCGTTAATCAATCGAGTGTGTATCATTGATTAATCCGTTGTTATTATTGCTATATATGTTTGATTTGGCATAGTTACGTGGATTCCGCACACGTAACCGTGTTTACTATAAACAAGAGATTCGGTTCGTAATCGATCATCAGATTTCGGGACCTACAATATATATTCGGATTAGACACCAAAAAATAAACACTCAATAAATGGCTACAATTTAAGGAATGTGTTTAGTGACGGCATCAGATTCCTAATTGATGGAGAAAGGTCTGGTGGCAAGAAAAGCTGCTTCCAGGAGGTTTTCAAGTGTTTTCGCTCGACGATTCCATTCTTGGGTGGTTGGTTTGGCCCTTGTTCCTGTAACTCGAATCCTAGCCCGGTATATCCCATTTTAGTTTTACACGATTGTGAACCTTACGCTTTTTTTACTCTCTGATCGAGGTTCTCGGCATTGAAAAAAGTTCATAAACTAAATCACACGTGTATATGTTGACATTTAAGATATATAGAGTTAAGAAAATCAAGCGCAATGGTGATATATATGCGGATTAGACACCAAAATATAAACACTCAAAAAATGGCTACCATTTAAAGAATGTGTTTATTGACGGCATCAGGTTCCAAATTGATGGAGAAAGGTCTGGTGGCAAGAAAAGCTGCTTACAGGAGGTTGTCAAGTATTTTCGCTCGACGATTCCATTCTTGGGTGGTTGGTTTGGCCCTTGTTCTTGTAACTCGAATCCTAGCCCGGTATATCCCATTTTAGTTTAACACCATTGTGAACCTTACGCCTTTTTTACTCTCTGATCGAGGTTTTCGGCATTAAAAAACCTTCGGAAACTAAATCACACGTGTATATGTTGACATTTAAGAGATATACAGTCAATTAAATCAAATGCAATGGTGATATATATATATATATATATATATATGTATATATATATATGTATATATATATATGCGGATTAGACACCAAAAAATAAACCCTCAAAAAATGGCTACAACTTAAGGAATGTGTTTAGTGATGGCATCAGATTCCTAATTGATGGATAAAGGTCTGCTGGCAAGAAAAGCTGCTTTCAGGAGGTTGTCAAGTGTTTTCGCTCGACGATTCCATTCTAGGGTGGTTGGTTTGGCCCTAATCCCTGTAACTTGAATCCTAGCCCGATATATCCCATTTTAGTTTTACAACATTGTGAACTTTACGCCTTTTTTACTCTCTGATCGAGGTTCTCGACATTGAAAAATCTTCGTAAACTAAATCACACGTGTATAGGTTGACATTTAAGAGATATACAGTCAAGAAAATCAAGAGCAATGGTGATATATAAGCGGATTAGACACCAAAACATAAACACTCAAAAAATGGCTACTATTTAAGGAATATGTTTAGTGACGGCATCAGATTCCAAATTGATAGAGAAAGGTCTGGTGGCAAGAAAAGCTGCTTTCAGGAGGTTGTCAAGTGTTTTTGCTCGACGATTCCATTCTTGGGTGGTAGGTTTGGCCCTTGTTCCTGTAACTCGAATCCTAGCCCGGTATATCCCATTTTAGTTTTACACCATTGTGAACCTTACGCCTTTTTTACTCTCTGATCGAGGTTCTCGGCATTGAAAAATCCTCGTAAACTTAATAAGACGTGTATATGTTGACATTTAAGAGATATATAGTCAAGAAAATCAAGAGCAAGACGCCAAAAAAGTAAACACTCAAAAAATGGCTACAATTTAAGGAATGTATTTAGTGACGTCATCAGATTCCTAATTCATGGAGAAAGGTCTGGTGGCAAGAAAAGCTGCTTCCAGGAGGTTGTCAGGTGTTTTCGCTCGACGATTCCATTCTTGGGTGGTTAGTTTGCCCTTGTTCCTGTAACTTGAATCCTAGCCCGGTATATCCCATTTTTGTTTTACATCTTTGTGAACCTTACGCCATTTTTACTCTCTGATCAAGGTTCTCGGCATTGAAAAATCTTCGTAAACTAAATCACACGTGTATATGATAACATTTAAGATAGATACAGTCAAGAAAATCAAGAGCAATTGTGATATATATACGGATTAGACACCAAAAAATAAACACTCAAAAATGGCTACAATTTAAGGAATGTGTTTAGTGACGGCATCAAATTCCTAATTGATGGACAAAGGTCTTGTGGCAAGAAAAGCTGCTTCCAAGAGGTTGTCAAGTTTTTTTGCTCGACGATTCCATTCTTGGGTGGTTGGTTTGGCCCTTGTTCCTGTAACTCGAATCCTAACCCGGTATATCCCATTTTAGTTTTACACCATTGTGAACCTTACCCCTTTTTTACTCTCTGATCGAGGTTTTCGGCATTGAAAAATCTTCATAAACTAAATCACATGTGTATATGTTGACATTTAAGACATATACAGTCAAGAAAATTAAGCGCAACGGTGATATATATGCGGATTAGACACCAAAAAATAAACACTCAAAAAATGGCTACAATTTAAGGAATGTGTTTTGTGACAGCATCAGATTTCTAATTGATGGAGAAAGGTCTGGTTACAAGAAAAGCTGCTTCCAGGAGGTTGTCAAGTGTTTTCGCTCGTTGATTCCATTCTTGGGAGGTTGGTTTAGCCCTTTTTCCTGTAACTCGAATCCTAGCCCGTAATATCCCATTTTAGTTTTACACCATTGTGAACCTTACGCCTTTTTTACTCTCTGATCGAGGTTCTCGGCATTGAAAAATCTTCGTAAACTAAATCACACGTATATATGTTGACATTTAAGAGATATACAGTCAAGAAAATCAGGAGCAATGGTTATATATATGTGGATTAGACACCAAAAAATAAATACTTAAAAAACGGCTACAATTTAAGGAATGTGTTAGTGACGGCATCAGATTCCTAATTTATGGATAAAGGTCTTGTGGCAAGAAAAGCTACTTCCAGGAGGTTGTCAAGTGTTTTCGCTCGACGATTCCATTCTTGTGTGGTTGGTTTGTCCCTTGTTCCTGTAACTCGAATCATAGCCCAGTATATCCCATTTTAGTTTTACACCATTGTGAACCTTACGCCTTTTTTACTCTCTGATCAAGGTTCTCGGCATTGAAAAATCTGCGTAAACTAAATCACACGTGTATATGTTGACATTTAAGAGATATATACAGTCAAGAAAATCAAGAGCAATGATGATACATATGCGGATTAGACACCAAAAAATAAACACTCAAAAAATGGCTACAATTTAAGTAATGTGTTTTGTGACGACATCAGATTCCTAATTGATGGAGAAAGGTCTAGTGGTAAGAAAAGCTGATTCCAGGAGGTTGTCAAGTGTGTTCGCTCGACGTTTCCATTGTTGGGTGGTTGGTTTGGCCCTTGTTCCTGTAACTCGAATCCTAGCCCGGTATATCCCATTTTAGTTTTACACGATTGTGAACCTTACGCTTTTTTTACTCTCTGATCGAGGTTCTTGGCATTGAAAAATCTTCGTAAACTAAATCACACGTGTATATGTTGAAATTTAATAGATATACAGTCAAGAAAATCAAGAGCAATGGTGATATATATGCGGATTAGACATCAAAAAATAAACACTCAAAAATGGATACGATTTAAGGAATATGTTTAGTGATGCCATCAGATTCCTAATTGATGGAGAAAGGTCTGGTGGCAAGAAAAGCTGCTTCCAGGAGGTTGTCAACTGTTTCCGCTCGACGATTCCATTCTTGGGTGGATAGTTTGGCCCTTGTTCCTGTAACTCGAATCCTAGCCCGGTATATCCCATTTTAGTTTTACACTATTGTGAACCTTACGCCTTTTTTACTCTCTGATCGAGGTTTTCGGCATTGAAAAATCTTCGAAAACTAAATCACACGTGTATATGTTGACATTTGAGAGATATACAGTCAATTAAATCAAATGCAATGGTGATATATATATATCCGGATTAGACACCAAAAAATAAACCCTCAAAAAATGGCTACAACTTAAGCAATGTGTTTAGTGATGGCATCAGATTCCTAATTGATGGATAAAGGTCTGCTGGCAAGAAAAGCTGCTTTCAGGAGGTTGTCAAGTGTTTTCGCTCGACGATTCCATTCTAGGGTGGTTGGTTTGGCCCTAATCCCTGTAACTTGAATCCTTGCCCGGTATATCCCATTTTAGTTTTACAACATTGTGAACTTTACGCCTTTTTTACTCTCTGATCGAGGTTCTCGACATTGAAAAATCTTCGTAAACTAAATCACACGTGTATAGGTTGACATTTAAGAGATACACAGTCAAGAAAATCAAGAGCAATGGTGATATATAAGCGGATTAGACACCAAAACATAAACACTCAAAAAATGGCTACAATTTAAGGAATATGTTTAGTGACGGCATCAGATTCCAAATTGATAGAGAAAGGTCTGGTGGCAAGAAAAGCTGCTTTCAGGAGGTTGCCAAGTGTTTTCGCTCGACGATTCCATTCTTGGGTGGTAGGTTTGGCACTTGTTCCTGTAACTCGAATCCTAGCCCGGTATATCCCATTTTAGTTTTACACCATTGTGAACCTTACGCCTTTTTTACTCTCTGATCGAGGTTCTCGGCATTGAAAAATCCTCGTAAACTTAATAAGACGTGTATATGTTGACATTTGAGAGATATATAGTCAAGAAAATCAAGAGCAAGACGCCAAAAAAAATAAACACTCAAAAAATGGCTACAATTTAAGGAATGTATTTAGTGACGTCATCAGATTCCTAATTCATGGAGAAAGGTCTGGTGGCAAGAAAAGCTGCTTCCAGGAGGTTGTCAGGTGTTTTCGCTCGACGATTCCATTCTTGGGTGGTTGGTTTGCCCTTGTTCCTGTAACTTGAATCCTAGCCCGGTATATCCCATTTTTGTTTTACATCTTTGTGAACCTTACGCCATTTTTACTCTCTGATCAAGGTTCTCGGCATTGAAAAATCTTCGTAAACTAAATCACACGTGTATATGATAACATTTAAGATAGATACAGTGAAGAAAATCAAGAGCAATGGTGATATATATACGGATTAGACACCAAAAAATAAACACTCAAAAAAGGCTACAATTTAAGGAATGTGTTTAGTGACGGCATCAGATTCCTAATTGATGGACAAAGGTCTTGTGGCAAGAAAAGCTGCTTTCAAGAGGTTGTCAAGTGTTTTTGCTCGACGATTCCATTCTTGGGTGGTTGGTTTGGCCCTTGTTCCTGTAACTCGAATCCTAACCCGGTATATCCCATTTTAGTTTTACACCATTGTGAACCTTACCCCCTTTTTACTCTCTGATCGAGGTTCTCGGCATTGAAAAATCTTCATAAACTAAATCACATGTGTATATGTTAACATTTAAGACATATACAGTCAAGAAAATTAAGAGCAATGGTGATATATATGCGGATTAGACACCAAAAAATAAACACTCAAAAAATGGCTACAATTTAAGGAATGTGTTTAGTGACAGCATCAGATTTCTAATTGATGGAGAAAGGTCTGGTTACAAGAAAAGCTGCTTCCAGGAGGTTGTCAAGTGTTTTCGCTCGTTGATTCCATTCTTGGGAGGTTGGTTTAGCCCTTTTTCCTGTAACTCGAATCCTAGCCCGTAATATCCCATTTTAGTTTTACACCATTGTGAACCTTACGCCTTTTTTACTCTCTGATCGAATTTCTCGGCATTGAAAAACACTTAAAAAAGAAACACTTAAAAAACGGCTATAATTTAAGAGATATACAGTTAAGAAAATCAAGAGCAATACAGTTAAGAAAATCAAGAGCAATGGTGATATATATGTGGATTAGACCCCAAAAAATAAACACTTAAAAAACGGCTATAATTTAAGGAATATGTTAGTGACGGCATCAGATTCCTAATTGATGGATAAAGGTCTTGTGGTAAGAAAAGCTACTTCCAGGAGGTTGTCAAGTGTTTTCGCTCGACGATTCCATTCTTGTGTGGTTGGTTTGTCCCTTGTTCCTGTAACTCGAATCATAGCCCGGTATATCCCATTTTAGTTTTACACCATTGTGAACCTTACGCCATTTTTACTCTCTGATCAAGGTTCTCGGCATTGAAAAATCTCCGTAAACTAAATCACACGTGTATATGTTGACATTTAAGAAATATATACAGTCAAGAAAATCAAGAGCAATGGTGATACATATGCGGATTAGACACCAAATAATATACACTCAAAAAATGGCTATAATTTAAGGAATGTGTTTAGTGACGACATCAGATTCCTAATTGATGCAGAAAGGTCTGGTGGTAAGAAAAGCTGATTCCAGGAGGTTGTGAAGTGTGTTCGCTCGACGATTCCATTCTTGGGTGGTTGGTTTGGCCCTTTTTCCTGTAACTCGAATCCCAGCCCGGTATATCCCATTTTAGTTTTACACCATTGTGAACCTTACGCCTTTTTTACTCTCTGATCGAGGTTCTTAGCATTGAAAAATCTTCGTAAACTAAATCACGCGTGTATATGTTGACATTTAATATATATACAGTCAAGAAAATCAAGAGCAAGGGTGATGCGGATTAGACATCAAAAAATAAACACTCAAAAATGGATACAATTTAAGGAATATGTTTAGTGATGCCATCAGATTCCTAATTGATGGAGAAAGGTCTGGTGGCAAGAAAAGCTGCTTCCAGTAGGTTGTCAAGTGTTTCCGCTCGACGATTCCAGTCAAGTGTTCCTTAACTTGAATCCAAGCCCGGTATATCCCATTTTAGTTTTACACCATTGTGAACCTTACGCCTTTTTTACTCTCTGATCAAGGTTCACGGCATTGAAAAATCTTCGTAAACAAAATCACACGTGTATATGTTGACATTTAAGAGATATATAAAGTCAAGAAAATCAAGAGCAATGGTGATATATATGCGGATTAGACACCAAAAAATAAACACTCAAAAAATGGCTACATTTTAAGGAATGAGTTTAGTGACGGCATCAGATTCCTAATTGATGGAGAAAGGTCTGTTGGCAAGAAAAGCTGCTTCCAGGAAGTTGTCAAGTGTGTTCGCTCGATGATTCCATTCTTGGGTGGTTGGTTTGGCCCTTGTTCTTGTAACTCGAATCCGAGCCTGTTATATCCCATTCTAGTTTTGCACCATTGTGAACCTTACGCCTTTTTTACTCTCTGATCGAGGTTCTCGGCATTGAAAAATCCACGTAAACTAAATCTCACGTGTATATGTTGACATTTAAGAGATATACAGTCAAGAAAACCAAGAGAAATGGTGATATATATGCGGATTAGACACCAAAAATAAACACTCAAAAAATGGCTACAATTTATGGAATGTGTTTGGTGACGGCATCAGATTCCTAATTGGTGGAGAAATATCTGGTGACAAGAAAAGCTGCTTCCAGAAGGTTGTCAGGTGTTTTCACCCAACAATTCCATTCTTGGGTGGTTGGTTTGGCCCTTTTTCTTTAACTCGAACCCTAGCCCGGTATATCCCATTTCCGTTTTACACCATTGTGAACCTTAAGCCTTTTTTACCCTCTGATCAAGGTTCTCGGCATTGAAAAATCTTCGTAAACTAAATCACACGTGTATATGTTAATATTTAAGAGATATACAATCAAGAAAATCAATAGCAATGGTGATATATATGCGGATTAGACACCAAAAAATAAACACTAAAAAAATGGCTACAATTTAAGGAATGTGTTTAGTGACGGCATCAGATTCTTAATTGGTGGAGAAAGATTTGGTACAAGAAAAGCTGCTTCCAGGAGGTTGTCAGGTGTATTTTCTCGACGATTCCATTCTTGGGTGGTTGGTTTGGCCCTTGTTCCTTAACTCGAATCCTAGCCCGGTATATCCCATTTCAGTTTTACACCATTGTGAACCTTACGCCTTTTTTACTCTCTGATCAAGGTTCTCGGCATTGAAAAATCTTCGTAAACTAAATCACACGTGTATATGTTAACATTTAAGAGATATACAGTCAAGAAAATCAAGAGCAATGGTGATATATATGTGGATTAGACACCAAAAAATAAACACTTAAAAAACGGCTACAATTTAAGGAATATCTTAGTGACGGCATCAGATTCGTAATTGATGAACAAAGGTCTTGTGGCAAGAAAAGCTGCTTCCAGGAGGTTGTCAAGTGTTTTTGCTCGACGATTCCATTCTTGTGTGGTTGGTTTGGCCCTTGTTCCTGTAACTCGAATCATAGCCATGTATATCCCATTTTAGTTTTACACCATTGTGAACCTTACGCCTTTTTAACTCTCTGATCAAGGTTCTCGGCATTGAAAAATCTTCGTAAACTAAATCACACGTGTATATGTTGACATTTAAGAGATATATACAGTCAAGAAAATCAAGAGCAATGGTGATATATATGCGGATTAGACACCAAAAAATAAACACTCAAAAAATGGCTACAATTTAAGGATTGTGTTTAGTGACGACATCAGATTCCTAATGGATGAAGAAAGGTCTGGTGGTAAGAAAAGCTGATTCTAGGAGGTTGTCAAGTGTGTTCGCTCGATGATTCCATTCTTGGGTGGTTGGTTTGGCCCTTTTTCCTGTAACTCGAATCCTAGCCCGGTATATCCCATATTAGTTTTACACCATTGTGAACCTTACGCCTTTTTTACTCTCTGATCGAGTTTCTTGGCATTGAAAAATCTTCGTAAACTAAATCACACGTGTATATGTTGACATTTAATAGATATACAGTCAAAAAAATCAAGAGCAATGGTGATATATATGCGGATTAGACATCAAAAAATAAACACTCAAAAATGGATACAATTTAAGGAATATGTTTAGTGATGCCATCAGATTCCTAATTGATGGAGAAAGGTCTGGTGACAAGAAAAGCTGCTTCCAGGAGGTTGTCAAGTGTTTCCGCTCGACAATTCCATTCTTAGGTGGTTGGTTTGGCCCTTGTTTCTGTAACTCGAATCCTAGCCCGGTATATCCCATTTTAGTTTTACACCATTGTGAAACTTACGCCTTTTATACTCTCTGGTCGAGGTTCACGGCATTGAAAAATCTTCGTAAACAAAATCACACGTGTATATGTTGACATTTGAGAGATATATAAAGTCAAGAAAATCAAGAGCAATGGTGATATATATGCGGATTAGACACCAAAAAATAAACACTCAAAAAATGGCTACATTTTAAGGAATGTGTTTAGTGACGGCATCAGATTCGTAATTGATGGAGAAAGGTCTGGTGGCAAGAAAAGCTGCTTCCAGGAAGTTGTCAAGTGTGTTCGCTCGACGATTCCATTCTTGGGTGGTTGGTTTGGCCCTTGTTCTTGTAACTCGAATCCGAGCCCGGTATATCCCATTTTAGTTTTACACCATTGTGAACCTTACGCCTTTTTTACTCTATGATTGAGGTTCTCGGCATTGAAAAATCCTCGTAAACTAAATCACACGTGTATATGTTGACATTTAAGAGATATACAGTCAAGAAAACCAAGAGCAATGGTGATATATATGCGGATTAGACCCCAAAAAATAAACACTCAAAAAATGGCTACAATTTAAGGAATGTGTTTAGTGACGGCATCAGATTCCTAATTGGTGGAGAAAGATCTGGGGACAAGAAAAGATGCTTCAAGGAGGTTGTCAGGTGTTTTCACTCGACGATTCCATTCTTGGGTGGTTGGTTTGGCCCTTGTTCCTTAACTCGAATCCTAGCCCGGTATATCCCGTTTCAGTTTTACACCATTGTGAACCTTACGCCTTTTTTACTCTCTGATCAAGGTTCTCGGCATTGAAAAATCTTCGTAAACTAAATCACACGTGTATATGTTAATATTTAAGAGATATACAGTCAAGAAAACCAAGAGCAATGGTGATATATATATATATATATATATATATATGCGGATTAGACACCAAAAAATAAACACTCAAAAAATGAATACAATTTAAGGATTGTGTTTAGTGATGACATCAGATTCCGAATTGATGGATAAATGTCTAGTTTCAAGAAAAGTTGCTTCCAGGAGGTTGTCAAGTGTTTTCGCTCGACGATTCCATTGTTGGGTGATTGGTTTGGCCCTTGTTCGATAACAAGAATCCTAGCCCGGTATATCCCATTTTAGTTTTACACCATTGTGAACCTTACGCCTTTTTTGCTTTCTGATCGAGGTTCTTGGCATTGAAAAATCTTCATAAACTAAATCACACATGTATATGTTGACATTTAAGAGATATATACAGTCAAGAAAATCAAGAGCAATGGTGATATATATGCGGATTAGACACCAAAAAATAAACACTCAAAAAATGGCTAGAATTTAAGGAATGTGTTTAGTGACGGCATCAGATTCCTAATTGGTGGAGAAAGATCTGGTCACAAGAAAAGTTGCTTCCAGGAGGTTGTCAGGTGTTTTTTCTCGACGATTCCATTCTTGGGTGGTTGGTTTGGCCCTTGTTCCTTACCTCGAATCCTGGCCCGGTATATCCCATTTCAGTTTTACTCCATTGTGAACCTTACGCCTTTTTTACTCTCTGATCAAGGTTCTCGGCATTGAAAAATCTTCGTAAACTAAATCACACGTGTATATGTTAATATTTAAGAGATATACAGTCAAGAAAACCAAGAGCAAAGGTGATATATATATATATGCGGATTAGACACCAAAAAATAAACACTCAAAAAATGACTACAATTTAAGGATTGTGTTTACTGACGACATCAGATTCCGAATTGATGGATAAATGTCTAGTTACAAGAAAAGTTGCTTCCAGGAGGTTGTCAAGTGTTTTCGCTCGACGATTCCATTGTTGGGTGATTGGTTTGGCCCTTGTTCATTAACAAGAATCCTAGCCCGGTATATCCCATTTCAGTTTTACACCATTTTGAACCTTACGCCTTTTTTACTCTCTGATCAAGGTTCTCGGCATTGAAAAATCTTCGTAAACAAAATCACACGTGTATATGTTAATATTTAAGAGATATACAGTCAAGAAAATCAATAGCAATGGTGATATATATGCGGATTAGACACCAAAAAATAAACACTCAAAAAATGGCTAAAATTTAAGGAATGTGTTTAGTGACAGCATCAGATTATTAATTGGTGGAGAAAGATCTGGTGGCAAGAAAAGCTGCTTCCAGGAGGTTGTCAGGTGTTTCCGCTCGACGATTCCATTCTTGGGTGGTTGGTTTGGCCCTTTTTCCTGTAACTCGAATCCTAGCCCGGTATATCTCATTTTAGTTTTACACCATTGTGAACCTTACGCCATTTTTACTCTCTGATCGAGGTTCTTGGCATTGAAAAATCTTCATAAACTAAATCACACGTGTATATGTTGACATTTAATAGATATACAGTCAAGAAAATCAAGAGCAATGGTGATATATATGCGGATTAGACATCAAAAAATAAACACTCAAAATATGGATACAATTTAAGGAATGTGTTTAGTGATGCCATCAGATTCCTAATTGATGGAGAAAGGTCTGGTGGCAAGAAAAGCTGCTTCCAGGTGGTTGTCAAGTGTTTCCGCTCGACGATTCCATCCTTGGGTGGTTGGTTTGGCCCTTGTGTAGGACCGTGTTTCGTGACCGAAACCGTGATTCGTGTGATTATGTTCAAGGACGGAAGAGATTAGCAATGATAAACAAACAACTTTGTATTAATCCGGTAGAAAAACGTTACAAATCGGCCCGATTACATGATAACCGAACTAATACCAAAGGAGTATACATTCCGGGAGAGATCAAGTGGTGATCTCTCCCTGGGTGAGGTCTCAAACCTTCTCTAACTCTCTTGGTCTTGCAAATGACAAAGTGTTGGTATTTATACCCAACACAGGTTGTATGGTCGAAGGATCTAACTGATTGATCGATAGATCATCTGTCGATCATCCAGCTATCGAAAGATACACATATACCTCGAAGGATGACATATCCTTCGAGGTCCATCTTTCGAGCTCATCGACGGATATACACAATCCTTCGATGCCTTATCCTTCGACACCAAACATTATACAACCATAATCTAACTGTTTGTCTAGCAAAACCCACACGGTCAACCGAATAACCCTCTCGTTTGACCACTTCAAACGAGCGGGTCTATACACGTTCGATAGACCATTTCACTAACTATTACAAATTCAGCGTAAAATAAAACTAATCCTATTCGACAAGCATCGGACACAAATCTGCATCAACAAATTCCCCCTTGTCCGTTGCTGTCGAATGCTGAAAATGCAACTGCAATCGATCTTCAGTCAAGTATTCATCTTCTCTGTGTTAACAGATTCCCCCTTGACCGATGATCCAGGTAAGTAGTATCTTGACGCTCCTTGTAAAATATTTCCCCCTTAAAGTACGCGTATCCGTGTTAGGTGTTGTGCAATTTCCTCACAAGGCTTAATTGACCGATCTTCCGCTGATCTTCCAATACTCCAACCGGCATTTGATAAGGGTTCCAATCTTTAAGAACTGCATCAAGTCTTGATCTGTCATAAGAACTTCATTTCATTCAAGCATACTACATTGATAGAGATTTCTGGTGAACTGTCTTCTGTAAACCGTCTTTGTGGAATCGACCAAGTAATGCACTTTAATCTTCAGCATCAACACTCAGGAAAGTCAGCTAGACCAAGTGTATCCCTTGCAAGCTCAACCAGCATGCTTAGTTGAACTACATCCAGATCTCATTGTCTCGCCTTTGTGAAGTTGACCACGTAATGCACTACGGATCTTCAGCATCAGTACTCAGGAAGTCAGCTTGACCAAGTACATCGTTTGCAAACTCAACGAATTGAGTTACCCCCAGATCCCTGTAAAATCCCAAGGAAACATCAAACCCAAAACCGAATCCTGCAGGTCTTCAGTCTTGAACTATCAGCTTTCAGAAAGATTCCCCAGGTCTTCAGTGAACAGCGCTTTTGTAACTACTGTAGACTTTAGAAACCTGTATTTTTCCGTGCAAAACCCTTCACGCTGGCTGGAGAATTAATTAAAATCCTCAAATATGTGTATGTGCAAAACATTCCACGCCGAACCGTTTGTATCACCAGAAAATCACAAACTCTACCACCTGTGATTGCGTTTAGAAATTTACCGAAGAAATTCAACATACGAAATATTTATTCCCCCTATTTCTTTGGTAAGATTTCTAAACCTTAACAGATTCTCTCCACTTCAAAGAAACTGTCGTCCAATGTTCACCAGTTCCCTCCACTAAGCGGAACTGTCATCAATCTCCGTTGAATAATTGTAGGACCGAGTTTCGTGACCGAAACCGTGATTCTTGTGATTATGTTCAAAGACGGAAGAGATTAGCAATGATAAACAAACAACTTTGTATTAATCCGGTAGTAAAACGTTACAAATCGGCCCGATTACATGATAACCGAACTAATACCAAAGGAGTATACATTCCGGGAGAGATCAAGTGGTGATCTCTCCCCGGGTGAGGTCTCAAACCTTCTCTCACTCTCTTGGTCTTGGAAATGACAAAGTGTTGGTATTTATACCCAACACAGGTTGTATGGTCGAAGGATCTAACTGATTGATCGATAGATCATCTGTCGATCATCCAGCTATCGAAAGATACACATATACCTCGAAGGATGACATATCCTTCGAGGTCCATCTTTCGAGCTCATCGACGGATATACACAATCCTTCGATGCCTTATCCTTCGACACCAAACATTATACAACCATAATCTAACTGTTTGTCTAGCAAAACCCACACGGTCAACCGAATAACCCTCTCGTTTGACCACTTCAAACGAGCGGGTCTATACACGTTCGATAGACCGTTTCACTAACTATTACAAATTCAGCGTAAAATAAAACTAATCCTATTCGACAAGCATCGGACACAAATCTGCATCAACAAATTCCCCCTTGTCCGTTGCTGTCGAATGCTGAAAATGCAACTGCAATCGATCTTCAGTCAAGTATTCATCTTCTCTGTGTTAACAAATTCCCCCTTGACCGATGATCCAGGTAAGTAGTATCTTGACGCTCCTTGTAAAATATTTCCCCCTTAAAGTACGCGTATCCGTGTTGGGTGTTGTGCAATTTCCTCAATTGACCGATCTTCCGCTGATCTTCCAATACTCCAACCGGCATTTGATAAGGGTTCCAATCTTTAAGAACTGCATCAAGTCTTGATCTTGTCATAAGAACTCTATTTCATACAAGCATACTACATCGATAGAGATTTCTGGTGAACTGTCTTCTGTAAACCGTCTTTGTGGAATCGACCAAGTAATGCACTTTAATCTTCAGCATCAACACTCAGGAAAGTCAGCTAGACCAAGTGTATCCCTTGCAAGCTCAACCAGCATGCTTAGTTGAACTACATCCAGATCTCATTGTCTCGCCTTTGTGAAGTTGACCACGTAATGCACTACGGATCTTCAGCATCAGTACTCAGGAAGTCAGCTAGACCAAGTACATCGTTTGCAAACTCAACGAATTGAGTTACCCCCAGATCCCTGTAAAATCCCAAAGAAACATCAAACCCAAAACCGAATCCTGCAGGTCTTCAGCCTTGAACTATCAGCTTTCATTAAGATTCCCCAGGTCTTCAGTGAACAGCGCATTTGTAACTACTGTAGACTTTAGAAACCTGTATTTTTCCGTGCAAAACCCTTCACGCTGGCTGGAGAATTAATTAAAATCCTCAAATATGTGTATGTGCAAAACATTCCACGCCGAACCGTTTGTATCACCAGAAAATCACAAACTCTACCACCTGTGATTGCGTTTAGAAATTTTCCGAAGAAATTCAACATACGAAATTTTTATTCCCCCTATTTCTTTGCTAAGATTTCTAAACCTTAACAGATTCTCTCCACTTCAAAGAAACTGTCGTCAAATGTTCACCAGTTCCCTCCACTAAGCGGAACTGTCATCAATCTCCGTTGAATGTTCTTGGTTTTTCGAAAAATCACGAAAACGAATTTCTTCTTTGCATAAGCTAGTTGAATAAGAACGTCCCCTAGTACCCCGTAGGATCCGACTTGTATCCCTCCAAAGACTTTGTGAACTCGTTAGGACCGGTGTTGACATTCTAGGTTCATTCATTCGTTACCAAATGCGAGAATATGACAATAAACAAAAAGGATTTCTTCGTTGCATATTCTAGTTGATAAAGCAATATCGCCTAGTACCCCATCGGATCCGACTTGTATCCCTCCAAAGACTTTGTGAACTCGTTAGGACCGGTGTTGGCGTTCAAGGTTCATACGTTCGTCTTCAAATGCGAGAATATGACAAATAACAAAATGCTTTCGAACATTTTCGAATAACCAATAACAATCATAAACTATCGACGTGCGGAAGTGAACATACCGTTCTCGTTTTTGGCCCATAATAGTCGCGTCACCATTTTTGACATTTGCATCGGTAACCGTGACTACCCCACATTTTTCAAATAATCAAGTTTTCATCATCTCTTGTTTTCATCAAGCTTCATCATCCCGCGCGCTCCCGAACCCGTAAGAATTTGTCGTTGAAGCGCGAGTCAGATAAGCTTTGCAAACACCCGACCCCACTTTGCAAATCATGTAAATTCCTTGGCCCAAAGTGAAATAATCTAAGTTTTTAAATGCGGCCCACTAAAAATTTATACCACACAAAAAAAAATATCCATTCGACAAACCCATTCATGATCGACATCCATCATCGTTCATTAGAAATTCAAGACCCGTCTGCCAATCCCAACGGCACTAAAAAAAATTTTCACCAGCCCACTACTGATCCAAGTCCACGAAGACTAAGCCCAGACGAATAACGAATAACTGGTGTTTCTTTACCAGCCCACAAATCATGTAATTCATGAAAGATAGGCCCAACTGAGTGTAAAGGCCCAACTACTAATAGTGATATCTTTCGTGAATTGCTGGCCACAAATAATCTTATCAGTAGTTAGTGTACCCCCAAAAGTCAATCCCCAAATAAAAGTACTCTCTTCTCTGCGATACACCTCTGATTCCACCTTCAAAGAAAATCACCCAAACAAAAAATTAAATCTTTCATTCTATGATGAAACACCAGCAACTTGATCCACAACATTAGCAGCTGCCATCATCGGAATCTCCTCCACCTCTCTGCGATGAACAAAACCAAACATCTTCAACAAAAATTCAGTCAACAATTTCATCTTTCAAGTCCACTCTCGAAGAACAATCAGGTCTTCTTCTTCGATGATGAACAATCAGCAGCACCTCCTTCTCTTTCGATACATCTGATAAACCCAAATCAGAACAACATCGCAGCAGCAGCTAACATCATCTTCTTCTCTTCGATTAACAGCAAAACAGCAGCAGCTACATAAACATCAGCCGTCATCTTTCGAGGATTATCTTTCGAAGGATCGAAGGATCATCTTTCGAAGTTGTTCTGGAACTGATGAGAACTGATCTTTCGAACTGATCAGCTTTCGAATCTGATCATCTTTCGAAGTAGTCATCTTTCGAATTCAAGCATCTTTCGAATCTTCAAGCATCTTTCGAATCTTCAAGCAGCTTTCGAATCTTCAAGCATCTTTCGAATCTTCAAGCAGCCGCCAAGAACATAAGAACATAGCCACTGTTCAACTTTGCAGATTTGACAAAAACGTTGTATTTTTGATTTTTGATGATAAAAACTTGATTATATAGGTGAAAAACATAAAACGGAACACTTGTTTCAGCACAGATCTGAATATTCGGGTCCAGATCTGAGTTTTTCTCATTTTCACCCAACTTTAGATCTTGAACAAAACTCACGAAAATCACAGATCTAGAGCACATGTGACTTAGTAAACGGTTAGATTTACTAAATCGGGCACCATGGCTCTGATACCAATTGTAGGACCGTGTTTCGTGACCGAAACCGTGATTCGTGTGATTATGTTCAAGGACGGAAGAGATTAGCAATGATAAACAAACAACTTTGTATTAATCCGGTAGAAAAACGTTACAAATCGGCCCGATTACATGATAACCGAACTAATACCAAAGGAGTATACATTCCGGGAGAGATCAAGTGGTGATCTCTCCCTGGGTGAGGTCTCAAACCTTCTCTAACTCTCTTGGTCTTGCAAATGACAAAGTGTTGGTATTTATACCCAACACAGGTTGTATGGTCGAAGGATCTAACTGATTGATCGATAGATCATCTGTCGATCATCCAGCTATCGAAAGATACACATATACCTCGAAGGATGACATATCCTTCGAGGTCCATCTTTCGAGCTCATCGACGGATATACACAATCCTTCGATGCCTTATCCTTCGACACCAAACATTATACAACCATAATCTAACTGTTTGTCTAGCAAAACCCACACGGTCAACCGAATAACCCTCTCGTTTGACCACTTCAAACGAGCGGGTCTATACACGTTCGATAGACCGTTTCACTAACTATTACAAATTCAGCGTAAAATAAAACTAATCCTATTCGACAAGCATCGGACACAAATCTGCATCAACACCTTGTTCCTGTAACTCGAATCCTAGCCTAGTATATCAAATTTTAGTTTTACACCATTGTGAACCTTACGCCTTTTTTGCTCTCTGATCAAGGTTCTCGGCATTAAAAAATCTTCCAAAAGTAAATCACACGTGTATATGTTGATATTTAAGAGATATACAGTCAAGAAAATCAAGTGCAATTGTGATATATATGCGGATTAGACACCAAAATATAAACACTCAAAAAATGGCTACAATTTAAGGAATGTGTTTAGTGACGACATCAGATTCCGAATTGATGGAGAAAGGTCTAGTGGCAAGAAAAGCTGCTTCCAGGAGGTTGTCAAGTGTTTTCGCTCGACGATTCCATTCTTGGGTGGTTAGTTTGGCCCTTGTTCATGTAACTCGAATTCTAGCCCGGTATATCCCATTTTAGTTTTACACCATTGTGAACCTTACGCCTGTTTTACTCTCTGATCGACGTTCTCGGCATTGACAAATCTTCGTAAACTAAATCACACATGTATATGTTGACATTTAAGAGATAGACAGTCAAGAAAATCAAGAGCAATGGTGATATATATGCGGATTAGACACCAAAAAACTTGGAACGTATAGGGTTATCAATTTCTAGATCTGTGAGAACCAAACGGGCTATTCACACAAGAAATGAAGATTGAGCAATTAGTAAAAAGTGTGCTTTTGTCTTACTTTTGTATTTTCAGGACCAAATGAGCTTAAACGAACAAAAGGAACAAATATGCAGCAAAAACTAACATAAATACAAAGAAAAGGAATAAACATGGCATGCCCGACCCCCCGACAACATCTCCCCAAGCAAAAACAAGAAACAGAAGGCTGACCACGGCCCGTGTCCAGCGGACACGGTGGCGTGTTCAGGTGTCTGCAGAAATGGACAAAGTTATATAAGCTTCTATTCCCACGATGGGGGCGTGCCCAGCTCAGCACGGGGCGTGGTCACGCTAAGATTCGTAGAATCTTGCAAATCTTGATAGTACAGATACGCTTCTGCACACGGGGTCGTGCCCAGCGAACACGGGGCCGTGTGGAGCCTAATGTAGACAATTGCAATTAATGAAGAAAGAGAAAAGGGATGGCCACGGGGGCGTGTCCAGCGGACACGGGGCCGGGCTTCTGTTCATGCTATAAGTAGGGGTGCTTGGCTCACTTCAAAGGCATCTCTTGGCAAACCACTTCTCTCCCACTTCACCACCACTCCACCTCCACTACAACACCCACGTCCACCACCATCATCCATCATCCACCTTAGAGTGTGTGTAGTAGTCTCGGGATCCAAGTTTGATAGTAAGAGTTCTTGTCAATCAAAGGCCATGTTTCGCTAAGTCTCTTACATCACTTTGTGAAGACAAACATTTAATGTAATACTTTTGATTTTTAATGTTTACGCACTTTTTATTTGGTTTTGTATTAATGACTTTAATAACTAGTTTCTTATGTTGAAGGTGAAACTTCTTTATCATTTGTCTGTGGTGTCTTGGCATTACTTTACTGTCTATATAAAGTAAAAGATTTTCACCATTCATATCTCTACGGTCTATATAGAGATATGTTGGCTACCTGGTCGGGGGTTAAGGGAATGGTTTGGTAAGGTTCTTGCCTTGTTCAGTGTATAGATCCTGCAAGGACCTGGGTCAAGCTTACTAGGACCTCCTTCAATACCCACTGGTATTGGATGGCGGGGGTGCGAATGGCTTGATCCCCTTATATGTAAACTACTATTAATACATTAAACCGGCTACTTGGGATTGTCTCCCTACTGACTCAAACCATTTAGCCGAGGGTAACGTCGCCTTCAAAAGAGGGGCCTACCACTTTACGCATTAATAACTTAATTAATTATCTTCCAATATTCCGACCCTTTGGGATTGTATCCTTGCTGACTCAAACCACTGGGTTGAGGGTAATGTCACCTTCAAAAGAGGGGCCTACTACTATAACTAAGATAATCTCTTAAAAAGTGCAAAAGTGCGGAAATCATCAAAGGTTACATTAAAGGCGAGTCGGATCCAAGTGATTCATCTTGTCTATCTGCTTTTATTTTCTTTTTGTAGGATCGTTTTGTGACCCAAATGAGTCAATCAGAAGAGTTCTTATCAATTCAAGAGGCGGAAACAGATGAATTGATTTGGAAAACAGCTTGTTTCACACTTAATTGTCTTGTTTTATTGATATAACAAGTTTCCAGATCAGTAGACACGTCGGCAGCACTTCGGTACCGGAATTACCAAAAGTTACAAATGAACTAGCAGCACACCTATATATAGTGGAGGTGATTTCGCTTGAAAGTGGCACTGGCCATTTCAAGCGAAATTACACACTTACACACAAACTTTAGTTTCTCGAACTACGTGCCCTGATCTAACATTTTTAATACAAGACTCGATACAAGACGAAGTCGACAGACGTATGCACCAACAGACTCCCCCTCGGATGTTGACGAGTCTTAAGTGTCGAGTCTTCACAGTCTTCAGTCTTTATCAGTCTTTGGGCTTCTTTTCTCAGTCTTCTCTTCATTTTCAAGATCTCGACCTGGCTATATCTTCTCTTGATCAGATCTCTTGATTCCTGAAGCTCAATATCATCAGACTCCCCCCTTAAAGTATGCTTGGGATCGTAGTCTAGCTTTCACAGGTTCTAGAATTTCAACCTGGCTCTCTCATAGCCATAACCTGCACATTCTCTACCTTAACGTAAGATTTCATAAAATTTAAAATTTGACAAATTTAAACTTTTTCAACGTAAAATAGTTTTACAATTTTAACCTCTGATGAACCACTTGTCTACAAATATTCAAATTTTTCATTTCAATCAATCTTCTTCAATCTAAACAAATTTTCCAACCCTGTTGTTCATCATGTTTAGCACTAGGAATTTTGAAAATCAGCTTTGCAACATCAGTTGTCGAAAATCTTTTTGAATTTTCAAAAATTAATGCTAAAACACACTAAAATCTTTTTGGATTTTTGATATTAAAGAAATGCAGTAAAAAAAATATTTACAAACAATATTTTGTGAGTTTGTGTAAGAGGGTCATATCAGTTTTTGAGACAAATCACCAACACCGTTAAGCTTTAAACATTTTAAGTTCTAAACGATTCACTTAGATTGTCAGTATACTGATCCACTTAAATTTTCACACAAAGTTCAACTGTTTCGAGATACAAAATTAATGTTTTTAGAGACTTAAACATATTCGCGTGTTCCACCTCAGAATATACTCCCATATCCAGATCCCAATATTCAGTCTTACAGGTGAGTATACCTAGATGATATCTGTAAAGGGTTAAATGCGAGGGCCGTGAGAGCTCAGGCTATTGCTTCCGCAAAATCAGAGAGATGACGGCTTCAACTTTTGGTGGGTTCCCTTTAGAGAATCTTTTCTTCAACAGCACATGATTAGCATTTTGCAATGTTTCATCATTTTTTATGCTGAGGGTGGGCTATATTTCAAGCAAGCGTAAAGTATTCTCCGGGGACTAGGCCATTGCTTCCGCAAAATCAGAAGTCCCGGGATAATACCCCAGATATCACTAAGCATAAAGACCTAGTATCTCAGAAAGAGGGACCTTTCAAACAAGATTTCGGGGGTTACCCATATATCCGAGAGATGTTCCCCACGAGATAAGTAAGTTTGAAATTTAGGTTTATATCTCATCACAATCTACTAAATGTGTAAAAACCTACTGGCACATCATCAGTGAGACCGTTTATCACATTTTATCTATCCAATTCTTTAGCATGCTGTGATTGTCCACTGATGTACTATCATTTCCTCTTTTTACAACAAAACTCATATTAGATTTTATCATGTTTTTGTATTTTTCAAATTTTCTAACGTTTTTGGATTTTCTGAAATGTCTTACTCCCCCTAAAATTCAAAATCATTTAAAGAAATTTTGAAAACAAACTATATAATGTAAAATGACAACTGATATCGAATCACTTCAATTCGCCATCCACTTAGCATAAACAATCAGAACTCCCCCTGAAAACAAACTATTTTCCCATTATGATTTCAAAACACAGAAGTTTGTTTTAATCAAATGGTTTTTCCGGAAAATAAGTTTTGTTGATTTTATAAAATCACTTGTAGATTAAGGGATCAATTCATCACCTTGTTTTCTTTTTCCAACAATTTGATAAAAATTAAATCAAGTTCAACTTAATGACCTTGATTAACCACTTGTACGTTCAATTTTACCAGATGTAAAATAACATATGACAAATTAAGAATAACTACCACTCCATACTTAGCAACGTGGAAGTTCCGACAATTCCACCACCTGTAGAATTTAACAATTTTAGAAGTTCAAATTTTTAAGAATGATGTCGATTCATGCTCCACGATTACCAACTTGAAAGCTCCGGCAAGTCAGGATTTTTAAGTAAAGAACACATACACCCAAGCCTGACCTGCTTTGGGTGTAACCAAATCATCTTCAGTCAGGTAATAAGTTGCCTTTTTTGTTGCATAAAAATCTTTTACCCCTTTGACTTTTCCATCAACCATTTTCCCAAAAATCTTTTTAACATTCCCATTGAAAGCTTTCTCAACATCAAATTCTTTCTTCTCAGAATAGAATTGATTTGAGATTTCAACTTTGCCAACCTTTTGTTTGAAATTTTCAGTCCTCAATGGTGGAAAGTTCTCATCATCCATTGGAGGAACTGATTTCTCATCTTTTACCTCAACCTTTGGCTCCTCTAATTTTGTGAAATCAGATTCATCGCTAGATTTCACATCTGATTTCTTAACAACCCACATTTGGTTGTCAAGATTAATTCTTCTTTTGTAAAATCTTTTCTTTGAACATTCACCAACTTCATATGTTGAGTTTTTAAACACTTTGAATTTTTCAGTTGGTGGTTCATTTGTCTCAACAATCTTTTCTTTAAGTTTAGAAACAACTTCCTGTTTGATGTTGGTTGCCTTAGGACAGTTCCAGGCAATGTGTCCAACTTCTTGACATCTGTAACAGGTTCATGTTTCCTTTCTTTAATAAGCTCCATTCTTCATTCCCTCTTGCTTCTTAGCAAGGAATTCTTTGTTTGATTGCTTCCAGAATGAGCTCTTTTCTTCTTTCTCTGAATTTGCTCCTGAAACAAATACAGTTTTTGGTTTATAAGTTTTCACATTTTTATAATTTTTCGGTGGAATAAATCCAAGACCTTTCTTTTTGTAATTACCGTTATGGTTTGGTTTCTTTCGATAACCTAAACCAGAACTGTACCCTATTTTCTTGTTTAATCTTTGTTGAACTTTTGAGGTGTAAGATTTAGGTTTTCCAGAAAGATTTATATCTTTTATTTCAGAAATATTAATTTCTGTTAGTTTGAAAACCTGTTTGATCATTTCAGTTTTAACACCTCTTATTGGAAATTCCTCATCAGAATATAATTTGTCTGAATCAATCAAAGTATATGCCACATTGATTGGTTCATCATTCAAATTAGATTTTGATAACAGGAATTCTTTATTGTAAACCCTTTTGACCGACGACTTTTTATTGTCAACTGATGAACTCGAACTCTTAGATTCGGACTTTGACTCTGATTCCTCATCTTTATCTAACACCTGATCGGCCACTTTCTTTATTAACTCAGACTCATGATCAGTGTCAGACTATGTGAATGTGACGTCAATATTTTCTGGTAACTCATCAGTTGTTTCGGACTTTAACTTTATATTGACAGCCTTTTTGACTTGCTCCTCATTTGGTTTTCTGGGAGAATAACCTTCCCAGATCGGAGGCGGATACTTGTTATAATTTGCACTTTGTTTCTTACCATTATCCTTCCCTTTTGGCTTCTCATCTTGAAACGCTTCTAAACCTGCAACAGTTGGATAAATTCTGTCAATCAAATAATCAGAACCAGAATAACTCTGTAACAACCGTCTAATTCTTTCATTTTCGATCTTTTCTGTCTCCAATTCTTGCTTCCACTTTGCACTTTCTTCAATGTAAAAATTAATGGCTTTCTGCTTTGACATCATCACTGCATTCAACATTGTCAATGCATCTTCTCTTTCAGAGTTTGTCTTTTGCAGACCAGTCACTGTCCTGTTCAATACATCATATGATTCTTTCACGTAGTTGAGATCAAACAATAACTTTTCCTTCATTTTATCTTGTTCATTCTACTTCTCATCCTTCTCTGCACACTGCTTGCAAGATTCTAAACATTTTAAACAAGGCTTGATGACTTCCACAATTTTTTCAATTTCTACTATCTTCTCAACTTCAACAACTTTTTCAATTTCAATCACTTTCTCTGATTCTACAACTTTCTCAGCAACATTAACTTCTTCACTCTGTTCATGTTTTACTTCTTGAGCAACACTTTCACATTTCATCTTCTTTTGTTCTTTTGCTGCTCGTCTCTCCTTCAGCTTTACCAATATATCTGCAAAATAAAATTCAAAAATTTCAGGAGATAACATAGATTTTCCAATATTTATTTGTGTCTCCTCTTCATCATCACTATCATCAGATGATGATTGATCAAACACTGGCTCTTGAATGATTTGTGTAGTAAGAGCCACTTTGGAATCAGGTGGAATGTATTTGTCCCAACTAAATCCTTCAGCCACTTTCTCATCATCTTGATCGATTATACCATAATATGCTTTCTTATTTGCTTCTATAATCATTTTTGCATGAGCAGTTTGTGGTTCTTTTTGTTTGTACGGTTGATCAGCAACATGTTGATATATGGCTTTTCGATAATAATCATCTTTACCAAACGGATTATGTACTTCACTTGCTTCTCGATTTTTACATTCCCTCTTGAAATGTCCTTTCTCCCTGCATCGAAAACAAGTAACTTTAGATTTATCAAAACCCAAAGTAGAAACATTTGCATCTCTAAAATCATCTCGTCCTGTAATCATCTTAAACTTTTCAGCTCTCCTTAAAACACTCGCAAGACACCATTTAATATCCATTAATTCCATCTCTTCTGCATCTATCTGATCGTAATCCTCTTTCGTCAGCATAGGATTCCCGATTCTCCCTGCAACCAATCCCTCATAAGATTCTAATACCGTAGCAAGTAACGACATATGACTTTTGGCAATCTCTTTAGAAAAATTTTGACCATTCTGAAGATACAATGCTATATTGCAATTCAACACTTGACCATTACTGCTGTTTGAGTTTTGAAACTGATGACTTGATGTAGAACTCTTTGGATTAACATTCGGATATGAAGAAAAACCACTGCTGCTGTTTGGACTTTGATTGACTGATCCAGATGAGTTTTCAGCAATGAAAGCAGTTTGAACTTTTGGACTTAATTCAACCTCTTGAACACTTCCTTTGTAATACATTTTGACATCTTGTTGACCACTCGGATTGTTCATTCTTGCAATCTTCTGTTGTTCCAGATCTTGACCCTCAATCTTTTCAATGAACTGTGAAATAGTCAACATGTTATCTTCTCCCGTGTTTTTCAAGATCATCAAATACGTACCCCATTCTTTCTGAGGTAATGCATCAGCTAACTTGTCGACCCATTCTTCTTGATCTTTGACAATTTCTAACAAAGACATAGTTCTCACTAAATGGCAATATCTTTCAATCAGTTCCTTTGATGATTCACCTGGCAAGCTTGAAAACAAGTCAAATTCTTTCTTAAGTAATGCTTTCTTGCTCCTGATCATCTTCTCACTACCCTCAAATTTAGTTTTAAGAGCATCCCAGATCGATCGTGAAGTATTGTCGTGCTGAAGTAAAATGAAGATGTCTTCTTTAATAGCTTGCTGTAACAGACTGATCATCATCTTTTCAGCTTTATACATGTCTCGTTCTTTGTCCGTAAATTCAGAAATTGTTTTGATAACTCCCAAATCTGTACGCGGCTTGACATACTTTTTCTCAATACACTCCCAAGATCTCAAATGATTAGCTTGAACCCAGTTCTCAAACCGATCTTTCCAACCATAATACTCTTCAATTCCCATGAGTTTCGGAGGTTTATGAAAAGTTCCAGTTTCGTTTTCCATGTTCATGCTCTGAGCAATGGCTGCCGGAGTAGTCGGGGCTGTAGCAAACGCATTATAGAATTCCTCTTCCATAATTCGATAAACTTTTTCACAAAACTGACACTTTCAAACGAAATAGCACTTTCAAACGGAATACTGATTTGGTGCGAAATCACTTCTTCACACGGAATACCTTTTCAAACAAAATTACCTCTTCACACGGAATACTTCTTTCAAACGAAATTACTGATTTCGTTCGAAATAATTCAAGCGAAATAACAAATTGGAGCGGAATTAAAACTAATTTCGTGTGAAACGGCTCAAACGAAATTACACTTAGAAGCGAAATTATGAATTTCAAGCGAAATTATGTAATTTCGTTTGATATCAAGCTGTAATTCCGTACGAAATAACGCTGACATCACCTAATCCGAATCCATTTTCAAGAGAAATTATGTAATTTTACCCCTTTTAGATCGAATAAATGTCAAATTCTTTCAAGGATTCATTAAAACACTGTTTCGCACGCAATATGTGAAATTTAAGTCATTTTGACCGTAAAAACTTGTGAATTTTGAAAAAGAAAGTGTAGAAGACAGATTTTATGGCTGTTTTGACAAGAACTCTTCCTCCTGAGCTCTGATACCACTTGTAGGATCGTTTTGTGACCCAAACGAGTCAATCAGAAGAGTTCTTATCAATTCAAGAGGCGGAAACAGATGAATTGACTTGGAAAACAGCTTGTTTCACACTTAATTGTCTTTTTTATTGATATAACAAGTTTCCAGATCAGTAGACACGTCGGCAGCACTTCGGTACCGGAATTACCAAAAGTTACAAATGAACTAGCAACACACCTATATATAGTGGAGGTGATTTTGCTTGAAAGTGGCACTGGCCATTTCAAGCGAAATTACAATATCTAATTTCGTTTGAAATAGCCAGTGGCTATTTCAAGCGAAATTACACACTTACACACAAACCCTAGTTTCTCGAACTACGTGCCCTAATCTAACATTTTTAATACAAGACTCGATACAAGACGAGACGTATGCACCAACAACTTTTATTTTCAGCATTTTGGTTTTTATTTTTCATGTTTAAAACCTTTTCTAAAAATTTTGATTTGATTAGATGTTGAGGATAAACCGGTACTAAAAGCTCTTGTGTCCTTGGACAACCTCGGTATCTTACCAACGCTATACTACGTTCACGATGGGTGCACTTGGCCATGTGTGTGTTTAGTGTTAGTAGAATATCGTGTTTTATAAATTTAAAACTTGACTAATGTGTAAAATGGGCTTAAATTATGAATAAAAACATATTACACCTTACACACACGAAGTTTTTGGCGTCGTTGTCGCGGACACAAGGATTTTAAGAAAGCTAGGAATCAACGGCCTAATCGTTTTTCTTATATTTCTATTTTTTAGGGTTTTTCTAGATTTTTCAGCTTCTGCGGAGCTCAGCACGGGGCCGTGTCCGCTGAACACGCCCCAGTGCCCAATCTTTGGTACTGGCAATCCTATTTTAAGTCAGACAGTAGCTGAACACGGGGTCGTGCCCACTGAACACGCCCCCGTGCCCAAGTTTCAGATACTGAAAATAGAATCGTAAGATCCCGACGGTTGGTAATTTCTGACACAAACATGAGTGATACTGATCATTTTTACTTTCGCTCCTCTTATGGTGTGTGGGGTCAAATATGTGGCAGATATCATGAAAATTTAAAATGTTATTTATTAAATTACACTCCCCACTATATAGAACCATCATTTTCCTGTAACCTTAAGATGGGCGAAAATAAAAAACAATCCCTATCTCTCCCTCGAATACTCTCAATCATCTCTTCTAGATGATATGATTCTAGAAGAATTATTTCAAATGGAAGAAGTGATTCTCCAATTGATAAAAGAACTTGAGATGGAAATGAGTAATTCATCTCAAGATGACGATCAAGGAGAATTATTGAGATCGCATTCGGAATCTAACATCATCGTAGTTCCCGAAAGCACCTCTAATTCTTGTGAGGACATGAGTGATAGTCTTCCCTGTGTCGATTATGCTGTGAAGGACTCTCCATCGGTCTCCGCCGATGCATACATAGACCTGAGCGATTCGACATATACCTTCTTTAACGAGAGCCCGGATAAGGGAAATAAAGTGTGACACCTGTGTCACTTCAACCATCAAACAAATTCCAAACCAATTAAATATTGTATTTCATACTTGGGATTTGTAAAAATATGTGTATCATTTGCACATATCAACTCTTGTTCGATTTTAAGCTTTAAATCGCTTTCTGGAGGGTTATACGCGCTTTGATGCGTAAATATAACCAGTTTAATCCAACGAACACTCCGGAATAGTGAAATAGGCTTAACATACCTTAAATAACCTTTACATAACTTAGAAATAAGTTTTAAAGGCTTTGGTATGGCAAAAACAAGTTAATTCGCTTACAGGGACTAAACTTGACAAACTACGAAAGTATGCCAATTTGAACTGTAACAGACATTCTGGAACATGACCATAAGTTAAACACACCCTAAATATCCTTTATATAGCTTAGAAATAGGCTTTGAGGGGTTCGGTGTGCTAAAATAAACTTTTGGGTCATTCAGGGACTAAAAGTGTCAAAAAGTGCATAAGTTTGCACTTTCGCGCATAACTTACGTTCTGAAAACATCCGGACATCCAAAAATTTATGTAAGCACTAAAATATTTTATTTTAGTGTTTGGCATAAGAAAAATCCATTCGTCACGCCATTTGGATCGTTTTTCGCGCTTATGCGCATTCCGTCGTAATTAACCGAACATCGCAACCGTACGGCTAAACGAACCGACATCCGAGATATTTTTAACACATTTTAAGTTCCCTATGCTTTAACTTCATTTTAGAGCTTTGAAATGGGGTTAACGGGGCTTAAACGTGTCGGAAATGAGCTTTTAACACAGCAGGGACCAAAACTGTAATTCTGCCAAACTTGACCCTTGCGCACCTCAACACTCTCATTGTTGCGGTGCGCAAGCAGGGGCCAGATGCAGCAAAACATTTTTCAGCTGCTGTTAACAGCCCTTAACCCTTTCCAAAGGTCAAGTGCCACATGTTAATCCCTTGTGGTGGCCAAAATCAGTTACCACAACATTCCGACAAGTGTACGGGCTAGATCATTCCCTCTTCTCCAAGAAACGATCCTAACGGTGAACCAAAAACTATAAATACCCAACCCACTTCATTGCAAAACCCACTTGAAATCTGTGAACCAAAAACTATAAATACCCAACCCACTTCATTGCAAAACCCACTTGAAATCTGATATTTCTCTAAGTTGGGGTGTTTCATCACCTCATACCTGAGAATACTTGGATTATCAATCTTGCGGGGACCCTTTGTAAGTGTTCCTTCGTTCTTTTATTGCTTTTCGAGTCCGAAAGTCAAACTTTGTTTGACTTTCCTGCATTGACCAGTTTATGGTCGATGCGAAGTTCGTTTGAACTTCATAACGTGAGCGTGATCACGATGGTTATAGTCCCTAGTGACTATACCTACTGATTACCACGTTATCTAGGCTCAGTGATGAGTCGTAGTTTCGGCCAAAATGCGCATTCTTGCGTATTTTGTAACCAAACTACTCTTGGGTATCAAAACCGTTTGTTTTGATACCAAACCTGTTTTCTAAACTTAGTTAAGCATGTTTTATCATGCTTAGCTCGTCACTTTTAGTTTAGTGCTTATATAGGGTCGTAAGGTAAGCGATCTAAACAATCGCTTATACTTTCGAACCCGACCCATCTGGTCGATCACTAGGATCCGACCAAATACATTAGGTGACCATAGTATATAGGGAATAACCTTCCGAGGTTATACCTTATGGTCACGACGTTTAGTTAGTTGTATGATAGGTAGTATATATGCCTTAGGTAAATTACCAAAATGCCCTTTTTACGCCAAAATTCATTTTAAGCATATGTAACATAACTTTTGGTATCTAAACTGATTTGGTAACAATATTAGACATGTTAAGGCATATTTTACTTATCATAGGGCTAGTTAGGCGTTCCGGACGCGTTTTACGCAAACGACGTGTTAAAGTAGCATAAGCTACCTAAACGGGTCGTAATGGGTCGTAAGCACTTAGGTTAGGTTTCATTTAGTATGTAGGCTTTGTTAAACCATATGACACGAGTCTCCATACTCGTTTGGTTTACGAACCCTCATTCTATCTAAATCCTCCGACTTAGGTCCGGTTTATTAACATAGTTACCTATATTAGGTGCCGTTTGATTCCGTGATCTCTAGCATTGCTTGGTGGTTATCTTAGGACTTCTGAGCAATGTCAAGTGAGTACATAGTTCCCCTATTTTACTGTTTTCCAAACTGTTTTGGGGTGAAGCATGTGTACCTATGTGTTATTTTCATGATTTCAAAGTATAATTGATTATACATGTTATTACTTATCATTTGACAAACTAAATGACTATCTATGGTTTAAACACTGATTTCTCAAAGAACATAAAATAAAATGTTGAATTGTACTTATTTTATGTTCACCAGACCGATTGTTAGTATGATATAGCGCTATAGGATTAGACACCCCATTCCTGTTGTCATGGAATGTCTTAAACCAATTTGTTTCTCCATCCAAATAGGGATTGCCTTTGTGGTATCCTTATAGTCTCAAAGGTGTAGTTTGATGCACTAGGTCTGAATGAATTCTTAAATCACACCTTTAAAGTATATTTTGATGTACTCCCAAAAGTATAGTTTGATATACTCTCATGTGTGGTATTGTACAAAACCAACATATATTTTGTTAATCATCCAAAGCATATTTTGATATGTTATTTACAAAACCAAAACATAGTTTAATATGTTATTTATCATATCCAAGGCATATTTTGATATGTTATTTACAAAACTAAAACATAGTTTAATATGTTATTTATCACATCCAAGGCATATTTTAATATGTTATTTATGAAACCAAAACATAGTTTAATATGTTATTTACAAATCCAAAAGTATACTTTTAATATGCTACTATAAGGTTATTCGTTTAACCTTACATTATTTTACAAAGCATAACTTTTGATTTATTCAAACACTTTGTTTTATACATTTTTACTTGTGGTTTAAGAAATCTCATTTTACTTACCATACATAACTTTTGTTTACACATTACATGGTTTACATTTAACTTGAGTTATACAATAACATTGGACTATTGGTTTAAACATGAACATTCTATATTGGTGGTTTGGTTTGAGTAAGTGACTTAAGTAACGAGGTGTGTGTAATATGATACAAGCATGGTGGATACGCCGCTGGTACTTCCTATATATAAGTGTTTGTATGGTATTACATATCGTAGCGTTATTTGAATCATTTCAATTTAAGTCATATAACATTTTATACAAATTACATACTTTTCATAAGACATTGTTTTACAACAACTTATCTTATACAAACTCATTTTACATGGTTATTCATTTAACCTTACATTTATTTATACATATCATCAAATCATATTGTTTTTCAAATGATTTACAAAACAAATCAATTTACGAGGTTCATGACTAAACTTTATTAAACATTTTCTTAAACTTACAAGTCATGAATCCTATTTTCACAAAACCTATGTATCTCACAAGCATTTTTATGCTGACGTACCTATTTTTACACATGGTTCAGGTACTGCTTTGCAATGATTTGTCGATACATGCTACATTTAGGATGGACTCGTGCCTTAGCAACTTTAAAACTTGGAAGATCATAGTTGTACTTATTTGATTGTATTAAAACAATGAGTTCATTTATTCAATAAAACAGAATTTATTTATTCCATGGTTACGAAACAATGATTCTGTTACAACACTCCCCGACGTTTCCGCCACGTCTGGTTGTTCTACGTGGTCGGGGTGTGACAGAAAAGTTGGTATCAGAGCCAATGGTTATAGGGAATTAGGTTATTAGTAATGCTTTGACCTAGACTATAACCTTCCTAGGACCCTAACACAAGTTTTCTTGTGTTTAGTTTTAAAACAATACCGTCACTTATTCTTAAGTGACAACCACAATAAGAACATAAATTTCTATCCCGCTTTGAAAACTAATCATCTGTTCTAGGATGATTCATTATATGGTTTTGAACCCTTTAAGTTTTTAAAATCCCGTCAAAATTGGTCTAAATAATGTGAACACGTGCAAACTGGAAGGGTGGGTGCCTGTACCCTGAGTTTTCTGTCTAAGGCTAGAGTGTTCGTACAAATCCACATAATCGGACCAGTCACTCTTACCTGGGAACTCTTGGGGTGAGTGTCCACTTATAGGCGAGCATGTCTTCGCGATACATTATTTTTGACCTATTTACTTTGATTAATCACCGGGGTCGTTTGTTGCTTTGTAGTAACAAACAAATGACCACTATCCTTGCTATCATCAGATTTGTTTCATCTCATTCTTTTCGCCTAATTCTCTCACTCGTTTCCTCTCATGTTTCCTCTTTTAGAATGCCTCCTCGACGCGACAATCAGATGGCGAATGCCGAACTGGCGGAAATCATCGCGCAACAAATGGCTGCTGCCTTCCCAAATCTTTATGCTCAAATGATTCAAGCCATCAACAACAACAATGCTCCATGCAATTTCAAGAATTTTAACTCGGCTAAACCGCTCAAGTTTAGTGGTTCTGAGGGAGCAACTGGGCTTCTTCAATGGTTCGAGAGCATTGAGAATACTTTCCGTCACGTTCAGTGTCCTGAAAATTGCAAGGTCGAGTTTTCTTCGAGTGTGATTCAGAAGAGGGCTCTTACGTGGTGGAACGGGGTTATGAGATACCGCGGTGCTGAGGTTGCATTAGCACAGACTTGGGCTGAGCTTAGGGCTCTTATGATGAAGGAATGCTGTCCTCGTCATGAGCTAAGGGCTCTAGAAAGGGAATTTGATGATTTGAAGCAAGACAGTGGGGAACATCGAGCCTATACTGACCGCTATGCGGAATTGAGCCTGTTATGCCCTACTATGGTTACGCCTCTGGATAAGGCGATTGAGAAATACATTGATGGTCTTCCTGACGTAGTTCAGGATATCGTTACTGGTAGCAACCCTACTACTGTCAGACAAGCCATTGAATTGGTTGCCACTCTGACTGAATCCCATATCAGGAAGCGCAAGCTGTTTCGGAAGGGCGACTCAAGACCATCTGACAAGAGTGCTCAAGTGGAACCAAAGGAAGAAAATGCTGAGGTGTCCAAGAAGAAGAAGCGCAAAGCCTCTCAAAACTACGCTATAACTGCTCAAGACAAACAGGTTGCACCAAACCAGCCAGCACAACCTCGCAAAAGGCAAAACTATGTTGGTACCGCACCTTTGTGCAACAAGTGCAACTGTCATCATCTAGTGCAAGAGCAGTGTCACAAATGTACCCACTATGGGCGGTTGGGACATTTGATCAAAGTTTGTCGTTATGCAAATCAAGCTGCTGCAAACCCTGCTGTTGTTCAAGCGCGGTTCCCACCGGGGTCATGTTATAACTGTGGTGACCTTACCCACTACAGGAATAATTGCCCAAGACTTGTTAACATACCTCCAGCGCGTGGACGAGTGTTCAACGTCAATGAGGCAAACGTGAACAATGATGCAGCAGTGAACAATTAGTGTTTTGTAATTCCTTGGTTGTTATCTTTTGACACTTCAAGACAATTCGGTTGTTACATAAATAAAGATTTATTGTTTTTATTTCTGTAAAAGTTATGCGTTTATGTGAATGTTTGATGCAACCTTATGATGTCAACCCAAAGACAAACTACTCGTATGGTTCAGTCATTTTATGATCGCTTGTGATCTCCCTAAGAACCTTTAACACTCGTTTCTTTTAAGAAAAAAAGCCAAACTCTTATTGAAAATCCTTCTATCTTTATAGATGGATCCTTGAAAATCATTAAAGTGCCAAATGAAATCCATGGATTGGATTCCTAGTGTGCTTTAAACATCCATACCTAAAGATAACCAATTAAAGAATCAAGTTAACTAATTTTGTGCTTATGTGTTTTCTTACATGTTTTGTGGTTGTATGTGATCCATCCAAATCCTCGTAGAATCTTCCATATCTTATATGAGGGATTCATAGAAGGATATCCAAAGTTACTATCTTAAATCCCTAATGGACTTCTACGTTGTAGTCAAGTCCTTTGGGTTTTAAAGTACTATTCTATAATTGGACCCCTTGGGTGGTCTAGTTAAACAAATTGATTTTGAAAATCTAATTAGAAATATCATGTGATGATGTAACTAAAAAGATCCCTTAAGTGGTCTATTTAAAGAGATCATACGACGATCTAGTTAAGAAGATCATGCGTTGATCTAGTTAAAAGGTTCGTTCGTTGATCTAATTAAAAGGACCCTTTGGTGGTCTAGTCGAGTCGCTTCATGTTTATTCAAGTGATTTTTCCTACGCATTATGAAATGAACTGTGCGGACTGTGCAAGGAATTACGTAATTATGGAGGCCTACATAAATACGGAATTCAGTGCACAGAAACCACAGGAAGCCTTGTCATGTGTTAAGACCAATAGTAACAAGAATAATGATATGGGAGAAGTCTTGGACCTCGACCAATGTCATTTATTCTCACACTCCCAAATTCTGATCTCAATCACACACCAAGTTTCCTATGATAAGTCTTCATAAGAAACGTTCTTCTGTCTGTAGTTCAAAATTCCATGTTTTACTATTACAAGGAATTCACTTTGAGGGTTAACAAATTAGCTAAGAGTCCTAACATGGCCCAGAGTTTTTACTTAAGGGTTCAATGGATCTATTAGAAGGCGAAACCGTCACATCTGTCTTCACAAGTTTCCTCTAGAATTAAATATCGGGACGAAATTTCCTAAAGTAGGGGAGACTGTGACACCTGTGTCACTTCAACCATCAAAAAAATTCCAAACCAATTAAATATTGTATTTCATACTTGGGATTTGTAAAAATATGTGTATCGTTTGCACATATCAACTCTTGTTCGATTTTAAGCTTTAAATCGCTTTCTAGAGGGTTATACGCGCTTTGATGCGTAAATATAACCAGTTTAATCCAACGAACACGCTGGAATAGTGAAATAGGCTTAACATACCTTAAATAACCTTTACATAACTTAGAAATAAGTTTTAAAGGCTTTGGTATGGCAAAAACAAGTTAATTCGCTTACCGGGACTAAACTTGACAAACTGCGAAAGTATGCCAATTTGAACTGTAACAGACATTCTGGAACATGACCATAAGTTAAACACACCCTAAATATCCTTTATATAGCTTAGAAATAGGCTTTGAGGGGTTCGGTGTGCTAAAATAAACTTTTGGGTCATTCAGGGACTAAAAGTGTCAAAAAGTGCATAAGTTTGCACTTTCGCGCATAACTTACGTTCTGAATACATCCGGACATCCAAAAATTTATGTAAGCACTAAAATATTTTATTTTAGTGTTTGGCATAAGAAAAATCCATTCGTCACGCCATTTGGATCGTTTTTCGCGCTTATGCGCATTCCGTCGTAATTAACCGAACATCGCAACCGTACGGCTAAACGAACCGACATCCGAGATATTTTTTAACACATTTTAACTTCCCTATGCTTTAACTTCATTTTAGAGCTTTGAAATGGGGTTAACGGGCCTTAAACGTGTCGGAAATGAGCTTTTTACACAGCAGGGACCAAAACTGTAATTCTGCCAAACTTGACCCTTGCGCACCTCAACACTCTCATTGGTGCGGTGCGCAAGCAGGGGCCAGATGCAGCAAAACGTTTTTCAACTGCTGTTAACAGCCCTTAACCCTTTCCAAAGGTCAAGTGCCACATGTTAATCCCTTGTGGTGGCCAAAATCAGTTACCACAACATTCCGACAAGTGTACGGGCTAGATCATTCCCTCTTCTCCAAGAAACGATCCTAACGGTGAACCGAAAACTACAAATACCCAACCCACTTCATTGCAAAACCCACTTGAAATCTGATATTTCTCTAAGTTGGGGTGTTTCATCACCTCATACCTGAGAATACTTGGATTATCAATCTTGCGGGGACCCTTTGTAAGTGTTCCTTCGTTCTTTTATTGCTTTTCGAGTCCGAAAGTCAAACTTTGTTTGACTTTCCTGCATTGACCAGTTTATGGTCGATGCGAAGTTCATTTGAACTTCATAACGTGAGCGTGATCACGATGGTTATAGTCCCTAGTGACTATACCTACTGATTACCACGTTATCTAGGCTCAGTGACGAGTCGTAGTTTCGGCCAAAACGCGCATTCTTGCGTATTTTGTAACCAAACTACTCTTGGGTATCAAAACTGTTTGTTTTGATACCAAACCTGTTTTCTAAACTTAGTTAAGCATGTTTTAGCATGCTTAGCTCGTCACTTTTAGTTTAGTGCTTATATAGGGTCGTAAGGTAAGCGATCTAAACAATCGCTTATACTTTCGAACCCGACCCATCTGGTCGATCACTAGGATCCGACCAAATACATTAGGTGACCATAGTATATAGGGAATAACCTTCCGAGGTTATACCTTATGGTCACGACGTTTAGTTAGTTGTATGATAGGTAGTATATATGCCTTAGGTAAATTACCAAAATGCCCTTTTTACGCCAAAATTCATTTTAAGCATATGTAACATAACTTTTGGTATCTAAACTGATTTGGTAACAATATTAGACATGTTAAGGCATATTTTACTTATCATAGGGCTAGTTAGGCGTTCCGAACGTGTTTTACGCAAACGACATGTTAAAGTAGCATAAGCTACCTAAACGGGTCGTAATGGGTCGTGAGCACTTAGGTTAGGTTTCATTTAGTATGTAGGCTTTGTTAAACCATATGACACGAGTCTCCATACTCGTTTGGTTTACGAACCCTCATTCTATCTAAATCCTCCGACTTAGGTCCGGTTTACTAACATAGTTACCTATATTAGGTGCCGTTTGATTCCGTGATCTCTAGCATTGCTTGGTGGTTATCTTAGGACTTCTGAGCAATCTCAAGTGAGTACATAGTTCCCCTATTTTACTGTTTTCCAAACTGTTTTGGGGTGAAGCATGTGTACCTATGTGTCATTTTCATGATTTCAAAGTATAATTGATTATACATGTTATTACTTATCATTTGACAAACTAAATGACTATCTATGGTTTAAACACTGATTTCTCAAAGAACATAAAATAAAATGTTGAATTGTACTTATTTTTTGTTCACCAGACCGATTGTTAGTATGATATAGCGCTATAGGATTAGACACCCCATTCCTGTTGTCATGGAATGTCTGAAACCAATTTGTTTCTCCATCCAAATAGGGATTGCCTTTGTGGTATCCTTATAGTCTCAAAGGTGTAGTTTGATGCACTAGGTCTGAATGATTTCTTAAATCACACCTTTAAAGTATATTTTGATATACTCCCAAAAGTATAGTTTGATATACTCTCATGTGTGGTATTGTACAAAACCAACATATATTTTGTTAATCATCCAAAGCATATTTTGATATGTTATTTACAAAACCAAAACATAGTTTAATATGTTATTTATCATATCCAAGGCATATTTTGATATATTATTTACAAAACCAAAACATAGTTTAATATGTTATTTATCACATCCAAGGCATATTTTAATATGTTATTTATGAAACCAAAACATAGTTTAATATGTTATTTACAAATCCAAAAGTATACTTTTAATATGCTACTATAAGGTTATTCGTTTAACCTTACATTATTTTACAAAGCATAACTTTTGATTTATTCAAACACTTTGTTTTGTACATTTTTACTTGTGGTTTAAGAAATCTCATTTTACTTACCATACATAACTTTTGTTTACACATTACATGGTTTACATTTAACTTGAGTTATACAATAACATTGGACTATTGGTTTAAACATGAACATTCTATATTGGTGGTTTGGTTTGAGTAAGTGACTTAAGTAACGAGGCGTGTGTAATATGATACAAGCATGGTGGATACGCCGCTGGTACTTCCTATATATAAGTGTTTGTATGGTATTACATATCGTAGCGTTATTTGAATCATTTCAATTTAAGTCATATAACATTTTATACAAATAACATACTTTTCATAAGACATTGTTTTACAACAACTTATCTTATACAAACTCATTTTACATGGTTATTTATTTAACCTTACATTTATTTATACATATCATCTGATCATATTGTTTTTCAAACGATTTACAAAACAAATCAATTTACGAGGTTCATGACTAAACTTTATTAAACATTTTCTTAAACTTACAAGTCATGAATCCTATTTTCACAAAACCTATGTATCTCATAGGCATTTTTATGCTGACGTACCTATTTTTACACATGTTTCAGGTACTGCTTTGCAATGATTTGTCGATACATGCTACATTTAGGATGGACTCGTGCCTTAGCAACTTTAAAACTTGGAAGATCATAGTTGTACTTATTTGATTGTATTAAAACAATGAGTTCATTTATTCATTAAAACAGAATTTATTTATTCCATGGTTACGAAACAATGATTCTGTTACAACACTCCCCGGCGTTTCCGCCACGTCTGGTTGTTCTACGTGGTCGGGGTGTGACATAAAGGTTGGTCTCGCCCACCGGTATTTAGCTTAGGATTCACCCTTTCCGATAACCTCTTGTGTTCTTGTCTAAAACTAGGGCAATTAAGGTACCTCAGGCACTTCGTTGTTGTTCCATCCAGTAAGGAACCACCCGATCTGGATAAATTCCTTAAATAGAGACAAAACTTCATAAAAACCTCTAGCCACGGGGCCGTGTCCAGGTCAACACTCCCCCGTGTCCACCTGAAGATTTGTGTCTGACTTTAAGTCAGAATACGGACAAAAAGTGTCAGATTCTTGTCTGACCACGGGGCCGTGGTCAGCGTGATGTCGTTTTCTATAAATGCAGCAAGATTCCTTCACTCTTGGACCCATTCCAAAGACAAAGATCTGTTGGGATCTTCACATATACCCTATAAGGTATATTCTAAAGAAGGTTCTCAATAACCATCTTGTCTTTACTACTTTTGTCTATTGCCTTCTTCTCTAACTCCTCAAAACCTCCATTAAAGCTTGAAATCTACATGTTTTCAAGCTTTATTGTGATATTTGTTAGGTTTTTATTCAAGGAATCTTATCAAAAATAAGTTTTGCAACACTGTTTTAAGTTATTTCTGCTCAGAAACGTTTCAAAAGTAAGAAAAATAATTTAAAACTCCAAGATTCCTTGTTTCAAAAACTAGCAGATTGGTGGCCATGGGGCCGGGCTCAGCGAGCATGGGGCCGTGGCCAGAGTTACTGTTTCATTAATTTGAAATTTTCCGGCTTGTTTTCTTAGAATGTCGAGCAGGAATAGTGGAACATCCTTAGCTCACTCAAGGAACGACCGACGAGGAAGAAGATCATCAGTGGAAGACTCCCTAGTCAACTACGTATATGCCTTGAGAGAAGCCATCAATGAAATGACAGGAGTAGAGGAAGCCTTGGTCGACTGTATAAATCACTTGACGATGGGATTAGAGGGATGCCTTCAAGAAGTCAACCTTTTGCACCAAAGGTTGAATATTCTTGCTTCTCCCCCTATGGTGCCAATAATCACACAAAGGGAGTGGAATGTTGTACCGGAAGTCATTATTCCGGCTGAGTGGTATTTCATGCCCCCAGAACCCCCTCTAGACATATTACACGGGGTCCCGGTGGCCGTCGCACCTCCTCCACAAGACATCGTGGAGAATGAGCCCGCCTTCTTCCTCCCCAGGGAGATAGAGGAATGGCTCAATGACATCTAAAAGACATCCCTCGGTTCCGAGTTCTACAAAATCCTTAAGTACCGGAAAGCTATTTCCAGGTTTTTTGACATTCCTACAATAAGGGTAGAACTCCCTAAAATGATTTCCTGCATTACTTGACCTATCTATCCTAGGAACGTTTTAGTTTTTTCATTTTTAACTTTATTTTCATTTTCTAGGACCCTTTGTAATTGTTATTTTTAATGAATGATGGTTTTTAAGTGTTAAATGGTGTTTGGATGATGTTGTAATGGCTAAAACACACTCGAAATGGTAGAGGTTACTAAAGGAACCTTGAAACCACACCCCATGCATAAAAACAGAGTCTCCCGACATTTTTTCTTCATTACAGCAAGTTCAGCACGGTGTAACACCCCAGGAAAACCAGGAAACCATGCAACCTAACTAGCTTCCTTAGTGAGTACGTGCTAAATTTCGGGACGAAATTTCTTTCAACTTGGGGATAATGTGACAACTCGTATTTCAGAACCTATCCTTGTGTTTAATGTAACGTATGTGAACTTGGTGTGATTATTTGGTATATTGATTTAATGGAATGTTATGATATTGCGTTATGTGGACTGTGTAATATATGTTATATGATTGTGTGTGTAATGTATATATAATGTCGTCGCACAACTCAACTCAACAGCACAACACTTGGCCGATCACACAAGCCTTTAGGCTTTGGTTCCTTACCACTCTCGGCCCACACTCTTTTGTAATCGAACCAAAGGGTAGCCCATGTAAAGGGTTCGGCCACTTCCTTTTATAAACCAACACAAAACCTTGTTGAGGGTTTTGTTTCCTCATTGCTTGCAAATCATACACAATACACGAAAACCCTAGTTCCCTCCTCTCCTCTCTCTCTTGTTCGATGGCAATCCTCACAGCCGAAGCCCCATCTCGATCAACCTGGTTCTTCGGCTTTCTGGTTAGTGATGCATCTTTATTAGTTACTATGATTTTGATGGCTATGATTTTATATGTAATCTAGGGTTTCATGCTAGTAGTTATGTTGTTAGAGATTGTGATCATGAATTGTAAATTATGTGTTCAATTGCTATAGACATATGATGGATGGAACGGTTTGGTTGATGGATCGAATAATGATTTATGATAACCTAGGATCGAATACATATTAATAGGATGTGATCTTGATTAAATGTCTAGTCGATTAGTTTGACTTGGCATGAGGGATTGTATGATGGTTTAGGTTGCATATTGGTACTCGAATTCTATAATCTGATGGTCTGATTATAAGCTTTGCATGAGGATTGATAGTTCATGATTTGGATAATGACTAGGGTTCATATGAATTCATGAGAAAATGGACTGTTTGATCCGTTTGAATAAGTTGTTAGATTTTAATTTATGTTATGATTACCAAACTTATGATTGGGATGATTTTGGAAGTTATCGATTTTAAAGGAATTGAAATTAATTGCATGAATTAAGGAAAGTACGTAACTGATCACACAAGCCCTCTCAATCGCACAAGATCAGGTCACACAAGACCTGATCTGATCGCACAAGGTGCATCGCACAAGCAGGGTGCAACCACATGAAGCACATTGTACAACCTAGGATAGCATTGTCACACAAGACCTTGTGGATCGCACAAGACAGTGCCGATCGCACAAGGCTTGGGCCACACACAACTGTTTGAATTTTAGTGTGATGTTGGGCCTTAAAGTCCAAAACCTCAATCGCACAAGATTAAGTAGATCGCACAAGTTGAATCCTGATATTTTTTGGGCTGCGTATGCTGTTGGGTTACTTATGATATTAGGCTGGGTTTATGTTGGATCGCACAACATGTTGTGGATCGCACAAGGGAGTGCTGAACGCACAACATGTTGGGTCGGGTAGTTGTTTGGGTTTCAACTACCCAATCGCACAAGATGTTATTGGGCTTACACTGTTACTTCAGCCCAATACATCCTGGTCGCACAAGTTTGAGTTTTATGTGTTTAACGGATATGTTTAACATGTTCAATGTGTATGCCATGATCACTACGTGTTCTTGATTTGTTAAGTTCTGTGTAAGCTTATGTCCACTACTTGAACCTAGACCTGACTTGTATGGTAACCATGTTAGGACGTGGTTTACCTCATATAGCTCAAGTGACTATTTTGTTTAACTGCCAAGCAAACCAAGGTGAGTTCACACACTTTCTAGGGCAAGGGATTCCCGGTGGTTGGGAATGGGTTAAAGAAGTAAAACGGAACCTACATATCCTCCTTGGGTAGGATATGTACGGCCATCCTCCTTGGGTAGGATGCCAATATTAATCTTGCGTATTCTCCTTGGGTAGAATATGTACGTTCGTCCTCCTTGGGTAGGACAACAACCTTAAACTTACTAGACAAAACTCTATCAATAAGTCCCTCCTTTTATATCGACTTAATCGCCGAGGCCGATGGCGAGCGGGTCATTAGTTAATAGCGCTATTAGGTTTGACAAACCTCACACCGTGTCGTTCGAACAGGCGTGTACTAATGGATCATGGCAAACTGTCAATGATGATAGACATTGACGTAGGGCACAACTTACTTTCGTCAGTAGTCGATATGGTAATGGTCTAGTGGTTCACATGGGGAAGCCCCCACTGATTTTGGATATGGTTTGGGAAACAAAGGAACTGGTTAACTCGTGGTTTACGAAACAACTTATGGTTTTCAAAACAAACTGGTAAAATTAACCAACCAACTGTGAACTCGCTCAACTTTGTTGTTGACTCGTTGTTACATGCCTTGCAGGTCGTTAGATGCTTATGGAGCCTGCACAGGGAGGAATGGTCGTTGTGGGGACATGGACTGTTGAGTTCCATGTTAAACATTTACACTTTATAAACTTATTGCTTATGATTGGGTTTTACATAATATGCTTCCGCTGTTAACTTAAAGTTGGTTACTTTCTTTTAGACACCAATTATATTGGGGTTGGTCTTATTTATTTAATTACATTGTTCAATATGATTGGTGGCGTGATCCTGGTCAGTCACGCCTCCTAGCGGTGATACTCCGCATGTGGATTTTGGGGGTGTGACAGATTGGTATCAGAGCCATTGGTTATAGAGAACTTGGTTTTAAAAAGGGGAAAAGCTATTTGACAAAACCAGACTATAACCTGTACAGTGCTCAACGATCCACAACGACACTTCGCTCCATGTGCAAAGCTCAACACTTTAGGTGGTATGATTTAAGTTTATATTGCCTACCTGCTAGATTACTTTTTCATGATGAGCTGTTTATGATATGTTGTAGTCTACTAGTCCTACTGTGTTCTGTGTGACACTCGATTGTATACCTGAAAATTTTGACAAGTGGTGGCCAAATTCTTTTCTGCTCCCTCGTCACCCCACTACGACAACTGTTTACGCGTTTTATCTACTCATGCGCTTACCGCGACATGACGTCGCTATCTGACCCTCCGTACATTCGGTTTGTACGTCAACATTCACGAAGACCTCGCTCGAACAAACTCCGATTTAGGAGGACTATACCCACGCATCCCTGTTGACGAACCTTATCATCTCCACAGGTCGTTGTTACCAGAACGAAGTAGCCACTGTCACACGCGTTCATCGTTTTGCAACTCGCAACCCTACCAACCCAATTCTGATTTGGACAAGTGATATACCGTCGTGACCGTGAAGCAACGAACTTCCCTTTTTGTGCCATGCCGCCATGCACCACTACTGAAAATTACTTCTAGACAACGGATTAGCCGGTCGAATCCTTTAGTTATTAGTGGACCCCTGTTTTCATTCGATTCTTCGTATGAACCTCATTAATTCCCTGTTGCTTCGATTGGCAACTGATTTAACGAAACGCCAACAACCATACCACGATTTTCACCGATCACAAGACTACCATAATACCCTGTTGGATGGTTTCTACTTATTCTACTTGATCGGCTCTCTCGTATACCCAGCCTAGTGAATGGATGCCAATACTGGTGAATTAGTCTTCCAGACACTTGGGGACGGGGTTATGGATCACCCAATCTACCAGCGAGCACGATAATTTATATGTTTACCCGACCCACCTTACACTACAAGAGACGTCCTTTAATTTCATGATAGTTTTTCTTACCTATGCGGAATCTTTGCACTAGCTCTGGCGCTGACACGTGATTATTGATTATTGGTATGTCAAAATTCTACCATTGGCTTAAACCAAACCCTCACACCCTTACCTCAGTAACATTACGTTCTCGCCCCTCTATGACGAGCCACTGAAGCGAACACTCCATAGCTTAGAGAATTCGGAAGGCCCGACTCCCGATCATTGGTGATCACTCCTCGAAACCTTGAGAATGGTGACGTAGTGTTGATACGATCATACCCTCTTGAGCGCGTTTACACGTCTTTCTTTGGAACCTCATGAATACGCAGACGTACCTTGGATTCAATTGCATGACCTAAGGAACCCCCCCCCCCCCTAACTTGATTGTTTACTTAATGAATCACAAGCATACCTAAGTTCATGGATTCAGGTGGATTGTTCCTCCTCCGCATGTGGACGAGTTCAACAACCTTTGGCAAAGGTCTCGGGGAATCTTAACACTACACACTTGTACAACAATCATGCTATTATGTTGAATACTTGTTCTGATTTATTTAACCCCGTGACAGATATATTTGATCAATGACATACTATAAACTAACTATACCAAACTTGCGTATGACCAGCTATACCTTCGACCTTATGTAAACCCCTGTTGTGGATTCTTAAACGCTTACTCATCCATTGCGACTACTCTTACTTGTGTTCCCACATCCATACTTGATATACTTTTGGGAATCTGTGATCCTAACAAAAACCCCCACGGACACTCGCTTGGACAAGTTACACACTACGAACATTACTCGATGAGCATTGGGCCATGAATATGATGATACCATAGATATTGTTCTTTGAACTTGATACGACCGATATGGATTCCTAGACGCGACATTCGAATCTAGTCTATCCTGACGAATATGTCATTTGTTTTCATCGACGACATCCTGGTCTGTTCTAAGAGTCAGGAGGAACATGAGCAGCATCTACGACTTAATCTGAAACTTCTTCGAAACAGAGCAGCTTTATGCCAAGTTTTCGAAATGTGACTTTTAGCTTCGTGAAGTCCATTTCCTAGGCCACGTGGTAAACAAGGATGGGATTCATGTTGATCCATCCAAGGTAGACTCGATCAAGAACTGGCCTGCACCTCGTACACCAACAGAAATCCGCCAATTCTTGGGTTTGGCGGACTCCTACAGAAGGTTTATCAAGGATTTCTCCAAGATTGCGCAACCTCTCACTTCACTAACTCAGAAAGGTGTCACCTATCGTTGGAGCGATGCACAGGAAACTGCGTTTCAGCACTTAAAGGATAGACTTTGTAGCGCATCTATCCTCTCATTGCCTAAAGGCACAGGCGATTATGTGGTTTATTGCGACGCATCCATCCAGGGACTTGGTTGCGTGTTGATGCAACGTGACAAGGTCTTTGCTTACGCATCACATCAACTTAAAGTTCACGAAAGGAACTACACTACGCACGACTTGGAATTAGGAGCAGTGGTTTTTGCTCTTAAGATATGGAGACATTACCTGTACGGTACCAAGTGCACCATTTACACCGATCACAGGAGTCTCGAGCATATCTTCAAGAAAAAGGAGTTAAACATGCGACAACGTCGATGGGTCGAGTTCTTGAATGATTACGAATGCGTGATCAAATACCATCCGGGCAAAGCCAATGTTGTGGCCGACGCCCTCAGTCGAAAGGATACTACACCTAAGCGCGTGCGAGCGTTACAACTTACCATTCAAACTAGTCTTCCTACTCAGATACGAGATGCTCTGGTTGAAGCATTGAAAGCAGAGAACATTAGGGCTGAGTCCTTACGAGGATCTAGGAAACGGTTAGAACAAAAGGAAGACGACGCCTACTAAGTAACAGGGCATATCTGGGTCCCACTTCAAGGAAACTTACGCGAGCTTGTGATGGATGAAGCGCACAAGTCTCGTTACTCAGTAAATCCTGGTTCGGATAAGATGTACCATGACTTAAAGACTACATACTGTTGGCCTAGCATGAAAGCCAACATAGCAACTTACGTCAGTAAATGTTTGACTTGTGTGAGAGTCAAGATTGATTATCAGAAACCATCAGGCCTACTTCAACAACCAGAGATACCGACATGGAAATGGGAGCAAATTTCCATGGATTTTGTTACTGGCCTACCTAAATCACAACGCGGAAATGACACTATTTGGGTGATAGTGGATCGATTGACTAAGTCTGCACACTTTTTGGCTATCAAAGAAACAGACAAGTTTTCTACCTTAGCAGACGTTTACTTAAAGGAAGTGGTTTCGAGGCACGGGGTGCCAACCTCTATCATTTTTTATCGTGACACACGTTTTACTTCTAAACTGTGGCAAGCAATGCACAAGTCCTTTGGCTCACGTTTAGACTTGAGCACCGCTTATCATCCACAAATGGATGGGCAGTCTGAACGCACCATCCAAACCCTTGAAGACATGCTTAGGGCATGTGCGATTGACTTTGGAAACGGCTGGGAATGACATCTTCCTTTAGTGGAATTTTCGTACAATAACAGCTACCACACCAGTATACAGGCCGCTCTGTTTGAGGCATTGTACGGGCGTAAATGCCGATCACCTCTTTGTTGGGCAGAGGTTGGCGACAGCCAAATCACAGGTCCAGAACTTGTGGTAGACACGACTGAGAAGATTGCTCAGATACGACAATGAATGGCGGCAGCTCGCGACCGTCAGAAAAGCTACGCTGATAAGCGCAGGAAACCACTCGAGTTCCAGGTTGGGGATTGAGTGCTACTCAAAGTCTCACCTTAGAAAGGTGTTGTTCGTTTTGGCAAACGAGGCAAACTTAACCCGCGATACGTTGGACCTTTCGAAATCATAGAGAAAATAGGCAAAGTGGTCTACAAACTGAACCTACCCGCAAAACTCAATGGAGTGCACAACGTATTTCATGTGTCAAATCTGAAGAAGTGTCTGTCAGATGAGACCCTCATAGTTCCTCTCAAGGAGCTCACTATCGACGATCAGCTGTGATTTATCGAGGAACCAGTAGAAATTAGAAACCGAGAAGTTAAGTGTAGGATCGAATTCGGACCCGAATGAGTCGTTCAGAAGAGTTTATCTCAGTTTGAGCGGCGGAAACAAACAAACCGAGTTCAATTCAGCGAGATTCACACTTACAACTGTTGTTTCTATTAATTTGATGACGTTTACAACCTGACAACACTTCGGCAGCACTTCGTTGCTCACCGGAAGAATCTCTGAAAAGTTACAAATGATTTAGCTTGAATGGGTATTTATAGAGATGAGATTTAGCTTGAAATGACATGCCATTTTCAAGGTAAATCACCACTTTCAAGCTAAATTACTTTAAACACATTCTAAAACGTATAACATATCTAACATTTTTAGTCCTAGACTCGATACAAGACGAAGTCGACAGACGCATGCACCAACATTAAGGTTCTCAAACGTACCAGAATACCTCTTGTTCGAGTTCGTTGGAACTCCCGTCGTGGCCCAGAGTTTACCTGGGAACGAGAAGACTAGATGAAACACAAGTATCCCCAGTTGTTCGAGAACAACGAAACCACTACTGAGGTCGAAGCTACTGCGGAATTTCGGGACGAAATTCCAAACCACCGGGGGAAGGATGTGACACCCCAGGAAAACCAGGAAACCATGCAACCTAACTAGCTTCCTTAGTGAGTACGTGCTATATTTCGGGATGAAATTTCTTTCAACTTGGGGATAATGTGACAACTCGTATTTCAGAACCTATCCTTGTGTTTAATGTAACGTATGTGAACTTGGTGTGATTATCTGGTATATTGATTTAATGGAATGTTATGATATTGCGTTATGTGGACTGTGTAATATATGTTATATGATTGTGTGTGTAATGTATATATAATGCCGTCGCACAACGCAACTCAACCGCACAACACTTGGCCGATCGCACAAGCCTTTGGGCTTTGGTTCCTTACCACTCTCGGCCCATACTCTTTTGTAATCGAACCAAAGGGCAGCCCATGTAAAGGGTTCGGCCACTTCCTTTTATAAACCAACACAAAACCTTGTTGAGGGTTTTGTTTCCTCATTGCTTGCAAATCATACACAACACACGAAAACCCTAGTTCCCTCATCTCTTCTCTCTCTTGATCGACGGCAATCCTCACAGCCGAAGCCCCCATCTCGATCAACCTGGTTCTTCGGCTTTCTGGTTAGTGATGCATCTTTATTAGTTACTATGATTTTTATTGCTATGATTTGATATGTAATCTAGGGTTTCATGCTAGTAGTTATGTTGTTAGAGATTGTGATCATGAATTGTAAATTATGTGTTCAATTGCTATAGACATATGATGGATGGAACTGTTTGGTTGATGGATCGAATGATGATTTATGATAACCTAGGATCGAATACATATTAATATGATGTGATCTTGATTAAATGTCTAGTCGATTAGTTTGACTTGGCATGAGGGATTGTATGATGGTTTAGGTTGCATATTGGTACTCGAATTCTATAATCTGATGATCTGATTATAAGCTTTGCATGAGGATTGATTGTTCATGATTTGGATAATGACTAGGGTTCATATGAATTCATGATAAAATGGACTGTTTGATCCGTTTGAATGAGTTGTTAGATTTTAATTTCTGTTATGATTACCAAACTTATGATTGGGATGATTTTGGAAGTTATCGATTTTAAAGGAATTGAAATTAATTGCATGAATTAAGGAAAGTATGTAACTGATCACACAAGCCCTCTCAATCGCACAAGATCAGGTCACACAAGACCTGATCTGATCGCACAAGGTGCATCGCACAAGCAGGGTGCAACCACATGAAGCACATTGTACAACCTAGGATAGCATTGTCACACAAGACCTTGTGGATCGCACAAGACAGTGCCGATCGCACAAGGCTTGGGCCACACACAGCTGTTTGAATTTTAGTGTGATGTTGGGCCTTAAAGTCCAAAACCTCAATCACACAAGATTAAGTAGATCGCACAAGTTGAATCCTGTTATTGTTTGGGCCGCGTATGCTGTTGGGTTACTTATGATATTGGGCCGGGTTTATGTTGGATCGCACAACATGTTGTGGGTCGCACAAGGGAGTGCTGAACGCCCAACATGTTGGGCCGGGTAGTTGTTTGGGTTTCAACTACCCAATCGCACAAGATGTTATTGGGCTTACACTGTTACTTCAGCCCAATACATCCTAATCGCACAAGTTTGAGTTTTATGTGTTTAACTGATTTGTTTAACATGTTCAATGTGTATGCCATGATCACTACGTGTTCTTGATTTGTTAAGTTATGTGTAAGCTTATGTGCACTACTTGAAGCTAGACCTGACTTGTATGGTAACCATGTTAGGACGTGGTTGACCTCATATAGCTCAAGTGACTATTTTGTTTAACTGCCAAGCAAACCAAGGCACTTTCTAAGGCATGGGATTCCCGGTGGTTGGGAATGGTTTAAAGAATTAAAACGGAACCTACATATCCTCCTTGGGTAGGATATGTACGGCCATCCTCCTTGGGTAGGATGCCAATATTAATCCTGCATATTCTCCTTGGGTAGAATACGTACATTTGTCCTCCTTGGGTAGGACAACAACCTTAAACTTACTAGACAAAACTCTATCATTAAGTCCCTCCTTTTATATCGACTTAATCGCCGACGCCGATGGCGAGCGGGTCATTAGTTAATAGCGCTATTAGGTTTGACAAACCTCACACCGTGTCGTTCGAACAGGCATGTACTAATGGATCGTGGCAAAATGTCAATGATGATAGACGTTAACGTAGGGCACAACTTACTTTCGTCAGTAGTCGATATGGTAACGGTCTAGTGGTTCACATGGGGAAGACCCCACTGATTTTGGATATGGTTTGGGAAACAAAGGAACTGGTTAACTCGTGGTTTACGAAACAACTTATGGTTTTCAAAATAAACTGGTAAAACTAACCAACCAACTGTGAACTCGCTCAACTTTGTTGTTGACTCGTTGTTACATGCCTTGCAGGTCGTTAGATGCTTATGGAGCTTGCACAGGGAGAAATGGTCGTTGTGGGGACATGGACTGTTGAGTTCCATGTTAAACATTTACACTTTATAAACTTATTGCTTATGATTGGGTTTTACATAATATGCTTCCGCTGTTAACTTAAAGTTGGTTACTTTCTTTTAGACACCATTTATATTGGGGTTGGTCTTATTTATTTAATTACGTTGTTCAATATGATTGGTGGCTTGATCCTGGTCAGTCACGCCCCTAGCAGTGATACTCCGCATGTGGATTTTGGCGGTGTGACACACGGGGCCGTGCTCAGCCCAACACGCCCCTGTGCCCGAGGTTCTACAGAAAATGCTCAGTACAGGTAACTGGACACGGGGCCATTTTCACTGAACACGCCCCCGTGCCCAACCTTCTGTTTAAAGATGATACTGGCAATCTGAATACGGGGTCGTGCCCGGACCAACACGGGCCCATGTCCGGACGCCCAGTAACAAAAATTTTGTTTTTCAACACCTTTTTCACATTCAATCAACCTAAAAACTTATTTTTGGGACACATTAAGGACAATGTGTAATTTAAGTGTGGGGGGGGGGGATGCTAAATCCTTGAATTTTGCAAGTCCTAATAACAAGCCTTACACAAAACTATATTGGAACCACTAATCACCCCAAAATTTTTTCAAAAACTTTTTGTTTTTTTACTTGTCTTGGTTTAATTTGGGAATAACAAGTTCCAAAAAGGCTATATTTTTACAAAATTACAACCGATATCGTTGTGATAAAAAGAACCAACATAAGAAAATTATGAAACGGCATGACAAATCTAGTTAAAATTTGATTATATATACTTGATCACATTATAAACCCGTTCCCACAATAAGTGAGTTTTGAGCCTTTATTGAGCATACAAGCATACATCTTTAAACTAAACGCTCATTTTTCGTTTCTTGTGTGAATAGCCGCTTGGTTCTTACGACTCTAGAACTTGCCACGACGATACGTTCCTAGTCCTTACCAACTTAAACCCAAGTAAGTAAATGATGGAGGCATTAGGACTAACCCATTTTCCTTTCAACACCGTTATTTTTCATTTTCTTTATCACCTACCCAAAATCCCCCTACTTAACCCTTTTGAGCCTAAACCTTTTCGTTTCTAAACCCACAAAACAAACACCCTTTACCCACCAAAACCTTTTTCTTTTAAAACCCTCATTTTAGTAAAAAGCTCGGTCTTCTTGTGGCGTTTCCCTATAAAAAATGAAGTCTAGCAATAAACAAACAAGTTCTTCAAAGAAACTTTGTTTGAAAATGCTTAGTTTGAATAAAAGTCACAAAAACAAAAAGTTTTACGACGACCGACGCTTTTTACGCTTTTAGCCCTTTTTACTAACCATTAACCCAAAACCACCTACCTTTAATCCAAGCCTAACCCTTCCCCAAGTCCTCTTGATATTTACAAAGGTTTATAGTTAAAAAGGAGGAGGATTGATTGCTTGGCAAGCATATGGTAGAAGTAAGTTCCATGCCGGTCTCGAGTGTTTCACAAAAATACATCTTCGGCCGAGTGTTGAGTGATCTCCCGTGAGGTATGTGAACTTGTATATAAATGGAATTTTAAAAAGGCATGTTATGCCCAAATAAGTAATTTTTCTTATGAAAGGTTCTAAATAAATCATAACGAATAGGATTGCAAATAGTATAAAAATAAAACCCAATAAAGATCTTGGATTCCCGACACTCAAGACAAGCCCAAAACTTCTCTTCTACCCATTCCATTTGGGTGTGTAAGCCACATAATAAAGAGTTTTGCTTGAGGACAAGCAAAGATTCAAGTGTGGGGGTATTTGATGTGTGTAAAATGCACTATATAAATCACATCAAATAAGGCATAAAACTGACCCTTTTTAGTACTAATGTTGGACAACTGTGATTTTGTCTTCCTTTTGTATTTTCAGGACCAAATGAGCTTAAACGAACAAAAGGAAAAAATATGCAGCAAAAACTAACATAAATACAAAGAAAAGGAATAAACGTGGCATGCCCGACCCCCCGACAGCATCTCCCAAAGCAAAAACAAGAAACAGGAGGCTGACCACGGCCCGTGTCCAGCGGACGCGGGGGCGTGGTCAGGTGTCTGTAGAAATGGACAAAGTTATAGAAGCTTCTATTCCCACCACGGGGGCATGCCCAGCTCCGCACGGGGCGTGGTCAACACTAAGATTAGCATAATCTTGCAAATCTTGATAGTACAGATACGCTTCTGCACACGGGGCCGTGCCCAGCGAACACGGGGCCGTGTGGAGCCTAATGCAGACAATTGCAATTAATGAAGAAAGACAAAAGGGATGGCCACGGGGGCGTGTCCAGCGGACACGGGGCCGTGGCCGAGCTTCTGTTCAGGCTATAAATAGTGGTGCTTGGCTAACTTCAAAGGCATCCCTTGGTAAACCACCTCTCTCCCACTTCACCACCACTCCACCTCCACTACAACACCCACATCCATCACCATCATCCATCATCCACCTTAGAGTGTGTGTAGTAGTCTCGGGATCCAAGATTGATAGTAAGAGTTCTTGTCAATCAAAGGCCATGTTTGGCTAAGTCTCTTACATCACTTGGTGAAGACAAGCATTTAATGTAATACTTTTGATTTTTAATCTTTTCTCACTTTTTATTTGGTTTTGTATTAATGACTTTAATAACTAGTTTCTTATGTTGAAGGTGAAACTTCTTTATCATTTGTCTATGGTGTCTTGGCATTACTTTACTGTCTATATAAAGTAAAAGATTTTCACCATTCATATCTCTACGGTCTATATAGAGATATGTTGGCTACCTGGTCGGGGGTTAAGGGAATGGTTTGGTAAGGTTCTTGCCTTGTTCAGTGTATAGATCCTGCAAGGACATGGGTCAAGCTTACTAGGACCTCCTTCAATACCCACCCACTGGTATTGGATGGCGGGGGTGCGAATGGCTTGATCCCCTCATATGTAAACTACTATTAATACATTAAACCGGCTACTTGGGATTGTATCCCGGCTGACTCAAACCATTTAGCCGAGGGTAACGTCGCCTTCAAGAGAGGGGCCTACCACTTTACGCATTAATAACTTAATTAATTATCTTCCAATGTTCCAACCCTTTGGGATTGTATCCTTGCTGACTCAAACCACTGGGTTGAGGGTAACGTCACCTTCAAAAGAGGGGCCTACTACTATAACTAAGATAATCTCTTAAAAAGTGCAAAAGTGCGGAAATCATCAAAGGTTACATTAAAGGCGAGTCGGATCCAAGTGATTCATCTTGTCTAACTGTTTTTATTTTATTTTTATTTTCAGCATTTTAGTTTTTATTTTTCATGTTTAAAACATTTTCTAAAAATTTTGATATGATTAGACGTTGAGGATAAACCGGTACTAAAAGCTCTTGTGTCCTTGGACGACCTCGGTATCTTACCAACGCTATACTACGCTCACGATTGGTGCACTTGCCCATGTGTGTGTTTAGTGTTAGTAGAATATCGTGTTTTATAAATTTAAAACTTGACTAATGTGTAAAATGGACTTAAATTATCAATAAAAACATATTACACCTTACACACACGAATTTATCATGCCCGTTTTCGTAATTTTTCTAAATCGGTTCTTTTTATCACGACGCTATCGGTTGTAAATTTGTAAAAACATAATTTTTAGAACTTGTTTACCCAACTAAACTTAAGATAAGAGAAAAAATGAAAAGAATAATTTTTGAAAAAAATTTAGGGTGTTTAGTGGTTCCAGTGTGTGTTTTGTGTAAGGCTTGGTTTAGAACAAACGATTCAAGGTTTTTATTATCCCCCCCCCCCCCCCGCACCTAAATTACACATTGTCGCCAATGTGTCCCAAAAAGGATTTATTTTGGAAAAATGTGTAGAAGGTATGAAAATAACAAAAAAAATTTGTTACTGGCACTTGCAGCACGGCCCCGTGCTATGGGGATACGGCCCTGAAGAGGTATGGTCCCAACTCCTTGCCAACATGGCAAGGACCATACCACTTTCTCCATCCTACGTGGCAGTGATGTCAACCGCATCATCCAAAAGCTTCTAGAAGCTTCTGGAAAAGATCCAGGCGACACCAAAGATGCTCCAGCCGACACAAAGGACAACACGTGTCACCAGAGATCGAGCGCCAAGTGGACCTGCAACAGGTCAAGGAGCAGCCCGACAACATCAGTACGATGTTTCCAAATCAGCCAAATACAGGCGCGCCACGTGTACCACTACACTGACCACAGCAGAGGAGACCAAGAGGATATTCCCCTTGGTCGGACAGCTGGCACGCGTCTGCAGCTGGCACTGCTGCTTCTTCCCTTCTTCACCCTCCGGCTATAAATAGGACCCTTCACCATCCAGGTTGATCATCTTGCTCTCACTATTCTCACACTTAACACACACTGATTATCCTTCCTCGGAACAGTACTTATTCTCACGCCGGAGCCTGGTTAAGAGGGAAACCCCCATATTCCCCTCTTAACGAGACTGACGGTTTGCTGTTTTGCAGGAGACGGTCATCTTACGAGTAGGAAGAGAGATTGAACCCACAGAAGAAGTAACCCCACTGATTAACCACAGTGTTAACCAGTGTTTCATCATTGGCGCCATCCGCTTTTAGCAAAACCACTCTCATCTCTTTTTCTTTTCGAAAAACTCGTCAAAATGGCTGAAAACAACCCTTCCCACCAAATCGATGGAGACGTTTCTTCCTTCGAACTCGTTTCGGACAACATACACGTCCAACGAGGTCCAAGGAACGAAGCTATCCAAGAAGGGCCACCAAACATGGAGTTTCCCAGCATTTTCGGGAGTACATCCAGGGTTGCCGCTCAAAATGCACCTGGTGCTGCTTTCCAAACTCCATCCAGAATCATCACCCAGACCACAAACGGAGCAGCGTTCCAGCCTCCGTCAGAGGTAGTCCAACAGACACCACCAGTGCAACCTCAGAACCATGGAGCTGGCCCATCAGCTCCATCGGAACAAGCACAAATGAACTTCTCTGCACTACTAGGGCTACCCGAAGGAAAAACTCTGGCTTCCTGGTATGCCGAACAAGTGGCGTCCATAAACCTTGTCTACCAGCAACTCAGTGCGCAGCAAGCTTTGCTCCAAGCACAAGCTCACCAGTCAGCATTCGTCACTCCACCGCAAAGGCCTTTGAGCGCTCCTTTGCCCCAACAGACCAATGCATACAACCTGCGTCCTGAGTCACTACCTCCACAGCATGTTAGAAGGCCAAGCGCGCACGACACGCGCGATACTTACGGTGAAACAGAGAGCAACTATGTGCAGTATTCCAACCAACCGAAGAAGCCGATACAAAGTCGTTTAGGTCCGCGCAACATAAACGACGAATTTGAAAACGATGAGGAGACGCGCACAGTGTTCAGCAGGCTCCCACCAGAGCATGAAGCATACAAACCTCGCAAGCGTGCGAGTTATGACCCAAAAGCAGAGCATGATTTCACTCTAAGCTATCGCCCAGACGACATGGCTGAGAATTCAAAGTTCATCCGAGAGATCGCCACGGCTGCCATAGACAAAACGAAATTGCCACACAACGTGGGCAAATACAACGGGTTGACAGACCCAGACGATCATCTCCAAGTATTTAACGGTGCGGGAGCAACGGGCGGATGGAACTTGCCAACCTGGTGTCACCTCTTTGCTCAAACCTTCGTAGGCGCGGCACGCATCTGGTTTGACAGCCTACCAGCAGGCAAAATCAAATCCTGGATCGATTTCAGAGAGAAGTTCCTGGCACACTTCTCACAACAACGACGACACACCAGGGATCCAGCCGATTGTTTGAACATATGGCGCAGAGACCACGAAAGCGTAGAAGATTTCATTACTCGGTACAACAAAGAATGTTTAGAGATTGGCGACTGCGGCGAGAAGATGATGCGCGCACACTTCATGCGGGCAGTCAAGTGCGATGAATTAATCAAGCGTGTAAAAGGTAGAGACGGAGGACCCAATGATTGGGAAACCTTCATTGAGGCAGCCAAAACTATTGCACAGTCGGATAGACAGTTGACCGGTGACGATCACCGTCAACGCAGCTACAACCATAACGACCGGCATAGCAAGAAGGGCAGGAGCCAACCTTGGAAGGCGTCCGGTCACAGGGAACGAAGCCCGGTAAGAGAGGATGCGCGCCATACGATCAACCAAATCGCACACCGGAAAGAGGTGAAAAAAGAAAACAGAGAGAAACAGTGGACACTCCTAACGAAAACCCCTTCAGAAGTCTTGGCAACCGAGAACCACCAGTTCAAGCCACCACTACAAATGCGCAACAAGAGGGGCCAAGACCCAAATCTTTTCTGCGACTTCCACAAGGACACCGGCCACTTAACCGACGATTGTTTCAGCCTCAAACAAGAGATCGAAAGAGCCTTAAGACACGGAAAGTTAACTCACCTGGTCAAAGGTGGAAAGCGTGATTACCGTCAGATCCAAAGGAGAGAAGAAGGGCCGGATAACAAGAAACTCCGAAAGTTAGATACCCACATGGTCCAAGGGGGCCCACGAAGGTCACGAAAAAATTACAACAAGCGCGCGCAGGATGACTCATGGCGCGAGAAACAAGTCGTTTTCCCAGTCATCAGAGGAGGCCCACGAGAGAGAAGGCCCATAGTCATTTCAGGCGTCATTGGGCATTATCAAACAGATTACATCTTCATCGATCCGGGGAGCACTGCGGATATCATATACGAACAGTGCTTTAATCAGTTCGATCAGGAGGATAAAGCGCGCTTAGAACCAGTTGATTACCCGCTCACTGGTTTCTACAACGAAGCCGTTTTTCCTCTAGGACAAATATCGTTCCCAGTGTTGCTCTCAGACGGAAGAAACTCAAGAACAGAGGAAGTCACGTTCATGGTGCTGCCGGCACATTCAAGACACGATATTCTACTGGGAAGGGAATCCCAAGGTGATTTCAGCATGATTTGCTCTGGCCCACACTCCGCAGTGGGATTTCCAACAGAAACAGGAGTAGCCATCATCTATGCAAGCAAAGAACTATTAGCGACAGATGAGCTAAGGCCTGCAAAGACAAGGAAACCAGAAGCACGCCAAGAGGCAGAAAAATGGGTGTTAAACAGCGCATATCCGGAGCAGACGGTAACCTTGGGACCTGCAATGTCCGATCTGACGCGCGCGGCGCTAAAAAAACTGTTGTTCCAAAACATGGATGTCTTTGCCTGGACGCCAGCAGACATGGTGGGCGTTCCACGGCACATAGCTGAACACCGCTTAAACGTATTGGAAGAAGCCAAACCGGTGGTACATGCCAAGCGCCACTTGGGAGACATAAAGCATGACGCCATGAAAGAGCAAGTGATAGAACTGTTAAACGCGGGGATCATCAGAGAGGTCAGGTACCAAACATGGGTGGCAAGCCCAGTGATGGTCCAAAAGAACAACGGCAGCTGGAGAATGTGCGTTGATTACAAAGATCTGAATAAGGCATGTCCGCGCGACTGTTACGCCTTACCAGACATCGACGAAAAGATCGATTCACTTGCCACATTCCGATGGAAATGTTTCCTTGATTGCTACAAAGGATACCACCAGGTACAGATGGCCGTGCAGGATGAGGACAAGACCGCGTTCCGCACGCCAACAGGGCTATACTGCTATACCAAAATGCCTTTTGGTCTAAAAAATGCGGGCGTGACTTATCAGAGGCTCATGAACGAAACCTTCCACGACGCCATTGGCAAATATATAGAAGTGTATATGGATGATCTGGTTATTATGAGCAAAGAGGAGAGTACAATGTTGCTGAACATCCAAAAGACCTTCGACACTCTGCGCGGAGTCAGCATCAAGTTAAACCCGGCGAAATGCTCCTTCGGCATGGAGGAAGGGAAATTCCTGGGTTTCATTGTCACGAAAGATGGTTTCAAGGTGAACCCTGACAAAATACAAGCAATAGAACGCATGCCGTCACCGGCCACAATCAAAGAAATGCAAAAATTGGCAGGATGGTTGGCAGCACTCAACCGCTTCCTAGCCAATCACGCGGCGAAATCATTTCCGTTTATCAAAACCCTCCGAAACTGCATGAAGAAGAGTCAATTCCAGTGGACTCCGGAAGCTGAAAGCGCTTTCCGCGAGATGAAAGACTGCCTCATCAAGCTGCCAACCTTAACAGCACCAGTCAAGGGTGAACCTCTGGTACTATACTTGTCAGCCTCCGACAGAGCAGTAGGAGCAGTATTGCTTGTAGATCGACAGGGCGTCCAGACGCCGGTCTATTATGTGTCACGCACTCTACCCGATCCAGAAACCCGGTACGCAATCATGGAGAAACTAGTGCTCGCACTAATTCATGCATCAAGACGGTTGCGTCGGTACTTCGCCAATCACGTCATTCACGTGTTAACTAACTACAACATTGGCAACATACTCGCAAGACCGGAAATTTCAGGGAGACTGGAAAAATGGGCGATAGAGCTCGGGGGTCATAATGTAGTGTTTAGACCAAGACCGGCGATCAAGGGCCAAGTGCTCGCAGATTTCATGACAGAAGTACCAGACGACAAAGACCGAGAATGCAAGGCAATGGAAAAGGCCGAGAAACAACAAGTGGAAGAACCCTGGCTACTATACACAGATGGTGCGTCCAACGAGGACGGCGCAGGTGCTGGTCTCCGGCTGGTGAGCCCCGACAAACACGAGTTCACTTACGCCATACGCCTGGATTTTAAGAGCACCAACAACGAAGCCGAATACGAAGCCTTCCTTGCTGGGCTAAGGTTGGCAATCAAAATGGGCGTTCGACACATCGAAGCACACGTAGACTCCATGTTGGTGGCAGGCCAAATCAACGGGGAATACGAAGCCAGGGGAGATACGATGGCACTTTACCTGAGCCAAGCAAAGACACTGCTGCAAACCTTCTATTCATACAAAGTGCATCACATAAATAGAAGCGAGAACAAACCAGCAGACGCGCTGAGTAAACTCGCCTCTACAAGCTTCCAGCACTTAGCAAAGGATGTACTAATAGAAGTTTTGAGCAACCCGTCCGTACCACTTCGAGAAGTAAGCGTCGTCCAACTAGGGACAACGTCTTGGATGACTCCGATAATCACATACCTCCAATCTGGAGTACTCCCGGAGAACAAGGCAGAAGCAAGGAAAGTCCAGTACAAATCCGAACACTATCAGATGGCTGATGGGATCTTGTACAGAAAATCATACCTCGGGCCTTTGTTAAGATGTGTTGACCCCGAAGACGCACGATATCTGATCAGAGAAGTGCATGAGGGAATCTGTGGTATACATGCTGGTCCAAGGATGGTGGTAGCGAAAGTCATGAATGCAGGATACTATTGGCCCGGAATGCATTTGGACGCGGTCAAAGAGTTGAGGAAGTGCAGCGGATGCCAAAGGCATGCACCCAAAACGATGCGCCCCAAGAATGAGTTGGTACCGGTCACTACCGCATGGCCCTTTCAACAATGGGGAATAGACATGGTCGGCCCTTTTCCCGAAGCCCCAGGAGCTGTCAAGTTTATAATAGTCGCAGTTGACTATTTCACCAAATGGGTAGAGGCAAAGGCCCTCGCGTCGACCACAGCTACCGTTGTCAAAAAATTCATTTGGGAACAAATCATATGTCGTTTTGGTCTACCGCTCAAGATAATCACCGACAACGGAACCAACTTTGCAGAAGATAACCTCCAACAGTGGTTTAAAGAGCTACACATCGAGCATACCTTCTCCTCAGTCGCGCACCCACAGGGGAACGGTCAAGTTGAAGCCGTCAACAAGAGTATAGTCGACGGAATTAAGGCAAGACTGGGAGAAAAGAGACGAGGTTGGGTAGACGAACTGCCAAGCATCTTATGGGCCCACAGGACGATGCCCAAAACAAGCAACGGAGAAACACCGTTTAGCTTGGTTTATGGGTCAGAGGCTGTAATACCAGCAGAGATAGGGTTGCCGTCACCAAGAATGCTCTCCATGAACATGATCAACAACGAAGAAGAAAGGAGGATCGACCTCGACCTCTTAGAAGAATGGAGAGAAATGGCGGCAATCAACGAAGCAAAGTATAAAACAAAGCTGGAAAAATATTACAACTCCAAAGTCCGAATATGCACCTTCAACCCGGGAGAATACGTCCTCAGAGACAATGAAGCCTCAAATGCAGAAAAGCCCGGGAAGTTAGCTCCCAAATGGGAGGGTCCGTATGTCATCGACACCGTGCTCGGAAAGGGGGCCTACAAACTGCGCACCATCGACAACAAAGCGGTTCCCCGCACATGGAACGCTCAACAGCTGAGAAGGTGCTACTTATGAAAGAAGTTTTTGTAATTGCAATGGCCTAGTTGCCAACACATTTATAATACAAGAAGTGTTTGGCTACTCTTTTTATTACGCAAGTTTCTTGGTCACAACTGCATGTATCACTTTGGGCATACACGAAAACATCACTGGCTCGACCATTAGGTAATGTTGTAGACCTCCAAGGCCTGTCACAAACAAGTGCATAGCCGGGTCAGACACACAACTACAGCCTAACAAACGCCAATCAAATACTTCGTGCCCACATAGACACGAAAACGTCGAACACAGGACAAACAAACATTGTAAACACCCCCAAGGCTGAGAACAGCCGGGTACACACAATAACCTGTCTCTCGATCACTTCGTACTCACGACTCACCCGCGCACGAATACGACAGAATAAAACGTTGTAATAAACACAACATAACCTGTCAGTGCCATTATTCATTCGCGATACCTGAATCAAAGTAATCACACATGCACATATTATGACGACAACAAATTCGCTTAAAAAACAGACAACTGTTAGCATAACATCTGTCAAAACGCAGCCATATATCCACAAACGTAACAAGGAAGTAAAAATTGTTTATCGAATAGACAAGTATAAGACCACCTAGGGTCATACGCGGCGCGCAGGCCGGAAGTCTTCACTCCGGCTGACTGGGTCCAACACCCCCAGCCGCATCACCTTCAGTACCCAATGCTCTCTTCAACATAGCAACACCATCCGGCCGTTGCGCCAGCTTTTTTGCAGCTTTAACCACCGCAAACTCCAAGGACGAAAACTCCTGCCTCTTTGCAGCATAAGCAGCAGTGCAATCTTCTTTCCACAGCTCAAAATGGTGTTCTTTCTCCTTATTAAGGGCCGCAGCCCTGCCTTCGTTGTATCCATCTTTACGACCACTGCTGTAGCCAGCTTGCCCCAACTCATACATATAATGGGCAAGCTCGTCCGAATTCACGACGCGTTCAGCAATCTACCACAAACACACAAGTAAGGTCCAATTCATGCAAGTCAAAAAAGAAAAAGTATAAGAAATTACCAGAGGCACCGCGCGTGAAAGTAACCATTTACAATCAGCAGACATCTCCTCAGCAAGGAGTTCAGCGGCTTGGCACTCAGCAGTCTTCTCCTGAAGAAGACGTTCGGAAGTCTCACATCGCCTCGCCAGAACTTCCAGCTTAGCGATGCGTTCAACATACTCTGACTCCTTCTTCTCAAACATCATGCGCGCTTGATTAGCCTCTTCAGCAATATTCTTCTTTTCACCAGACAAACGAGTAATCGTGTCACGTTGCGTTCTAAGCTCAACATTGGTACGCTCGCACGCCGCTTCCCAATTTTTCTGCTTGTCAGCATTGGCTTTCCTCTCCTGGGCAAGCTTTTCCTCAGCGTCAGCAAGCCTCCACTCCAACCCCTTTTTCTCAGCATTGAACTTCTCCCTTTCTTCCGCAAACAGTCTCTTATCATTCTCAAACTCCATTGTATCCTCCCCCATTTGTTTCCACTCGCGGACAATCTCCTGAGTGGTAGAGAAAAAATTAACCCCGGCCTGAACATGATCATCCAACAGTGCAAACCGGCGGCGTTTCCTCTGAAACATCCTTTCAGCTGGGGGGAGAGACAACGAGTAGAAGTCATGGCAATTTTCAGGGTTGTCCATCCTAGAACCTTGAGTCAAGTTCCAATTGGGGATGTACGGAAGATCGTCACAAGCGGGATTCGTGGTATCAAGGGAATCAGCATGAAATTTTCCAAATTGAGGGCTGCGGACGACACCCGAGGTTGCACCACCACCATCACCTGGGGGGCGTTTGGTATATACAGTTCGATGAGGAGTAGTTTCACTCACCGCCACTTCAACCTCAACATTCTTACCGCGATCACCACCAGCACCACCGCCCGCAGCACCACCTGCATCACCACCACCTTCCGCAACCTGCTCAACATCCGCAGTCTTTTCCCGCCCGTCAGGAGTATCACGAGGGGGAGACAACCCAAATGTCCTCGACGGCGGAGACGCAGGAGGCGTAATCTTAGAAATATCAATCTTGTGCCCACTTTGGGCTGTTTTGGTACCTGCCCCAAAACGAGCAGAGCATATTCAACGAAAAGGACCAACAAATAAAAACGTAAGAGACGCTGGGAAAAATAAAGCGAATACCAGAAGCTTCATAGATTTTCTGCAGCAAATCACTTGGCCTTTCAGCAAAAATAGCCATATCAATATCAGATTCAGAAGGGGCGGGAGGATTCTCTTTCTGAAGTTTAATCTTCTTCGCCGAAAGCGCAGCAGCAGCCTGATCGTCAAGCTTTCGTTTCCTATCATCAAACATCTTTTTCTGCATAATCTCCGTTAAAGTCGCCCGATCCTCAGGGTCCGACGCAGGGTGTTTCTCCCCAACCCTTAAACCGGGCAACGTATCAGAAACGACAACATAATCAAAGGTACGAGAAGTATGAAGTCGCTTACGAGGAGACTTAGAGGAGGTTCCTTCAACTTTTTTCCCTTTCCCTTCCGGCCTATCAGTTTTCTTCCTCCTCGTCTCCAACGGATCAACAGTCTCGACCGGAATCTCCACATTTTCCTCAACAAGCTCGTTCACCGGTTCTTGCACAGCCCCTTGCACCGGACCTGCACGCGCGGAAGGAGACGTTAGGTCTTCCAACGATCTGCCAGAACCATCACTCGAGAGAACGATAACTTCTTCTCGAACGGAATCAAATGAATCACCCTCACTTTCAATCTCCTCACCTAACACAGTGTTCACGTAAGCAGTGAAACTCTCATCACTCGGGTGCAGGAACCGATGGCGGATCTGATCCAACCAAGGTCCTTTGTCAGTCTTCGGTATTGCTTCAACCATTGCACCCGGAGCATCGGGGTCCAAAACATTCATCAATGTGAACCATACTGCAAAAAGGAGGAAATAAAGCACAATACAAAAATAATACAACCAAAGGAAAAACAAACAGGGGATATGGAACAAACGTACACTTGCCACTATGACCATAAACTGGAACACCCAGCGGATTTTTGGGAACCCATCTCATGCTCATCCCAGCACCAACTAACGCCATCTCCTCAAGTTGCACTATCGGAGTGGCCTTACGGGTCAACCTCTTGTACCAGTCCTGATTAGCAAAGTCTGTAACCACATCAATCTTTGGGATACCCTCTCCCACAGATCTATAATGCATGTCTGCAGGTACAACACCCCGACGAATATAGAAAAACTTCTGTTTCCAGTCATGTATACCCTTTAACGGCACAGAACAAACTGGCGACACGCCGGTACGAGCACTAAAGGAGTAAAAACCATTTGTATAAGTAACAGTGTAGAAGACGTTGAACATATCAAACGTCGGATCTAACCGGTTGGCCATACAAACGAACTCAAAGTGGGTGATGCGGGGAAGCCCGATGGCATTGATTTGGGATATATGAAGTCCATAACCCCTCAACACATCAGCAGTAAACCGAGTCATCGGAAGCCTAAAATTACCCTCCCGGAAAAAAGCGGCGTACAAAGTCATATACCCAGGAGGAGCTTCCATGGCGGTGGAACTAGCAGACGGATATTGAGCACCCCAACCAGGGAGAAATCCCATGTCCCTTACCAGATTCTGAAACTCTTCTTCTTTCCAACCAATAACCGCCTGATCTGGGCCGGGAGGAATCTTACCCTTGTTCCTTTTCTTCTTCGAAGAAGGATTAGAAGTAGACATCGTGAAAAACGGAACAAAAACACAGATGAACTCCGGAGAATAAAGGAAGAAAACAAAGGAAGACGAGAGAAACCCGGTTTTCAAATTTTGAAAAGTGAAGTATGGAGGAGACCGCCTTGGAATTTATACCCATCGCATTTAATGCGATGGGCAGTGGACCGCCAGAGATACAGAAAAGGATCCAATTAAGGCGAGACACGTCAGAGGAGAGAGAAAACGCCATCATCTTTTTTCGGAAAAGCATGCAACAACCGCCTGCCACTATGACGTAAAGCAACTGACGTGACTGAAAAGGCGCCTGTTCAACTGACACCAGGCTGTCACGTCAGTCACTCCTCCCGAAGACAACAAAGCTTCTCCCTGAAGACAACACTCATAAAAGCGCCAAAGCCATGCGCCACGCGTCATGCGTCCACTTGGCTCACTTCCGCAAGGAGTCAAAACCCATGCACCATGCGTCATGCGTCCATTTGGCTCACTTCCGCAAGGAGTCAAAACCCATGCGCCATGCGTCATGCGTCCATTTGGCTCACTTCCGCAAGGAGTCAAAACCCATGCGCCATGCGTCATGCGTCCATTTGGCTCACTTCCACAAGGAGTCAAAACCCATGCACCATGCGTCATGCGGCCATTTGGCTCACTTCCGCAAGGAGTCAGAACCCATACGCCATGCGTCATGCGTCAATTTGGCTCACTTCCGCAAGGAGTCAAAACTCATGCGCCATGCGTCATGCGTCCATTTGGCTCATTTCCGCAAGAAGTCAAAAACCCCACACCATAACAAACACTACCTTCATAAGTCCAGAATCCCTCCTAGACGATCAACTCACCTACAAGGCACACTGGACTGGGGGGACTTGAAGAGGTATGGTCCCAACTCCTTGCCAACATGGCAAGGACCATACCACTTTCTCCATCCTACGTGGCAGTGATGTCAACCGCATCATCCAAAAGCTTCTAGAAGCTTCTGGAAAAGATCCAGGCGACACCAAAGATGCTCCAGCCGACACAAAGGACAACACGTGTCACCAGAGATCGAGCGCCAAGTGGACCTGCAACAGGTCAGGGAGCAGCCCGACAACATCAGTACGATGTTTCCAAATCAGCCAAATACAGGCGCGCCACGTGTACCACTACACTGACCACAGCAGAGGAGACCAAGAGGATATTCCCCTTGGTCGGACAGCTGGCACGCGTCTGCAGCTGGCACTGCTGCTTCTTCCCTTCTTCACCCTCCGGCTATAAATAGGACCCTTCACCATCCAGGTTGATCATCTTGCTCCCACTATTCTCACACTTAACACACACTGATTATCCTTCCTCGGAACAGTACTTATTCTCACGCCGGAGCCTGGTTAAGAGGGAAACCCCCATATTCCCCTCTTAACGAGACTGACGGTTTGCTGTTTTGCAGGAGACGGTCATCTTACAAGTAGGAAGAGAGATTGAACCCACAGAAGAAGTAACCCCACTGATTAACCACAGTGTTAACCAGTGTTTCATCAGGCCCCGTGTCCAAAGTGCCAGTACCAAATGAAATCAGAAGACTTACAGTGGGGTGGGGTGTTCTGGGTGAGCACGACCCATGCCATCATCTGGACAGGGAATGTTTGACAACAGTAAGACGGTCATGGGGGCGTGCTGAGTGAGCACGGCCCCGTGCTGCAGCCACTGTTTTGTAGAAAATTAGTCTGGATGCTTATGTTTTACGTGCATGGGTTCCATTTCATCATCCATTTTGTGTTTCTGTTCTCTCTAACACATTTATTTGAAATTCCATCATCCAAACATCCATTGTTTTCATTAAAATAGAAACATTACACGAAAATGAAAAATTACAAACCTACTTAAACTAAAGTTAGATAGATAAATTCTTGTAAATACCTTTCCGAGATCGATTTTTAACAGCCTAAAAGCTACATTCCAAGATTTTTGAATGTTGGAAGATGGAGGACTAATAGCTTTTATCAGAAATACTCAAGCTAGAGGTCGTTGAGCATTTCTTCAATCTCCCTTGGTAGGAAGATAAAGGGCTCTTCTTCCGCCTCGTCTTGAGCGGGTGCGGGATTGATCGGGACCTCAAAAGTGGCATCAATAGGAGGAGGTTCCGGAATCTCAACATCCCAACCCGTAGGTTGTATGATCTCGTTGGCTAGGTTCCAATCTTCTTCTGGGAAGATTGGCTCCATGGGAGGTAAAGCCAATATATTCAACCTTTGATGCAAAAGGTTGATTTCTTTGAAACAATCCTCCAGCCCCATGGTAAGGTAGTTCACTCGGTCTATGAGAACCTCCTCCACCAATGTCATCTCATCAAGGCTCTCTCTTAAGGCACTTACATATCTTACGAGAGTAGCCTCGATTGAGAGCCTTCTTCATCTCCTTTGACTTCTGGAGCTCGTCGAAGATGTTCTACTCTGTTGGCTCGCCATCTTGAGAGAAAATGACTAACCGTTAGAAAGAAATGAAAGGTCAGCCAATTCAGCACGGCCCCGTGCTGCTCCATCTGTTCCAGATTTTTAGCTCTAAAAATTTTATTTTAAGTTAGTTTTAACTGAGTTTTGATTTTCTGAACGTAAATAACTTAAAATAACGTTTTACTAACGTGAATTTGCAAAACCTTGAGCCAAAAGTCAAGAGTATGATCCTCCTATTGAAGCTTTTGAAGCTACAAGCTTCAAGCTTCAATGGAGTTCATGGAGGATGAAGAAGGGGAAATGCAAAAAAAAAAAAAAAAAAAAAAAAAAAAAGAGGAAAAGACAAGAAGCCCATTTAAGAACCTTTTAAGAACGTACCTCTTCTGGTATGTGTGAAGAATCTCAGAGATCTTGCCTTTTGAGAATGGTTCCAAACATTCTCCCAAAGGCTGACTTTACACACAGTGACAGCACGCGAGCATGGCCCTATACCTGGGCAGCACGGCGCCGTGTCGGATTCATATGTCAGATAATGTTGTCCGTTAGCTGAACACGGCCTACGTCACCATCGACATGGCCCCGTGTCAAAAAAATACGAGTGGCACGGCCCCGTGTTAGCTTGACACGCTCCATGTTACTGGAAGAGAGTGGGCACGGCCTCGTTTTCAAGGAACACAGCCCCGTGTTAGAGTTTTTATTTAGTTTTTTACCTAAATATTTAAGGAATTATCCGATGTCGGGCTGTTCCTTACTGGTTGGAACAACACCGTACTGTCAGATATACCGCAGACTTAGGCGAGGGATACGAAAACGCAAGAGGTTGTCGGAAACGTAGAAGATTTCTTTAAAAGTGGAAAAATGGGATTTTCCTTATTTACCTTTTCTGGGCTCTTGTTAAAGAAGGTATGAGTCGATTCGCTCTTGTCCATGCTGTTTGTGTGAGATTCACATTCGGTAAGGGGGACCGTCATGGCTGAATCGATACAGGGATGACTATCGCTTTCGTTTTCACGGTCTTCTATGGTAGAGGTTTGGTTGACCTCGGTGTTGTCTTGTGCGCCCATTTTTTCCTCCATCGGTTCTCCATCGGATGGAATCTTTGACGAATTTCATGCCTTCAAGTAAGATTATATCTCTTGGATTTTTTGGATGATCTTTTTTTCTATTTCGCCTATAGGTTCTAGGTCGTCCAGAAAAGAGGAATGATGGGGTTCAGGTGTAGGGATTTCCTCGTTATTTTCACTCCCGCTTGTTTCAGGGGTTTCGTTACAGGAAAACGATGGGGCTAAATAGTGGGGAGTGAAGTTTAGAATGCCACATTATGCTTCTTCATGATCCTCACCACAAAAATCGCACCATAACTCGTAAGAGTGGCGGGGGTAGAAATATTCAAAAAAATCCATATATATTTTTTTTTTGGACAGTCGGCACGACCCCGTGTTGGGACAACACCGTAACAACTGTGCTTGTAATCACTATGAACAGTTCTGTTATCAATAAAACAATGTTATTTGATCCCAATGTCTGTTTTGTTATGTTATACATTTTTCATGTTTTGACTTTTATGTAATTTCAAACTCTATATCACTTTCTGGAGAGTTATACGCAAACTAGTGCGTAAACGTACTCAGTTTAATGCGAGAAATACTCTGGAACATCAACATATACTCAACATACCTTAAATAACCTTTACATAACTTAGAAATAAGTTTTTGAAGGCTTTGGTATGGCAAAAACAAGTTAATTCGCTTACAGGGACTAAATATGACAAACTGCAAAAGTATGTCAATTTGAACTGTAACGAACATTCCGGAACATGACCATAAGTTAAACACACCTTAAATATCCTTTACATAGCTTAGAAATAGGCTTTGAGGGGTTTGGTGTGCTAAAATAAACTTTTGGGACATTCAGGGACTAAAAGTGTCAAAAAGTGCACAAGTTTGCATTTTCGCGCATAACTTACGTTCTGAATACATCTGGACATCCAAAAATTTATGAAAGCATGACTACATTTTATTTTAGTGTTCGCCATAAGAAAAATCCATTCGTCGCGTCATTTGGATCGTTTTTCGCGCTTATGCGCATTCCGTCGTAATTAAGCGAACATCGCGTTCGTACGACCAAACGAACCATCATCCGGCATATTTTTGAGTATGTTTTGAGTTCCCTATACTTTAACTTCATTTTAGAGCCTTGAAATGAGGTTAACGGGGTTCAAACGCATCGAAAAAGGCCTTAAACACGTGCAGGGACCATTGCTGTCACTTTTGAAACAATTCTGGAACTGGGAGGCAGTAGCGTAGCGCGAGCCCTAAGGGCCTACCCGTCGCGCTACGCGAGTGCATGATCTGATCAGATTCAATGTTTCTAAACACAAGTTGCAGCTGATTGATCCTTAACCACATGTTTTAAGTTGCTTAGTCACTAAGATAAGGAGCATATGTGGCTTCCATAACCTTTCAACAAGTGTACGGATGGGATCGAATCACGGTTTCCATGAAACGATCTCAACGGTTCACCGAAAACTATATATACCCCATGCCTTTCATTGTTTTAAAGCACTAGAATCTGATTGATTGTGTTCTAAGTTGAAACCTTGTTTCATACCTGAACTATATTGATCTAGATTAGCATTCGGGGACCCTTCGTAAGTATTCTTTCGTTCTTTTCCTTATTTTTACTGCTTTTCGAGTCAGAAAGTCAAACTTTGTTTGACTTTCAGCGTTGACCAGTAATGGTCAATGCGAAGTTCGTTAGAACTTCGCAACGTGATTGTAATCACGATGGTCATAGTCCCTTGGGACTATGCCTACTGATTACCACGTTGTCTAGGGTCGTAGGGTAAGCGATCTGATAAATCGCTTATACCTCGAACCCGACCCAGTTTGGTCGATCATTAGGATCCGACCAAACACATTAGGTGACCATAGTAGGTAGGGAATAACCTTCCGAGGTTATACCCTATGGTCACATCGTTTAAGTAGTTGTATGATAGGTAGTTTATATGCCTTAGGTAAATTACCAGAATACCCTTTTCATACATAATTGGTAATTTAGCATATGTAACCTAAACTTTTGTCACGTAACTGATTATGTAACATGTTTAGGCATATAATACTTGTCATAGGACTAGTTAGGCGGTCCGAACGCGTTTCACGCGCACGATGCGTTAAAGTAGCATAAGCTACCTAAACGGATCATAATGGGTCAATAAGACTTAGGTTAAGTTTCATTTAGTATATAGGCTTTGTTAAACCATATCACGTGAGTTCCTACACTCATTTGGTTTACAAACCCTAATGCTACCCAATCTTCCGAGATAGGTCCGGTTTATTAACATAGTTACCTATACTAGGTGCCGTTTGATTCCGAGATCTCTAGCATTACTTGGTGATTATCTTTAGACATCTGAGCAATCACAAGTGAGTACATAGACCCCTCTTTTACTGTTTTCCAAACTGTTTTGGGGTGAAACACATGTGCCTACTTGTTACTTTCATGCTTTCCTGTTTTCACATCATATACATGCTATGTTCGTTAGTACATTATAGTACATGATTTCATTTCATCTTATGCTAGGTGTGCCCATTGTGTGCATTACTTAGTACATTGTTTTACATGACATTTCCTGCTAGGTGTGCCCATTGTGTGCATTACTTAGTACATTGTTTTACATGACATTTCCTGCTAGGTGTGCCCATTGTGTGCATTACTTAGTACATTGTTTTACATGACATTTCCTGCTAGGTGTGCCCATTGTGTGCATTACTTAGTACATTGTTTTACATGACATTTCCTGCTAGATGTGCCCATTGTGTGCATTACTTAGTACATCGTTTTACATGACATTTCACGCTATGTATGTTCATTTGATTACATACTTAGTGCATTGTTTTCACATGTTTACATTTTGGTATGACATTTGGTTTGTTTACATGGGACAATACATTCATTAACATTAGCTACGCCGTTCGTTAGTAGGTAGTGGTACCATAGGAATTGACAACTCCCGTTCCGGACATCCCAGGGAAAGGGGACAGAAAGGAATGACCGAATTCGATGATATAAGACAGATAGACCTTTAATTTGTTTAAAGGGTTTATCACCACAGTCGCAAGGCTTGGATGTATGCATTTTCACAATACCGCATAGATGTTCATATTAAATAGTTGCATGCATTTTTCCACAAAGACATAAGATTGATTTAAACCATGTTTTACTTCAACATTTTGTTTTTGTGCATATGGTTTAGTTGAGACATTTCGCTTGCCATACATGACATTTTGACATAGACATTTTACACAAAGACATTTGACATAGACATTTGACATGGATATTCGACATAGACATTTGACATGGATATTTGACATAGACATTTGACATGGATATTTGACATAGACATTTTGACATGATTTACATTTGACACAAACACTTTTGACATTGGTTTTACATACTACATGATTTACATCTTGACATGAACACTTTGACATATTATTAATACATTTGACAATTGATTTAAACATAGACTTCTTACATTGTTTGGTTTGGTTTGATTAAGTGATTAAGTAACGATGCGTGTGTAATATGATACAAGCATGGTGGATACGCCGCTGGTACTTCCTATATATAAGTGTTTGTATGGTATTATATGTCGTAACGTTATTTGAATCATTTCAATATTGAGACATAGAACATTTTATACAAATAACATACTTTTCACAAGACATTGATTTACAAACAACTTATCTTATACAAACACATTTTTACATGGTCATTTATTTAACCTGACAATTACTTATACATATCATCTGATCTTATTGTTTTCAAATGATTTACAAGACAAAGCAAATAACAAGGTTCATGACTAAACATTTTCTCAAACAAAAGTCATGAATCTTATTTTCACAAAAACCTATGTATCTCACAGGCATTTTTTTGCTGACGTACCTATTTTCACATGTGTTTTCAGGTGCTTTTCCATAGGATGTTGTTCATGATACTAGGGCGGACCTGTGCCTTAGAGACTTTAAAAGAAGATAGACTATGTTTAATTATGATCTGAACTCTTAATTTTCCTGTTTGAAACAATGTAACACCCTTGTTTAATAAATAAAATACAACTTTGTATGCCATGGTTATGAAACAATTAATTCTGTTGCAACACGCCCCGATGTTTCCGCCGCGATTTGTTGTTTTACGCGGTCGGGGAGTGACAGAAGAGTTGGTATCAGAGCCAATGGTTATAGGGAATTAGGTTATTAGTAATGCTTTGACCTAGACTATAACTTTTCTAGGAACCTAACACAAGTTATCTTGTGTTTAGATCTTAAAACATGTGCATCACCTATCCTTAGGTGCTTAACAAAACAAGGAACCAAAAATTTTTCCGAAACGATTTTTGAAAAACAATCATCTGTTTTTGAATAAATTTTTACAAGGTTTTGAACCCTCAATTGTAAGGTTTTGAACCCTCTGTTATATGGTTTTGAACCCTTTTCAGTATTGGTTTTTGGCCTTGTGCCTTCAAATTTTCAAAATCTCGTCAACGTTTTGGGTTTTAAATAATGTGAACACGTGCAAACTAGAAGAGTGAATGCCTGTATTCTGGGTTTTCTGTCTAGGCAAGCTCTTCGTATACATCTCATCAGACGCGAGACCAGTTGTGCTTACCTGGGAATTCTTGGGATGAGTGTTCACTTATAGGCGAGCATGTCTTCATGATACATTATTTTTGATCCATTTACTTTGATTAGTCACTGTGTGTCGTTTGTTTACTTTGTGATACGGAAAAATGACCACCATCTTTGCTTTTGTTGATTTTGTTTCATCTCATTCTTTTCATCCCATCATCTCACTCATTTCTTTTCATGTTTCCTCTTTTAGAATGCCTCCTCGACGCGACAATCTGATTGCGACTGCCGAACTGGCAGAAATTATTGCGCAGCAGATGGCTGCTCAGTTTCCAAATCTCTTTGCTCAATGGAACCAAGCCAACAACAACAACAATGTTCCATGCAAATACAAGGATTTTAACCAGGCTAAACCACTCAAGTTTAGTGGTTCTGAGGGAGCGACTGGGCTTCTTCAGTGGTTCGAGAGCATAGAGAATACTTTTCGCCATGTGCAGTGTCCGGATAATCGCAAGGTCGAGTTCTCCTCGAGCGTATTTCAGAAGAGGGCTTTGACATGGTGGAACGGGGTTATGACAGACCGGGGTGCAGAAGTTGCTCTCGCACAGACATGGGCTGAACTTAGAGCCCTTATGATGAGGGAATTCTGTCCTCGCCATGAACAGCGAGCATTGGAGAAAGAGTTTGATGTTTTGAAGCAAGATAGTGGTGAGCACAGGGCTTATACTGATCAGTTTGAAGAATTGAGTCTGCTTTGCCCAACAATGGTCACCCCACTCGACAAGGCTATCGAGAGATACATCGATGGCCTACCTGACTCGGTACAAGACATTCTTACTGGTAGTGAACCTGCCACACTCCGTCAGGCGATCGAGTTATCAGCGACATTGACTGAGTCGCAGATTAGAAAGGGAAAGCTACACAGGAAGGGTGACAAGGGCAAGAAGCAGTCGGCTGACAAGGAAGATAGCAAGAAAGGTCAAAACTTGAATGGAAAGAACTCTGGTTCTTCGAAAAGGTCAAGGAAGCGTAAGGCTTCCCAAAATTTTGCTATCACTGCCCAAGCTAATCAGGCAGCTCTCAACCAACCCGCACAGCTTCCAGCAAAGAAACCCTATACAGGGAATGCACCTTTGTGCAATAGATGCAACAGTCACCACCAGCCGCAACTTCCATGCCGTTTCTGTACTAACTGTGGGAAATCAGGCCATCTCGCCAATGTTTGTCGATCTTTTCAGAATCCCGCGGTTCAGAACCCGGCTCAACAAGTTGCTCAGCCTCCTGCTCCGCAACAGGGTCAAGCTGCAAGACCACAATACCCACCGGGTGCTTGTTACAATTGTGGGGATCTGACCCACTATAGAAATCGGTGCCCAAGACTGGCGAACCAGAACCAGAATCAGGCTCCGGCTCGAGGCCGAGTTTTTAACATGAATGCCCAAGAGGCACAGGCTGACGATAATGTGGTGAACGGTACGTTCTTTATTAATAATCAGCCTGCATCTGTTCTTTTCGATTCTGGTGCCGATAAGAGTTTCGTGTCTTTGTCTTTTGAGCAAATGCTTCGCGTGTCTAGAACGAAACTAGGCAAATCTTTGACAGTAGAGGTTGCTAGTGGTGAACCCATTATTCTTGATTCTGTTCTTCACAACTGCCAGTTGAATCTTAACGACCATCTTTTTCCTATTGACCTCGCACCTATGCAACTTGGAAGCTTCGACGTTATTGTGGGAATGGATTGGTTATCCAAGCATCACGCAGAGATTGTTTGTTCTAAGAAGATTGTTCGTGTGCCACTTTCGACAGGCGAGATCCTGCAGGTTCAAGGTGAGAAGCCTACCGGTGGTCTCAAACTCATGTCTTGTTTTAAAGCTCGAAAGTATCTGCAGAAGAACTATGTGGCTTTCTTAGCACATGTTACAGAAGATAAAGGCAAGGGTAAGTCTATTTCAGATATTCCTGTCGTTCGGGATTATTCTGAAGTATTCCCTGAAGATTTACCTGGTCTACCTCCAGCACGCCAAGTCGAGTTCCGCATTGATCTCGTACCTGGTGCAAATCCCATTGCCAGAGCTCCATATCGTCTTGCACCATCTGAGATGCAAGAGTTGTCTAAACAGCTTCAGGAGCTCTCTGACAAAGGTTTTATACGTCCTAGTTTTTCACCTTGGGGTGCTCCCGTTCTTTTTGTCAAGAAGAAGGATGGATCCTTTAGGATGTGTATCGATTATCGTGAGCTTAACAAGCTTACCATCAAGAATCGATATCCCCTACCTCGCATCGATGATCTCTTTGATCAGTTACAAGGCGCTTCTTATTTTTCGAAGATCGATCTGCGTTCCGGATATCATCAACTTCGGGTGCAAGAAGAAGACATTCCGAAGACAGCATTCCGTACTCGTTATGGACATTACGAGTTCACAGTCATGCCATTCGGTTTGACTAATGCTCCTGCTGTTTTCATGGACTTAATGAATAGGGTCTGCAAACCTTATTTGGATCAGTTCGTCATTGTTTTTATCGATGACATCTTGATTTACTCTAAGACGCGAGCTAATCACGAGCAACATCTTCGTCTTACTCTGGAACTCCTAAAGAAAGAACAACTTTTCGCCAAATTCTCCAAGTGCGAATTTTGGCTTAAAGAAGTTCAATTTTTGGGACACATTATCAACGAACGAGGTGTTCATGTAGATCCCTCCAAGATCAGTGCGATTAAGGATTGGGATACGCCTACTACTCCTACTGAAGTTCGTTCATTTCTTGGTCTAGTGGGTTATTATCGCCGCTTCATTGAAAACTTCTCTAAGATTGCAGTTCCTCTAACTGCTCTAACTCAGAAGAAAATGCCCTTTTACTGGGGATTCAGACAAGAGGAAGCTTTTCAACACCTGAAGTAGAAGCTTTGCGATGCGCCTGTTCTATCATTGCCTGAAGGTGATGATGATTTTGTCGTGTATTGTGATGCATCGAAATTGGGTCTTGGCTGTGTTCTTATGCAAAGGAACAAAGTCATAGCTTATGCATCAAGGCAGTTGAAGATACATGAGAAGAACTACACCACTCATGATCTTGAGTTAGGTGCAGTTGTCTTTGCTCTCAAGATCTGGAGACATTATTTGTACGGTACAAAATGTGTGGTTTTCACTGACCACAAAAGTCTTCAGCATATCTTCAACCAGAAAGAACTCAACATGAGACAGCGACGTTGGGTTGAGCTTTTAAACGACTACGACTGTGAAATTCGCTACCATCCTGGTAAGGCGAATGTAGTAGCTGATGCATTGAGTCGTAAGGAACGTACTAAGCTTCATTGTGTACGTATTCAATCTGTTATTCAAGCTCGATCCGATATTCAAGCACGCATTTCTCAGGCCCAACAATCTTGTGTTTCACAATGTTTGATGGATAAGGAATTTCCCTATCACATAACACCTGCTCTTGAACTGAAGGACAATGGGTCATATTACTTCATGGACCGTTTGTGGGTCCCAAGCCAGGATGATATTCGTGCCTTGCTTATGGATGAAGCCCATAAGTCTCGCTATTCTATTCATCCGGGCTCAGATAAAATGTATAAGGACCTTTGTACTCACTATTGGTGGCCTGGTATGAAGAAAGACATTGCCTTATACGTATCCAAATGCCTTACTTGTCTAAAGGTTAAGGCTGAACATCAGCGTCCTTCGGGTTTATTGGAGCAACCAGAGATCCCAGTTTGGAAATGGGAAAACATTACTATGGATCTTGTTACCAAACTCCCGCGCACAAAGAAAGGTCATGATGCCATCTGGGTAGTCGTTGATCGTCTTACAAAGTCAGCACATTTCTTGCCAATCCGCGAGGATTTTCCTACTGACAGACTTGCTCAAATCTATGTAGATGAAATTGTAGCTCGACATGGTGTTCCTTTGAACATCATTTCTGACAGAGATGCTCGTTTCACTTCTCATTTTTGGAGAACCATGCAATCTGCCATGGGGACCCAACTTAATCTGAGCACAGCTTATCATCCGCAAACGGATGGTCAATCTGAGAGAACAATCCAGACTCTGGAGGATATGCTTAGAGCTTGTGTGATCGATTTTGGTGGTAGCTGGGATTCACATCTTAAATTGATTGAATTCTCCTACAACAACAGTTATCACACTATCATCAAAATGGCTCCTTTCGAAGCTCTCTATGGTCGAAAATGTCGTTCACCAGTCTGCTGGAATGAGATTGGCGAGGCTCAACTTACTGGACCTGCCCTCATTTTAGAGACAACTGACAAGGTCAAGAAAGTTCGTGATAACCTTCAGGCAGCTAGAAGCCGTCAGAAGATTTACGCGGACCCAAAACGCAAAGCCTTGGAATTTCAAATCGGTGATCGAGTATTACTTAAGGTCTCACCTTGGAAAGGTGTGATCAGATTTGGAAAGAAAGGAAAACTTGCACCTAGATACGTTGGACCATTCAAGATCGTCGAAAGAATCGGAAAGGTAGCCTACAGACTTGAGTTACCTCCTGAACTGGGAAATGTTCATCCAACTTTTCACGTGTCCAATCTCAAGAAGTGTACAGCTGATGAGAACTTCTCCATACCGCTTGACGAAATTCGTGTTGGCAAAACACTGAAATTTGTTGAGAAACCAGTGGAAATCATGGAACGTGAAGTCAAGTGGCTCAAACGCAAGCGCATTCCTTTGGTCAAAGTTCGCTGGGAAGCTAAACGTGGACCTGAGTTTACTTGGGAACGTGAAGATCAAATGAAGGCGAAATATCCACATCTTTTTCCACGAGTTTCTTCTAAATAAATTTCGGGACGAAATTTCCACAAGTAGGGGAGACTGTAACAACTGTGCTTGTAATCACTATGAACAGTTCTGTTATCAATAAAACAATGTTATTTGATCCCAATGTCTGTTTTGTTATGTTATACATTTTTCATGTTTTGACTTTTATGTAATTTCAAACTCTATATCACTTTCTGGAGAGTTATACGCAAACTAGTGCGTAAACGTACTCAGTTTAATGCGAGAAATACTCTGGAACATCAACATATACTCAACATACCTTAAATAACCTTTACATAACTTAGAAATAAGTTTTTGAAGGCTTTGGTATGGCAAAAACAAGTTAATTCGCTTACAGGGACTAAATATGACAAACTGCAAAAGTATGTCAATTTGAACTGTAACGAACATTCCGGAACATGACCATAAGTTAAACACACCTTAAATATCCTTTACATAGCTTAGAAATAGGCTTTGAGGGGTTTGGTGTGCTAAAATAAACTTTTGGGACATTCAGGGACTAAAAGTGTCAAAAAGTGCACAAGTTTGCATTTTCGCGCATAACTTACGTTCTGAATACATCTGGACATCCAAAAATTTATGAAAGCATGACTACATTTTATTTTAGTGTTCGCCATAAGAAAAATCCATTCGTCGCGTCATTTGGATCGTTTTTCGCGCTTATGCGCATTCCGTCGTAATTAAGCGAACATCGCGTTCGTACGACCAAACGAACCATCATCCGGCATATTTTTGAGTATGTTTTGAGTTCCCTATACTTTAACTTCATTTTAGAGCCTTGAAATGAGGTTAACGGGGTTCAAACGCATCGAAAAAGGCCTTAAACACGTGCAGGGACCATTGCTGTCACTTTTGAAACAATTCTGGAACTGGGAGGCAGTAGCGTAGCGCGAGCCCTAAGGGCCTACCCGTCGCGCTACGCGAGTGCATGATCTGATCAGATTCAATGTTTCTAAACACAAGTTGCAGCTGATTGATCCTTAACCACATGTTTTAAGTTGCTTAGTCACTAAGATAAGGAGCATATGTGGCTTCCATAACCTTTCAACAAGTGTACGGATGGGATCGAATCACGGTTTCCATGAAACGATCTCAACGGTTCACCGAAAACTATATATACCCCATGCCTTTCATTGTTTTAAAGCACTAGAATCTGATTGATTGTGTTCTAAGTTGAAACCTTGTTTCATACCTGAACTATATTGATCTAGATTAGCATTCGGGGACCCTTCGTAAGTATTCTTTCGTTCTTTTCCTTATTTTTACTACTTTTCGAGTCAGAAAGTCAAACTTTGTTTGACCTTCAGTGTTGACCAGTAATGGTCAATGCGAAGTTCGTTAGAACTTCGCAACGTGATTGTAATCACGATGGTCATAGTCCCTTGGGACTATGCCTACTGATTACCACGTTGTCTAGGGTCGTAGGGTAAGCGATCTGATAAATCGCTTATACCTCGAACCCGACCCAGTTTGGTCGATCATTAGGATCCGACCAAACACATTAGGTGACCATAGTAGGTAGGGAATAACCTTCCGAGGTTATACCCTATGGTCACATCGTTTAAGTAGTTGTATGATAGGTAGTTTATATGCCTTAGGTAAATTACCAGAATACCCTTTTCATACATAATTGGTAATTTAGCATATGTAACCTAAACTTTTGTCACGTAACTGATTATGTAACATGTTTAGGCATATAATACTTGTCATAGGACTAGTTAGGCGGTCCGAACGCGTTTCACGCGCACGATGCGTTAAAGTAGCATAAGCTACCTAAACGGATCATAATGGGTCAATAAGACTTAGGTTAAGTTTCATTTAGTATATAGGCTTTGTTAAACCATATCACGTGAGTTCCTACACTCATTTGGTTTACAAACCCTAATGCTACCCAATCTTCCGAGATAGGTCCGGTTTATTAACATAGTTACCTATACTAGGTGCCGTTTGATTCCGAGATCTCTAGCATTACTTGGTGATTATCTTTAGACATCTGAGCAATCACAAGTGAGTACATAGACCCCTCTTTTACTGTTTTCCAAACTGTTTTGGGGTGAAACACATGTGCCTACTTGTTACTTTCATGCTTTCCTGTTTTCACATCATATACATGCTATGTTCGTTAGTACATTATAGTACATGATTTCATTTCATCTTATGCTAGGTGTGCCCATTGTGTGCATTACTTAGTACATTGTTTTACATGACATTTCCTGCTAGGTGTGCCCATTGTGTGCATTACTTAGTACATTGTTTTACATGACATTTCCTGCTAGATGTGCCCATTGTGTGCATTACTTAGTACATCGTTTTACATGACATTTCACGCTATGTATGTTCATTTGATTACATACTTAGTGCATTGTTTTCACATGTTTACATTTTGGTATGACATTTGGTTTGTTTACATGGGACAATACATTGATTAACATTAGCTACGCCGTTCGTTAGTAGGTAATGGTACCATAGGAATTGACAACTCCCGTTCCGGACATCCCAGGGAAAGGGGACAGAAAGGAATGACCGAATTCGATGATATAAGACAGATAGACCTTTAATTTGTTTAAAGGGTTTATCACCACAGTCGCAAGGCTTGGATGTATGCATTTTCACAATACCGCATAGATGTTCATATTAAATAGTTGCATGCATTTTTCCACAAAGACATAAGATTGATTTAAACCATGTTTTACTTCAACATTTTGTTTTTGTGCATATGGTTTAGTTGAGACATTTCGCTTGCCATACATGACATTTTGACATAGACATTTTACACAAAGACATTTGACATAGACATTTGACATGGATATTCGACATAGACATTTGACATGGATATTTGACATAGACATTTGACATGGATATTTGACATAGACATTTTGACATGATTTACATTTGACACAAACACTTTTGACATTGGTTTTACATACTACATGATTTACATCTTGACATGAACACTTTGACATATTATTAATACATTTGACAATTGATTTAAACATAGACTTCTTACATTGTTTGGTTTGGTTTGATTAAGTGATTAAGTAACGATGCGTGTGTAATATGATACAAGCATGGTGGATACGCCGCTGGTACTTCCTATATATAAGTGTTTGTATGGTATTATATGTCGTAACGTTATTTGAATCATTTCAATATTGAGACATAGAACATTTTATACAAATAACATACTTTTCACAAGACATTGATTTACAAACAACTTATCTTATACAAACACATTTTTACATGGTCATTTATTTAACCTGACAATTACTTATACATATCATCTGATCTTATTGTTTTCAAATGATTTACAAGACAAAGCAAATAACAAGGTTCGTGACTAAACATTTTCTCAAACAAAAGTCATGAATCTTATTTTCACAAAAACCTATGTATCTCACAGGCATTTTTATGCTGACGTACCTATTTTCACATGTGTTTTCAGGTGCTTTTCCATAGGATGTTGTTCATGATACTAGGGCGGACCTGTGCCTTAGAGACTTTAAAAGAAGATAGACTATGTTTAATTATGATCTGAACTCTTAATTTTCCTGTTTGAAACAATGTAACACCCTTGTTTAATAAATAAAATACAACTTTGTATGCCATGGTTATGAAACAATTAATTCTGTTGCAACACGCCCCGATGTTTCCGCCGCGATTTGTTGTTTTACGCGGTCGGGGTGTGATAAACACGGCCCCGTGCTGCACTTTTGTATCTGGGAGAAAATAGTTTTAAGGTTTTGGAGAGTTGACACGGCCCCGTGTTGGAGCAGCACGACCCGGTGTCAAGTCTGCAGAAAGAGGAAAATAAAAGAAAAAGAAGAAAAACCTAAAAAGAAAAAGAAGAAAAACCTAAAAAGAAAAAGAAGAAAAGGATTAGGCCGTTAATTTAAGCTTTCCTAAGATCCTTGTGCCCCGGCAACGACGCGCAAAAACTTGACGTGCGTGCGGGTGTATATATTTTTAGTTATAATTTTAGCTGTTTTTACTCGCCGATTTCAAGTTTTAAATTTATAAAACACGATATTCTACTATCACTCTACACACACACTAGGGCAAGTATACCCATCGCGGGCGTAGTATAGTGATGAAAAGATACCGAGGTCGTCCAAGGACACAAGAGCTTTTAGTACCAGCTTATCGTCAACGTCTAATCGAACCAACTTTTGAGAAAAGATTTTTAAGCTAATAAAAAGATAAAAACAGAAATAAAAATGATAGACAAGAAAGAATCATTTGGATCCAACTTACCTTTCATGTACCCTTTTGATGATTTTCGCACTTTGGCCATTTTAAGAGATTATCTTAGTTATAGTAGTAGGCCCCTCTTTTAGAGGCGACGTGACCCTCAACCTAGTGATTTGAGTCAGCAAGGATACAATCCCACTAGGTCGGAATATTGAAAGATAATTAAGTAAGTTATTAATGCAAAATGTGGTGGACCCCTCGTAAAAGGCGGCGGTCATCCTCAACCCGTTGGTTTGAGTCAACAGGGATACAGTCCTCACGGGGTTGGTTTAAAATTTCAATAGTAATTTAAGAATAAGGGATTCAAGCTTTTTGCACCTCTCCCATGGTGGGTAATGCCCGCTTCGACTCGTGAGGTGTTACTAGGATTGAACCAGGTTCTCGCAGGATCTATACACTGAACGAGACATAGAATTACCCAAACCACCCTTCTAATCTCCCTTTCGGGTTAATTAACATGCCTTATATAGACCATAAAGACATGAATATGTTGAGTAAACGAACATATGAAGAGTATTTGAATAAATTCGCCTTCAATATAAAAAAAACTAATTATTAAAGTCATTAATACAATCCCAATTAAAAAGTAGCCAAAGATTGGAAATCATAAAAGAAATACATAAAAGAAAAGTCTTCACCAAGTGATGTAAGAATTTAGCCAAGCATGGCCTTTGTTTGACAAAGATTCTTACGATCAATCTTGGATCCCGAGACTACACACACACTCTAAAGATGGAAAAGTGGATGATGGTTTTGTAGTGGTGGTGGAGTGGTGGCAAGTGAGAGAGAAGTGGTTTTCCAAGGGATGAGTTGAAGTGGAACCAAGCACTTCTATTTATAGCTGTAAACAAGAGCTTTAGCATGGCCCGTGCCCGCCTGGCACGGCCCCGTGCCCGCCTGGCACGGCCCCGTGCCCATCTCTCTCTCTCTTCCTCATTAACTGCTTGTCAGATGTTGTACTAACACGGCCCCGTGTGTCAACGGCATGGTCCGTGGCCAAAGTACTTGTTGTACTATCGTAGATTCTGCAAATCTTTGAGTTGACCGTGCCCCGTGTTGGCCTAGCACGGCCCCGTGTTGGATGCCATTTTTGTCTTTTGCAGTTGTCTTTTTCTTCTGTCCGGTATCCACCCTTGGACACGGCTCGTGTCAGGTAGACACGGCCCCGTGTTAGCCTTCTGTTCTTGTTATTTTGAGGTTTGGATGTGAATCAGGGCTTGGCGAGTTATGGCAATTCCTTCTTCTTTACATTTATGTTAGATCTTGCTGTCTTTTTGCTCCTTTTGCAAATTTAAGCTCTTTTATCACTGAAAATATAAAAGGAACGAAAACACGAGCTTTTTCCAGCATTAGTACTAAAAAGGGTTGCTTTTACGCCGTATTTGACATAATTTATATGTTGTATTTTAATCACATCAGTTTTATAGTTTAAGACCAAACTATGCACCGTAGGGGGATTTGGGTCATTTCACACATAGTTTGAGAACTTATTTGGGAATCTGAGTTATGAACATGTACCTACTGTAAAAATATTGTATATAAGTTATAATATCAGTAGGTAACATGTTTTGATTGATAGTTATGGTTAAAAACCATACTATGCGCCAAAAGGGCGTTTAAATCGTTATATGACGTAATTTTCGATTTTATATCAAACAGAAGTTATGAACAGATTCTTTCTTTTAAAATATGTTATTTAATACGACATATTAGTAGGAAAATGATTTTGTATAAAAATTATGGTTTAAAACCATGTCATGTGCCAAAAGGGCATTTACGTCATTTAATGGCTTAATACTAGAGCTTGTACATAAAATCCGATTATAAATTGATTCGATATCCCAAAATATTTTAGTTATGATATTACATCAGTAGGTATTGAGTTTGTTATGAGAAATTATGTTTAAAACCATTCTATGTGCCTTAAGGGCACTTTGGTCATTTTAAAACCTAATTTACGATCTTTTACGAAAACTCAGTTTATGATCAGTTTATTAACACCAAAATATGTTAATTACATTAACATATCACTAGGTAAACCATTTGCAAGTTCGTTAGTGATTAAAACCTTATTATTTGCAAAAAGGGCAATTTGGTCAAAGTATGGCATATTAACGAATCTTGAACAAAACCTTAGAATATGATTATCATCGTGTAATATAACCTCAGAGGGTGATGCTACATTAAATTAGGATCATAATGTAACCTTAAATCAGTAGCAAACTATCTAATTCGGGTCAGAATCGAAAGTCAAAGCAGAAGTCAAACTTTGCGACTTTCGGTTCCGAACCGACTTTTAGGTGTTAAAACATAATTTACAACACCTACATTATCAGATTATAACTTTTATAAAATCTAACATGTTTGACTTTTTAAAACAATAAACATTGACCCGTCAATTGACCAAGCAAACGTGATTTTCAGAAGGTGCCCTTTTGAGGGATTAACACCTACCTAATTATGAGTCGTCTCGAACAATGGCTGGACCATTAAGGTCTAAACCGAAAATCAAAGCATTTATCAAAAATGTTTGACTTTTGGCTTTAAAAGCATAATAAACGAAAATGCAAGGGAAAGGATCATTTACCAGTGAACCTCTGATGAAAAAGAACTCAAATGGAAGCTCCCTTGAGTTGGGAATATCCAGGAGATGAGAGGAATGTGAAAAACAAGAATGAGTAAGTTTTGAAGTGTTGCAACACTTCTATTTATAGTGTAGGCGGATTTAGGAATTGATCACATGTGTCATGGGGGCTTTGGAGGTGAGTACAAGTGTTTAGGAACGTGGCATAGCAGTTTGGGAGCCCATGGTTTCGAGTTGGAAGCGTTTTGGCAGTTTGTGTGGGCTGCAAGGCGAACTCTGGTTGTCGGGGCCAGTATACGAACCGTATGGTCCTGACCTTTGCGGTCCGTAAAGATGTCCGGCCAGCAAAACTACTTTTGTAACTTGCAACTTCTAGTCCCTTAACCTTTATATACTTATGTATTATCATAATAAGCATAAATACCCCCTTATAGCCAATGTTTGGCACACCCAAGAATATGACCGAACATCATTAAGCTCCCGCTTCATTAAAGGGTCACTCAGAGGTATAAATTAACATGTTGACACCTTTAGTCCTCCAAGTATCAAACTTTCATATAATTTCACAAACGGTCCCTCTCGTCCAACAAATGGCTCATTTGAGAGTACGGGCATCGTAAAGGGTTACGCAGATACATAGTTTCAGCATGTTGACACTTTTAGTCCCTCCACATTCATAGTTTCCACTTTTGGAAAAAATAGTCCCTCTTAGCTAACAATAGGCGTAGTTAGGAATAGGGATACGTGTCAACACATTACTAGACACGATTTTTACGAGGTGTTACATCCTCACCCCCTTAAAAGAAATATCGACCTCGAGGTTTATTCAAAAAGATGGGGGGTACTTCTGTCGCATAGTGGACTCGACCTCCCATGTATACTCGGGGCCTCTACGGACATCCCACTTGACCTTACAATTGGTATGTACTTCTGTCGGAGCTTCTTAACCTGTCGATCCTCGATCGAAACTGGTTTCTCAACAAACCGCAAGTTTTCATCAATTTGCACATCTTCATGTGACATTGTTAGCGACTCATCAGCTAGACATTTCTTTAAATTGCAGATGTGGAACACATCATGAATATCACTGAGCTCCTCAGGTAAGTTTAGCTTATAAGCTACAGACCCGACAAATTTGATTATCTCAAATGGTCCTATATACCTTGGGCTCAACTTGCCCTTATTACCGAAGCACATCACACCTTTCCAGGGTGATACCTTTAGTAAAACCTTGTCCCCAACTTGAAACTTAAGATGTTTGCGCCTCTTGTCAGCGTAGCACTTCTGCCGATCCTTGGAAGCTTTGAGATGATCACAGATTTGTATTATCTTATGTGTGGTCTCCAGGACAATCTCAGGTCCTGATAGTTGGGCCTCCCCAACTTCTGCCCAACAAACGGGCGTTCGTCACTTTCTCCCATACAAGGCCTCAAAAGGAGCAGCCTTGATGCTCGTATGATAACTATTGTTATAGGAGAATTTAATTAGGGGGAGATTGTCATCCCAGCTACCACCCAAGTCGATTACGCATACCCTAATCATGTATTCCAATGTCTGGATCATACGCTCACTCTGTCCATCAGTTTAAGGATGGTAAGTCGTACTAAAATTCAATTTGGTGCATAATGATTGCTGGAAACTTTTCCAGAAATGAGAAGTATATCTAGTATCTCTATCGGATACAATAGATATCGGCACATCATGTAGGGACACAATCTCATCCACGTACAACTTAGCCAACTTATCAGAGCTATACGTCTCCTTTATGGGCAAGAAATGTGTTGACTTAGTCAGCCTATCAACGATAACCCATATCGTTTCATTGCCATGCTTGGTCTTAGGTAACTTGGTAATCAAATCCATAGTTACCATCTCCCACTTCCATGTGGGATTTTCAAGTTGTTGTAAATGTCCTGACGGCTTTTGATGTTCGGCTTTAACTTGCGAACACGTCGGACACTTAGCTACATAGGTGGCTATGGATTTCTTCATACCCATCCATCAATAGTTCCTCTTCAGATCTTGGTACATCTTGTCACCTCCAGGGTGAACTGAATATTTAGAATTATGCGCTTCCTAGAGGATTAGATCTATAAGTCCTCCAAAGATTGGAACCCAGATTCGACAATTGAATATAAGAATACCATCCTTTCCAGGTGACAACTGATCAACAGTTCCACCTAATCCTTCACTAGGAAGGTTAGCCTCCAACAGGGCTTGTTTATGCGCATCTAGTAGTTTCTCATTCAAGCTACTTCTGAGCTCGATGATTTTGGCGTTAATCCATATTGGTTTAACCCTTTCCTTGCGACTTAGCACATTAGCAACTACATTTGCTTTGCAAGGATGATAGTGAATCTTGCAATCATAGTCATTTAACGTCTCTATCCAGTATCGTTGTCTCATGTTCAGATCCTTCTAATTAAACAGATGTTGGAGACTCTTATGATCAGTGTATATAATACACTTTGTTCCATAAAGATAATGTCTCCATAGCTTTAGTGAAAATACAACGGCACCCAACTCCAAGTCAAGGGTGGTGTAATTCCTTTCATGCACCTTTAGTTGTCGCGATGCATAGGCAATCACCTTGCCTTTCATGCACCTTTAGTTGTCGTGATGCATAAGCACACAGCTCATGCCAGTGTGCGAAGCATCACAATAGACAACGAAATCCTCAATGCCCTCAGGCAGAGTTAACACTGGAGCATTGCTCAACTTGTGCTTTAGAATCTCAAAGGATTCTTGTTGCTTTAGACCCCAGTTGAACTTAACATTCTTTCGGGTCAAGGTAGTTAAAGGAGTGGCTATCCTCGAAAAGTTCCCAATTAACCTCCTATAATAAACTACCAATCCTAAGAAACTACGGATCTCATATGGCGTCTTAGGTGCTTCCCAGTTCATAATGGCCTCAATCTTAGCAGGATCCACCTGGATACCATGCTCACTAACCACATGTCTAAGAAATTGGACTTCTCGAGGCCAGAACTCGCACTTGAGAAACTTAGCATAAAGCTTCTCCTGCTGTAAAAGCTCAAGGATGCACCAAAGATGTTTCTCGTGATCGGATTGATTACGAGAATAGATAAGTATGTCTTCTATGAAGACAATGACAAACTTATCTAGATACGGCTTGCACACTCAATTCATGAGATCCATGAACGCTGCAGGTGCATTAGTGAGCCCAAAAGGCATCACCAGAAACTCATAGTGCCCGTATCTCGTTCTGAAGGCAGTCTTTGGAACATCTTCACTTCTGGCCGTCAGCTGATGATATCCCGTCCTCGAGTCGATCTTTGAGAATAAGCTAGCCCCTTGTGATTGGTCGAATAATTCATCGATCCTGGGCAACAGATAACGATTCTTGATCGTTACCTTGTTCAGCTCACGATAATCAATGCACAACCGCATTGAACTGTACTTCTTCTTTACAAATAGCATTGGAGCTCCCCAATGCAATAAGCTAGGTTGTATAAAGCCTTTCTCCAAAAGCTCATCCAATTGGGTTCTCATTTCTTTCATCTCTGTCAGCGCCAAACGATAAGGAGCTCTTGCGACAGGTGCAGCTCCAGGTAGGATATCGATCCTAAATTCTACTTACCTCTCCGGAGGTAAACTAGGTAGTTCTTCAGGAAGACATCAGGATAATCGAAGATGATAGAGATATCTTCAATCTTGCGCTTCGGTTCATCTACCGTTACATGTGCTATGTAAATGACACATCCGCTCTTCAGACACTTGGATGCTTTGAGTAACGACACTTGTTCAGGCAATCCATAGTGTATATCTCCTTGGATAGTGATCATTTCTGTCAGACCCCAATATTTCCACATATTCCAGTGGGCCCGGTGGGGAGTATCGTGACGTAGTTGATATCATCATAGACAATTAAACACAATTATAGCACAAAGGAAGGCTTGGAAGTTTAAATACTATTACAACCCAAAATGTTCAGAGTTCAAAATAAAAGAATATACAGGCGGATTATAAAAGAGATCCACAGGCGGACCATTAAACAAATACATAAAACAGAGTTTAATAGACTTTAGGTATCTAGGGATTTGCAAGATCCTCTTATTTAATGCCAAGTAGCTCCAGCCTATTTCGTGAGGTACCTGTCACTTAGTCTTTAGAAAATACGTCAGTTTTCACTGGTAAATACAATTAACTGACTCATTTAAAAACATTTATGAAAATTGGTTTAAGTGCTTAAAGCACAAAGATTCTTTTATAACTTGGGACAATTTCATTTAAAATCTTGTATACAGCTTTACATGTTTGTCATACATTTGGGGCCGGTTTGGAAACCCGACATGATTAACTGACTCGCCACTTATAAAACCCACAAAGAAGTTATCCCCAACTTGTGGGAATTTATTATTTAGCATTTGCATCTGTCGGGTGTATGCTTACACCCCGTGCATAGGTCGTGGCCATTAATAACTTAAATGAGCCGAGGATATCCAGGAAACGGTTATTAACCCCCAATGTTTATGTTATCAAACAAAACAGATTAAAACGGGTTATGCAAACTTATTAATCACAATCCGACTAAATGATCCCATACCTGACCAAACGGTAATAATTTATCATATCCCAAGCCCGTATAAGGGAAAATAAGTTAAAAGTATTTACCTGAGTTAATAATGCAAGAAATGCTACTCAGCCGTATGTTTCTAAGACTTTATGCAAGTATCTTCTACTTAGGCTACTTAATCTGAAAGGAAGGTTTTATTAACCTATTAGGATACTAACGGGTCTTATTTTAGTCAAGGACTTAGACCGGTTAGTTTTAAGGATGTTTTTCGGTTCGAAATGCTAGATTAAGCGAAGACCGGAATGGAATGTAATTTAGACCCAACAAGTATGAATATTTGTATAATTTGGGTAAACTAAATACATTCTGGATTTTGAAGCTTAAATGATAAGGTTAGACCCATTTCGGTTAATTTATGCAACCTAGTTACATAAACCGAACCGAACGCGTATAAGCATAAACGGGTAACCGAATGAGTCATATACAAGTTCTGTATGTTATTGTGCCTAAAATATGTTATGTCATTAGTAGGATATCAACATGTATGCCCAAAAAGATTATAAAACCGAATTATGCCCCATAGGGGGGTTTTGGTCATTTTAGGATTTATAAAAGAGGTTTATAGGTAAACTAAAGTTCTGGTCAAAAAGACTCTGTAAAAATATTTATTTTATGATGTTATAACTGTAGTATATCATACATATGTGTGGTTTACCATTTATGGCCAAACTATGCCCCAAAATGGCATTTTGGTCATTTCACATATGCTTTTAGGGACATAATTGGAATTTTGAGTTCATGACTTATACCTACTGCAAAAATATTAAAAATCATTTATAAAATCAGTAGGTAATAAGTCTTGGGTGCTAAATATGGTTTTAAACCATAATATGCACCAAATTAGCGTAAAAGTCAATATTTGACGATAATTCCGAAGTGTAAGTGATTCTGAGATTTTGACCAGCCTTGAATGGTCAAAAATATTTTATTTTCTATAACACATCAGTAGCAAAAGGTTTTGCATGTTAATTACATGTAAAACTAATTTTTTTTTGCGAAAAGGGTATTATCGTCATTTATAGGCTTTATACTAAAAGTCAAGGTTAAGGTTAGTATATAATCTGACCCAACATCCCAATAAATCCTAAATATGATATCTTAATAGCAGATAAAGAGTTTTATCATAAAATTATGTTTAAAGCTTGTTTTATGTACCAAAGGGCATTTTAGTCTTTATAAATGCATGATTTTCGATTATTTGCATAACATCAGTTTATGACCAGAATGTAAGTGTCAAAACATTCTAAATATGTTTACTAATCAGCACCTAATTTGTTTGCATGTTCATTTATCTTAAAAAGCTCATTTTTGAACAAAAGGGCATACTAGTCAATAATAAGCATAATATCGGAAACATGCATATAATTCAGGTTACTAAGTCACCATGTAATATAACCTCAGAGGGTTTTGTTATTACATAATATGGTCACAAAGGAACCTTAAGACATAGAGAAAATAAGCTAATTCGGGTCAGAAATGAAAGTCAAAGCAAAAGTCAAGCTTTTGCGACTTTCAGTTGCGAACCGAGCTTAAACTCAGAATTGTCGGGTTGAACATGTTTAGACATGTTCTAATAATGTTTACCAAGTTATTAAAGTGATAAAACATGTTTTATAACTTCTACATTATCAGTTTTGATTTTTATTTAAAAATCTAACTAGTTTGACTTTTTATTTAATCACTTTGACCCGACAATTAACTAAGCAAACGTGGTAATTAGGAGGTGTCCTTTTGAGGGATTAACACCTACCTAATTACGATCACGTAACGATATTCGTCTCAAACAATGGCTGGACCATTTAGGTCTAAACCGAAAGTCAAATCCGTTTTGCGGCAACTTTGACTTTCGGTCTTTAAACGCATAAAAATCGAATTAGAGTGGCTAAGGACACTCACAAAGGGTCCAAGCTCGAACTTTGAACTCAGGGGAGCTTCCTTTTTTATCAGGAACCTCAAGAATTGCTCAAGAATGCTCAAGCAAGAGAGAAGAGTTGGAATTTTTGAATGGTGCAAGATTGAAGGCAGCTCAATGCCTCTATTTATCGTTGAAGCTGGAGTTCTTGGATTATGCCAGGTGTTAGGACACTCCAAATATCATCATAGGTATCCAAAGTGGTTTTAAAAACCATCAAAGATCCATATATTTCGAGTTCAAGTGAATGGTGGTATGTTTGGAGGCCAAGGAAGAAGAAACCTGCAGGTGTCACAACCATTCTGTTGAAACCAACCCGTCGCGTCATGCGATGACAAACAGGGGAGGGTGTCGCGCAGCGCGACCATACATGGCAGGTTTCAAAAATGTTCAATTTTGGTCCCTGGTCCTCCAAAATCTTTATAAACTTCCATTTTTGACATATTTAACCTCTCTAAGGCACTTTAAGGTATAATTTGGCACAATTGATATTCCCAGGAGTGTAATTGAATATCGTTAAGCTTCAGGTTTCGTTAAAAGGTCACTTAGAGGTTAAATTGAACATGTTGACGCTTTTAATGCTTCTTCTTGAAATTTTGCATAACTATCACATAACGATATCGAAACCTCATGAATTCATCATCAAGTATTCTCAAGAGTATAATCGAACATTACGAAGTCCTGGGTTTGTTAAAAGGTCACTCAGAGGTAAGAATTAACATGTTAACACGTTTAACCCCTTTGACTTGTAAACTTTCGGTTTCTTTCACAAACGGCTTCTCATGTCCAATAATTTACTCGTTTGAGAATACAATCATCATGTGAGGTCAATCAGAGGCATAAGTTTAGCATGTTGACACTTTTAGTCCCTCCGCATAGATCTTTTCACTATTTGTCAACTTTAGTCCTTCTAACTCAAACTTTTACATGTTTAGGGTTTTGGACACGTTTCTTTACATAACTGGACACGATTTTACGAGGTGTTACAATTTCACCAGAAGGGGTTTTAACCTCGATGAGTTTCTTGTCACAGGCAATACGGGCTTGGTTATGCGATAACCAATCCATGCCCAAAACCACATCGAACGCCGCCAATTTCATTGGCAGAGAGATATAGGAAGAGAGAGATTCTTAATGGATATAGAACATCCATCAAGAATAGAAGATGTGGTTTCTATGGTTCCATCGGCAAGTTCTACCTCATACCTAATATCTAGAGTTCTTATCGGTAAGTTTGATAGTTTGTTAAACTTAAGGTCTACAAACGACTTATCAGCACCCGAATCAAATAGAATTCTAGCAAAGATATCATTGATAAGGAACTACCCGTTATGACGTTGTTGTCATTCACAGCCTCCCTAGCATTCATCTGAAAGGCCCAGGCATTTCCCTTTTTAGCCTCCCCAAGCTTTGAAGTGTCACCTTTGGCATTCTTGGGGCAGTTGGTCTTAATGTGCCCCTTCTCATTACAACCATAGCAAACGACATCCTTAAGATCCTTGTATTCTAGGGTCTTATGCCCTTTCCTTTTACAAATTCCACAGGGTCTAACCTGTTGATCCTGTCGACACTGTCCCCCGTGTCTTCGTTTACAGGTCTTGCAGATAGGCCTGTCATCAGACCCCTGCTGGTTCTTCTTCTTGAACCCAAATTTTCCCTTCTTCTTCGACTTCTAGGAGGTGTCTTCCTCTCTCTTTATCTTACCATCGGTCTCAGTCCTGGCTGATTTGCTTCTCCCCACATCCAGGGTGAGTGACAGAGATAGGCCCTCAATGGACCGGTAAGAGGTAGGCTTTGAAGCCTTCACCATGCCCTTTATTTTAGGTGCCAAACCACCTATGAAACGCGCAATGCGTTTGGACTCAGGGGTGATTAGATAACATACTAAGCTTGAAAGAGAGTTGAAGTCAGTGACATATTTCCGACAATCTAGGCTCTTCATCGTGAGATTCAGGAAATCTGACTCTACTTTCTCCACTTCATGTTGTGGACAGTATTTCTCTTTAATCAGGTCCACAAACTTGGACAACTCAAGGTTATATAGGGGAATATTCCCCATGGACTGTATCATGGCTCTCCACCATGTAAGGGCGTCACCCTTGAAGGACTGTGAAACAAAATTCACCACATCCTTATCAGCACAGCCGCTGATGTCAACTACCGTCTCCATTTCATCAAGCCATCGCATGGCATCAATCGCCCTTTTCTCTCCATTGAAGTCTCTAGGCTTATAGGAGACGAAGTACTTGTATGTCCAACCGTTTATAGAAGAACAGGGTTTATCTTGAAGTACTAGCTTCTTGGGTTCACTCTTCGCAGTTTAAGAGTGAACTGAGCTCTCTCTGCGAGCTGATGAATGTGGTTTGGATAGGGACTTGGAGCGAGTAGCACTCGACTCTTTAAATTTTACCATGAAAGTATTCATGGCCTTACCGACTCCCGTGTCAATCATGGCCTAGAGATCCTCCATCGGCATTGTGGTTTGCATTAGCAGCATCATCATTATCATTATTATTGTTACAATTGATGTTTGCTTCATCCGAGGTTGCCATACTCGTAAGCTTGGTACTAAACACCAAAAATAATCAATTTCTCAGTTGCAATATAATATTTAGTCATTAAATTTGATGACTTAAAAAGCCATGGTATCATTAAACCATATAGGCTATTAGATTTTAACATTTCTAATGAATGTTTTTTGAAAATAATTCAATATGTTTAGCCTAGGTCACAAAAGAACCATCAATGGCATTTAAGTTTCAAACGTAGGCCATTACCTATTTGACAGTAGATCATAAAGTCACAACTGTCGTTGTTGCATTGACAATATTAAATAGCTCAAAGGCTCGTCACAAAGGACATTAAAATATGGTACATAGGCCTGTAACGAAGGACATATAGATACGACAGAAAAGGCATTGTCACAGAGGACATTTAAATTAAGGCTTGAACGTAGTTCATCACCTTTGGGAGGGAGTCGTAGACCACAACTGTCATTGTCAGAATTGATGATATAATATGGCCCGAAGGTAAATCAATTGACATCCCAAGGATGTTAAATAATAATCATCGCACTGATGATATTAGTCATGATCACATTGATCATATAGACTATGAGGCTTGGGCATAGCCAACCACCTTAGACAGGGAACCATAGAGGTCAAAATTGTCATCGTCTCATTTGACAATAAACATAGCCCATAGGCAAATCATCACTAAGGATGTTAAAATTATGATCATTGCATTGATGATATTGGCCATGATCTAATCTGGTCATATAGGCTATAAAAGTTTGGACAAAGTCCATTACCTTGACGGCTAGTGTGGTTCCTCAAGTCACACTGCCATGAGTGTTAACATTACTTGAATGTCAACATAGAATAATTGTCTTAATGGTTAATCAATAGAGCCATGGTCGCATTGACCATAAACGCTTGGAGGCTTAAACATAGTCCACCACATCTGGATAGAAGGGATAATATTCCTTAACTATCATGATAGAAGGGCTATTCATCCTTAACTACCATAAATTGCCAATTAATGTGGACTTGCCACTTGACGGGTGTAAACCATTAAGAAGATCTTTTAGAATTATTTAGCAGATCGATAAAGTTCGAATTAAAATCGAGATGATCGCTTGAAAAGGATATAATGAATACATATTTAATAATAATAAATTCCAAAATTTTTCCACTAAACATTTCAGAAATTACAATTGTGCCTTAAACAGGACTTGAAATAACTTAAACTAACTTGTACAGGCAGGGACTACAAAGGAAATACAAGTCCACGTAGGGACTAAATGATAAACATGTCCACGCAGGGACTAAAATGAAATAACATGTCTACGCATGGACTTTTGAAAATTAAACAAATACAATACAAGATAAATAAAGAAAGCCTTCATTCATCTTTCTTTCCCTTGATTAGTTTAGTGAGCTTCATGAAAAATTTGCTTGTTTTCTTCTCACTTTTCTCAGCACGTCGCTGAACATCTTCCACCTTTTCCAAAGCCTGATGAATGGCCTCAAGTTGTTGTGGTGGCAATGGTTGTGGCTGAGGCACAACTGGATACTGGTATCCATAACTTGGATAACCAACAAATGGGTAAGCAAGTGGGAAAGGAGATGGATATAAAGTGTTATGTACGACTGCTTGCATGTATGGGTCGTACGAAAGCGACTGGTACTTAAAATCTACCGGCGGAGAAAGTCCAAAAGGGTTGTACCCAGTCGTAGCTGGATACGAAGAAATTGGGTTGTCAAAACCCACTCGTGGTGGTGGTTGAGCAAACGCCGCAGGCGTCGTGTCAACCACAGGTGTTGTGTTGGAGGGTCCACTCATTTGTGGGTCCTCGGGTATAGGTGGGTAAGATGGTGGCAGTGGCAGTAGCGGACTAGACCGCGGTCCCATGCACACAGACATACGTGCACCACGTTTCCTCCTTGGCAGCTCATGAGGTGGTTGTGGTTGCTCCACAGCAGGCGGTGGTTGTGGATGTTCCACTGGCTCCATATGCACATCCTCTTGTAGAGGTGGCAAAGGCGGTGAGGGTGAATGGTAAGAAGGAGCGTATTCAAATTTGAATTGACTCCAGTATGGGTCCCATTCATTAGGACCTTGGTATGGTGACCCCGCATAAGAAGTGGAACCACTTGAGATCTCGATGGGGTGAGCTGGTGACCCTGATGGCAGCATTTCTGGATCTGGATCCTCGTCCACATCCATGTTTTGGTTCACATTTTTCTCCAACTGATTATGCGCAGCTGGAGGAGTGTTAATGTATTGATTTGGGTCAAAAGACCTGTTGAATGAATGCAAGTGTGAGTAATGCGAAGAATGATGAGAATGTGAATGTTGTGAATCGTACGAGTGGTGATACGAGGGTGATGAATCAACAGAATGCATTGTAGATGAATATGAATTCCCCTAATCCTGAAAGGGATCCGAGTCAAAGGAGGGGGATGGTATGTATCTTGACGGTCCTGCTTGGCTTGAAGGTCCTCCTCGCATAGGACCCTTGCCTCTTCCTCTTCCTCGGTGTCTTGCCGAAATTTTGATTTAGCAAACCTGTCAAAAATCAAAGAAAACAATATATATAAACTTAATAAGGATAAGAATTAATCCTAGGTCATTTGCCTAGACTCATAAAGTCTAAGGAATATGCTACTGTGTCATTTGAGATTAAACACAAAAGGCTAGTGTTTAATTCACTCAAATGTTAGCTCTGATACCAACCTGTCACACCCCGAATTTCCAACACAATCCCGGTGGGCCCGGGTGGGGAGTATCGCAACGTAAGATTGGTATCATCATAGTCAAATAATCACAGATAGCACAGCGGAAGTCTTGGAGTTAAAATATTATTACAAACCAAATGTCCAAAGTTCAAAAATAATAATACAGACGGCTCGTAATAATAAAGATCCACAGGCGGATCATAAAATGTAGAAAAGTAAGATCAACAGACTAATAGGCTTATGCAAAGGAGTTGCAAATTCCTCTTCTAGCATTACCGAGCAGCTTCCAGCCTATTTATGTATTTGCACCTGTAACTTAGTCTTTTGAAAATACGTCAGTTGTCACAGGTAAATACAATCAACCGACACATTTTGAAAACATTTTCAAAATTGATTTAAGTGCACAAGGCACATAATTTTGTAAATAACTTGGGAAAATTCAAAATGATCTTGTATACAGTTTTACATGCCTGTTAATACATATGGGGCCAGTACTAAACACCGAGACATGATTAACTGACACACCACTTAAACCCACAAAGGGGTATCCCCTGATCAATGGGTAAGAAAAACATTTTGTATAAAGCATTAGCATCTGACGGGTATATGCCTAAACCCCGTGCTCAGTCGTGGCCATTAGTAACTTAAATGAGCAATGGATATCCAGGATATGGTCGCGTTAACCCCAAATGTTTAAGTTATCAGACAAAATAGATTAAAACGGGTTATGAGGATTTTGTAGCCACAATCCGGCATATGATCCCATACCTGACCAAGCGGTAATAATTTACCATATCTCAAGCCGTATTGGGAAAATAGGTTAAGGGTGTTTACCTGAGCTAATACTTGTCTTAATATGCAAGGTTTATAAATAACTCAGCCGTTAATCAATTGACAAAGAGTAGGTAGCAATTTACTAAAAGGCTCTAGTCTGGAATGATGGTATAAATAACCAATTAGAATGCTAACGGGTCCTATTTAAGTCATAGACTTAGACCGGTTAACTTAAAATATCAAAAACGGTACGATACGCTTGATTAAGTGTTGACCGGAATAGAATGTAGTTTAAACCCAACAAGTACTAAGACTTTTATAATATGGGTAAACAAATAACATTCTGGAATTTGAGATAAAAATGATAAGGTTTGACCCGTTTCGGTAAACTTAGGTAAACTAGTTACATAAGCCTAACTGTACACGTATAAGCGATTTCGGGTAACCGGATGAGTCATGAACAAGTTCTATATGCCAATATACTTTAAATAAGTTGTAATATCAGTAAACAAATGGGGAATCGTGTGGAACCGACTCAAACGAACTCTGATTGGACTCATTCCAGCGACGTTGGAACTGGCTCGTCGAACCCTAACTAGGATCTCTTAACCCTAAAGTTAAACAATAAGGCTAAAACCCAATCTAAACCGTAAAATCTAAATTATAAATCCTAAGAGCTAAATCCTAAAGCTAAACCCTAAACACTAATGATTAACCCTAAAGCAAAACCCTGATAGAAGACCCTAATAGCCAAACCCTAATATATTTAGGGTTTAGGGGTTAGGATTTAAGGTTTTGGGTTAAGAAATCCTAGTTAGGGTTCGACGAGCCGGTTCCAACGCCGCTGGAATGAGCCCAATCTGAGTTCGTTTGAGTCAGTTCCCCATTTTTTTAGTGTTCCCCAATAAACCCCACTATATATATATATATATATATATATATATATATATATATATATATATATATATAGGACAAGGATCCGTTAGGAACCACCCTTTATTGCGAGAACCAGTGTGAACACAAACAGTAATACCTAAAAAAATCTAAAAAACACCCAAAAAAAAAATTTTTACCATTTTTTTTGTAAAAATCTCTATATTTTGTTTACAATAAAAAAATAAAAAATTTTCAAAAAAAAATTTCGAGTCACAGTTATCCATGCACATGTGCATTTGTATCATTTCTTTGACAAATTCCGTAATTCATTACAAATATTAGACAATTGCACTTTCATTTACACTACTTTTTACGTTAACAATATTAGAAATGCACATGTGCATCTATATGTATCAACATGAAATAAGGTGTATTGGTACACTTCTTGTGACACCTGTGCCTCTGCGACCATCAAACAAATACCAAATTTATGAAATATTGTGTTTCATACTAGGGATTTGTAAAAATACGTGTATTGTTTGCACATATCAATTCATGTTCGATTTCAAGCTTTAAATCGCTTTCTGGAAGTTTATACGCGCACTGATGCGTAAATATAACCAGTTTAATGCAACGAACACTCCGGAATAGTGAAATAGGCTTAAAATACCTTAAATAACCTTTACATAACTTAGAAATAAGTTTTGGAGGGTTTGGTGTGGCGAAATCAAGTTTATTCGCTTATAGGGACTAATTTCGACAAACTGCGAAAGTATGCCGATTTGTACTGTAACGAACATTTTGGAACTCGGTCATAATTTAAATATGCCCTAAATATCCTTTACATAGCTTAGAAATAGGCTTTTGAGGTGTTTGGTGCGCAAAAATAAACTTTCTTGATCAATAGGGACTAAAAGCGTCAAAAAGTGCATAAGTTTGCATTTTCGCGCATATTTTACGTTCTGAATACATCCGGACATCCAAAAATTTATGTAATCATTAAAATATTTTATTTTAGTGATTGGCTTGATAAAAATCCATTCGTCGCGTAATTTGGATCGTTTTTCGCGTTCGTTCGTGTTTCGTCGTAATTAACCGAATAACGTGATCGTACGGCCAAACGAACTGACATCTGACATATTTTTAAGCATGTTTCATGTCCCTTATACATAGGCCTCATTTAAGAGCCTTGAAAATGGTTTAACGGGGTTTAAACGCATCAAAATACGCCTTAAACATGTACAGGGACCAAAACTGTAAATATTTGAAACTTTCTGGAACTGGGCACATGCTGGCATCACGCCACCACTATTTGGGTTGGCCATCGCGCGACGCGAGCACCCTATCTGGGCAAAAAATTGATTTTTAGCATTTTTCAGCAATGGAATTGAACTTGGGGGTCTTTTTGTAACTTTTTCAATACCATTTGATGGTTTTGGGGCACCCCTAGTATTCCAAAACCTTGTGCCCACATGGACGGTCCAGATTGATGCTCGTTTATTGAGGAACGATCCTAACGGTTCTTCACTTTCTGTAAATACCCACCTTCCTCATTTGCATTCTTCACACTTGATCTGATTGATCTCTAAGTTGAGGTGCTTTTCACTTCATACCTGAGAATAATCGGATCAAGACTCCATTGCTTGGACCTGTTGTAAGTCCTCTTTCGTTCTTTTATGCGTTTTAGCATGAAAGTCAAACTTTGTTTGACTTTCTGCATTGACCTGTTTATGGTCAACACGAAGTTCGTTTGAACTTCATAACGTGAGCGTAATCACGATAGTTTTAGTCTCTCGTGACAATACCTAGTGATTACCACGTTATTTAGGCATAGTGACGAGTCGTAGTTTCGGCCAGAATACGCGTTTATGCGTATTTTGTAACCAAACTACTCTTGGGTATCAAAACCGTTTGTTTTGATACCAAACCTGTTTTCAAACCTTGTTAAACATGTTTTAACATGTTTAGCTCGTCACTTTAGGTTTAGTGCTTATATAGGGTCGTAAGGGTAAGCGGTCTAAACAACCGCTTAGACTTTCGAACCCGACCCGTTTGGTTAATCATTAGGATCTGACCAAACACATTAGGTGACCATAGTTACGTAAGGAATAACCTTCCGAGGTTATACCTTATGGTTACTACGTTTAGTTAGTTGTATGACAGGTAGTTTATATGCCTTAGGAAAATTACCAAAATGCCCTTTTTACGCATAAATTCATTTTAAGCATATGTAACATAAATTTTGACATCTAAACTGATTAGGAAACATTATTAGACATGTTAAGGCATATAATACTTGTCATATGACTAGTTAGGCGCTCCAAACGTGTTTTACGCGAACGACGCGATAAAGTAGCGTAAGCTACCTAAACGGGTCGTAATGGGTCATAAGCACATAGGATAGGTTTCATTTTAGAATGTAGGATTTGTTAAACCATATTACATGAGGTCCTATACTCATTTGGTTTACGAAACTTCATTCTATCCGATCTCCCGATTTTGGTCCGGTTATTAACATAGTTACCTATATTAGGTGTCGTTTGATTCGGTGATCTCTCTAGCTTTGCTTGGTTGTTGTTCAAGACATCTAAGCACCCTCAAGTGAGTACATAGTCCCCTCTTTTACTGTTTTGCAAACGTTTTGGGGTGAAACACATGTGCCTACTTGTTATTTTCGTGCTTTCCATGTTTTCATATCATATACTTGCTATGTTCATTAGTACACTATTAGTACATGTTTTCAATATGTTTTGCTATGTATGTTCACATAACATGCTAGCACAATTGTTTTATGTTTTGAACCATTTGTAATCATTGGATGTATGTGAACCATTTGTAACCATTTGATGTATGTGAACCATTTGTAATCGTTGGATTTATGTGAACCATTTGTAACCATTTGATTTATGTGAACCATTTATAACTGTTTGAGCCATTGGGTTAGGGAAGTGATTAGGTAACGGGGCGGGTGTAATGTGTTAAAAGCATGGTGGATACGCCGCTGGCACTACAAAAAAAATGCCATATAGTGACATATAAAAAGTGCCACAAAACCCCCAAAAAGAGCCACTAAAAACGCATGTAGGAATGGGCGGCACACAAAAAAAGTGCCACTAGAAGCGCTGACGCTAAAGCCTTTTAGTGACACTTTTTTTATGTGCCGCACAAAGTTTTTAGGTTTTTAGCGGCACTTTTTTTGCCACTATAAAAAAAAGACTTTTGTGGCACAATTTTTGTGCCTTTAAAAAGTAATCCTAGTTACATATTGATACTAGTTTCAGTGACACTTTTTATTGCCACAATATAAATAAAATCTTATGGCACAAATTTTATGTTGGTAAAAACTGTTTCTAGTTAAATATTTGTACTAATTTTAGTGGCATATTATTTTACTTCAATAATTACATTATTTAAAATACAAAATAAAAGTTCGATAAAATGTAAATGTAGAAAACATGATAATTTAACTTCAATAATAAGTTCAATCCGAAACATCAAAGTCAAATGCACATTCTTGACTTTTCAAAGTCAAGCGGACAAATTATAAGATTCGGTCATATTATGCAGCAATACAAGTCCCATTCTTGACAGTATCATCAAAACATCAGGTTACCTTTGCAACAATTTCTTCAGTTTCACGGGGCGAATATGTCAAGTGGTATCTTCTACTAGTAATTGAATCCAACCGAGGACCGACCACTCTGTTAGCAAAACTTTCCCGAGGAACCTATTAACAAGAAAACTTATCGATAAGATGACATAAAAGAAGTATCTAGATCAGAAAAGGATCAGATCCAAACAAAAAAACAACATAACTTGATAATGATGTATCATTAAAGTGGCACCATGCTCTAATGCAATTGTTACTTTGTTCAAATAAGATTAATCCTAATTAATGTGTGGATTCAGGTTAGGTTTTATCTCTAGAGAGTCAACAAAAAGGTTCTAAAAAAGTCTACATAAGAGTCAAAGATCCTTACCATGACAACTATCTCATTTGCAACCAGTTCTCCTTTATCCATGTATTCCTTTGCTTATTTCAGACCCTGCTGCAATAAAAACCATAGATTCCATGCAAGACAATTATTTAACACAGCGTCACAAACAGACTCCTATGAATAAATTACGGGACGAAATTTCCTAAAGTAGGGGAGACTGTGACACCTGTGCCTCTGCGACCATCAAACAAATACCAAATTTATGAAATATTGTGTTTCATACTTGGGATTTGTAAAAATACGTGTATTGTTTGCACATATCAATTCATGTTCGATTTCAAGCTTTAAATCGCTTTCTGGAAGGTTATACGCGCACTGATGCGTAAATATAACCAGTTTAATGCAACAAACATTCTGGAATAGTGAAATAGGCTTAACATACCTTAAATAACCTTTACATAACTTAGAAATAAGTTTTGGAGGGTTTGGTGTGGTGAAATCAAGTTTATTAGCTTACAGGGACTAATTTCGACAAACTACGAAAGTATGCCGATTTGTACTGTAACGAACATTCTGGAACTTGATCATAAGTTAAATATGCCCTAAATATCCTTTACATAGCTTAGAAATAGGCTTTGAGGTGTTTGGTGCGAAAAAATAAACTTTCTTGATCAATAGGGACTAAAAGCGTCAAAAAGTGCATAAGTTTGCATTTTCGCGCATATCTTAAGTTCTGAATACATCCGGACAGCCAAAAATTTATGTAATCATTAAAATATTTTATTTTAGTGATTGGCTTGATAAAAATCCATTCGTCGCGTAATTTGGATCGTTTTTCGCGTTCGTTCGTGTTTCGTCGTAATTAACCGAATAACATGATCGTACGGCCAAACGAAGCGACATCCGACATATTTTTAAGCATGTTTCATGTCCCTTATACTTATTCATCATTGTAGAGCCTTGAAAATGGTTTAACGGGGTTTAAACTCATCAAAATAGGCCTTAAACATGTGCAGGGACCAAAACTGTAAATATTTGAAACTTTCTGGAACTGGGCACATGCTGGCGTCACGCCACCACTATTTGGGTTGGCCGTCGCACGACGCGAGCACCCTATCTAGGCAAAAAATTGATTTTTAGCATTTTTCAGCAATGGGATTGAACTTGGGGGTCTTTTTTGTAACGTTTTCAATACCATTTGATGGTTTTGGGGAACCCCTAGTATTCCAAAACCTTGTGCCCACTTGGACGGTCCAGATTGATGCTCGTTTATTGAGGAACGATCCTAAAGGTTCTTCACTTTCTATAAATACCCACCTTCCTCATTTGCATTCTTCACACTTGATCTGATTGATCTCTAAGTTGAGGTGCTTTTCACTTCATACCTGAGAATAATCGGATCAAGACTCCATTGCTTGGACCCGTTGTAAGTCCTCTTTCGTTCTTTTATGCGTTTTAGCACGAAAGTCAAACTTTGTTTGACTTTCTGCATTGACCAGTTTATGGTCAACACGAGGTTCGTTTGAACTTCATAACGTGAGCGTAATCACGATGGTTTTAGTCTCTCGTGACTATACCTACTGATTACCACGTTATTTAGGCATAGTGACGAGTCGTAGTTTTGGCCAGAATACGTGTTTATGCGTATTTTGTAACCAAACTACTCTTGGGTATCCAAACCGTTTGTTTTGATACCAAACATGTTTTCAAACCTTGTTAAACATGTTTTAACATGTTTAGCTCGTCACTTTAGGTTTAGTGCTTATATAGGGTCGTAAGGGTAAGCGGTCTAAACAACCGCTTAGACTTTCGAACCCGACCCGTTTGGTCAATCATTAGGTTCCGACCAAACACATTAGGTGACCATAGTTGCATAAGGAATAACCTTCCGAGGTTATACCTTATGGTCACTACGTTTAGTTAGTTGTATGACAGGTAGTTTATATGCCTTAGGAAAATTACCAAAATGCCCTTTTACGCATAAATTCATTTTAAGCATATGTAACATAAATTTTGACATCTAAACTGATTAGGCAACATTATTAGACATGTTAAGGCATATAATACTTGTCATAGGACTAGTTAGGCGGTCCAAACGTGTTTTACGCGAACGACGAGTTAAAGTAGCGTAAGCTACCTAAACGGGTCGTAATGGGTCATAAGCACATAGGATAGGTTTCATTTTAGAATGTAGGCTTTGTTAAACCATATTACATGAGTTCCTATACTCATTTGGTTTGCAAAACTTCATAATATCCGATCTCCCGATTTAGGTCCGGTTATTAACATAGTTACCTATATTAGGTGCCGTTTGATTCCGTGATCTCTCTAGTTTTGCTTGGTTGTTGTTCAAGACATCTAAGCACCCTCAAGTGAGTACATAGTCCCCTCTTTTACTGTTTTCCAAACGTTTTGGGGTGAAACACATGTGCCTACTTGTTATTTTCGTGCTTTCCATGTTTTCATATCATATACTTGCTATGTTCATTAGTACACTATCAGTACATAATTTCATTACGTTTTTCTATGTATGTTCACTTAACATGCTAGAACAATTGTTTTACGTTTTGAACCATTTGTAATCATTGGATGTATGTGAACCATTTGTAACCATTTGATGTATGTGAACCATTTGTAATCGTTGGATTTATGTGAACCGTTTGTAACCATTTGATTTATGTGAACCATTTGTAACTGTTTGAGCCATTGGGTTAGGGAAGTGATTAGGTAACGGGGCGGGTGTGATGTGTTAAAAGTATGGTGGATACGCCGCTGGTACTTCCTATATATAAGTGTTTTTAACACATTATATATCGTTGCGTTATCTAGATCACTTGGGTTAACGATTTCGAAACAATGTCACACAAGGATGTTTTCTGTATAATATAAACCATACGAGTTTTATTAACGAGTTTTTATGAGATATTTTACAATTTGATTTAATAAAACAAATGTTTTGGATTTAAGAATCATGGCTACGAGATTTTGCAAATTATAACCAACTTGATCTGAGTTGGTTTATTTATGTCGCAATATTATACTTTTCAAAACAAGGTTTTTAAATAAGTATTGCAACATGTAAAACGAGCCATGAATCTGACACTCATATAAAAACTATGTACTCGCCGGCATTTTTATGCTGACAAATTTTCACGTGTGTTTCAGGTACCATAGTTGATGAGGTTTGATGATGATATTTGTGTACGCTCACATAGGAATGGACGAGGCCTTAGTGACTTAATAACAATGAAAGTCTATTTGTTCATGTTTTGTTTCTAATTCCAATGTAATGTAATACATTAAATTCAATAAAACGAAACTGTTTAATCCATGGTTGTGAAACAATGATTCTGTTACAACACTCCCCGACGTTTCCGCCACGTTTTGTTGTTTTACGTGGTCGGGGTGTGACACTACTTATATTATCCAATCAACATATTAAATCAAAAATTGACAACTATAACCAAACCATCAAACACTAGATATAACTAACCAAAAAACATGTATATGGGCCTACTTCTCCATTCAAAATCACAAACTTTTTGTACCAAAACACGTTATATCATGGTTATACCTAATGATGCACATGTGCATTTTGAATATTGGTAATGTAAAAAGTAGTGTATTACGAATGGTATTGTAAATTCAAGTGCAATTGTCTATTCCTGATAACGTATTACCGAATTTGTCGAAGTAACGATACATATGCACATGTGTATGGATAACTGTTACTCGAAAAAAAAAGTTTTTTTCTTTTTTTTTTATAGTAACGAAATATAGTGATTTTTTCAAGAAAAATATTAAAAAAATAATTTTTTGAGTGCTTTTTTTATTTTTTATTTTTTAGATTTTATTTTGTGTTCACATTGGTTCTCGCAATAAGGGTGGTTCTCGCATGAACCTTACCCTATATATATATATATATATATATATATATGAGGATCAAGAATGAACAACTTCTTGAGAGTGAACTGAGTGAACTAATCTTGTCCCTTGATCATTTTTTAGATTAAAAGGGTAAGATTGGCATTACCCAAGTATGTTTAATTAAAATCTCTTAGTTTTCTCATCTCTTAACTATCTTTTTTTTCTCTCTCTCTCTCTCATATTTAATTATTTATCCATTATTTCTTTATCCATAGATTTTGTTTTAATTTTAAATTGAATATTATTTTTCTTTTATTATCCGTATATATAGATATCATAATACATTGTTTTTAACTTTTTATAATTTTAAATAAACATTAAAAAATTTCTCTGATATTGAAATTATAATTAATTTTGGGCATTAATTTTTTTTTTGAATATGTGATGAAATTATTTATTTTTGCATACATGTGATATGTTTCATTTTCATTAATTTCATAATTTTTATATGAATCTACTATATGTTGTTAATATACACATATGTAACTATTTCTGAATATAATACACAGATGTATAAAAGACTGTACATATGTGTATAACCTAACAGCTGTGTATCTTGTATAAAATGATAGTTAGCGAGACTGTACACATATGTATAAACTAACAACTATGTATATTGTATAAACTGATACTAGCGCGACTGTACACATGTGTATACACTAACAACTATCTATCGTGTATATACGGAAACTAGCGAGATTTTAGGGATTTTGATTATATTGTTTAATAAATGCAATTTACAAAAGACACAATTACCCTTCTGTCATTTATTTTAAAGGGGAGTTACAACATTATAATTACAATCTTGCCATTGTTTAAAAATCTCTAGATGATGTAATCCAATGGCCCAGATTAGTTCACATAGTTCATTCTCAACATAGTGTTCACTCTAGAACCCTACCCTATATATATATATATATATATATATATATATATATATATATATATATATATATATATATATATATATATATATATATATAAATATAACTGAAACCTATGGTGTTGCCCACTAAGATAGCAACTTGGTGGATATGCCCTCTAGGTTACGTTAAGAAAAAAATGTGAGGCTCATGGTGTTGCCCACTGGTATAGCGACTTAGTGGATATGCCCTCTGAGTTTAACATAAGAGAATTATTAATAAAGCTCATAAATATCAGCCATCATCCATCAAAATTTAATTTTAAATACATATGGATTTTTGTATATAAAGTGGTAGATTTTGAATCTTTTCCTTATAAGCTTGATATGACATTAGGTGGATTTGTGGACCCTAAGTGTGAGACCTTTAGATGGATTGTTAACCTGAACGTAAAGCTAGTATGAAAGGGGCTTAATGAGTTGGCGGTTGGGTTTAGGTGGAGAACAATATCGGTTATCGTAGTTATATGTTTTTATGTCTTTTAATTAAGTAATCTAAAGTTTTTGAAACAATTTATCCTCGTTATGATTCCATTGCAACATTTGGAGTCTTTTCATTAGGTTTTATTGTATTTGATTAGTTTGTGTAAATGCAAGTCTCGGGATGAAAAGGAACCAAGAACGAGCTAAAACGATCAAGAATCGAAGAGTTCGCGGGAAAGCATGTCGAAGAAATGAAAAAAATAGCAAACTGAATTTTTTATACCCTTTACAGACCTCATGGGTGAAAAAAACTAAAAACACGTTGCGGATCGTATGGAAACTCCCATGCAGTCCGCAAGGACATCACAAAATCAAAAAATTGGCTTTTAAAACCCTAATGAGTCATGGGTTGAAGGGAGACACGTAATAGGCGATAAGAGCAGGTTAGAGGTGACATTTGGAGCTGTGCTTGAAGGCTTGAAGGTTCGAGATAAAAGGATTGAAGCTAGAAGTGTCTCGGGTTTGTGTTTCACTTGATTATTCATACTTTAAACCATGGCGCCATGTTTTGTTTTGCTTTGATTATCATTCTTGATGTGTTCTTGAATATTATGAGTAGCTAAACACTTCATAGCTGCCTAGGTTCGGATGATACTTTTGATTTAGTTTTGACCTCGCTTTTATATTGTGTGTTTGAAATAAAATTGCCTTTATTCGTTGTTGTTCATGATTATGTATCCTAATTCTCGGTTGTGAATTGTGTTTGGTCATCGTCTCGTGTGTTGTGGAAAGAAAAAATTTACCCTAGGCATGCTATAGACACTCGTAGATTGATAACCTAAAGGTTTTCGACTTAGGGTTTGGTGTTAAAGGTAATACAAGATAGCCAATTCACTTAAATCAGCTAGGTTAAAGTGTGCATGCAATTCCTTTGATGAGAGATCTAATTAGGAATTGCTAGGTTTGATCGATGTGTTGTTTGATAGATTAGGATGCCGATAACTCGGGTACGTCTGTTTATTGGGCTAAGTGATTCCTAGGTTTACAGTGTATGGTTCAGAAGTTAGTTTCTAACCTAGAGGTTTGTCAGGGTGGTACCTCGACAAAATCTGATAGTTGAGGGATTAGGTGTCGATAGGTCGAGCTTGTCCTTTGAGCACTTCATTCACCGTTTTGAGATCATTACTCGTCATTGGTGATTCCTTACCTAGGTGGTTTCTGATTAAAAGATATAACATATAGGAAATTCAGTCTAGAAAATTAATACAAACACATCAGCGTCAACACAGTTGGATTTGGAAATGATTGCATAATAATTCATTTCATTCAAATGTTTACAATACAATCACACTACAAAATGTACTCCCCCTCACCAGGTGTTCTCTCTCTCTCACTTAGTCCGTATGCATAGTGTTAAGTGTTACATTGAGGGTGAAGAACTATATATAGGAGGAGATAACTGTTGGTGACATCACCATGAAAGCGACCCTAAACAACCTAATTAATGATGTAACTTCCACCAGTTATGCAAAACTACTGGATAGTTACTAAAGACACTGTTACATTGAAACTGCTATAAGTAAATAGAAAATAGTTGGATTCTCAAAACTACCAGCACTTTTGGAATCCAGTACTTCTTGTCTTGTTTGACTTGTTGACTTGGTCTTCTGGTCTTTAGCTTTGACTTTTATTGACTTGGTTGTTGACTAGTTGACTAACACTTTGACAATCCAACACTTGTACTTCTGTTCTTCTATTCTTTGATCCAGCAATTCTGTTCCAGCACTTTTGGTGGTTGTTTTGTAAAGCTTTCAAGGGGGGAACTTCTAGAATTAGATTATACTTCAACTTATTCCATAACGCAGGGAAGATGGTTCCTTTGGGTTTTGCCTTTCATCATCAGCATATCTTACGTAACCCAACAAGTCCAAAGTAACATCATAGCTAATGGTCTCCGATGAGCCGTAAGTCATCTTCATCGACCCAACAAACAAACATAACAAAGACTGACAACAACTATAAAACCACTAAACATCTTCGATGAACATTATCATTACACCTTCACAGACCCATAAAACGAACAGCTAAATAAAATCTTGTTTAAGCAATACACGGTTGGAGTTTTAGTTACCAAGCCAAAGCCACATCATAGACTGAAACCACTTAGGCTAAGCGACTTGTATATCAGCCAACAACTACAGAACCCAAATGGTCGTAATCAATATCAAAATAGAAAGCTCATTACAAATAGACGGCTGTAACATATGTTACCAAGCCAAGTCTAAAGCAACATCATAGCTAACGGTCTCTAATGAGACATAAGTCATCTTCATCGACCTGATAAACTAACGTCACAAGACTAACAACAGTTGTAAAAACACAAAAGATCTCTGGTGAACATTATCGTTATACCTTCACATGCCCTTACAAACTCAAAAGGTCTCATCCAAATATCCAAAAACAATTGTAAACCAAAACAAAGGTTAAACAACAACATCAATTGTTCCACAATGAAACACCTATTAACATAAAAAAAAACACATGCACCAACAAATACTTCATAGAAACACAAAACCCAGACCATAAATTAAAAAATAAAAAAACAAAGACGCGTAAGCCATCGTCTTCAACGATGGACAAAACCCCAACCAAAAAAGGTCATGCAACACCACATCCTTCAAAGCAACACAAAACCCCAACCTAAAACTCTAAACAGAACCGCCGAAGCGTAATCAGTTGTTTTTAACGACGACAAAACCCATAAAAAACAACCAACACAAAAACTACAACAATAAACTTGTAAACAACGAAGAGACAAACGATTGGAGCAACTTCGGCCATCGTAGGCGCCGGACGTAAAAGAGGCGGTGGGATTTCGTCGGTCATAAAGAGAGAAACTAAAAATTACAAAGTGAAGTCAAACCCTCAAAAAGCCACTCTTAAATACCCACTAAAGAAAACAACTTCCAAAGCTAAGCGTATAAACATCATATGCACATGAAACCAATAAGGCGTGGGTACAACCAGGAACATCACAAGTATGTTGCAAATTGATAATATATAAATATCTTTTTCAATTAACAAAACACTACTAGAAAATTAGTGATTTCCGACGCACATTTTCGTCGAAAATTGTGTTTTCCATGCATTTACGACAAAATATCTATGGCCGGAAAAACCTCGTGGGAAATTTTTTTCGTACGCAACTTTTCACAAGATTGTGGCGTCGGAAATTCATACGCATTATTATTATTATTATTATTATTGTTATTATTATTATTATTATTATTATTATTATTATTATTATTATAACTTTATTGATAATAGTATTGTTATAATTATTAATATAACTATTATTATTTCTAAAAAAATTGATTTTTTTTAGACAATTGTAGATTTTTATCTAGAGATATTACTCTTATAGCATTCAGAATGGATCATTTATATTTATGTGAGTGAGTTAATAATTGTGAGTGGTTTGAGTGGATGGAGAGAAAATTCATCTGTAAATATATGGTATACACTGTTCACCTCTATAATATTTTAGTATTTTTAAAAGTGTGTGAGAATGAAGAAGAGAGAAATGATTGTTCACCTCTATAATATTTTAGTATTTTTAAAAGTGTTTGAGAATGAAGGAGAGAAAAGGATAATGATAGTGATAAAGATATAAAAATATTATTTAATTGAAAAGAGAGAGAGGATTGAGTGATTTTTAGTGTAATTATAAAAATATGGTTAGGATTGAATATAAATGCTCTAATAAAAAAAAACTTTTAGGTAAATGTTTTAACAATGACATTCTGCCCTGCAAGTTATAAAGATTTTAAATCTTCAGGATTCAGATGGATGGCTTTAGGTTTAATGGCTTTTCACATATTAAAGTCTTACCCTTTTCACCATATAACAAAATTAAGAAACATTGCAAGTGTTAGTAGAAGTCATAGATGTGGTACACTCAAAACAATAATATAGGACACTTTGATGAAGACTCTGGAATCTAAATGGAAGCTTTGCTTCCATCCTTTCTAGAGCAAGACCCAAATAGATTTCTTCCAAGAAACTTGATCCTTCCACAAGAATAAGTTCATTCATTATCGGGCTCGGTACGATTTCTACACTTCTCCATGGCTCGAGGAGCTGCGAAATAAAACATCAAACGGCTACAGCGAATAGTTTTTGCTTAAAATCTAGAAAATATACAAAGAGGAAGAAAAGGTATCTTGATTTATAGTTGAATAATCAAGATCTTGGGTTTCATGAATTTTAGTTAATTGTTCAAGAATTTACCTAGGCCAATTGCATCTGAACTTTTCATGATCCTCATCCTCTTACATGAGGCAATGAACATACTGCATCAAAAGAATTTTTCATCAAGATTTCCTAAACTTCTGTCTGAAAATATTACAGTTGATTTTAAGGTCAAACAGGCTAACTGTTGGCTTCAGGTGATAAAGAACCAGTTGGTTCCTAGCAAATGCTAAAGATTAACTGATAATGTCTAAGCTTCCACATACATCATTTGGTTGTTTTGAAAGCCAGATCAAAATGGTCAAAACATTGAGGGAAGTGAAACTTACTCCCATGGAACATCACCAACCAGCATCCAGTCACCATCTTTGTCTTCATAGGTTAGTACATACTCGGAACCATGGAGAAGATCGATAAGCCGACTCTCGCTTAATCCCTCTCTTGTACGAACTCCATGGCTACCATATTGACCTACAAAATCCAATCATTATCATGTAAAAAAGACTAAAATATACAAAAATTGGTTCCTAAATTTGCCTTAGTATTAGACCATGTGTAGTGGGGTGTTTTTTTTTTTTAAATTAAAAAAAAACGCCCGAAAACGCCCATGTCCCATTACATAGGGCGTTATTTTAAAAAAAAAATCAAAAAAAGCCCATTTGGCGTTGTTTTAAAAACGCCTTCCCCCACTTTCATCTTCCAATCATCTTTCATCTTTCACATCCTTGTCCAATAAGATTTTTTAGGTTTTTTTTCTTTATTTTATTTAATGCCCCAATAATGCCCCATCCCTACTACACCCATTTTAGAAAACGCCCAATAATGCCCCTTTGGTGACTGGACCGCCACATGGCGTAAAATGCCCTAGGGTGGGGGCATTATTTTCCCCTTCCACTACACATGTCTTATCTTTACTATTAGAGATGTAAAACCAAGAAGGCCTTACTTCTTGATAAGCCCAAGAAGCTCACAAAAAAAAGGCCCATACCTAAAGAACTAACCATACATGCATATGCTATGCCCATGCTAGTCCATATATGTATGTATGTATGTATGTATGTATGTATGTATGTATGTAACTGAAAGTTACTTATGACAGAACCCTTTATCACTTTTTATGACACGTTTTTTGGACTCCAAATCTGAAACAAGATACCAAGGCTTCCAAGTAGTTCTTTGAAACATATCTTCTGTAACATCATATTTTCTGTAACATGAAAGATCAAGAAACAACTTATAATACGCATCAATTATCAAAAGAGATTACCAATTGTGAAACAGCTAAACATTTTTTCAAGAGCCGAAGAAAGATCTAAGTAGCACGAATAGATCTCGAGATCCACTTTCCTCAAATATGGAGCTCCATCCATGCTGACTTTCACATAAAGGCAGCCCGATCCCATCTTCTGATCACCTTCTTCTTCGTTCTTTGTTTGGCTAACAGCCATGGTGTTCTTTCGGAAAGATCGAATTGGAGGCCATCCTACAACTTGTTGCCTGAAACAAAAACATGTACCTTTTAGCAATTAATCTTATCATCAACATAGAAACAGTGAATTTAAAAGTAAATAAATTTAAAACCAGAAATAAATAAAGTAAAAAATAACAAAAAAGTATAGAAACTTTGTATGTTTTATTTTTGGGACAACAGATGAGAATTACTTTGTTTGGATTTAGGCTACTGTTGCATTATATGTAACAGTTTGGAGTTGAAAACTGAGATTTATTAAGGTTAAATTTAATTCAAACTTTGAAAACCATTGAATTGACTCTCTAAAATCTAAAGTAGACCTCTTATCTTGGAATCATGGATGAGTAATACTAATATCATTTAAGAAACTTAATCACTAGCAAGCACTCAAATCACACAAAAAAAAAAAAATAAAGATCCAACAATTCTTATCAAATCATATGATATATTATAATAACAAAGAATATATGATCATTGATCAGATTCTTGAAAGAGAAGCCCAACTATGAGAACTGACTTTTAAAAGTCAAACAAACAACCATCCAACTTCTATAACATCTAAATTCACAAATTCATATAAACATTCCTTACTTGGGAGCAGGAGAAGAAATTTGACCATTTGGCTTAGCAGAAACCTGAGTCTTCCTCTCTGGTAAAGCCGGCTCAGGCGAAACCGAAACATCAGTCTCCTGTCCACTATTTTTAACCAAACCAACCTCCTGTCCACCATCACCTGCATAAGCCCACTTCCGAGAACCACCATTTATGGCATCAGAGAAACCCCTTTTGGCTCCAGCCACCATAATCTTGATTGCACCACCATGAACAACCACCGCTCTTTCTGGTGACTCAGAGCCAGGCAAACCAAGCCTCAACTCAGTGGCTTTCAAGTTCAAATCTTTATTATTGTATATCATCTCATAGGCTTGTTTCTCCATGTTTGCCTCTGACAACCCTATGTAATCATGTTCTTTAATGGACACAGACATGAAACTGAAGTTTTTTTTTTTTTTTTTTTCAAAACTTTTTTTACATGAAAATGAATATAAAGTGTGTGTTCATGTGGGATTTTTTATGGTTTTATGTGTGAAATGAAAGAAAGCTTGCTTTGTCAATTGGCATCTGTGTAGTCCCCTGACCCCTCATAATATTATTCCTATATACTGTTGTTAAAAAGAATGGTGGAACAGGGAACATTTTGTTGGGAAGGTCACTGCCCAATGTTTTGTTATATTTGCCATAATAATTACAACATTGGGGTTTGTACATTTTGCAGTAAAGATTGTATCTTTAGTTTAATTGGGCAATTCCCATTTTAGAAAATGCTAAAAGATTGCTGGTTGAGTAAAGAGATTGATCCATTTTGGAAGACTGTAGATTAGACTACATGGTATGGGGTCGTTCCCCATCCGTTCTTGGTCCGACGCCATACCATCACCATATCGCACAGCCTTAAAGCCATAAATTGATGTTGACTTGTTGAGTGGTCTTTTAGGGATAATGTTAGTTTAATCTCAGCTGTAGAGTTAACGATCAAGATTTTGTTTCTAGATGTCTTTTGAGGACTTGGTATGTTTTATTTTTTTATATTATAGATAACTGATATGGGGAGGGTTATCTTGAAAATGCTAAATATTGCGAGAACCATGAGAACGAATGAAAAGACCAATCTAAACTGATTTTTTTTAATACAAACCTCGTTGTAATTAAAATATAACATCAAAAAAGAATTTACAACATCATTTAATTCATTTCTCCTCTCAAAATCACTCTTGCTAGATTTTTTACACATGTGTAAATTTTATTTATTTACGAATTCACGTAAATTTAAACGTGTAAATTTAATTTTTAACATTGTATCCGAACAATAACGATAAGTGTAAAAAGAAATTTTGAATTTGAATTGTTTTTGATCAAGTTCTTGTGGTTTTTTCATTCGTTCTCACGGTTCTCGCGATATTTAGTGTTCTCATTTAAATTCTCCCCTAACTGATATTACATCTACATATATACATTCTATTAATGGATTAGGGTTTTCTAATATAGAGCTTTGTAACTTGATGAGGTAAATGATATATTAAATTATGTTTAATATTTTGATTTCTTCATTCTTTTCTGTTTTCTTTATTATATAAAAATGTTATTATCTAATATAACATTTTGGGTCGACTCTTAGGAACAGTACAATAATTGACCAACTTTTGGCTCTTATTTACAAAATTGCCCAGGCCCAGCTTCCTTTTTCTTCAATAGAGTGAGAGGACCAGAAATTCGGTTGAGAGAGAGAAGAAACAGAGGTAGAATCAAAGAGAGAGAGAGAGAGCGCGTGAACGGAAGGGGATCCGGCAATCGTCTATGGTCGGCCACCATGTTTTGGTGACCATCTCTGTCTTTTGCCCTCCCCCCCCCCCCCGGTTCTAGCCCGGTAACGCCTATGGTTTCAGCAGAGCTACGGCAAGTCAGATTCGTTTACAAATGAATACCCTAATCCAATTCCACCGAATCCCTCGACGTTTCCCATTCCTCCCTCTTCTCCCAGTTTCGATTCCGACAAACCCTCCATCGGAATCCACTCTGAAATTAGAGCTCTGACAGGTATGTTTCAGCAATTAGGGCTCGAATTTTAGTTACTTTTGGGTAAATCCTTTCACTTTCAGCTATGGCGTTTTATGTATTTACATTTCTGTTTACAGATTGCATGTACAAATTTGGGTCTACTTGTGTTGATTGTAGATTCTGCAGTTCTAAAAGCTACTCGGATTTGGTCTCCATTCAGGAATAGGTATGTTTTATTTTGTTGAATTTGGTTTGAATTATGCAAATCAAACAATTACGCATGTTATCTGTTTGATTTTCTTGAGGTTAGTTTTGGTTATATACATAGCTAAACTTATTTGTTTTTAATTGTTGGTGGCCTGGTGGGAACTTTAGAACTTTAGGTTTAGAAGCAAAATTAGGAGTGGGTTATTTGGTGTACTTTATTTGGGTATAATCTTAACTTTGGGATCTTAATTGCATGTATCATGTATAAGGGCATGTTTGGCTAAGCTTTTTGAAACAACTTATTGACTTATTGGCTTTTTGAAAAGTCATAAGCTCCAAAATGATGTTTGGCAATGAGGGTGTATGTGAGGGGAAAAAGCAATTAAGTCAATAAGTCACTCCATACTGACTTTTCCAAAAAGCCAATAAGTCAATAAGTTGTTTCAAAAAAACTTAGCCAAACATGCCCTAAATGTGGTGAGCAACTAGCAATCAAAGAGATATTGTTGATTTTCTTTCTTAGATTGTGGGTTTGGTTTCAAGGGAAGATATAATGTTTATAGGCCACGATAGAAAGATCAAAGCATCATTTATTATGGTGGTTTTGTAGAAATCAAAACAGTACAGTTTTCTTTTCTTTGTTTTATTAATTTTTTCCTAATTTATAGCTTTCATTTGCAAGGAAGTTCTTCATTTTTACATGATCATGTGACATTAAAGTCAAATAGAACTCAGACATTGCAAACGTGATTAAATTAAAAATGTATCATTAATGTTTAGTTATAACATAAGTTTTCATTTACTCTATTTGTGGTTATTTTGACTGTTTTATGCTTTCTTTCCTTTTAATAAAACTTTTATGTTATGTGCCTTACTCATCTTCAGCCTTCGCTTTTTAAGTGCCTTACACCTAGGCCCAAGGCTCACCCTTCGTGAGATTATTGTAAAGTTGCACTGGAGAAACCAGATACGTATGGCGTTAGTTGGCCTGAGATAATAGCAACTATAAACACACTGTCCCACTGCTTGTCTGCTTACCAAAATCATGGAGCTGGATGCACAGTTTATCCTAATTCACTTTGTACCTGAGTGTGGTATCATTTGAGAGAACAAATACAAAAGAGGTTTGTACCTAAGTATATTATATTCTTTAAGCTTTTTTTTTTCTTTCTACAATTTTAGTGGATGTTGTACTTATCATTTCAATATATCCTTAAGTTTATTTTGCTATTTGCGCATTTTATTTAATTTGTAGAATGGTGGATGTATGCATCCTGACAATTAGTTTAGCTTCAATTTTTTTTTTTTTTTTGCCAAAAATGCAAGTGGGCATTTGAAGTTGCAAGCTCATCTTTTATGTGTAGTAATAGGTTAGTTTCTCTTGATTTTTGGTGTTTTTTGGGTTGGCGGTTAAGTAAAATCTGTATGTTATTAAGTTTCCACCCGATCTTAGTTATAGGGTTGTGAAGACTGAATCGTATATGCAAATCACTGATTAATATTTGTATGTTGTTTGTTTGTGGTGCGATGAATGGGAAGAACTGCAAGACTTAAACTCCAGTGCCATACCTGCTTCTTGTGGTGCGATGAATGGGAAGAATTGCAAGACTTTAACTCCAGTGCCATAGTGCCATACCTGCTTCTTCATTTTTTATTACACGGTTTTGTAGATGTTAATGTGTTATCAACCTAATGAAAAAGAAGTACCCTGCCGCAACGCGGCGGGTCAACATCTAGTTAACAACAAAATAAATAGTCAGCTAGAACTGATAAGTTGTTTTGATTTTAAGTCTGCAAAATTCATCATGTGCGTATACGTCATTATTGGTGAAATTACTTCTAAGATCACCTGTAGTGGGGGTTTTGGGCGTTTTTCCCCCAAAAAATCGCCCCACAACGCCGGTCCACCGCCCCCTAGGCGTTGTTATTTTCAAAAAAAAATATATATTTTTGGCGTTCTTTTTTCCACGCCGTGTTCAATTTGATTTTGCCAATAAGACCGTTGCAACGGACAGATTAACGGCTCTTTTATTTTTTTCCTTTATCAACTTATATATATATATATATATATATATATATATATATATATATATATATATAGGAGAAGGATCCGTTAGGAACCACCCTTTATTGCGAGAACCAATGTGAATACAACCAAAAATACCTAAAAAATCTAAAAAAACACACAAATTGTTTTTTTTAATATTTTTTTATTAAAATCGCTACTTTTTTTTGTGTGCTTTTTAGGTTTTTTAAGATTTTTTTAGGTTTTTTTGGGGTTTAGTTTTTTTTTTAATATTTTTTTATTAAAATCGCTACTTTTTTGTGTGCTTTTTAGGTTTTTTAAGATTTTTTTAGGTTTTTTTGGGGTTTAGCTTTATGCTTTAGTTTTTAGAATTTAGCTGGGGGTGGGGGGGGGGGGGGGGAAGTGTTAGGTTTTTAATATTTATATACCAACCTTCACCAATTTTTACAAACCAAAACCAAAAACATTCACTTACAACATCAAACAACAAATCTTTTACATCTCATTTTATATAAAAAAAAAAATGGATTCCCCCACCTCCTCGTCGTCCATTGCAAATTATTACAAAACTTTTTAGCGGACAAGGGTGACTCGGCCGATGAGGAGGTCGAGCAAGAGGCGATTACGAGTGTGCGCGAACTAGCGGCTCGGTATATGAAACATTGTAGCCGGCCTCAACGTGAAATTTTACCAAGAGAATATATTGAACGAGACCGACGTGCGGCAAATGATCGGTTAATGAAAGATTACTTCGATGAAGCGCCTACTTACCCAAACCCCGAAGTTTTTAGGCGTCGTTTCCGGGTGAGTAAACGTTTATTTTTACGCATCGCTGAAGATTTGGAAAACACGTTTGATTATTTTAAACAAAACCGGATGCGAGAGGGACACTTAGATTCACCGGTATTCAAATGGGTACTACAGCTCTACGAGTCCTTGCGTACGGAAACACGACGGGCATCAACAACGAATATTTAAAAATGACTGAGAAAACAACGCAAAATACCTTGGAAAGATATAAAACGTATTAAAGAAAGCTGGCATGGAAAGATATAAAACATATATATGATGTGCATGAGGATCTACACGATCTACCCGACATGATTGGTGCCATTGGTTGCATGCACTAGGGTTAGAAAACGTGTCCAACGGCTTGGAGAGGTGCACATACTCGTGGTGACCAGAAAAGACCAACGCACATCCTTCAATTCGTTGTGTCGTACGATCTATGGGTTTGGCATGCATTTTTTGGTGTTCCTGGTTCAAACAATGAAATCAACGTTTTTGAGCAGTCGCCTATCGTTGTGGATAACATAGCATGTAAAGTAATCGCCGCTTCTTTTTTGGCTAACGGAAATGAGTACCCACACGACTACTTTCTGGCCGACGGTATATATCCAGAGTATACACTTGTTGTAAAAACTTTTAGAGACCCTATTAACGATAGAAAAGCTCATTTTAAAAAGGTTCAAGAATCGTCTAGAAAAGATATTGAAAGGGTATTCGGTGTACTACAATAATGTTGAAATTTTGTGAGGAACCCTTGTCGACTTTGACACAAATAAAAGGTTAGAAATATTAGGTATTATTGTCTCATCTTATACAATATGATTCTAGAGGATGTGGGCAAAGCGATTTGTCAAGGCTATGATCCGTAATTGGTAGAAGCCGAAGAACCCGGTTCAACTATCGAACAAATGATACAAATTTCGCAAATATGTGTGGCTCTTGAGCACACCAAGCTCTAATGGCGGATTTGATCCAGCATGCTTGGAAGAGACGACGGGATAACGAAGACGACGAAGATAACCAAGATGAATAATTTTTTTTCTGTGTTTTTTAAATTTCTGGTTTTTTTTTAAATGCAGTCTTAATTAATTAATTTATGTTTTATTACTTATTAACCAATTATAACAAAAATATAATAAAAACTATAATTAAACAATCATTAGATAATCATTAAGTAATTAATAAGGAGATGGTGAACTACTACACCATTTCACTTGGTTGAAAAACATGTGAAAGCCCCTTTTTCACCACGTGTCCTCCATGTCATTTTAACTGTTTCACCTAGTGAAATGATTAATGGAGGACACGTGGTGGAAAAAGGGATTTCACATGTTCTTCCACTACTTATGGTCTTAGTATCGAGTTATTGGTTAATAAAATAAGTCGCATCTGAGTGGACATTAGAGATGAGCAAATGGTACCGGGTACCGGTACCGAATTTACCGAACCAGGTACATTTTCGGTACCGGTTTTTACACTAAAATACCGATACCGAACCGTCCCGTACCGGGTATCAATTAATTTTGTACCAATCATATATAATTATACTAGGTTAGAACCCGGTGTATTACACGGGTTGAATAAATGTAATTTTATATATTAAATAATAAAAACATAAATCTTTATGAACCTTGTATATTGTACGGGTTAAATACATGTGATTTTATATTTCAAATAATAAAAAAGTTATATCTTTAAAAACCATGTGTATTACACAGATTAAATAAATGTAATTTTGTATACTAAATACTAAAAACGTCATATCTTTAAAAAAACTCGTGTATAATCGGGTTGAATAAATCTACCAAATAAAAAAAAATTATATCCTTAAAAACATCGCGTTTTTACTCGAGTTGAATAAACATAATTTTGTATACCAAATAATAAAAAAAGTTATGTTTTTAAATAATTAGGATAACATTTAATATTAATTTATTATTTATATATTTAATATAAGATAAGTAGATAAGAGAGGTATTTGTTTTAAAAATATATTAAATTAACAATTTAGATTTGAGGATAATATTTTATTAAAGTATGATAAGATTTAATATTAATTTATTATTTATTTATTTAGATAAATATAAATTTGAGTATACCTTTAATGAATGACACGTGTACAAAAGTTGGTTTTTTTTTTATTATAGTAGTTAGATTAGATATTCAATTTTGACATAGCTATTTTATAGCGGAAAATATTAACAAATATCTCATTAATTTACCGGATTTAGATTTTTTTTATGACAAAACATCTATGTATTGATATAGAGCCCAGCAAAAAGCTGGGATCCGGATAGGAGGGGTTGGAGACTTTAATGATGCGATGCTTATAAAATGGCGGTGCCGATTTAAAGACAACCCTACGCGGCTTTGGGCTAAGGTTATTTGAGCCATTCACAATAATAAAAGCAATAAAAAATGGTTCCGAATAAGCTCACGGTACCGGATTTAGTTGCACACGCTTTTTACATCCCTTTTTTATCATAGTAGAATCTCAGTACAATTGTGTGGGTTCATGTTCTCACGTGTTATGTTATGTTATATTAAGTTGAATTAAAAAAAAAAACAATAAATACCCTCTAAAGTTACACAACCTAAAATTCATTTAAATGCTCATAATAAGATTTAAACCTTAACCATTTGATTGAGAATTCAGTGATGGCATTGGAGCAAAGGCATCTTAGAATTCTGAGTTTGAGTATTTCATGAAACTTGTTGTGTTGTGTGGCTTAGTTTTGATTTTGGTTGGTTCAAATAAAAACTAAAATTTGTTTAAAAAATAAAGGAAAGACCGAAAATCATTTTTTTAAACGGTGAAAATTTTATTAAAACAAACCAAAACATCTAACAAGGAGCTAGAAGCCATAATGCATAGATTGTAAATAATTGATTAAAGGAAATGAATGGTTGAGATCCAAGTGAAAGATATAAAGATACCAAAGGGGCAATATCGGTAGAAGACACAAAAAAATTTTAAAGTTTCACTATCTTCTCCAAAAGAATATACTTGTACAAAACTAGAGGGGGTTAATAGGTTTTCCTCATTTATTTTTTTCTTTGATTAAACACTAATACGGAGGAGGATGTGAAAAATCCATTGATTCCCTAAAGCTAGACCTGCTACTTCCTTTGAACCAATCTAAGCCGTCGATGGGTATCATGTGCCCATTTTTCTCCTCATAGGTTCTTATTCGATGATTCTCTTCCTTCTAGCGGCTGACTGAGTGAGGATCTTGTCTTAGATGAAGTGGTTCCAGTGTAGCTAGTTGCTCTTCCTTTTGGTTTGGTTCGGCAGGGAGAGGTATGTTGTACTCGACCAATGGCAAAGTGAGAGGGCAAGAATAGTTTTGATTGATTTGAACTTATTAGAAACCCAAAGATGATAATAGACAATGAATGCAAATAGTTAAGGGTAAGAAAGACGAAAACCTATTTATAGATATTCAAGTGGATGTTAATTAATTCACTCTACGCCTACTCCCCAATTCTCCAATCAAGAGTTGCTCCACTAAAATGTCTCTCTTAAACGAAAGACATCACCCGTACAAGCGTCTCACTAAGCCAAAGTAGTGGTCACCTTCTTCAAGAGACAATATCAAGATAGTATGTCTATACATTTCAGCAGACATTAATGTCAATATAGTGAATTCCCTTATAGCAATATGTCAAGATAATGTTTACAACAATCACCAACACTTGTGAGATTCGTCACAACTATAGCACTCTAACAAGCTAGTGATAATTTCACAATTACAAAAAATTGAATGTTTAAGTTGAAGCAAAATTTCTTCTTTTTTCTCTTGATCTTTAATCTTACCTTGATTGGATGTGTAACTAGAGAGATATTAATTAGATGTGTATTTAGAAGTGTTATAAACAAAAGGGACGAGTGAATAAAGTTTGGGGAGGCTTCTATGTATAGGCAAACACACAACGAAGAAGAAAACAACTATTGACCAATCCACGTTCGATCCTATGGTCGATTCATCGATTGTGAATTGCCCAAAATTTCTCTTTTAGCTTGTTTAAACTACCAAACGTTTTGCAATGACTATATTCAGCTTCCAACACATATGACATAATAAAAAATTATTTTTTTCTTTTTCATTAATATATATATATATATATATATAGGGGGCCGCTAGAATGAGAACCACCACGAGTTATGAGAACCACGAGAACCAAGTGCCACGGAGGGCCGTTGACCACGAAATTTTTTTTTACACCTAGATCCGTATATTTTAAGACCGGGTGTAAATTTTGGGTTCAAATGGCGCGCCCGAGGGGGTAGTTTTTTACGCCCAAAGTTTGGGTTTTTTTAATTTTTTTAATTTTTCTTTTTTTTTAACCAAACTTTGGGCGTAAAAAACTACCCCCTCGGGCGCGCCGTTTGAACCCAAAATTTACACCCGGTCTTAAAATATACGGATCTAGGTGTAAAAAAAATTTCGTGGTCAACGGCCCTCCGTGGCACTTGGTTCTCGTGGTTCTCATAACTCGTGGTGGTTCTCATTCTAGCGGCTCCCTATATATATATAGAGGATCCTGTAAAAAGTGCTCAAAGTGTGAGAAGTGTATTATAACACTATATATAATACTATATAACATCATATAAACACCGTATAACAATATGTAACACCATATAATACCATATAACACTATGTAACACTATATATCATTATATAACAAATATAACACTATAGGTTGTCTGATAGCATGTCTATGATAGATGTATAGTGTTATATTTGTTATATAATGTTATCTAGTGTTACATAGTGTTATATGGTATTATATGGTGTTACATATTGTTATACGGTGTTTATATGGTGTTATATAGTATTATATATAGTGTTATAATACACTTCTCACACTTTAGGCCATTTTTACACTATCCTTACCCTACTGTTGGAAAATTAGAATAATGTGAATGGAAATTAATTTAGTGATAATTAATGGACTCTTCATGGTGACTAACTCTTGAGTAGAGTTTTTATGTCACTTAATTAGCTTTTATTAGAGTTTTTATGTCTCTAATTAAATCACTAATTAATTGAAACTTTATTAGAGTGTTATGTCTCTAATAAATCACCAATTAAGAGTAACTCTTCACTACCCACATCTCTTGTAAAAATGGTAGGCTAAGTGCCTCATTGGATGTATGAGAAAACTACAAGAAAAAATATATATATATGCATGAAGAATTCGTTGAGAAGTGGTGAAGACTTGAAGACCCATGTGTTGGGTACTTAGAGAGATATGTTTTCTCTATTCAATTTCATCACCTTCATATTATTATTTTCCACAAGTTATAAAACTATAATTTTATCCGTTGTAACCTCGGGCGCGTGGCCATTTCCGGCAGTACATACTACTTCGGCTGTTGTACCCTGGGAAAAATACGCGTCATCTTTAGTAGAGGCACGAAATCTGTTTTAAGGGAAGCGTGTTGAACACGTGCCTCAGCCACAACTGTCAACATTTGTTTGTTCTTTTTGTAGGAAATAATTGTACAATAAGACGTGGTTCAAGACCTCGTTGAAGCCTACACAACGGACTGAAAACACAACGAACCATACAAGTAGACGCGGTTAAAGATCAAGTTGAAGACTTTATCTTTTGAAGATATTGGTTTGAATCATTTGTTTTATTAAATATGTTGTAGTTCATATTTATTTTCGTTTGAATTTGTACACGGTTCATGTACTACAATTTCCCAAATGTTTAAAGAGAGTATCTTTATTTTTTTTATTAGTTTTATTAATAAAATTGTGACCCATTTACTACAAACTTAAAATAGATTTCGTGAGATTGTTACTACAATCTTAAAACCTTATTTATAAGGATTTTGGGTTCACGAAAAGATTTATAATAAAAAAAAAATATTTTTTAGAGATTATGATCTTATAAATATTTTTTTTTTTTGGAAATATGTATGTAGTACAACTTGTTATGTTTGGATTTATTGAGATTGAGATACAATCTTAAATCCTATACCGTGGTACAAGACGAATAGTTTTGGTTCAAACGTTTGGTTATGAAACGATTTTGGGAATCGTTAATTTTTCTAACTTTTGTGTTAGATCGGGTTTATTAGTGTAAACCATACGTTTTTCGTAAACGTTCAACTCTCTAACATGTGTGTTAGACCGGAATTATTGGTGTAAACCATACGTTTTTTTGTAAACCTTAAATTCTCTTAAGTAAAGTTTTTTATGTCTTTAAATAAGAGTTTTATATTACTTGATTAGAGTTTTCTGTCTCTAATTAAGTCTCTATTTAAAGTAGACTTTTCATTCACCAATAGATTGATATGAACAAATAAGTCTTATAATGATTTTTGTTATCATTTGTCTTCTAACATGTGTGTTAGAAACGTTCATGAAACACGTTAGTTTGAAAGCAATTTTTTAATTGTTTAGTTTCTAACGTGTGTATTAGAAATGACTTATTTATTTGAACCATATATGTGTTTTAGCAAGTCGAATTAACATTTTGTGGAAATGTTAATATTTCTGACGTGCGCGTCATAATTTCTTTCATTTTAACATGATTGTTAAAAAATGGTTAAAATACAAATGCTTTGAAATGTTTTATGTAAACATTTTATATAAGTAATTTGTTGTAGCATTGATTTTAATGCTTTGTATGATTTAGAAATAAAAGGTCATACATTAAAGTTGATGTTTGATTGGCTTCAAGATTCAAATCACCATAAAGTGATGGTGTAGTTGTGTGAGATTTATTACCAACTTTAATTTGTGATTTCTAAATCCATTTGAGTGAAATTTTAATTACTAATTAACTCTTCATATGATGAAACTCTTGAGTAGAGTTTTTATGATGACATTTGATGAGTTTTATTAGAGTTTAAGTCTATAATTATTGAGACTCTTAACTCTTCATATGGTGAAACTCTTGAGTAGAGTTTTAATGATGACATTTATGAGTTTTATTAGAGTTTAAGTCTATAATTATTGAGACTCTTAACTCTTCATATGGTGAAACTCTTGAGTAGAGTTTTATTGTTGACATTTGATGAGTTTTAATGATGACATGTAATGTCTTAATTTGGTCATGACTTAAATTTTCTAACACGTGTGTTAGAAAATGTGTATCACGAATACAAGGTTAGAGATTGTTCATAATGAACGGGAATGTTTTATGTAAACATTTAATTGCCTATGTGTGCATTAAAAATGATGAGAAATGGTTTATTTTATAAACTATATCTTTGAAAAACGTTTTATGTAAACGTTCGATTCTATAATGTGCTCGTTATAACATTTTTTTCTAACATGTGTGTTAGAAAATGTTTAGTACATGTGTAGTAAGACTAAAAAATATAAAACCATTTGATATTTTGGGTTTTGATCTATGTTTTCATAAGCCTAATTGATATTATTAATATTGTATATTGCAAAATTGTTTTGAATAATTTTTAAAACAAAGTTTTGCATAACATTGATAATTCAAATCGTTCGCTACTCTTACTAGAAGTAGCATGTGGTGAATAAAAGAGAAACTCTTGAGTAAAGATTCGTGATGACACTTAATTAGTCATTTATTTGGTGAAAAAACAACTTGGTGTTGTTGTGAACAAATTTAATTGTAACAACTTGGTGTTGTTTTGAGCATAATTGTCCAAGTTTAAAGTTTCAAGATGAAATGGGGAACTTGTACTTACAAGTGAATGGAGTCTTATTGAGGGAGTACCTCAAGAAATGCCATAAGACAATATCGTTGAGAAGTTTTCGGTCAGATTATATAGTGTTGAGGACCAAAGAACTTTGATATTTGATGTCTACATATCGTCTATACTTCCGTTTAAATTTCAAAAGTGATTGACACTTATGATTTAGTTTCCAATGTATTTTATTGTTTTGTGTTCAATATCTTCGGATAACACATGCAAATTTTTACAAAGAAATAAATCACTAATGGTTGTGACGTATAAATTATTTTTGTGGAAAATAATTATAACGTCGGTTATACATTGTTTAAAAGAATATGGTTTTAAACGGATAGTACATGAAAATACTTGGACATAAACAACTTGAGAGTTGTTACATTGACTAATGTATAACCACATCATGAGTGAGTAATGAAAGAACGTAGTGAGTGTATTGAGATGAAATACACTAACAACATTCATGTCGACATACTTCATTAGAAGTCATTGGAAAATCCACAAGTGTGAATTCTAACATATGAAAGTAAAAGTACTATATGCTATTGTATACCTTTAATAAATCTTGCAAGATTTATAAGTAGATGCGTCTACCACTTGATTATTGTTAGATCTATATGGAGATTTTACCTTCATTTGGGAGAGCATCCTAAATATACATATCTCCTAAGGAATAACAATAGATGTGTGCAAATCACTTATGGCAAAATTATGAATGCCATGTTGTTGAGTGTCGACCTAGTTGACTCTATCTCACACATAATAGTGATTATAGACGAGAAACATTTATCTTGTTGGTGATGAATGTGTTCACCAAGTGACTTGGATTAAGACTTATGTTTAAGTACTTATGAGTCAATGGTAGATTGTTAGAGATTAAAGGTAAACAAGTTATGTTCCTTAAATGAATGATGAAATTTAGCTATGTGCTATATACAATAATTTGTGAGACCTTCCTAAATATTGATGTTTTAGGATTATGAATAAGTCTCATTATTTTGTCTCAACAAGGGATGAATGTTGCAAAGTGATATTATGATATCCTTAGGGCTGTGAAGAATCAGAATGATGCATCTTCTGTTCACATGCTAAAGTATTGTAGTCTAAAGCATGCTAGACTAGTACTTGGTTAATTATGGGTCTTGACGGAGACTAATTAACTCTAAACATTCAAATGTGTATGAACACAAAAAGAATTTGTGTATAGAAAAAATTGAGGGAGAATTTTCATTCATTATAAGGAAAAGACATGTATCTTTTTAAGAGTTTGTTCGAAAAGATAACGAGGAGAACTCATTGTCTAAGCTTATTCTAGATGTTAAATTAGAATCATTCTAAGTTGGTGACAAACTTATGACAATGGCATGTGTTGCTTTGGTCAGCTCGGAAGCTTATGTAAGCTAATGCAATATGAGTTGAATTCACTGATACAATGAGGTTGATCTTGTTCAATCATATGTGTATAAATGTCGCCATAAGTGGTGTTACGGGAATGTTGATCAAATGGCAAGAAATGTGGGGGAGGATCCATTTAAGAAACAACCCTATAAGGGTATGTAGAAATGGTTCTCATTAACCCATCTAGATGTTATTCAAGAACACTTAAATGTGGGGGTGTCTTGCATTTGTACCATAAAATTTTGGCAATAAGGATTTTATAATCCAATCTAACATTGCAAACAGACGACTAAGTGTAGGACACAAATGTCGTACTGCATAATGGAGATGTGTTTGCCTTAAATGATAAATGTATCATTCTAAGACAAATATTATAACCAGATTCAGGTGACCACTGAGGTTATAGTCTTAGAAGTTGACAATAGGCAATGTTAACTTTCGAGTTACGAACACGTCATGACGATTGATCTCAACTGCAAAGTTATCTTCAGTGACTTGTCAAAGACAAAGATAATGTAATGGATCCAACAACCTGAGGGTTTATTAGAGATCAAGTTGTGGAATGAGACTAAAGCCCATGGAAAAAGGGTGTGTGAAGGAAACCTACCTTAGTTGACTGGAGATCCCAAGATCTAAGTTCAATAGGACAACGAATTCATATGCCTAAGGGTGGTCACTATGGGGGCATAGCTGATATGTATAAGCTAGTATATATGGTCATATATACCTCCTAAACGATAAAAGGGTGTTTAAATGCGTCCTAGTTCATTCCTATGAAATTCAGTGATAAATTGTGAGGCTAAGCATATTATGTGGTAAATGATTTTGTGTAATCATAGTAACCAGAATGCTTTTAATGATTTAATAGAATCACCTATATTAGAGAGAAGTGAGGTCGCTTCGAATGGAATTGGGGGCACAATTCCTAGAGCTCTTGCAGAACCAGGAAAGTGTTCCACGACCATGATTGGACACGACTATGAGGGGATGACCCGGCTGAGGAGAGTATTGTGTGAAGTGTATTGTCGTCTACACAAATGGGGGTTTGTTCAAGGACATCGCGTCTACACACCGCTAGGAGACTAAGTATGCTTCACAAAGGAAGGTTCAAAGCTAATACCTACCTATCCTGCAATACTCAACTGTCGATGTTGCATTTGGATTTTTGTGTGTTTTGATCAATCTCCATTCATGTGGGGGATTGTTGGAAAATTAGAATAATGTGAATGGAAATTAATTTAGTGATAATTAATGGACTCTTCATGGTGACTAACTCTTGAGTAGAGTTTTTATGTCACTTGATTAGCTTTTATTAGAGTTTTTATGTCTCTAATTAAATCACTAATTAAGTGAAACTTTATTAGAGTGTTATGTCTCTAATAAATCACCAATTAAGAGTAACTCTTTACTACCCACATCTCTTGTAAAAATGGTAGACTATGTGCCTCATTGGATGTATGAGAAAACTACAAGAAAAACAATATATATGCATGAAGAATTCTTTGAGAAGTGGTGAAGACTTGAAGACCCATGTGTTAGGTACTTAGAGAGATATGTTTTCTCTATTCAATTTCATCACCTTCATATTATTATTTTCCACAAGTTATAACACTATAATTTTATCCGGTGTAACCTCGGGAGCGTGGCCATTTCCGGCAGTACATACTGCTTCGGCTGTTGTACCCTGGGAAACAGACGCATCATCTTTAGTAGAGGCGCGAAATCTGTTTTAAGGGAAGCGTGTTGAACACGTGCCTCAGCCACAACTGTCAACATTTGTTTGTTCTTTTTATAGGAAATTATTGTACAAGAAGACGTGGTTCAAGACCTCGTTGAAGCCTACACAACGGACTGAAAACACAACGAACCATACACGTAGACGCGGTTAAAGATCAAGTTGAAGACTTTATCTTTTGAAGATATTGGTTTGAATCGTTTGTTTTATTATATATGTTGTAGTTCATATTTATTTTCGTTTGAATTTGTACACGGTTCATGTACCACAATTTCCCAAATGTTTAAAGAGAGTATCTTTATTTTTTTATTAGTTTTATTAATAAAATTGTGACCCATTTCCTACATATACATATAAAGGGTGGGAGTTGGCTACAAAGTCTATTTTTCCTACAAAGTGTAAAAAGTCATAAAACACCACAATTTCAGCCATAACACACACTCAAAACTCACAAATAACAAAGTGAAGATTACTAAAACACCATATTTTGTGGGTTTTGTGTTGTGTTTTGGATGATAAGACTTTGATTACCGAATAACTAACATTAGTGTGTTTTATATTGATTATCATGTTGTGTTTTATATTCATAGTTCTACAATGATGTGTTTGAAGTTTTTATGGAATGTTAAGGTTTGGATATCGTGTTTTAGTGATCTTCACTCTCTTATTTGTGGGTTTTGAGTGTGTTTTATGGCTGAAATTGTGGTGTTTTATGACTCTGTACACTTTGTAGGAAAAATAGACTTTGTAGCCGAACCCAACCCTATATATATATATATATATATATATATAGGGTTAGGTTAACGTACAATGGCTCTTATCGTACAATATGTATGCGATCATCTCAGCCGTCCGATCTAGTGCGAATTCACTTTTAAACATGCGATTTGTGCTTAAAAACCAACATGCGAAATTGCTTTATATACCAACATGCGATTTCCAACATGCTTTTTTATAACATGCGATTTCACAATATCGTACGAGCATACGATAAGCCCTAATTGTACGTTACACTTACACTATATATATTGTAGTGTTGTTTTATTTAGGGTTATTGTGTTTTTTGATCGTTCCTCTCAATACTCATGCGGTTTTTAGCTAAAGGATTAACGGAACGCGAGCAGTGAGTAAACTCCCTCCCCTTTTATCAGTAACTTTTTTAGGTATATCAATGTGGTTCGATCAATTGTTTTTATATAAAATAAAGCTTCCAATATTTGGTGTGTCGTATATGCATTATATGTAGTTGTGTTGTTTGTTGAGACTATTGTTGTTATTGTGTTGGTCATTATCGTCAATCATTCAGTGGATCCATGGTTGACCTTTCCTTATAATCTGGAGATGTTGGATCGCCCCATTAGTATTGGGTTGACCTTTCCTCCTAACTATGAGATGTGGTATCGCCACAGTCACACCCTTTTTGGGTGTGGGACGCAAGCAGATGGTTTTGGTCTTAGTCATTTTTCAGTCACCATTCTATGCTCATATTACTTGTTGCATTATTTCCACATGATTATTTACATGTTTAATAGTTGAATTAATATTTGAATTAAAAAGGTAAAACATATTACTTTTACTTCTAAAATTTAAAATGGTAAACCTATTTTTACTTAACAGAGGTTTGCTCACTAGCTGATTGTAGCTGACCCAAAAATATTATTTTACACATGATACAGGTGTAGAGAATTAAAGACTAGACTAGATCAGGATCACCTAGGAGTTTTGCCCAAGTAATTAAAAAGAAAAATCTTATGTATTTAGTTGGATATTTGAACCTATATGAAATGTGTACATTTAACTATGACATTTTTATTTATGAAACTTTAATAGTACCATAAGCTTTGGACAATTATCATGCCTCGTACCATTCCGCTGCGGATCAGAGTGTGACAATATTAAGCATTTTAAACTTTAATTTGAATATAGTATTGTAATATTTAAAAAATAGTATTTAAAAAATGTGATACATTGTGTGGAATTGTGCTAATTTACCATTTATAACTATGTTGTTTATCATATAGTAAAAACTAGGTTATTACCCGGGATTGCTTCCCGGGCTCGAGAAAGTTATTTATATTAAAAACTATTTATGATTAATACATAATTAAAATAATACAAAAAGCATGACATATAAAATGTTTTGGCTATAAAAGACTTATACAATTTTCATAAACATAATCAGGGGTTATCAAATTGTAGGCAGACTTATAAACTTTGACCAGTTTTTATTAATCGTCCATTGATAACCATCCAATAAATAAAGAACTGCACGAGTAGATGGAATAATAGTTCCATAATGTTTAACGACAAAAGATATACATATCACATGTGTGACACGGGCAAGAACATTGGATTTACATAAAAAGAAATTTAATCAGTTACATCAAATAGTTCTATGAAAATAAGCTTACTACATCAACATTAGTACTAATTTGTGACTGATCTAAACATAAATCTACAAAGGGAGCTTTTGCCTTACAAATAAGCTTCCAGTGCTAACTTAATTGTTATGCCTGCAAAAAGTATCTCCCATCCCTCAAAAGCAATGCTTCATTCTTTGTTATAAGGGTCAAACCTAAATACGTCAATAACAATCAAGCACAAGTTTGCAAGCCAAAGCAGGGGTATCCATAACCGTCCAAAGAAATGCTTCAATTTTCGAAGTGATTATTGCCAGCCAGATGCATGTACTCCTTTTGACCGAATAAAAGACTGAATGCCTGAAACCAAAGACGCATGAGAAGAGGCATGGTTGTTTATTATACTACGCAAACTATTTGACAATTTAAACAAATCTGAATACATGAAAATAAACATAAATAATTGAGATAGGGAAATTGTTTAAAATAAACCTAGAGACTTTTTGTAGAGCTCACGTGAACTTTCTTTCGGGTTGATCAAATCCCTTGAACTTTGTTTAGGCACCAATAAAATCATTATACTTAATTTCTAATATAATAGTAATATTAGCATGATTAAATCAGCTATTGAGAAAAATCTATAAACTTTTACTAAATATATATCTAAGCCTTTAGGCTTATTTTATATGCTTAAACCCCTAAAACTTCTAAAAGTTCAACATAAGGATCATGTATATAACATTTAAAGGACCTTTTCATAGAGTTTCATAACTGGGTAAATAATACCTTCGCCAAAGAATTGAGCATATAATACCTCCGCCAAAGGAGCTTCCAAACAACCAAGTGCCAAAAGAGCAAGCCATTTCGTTGTACCGCTAGCATCTAAACGATGTCAAGATTAGGTGTGTAATCATCACATTGACACCCACCACAAACACAGAGGTATCCATGCTAGAAACAGAGATGATGACCTTTTTGGCGCAACCCTAATCACACAAAACCATATATAAATTACATTCTACATAAAATCAAAACTTTCATAGTCAAACTTTGACTTTGACTTGTAAGAGTCCAATGACAACTCTCATCTATCTAAGTTCTAACAACAAACATAATAGAAGTCATACCGGGGGGGTCCTACACCACATGTTTCAATCATCAATGTGCCCAACGTCAAGACCGATAAAGCGCCAAGTGACACATCTTCGTTCACATACTTATGTAGATTGGCTGCATCACTCAGTTTCATTTGACACAATTATTCTTTGTTCATTATATAAATATCACAAGAACCAAGATTTATATAATTAGTGGTTTAAACAAAACATGGCTATTATATTTTAATGGTTTTCTTTTACGAATTTGTATTAAAGAAAAAGATTTGAAAGCTATTGACCAAACCAGAAAGAAACTAAAAGGTCAACAGATTCTTTCCGATTGGTGGAGATGTTTGAAGGAAGATCATCTGAAATAACATAAATCTGTCCAGTTGCATGCCAAAAGTATTTATTTCCTTCCTCTCCGGATTTCTAATATTCAGGTTCTGGATATTTAGCATTCCTACATAACACCAAAGGTCAATTAATTATACTTTTTACTATTAGTCAAACATATTTATTTAAATTCATTCTTTAAAATATTGCAGTTTTTATGAGACATAATTAAAGATTTGGAGGAATTACTTTTGAGAAAGAAGAGACTCATGCATCCAATGTCACTTTCCAAATTCAAGACCTTTTATAAAAAATACCCAACACCTAATAGTAATTAAATTATGATGGAAGGAAAATAAACGAAAAACTAAGTAAATTATGACGGAAAGAAAATATACAAAAAAGTAACGATATCTTACTGTGGTATCATGGCTTCAGAATAAGGCACTCTGGTTATAGATTGTAACACCTCGAAAATTCACGTCCTATAATGTGTAGACACGTGTCATATGTTTGAACGTGTGAAAGAATGTTATAGAAGGTCTAAAGTTGACAGTCATGGAAAGTATGTGAATATACGGGTTCTAAATGTCAACAGTGAATGAAAATATTGTACAATAACCCTACATGATGTTTATAGCATCAAACGAATAAATCATGGATCATGCGAAGCTAAAAGTGAGAGATTACAAACTACATGGGTTAAATGTGTCAACATGTTTAAGTTATACCTCTGAGTGACCTTTTGACAAACCCGAAGCTTTGTAACGGTTAATTATGCTCACTAGAATGCACGATATAAATTTCGTAAAGTTTCGTTATCGTATGAGAAAGTTATGATCAAATTCGTGTGCGAGGGGTTAAAGCGTTAGCATTGAAAGTTATGACTTTTCGGGTTAACCGGAAGTGTCCAGGGACTTGGCAAAGTGGGTATAAGTCCTAAAGCCCTTGTAGGTAAATAAGAGGGGGTCAAAATGCAAGAAATAAACTTGGTTGCCCTTTCGAAGAGCCAAGGGTCAAATATGCAACAAATGGAAAATGTAAAATCTGATAACAGGGTCAAGGCGGGCCGCGTAAAGGTTAACATAACCTTACGCGGGCCGCGTCAATCGCCCAGATGCAGAAAGTGAAGACAGCAGCCTGTAAACGCGCTCAATCGACCCTTAACAGATATTTGCACATTGTGCGCGACCCCTAAACAGTCCTAGACACTTAGGGACACTTGTTGGTGATTTGTGGTCAATGGTAGACTTGTGTGTCAACAAGTTATGGTGATTTGATCACCATATAAAGCCATGAAGTTGCAACATTGCTCTTCACACCTTCTCTTGCACTTCTGATCATTCTTGGAGCTCCAAAGCAGACTCAAGTGATCTCTGGTCGTTCATATGACTCTTGTAAGTTGCTTGACCTTTCTAAATTAAGTTTTAGCTTAGTTATAGCTTAAAAGTCAAACCGTCGTAATTAACGGTTGACTTTAAGATTAATCACTAATGGTCCAGTGATTAGTCGAATCAAAAGTAGTTATAAGTTGGTAATTATGTGGGTAATAAACCCTTAAAAGGGTTCCCCCTGATTCCCACTCTAACTAGGTCAAATGTCGGGTCAAACTTACTAATAAAAAGTCATCAGAATGTTTAAATTACAATTTATGCATAATTAGCAATGTAGAACACTTATAACCTGTTTGATCATTGATACAACTTGGTAATGAATGTAAGAACATGTCTAAACATGTTCAACCCGACAATTTCCTGTAAAGACCCGGTTCGGAACCGAAAGTCGCATAGTTTGACTTTTGTATTGACTTTCAGTTCTGACCCGTTAGGGTATGTTTTAGAAATGCCTTAGAGCTTTATTTGGACTAGGTTATATGCTAGTATAACCCTCTGTGATTATACACCTCGGATCATTAGTTATCCAATTAATACGCATGAATCCGTTAATTGCTCATATGTTGACCATTATGCCCTTATTACCTTAAAACGTGATTTTTGGAAATGTAAAAGAGTAGAAACTTTAATTACTGATATATAAACTTGTATGCAAAGTTTGACATCAGTTTGAGGTGTAGATTAAGAGTTATGCTCGTAAGCGTAAAATGAAAGCCTTATGTTAATTAAACGGCGTAATTAGCGTATAGCCTAGTTAAGCCTACTTTTTGATACCAAACTTATTACCCACTGATGTAATATATTATTTTGGGATTTTTAAGGATTTTTAATTAATTTTAGGCTGAGCATAACTCATAGTCGTAGGCTTAATCCGGTAATTGTCGGTTTTGCCCTTACGGGCCATAAAATGAGTTTTTCATATCTAAACGACTCCAAACCTTTTGCTACTGATTCTAAATGATAAATAAATTATTTTAAACCCTCTGGAATAATAAAAATATCAGATTTCTATATAGAACCCGGAAACGGCTTCTAATCGCCTTTTTAAGCGTTTTTAACGCCTAGTATGTACTAGAACCATTTTAAACATACCAAGGGTGATACCTACTCATATTTGAGGAAAATTATAATATTTTAACAGTAAGCAAAAGTGGGTTAACTCAGACTTCAGTTTTGAGCTTTACGGCTTATGTGAAATTACCAAAATGCCCCTACGGTGCATAGTTTGGTTATAATTGACAAATTTCACATATATACAATACCATACTGATATAACTTAGCAAATTGATTATCTTTGCTGATTACATCAGACCTATAACTCAGGATATTACTTAAACTCTTTTATCACCTTATAAATGACCAAACTACCCCTACGGGGCATAGTTTGTGTTTAAACTCATTTCGGGCATAATAAAGGATATCTTACTGATGTCACAACATATTTGGAGCATATTAACTTAGGAAACCTGTAAATGGCTCTCATTATTACCCGTTACGCTTATTACGCGTTCGGTTCGGTTTATGTAACTAGTTTACATAAACTAGCCTAAACGGGTCAAACCTTATCGGTTTTATCTCAAAATCCAGAATGTGTATGAAATACCCATATTAAACAAGTCTCTGAACTTGTCGGGTCTAAATCACATTCTATCCGGTCTTCGCTTAATCGTGCGTACGAACCGTGTCTTTGAAACTAACCGGTCTAAGCTTAAGCTTAACTAAAGACCCGTTAGGATTCTAATAGGTTATTATAAACCTTCGTTCCAGATTAGGAGTACCAGTAAAAGCTACTTGCGTTTGCTTGTTGTGATTTATACTTTTCTCAGGTAAATACTTTTAACTTATTTTCCCTATACGGGCTTGGGTTACGGTATATAGAATACCGCTTGATCGGGCATCAAATCTTCCATCGTTGGGTGGTTAATTGAATAATTTGATCGGCTCATTTAAACAGTCTTGTTACTTAAAGCCTTTGGGGGGTTAATGACCATGTCCCGGATACCCTTGGCATCATTTTACGAAATGGCCACGACTTAAGCGCGGGGTGTAGGCGTACACCCGTCAGTGCACAAAAGAATAATGTGGTGTGTCTATTGATCTTTAACCCGGACATGATTCGGGCTACTGAACGCACAAGGAACATGTAATTCGTTCACAAGATTATATATTTAAATAATTCTCCCAAGTTAAATAAAAATGTTTATGCCACGTGCATCCAAACCAATTTTCAATCAGTTTCTAAAATGAGTCAGTTGATTGTATTTACCAGACGTATTTTCCCAAAAATATTAAATGCAGGTACTAAGCGTAATTGGCTGGGATTTCTCCTTAGCATCACTAGAAGTCTCGCAAGCTTAAGATGCCTAAAGTCTGTTGAACTATTGTTTCCATTTTTATTTTCGATCCGTCTGTGGATAAACTTCCGAATATTGTGACATTTGATATTACAATATTAAATTCGGTTGAATTATATCTTACAATTTGCTTCCGCTGTGCATATTAAATATTGTGTTGCCAACCACGTCACGATACTCCCCACCGGGCCCACCGGTGACACGTGGAAATCGGGGTGTGACAGGTTGGTATCAGAGCCAACATTGAGTGAATTAAACACTAGCCTTTTTGTGTTTAATCTCAATAACACAATTGCACATATCTAAACTTTCGAGTCTAGACAAATAACATAGGACGAATTCTACCCTGTTTGGTTTTTGTTTTGTCCTTAAATTTTTATATATTGTTGTTGTTATCTCATGCTATATTAACAGGATAAAAATGCCGCCAAGATTCTTTAGAAGAAGAGGACGAGGCAAGGGGCCAATCACCGCCCCCAATGACAACGAGGCAGGACCTTCAAATGTGCGAGCTCCTTCGACCACAGAGAGTGACGATCCCCGGCAGAACCGGAGGAACCTCTTCGAGCCGGCTAGACGGTCGGTTTCGCACAGCTCAACACCTCCTGTCCATAACCCTTATGGGCCGCAACCCGAGTATGAGCCCAACAACCCTCAACCCTCCTATATACCTTTGCAGCGATCCTTATCGCATAATTCTTTTGGTGACCCTACACCAGTTTTTAGGGGCCGGTTTAACCCGTCAAATTTTATACCAGAACCAGCGGGTTTTAACCCATTGGGGCCGGAGGATCATTTCTCGGGAGATCACGCGGATGATATGGACGAGGATACGGACCCCGTTGAACCTGCCAGTGGTACACAAAACCACCCGATAGAGATCTCTGACGGATCTTCTTTCCACGGATCACCCTATGTTGGTCCAGATAGCTTTCAAGCTATGTTTACCAGGCACGAATGGTACTATACACCTCCTCACCATTCACCGCCTCAGCAGCAGCAACAGCAGCAACAGGATCCCTCTGTGGATTCACGGTTTGTGGCAGTTACGCCACCGCCTCCACCGCCGCCAGTTCAACCGGCACCACCGCAACCGCCGAGGCGTAGGAGATCTGGACCGCGTATGTCTACACGGGGAGGAGATTTCCATTTCAGCTCTCCTCGGCAATCAAGTGGCAGCCATTACCCGCCACATCAAGAAGATCCCCAAATGGGTGGACCTTCACACCCAGTTGCACCGCAACCACCGCCGATGGGTTTTGATAACCCAATTCCGGCATACACGGGTTCCATGGCGTATAACCCGTTTGAACAGCCAGTGCACACCAACTACAACTACGCCGAAGCCGACCCATACATGGTAGCGGCTAACTACAACACCCAAGGACCCTATGGAGACCCATGGGGAGTAGGGTACCCAACACATGGGTACCAAATACCTCCAAGACCTATTATCAGGCAACAATCGCAACCACCAAGGTTCTCCCCACCAGAGCGTGAAGAAATTTTGCAAAGGTTGGACCATGTAGAGCGAGAGTTTCACAGGGAACGAAAGGAGCGACAAACTTTCTTCCAAGGGTTAACGAGCCTAATTAAAGGGAAGAGCAAGAAGGACCACTAAATCCTTCCAATTGTTGTTAAACCCCTGCGTGGGTATGCTTGTTTGTTTGGACCCCTGTGTGGGTCTGTCTTTCTGTTAACCCATACGAGGGTATGTTATTGTTTAAGTCCCTGCGTGGACTATTATGTTATTTGTGTAAGTCCCTGCGTGGACTATTATAATGTTTGTTGTTAAGCCCCTGCGAGGGTAAATCCTTGTTTAAACCCCTGCGTGGGTAAGTTTGTTTATTTGAAAAGACCCGTTTAGGGCAGCGTGTAATATTTTAATAAATTAATGGAATGTAAGCTTATAAATTTCATTTTTGCTAGTATCTGCATAAATATATTATATGAAATAAATAAATCAAAATCATTCCTTTTTAATAAATATCTGCCTATTTAAATATTGAATAAGAATCTTAAGTGTGAAACCTAGCCTGAGTGTCATTATGAAGACCTGGCCATGATGGTAAGGCCTGTTTAAAAGATTCGTATCCCTGTTAACATCTGAAAATATGTTAACACTCCTGGCAGACGTGATTCATTAAAATCACACACGTCATTTTTATTATTGGATTCTTCAAAAGATTCCTAACCCAATTTTATGATCTCTGAATCATGGGTTTAAATCATCAGTTAAGATGATCATATTTTTACCATACGTGGTAATATAGTGCCTACGGGCCCTGCTCATTTCCATATGAGCCAAAAGACAGTGGTAGCGATGACTCCCTGTCAGATAAAGGTAATGAACTAGGTTCGAACCTTCATGCTTTGATTCTCTGAAATCATAGCTTATAATTTATAAATGTCCTTGTGACTAGGCCTATTGTGCCAGTATACCTTCATGTTTTGATTCTCTGAAATCATAGCTTATAAATTAAAATGTCCATGTGACTAGGCCTTTTGTGCCACAAATAAAACTGTTATTGTTTTATAATTAGGATAAATTATAATAGAAATCCTAAATAAATTTGATTAATAAATTAACCAAATATGGTCTCTGTTTACCATGGTTAATGAATTACCCTAAGGGGCAATTCCATAATAAACTCCCAAATAAACTATTGTCCTTGTTTTCTGTAACAGTTCAATTAAAATGGCTAACTCAGACGAAATTAATAGCCATCCAGTGGAGAATATTGATAACGCCCGAGTTACTTTAACGGGTGCTGAATTGAAAGCGTTGGTAGACGACGCAGTTACAAAGGCATTGGAACGGCAGTATGAAGAGTATAGTGGGACTCGAAGCAGGACCCTATCTACGCCGCACTCAAAGCCTAAAACACACTCTGAGGCACACAGCAAGCCACCTCCCAAAAAGGATGAACCCAAGAAGGGGGATGACGATCGTCAGTCCACCAATCATCAAAGTGTTCCATCTCAACAGGTTGTATTAAACCAAGGACCCAGTAATAAGGGATGCTCCTATAAATACTTTGTGTCTTGCAAACCCAGGGATTTTACTGGGGAAAAGGGAGCCATAGACTGCATGACGTGGTTAGACGAGATGGACACGGTTGTGGATATCAGCGGATGCGCTGAGAGGGATGTGGTCAAGTTTGTGTCGCAATCATTTAAGGGTGAAGCGTTGGCCTGGTGGAGATCTCTGATTCAAGCCACCGGGAAAATCCCATTGTACAACATGTCTTGGGAACAATTTGTTGCCCTCATCAGGGAAAATTACTGCCCCCAGCATGAGGTTGAGAAGATAGAGTCTGATTTTCTATCATTGGTGATGACAAACCTTGACTGTCAAGCTTACCTAACGAGCTTCAACACAATGTCCCGGTTGGTTCCTTATCTTGTAACCCCGGAACCAAAAAGAATAGCTCGTTTTATCGGTGGTTTAGCCCCGGAAATCAAGGCAAGCGTTAAGGCTTCTCGGCCAGCTACTTTTAGATCTGTAGCTGACATATCCTTGTCCCTCACCTTGGATGCGGTCAGGCAAAGATCGCTGAGGAATAAGGAGGCTGAGAAGAGAAAACGTGAAGATGATAGTTCACGGAGATCGAACAAGAAGCACCGTGGGAACGGTGACAACCAGAAAGGATCTGAGTCAAGGAAAGATGGGCATCATTCTGGTGAGAAGCCCAAGTGCAAGATTTGCAAGAAACAGCACTTTGGAAAGTGCAGACTCGAGTCGAACTCGCAGACTCAGTCAAAAACCTTTGCATGTGGAATATGCAAGTCCACGGATCACAAAACCTTGGATTGCAAGAAGATGAAAGACGCAACGTGCTACCGTTGCAATGAAAAGGGGCACATTAAAACCAACTGCCCTAAATACACCAAGAAGCCTGAAGAGGCCAAGAAGACAAATGCTAGAGTCTTCAGAATGGATGCCAAAGAAGCGGTTCTAGACGACAATGTGATTACAGGTACTTTCCTTGTAAATGATGTCTATGCAAGAGTACTATTTGATTCAGGCGCTGATAAGTCATTTGTAGATCAAAAATTTTGCAAATTGCTGAATTTACCTGTGAAAACCTTGAGTATAAATTATGAGGTAGAGGTAGTAGATGGCACCTTAGAAGCCGTCTCAACTGTGTTAGATGGATGTGTTATATCCATTAAGAACCATTCTTTTCCTCTGTCTCTACTTCCCTTTAAGTTGGCCGGTTTTGCCATAGTTCTGGGTATGGACTGGTTATCTCATAACCAGGCCCAAATTGTCTGTAACAAGAAACAAGTGGTAATAAAAACTCCGTCTGGTGAATCACTTACCATTCAGGGAGATACCCAGTATGGGCTGCCTGAGCAAGTGACTATGCTCAAGGCTTCAAAATGTTTAAAGAAGGGTTGTGTCATGTACATGGCACAAGTGATTATTGATGAGCCTAAACCGAAGATAGAAGACATCCCTGTCATCTCTGAATACCCAGAAGTTTTCCCGGAAGAACTACCTGGTTTGCCACCAGATAGGCAAGTGGAATTTAGAATTGATATCATCCCCGGAGCAGCACCAGTTGCTAGAGCACCTTATAGGTTGGCACCAACGGAGATGAAAGAATTGAGGACACAGCTAGACGAATTGCTAGCCAAGGGTTTTATTAAACCTAGTTCGTCTCGTTGGGGAGCGCCAAACCTGTTTGTCAAGAAGAAGGACGGATCGATGCGTCTGTGCATCGATTACCGTGAGCTTAACAAGGTCATTATAAAGAATAGGTATCCTTTGCCCAGGATCGACGATTTGTTCGATCAATTGCAAGGGGCAAGTTATTTTTCGAAGATTGATTTGAGGTCAGGCTACCACCAACTGAAGGTTAGAGGTGAAGACGTACACAAAACTGCATTTAGGACTCGTTATGGTCATTACGAGTTCCTAGTGATGCCTTTTGGGCTCACTAATGCACCGGCTGCATTCATGGATCTCATGAATCGCGTTTGCAAGCCGTACTTAGATAAATTCGTCATCGTTTTCATCGACAACATTCTTATCTACTCAAAGAACCAAGCTGACCATGAGAAACACCTTCGTTGTATTCTCAAACTTCTACATCATGAGAAACTCTATGCCAAATTTTCCAAGTGCGAGTTTTGGCTTCGAGAAGTCCAATTCCTTGGACATGTGGTGAGTGAGCGTGGTATCCAAGTGGATCCCGCTAAGGTTGAAGCAGTTATGAACTTGCAAGAACCAAAGACGCCTACAGAGATTCGTAGCTTCCTGGGATTGGCAGGATATTACAGGCGTTTCATTGAAAATTTTTCAAGGATTGCTGCACCCCTAACTTCCCTGACTAAGAAGAAAGTAAAGTTCGTTTGGGGCCCTAAACAACAAGAATCCTTTGATATACTTAAACAGAAGTTGAGCAATGCTCATGTATTGACGTTACCTGATGGAATCGAAGAATTTGTGGTTTACTGCGATGCATCGCACACTGGCATGGGGTGCGTGCTTATGCAGAAAGGCAAAGTTATTGCCTATGCTTCAAGACAGTTAAAGGTGCATGAAAAGAATTACACCACCCATGACTTGGAGTTGGGTGCCGTTGTATTCGCACTAAAACTATGGAGACATTATCTATATGGAATCAAGTGTGTGATCTATTCGGATCACAAGAGCCTCCAACACCTGTTTAATCAGAAGGATTTAAACATGAGGCAACGCCGTTGGATGGAGACTTTAAATGATTATGATTATGAAATCCGATATCATCCCGGCAAAGCGAATGTAGTCGCGGATGCCTTGAGTCGAAAGGAAAGGGTGAAACCCATCCGAATCAATGCCAAGCGCATGGAGATAAAGAACAGTTTGACTGAAAGGTTGTTAGCTGCACAGAAGGAAGCTGTGTTGGAAGCTAACTATCCTAATGAAAAGTTAGGAGTAACTGAGGAGCAGTTAACTCTTAGCAAGGACGGAATTCTAAGATTAAATGGACGAATATGGGTTCCAATTTATGGAGGACTTCGAGATATCATCCTCCAGGAAGCCCATAGTTCCAAATACTCCGTTCATCCTGGAGCTGATAAGATGTACCAGGATCTAAGGGCAAATTACTGGTGGATAGGCTTGAAAAAGTATGTAGCTGCCTATGTAGCTAAGTGCTTGACTTGTGCGCAAGTCAAAGCAGAACATCAAAAGCCGTCAGGCTTGCTACAACAGCCTGAACTTCCTACGTGGAAGTGGGAAATGGTAACTATGGATTTTATCACCAAGTTACCTAAGACAAGAAAGGGAAATGATACAATATGGGTTATAGTAGATGGACTGACTAAGTCAGCACATTTCTTACCCATCAAGGAGACTTATAGCTCCGACATGTTAGCCCAGTTATACGTGGATAAGATTGTAGCCTTACATGGTATACCTGTGTCTATTATCTCCGACAGGGATACTAGATACACGTCACATTTTTGGAAAAGTTTCCAACAATCTTTGGGCACGCGCTTGAATTTTAGTACGGCTTACCATCCTCAGACAGACGGTCAGAGTGAGCGTACTATTCAAACGTTGGAAGACATGCTACGTGCATGTGCGATCGATTTGGGTGGTAGTTGGGATAAAAACCTACCGTTAATCGAATTCTCCTACAACAATAGCTACCACACCAGCATTAAGGCTGTGCCTTTTGAGGCATTATACGGTAGAAAGTGTAGAACGCCAGTTTGTTGGGCGGAAGTTGGAGATATCCAATTATCAGGACCAGAGATAGTCTTTGAAACGACGGACAAGATTGTCCAGATTTGTGACCGTCTCAAAGCTGCCCGAGATAGGCAGAAGAGTTACACAGATCCAAAGCGTAAAGCTTTTCACTTCGAAGTAGGTGACAAAGTATTACTAAAAGTATCACCCTGGAAGGGAGTGATGCGATTTGGTAAGAAAGGCAAGTTAAGCCTGAGATACATAGGACCTTTCGAAGTTATCGAACGTGTCGGGTCAGTTGCCTATAAGTTAAACTTACCGGAAGAGCTCAGTGGAATTCACAATGTGTTCCACATCTGCAATCTGAAAAAGTGCTTCGCTGATGAATCACTGGTTATACCACATACAAATGTGCATATAGATGAGAGCTTGAAGTTTGTGGAAAAACCATTGTCGATTGAGGATCGACAGGTCAAGAAGCTTCGAAGGAAGCATGTGCCTGTTGTAAAGGTCAAATGGGATGCCCGTAGAGGACCCGAATATACGTGGGAGGTTAAATCCACGATGAAAGAAAAGTACCCTTATTTATTTCAGTAAATCTCGGGTCGAGATTTATTTTAAGGGGGTGAGGATGTAACACCTCGAAAATTCACGTCCTATAATGTGTAGACACGTGTCATATGTTTGAACGTGTCAAAGAATGTTATAGAAGGACTAAAGTTGACAGTCATGGAAAGTATGTGAATATACGGGTTCTAAATGTCAACAGTGAATGAAAATATTGTACAATAACCCTACATGATGTTTATAGCATCAAACGAATAAATCATGGATCATGCGAAGCTAAAAGTGAGAGATTACAAACTACAGGGGTTAAATGTGTCAACATGTTTCAGTTATACCTCTGAGTGACCTTTTGACAAACCTGAAGCTTTGTAATGGTTAATTATGCTCACTGGAATGCACGATATAAATTTCGTAAAGTTTCGTTACCGTATGAGAAAGTTATGATCAAATTCGTGTGCGAGGGGTTAAAGCGTTAGCATTGAAAGTTATGACTTTTCGGGTTAACCGGAAGTGTCCAAGAACTTGGCAAAGTGGGTATAAGTCCTAAAGCCCTTGTAGGTAAATAAGAGGGGGTCAAAATGCAAGAAATAAACTTGGTTGCCCTTTCGAAGAGCCAAGGGTCAAATATGCAACAAATGGAAAATGTAAAATCTGATAACAGGGTCAAGGCGGGCCGCGTAAAGGTTAACATAACCTTACGCGGGCCGCGTCAATCACCCAGATGCAGAAAGTGAAGACAGCAGCCTGTAAACGCGCTCAATCGACCCTTAACAAATATTTGCACATTGTGGGCGACCCCTAAACAGTCCTAGACACTTAGGGACACTTGTTTGTGATTTGTGGTCAATGGTAGACTTGTGTGTCAATAAGTTATGGTGATTTGATCACTATATAAAGCCATGAAGTTACAACATTGCTCTTCACACCTTCTCTTGCACTTCTGATCATTCTTGGAGCTCCAAAGCAGACTCAAGTGATCTCTGGTCGTTCATAGGACTCTTGTAAGTTGCTTGACCTTTCTAAATTAAGTTTTAGCTTAGTTATAGCTTAAAAGTCAAACCGTCGTAATTAACGGTTGACTTTAAGATTAATCACTAATGGTCCAGTGATTAGTCGAATCAAAAGTAGTTATAAGTTGGTAATTATGTGGGTAATAAACCCTTAAAAGGGTTCCCCCTGATTCCCACTCTAACTAGGTCAAATGTCGGGTCAAACTTACTAATAAAAAGTCATCAGAATGTTTAAATTACAATTTATGCATAATTAGCAATGTAGAACACTTATAACCTGTTTGATCATTGATACAACTTGGTAATGAATGTAAGAACATGTCTAAACATGTTCAACCCGACAATTTCCTGTAAAGACCCGGTTCGGAACCGAAAGTCGCATAGTTTGACTTTTGTATTGACTTTCAGTTCTGACCCGTTAGGGTATGTTTTAGAAATTCCTTAGAGCTTTATTTGGACTAGGTTACATGCTAGTATAACCCTCTGTGATTATACACCTCGGATCATTAGTTATCCAATTAATACGCATGAATCCGTTAATTGCTCATATGTTGACCATTATGCCCTTATTACCTTAAAACGTGATTTTTGGAAATGTAAAAGAGTAGAAACTTTAATTACTGATATATAAACTTGTATGCAAAGTTTGACATCAGTTTGAGGTGTAGATTAAGAGTTATGCTCGTAAGCGTAAAATGAAAGCCTTATGTTAATTAAACGGCGTAATTAGCGTATAGCCTAGTTAAGCCTACTTTTTGATACCAAACTTATTACCCACTGATGTAATATATTATTTTGGGATTTTTAAGGATTTTTAATTAATTTTAGGCTGAGCATAACTCATAGTCGTAGGCTTAATCCGGTAATTGTCGGTTTTGCCCTTACGGGCCATAAAATGAGTTTTTCATATCTAAACGAATCCAAACCTTTTGCTACTGATTCTAAATGATAAATAAATTATTTTAAACCCTCTGGAATAATAAAAATATCAGATTTATATATAGAACCCGAAAACGGCTTCTAATCGCCTTTTTAAGCGTTTTTAACGCCTAGTATGTACTAGAACCATTTTAAACATACCAAGGGTGATACCTACTGATATTTGAGGTAAATTATAATATTTTAATAGTAAGCAAAAGTGGGTTAACTCAGACTTCAGTTTTGAGCTTTACGGCTTATGTGAAATTACCAAAATGCCCCTACGGTGCATAGTTTGGTTATAATTGACAAATTTCACATATATACAATACCCTACTGATATAACTTAGCAAATTGATTATCTTTGCTGATTACATCAGACCTGTAACTCAGGATATTACTTAAACTCTTTTATCACCTTATAAATGACCAAACTACCCCTACGGGGCATAGTTTGTGTTTAAACTCATTTCGGGCATAATAAAGGATATCTTACTGATGTCACAACATATTTGGAGCATATTAACTTAGGAAACCTGTAAATGGCTCTCATTATTACCCGTTACGCTTATTACGCGTTCGGTTCGGTTTATGTAACTAGTTTACATAAACTAGCCTAAACGGGTCAAACCTTATCGGTTTTATCTAAAAATCCAGAATGTGTATAAAATACCCATATTAAACAAGTCTCTGAACTTGTCGGGTCTAAATCACATTCTATCCGGTCTTCGCTTAATCGTGCGTACGAACCGTGTCTTTGAAACTAACCGGTCTAAGCTTAAGCTTAACTAAAGACCCGTTAGGATTCTAATAGGTTATTATAAACCTTCGTTCCAGATTAGGAGTACCAGTAAAAGCTACTTGCGTTTGCTTGTTGTGATTTATACTTTGCTCAGGTAAATACTTTTAACTTATTTTCCCTATACGGGCTTGGGTTACGGTATATAGAATACCGCTTGATCGGGCATCAAATCTTCCATCGTTGGGTGGTTAATTGAATAATTTGACCGGCTCGTTTAAACAGTCTTGTTACTTAAAGCCTTTGGGGGGTTAATGACCATGTCCCGGATATCCTTGGCATCATTTTACGAAATGGCCACGACTTAAGCGCGAGTTGTAGGCGTACACCCGTCAGTGCACAAAAGAATAATGTGGTGTGTCTATTGATCTTTAACCCGGACATGATCCGGGCTACTGAACGCACAAGGAACATGTAATTCTTTCACAAGATTATATATTTAAATAATTCTCCCAAGTTAAATAAAAATGTTTATGCCACGTGCATCCAAACCAATTTTCAATCATTTTCTAAAATGAGTCAGTTGATTGTATTTACCAGTGTAAACTGACGTATTTTCCCAAAAAGATTAAATGCAGGTACTAAGCGTAATTGGCTGGGATTTCTTCTTAGCATCACTAGAAGTCTCGCAAGCTTAAGATGCCTAAAGTTTGTTGAACTATTGTTTCCATTTTTATTTTCGATCCGTCTGTGGATAAACTTCCGAATATTGTGACATTTGATATTACAATATTAAATTCGGTTGAATTATATCTTACAATTTGCTTCCCCTGTGCATATTAAATATTGTGTTGTTTGACTATTGTGTTGCCAACCACGTCACGATACTCCCCACCGGGCCAACCGGTGACACGTGGAAATCTGGGTGTGACATAGATTAAGCAGAATGATGAAAATGATTGAACTTCAGGGTACTCATTAAAGACTCTTAAGATCCGCTCATAACATATAATTGAATTTTGTTTTATTAATGTGAAAGCAAAACAAAGGCATTGAAAGTTCAAGCAAGGCGTGTTTAAACATTTAATAAACATGCAATTAGTTATTGTTGATAACTGTAGTACAAAGAAGCTACGTGATTAAAAATAACATAAAACGGCACAACTATATTCATTTTCCAAAACCACCTGCTGAAAAGTATCCACCTTCTCCCATTATCATTTGCAAAACAAAAAATGAAACAAATACATACCATGAAATTTACCTTTTGATTTGAGCACGAAGGCTGCACCGGCATCTGAACCTGCGGATAACTCTTCGAACCCAACAGTAGTTTCAACGACTGTTATAACTCAACAGTGGTTTAACTCACTGTTTTAACCCAACAGTGGTTTCAACCACTGTTTTAACCCAACAGTGGTTTAACTCACTGTTTTAACCCAACAGTGTTTTGAAACCACTTTTGGGTTAAAACAGTGGTTTCCTTTGAAGTTCTACCCTATTAAACAAAAGAAAAATTATACCAATCCACTGTTTTGGGTAAAAACAGTGTTTTGAAACCACTGTTTTGGGTTAAAACAATGTTGGCAGAAATCTTCAAGCACTTTGTCTTTCATAGTACTGAAAATCCCACCTTTGATATCATCATCGGTCTGCAAAACAATCAAGAGGAAAAAAATTAAATAAAAAGCTATTAGTTGTGATACCACATGTATACAGTGACCAGAAATAACATAATCCACATCATCGCATATATATTCCCCGTATAAGATACATATAAGTAAAGTCATCAGCGAAAAATAACTTATAATAACCAACCATCATTAATTGGATCCTTCTTTTCTTCATATGCATTCTGGATCGAACCAGATACACGATTCTCTTCACCTTGCGATGAACTACTTTTGTCACCAGTACAAATTACATAAAAACAGATTGTTAATAAGATTCACTATTTTCGTTTTGAAAATTGGGGAGAGGATCATTGAAGCAAGTTAGCGAATTATAAACAGATGAATATAGAAAAGGCTAACACCAGCATCATGTTGAACTTACTTTCATACCCCACTAATCGCCCGCCTGTAGTTGAAGGATACAGAAACTGAAGCAGAGTTGAAATCTCGTAGAATTGCCCCTTACCTAATAAAGCTGATGTATGTAAGAGATGTATGTAAGAGGCATTTCAAAGAGATAAAACAGTAATTCAGATAAATACATAATCACCTACCTAATGAACTGATTATCTTGTTTTGATTTGCTGGTTATAAACGATAAAATGGTCCATTTTGGAGAATGCATGTAAGTTGTTAATAAATTTCCAAAATATTTCTAACTTTAATAAAACGATAATAATCGGCTATAGAATCCTTTCATAACACACATCCAAACACCAGATTAATCAACTATAGAATCCTTCAAAATGGCAACTTTAGAACTATGAACCACAAGACACATTTACCATGAAAAAATAACATAAATCAACAAATATCATTAAAAACAATAATTAGACGTCTACCATATATATATTCACTGAAATTTCCTGATAATCTGGAACGTATATTGAAAAAATTGAATACCTCAATTGCTTTGCTAGGCGCAACACGAATGACATTAACCAAATTACCCCTGAAAAGTCCAGTCCACCCTTCATTCTTCATAATACCTTGAAAAACCTCAGTTGTAGACTGCCCATAAGAGGAGTTATGTAGGGGTTCAAAATCCCATGACGCAGCCTATAGGAGTTCCAAGGATGACTTCTTGTAGCCTGCTGCGGATAGATGATCGATAACATCCGGCAAGAGGGAACCTCGCCAAGGAGAATTGTCCTATTTAGCCTGCCACTCACCAACAACACTATTTAACATCTATACCAGGAAATGTTGGTAAAACGATGAAACATAACCCACGCCCCATCCCTTTAACTCAATTTCCATAACATGTTGGGCCTGGTCCGCCCATTTCGGGGTTTCAAAGGCGAAATACTAAACCTTACACCTCAGTTAAAAAATACAATCTTAATTAGGTCATAGATTTGAAGATTATAAAACTTCTTGGATGCAAATTTGAAGGGGGATTTACGCTAAATACACTAAAATTTCTCGAGATAAACAAAGAAGCTAATAATTACTAAGTGCAGACGTGCATATAGCATCTTCTATTCTAGCCACTTGTACATCATCTCATAGTCATATATAACTAACTACCCATGGACTTGGATGCAGATTTGAAGTAAATCCAGCTTACCCGAGCATTCCATCTTAAATTAACTCTTAATCAAGCAAAATATAATAAATCAACTTAAACTAAAAACTAATATAAAAGGTAAAATAGAGAAATTGGTCGAGAGATTAGAACGTATACAAATATACGCTAAAACATCAGTATGAATGCAATTTACCTTCCATAAAAGTCAACATTTATCTTCAAGATGAGATGTGGGTTCTCACTTAACTCTTCGCATAACCTAGAAAGTGTAACCATAAAGTTAAGTTCTGGACAATAAAAAAAAATTCAAGCAAAATATAACAAATCAACTTAAACTAAAAACTAATATAAAAGGTAAAATAGAGAAATTCGTCGAGAGATTAGAACATATACAAATATACACTAAAACATCAGTATGAATGCAATTTACCTTCCATAAAAGTCAACATTTATCTTCAAGATGAGATGTGGGTTCTCACTTAACTCTTCGCATAACCTAGAAAGTGTAACCATAAAGTTAAGTTCTGGACAATAAAAAAAATTCAACTAATATTCTCGTATCTATATACACATGGGAGGTATCTTCTACTTATTTTGAAACTTAACCACATTTCCATTACCCCCTTAAAGCTTGCAATATCTTTACTTCAACTTGAACATTCTCGCGACAGCCAAAAGAGTCAACTGTCAAAAAAAATAAATAGTATTATATATAAATCAAGATAGCATACAAAGAGATAAAAGTAGGCAAATTGCTTGCTCCTCTAACCTTCCCAATTGAAAAAATAGTTAATAATAATCATATATTCTCTCTCCATGGCAAACATGGTATTTTGGTCTACTTTATGGTATGTGAGTATATAAAAAGAAAAAGAAATAAGTTATATAATGCTCAACACATATTTAAATATACTACTTGAAACCACTTGCAGTTGTAACTTAAACATGTAAATATAATCTTAACATCCATAGTCAAGTAAGTGGCTTACATACAATGCATTAATATACACAGCAAAAGGAGCCTAAACCACTGTTGTTTAAATATCTTCGTGCAAGTAAAAGAAAGAACACAAACTGGAAACCAATTACAAATATTTTTGACATTTGACTTTCTTTGAAGATAAAAAAATCAACTACATGTTAAAAAAAACATATCTGTGTGGTCCAGCAACAACAATACACGGACATGTCATGTGAAGAAACTTCAATCGCCTATAACATAAGCTAGAATCAACTATTTCTTTATGCTTGATGGCTTTACAGTGAAGCCCTATATTCATAGTAATATAGACTTCTATTACAGTCAGATTAAATTAAGGCATATTAAAAGAAAAAAAATATCCAAAACAAATAAAACTTTTTATATAAAAACCGTAGAAGTCAGATCTGGTAAAATATCTAAACACAACACCCACTAAAACGACTTGAATGATACACATCCCTAAATATGATATGTTCATCCTTTTGATCCGCTGAAGTCAGTTCATAATCACCTGACAACAAAACACGACACAAACACCGCCAAAAACTGTGAATCGAAGTCAATCCAACAACAATCGAAACAAAAAAGAATCACTAAAACCTAAGATTAATGTTCTGAGATGAAATTAAAACCAAAACCTAAAATAAATGACAGATTTCGACTTCAAACAAAGAATGAACATTGGCTGATCCGCTGAAGTCAGTTCATAATCACCTGACAACAAAAGACGACACAAACACCGCCGAAAACTGTGAATCGAAGTCACTCCAACAAAAATCGAAACAAAAAAGAATCACTAAAACCTAAGATTAATGTTCTGAGTTGAAATTAAAACCAAAACCTAAAATAAATGACAGATTTCGACTTACAATGGAGTTAAAGAAGAGATAGCCCTAATTACTACTTCGTGGATCCCGTCTGAAGAAGAGGAATCGTAGATCTAAAGAGGAATCGCATTTGGTCTTCTTGAATCGCCAGAGAAGGGAGAAGAGAAGAGTACGGAAGAAGAATTAGAAGATCTAGGGTTTTTAGGAGTGAGATAAAGGGACGGAACACTGTTGGGCTGGAAAATGGGATTGAGGATGCCCTAATCAAGTGACACGTGGCCCAAATCACTTTCATTTATTATATATAATAGATGTGTTCATCTACCATTTATAACTATGTTTTTTACCATTATAATTGTATTCGTATCATTATAACTATGTTGTTTTACCATTATAGTAAAAATTATGTTGTATTTTGTGACAACCCGAGTTTTCAAGGTCTTTCCTCGACACGTCACTTGTTTGCAATTCAGTTTTCGTAATCCGGTTGCGTTATAAATATGTGTATGATTGCTGCATGATTAAAGTTGTGTTATATGTGATGAATAAATATGGTTGTGTTATGTGACTATTAATAACTTAGGACTAGCTTATGTGTAACACCTCGTAAAATCACGTCCAATGATGTATCGACACGTGTCATGAGCTTTGAACGTGTAAAGGATTTCTTTAGAGGGACTAAAGTTGACAAACAAGGAAAGTATGTGAATATAAGGGTTTAAAATGTCAACAATGGATAAATATACTTTACAATAACCCTACATGATGTTTATACCCTTAAACGAATAAATCATGGATCATACGAAGCTAATTGTGAAAGAAAGTGAGGAATTACAAACTACAGGGGTTAAACGTGTCAACATGTTTAAGATATACCTCTAAGTGACCTTTTAGCGAACCTGAAGCTTTGTAATGATTAATTATACTCACAAGAATAAGTGATAAATATTTCACAAGGTTTCGATAAAGTATGAGAAAGTTATGACAATATTCGTATACGAGGGGTTAAAAGCGTCAAGGATGGAATTTAAGACTTTTCGGTGATTGTATGAATAACCGGGGACTTAACAAAGTTGGTTTATGACTTGGGTTCCTTAAAAGTCAAGTTTGGGGGTTAAAAATGCAAGAAACCATGTTAAAATCAAGTTTGGAAGGACCAGGGGCCAAAAGTGCAATTATGGCAAACTTGGAAACCGGATGGAGGAGCCATACCGGGTGCGTAAACCCTCTATGGGATCTTACGCGGCCCGCCTAAAGTGCCCAGATGCAGATTCTTTGGACAAGTGCCTGTTCCAGCAAGTTGCACCGACTTAGAAGCTTGGTTTTCGATTCTATGGGCTTGTTTGATGGTTTTAAAGGACCTAGGGACACTTGGAATGATCAGGAATCATTCCATAGACTTATATGTCATGATCTTGATGAATCAAAGTCCCTATATAAGAAGTTCTTTGTTGCACCATTTGAACACCTCACTTGGAAACTTCACAACTCATTATCTGGAGGTTCCTGGAGCTCAAGCACCCTTCCTAGTGACCTCTAGTCGTGCTTAGGACCTTTGTAAGTGTCCTTAACCTTCCTTAATTCAGTTTTGATTAGTTAATTAGCATAAAGTCAAACCGTCGTAATTAAGATTTGACTTCGTCATTAATCTTAATTTGTCCAGTCAAATTTCAAATTGAAAGTACCTATGAGTTGGTAATTATGTGGGCAATAAACCCTTAAAAGGACACCCTCTGATTCCCACTCTAACTAGGTCAATTGTCGGGTCAAAGATAATCTTAAAACGTCAACAGAAAGCTTATTTTTAAATTAATGCATAATTAGCAATATAGAAGCTATGCAACCGGTTTTGTCATTAATATAACTTGGTAATTAATGTAAGAACATGTCTAAACATGTTCAACTCGACAATTTTCTGTTTAAGCTCGGTTCGGAACCGAAAGTCGCAAAAGTAGACTTTTGCTTTGACTTTCAGTTCTGACCCATTAGACATAGTTTAGTAATATCTTAGAGCCTTATTAGGACCAGGTTTCATATAAGTATAACCCTCTGTGATTATACAACTTGGTTTATTAGTTATCCGATTCATATGCATATTTCCGTTAAAAGCCTAAATGTTGACTATTATGCCCATATGACCTTAAAACATGAATTTTGAAAATGTAAAAGATTAGGAACCTTAGTTACTGATTTATAAACTTGTACCAAAAATTTGACATCAGTTTGAGGTCTAGATTAAGAGTTATGCTCATTAGCGTAATTAGAAAGCTTTTTAGTAATTAAATGGCGTAATTAGCATATAGCCTGTCTAAACCCGATTTTTGATACCAAACTTTTTACCCACTGATATAAAATAATATTTTGGGATTTTTGGAGATTTTTATTTATTTTTAGGCTGAACATAACCTAGAGTTCTAAGCTTAATTCGGTAGTTGTCGGTTTTACCCTTTTAGGCTATAAAATGAGTTTTACCAAACCTTTTGATACCAAACCTTTTTATACTGATATAATATGATAAATAGAACATTTTAAGCGTTCTGGAATAATAAAAATACCAGCCTTTCTTATAAAACCCAGAAAGAGCTCAAAATCGTCTTTTTACGCGTTTTTAGCGCATAGTATGTATTAAAACCATTTTAGATATATAAGACTTGATACCTACTAATGTTTTAAGTGAATTTCTATCTTTAGCAGTAAGCAAAAGTTTTAAGCTCAGATTTCCAGATTTGACCTTTAAACCTTAAGTGAAATTACCAAAATGCCCCTTCGGTGCATAGTATGGTTAGAAATGATAAATTTCACATATAGGTTATACCCTACTGATATAACTTAGTAAATTAAGTATTTTTACTGATTACATCAGACCCGAAACTCAGAATTTTATCTAAACTCTTTTATAACCTTTTAAATGACCAAAATGCCCTTGCGGGGCATAATTTGAGTTTAAATTCATTTGGGGCATAATAGAAGATATCTTACTGATGTCACAACATATTTAAGGCATATTAACTTAGGAAACTTGTATATGACTCTTATGGTTACCCGTTACGCACTTTTCGCGTTCGGATCGGCTTATGTAACTAGTTTGCATAAATTAGCCGAAACGGGTCAAACCATATCGTTTTTATCTCAAAATCCAGAATGTGTTTAGTTTACCCATATTAAACAAGTATACAAGCTTGTCGGGTCTAAACCACATTCTAATCCGGTTCTCGCTTAATCATGCGTTTTGAACCGTATCCTCCTTTAAAACTAACCGGTCTAAGCATAGGCTTAATTAAGACCCGTTAGGAATCTAATAGGTTATTAAAAACCTTCGTTCCAGATTTAGGAGCCCAGTAAAAGCTATATGTACTTGCTGATTTGATATACGGCTGGGATTGAATTTATATTTAGCTCAGGTAAATTCTTTTAACTTATTTTCCCTATACGGGCTTGGGGTACGGTATATACAAATACCGCTTGGTCGGGCATTGAATCATTAGTCATAATAAGGTTAATGCATTGAGATGTCACGTTTAAATTGTTTTGTTTGCTTAAAACCTTTGGGGGGTTAATGACCATGTCCCAGATATCCTTGGCATCATTCATGAAATGGCCACGACCTAAGCACGGGGTGTAGGCGTACACCTGACAGTGCCTATGTAAAAACTGGTAATCCACTTAGAGGAATCAACCTCGTGGGCATTATACATGTGGTGTGTCTATTAATCTTTAACCTGGTATACATGCCGGGCTACTGAACGTATAAGAAACATGTAAATCTTTTACAAGTATTATATACAAATAATTATCCCAAGTTCAAAAAGTTTTGTGCCACACGCACTCAAATCAATTTTCTTAAACATTTTCAAAATGAGTCAGTTAAATTGTATTTACCAGTGTAAACTGACGTATTTTCCAAAAAGGCTAAGTGCAGGTACTAATCGGAATAGGCTGGCTACTCCTAGCATCAATAAAGAGTCTTGCAAGCTTAGATGCCTAAAGTCTGTTGAACAATGTTTCATTTTAATTTCGATCCGCCTGTGGATCCTTTACTTTCCGTTTGTAATACTTTGTTATTACTTTATATCAGATTGTAATATATTTATCCTTTGCTTCCGCTGTGCATTTAAATTTGTGTTGTTTGACTATGATGATATAAACTACGTCACGATACTCCCCACCGGGCCCACCGGTAATACGTGGAAATATCGGGGTGTGACAGGTTGGTATCAGAGCCAACATTGAGTGAATTAAACACTAGCCTTTTGTGTTTAATCTCAATGACACAATAGCACATTCCTTGACCTTCTGGGGAGAATACTCTCATCTCTATTCGGAGAATTATTGCCTTCAATTCTATATATTTTTAATATGTCTCCAAGCAAAGAAGCCGTAATGGAAATTCTCCCCATTTGAAGCCTAGGGAAGGCCGAGCTTCGTACTGCGACTAGGATTAACGTGCAACCAAGGAGAAAACATTCAGAAATAAAATGAAGAAGAAACTCCTTTTGCTGAAATTCGTTTCCTCAGTAAGTCCTTATAAGGGCATTTTTATCTTTCAGTCCCTTCGAGGACAACATTATTCCTTTCAAGTCCTGTTCAGGGCAATTCTGTACCTCTTTTAAAAAAAATCATTGGGATGTTTTATCTAAATTTCATTTATATCATTGTATATGAATATAATATATGAAATAAATTAAAATAACATTCCTTTTATAAGATCTACCATTATAATAAAATGGAAAAATCTAAAAAGAACAAGACCTAGCCCATGTGTCATTTTAAGAACAGGGCCAAAATGGCAGTTCCTCAATTAGATTCAGATCCCTATTAACATCTCAATTTAGGATTGTTCTGCGTTAAATATTAAAAAGAATCTTAAAGGTAAACCTAGCCTGGATGTCATTAAAGACCTGACTACAATGGTAAAACCTGTTTAAAAGAGATTCAGATCCTTGTTAACATCTAAAAACATGTTAACACTCCTGACAAAGGTGATGCGATAAAATCACACTTGTCATCTTTATATTAGGAACTTCCAAACCCCTTATTTAGCCTAAATGATCAATAGGAATCATGGCTAATAAATGTCGAACATGATGTACACATCAAAACATCCATTTGGGATGTATACCTACGGGCGAAGATGTATACATGAAAAAAGATAGTTTTATTTCATAACTTCTTGTCAAGACAATGAACTGTGAAATTTTCCGACCCATAGGATCATTGATTATGTTTTAAAATTTCCCTAGCGACAAGGCCTCTGTGCCATCAAAAAGTCCTTTGGAACAAGCCCTTGTGCTATATGAAATGTCGGTACGACATTGACAGTCGTGACTTATGCCCCCTTTCTAATAAACATAAAGGATTATATTCCGTTTAAACGCCAAAGATGGTTTATTTAAAAACCTAGGCAAAACATAATCAAATAAATTAAATACTATCTATTGGCCTATATGGTTTATTTGCACCATGGCTATTTAATTATCAAGTTCGACAATTCACTATATAATTAAACAAGGTATTATTACTTGGTTTGTAGCCTTCAAAGCTTCACCATGGCTGACTCCTCTGAAGCTCACAATCATCCAGTTGATCAGAATGATGATGCAAGACCGAACTTAACGGGCACCGAGTTACAGGCTATGATAGATACAGCCGTAGACAAAGCCGTGGACCGTGTGTTAAAGGATCATAAGCGAAAGTGCGATAATACCCCAAATAAGGGTTATAAAAAGGGTAAGACCGGTTCAAACTATAACCAGTCCAAGCCAATTGAGACAAAACCCGAATGAAAAACCTGCAAGAAGAAGCACTTCGGAAAATGCTTCTATGAACAGACCAGCGGATGTGACATCTGTAAGGAAATGGATCACAAGACTTATGAATGCAAGGACTTGAAGGACAACCAGCAGATGGGTGAAAAGACCAGATGCAAAACCTGTAGGAAATACCACCTCGGGAAATGCAGATTTGAATCTCAGCCTTCACCTTGTGGAAACACGGCTATATGTTACAAATGTGCTATTTGATGATAGATGTGTGAGTTACTACATGGCTGCATGATGATATAGGAAACACGTTTATGACTAGGGTTTGATAAATCAGCATGTAATTAAGTCGGGCTATATGTTACAAATGTGCTATTTGATCGATGAACGTTAGTTGCATACCGTTAACTTATCAATGATGTTCGACATGATTCCGTTTAAGTTAGATGACTTGTATGATCTAAGGAATGTTGTGAAGTTGGGATGTCGATTTGTTTGATGTGATTATAAACAGTTAGATCCGATCAATGTGATGTTAATCAGATTAATTAATCGAGTCGCATGATCATTTGTTGTTGTTTGGTATAACTGTCACGATTAGGGTTCTTCAGCATATTTGATCTCGACGAAAGTTAGAGTTTCGTCACACACCTGTCCACGACGAAAGTTAGAGTTTCGTCACACACCTGTCCACGGCGAAAGTTAGCGTTTCGTCACATGTGGCTTCGACGAAACTAGTGTTTCGTCGCTGAGGTGTTTCGCCGAGAAAGGGACGGGGTGAACAGTGGGCTTTGACGATATTGATGATTATGTTATGTGAAATTGAGAGTTCGTTAAGGATATGATGATGGCCGATTAACCTGCTAATGATTTGTTTTGTTGCATATGATAGTGATTATGTCTGGTACAATATGAAACGATGATCTAGGGTTTAGATAACATGTCAACGAGGTATATTGTTTATATGATGGTAACAGCCTTAAGCTTTATAAATAACCTAGTTACTTGAATTGATTACATAATTGCAATGAGTAACTGTTAGATGACAACTAGAGAATTGTGGATTGATATTGTTTGAAATTGATTTGGGCCGCACATGTTCAATAGTTGGCTTGAAGTGTATGCGAGTAAATTATATAGTGTGTTTGAGCTATTACATGTTAAGCGATTATTCGATGGCACTAGGTGAATGGATTAACTATCATGACTGGAATTACAGGTGTGTGTTGCATGTACATTAAATGTGCTTTATGTGAACAATGAATACGTGAATTAATTGTACGTGAAAGATGTGGTTCATGTGCATGTAGAACTGACTGTTATTGGTAACCCTTTTAGGACGTGTTTGATCAACTGCTAAACAAGTAACTAATCTTACCGAGCAAACCTAAGGTGAGTTCACACTTTCTACAAGGCATGGGATTCCCGGTGGTTGGGAATGGGTAAAGGATTTAATTGGAAACTGCGTGACCTCCTGGTTTGGAACACATGCTACATCCTCTTTATTGAAGGGTGATAACATGTACTGAGGATTTAATCGGAACCTGCGTGATCTCCTGGTTTGGGGACACGTACCACATCCTCTTTATTGAAGGGTGATAACATTGATACTAGACCAAAATCTCTATCATGAAGTCCCTCATTTTTATATCGACTTAATCGCCGGGCCAATGGCAAGCGGGTCATTAGTTAGATAGCGCTATTTAGGTTTGACAAGCCTCACACCGTGCCGCAGAGGACGGGCGTGAACTAATGGATCTGGTCATGGTTTACTTCAGTCAGTAGTCGATATGGTAACAGGTCTAGTGGTTAACATGGGGTAGCCCCCAATGGTTATGGTTATGGGTTGGGAAACAAGGAATTGGTTAAGTCATGGTTTACGAATGAACTTATGGTTTTTGGAACAAAATTTAAAATGAACACCAACTGTGAACTCGCTCAACTTTGTTGTTGACTCGGTGTTACATGCCTTGCAGGTCTTTAGGTACATGTTGTTGGAACTTGCTGTCTGGGATGCTGGAATGGTCATGGGTCAAGTTACAAGGAATCACAAGACAAGTCTGATGGTTTTCATACACCTGTTTTATGAAACTCATAACAAATTGTAATATGCTTCCGCTGGATAATAACTCTTGTATTGTAACACTTATATTAAATAAATGAAAGTTTTATTTTATCTTTATAAGTTTAATGTGATTGGTGGCTAGATACTGGTACGTCACACGCCTCGCGGGGGTTTCCGCATGTGGTATTTTGGGGGTGTGACAGATTGGTATCAAAGCCATTGGTTATAGTGAACTTGGTTTTAAAAAGGGGAAAACGTTTTTTTTATAAAACCAGACTATAACCGAACAGTTCTGAAAATGTGAATACTACCATGACACTCAGCTCCAGATTGCAAGGTTCGTCTCTCGTATACTCATTGTACTGCATAACTAGTGAACACTTACATATGATATTGCATGTGATTGCACGTTTAGCACAACAGTATGAATTCATGTATTACTTGCATTTGTTATGTGACTGATAGGGTGGTATTTCCCTAAACATTCATGACTTACGTTTTATGATGCTCCTTGTTTGCTACTCGAGTTTGAGGAACCATTTGACATGAGTTAGGGGGAGCTGAGATGAGCATGCAAATCACAATATTATTGTGGGTGCACACATAATAATAATGTGGGGTGCATGCGAGTCCCAGTGACGCTTAACGAGTGAAAAAGGGGTTCCATTCTGTTATTAAATCGATGTGAAACACAACAGTCTATAAGAGTCATAGCAGTGATTGTCTCTTACTTGAACGTGATCTTTTCACTCCACTCTGAATCCTTACAAATCTCGATGCTATCGAGTATTACCTGAACACCCATCTGAATGCCTAGTGAACTGTGTAGAATGTTGGGTACTTGTACGAACGTCCCTGAGATGGATGTCTCCGAGTCAAATGATTGGTCTATACTTTCCTCACCTATCTTTGTTTGTTAGAACCTAGCGTGTTAACGTCTTAGACCCTGAAGTGCGATCACTTCTGCAACGCTCGGGAAACGTATCGTGTAATACTCAGTCAACTTGCAAGAACGATGGATAAGAGGATGAGCGTAGTGCCGTACCAACCTTAGTATTTGAACGACCTTGACTACTGACAACAGACACCAGCAGGCTGACTTCAAACGAATCCTTAACCCTAGTCATCGACTTATGGGAGTCAACTCCTACGGAATAATCAGGACATAAACGATGACAACTGACCATGGTGTGGAATGTGTAACTGCCAACACAAGGAGTAGCGCCTTAGGACGTGGCATGGATTTGTGACAAGATGGACCCTGTCTCCGCTTCAAGCAACGGCATGAGAGGCAACAGTCACGGCGACATCAAGGTACTCGAAATCGTAGCCTACCGTATGGAAACAAGGGTGACTTCGACAAGGAATCGACTGTTGTTAAGTCAAAATGTCAACAACGAAGGGAACGATAACAGAATTTGGAAATCCACGTGATCGTAACAACACTGGTAGTGATGCTTGTGGAAGGGCATTTAGGATTGGCGTAGGCGACGCCAGGCATAATAACAACATGGTAGCTTGCATGAGTAGTTAACCGCTTCCTCTCAATTCCGTTTAACCCTAGTGCTTCTCGAAACCAAACCTGTTATGGGACCGGCTGATGGCAAGCCAATGGAAGCCTTGTATGTTCATTGGGATGCAAACTCGACCTTGTGGGACAAGTGTTCGACATCGACCTTTCTTTTCGCTATCCTTGATGGGTTCGATGCAGCAGTTGTGTAGATTAGTTAACTGGATATCGCGTAGATACACCCTGTGGGAAGGAAACTTTGCGTCACTTTATATCTTGAAGTATCCGAGTGGTGCAGAGGTTAGCATCAATTCAATAATGAAGGCCAGAAGTGTCTACGGAGGGATTACCCTGCAACGTTAGCAACCGTTACTGATGATAAGGCTAAGGAAGAGAGGATCGAGGATCCACCAATTGTTCATGATTCCTCTCGGCGTGCTACACGAGGAGCTTTCGGACTTGCTTCCACAATGGTTAGGCAGAATCTCAGTTTGGCCTCACGCTAGGGGCAGCTCTGATTACTTGTACTCATACCGTCTTGCGCCATGAGGGTTGCAAGAACTGCCTAATCAACTTCAGGAACTATTGGACGTGAGTTTTATTGGATCTAGTTTTTCGCTTTGGGGAGCCCCAGTTATACCAGTGAAGATAAGCCTTTTCGTATGTGTACCGATTATCGAGAACGTAACAAGGTGACAGTTAGGAACCGCTTGTCTTGACCATGTATTGGCCACCTGTCAACCAGTTGCGAGGAACAAGCTTCCATTCGAGGATTGGTTAGCGAACGAACTATCATCAGAAAGAAGTCCAAGAGGAGAATGCTCTTAGAACAACATGTCGAACGCAATGCAGCCATTTCAACTTTTTACACCATGATCATTGAGTTGATCGACACACCAGCAGCTTCAGGGATCACATGAATCGACCGTATTTGTTGATGACGTTCTGAATCATGACCAGGAGAAAGGACCACCATGGGTGGCATATGTATCCTATTTTAGCGCTCCTGTGGGAGGAGCCATTATGTGCGAGGTCTTGTTAAATGTCACATCTAGATTCGAGAGATGCATTTTGATCATGTAACCAATGGAGTAGGAATACACATGGATCTCGCTAGGATGCATCTTGTTAGAAACTGATCGATACCAAAGATTCCTTCGGGGGATGCAGCAATTCCTTGGTTTCGCTAGATACTATCGCAGCTTACTCACAGGATTTTCGAAGGCCGCATAGCTTAAACCTCTTTAGCACAGCAGGGTACTGTGTTCGTGAAAGACGAAACAGGAGGACGTCTTTTCAAATTTCGAATTCCAACTTTGCAATGCACTGAGCATCGTCTTTACCCGAGGGTGCGGGTGATTCAGTGGTATACCATGATGGTCCGAATCAGAGTCCCAGTCACACACCGACGCAACGCGAGAGAGTGATGACTTACGTGATGGAGTTACAAAGAGGAACCGCAGGACACACAACTGGCGGTGAAAACCGTGGTCTTGGGGTTTTAGATGGAGGCATTACTTGGACGGTACCAGATGCGTTATTTAGACCGATCACAAGGGCCTCCCGTGTACCTTGGCTTCGACAGAGCTAAATCAGTTAATGGCATTGCCGGAGGGAACTTTTAGATGATTACAACTATGAAACTTGAACGATCACGAGCTTTGCAGCTCACTATCGACACTAACTTACCTGATCCGACTCGCCCTGTTCAAACTAGAGAACTGAAGGAAGAGGATTTTCAAGCTGAACTCATGCGGGGCATGGAGAAGAAACCTTGGCAGGTCAGACGATATTTGCTACCTCGTGGAACGAGTGTGGATCTCATTATGCAGTAACTGTAGGAAATTTATGTTGAGCAAACCACACCGGCCTCGATATTCTAGTCATCTGGGTTTTGATAAGAGACATTAGGATTTATAAATCTTGTACTGGTGATTGGACATGAAGGCCCAGCTAGCTAGGTATGGGAATGATGTTTGACTTGTGGGAAAGTCAAGGTGAAGTATTAGCAACCAGAAACACCCATATGGAAACGAGAACAGACTGCCATGGATTTTGTCACTGGGCTACCTAGAACTCAAACCGGAAACAATATCACCTAGGTGATCGTTGATTGTCTCACATTACCAGCACACTTTCTTGCAATCAAGGAAACTGACGAGTCTTCACATCTGTGAATGTACCTCTGAGAGAGGCGGCTTTTAGGCACAAGGTGCCAACTCCTGTTACCTCCGATTTCGAACTATATATGATTCATGTCAGGCAATACACAACACCCTTGGCTCACGCCTAGACATGAGCATTACTTATCACTAAAGGACAACCGGACAGAGTAATGGACCATTCTGATGCACGAAGGCAGGCTGCGAGCATGTGCGTGGTTGACTTTAGTAAACATTTGGAAGAACACACATCTTTGGGTGAGATCTGCTGCAGTCGTTACCATATTAGTATGCATACAGCTCTGTATGAGGCATGGCATGGATGATAATACCAATCTTCTTGTTGGACTAAGGTGGCAGACAACCTAATCACCGAACCAGGATTTGTACTCGAAACTCTTGGGAAGAGTGCTTAGATCGGAAATTGTTGACGGCAACGCGTGACTGTCAGGAGAGCTGATAAGCTTAGGAAACACTGGGAGTTCGCTGTAGGCAAACGTGGCATAATCGAAAGTCTCACCCTGGGAGGGTGCTGTACGCTATCAAAAACGTGGAAAGCTTGGCGTATGATGCGTTGGGACATTCGGATTCCTAGGACGAATCGGTGACATGGCTCACAAACTCTAGATAACTGACGAAATGGGATAACGTTCGTGAAGATATTTATGCCTCGAATTTAAGGCAGTGTTGTCCGATGAAACACTTGTGATACCCTTACCAGAGTCTAAGGTTATCCGACCAGTTGTACTTACCTGGGAATCTATCGAAAGCATGGACCAAGAAGTCAAGGTTCGTTAGCATAAGTCGTATGACAATCGTGAGAGTTCGTTGAAACTCAAGACGTGGATTGGAGTTCATGTGGGAACGTAAAGAACTGTTAAAGCTCCAATATCCTCAATTGTTCAAGTGGTTGAACCAACTTCTATTATCACTGGTGAATTTCGGGACGAAATTCTCTTTCAAGTTAGGGATGATGTGGTACCCGCGGAAATCCACAGTCATCCTGATCAAGCACCTTACTTTTGGGGTTACTTATCAAATTTCGGGACGAAATTTCTTTCAAGTTGGGGATGATGTGACAACTCGATTTTTCAAGGTCATTCCTCGACACGTCACTTGTTTGCAATTCAATTTTCGTAATCCGGTTGCGTTATAAATATGTGTATGATTGTTGCATGATTAAAGTTGTGTTATATGTGATTGATAAATATGGTTGTGTTATGTGACTATTAATAACTTAGGACTAGCTTATGTCTCATGTCCTTGGCCAACTCCACTTCGACGAAACCCCACCCGACGAAACATTGGAGTTTCGTCGCCTTTGAGTTTCGTCGCCACCGTGTGGGCTTGTGGCCCAGGTGAGGCCCAAGTTTGCATCAGTTATATTTACATAGTGTACTCGGAGTTTCCATTTAGCGAAAACCCTAGACACTCCTCTTCTTCTCCCTAATTCGAACCGATGGCAACCCCTTGAAGTCGATGATTGTTTCTCAATCTCTCTCGAAGTCTCCGTAGTTTCATCCTGTTCCGATTAGTGTTGACATTGTTTCAAATTACTTGTTGGTTCGTAATAGATGTGTGAGTTACTACATGGATGCATGATGATATAGGAAACACGTTTATGACTAGGGTTTGATAAATCAGCATGTCATTAAGTCGGGCTATATGTTACAAATGTGCTATTTGATCGATGAACGTTAGTTGCATACCTTTAACTTATCAGTGATGTTCGACATGATTCTGTTTAAGTTAGATGACTTGTATGATCTAAGGAATGTTGTGAAGTTGTGATGTCGATTTGTTTGATGTGATTATAACCAGTTAGATCCGATCAATGTGATGTTAATCAGATTAATTAATCGAGTCGCATGATCATTTGTTGTTGTTTGGATTAACTGTCACGATTAGGGTTCTTCAGCATATTTGTTCTCGAGGAAAGTTAGAGTTTCGTCACACACCTGTCCACGACGAAAGTTAGAGTTTCGTCACACACCTGTCCACGGCGAAAGTTAGCGTTTCGTCACATGTGGCTTCGACGAAACTAGTGTTTCGTCGCTGAGGTGTTTCGCCGAGAAAGGGACGGGGTGAACAGTGGGCTTTGACGATATTGATGATTATGTTATGTGAAATTGAGAGTTCGTTAGGAATATGATGATGGCCTATTAACCTGCTAATGATTGGTGTTGTTGCATATGATAGTGATTATGTCTGGTACAATTTGAAACGATGATCTAGGGTTTAGATAAAATGTCAACGAGGTATATTGTTTATATGATGGTGACAGCCTTAAGCTTTATAAATAACCTGGTTGCTTGAATTGATTACATAATTGCAATGAGTAACTATTAGATGACAACTAGAGAATTGTGGATTGATATTGTTTGAAATTGATTTGGGCCGCACATGTTTAATAGTTGGGCTTAAAGTGTATGCGAGTAAATTATATAGTGTGTTTGAGCTATTACATGTTAAGCGATTATTCGATGGCACTAGGTGAATAGATTAACTGTCATGACTGGAATTACAGGTGTGCGTTGCATGTACATTAAATGTGCTTTATGTGAACAATGAATACGTGAATTAATTGTACGTGAAAGATGTGGTTCATGTGCACGTAGAGCTGACTGTTATTGGTAACCCTTTTAGGACGTGTTTGATCAACTGCTAAACAAGTAACTAATCTTACCGAGCAAACCTAAGGTGAGTTCACACTTTCTACAAGGCATGGGATTCCCGGTGGTTGGGAATGGGTAAAGGATTTAATTGGAAACTGTGTGACCTCCTGGTTTGGAACACGTGCTACATCCTCTTTATTGAAGGGTGATAACGTGTACTAAGGATTTAATCGAAACCTGCGTGATCTCCTGGTTTGGGGACACGTACCACATCCTCTTTATTGAAGGGTGATAACATTGATACTAGACCAAAATCTCTTTCATGAAGTCCCTCATTTTTATATCAACTTAATCGTCGGGCCAATGGCGAGCGGGTCATTAGTTAGATAGCGCTATTTAGGTTTGACAAGCCTCACACCGTGCCGCAGAGGACGGGCGTGAACTAATGGATCTGGGCACGTCAATGATGATAGACATTGACGCTAGGGCGCCAACTTACTTCAGTCAGAAGTCGATATGGTAACGGGTCTAGTGGTTAACATGGGGTAGCCCCCACTGGTTATGGTTATGGCTTGGGAAACAAGGAATTGGTTAACTCATGGTTTACGAATGAACTTATGGTTTTTGGAACAACTTTAAAATGAACACCAACTGTGAACTCGCTCAACTTTGTTGTTGACTCGTTGTTACATGCCTTGCAGGCCTTTAGGTACATGTTGTAGGAACTTGCTGTCTGGGATGCTGGAGTGGTCATGGGTCAAGTTACAGGAATCACAAGACAAGTCTGATGGTTTTCATTCACCTGTTTTTTGAAACTCATAACAAATTGTAATATGCTTCCGCTGGATAATAACTTTTGTATTGTAACACTTATATTAGATAAATGAAAGTTTTATTTTATCTTTATAAGTTCAATGTGATTGGTGGCTAGATCCTGGTACGTCACAAGCCTCGCGGGGGTTTCCGCATGTGGTATTTTGGGGGTGTGACATATTTTGCGTGCCTAAATGGATGCGTATACCCCTCGCCCATTAAACCTTCAATGTACACGTAGAGCGTTCAATCATTCCTACCCTTCTTGGAGTGGTGTTATTGTGAGAACAGATAGGGGAGGTTGATTTGGCAATTTAGCCGAGTGGGAACATCGCTCAAGCGTGCGGCTTCAGGAAAGGTTAGTGAAGAGGGTGTTTTTTCACTGAGTATATCACAATATGATAGTTTGACAAATAACTTTTTTTATTATTTAAAAGAAGATTAGGGAAAATTGTGGCCATTGTAATGCTTTAAAAAAAAGGAAAGGAAAATATTGAGAAGGTGATATGGCATTGATGTGTAATAGATAAAGGGTGTGAGAAGTTAGGGACGACACGCTCACCCTTAGGAAATGACACTTTTTAGTAGAACAAACTCTTAAAAATATTGAATAATTAATGACACTTTTTAGTAGAACAAACGCTTAAAAAAATTGAATGATTCATTTTATTCTTTTTATTCTCATAAAAGTTTGTGCTCCGTATAAAACACTCTCTCTTGTATACAAATAATACATGTATGGAGGGGTATTATGAAAGTGTGTGTTTAGAAAATCAAACTATACACATATGAAATACACTGAAATTGTTTTTTGTGTTTTTGGGAATGGGTGATCTGTTGATCAGTTCTGTTTAAACATAATGGAAAACATGAAAACATACCTTTGATTGCATCAGTACAGGCCAGCAGAGAATCCCGATGGAGACGCAGCAACAGTGTTTGACATGATTGTCAGCTTGATCTGGTTCCTCCTTAGGGTGCAATCTAATGATGGTGATGAAGAAACCGAATAGGGTGAATGGTTGAGGAGAGGAGGTCGATTGATGTTATGAGTGTAATTAGGTTATGTGTCTAACCTTAGAACCTCTACATAAGTCTCCTTATATATGCACCCAAGAGGAAACCCTAATTAGTTAATAAGGGTAATTAGGCCCATCAACAATTACCAACTAATTATTTAATAGGTTGTTATATATTTTGATCTATATAATGTAAATGATTATAATGGCTACTATATTAAATATAAAATAATATATATTTAATCTTACATTCTCCCACTTAGCCGATTAATCATTTACTATGAGTATTAGATAAGCCTGATCAGGAGTTAACACTCATTTTAGCCTTAAACAAGAACTATAGCAGAGAAATACAGCCGTTGAATCATTATGTGACTCAGGACCCCCATTAGTCATACTATAGCCTTAATTTAAAACCTAATCATTATGATCAAAATACGCATAAGCCCTTTGTTTGATTTGTAACTTTATTTGTCTATATGCCATTATGCCGGCTTGACATATTCTTAGAGACATACAAAATCAAACTGATGAGGAAAATTAACTAATAGTTAGTCATTCATAGTACAATATGCAATTGTGCACGGCCATTAATTAATACCCGTCTATGAGCTCTTTTAATAAGACTTATGGGTAATAGCCCTTCAGTTAAAGGGTCCTTAAGCATATCATGAATGTATTCGATACAAAACTTAGTTTCCTCAATTCGTTCATAAACGAATAATTAATTGCGTATCGAAATTTAATGCAGCACCTCTTGAACTGTTACTTTTCAAGGAGTCATGGTAGCTGACTTTATCACACTAAGTCTTCAAAACATTAATTATATGGAGTTAATAAACTTATGAGTCCACTGATAAATTTCCAACAACATTTAGTGACTATATTATGTCGTTATAACTTAGGTTGTTATTATCAGTTTATTATGACTCCTCCATAAGATAGGTTTTGTCTGCTGACATAAGGATATACCCGAAATTACATTTTTTGTCATCTTTTAATATCACAAAGTTAAAGTAATAAACCGGTTTTAATTCTCACTTCTTCTTTAAATTGTAGCCTCTCGTTTCTTTTAAAGATATTTTAATACTCCATTAGATGCGTCACATTAATCTAGACATATCTAGTGTGTTGCAATGTGAGTAATATCTAAACGAGTATGGACTTGAACTTACATAAGGCTTCCAATTAATGAAGCGTAAGGAAATAATCTCATTTATCCTATTATCCTCTAAAGGAGAGCAGTATTTTGTTACATATGTAAGGACCCATTTAATGTTAAACTTATGGAACGGAACTAATGTCCCATTGGGTCTACCTTGGTATGTTATGATATCTATCACTTAAGAGATATCTCTGAGATCTATTATATCAAAGTTTGTGTTAACAATGCTTTGACTTATGTAACATATACTTGTCAAAAGAATATCATCTATATAGACAAGTTTATCTTAGTTGCTTCCACTCATTTTGAGGTAGGTACATTAATCCACTTGGTTGTTGATGAAAATAATTACGTTAATATTTCATCACATTATGATGTTTGCATTAACCCATCCATGGATTTTATTGGCTTATAGACAAACTGTTCTTTAACCTTCAGTTTGGAATTTTCAGGTTGTCTTACGAACATGTAAATATGTTAGCCATTTGTTAGGGAAAATTGTTTTAATGTTCATCTAATGTAGCTTTAAACTATTATAAGCTACTAGAACAATGATGATCCTCAAAGAAATCTTTTGTTAGATATGTAATGAAGATTCTTTAATAATTTATCTCTTCCTGAGTACAACCTTTGACAATCAATCATGCTTTTGAGTGTCTTAACGCTTATATTAGGATTTAGTTTAGTTATGAACACTCTTAGGTAATTCAATCAAATCCCAAACGTTATACGAACACATAAAATCAGTTTTACTAGAAAACTGTTTTATTCCATTTAGAAGATTGATTGACACTAATGGCTTAATTTAAAGTGATAGGATCAGTAAACTTTTCCAAAATCCATTTCAACTTCAGTTAGGGAGGTTATATAATCATCAAAGTTAGTAGGTTTTTAAACCTAGATGACCTCCTGAGTTGATTATTAGGGTTTAAAAGTTTCAGTTTATGGATTAGCTCTTGGTTAGGTTGCTATCATTTTCAGAATTCTAAGTGTGTAAGAGTTGGTGCAATATGGTGTACAAGAGGTGTAATTGGAGTTAAATTCGGAGTAAAATTTAATGACACTCTTCCCCCCGCCTCTTGTATTCCTTGCAAGTCATGATAAGGACTTTGACTGCTCCCACTGACCTTAGAAATCTTTAGGAACTCGGCATGCTTAGGGTCAATATGTAACGACCAACAAATTCTAATAGAGAAACAAGTTAATGACGTCAGTCTTTGTAGTTTCTCTTGTTGAGGAGTATGTTAGTTTAGGTAAAAAAATCTAAGTGTGCCCACAATTAAGTAACAATGAAACTTTTGTAAGAGTAGCACTAGATTTTAAGGAGACAAGTTTTGATAGAACAGTGTCGAGATGGAGCAGTGTCTTGTACAAGAGGTGTAAATTTAGGTAATGTAAAATTTTCACTCCCCACCTCTTGCAACTATTGCAAGTTATTATTACGACACTTAATGCTCCCACTGATCTTTAATATCTCTAGAATGCTACAAGAGAAGTTTCAATGAACTACGTGACGTGGGAACCTATCACATATACTTTAGACTTTATTTGATTTCTTTAATGTCCAGATATCATAAGAAACTTTAGGGACATATTTAATAGAAATCTTATTAAGTATATATATATATGAATAGATTTCTTCTAAGACCGTGGGCCATATGCTACAAAATTTAGATACAAGTTGATAGCTTTTTAAATGATAAATGAATTATGTCTGAATATTCCTTTTGGAATAAGTTCCACGAATGTCAATGAATGACTTATGATGGACCCATACTTATTCCTTAAGCCAAGTAATATTTTATGGCTTTTAACATCATGATTTAAAATCACTTAGAATGAGATTAGTTGAATAATCATCCTCATTAACCATGTCATGATTTCTCATGAATTTCGGTTATAATGGATGAAATTTATAGGTCTCATTTTCCTTTTGTAAAATTCTCATTTACATGATGACAAAAGTTGTGAAAGTGTAAGGTATCATCTAGTTTTATCTTAGTAATGTTTCAATCCATACATTTAGAACAAATAAAATGAGAGTTTAAGATAAGTTTGACTTTATGTTGGTTATGCAAACCTCACAACCTTCATAACATTGCTTAATTATGACACTATATTCTGATTAATCTTCAGAATATATAAGGTATCGAAAGGCGTTGTTAGAAGACTGCTTATTATGGTTCTTATAGCCTTAACCTTTAATTTTGTCACTAACTCTCATGTTAGTTATTTGTTAACTTCTGGTAAGGAAACGTTTAGAACTAGAGTCAACTAATCATGTGTTAATAGGAATATTAAAATTAGCAGACTTAAATATCATTAGTAACTAACTATCTAATTAATTTATCCAACTGTTCTTTAGAATAATGGATAGTCCCGTTGCTTATGTCTAGTCTAATGGCATAATTATGCAGTGATATTTTCCCTTGAAGAACCTAAAAGTTGGATTTTTTTACTTGTAATTTGTCTATGGACCTTAGAACGATCCTCTTTTAAAGTTTAAGTGGTTGTAAGGTGAGTAACAATTTTTTTCCAGCTTTAAACATTTATTTCTTTGTACATATGTTGCTTATCAACACACTCGTTATACTTTGGTACTTTTGAGTGTTATAGTTGATTTATAAGGCATCAAATTGCACAAGTGAAAATCTTAGTATGTAATGTACTGGAAAAATGTACTTATTTCCATGCGTAAGCCCTTAACTTCATGGGTCATGGTATTGTACATTATTATGTATTCACATATACCACTTAGCTTTATAGTTTGTAGTTTTAAATGAAGGCATGCATTTTAGGAATTCTTGTGATTATTCCACAATAATAGATTAGTTTTAGGAAAAACTTAATCTGGAATAACCTTTTAGTGATAGCATTTATGTTAGAGAGTTCTTGATTATCATAAGAGACATCATGTTTAATTTGTCCTATTCATCATGCTCTACTTTTCTTCTGTAGTACCTTTATCAGAAGAGAGCAGTAGGATTATCGTGTCTTAAGAGATAATCAAGGATTTAATATAAGAGCTAATTTTTATAGAAACTTTAAATAAGGTAAAACATATGAGTTTTAGGAATTAGAGTGGATGAGATATAGATTTGTAGAAGAAAATTATAGTGAGTAAAGTTATGGGTACTTAAAAATTAAGGCAGACAAAATTGATCATAAGATTAATGAAGGATCATTAATGTGAGGATCATTATGTGAAGAAGTTGTGATATGTCTATTACTAACATCAAAATAATAGACTTAGTTAAAATTCTACTTAAACAAAGACAAATCAGCTTTGGCCAGAAGTGTAATCATTTAAGCATGTGTGCAAAGTAATCGTGACAAATCAGCTTTGGCCAGAAATGAGACAATCACTTTAGTCATGCACTTGTTAAGAATGCTATACATGAATGAATTAAATCAGCTTTGGCCAGAAATTAAGACATTCACGTTTGTAATGCATACTCAACATGGCTTTTATTATACTTGAGCAATAAATAGATGTATCAAATCAGCTTTGGCCAGAAGTGATACATCAGAAGCTCACCCAAGTAAAGCCATTTTGGTTTTCACAATATTTGAATACTCCGGGTATATACCATCAGCCAAATAGTATCCACGCAGGTAGTCATTTCTATTTGCATAAAACTCGGATTTTGGTAGTGTACCCGATATGTGACCCTCTAGCAATGGCATTTGCTCAAAAGTATTTATGTTGTTCAAACCACCGACGACACCAAAGAAGGCCGACCAAACCCAAAGGTCGTATGAAGAAACCGCTTGTAAAACCAACGTTTATCCTTTTTGGTCACCGCGTGTATGTTGACCTCACAATGCGGTTGGACAATTATACCATCGCCATTGACGACAATCTAAACTACCGATAATGTCAGGTAATCCATATTTTTCTAAATGCACTTCATAAATCTATTGTAGGCCATTCCAAGTCGGGTTTCTTAAGTAACGTTTTCCGTATAACTGGCATAGTCTAAAAAGGTTATATATATATATATAAGCGTATTTAAATAATTAAAACTATAGTACTGAAAGCAAAAGAAATTAATATGTATGTATATATATATATATATATATGTCGTAGCAGAAATGTGACAAGTTATCGCGTGTTGTTTTTTCCGCCATCTTCAAATACATGTCGTTGATGTAATCCGTGTTTCCGTAGGCAAGTACACGTAACGCGGAAGTACACTTCTGAATGGAGGTGAATCCTAGATATCCTCTTGTGTCCATTTTTTGCTTAAAGTAGTCATACTTATGCTCCAAATCTTTGTTAATGCACAAAAATAACCTTTTGCTCATCTGAAATCAGCGTCTAAAAATGTGGGGGTCGTGAGTCAGTGTAGGATCGAAATAATCTTTTAATTAGACGAGTGTTTGCGGCTTCATGGTCTCGCACAACATATTCCCTCCTCAAGATTGGGCGTGGGGGAGAATGATTAACATGTTGCATAGCGTTAATCGCGAGGGCACACGCACTCGTAACCGCTTCTTCCTCCTTTGCAGCTTCGTTATGAACAAAAATTATGTGGTATAGATCGATGAACGAATCATCCAGCGGAGGCGAATCCATTTTGGTAAAGAAATTTTTTAGAGAGTTTTTTTTATTGAGTTGGTTGGGTGTAGAATGGGTGTAAAATGTTATATGTATATGTATATCTATCTATATATATATATTTAATGAATAAGAGTTTTTTTTTTGTTTTTAACTGTTTACCAACGGTCGAATTATCAAAACGTGCGTAAATCCAGCCATTATGCTCATTGCTGGGAACGAATTCAACAAGCCATAGTGTGGGGGTGGGTTGTTTCTCAGCGCGATATGGTGTTATGACTTGGTGGACGCCCCGGTCGCGCTCGACTACGCAAGGTCTAAAGTTAACTAGAGAATTTGATCTACCATTTAAATATAGGTTATAACGATTAAAGAGAGTCAACATGTTAATTATAACCCAAAAAATATTTATTAGTTGGGCTATTAAGTATTAACCCATTTATTGACTTGGATAGATACAATGTCAATAAAAAAAATTACACTGTTAGTCCTTATATTTTCTGTTAAATTTCAATGTCAGGTACTAATAATTTTTTTTGTTGCAAAATCAGGTATTTGTCACACCCTGGCTTTGCGGAAGCGTGGTTAATTTGGTGTGACTTCTTAATACCATAGCTTAATCATAACCAAGCTATATGAATTAAAAATATGCAAGATCATCCATTCGATTAAGTTTTGAAAACCAAATATAGTAACATTGTTTTAACGGAAACATGTTCTAACGACATTGTTCAATAAACACAAACAATAACATGACATAAACACAGTTTAAGGACTGTGACTTGTCCAGGAAAGAGTCACATTCCCCAAACCCAGATGACCTCATGACTAGTGCAGCGGAAAACGTTCCATACCGTGCCAGATCCGTTAATTTCCTGAAATACATGTAAGTTGAAAAATCAACAATAATGTTGAGCGAGTTCATGTGTAAGTGAGTAAGTAAACCTTTGTGAGTATAAAAATAGTCTTGGTATGTAGCAAATAAGGGGACTTGTGATCATCAATGGTTTGCAAGGCCACCGATATATGTGAAGTGCAAATAGGGAGACTCAAACCTAGCAGATTTCGCCACGGCATTAGTATGTGGACAAAGTCACCCCAAGGTCCGTTTCTAGTTTGGCCTGGGGCTGGGCTCGCTACACCCAGATAGATCTACCGCTCCTGTCCCTCGGTCCCGACATGAGGACTAATGGCCTCATATTGCTCCTACCCACTCACATGATCTGAGTAATAAACCTCCTTACGCTAACCATACCGTGTATAAAGTACTCGTAATCAATGTAACATGTATTTCACCCCCGCAGTTATGAAAACTGAAAACAGTTAGAGAAAAGGGGGACATGAACTCACAGTGAAGCGTCTCTACCAAGTATCTCCTGCTCACGCAGCTGTGCGACGACCTACAGGTGCTAATTTCTATTAGACGGACGGCCGTGCCTTAGCTTTATAGTTTAAGTCTTTGAGAAATAGTTAGACAACTATTTCGTGTTTACATTCTGTATATACTTGGTAGTTAATCTCCTTCCCAAGGATGGGGGATTCAATACATGTGCGTTCATAAATATTTCCGTAAGTGCGTAAGTTACGTTTTACAATCGAGTGGTAATATACTTACCGGTGTAACTTATATGTTTATGGTGAAAGCGTTCGTATTATTTTGGAACCGTTAATGTTCGTAAATATTATTTTTACTCTAAAAATAATATCTATGTATTTTCACAAAATAATCATAAACAGTGTGTGAAAATATATATTTATCACGTTAAATTCTGTGAAAATCCCACCTCCGAATATTTAGTAAATAAAGTCATGGCGAAATTTATATTTCAAAAACACGTCAAAAATAATTCTAACACTTGTTGTGTAAATAGTTCTAAGTGTTAGGTTTTTAGAAAAAAATTCGCCAGAGTTTCCTCTGTAACTGGAGGTGGCCACGCCTTCAAGCGTATCATTTTCTTTTACAAAATCAATTTCAACAACTTCCTTATTCAATCAAACAATTTTCGACACATCAAACTAGTCGACAAGTATGTAAATCGCATAATCGCATGAACTTGTAGTTTTTTTTTTCCGAAACCATAGTGTAAATCCCATTATATTTTGTGGATCTTTATATAAAGTAATTTTGATCTCGTAAAAACCTCGTTTTTAGAGAAATCCGTCTTTACAACTTCTCGTCATCTTTTACAAAGTTTGTTATTTTGTCGAAACTTTTCATTTCACAAGTGTTTACACACTTGTGGTTCATAAAAATCATGCTTGTTAGTGTAAGATCTATCTTTTAAAATACATGATTTCTTTTATACGTGGTTCTTTGAAAATACCACTTGCAGATACGTAGATCTGCTAGTTTTAAACACTATTGTACAAGTTAAAACACTTTTACACAAGTAACACATTTTTACACAAGTTCATGTTTCATGTGTGGTAGAGTTTCACCTTTTAACCCTTGTATTATCCAAAACGAGCATATGTTAAGATCCATGATCTTACTAAACCGGGTTAAACGATGATCCGAGCTACCACATCGTAGATCGGGTCTAAATAAACACAACTTTCAATTACTACAACATTTACACAACACATGAGCTTTTAACCACCATTTTAAGTGTTTTTAGTAGACTTTTGTGCATCATTTTGCATTTTAACGAGATTTAACCGATACAATTCCTTTTAACCACATTAGAATAGTTCAAATACGAGTTTTAAGTATTATACCTCTAGCTCAAGGCTAGGGAAGGATCTATGCGCAAATGAGGTGGATAAAAGCCAAAGAAAGAGGTCCTTCGCGTTCCGCTTGCTTCAAGCTTCCTAATACGTGACCCTTGATGTTTGTAGATGCTTGGAATGATGATGATCAAACTCGAAAATGGGTGGGTGGTTATAGGGGGGTTCGGCCGAGAGCTCTAGAGAAGAGAGGGAGAGTGTTGTGTGGAGTTGTGGTGATGGAAGTGATTAGTGGTTTAAGGTTAGATCTTATAGGCAATTAACAAGAGTATTATCCAAAGGTCCATGTGTAGGTTAGATATTTAGCAAACTAGATTTAGCAAATCTTGCAAGTACATGGGGTGGTCACTAGGTGACCGATTCGGTTGGGGGGGTCCCTTGGTTCGATTTCAACTAGCCATTAAGTATATAGTTAGTTCAAGTTAAGTAATTAACTCGGTTACTTGTGTATAGTATGTTAAAGCGGGTGTTAGGGTGTACGGGGACCCTAACTGGCTCAGAAAAAGATAAATAATGAAAATAACAATATTTTCATGTTCCGGGTAAAGTCCGGTTGTTTGGTTGGGTAGTAATCCGTTAAAGCGTTACTAAAGCTTTAAAGTGTCGTTATTTCTCTCTTTAGTGACACAGCTTATTCCTGACACTTTGGAAAGTGTCTAGTGTTATTTTTCTCATGTTTTGGCACTTTATTAGTTAGCTAAAAGCTGAATTATTTTGCAAAGTGCTGAGTTTTGTACTTAGAGTACGTTTTAGGCACATCCAGTCATAGTGACTTATTCCTAGAGACGCAGTTCCACAACCCTTATATCCCTACACTCACTACTAGTGTAGCAAAACATTCTGGCTCATACAGGCCTTAGAGGCAGTATTTGCCTGATGCTGGCTTTATCAGCATGTTTAATAGGTTATCCGTGCATTGTGCTACTGTGCTTTTTGTGCATCATGGTTGTCACTAGGGTTTAACATGTAAATAATGTAGTGACGATAAGTAAAGTATGATGCAAGTACGTACATGTATCAGATATCAAGTAGCAGTTCATCAGCTAGTTCAAACAAGCACAGTAATTAAGCAGTAATTAATCATTAGTTAAGTCGTACGGATACCTGGTTTAGTGCGGGTTGTCACATTCTCCCCCCGTTAAATAAATTTCGTCCCGAAATTTAAGTTCTGCTTGTAGATGCAGGGTTCTTAGGAAACAGGTGGGGGTATTTCTCTTTCATCCGGTCCTCACGTTCCCAGGTGTATTCAGGACCATGTCTGGCATTCCAACGAACTTTGACGAGTTTGACACTGCTCCGGCGGGTCTTGTTAACTTTCCAATCTGTGACCTCAACAGGTTCTTCAACGAAGTGGAGCGTGTCGTCTACATGAATCTCGTCGGTGGGAATGGCAACGGTGACTTGAGTTGGACTTTTCTTTAGATTGGATACGTGAAAGGTGTCGTGAACACCATTTAGTTCAGCAGGTAGGTCCAACTTGTATGCTACTAGTCCTATTCTTTCCAGAATTCTGAAGGGACCAATGTAGCGCGGATTTAACTTCCCACGCTTTCCGAAGCGTGCCCCACCCTTCCAGGGTGAGACTTTCAATAACACCATTTCTCCAACTTGGAAATCCACATGTTTCCGGTTTGGATCCGCATAGGCCTTCTGTCTGTGGCGAGCTGCTTCGATGCGTTTTAGAATCTGCGCGATCTTGTCTGTCGTCTCTTGGACGATCTCGGGACCAGCGAGTTGCCTATCACCCGCGTCAGCCCAACATAGAGGTGATCGGCACTTGCGTCCGTAAAGGGCTTCGAATGGCGCGACACCAATACTGGTGTGGTAGCTGTTGTTGTATGAAAATTCGACCAAAGGTAAATGTTTATCCCAGCTACCGCCCAAATCCATAACACACGCCCTCAGCATGTCTTCCAAAGTCTGTATCGTTCGCTCGCTCTGGCCGTCAGTTTGCGGGTGAAACGCAGTGCTCAGATTCAATTGCGATCCAAACGCTTCTTGGAAGGATTGCCATATCCTAGACACAAGTCTTCCGTCTCTATCAGAGATGATCGAGAGAGGTACTCCATGGCGTGCGACGATCTCTCTCATATAAATTTCCGCAAGTTTACTAGTACTGTCTTTCTCTTTGATTGGCAGAAAGTGTGCGGACTTTGTTAGGCGGTCAACTATCACCCAAATCATATCATGGCCTCTTGGCGTTCTTGGCAATTTCGTAATAAAATCCATGGAGATTTGTTCCCATTTCCACTTGGGAATCTCAGGTTGTTGCAGAAGTCCTGAAGGCTTCTGGTATTCGGCTTTAACTTTAGCGCATGTTAAACATTTGCTCACGTAAACAGCAACATCACCTTTCATCCTAGGCCACCAATAGTAATCTTTGAGATCCTGGTACATCTTATCCGCTCCAGGATGGATAGAGTACCGCGACTTGTGAGCTTCATCGAAAATAACTTCCCTTAAATCACCAAACAGAGGAACCCAAATCCTTTTCTCAAAACATAACGTTCCTTCCTCGTTTGGTACCAAAAGCTTCTCCATTCCACGGAGATATTCTTCCTCAAGGTTTCCTTCCTTGAGAGCTTCCTTTTGCGCGGCACGAATGCGCAAGGAAAGATCGGTTCGGACAATCATTTCCAAAGCTCTAACCCTTATGGGCTTGATTCTCTCTTTACGACTTAGGGCATCGGCGACCACGTTCGCCTTCCCTGGATGATACTTTATCTCGCAGTCGTAGTCGTTCAGTAACTCAACCCATCGTCTTTGCCTCATATTCAACTCCTTCTGGTTGAATATATGCTGTAGGCTCTTGTGATCGGTAAAGATTGTACACTTTGTACCATAAAGGTAGTGTCTCCAGATCTTTAAAGCAAAAACCACTGCGCCGAGCTCCAAATCGTGTGTGGTATAGTTCTTTTCATGCACTTTTAACTGACGCAATGCGTAAGCAATAACCTTTTGGCATTGCATCAACACACAACCCAATCCTTGACGCGATGCGTCGCAGTATACCACGAAATCATCAGTACCTTCCGGTAGTGCTAAGATTGGCGCATTGCAAAGCTTATCCTTCAGTATCTGGAACGCTTCTTCCTGTTTGATTCCCCAATCAAACTTCTTATCTTTCTGGGTGAGGAGCGTCAAAGGTTGAGCGATTTTTGAAAAATCCTCAATGAATCTTCGATAGTAGCCAGCCAAACCCAAGAATTGCCGAATCTCGGTTGGCGTCTTTGGCGTTTCCCAATCCTTGATCGCCTCGATCTTGGTTGGATCCACGTGGATTCCATCTCCATTTACCACGTGCCCAAGGAATTGGACTTCACGTAGCCAAAATTCGCACTTGGAGAATTTGGCATACAGCTGTTCCTTCTTCAACAGCTCTAGAATGGCTCTAAGATGCTGCTCGTGTTCAGCCTTTGTCTTTGAATAAATTAAAAGGTCATCGATGAATACAATCACGAACTTGTCCAAGTACGGCTTGCAAACTCTATTCATTAGATCCATGAATACCGCAGGTGCGTTTGTCAAACCAAACGGCATAACAAGGAACTCGTAGTGTCCATAACGAGTTCTGAAGGCTGTCTTTGGGATACTCTCCTCTTGTATCCTTAACTGATGGTATCCAGATCGAAGATCGATCTTTGAATAAAAGCTTGAACTTTGAAGTTGGTCAAACAGATCATCAATTCTTGGTAGAGGGTACCTATTCTTGATCGTCAGCTTGTTCAGCTCCCGGTAGTCGATGCACATTCGAAAACTACCGTCCTTCTTTTTGACAAACAAAACTGGAGCTCCCCAAGGCGAGAAACTTGGTCGGATAAATCCCTTGTCTAACAACTCTTGAAGTTGTGTCGACAATTCTTGCATCTCAGACGGAGCAAGTCTATAAGGTGCCTTAGCCACAGGCGCGGCGCCTGGAATTAAGTCGATGCGAAACTCTACTTGCCTCTGAGGTGGCAGTCCAGGCAAGTCTTCTGGGAAGACTTCTGGGTATTCCCTTACGACAGGGATGTCTTCGATTCTTGGCTCAGCAGCCTTCTTATCCACGATGTGTGCCAGGAAGGCAACACATCCTTTCTGCAAACACTTTCGCGCTTTCAGGCAGCTGATAATTCTTAACGGCGTATCACGTTTCTCTCCGTGAACCACAATTGTCTCGCCATCTTCGGTTGGGATACGAACAACCTTTTCATGACAAACTATCTCTGCTTTGTTGCCTGATAACCAATCCATTCCTACCACCACATCGAAGCTTCCCAACCGGACTGGTAGTAGATCTAGAGCGAACTCACGCTCTCCTAATTCGATCACACAACCTCTAATAACTTCATTGGCTTCTACTAACTTCCCATTGGCCAATTCGATTGAGTAGGGGATATCTAACTTATTAGCGGCTAACCCAAGCATATTCTTAAACTCTAACGACACGAAGCTATAATCGGCACCAGTATCAAACAAAACGGATGCATAGCGTTGATTTACAGGGAACGTACCAGTAACGACATTGGGGTCCTGGCGCGCTTCCCTAGCTTCGAGTTGGAACACTCTTCCACGGGCTTGGTTTAACTCTGGGCAGTTCTTCTTGAAATGCCCGATATCACCGCAGTTATAACATCCAAGTCTTTGCCCGTTTCCACCAGCTTGATCATTCCTCTGATTACGATTCACAGCGCCCGCTTGGTTAGCATTGTTGCCTCGATTTCCGTCTCCTCCATTGTTTCCTTGCGAGCGATTTCCAATACCACCACGGTTATTATTTATATTCCCAAATCCTCCCTGGCCTCCTCGGCCAGTACTAGCCCAACAAGAATCTTTTGAGTGGCCTGGCTTTCCACATGCTTCACATATTTTCACACTACAATGGCCAGTATGGTGGCGTTGACAGGTATTACACTTGGGCTGGGTGCCCTGGTATCCTTTTCCTTTCTTTCCACTACCAGCTGATCCTCCTTTCTTAACCGCCACACTGGCGCCTTGCTTGAAGTTGGAGAACTTCTGTTTGCTACCTCCTGACGACTTGACGTGAGTCTCTTTCTTCTTCGGCTCTGCTTCATCAAACTTGTTCAAACGAATAGCCTCCTCAGTGAGAGCTACGCTCAAATCGATCACCTCAGTAATGGTTGCAGGCTTGGATGAGGTTACCATGCTTATGATTTGAGGAGCTAATCCCCAAATGAAGCGTTCAATTCTCTTGAACTCAGGAGTGACCATGTAGGGTACCACATGCGATAAGTCATGGAACCTTTGAACGTATTCTGCTATCTTTGGACCGTCCATTTTCAGATGCCAAAACTCGGTCTCCAACCTCTGGATTTCTGCGCGGGAACAGTACTTTTTGCGCATAAGTTCTTTTAGTTCGGTCCAGGTCAGCGCGTAGGCAGCAGCTTCGCCTAGTGTCTGTACTTGTAGATTCCACCAGGATAGGGCTCCATCTAGAAACAGCCCTGAGATATGGGTGACTTGCTGATCCAGCGCGCACTTGCTCATGCGTAGAACAGATTCGGTTTTCTCAGCCCAACGAACAAAGGCGACAGCACCTCCTGTGCCATCAAATTTTACGGGCTTGCAGTCTAAGAACTGCTTGTAGGTGCATCCATGAGGTGGATTATTGTTGTTGCCAAGGTTGCCAGAGTTGCTTCCACTAGTCCCTCCTTGAGAGGCGGCGTATTGTGCAATGGCAGCAGCGATAATCTGCTGGAGTTCTGCCTCATTAGTAGGCATGTGTGTCTCACGTCTCGGCGGCATCTTCTAAAAGATGGTTTACGTTGGTCAGGCCATAGTGAAACGTACGTATATAGTAATAGTAATAGCACATAACATCTCATGTTATCAATACATCACAAATATCAATCACACAACATCCCATATCATAAAAGTATAAATAAGCAATCAAACGAGTCAAATATGGTGAGAATACTGCGATTGCCATATATCGAGACCACATAGTAAGTGTATCAGTACATCCCTGTGTCATACAATCATCAATCAACTAGGGGCTACATCACCCCTGTCCAAAAACTATACCATGTCAGTGTCAAATATAACATCAAATACATGTCAACAAAAGTCAGGATCATAAAGTAGTCTCCAAAAATGCTGTGCAGTCCAACAATCGCCGTCTTCTCACCCTCGTCTACCCAAACAGCACTGATGAGCTCTATACAGATGGTGGTGGAGGAGGAGGAAAGTGGGTGTAAAGCAAACGACGTAACTGGAGCCAGTCCGCCTCCATAGCCTGCTGAGTACGAATGATAGAAGCAACCTGCTGCTCTAGTGTAAAGAGACGGGCAGCATAATCTGGAGGTAAGGGTCGAAATGACTGTAGAGGAGAGTGTGTCTGATCATGGCACTGGCATGGTGGCAACTGAGCTCTCTCAAGCTCCTGGATGCGCTGCGTGTGCGACTCGTGCTGGGCGACAAAGGACATCAGAACGTCCTCGATAGTATACCCCATGTGGAAACGATGGTAGGGGTCAGTAGGCGGTACAGCAGAGTCTGGTGCCCAAAGGAACGGCTCACTAGTGGGATCGAAAGGTGCCACATGAAATGGAGCAACAGAGGGTGGAACAGATGACATCTGGGGCATGAAAGGGATAGACATCGGTACATGCCCAAAAGGGTGTGCCGAAGAACCTTCTCCAGCTCGTGCTGGAGGTGTAAACTGAGGAACTGAAAAGGAAGTATCAATGTGACGTGGGTCAGGGATCTGTGGAGGAAATGGTGGAACATCCTCATCAGCAGGTATCCAACCGTGCTGTGCATGCTCATCTGGTGGATCTATGTGTGCCGCGAACAGTGCATGCTCGGGCTCTAGTGGGATGGGATCAGGTGGGGGAGCAACAAAAGGGTAAACAGGTGCAATGTGCTCAACAGGATGGTCAACAGGTATATCAACAACAGGTAGAAGCACAACAGGACCAACAACAACATGATCGCCATCTAACAAAGGAACATCCATGGGGAGATCATCAACAGGTGGGTCTGCTATAACAGGCTCAAAAGGGATGCCAGCATGTACGGGATCATGCTCAAGTATGGGGTCTAGAGCGGCTGCCTGCTCAGGAGCGACGACAGGCTCGGGATCATCAAAAGCCATCTCGAAGTCAAACTCGGGGGTCGATAGGGTCTACTGGGTCAGCTGGATCCTCCCTGGGCTGATCCATAGGTATAAACTCGATATCACGATCAGGGTCGTATCCCGGGGGAAAGATAGGATCAGAATCCTCTATGTCATCATGGTCAAACGCAAAACTGGGAATGGGTGCAACAGAGGATGCCTGGTCAGGATCAGAATCATGCGCAAAGTGCTGTGCGCTCAATGTGTGAGAAGGTGCGGATGCCACAGACTCGAAGGAGTCTGGGACAGGAGAATGTACAGGCGGATCCTCAGCGGGAACGTCAGCGATCATCAGAAGATCGTCTGCAGGAAGAAGGGCCTCGCCCTGGATCTCGTCCTCAAAAGGCTCATCCTCAAACAGGTCAATATCGCCATCAGCCTCGGCGTCAAGTAGAAAATCATATGCTAGATAAACGGCTAAGGGTATAGGGGCCGGAATCTCTACTAGAGGTAGGTACTCAGCGGGAGGGTCATCTGCAGGCTCATCAGCACCATCGGGTAGTGCGAAGGGCTGGAAATCATCCTCGTCAGTACTGGTATAGTCAGAAGTGTGCACCTCGTGCTCGGAGGATGTGGGGTCATCAGATACGATAGGTATGGGTCCAGTGGTGTCCGAAATGCCAGTACCGGCGGAGTCCATGAGTCTGTAACATAAACACAAATATGCTCAAATAATCAGTCACACAATCAGATAATCACATTAGTCGCCAAGTAAGGTATCACATAATTCTCCTAGTCTCCCTAGCCAATTTCTCCCAGTCTCTAAGACTGCTCTATCCTCCACCTCGACCTCTTAGATCGAGCCTCGGTCCCCTTGACCGAGCCTCAGCCTTCATGACTGAGCCTACTCTTCCTAGCCAACTACCTTGGTCACCTAGACCAAGCCTCGATCCTCCAGACCGAGCCTCAGCCCTCCAGGCTGAGCCTATAATAAATCAACGTGCTCAACTACCTCGGTCACCTAGACCGAGCCTCGATCCTCCAGACCGAGCCTCAGCTCTCCAGGCTGAGCCTATAAATAATAAAATGTTCTCAACATTTGTTTGTAAAAAGTTTTGGATCTGGACTTAAGTGGTATGCAGTAAAATGTTTTCGTGAGAGCCCTAGTGATCATAGTCTAGACTCGAGAAGGAATCCTAGTTCGCTATGATCTAAGCTCTGATACCAAGCTGTCACACCCTGGCTTTGCGGAAGCGTGGTTAATTTGGTGTGACTTCTTAATACCATAGCTTAATCATAACCAAGCTATATGAATTAAAAATATGCAAGATCATCCATTCGATTAAGTTTTGAAAACCAAATATAGTAACATTGTTTTAACGGAAACATGTTCTAACGACATTGTTCAATAAACACAAACAATAACATGACATAAACACAGTTTAAGGACTGTGACTTGTCCAGGAAAGAGTCACATTCCCCAAACCCAGATGACCTCATGACTAGTGCAGCGGAAAACGTTCCATACCGTGCCAGATCCGTTAATTTCCTGAAATACATGTAAGTTGAAAAATCAACAATAATGTTGAGCGAGTTCATGTGTAAGTGAGTAAGTAAACCTTTGTGAGTATAAAAATAGTCTTGGTATGTAGCAAATAAGGGGACTTGTGATCATCAATGGTTTGCAAGGCCACCGATATATGTGAAGTGCAAATAGGGAGACTCAAACCTAGCAGATTTCGCCACGGCATTAGTATGTGGACAAAGTCACCCCAAGGTCCGTTTCTAGTTTGGCCTGGGGCTGGGCTCGCTACACCCAGATAGATCTACCGCTCCTGTCCCTCGGTCCCGACATGAGGACTAATGGCCTCATATTGCTCCTACCCACTCACATGATCTGAGTAATAAACCTCCTTACGCTAACCATACCGTGTATAAAGTACTCGTAATCAATGTAACATGTATTTCACCCCCGCAGTTATGAAAACTGAAAACAGTTAGAGAAAAGGGGGACATGAACTCACAGTGAAGCGTCTCTACCAAGTATCTCCTGCTCACGCAGCTGTGCGACGACCTACAGGTGCTAATTTCTATTAGACGGACGGTCGTGCCTTAGCTTTATAGTTTAAGTCTTTGAGAAATAGTTAGACAACTATTTCGTGTTTACATTCTGTATATACTTGGTAGTTAATCTCCTTCCCAAGGATGGGGGATTCAATACATGTGCGTTCATAAATATTTCCGTAAGTGCGTAAGTTACGTTTTACAATCGAGTGGTAATATACTTACCGGTGTAACTTATATGTTTATGGTGAAAGCGTTCGTATTATTTTGGAACCGTTAATGTTCGTAAATATTATTTTTACTCTAAAAATAATATCTATGTATTTTCACAAAATAATCATAAACAGTGTGTGAAAATATATATTTATCACGTTAAATTCTGTGAAAATCCCACCTCCGAATATTTAGTAAATAAAGTCATGGCGAAATTTATATTTCAAAAACACGTCAAAAATAATTCTAACACTTGTTGTGTAAATAGTTCTAAGTGTTAGGTTTTTAGAAAAAAATTCGCCAGAGTTTCCTCTGTAACTGGAGGTGGCCACGCCTTCAAGCGTATCATTTTCTTTTACAAAATCAATTTCAACAACTTCCTTATTCAATCAAACAATTTTCGACACATCAAACTAGTCGACAAGTATGTAAATCGCATAATCGCATGAACTTGTAGTTTTTTTTTTCCGAAACCATAGTGTAAATCCCATTATATTTTGTGGATCTTTATATAAAGTAATTTTGATCTCGTAAAAACCTCGTTTTTAGAGAAATCCGTCTTTACAACTTCTCGTCATCTTTTACAAAGTTTGTTATTTTGTCGAAACTTTTCATTTCACAAGTGTTTACACACTTGTGGTTCATAAAAATCATGCTTGTTAGTGTAAGATCTATCTTTTAAAATACATGATTTCTTTTATACGTGGTTCTTTGAAAATACCACTTGCAGATACGTAGATCTGCTAGTTTTAAACACTATTGTACAAGTTAAAACACTTTTACACAAGTAACACATTTTTACACAAGTTCATGTTTCATGTGTGGTAGAGTTTCACCTTTTAACCCTTGTATTATCCAAAACGAGCATATGTTAAGATCCATGATCTTACTAAACCGGGTTAAACGATGATCCGAGCTACCACATCGTAGATCGGGTCTAAATAAACACAACTTTCAATTACTACAACATTTACACAACACATGAGCTTTTAACCACCATTTTAAGTGTTTTTAGTAGACTTTTGTGCATCATTTTGCATTTTAACGAGATTTAACCGATACAATTCCTTTTAACCACATTAGAATAGTTCAAATACGAGTTTTAAGTATTATACCTCTAGCTCAAGGCTAGGGAAGGATCTATGCGCAAATGAGGTGGATAAAAGCCAAAGAAAGAGGTCCTTCGCGTTCCGCTTGCTTCAAGCTTCCTAATACGTGACCCTTGATGTTTGTAGATGCTTGGAATGATGATGATCAAACTCGAAAATGGGTGGGTGGTTATAGGGGGGTTCGGCCGAGAGCTCTAGAGAAGAAAGGGAGAGTGTTGTGTGGAGTTGTGGTGATGGAAGTGATTAGTGGTTTAAGGTTAGATCTTATAGGCAATTAACAAGAGTATTATCCAAAGGTCCATGTGTAGGTTAGATATTTAGCAAACTAGATTTAGCAAATCTTGCAAGTACATGGGGTGGTCACTAGGTGACCGATTCGGTTGGGGGGGTCCCTTGGTTCGATTTCAACTAGCCATTAAGTATATAGTTAGTTCAAGTTAAGTAATTAACTCGGTTACTTGTGTATAGTATGTTAAAGCGGGTGTTAGGGTGTACGGGGACCCTAACTGGCTCAGAAAAAGATAAATAATGAAAATAACAATATTTTCATGTTCCGGGTAAAGTCCGGTTGTTTGGTTGGGTAGTAATCCGTTAAAGCGTTACTAAAGCTTTAAAGTGTCGTTATTTCTCTCTTTAGTGACACAGCTTATTCCTGACACTTTGGAAAGTGTCTAGTGTTATTTTTCTCATGTTTTGGCACTTTATTAGTTAGCTAAAAGCTGAATTATTTTGCAAAGTGCTGAGTTTTGTACTTAGAGTACGTTTTAGGCACATCCAGTCATAGTGACTTATTCCTAGAGACGCAGTTCCACAACCCTTATATCCCTACACTCACTACTAGTGTAGCAAAACATTCTGGCTCATACAGGCCTTAGAGGCAGTGTTTGCCTGATGCTGGCTTTATCAGCATGTTTAATAGGTTATCCGTGCATTGTGCTACTGTGCTTTTTGTGCATCATGGTTGTCACTAGGGTTTAACATGTAAATAATGTAGTGACGATAAGTAAAGTATGATGCAAGTACGTACATGTATCAGATATCAAGTAGCAGTTCATCAGCTAGTTCAAACAAGCACAGTAATTAAGCAGTAATTAATCATTAGTTAAGTCGTACGGATACCTGGTTTAGTGCGGGTTGTCACAGTATTAACGTTCTTATTTGTCATAATGTTGAGTATGAAGGCCAAACTTTGTTACAATATTGAGTAATAAGGCCAAACATTGTTAACCTTTTTGTTAAGTCTTATTAAAATGACCTTTAATAACTAGATGGTTTATTTTTTTAATTAATTGTATTTGACTTGTGACATTTTTTATCTGTAAACAATGTACGATGTAAAAAAATATCAATTATCAATAAAACGATGTGTTTCGGTGTTAATATTTGTGTATTTGTGTTTGACAATTTTACGATTTGATTATAGTTCGATTTCAAGCTTTAAATCGCTTTCTGGAAAGTTATACGCAAACTGATGCGTAAACGTAATCAGTTTAACGTGAAAAACACTTTGGAATAGTGAAATAGGCTTAACATACCTTAAATATCCTTTACATAACTTAGAAATAAGTTTTGAAGGGTTTGGTGTGTCGAAAACAAGTTTATTCGATCGCAGGGACTATATGCGACAAACTGTGAAAGTCTGCCGATTCGTATAGTAACGAACATTCCAGAACTTGATCATAAGCTAAACATACCCTAAATATCCTTTAGATAGCTTAGAAATAGGCTTTGAGGGGTTCGTTATGCAAAAATACGCGTATTTGATCAATAGGGACTAAAAGCGTCAAAAAGTGCATAAGTTTGCATTTACGCGCATATATTACGTTCTGAACATATCCGGACATCCAAAAATATTTTTAATCATTAAAATATTTTATTTTAGTGATTGGAATGCAAAAATACCATTCGTCGCGCAATTTGGATCGTTTTCGCATCCGTTCGAGTTTTCGTCGTACTTAACCTAATAACGCAACCGTACGACCAAACGAACCGATATCCGAGATGTTTTCAAGCATATTTTATGTTCCCTATGCTTTAACTTCATTGTAGAGCCTTGAAATGGGGTTAACGGGGCTTAAAAACATCAAAATCAAAGTTTTATGCTTGCAGGGACTAAAATTGACATTCTGTCAAACATACCTCGCGGGGCGCGTAAGGCTTAGAAGGCTTCTACGCGTGGCGCAACAGACTTGCAGGTCAGAAACATTGAATCTGGCTTCAGCAGCTGTTTTCATGCAATTTTACCATGGTTTTGGGATACCATTAGCTTGTTTTTGAGTTCCCCTTGTATTGTAATCTATGGGTAACATGTGTATGGTTGAGATCAAGCTTTGATTCTTGCAAAAAACACTTGTAATCATCCTAAGAACTCAAGACTTCCTATAAATACCCACCAAGTTTTCATTTGTTCCTTGCTCAAATTGATTTAATTTGCTCTAGGTTGAAGCTAAGGCTTCATACCTGAGTATTTTAGATCAATTCTTCCTAGCTTGGACCCTTTGTAAGCTTCTTTTATGCTTATTTATGCTTTTCAAGCATGAAAGTCAAACAGTGTTTGACTTTCTACTTTGACCATGAATTGGTCAAGTCAAAGTTCAATCAAACTTTGCAACGTGAGCGTAATCACGATGGTTATAATCCCTTGTGACTATACCTACTGATTACCACGTCGATTAGTCGAAGTGACTAGTCAAAGCTTCGGTCAAAATATGTGTTTATGCGTATTTTGCGACGAAGCTATTTTCGGGTATCAAAACACTTTGTTTTGATATCAAACTTGTTTTCTAACTTAGTTAAACATGTTTTTAACATGTTTAACTCGTCACTTTTAGTCTAGTGCTTGTATAGGGTCGTAAGTCAAGCGGTCTTGACAACCGCTTAGACTTTCGAACCCGACCCGTTTAGTCGATCATTAGGATCCGACCAAGCATACTTTGTGACCATAATTGTATAGGGAATAACCTTCCGAGGTTATACCTTATGGTCACTTAGTTTAATTAGTTGTATGATAGGTAGTTTATATGCCTTCGGTATATGACCAAAATGCCCTTTTCATGCATAATTTGAATTTAAGCATATGTAACCTAAATTTTGTCACTTAAACTGATTATGCAACATATTTAAACATGTTAGGGCATATAATACTTGTCATAGGACTAGTTAGGCGTCTCAAACGCGTATTCGCGTGAACGACGCGTTAAAGTAGCGTAAGCTACCTTAATGGGTCGTAACGGGTTGTAAGCACATAGGATAGGTTCCGATTTAGGATGTAGGCTTTGTTAAACCATATCACATGTGTTCCAATACTCATTTGGTTTACGAGACCTAATTCTACCTGATCTCCCGATTTAGGTGTCGATTATTAACTTAGCGATCCGATTACTAGGTGCTATTTGATTTCCTTGGTTTGCCCGAGCTTTGATAAGTTCTTTTAATCAAGGATACTTTGCACTTCAATGTGAGTACATAGTTCCCCTATTTTACTGTTTTCAATTTGTTTTGGGGTGATTCATATGTGTTAAACGATTTCGACGCTTTCAACGATGATTTCAAAAACGAATACTATGGTTTATATTAAACATAACGATTTCGATAATGTGAACGAACTTGTTGTGACGTATTTACATAACGAATAACATTCATTAACAATGATCAAGCCGACCAGTATTAGGTTATGGTACCATAGGATCTGACAAATCCCGTTATCGGACTGCCGCAATGGTTATGTATAGGGGTTATGTGGGTAACGACTAAACCTGATGATTGTTAAGTTACCCTGTGGTGGTTTGTTAATACGAGTTGAACGATGGACGAGTTACGAAGGTTTGAATGTATTAAGTGAGATGACCGAAAGTTAGTTTTCACAATTAAAACACGAACGATTTGAACGATTGGAACGATTTGAACATTATGAACTATTTGAACGATTAAACGATGGTTTACGACATAAACGAGTTAAACGAATTGAACGATTGGTTTTTGGGATGTGATTAGATAACGGGACGGATGTAATGTGATAAAAGCATGGTAGATACGCCCCTGGTACTTCTTATATATAAGTGCTTCTATCATATTACATTCTGTGGCGTTATTTAGTTCACTTGGACGAATGATTTTTTAAACGAAGACACACAACAATGTTTACTAAAGGATATAAACCATACGAGTTTTAATACAAGAACGATTTACAATTTGGTTTACATAAACAAATGTTTTGGGTTAAGATTCATGTCATCAAGGTTTTATAAACTATAACCAACTTGTTTGATTTCGTTAGTCATATTACAATACAAACATTTTACAAAACCAGGTTTTCTAATATCGATTAATGAAGTTGTACGAGTTATTTTCAACATGTAAACGAGCCATGAATCAGACACTCTCACAAAACCTATGTGTTCGCCGACATTTTTATGCTGACTTTATTTTCACGTATGTTTCAGGTGGTGTTGATTGATGTTGATTGCGACTAGGATGCATGCTCACATAGGACCGGACGAGACCTTAGTGACTTAATAACGATGATGGTCGATATGTGAACTTGTTTGTTTTAACTTTAAGACAATGTAAATATTTAATAATTAAATAAAACGGAACTTTTGAATCCATAGTTGTGAAACAATAATTCTGTCGCTGCACTCCCCGACGTTTCCGCTGCGGTTTGTTGTTTTACGCGGTCGGGGTGTGACATGGCTAAAATAATTTAAAGTAATGTTTTCTATTTTATTTAACTTAATTTAAATAATAAACCAAGTTAAGGTTAATAAAAATAATTAAAACAAATTTCTGATCTAAGAATATCACAATTTTGTAAGTTGAAATAAATAAGGAGCTTTGGTTTTCTTTATGATAAAACAAACAAATATCATGTAATATTCGTACCGGTTTGCGTTGTTATGTACAAGAATTGTATCGCCGGAGTTTTGGTATGCCGATGCGGCTTCGATCAGTTGTAGAGACAAAATTTGCTGTTAAATTGGGTGGGAATGAGGTCGGATCGGGTCAAGAGGCATACATTTATACTCGAATTGAAGATATAATGATAAAGAGGATTATGGGAATTTCGGAGTTAAACAGGTTAGTGGATAAGCATAATTTGCAGTTTATACGTGACACAAACGAGTTGTTAGTTTTGATTCTGATGGAGATAAACATTAACGAAAAAAACGAGTTAAACGGACAATTTTTACGGATCTGAAATGGTCGGAATCCGGCGACTTTGCCGGAAAAGACCCCCTTTTCCTTTTGTTTGATTTAATAAGTTTGTTATTTAACACATATAGTCCCTGCGGTTTCAAAGTTTTACAAAATTACTAAAAACTTTAATTATTAAAGGGTATTTTAGTCATTTTAGTAAGACTTAACAAAAGAGTTAACAAGGTTTGGCCTTACTATTCAACATTGTGACAAATTAGAACGTTAATACCTGATTTTGCAACAAAAAAAAAAACTACTAGTACTCGACATTGAAATTTGGCAGAAACCACAAGAACCAACGGTGTAATTTTTTCGTTAATCAATTGGAAGGTAACTTATTGATAAGAAGTTAATTAAAATTATAAATTTAAGCAGTATACATACTTACGTCTTGAAATTGGATAGATACAACTAGAAGGAGCACCCGCCGCGTTGCGGTCGGGGTTCAACTTCATATCAGACGTTTGATTAACCCAGTTTTAGAAAGTAAAATACATCAACCAAGGTATGGTCTGAGGAGGGTAAGATGTAGATACTCTTACCTCTACACCGTAGAAATAAAGAGCTTGCTTCCAGAGAGACCCCTCTCGATAGTAGTTTTACATCAAGCCTTGGACATAAGGCACAAAACACTCAGCAATTGGGACAAAAACCAATTAGTGCATGTACTCCCTGTCTTTCGGCTATCAACGCCACCACATGATTAACCGTCCCTCGCTTTTTAACATTATTTTCACGAAATTAGTAAAATAACGGAAATTAACTGACCCATGGTTTCTTCAAAACAACCATACATATTTCAACACAAATGGTACAAACAATAATGCAAACATATATTACTACTTATGTAACACCTCGAAAATTTACGTCTAATAATGTATTGACACGTGTCATAGGCTTTGACTATGTGAAAAAGCACTTTAGAGGGACTAAAGTTGACAAACAGTGAAACTATGTGAATATAAGGGTCCAAAGGGTCAACAATGGATAAATAGGCCCTACAATAACCCTACATGGTGTTTATAATCTTAAACGATTAAATCACGGATCATACGAAGAAGAAAATGAAAGAAAGTGAGGAATTACAAACTATAGGGGCTAAATGTTTCAACATGTTGAAAGTATACCTCTGAGTGACCTTTTGGCAAACCCGAAGCTTTGTAATGATAAAATATACTCACTAGAATATGTGATAAAAATTTCATAAAGTTTTGTTATCGTATGAGAAAGTTATGATCAAAACCGTGCACGATGGGTTAAATGCATTAACGTTGAAATTCGTGTCTTTTCGGGTAAGCACAAAGTTGACCAAGGACCTAACCAAGTTTGTAGATGTCCTAAGGCCCTTAAAAATCAGGTTTGAGGGTCAAGAGTGCAAGATAAATAGCCAAAACCACGTTACAAAGGACCAAGGACTGAATTGCAATTCATAGAAACTTGTTTGGCTGGTTTTGCACTTGTACGCGGCCCGCGTAAGGGTTCTCGCGGCCCGCCTACGACCTGCCAGTGACAAATAACGACCAGCTGCCAGTTATCAGGTCTGAATCGATGCTAAACAGCTGTTATCTGATACCATCTGCTCTCCAATGGTTTTACATGCATAGAGGGGCACTTGGACAGATCTTACAACAATTATAGACCCTTGTGGCAGCTTCTAATTAGATCAAAGTTGATATAAAAGGGTCTTGAAGTTGCAACATTCATCACTTGCATTTACAAAAATTCACAAGACCACTTCTGGAGCTCCTCTTATCAACCTCAGGCTTTCTAGTGATCTCTAATCGTAATTAGGACTCTTGTAAGTATTCCTAACCCCTTCTAATTCGTTCTAGCTTAGTTAATTAACCAAAAGTCAAACCGTCGTAAATTAAGTTTGACTTCGAGATTAAATGAAATTTGCTCACTCATTTCTCGAATTGAAGGTACCTACAAGTAGGTATTTATGTGGGTAACAAACCCTTAAAAGGGTATTTTCAGATTCCCACTCTAACTATGTTAATTGTCGAGTCAAAGCTTGCTTTAAAAAGTCAACAGAATGATTATTTGCAAATTTAAGCATAATTAGCAATGTAGGATGCATGCAACCTGTTTGATCATTAAAATAACATGGTAACTAATGTAAGAACATGTTCCCACATGATCAACTCGACAATTTTCAGTTTAAACCCGGATCGGAACCGAAAGTCGCATAAATTGACTTTTGCTTTGACTATCAGTTCTGATCCGTTTGTGCATGTTTAAGATCTGCCTTAGAGCTTATTTTGGACCAGGTTTCATATAAGTATAACTCTCTGAGATTATACAACTTGGTTCAATACTTATCCGATTCATATGTATGTTTCCGATTAATGCTTAAATGTTGACTATTATGCCCTTTTGACTATAAAACGTGATTTTTGAAAAAGTGAAAGAGTAGAAACATTAGTTACTAATTTATAAACTTGCACCTAAAATTTGACATCAGTTTGAGGTCTAGATAAGGAGTTATGCTCATTAGCGTAATTTGAAAGCTTTATGTTACTTAAACGGCGTAATTAGCGTATAACCTATTTAAACCCACTTTTTGATATCAAACTTTTTACCCACTGATGTAATATAATATTTTGGGATTTTTGAAGATTTTTATTTAATTTTTGGCTGAGCATAACATAGGTCTCTAAGTTTAATTCGGTTAATACCGATTTTGCCCTTTTAAGCCATAAAATGAGTTTTACAAATCCTTTTGACCCCAAATCTTTTTCTACTGATTTCATTTGTTAAATAAAATATTTTGAGCCTTCTGGAATTATAAAATTATCAACTTTCTTTTAAAAACCCGGAAATGGCTCCAAATCGCCTTTTTAAGCGTTTTTAACGCATAGTATGTACTATAACCATATTAAATATATAAGGTTGATACCTACTGATGTTTTTAGTATATTTTGAGATAATAACAGTAAGTAAAAGTTTTTGAACTCAGATTTCCAGTTTTGACCTTTTTAGCCCTTCTGAAATTACCAAAATACCCCTAAGGTGCATAGTTTGGTTTTAAATGATAAATTTCACATATAGGTCATACCCTACTGTTATAACATGTTAAATTAAGTATATTTACTGTATAAATCAGACCTGTAACTCAGATTACAAATTAAACTCTTTTATAATCTTTTAAATGTCCAAAATGCCCTTATGAGGCACAAGTTGAGTTTAAATTCATTTGGGGCATAATAGAAGATATCTTATTGATATTATAACATATTTAAGCCATATTATCTCAGGGAACTTGCATATGACTCTTTTGGTTACCCGTGACGCCCTTTTCGCGCTCGGTTCGGTTTATGTAACTAGTTTGCATAAATTGACCGAAACGGGTCAAACCTTATCATTTTGTCTCAAAATACAGAATGTATTTAGTATACCCATATTATACAAGTATTCAAACTTGTCGGGTCTAAATCACATTCTATCCGGTCTTCGCTTAATCGTGCGTTTGAACCGTATCGTCCTTAAAAGCTAACCGGTCTAAGCTTAGGCTTAAATAAAGACCCGTTAGGAATCTAATAGGTTATTATAAACCTTTGTTCCAGAATAGAAGAACCAGTAAAAGCTACCTTCACTTGCTAGTTGTGATTTATACTTACCAAGGTAAATACTTTTAACTTATTTTCCCTATACGGGCTTGGGGTACGGTATATAAAATACCGCTTGGTCCGGCATTGAATTCTTTAATCGAATAGAGGTTAAATTTATTGATATGCTATGTTTTGAATGTGTTTTGTTTGCTTAAAGCCTTTGGGGGGTTAATGACCATGTCCCGGATATCCTTGGCATCATCTTACGAGATGGCCACGACCTGAGCACGGGGTGTAGGCGTACACCTTTCAGTGCATAACTCAATATTGTGGTGTGTCTATTAATCTTTAACCCGGTCTACGGATCGGGCTACTGAACGCATAAGTAACATGTAAATCCCTTACAAGATTATCTTCACATAATTATCCCAAGTTATAAAATGTTTTGTGCCACGTGCATTCAAATCAATTTTCAACCCTTTTCAAAATGAGTCAGTTAAATTGTATTTACCAGTGTAAACTGACGTATTTTTCCAAAAAGGTTAAGTGCAGGTACTACTCGTACTAGGCTGGCTGTCTTCTAAGCGTCCACAATAAGTCTCGCAAGCTTGGATGTCAATAAAACTGTTGAACAATATCTTCTTTTATTTTGATCCGCCTGTGGATCCGTTTTAACTATTCGTGATATTTGATATTACATTTTGTTAAAGTTGAAATGAATCTATCTTTGCTTCCGCTGTGCATTTATATATTGTGTTGTTTGTCTATGATGATACCAACTACGTCACTACACTCCCCACCGGGCCCACCGGTGACACGTGGAAAAATAGGGGTGTGACAGGTTGGTATCAGAGCCAACTCTGAGTGAATTAAACACTAGCCTTTTGTGTTTAATCTCAGTTACACAATTGCACATTCCTCGATTCTCGAGTCTAGACAAAAGAACTTAGGAACTATCCAAATTTTTGGTTTTATTTCTAACATTGTCTTATATATTTCTTGTTGTATCACTTGTTGGTTTTTGACAGGTTGTTAAAATGTCACCGCGAATGAGAGGAAGAGGCAGAGGAAACGGGCCACTTACTGCCCCAAATGACCATGAAGCCGGACCTTCGCACCGGCGAACACCTTCAGATCCCCATAACTCAGATGCTCAAGATCTTTGGAGGTCTTTTACTGAACCAGCTAGGCGCTCAGTTTCACTGAGTACCTCACCTTCTATCCCACACTCCTTCGGGCCTCACTCTGAAAATGAGCCCCACAACTCTCACCAGTCCTACATTCCTCTTCTAGGACACAATTCACCCTTTGACCATCTATCACCCGTCTTCCAGGGCCAGTTGAACCCTGCTGATTACCTTGGAGAACCAGTGGGTTTTAACCCACTTGGACCCAAAGACCACTTTTCCGGTGGCAACGCGATGGACATAGATGAAGATACCGATCCTTCAATGCCACCATCCGGAACTCCGAACCACCCCATCGAAATTTCTGATGGGTCACCTTTTGTGGGATCACCTTACAATGGTCCCGACAGCTTTGAGGATAAATTCCGGCAGTATGACTGGGTATTTACTCCCAGTTATCATAGCTCTCCCCTGCACCAGCCACACCATAGCTCTCCTTTGCACCAGCCACACCATAGCTCTCCTTTACACCAGCCGCAGCATAACTCTCCCCTGCACCAGCCACAGCAGCAGCAGAATCCTTCTGAGGATTCCCGACTTGTCGCGGTCACTCCGCCGACAGCACCACCTCAGCTTCAGCCTCCCTCGCCCCCGAGGCGAAGGAGAACGACCTTGCGAATATCCGCACGAGGGGGAGTGCGCATCTGCACCCCTCCACATTCAAGTGGCAGCCGGTACTCGCCACTTCACGAAGAACCGGAGATGGGAGAATCTTCACACCCCGTCTCAGAAGTGAACTCTGCGCCAGTCGCGCCACAGCCACCATTGGGTTTTGGAGACCCAATTCCCACTTACACTGGTGCGGCAGCGTACAATCCCTTCGAGCAGCCGATCCACACAAATTACAACTTTGCCGAGGATCCCTACTGGATAGCAGCAAACTCCAACACTCTCCATCCGGAAGGTCACTATGGAGGTCCCTGGGCTACAGGACACTCGACCTATGGATACCCACCATATGGGTATCAGCAACCGCCGCCTCCTCAACCTCAGCATCTTCAGCAACCACCGCGGACACCGGTGATGTCACCGCCACAATTTCAAGAAATCCTTCAAGGGATAAATGAGGTGCGACAAGAGGTGCGGCATGAGTTACGAGAAGAACGAAGGCATAACCGGGGGATGTTCAAGAAAATGGTGAATTTGATCAAGGGAAAAAGCAAGAAGGATCACTAAATCCTTTGTTTTTTTATTTATTTTAGTTGTAATCATGTCCCTGCGAGGACATTTATTTCTGTACTCTGCCCCTGCGTGGGCATATTTCTTTTCTGTTCTACCCCTGCGTGGGCATGTTTTTCTATTTTGACCCCTGCGTGGGTTTGTTTTGTTAGTTGGCCCCTGCGTGGGCATGTTATTTATGTAAAAGTCCCGTTTAGGGCAAACTCGTACTAGTTTAATTTTTGTTTGGAATGGTTAATTCAAGTTTTTCATTTTTAAATTATGTGCATGAATATAATATGTGAAGAAATGAGAAAATAACATTTATTATTTTGATTTACCATTTTGATAATTATAAGGATCTTAAAAGGTAAAACCTAGCTTTTATGTTAACATAAATTTAGCCATTATGGTAAAACCTGTTTTAAAAAGATTCAAATCTCTGTTAACATCTGCAAATATGTTAACATTCTTGACTAATGTGATTCGCAAAATCACACATGTCACCCTCTAGTAATTATTCCAAATTCCTTATTATTATTTAAACATCTGTTTGTGATGTATTGCCTACGGGCTATAACTAATGTCATATAAAACAAAAGGCAGCCGTAGTTATAGACTCCCTGTCAATAAAGGGATTGATTGTTATTTTATTCAAACTTTAATCCTATAAGATCTAAATTTGTAATTTAGAAATTTGTCTACGTGACTAGGCCTATGTGCTATTATTAATTTATGGTTTTGGATTATCATAAAGATCCTGAATAAGCATATATATTTAATAAATTAACTATAATGGCTATTAAAACCATGGTTAATAAATCGTCAAGAACGATAATACTGTTTAGGCTTCTAAATAGACCTTATCCTTATTTTTATGTAGCAATTAAGACTACATGGCTAAGTCTGAAGAAATAAACAGTCGTCCATTGGAAAACCCTGGAAATACTAAAATACTTGTAACTGGTGCGGAGCTACAAGCATTAGTAGAAAATGCTGTTACCAGAGCCATTAAAAGGCAATATAGTGAATCAAGCGGGACCCGAAGTAGGACCCGATCCGCACCACATTCCAAGCCAAAAGTTCACTCGGAGGCTCAGAGCAAACCGCCCTCTAAGAAAGATGAACCTAAGAAAGATGAGCTCAAGAAGGATGATGATCGACACTCATCAAATCAGAACAGTGTTCCCTCAAAAAGGATGGTGTATAATGCCAAACCACACACCAAGTCCTGTACTTACAAGTACTTTGTTTCTTGCAAACCCCGGGACTTCACCGGGGAGAAAGGAGCAATAGATTGTATGACTTGGTTGGACGAAATGGATACGGTTGTAGACATCAGCGGTTGTGCTGAAAGGGACGTAGTAAAATATGTATCCCAATCGTTCAAGGGAGAAGCACTGGCGTGGTGGAAGTCTCTCATACAAGCTGCTGGAAAGATCCCACTTTACAACTTGTCATGGGATCAGTTCGTTGCTCTTATTAAAGAGAATTATTGCCCACAGCACGAAGTCGAGAGAATCGAATCAGACTTCTTATCGTTAGTGATGAAGAATTTAGACTGCCAGGCATACCTCACCACTTTCAATACCCTATCTAGGTTGGTTCCGTACTTGGTAACCCCAGAACCTAAGAGGATTGCTCGCTTCATCGGGGGTTTAACCCCAGAGATTAAAGCTAGTGTTAAGGCATCAAGGCCTGCTACCTTCAGATCAGCAGCTGATCTATCTCTATCTCTTACCTTGGACGTAGTCAGGTTGAGATCACTCAGGAATTCGGAAGAGAGTAAGAGGAAGCGTGAGGACGATACCTCACGAAGATCAGATAAGAAACACCAAGGAAATAACGACCACAAGAAAGGGTCGGGATCTAAGAAGGATGGGCAACAATCAGGGGATAAGCCCAAATGTAAGACTTGTAAGAAGAACCATTTTGGGAGGTGTCGACTTGAGTCGAAATCCCAGTCTCACTCGAGACCCTGTGGAATTTGCAAATCCACGGATCATAAGACTTTGGAGTGTAAGAAGCTGAAAGATGCAACATGTTACGGTTGCAATGAAAAAGGGCACATTAAGTCCAATTGCCCAAAGAGCACCAAGAAAACCGAGGATGGGAAAAAGACCAACGCGAGGGTCTTCAAGATGGACGCTAAGGAAGCTGTTCAGGATGACAACGTGATTACAGGTACTTTTCTCGTAAATGATGTTTTTGCTAGAGTATTGTTTGATTCTGGAGCAGATAAGTCTTTTGTGGATAATAAGTTTTGTGAGTTGTTAAAATTGCCTGTAAAAGCCTTAAGTGTGAAGTATGAGGTGGAATTAGCTGATGGAACCATAGAAACCGCCTCAACTGTTTTAGATGGATGTGTTATATCCATTAGGAATCATTCTTTTCCTTTGTCCTTACTTCCCTTTAAGGTAGCCGGTTTTGACATAGTGATAGGTATGGATTGGTTATCACATAACTAAGCCCAGATTGTGTGCAACAGAAAGCAAGTGGTAGTCAAAACTCCATCTGGTGAGTCACTTACCATTCAGGGGGATACCCAGCATGGATTTCCTGAGCAAGTGTCCATGCTCAAGGCATCCAGATGTCTGCAGAAGGGTTGTATCATTTATATGGCACAAGTTAGTATTGATGCGCCAAAACCCAAGATTGAAGACATCCCTGTCATTTCGGAATATCCTGAAGTTTTTCTCGAAGAACTACCTGGTTTACCACCAGATAGGCAAGTGGAATTCCGAATTAACATCATTCCGGGTGCAGCACCAGTAGCGAGAGCGCCTTATAGGTTAGCACATACGGAGATGAAGGAGTTAAGGACACAATTAGATGACCTGCTAGCCAAAGGTTTTATTAGACCTAGTTCGTCTCCTTGGGGAGCGCCGATCTTGTTTGTCAAGAAGAAGGATGGGTCGATGCGTCTGTGCATCGATTACCATGAGCTTAATAAAGTCACTATCAAGAATAGGTATCCTTTGCCCAGGATCGACGATCTGTTTGATCAATTGCAAGGGGCAAGCTACTTCTCCAAGATCGATTTGAGATCAGGCTATCATCAGTTGAAGGTTAAAGATGAAGACGTGCACAAGACAGCGTTTAGGACTCGTTATGGTCATTACGAGTTCTTAGTGATGCCTTTTGGGCTCACTAATGCACCGGCCGCATTCATGGATCTCATGAATCGCGTCTGCAAGCCTTACTTGGACAAATTCGTCATCGTCTTTATTGACGACATCCTCATTTACTCGAAAAACCAAGCTGACCACGAGAAACACCTTCGTTGTATTCTCAAACTTCTACATCATGAGAAACTCTACGCCAAATTTTCGAAATGCGAGTTTTGGCTTCGAGAAGTCCAATTCCTCGGACATGTGGTAAGTAAGCGTGGTATCCAAGTGGATCCCGCTAAGGTAGAAGCAGTTATGAATTGGCAAGAGCTGAAGACACCTACTGAGATTCGTAGCTTCCTGGGTTTAGCAGGATATTATAGGCATTTTATCGAAAACTTCTCAAGGATTGCTGCGCCTCTAACTTCGTTGACACGTAAGAAGGTTAAGTTTGATTGGGGCCCTAAGCAGCAGGAATCCTTTGACATTCTTAAGGAAAAGTTGAGCAATGCACCAGTGTTAACATTGCCCGATGGTATAGAAGAATTCGTGGTGTATTATGATGCATCCCACACTGGTATGGGCTGTGTACTCATGCAGAAAGGCAAGGTTATTGCCTACGCTTCGCGACAGTTAAAGGTACACGAGAAGAACTACCCCACCCATGACTTGGAGCTGGGTGCCGTTGTATTTGCATTGAAATTATGGAGGCATTACTTGTATGGAACCAAGTGTGTGATCTATTCAGATCACAAGAGCCTTCAACATTTGTTCAATCAGAAGGACTTGAACATGCGTCAAAGACGATGGATGGAAACTCTAAATGATTATGATTGTGAGATAAAATACCATCCAGGCAAGGCAAATGTAGTTGCTGACGCCTTAAGCAGAAAAGAGAGAGTGAAGCCGATAAGAATCAATGCCAAGCGCTTTGAAATAAGGAGTAGTTTGAACGAAAGGGTGTTAGCTGCACAGAAGGAAGCTGTGTTGGAAGCTAACTATCCTGAAGAAAAACTAGGAGTAACTGAGGAGCAGTTATCCTATGACAAGGACGGAATGCTAAGATTGAATGGACGAATATGGGTTCCAGTTTATGGAGGACTTTGAGATGTTATTCTCTAGGAAGCCCACAGTTCCAAATATTCCGTTCATCCTGGAGCCGATAAGATGTACCAGGATCTAAAGGCAAACTACTGGTGGATTGGTTTGAAAAAGTATGTAGCTGCCTATGTAGCTAAATGTTTGACTTGTGCGCAAGTCAAAGCTGAGCATCAAAAGCCGTCAGGTTTGCTACAACAGCCTGAAATCCCCACATGGAAGTGGGAGATGGTGACGATGGATTTCATCACCAAGTTGCCAAAGACGAGGAAGGGAAATGATACTATATGGGTCATAGTGGATAGACTGACAAAGTCAGCACATTTCCTACCCATTAAGGAAACTTACAGCTCAGACATGTTAGCTCAATTGTACGTAGATAAAATTGTAGCTCTGCATGGCGTGCCATTGTCAATTATCTCTGATAGAGATACGAGATACACCTCTCATTTTTGGAAGAGTTTCCAACAGTCGTTGGGCACGCGCCTGAATTTTAGTACGGCTTACCACCCACAGACAGACGGACAGAGTGAGCGTACCATCCAAACATTGGAAGACATGCTTCGTTCATGTGTGATTGATTTAGGTGGCAGCTGGGATAAGCATCTGCCATTAGTCGAGTTCTCCTATAATAATAGCTACCATACTAGTATTAAGGCTGCGCCTTTTGAGGCATTATATGGTAGAAAATGCAGAACACCCATTTGTTGGGCGGAAGTAGGAGAAGTTCAATTATCAGGACCAGATTTGGTCTTTGAAACAACGGAAAAGATTGTCCAGATTCGCGATCGCCTGAAAGCTGCTAGGGATAGGCAGAAAAGTTATGCGGATCCAAAGCGTAAATCTTTTCACTTCGAAGTAGGTGACAAAGTATTGCTTAAAGTATCACCCTGGAAAGGGGTGATGCGATTTGGTAAGAAAGGCAAGCTAAGCCCGAGATACATAAGACCTTTCGAGGTTATCGAACGTGTCGGGTCAGTTGCTTATAAGTTAAACTTGCCTGAAGAACTCAGTGCTATCCACAATGTTTTTCACATCTGTAATCTGAAGAAGTGTTTCGCTGATGAATCACTGGTCATACCACATACGGATGTGCATATAGATGAAAGCTTGAAATTTGTGGAAAAACCATTGTCGATTGAGGATCGACTGGTAAAGAAGCTTCGAAGGAAGCATGTGCCTATTGTAAAGGTCAAATGGGATGCCCGTAGAGGTCCCGAATACACATGGGAGGTAGAATCCACGATGAAAGAAAAATAACCTCATTTGTTTCAGTAAATCTCGAGGTCGAGATTTCTTTTAAGGGGGTGAGGATGTAACACCTCGAAAATTTACGTCCAATAATGTATTGACACGTGTCATAGGCTTTGAATATGTGAAAAAGCACTTTAGAGGGACTAAAGTTGACAAACAGGGAAACTATGTGAATATAAGGGTCCAAAGGGTCAACAATGGATAAATAGGCCCTACAATAACCCTACATGGTGTTTATAATCTTAAACGATTAAATCATGGATCATACGAAGAAGAAAATGAAAGAAAGTGAGGAATTACAAACTACAGGGGCTAAATGTGTCAACATGTTGAAAGTATACCTCTGAGTGACCTTTTGGCAAACCCGAAGCTTTTTAATGATAAAATATACTCACTAGAATATGTGATAAAAATTTCATAAAGTTTCGTTATCGTATGAGAAAGTTATGATCAAAACCGTGCACGATGGGTTAAATGCGTTAACGTTGAAATTCGTGTCTTTTCGGGTAAGCACAAAGTTGACCAAGGACCTAACCAAGTTTGTAGATGTCCTAAGGCCCTTAAAAATCAGGTTTGAGGGTCAAGAGTGCAAGATAAATAGCCAAAACCACGTTACAAAGGACCAAGGACTGAATTGCAATTCATAGAAACTTGTTTGGCTGGTTTTGCACTTGTACGCGGCCCGCGTAAGGGTTCTCGCGGCCCGCCTACGACCTGCCAGCGACAAATAACGACCAGCTGCCAGTTATCAGGTCTGAATCGATGCTAAACAGCTGTTATCTGATACCATCTGCTCTCCAATGGTTTTACATGCATAGAGGGGCACTTGGACAGATCTTACAACATTTATAGACCCTTGTGGCAGCTTCTAATGAGATCAAAGTTGATATAAAAGGGTCTTGAAGTTGCAACATTCATCACTTGCATTTACAAAAATTCACAAGACCACTTCTGGAGCTCCTCTTATCAACCTCAGGCTTTCTAGTGATCTCTAATCGTAATTAGGACTCTTGTAAGTATTCCTAACCCCTTCTAATTCGTTCTAGCTTAGTTAATTAACCAAAAGTCAAACCGTCGTAAATTAAGTTTGACTTCGAGATTAAATGAAATTTGCTCACTCATTTCTCGAATTGAAGGTACCTACAAGTAGGTATTTATGTGGGTAACAAACCCTTAAAAGGGTATTTTCAGATCCCCACTCTAACTATGTTAACTGTCGAGTCAAAGCTTGCTTTAAAAAGTCAACAGAATGATTATTTGCAAATTTAAGCATAATTAGCAATGTAGGATGCATGCAACCTGTTTGATCATTAAAATAACATGGTAACTAATGTAAGAACATGTTCCAACATGATCAACTCGACAATTTTCAGTTTAAACCCGAATCGGAACCGAAAGTCGCATAAATTGACTTTTACTTTGACTATCAGTTCTGATCCGTTTGTGCATGTTTAAGATCTGCCTTAGAGCTTATTTTGGACCAGGTTTCATATAAGTATAACTCTCTGAGATTATACAACTTGGTTCAATACTTATCCGATTCATATGCATGTTTCCGATTAATGCTTAAATGTTGACTATTATGCCCTTTTGACTATAAAACGTGATTTTTGAAAAAGTGAAAGAGTAGAAACATTAGTTACTAATTTATAAACTTGCACCTAAAATTTGACATCAGTTTGAGGTCTAGATTAGGAGTTATGCTCATTAGCGTAATTTGAAAGCTTTATGTTACTTAAACGGCGTAATTAGCGTATAACCTATTTAAACCCACTTTTTGATATCAAACTTTTTACCCACTGATGTAATATAATATTTTGGGATTTTTGAAGATTTTTATTTAATTTTTGGCTGAGCATAACATAGGTCTCCAAGTTTAATTCGGTTAATACCGATTTTGCCCTTTTAAGCCATAAAATGAGTTTTACAAATCCTTTTGACCCCAAATCTTTTTCTACTGATTTCATTTGTTAAATAAAATATTTTGCGCCTTCTGGAATTATAAAATTATCAACTTTCTTTTAAAAACCCGGAAATGGCTCCAAATCGCCTTTTTAAGCGTTTTTAACGCATAGTATGTACTATAACCATATTAAATATATAAGGTTGATACCTACTGATGTTTTTAGTATATTTTTAGATAATAACAGTAAGTAAAAGTTTTTGAAGTCAGATTTCCAGTTTTGACCTTTTTCGCCCTTGTGAAATTACCAAAATACCCCTAAGGTGCATAGTTTGGTTTTAAATGATAAATTTCACATATAGGTCATACCCTACTGTTATAGCATGTTAAATTAAGTATATTTACTGTATAAATCAGACCTGTAACTCAGATTACAAATTAAACTCTTTTATAATCTTTTAAATGACCAAAATGCCCTTATGAGGCACAAGTTGAGTTTAAATTCATTTGGGGCATAATAGAAGATATCTTATTGATATTATAACATATTTAAGCCATATTATCTCAGGGAACTTGCATATGACTCTTTTGGTTCCCCGTGACGCCCTTTTCGCGCTCGGTTCGGTTTATGTAACTAGTTTGCATAAATTGACCGAAACGGGTCAAACCTTATCATTTTGTCTCAAAATACAGAATGTATTTAGTATACCCATATTATACAAGTATTCAAACTTGTCGGGTCTAAATCACATTCTATCCGGTCTTCGCTTAATCGTGCGTTTGAACCGTATCGTCCTTAAAAGCTAACCGGTCTAAGCTTAGGCTTAAATAAAGACCCGTTAGGAATCTAATAGGTTATTATAAACCTTTGTTCCAGAATAGAAGAACCAGTAAAAGCTACCTTCACTTGCTAGTTGTGATTTATACTTACCAAGGTAAATACTTTTAACTTATTTTCCCTATACGGGCTTGGGGTACGGTATATAAAATACCGCTTGGTCCGGCATTGAATTCTTTAATCGAATAGAGGTTAAATTTATTGATATGCTATGTTTTGAATGTGTTTTGTTTGCTTAAAGCCTTTGGGGGGTTAATGACCATGTCCCGGATATCCTTGGCATCATCTTACGAGATGGCCACGACCTGAGCACGGGGTGTAGGCGTACACCTTTCAGTGCATAACTCAATATTGTGGTGTGTCTATTAATCTTTAACCCAGTCTACGGATCGGGCTACTGAACGCATAAGTAACATGTAAATCCCTTACAAGATTATCTTCACATAATTATCCCAAGTTATAAAATGTTTTGTGCCACGTGCATTCAAATCAATTTTCAACCCTTTTCAAAATGAGTCAGTTAAATTGTATTTACCAGTGTAAACTGACGTATTTTTCCAAAAAGGTTAAGTGCAGGTACTACTCGTACTAGGCTGGCTGTCTTCTAAGCGTCCACAATAAGTCTCGCAAGCTTGGATGTCAATAAAACTGTTGAACAATATCTTCTTTTATTTTGATCCGCCTGTGGATCCGTTTTAACTATTCGTGATATTTGATATTACATTTTGTTAAAGTTGAAATGAATCTATCTTTGCTTCCGCTGTGCATTTATATATTGTGTTGTTTGTCTATGATGATACCAACTACGTCACTACACTCCCCACCGGGCCCACCGGTGACACGTGGAAAAATAGGGGTGTGACAGGTTGGTATCAGAGCCAACTCTGAGTGAATTAAACACTAGCCTTTTGTGTTTAATCTCAGTTACACAATTGCACATTCCTCGATTCTCGAGTCTAGACAAAAGAACTTAGGAACTATCTAAATTTTTGGTTTTATTTCTAACCTTGTCTTATATATTTCTTGTTGTATCACTTGTTGGTTTTTGACAGGTTGTTAAAATGCCGCCGCGAATGAGAGGAAGAGGCAGAGGAAACGGGCCACTTACCGCCCCAAATGACCATGAAGCCGGACCTTCGCACCGGCGAACACCTTCAGATCCCCATAACTCAGATGCTCAAGATCTTTGGAGGTCTTTTACTGAACCAGCTAGGCGCTCAGTTTCACTGAGTACCTCACCTTCTATCCCACACTCCTTCGGGCCTCACTCTGAAAATGAGCCCCACAACTCTCACCAGTCCTACATTCCTCTTCTAGGACACAATTCACCCTTTGACCATCTATCACCCGTCTTCCAGGGCCAGTTGAACCCTGCTGATTACCTTGGAGAACCAGTGGGTTTTAACCCACTTGGACCCGAAGACCACTTTTCCGGTGGCAACGCGATGGACATAGATGAAGATACCGATCCTTCAATGCCACCATCCGGAACTCCGAACCACCCCATCGAAATTTCTGATGGGTCACCTTTTGTGGGATCACCTTACAATGGTCCCCACAGCTTTGAGGAGAAATTCCGGCAGTATGACTGGGTATTTACTCCCAGTTATCATAGCTCTCCCCTGCACCAGCCACACCATAGCTCTCCTTTGCACCAGCCACACCATAGCTCTCCTTTACACCAGCCGCAGCATAACTCTCCCCTGCACCAGCCACAGCAGCAGCAGAATCCTTCTGAGGATTCCCGACTTGTCGCGGTCACTCCGCCGGCAGCACCACCTCAGCTTCAGCCTCCCTCGCCCCCGAGGCGAAGGAGAACGACCTTGCGAATATCCGCATGAGGGGGAGTGCGCATCTGCACCCCTCCACATTCAAGTGGCAGCCGGTACTCGCCACTTCACGAAGAACCGGAGATGGGAGAATCTTCACACCCCGTCTCAGAAGTGAACTCTGCGCCAGTCGCGCCACAGCCACCATTGGGTTTTGGAGACCCAATTCCCACTTACACTGGTGCGGCAACGTACAATCCCTTCGAGCAGCCGATCCACACAAATTACAACTTTGCCGAGGATCCCTACTGGATAGCAGCAAACTCCAACACTCTCCATCCGGAAGGTCACTATGGAGGTCCCTGGGCTACAGGACACTCGACCTATGGATACCCACCATATGGGTATCAGCAACCGCCGCCTCCTCAACCTCAGCATCTTCAGCAACCACCGTGGACACCGGTGATGTCACCGCCACAATTTCAAGAAATCCTTCAAGGGATAAATGAGGTGCGACAAGAGGTGCGGCATGAGTTACGAGAAGAACGAAGGCATAACCGGGGGATGTTCAAGAAAATGGTGAATTTGATCAAGGGAAAAAGCAAGAAGGATCACTAAATCCTTTGTTTGTTTATTTATTTTAGTTGTAATCATGTCCCTGCGAGGACATTTATTTCTGTACTCTGCCCCTGCGTGGGCATATTTCTTTTCTGTTCTGCCCCTGCGTGGGCATGTTTTTCTATTTTGACCCCTGCGTGGGTTTGTTTTGTTAGTTGGCCCCTGCGTGGGCATGTTGTTTATATAAAAGTCCCGTTTAGGGCAAACTCGTACTAGTTTAATTTTTGTTTGGAATGGTTAATTCAAGTTTTTCATTTTTAAATTATGTGCATGAATATAATATGTGAAGAAATGAGAAAATAACATTTATTATTTTGATTTACCATTTTGATAATTATAAGGATCTTAAAAGGTAAAACCTAGCTTTTATGTTAACATAAATTTAGCCATTATGGTAAAACCTGTTTTAAAAAGATTCAAATCTCTGTTAACATTTGCAAATATGTTAACATTCTTGACTAATGTGATTCGCAAAATCACACATGTCACCCTCTAGTAATTATTCCAAATTCCTTATTATTATTTAAACATCTGTTTGTGATGTATTGCCTACGGGCTATAACTAATGTCATATAAAACAAAAGGCATCCGTAGTTATAGACTCCCTGTCAATAAAGGGAATGATTGTTATTTTATTCAAACTTTAATCCTATAAAATCTAAATTTGTAATTTAGAAATTTGTCTACGTGACTAGGCCTATGTGCTATTATTAATTTATGGTTTTGGATTATGATAAAGATCCTGAATAAGCATATATATTTAATAAATTAACTAAAATGGCTATTAAAACCATGGTTAATAAATCGTCAAGAACGATAATACTGTTTAGGCTTCTAAATAGACCTTGTCCTTATTTTTATGTAGCAATTAAGACTACATGGCTAAGTCTGAAGAAATAAACAGTCGTCCAGTGGAAAACCCTGAAAATACTAAAATACTTGTAACTGGTGCGGAGCTACAAGCATTAGTAGAAAATGCTGTTACCAGAGCCATTAAAAGGCAATATAGTGAATCAAGCGGGACCCGAAGTAGGACCCGATCCGCACCACATTCCAAGCCAAAAGTTCACTCGGAGGCTCAGAGCAAACCGCCCTCTAAGAAAGATGAACCTAAGAAAGATGAGCTCAAGAAGGATGATGATCGACACTCATCAAATCAGAACAGTGTTCCCTCAAAAAGGATGGTGTATGATGCCAAACCACACACCAAGTCCTGTACTTACAAGTACTTTGTTTCTTGCAAACCCCGGGACTTCACCGGGGAGAAAGGAGCAATAGATTGTATGACTTGGTTGGACGAAATGGATACGGTTGTAGACATCAGCGGTTGTGCTGAAAGGGACGTAGTAAAATATGTATCCCAATCGTTCAAGGGAGAAGCACTGGCGTGGTGGAAGTCTCTCATACAAGCTGCTGGAAAGATCCCACTTTACAACTTGTCATGGGATCAGTTCGTTGCTCTTATTAAAGAGAATTATTGCCCACAGCATGAAGTCGAGAGAATCGAATCAGACTTCTTATCGTTAGTGATGAAGAATTTAGACTGCCAGGCATACCTCACCACTTTCAATACCCTATCTAGGTTGGTTCCGTACTTGGTAACCCCAGAACCTAAGAGGATTGCTCGCTTCATCGGGGGTTTAACCCCAGAGATTAAAGCTAGTGTTAAGGCATCAAGGCCTGCTACCTTCAGATCAGCAGCTGATCTATCTCTATCTCTTACCTTGGACGTAGTCAGGTTGAGATCACTCAGGAATTCGGAAGAGAGTAAGAGGAAGCGTGAGGACGATACCTCACGAAGATCAGATAAGAAACACCAAGGAAATAACGACCACAAGAAAAGGTCGGGATCTAAGAAGGATGGGCAACAATCGGGGGATAAGCCCAAATGTAAGACTTGTAAGAAGAACCATTTTGGGAGGTGTCAACTTGAGTCGAAATCCCAGTCTCACTCGAGACCCTGTGGAATTTGCAAATCCACGGATCATAAGACTTTGGAGTGTAAGAAGCTGAAAGATGCAACATGTTACGGTTGCAATGAAAAAGGGCACATTAAGTCCAATTGCCCAAAGAGCACCAAGAAAACCGAGGATGGGAAAAAGACCAACGCGAGGGTCTTCAAGATGGACGCTAAGGAAGCTGTTCAGGATGACAACGTGATTACAGGTACTTTTCTCGTAAATGATGTTTTTGCTAGAGTATTGTTTGATTCTGGAGCAGATAAGTCTTTTGTGGATAATAAGTTTTGTGAGTTGTTAAAATTGCCTGTAAAAGCCTTAAGTGTGAAAGGCAAGGTTATTGCCTACGCTTCGCGACAGTTAAAGGTACACGAGAAGAACTACACCACCCATGACTTGGAGCTGGGTGCCGTTGTATTTGCATTGAAATTATGGAGGCATTACTTGTATGGAACCAAGTGTGTGATCTATTCAGATCACAAGAGCCTTCAACATTTGTTCAATCAGAAGGACTTGAACATGCGTCAAAGACGATGGATGGAAACTCTAAATGATTATGATTGTGAGATAAAATACCATCCAGGCAAGGCAAATGTAGTTGCTGACGCCTTAAGCAGAAAAGAGAGAGTGAAGCCGATAAGAATCAATGCCAAGCGCTTTGAAATAAGGAGTAGTTTGAACGAAAGGGTGTTAGCTGCACAGAAGGAAGCTGTGTTGGAAGCTAACTATCCTGAAGAAAAACTAGGAGTAACTGAGGAGCAGTTATCCTATGACAAGGACGGAATGCTAAGATTGAATGGACGAATATGGGTTCCAGTTTATGGAGGACTTTGAGATGTTATTCTCCAGGAAGCCCACAGTTCCAAATATTCCGTTCATCCTGGAGCCGATAAGATGTACCAGGATCTAAAGGCAAACTACTGGTGGATTGGTTTGAAAAAGTCTGTAGCTGCCTATGTAGCTAAATGTTTGACTTGTGCGCAAGTCAAAGCTGAGCATCAAAAGCCGTCAGGTTTGCTACAACAGCCTGAAATCCCCACATGAAAGTGGGAGATGGTGACGATGGATTTCATCACCAAGTTGCCAAAGACGAGGAAGGGAAATGATACTATATGGGTCATAGTGGATAGACTGACAAAGTCAGCACATTTCCTACCCATTAAGGAAACTTACAGCTCAGACATGTTAGCTCAATTGTACGTAGATAAAATTGTAGCTCTGCATGGCGTGCCATTGTCAATTATCTCTGATAGAGATACGAGATACACCTCTCATTTTTGGAAGAGTTTCCAACAGTCGTTGGGCACGCGCCTGAATTTTAGTACGGCTTACCACCCACAGACAGACGGACAGAGTGAGCGTACCATCCAAACATTGGAAGACATGCTTCGTGCATGTGTGATTGATTTAGGTGGCAGCTGGGATAAGCATCTGCCATTAGTCGAGTTCTCCTATAATAATAGCTACCATACTAGTATTAAGGCTGCGCCTTTTGAGGCATTATATGGTAGAAAATGCAGAACACCCATTTGTTGGGCGGAAGTAGGAGAAGTTCAATTATCAGGACCAGATTTGGTCTTTGAAACAACGGACAAGATTGTCCAGATTCGCGATCGCCTGAAAGCTGCTAGGGATAGGCAGAAAAGTTATGCGGATCCAAAGCGTAAATCTTTTCACTTCGAAGTAGGTGACAAAGTATTGCTTAAAGTATCACCCTGGAAAGGGGTGATGCGATTTTGTAAGAAAGGCAAGCTAAGCCCGAGATACATAGGACCTTTCGAGGTTATCGAACGTGTCGGGTCAGTTGCTTATAAGTTAAACTTGCCTGAAGAACTCAGTGCTATCCACAATGTTTTTCACATCTGTAATCTGAAGAAGTGTTTCGCTGATGAATCACTGGTCATACCACATACGGATGTGCATATAGATGAAAGCTTGAAATTTGTGGAAAAACCATTGTCGATTGAGGATCGACAGGTAAAGAAGCTTCGAAGGAAGCATGTGCCTATTGTAAAGGTCAGATGGGATGCCCGTAGAGGTCCCGAATACACATGGGAGGTAGAATCCACGATGAAAGAAAAATAACCTCATTTGTTTCAGTAAATCTCGAGGTTGAGATTTCTTTTAAGGGGGTGAGGATGTAACACCTCAAAAATTTACGTCCAATAATGTATTGACACGTGTCATAGGCTTTGAATATGTGAAAAAGCACTTTAGAGGGACTAAAGTTGACAAACAGTGAAACTATGTGAATATAAGGGTCCAAAGGGTCAACAATGGATAAATAGGCCCTACAATAACCCTACATGGTGTTTATAATCTTAAACGATTAAATCATGGATCATACGAAGAAGAAAATGAAAGAAAGTGAGGAATTACAAACTACAGGGGCTAAATGTGTCAACATGTTGAAAGTATACCTCTGAGTGACCTTTTTGCAAACCCGAAGCTTTATAATGATAAAATATACTCACTAGAATATGTGATAAAAATTTCATAAAGTTTCGTTATCGTATGAGAAAGTTATGATCAAAACCGTGCACGATGGGTTAAATGCGTTAACGTTGAAATTCGTGTCTTTTCGGGTAAGCACAAAGTTGACCAAGGACCTAACCAAGTTTGTAGATGTCCTAAGGCCCTTAAAAATCAGGTTTGAGGGTCAAGAGTGCAAGATAAATAGCCAAAACCACGTTATAAAGGACCAAGGACTGAATTGCAATTCAAAGAAACTTGTTTGGCTGGTTTTGCACTTGTACGCGGCCCGCGTAAGGGTTCTCGCGGCCCGCCTACGACCTGCCAGCGACAAATAACGACCAGCTGCCAGTTATCAGGTCTGAATCGATGCTAAACAGCTGTTATCTGATACCACCTGCTCTCCAATGGTTTTACATGCATAGAGGGGCACTTGGACAGATCTTACAACATTTATAGACCCTTGTGGCAGCTTCTAATGAGATCAAAGTTGATATAAAAGGGTCTTGAAGTTGCAACATTCATCACTTGCATTTACAAAAATTCACAAGACCACTTCTAGAGCTCCTCTGATCAACCTCAGGCTTTCTAGTGATCTCTAATCGTAATTAGGACTCTTGTAAGTATTCCTAACCCCTTCTAATTCGTTCTAGCTTAGTTAATTAACCAAAAGTCAAACCGTCGTAAATTAAGTTTGACTTAGAGATTAAATGAAATTTGCTTAGTCATTTCTCGAATTGAAGGTACCTACAAGTAGGTATTTATCTGGGTAACAAACCCTTAAAAGGGTATTTTCAGATTCCCACTCTAACTATGTTAATTGTCGAGTCAAAGCTTGCTTTAAAAAGTCAACAGAATGATTATTTGCAAATTTAAGCATAATTAGCAATGTAGGATGCATGCAACCTGTTTGATCATTAAAATAACATGGTAACTAATGTAAGAACATGTTCCAACATGATCAACTCGACAATTTTCAGTTTAAACCCGGATCGGAACCGAAAGTCGCATAAATTGACTTTTGCTTTGACTATCAGTTCTGATCCGTTTGTGCATGTTTAAGATCTGCCTTAGAGCTTATTTTGGACCAGGTTTCATATAAGTATAACTCTCTGAGATTATACAACTTGGTTCCATACTTATCCGATTCATATGCATGTTTCCGATTAATGCTTAAATGTTGACTATTATGCCCTTTTGACTATAAAACGTGATTTTTGAAAAAGTGAAAGAGTAGAAACATTAGTTACTGATTTATAAACTTGCACCTAAAATTTGACATCAGTTTGAGTTCTAGATTAGGAGTTATGCTCATTAGCGTAATTTGAAAGCTTTATGTTACTTAAACAGCGTAATTAGCGTATAACCTATTTAAACCCACTTTTTGATATCAAACTTTTTACCCACTGATGTAATATAATATTTTGGGATTTTTGAAGATTTTTATTTAATTTTTGGCTGAGCATAACATAGGTCTCTAAGTTTAATTCGGTTAATACCGATTTGGCCCTTTTAAGCCATAAAATGAGTTTTACAAATCCTTTTGACCCCAAATCTTTTTCTACTGATTTCATTTGTTAAATAAAATATTTTGAGCCTTCTGGAATTATAAAATTATCAGCTTTCTTTTAAAAACCCGGAAATGGCTCCAAATCGCCTTTTTAAGCGTTTTTAACGCATAGTATGTACTATAACCATATTAAATATATAAGGTTGATACCTACTGATGTTTTTAGTATATTTTGAGATAATAACAGTAAGTAAAAGTTTTTGAACTCAGATTTCCAGCTTTGACCTTTTTAGCCCTTGTGAAATTACCAAAATACCCCTAAGGTGCATAGTTTGGTTTTAAATGATAAATTTCACATATAGGTCATACCCTACTGTTATAACATGTTAAATTAAGTATATTTACTGTATAAATCAGACCTGTAACTCAGATTACAAATTAAACTCTTTTATAATCTTTTAATTGACCAAAATGCCCTTATGAGGCACAAGTTGAGTTTAAATTCATTTGGGGCATAATAGAAGATATCTTACTGATATTATAACATATTTAAGCCATATTATCTCAGGGAACTTGCATATGACTCTTTTGGTTAACCGTGACGCCCTTTTCGCGCTCGGTTCGGTTTATGTAACTAGTTTGCATAAATTGACCGAAACGGGTCAAACCTTATCATTTTGTCTCAAAATACAGAATGTATTTAGTATACCCATATTATACAAGTATTCAAACTTGTCGGGTCTAAATCACATTCTATCCGGTCTTCGCTTAATCGTGCGTTTGAACCGTATCGTCCTTAAAAGCTAACCGGTCTAAGCTTAGGCTTAAATAAAGACCCGTTAGGAATCTAATAGGTTATTATAAACCTTTGTTCCAGAATAGAAGAACCAGTAAAAGCTACCTTCACTTGCTAGTTGTGATTTATACTTACCAAGGTAAATACTTTTAACTTATTTTCCCTATACGGGCTTGGGGTACGGTATATAAAATACCGCTTGGTCCGGCATTGAATTCTTTAATCGAATAGAGGTTAAATTTATTGATATGCTATGTTTTGAATGTGTTTTGTTTGCTTAAAGCCTTTGGGGGGTTAATGACCATGTCCCGGATATCCTTGGCATCATCTTACGAGATGGCCACGACCTGAGCACGGGGTGTAGGCGTACACCTTTCAGTGCATAACTCAATATTGTGGTGTGTCTATTAATCTTTAACCCGGTCTACGGATCGGGCTACTGAACGCATAAGTAACATGTAAATCCCTTACAAGATTATCTTCATATAATTATCCCAAGTTATAAAATGTTTTGTGCCACGTGCATTCAAATCAATTTTCAACCCTTTTCAACATGAGTCAGTTAAATTGTATTTACCAGTGTAAACTGACGTGTTTTTCCAAAAAGGTTAAGTGTAGGTACTACTCGTACTAGGCTGGTTGTCTTCTAAGCGTCCACAATAAGTCTCGCAAGCTTGGATGTCAATAAAACTGTTGAACAATATCTTCTTTTATTTTGATCCGCCTGTGGATCCGTTTCAACTATTCGTGATATTTGATATTACATTTTATTAAACTTGAAATGAATCTATCTTTGCTTCCGCTGTGCATTTATATATTGTGTTGTTTGTCTATGATGATACCAACTACGTCACTATACTCCCCACCGGGCCCACCGGTGACACGTGGAAAAATAGGGGTGTGACAACTTATTATTATAAATAATGCTTTTGTACAACTATTGAATGCACAAAACACCAACATAGCTGTTGGTGCATAATGTCTGTAGCCTACGTCTATCAGTCTAGGTCATGTCTGTAGATTGTACAGTCAAATATGTAATTTTATAGTGTTTTGTGGTAATTCCGCTTGAAATGACACATGGTCATTTCAAGCAAAATCAACAGCCTATATATAGGTGTGTTGGGCTTCTCATTTCAAACGGAATTAGAAGTATTGTAACGAAGTGCTGCCGGATTTTCAAGTCAATTATAAATGAGAAGCGTGTTTTAAGTGATATACTCTGTTTCTACTCATTTCTTACACTGATTCTAGGCTGTTTGTTTGTTTCCACCTCTCAAACAGTTGTGTATTGTATCTGATTGACTCATTTGGTCATCAAAACGATCCTACAAGTGGTATCAGAGCTCAGGATGAGTCAATACACTTGAATCAGTGCTTGAAATTCTGTTTTTCTACACATTCTTGAATTTCTAGACAAATTCATGGACAAAATGGACTGAATTTATGATATTGTGTGTAAAATACAGTTTTAACAAACCCTTGAAAGAATCAGTTAAAAATTCTGTTTAAAAGTGACAAAAATGGACCAAAAACCTGATTTCGTTTGAACGAGCCAACTGATTCCGTTTGAAAAATTGAGGTTATTTCGCTTGAAATAACTAATTCCGTTTGAAAAGTTGATGTAATTTCACCCGGAATTACTAATTCCGTTTGAAAAGGTAATTCCGTTTGGCTAATTTCGCTCGAAAACAAGTTTTTGGTTAATTCCGCTTGAAATGGCACTTGATTCCGTGTGAAGGTGCTATTTCGTTTGAAAAGCTAATTTCGCTTGAAAAGGTCTGATTTCTGTGAAAGTCCATTTCGTTCGTGGTATTTCATTCGAAAGTCTATTTCGTGTGTATAAAGTGTTTTCACTTGAAAGTAACCTGTGTTCAAAACTTAAAAAAAATTTCGAAATTGTTTTCGTAAAATGGATAATCAAGAGTTTTACAACTTCTTTGCCGGTGGGGGAATGACGGCAGCACAAACACCAGCCAGTATCGTGCAAAATGTGAACATGGAAAATGAACTCGGCACTATGCAAAAACCGCCGAAGTTGATGAACATTGATGAGTATGCTGGGTGGTCGGAAAGGTTTAAGACTTGGGTGCAAGCTAATCACTTTGAATGCTGGATGAAAATCGAGTCTAAATATGTTCCTCCAAAGAATGGTTCGGGTTTAGAGAAATCTATTGGAAGTTTGACTCCACAAGAACAAGATGATTTCAAGGCAGAAAAGAAAATGATGAGCATTCTACAACAAGCCATCAAAGAGGATATCTTAGTTCTGTTATAACATCAGGGAGATTCTCAGTCTGTTTGGAAAGGGTTTGATATCTTTACGGGTATAAAAGGTGAAACAACAAAGCAGTTGATTGAACGATATTGCCATCTGGTTGTTGAGATGAAGAGATTGGGCATAACCAAGACTGATGAGGAATGGGTTGATAAATTGGCGGATGCATTGCCATATGATGAATGGGGAAGTTATCTGTTGGTGTTGAAGAATAATTTGGAGTATGTAGGATTCAACCTTAGCACATTCATTGAAAGATTGAGTCACACGAGCTTGAGTTGACAAAGATTAGAAAGATGAAATCTTCAAGTGTTCAACAAGATGTTTCATTGTATTACAAAGGAAGTACTCCAGCAACATCAAATCTAAGTCCAAAAGTGCAGACAGCCTTTAGTGCAGATTCAACTTCCGGAGTATCATCTGTCACATCAAGCAACAATAGCTCACCATTTGCAAGCTTTGAGCCAAATCCAAAGGTTCAAAACTCACCTGATCAATCCTACACTCAAAGTTCGTCAGGATCAAACAGTCAAAGTCAAGGTCCAGGAATTCTGTGCAACATTGCTGTGAACATTAAGAATGCTCAAGCCTTTACTGAATCATCAGCAAAGCAGCACATAGCACTTCTAGCTTCAGTGCTTGAATCGTATGAAAGCTTGGTTGCAGGTAGAATTGGGAACCCCAATATGACAAAGGAAGACTATGATCAGATCGATCCAGAAGAGCTGGAATTGATCGACATCAAATGGGGAATGGCAAGCTTGGTGAGAAGAGCTCAACGTTTTATGGAAATTACTGGTCGGAACAGTCTTTCAGGACCAGATCAAAAACTTGGGTTTGATAAATCGAAAGTCACATGTTTCAAATGTAAAGAGAAGGAACATTTCAAGCGGGAATGTCCAAACAGGGAGGTTAACAAGCATCAAAACCCGTTCTCAAATGATTATTACAAACAAGCGATCTATCATAAGACAAGTCAACAACCATTCACCCAAAGACCTCAGATCGAAAACAAGCCGGAAAAGGCTCTCTTAGTCAACCAAGATGATGAGAAAGTTGCTGAAGGCTTTAGTTGGGATAAGTACATCCCTGGTAGTGAGGGTAGGGCAATGATGGCAGAAATTGTGGAACAACCGGAATGCATTGTGGAGACTGAAGAAGTCAGTGAAGTGACATCTGAAGAAAGTTTGGCTGATCTTGAAGAAATTGTTGCAGAAGTTTATTACTACCAGTCTGAGCAGGAGATTATTGCTAGTTCTTTCAAATCAATAATGCCTCCTAATATGTTTGAATCTTTTGCAGGTTTTTTCAATGAGCCAACCACTGGATTCTGTCCACGATACGACGAGGAGAAAGATCCAGTTGAAGAGATAATAGATGTCTCCAAAGAAATGAATGAAGAGAATCTTAAAGAAATTGCTGACAAAGCTTTGATGGGCAAGCTAGGAGAGGTAGAAACAGAATATGTCTAATCAAAGTCTGTCGAAACCGAGTCAGTTGAAAGTGTGTCTGTCGAAACGGTCAAAAAGGAGTCTGACGAGAAATCAGAAAATGAGGAGATCAAATCAGGAGACGAGTCTGAGTCAGAGTCTGATGGTCTTGGTAAAACAGATATTAAAATTGATCAAGAAGAAAAGGTTATCGAAAAGGTTGATTTGATTCATGAAGTTCCATGCAAAAACTGTTCAAAACCCTGCATGGATTGTCTTGAAAAAGACAAACAACTTCAAGAATTGAAGAAGTTTACTGATGAAGTAAAATTTGATCTCAGTGAGATAAAAGAAGCATATGACACTTTGGCACGATCAATCAAGATGATTAAAAAGGAAAGTTGTGAAAATGATAAAGTCACCAAATTACTAAAATCTACTGTCATGGATAAACAAATGGAAATTAACATTCTTTTAGACACGATTGCTTCTTTGAAAAAAGAACTAGAATTAATGAGAATTGAAACTGAAAGGGTTGATAAGAAACAGATGAGTTATGATGCTTCATCATATGTTATTGATCAAATTGTTCCGAAACAATCTGATGCAAAACCTGTTTTCAAAAGTGTTCCACCCCCAATGTGGAATCATTACACTCAAAAGTATCCAGATGGGGTGGAATCTGCTTTGATTCTCAAATTGAGAACCGTTGAGAATGAGTTACCTGAGAATATTGATGTTACATTTTCTCCGTCCGACACTGATAATGAGTCACAGGTGATCAAAACCGTTGTTGACCAAGTGTTAGATGAAGAAAGTGATAACTCGGAGTTTGATACTGTGAAAACTCATTTTGAAAACTCCATTTCTGATTCTGAAGAAGATGGCAACTTCTTAGACAAGTTTATACCAAAATCAGAAAAGATTGTGAATGATGATTCGATGATTGTGGTTTACACAATGACCGGAACTGACAAACTCTATTCTGATTTTGAGTTTCCAATTCAAAATGCCAGATTGGAAAATGTTGAGAAAGTGTTTAAACTTGTTGAAATTGATATTTCTGAGGTTAATAACAACGAGATTCTTTCAAAACCTAAAAAATATTTTGTGAAACAACAACTAAACAACCCTGGGAAAAAGGATTGGGTGGGTAAAAATGGGTCTAACAAAAGAAATGGTAACAACTTTAAAAACAAAGGTATTGGTTTTGAAAAGAAGATGGCTAAGAATGTCAAGCCAAAAGAAAAGATGAGTGATGTTTTTGTTGCTGGTCCTAGTGTTGATGCTGAAAAGGACTATATCTTCAGTCAAAAAGCCATTGATGATTTCAATGCAGCGAAAAAGTTGAGAGAAGAGACCTATAAATCAACTTTTGTTGAGTATGACAAAAGAGTTTGTTACCGCTGAAATGAGATTGGTCATATGGCGAAACAATGCACCAAAAAGATTGAAAAACCCATTTTCAAGAAACCAGTTTTGCAAAAACCCAAACCTAAAACTCCAACTGATGTTAAGGGTAAAAAGCCAATGGTTTCTCCCGTTCGAATTTTGAAAAGATGTGAATCTTTGAAGTCTGAAGAAAAACCGAAATCAACATTTGAGATTGCTGAATCTTCGAAAACTCAAAAGACTTCAAAGATTTATCCAAAGACAAAAATTTTTGAAAACCAATCATGGGTGGCAAAACCAAAACAGTCAGTTGAAGTAAAGAAGATGGAAAACATTTTGAAATCTGAATCCAAAGTTTTTGAAAATGATGTTGAAAAACTGGCATTTGAACTAGACAAGTTGCTTGAGGAATTCCTTCCAATTAAAGAGAAAAATTTAAAACCAAAAGTTGAACCTGTTGTTCCAAATGTTATCTTCGACATTCCGAAAGTTGATGTGTCATGTGATCTAGTGTTTGGTAGTGTTCCAAAGGTAAAGAAATCATGGGTTTCATTGTTTGAATGAATTTCATTGATGTATGCAGGGGCTTCCGAGGTCGATAATCTCGAAGTGGATAATGGACAGCGGAGCTTCAAGGCATATGACTGGAATGTTGGCTTTCCTCTACGATGTTAATCAATCAACGGTGGTTATGTTGGATTTGCAGGAAATCAGGGTGGCAGGATAGTTGGTGAAGGAACTCTAACAAATGGAGTTGTGTCGTTTGAAAAAGTGAACTATATCATCGAACTTGAAAACAATCTGTTGAGCATTTCACAGATCTGTGACAAGTCATTTACAGTACACTTTACTAAAAATGAATGTTTAATCATAAAACCTGGTTTTAAAATTCCTGAGGAAATGGTGTTGATGCGAGCTCCATGAGAAAATGATTTGTATGTTCTCGATATGAGTGTCACAACAACAACAGATTATCAGAAACAATGTTTTGTGACAAAAACGAAAGTGACTGAAAAAGAGTCAAGAATGTGGCATCGAAAGATGGGCCATATTCATGTCAGAAAAATGAATTTTCTTGTGCATAATGATCTCGTAGAAGGTGTAAATCTGAAAAAATTTCATTTAAATGATGATTGTGTAGAGTGCAAGAAAGGAAAACAGACGAAAAAGTCACATCCACAGAAGTTGCTGAATTCAATCAGAGTACCGCTCGAGAGGCTACACATGGACCTTTTTGCACCAGTTAATGTCAAGAGCATGAGTGGAAATTTGTATTGCCTGGTGGTCACCAACGACTTTACCAGATTCTCATGGGTGATGTGTATTGAAAGCAAAGACCAAACGTTTGATTCATTGATGGTGTTGTTCAAAAAGATGGAAACGCTGTATAAATTGCCGATCAGAAGAATACGAAGCGATAATGGAACGGAGTTCAGAAACAATCGCATGCTCGAGTTTTGTAATGAAAAAGGAATTCTTCATGAATTCAGTGCACCATACACTCCACAGCAAAATGGTGTAGCTGAAAGAAAGAATCACACCTTAATTGAAACAGCTCGAACAATGCTCGCCGATTCCAAGCTGCCGATATTTTTCTGGAGTGAATCAGTTGCAGCAGCGTGTTATACATTGAATCGCGTTCTCACAGTGAAGAAATACATGAAAACGTGTTTTGAACTTCTTCATCGTTACAAACCAAATTTGAAGTTTTTAGAACCGTTTGGATCGCCTTGTACTTTCATTGATCAAGATGGTAAGTTTGGTGCTAAAAGTAATGATGGTTTCTTTGTAGGTTATGCGAGTCCGCTGAAGAGGGTATTCGTACCGTGCCTGGGGAAGATAATTCAAGTTCAGCATGTTGATTGTTAGAAGCATACTGCTCCACCACAACTTCCCGGAAAAAGATTCCTGTTCGATTACGACAAACTCTGGGAGTCTTTCCAACTGCCGACTGAGCCAAGTGAAGAGGAACTAGCTTACTTATACCAACATCAACAATCTATGTCACAAGATCAGGTGCCAAGACCGTTGGTAGTTTCTCAGCCCGACATGGGTACAAGCGACCCTACATGTGGTACAAACGATCATGAGGCTGGTCCAAGTGGAACGGCACACGAACCCCCAGAGGAACCAGCTCCAACGTTTGATAATTCTGACGACTCAGAATCGGAAGACGGTCCAACTTTTGACAAGGAACCAAATGTTGCAACGACAGAAGCTGAGGATCACACCAGTGATCAAGATATTACGAACTTGCAATCAGAAGTGAGCGTACCTGACACTGCTATGCCAAGAACTTTGTCGTATCATCCTTCAGAGCAGATTATTGGTGATCTTCAGAGTGGAGTAAAAACGCGAGATCAGATCAACAGAGCTCTAACATGTTTTTATAAATCTATTGCTCCTTTGCAGGAAGAATTTTCACTTAAGTGTTTCATCTCGCAGGTTGAACCCAAGACGTATAAAGAAGCTTTAACTGAAGAAAGTTGGGTTAACGCTATGCAGGAAGAGTTGCAGCAGTTTGAGAAGCTGGGAGTTTGGAGATTAGTAGACCTTCCTGAAAATCAGAAGTTGATCAAAACAAAGTGGGTATTCAAATGCAAGAGAGATGATAGAGGAGTCATTGTTCGAAACAAAGCACGTTTGGTAGTACAGGGATTCAGTCAGCAAGAAGGCATTGACTTTACCGAGGTGTATGCGCCTGTTGCTAGACTTGAGGCGATTAGGATCTTCCTGGCGTTCGCGTCTTGGAAAGGATTCAAAGTCTACCAATTAGATGTGAAATCTGCATTCCTATATGGCAAAATCAAAGAAGAAGTGTATGTTGGACAACCGCCGGGTTTCACTGATCCACTACACAAAAACAAAGTCTATCTTCTGGATAAAGCGCTTTACGGACTTCACCAGGCCCCGAGAGCCTGGTATGAGACGCTTTCCCAACATCTGCTGGCCAACGGGTTCACCAGAGGGACAGTTGATAGCACTCTGTTTACAAAAGAGGTTGCAGGATATCTTTTAATCGTGCAGATCTACGTTGATGACATCATTTTTGGTTCGAAAAATGACGAGTTGTGTAAAGATTTTGAGAATGTTATGAAGAAGAAGTTCGAGATGAGTTCGATGGGGGAGATGAAATTCTTCCTAGGGTTGCAGGTGGAATAAATGCCCGAAGGAATCTTCATTCATCAAACTAAATATGTGAACGATGTTCTGGAAAAGTTCAACATGTCTGAATCTACTCCGACATCAACCCCCTAGCTCAGAATCATGGGATTTGCCCAGACGATAGTGGAGAAAAAGTGGACGAGACGTACTACCGGTCGATAATTGGATCTTTGATGTATCTTACTGCTTCCCGCCCAGACATCATGTATCCGACGTGTTTATGTGCCCGATATCAGTCCAGCCCGCGTCAGTTACACTTGACGATCGTGAAACGCATTTTACGGTATTTGAAAGGCTGCCCAAGCACCGGCTTGTGGTATCCTAAGTCTGGCGATTTCTCTCTCACAGGTTTTGCTGATTCAGATTTTGGTAGTTGCAAGCAAAATGCTAAGTCCACCACTGTTGGGTGTCAGTTCTTCGGAACTCGACTTGTCACCTGGCAGTGCAAGAAACAAACCTCAGTGGCGCTCTCTACGTGCGAGGCTGAATACGTTTCGGCCTCGAGCTGTTGCTCTCAGATCCTTTGGATCCAACAGCAGATGCGAGACTTTGGTTTGCAGTTCTTGGACACGCCTATATTTGTGGACAATGAAGCAGCGATTAACATAACGAAAAACCCGGTTCACCATTCTAAAACCAAACATATAGAAATTCGACATCATTTCATCCGTGATTGTCACGAGAAGAAATTGATTAGAATTGAACATATACACACCGATGAACAGAAAGCTGATTTTTACACCAAACCGTTTGATAAAAAGAGATTTAACTATCTTTTGAAATTAAATGGGATGAAAATTTTGTTTTCTGGGAGGGTTGTTGAATGTGAAGCCGAGGAGGACTGCGATCTGATGTGATCCACGTTATGTTGTCAAATTTTTGTACAGTTTATTTTCTGCTTTTGATAAAAACAAAAACACAAAAATATGTCTTTGTTTTTAGGGGGGAAAGTTTGCAGAAAATCCAAAAACATGATAAAATTTCAAAATCAGAAAACATTGAAAAAACTGAAAATGAGTTTGTGTAAAAAGGGGAAATGATAATACATCAGCTAGACAGGTGCAGTACGCTAAAGAAATGTAAAGAAAAATGTGTTAAGCAGTCTTGCAGATGATATGCCGATAGGTTTTTACAAATTTAGTAGACTTGTTCGGGATATAAACATAAACAATTACTTGCTTTTATGTGGGGAACATCTCTCGGATATATGGGTAACCCCCGAAATCTTGTTTGAAAGGTCCCTCTTTCTGAGATACTAGGTCTTTATGCTTAGTGATATCTGGGGTATTATCCCGGGACTTCTGATTTTGCGGAAGCAATGGCCTAGTCCCCGGAGAATACTTTACTTTGCTTGAAATAAAAGCCCCCCCTCAGCATAAAAAATGATGAAACATTGAAAAATGCTAATCATGTGCTGTTGTAAAAAAGATCCTCTAAAGGGCCCACCAAAAGTCAAAGCCGTCATCTCTCTGCTGAACGGAAGTTCTGACCTGAGTTCTCACGGCCCTCGCATATTAACCCCTTACAGATATCATCTAGGTATACTCACCTGTAAGACTGAATATTGGGATCTGGATACGGGAGTATATTCTGGGGTGGTACACATGTAAAAGTTAAGTCCTAAAACACTTCATCTGTATCCTGAACAGATTGAACTTTGTGTGAAAATTTAAGAGGATCAGTATATCGGCAATCAATGCAAACTGTTTAATACTTAAAATGTAATCAAAGCCTAACGGTGCTTGTATCTCGTCGGCAGCTGATATGATCCCCTAACACACTCGCAAAAATATTGTGTGTACAGTTTATTGCTTATCATATTCAAAATCCAAAAAGATTTGTATTTCATCTTATTTTAGACAACGAACGTTGGAGATCAGATGATCAAAGTCTTATGTGCTGAACAAGTCTGGATCATGAGGTTTGGGTAAGCAGAAGATTGAAAAAGTGATTGGTAATTGCTTGAAAGTACAAAAGTTCATTAACTTGAACTTATAATCAGTTTCAGAAAATCAGCATCTTCATAAACTGGTCAGCCAAGGTCATTAACTTGGACTTGGCAGGCTAAACAGTTGATCAAGGTCATTAACTTGGACTTGGTTAACTGGGTGTGTCGGTAAAATCTCAAAAAGTAAAAAATTTGAAATTTTGAAAAGGTAATTTCGCTTGAAAACACTAATTCCGCTTGAACATGTAATCTCGCTTGAGTTGGTGATTCCACTTGAACATGTCCCTGTGCCTATTTCACGCGGAATTAGGCTGTCTATAAATAGGGAAGCTGATTCCGCTTGAACACATCATTTCTATTATTTCGCTTCAAACCACTGTTAAAGCGATTTCAAGCGATAACACAAAATCGTTGATTTCTAGTCGTTATTCTGCCCGATTGTTGATCGAAATCTGATTTTAGTTGGTTTACTCAACTATAATCATGGGAAAGGTGAGATATTTGGTCGATTTGACCCAGATCAGTATGATTTCGTTTGTACGGTGTTGAACATGAACTGAAACATAGATTTAGGGTTTATTTGTTAACTAATATGAACGATAAACATATGTGTGTGGTCGGAATATGTAGTAGATATGTTTTAGGGTTTTGATTGAACCAGATCTGATGTTTTTGCTTGAATGACGATGAACAGGACTTTCAGACTTAGATCTAGGCTAAGTTTGTTGGTAAAAATGAAATTAAAACATACCCACATGCTCGGAATCGTATACAGAACAAACCCAGTTGCTTGATTTCATCATCAGTTCTTGAAAATTCATTGTTTTAATATGGTCAGTTTCAAACGAAATCAGAGTGGGTATTCCGTTTCAAATGGTTATTCCGCTTGAATGGGTATTCCGTATGAACATGCCATTTTATTTGATTTGGTATCCCACATGAAAATGATATTCCGTTTGAAACTTTATCCTGCTTTAAACTGTAATTTCGTTTCAAAATGTAATTCTGTTTTGAATGTGCTATCTCATTTGAAGTAATTTCGTTTGAATGGTGTTTGAGTTGAAAATTTTTCAAAAGTGTTTGACTTGATTGTTTGATGTTGTTTTTCAGCCTTCGAATGTGTTGTTTAATGCACTACACAACACTTGTTGTGATTTCGATGAGGAGAAGATTCCAAAGCTGTCCAAATTCAATAGTATTTTGGAATTTATGAGAAGATTGCCTATACAAAAAGCCTTGACGAATCAACATCTGGTGTTTAAATCTCATATCAAACGTTTTTGGGAGAAGGCAACTTATGATGAACAGAGCAAAGTGATCAATTCGGTTGTTGAGCTGAATGGTAAAGAAAAGCCGATTATCATTTCAGAGGCACTTGTACGTGAAGTGTTGGATTTTCCTGATGATGTAAATTCTCTGACAGAATATCCAGAGAGGATGGTCAAAGGTTGCATGTTACGGATGGGTTACAATGGTTCACTAAACAACACTAATTATTTGAAATCAAAGTTCACTAAGCCTTACAAGTTTCTTATTCACTCAGTGTTGCTTGCTCTAAGTCACCGAAAGGGAGGTTACGATGAACTGAGAGATTATCAAATGAATATGGTAACAGCTCTCGTGTTAAACAAGAAGTATAACTTTTCAAAGATCGTGTTTCATTATATGGTTGAGAACATTACTTCAAAGAACAAGACTTGGGTGTATCCACGATTTTTTCAGGTGATGATAGATCATGCCTATCCTGATCTTGAAAGAGATGAGAATAATGATTTATTGGTTCTATCTCACATGGATAATGAATCTGTGAAACAATTGGCCAGATATCATCCTAATCATCCAAAACCATCTAAAAAGGCTGAATTCTTTGGATTGATCAAAGATAAGAATTATGAAGATCCAGATCCAGTCAATCATCAGAACTGGAGAAATGAGAAAGAAATGAAAGAGAAGAGTTATGCAGATGAATTGAAAATTCTTGAAGGTTTCAAAGTAACTCGAAACGAATGGTTCTTGAAGGAGAAAAAGAAGAGAAGCAGGAAAGCAACTCCGAAAGTTCAAGTAGAGGAGGGTTCGTCTTCTCAACCCAAAAAGCGTCAAAAGAAAACTGCTAAGACTTTGCTTGTTGATGAATCTGATGAAGAAGCTGAAGCTGAAACTGTAATTAATGTTGAAGGAGATGTTCATTTGTCTCCTGAATCTGCAAATCTTTTGAGATCTCTTACTGACTTTAATGCTGAACTAGAGAAAGTAGCTGGTGATGAAGGAGGTGACAATGTAGATCAAAGTTCATCCAGTTCATCTGATGAAGAAATTGATGAAAATGAACGTGCTAGAAGAGTTCGGGCTGAGATTGAAAAAGAGAAATAGCTTAAGAGAAAGAGGAGAGAAGACAAAGATAAAGATGATGAGTATACTCCTTCACAAGAAGATGTTCAAACGCCACCTACTTCTGGAGGCAAAAAGAAAGCAACTGCAAGGAAACGTGTGGTTACTCCAAAGAAAGCAAAGACGTTGAAGATCTTGCTGAACAAGAAACCTATCCAAGAACCCAGTAAACCATCATCACCATCTCCTGAACCTACACCACATCAATCACCACCAAGACAACCTACTCCACCACAACCATCATCACCACCACCACATCTTTCACCACCACAACATGAACAACCGATTATCACTTCACCTCATATTCTTCAAAAACCACAATCCACACAACCACCGATACAAACCACTCCGGGTTCTTCTGGATACAAACATTTCCCACGTGTTCCTGAAAATATTGCTCTAGAAGAGATTGGTGACTTCAGTTTTGTGAATGAAGAGCAAGTAAAGAAGTTGGAAAAGAAATTGGAAGAAGTGTTGGTTGATAATAAGAAGTTGTTGGATCGAGAGAAGAAGCTTGAAAAACGTGTTAAAACAGTTGAAGCTGAGAATTCTTCTTTATTGAAAAAGATTGAAGCTGATGAAGCTGAAATTGATGAATGAAAGTTCAAATTGCAGAATTGCTAGAAGAAAAAGGTCGCAGAGATGAACAAAACAAGTATTTCGAATTGAAGAACAAAGAGCTTGAGGCTGTGAAGGCACAGAAAGAACACGAGATGTACATGTTGAATAAAGTGTTAGAAAATTTGCTCAGAAAGTCTGTTGAGCAGAAGTTTGATGAAATCAAGATTGAGGAGGTTAGAGCAAAACGTCAAGCTGATTTAGAAGCTGATTTGAAAGATAAGGGTAAAGGTCTTGAAGGTACTTCTGGAGTCACAGAAAGATCAATCATTCTATCAGATATACCTATTGAGAATCCTCGTCCGATATCTGCAATTTCTGCTATCTTTGAAGAAGATGTCTTAATAGACGATATTATTAATGATGAGGAAGTTGTTGAAGAAGATGATGAAGATAAGGAAGATGATGAAAGTGAAAAGGATGATGCAGATGATGATGTATTCTCTGCTAGCAGTCACAGTGATGATGATGATGATGATGACGATGATCAGGGTGGTACAGGCATTAAAGTGACTGAAGCATCAAATGAAGAAAACGTCGATGATTATCTTCATGATGATGTAAATGAAGAACCTGAGGATGCAACATGTGAGGGGGAGAATGTTGATCAAAATGTTGATAAAGTTGAAAAGTTGATCTTACGTCTTGAACCTGAAGTTGAAGAAGGAGAAATCAGACATACTTACACCATGGCTGATATTATTGAAATGACACGTATTGATGATCCTAACTTCAAGTTTGACTTTGAAGAAGAGTTAAATGCATTTGATATGAATCAACAGCCTGAGTATGAGTACAAGTATGTTGATGAAGCAGACAGTTATGATAAAGTTGAGGTAGAGGATTGCAGTGACGAAGAAACTTCTGAAAATGTTGATACATCAAACTTTCCAACTCTTGTTGAGTTTTTCAGTCAAGAGAATGTCGATGAATTAAGACGGAAGGTTGAAGAATGTCTGAAAGATAGAAATTTTGATGGTACAGTGAAAGATGCCCAGAAAGAAGAGAGGAAGAAATGGTTCAGAAAGAGTAATGAATGAAAGTTTAAAAGGCCTCTGAAGTTTTATAAAAGAGATAGGGATGTATCACTGGGTGACATCATCAGTTGGGGCTTTCTACCACAGGTCAATGCTTATGCTATTCGTCGAGAATATGGTGTTCAGTATTTTGCATTACTTCATGATATTATGTCATTACCTTGGTGGGATGTGGAAGAGCTTCCTAAAGTAAGAACTTTGGATTATCCGATTAGAAAAAATGACATACCTATGTGGGGGTTGATAAAGTTTGAAGCATTTAGAGATTTTCAGCACTGGAATCCACACCGACCAAAGAAAGTAATGAGGGTGGATCCAGTTACTGGTGTTGAAGAGACTATACTGAAAATCAAAAAGCCAAGAGTGATCAAGAACATTCCTTTGCCACAAATGGAGCAAGAATTTTACAAAGGCTTTATGTATTGGGTGTACAGCTGTTTGTCTACTGAAGCTGTGATTACTTATAAAGTTGAGAATGAAGTCAGAGAAATTCATGTGTTTGATCCTTTGTGGTTGGTCAATTGCTCGGCAAAAGATATTGAATGCTTGTTTGTTAACAAGATTGGATTTAAAGCTGAAGATAGAGAGCAAGCAATGCAATTTCAAAAGGTTGTGTCAATTTGCTTCCAGAAGGGTATAAATGCTGAAAGCAAATGGTCAACGAAATGGAGAGAGATTGAGAAAGAGGAAGCTCTTAAAGCCAAGAAAGAAAAGAAGGAACGTGAGGAAAGAGATAGAATGCTGCGTGGCAAGTTCATGAGAGAACAAGAAGAAGAAAGACAGAAAGTTGTTAAAGATAACGAGAAGCTTAGGAAGCTGTTGATGAAAAAGCCTAAGTCAAGAGAAGAAAAGTTCAAGTCGTTGTGAAGAGCTGAAGACCTGACTGAAGACTCCGGCAATATCCAAGGGGGAGTTTGTTGGTGCATAATGTCTATAGCCTACGTCTATCAGTCTAGGTCATGTCTGTAGATTGTACAGGGTCAAATATGTAATTTTATAGTGTTTTGTGGTAATTCCGCTTGAAATGACACATGGTCATTTCAAACGGAATTAGATGTGTTAATTCCGCTTGAAATGACACATGGTCATTTCAAGCGAAATCAACAACCTATATATAGGTGTGTTGGGCTTCTCATTTCAAACGGAATTAGAAGTATTGTAACGAAGTGCTGCCGGATTTTCAAGTCAATTATAAATGAGAAGCGTGTTTTAAGTGATATACTCTGTTTCTACTCATTTCTTACACTGATTCTAGGCTGTTTGTTTGTTTCCGGCTCTCAAACAGTTGTGTATTGTCTCTGATTGATTCATTTGGTCGTCAAAACGATCCTACAATAGCATGGTGTACAACTTTCAATGCAATAAAATTATAAATTTAAGCAGTATACATACTTATGTCTTGAAATTGGATAGATACAACTAGAAGGAGCACCCGCCGCGTTGCGGTCGGGGTTCAACTTCATATCAGACGTTTGAGTAACCCAGTTTTAGAAAGTAAAATACATCAACAAAGGTAGGGTCTGAGGAGGGTAAGATGTAGATAGTCTTACATCTACACCGTAGAAATAAAGAGCCTGCTTCTAGTGAGACCCTGCTCGATAGTAGTTTTGCATCAAGACTTGGACATAAGGCACAAAACACTCAGCAATTGGGACAAAAACCAATTAGTGCATGTACCCCCTGTCTTTCAGCTATCAATGCCACCACATGATGCATGATTAACCGTCCCTCGTTTTTTAACATTATTTTCACGAAATTAGTTAAATAACGGAAATTAACCGACCCATGGTTTCTTCAAAACAACCATACATATTTCAATACAAATGGTATAAACAATAATGCAAACATATATTACTAATTATTATAAATAATGCTTTTGTACAACTATTGAATGCACAAAACACCAACATAGCATGGTGTGCAACTTTCAATGCAACAAAATGTTGCAAATTAGAATATTATATAATGTCAATCAATTGGAAGGCAACTTATTGATAAGAAGTTAAATTTATAATTTCAGCAGTATAAATACTTATGTCTTGATTTTTTTTTTAATTTGTAGACAAGGTGAAGAATTTGATAAAAGTTGAAAATTTACATCTAACTGAAGAAGTTGGGAATCTAGCTTGAATGGGACGAGGGAAATCGGTAACACGTGAAAATGTAATTCTTATAAAAGTCTTTAAATTGGTAAGCGATTTGAAAATTGATGTAATTAGCCAAGTTACTTATTAATGTTACTTGGTGAAGAAAAGTTATATCTTAATTGTTAGTGTGTTATGTCATATGTTCATGTGTATATATAACTTTAGTTTAATTCCTCAATATTTCACCAAATAATAGTCTCTGATAACTTGATCAGTTATTCAATACACATAACCAACTGTCTTTGTGACTAAGACCACCAGTAGTGGTTTGAGGAATGGGCGTGAAGTGGGCAAAAAAAGCTCCATTCATAGGAGCACACGGCTCCCATGGTCTTTTTTTAGTGATTTTTGGGTTGGGGCGTTTCCAAAAAACGCCTGATTCAAAAGTGGATGACCAATATAATTTTTGTGATGGTTTTTTTTACTTTTTATTTAATTCAATTACAATATCTAATTGTTGTAAGAATGTTTGAAGTTCAAACCCACTACACCCCTTTTTAACTTTAAACTCATTTGCTGACTAGGGGTCACATGTCTGATAATGCACAAAAAAGGGGCTTGAAACTCCTAAACCACTACACATGGTATAAGGGTCAAATAATTTCTAAATTTAACGAAAGACTAGAAAATTTACGTAGTGAAATATGCGGAAGTTGTGAAATTTGATTATAAGTAGCTAAAGATGTACTTAACATCTTTTATGAAATTGAGTTGAGAAATTGTTGATCAATCGTAAGAGTTGAAACTAAAGGAATATCACGAGGACCGCCATGATACTAAATTTAAAAGGGTTCAATTATTAGTGAAAGGACCACTATATACACACATAATTATATTATATTATATTATTAGATTAGAACTCCGTGTATTACACAGGTTGCACAAATGTAATTTTATATAATAAATAATAATAAAATATATCTTTAGAGAAAACTCGTATATTGCACGTGTTAAATAAAATATAATGTTAACACAAATATAATGTCACATGTTAATACAAATAGTCATCAAGATTTATCTTTTAGAAATAAACATTGATGTACTATTTAGTTGTTATAACATTTTAGATTGTTATAGCGATTCGTTTAAAAACACTTACAATTTTATAGAAGCATATGCCCGACCTAGAATAATTATTTAATTCTATTGAAAAAAAAAAGAATACAATTATTAAGTATATAACAAACGAGAACCTTTGATTCCCAATTTACCATAATTTCAATCACCGAACTCCAAAGTATATATATATCTACTCATAATAAAAATAAACGTTTATTCTTGTCTAAATTTTTGTTTAGAATTATTTATTGAAAAACAAATATTTATTCTTATCTAATTTTTTGTTTAAAACTATTGTTATTATTTACTATGATCATAAAAAAAAACAAACGTTTATATTCTTATCTAATTTTTGGTTAAATTATTATCATAATTTAATATGATCATAATAAAAACAAACTTTTATCATTATCTAAATATTTATTCTTATCTAATATTTTGTTTGAAATTATTATTATTTAATATGATAGATAAATAGGAAAATAAGGTGAGAAAGCACTAGAATACGACACGTGTCCAAAAAAGATTTTCAGGAAAATATTATATTATATTATATTATATTATATTATATTATATTATATTATATTATATTATATTATATTATATTATATTATAAAATAACCAAATATTTAATGAATAATAAACGAGCCGAACTCGAACTTTACAAATAGAGTTTGAAATCAGTGATGAACTCATAGTTATTTTTCTAAGGGTGTGATCGGAGGGTTTTATCATATTTTCAAAAGGTGCAATTAGAATTTTGCCTAAATAATACACTAAAAAATTCAAGGGGGTGCCCACCACCCCAAGGACAAAAGTGGCCTTACCCCTGTTTGAAACGAGTCGAGCTTAAACTCAAGTTCAAATAAATTAAACAAACCGTTCTCAAGCTTAGACGAGATCGCAATCGAATTGACTTGTTTACACCCAAAAGTAGACATGTCCTATAGACTTTAGTCAATTTTTATTTCAACTAGTTGATTTTCCGCCCGCGCGTTGCGGCGGGGACCTAGTGTCTGCGAAACGCGTGTCGGCAACGGCAAGAAGATATCGAATATCAAAACACAAATAAAAATGACGTGATAACGATAGTCACTTTGTCCTAAAAAGCGATTTTAAATAATCTAATATACAATAATAGGACCCACACGTCCTACACGTTGGAAATTCGGTTATTTTCAGTTTAGTTATTACGGTACCACCTTGTTATTTAAAGTGTGGCCGGTAAGAGAAGAATCTCTTATTTTCAGCAACAAAAGTGTGGCGTCTCCATATCTTGTGCCCTAATAATGAGGTGAACACCTCTTTATATAGGAGACATGCGCCTCCCCTAACCTCAATGGGCCAGGCCCAGTTAGGGGTTATCTCTACAAGTCCACAACCTAGTGTAGTGTACAGTACAACGCGCTAGACTTCGCGGGTTAGTACGCAACAATAATAAATATTATAATAAAAGGCGATAAGTAACAGATATGTCCGGTCATTCGGGTTGGGTCTAATACCATACCCCATCAACGTTAAATTATGAATGAGCTCGGTACAACGGTACCAAAAGTACCAATCTGAAAATCATCGAAATTAGGTACCGGCGCCGAAAATGCTCGGTACCATACAGTATGGTATTTGAGGGTAAAAACCGGTGAATACCGGTGCCGAACCGATACCGAAAATGTCAAAAGTCGGTACCATTTGGTACTGAAAATATACCCGGTTTGGTAAATTTGATACCACCGATACCATTTGCTCATCCCCTTGATGATGTTACTATTCATTGGGTTGTGTATGAAAAGTAATCTAAACGATGCAATTACTTGCGTTGCTACGTTGTTACAGGATTTGATGAGCTTGGTACCAACCGGTACAAAAAAATACCGTTACCAAAAATCACTAAAAGTGGGTACCGGTACCGAATATACCTGGCACAGTACGGTTCGGTACCGGTCGTTACTGGTACGGTACCGGTATTTGATGGTAAAAACCGCTGAATACCGGTGCCAAACCGATACCGAAAATGTCAAAAGTCGGTACCAATTCGGTACCGAAAATAGGGATGAGCACGGTACCGGTCCGGTACCGAACCGGTACCGGTACCGAAAGAACCGGTACCGAAAAACGGGGAAAAGTGGTACCGGTACCGGTACTTACCGGTGTTTTACCCGTAAATACCGGTACCGAACCGGTACCGGTACCGAAAAACAGAGAAAATAGGAACCGGTACCGGTACCGAATATACCCGGTACCAAATGCTCATCCCTAACCGAAAATATACTCGGTTTGGTAAATTTGGTACTGGTACCAGTACCGGATATCATTTGTTAATCCCCTTCATGATGTTACTGTCTTCAAATTTTAATATACAGGTAAAGGTAATGTTACTGTTCATTGTCTTCAAATTATAATAATATGTTCATTAAAAACATTAAGGTAGTATTTTATGAAAAAACCCGAAAACAGTCAACAGTTTTGTTCATTTGTTGTCTTTTTGTAATTAGTTATTTTGTATTACATTTTAGTTTGATATTGAAACCGAAAAGAATCCATCGATCCTTAACATATCTTTCGCTCATTGATATCTTGAGTGTGTTTAATGTGTTTTTTGATCGGTGAAGGGTTCAGGGGCGCAACTTCCTTGGGGCGGAAGGGGGCGCTCCCCCCGCTTTCCGAACTTTTCCACGCGTAGTATTATGAATACTACCCTCGTATATAAATTTTTAGGTATAAAAGTAAAACAAATTTGTTAGTAGTTTTACCTTTTACATTGATCCAGATTTGTATATGTCGGATTTGTTCTTATTCCAGTTCTTATAAAAAAAAAATATTTAAATTAAAAAAACAATCAAACAAAGCATGAGAATAGTTTGAAACTTAATTTATGCATGGGGTGGACGGTGTTGGAATCGACCGTACAATGATGATAAAAAGACAGAAAGCAAATCTATAAAAAAAAAAAGGTATTTGTGAAAGGTGATTTGCAGAATCGGGATTTTATTTTTCTTAATGATAATATATATATATATATATATATAGGGTAGCGATATGGTAAAAAGTGTCTAAAATGTGAGAAGGTTAAGAAGTGTTTTAAACCATTGGATATTTGATCTAATGGTTGAGATCAATAGGGTATAAAATGTAAATTGTGTTTTAATTAGAAGGACCTTATGTAAAATTAAAGGGCAATAGTGTCTTTTCCAATGTTTCAAATATGGTAACCGCCATCAATCTTCTAAAAACTAGCTATTCAAATTTAATTGCTAAATTATCTCGATCCTAAATTCTAAAAATAGAAAAATATGTAACTGCTGCAAAGAAACGTATAACACTATACATCCATCATATAACACTATACATCTATCATATAACATTATATAGCAATATATAACACTATATATCCATCATATGCATGCTACCAGAAAAAATATAACACTGTATAACACTATGCATCCATCATATAACACTATATAACCAAAGAACACTATATAACACCATGTAACACTATATAATACTATATAAAAAATATATAACACTATACAGTTCTAAATGGTGGTTGCACTACAGAATTAATAATTGATGGTGTTATATAGTGGTTTTTGATGGTTGCGCTACAGAGTTATATAACACTACAGAATTATATAACACCAAAATCCATATTATAACACCATATAACACCAAGTAACACTATATAACACTATATAAAAAAATATATAACACTATTCAGTTTTGAATGGTTGTTGCACTACAGAATTATATAACACTACACACATTCGTAGATTAATTCCTAAAATCGAATTCCTATAATAAAGGGTGGAAGTTATTTTTGGCAGTTATCTTTAAATCAATTAATTGAAAGAAAATAGAAAATTACTAATTCACCCTTTTGAATTAATTTAGATATATGACACTTGTCATCACCACATTATTTCTTACCCTTCTCACACTTTGGGCACTTTTTACAGGATCATTTACCTATATATATATATATATATATATATATATATAGGGTGGAGTTATTGTAAAAAAGACTAAAAGTGTGAGAAAGGTAAGAAAGAATCTCAACCATTAGATCTAAATTAATTGAAAAGGGTTTGATTGTAAATGCATGAAAAATTCAAATATGGTAATCCTTGATTTAAGGATTTGAAGAGAGAGAAAATCCTTGATTTAAGGACTTATAACCACCAGTACATAAAATAACACGATTCAATAAACAAAAATATAACACCATACAGAAACAAAATAACACCATTCAGAAACAAAATAACACCATGCAGAAACAAATAACACCATCCAGTAAACAAAAAATAACACCATTCAATAAACAAAATAACACCATTCAGTAAACAATATAACACCATTCAGAAACAAAATAACACCATTAAGAAAAAGAACACCATTCAGAAACAAAAAAACACCATTAAGAAAAATAACACCATTCAGTAAACAAAATAACACCATTCAGTAAACAATATAACACCATTGAGGAAAAAATAACATCATTGAGAAAAAGAAAAAAACACCATTCAGTACAAGAATATAACACCCTATAACACCATTCAGAAACTAAATATAAAGCTTTTGAGTTTTTAATCTACGATTGAATATAATAACAATAAAAATTAGAGATGAAAGTGAGTTAGTTACATTAAATAGTTGATAAGCAGCGTGTAAGAGCATCAGAACGGCGATTACGCCGACGGCGAAGCTCACGCTCACCGTCATCGTTGAATCGATCGCCGGCGATTATGGAGATTGGATTTGGGGTTTTGGTTTTACCACCGCCGCTGCCCACTCGCACCAGCACCACCGCTGCTGCCGCTCGTACCACCACCGCCGCCGCTGCCGCTGTCGTTTTGATCTACCGATTGGCCGCTGTCTTTTTGATCTTCCGATTGGTCTTGGAGAGAGAAATTCACGTATGATAGAGAGAGATCTGGAGAGAGAGAGAGAAATTTTAGGGATTTTGATTTACAAAATGGGGATAAAAAGACACAATTACCCCTAGATATTTCAATTTAGTCCAAATTAATAAAAATATTTTACAATTTGGTCCCTATTATCTCAACCATTAGATCAAAGATCTAATGGCTGAGATTCTTTCTTACCTTTCTCACACTTTAGGCCTTTTTTACAGGATCCTCTACCTATATATATATATATATATAGGGAGGGGCTCATGCGAGAACCACCCTTATTGTGAGAACCTTGAGAACCAATGTGAACACAACCTAAAATAGTTAAAAAAACCTAAAAAAACCTAACCCCCACCCCCCCCCCCCCCCAAAACCTAAACCCCCCCCCCCCCCAAAAAAAAACCTAACCCCCCCCTCCCCCCAAGCTAAATGCTAAAAAAAACCTAACCCCACCCCCCCCCCCCCAAAAAAAAACCTAAACCCCCCTCCCCCACCCCCCAAAAACCTAAGCCCCCCCCCCCCCACCCCCCAAGCTAAAATGCTAAAAACTAAACCCCCCAAAAAACCTTAAAAAATCTAAAAAAATAAAAAAAAAATCTAAAAATTTTTTTTTGATTTTTTTAATATTTTTTAGGTTAAAATCGCTACTTTTCGAAGCCAAAAAAAAATATATTTTTTTTTTGCTTCGAAAAGTAGCGATTTTAACCTAAAAATATTAAAAAAATCAAAAAAAAAATTTGTGTGATTTTTAGCTATTTTTAGGCATTTTTTTTTTGTGTTCACATTGGTTCTCGCGGTTCTCACAATAAGAGGTGGTTCTCGCATGATCTTCTCCCTATATATATATATATATATATATATATATTTTTGAATGGCTAACGTTACTCTTCCAAACTCCTATATTTACAAATAAATCACCTTTGCTTAGGATTGAACCCAAGACCTCCCCCACTAAGAGGCAAAAGCCTCTACCAAGTGAGCTAGCCCCACTTGGCATATATATATATATATGGGGCCGCTAGAATGAGAACCACCTCGAGTTATGAGAACCGCGAGAACCACACCGTACGGGGCGAGGTGGACCAATTTTTTTTTTCAAAAACGTAGATGCATGTATTATAAACACATTCGTAAAAAAAAAATTTAAAAATGTCGTGTGTGTAGTTTTTTACACCACAACTTTGTGGTGTAAAAAACTACACACACGGCATTTTTTTTAATTTTTTTTTTACGAATGTTTTTATAATACATGCATCTACGTTTTTGAAAAAAAAATTTGGTCCACCTCGCCCCGGATCAAGTAGTTCTGGCGGTTCTCATAACTAGAGGTGGTTCTCATTCTAGCGGTCCCCTATATATATATATATATATATATAGGGTAAGGTTCATGCGAGAACCACCTTTATTGCGAGAACCGCGAGAAACAATGTGAACACAACCTAAAATAGCTAAAAAAACCTACCCCCCCCCCCCCAAACCTAAACCCCCACCCCCAAAAAAACCTAAACCCCCCCCCCCCTAAGCTAAATGCTAAAAACTAAAATCTCCAAAAAACCTAACCCCCCTACCCCCCCCCCCCAAACCTAAACCCCCCCCCCCCCAAACCCCCACAAGCTAAAATGCTAAAAACTAAACCCCCAAAAATCCTAAAAAATCTATAAAAAATCAAAAAAAATAAAAAAAGACACACAATTTTTTTTTTTAATATTTTGTAAGTTAAAATCGCTACTTTTAGTAGCAAAAAAAAATTAATTTTTTTTTTGTTACTAAAAGTAGCGATTTTTTTATAAAAAATATTAATTTTTTTTTGTGTTTTTTTAGGTATGTTTGGTTGTGTTCACATTGGTTCTCGCAATAAGGGGTGGTTCCTAACAGATCTTTGTCCTATATATATATATATAGTGTGTGAGGTTCATTTGGAAACACTAAAAAAGTGGGGAACCGGCTCAAACGAACTCCGATTGGACTCATTCTAGCGGCGTTGGAACAGTCTCGTCGAACTCTAACTAGGATCTCTTAACCCTAAACCCTAAATCATAACCCCTAATCCATAAATATATTAGGGTTTGGCTTTTAGGGTTTAGCTTTAGGGTTTAGTCTTAGGGTTTAGCTTTAGGGTTTAGGGTTAGCTTTAGAGTTTAGGGTTTAGATTTAGGGTTTAGCTTTAGGGTTTAGCTTTAGGTTTAGCCTTTAGGGTTTAGCTTTTAGGGTTTATAGTTTAGATTTTACGGTTTAGGTTAGGTTTTAGCCTTATTTTTTAGCTTTAGGGTTTAGATTTTAGGAGTTAAGATTTAGGGTTTAGGGTTAAGAGATCTTAGTTAGGGTTCGACGAGCCGGTTCTAACGCCGCTGGAATGAGTCAAATCGGAGTCCGTTTGAGTCGATTCCCCGCTGTTCCCCACTTTTTTAGTGTTCCCCAATGAACCTTCCCCTATATATATATTCCTTTATGAACCTTGTTCTAGGTTTAGTTATAGTATAATTTTTAATAATCTCGGTCTATGGTTCAATTATCGTTGTAAAGAAATATTGGTTAAACATCATTAGCCGTTAGACAACTTATAAGTAAGATTTAAAACCCCCAAACAAGATGTGATCTAAAGTCATAACATCAACCAAAAATCATAACCATGCTGCACCTTGTACGCTACTGCAACTAATTAACCCAATTTTGGGTGGATCACCGACAAAGAGGTGACATATGATAGGTGATGATATAAATTAAGCATGTTGGTTCAGTTCTGTTTAAACATAAAGGAAAACATGAAAACATACCTGTTACAGCAGACAGTGCGTTGGAGAATCCAGTAATGGAGTTCGACATGCTTGTCATCGTGATCTGGTTCCTCCTTAGGGTGCTGACTGATGATGGGGACTTAGAAAACCGAAAAGGGGTATCGGCTTAGGAAAGGAGGTCGATGATGATGTTATGACTAATGGGGTGTGTCTAATTGTGTAACTGAGTAACCCCTTAACCTCCACATAATTCTCCTTATATAAGCACCCAGGAGGAAACCTAATTAGTTAATAAGGGTAATATGGTCCATCAACAATTACCAACTAATTATTTAATAGGTTGTTATATATTTTGATCCATATAATGTAAATGATTATAATGGCTACTAGATTAAATATTAAATCATAATATGTTTAATCTTACATTCTCCCACTTAGCCGAGTAATCATTTACTATGAGTATTAGATAAGCCTGATCAGGAGTTAACACTCATTTTAGCCTTAAACAAGTACTATAGCAGAGAAATACAGCCGTTGAATCATTATGCGACTCAGGACCCCCATTAATCATACTATAGCCTTAATTTAAAACCTAATCGTTATGATCAAAATACGCATAAGCCCTTTGTTTGATTTGTAACTTCATTTGTCTATACGCCATTATGCTAGCTTGATATATTCTTAGAGACATACAAAATCAAACTAATGAGGAAAATTAACTAATACTTAGTCATTCATAGTACGATATGCGGTTGCGCACGGCCATCAATTAATACCCGTCTATGAGCTCTCTTAATAAGACTTATGGGAAATAGCCCTTCAGTTATAGGATCCTTAAGCATATCATGAATGTGTTCGATACAAAACTTAGTTTCCTCAATTCGTTCATAAACGAATAATTAATTGCGTCTCGAAAATTAATGCAGCACCTCTTGAACTGTTACTGTTCAAGGAGTCATGGTAGCTGACTTTATCACACCAAGTCTTCAAAACATTAATTATATGGAGTTAATAAACTTATGAGTCCACTGATAAATTTCCAACAACATTTTAGTGACTATATTATGTCGTTATAACTTAGGTCGCAGTGCATTATGACTCCTCCATGAAATAGGTTTTGTCTGCTGACATAAAGATATACCCGAAATTACATTTTGTCATCTTTGAATATCTCAAAGTTAGAGTAATAAACCGGTTTTAATTCTCACTTATTCTTCAAATTATAGTCTCTCGTTTCCTTTTATAAATATTTTAATACTCCATAAGATGCTTCACATTAATCTAGACATATCTAGTGTGTTACAATGTGAGTAATATCTAAACGAGTATAGACTTAAACTTACATAAGGCTTCCAATTAATGAAGTGTAAAAAATAATCTCATTTACCATATTATCCTCTGAAGGAGAGCAGTATTGATTGTTACATATGTAAGGACCCATTTAATGTTAAACTTATGGAACGGAACTAATATCCCATTGGGTCTATCTCAGTATGTTATGATATCAATCACGTAAGAGATATCTCTGAGATTTATTATATCAAAGTTTGTGTTAACAATGCTTTGACTTATGTAACATATACTTGTCAAAAGAATATCATCTATATAGACAAGTTTAATTTAGTTGCTCCCACTCATTTTGAGGTAGGTACATTAATCCACTTGATTGTTGATGAAAATAATTACGTTAAGATTTCATCACATTATGATGTTTGCATTAACTCATACATGGATTTTATTGGCTTACAAACAAAGTGTTCCTTAACCTTCAGTTTAGAACTTTCAGGTTGTTTTATGAACATGTAAATGTGTCAGCCAGTTTGTTAGGGAAAATTGTTTTTAATGTTCATCTAATGTAGATTTAAACTTTTATAAGCTACTAGAACAGTAATGATCCTCAAATTTTATCTCTTCCTAAGTATAACCTTTGAAAATCAATCATGCATTTTCGTGTCTTAACGTTTATATTAGGATTTGGTTTAGTTATGAACACTCTTAGGTAATTCAATCAAATCCCAAACGTTATACGAACACATAAAATCAGTTTTACTAGAAAACTATTTTATTCCATTTAGAAGATTGATTGACACTAATGGCTTAATTTGAAGAGATAGGATCAGTAAACATTTCCAAAATCCATTTCAACTTCAGTTAGGGAGGTTATGTAATCATCAAAGTTAGTAGGCTTTTAAACCTAGATGACCTCCTGAGTTGATTATTGGGTTCATTAGAAGTTTCAGTTTTATGGATTAGCTCTTGGTTAGGTTGCTATCATTTTCAGGATTCTAAGTTTGTAAGAGTTGGTGCAGTATGGTGTACAAGAGGTGTAATCGGAGTTAAATTCGGAGTGAAATTTAATGACATTCTTCCCCCCGCCTCTTGTATTCCTTGCAAATCATGATAAGGACTTTGACTGCTCCCACTGACCTTAGAAAACTTTAGGAACTCAGCATGCTTAGGGTCAATATTTAACGACCAACAGATTCTAATAGAGAAAACAAATTAATGACGTTAGTCGTTGTGATTTCTCTTGTTGAGGATTATGTTAGTTTAGGTAAGAAATCTAAGTGCGCCCACAATTAGGCAACAATGAAACTTTTGTAAGAGTAGCATTAGATTTAAGGAGATAAGTTTTGATATAACATTGTCGTGATGGAGCGGTGTCTTGTACAAGAGGTGCAAATTGAGGTAATGTAAAATTTTCACTTCCCCACCTCTTGCAACTATTGCAAGTTATTATTAAGACACTTAATGCTCCCACTGATCTTTAATATCTCTAGAATGCTACAAGAGAAGTTTCAATGAGCTACGTGACGTGGGAACCTATCACATATACGTTAGACTTTATTTGATTTCTTTAATGTCCAGATATCATAAGAAACTTTAGGGACATATCTAATAGAAATCTTATTAAGTATATATATATATATATATATATATATATATATATATGAATAGATTTCTTCTAAGACTGTCAGCCATATGCGACAAAATTTAGATACAAGTTGATAGTCTTTTAAATGATAAATGAATTATGTCTGAATATTCCATTTGGAATAAGTTCCACGAATGTCAATGAATGACTTATGATGGACCCATACTTATTCCTTAAGCCAAGTTATATTTTAGGGCTTTAATGTCATGATTTGAAATCACTTAGAATGAGATTAGTTGAATAATCATCCTCATTAACCATGTCATGATTTCTCATGAATTTCGGTTATAATGGATGAAATTTATAAGTCGCATTTTCCTTTTGTCAAATTCTCATTTACATGATGACAAAAGTTGTGAAAGTGTAAGGTGTCATCTAGTTTTATCTTAGTAATGTTTCAATCCAGATATTTAGAACAAATAAGATGAGAGTTTAAGGTAAGTGTGACACTATGTTGACCATGCAAACCTCACAACCTTCATAACATAGCTTAATTATGATACTATATTCTGATTAATTTTCAGAATATATAAGGTATCGAAAAACGTTGTTAGAAGATTGCTTATTATGGTTCTTATAGCCTTAACATTTAATTTTGTCACTAACTCTCATGTTAGTTATTTGTCGAGTTCTGGTAAGGAAACGTATGGAACTAGAGTCAACTAATCATGTGTTAATTGGAATATTAAAATTATCAGACTTAAATATCATTAGTAAGTGACTATCTAATTAACTTATCCAACTGTTCTTCTAAATAATGGATAGTCTCGTTGCTTCTGCCTAATCTAATGGCACAATTATTCAGTGAGATTTTCCCTTGAAGAACCTTAGAGGTGGAATTAGCACTTGTAATTTGTCTATGGACCTTAGAACAATCCTCTTTTAAAGTTTAAGTGGCTGTAAGGTGAGTAACAACTTATTTTCCAGCTTCAAACATTTATTTCTATGTACATATGTTGCTTATCAACACACTCATTATACTTTGGTACTTTTGAGTGTTATAGTTGATTTATAAGGCATCAAATTATACAAGTGAAAATCTTAGTATGTAATGTACTGGAAAAATGTACTTATTTCCATGCGTAAGCCCTTAACTTTATGGGTCATGGTATTATACATTATAATGTATTCACATATACCACTTAACCTTATAGTTTAGAATTTAAATGAAGGCATGCATCTTAGGAGTTCTTGTGATTAATCCACACATAATAGATTAGTCTTAGGAAAAACTTAATCTGGAATAACCTTAGTGATAGCATTTATGTTAGAGAGATCTCGATTATCATAAGAGACATCATGTTCGATTTGTCCTATTCATCATGCTCTAATTATCTTCTGTAGTGCTTTATCAGAAGAGAGCAGTAGGATTATCGTGTCTTAAGAGATAACCAAGGGTTTAATTTAAGAGCTAATCTTATAGAAACTTGAAGCAAAACATATTAGATTTAAGAATTAGAGTGGATGAGATATAGATTTATAGAAGAAAATTATAGTGAGTAAAATTATGGGTACTAAGAATAAGGCAGACGAAATGATCATAAAATTAATTAAGGATCATTAATATAAGGATCATTATGTGAAGAGATTGTGATATGTCTATTACTAACATCAAAATAATAGACTATTTAAAGTTCTACTTAAACAAAGACAAATCAGCTTTGGCCAGAAGTGTAATCATTTAAGCATGTGTGCAAAATGGTTGTAACAAATCAGCTTTGGCCAGAAATTGAAACAATCACTTTAGTTATGCACTTGTTAAGTATGCCATCTGTGAAGGAATTAAATCAGCTTTGGCCAGATATTAAGACATTCATGTTTATGACGCACACTTAACATAGCCTTCGTAATACTTGAACGATAAGTAGACGCATCAAATCAGCTTTGGCCAGAAGTGATACATCAGAAGCTCATTCAAGTTAAGCCACTTTGGTTTTGTAAAACATTATTTGATCCTTACTAATTAACTAAATAATTACAAAACCAATTATTTAATAGCAAAACACCAGTCTTTTTAGTTCACATTAAACAGCTTAAAATAATGAGGTTTCGAGTCAGGTCTCGACTGAGTTATGAGATCTCGAGTCAGTTATGAGGTCTCGAGTCGCAACCTTGTTGTCTCGAGTCGGAACCATGGTCTCGACTACTATATCTTATGAGATCTCGACTCATGATGAGGTCTCGAGTCGCAACCACGGTCTCGAGTTATGACCTTATGGTCTCGAGTCGTGACCTTTGTCTCGAGTTATGACCTTATGGTCTCGAGTCGAGACCTTTGTCTCGAGTTGTAAACTTTTGAGCCCTTATGATTTCGAGTCGAGACCTTATGGTCTCGAGTCGAGACTGATGATCTCGAGTCGTAATCTGATGGTCTCGAGCCCACTGTTGATAGCTGTTTATTGTGATAACATAACTGAAAATATGAAAATTAAGAATTGTGATAGAATTTCCTATTATAACATTGATCTAATTTTATCATAAAATTTCGAAAATCATAATCTGTTTATCTTATTAACAGATTTCGAAAAAAAACTTATTAGATAAAATAAGATCAAAATTAGGAAAACATTCCACAATTCAAAACACATTCCAAAACATAAAGGAAATTTCGAATTTTTAACTAAGAACATGATGAACCCTAAATAAAATAACCTTAAACTTATATCCGAAATCTGGAAATAATTACACATTTAAATATGTTTCTCAAACTGATGATTTCGGAACAGTTATAACGAATCAATATATATGATCCGAGATGAATTGAACAGATCCGAGATGATATCTCGGATAATAAAACCGAATTTTATTATGGTTTTCAAATCCTGTTTTCCTGCTTTAATCCAGATTTACGGATACAAAACAGAATTGACTAATCAACATATGCTCTGATACCACATGTTGGTTCAGTTCTGTTTAAACATAAAGGACAACATGAAAACATACCTGTTACAGCAGACAGTGCGTTGGAGAATCCAGTAATGGAGTTCGACATGCTTGTCATCGTGATCTGGTTCCTCCTTAGGGTGCTGACTGATGATGGGGACTTAGAAAACCGAAAAGGGGTATCGGCTTAGGAGAGGAGGTCGATGATGATGTTATGACTAATGGGGTGTGTCTAATTGTGTAACTGAGTAACCCCTTAACCTCCACATAATTCTCCTTATATAAGCACCCAGGAGGAAACCTAATTAGTTAATAAGGGTAATATGGTCCATCAACAATTACCAACTAATTATTTAATAGGTTGTTATATATTTTGATCCATATAATGTAAATGATTATAATGGCTACTAGATTAAATATTAAATCATAATATATTTAATCTTACACAGCATATGCCCACTCTGGTAGCGGGCATATGTCTGCATCGCTAGGACTTCAATGCTAGAGCATAGGTGTCATGAGTCAGCCACGTAGGCCTGCTACGTGGCAACACGTGGCACTTGCTAGAATCTGGCACCGTCGCACCACGCAACAAGAACAAAAATCTGTTTTTCTTATTTTTCGTACTGATTCTCGTTGTGCGCGTTTGAGGTTTTGATTATAGGATCTTTTTACAGATGTTACATCAAATACTTGAAAAATTACAATTATGAGCTTTGATCGATCGAGAACTATGTGTTAGAGAGTTGATTGCAAGTATTGCGAGTGTGTGTTGTGTTATAAAAGTTAACCCTAAGTCAACCGAATCAAGCTATTATAGTACAAAGCTGAAAAATATCCGAACTAGAAGTCCGAGATTTCCGGGATCCTAGAAGGACTGGGCAAGTGATCGTTGTTAGCCCTTCCATTTCTTCTCCACACGTACTCTCAACCTATTCTTCGAGATATCCGCAAAGCTTCGTCTTCTAGCCGTTGAAGAGGAATATTCCTGCAAATAATTCCTGAGATGGACAAGAAATTCATTAGTAATACCGAGACTCATGATCCTTAGTCATGTTAGGATCCTCAACTGAATCAGGATACCAGAATATGCATCAGGATCCTAAGTGAAAAAATCAACCCCTAACATTTATGACTCTCAGTCTTCATCCAATTTACTTGTATAACCTTCAAACTACATTCTTGATAGCGCATTAAATGTATAGGAACATGTATCTGGTATATGCATATCTTTAATCAACAACTTAATAACACATGTCTATAATTTCAATTATCAAAACTTTGGGATAGTGACGTCTCAAAATTAGCATTAAACTCATTGTTATCCAACACTACAAGGACATTGTGTTACTCACATCTAGAAGATTAATTTTGTAAGGGAAAGATCAAACCTATAAACGATATTACACCTACAAACTAGTAATCTAAAATTATCTGTAGCGGATGTTGATATTCTTAAGGATAATGAGTTGATAAGGGTTCACATTTTCTTTTTTAGATACTTGTTTAAGTGTGCATCTGTAATCCACATCAACTACACTAAACAACAAAGTTTTCTTGTTGTATATGATGTAAAGAAAGATACTTTGTATTGTAGTGAAATCGTACAATTGATATGCATAGTACAATCATTGATTAAAAGGACCAACATAGAAAGAAATTTTTCATGCCTAAAGCAAGGCCAAAAGAAATCTTCTTGTGCCATAAACTATAATGATGCATTATACATTGTAACATTACCTAAGTTTACATTTTTATTTGAATGGTAAGGAACTACGTGCCAACTACCGTGACACCGGACGCTGTGGCCAAGGTCGACTACTCGACCGTCGCCAGCCCCTTGGCTCTCCAAGATGCGCGACAGTCCGAAAAGCCAAATGTCATATTCTAATACTTACTAAAAATTTTCCGAAACTCGGTAACAAAAGGGCATAAAAGTTTTGGCTTGTTGAAGAAGACTCAAAAGACTATTAATTATATTTAGTTAAGTTCTGGATTGATTTGAACCAACATAGATGTAACAACACAAACAATTGGATAAATGCATCTTAAAAGTTGAAAGTGATTGAGTAATTGAAAGATAACAAAGTGAAATGCACACCTGTATAAAATATAAATGGATGTCATAATCTTAACCAAATACTTTTTTCAATTGGAGAGAAGACAGGAGACAGAATGAATATGTGAACAGTGTTAGGTGACCCCACACAAAAGATTTGATTTCAAACATGGTATCATATTGTATAGATATTAAATTTCAATTTTGCCAATGGAATATTATTGGCAGTTTGGCACCACCCACCCCAAAACCTATAAATAAAGATCAACTAGGTTTTAATGCTGCGGCGCGACAAAACTAAGTCATTGTAAAACTATTTATTGCGACTAAATACTTGGTTGTTATTAAAGCTGTGCTATTTAGTGTCTTATTTTTAAGTTGACAAGTGGAGTTTTCATACAACAGAGCCGTTGGTAGCAAGCGAGTTAGTAACTCCTGGCGATGGCGACTATTGCGATGTCTAAGCATCCACTAACCCAACAAATAAGGAATAAGAATTGTATAAATACAATCAGAAAAACGTGTGAAAGAGGAGAAAAAGGAAGATGACGTGAAGTTATGTAAGCATAAAATGAAAAAAAAAAAAACCCCATGATTTGAACTTAAGTCTCTTTAAAACACATACAACCACAAAACCACTCCACCATGATGTATAATCTAACTAACTTTGAAGAAAATTGATATATATACACACTTAAAAAGGGTATAGGGGAAAGAAGTCAACAAAGACAACCAATAAGGAAAGTTTACTATACATTATGATGTGACAACTACTATTCATTAGCTTTGTTTTTTAATATATATATATATATATATATATATATATAATGAGAGGAAGAGAAGTATATGGACCCCATCACCAAATAGAGATGACCTTAGTTTACTAGATAAAAAGAAGATTTTAAAATAAAACTAGTAATAAGGCGCGGGTACATCGTAAATGTCGAATAGATTAGTTCTAGTGGTATGTGATGCGTTAACCATATAAAAACGTTCATTTCAACTTATTCAATTGAACTCAGTGTAACCTATATATCATTACGATTAGATCAAAACGTAAAGTAAATCTTTTACTGTACAATGATAGCGTATTATATGCGACCGGACTAACTCAAATTTATATCGTCAAGTCAAATGTATTATATGCAACCCAATTCATACGTAGGAAATGTAGAAAATAAAGCATGAAAGTGTACACCAAATTCACGTCAAAACGTAGACAAACTCGAATTTATACAAAAAAGTATACCAAGACAAACTCGAATATTGTACCGACTATGCGGCATGATTATGTATGACTTATCACGACCCTTTACGTTAAAACATAGACCAGCTCGAATTTTGACGACACTTGTTTTCAAACAAAATTTACGCCGAAATGTACATAAAAAGTAAGCTTGAAAAAGTATTATAAATGAAAACAAACTTTATGTCGAAACGTACAGAAAAATTAAGCATAAAACCATATTATATTTGACCCGACGCGTTTTCAAATAAAATTACATCGAAACGTAGATCAACTCAAATTTATACCAACACGTATATAAAAAAGCACACAACAAATTAAAGTTTTATAAGTTAACGAACAAAACTATTATAAAAAAATCAGATTATATATATTCTCGAGGGGGTCAAAGTTATACTTTTCAAAGTTCATAAAAAAGGCAGGGGTTGAAAATTAAATCTCCTAAACTTAAGGGCTAAGAGTGGGTAAAAATAAGATTTAACAAAGCTGAGGTTTTAAAAAGAAACTATCAAAGTCGAGGGACTAAATTTGAAAATTATGAAAGTGTAGGGGTGGGAGAGACAAAGCCGGTGGAAACCCCACCGACTTTGTCTTTTAAGATAGATTGAAATATATAGAGACTACCTTAGTTTACTAGATAAAAAAAAGAAGAAAGTGATAAAAATTTAAAATTTAGAGTAAATTGCCAAAATCGTCCCTGAGGTTTAGACACGTTTGTCAGTTTCATCCAAAACAATTTTTTTGTACAATAATGCCCTTCGCTTTTGGGCTAATTTGTCATTTTCATCCGAACGTCTAACTTTTTTTTGTCAAAACCGTCCCTGAGGTTTGGGATTTCTTGCCACTTTTATCCATAAATATGCCAAAAAAAAATAACCCAAATTAGACATTTAGATGAAAATGACAAAAAATCTCAAATGTAAAGGACAATATGGTACAAAAAAATTGTTTTGAATAAAACTGGCAAACATGTCCAAACCTCAGGGACGATTTTGGCAATTTACTCTAAAATTTATATCCCCGCCCATTTCAATATGTATTCTAAAGTTGCATTAACATGTTTAAAATACGACACAGTCATGTTTACAAGTATCTTAGGGTGGGGGTATGGTTAATCACTCTAGGGTGATTGAGTGATTCTCTACCCAATAATATTATGCAATGTCAACTCCCTATTCCACTCTCCATTTTGCACTCAATAACTAGGTATGGTTAAACACCCACTCAAACACCTGATTCCTCTCTCCTATTTCCTACTTTGATTGGTTCTTCTCTCCTCTTTCCTTTCTCTTTCTCCTCCATCACTCTCCTCCATCATTCGGTGACTATTCACCAATTTTGCTCACCGATAACTCACTCACCGAAACCAATCATCACCGCGGTATGGTCACCGCTCGGTGACACCCACTCACCGCATCACTCCCCGATAACCATACCCCCACCCTAAAATAATCGTAATAATTGCAAAAGTTATCTTCTTTGTAATTATAGATACAAATTGAATATAATTCATGTCGTTTTAAACCATGGTATCCTGACACGTCCGGTCCGGGTTGTATTAGGCCTACCCACCACACTTCATATGTATGGCAAGTTGTGTAGCGTATAAATAAAAGACCACTAATCACATTTTCAACAATCACTATCAAAGCGGTTGCGTGTCTATTACCCTTTGACAATGAAAGGTAACAACATCTAGTATATATACAAATGAAGATGGAGAATTTAGGGGATGTACTCTCTCACAATACTCACTTAGCACCCTCTCTAATCATTTTCTTACACCATTGTTTATTCTCACGTCATAGGGTGTTTACAAAGAGACATATATAACGAGACTAATAATGGCCTGTTTGCAGCTTGTTAATCGCTTCTCTTGAAGTGACCAATGATCTGGTCGATGACGAGAATTTGCATCTTCACACATATCATTACTAATAATCACGTTAAAAGCCTTTTATATGATTTTGAAATATGTGAAAGTGCTAATAATATATAGAAATGTGATTTTTGTAGTAATAAAAAATACCACTCTTATCTGTCTAAGAGGGTGTTTGGGGTTGAATTTTGAAAATAGATTATGCGTTTTTAATAATCAGAATCAGATAATTAACTGTAACAAAACGTGATGTTGAAAGATAGTGTTTGGATTTGATTATGTTGCTTGATATCACAATAATCAGATAATCAATTATTTGAGTGTTTGTCATATATATATTTAAAAAAATAAACAAGTGAAAATCCTTTTCAAAACGCAAATAATAAATTTTTGGAAATCTGCGTTTTGTTGCAGTAGGGGGGAGCTGCTTTTGGAAAACTGCGTTTTGTAACTTTCTAAAAGCAAATAATCAATTTTTTTTAATTTTTTTACCCAAACACTCAAAACTGATTATTTACGATTTTAAAACTCAATAATCTAAAAATCTCCTTTAAAACTCAACCCAAACACCCTCTAACAAAAAACAAATTTAACATAACTAAAGTTATATTCGATGTTGAAGTTGTACGGAAGCCCAATCAACGCAATGATGTAGGCCTTGCTAAGTTGCTAGAGACAAACAAAAACCCAAGGCCCAATATGATAACAAATTGATTTTAGACTTGGTCCATAGAAGATCTGGGTCCGTTGACGGGTTTTTTTTAATACCCGGGTACGGTTATGACGGGGTTTTAAATTTTTGGGTATTGCGAATACCCGGGTCGAGTTCGAGTCGGGGTATTGGCCAGGAAATCCATACCCTGTGTACCCGGGTTCGGGTTCGGTTTTCTATATCCGGGTATTAGAATACTCTATTTCAGGATTCGGTATTGGTCGGGTATGAAAAAAAACCCAGGTGGGTATTAAAAAAACCCGGATGGGTATAAACATGAACTTTGTAGTTTTTATTTGTTTCCAACTTCATTTTTAGGTTTATAAACGTGAACTTTAATTATATAAAACTTTAATTTAACAAGATTACATGTTACTAGGAACTAGAATAATCAAAGTGCATACATTCATAAAACCTAGTATCAGGTATTCGTAAAACCCGATGCGGTATTCCTAAAATCAAGGTACAAGTATTCCTAAACCTAGGTATACAAAAAACACGGGTATAAATCGGGTACGAAAAAACCCAGGTTCGGGTTGGGGTACTGATGAGAATATGCATACCCGGACCCTACCCTACGGGTAGGGTCGAGTTCGGGTTCAGGCTAAAACCCGGTTTTTTTAATACCCCGGTCTGGTTTTTTTTTTTTTTTTTTTTTTTTTTGGTTCGAGTTTTTTGTGCGCCTCTAAGTCTAGGACCACCGTTACATTTCAAGACAAGTTTTTATATCAATACCGACTTCTAGGGGTGTATAAAATTGGTAAACGTGGTTTGGTTAATCAAAAAGTGCTAACCTTGATAATAACCGAAAGTCGGTTAACTGTGATTCAGTTAAACAGTCGGTTATAGGTCGGTCTTGGTTAATTATCGAATGTGTTTCTTTTATTATTTTTTGCATTGTTCCCAGCTAAAAATAGTTCGGTTATGGTTATTCAAGCTCGGTTTTTATTAATAAATTTGGAATTATCCATTATGGAGGCCGATAGTAACCGTGAATTAATTGATGATATTATTCTTGAAAAACTTAAAGTTATTTTTTATAGAAATTTTTACAAGCAAACTAGACAAAATAAAAACAAACTTTAAACTTTTTTTTTTTTTTTTCTAAATTAGCAACCATTTCAAATTGAAACCAATTTACATTATAAAAGCTCGAATATCACATGCATACAAGGTTTTGTCCAGTTCGGTTAATGAAGACACATTAACTGTAACAAAAAATGAATGATCTGTTAATAATATTCAGTTAACCATAACAGATTGGTTTTGTCTATTATCGTTAATTTCAGTTAAGTTTTTTGTAGTGAAATCTAGAATTACTACTTGGTTTTTCCATTTTGTAACATAATATTTATAAAAGGTTGTTTACAAAAGATTTATCAAATGTGGCTAGCCACCGCCTCTTACTCTAGATTCATCGAACGTTTATCTCCATCAAAATAGTGCGGGTTTGAGTTGTAGATGGATTTTAGGGGATTAAAAAAAAAAAGACGAGGTTAGCCTAGCGTAGCTTTAGTTCCATATATTTTTCATTTAAGTGTCTCTCTGATTAATCTTGAAGTTTCTTGTTGGGAGCTTAATCTATTCTTTTAATTAAATATTTTACTTTCAAAAATAAGAGAAAAATGTCCGGATAGTCCCTGTGGTTTCGCATTTTTTCACCTATAGTCCCCAACTTTCTAAAACTACCTGAATAGTCCTCAAGTTTTCATTTTTTGTTCCCGGATAGTCCCTGGGTCTAACTTCAGTTACTTTTCTCTGTTAAAATGATGTGAAATGACAAAAATACACTTTCCTTAAAAGGCCAAACCATAGGGACTATCCGGGCATCTTCTTCATTTTTATTTATAAAACCCCACCACCACACTTCATCTTCAACCTCCACCCACCATCACTCTCCTCCACCCTCCACCATCACCGCCACAGTCACGGAGGATTTGCGGTGTACTACGAAGACGGAACAGGCTCCGGACTGCAACCGTTGACGCCGGTGATGACAGAGTTTCTGATCGGTCCACAGTTCAACCGGTTGCTCGATCAGTTATCGCAGATCGAGATAAACAACGGATTAGGTCCAACGGAACATTCACCGGCGTCGAAAGCAGCGGTCGAATCGATGCCGGTGATTCAGATCTCGGATGTACACGTCAGCACCGAATTGCAGTGTGCCGTTTGCATAGAAGCGTTCGATATCGGAGATGACGCTCGTGAGATGCCGTGTAAGCACATCTATCATTCCGATTGCATTCTCCCGTGGCTAAATGTTCGAAACTCGTGTCTTGTTTGCCGTTACTAACTCTCAACAGATTCAACACATTTTTCAACAGACTCAACAGATTATTTAACAAATTCGAACAATCTAGAAGAAAACGAAGAATCATCATCGTCATTAACAATATGAAGGGTACCTGACGGTGGATTTGCAGTAGGAAGGTTCGCCGGGCGGAGAGAGATTCCGGTTGTGTACACGAAAATGGACGGTGTATCTAGTAACGGTTTAGGTTAGCGGAGGAGGATTGTGTGGCGATCTGGAAGAAATAGAGGAGGAGGTGGTGGAATTGGAGGAGTTTTTCGTAATATGTTCTCTTTTCTCCGGCGAAGAAGGTCGAATTCTGATTCGAATGGTGGATTGGTGAACAGAAGATCCGGTTCGGTGTTTAGTGGAATGAGAAGGTGAAGAAAGGGGAATTTGGATGAAAAAGGGTTTGTCCAGATGGTACAATTGAAGAACACCTCTTGCAGAAATTGAAAATATCATTATTATTATTGAAATAGAGATTTGCCGGAGCCAGTTCCGTCGTCGTAGTACACCGCAAATCCTCCGTGACTGTGGCGGTGATGGTGGAGGGTGGAGGAGAGTGATGGTGGGTGGAGGTTGAAGATGAAGTGTGGTGGTGGGGTTTTATAAATAAAAATGAAGAAGATGCCCGGATAGTCCCTATGGTTTGGCATTTTAAGGAAAGGGTATTTTTGTCATTTCACATCATTTTAACAGAGAAAAGTAACTGAAGTTAGACCCAAGGACTATCCATGAACAAAAAATGAAAACTTGGGGACTATTCAGGTAGTTTTAGAAAGTTGGGGACTATAGGTGAAAAAAGGCGAAACCACAGGGACTATCCGGGCATTTTTCTCCAAAAATAATATGTGGTTTTAGAATTTCGTAATTTTAAGAAAACATATTAAAAAAATAACATCAAGTACAAACCAAAATGTCAAAGGTCGTAAATTGTATCATTGATGGCATAATGTGTCACACCTAAACCGATAGCGGAAATATCGGAGTGAGACGAAATAGATTGCTCGAGACTTCATAACACTAAATTGTGACAAGTATTTAATAGTAAATTTCATTTCATCACTAAAAGAATAAATTACATGGTTCGAAATAGAATACAACACTTAAAACAAACGAATTACTCAAAGAATCAGTTAACCGTATAGGTTTGCCGTTAATTGATACACCATGATTGCCGCCAGGTACAATCACCATGTCCTTTGTGATTTTTTTCATTTGGGGCATAACCATGTCCTTTGTGCTCCCTGGTGTCAGAATTATAATTTGAACCAATGGTAACCGTCATTTGAGATGTTACATTTGGGGCATAACCATGTCCTTTGTGATTTTTTTCATTTGAATAGTTTTACCTCTCGCCGCATTAGTTTCCACCGGGGGTTGGGGCTGGTGATTGTTCGGCCGTTGTCAACGTAAGGGCGGAGGATATACTTGATTGAAGATTACGGAATTAATGGTGACAGACAGAGGTGTGGATACGGTTGAACCAGACGGAATTAATGGTGGCGGATGACGAAGATTGTACCTGATTGCGAAGGACCGTCGGTGTTCTTGACTAATTATTCGGTGCGAATGATGGTAGATCTAATACCAAAACTTTTCATTTGATTGCAGTTAAATGGATAACTTTGTCATAGTATAAATTATTCCACAATTTCTAGATCCATCAAGGTAATTGTGGTTCATATGAAGCAGATGAACATGGTGGTTCATAAAGCTGATTTGGGGCTGAGGTAATGGTGGTAAAATATATATAATATATACATAAGTTGTTTTAATTTTTATTTGCTCCTTGTTTATATATTAAAATATTTTAAAATGAATAGATAAAATGACCAAACTATCCTTGTGTAATTTGATTTAACAGAAAAATTTAACTAGGTTAGGGTTAAAGGACTTAACATGCATGATTTCTAAACATAAAGTACAAATCTCATCAATTTTAAAAGCAAATGACACCGTCTGAAAGTTGATATAAAGATAAAGGACAAAACTTGCAGTTCACTCTAGAAGAATTAGATGAAGAACAAAAGTTTTGAGCTCAATACTCACTTAGGAGTGACTGAGATAAGTCCCAATTGATTCTGCTCAAAGTGGGTTCGAGAGAAAAATTCGAGTGTTGAAGGTTTGGAAATGAAGAAATGGCCTTGTATTTATAGAGTGGAATGCCAGTTTATAGCGGATGGGACGTTAGGGTGGATCGGGCCATTTCGGACGGATTGGGCTGGCCCATTCGTACGAATGCGCCAAGCCCAAAAGCCCAAATGTTGAATTTCGTTTATTTCAACGATTTTAAGTGTTTTAAACGTATAAGTACAATGTATAAGTGTTGTGCATAAATAAAAGAAGGTATAAATGTATGTTGTATGTATAATGAGTACGAATACGCATGAATTAGCATGAGAAAGGTATTAAATATGTATGTAACACGAATAATCGAAAAGTATTTTTGAATAATATATAACACAAGTATATAAAAGATGAAATTTTCATTATGATTCAAGTCTCGGATTACGACGTTTGAGGTGAAGTATGAATTCAAAGGAATACAGGTTTCCATAAATGGAAAGTACAATAAACTTGCTAAATAAGGAAAGTTACAAAAACGAGGCGTTACAGTCTCCCCTCCTTTAGGAAATTTCCTCCCGAAATTTAGGAAGACTTTGAAGAAAGCATTTGGCTAAGATGGTTGACAAAAATCGAGATCTTGAAATTTGAAGTGTGTTGAAAATGTATGAAACTTTGAGGAACGCAAAAGGATAGGTTTGTGAAAGTAGTTCATTTGATTAAAGTGATTGGAGGCATTAATCATAAGTAAAACGTGCATGTGCGTCTATAGGCACAGTGATTTTAACCAAGTTTGAATAACTCAATGGGGAAGTATTTTAAAATGTGTTACCTAAGAAGAAAAGTTTTCGTTATAAAACGGTTTGTATTTTGATGAAAAGTGTGGACGCACCGTAGGTTGTAAGAAAAGTTTTATCGGTTTTAAAGAGCATTAATAAAATCACATGTTTGTAGAAAATTGTTTATTGTGAGAAACGAGAAAGTTAGGCATTTAACCAAAAGTTTTGGGGGTAAATAAGAATGGAAGATGGTTTTAGAAGCAAGGAAGTATTTTAGGATTTGAATGTTAAATCGATTTATTGTAAACAAGGTTTGTACAAAAGTTATAAAGTAATTGGGAATAATCGGGTATAAGTGTGAATGAACGATTTAGTAGATTAATGCAAGGATAGGAAATGTATGATTATTGGATATAATGCGAATATGAAGTGTTGAGGATGAGGGCTGGTCATGGATAATCGGGTATTGCGCGCTTATCAGTGTGTTTGTGAGTTGTTAAAGTTTGTGTATTTACGTTTAAACAAGGTCTGTAAAGCACCGAATTTCACATGGCACGTCTCACGAAAGTTTGGTAATATGATAAAAACACTTATATATAGGAAGTAACAGCGACGTATCCACCATGTTTTAACCACGTTATGTCCGTTTCGTTATTCGGTGTCATGTTACGTTATGTGTCTTACCATACAAAATAGAACACCCTATGATTCTCATGCGCCTACCACTATAATCCCGTGTGCACCCGTGATTATATTGGTCGTCGCATGATTCGCATAGTTTGTACTAGTTGTGTATGAGTCAGGGTATACAGTAACTTTGAAAATGACAATGTGTGCGTGAGATAGCGCATGAAAATTAAGCATATGAGTATGATTATGTTTAAGTATGTATGCGACCAACGCAGGTGAACCACTCGGGTTATGCTTACGTATTGGTACGAATGTATGAATATGAGTATAAACATGAATATGAATATAAGTATAAGTATGAATGATAACGATTGCGTATATAGTATAAATTGAAGCACGACGAATTTAAGCATATAAAATGATCAAGAAGTTTCGAGTATGTAAAAACGAATGATATGTGTGAGATTGTCGTGAAATATTGATTATAACGTGTACTATGATATACATGTATAGTTGTTTGAGCAAAGTGTTAAGTTTATTGAACCAAAAATAGGTTGAGTTTGACTGGAATGTAAAATCAAGTTTGTGAATGTCAAAAGTATGTAAAGTATCTATTGGTTATGCGAGATGTATTTTGAAAAGATAAGGATATGCCATTATTGTTTCAAAAGAAAGAGGGTATTTACGTATGTCGGAGATTGTCGGTTCCTATGAAGTCTCCTTGCCCACGTATTTTGGAATTGCAATGATGCATCGACTGGTGTCTAAAAAAGGTGTTTGAAAACAGTAGGTTTGATTTATTTAAAGTATTTCGCATTACAAATGTAAAGAGTTGTATTTTAGAATTTTTTCGGAAAACCTTGGTCTTTGTAAAGGATTTTAGCAAATTGAACTTAGTGATTTTGAAAAGAGTTTTAGAAAAACGATTTATTGATTTTGAAAAAAGTTTTAGCAAAACGATTTATTGATTTTGAAAAGAGTTTTAGCAAAACGATCTTGTAACATCTATAAGATTTTATAAACATGTGAGAGAAAGTTGGTTTGATTTCCGATAGAGAACAAATATCTTTAGTATAATGATATAGTGTAAGCGTGTTTTAGTGATTAGGTCGTGGGGGTATGAAGTCGTGGGCAAGAGATTCATTAGACCGATTAAGTTGATAGGTGGCATTTCATAAAATTTTGAAAATCGGGTAATAAAACATTTAAGGTACGATTAGGAATTTTGTGTGTGATATTTATGTAAAATAGATTGTAGGGTAAGAAATACGTTTGATAAAACAATGAATTTTGAAATTCTGCATAAGTAGGGTGACGTGTGTCGGTGTGAGTAAATTTTTAGTTATATTTTTAGCCCTTTTTTAACTCGCCGAATTTCAAGTTTTAAATTTATAAAACACGATATTTTACTATCCCTCTACACACGTTAGGGCAAGTGCACCCATCTTAGATGTAGTATAGTGATGGCAAGATACCGAGGTCGTCCAAGGACACAAGAGCTTTTAATACCGGCTTATCGTCAACGTCTAATCGAACCGATTTTTTAGAAAAGATTTTTTAAACTAATAAAAAGATAAAAACAGAAAATAAAATAAAGTAAAAATGATAGACAAGAAAGAATCACTTGGATCCGACTTATCTTTCATGTACTCTTTTGATGATTTCCGCACTTTGGGCATTTAAGAGATTATCTTAGTTATAGTAGTAGGCCCTCTTTTGAAGGCGACGTTACCCTCAACCTAGTGGTATTAGTCAGCAAGGATACAATCCCACTAGGTCGGGATATTTAAAGATAATTAAGTAAGTTATTTGTGACAACTGTCAAAAATCCAGGTATCCGTACAATAAAGTAATCATGATTAGTGCTTAATGACTGTACTGAATTACAATTAACTGCTTTCTGATTACTGCATTATATTCACATGTGCATCACATATTGCATAATGTCATATCATTACTGCATGCAAATTTATTGACATAAATGATGCACAAAGTTCCGTTAGCACAGTAAACGGATAAAACAGCAAAATGCTGACAGGACTCAACACATAGACAGACAGTGTTTTGAGACCCAGTATGAGCCAGAAACTAAGTACTACACTAGTATAGTGTGTAGGGAAGTAAGGGTCCCAAAACTGCCTTTCTAAGTAATAGTTTAAGTGCCGGAAAGTGCCTAAAACTCACCCAAAGTGCTGAATTCAGCAAAATTCAGCATAAATCAACATTTTAACAATCTAATTTCATGCAAAAATATGCTTAAATGGTCCTGAATTCTTTCCTAAGTGTCGGGAATTGAAAGTGACATAAAAGGGTACATAAAGCACACTAAACTATAAAGTTTGGCACCTTAACGAACCAGTATCTAACCGAACAACCGGACACTACCCGAAACATCAAATTTACACTAGAAGCACTGTTTTAACATTACCAAGCTAGTTATGGTCCCCGAACATCATAACACCCCCCCTAAATATCTAGTAACTAAGTCTTCTAACAAATACTTGATTTTTAAACATAATGTAAACAATTTAGTTTAAACCTATGCTACCCCCCCCCCCCCCACCTAGTGGACGGCCCCAACATGGGCCCCACTCTTGATTTTCTTTCAATTTTATATGAGATCATGTTGGCCCTTTAGTAACACATTACACATTGGAAGAATACTTGAAATGGTTATAAGTAAGACCCATTAACACTTAACCTTATTCTTCACACACTAAAACACATACTCATCTTCCTCCTCTCCCTCCCTTGCTCTCGGCCGAACCATAGCACCACCACCATCACCTTCATTCATCCATCTTCATACAATCTAAGCATATAGAAGGGTGTTAGAGATCATATAATGTCGCAACCCCCGATCCCAGGTTCCCCGGGAACAGGCGGCCGCGAGCCAGTTTCGGGGGTATCGCGTATTGTCTAATTTGGCAGTGGAATTTTTCATCAAGACCGTAGTTAGGAAATATTTTATCAGAGTAAAACATCACCATTTATATAACATTAAACATATGGGATTAACCCAAGTTCATAGTACATGCGTTTTCATAGGAATAAATCCTATTTATTTAATAAAAACATCTATTTTATTTTTAGGTAACTTGATTGCCACTTTTCCAAGCCTTCAGTGCTGTCCAGCTGGCTTCTATTTGGCTTTCACATTTTGTTACCTGAAACGCGTTTTAAAAACATTTGTCAGTGGGAAATACTGGTGAGTGAATCCCAGTTTAATCAAGTTTAAATAAAAATCCCATTGTACAGTATTGAGGGCGATCCCGCAATTATATGTGTTTCCAAGACATCACAATTAACATCCATGGTACTGTCGAACCCAACTTGTGGAAATGTTACTCCTTGACCAGGTGGTAACAAATTTTGTATACAAAACCCCAACATACTCATCATAATTGTATGCTTACAAATACTCAATAACTGTTATTCGCATGGAAAAGTATTTAAGGTTTTGTAAAAACATTTAATAAAAGATTTACAAAAAGTGGATCAACTCACATTGCTGTCTTAGATTTTCCGTAAGGGTTTCCCGGTGATAATCTATAATTTACACAAATGTACACGCGTTAGTATTAATAACCCGTTTTAACATTAGTAATACCCTCCCCGAGAAGGCATTCCAAAGACTACGTCGGGCAGAACCACGACAACCATTACGGAACCCTAGATCAATCGGGCAGCGTATCTAATACGTATCCAGGGGTTATAATACTTACAACGGAGCAGAACTTCGCTAATTAGGGGGGTATAATACCCGCGTATAACTTCTACTACTTCAGAATTCGTTTAGAAAGAAAAGAAATGACCGAGTGGACTGAAGATCCGATGCCTCCTATATATAGTTGTTGATCCTGGTTCTCTCGCTGCCCGCGTAAAACAAGCATAGGGCCTACGCGGCCCGCGTTGACCTCCGGTCAATGCGTAGCCCATCCGGATCACTATGTAGGCTCGACATGTGTTGGGCCACGTGGCCGCACCGGGCTGCGCCACATTTTGGATCTCACGCGGCCCGCGTAAACTAACGTGGGTCTTACGCGGCCCGCCTAAGCTTTAAAAAATCAACGAAATCAGGTCTAAACCTTCAAACCGCCCGCGTAAGGGTTGAGGTGGGGTTACGCGGCCCGCCTCAACTTACTTTTCTTGTTTTTAATTATTTTTAATACTATTTAATATATTTGAGGCCCGTTTTCGCGTATGGGGTGTATTTTGGGACATTTTGGGATATTTTAAAATATTTTGGGGTGTCGGAAAAATTATGAGGGTGTCGGTTTTATTGAAGGTTGTTACATATAAGGAAGCTTGGAGCTTGTGGAAGTGGAAGGACCTCTCTTGTTTGCTTTTATCCACTCATTTTCTTCACTTGAATCATCCCTAGCCTTGAGCTAGTGGTAAGAACCTTGTACACACTATATTACTTCCATTTTTAGTGGTTAAAGATGAATCATAATCAACAACTTGAAGAACACTAAAGATTATAAGCATGAAACATGAACATAAGCTTGTTTAATGAAGTAATCTTGATGAATATGAGTTGTTATGCTTGTTGATTGTTTGTAGAAATGATGTTGATCATCATAAGATCTTGCTAGATCATGATTAAAAACATAATCTAGCAAGATGTAAGAATAGAAATTGTTGTAGGATGATGGATCAACCACACATAAAGCATGAACTTGAAGGAATATAATGTTTTCTTGAAAAACCATGATCAAGTAAGTTGTTAATCATATGGATCTAAGAATTTCATGAAGGATTTCTAAAGAAACCAAGTTAAAAATATAAGTTTCATTTGATCTTGGTTCTTACATAAACAAATCTCATTTTTAGTGGTTAAACAAGTGTCTAAGCACTTGTGTAACAAGAAGAAAGCCTAAATAAATATTTTTAGAAAATATGACAAGAAGTTGTAAACATCTAACTTCTTTAAAAATAAAGTTTTTAAAGGACTAATCACATTTTAAAGGGTAACAAGACTTACTAAGAATACTAGTAAATTACTACAAATTTTTACAAATATTCAAGTTCATGAAGTAGTGGAAAATGCATGATTTTGGCAAGATTGGTAAGTAAAGGTTGATTGTTGATGATTGTGAATTGATTGTGTTGATTTTTACAAAAGAAAATGATATGCTTGAAAGCATGGAAACCTCCATTTTTAGGGGAAACAATGGCAAATTTTTCTAAAAATATAAACACTTAGAAAAATATTTTTAAACAAATATTTACAAGTGTATTTTGAACTATAAATTGTTACATAAATTTTGGTTACAAAAAAATACAAATATTGGAGGTTGGTTTTTATAAATAAAAGTGACTAAATATGTATTTAGAAAATATATATTTTGAAGATACATATGTGTGATTATTTGTATACTTTGTGTATGAGTTATATTATTTTATGACTTAAAATAATATAACTCACAAAAATACCAAGAATTACCATCCAAAATGTTACCAAAATTTCAAGGAATAAATATACATATTTATACAAAATATTGTTGAAACCGAACTATGAAATATAGGACTTACGAAATATTCCGGAAAATTTATTCACAAAGAATATTTTGGTAAATAATATTTTGGACACAAAGGAAGTAAAAAAATACGATTTTTATATACTACAAGAATATATCATATTTTTGACAAGAGAAAAATATATTATTTTTGGCAAGTATGAAATATATATTTTTCTTGAAATTTTTAGAAAATATATTGTTTTTAAGAAATATATATTTTCTTACACAAACATGGAATACAATACTTTTGGGAGAAATATATTTTCTCAAATAAATATGAAATATATCATTTTTGGGAAAAATGAGTTCATATATATTTTCCAAGTGGACTTGAAAATATATTAATTTTTGGAACTTATAAGAGAATACAAGTATTTTTGACAAAGAAAAATTATAAATAATTTTTCTAAGTAATATTCCTTAAAATATATATTTTGGAAATATATATATATATATATTGGATCTTTATTAAAGATAATATTCCGGAATAATTAATGTGGAATTTAGTATAAGGATACTTAATGAATAACAATGAAAATACGTATTCTCGTACGTATAAATACACACCGGAATACGACCCCAAAACATGACAAAAATACTCATGTATAAGATACCCCCATCATTGGGAAGGAAATACAAGTATAAATACTTGGGAAGTATTATTACAATAATATTGTTTAAACAATTATTCCAAAATTTATAAATATAATTTAAGTTAAAATATTAATTATTTTAACAAATAATTATATAACTTGGAATAATATCGAAGACACAAAAGAAACGTAACTCAAGGACATTAATACTAAGTCAAGGCACGACCCGTTCGTCTAATAGACATTAGTACGTTGTAGGTAGTCGTGTACACCGGAAGAAGCTTGAGTTACTGTGACTGAAGACACAAGATTGTGAGTTCATGTCCCCCTTTTCTTTAACTGTTTTTGTTTTACAACTTTGGGGGTGAAGTACATGTTACAAATGATTACGATTACAAATGAATTACAAATGAAATGAACTGTTAGATCATGTGAAAGGGTAGGCGTTATCTTGAGACCATTAATCCTTTAGAAGGACCGAGGGGCATGAGTGATAGATATATTTGGGTGTTGCGAGCCCCACCCGTGGGTCCGCGAGTTGGCCGCACGTGGTGACTATGTCGTTCCAGCCGGGAGGCCCGGTACGAAATACGCAAAGGATTGAGCCTTCCTACACCATTCCACACATATTGATGGCCTTGCAAACCATTAATTGATTTGTTCATTTTCACATACAAACATACATATTTTCAATGATTACAAAGGTTATTCATACTCACAAACAAACACATGAACTCGCTCAACTTTTGTTGATGTTTTCAAACTACATGTATTTCAGGGAATTAAAGGTGGATCTGGCGGGCGTTCGAAAGTTCAAGTGTTGTTAAGAATAAAAGATGTCATCCATGGTCGTGAGGTTTGGTTTGGGTGTCCTATCCTGGACAAGACACCACTTCCAAATCTTGATTTTATTTAGAGTCTTTTGATGAGTCCTTGTGAACTCTTAAACAATTCGTATGGTTTGTAAAACTTGAATTTAGAGTCTTGTTTAAACAATGACGTTTGTGATGTTTTCAAATCTTTTTAATGGATGACGATCTATGGCTTTATCATATAGTTGTTGTTATGATTGAATGCAATGGTATTAATAAGGTCACATCATAATCACGCTTCCGCAAAAGTCAGGGTGTGACATTATTAATGCAAAATGTGGTGGGTCCCCTTACAGGCAGCTTGCACCCTCAACTCGTTGGTCTGAGTCAGCAGGGATACAGTCCTCGCGGGGTTGGTTTAAAGTTTTAATAGTACTTTGTGAATAAGGGGTGCAAGTGATTTCTTACTCTCAGTCGGGCCAGTCATTCCCGGCCAATCCATGGAGTAGTACTAAACTTGCACCAGGTTCTCGCAGGATCTATACACTAAATGAGACATAGAATTATCTAACCACCCTTCTAACCCCCTTCCAAATAGTTAATATGCTTTATATAGACCGTAAAGACATGAATATGTGAGTAAACGACATATAAAGAATGGTTGAATAAATTCGCCTTCAATATAAAAAGCTAATTATTAAAGTCATTAATACATACCCAAAGATTGGAAATCACAAAAGAAATACATAAAAGATATGTCTTCACCAAATGATGTAAGAATTTAGCCAAGCATGGCCTTTGTTTGACAAAGATTCTTACGATCAATCTTGGATCCTGAGACTACACACACACTCTAAAGATGGAAAAATGGATGATGGTGGTGGATGATAGGTGTTGTAGTGGTGGTGGAGTGGTGGCAAGTGAGTGAGAAGTGGTTTGTCAATGGATGAGTTGAAGTGAAACCAAGCATCCCTATTTATAGCTGAAAACAGAACATCCACCACGGCCCGTGCCCGCCTGGCACGGCCCCGTGGCCTTCAGTCTCTCTCTTCTACATTAACTGCAGTGTCAAACTTGTACTAACACGTCCCCGTGTGTCAACGGCACGGCCCGTGGCCAATGTACTTGCTGTACTTCTTCAGATTATGGAAATCCAAGAGTTGACCACGCCCCTTGTTGCTTTAGCACGACCCCGTGTTGAGCTTGAAATTTGTCTTTTGTCATTGCTTATTTCAGCTGCAGTGAATTTCTATCGGGCACGGCCCATGCTAGGTAGGCACGGCCCCGTGCAAGAGCTTCTGTCTATGTTATTTCTTGGGTTTGGATGTGGATGGGGGCTCGGCAAGTTGGTCAATCCTTCTTTATAGCATTTTATGTTGGTTTTTGCTGTCTTTTTTCTTCTTTTGTTCTTTTAAGCCCTTTTAACCCTGTTTATTAAAAAGGAACAAAAACACAAGCTTTTTCCAACATTAGTACTAGAAAAGGGTTGATTTAAGCCTCATTTGATGTAATTTATATGTTGTATTTTGAACAAATCAAATACCCCTACACTTTAATCTCTGCTTATCCTCAAGCAAAACTCTTTATAGCGGCTTACACACCTAAACGGAATGGGTAGAAGAGAAAGTTTTGGACCTATCTATAGAGTGTCGGGAATCCAAGTTCTAGTTTATTTTGTTTTTATTTCATTTACATTCTTATTTGGTCATGACTTATTTACAACACAATCCAAGAAAAAATATTTATTTTTGGGCATAGCATGCCTTTATAAAATTCTTTTTGGTTATATACGCGTTTTACACACCTCACAAGTAGGGATGAGCATATGAATACCAATACCGATCCCATACCGATCCCGTACCGATCGGTATCCACATTTTGGCGATTTCGGTATCGGTACGGTACGGTATCGGTATTATACCGACACCGACCCTCAAAATACGGTATAATACCGATACCGTACCGTACCGATACCTAACCGACATGTTTCGGTATCGGTATCGGTACCTAGTTTGGGTGAAAATCGGTATCGGTATTAGTCGGTATCGGTATCGGTACGGGACGGAATACCGACATGCTCATCCCTACTCACAAGTAATCACTCAGCTGAAAATGTATAAGTGAGAACGCTCGTACCCGATTTGGAAATTACTCCTTCTATAGGCTCGACAAGTAATCAAACCTCCTCTTTCTTGATGATTTTAATCCTTGTATGTATCGAGAGGACTTTTAAAGGGTAGGCTATAGCTCGAGTAGATGAGTTTTATTTGAAAGTGGCTTAAAATAGTAAAATGTCAGCTTTTCTTTTGACAAAAATTTTTATTTTGTTGTGACTTAGTGATATGCTTTAAATTATACATATTTTTAGATTAATATTTCCCTACACTTTTGAGTAGCTCTAGGGTTATTTTATTAAATTCCACTCACAGTTGGTTCATCTATAAAGTTAGATGATTATAAATAAAAATGAGCTAAAACAAATGAGTTTTGAAATTTAATAATCATGTTGCTAAATCACTAAATCTTAAGAGTTGTTAATAAATAAAACGGTTAGAATTCTAATTCAAGTCGTTGGTTATTTAGAGGCTTTTGTTTTTTTTTGGCAGATGCATTACATACATATATTAAATGAGGAAGCAAGTGTGGTGGAATTAAAGAAAAAAAACAAGAGAAGAAAAAAGATACTATGAAGCAAGTATATTGGAGATCAAATAGAACAAACGGAAATAAAAAGAGGACAAGAGTTGGCTGTCATTAGTTTAGAGAAGGTTATATTATAATTGTTACATTTTGTTAATAAAGACACCGCCCCCCGTGAACCTCAAACTATTTTGGCGAGTGCTTTTTATGGTAAAACCGTGAAGGAAATCAATGGTGTTTTCGGGTTATCCCCTCGGCAAAAGGCTGTTTTTGATTGTTTACGAGCCCCCCACGCTCAAGATTTCCTTACTGTTATCCCGATCGAGGGCTTGGGGCAATGTATGTCGGCAGTAGAATATCGGTCTGTCCTCAAATATCGTTTGATGATACCATTGTACCCTGAGGATGAACCGTGCCCTGTTTGTCGGAAGGTGTGTCTTGATAGCTTCGGGGAACATGCCCTTCACTGCAAAGAGCTTCCTGGCTTCAAGTACAGACACGATCTGGTTAGAGATTTGTTGTTTGACGTTCTCAAGCGAGCTGGTATCGCTGCTAAAAAAGAGGCTCCGGTTAATTTCCTAACGGACCCGAAGGAGGGGAGGTCTTCCCTTCGACCAGCCGATGTGCTGGTTTTTGGATGGTCCGGGGGTAAGCATGCTTGCATTGATCTCACGGGGGTGTCGCCTCTTGCTGGTTTCAGGGGCAGGGGTTTTGTTTCAGGGCAAGCGACGCAGAAGGCTGAGGCGGGGAAAATATCCAAGCACGAGCAGGCCTGCATAGATAATCAACATGCCTTCATTCCTTTCGCGTTCGATACCTTTGGTTATCTGGCCCCTGTGGCGTCCGGTTTCTTGAAGCGGGTTCAAAAGGCAGCACTTGCGCATGCGACAGTGTCTGTAGGCCATAGTTATGTGTTTAGCCGAGTAGGATTTGCAATTCAAAAGGGGGTGGCGGCGCAGCTTGTTGCCCGTCTACCAACCCATGATTTGTAATTTGCTCTAACCTTCTAATATATATAATTGTTACATATGGGCCGCCAAAGTCCACATGTCTAGAAGAAACGTGCATATTGATTTGGGCCTATGAAACAAATACATACATCATAATAGGGGGCCGCTGACATCAGACGGCAACTAATAAATAGTCCACCTAATATTCTTGGACGGGTAGGGATTAGACGCACGAGAGCATAATCGGCCGCAAATCAGATAGAGGACGCACAAGACAAGGCGATCATAAGGGCTACACAGTTGGCGATCAAGAGAAAAAAGGTTTATTGGATCGAGCTTCAAAAGTGGGATTTAAGATTCGGGTCGATTAGGCAACGAGTTATTGTTCGGTTTGTTTTACTTTTTGTTTTTAAACTTGATACTATGACTTCTTTGTTATTTGAGACTTGTTTATTATTTTCGTTCTTGACTATGTTCCTTGGCTAATTTTCTAAACTACCTAGGTTAAGATGACTATTTAATAAAGATTGGATTTCTTTTCGTTTATTATTGTGTGTATGGGTTTTTCTTAAAAAGTAAAGAACTTTGGAATCTTTAACTTAGTGCATATGCGTATTTAGTTCTGATTATTGATTGTTTATTCGTTTCACATGAACCTTGGTGAATGTCTTTCATAGGATAGGTTTGTGTTGATTGTTCGAGTCTTTGCGGGTTCGGGTAGTCTTTAGGTGAATTGGCCAATAACCTTAGAAACGGTAAATAAAATATATTTAGAACTTGATATTCTGCTAATCTTGTCGCTGAGAGGCTCGAGGTTATTAGTAGGTCTCGGTTTGAAATATAGCTAGGATTAGGTTTTGAGAGAAATCGGTCTTAGTTCCCTAATCTTATTCGTGTCTATTAAACTAAATTAAAATCCATAGTTGTCTTAGACTTTCGCGCTGAGAGGTAGATTGTCAAATTAAGGCACTTTTAAAGAAGTTAGAGGACTGAGAGGAAGTCTAACCAACCTGTAGTCATAACAGCCCTGCAGAGTCTCACAGGTTTCTTCCTGAGAAGGGTCGGGAGGTCTTAGTAGGGATTTCTTAGGGTTTAGCACACAAAGATCCCGGTTCCATACCACTTTAGTTTCGAATAGAAATTCATTCCTAATTAAATAGGATTCTAGCCTAGGCAGTGTTGTAGAGATCGCTAGGCGCCAGTCGGGCGGTGGAGTACCGACTAGGGATTAATCCGGATTAATCAGGATTAATTGGGATTAATCGGATCGGAATTTATATATATAATTTTTAAATTTATATATATACACATACATTAATATCAATATAATACTTAAAAATAGTTCAAAATTCAAACAACTAAGTTTCAAACATAGCTAATCAAGTATTTAAACATTCAATACACACGTTAATATCAATATAATACTTAAAAATAGTTCAAAATTTAAACAATGAAGTTTAAAACATAGCAATTTAAGTATTTAAACATTAACATATCAGTCATGGTCTCATGGAATATGTTTTAATGGGTTAAAAACATGTTTTTTTGGGCCAGGTTGGAACTAAACAAGTTGGTCCATGTATTTAATGGTTAAAAACATTTGTTTGGGCCAGATTTAAACTAAAAAAGAGTGGGCCGACTTGGGCCGATTTGGTCCGCCTTGGACCGACTAGGTCCGCCTTGGACCGACTAGGACCGACTTGACCGACTACCGATTAATGGTCCGACTAGCTCAAAATTAATCAGTTAACGGCCGACTAGCGCCTAGGCGCCGATTAATTCCGATTTTTACAACACTGAGCCTAGGTAGTTATTCGTCATCTCTGGTCTCGATTCTTCGTCTAAGTCGCGTCTTGGTTATTTAGTTAATTAGTATTTAATTTTATCGCAAATTTAGGATATTTAGAACCCCCCCCCCCCAAACAATAAAAGCAGTCAAGTACAGTTAGGTCAGTTAAGTTAGTCGAGTCTAGTCAACGTAGTCAGTAGAGTCTCGTGGGTTCGATACTCGGACTTACTTAGGCTATACTACATTGACCGGTACACTTGACGGTTGTGTGGTCTAGATTAGAGAGTCTTAGTTTTATAAATTTAAAATTTAGGTGTCTAATTTAGGGTTTAATTTAGTTGATTTAATTAAACCACTTTGTGCACATCACTTAGTTAAAACTACATTTTTATAAGCAATATTGTTTTTGCTTATTTTATTTATTCTAAGTAGCTGTAAGGACCTGCAAAAATGCCCCAAATCGACCCGTAAGTAAAAACCCAGATCCCTGAAACCCTAATGTGCATGAAAAATCAAGAAATCAAGAAAATTGGATTTCACACGGGCCGCGTAAGCCATAAGGTAAGGCTACGCGGGCCGCGACAACTTGAAAATCTCTGGATAAGCTTAAGGGACACGTGTCGTCCACGTGTCAAGACCACAGATGACTCAGCAAACCCTACTGCCGCCTTTATGGCCTCACGGGCCGCGTAAGATCTTATTAAGGTTTACGCGGGCCGCGTAAAACCTAAAATGTTGCTATAAATAGCCTGTGCATGGGACTTGCTTCTGTATTCGAAATTTCAGTTTCAAAACGTCCCAATTCTGCTAAAAACGAGTTTTACGATGTCAAGACGCTGCTACGAATCCAGGGTATTAACTCGATCACTGCTACGTTTCAAATTGCTCAATTCTTTTCTTTCCTTCAGCTTTTATTATAGTAAATAGTAGCTCGGGATTATACCTTCTAAATCCCGAAACTCTGCCCGTATTAGGGTAATAACTCTAATCACTGGTACGATACTTTATCCGATCGATTAAAACTGATCCAATGGATGTTTAAGTGCTGCCAATATCTGGCTATACTTTGTCATTCGTTGTGAGGGTTTCGATCTCGTGATTATCGTTAAAGTTGAATTAAGTTAATACACTAATACGAGTTCCATTGTATCTAGAAATTAGAATTCGTAACTAGGAAGCTGTTAAACTAGAATACTTAGCGATTAAGTAAACATAGTAGTTAAAATAACTTAACAGTTAAGTAAACTTAGTAGTTAAGAAACCTTAATAATTAAGAAAACTTAATGGTTAAGTAAACTTAGTAATTAAGTAAACTTAATAGCTAAGGAAACTTAACAGGAAAGGAAACTTAGCAGTTAAGTAAGCTAAGTAAGTTAATTAATCAGCTAGTTACGTTATTTAATTAATCGGTTAAGTAAGATTAATTAACCAGTTAAATAAGATTAATTAAGCTAAGCATGATTAATTAAGCTAATCAAGATTAATTAAGCTAAGCAAGATTAATTAAGCTAAGCAAGATTAATTAAGCTAAGTAAGTTATTTAGTTAAATGGTTAAAGTAAACTTAATAGTTAAGTAAACTTAATAGTTAAGAAAACTTGATAGTTAAGAAAAACTAAATAAATAAAAGGAAACTTAATAATTAAGAAAACTTCCTAGCTAAGAAAGGAATCTGCCTTACCTATAAATAGGAACCTAGGATTTCATTCTTCCTTGCTCATTTCTTTTCTTCTTCTCTCTATACGTTGGTGTTCTAACCAATAATCACTGATGCGATATTCTGTCCGATCGATTCAGGAACCAACTAACGAATGCCAAAGTGCTATACTTTGTGAATTTCGTTAAACGGATGCCAAAGTGCTGTACTTTGTGAATTTCGTTAAACGAATGCCAAAGTGCTGTCTAAACAAGACTATACTTTGTGAATTTCGTTAAGGTTCGGATCTCGTGACCATCGTTAGGTTTGATTAGGTTTAACACTAATACGTATTCCATTCTGTTAAACTAAATGTTTAACTACTCGAAACTCTACCCCTTACACTTACAATCAAAATGGATGCTTAATCATCAGAGGATTCAGAACTATAAAGTAGATGCTTAGAATCAAGATGCTTGTTTAATCAAGACTATATGCTAACAAGGTGAGTCATTCTCTTTTTATCAAAGTGCTTTACAAAACCCTAAATGTTTTCCAGTTATAATTACAAGGATTAAGTCTTTGTAATCTTCAATTACTGCCGGTATGTGGGGTTTTGTATACATAACTTGATACCCGTCACCATTGGACAACGGGTTAGCCAATGGGTGATCTGACCATAGTCACAGATACAGTCGAGTGACAAATACCGATTTGGGGTAATTGGTAGATAGAAACAATATAATCACCCTTAATACTGTATATTATAACAATGTGTCGTTTTGTGCAAAATGAATGAACTCACCAGTATTTCCTGCTGACCAAACCTTTTTAAAACACGTTTCAGGTAATGACAGTAGATTGGAATAAGAGTGATGATACGACACTGAAAGGCATAAAGAAGTTTTTATCAATTGAATTAAATTAAGAAAACATGGTTTCATATATTCGGGTTTATCCCTTATTAAACCTACCTTTGTAAAACATGGGTTTTATCCCATCTATTTAATAAATAAAATCCGGTGTTTCTAAACTCTGATATTTTTCCTAACTCACGGTCCTGATGAACATTTCCGCTGCAATGTTTTTTTTCTAACCACCGGTACCACTTGACTGTTCACGACTCTCGTCCAGGGTGAGGTCGGGGGTCGTGATAGAAGGTGGTATCAGAGCCACTGGTTTAAGCAATTGGGTGGTGTAATAATACCTAAACTTAAACGAAAGAGTTAGGAAATTGTTGTTAATTGGTAGCAACAAGGATAGTATTTAGACTTGAACTTAAGAAAGATGCCTTAGTATAAGCTTCGAGATAAGCTAATTACTTGCGTAAATAAAGTGTAATGGGTGTTGGTATGCCGTGAGGATGATGACTAGAACGTTGCAAGTATGGTAAATAAGCAATAACACTTGGCCATTGTTATTTCTTATTTATTGGTACTACTGGGTTCTAGAATACGATCCGTCATGGGAATACTAATTTCCTTGTTCCTTGATAAAAGCTCTAATAAAAGGTTCATTTTTTTATCGTGATTTAAGAAAGATCTATTTATGGGAAATTCAAATTACCTCTCCGGCAAGACTGGGCATGGTGTAGCAGACTCTCCAGCTTGTCCGGGTAAGATGGGGTTACCTCTCCGGTGAGAACCGGGTAAGATGGGGTATATAATATGTCAAACAAGTGACATAATTCCCTAAATAGTATCATGACCTGATGTCTGACTTGTCTTTGGATTTATGAATCTGTTAAATACATTGACCTTATGAATGGTATGTATATTACAGTATACGATTATATAGATATGTATATCTATAAGGAAATCCAAAAACCATAAGGATTGATAATTTAAAATACATCAGGAGCCTGTGTGTCAATAATAATTCTATAATTTTTATCAGGAATCTCTCGTATACATCTATAATTCCGACATCGAAAACTATTCCATTTGATCACCCGTCTCGTAACTCGTGCGACAAGATGAACGATGTGAACCCTTAAAGTTGGGACGCCATCAGAATTCCCTCTGTGTTACCTTAGATTGTTAACGCATTAGGAAAAGTTGTGCTAGGTACAAAACGTCTCAAAACCTACGCTAATGAGAGTAATTCTGTTTTCTTTAAGAACTCTTGCGAAGATAACAGTAACCACGACTAGATGCACTTACAAAGACTTTCTTCACCTATAATCCTACTAAGATTGTCAGTAACAAATGAATTGCTGCAACAATACGTGAACTTAAAGGACTAAAGTTGTCCTAACCATTAGTATATATGTTAAGAAAAATGAAGTAATGTATGCTTCAAAATTTAGACATTTAGATAGTAAAACTCGATCTTCAGAACACAGGATCAAGACATATGCCATGAAATGGAAAGAATGAAAAGAACTGACAGAAAGGAAATTATGTCTGCTTCATAAAAAGAAATAACATGGAAACGATGATTCCGGAGGTGATTGCTGACTTAGGTTTAGGTTTGCAAGCCAACCGGAGAAGTGACCACAAGGAGGTAAGACAGACCAGCCGACAAAGTTCGTCTCTGTGAGGAAAGCTGCGAGTTATGCATGGAAGTAAGACATAGCATATATGGTCTCGGAGTTCATTAACACTAGAGGCATGGAACTGAAAGAAATTCCGACCGACGTTTCCCAGAGGATCTACTTAGACTATCACCCGATCGTGAGAAGAAACTTAGAATTCATCCGAGACTAGGAACAACACCGATTGTTATATCACAAAGTTAAAATTAATGTAGTAGTTAATGCTTTAAGTCATAAGTCTCATAGGAAGCCGAATCAAGTACGTGCTCTTAGATTAAATTGCGGATAGATTTAATGAAATAACTAAAGAGTACCCAAGAAATAGCAATCAAGGATGATGTTGAAGGATTATAAAGAAATAATGAAGGAATCAGAAAAAGGAACTAATGGAAATTAGTGATTCCATAAAGAATTCGAGTACCTATTCAAGGAAACCTGCAAGAAAGGATTCTCGAAGAAGCCCATAGAACTAAGTATTTGATACATCGTGTAAGTAATATGAGGTATCGAGGTTTGAATTACTGATATATAAAAATGAAAAAGGATGTAGCAAGTTATGTCTCTAAGTATTTAATCGACTAGCAAGTTAAAACTGAACATTAGAACCCTTTAGGTTTATCTCAACAATTAGAAATGCCAGTATGGAAATAGGATTGATAACAAATGAATGTTATTACCAAATTCCCCAAAAACGATAAGTTGTAACAACACAATCTGGGTGATTGTGGATCAACTAACCAAGTTAGCTCAATTACTACCAATGAAGAAAACCCTTTAGCATAAAACGCTTAGTTAAGTGGTGTGGGACCAAAATAGTCTCATTACATAGAATCCCATCATCTATTATATTAAATCGAGATAGTCATTTCACTTCTCATTTTTGGGAAAATTTTTAACCCGATCTATTTTGAGCAGTATAAAGGAACACTACAAACATAGAAAGACATGCTAAGTGCATGTGCGATAAATAGAACTATCATTTATCACTCATAAGATTCTCCAATAATCGGTCTACAAGTATTAGTGTTTACCGTTTAAAACACTTTATGGATGATAGTATCATCCAGTTTGTTAGACATACATATGAGGAAAGCAACTATCAGGCCATGAGATCGGCAAACCATTGAAATTTAAATCAGAGAAAGGATATCACTAAAAGTCTCTCTGTATTTGGAAAGGAAAGTTAAGTCCGAGGAATGTCAAGCCATTAAAGTAACTAAGCAAAATGGACCAGTAGCCTATCAGCTAAAGTTTCTAGAAGAAATGGCAAGTATACATGATACATTTCATGAAATACTTAGAAATCTTTAGTTATACCTCCTCAAAATATAGAAGTAAATGCAAGATCGTATCAGTCAATCATGAGAATTCCGAAAAAATGTGTAACACCTCGTAAAATCATGTCCAATATAGTATCGACACGTGTCATGAACTTTAAACGTGTAACGGATTGATTAAGAGGGACTAAAGTTGACAAACGAAGAAAGTATATGTATATAAGGATACAAAATGTCAACATTTGATAATTATGCCTTTTAACAACCCTACACAATGTTTATACCCTAAAACGAATGTATCATGAAGCGTGTGAAACCGTTTGTGGAAGAAAGTGAAAGTTTACAAGACGCGAGGGTTAAATGTGTCAACATGTTTAAGTTATACCTCTGAGTAACCTTTTAGCGAACCCGGAGCCTTGTAACAATTAATTATACTCCCAAGAATAAGTGGTAAAAATTTCACAAGGTTTCGATATCGTATGAGAAAGATACGCTAACTTTCGTAATTAAGGGGTTAAAAGCGTCAACGAGGCACAACTTGTGTTTTCAGTTATCGTTTAACGAAACCGGACCTAATGATGATTGGTTATATCTCATGGATCATAGAAATATAAATTTCATGGGTTAAAAGTGCTTAAAATGGAAGAAATTACGCTTTAGAAGGTCCAGGGGGTGAAAGTGTCATTTTTAAAACTTGTTTGCTGGCCCCCCTACCTGCTGGCGCTGCGCCAACACTGAAGCACATCTCCGTCGCGCGGCGCGATGGACTGCCAGCTCAGAAAAGTGTGTTTTAACGTGGCAGCTTGCATGTTTGATATATTCCGCGAGTTTGCCACCCTCTAGCTCCTTGAAACACGTCCCTAGACACTTGTTTTCATCTCTGGAGTTCCATTAACACCTGGATCAATCTCCATGATCTTCCTTGGCTATATATAGAGCTCATTGTTGCAACTTGTGAACTCGCATTTGAGCACTTCAATTGAAAAGCTTCCAAACACTTGTTCTGGAGATTCCTGGAGCTCAAGACCACTTCCTAAGGATCCTTAGTCGTGCATAGGACTTCAGTAAGTGTCCTTAACCTTTCTTAATTCAGTTTTAATTAGTTTAATGTCCCAAATTCAAACCGTCATAATTAAGGTTTGACTTAGTGATTAATCACTAATGGTCCAGTCAATTCTCGAATTAAAAGTAGCTTTGAGTTGGTAATTATGTAGGTAATAAACCCTTAAAAGGGCACCCTCTGATTCCCACTCTAACTAGGTCAATTGTCGGGTCAAACTTGATTACAAAAAATCAACAGAAAGCTAATTTTCGCATAAACACATAATTAACAATGTAGAAGCTATGCAACCTATTTTATCACTCATATAACTTGGTAATCAATGTAAGAACATGTCTAAACATGTTCAACCCGACAATTTTCAGTATAAGCTCGGTTCGGAACCGAAAGTCGCATAAGTGGACTTTTGCTTTGACTTTCAGTTCTGACCCATTAGAGCACATTTTAGAAATGCCTTAGAGCTTTATTAGGACCAGGTTACATGTTAGTATAACCCTCTGTGATTATACAACTTGGTTCATTAGTTATCCGATTCATATGCATGTTTCCGTTATATGCCTAAATGTTGACCAATATGCCCTTTTGACCTTAAAACAAGAATTTTGAAAATGTGAGAGGACAATAATCTTTATTACTGATTTATAAACATGTCCCTAAATTTTCACATTAGTTTGAGGTCTAGATTAAGAGCTATGCTCAATAGCGTAATTAGAAATCTTTTTATTAATTAAACGGCGTAACTAGCATAAAGCCTATCTAAACCAAATTTTTGATACCAAACTTTTTACCTACTGATGTAAAATAATATTTTGGGATTTTTGAAGATTTTTATTTATTTTTAGGCCGAGTATAACATAGGGTTATAGCTTTGATTCGGTAATTGTCGGTTTTGCCCTTTTGGCCTATAAAATGAGTTTTACATAATATTTTGATACCAAACCTTTTGCTACTGATTTTATATAATAAATAAAATATTTTGAGTCTTTTGGAATGATAAAAATATCAGCTTTCTTTTAAAAACCCGGAAATCGCCTAAAACCGTCTTTTTACGCGTTTAAAACGCATAGTATGTATTAAAACCATTTTTCTCATATAAGACTTAATACCTACTGATGTTTTAAGCAAATTTTTATATTTTAACAGTAAGCAAAAGTTTTAAACTCAGATTTCAAATTTTGACCTTTAAAGCTTATGTGAAATTACCAAAATGCCCCTACGATGCATAGTTTGGTTATAAAAGGTAAATTTCACATATATGCCATACCCTACTGTTATGACTTATAAAAATAAATGTTTTTACTAATTATATCAGACCTGAAACCCAGATTAGTATTTAAACTCTTTTATAACCTTTAAAATGACCAAAATACCCTTACGGGTCATAAATTGAGTTTAAAGCCATTTTGGGCATAATGGAAGGTATCCTACTGATATCACAACATATTTAAGGTATATTAACTTAGGAAACCTGTTCATGACTCATTTGGTTACCCGTTACGCATTATTCGCGTTCGATGCGGTTTATGTAACTAATTTGCATAAATTAGCCGAAACGGGTCAAACCTTATCGTTTTTATCTCAAAATCCAGAATGTGTTTAGTTTGCCCATATTATACAAGTATACAGACTTGTCGGGTCTAAACCACACTCTAATCCGGTCATCGCTTAATCGTGCGTTTTGAACCGTATATCTTCCTTTAAAACTAACCGGTCTAAGTTTAGGCTTAATTAAGACCCGTTAGGAATCTAATAGGTTATTAAAACCTTCGTTCCAGATTAGGAGCCCAGTAAAAGCTATATGCACTTGCTGATTGAATACGGTTGAGATAAATTTGAATAATTGCTCAGGTAAATACTTTTAACTTATTTTCCCTTATACGGGCTTGGGGTACGGTATATAAAATACCGCTTGGTTGGGCATTGAATTTTTGATCGTATGAAGGTTAATTTATTGATATGACCCGTTTAAATTGTTTTGTTTGCTTAAAACCTTTGGGGGGTTAATGACCATGTCCCGGATATCCTTGGCATCATTCATTGAAATCGCCACGACCTAAGCACGGGGTGTAGGCATACACCTGACGGTGCATATATATATATATATATATATATAAAAGGCGTAACCGACGGAATTGAGAATAACTCGCCGCGGGATTATATCATGTGGTGTGTCTATTAATCTTTAACCCGGTATTCAGCCCGGGCTACTGAACGTATAACGAACATGTAATTCTTTTACAAGTTTATATATAAATAATTATCCCAAGTTATAAATGATATTTTGTGCCATGTGCATTCAAATCAATTTTCTTAAACATTTTCAAAATGAGTCGGTTAATTGTATTTACCAGTGAAAACTGACGTATTTTCCCAAAAAGGTTAAGTGCAGGTACTAAATGGAATAGGCTGGCTACTCCTAGCTTCAATAAAGAGTCTTGCAAGCTTAGAAGTTAAATCTATTGAACAATAAACTTTTGAACTTTCAATCCACCTGTGGATCCTTTACAGTCCGTTTGTAATACTTTGATATTACTTATTATTCGGTTTGTAATGTGATTCATCTTTTGCTTCCGCTGTGCATTTAAATTGTGTTGTTTGACTATGATGATATCAACTATGTCACGATATGAAACACCCATAACTTTAATCTCATTTTTATACACAAGCGGAAAACGGTCCCGGATTTTTCATTATTAAACTTGTAAAAAAACGCACGTCATTCGAGATAACCATTAAATAGACTATCACCATTTAAAAATGACCATAACATACCTGTTCAGCATGTTTTGATCAAACGCCTTTTTAGATATACAAGTAAACACATTTTACCCCTACAACCTATGTGGTAGTGGGTCTTCACAATATCATATATAAAATGTTCTTCTGAGATCCGATCTGAGACTTGTATCATAAGCTTCACTTCGGCCATGCCTTGCCTATTCATGATTATACAATGTAAGGGTTAGTATAATCATGTATATACATATATTAATCCTGAAACTAAATCAACATCTTTTAAAAATAATTAAACGGTGGAACACAGAGGCAACACAACATCACATTCCATACTGGCATAGGCTATGTTAGACTCAGCATATCCTACCTGAGTCCTACGCAAGCCTGGACAACTACCTGTTTAGAAATCTTTTGATCCGTTACTTCATTTTATGTAAACTTTTGCTTTTTATAACTCATTCTAGACGTGCAAGGGAGTATATAACATTTTCAATCCATGGTACTCATAAAACCCCACCCCTTTCAATTTCAAAACAACAATTGAATTTGTATCCCTTTAAGTAGCACAATATTTCCAAACCATTCAATATACTTGGATCGGTAATCCTGCAAATTGGTATAGAATCATGCTCATGAATATATATATATACAATTCTCATAGAGCTACTTACCTTAGTGAACTTCAATCCATTTGTATAAATCAACCCTTTAAAAGAATATTATCTCCCTGATGATATCTAAGACCTCAAAGTCTCCTTAATTAACCTTTAATATTCCAGCAATACTTAACTTCAAACAAGAATTTAGTATATCTGTAAAGGATTCTTGTAATGCACGATCTTATATATAGAATTGTAGAATAAAACACTTACCTTGTTTGCCCAAAGCTTCCACCTTGCGTTCCTTGTTGGATTTTAGTTAATCTTCTAAATTCAAACTAGCCAATAAGAAGGAAACTAGGTAAAACCCACATATTCAATCATGTTTACATAAGTGGTGTCAATTAAACACTTATAAAAACTATGAATCTTTTGCTTCATGTTTGACCCGTTTCCAAAGTTCATATTGCATACTACGTTGGTTTACCACACTTTTGGATTCCCAATAACTAAATCATATATTTGTAAACATGTTTAGTCTATTGGAATCTATAACCCAAGTTCTACCTTAACTGAGAAATAATTTTTTTTATTTTTTTTTAGATTCATTAGTTGAACTTAGCATTTTACACAGCATGTACAGCCTGTAGTATTTCACATTTTTGACCCACTTAACGGCCATGTTTTACCTTGTTCTAAAATTCTATAGAATCTACACTCCACAAGGTTTTCAAGCATATAAAGAACACCCAAAACGGACACTCGGTCGATTTTATATGATTTTTACAAAACAGCCTAAAATTTGTGTAAAAGCTGCGAAAATCCATGTTTAGTTTCTTCTTCAATTCGACCCAACCTTTTATATACACCCTTATTTCATGGTTCGAACACCAATTAAACACTTACATTATGTTAGAAACATCAAACTTAGTGATTATGAGCCAAACTATATTTAAAATCCATTCAAGAGTCATCATGTCATGTTCTCACTACAACTTATACAAAAGCCCCAATTTCATCATGAACCCTAGATTATTAATTCATACAAGACACAAAGTAGACAATTAAATTGATGAATTCTCACCACATACAAATATGTTTCTGAACAAAAATAGCATAATAAATCATCCAATTTCTCATGTTATCATCAAACCCACATGTATCTCCACATAAAAGAAAAAGGAGATGAACAAGAAGAATATGTACTTACAAAAAGAGATGATGATGCTAGAAATCAGATTATAAACTTGCATTAACAAGATTTACACTTTAAATTTCCAAATTTCAAGTTGGAAATCACTTTCTCTTGGTCTCTTTTTCTCCATCGTCACACACCTCACTGCACGCACCAAGGTTCTGGAGATTTCTTTTCCTCCTTGACTTATTTAGTCAACTAAAACTCATATTTCCACATTCACCCCTCCTTCTTGATCATTTACAAAATACACCCTACTAAGTTTTTAAATAAGCTTTTTAATTAAAACCTTATATGCGACAACAATATTGTTTTATTTATCATAGATAAAATACATAGTTAGGAGGTTTGCCAGTTTTTTTTTATAAGATGAAAATTGGGATGTTACAAATCCACCCCTCTTAAATAGGTTTCGTCCACGAAACCAATTTACACATATTATAGAAGTTGAAACCCTACCCTATGGTCTTTTATTCTACTATGATTATCTGTTAGATATGAATCTTTTCACACACATTTGCTTGGCATCAATATTATCCTTCAATCTGACCAATGGTTAGAGAATTATCTACTAGGATTGGAAATATTATCCATTGGTCTCATCTTCCTTATGAAATAAGTCACCTTATTCAAATTTTAGAAAAAACCTTTCACATTCCCCCTTTGCACCTATTTCGTAATCCAAAATAGGTAATATAGTTCAAGTATTACAATGTGATTGCATCTTAAAGACATACTAGTAAAATTCCCATCTTCAATCTTGCAAATACTTCCTTCACCCGGTCAATGAGTACATTAGCCACAACTCCCATTTAATCTAGTGATTCATCTGGTCAAATTAAGCACCCAAAATGCTATGCTTGTTTCATCTACTACTATTTACCTGGTCCTTTACAACTTATAATCAATATCAACATTTATTTGCATATAAAATTATAAAAATAAAGTTAGTTAGTTAATTAATTTTTTCTTTCCCTCACTTTAAAGGTTACTTTCAGCAAGGTTTCATTTATGCATTTTCTTTCCCTTACTTTAAAGGTTACTTTTAGCAAAGTTTCATTATACATTTTCATCTCAAGTAATTACACATGTTATACACCAATACTTATAGTGAGTGTGTGATGTCATGTCATCTTTTAATCTACCAAGATTCAAATTCCAAAGCATAACTCTTATATAAAGAATTTCAAATAGTTATTAACCAAACATGTCAAAAGACCCATTTGGTTAGATCCTTTATTATCACTACAAGATCATAAAGGATAAAGACATTTACTTTGATCATGTGATTTTATTGATTTTGACTCTGTAAGTTCCTTCTTTTCAAACTAACCATCAAGGCTGAAACACTTGTTACCTTCTTATAGCAAACATATGTTCAGTTGTTTTATAAACTCCTTCTGTTTCCTCAGATCGACTTCATAAATCAATCTAAACACTTTTCTATCACAGCCATAATCTTTGTATATGTTAACAAGTAAAGATAATAATCTTCACATCAATATCAAGTTCCATTCATGATTCCAAATTAGCGTGAACATCTTTGCGTCAAATAACAACTATGATTTACCTTATAGTCATAGTCTAATTATTTGTTTCTTATTTCAATCAAAACCCTAAGGCTCACAAAACTTGCATCAATTAATTGACATGTCACACTTCTCTATGACCTGACTTTGGGCAATTCATACACTATACACAAATGTGACTGATAAACATACGTACCCTGGTTGCACATTTTATAGATGATTATAATTTAATGAATCAAAACATATAATATCACCAATACTAAAGATGAGCTGCATACCTCGCCATCTGCAGGGGAATGCTCGTTGCATGTCACCCAACATGTATTCAAGTGCCACTATATCATTATTTTGCTTCCCAAAGAGTTTCCTGCATGCTCGTCTTCTGTACACACATCATTCTTGATCATTATATACTTTTAATCATTCCATCAGTGTTGTAATTCCACTTTCTATTATTTAAATCTATAATATTTTTTTAGCATCATAGCTATATCAACCTATTGTATCCATAGGTTTCACGTACCAATTTTCAAATTTTGAGTATGAGCCACCCATCATAATTAACACCTCATTACAATAATAATTTCATGCTAAACGATTAAAATTTCAAATCATTTTGATATATGCTCATCCACATTAATTTATAAACACACCTATGTGTGTAACAAATCATAGTTTGCATTTTTAACGACACGCACTATAGCTTCATAACTCCATCTGCCGTTTTCATTTTGTTTTATACTCTATTATCGACAATTGGTCATTGTCCATTATTTAAAGCCCAACATACCTTTAACCATTCAAAACCTCCTTATTTGATCATACACATCCAGATTCATTTATTCAAGTCCCTTTTGCAAGTTCACAAATTTACAAACCACATAAATTTTCTTTTTGAGAATTGATAAACCTTATAATTCATTCTATCTTGAATGAGTCATAGTATTTCTTATACATCTTTTAGGCTCCTTATATGGATTATAGACCATTATATATTTTCATGAAAATGTAAAATGGTTCGATGATCATCATGGCTCCAATAAGCAAATCCAAGGCTAATATATCAATAGGGGTCAAACTAAATAAATATTTCTTCCTTTTAAGTCAATACTAATATAATTATCATTACTTTATGTTAGAAGACTTATATACAATTTTAAAGAAGTCAAGACTTCTTAATACCTTCGCTGTGGCTTAGGGTGTGACACCCCAGGGAAACCAGGAAAACCATGCAACTTAACTAGCTTCCTCAGTGAGTACGTACCAAATTTCGGGACGAAATTTCTTTCAACTTGGGGATAATGTGACAACTCGTATTTCAGAACCTATCTTTGTGCTAAGAGTAGCGTGTTTGAACACTATGTGATTGTATGAACTTGGTTGATTAATTGAATGTTCGATGTTTGTTATGTGTTTATTTGTGTAACGAATGTATGTATGAATATAAACGAGCTCTAACACACGACACAACCCGATCGCACAAGCCCATTCGGGCTATACTCGAAACCCAAGGGCAGCCCAAGGAAGGGTTCGGCCCACCCCCTAGCTATACGAAAACATTATCCCATCTTAGGGATTAGTTTCACATATTTCACAACACACAAAACCCTAGTGCTCTCTTTCTTCTCTCTAGAACTCGACGGCAACAACACTCTCTCCCTCGAGCTTGTGATTCGGATTAACCCTTATTCGTCTCTAATCCGGTTAGTGTTTTAAGTGTTTTATTGTTATTTAATTTTATGCGATCGATGAAGGTGTATTATTATATGATTTAATCAAATCCGGTTAGGGTTCTTGCTTGTGGAATCGATAATAATGAGGTTGCATGAGGTTGTGATGTATGTATGTTTTATATGATGACAAATAGGGTTACTTATGTATGTGTTTATAATTGATATGATTGCATGACTATGTTGTTCAACATTATGGGATAAACTTGCAAACCCACTACAAAAATCGGTCCAATAACATGTAAGTATGTACTGTTGTCGGCACATGTTAGCTTTGATTATGTGTTGTTTTGATATAGGTATGAGAATGATGGAATAACATGAAGTAATCATAGTGTCAGAATTTGTCAGCCATGTGAAGTCTTGAATATTATTTGAATTATTAATGTGTTGAATGGATTATAGAATTTATTGGGTGGAATATGTTGTTTGAATCGATTATAATTTGATGAGAAAACTGTTGGAATTGTTAAATTGATTTATTCACAAAAGGAAATAATATAACTGCTTTGCATGAAATCTGGACATTTAAACTAGTCGCACAAGATAACCTGTGTCGCACAAGAATGAGTGAATCGCACAAGATGTTGTTTTGTTTAATAGTTGGGCCGGTTGTGTATAGTGGGTCGGACTAGTTCGGATCGCACAAGGGATATTGGATCGCACAAGAGGTCCCTGTTTAAACTATTTGGGCTGATTAATTACCGAACTGTTATGTTAATTGGGCCGGGTTTTGTGAATCGCACAATAGGTTGGGCCGTTATTATGTTGGGCTTCACTTTGTGAATCGCACAAGTCGGTTATGTTATGACTGTTGAATGTGATGTTGCGTGTTTGCCATGATCCGTATGTGTTTCTTATATGCTATTCTATGTGATACTTATGTGCACTACCTGAAACCAAAACCTGACCTGTATGGTAACCATGTTAGGACGTGGTTGACCACTAGCAGCTAGACTTGACTTTTCTGTGTATCTGCCGAGCAAACCAAGGTGAGTTCACACTAGCCAAGGCATGGGATTCCCAGGGGTTGGGAATGGGATTGAATAACTACTCGTACAACTATTACTACTAAACAAATTATTACTGTCCTCGGTTGAAGGGCACGTACGTAAAACCCACGTACAGTTATACTTACTACTGTCCTCGGATTGAAGGGCACGTACGTAAAGCCTACGTACACGATCTTAAGACCATCACCTCTATCAAAGGAAGTCCCTCAATTATCGACTTAATCGCCGAGGCCTAGGGCGAGCGGGTCATTAGTTAATAGCGCTATTAGGTTTAACAAACCTCACACCGTGCCAGTCGAACGGGCGTGTACTAATGGACTATGGGCAAAGGGTCAATGCTGATAGACATTGACTTAGGGCACCTCTTACATTTTCATAGCAGTCGATACGCGTGGTCTTGTAATACATGGGGTAGCCCCCACGGCCGAAATGCCAGATAACTATCATGGGGTAGCCCCCACGGCTGGATTGCCAGAATTAATGGGTTAAACAACTTACGTTTTTCAAATATGGGGTAACCCCCACGGCAGGGATGCCAGTTAAATGAACTATTTTGGAACAACTAAAACCAACATCCAACTGTGAACTCGCTCAACTTTGTTGTTGATTCGTTGCTACATGATTTGTAGGTCATTAGGCACTCATGGAGCTTGCACTGGGAGGAACAGTCGTTGTGGGACATGGCAGTGTGTGCCATGCTATAAACATTATCTTATTTTATACTTAATACTTGATATGGGTTTTACAGTAATGCTTCCGCTAAACTTTTAACTATACTTTGGTTTTTGAACACCTTTCATATTGTTTGGTTGGATGATGGTTACTTACATGCTTGTTCAATATGATTGGTGGCTTGACCCTGGTCAGTCACGCCTCCAAGCGGTGGTACTCCACGTGTGGATTTTGGGGGTGTGACATATTGGTATCAGAGCCATTGGTTATAGAGAACTTGGTTTTAATAAAGGAAAACGTTTTTGTTAAAACCAGACTATAACCTGTACAGTGCTCTACGATCCACAACGACGCTTCACTCCACGTGCAAGGTATCGACATTCTAGGTGATATGGTTTTTGTTATATTACCTACATGATAGATTACGTAGAACTTTGCTCATGATATGCTTAGTTAGGATAACTACTGTTGCTTGAACACGTATGTGCTTACTCTCTCCTGTCATCGCACTTTCGCGAACCCTTCTCACTCATGTTTCTCTTGAAATGAAGATCATGTCTGGACGCATTAACATGACACAAGCCCAGTTGACGGCTCTAATTAACGAACGGGTTGCTGCGGCACTTGCAGCCGCACAAGCAGGAGGTATACCCTGCAGTTTAAAACTCATTCTAGGATCTTTAGGTCCTACTCTCGTGAACCTACCCTTGTGTTAAACTTTGTCCTTTCTTATACCCACAACAGGTCAACATGCTCAGCCACCTGTGTGCACCTTCAAAACTTTTATGGACTGCCGACCCACTACTTTTAGTGGCACTGAAGGAGCAGTAGGTCTCCTCCACTGGTTTGAGAAACTAGAATCTGTGTTCGAAATGTGTGAATGCCCTGAGGCACGCAGGGTGAAGTATGCTACCGGCACTCTCGAGGGTTTAGCCCTCACATGGTGGAACGCTCAGGTCCAAATGCTGGGGTTGGTTGCTGCTAACGCCACCCCATGGAACAATTTTAAAGAGATGATCAAGGAGGAATACTGCAGTCGTGATGACATTCATAAGTTGGAAGTCGAGTTCTTCAATCTCAAAATGACGGGGTCAGAAATTGAGGCGTTTACAAAGAGATCGAATGAGCTTGCATTACTGTGTCCTACTATGGTGGACCCTCCAATTAAGCGTATCGAACTTTATCTCAAGGGTCTAGTGCCAGAGATCCAAAGTCATGTGACCTCAGCAAACCTCGCCACCTACCAGCAGGTTGTTCAGTTGGCTCACCGTCTCACTGATCAGGCGGTGGAACAAAATAGGTTACCAAAACGTATTAGTGCTACAGCTACCTCTGAAAATCCCAGTGACAACAAACGTAAATGGGATGGAGCTTCAAGCAGAGGTTCGACTTCTGTTCAGTCCCAGTCGCAACAGAGAAGAACTGAAGATTTTAGGAGCCCTGGTCAGCAATCTTCTGGTAGCCAAGGGCAAAGTGGTTATCGAGGGAACCTTCCAAAGTGCAACAGATGCAACAAACACCACAGTGGTCAGTGCAACAAGAATCGTTGCCAGAGGTGTCTGAAGTTGGGTCACGAAGCTAAGGATTGTAGGAGCTTACGACCTGCAAATCAGAACCAGCGACAACAGCCACCAGCTCCACAAGATCAACAACAGCAACAACGAGACAACAAAGGGTGCTTTCAGTGTGGAGCTGAAGGCCACTTCAAGAGAGATTGTCCCCAGCTGAACAGGAACCCTAACAACAACAACAACAATCACAACAATCAGGGGAATGGAAACAATGGGAGTAACAATGGCAATGGTGCAAGGGGTCGTGCGTTCGTTATTGGCAATGGAGAAGCGAGGAATGATCCCAATGTTGTGACGGGTAAGTTCCTTCTCGATGACTTTTACGTTACTGTCTTATTTGATTCGGGTGCTGATACTAGTTATGTGTCCCTAAAAGTTAGTCAACTGCTTAAACGTACCCCAACACCTTTGAACCCCAAGCACGCTGTAGAGTTAGCTAATGGTAAAAGTTTAGAGGTCACACACGTAGTCAAAGGTTGTAATCTTGTTCTTGCCGATCACACTTTCTAGATCGATCTCCTTCCTATCACTCTGGGTAGTTTCGACGTTGTCATAGGGATGGACTGGTTACCCCAACACCAAGCAGAGATTCTTTCCAACGAAAAGATTGTCCGTATTCCTCGTCCAGGTGATGAACCTCTCATGATTCGTGGCGACAAGAGTGGTGCTGTTGTGAGCATCATCTCTTTCCTTAAGGCTCAGAAGTGCTTGAGGAAGGGTCACACTGCTATTCTGGCTCTAGTTACTGACACCTCAAAGAAAGAGAAGAAGATAGAAGATTTTCCAATTGTACGCGACTATCCTGAGGTATTTCCTGAGGAACTACCTGGCCTCCCGCCTCATCGCCAGGTCGAGTTCCAAATCGAGCTAGCTCCTGGAGCAGCGCCCATAGCTCGTGCACCGTATCGCTTAGCTCCATCAGAGTTGAAAGAGTTATCTACGCAACTACAAGAACACTTGGATAAGGGTTTTATTCGTCCTAGCTCTTCGCCCTGGGGAGCTCCAGTGCTATTTGTGAAGAAGAAAGACGGTACGTTCAGAATGTGCATCGACTACCGTGAACTGAACAAGGTGACTGTGAAGAATCGCTACCCTCTTCCACGCATTGATGACTTGTTCGACCAGCTGCAAGGGTCGAGCTACTATTCAAAGATTGATTTGAGATCAGGATACCACCAGCTGAGAGTCCGAGAAGAGGACGTCTCTAAAACGGCATTTAGGACCCGTTATGGACATTATGAGTTTTTGGTTATGCCTTTTGGGCTGACAAACGCACCTGCGGTCTTCATGGATTTGATGAATCGAGTGTGCAAGCCGTACCTAGACAAGTTCGTCATTGTATTCATCGACGACATCCTGATTTATTCGAAGAGTCAGGAGGAACACGAACAGCATCTACGACTCATTTTGGAACTTCTTCGAACAGAACAGCTGTACGCCAAGTTTTCAAAATGCGACTTCTGGCTTCGTGAAGTCCATTTCTTGGGCCATGTAGTGAACAAGGATGGGATTCACGTTGATCCATCCAAGGTAGATTCGATCAAAAGCTGGCCTGCACCTCGTACACCAACGGAGATTCGCCAATTCTTGGGATTGGCAGGTTACTACAGGAGGTTCATTAAGGATTTCTCCAAGATTGCACAGCCCCTCACCTCACTGACACAGAAAGGCGTTGTTTATCGATGGGGGAACGCACAGGAATTAGCATTTCAACACTTAAAGGATAGACTTTGCAGTGCACCTATCCTTTCATTGCCAGAGGGCACAGACGACTTCGTGGTTTACTGCGATGCATCAATTCAGGGTCTTGGTTGTGTATTGATGCAGCGGGATAAAGTTATAGCCTACGCCTCACGCCAACTCAAAGTTCATGAAAAGAACTACACTACACACGATCTAGAGCTGGGAGCGGTTGTTTTTGCACTTAAGATATGGAGACACTACCTGTATGGTACCAAATGTGCTATCTACACTGATCACAGAAGCCTCGAGCATATCTTCAAACAGAAGGAACTCAATATGCGACAACGACGATGGGTCGAACTACTAAATGACTACGAATGCTCGATCAAGTACCACCCAGGCAAAGCCAATGTTGTGGCTGACGCCCTCAGTCGAAAGGACACTGCGCCCAAGCGCGTACGAGCTTTACAACTCACTATATAGTCTAGTCTCCCTTCTCAAATACGAGACGCTCAGATAGAAGCATTGAAACCAGAAAACGTCAGGGCTGAAGCCCTACGCGGCTCAAGGCAACGCTTAGAACAAAAGGAAGACGGTGCTTACTACGTTACGGGACGCATCTGGGTCCCACTTTATGGCAACCTACGAGAGCTTGTGATGGATGAGGCACACAAGTCTCGCTACTCAGTACATCCTGGTTCGGATAAGATGTACCACGATATCAAAACTACATATTGGTGGCCTAGCATGAAGGCCCACATAGCAACATACGTTAGCAAGTGCTTGACTTGTGCGAGAGTCAAGGCGGAATACCAGAAACCTTCAGGCCCACTTCAACAACCAGAGATACCACAATGGAAATGGGAGCAAATTTCCATGGATTTTGTTACTGGCCTGCCTAGATCTCAACGTGGTAACGATACTATTTGGGTGATCGTAGATCGACTCACAAAGTCTGCTCACTTCTTGGCTATCAAGGAAACGGATAAGTTCTCCACCCTAGCAGACGTATATCTTAAGGAAGTTGTCTCGAGGCACGGGGAGCCCACCTCTATTATCTCGGATCGAGATGCACGTTTTACATCAGAACTGTGGCAAGCAATGCACAAGTCCTTTGGCTCACGATTAGATATGAGCACAGCTTATCACCCGCAAACGGATGGGCAGTCTGAACGCACCATCCAGACCCTAGAAGACATGCTTAGGGCATGTGTAATTGACTTTGGCAATGGCTGGGAAAAGCATCTGCCACTTGTGGAATTTTCGTACAATAATAGCTACCACACCAGCATTAAAGCTGCTCCGTTTGAGGCATTGTACGGGCGTAAATGCCGGTCACCTCTTTGTTGGGCTGAGGTGGGGGATAGTCAGATTACTGGTCCAGAACATGTGGTTGACACAACAGAGAAAATTGCTCAGATACGACAACGAATGGCTGCAGCTCGTGACCGTCAGAAAGTCTACGCCGATAAGGGCAGAAAACCACTAGAGCTCCAGGTAGGGGAGCGTGTATTACTCAAAGTTTCACCCCGGAAGGGTGTGGTTCGTTTTGGGAAACGAGGCAAACTTAACCCACGATACGTTGGACCTTTTGAAGTCATTGAGAAAATAGGCAAGGTGGCCTACAAACTGAACTTACCAGCAGAACTCAGTGCAGTTCACAATGTTTTCCACGTGTCAAATCTGAAGAAGTGTCTGTCAGATGAGACCCACATAGTTCCTTTGAAGGAGCTCACTATCGACGAACAGTTACGATTCGTCGAGGAACCAGTCGAAATCACGGACCAGGATGTTAAGGTCCTCAAGCGTACTAGAATACCTCTCGTTCGAGTTCGTTGGAACTCACGTCGCGGCCCAGAGTTCACCTGGGAACGCGAAGATCAGATGAAGCAAAAGTATCCCCAACTATTCACAAACGGTACAACCACTACTGAGGCTGAAGCTACGGAATTTCGGGACGAAATTCCAGATCAACGGGGGGAGGATGTGACACCCCAGGGAAACCAGGAAAACCATGCAACTTAACTAGCTTCCTCAGTGAGTACGTACCAAATTTCAGGACGAAATTTCTTTCAACTTGGGGATAATGTGACAACTCGTATTTCAGAACCTATCTTTGTGCTAAGAGTAGCGTGTTTGAACACTATGTGATTGTATGAACTTGGTTGATTAATTGAATGTTCGATGTTTGTTATGTGTTTATTTGTGTAACGAATGTATGTATGAATATAAACGAGCTCTAACACACGACACAACCCGATCGCACAAGCCCATTCGGGCTATGCTCGAAACCCAAGGGCAGCCCAAGGAAGGGTTCGGCCCACCCCCTAGCTATACGAAAACATTATCCCATCTTAGGGATTAGTTTCACATATTTCACAACACACAAAACCCTAGTGCTCTCTTTCTTCTCTCTAGAACTCGACGGCAACAACACTCTCTCCCTCGAAGCTTGTGATTCGGATTAACCCTTATTCATCTCTAATCCGGTTAGTGTTTTAAGTGTTTTATTGTTATTTAATTTTATGCGATCGATGAAGGTGTATTATTATATGATTTAATCAAATCCGGTTAGGGTTCTTGCTTGTGGAATCGATAATAATGAGGTTGCATGAGGTTGTGATGTATGTATGTTTTATATGATGACAAATAGGGTTACTTATGTATGTGTTTATAATTGATATGATTGCATGACTATGTTGTTCAACATTATGGGATAAACTTGCAAACCCACTACAAAAATCGGTCCAATAACATGTAAGTATGTACTGTTGTCGGCACATGTTAGCTTTGATTATGTGTTGTTATGATATAGGTATGAGAATGATGGAATAACATGAAGTAATCATAGTGTCAGAATTTGTCAGCCATGTGAAGTCTTGAATATTATTTGAATTATTAATGTGTTGAATGGATTATAGAATTTATTGGGTGGAATATGTTGTTTGAATCGATTATAATTTGATGAGAAAACTGTTGGAATTGTTAAATTGATTTATTCACAAAAGGAAATAATATAACTGCTTTGCATGAAATCCGGACATTTAAACTAGTCGCACAAGATAACCTGTGTCGCACAAGAATGAGTGAATCGCACAAGATGTTGTTTTGTTTAATAGTTGGGCCGGTTGTGTATAGTGGGCCGGACTAGTTCGGATCGCACAAAGGATATTGGATCGCACAAGAGGTCCCTGTTTAAACTATTTGGGCTGATTAATTACCGAACTGTTATGTTAATTGGGCCGGGTTTTGTGAATCGCACAATAGGTTGGGCCGTTATTATGTTGGGCTTCACTTTGTGAATCGCACAAGTCGGTTATGTTATGACTGTTGAATGTGATGTTGCAGGTTTGCCATGATCCGTATGTGTTTCTTATATGCTATTCTATGTGATACTTATGTGCACTACCTGAAACCAAAACCTGACCTGTATGGTAACCATGTTAGGACGTGGTTGACCACTAGCAGCTAGACTTGACTTTTCTGTGTATCTGCCGAGCAAACCAAGGTGAGTTCACACTAGCCAAGGCATGGGATTCCCAGGGGTTGGGAATGGGATTGAATAACTACTCGTAAAACTATTACTACTAAACAAATTATTACTGTCCTCGGTTGAAGGGCACGTACGTAAAACCTACGTACAGTTATACTTACTACTGTCCTCGGATTGAAGGGCACGTACATAAAGCCTACGTACACGATCTTAAGACCATCACCTCTATCAAAGGAAGTCCCTCAATTATCGACTTAATCGCCGAGGCCTAGGGCGAGCGGGTCATTAGTTAATAGCGCTATTAGGTTTAACAAACCTCACACCGTGCCAGTCGGACGGGCGTGTACTAATGGACTATGGGCAAAGGGTCAATGCTGATAGACATTGACTTAGGGCACCTCTTACATTTTCGTAGCAGTCGATACGCGTGGTCTTGTAATACATGGGGTAGCCCCCACGGCCGAAATGCCAGATAACTATCATGGGGTAGCCCCCACGGCTGGATTGCCAGAATTAATGGGTTAAACAACTTACGTTTTTCAAATATGGGGTAACCCCCACGGCAGGGATGCCAGTTAAAGGAACTATTTTGGAACAACTAAAACCAACATCCAACTGTGAACTCGCTCAACTTTGTTGTTGATTCGTTGCTACATGCCTTGAAGGTCATTAGGTACTCATGGAGCTTGCACAGGGAGGAACAGTCGTTGTGGGACATGGCAGTGTGTGCCATGCTATAAACATTATCTTATTTCATACTTAATACTTGATATGGGTTTTATAGTAATGCTTCCGCTAAACTTTTAACTATACTTTGGTTTTTGAACACCTTTCATATTGTTTGGTTGGATTATGGTTACTTACATGCTTGTTCAATATGATTGGTGGCTTGACCCTGGTCAGTCACGCCTCCAAGCGGTGGTACTCCACGTGTGGATTTTGGGGGTGTGACATAGGGCCTCTAAACATCTTTATGATCGACTTTAGCCATTTAACAACTTGTGATTATTCGAATTATTGGTTACCTAAATTTATATTAAATAATTCATTTCAACTTACTTGTGTGGCTCGAAGTCTTCAAGTACCATACTTTCTTTCTTGAGACCACTATCTTTATCAAAGCTTACCTAGCCTTGAGTCCACCATTTCTATTATAACAGTATAATCAAATCAGTTTGTGAATATTCTATATAAATCCTCCCAGATGATTGGTCGGCATATATAATCACATATTTTCAGCCCTCACAAACCAAAGGGTTATTAATTACACAATGACCAAAACCATATGATGTTATCATGTTACAATCCGCCAGAACCTATCCACATAATATGATTACTTCAAGACCATACTCGTACCATGCATTTCAGATTTCATTCGCGAAATGAAATCTCAACACCCCATACAAATACATTCGTGTTGTTATCATATAATGTGTTTAAGTTATGATTTAAGCTTAAATAACTTACACCTTGAGAGGTTTATCATTAATATTATAAATAAGCATAACTTACCTATTGTCCTTCGTTACCCACACCTTATGATATTTGTATATTACCTCCACTTGATCACAAGTATCGTTATTCTCCATCTCCTTTATGAGGTCCAAGACCTGCTGTTTCACCATCAAATCTTCATTCCACATGTATAAATTCCATGTAAACGTATTCAAAACCAAGAATACCTATTACATACAAGTTTTAACATAAAATATTTTGTTTATTAACTCATTTTCCTTGCTCTTGACTTATAACTCTTGATTGTCAACTGAACATTTAGTAACTTAATTATTACCACTACATTTGTGGAATGCTCATTCTAACATGTTTATCATAACATAAATCTTCCTTATTTATAACTACCTCTTACGGGTAATGTCGTGCACATTCTATCAATTTTGGTAATTTAAGTACCAAACTCATTTATTTACCCATGCATGAAAGACATAATCTCCTTTTCATTTATAATTTCGAAGTACGGGTTATATTTTGAACACCTTTATCATGTTGGTAAATTAATGTCAAAATCATTATTTTATTCCTTTATGATATCATAAAATTTTATAAATCCTTTGTGAAGTCAAAGGCTTTTATTAAACAAAGTCAAAGACTTTGTTTCAACTCCTTTACGATGTCAAAGACTTCATTACCTCCTTTGTGAAAGTCAAATGACTTTACATCACTCCTTGAAGTCAAAGACTTCATTACCTCTTTTGTAAAAGTCAAATGACTTCATATAACTCCTTGAAGTCAAAGATTTCATTACATCCTTCGTGAAAGACTTCACATAACTTCTTGAAGTCAAAGACTTCATGACTTCACATAACTTCTTGAAGTCAAAGACTTCATTACATCCTTTGTGAAAGTCAAATTACTTCACATAACTTCTTGAAGTCAAGGACTTCACATAACTCCTTAAAGTCAAAGACTTCACTACATCCTTATGATAGTCAAATGACTTCACATAACTCCTTGAAGTCAAGGACTTCATTACATCCTTTTATGAAAGTCAAATGACCTCACGTAACTCCTTGAAATCAAAGACATTATAAGCCAAGTATCTCCCCATTGTTATTTTGTAATACTATAGAGCCGATCATAAGAATACATGAATGCATCACGTTGATTACTACACGAGCCCTGTGTAGAAATTAACATGATATACTTAAGTATTCTTACACCTACCGTATAATATTACAAATATACAAGTAAAATTTCAAATATTACCTCTTTAATACTTTCAAACACGTGTACCTTTGTTGGTCAAGTCTCAGATCAAAATCCTCTTATAGAATCATGAGCACACAAGGTTTGAGTATAAGTATCAAATTAATACTTAAATCCCTCAAACCGGTGCTCTGATACCAACTTGAAACACCCATAACTTTAATCTCATTTTTATACATAAGCGGAAAACGGTCCCAGATTTCTCATTATTAAACTTGTAAAAAAAATGTACGTCATTCGAGATAACCATTAAATAGACTATCACCATTTAAAAATGACCATAACATACCTGTTCAGCATGTTTTGATCAAACGCCTTTTTAGATATACAAGTAAACACATTTTACCCCTACAACCTATGTGGTAGTGGGTCTTCACAATATCATATATAAAATGTTCTTCTGAGATCCGATCTGAGACTTGTATCATAAGCTTCACTTCGGCCATGCCTTGCCTATTCATGATTATACAATGTAAGGGTTAGTGTAATCATGTATATACATATATTAATCCTGAAACTAAATCAAGTGATAATCATGGGATTAAGTGATACCCGACCTGATTACCCGAAACCACATACCCGTTTACCCGAACAATATACCCGATCATATACCTGATTTTTTTAATTTATACTTTTATTTTCCATTAACCCTTGTCTATTATTGATTTATTTTAGTATGTTCATAATGTGAAAAAATAAATTCTTTTTTAGTATATGCATTTGATAATAGTATTTATATTTTGTATGTTGTGAACTATATGCATGTGAGTGTATAAGTATCATAAAGTTATTATTAATTTATGACAAAACTTATATGTATGTAATGCACATTTTTAATTTATAATAGTTGTTGTATAAATAAAATAATATAACAATTACAAGTAAAAAAATGTATTTAGAAATTCCAACATATATCTTTTAACAAACTAATGGGTAAACCCGATACCCGCGGGTATACCCGATACCCGCAGGTATACCCGATACCCGACGGGTAATAACCCGACAAATACCCGACTGGTATTGGGTCGGGTATGGGACGCCATTTTATAACCGGATACGGGTATGAGATTACCAATACCCGACCCAAACCCGACCCATTGCCATCCCTACATGAATATAAATATATATAATTCTCATAGAGCTACTTACCTTAGTGAACTTCAATCCATTTGTATAAATCAACCCTTTAAAAGAATATTATCTCCCTGATGATATCTAAGACCTCAAAGTCTCCTTAATTAACCTTTAATATTCCAGCAATACTTAACTTCAAACAAGAATTTAGTATATCTGTAAAGGATTCTTGTAATGCACGATCTTATATATAGAATTGTAGAATAAAACACTTACCTTGTTTGCCCAAAGCTTCCACCTTGCGTTCCTTGTTGGATTTTAGTTAATCTTCTAAATTTAAACTAGCCAATAAGAAGGAAACTAGGTAAAACCCACATATTCAATCATGTTTACATAAGTGGTGTCAATTAAACACTTATAAAAACTATGAATCTTTTGCTTCATGTTTGACACGTTTCCAAAGTTCATATTGCATACTACGTTGGTTTACCACACTTTTGGATTCCCAATAACTAAATCATATATTTGTAAACATGTTTAGTCTATTGGAATCTATAACCCAAGTTCTACCTTAACTGAGAAATAATTTTTTTATTTTTTTTTAGATTCATTAGTTGAACTTAGCATTTTACACAGCATGTACAGCCTGTAGTATTTCACATTTTTGACCCACTTAACGGCCGTGTTTTACCTTGTTCTAAAATTCTGTAGAATCTACACTCCACAAGGTTTTCAAGCATATAAAGAACACCCAAAACGGACACTCGGTCGATTTTATATGATTTTTACAAAACAGCCTAAAATCAGTGTAAAAGCTACGAAAATCCATGTTTAGTTTCTTCTTCAATTCGACCCAACCTTTTATATACACCCTTATTTCATGGCTCGAACACCAATTAAACACTTACATTATGTTAGAAACATCAAACTTAGTGATTATGAGCCAAACTATATTTAAAATCCATTCAAGAGTCATCATGTCATGTTCTCACTACAACTTATACAAAAGCCCCAATTTCATCATGAACCCTAGATTATTAATTCATACAAGACACAAAGTAGACAATTAAATTGATGAATTCTCACCACATACAAATATGTTTCTGAACAAAAATAGCATAATAAATCATCCAATTTCTCATGTTATCATCAAACCCATATGTATCTCCACATAAAAGAAAAAAGGAGATGAACAAGAAGAATATGTACTTACAAAAAGAGATGATGATGCTAGAAATCAGATTATAAACTTGCATTAACAAGATTTACACTTTAAATTTCCAAATTTCAAGTTGGAAATCACTTTCTCTTGGTCTCTTTTTCTCCATCGTCACACACCTCACTGCACGCACCAAGGTTCTGGAGATTTCTTTTCCTCCTTGACTTATTTAGTCAACTAAAACTCATATTTTCACATTCACCCCTCCTTCTTGATCATTTACAAAATACACCCTACTAAGTTTTTAAATAAGCTTTTTAATTAAAACCTTATATGCTACAACAATATTGTTTTATTTATCATAGATAAAATACATAGTTAGGAGGTTTGCCAGTTTTTTTTTATAAGATGAAAATTGGGACGTTACACGATACTCCCCACCGGGCCCACCGGTAATACGTGGAAATATCTGGGTGTGACAACATGCAAGATTAGTTCTAGCCAGGGTGAAGTAAGACTTAAAGCGTGGACAAGAATATACTTGGGTATCGAAAATAAGACGGAAGTATCCTTACTTGTTCCAGTAAATCTCTAGGACGAGATTTTAATTAAGGTGGGGAGGATGTAAGGACCTGCAAAAATGCCCTAAATTGACCCGTAAGTGAAAACCCGGATCCCTGAAACCCTAATGTGCATGAAAAATCAATAAATTAAGAAAATTGGATTTCACGCGGGCCGCGTAAGCCATAAGGTAAGGCTAAGCGGGCCGCGACAACGTGAAAATCTCCGGATAAGCTTAAGGGACATGTGTCGTCCACGTGTCAAGACCACCGATGACTCAGCAAACCCTACTGCCGCCTTTATGGCCTCGCGGGCCGCGTAAGATCTTATTAAGGTTTACGCGGGCCGCGCAAAACCTAAAATGTTGCTATAAGTACCCTGTGCTTGGGACTTGCTTCTGTATTCGAAATTTCAGTTTCAAAACGTCCCAATTCTGCTAAAAACGAGTTTTACGATGTCAAGACGCTGCTACGAATCCAGGGTATTAACTCGATCACTGCAACGTTTCAAACTGCTCAATTCTTTTCTTTCCTTCAGCTTTTATTATAGTAAATAGTAGCTCGTGATTATACCTTCTAAATCCCGAAACTCTGCCCGTATTAGGGTAATAACTCTAATCACTGGTACGATACTTTATCCGATCAATTAAAACTGATCCAATGGATGTTTAAGTGCTGCCAATATCTGGCTATACTTTGTCATTCGTTGTGAGGGTTTCGATCTCGTGATTATCGTTAAAGTTGAATTAAGTTAATACACTAATACGAGTTCCATTGTATCTAGAAATTAGAATTCGTAACTAGGAAGCTGTTAAACTAGAATACTTAGCGATTAAGTAAACATAGTAGTTAAAATAACTTAACAGTTAAGTAAACTTAGTAGTTAAGAAACCTTAATAATTAAGAAAACTTAATGGTTAAGTAAACTTAGTAATTAAGTAAACTTAATAGCTAAGGAAACTTAACAGGAAAGGAAACTTAGCAGTTAAGTAAGCTAAGAAAGTTAATTAATCAGCTAGTTACGTTATTTAATTAATCGGCTAAATTACCTGATTTAAACCGTTAAGATTAATTAATCGGTTAAGTAAGATTAATTAACCAGTTAAATAAGATTAATTAAGCTAAGCAAGATTAATTAAGCTAATCAAGATTAATTAAGCTAAGCAAGATTAATTAAGCTAATCAAGATTAATTAAGCCAAGCAAGATTAATTAAGCTAAGTAAGTTATTTAGTTAAATGGTTAAAGTAAATTTAATGGTTAAGTAAACTTAATAGTTAAGAAAACTTAAAAGTTAAGAAAAACTAAATAAATAAAAGGAAACTTAATAATTAAGAAAACTTCCTAGCTAAGAAAGGAATATGCCTTACCTATAAATAGGAACCTAGGATTTCATTCTTCCTTGCTCATTTCTTTGCTTCTTCTCTCTATAAGTTGGTGTTCTAACCAATAATCACCGATGCGATATTCTGTCCGATCGATTCAGGAACCAACTAACGAATGCCAAAGTGCTATACTTTGTGAATTTCGTTAAACGGATGCCAAAGTGTTGTACTTTGTGAATTTCGTTAAACGAATGCCGAAGTGCTGTCTAAACAAGACTATACTTTGTGAATTTTGTTATGGTTCGGATCTCGTGACCATCGTTAGGTTTGATTAGGTTTAACACTAATACGTATTCCATTCTGTTAAACTAAATGTTTAACTACTCGAAACTCTACCCCTTACACTTACAATCAAAATGGATGCTTAATCATCAGAGGATTCAGAACTATAAAGTAGATGCTTAGAATCAAGATGCTTGTTTAATCAAGACTATATGCTAACAAGGTGAGTCATTCTCTTTTTATCAAAGTGCTTTACAAAACCCTAAATGTTTTCCTGTTATAATTACAGGGATTAAGTCTTTGTAATCTTCAATTACTGCCGGTATGTGGGGTTTTGTATACATAACTTGATACCCGTCACCGTTGGACAACGGGTTAGCCAATGGGTGATCTGACCATAGTCACAGATACAGTCGAGTGACAAATACCGATTTGGGGTAATTGGTAGATAGAAACAATATAATCACCCTTAATACTGTATATTATAACAATGTGTCGTTTTGTGCAAAATGAATGAACTCACCAGTATTTCATGCTGACCAAATCTTTTTAAAACACGTTTCAGGTAATGACAGTAGATTGGAATAAGAGTGATGATACGGCACCGAAAGGCTTAAAGAAGTGGCTTATTTTATCAATTGAATTAAATTAAGAAAACATGGTTTCATATATTCGGGTTTATCCCTTATTAAAGCTACCTTTGTAAAACATGGGTTTTATCCCATCTATTTAATAAATAAAATCCGGTGTTTCTAAACTCTGATATTTTTCCTAACTCACGGTCCTGATGAACATTTCCGCTGCAATGTTTTTTTTCTAACCACCGGTACCACTTGACTGTTCACGGCTCTCGTCCATGGTGTGGTCGGGGGTCGTGACAGTAGCTATATAGTTTTTCTTCTTTGAAAAAGATAACTAAGTCACTTATTTTGTAATTTTTCAAAAGAGCCGTATTTTACTGAATATATAGTGTGAAAAGGTAAAAAGGTTGGATGGGTGGTTGTTTTTGCAAACTTTGTTTGCGGGTTTAAGAAACGAAAGGTTTTAAGGCTCAAAATGTTTTTTTTCTAGGGGGAGTATTTTTGGGAAAATCAAAGAAAAATAAAGGGTTTTTGGATGAAAAACGTGTTTAGTCCTAATGCCTTTGTCATTTACTTATTTGGATTAGCGTCGATAAGGACTTGGGATGCATTACTTTGGCAAGTTCTAGAGTTGTAAGAACCAAATGGGCTAATCACACAAGAAACAAAAATTTGAACTATTAGTATAGATGTGTGTTTATGCTAATTAAAGGCTCAAAACTCACTTTTTATGGGAAAGGGTTGTAGTGTAAGAACTAGGGATGAGTTCGGTATCGTCCGGTACCCAAAGAACCGGTGCCGAAAATTCCCAAAAGTGGGTACCAGTACCGAATATACTCGGTTCGGTACCGGTATTTGAGGGTAAAAACCGGCAAATACCGATACCAAACTGAACCGGTACCGAAAATGTCCAAAGTCGGTACCGAAAAAGTACCCGGTTCGGTAAATTCGGTACCGGTACCGGTTCTGATTTGCTCATCCCTAGTAAGAACTTATATATAAACAAGTCAAATTTTTATAAAGATTTATTAGGCCCATTTTTATAATTTTCTTTAATTGGTTCTTTTTATCATGACGTTTTTAGGTGTAAATTAATAAAAACATCATTTTTAGAACTTATTTCCCAACTAAACTAAGATAAGTAAAAGAAAGAAAATAATTTTTTTTGAAAAAAAATTTGGGGTGTTTAACGGTTTTCAAAACGAGTTTTGTGTAAGGCTTGTTTTAGGACAAATGATTCAAGGTTTTAACCTCCCCACAAACTTAAATTACACATTGTCCCCAATGTGCCCCAAAAATGATTTATGTAGGTTAAATATGTAAAAGTGTGGAAAATAACAAAATTTCACAGTTATTGGGCACTGGGCACGGGGGCGTGTTGAGTGAACACAACCCGTGCTCAAAGTACCAGTAACTGAGTTTTTAGAAAACTTACAGTGGAGTGAGCCCGTGATCGTGCCGGGTGAGCACGGCCCGTGTCACTGTTTTGAGAAAAACTTTTTGACATTAGTGGATTGGGCACTGGGGCGTGTTGAGTGAACACGGCCCCGTGCTGCTCGTCTGTTTCAGTTAGAAAATGCAGGTTTAACTCATGTTTCCGGGCTTAGGGACCACTATGCTTAGTGTATCCAAGCCTCCCATGGTACCTGCACTCTACAATACTACCACAACATAACATAATATACAAAAACCATCATAAAACCTAGTTTACCAACATTCGAAGTTTAACCACCACCACATCATCACAAATATAAAAACAAAATGCAAAAAATAAAATAGTCTAACAGAAAGAAATTGTCTTAACCGGGATGCAGCCCGAGGAAATGTTTAGATTATTCAAAGTGTGAGAGAATAGACCTGCATGATACCCCCGTCACCCGCCACCACCGCTGCCTAGTCGGAATCCATCCTATGCCCCTCGTCCTCCTCCTCCTCCTTATCATCGTCTCGAATCACCATGTGATCCCGAATGTAGGTGATATCGTTTTGCATGGAGTGGATGTTACGTTCCATGTTGCCGATCCGGGTGCTCGAGCTTTGGCCTAAGCTGTAAGCATTCTTCGAGACTTGGAGGGTTTCCTGCATAATATTATATAAATTTGTAAAGTCAGGAAAATCAGCCCCTCCTCGGGATGAGGATCTCGAGGAATTGTCCGGGACGAGGAATGTTTGGTATGTCTTTGATTGCCAATATCATATCCGGGTCGTTGGGATTCCAAGCACGACCCTTTGGGTCATTAAAGCACATGGGGTATCGTCGAGGCAATCAATGATGAGACCCATGCTACGGCATATCGCGAGATCAAACTTGGTAGTACCGATACCTCTGTTGAACGACGATGGCGTTCGTTGAATGAAATGCTTGAATAACTTGGTGATCCACCCCCCATAGAAAATCGGCGTTCGGGTGTCCGCGGTAGCGTTGGCAGCCATGTTTCGGAGCAAGATGTGAGCGACATCGATAGGTTGGTGAGTTATGAGGCAATAGAGGACAGTAAGTTCTCGTAGATTCACCACCCCACCACTATTATCCCTTTGACACAAAGAACCACTAAGGACCCGGTGAATGTAGCGAATGAGCGGGTCCCTAATTTTGTGCTTTTGGTGGAGCTTGGGTTATAGTTGTCGTCTCCTAACAATGCTCATGCAGCCTCACAGAAGTTGTCGGGTAACTCGAGAAGAGCTTCAGTAAACTCGGGCTCAGCTGCTATATATACCCATCCCGGACCAGGTCTGAGGTATCGCTTATCTGCTCTCTCTCACACTTACTACTATCACACACTTTACTCCCAAGCAAATACTGATTCTCACGCCGGAGAGTGGTAACAAGGAGCACCCCCCACTCCATCCTCCTTGTTACGAGTCACGGTGTGTTTCCTTGTGCAGGAGACAGGCCAGCGGACGATCCGGACGCCGATCTTCGGAAAGAAGGGATTAACCCTACTTGACGAGCCCGATGGAATAACCTCCCCGGTTAAACACGGTTTCATCATTGGCGCCCACCGCTACTCTTAGCACTTTTTTTCCACCTCTTGGAGGAAAGACGTAAAAACGCAGCCATCAACGAGGCGAAGTATAAAACCAAGCTAGAAAAATACTACAATGTGCGCGTGCGAATTTGCACATTCAATCCAGGAGACTATGTCCTTCGCGATAACGAAGCTTCTAATGCATAGCACCCAAGCAAACTTGCCCCAAAATGGGAGGGCCCTTACCTCATCCACGAGGTCTTGGGCAAAGGCGCGTACAAACTACAGACGCTAGAAGGAGACCTTATCGTAAGACTGTAACTTACGCTTTTCCCATGTACTTAATGGTCCGCGCGCCATTTGTTCATAAATAAACAAACAGTTGCTACAACATTGTTTATCTCTTAATCCTATTACAAATGTGTGTTACACTTTGTGTTATCTACAAAAATAGATTGGCAAAATCTTCATTTGCAATACTTATTATTTCCCGCGTTGCCTAATGTCACACCCCAACCGATGGCGGAAACATCGGGATGAGACGAACAAATCGCTCAAAAGCATCATAACACGATTGTGACAATATAGTTTAATTCAAATTTCATAAAATGCTAAAATTCGTACATTGTTTCCAAATAAGACAAATTGCAACAAAATAATTCAAAACATTGCTTATTCTAAGATGGGTTTCTAGGTTCATCCTAGCTTGTTTTCTTGATCACTTCGTCTATCAACCTGCAACATGTGTTAAAATAAAATCAACAAAAAATGTTGACGACTATACAAGTTTGATACATAGCATAGTAGAATAAAATGTTTATGCTGAAACGGTGTCACTATATGTCAAACCCAAGTTTCCAACGAAAACACCCCAAGACTCACTCAAGGGCAGTGCGTACTCCTATAGTATAGGAGTTTAATAAGTATAAGAAGTCTAACAAGTCTTACAAGTCTCAGAAGTTTAATAAGTTTAGCCAGGTTAATGAGAATATAGACATGAAAAGTTTACATAGCATACGACATTAACAAACATCAAATAGTTTCATGTTTAAAAATGGATAGAGTGTGCATATAACAAGTTTCAAGCGTTGCGTGTTTTTGTATAGAATACATGTTGCACCCAAAAGTGATAAAATAAAAATGGGATCGGTTGCGTTGCGATTTCTTGTAAGTACGCACGAGTAAGATTGGGACAATCCAAGAGGACGAACAAGAGCGATTATCCTAGATATTTAGAATTTACACATAATGACCCGTTATTATTTATTGGTAAACAAAAAGAAATGAATCATAATCCTAATATTTATTGTGCATACATTATTGGGGTAAAGTTCTTGTACAAATAATCTTAACATACTAAACATACAAATTGAAGGAAAACTCAAAAAGACAAGGTGACATTTTTGTAATTATCAATAACTTTCAAAGTTACTCTACAAATATACCTAAAAAAACCTAACCACTCCCCCACCAAAAAAAAAAAACCTAAACCCCCCCCCCCCCACCCCCCAAAAACCTAAAAAAACCTAACCCCCCCCCCACCCCCCAAAAACCTAAAAAAAAACCTAACCCCCCCCACCCAAGCTAAAATGCTAAAAACTAAACCCCCAAAAAACCTAAAAAAATAAAAAAAAAACACACAAATTATTTTATTTTATTTTTTTAACATTTTTTATTAAAAAATCGCTACTTTTAGTAGCAGCGAAAAAAAAAAAAAAAATTTTTATTTTTTTTTTTTTGCTAACGAAATGTAGCGATTTTTTAATAAAAAATGTTAAAATTTTTTTTTTTTTTTTTTTTTAGGTATTTTTGGTTGTAACTTTGATAGTTGGTGGTAATTACAAAAATGCCACCTTGTCTTTTTGGGTTTTTCCTTCAATTTGTATGTTTAGTATGTTAAGATTATTTGTATTTGATCTTTTGCCTACATTATTAATGCGTATATTATATTTTATCTCATGTAGACCTTTATTTATAAAAAGAAATAAAATTGGTAACTTATTTATATTATTAATTTAGAGGTTTATTATGAAAGAGAATAAAATATGAATAAGAGATTATTTTGTTGAGGTTATTATGAAGTCTAAAGTGTTTATTATTATATTAGAAAAAAAAATAAAATAAGATAACAGTAATGCCTTTGTTTGTATCATCTTTATTCAAATGACCTTGTTATCATCATCTTCGTATAACAGCAATGACTACTTTAGTTTTATATATGGAAACAATAAAAGATGATGATTGTACAACATCATCTTCGTTAATAAAAATCATCAACAGTTTACTATTTTGTATTAATGGTTTTAAATTGAAAGTAACTATTTATTAATAATATATTGCATAAAGGGTTCTTATTATAAGAATAAAGAACATGCATTTTTTTAATAAAATATTGATTCAAAAACGTCCAAACTGAATATTTATTTGTTTTAATGTGCAGTTCATCTTCTTCTTTTGGGATTGTTTTAAGTTGGATGGTGCATAACAGTTTGAATAAGGTTCAAACAGTTGCTAAATCATTGAAACGGTTTTCTGTATTTAATCTCCAAAACAGTTTTAACTTTGCAAACAATGAATAGCGTATGGTAAAGATTAACAAGAAACGGCTTGATAAAGAACGGTATACCGAACAGTGGCGAGATGATTCCCGTTGCGAACTTCGGCCGACTCCGACGATGTCTTCGAACTCCGGCGAGAGCTCCGGTTCCGTCTTCGGTAAACTCCGATGGGTTGCGGACGTGTATAGAGGTGTCCAAAACAGGTTGCGAAAGGTGTTACGGTGTTGTGCGATGTGTGGTGTCGAGAGTGGCTTGTGAGGATGAACTTGGACCTTCAATTTATAGCTTTCAAACATCTCGTAAGTTATGGGAATGAGTTATTGATTGGTTGTAAAGATGGAAATGCGTGTATACGGGGATCAAATCCCGACTAATCAGCGATCAAAATAAGAAAACGGTTGAAACGTTTTGGAAATTTATAAATTGCCGAAACTGTTGTATGTAGGCATGGGCAAATACCGATACCGGTACCATACCGTCCCGATACCGACAAATCCCGATCCCGATTTTTGTGAAAAATGGGTACCGATACCGATACCGAAATACGTCGGTTTGGTACGGGATCGGTACGGTATCGGTATTTTGAGGGTAAAATGCGGTATTATACCGATACCATACCGTACCGATACCGACAAATACCTAAGAGTGGATACCGACACCGGTACCGAAACCCCTTCGGTATGGTATTCTCGGGATCGGGATCGGGATGGGATCGGGATGGGATCGGTATTGGATACCACTTGCTCATCCCTAGTTGTATGTAGCAGTTGACGAATTCGTTTTAAAGGACCAGGTTCATTTGCTACGAAAACGGAAACGCGGAGAAATTTCAATCATCAATATTATGTTCAATCAATAAAAAAAAACACAGTTTCCTGATGAAACACTGGTTAACACCTGAGGTGAAACTAGCCTGGTCGTCTCTTTTATGGGGTTCAATCTCCTTTGTTACTCGTCAAATGACAGGTCCTGCAAAACAGCAACACCGTTAGCTCGTTAAGAGGGTAATATGGGGGTTTCCCTCTTAACCGGGCTCCGACGTGAGAATAAGTTCTGTTCTGAGGAGCAAAAACAGTGTGTGTTAAGAGTGAGAGTGTGGAGAGTAGAATGGAATCAACCTGTATGATGAAGGGTCCTATTTATAGCCGGAGGGTGAAAGAGGGAGGAGCGACCTCGCCAGCTGTTATGGGGCGCCAGCTGTCCGACCAAGGGGAATATCCTCTTGGTCTCCTCTGCTGTGGTCAGGGTGGTGGTACACGTGGCGCGCCCATATTTGTCCATGCTGGAAACATCGTACTGCTGCTGTCGGTCTGCTCCTTGATTTGCTGCAGGTCTACATGGCGCTCGATGGATGGTGACACGTACTGTCCTTTATGTCGGAAGGAGCATCTTTGGTGCCACCTTGACGTCTTCCAGAAGCTTCTGGATTTGCTTGCTGATGCAGACGCCATGTAGGATGAAAAAGTGGTGTGGTCCTTGCCATGTGGGCAAGGGGTTGGGACCATACCTCTTCAAGTCCCCCCAGTCCAGTGTGCCTTCTAGTTGAGTTGATCGTTTAGGAGGGATTCTGAACTTATAAGGGTAGTGGTTGTTGGCCTTGTTGGGATACATGTTTGCAACGTTTCGTGGTTGGGCCAATTAGTCGCATGGGCGCGTGGCGTGTTGGTAACTTTGCAAAGTTGAGCCAACTGGTCGCGTGGCGCATGGCGCATGACGTGTTGGTAACTTTTGCAAAGTTGGGCCAACTGGACGCGTGGCGCATGGCGTGTTAGTAACATTGCAAAGTTGAGCCAACTGGACGCGTGGCGCATGGCGTGTTGGTAATGTTGCAAAGTTGAGCCAACTGGGCGCGTGGCGCATGGCGTGTTGGTAACTTTCCAAAGTTGAGCCAACTGGACGCGTGGCGCATGGCGTGTTGGTAACATTGCAAAGTTGAGCCAACTGGACGCGTGGCGCATGGCGTGTTGGTAACATTGCAAAGTTGAGCCAACTGGACGCGTGGCGCATCGCGTGTTGATACTTTCTTCTGAGAGAAGTTTGCTTTCTTTGGATGGAGACAACTGATGTGACTTTCTGATGTCTCTGTCTTTTCGGAGGTGAACAGGCGCCTTTTCAGTGGTGTCAGTTACTTTTCGTCATGGTGTCAGTCGTGTGCCGCCCACGCTCCCGGAAAAAGAGGCGACGGTTTCTCTCTCTGCTGACGTGTCTCTCGCTCGTTGGTTGACGTTCTGCATCCCTGAAGGCCCACTACCCATCGCATTAAATGCGATGGGTATAAATATATGGCGGTTCTCCGTATTTCTTCACTTTTTCAAAATTTGAACGGCAATTTCCTCCCATACTTCTCTGTCTCTTTTCTTTCTCTGATTTTATTCAAACTTCTTCTCTTCATCTTCTTGTAGTATGTCTTCTGGAGCCAATCCTTTGGCTAAGAAGAGATAACATAAAGGTAGGAAACCTCCTGGTCCTGATAGGGCAGTGATCAGTTGGAAAGAGGAGGAGTTTCATAATTTAGTGAGGGATATGGGGTTTCTTCCAGATTGGGGTGCTCAGTTTCCTACCCCGGGTTCCACCGCCATGGATGCACCTCCTGGCTATATAACGTTATATGCGGCCTTTTTTCGGGAGGGTAACTTCAGGCTCCCCATGACTAAGTTTGTCGCCGGTGTCTTGACAAATTACGACCTTCATATTTCTCAGATCAATGCGTTGGGTCTGCCTCGTGTTACCCATTTTGAGTTTATCTGCAGGGCCAACCGTGTGGAGCCAACTTTCGAGATGTTCAATGTTTTTTACACAGTGACTTACACTGGTGGTTTTTACTCTTTTAACGCCCGGACCAGTGGTGTAATCCCTTGAAGTTCCAACCCACCAAAAAGCTTACATGATTGGAAACAAAAGTTTTTTTACATTCGCCATGGTGTCATCCCGGTAGATATGCACTATCGATCAGAAAGTGAAGGGATCCCAAAGGTAGACGTGACAGTGGACTTTGCCCAACAGGGGTGGTACAAGAAGGTGACGCACAAAGCCACTACTATTTCTCAGCTGGAGGAGAGGGCGTTGGTTGGTGCTGGTATGAGCTTGCGGTGGTTTCCGAAGAAACCTCTGGGTGTTCCTGTTTATGGTTATCAAGGCAGACGTATGTAATTTTTCTTTTGCGTTTTTCTCTGGTCATTGTTGTGTTCGACCTCATCTTTTTTATATTTCGCATTTGGTTACAGCTTGTTGAATGTCCTTGACCCGAAGGCTGGTGGTGCCATGGTTGAGGCGGTTCAAGAGGATGGGAAACCGACATGGTTGGACCAGATCCACCACCGTTTCTTGCATCCTACTAACGAGAGTTTTGCCACCTATGCCAACACTGTTTTAGGTGAAGATGGTGAAGATGATGTTGATGATGCTACTGACCCTACTCGTGAGGAAGTTATTGTCCTTTCGAGTGAGGGTTCTGACCGACCTCTTGAAGGCCTAACTTCTCATTCCCTACTTGCAGGTCCAGCGCAAGGGGTTATGCATGAGCCCGTTAACGAACCGGTTGTTGCTGATGTTGAGGTGCTAGTTGGGACAGTTGATCAATTAGAAACTCGGAGGAAGACAAGGGCGGACAGGTCAGAGGGGAAGGAGAAGAGGGCTGAGGAAAAAGCCACTGAGACTCCTCGTAAGCGACCCTCTACCCTTCATGTCCTAGATTATGTTGTCGTTTCAGATACATGGTCTGGTTTAGGCACCGGATAGAAACACCGTGGGTCTGATCCCGATGACAGTGTTACCTTGACGGAGATGATGAGGAAAAAGGCTCTTGCGGATAAGAAGCGGAAGCTTGATGAGCAGGCTGCTGCTATGCTTGCATCGAAAAAGGCCAAGCTTCAGAAGGAAACTCCACCTGCTCCCTCGGAATCCGAGATTGATATGGGCGTTTTTACTGCTAAGCATGGGAACTTGTTGGAAAAAATATTCGAGGCTTCAGGTTCTCGTGGTACAAGTTTTTTCGTTTATCTGTTCTGGTTGCCATTTTCCTTGCTTCTTTTCAATTATCTTGTTTGTTTTTGAAGCAGGTGCTAAGCCGGTCAAGACTTCGCGCAAGATTGATATTTCGAAGATTACCCCCCCACTTCTCCACCATCTAGGGCGTTTGACTTGTCCTCTCCCCGTGATGACTTGGGTGAAAAAGGTAAACCAGAAGATGTGAATGTTGAGCATGTTGGTGAAGGTGGTGGTGATGTCGCAGGTGGTGTTGGTGGAGATGGTCGAGACAAAGGTGTTGAGACAGAGGCGGAGTCTAGTGAGGCCACACAACACCAGACCATTTATACCAGGCGTCCACCAGGCGGAGGCGGTGGTGCTACTTCAGGGGTAGCTCGGAGTCATGAGTTTGAGAAAGTCCAAACTGGGTCTTGGGATACCCACAATCCCGCGTGCGATGATCTGCCTCATGCTCCCCGTTGGCATTTGACTCAGGGTTCCCGGATGAATAATCATGAAAACTGTCAAGAGTTCTTCTCTTTGTCTCCCCCCCTGCTGAGAGGTTATTTCAGAAGAGACGTAACCGGTTTGATCTTCTGGATGATCATGTTCACGCTGGGGTTAACTTTTTTGCTACCTCCCAGGAGATTGTCCGGGAATGGAAACTGATGGGGGAAGAGACTCTTGAATTTGAGAATGAGAAGAAAGCCTTTGCTGAAGAGAGAGAAAAATTCAATGCTGAGAAGAAGGGGTTGTTATGGAGGGTGTCTGATGCGGAGCAGAAACTTGCTCAGCAGAAGCAGATTAATACCGACAAACAAAAGGATTGGGAGGCTGCTTGTGAGCGGACGAATAAGGAGCTGCAAGCCCAACGTGACGCAATTGTGAGGATGTCTGCTGAGAAATGTAAGATCAGTGAAGAGGCTAAGGAAGCACGCACTGCGCATCAGAGGAGAGAGCAGGAGTATGTCGAGCGTATAGCCAAGTTGGAAGGGTTTGTTGAGAAAAAGGTCGCTGAGTGCAAGGCTTCTGAACTTCTTGCTGAGGAGATATCTGATGATTGCAAGTGGTTGCTCTCACGCGCGGTACCCTTGGTAACTTTCTTTGTTTATGTTTGCTTTCGATTTGTGTTGATTACTCTTCTTATGTTTCTATGTGCTTTTAGCAGATTGCTGAACGTATAGTGAAATCTCATGAGCTTGCCAACTACATGTTTGAGTTAGGTCAAGCGGGATATAATAGCGGGCGGAAGGATGGTTATAGTGAGGGTAGGGCTGCAGCTGTTAGTAATGAGAAGGACTATCATTTTGAGTTGTACAAGGAGGATTGTGGTGCTGCTTATGCTGCAAAGCGACAAGAGTTTGCATCTCTGGAGTTTGGGGTTGTTAAAGCTGCCCAGAAATTAGCTTGGAAACCTAATGGTGTTGCCTTATTAAAAAAGGCCCTTGGGGATGAAGATCGCGCGACTGGGGGCGCTGGTACTAGTCATCCAAAGTGATGGAATCCGGCTTGCATGCCGTGTATGGGCTTCGATAGCCTTGTAACCAACATGACAATTTTGTGAACAATTTAACTTTAGGTTTCGTGGACAGTTTACCTATAGCTGTCGTATCTGCAATACGCTTTGTTATTTTGGACATATTTTATGCTTAATATGTGTCTTTTGTTTCCTTGCTCATTGTGAATTTTGCTATCGTTACAATATGTGCATGTGTACTTACTTTGATTAGGTATCACGAATGAATGATGGCGCTGACAGGTTATGTTGTGTTAGTTACAACGTTTATTCTGTCGTTTAAGCGCGCGAGCTGATTCGTGCATACGAAGTGATCGAGTTACAGGTTATTGGGTGGGCCCGGCTGTGTTCAGCTTTGGGGGTCTTACAATGTTTGTTTACCGTGTTTTCGATGCTTTCGTGTTAATGTGGGCACGAAGTATTTATTTGTAGTTTTCTAGGCTTTGGTTGTGTTTCTGACCCGGCTGTGCACTTGGTCGTGACGAGCCTTGGAGGTCTACAACGTTTCCTAAGGTCGAGCCATTGATGTTTTCGTGTATGCCCGAAGTAATATATGCAGTTGTAACAAAAAATTCTCATGCGAAAAGATAGCCAAACACTTCTTGTATTAGTGCTAAATGTGTTGGCGCGTAGTCATTACAAGTACATAAAAAAACTTCGGCTGTTTACATGTAGCATCTTCTTAACTGTTGAGTATTCCATGTTCTTGGGACTTCTTTGTCATCTAGGGTGCGCAACTTATATGCCCCATTTCCTAAAACTTCATCAACAACATAAGACCCCTCCCACTTGGGAGCTAACTTTCTGGGCTTTTCGGCGTTAGACGCCTCATTATCCCTCAGGACGTAATCTCCCGGATTGAAAGTGCAAATTTGGACTTTGGAGTTATAATACTTTTCCAACTTTGTATTTCACCCACTTTGCTAACCTCCCGGAGATCTCGGGCCTCGCCAGGATGTTACCGATGTTATAATTCGTTAAGACATGAATGATGTGATTGGCGAAATATCTGCGCAGCCGCCTTGACGCATGGATTAATGCCAGCACTAGTTTTTCCATTATAGCATACCTCGTTTCTGGATCGTTACGAGTGCGAGACACATAGTAAACTGGTGTCTGTGTGCCTTGTCGGTCTACCAGCAGCACCGCTCCGACCGTTTTATCAGATGCTGAGAGATACATTACCAAAGGCTCTCCCTTCACTGGCGCTGTCAGTGTTGGCAGTCTTATGAGGCAATCTTTCATTTCTCGGAACGCTTGTTCGGCTTCCGGGGTCCACTGGAACTGGCTCTTCTTCATGCAATTGTGGAGTGTCTTGATAAACGGGAAAGATTTAGCAGCATGATTGGCTAAGAAACGGTTCAGTGCTGCTAACCGTCCGGCCAATTTCTGCATTTCTTTGATCGTTGATGGCGAGGGCATACGCTCGATTGCTTGTACCTTATCAGGGTTTACTTTAAATCCATCCTTTGTGACGATGAAACCCAGGAACTTTCCTTCTTCCATGCCGAAGGAACACTTAGCTGGGTTTAGTTTGATGCTTACACCGCGCAGCGTGTCGAATGCTTTTTGGATGTTCATCAGCATCGTACTTTCCTCTTTGCTCATGATGACCAAGTCATCCATGTACACTTCGATGTATTTGCCGATGGCATCACTGAACGTTTCATTCATTAGTCTCTGATAAGTCGCGCCCGCATTCTTTAGGCCGAAAGGCATTTTGGTGTAGCAGTATAGCCCTGTCGGTGTGCGGAATGCGGTTTTGTCCTCATCTTGGATGGCCATCTGTACCTGGTGGTACCCCTTGTAACAATCAAGGAAACATTTCCATCTGAAGGTTGCTAGCGAATCGATCTTCTCATCGATGTCTGGTAAGGCATAACAGTCGCGCGAGCATGCCTTGTTTAGGTCCTTGTAATCTACGCACATTCTCCAACTGCCGTTTCCTTGCTGTACCATTACTGGGCTTGCTACCCAAGTTTGGTACCGGACCTCTCTGATGATTCCTGCGTTTAACAGCTCCGTGACTTGTTCTTTCATAGCGTCATGCTTTATATATCCTAGGTGGTGCTTGGTATGCACCACAGGTTTGGCGCTTTCTGAGACGTTTAATCTGTGTTCTGCTATGTGCCGTGGAACACCCACCATGTCCGCTGGTGTCCAGGCGAATACATCCATGTTTTCAAACAACAACTTTTTTAGCGCCGCGCGCGTGAGATCTGACATTGCAGGGCCCAAGGTGACCGTTTGTTCTGGGTATGCGCTGTTTAATACCCATTTTTCAGCTTCTATGCGCGGTGCGCTCTTACTTGCCTTTGCTGGTCGGATTTCATCTGTTGCTAAGACTTCTTTGCTTGCATAGATTAGTGCTACTCCTGTTTCTGTTGGGAAACCAACAGCTGAATGCGGCCCAGAGCAAATCATACTAAAATCTACTTGAGATTCTCTTCCCAACAGGATGTCGTGTCTTGAATGTGCTGGTAGTACCATGAACGTGACCTCCTCCATTCTTGAGTTTCTTCCGTCTGAGAGTAGCACCGGGAATGATATCTGGCCGAGAGGAAAAACGGCTTCGTTGCAGAAACCAGTTAGTGGATAATCGACTGGTTCTAAGCACGCTTTGTCCTCTTGGTCAAATTGGTTGAAGCATTGTTCGTAGATGATATCTGCAGTGCTCCCTGGATCGATGAAAATGTAGTCGGTTTGATAATGACCGATTACACCTGATATGACTATGGGCCTTCTTTCTCTTGGACCTCCTCTCACTATGGGGAAAACAACTTGTCTCTCGCGCCATGAGTCGTCTTGTGTGCGCTTGTTATAGTTTTTTCTTTGCTTTCGTGGGCCCCCTTGAACCATGTGAGTTTCTAATTTTCGGAGCTTCTTGCTGTCTGGCCCTTCGTCTGTTCGCTGGATTTGGCGGTGATCGCGCTTTCCGCCTTTATCCAGATGAGTGAGTTTCCTATCTCTCAGAGCTCTTTCTATCTCCTGTTTTAAGCTAAAATAGTCATCGGTCAGGTGACCTGTGTCCTTGTGAAACTCACAGAAAAGGTTTGGGTCTTGGCCCCTCTTGTTTCGCATCTGTAGAGGAGGTTTGAACTGGTGATTTTCGGTCGACAAGACTTCCGAAGGAGTCTTTGTTAAGGGTGTCCACTGTTTTTCTCTGTTTTCCCTCTTGACCTCTTTGCGATGAGCAATTTGGTTAATTGTATTGCGCGCGTCTTCTCTTACCGGGCTTCTTTCTCTATAACTGGATGTTTTCCATTATTGGCCTTTGCCTTTCTTGTTGCGTCGGTCATTGTGGTTGTGACTGTATTGACTATAGTCATCACCGGTCAAGTGTTTGTCGGACAGTGCAATTGTTTTTGCTGCCTCAATGAAGGTTTCCCAATCTTTGGGGCCTCCGTCTCTTCCCTTCAATCGTTTAATCAGGTCATCGCACTTTACTGCCCTCATGAAATGTGCGCGCATCATCTTCTCGCCCACATCACCGATTTCCAGACATTCTTTGTTGTACCTTGTGATGAAATCTTCCACACTTTCATGGTCTTTTCTCCATATGTTCAAACAATCGGCCGGATCTCTAGTGTGCTTGCGCTGTTGAGAGAAGTGCGCGAGGAACTTGTCTCGAAAATCGATCCATGACTTGATTTTTCCTGCTGGCAGGCTGTCAAACCAGATGCGCGCTGCACCGACAAAGGTTTGTGCGAAGAGATGACACCAAGTTGGTAGGTTCCAGCTACCTGTTACCCCTGCGCCGTTGAAGACTTGGAGGTGGTCATCGGGATCTGTTAAGCCGTTGTATTTGCCTACATTGTGTGGCAATTTTGTCTTGTCGATATCGGCTGTCGCAATTTCTCTGATGAATTTTGAGTTTTCGGCCATGTCATCTGGGCGATAGCTTAATGAGTAATCGTGCTCTGCTTTTGGATTGTACCGCGCGCGCTTGCGGGGTACGTACGCCTCGTGCTCCGGTGGTAACCTACTGAACACTGTGCTTTCTTTGTATGTCTCATCCTCTTCTTCCTTATAACTATCCAACTCGCCGTTTATATTGCGCGGACCTAAACGACTTTGCACTGGTTTTCTTTGTGGACGAGAATACTGCACATAATTGCTTTCGGTCTCGCCATAAGTATCGCGCGTGTCGTGCGCACTCGGCGTTCTGATGTTTGCTACAGGTGCTTTTTCAGGGTGTAAGTTCCATGCATTGGCCTGCTGAGGCATTTGAGTGCTCAGAGACCTTTGCGGTGGGGTAACAAATGCGGACTGATTGTCTTGTGCTTGGAGCAAATCCTGTTGAGCGCTGAGTTGTGTATAAACAAGGTTTATTGACGCCATTTGTTCGGCATACCATGAAGCCAGAGTTTTTCCTTCGGGTAGCCCTAAAAGTGCAGAGAAATTTAGTTATGTTTGTTCCAATGGGGCTGAAGGTCCAGCTCCATGGTTTGGTGCTTGAACTGCTGGGGGTGTTTGGAGAACTATTCCAGGTGGGGTTTGGAAAGTGGCTCCATTCGTAGTTCGGTTGATTATCCTGGTTTGGGGTTGGAAAGTGGCTTCGTTTGTGGTTTGGCTGACCACTCTGGATGCACTTCCAAAGATATCAGGAAAATCGTTGTTCGCTCGCCCTTCTTGGATGGTCTCGTTCCCCTGGACTCTTTGGACGCGCGCGGAGTCCGTGATGAGTTCAAAGGAAGAGACTTCTCCGTCCATTTAGGGAGAAGGGGTTGGTTTAGTCATTTTGAAGAGTGTTTTGAACAAAAAGGAGATGAAAAAGGTTTGCAAAAAGTGCGGATGGCGCCAATGATGAAACACTGGTTAACACCTGAGGTGAAACTAGCCTGGTCGTCTCTTTTATGGGGTTCAATCTCCTTTGTTACTCGCCAAATGACAGGTCCTGCAAAACAGCAACACCGTTAGCTCGTTAAGAGGGGGATATGGGGGTTTCCCTCTTAACCGGGCTCCGGCGTGAGAATAAGTTCTGTTCTGAGGAGCAAAAATAGTGTGTGTTAAGAGTGAGAGTGTGGAGAGTAGAATGGAATCAACCTGTATGATGAAGGGTCCTATTTATAGCCGGAGGGTGAAAGAGGGAGGAGCGACCTCGCCAGCTGTTATGGGGCGCCAGCTGTCCGACCAAGGGGAATATCCTCTTGGTCTCCTCTGCTGTGGTCAGGGTGGTGGTACACATGGCACACCCATATTAGTCCATGCTGGAAACATCGTAGTGCTGCTGTCGGTCTGCTCCTTGATTTGCTGCAGGTCTACATGGCGCTCGATGGATGGTGACACGTACTGTCCTTTATGTCGGAAGGAGCATCTTTGGTGCCACCTTGACGTCTTCCAGAAGCTTCTGGATTTGCTTGCTGATGCAGACACCATGTTGGATGAAAAAGTGGTGTGGTCCTTGCCATGTGGGCAAGGGGTTGGGACCATACCTCTTCATTTCCATTTGCTGTTAATGATTTTGCCGACAATTTATACATGACACCTGTGTCACTGTGACCATCAAACAAATACCAAACCAATGAAATATTGTATTTCATACTTGGGATTTGTATAAATATGTGTATCTTTTGCACATATCAACTCTTGTTCGATTTCAAACTCTATATCGCTTTCTGGAGAGTTATACGCCAACTGGTGCGTAAACGTAATCAGTTTAATGCGAAAAACACTCCGGAACATCAACATATACTTAACATACCTTAAATAACCTCTACATAACTTAGAAATAAGTTTTGAAGGCTTTGGTATGGCAAAATCAAGTTTAATCGCTTACAGGGACTTAATTCGACAAACTGCGAAAGTATGACAATTCGTACTGAAACAGACATTCCGGAACATGAACATAAGTTAAACATACCATAAATATCCTTTACATAGCTTAGAAATAGGCTTTGAGGGGTTTGGTGTGCTAAAATAAACTTTTGGGTCATTCAGGGACTAAAAGCGTCAAAAAGTGCACAAGTTTGCATTTCCGCGCATAACTTACATTCTGAATACATCCGGACATCCAAAAATTTATGTAGTCATTAAAATATTATGTTTTAGTGATTGGCTTGTTAAAAATCCATTCGTCGCGCAATTTGGGTCGTTTTTGCGTCCGTTACGACTTCCGTCGTAATTAACCAAACAACGCAATCGTACGGCCAAACGAACCGACATCCGACATATTTCTGAGCATGTTTCATGTTACCTATGCTTTAACATCCTTATAGAGCTTAAAAATGGGTTTGACGGGTGTTAGAAGTGCCAAAACACGACTATACGCACACAGGGGCCTGTTCTGCCAAAAATGAAACATTGCTGGTCTGCACAAGGCTTACGGACCGTAAGCACTTAGCCATACGGTCCGTAAGGACCTCCCAGATCAGAAAAATCAGATTAAACAGCTGTTAAGCACTCAGAATTCTCTTGCACATGGCATTTCCTGATAATGGGGGGCCATTTTGATGTACCATGGTATTGTAACACATGTATGGATGAGATTGAAGCACGGTTTTCGAGGAACGATCTTAACGGTTCAAGGAAATCTATAAATACCCCCATGATCTCAACTCCAAAACCCACACCTTTGAAATCTGAACTTGTTCTCTAAGTTGATGTGTTTAACACTTCATACCTGAGAATATTCGGATTCAAAACTTCCATTCTTGGACACGTTGTAAGTCCTCATTCGTTCTTTTAGCGTTTTCTACATTGACCAGTTTATGGTCAACACGAAGTTCGGTTGAACTTCGCAACGTGAGCGTAATCACGATGGCTGTAGTCCCTTGTGACTGTGCCTACTGATTACCACGTTGTCTAGGCTCAGTGACGAGTCGTAGTTTCGGCCAAAATGCGTATTCTTGCGTATTTTGTAACCAAACTACTTTTAGGTATCAAAACCGTTTGTTTTGATACCAAAATTGTTTTCTAACTTAGTTAAGCATGTTTTAACATGCTTAGCTCGTCACTTTAGTTTAGTGCTTATATAGGGTCGTAAGGTAAGCGATCTAAACAATCGCTTATACTTTCGAACCCGACCCGTTTAGTCGATCATTAGGATCCGACCAAATACATTAGGTGACCATAGTCGTATAGGGAATAACCTTCTGAGGTTATACCTTATGGTCACGACGTTTAGTTAGTTGTATGATAGGTAGTTTATATGCCTTAGGTAAATTACCAAAATGCCCTTTTTACGCCAAAATTCATTTTAAGCATATGTAACATAATTTGTAATATCTAAACTGATTTGACAACCATATTAGACATGTTAAGGCATATTTTTCTTATCATAGGACTAGTTAGGCATTCCGAACTCGTTTTACGCGAACGACGCGTTAAAGTAGCATAAACTACTTAAACGGGTCGTAATGGGTCGTAAGCAATTAGGTTAGGTTTCGTTTTAGTATGTAGGCTTTGTTAAACCCTATTACATGAGTTCCCATACTCGTTTGGTTTACGAACCCTCATGCTACCCGATCCTCCGATTTAGGTCCGGTTTATTCACATAGTTACCTATATTAGGTGTCGTTTGATTTCCGTAATCTCTAGCATTGTTTGGTTGTTACGCAAGGACTTCTAGGCAATCTCAAGTGAGTAGATAGACCCCTCTTTTACTGTTTTCAAACTGTTTTGGGGTGAAACACATGTGCCTACTTGTTACCTTCGTGCTTTCCTGTTTTCACATCATATACTTGCTATGTTCATTAGTACATTTATAGTACATGATTTACTTTACATTTCTGCTATGTATGTTGACTGAGCATGCTAGCACATTGATTTACATGACTTTTCTGCTTTGTATGTTAACTTAGCATACTTAGTACATTGTTTTACATTACATTTTGTTGCATATGCTCATCCAGCATATGAAAACATTATATTACATTTTGAACCGTTGTAACCATTTGATTATGTGAACCGTTTGTAACTGTTGAACCGTGTGAACCGTATTTGACCATACATAACCATTTCTACAATTGTTAAACATTACATTTTGGTGGTTGTTTGGGTAAGTGATTTAAGTAACGAGGCGACGTGTAATACGATAAAAACATGGTGGATACGCCGCTGGTACTTCCTATATATAAGTGCTTTTATGGTATTACATATCGTAGCGTTATTTAAACCATTTCCGTTTAGACATATTACATCTACAATACAATCTTCACATAAACATCGTTTTACAAATAACTTAACTTATACAGACTCTTTTTACTTGGTTATTCACTTAACCATACATTGTTCTTTTATACATATATATCATTTGGTTTATTTATCACTTTTCAAATGATTTATGAAAGGAACACTCAGCAAGGTTCATGGCTACTTTTTTATTAAACAGTTCTTTAAACTCAAGTCATGAATCCTATTTTCACAAAACCTATGTATCTCACAGGCATTTTTATGCTGACGTACCTATTTTCACACGTGTTTTCAGGAGCGGTTACATAGGATGATCGAGACACACTTACGCGGACCTGTGCCTTAGTGACTTAAAACGAAGCAAGAACTAGTTAAATTATGTTATGTACTCTTTGTTTCTTGTTTAAGACAATGTAACTCTCTTGATTGATAAATAAAATGTAACTTTAATTTCCATGGTTGTGAAACAATTAATTCTGTTACAACACTCCCCGACGTTTCCGCCACGTTTCGTTGTTTTACGTGGTCGGGGTGTGACATTATATGAAACAAAAAGAAGTCTTACAATGTGATTCTCTAATTTTACTAATTACCATTTAGCCCTCTGAGTTTTAGTTATATTACAAATGCGGCTTTGGTTTGTCATTTATACTCTAACGAACCAACATTAACTAATTAACCAAGAATTCTATTTATGTGTCATTACTTTTTTTTAAGAAATTTCTTATTTATAAAAATACTCTAGTGAATAACTAAATAATTAAATTAAATAACTATATTGAATTTTTAACAAAATAAATAAATGTCTAAATAAAATCTCTTCATCAGTTATTTAAGTTCACGAAATTTCTGAGGTTTAAAAGTTAGGATCAGTATTTTTCAAACGGGTCGGACTATTGGGAATCCATTTTGACGGATGTTACACCTAAGCAGTGGAATGGAAATAATGAAAGGTGTTCGACTCACTCGCGCTCTAATGCCAACACAGTAACACATTAACATACTTGCGTGTCATCTAGACTTGCAAAAGGCAAACTCTGGACTTACTACTATTTACACGCGCCTTAAACTTTGGCATTAAATAATAATAACTCACTCGTTCTCACACAAAGTCAAACAGTAAATACCATTTACTTATAAACTTTGAGCCAAGGAACAGTTGTATATTCAAAATACTTATGCACCTAACAGGTGCATAAAAGGCAACCTTTACATCGTTTCAACAAATTTACAAAGACAAGAAAAAAGGCAATAGGGCACGCAGGCCCAACCTATTCTGCATTTCCACCACCAGTGCCCTCACCCTATGTCCTCGGTTCAAACAACATGCGTAAACGGTCAACATACTCATCCACCTCCAAACATGCTTCAATCTGATCAACGGAGGAATGGTGAGACTGTTATACGCATCTACCGCGACATCAAAGGCAGCTTTAGTGTCCACGCCGTGTAACGCACACCATTAATTGGTAAATTTGCTCGAAAAAAAACGGGTTCACATAGTTAAGGCACTGATTATAGCCAGCCTTGAACCCAGCCTGACGCGCGCACTCATTCACATCAGCGACCGCAGTCGTGTTCTCAGGGGCATCAAGGATGGCCTCCACAATCTAATCATATGACATAAAAAGAATTACTAAGGCAAACAAAAGGAATAAACAGACACAATGTACTTACTTGCCCAATACCAAACTGACCCATCCAAGCGCGGTCACTAGTGAGCTGGGCAATCGAGGTGGCCAACCCATCTCTCTCCTCCTCAACATTCCTCGCTCGCTCCTCAGCCTTGGTAGCACGGAGAGTTACATCCTCAAGGATCGTCTCTCGAGTCTTCACTTCCTCCTATTTGCAAAGAAAATACACAAGTATAAAGAGGCAGTTTCCAACACTTGTCCAAACAAGAAAGCAACTCAGGAAAAGATAAGTTCATACCTTGAGATCCTCTACAGTCTTGCTCAACTTGGAACGATCAGCATTTGCATCTGCAAGCTCCTTCACCACAGCCGTAGCACACACTTCTAGCTCTTTCAATGCAGTAGCACTGCGTGCTTCTATTTCTTTTGCGGTCGTTTCAGCTGCGGTTTTCTCCTTGACCAAAGTGGCATTCGTAGCTTTCAAATTATTCAATTCTTGACGAAGATGGAAAAACTTTTCATTCTCTCTGGAACAAGCTTCCTTCCAAAGCTTGTGCTCTTAAGTAAGAAGATTGGCAAGAGAACGAACCTGTTTAAGGCCAGAGGATGCAGCCCACTCTTCAGTCTTCTTCAAAGCTTCATACTCAGCTTTCTGCTTGTTCAAGCGCTCCTCAGCTGCTTGTGCAGTCTTCATCAAGGCAGCAACTTCTTCCCTTAATCGGATGGTCTCTTCTTCCCTGCGAGCCAGAGAAGAGTAGTCCTCCAAAATCGCATTCGCGATTATGGATCCCCCAACAAGTATGGAGGCAAGTTGGTTCTGCAAGCTCTGGCGACCAAAGCCCCGTGCCCGAATGGTTTCAGCAGGGGTCCCAAACCCCCTCAGAGCTTCCCTACAAATAGGGGGATCATTCATTACCTCATCCCCCTGTAAAATACCCCAAGGGGGATGGTGGTCATTAAAACTACGCCATGCTGAGTAAGAGTGGTAGTAATAATCCAATTCAGTTTCATGCGGCTGAATTAGAGGTTGTTCTTCACCCTCCTTGCCCGCGACACCAGAGCTGGAAACTTTTTCATAAACAGGGGACTTTGGCTTTTCGCCCCCTTGTCACCACCACCAAACGGATCGATAAAGTTGTCTGATGCATCTAACGTATCAGCAATTGGATCACCCCCGCTCTTCTTAAACTGCTCCGCATGCACTGCCGGGGGGGGGGGGGTACCTTCACTGCTCAACACTTCAACCACAGGTTCCTCCGCAGTCTTCTTCTGATCTTCCGCACCTGAAGTCCTCGGTGGCGAAAACCACAGGGTAGATACGGAGGTTGGTTCCTTCACAGTTTCTACAAAGCAAGGAATACATATCAGGCAAAGTGCAGGCATAAATTTGCAAACAAATTTAAAACAACTTACCAACAGAGCCCGCAAGCTTATGTTTTGGAAGTACCGCCGCCCTAGTCCTTCGGAGTTTTGGTGGCTTTCAAGTTTCACCACCAGCAGCAGCGGTATCTTCTTTCCTCTTTTTATCAACAAGAGGCTTAGTACCCATAGCCACGCCACCCGCGCGCGAGGAAGCACCTGGAACATTCAAGCCCTCAAGAGTACTATCACGTAATCTTCGTATTTGCGTAATCGAGGGCGGAAGGTACCTGATGCACCCGGTACCAGTGGAGGAATGGTAACAGGGGTATGCGCTTTCCTCTTCTTCTTATCAACTACAACTGTAGAAGGTGCGGGCGGAACACCCGTCGCAGCAGGATCTCCCAACGCCCCAAGATTACATGCGGTTAATACAACCTGTTATAAGCTAACATTACCAAGGAAAGGATAATGTGGGTAGACGAAAAACACTTTACCTTTGCCTTATGGTAACAAGGCATCAAGTGCGGCTTCATCAGGGACCCGAAAATGCCCAACAATGGTATCATACCATCCTTCCTCATCCAGACCGCACTTGACAATCTCAATCTTCCCCTCGAAATCCATGCAAAACATTCTCCATAAGGGAGCCACTACAAAGTCATCTATTTTAATCTTTAATAAACTCAAAATGGTACACAAAAGAGCAAAACGCACAGGCTTACCTTCGGTTTTCTCCTTCAACACAAGCTTCGTCTTCTGCCCCGGTTTGCCCTACAACATCATCCGCAGAATCTGCAACTCCCTATTTGCCAATTTTTGGGAAGGGATAAGATATAGGTGCGGAAGCCAGGCTTGTTTCCCCTGTTCAGGGGTATTCAGCTGCTCCGTAGCAATATTATCGGTCACATTTAAAATGCAACCTAGCAGTGACCGCGACCGCCTTCACGTAGAAAAATTTGTTCTTCCACTTGGTCAGGCCCTTTGGTGCGGTCATAAGCTTAGGCGCACCATACCGCAGGCTGAAAGAAAAGAAGCCAAGTATTTTCATCATCTGATAGAAACGTCGGAAGTCCTCTACCAAAGGTAGCACATTCTGGGCATGGAAAGTATACTCAAAGTGACGAGCACGTACCATTCCCAAAGGACTCAGTTGGGAAATATGGATATTGTAATACTCCAATAAATCCACCATAAAAACCGTCAGTGGAAGCCAGAGATTGCAAATCTCAAACTAGTCAGCAAACATACTTATGTAACCAGCCGGAGCATCACCAACAATGTCGCCTTCTTGGGGATACCTTTCCCCCTAGGCCATTGGCATTTGGATATTCGTCATCAAATTAATGAATTCCGATGCCCTCCACTTCAAAACTGGCAAGAACTTGCTAGGAGCATTAATTTCCGTCTCCTCTTCCACCACCGGCGATGACGATGGATCAGGATTTAACAGAGGTGGAGAAGATGGTTTAGAAGGACTAGCCATCACAAATACAGAACAATGAAGAAGAACAAGAAACTACGGAACTCTCACCGGAAAACTCAAGGTTTTTTGTCGGAGAAGACAGAGAACACTGGAATTCTCACCGGAAATTTTTTGAAATTTCGAACAAGTGAGGGGAAACCCTAAAAGGTTTCCCATTTTATACCCATCTCAATTAACGTGATCACGGTAACCGAACAAACGTGCGGTTTCTGCGCCTATCGGAGACCACATGTCGTTTTTACATACCCCCTAAAAAGGAGAAGAAAAACTATATATACTTACTAAAGAGGGATAACAAAGCTCTTTCTAGCTTTAGTTCCACACGTGGAATATGCGGAGAGCTCACACACACACGCGCCCCGTGCGGGTGTGTCAGATACTCAGAACCGGCGATGTTCTTTGGACTCTGAAAACCGCATCTCAGCAGCACGCGCCGCAATACTTCTAAGAGCTCCATTCAAGCTTCAAATCCATTATCTCCGGTACACAACCATAGAGGGGATATTAACAAGCTTCCTACCAAGGGGATGGTGGCTAACACTCCTGAACCTTCAAGAGCCACATCGAACGCACAACTCTTTTAAAGACGAGTGCCTAGTTCCAAGACTGCAGACACGCATGAGGAGCTGCGATCAATCTGTAACCATGGGAACGGTGGTTACAGAGACGAAGCCCACCACCAACCACATATGATGGTGAGCCATATACCACATGATCAGAAAGATACTTCAAGGAAAACATGTTCAAGATCATGAATATGAAGTGGCTACAGAATGAATGCCTCGAATGAGTTTCACCAAGATTCCTAATAATCATCGGTGATCTCATTGAGCAACAAGCCAAGCAATGGTGGTAACAAGTCTGCTTATGACTTTATTTACCTACCGATTGGCCGCATAGAATAAACAATGGTGGGAATAGGTCTACTTATGACCATGTTATTTGCCCATTGTCCATATCACAACTCCTCACATTGTTCGACCGAACATGGCCTACAATGCCAGGAAACGAGGTAACCGTAAACGATGTGCGGGTACTTGAGAGCTAAACCGCTGAACACGAATGCCCCACAAGATAGGGATCGTCGTTTCATGTCTAGTTGATGAACATAAAGTGCTGACGCGGCACCAACAACATTGCATCAGCAACCGCAAAGGTTACAACAGGAGTTGCGCGTGACAACGAGTTCATACTCATCACCCGTCACCGTCTCAAAGGTTGGTTCGGCACACCAACAGGTGGTGATCAAGTTTTATGACATTAGAAAAAGGTAGACCACGCTACCAGCCCATAGTCACCAGGTGATGTTTCTGCATCAGCCTGAACTTGCTCACCGGTCTGGAAGATACGTCACACGACTCTACCCACCTGCTTACACAAGTAATACTCAATCCATGAATTGATTTACTTGAAGCAGGAACGATGAGCCGGGTCTAGAATCTTCTCCAAACCGATTTCAAAGGTACCCAATCGACCAACTAATCCAGTATTCCTCCCACCTGCAACTTGCATGAGGAAACAACACTGGACTGGGGGGACTTGAAGGGGTATGGTCCCAGATCTCGCACCAAAGCGGTCGCGAGTGACCATCACCCTTATCAAATATTCCCGTCAACAAGGACTTATCTGCGTTTGTGCGGGCACGCTCGAATGAGGTTAACTATTTTAATCGGTCTAGTGATGAGAAGACTTACCTTGTGTATGAAAACGGCTGTTTTCGTCACGACAAGGGATCTGGTAACAACCGCAGTTACCGCATATAGCGATGTGGCTCAGCACCGCATCCTATAGATGTCTTCGCCAAGACAAGGGACGCGGAAACAAACGCGGTTACCAAACATAGCGATGCGGTCTAACACCGCATCCTATTAACGACGCGAGTGGGACTGACACTTTGATTTAAGTGTCCAAAACAGCAAGTGGCACTGACAACAATCACCTGTCCAGCCCACATGTATGTAACACTGGCGAACAGACTAATATCCACAGCAGGACGTGGCATCACCTCCGTAACCTACGCGCCTAACATACCTGCAAAGGGCTGCGCGTTGTCAGTCTCGCCACTCAATTACCCCCTTTACTCTTCAGCTATATATACCCATCCAGGACCAGGTTTGAGGTATCGCTTATCTGCTCTCTCTCACACTTACTACTATCACACACTTTTCTCCCAAGCAAATACTGATTCTCACGCCGGAGAGTGGTAACAAGGAGCACCCCCCACTCCATCCTCCTTGTTATGAGTCACGGTGTGTTTCCTTGTGAAGGAGACAGGTCAGCGGACGATGTGGACGCCGATCCTCGGAAAGAAGGGATTAACCATACTTGACGAGACCAGTGAAATAGCCTCCCCGGTTAAACACGGCTTCATCAAGCCTGGCAGAAGTTATCGGGTAACTCGTGAAGAGCTTCAGTATACTCTGGCTCAGCTGCGTCCTCTTGGTGTATAAGCCAAGATTGATACCGAATTGGGCGACTGAGATGCTATACTATTCCGCTCCACACCTAAACTCCACAGCATCTTAATCAAACAAATCCGGCTCGGTCCATTTGAACTTGAGGGTTCTTAGGAACTCCATGTTATAATGATGTATGGACCAGAGCCGGGTTTCTAGGAAGATTCGGAGCGGGCCAGTCACGAGTGAGTCGTATCTCTCCCTTTGTCCCACTGCATCGAGCGTGTCATAACACACCTACCTTGGTGGCTCTTCATGACGTTCTTTCAAGATTTTGTAGTGATTTTGGAACTCCAACTCATCAGTTTTGAACCTTGGAAACTTGTGTGGAGCCATCCTGCAAGAAAGAACCAGTAAGACGGTTAATACGTATTAAAAACATGTAAAAATATGATATCAGGGGCTCTGGGCATGGCCCCATGTCTGTCTGACACGACCCCGTGTCTGAGGGTCAGGTTGGGCACGGCCCCGTGCTGAGAAAACACGGCCCTGTGTCAACGAGTCTGTTCATCCAAAATTTAAGGTTTTCGAGCCGACTTCGAAAAATTCAAATTTTTTGGTTCATCAGTAGCGGTTAACCCCGATTAAGAAAACCTAGTGACCATTTTTACCAAAAACGACCGTTTACCCTTTCGATTTTAACATTTCCCGTCAAGAACAAGGGTTTGGAGAAAATTACTACTACTAACAAGATCTAAACAAAAATTCGAGATTGGCAAGGGTCTAGTTCAAGAACCCTAGATTAAACCCGAATTTTTGGGTGTTAAAATACATGCAAATCGTTAAATTAACTATAATGATGTTAGAATCATACCTTGTGGTTTGATTGGATTGATCGAACGTCGAAAATCGTCAGAAAATTGGCAGGAACCGGGGTGCCAGAGAAACGGGTCGTGTTGTGTTTGAAAAAAGTAAGGCTGAAGGGTTTTATATCCTAACAGTTAGTCGGCCACGGCCACGTGCTGCTGCAGCATGGCCCCGTGTCGGGTCTTTATTTTTTATGTATCTGGGCGTTTGGGCAAGGGGGCGTGTCAGGTGGGCACGACCCCGTGGGCAGACTGCCAGTAACCTTATTTTTTTATCCGTGCATGTGTGTTTGACCGTTTCTCTATGGTTCCTTTGGTGCGTACCTGTTTTTCTTCAAATCTTCATGGTTGATGCTTTCCAATTGTTCCTACAAGTTGATTAAAAAGAAAAATATGCAAAATAACTAAATAAATATTTGATCGTTTTACCGATCATGTGTCTACCTCTTGAAGATCTATTTCAATTTACTCCTCCTCAATGAAGCCTCGATAAGGTTTAAGTCTTTGTCCGTTTACCTTGAATGGTACACCGTTTGGAGGCTTAATTTCTACCGCTCCGTGTGGAAAGATTCGGGTGATGGAAAAAGGTCCCGTCCACCTTGACTTAAGCTTACCCGGAAATTATCGAAGCCTTGAATTGAACAATGGCAATTGATCCCCCTCCCGAAATCCTTTAGGTTTGCTTATTTATCATGTATATTTTTCATGCATTCCTTATAAATTTTGGAATTGGAATATGCTTGATTTCTTAATTCGTCTAATTCGTTTAATTGATAGAATCGATTTTTACCGGCAAGTTCTTGGTCTAGGTTTACGTTTTTTAACGCCCAATAGGCCTTGTGAGCAATTTCTATCGGGAGGTGACAATTTTTCCCATAGACGAGTTTATATGAGGTGGTGCCTATTGGTGTTTTGTAGGCGATTCGGAAGGCCCATAAAACATCATCTAGTTTATCCACCAAATCTTTCTTGTTTTAACCTACAGTTTTTCTCTGAGATTCTTTTTAGCCCTCGATTTGTTAATTCGGCTTGACCGTTGGTTTGAGGATGGTAAGCGGTTAATATGCGGTGATAGACCCCATATTTTGTTAAAATTTTATATAGTTGGTGATTGCAAAAATGGGTACCTCTATCACTAATTAGTGCTTTTGGAGCACCAAAACGAGAAAATAGTCGTTTTAAGAATCTTATCACAACTCTACCATCATTGGTTGGAAGAGCTTCAGCCTAGGCCCATTTGGACACGTAATCAACCGCTACAAGAATGTATTTATTACCTTTTGAAGGTGGGAAAGGTCCCATAAAATCTATAACCCAAACATCAAACATTTTAACAAATAAGAATGCCTTTTTGGGATATTTCATTTCTTGTAGAGATATTACCTATTCGTTGGCATGCATCACAAGTTTGAAGGAAATTGTAAGCATCCTTATGGATGGTTGGCCAATAAAATCCTGAATCGAGTACCAATCATGCGGTGCTTGCGACTCCATGATGTCCTCCATACGATCCTTCATGACAATGGCGAAGAATTTGTCTTGCTTCTTTTCTATGGACGCATCTTCGAATAAGTTAATCGGTACACATCTTAAAAAGATATGGGTCTTCCCAAAAATAGTGTCTTACATCGGCAAAGAATTTTTTTCTTTGTTGATGTGACCAACATTTGACTAGAATGCCACTAGCGAGGTAGTTAGCATAGTCGGCGTACCATGGTTCTTCTTGGTATTCAACCATTTCCAAAGATTCGGTAGGGAACTTTTCGTTGATGAGCTCTTCTTGAGTTGACTCCAAAGCGGGATATTCTAAACGTGACAAATGGTCAGCGGAGGTGTTTTCGGCTCCTCGTTTATCTTTTATTTCAATGTCGAATTCTTGGAGGAGAAGAATCCACCGGATTAAACGTGGTTTGGCATCTTGTTTCTTGAAGAGGTATCGAATGGCGGCGTGATTCGTATAGACTATTGTTTTAGAAAGAACAAGATAGGAACAAAATTTATCAAAAGCAAATACTACGGCGAGTAACTCTTTTTCGGTTGTTGTATAATTTTCTTGAGCATCATTAAGAGTTTTACTTGCATAGTATATTGGGTGAAAATGTTTTTCTTTTCGTTGTTCTAGAACGGCTCCAACTGCAAAGTCACTTGCATTGCACATGATTTCAAAGGGTAATTTCCAATCGGGTGCTATCATGATTGGTGCGTTGACTAACATTTCTTTTAAGGTTAGAAATGCTTTATTGCATTCCTCGTCAAAGACAAATGGTGCGTCTTTTTCAAGTAATTTTGTTAGAGGTCTAGAGGTTTTCGAAAAGTATTTGATAAATCGCCTATAAAATCCGGCATGTCCTAAGAAACTTCGAATGGCTCGAATGGAGGAAGGTGGAGGTAGTCGAGAAATAGTGTCTATTTTGGCTCGATCCACTTCCATTCCTTCGTTTGAGATTTTATGACCGAGTACTATTCCCTCCGTTACCATGAAATTGCATTTTTCTTAATTAAGGGCGAGGTTAGTTTCCTCACATCGGGATAGCATTCGTTCAAGGTTATCGAGGCATTGGTCATATGTATCTCCAAAGATAGAAAAATCATCCATGAAAACTTCCATAGTTTTTTCTATCATATCGTGGAAGATGGCCACCATGAAACATTGAAACGTAGCGGGGCATTGAATAAACCAAAAGGCATGCGTCGATAAGCAAAAGTTCCATAGGGACATGTAAAAGTTGTTTTTTTGGTCCTCCGGTGTTATTGGAATTTGAAAATAACCGGAGAAACCATCGAGAAAACAATAAAATTTATGACCGGACAGTCTTTCTAACATTTGGTCGATTAAAGGTAAAGGAAAGTGGTATTTCCTTGTTGCTTCATTTAACTTACGATAGTCGATACAAACTATCCATCCAGTGAAGGTTCTCGTTGGTATTAATTCATTTTTATCATTTGTTATTACCGTCATACCTCCTTTCTTTAGAACTACTTGGACGAGACTTACTCATGGGCTATCGGAAATGAGATAGATAAGTCCGGCGTCAAGTAACTTGATGACTTCATTTTTAACCACTTCTTGAACATTTGGATTTACCCTACGTTGTGGTTGTATCACCGTTTTATAGTCATCTTCCATTAAATTTTTGTGGGTGCACATGGATGGGTTGATGCCTTTGATATCCATGAGCCTCCACGCGATTGCATTTTTATGTTTTTTCAAAAGTTTTATTAATTTTTATTTTTCAAAAAGTGTTAATTTAGAAGAAATGATGACGGGGAACTTACCATGGTCATCTAAAAATGTGTATTATAGACCTTCAGGTAGTTCCTTGAGTTCAAGTGGCGGTGGGTCTTCAAGAGACCTCTTATTTTGTTCTTTATTAAGGTAGATGGCCGAAAAGGTTTGCTCTATGGCAATTTCCTCTTCTACGAACTCTTCTTCTTCCGTATCGGGTGGTTCCACTTCATCTTCGATTAAGGGGTCGTCATCATGAATTGGGTATTTCATTGATTGGTCAAGATTGACATACCTTTTGTCAGCCCCTAATCGAAGTGGTAGGTTGTTTTGCTTCCGTTGGGTCAAGGCTTGATGGGATTTTAAAAATGATTGTCCCAACACGAGGGGAGCATCATCTAAGATGATGAAGTCGGTTGGGACCACCTCTTGGCTTGTTTGAATTAAGACATTTCCGACCACTCCCTTGGTATTAATCGTTTTGCGATTTGAGAGAAAAATAGGAATTTTAACAGGAGAAAAATCACTAGTACCCAATTTTTCGAAAATATAGTTTGGCATTATGTTAACGCAAAGACCTTTATCAATTAGCACATTACTAAAAAGATGTTTTGAAAAAAACATGGTATCGGTTTTATGTTCATTTCATGATATTCATCTTTTATTAGTGAAGTTGATCATTTGTTAACATGACGCTTACTAATTCTTCAATTTTAGTAGAAGTGTTCAACTCGTTTAGAAACTTAGCATGTGAAGAAACCAAACAATGATTTTCAAAATAAGGTTGTAAAACGTGAATTTCTGAAAAAGTTTGATCAATTTTAGAATCATTAGCTTTAGAGTTACCTTCTTCTTGAGTTGGTTCATGCGTGAGTTTTTCATTTTGTTCTTCTATTTTTACCTCTTCGATTATTATCTCTTTAGTGCAAATAGCATCTTCTTTTTCTCTAGATTTCTTAAGTAAGAGTTCTAGATTTTTCATACTTTCTATGAGTCTTGTGACTTCGGGGATGTATGTTGGTGGAGTGTCGTAATCTTCAAACGGATAGGTATCCCAAAAGCTTGACTTTGGGAGCTCAAACCTTGGTTCTTCATAAGTGGTGTATGAAGAACTTGGTGTAGTGTATGAGGTTGATGGTCTAAAAAGGTCACAATATTGTAATGAATGAGATTTCTGCAAATGGTACAATAAGGCTCCTCATAATCATCCTCCATATAATAGGTGTAGTCTTCTGAGTAGTAATCCATTGTATTGGAAGATGCCCAGAAGATTAACGAGCCTTGGGATAAAAAACAGTAATAAAAAATTTAATAGAAGATTGACCATGGCCCTGTGCTGAACTAGCACGGCCCCATGCTGAACTGGCACGACCCCGTGTTCAGTTATGTATCTGGGAGTTTTGAAAAAGTTTTAGAAAAATTTGCAGCACGGGGGCGTGTCCCAACAGCACGGCCCCGTGTTAACCTACTGTAAACAGAAAAAAAATTAAAAACGAGCGCGCAGTTTTGAAAAAAAAGTTAGAATTAGATTAGCCTGCCGATTTTAAGCTTCCTTAAAATCCTTGTGTCCCCGACAATGGCGCCAAAAACTTGGCGTGTGTCGGTGTGAGTATATTTTTAGTTATATTTTTAGCCCTTTTTTAACTCGCAGAATTTGAAGTTTTAAATTTATAAAACACGATATTTTACTATCACTCTACACACTTTAGGGCAAGTGCACCCATCGCGGACGTAGTATAGTGATGGCAAGATACCGAGGTCGTCCAAGGACACAAGAGCTTTTAATACCGGCTTATCGTCAACGTCTAATCGAACAGATTTTTAGAAAAGATTTTTTAAACTAATAAAAAGATAAAAACAGAAAATAAAATAAAGTAAAAATGATAGACAAGAAAGAATCACTTGGATCCGAATTATCTTTCATGTACTCTTTGATGATTTCCGCACTTTCGATATTTTAAGAGATTATCTTAGTTATAGTAGTAGGCCCCTCTTTTGAAAGCGACGTTACCCTCAACCTAGTGGTTTGAGTCAGCAAGGATACAATCCCACTAGGTCGGAATATTTAAAGGTAATTAAGTAAGTTATTAATGCAAAATGTGGTGGGTCCCCTTACGGGCAGCTTGCACCCTCAACCCGTTGGTCTGAGTCAGCAGGGATACAGTCCTCGCAGGCTTGGTTTAAAGTTTTAATGGTAGTTTATGAATAAGGGGTGCAAGTGATTTCTTACTCTCGGTCGGGCCAGTCATTCCCGGCCAATCCATGGAGTAGTACTAAACTTGCACCAGGTTCTCGCAGGATCTATACACTGAATGAGACATAGAATTACCGAACCACCCTTCTAACCCCCTTCCAATTAGTTAACATGCTTTATATAGACCGTAAAGACATGAATATGTGAGTAAACAACATATGAAGAATGGTTGAATAAATTTGCCTTCAATATAAAAAACTAATTATTAAAGTCATTAATACATACCCAATTAAAAAGTAGCCAAAGATTGGAAATCATAAAAGAAATACATAAAAGATATGTCTTCACCAAGTGATGTAAGAATTTAGCCAAGCATGGCCTTTGTTTGACAAAGATTCTTACGATTAATCTTGGATCCCGAGACTACACACACTTTCTAAACATGGAAAAATGGATGGTGGTGGTGGAGTGGTGCCAAGTGAGAGAGAAGTGGTTTGCCAAGGGATGAGTTGAAGTGAAACCAAGCATCCCTATTTATAGCTGAAAACAGAACATCCATCACGGCCCGTGCCCACCTTGCACGGCCCCGTGGCCATCAGTCTCCCTCTTCTACATTAACTGCAGTGTCAGACTTGTACTAACACGGCCCCGTGTGTCAACGGCACGGCCCGTTGCCAATGTACTTGTTGTACTTCCTCAGATTCTGGAAATCCAAGAGTTGGCCACGCCCCGTGTTGCTTTAGCACGGCCCCGTGTCGAGCTTGAAATTTGTCTTTTTTTGTTGTCTCTTTCTGTTGCAGTGAATTTCCAACGGGCACAGCCCGTGCTAGGTAGGCACGACCCCATGCCAGATCTTCTGTCTATGTTATTTCTTGGGTTTGGATGTGGATGGGGGCTCGGTAAGTTGGTCAATCTTTCTTTATAGCATTTTATGTTGGTTTTTGCTGTCTTTTTGCTTCTTTTGTTCTTTTAAGCCCTTTTAACCCTGTTTATTAAAAAGGAACAAAAACACAAACTTTTTCCAACGTTAGTACTAGTAAAAGGTTGATTTTAAGTCTCATTTGATGTAATTTATATATTGTATTTTGAACACATCATTGGGGTTTTGACAAAATGACAAATGATTTAGGTATAAAACCTGATCATGTGGTTTGCATAATAAAGTCTCTTTTTAAAAATGAAAGTTTGGTAACGATCTCCGAGGTAAGGGAATCATCCCTAACCCATTGGTGAGGTCGTTTTTTAAGAAGGGAAGGATCAGAGCTAATTGTCAAGGTAAGGAAATCACTCCCATCTTGATGATATGCCTCCATTTTGGGATTACGAGAAATGCTTATTTTGTTGGTGACGTTTTTGAAATTATGCATGTAAATAACGTATAAGTGTATGAAAAGACTTAGTATGATGTGTGTGTAACCATAGTGAGAATAATTTGAATTTGAAAAGAAAAGTTTGTATCGTGATAAGCGAATAATTGGTGTTGATAAAACGGGAGTTTGATTAAAACTTGGATTATTCCAAAACGGAACTTTTGACTAAACCAAAGTGGTCGAAAGTTCTTTTGAGTTTGGGAAGTATGCTTTGGCCTAATTGGTGGAATACTCTCGCCGCAATTTCGGTTAACGGTATTCACCCTTCCGGTTACTACATGTCCCCAGTCAACCGAAAGTTCGAGACTTGGTGGGATTTTTGAAAATCAGGGAGTGGGACTAGTTGACAAGATGCGGGTTTCACCCCTAACTTGACAACATCGTACCCTAAGTGTGGTTAGTACTCGTCGGGTCAAGAAAGTTAATTCCGACACATTGACGAGGGTCCACTAGATTTGAAATGGAAATTCTCCATTAAGGTGTAGATTTCACTCCTAACTTGATGGTGAATTTTGTGTAAGAACGAATAAGTGGGTTGAGAGTCGTTCACCAAATTGTGGGTTTCACGCCTATTTTGGTGAAGTCGCCTCGTTCGTATAAGACGAGTTATTTTGAGTTTATCATAATCGTGTAAAATGCCTTACAGAAGGCGTATGTTTTGGAATAGTAAAACAAGTATGAGCACATAAAATGCATTTCAAGAATTTAGCACATAAAAGATGTTTTAAGGAATTAACACATAAATTGAGTATGGTCAAGTATGGTGCTTAACTATAGACTAGATAAAAAACATGACAATTTTCCTAATTCCCTATAGTTATGGCTTTGATACCAATCTGTCATACCTCAACCGATGGTGGAAACATTAGAGTGAGATGAAATAGATTGCTCGAGACTTCGTAACACTAAATTGTGACAAGTATTTAATAGTAAATTTCATTTCATTACTAAAAGAATCAATTACATGGTTCGAAACAGAATACAAGAAGTTGAAACAAACGAATTACAATACAACAAGTATCAAAAGACTAAGCTATTGATCATAAATTAAAGTTTGGTGTGTTTCTAGGCATCATACTAAATTCCGTGCATCAGCATCGTCATCATAATCTTGCAACACGTTTTAAAGTATAGTTCAATACAAAAGTATTGGCGAGTATACAATTTTTGGAGTACTAGCATATAAATATAAGAATGAACAATCCACATGGCAAACCAAGTCATCAAGATTAATGTATAAACTGACATGTGAATAAACAAGTCAACCCAAAGTTTACGCAAGTAGAAGTCACGAATCGGGGTTTGAAAAGAATCCTTGAGCGGTCCATTAATCAAAACCGCAAGGATTGGTCAGACAAGCTAGATGAAGCTCTGTAGGGTTTTAGAACAACATTTAAGACACCTATCGGGACCACGCCCTTTAGGTTAGTTTACGGAAAAGCCTGTCATCTGCCAGTCGAGCTAGAACACAAGGCATTCTTGGCCTTGAAAATGGCAAACATGGATTTGAAAAGCGGAGGTGAAGCCCGTTTTCTGCAAATCCACGAGCTTGAGGAGCTAAGAAACCATGCCTACAAAAGTTATAGCAGGTACAAAGAACGAGTCAAGAGGTTTCATGACAAGAGATTGAGAGAACATAAAGATTTCCGCGTTGGGGATCTTGTCTTGTTATACTCCTCACGACTGTGTTTATTCCCCGGGAAGTTAAGGTCACGATGGACGGGTCCATACACAGTTAAAGAAGTATTTCCTTAAGGAGCCGTCATCATCAAAAACTTAAAGAGGGAAACTTTCAAAGTTAACAGTCATAGACTCAAAAGTTACATCAACGGACCAGTTGATTCGGTGGAGGAAATTCTCAAACTCCACGTCCTGCACGCTTAAAACAAGTGTGGGGAAAATGAGTCTAGCTATCGACTCGCTGACAAATTTAGCGAGCTGGTTTTCACACGCTAACGGTAACTTTGTAAATATTAGTTTATCATATTTCCTAGTTCGTTAATTTTTCGATTTAAACGTAGGTACATACAAGTTTGATCCATAACTTTTGAAGTTTTGAAGTTGATTTAAAGTTAAAATATACAAAATCTCGCAAAAATGGGAAAATTGGGTGATAATACGAAGTTAACACTTACTGATAAAACTGACTAGAAAATGCCCAGGTGAGGCACGACCGTGCGATCATCGGCACGGTCATGCGCTTCGTAGTCAGACCAAACCAGAAATCATGCACCAGATGATCTTCGGACTCATACTACCGTGCGATCCGACTGCACTACCGTGCAACACGACACTTTCAGGCAAACCAGGAGTGCGATCCGGATCGGCACGACCGTGCGACAAGTGTAACACCCTAAAAATATAAAACTTCATATTGAAGTTATAAAGTATAAAATAAACAAAAACAATAAACTAACTAGGAATAAATAACCTAGTTAGTCATAAGTCTAGTTATAACAAGAAACTTGGTTGAAAACATGGAAAAATCTAACTTAATAGTAGATGGGGGACCAAAGTTGTCAAGTTTGAAACTTAAATTATTAAAACAAAATAAAAATACCAAACACACACTTTGAGTGTGTGTCTGGTTCGTACAAAACACAGGGGGCGACCAAGAAACCCCCATCAAACCCTAGTTCATGTAAATTGCTCAAATTGAAGACCAAATTCAGTTCCAAATCAAAATCCGAGCATAAAATAGTGATCTACTCTGAAAAGGGGTTATAAGGTATGTATATTTCATAGAAATTTCCATCTAAATTTCTGAATGAACACAAGGAAATTCGAAATTTATGTTGCATATATGTTGTTCGGATGAATTTGGAATGATGTTGAGTTTAGGAATAAACCCTAGTCAATTACATATTGAAATTTTGCTTATTACTTGTGAGATTCATAATCACCATTGAAGGTGTTAAGTGGGTTTTGTAGAAACATGTTAAACACTAGGATTATGATTGTTATTCTAGTGTAAATTGAGTTCTAAGAAGTGAATTCAGATTTGTTGATGTTAAAATTGATGTGAATTTGCTTAATTGATGTTAATCTTGGCTAAATGACAAGTTATGAACTTGATTATGAATTGTGTGAAATTATGCCCTTAATGTGTTTGTAAAAATTCCTAAAAGAAGGTTTAAAAAAAAACTGAAATTGGAACTAAAACGCATATTTGTAAATTATGGCGAACTAATGCGTTATATGTTAAAAAAAAAAGAGAGTTCTAAACGGTTTGTGGTTGAACTCTATAGGAAAGGAAACCGGAACGTCAAGTGGACAAGCCGGTGGTGACGCACGTTTGAAGGATGTGCTTTGAAGGTACGTAACCTTGGTTTCGTTACATTATACTTTGATTTTTATTGTAGTTAATATCTTGAAATTAGCAATATGAAAGATTGTAGTTTATTGTAGAAGTGATGAAGTTCACTAGTTAATCAAAACGGGTCAAAAGATTTGTTAAAGTATGTTTGGTTTGTCACTAAGATGGTGGATTCCATTAGACAACCAAACGGGTCAAACAAGGATTTAAAAAGGTAGTTTAGAAGTGACTTGAATGTCACTTGACGATTGTAAATTATGAAAGCGTAAACCATGGAATGGAAGTGAAACGCTAAGATGGACAAGCCCGGGAGTGGGTAATTATGGTTAGAAATCAATGACGATGAATTATGCAAGTACGTAACTTGTCTCGTTACATTATGTAAATTTGATATTTTAGTCATTCAAAGTCGTGTTGTAAAATAAGGATTTGTATTAGTTGAAGTGACGATGATCACTACTTAATTGAATGAATCAAAATTTGATTAGAAAACGTTTGGTAGTCATCGAAAATGGAGGATTCCATAAATGAGCCAAACGGGTCGATTAGATGTTTAATTGAAAGTGATAATGCGTCTTGAATAGAATTTAGCGATAATGGATCACAAGAGCGTGAAACCATAGATTTGGTAATGAAACGTCGGTGATCGTAAGCCCTGCATGTTGGGTAAATACGCCTTGAGGTTATAATAATAGTAGTAGTACAAATAGTCAAAAACTATGCGGGTCGAATAAATAAAAAGGGATTATTAGACTTTCAGTCTGTAAATTCAATTTTTGATATAATAGTCATGAAGGATGCGTTGGTAATTTAATTACGGACGCGTAGGAAAAAGAATCACCTAAAACGGATGCTTAAATAGAAAGTTATGAGATTTTGAAGTTGAAATTGTGAAAACGGAACTGGGCTGAATATGCAGGTCACAAACCTGCACTTGCTGGAAAAGTGCTTCCCCCGCGGCACGCGACGGGAGCCAGCAAAGCTGGCGCGACACGCAAGCGTGCTCGCGGCACGCGAAAGATGGAAAGAGGTCTGTCGCGTGGCGCGACAGACTCAAATCTGGAAATTTTATTTTCTTTTCGATTGTTTGATTTCAGAACTTGTTTATATATAGTTTAACATTGTCAAAACTAACTTTTAACGTGGTTTTGACATTAGGTGGCATAGGCCTTACTCCGGATGATGATCAAGCATGTTTTCAAGAACCGAACATCACATTTTGAAGCTTCCGCGTTTAACTAACTTTGTGATAGAAAATGTTTATGATGTAAACACTTAATTTATGGTTTTTGGATGTTTAAACTAGTTAGTAGTTAACTAGAATATTGTCACTATGAAAACTTCCGTTTTGTATATTTTAATGATATGAAGTATTTTCTTTTAAAAATGCGTAGTTTATATTAAAAACTTAAACAAATGAGACGGGTGTTACAAGTTGGTAATCAGAGCTCAAGGTTGTTGACAAAGTGTGTTCGGTTCAAGCTTGATCAAACATCCGGTAAGAATTAGTTATTTTAGTAGATTTCATTAAAACATTAGAAAATGAATACGATTGGATGTGCATGGGAAGAGTGCGTAATACACTCAAACCCGGAAGTGCACCAAACATGAATGGTCTAAGCAAGTGATATAGAATGATATAGAATGAAATGTTTAACAATTAATATAAACATTCAGATTCAAGATGAATGAAGAGGGCAATAACGATACGGTGCCGAAAGTCACCGAATAGATGAAAGAAATGTCCGGTGTAACCGGGGGCGAATTAGCATCTCTATTAACTGAAGAGATGGAAGCTAAAATTTCCGAAGAAGTCGGAAAGGCAGTAAAAGCCAGTCTACCACAATTTGTCGAGAAACTACAAACCACAATCTTGCTAGTGGTGGAGGACATGATGACTTAGATAAAAGACAGTCTCTCACAAGGAAAAGATGACGGGAGAGTGTTGGATGTGAACCCAAGTCCCGTAAAGAAATCAAAGCTTAATAAAGCTTCTAAGAAAGGAATTACAAGAAAGGGGACACCTCAGTGTAAAATATGTGGAAAGACTCACCGGGGCAAATGCTACTTTAGAAACAAACCATGTCCTATTTGTAGTAAAGTGGGACATGTGGTTGCAAATTGCCCGGGGAAGGTGTCAGTGTGTTATAAATGTTATAACCCAGGACATAAAAGGTCTGAATGCCCAGAATTAGTTGGAACCAAAGACACAGCTAACGCAAAGTTTGATACCCCGAAAGATAAGGCAAGGTCTTCCCACATGACAACCGCAGAGGCTAAAGCTGAACCTGATGTCGTTTCAGGTATGTTTCTTGTAAATTTAATTTAACACAAATTTTATTCGGTACGAGTGCGAATACTAGTTGCATAAGGGCATATATGAGTAGTGAAATGAGCGAATTATGTAAAAGAAATACCTATATATATATATATATGTATATATAAGAAAATAAATAGTGGTGAGCATGTGAAGCCGAGGCAAGAAGTGATCTCGATGAATATTGCAATGGGAAGGAGTGCGCGTACACTCGAACCCGGGAACTTAATGAAGTCAATAAATGTTGTATTGGGAAGGAGTGTAATTACACCCGAACCCGGAAATCGCAATAGTAATAAATGGCGAAGACAAGGTTATAACCTTGGCTAAACTAAATAAAACATGTAGAAGCATCGTTTATATAAATAAACGATATAGATAAATTTCATACAACGATATGGAATAATAAAATCAAATGAATTAATTTTGTTATTTTTACAATGGATTAAGGTCAAAAATGAGAAATTAAGACTCGGACCGAAAATATCCTCGACAAGGAAGCTAAAAGGATGATACGTATTATTCTCTACTGTGCATAATGAAGTATCAATAAATGTAAATTTAGAAACTTGGGTATGGGTAACCATCCAAGTAAAACATTATTAATCAAACCCTTATGAGGAAGGACGGTTATCACAATGATTGACGTAATTGTATAAAAGATTAGTAAAATAAACGTTTTGAAAGTGTTAGAATAAGAACGGGTAAACCCCAAAGGCCGTATAACAATAGCAGTGGTTTTACCAAATAAGGCTTAAGAAGTGAGCATTCGGGACATTAATAAAAGAAACAGACCTAAGGGTCACTAACTAAAGAAAGGTGGTGTTCGGATCAAATAAGTAAAATGCTTGATAATAAAGGTAAACGCGAGCCGGGTAACGGGAGCATATTACATTAAGGCAACGAGCCCAAGGGAAGGGATAAGAATCAAAGTAAATGAAAATATAAACCAACAAACGAGAATGTTAAGGCATAAGGGTAAAGTTTGACTATCATAAGTGATGAAGTTCACACGAACAAGTCAAACAAGATGAATGAAAGAATAAAGGACTTGGTGGAATAAAGGCGAAGGATTACGCTAATACTACCGAATAAATCAAAATGAAGTCTTAACGCATGCCGGAATGGTTGCTCTGATAATGACTTCGGTAAAATACCCGATAGATGGGTAGGATTTCAGACATATGCGTAAACCAAGAGACGGGGACGCAGATTAAAAGTCAAAAGACTCGGATTAAGAGTTAGGACTAAAAGACGATAAAATTTAGCAAAACAGAATTTTTGATAGTTATGTTCAATTATTTCAATACTGGACGGGCCGAATAAAGTATAATGCTTGATATTCCAAGTAAGCGCAAAAAAAAATGGAAGTGCGAAATATTACTGAATCTATGTGATAGGTCGTAAAAGAGTATGGAAAGGAAAACGCAAACCAATGAAACCGAAGTGTTAAAAAAATAGGATAAAGAACCCGGGTAACGGGCTGAAAGGAAATAGGGGCGTAAACCAAATAACGGTATGAGTAAGATAAACTGATGCGAAAATGACGTAAGAAGTCATAGAGTCGGAAAGATAATCCGAAAGAAAATGAGTGTAGCCTTAGACTACGGTCAAGGTCAAATGAATTTTGAAAGCGAAAATTTATTTATCCTAAACATAAAAAGGGGGTGCTCTGACGCCATATGTATACATATGCAATTAAATAAAGATATGAATAGAAGATGATCCATGGGATCACCATAACCTTCAGGTTATAAACAATGTAAAGGTCTACGGGACCAAAATAACCATCGGGTCACAAATGCAAAGGAACAAACTATAGGGTCTCACCCTAAAAAGGTGAAGACCTAATAAAATAGCCTACGAGGCTAAGTAAAGGGACTCACGGGTCGATAATATAAAGCGTGGGAACCAGTTAGGATTTCCCGCGTAAAATGATAACGGAGAAGAATAATTTTGGTCGTCAATTTCTTGATATGATTAATTGACATGTGTTAAAAAGAAAAACATTAAAACTAAAATTCAGTTTTAGTAAGAAACGACGTTATAACAAATATAAATATTATGAGAGAAATTAAAAAAAATGGTTAATACTAGAAGATATAGGTCTTAACACCGATAGGTGTAAGATGATGCATTTGAAAGAAGATTCATAATAATGAAAAGCTGACGTAAACCTAAACATGATGTGATGTGATCACGGACACAAAAGTGATATAGAATACAGCAACGTTGTAATATAAGTTACTAGATATGAAATTATAAACACGCAAAGGGCTGATGACGGCAATAAAGTATACCCGAATAACGAGGTATGAGGTAAAATGGTGACCAATCATTTTAGGCGATCAAACAAGTTATAGTTAAAATAATCTTGTGACCTATGTAGAGCGTTTGTCAATGTAAAACTAGCGTGAAGTAAGTATGCTGACGGACTCAGTGACTGGATGGCCAAAAGACAACCCGGTCAAATAGGCGACAAAGATAGGAAATAAATGATAAAAGGTTAAGGTCCAATAGGACATATGCCTAAAAGACGCACAAGTTAATATGAATAAAAACCTTATGCCGGAATAGAAAGAATGCCTCGAAAAACGAAACTGAGATGGTTAGGTCCAAACCAAAGGACTACTTAAAGAAGGTTTCGGGGACGAAACCCTTTTAAGGGGGGGGGGGGAGGTGGACTTGTAACACCCCAAAAATATAAAACTTTATATTGAAATTATAAAGTATAAAATAAAAATAATAAACTAACTAGGAATAAATAACCTAGTTAGCCATAAGGCTAGTTATAACAAGAAACTTGGTTGAAAACATGGAAAAATCTAACTTAATAGTAGATGGGGGACCAAAGTTGTCAAGTTTGAAACTTAAATTATTAAAACAAAATAAAAATACCAAACACACACTTTGAGTGTGTGTCTGGTTCGTACAAAACACAGGGGGCGACCAAGAAACCCCCATCAAACCCTAGTTCATGTAAATTGCTCAAATTGAAGACCAAATTCAGTTCCAAATCAAAATCCGAGCATAAAATAGAGATCTCCTCTAAAAAGGGGTCATAAGGTATGTAAATTTCATAGAAAATTTCCATCTAAATTTCTGAATAAACACAAGGAAATTCGAAATTTATGTTGCATGAATGTTGTTCGGATGAATTTGGAATGATGTTGAGTTTAGGAATAAACCCTAGTCAATTACATATTGAAATTTTGCTTATTACTTGTGAGATTCATAATCACCATTGAAGGTGTTAAGTGAGTTTTGTAGAAACATGTTAAACACTAGGATTATGATTGTTATTCTAGTGTAAATTGAGTTCTAAGAAGTGAATTCAGATTTGTTGATGTTAAAATTGATGTGAATTTGCTTAATTGATGTTAATCTTGGATAAATGACAAGTTATGAACTTGATTATGAATTGTGTGAAATTATGCCCTTAAGGTGTTTGTAAAAATGCCTAAAAGAAGGTTTAAAAAAAACTGAAATTGGAACTAAAACGCATATTTGTAAATTATGGAGAACTAATGCGTTATATGTTAAAAAAAGAGAGTTCTAAACGGTTTGCGGTTGAACTCTATAGGAAAGGAAACCGGAACGTCAAGTGGACAAGCCGGTGGTGACGCGCGTTTGAAGGGTGTGCTTTGAAGGTACGTAACCTTGGTTTCGTTACATTATACTTTGATTTTTATTGTAGTTAATGTGACAATTCGAGATTTCAAGGTCTTTTCCATACACATCGCTGATTCCATAATCCTGTTTTACAATTTGATTCATGTGGTGTCGAGTGTAGTTATGTGAATGATTAATAGTTTAGGTGTTATGTGTTATGTTTGGTGGTTGTATGTGTGGTGTTTAACATAATTAAATGCAGTTTAATTAATATTTAATATAAAGTTCTTAGCCATCTTTAGTTTCGATGAAAAACCAGTATTTCGCCACTAACACCCTTGACGAAACATGGTCTTTCGTCAAGGGGTCTTTCGCCGCTAAGGGGCTTCGGCCCAGGATAGTTCACGGCCCACATTCCAGTTGTTTGTATAACCTCTTCAAAACTGTTACGTAAACTAAAACCCTAGAGTATTCCTTTCCTTCCTGTTCGACGGCAAACCTGATTCCCTGTGAAGCTCTCAATCATTCGAGCATATCTCCCTGATCTCAAGATCCCTCGTGCTATCTTGCATATCGGTTAGTGCCTAACCTTACTATTAGATTGAATTCTGAGGATTGTGATTTTATGTGAATTAGGGTTCTGGTAATAGGTTGTGGATCTAGAACGTTATGTGATGCAGTGTTTCTGATGATGTGAACTTTATATGTTAGTATTGTGATCCGTCGAATCCGTGTAATTAGTCGATGGCATGGTAGATTAGCATCTGATGTTATATGATCAGTAGATGTTACGTTTTAGTGGTTGATGAACCTGCTATGTGTGGAATGAATATGAATGCTGAATGATTGCCTGTAACGTTTTAGTAGATGTCACACCTTGTTCCGACGAAGGATGATCCTTCGTCACAAGGGGTATTTCGCCGTGCATGTAGATAGGAGGAACAGTAGACTGATGTAATGATTTTGTTGACGAATGACTATGTTACAAAATGTTGTTGTTGCATGACAATAATAACTAATGACCAGAACCCTGATTTAACGTATGTAGTTATACACCTATCTGTTGTAGGTTGTCATGTAATAATCACATGAGATGTGAACGTGTGTGGAATTGGGTATGTGATATGTGATACACGTGACTTATTGTGTACAAAATACGTGACATGTTGATTATATAACTGACGTTGAATTGGTAACCACGGTAGGGTTTGGGTTGACCAACTTGGACGGGTAATTTAACATGCCGAGCAAATCAAAGGTGAGTTCATTCCTCTTGAGCATGCGTCCCGGTGGTTGGGACAGTCATTGGGTATCCCTGAGAGGGATAGGTTTTTTTTGGGTAAATCAATTGGGTATTCCTGAGAGGAATACGTCTTGTGGGTAAAATCAGGAATGTTGGATAATACACTCATCCTATCACCTTTAAGTCCCATCTTGTTTGTTACCTGAGAGGTAACAGAGTATTAGTTGGTAGCGCTATCTAGGTTTGGCACCCTCACCCCATACCTGAGAGGACGGGTGTGAACTAATGACTCAGTCATGCCCAGTGCTTTGATAGGAGCATTAGGGAACGGGCAAAATAAATCTGGAGCCGTCTTGTATTCGGGGTATTATCAACATTAAAACCAATGAACTAAACTAAACATATGGTAACTAACGTTTTCGTAAAATTATGAACTCCCCAGCGTTGTATGATACACTTGTTGCATGCTCGCAGGTCGTTAGGTACTTTGGATGGGGAACTTGCTGTCTGTATGGCTGGAGTGGTCATGGGTCGTGCCGCTTGGATTTACAAGACTTGTTTACTGATTTCGCATACATTGGTTTTTGGAACATCTGAATAGTGTTTTACTATTTGCTTCCGCTGACACTATTTAACTTGGAATATGTTTTATGAATGTTTTACTTAATGAATGGAAATTTTGTTAAACATCTTATGGTTAGTTCAATGTGATTGGTGGCTAGATCCTGGTACGTCACACGCCCAGTGGGGTTACCGCATGTGGTATTTTGGGGGTGTGACAGTTTGGTATCAGAGCCACTGGTTATAGTGAACTAGGTTTTAAAACGTTTTTATAAGACCAGACTATAACCGAACAGTTCAGAAAGCGACCATGACACTCAGCTCCAGATTGCAAGGTTCGTTTCTCATTTATTTATTGTACATCATATTTAGTGAAGACTTGAGTTTGGCATTGCATGTGTACACGCACCTAGCACAATAGCATGAGTTCTTGTGTTACTAGCTTATGTTACGTGACTGATAAATCTTCTCGATCTATGTTGTTATGTTTTGACTTGCTACTCGAACTTGAGGAATCTTTTAGCATAAGTTGGGAAGAGCTGAGATAAACATGCAAATCGCATAGTTATTATGGGTGCACACATAATAATAATGTGGGGTGCATGTGAGTCCCAGTGAGGCCTAACAAGTGTGAAAGGGGTTCCGCTATGTTATTTGGTGTAAACTAGTAGTCCGTAGAAGTCATCGTGGGGTTTGACTCCTACCTTATCTCGACTCTTAACCCTTATCCTCTTCTTATATAGAATCATGAGCGGAAGAGGTCATGGACGTGGTCACATTGCTATGACTCAGGCCGAGTTGACTGATCTGATTAACACCCATGTGGCTGAGGCTTTGGCAGCCTATCAAGCTGGTACGATATGTGCCAATTACTCTTTATTCTTGTGTCACGTGCACAACTCTTACCCGTGTGCTGTATTTCTTTCGTCTTTAGGTCAGCAAACGAATCAGAATAAAAAAAATCCACCTGCTTGTACGTTCAAAATGTTCATGGATTGTAAGCCACAGACATTCAGTGGGACTGAAGGGGTTGTGGGACTACTGCGTTGGTTCGAGAAGGCAGAATCGGTGTTTGCGATGTGTAACTGTCCTGCTGGGGACAGAGTGAAGTATGCTACAGGCACACTCGACGATGGTGCCTTGACATGGTGGAATGCCCAGGTCCAGATGTTGGGTATTGAAATGGCAAATGCGACCACTTGGGACGACTTTAAGGAGTTGATGAGGGAGGAGTACTGTCCTCACGATGAGGTGCAGAAACTGGAGAACGAGTATTATGATCTGAAGATGGTGGGGTCTGAGATCGAAGCATACACGAAACGGTCGCATGAGTTAGCTAATATGTGCCCGAATTTATCACGACCACCACATTGAAGAATTAAGCTGTACATCAAGGGATTAGCCCCACAGGTTAAGGGCTTGGTTACTGCAGCGAACCTCAACAATCTAGCTCAGATCATCCGTTTAGCTCACAAGATCACAGACCAGGAGGTGGAGCATGGTTCGCTACCACCGCGTGTGTCTACTACTGCCACTACTGCTGCAGCTACTATACCTACCACTGACAGCAAACGTAAGTGGAATGATGTGGACAAGGTGTCCAACTCGAATCAGTCACAGAAGAAGCCAGACCACAGTATCAACCGCAGTTTTAGCCAGTCATCTTCTATGAATCAGAACCAGAGCAACAATTCGAATCAGGGTTCCGATGCGGGAAAGCTACCAAAGTGTAATAAGTGTGATTATCATCATCGTGGGCCGTGCACCCGAGTTTGTCACAGGTGTAACAAGGTGGGCCATATGGCTAGAGACTGCAGGGTCTCACTTCCCAAGCAACAGCAACAGCAACCTCCACAGCAACAGCAGCTGCAACAACAGGGGAGGCAGCAGCCTCAACAAAATCAAGGAAATCGTAAGGGGTGTTTTTAGTGTGGTGACGAGGGTCATTTCAGGCGAGATTGCCCTCAACTGAATCAGAATTCTGGCAACAACAACAACAACACTGGGAATAACAACAACGGGAACAATGGTGGGAACAGTGCGCGTGGAAGAGTTTTTACCATTGGTGCTGGGGAAGCTCCTCATGATGGCAACTTTGTGACCGGTACGTTTTCTGTGAAAGATCTTTCTGCTTCTGTTTTATTCGACTCTGGTGCCAATTGGAGTTAGGTGTCTTTGCGGTTCAGTCGTCAGTTAGGGTTGAGTCCCACACCTCTTGTAAATAAGCACGTAGTAGAATTAGCTGATGGTAAATCGATTGAAGCTTCTCATGTCCTTTTTGGTTGTAAACTTGATCTCATGGGATGTAACACCCCGTGGTTCGAAAGTCAAAGTCAAAGTCAAGATTGAAGTCAAAGGAAGAAAAGATTGCTAATTGTGATCTGTCTCTCCTTGCTCAATTCCTGTTTTGACTTCTTTGACTTGTAGATAGTCTATTTATGTTATCGCATTAGTTGTATTATGTGGAGTACTTGTTAATAATCGAGGTTTAATCGCATATTAGTCGCATGTTTAATCGATTTATCGCTTATCGCTATCACAATCACAACTCGAATTATGTGTGCTGGATATTGTTTTACCTGTGTGTGCTATTTATGTGTTACCTGTGCATGTTATGTTTATGTTGAGGTGTTAATCGCAATCGCAAGTCTATCGCATCGCAAATCGAATCGAAAACGCTAAACGCAAGTTAATTATGATGATTGTATGTTAGATATAGTAGTTGGGATTAAAAGTAATTTGAATAGGAAACTCCATCGCATCGCAATGCTCAACACGCGAATCGAAACCGCAAAACTCATCGCGCCAAACACTCCAATCGAGTGGCCAACCGATCGAGTTGCCACTTTCCCCCTTTCCTTTTATGGAAACCCTATAAATACCCCTCATATGTCAACATCACTTGATGTTGACAGCTCTCACTCGACCAGCTCGCTCCAGCCTACTTTTCTTCCAATTTCTCGCAAATCTTGTAAGTTTTCAAACTAAATCTTGTACTTTCTTGATCTACACGCACTCCTACACCTTTCTATCTTTTGAATCTTAACTTTTAACCGTGAAATCACCGGATTTGAGGTGTTCTAGGGTGATGTCATCATGAAGTTCTTATGAACTTCAATGTTTGGCTTCATTCCACTAAGAACAACTTAGATCTGTAGGATTTCCATAATATTTATCAAAGATCTTTCATAGATCAAAACATATTCATGGTGAAAAGGATTGAAAGATGGTTTTCTAGCATTCTTTCAACTCTTTTACACTCAATGCACTCAAACCCGATGGAATCGGAGCTAGTTCTGATCTTCTACCCATTCTTGGTGATGTATCGGTTCCAGATCCGAATTATATCCAAGAGGTATTGACTTCAGGTTTGAACATGAACTACCGACTCGAACCGAGAACCGATCGGACTAGGGTGATTCCTGTTCGGTCGGGTCACTTGGGCCGGGTTGAGGGTTCTGTTGTTCAAGCATGTTATCAAAATATCTCGTTCAACGCTACCAGACTTCAAACAAGTCAACTGTCAAGACGAACAGATAGTCGGGATGGATTGCCGTCCGATCGGAATGCCACCCGATCGACCGGCCATCCGATCGGGTTGCACTTGGGCCCCACACTTAAACTATTTCAAATTAATCAAGGATCAGAACGTTGAAACGGATTGCCACCCGATCGGATTGCCATCTGATCGATTGACCATCCGATCATGTGACGTTTTGGGACTTGGGCAATTTTCTACAGGTTTAATACAAGTGGATTGCCACCCGATCGGATAGTCATCCGATCGAGTGACCGTCCTGCTGTGAATTTATTCTCAAACTGAGAAGCCTCGCCAATCGGATTGCTGTCCGATCAGACGACCGACCGACCTGAAAGGTAGAGATACTTCTCTATTTTTAAAATGCTACAACGAAAACTTCAAAAGGCAAACCATCATACACAAACACATCCATCCCAAACGAGATGATAATCCAATCGAGTGGCCACCCGATCGGGTAACCGCCCGAACGAATTGTCATCCGATCGACCGGCCACCCGATCGGATTGCCACCTGATCGGATTACCGTCTGATCCATTGACACATCTCACCATTTTACGCGCCTCTTATCATTTATGAAATCGTTCTGATCAGGCTAATACCTCTCTAAGCGCTCCCTTCAATCCATCATCGCAGTGAGTATACTCAAACCCTTTTTGCTTTACGTACTTTTGGGTGTTACATACGTTACTTATTCTAAATCACATCGAACACACTACTCAATACTTTTAACGCTAACCGCCACTGCATGTATACGTGACTCAATAATTGCTTGTTTCTTATGTTTACACATGGATTGTTGTCTACCTACCTTAGCAACGATAGTACTATAGTTTGGACTCAGCACCTGTTCACTCAGGGGTTGTTAAGGACAATTAATTACATGGCTCACAGTGGTGAGTGTATATTATGAACTGCCTTGCGTAGTCAACCCGCAGTCATTGGTATTGATAGGATCATGTCGATAACTTACGTGCTTCATTTCACACTGTGTACGTGCTGGTTATGCGTAAACGATTTCGAACTCTATTATACTATTATCAAACTTGTCTGCTCACCTTTACACTATGTGTATTGACTTTTACTTTAACGTATGTGGCAGGTGCTTAAGATGTTAGAATGCTTGGCTTGCTGTGAAATCGAGGCTAGGAAAGAGTCTAGAAACAAAGACAATTTATTTTATCTGAAAATCTGAGTTGTCGGAACATGTTTTATTGTTTGAGGAATATCTCTGTCTGTAATAACTAGATTATCTTACGGGTTATGGTATGGGACATGATATTTAAACTATTTGGTAACTTAGTCGTTATGGAATTTCTTTGAACAATCTGTTTCGCTCAGTGCCACGCCCCGATGATTCCGCCATCGATTGGGGTGTGACAGATTGGTATCAGAGCCATAACTATAGGGAATTAGGCAAGACTCAACCTAGTCCGGGTCGATGTCTTAGAAACGACCTAGTCTATAGTTAGGTACCAACAGACTGATTTGTGCATGCCCTGTAGGGGTTATGTACGAGCTTACTTGCTATATCTCGCTATTCTCGCCTACACTACACTATTACTGCACTATAGTTTTCAAAACTAAACGGGCGACTAAGTCGAGATTAGGTGTGAAAACCGCAAACTCTTGACTGAATTGCTTGTTAACCCGCATTTTATCTACAAACAGGAGAATTTGCGTTAAATCAGGAGTGAAATCCATACTTTGACGTATAAATTCTCCCTTATTTTATCAAAACAAGGACGAAGTTGTATGTTAGGGGTGAAACCCGAACCTTGACGACTTGTTCCGATCTCTATTTTTGTTTTACAAAACTCTCACCAAAGTCTCGACGGACTCCAACGATTTGAAGTCACACCGTAACTGGAAGGATGCGTGCCATTCGCCCAGATTCGTGGCGAGAGCACAGTCCCAAAGGCTAAAGTGTGAGTCAAAGGTCCTTGAGAATAGTCGAATCACTTTGGATAGTCGACATCTATCTCAGCCGCAGACAATCTATTCTCGATTTCTATGTGTTTCAATTCTCTGCAACTACTGACTCTGATATTTGTTGATTTTATGTGGAACTTATGTGTTTTATGTGTTTATATGTTTTGATTTTGTTGATTTGTTCGCTTTCGCTTTTCGCCTCCAATCAACACGCACAACACACTACACAATCAAACACAAATCGCTGGTTATTATTCGCAATCCCTGCTCGATACTCGCAATCGCTATAAATAATCGCTATACGCGCTGTGAAGGATAGGGAACACGTGCAACATATAGTTAGGTTTCTGTATTCTGACTGCCTCTTGTGTTATGTGTTTCCGTGCTTTACATGCTTACATTCTTCTGTGCTTATGTGCTTTTGTGCTTATGTGACGTGTTTCGTGAACGTGTTCCTGAGCTTTAGTAGTACTAGGCATGTGAGGTGAGATTCGATTATATTGTGTTGAGTCCTGTGGCGATGTCTGTTGCAGACAATGTCGTCATCCGGTTCTCACGCTACCCAATCTGCTCGCCGAAAGCAGGCCGACAAACGCCTCGCCTCTATGATTACTAAGCAAATGGCGAAGGTTATCCCTCAGATCGTGAGTGAACTACACGAGAATGCGAGCAAATCTTCTGAAGAGTCAAGCACCGATGCTCCCAAAGCTACTTTTAGCTTCAAGCAGTTTAAAGCTTGCGGACCGAAAGAATTTACTGGCGAAGATGGTCCTACAGACCTATTTCAATGGTTTGATTCGATCGAGGTCACCCTGCGCCAGAGTGGCTGTCCTAATGAACTCTGCACTCTGAATGCTACCGGCGTCTTCCAGTACCGCGCTTTAGACTGGTGGACGGCCGAGAGAAACAAACGCGGAAACGGTGCAGCTTATGGTTTGACGTGGGATGAGTTGAAGAACGTCATGTTGGAAGAGTTCTGCCCTCCCCATGAGCGCCAAAAGTTGGAGGACGAATTATGGCACATCAAGCAAAAGGAGGGTGACAATGCAGCTTTAACCGCTCGCTTCAAGCAGCTCAGTATTATCTGTCCTGATCAAGTCAAGACTGCTGATATGACGATCAAGAAGTATATCCGAGCTCTACCGGATTTTGTTGCAGATTTTGTGCATGCTTCAAAGCCAGAAACAATCAAGGAAACCTACTTGCTTGCCGCCGAAATCAATGACAAGCGAGTCAAAGCTGGTTTTTGGGATAAAGCTTTGAAGAACTTGCATCAAGCTACCACCGCACCAACTGCTGAAACCGCCACCACCTCTCAGTCTTCAAAATCCTCTCATTGCAAGAGGAAGAACAACAGCAGCTCCAGCAACAAGAATTGCGTTGTAACCACCGCTGCCCCACTCCAAGCTGTACCAGCTCAGCAGCATGCTCAACACCGCCAGGTTGCGGCACCGGTAACTCAAGCACCGCCGGCAAAGCGTGCTTATAATGGTCCTCATCCTGCCTGCCCAACTTGCACCTATCATCATCCAGTGGGAATCGCCTGCAGATTCTGTGTACACTACAACATGTACGGCCACTTTACCGCCAACTGCCGTACAGGTCCTCGACAAGCACCAGCACCAGCTACCGCTCATCAAGCTCTGCTCCCTGCCCCTCAAGGCCAACAGGCAGCTCCGGCACCCGCAGTCAACGCTAGAGTCTGCTTTGCGTGTGGTGATCCCAACCACTTCGCGAGCATGTGCCCCAATCGGGCTGTGAAGTAAGAGCAACAGCAGCAGTAGCCTCAATAGCAACAGCAACAAGCCGCTCGTGCTCGAACCTTCAATGTAAATGTGCGCCAGGCTCAGGCTGACAACAACTTTGTGAATGGTACGTTCCTTGTGAATGGTATTTGTTGGATCGTCGTGTGACCCTAACGAGTCAATCAGAAGAGTTTATGATCTATTTCAAAGGCGGAATCAGAGAAATAGACGTGTAACAGCTTGATTCCTCTTAATTATCTTCTTATTATTGATTCCAAAGCTTTTACAGATCGTTTGACAAACTGGCAGCACCTCGTCTCTGAATCGGAAAAGTTACAAATGAACTAGCAATACACCTATATATAGTAATGTTAATTTCGCTTGAAAGTGACACTGGTCATTTCAAGCAAAATTACAAAGTCTAATTTCGTGTGAAATGGTCAGTGCCATTTCAAGCGAAATTACACTTGTTAATTTCGTTCGAAATTAACCTTTCACAAATAAACCCTAATTTCTAACCTGTTGTGTGCTGGCTAATCCTATCTAGACATAAGACTCGATAAAGACGAAGTTAACAGACATTTGTGCACCAACAGACTCCCCCTTGGATGTTGACGAAGTCTTCGGCGTCGAGTCTTTAGTCTTGATCTCTTTCCAATTTGTCTAACAATGAAAGCTTCCTTCAAATCTTCTCTTCTTCTATCAATAGCTAGCATGAATCACAGAAACTGAATCTTTAACAACCTTCAAACTCCCCCTTTAATGAAGATCCAGGAACTGTATCTGACTTTTAAGTCTTCAGACTCCCCCTATCAGTTAGCTTGAATTTGCTATGCTGCTTTCATAAATTCAAACTTGCTACCTGTACATGCTCTACCCATATCGTAAGTTTTCAATTTATAACAATTTGGAAAACTCATAGGTAGAAATTCACACATCATCAACAATAATAGTTATATCAAGTTCAAATGAATGACCTTGATTAACTAAACATACAATTTTTCTCAAAAATATCTTTTACAAACTCATTTCTCAAACAAACTCTCCCAACCCAATGTGATTCATCATGTTTAGCACTTGGAACTTTGAAATTCAGCTTTTCACTATCAGTTGTTGAAAATCTTTTTGAATTTTTCAAAATTTTATGCTAAAACACACTAAAATCTTTTTGGATTTTGAGTTTAAAGAAATGTAGTAAAGAAATATATATAGACAACATTTTTGTGAGTTTGTGTAAGAGGATCATATAAGATTATAAGACACATCACAAGCACCGTTAAGCTTTTAAACATTTTACGTTCTAAACGATTCACATAGATTGACGATATAGTTGTCCTTTTAAACTCAATCTAAAACTTTCGAAATGTTTACTGATACATTAAGGTATACTTATATTGCACTAAATTCTTATGGACCTCATGATCTCAGCATATCCCCTCATCATGCAATACACTAACACAAGTAATGCCTTAAAACTTTCATCAACTATGATATGTGCGAAAACAAAGCAGAATGTTTAGGCACTAACATCCAGTTTGATACTCACGTATACACAGAGGATGTCCAATGCTTAAACAAAATAAAGAAATAAAACAAGTTTAAATCTTTGCAAAATAAAATGCACAATCACAGTGACTTTTTCAGCAAGTTGTGAAAGTTCACAAACTAACCGGTTTTTATGCTCTTTTAGCATTCAGCGATTACTGAGTAGGTACACAATCACGAAGGACAAAACTAAGTACTATGCTTTCAACCATGTTTCCCACTAGAATTAGGCTTTTTCATTTAAGTTTGTATCGTTATCGCAAATCTACTAGTCTAGCTGAGCCTATCGTCACATCTTTAGTGAAACCGTTTATCACATTTGACATTTCATATCTTTAGCATGCTGTGATAGTCCACTGATTTACTATCATTTCCTCTCATTTTTAACAAAACTCATTTTTGCTTTTTCAATGTTTTTGGCATTTTCTAATTTTCTATTTTTTTTAAAATTTTTCTCCCCCTAAAATCAAAATTATATTTCAAATTTTGATTTTCTGGGAAAATTTGAAAACAAACTATACAAGGAAAGTGACAAACTGATATCAACTCGCTTCAATTCGCCATTCACTTGGCATAAACAATCAGAACTCCCCCTGTCAACAAACTATTTTCCCATTATGATTTCAAAACACTTAAGTTTGTTTTAATCAAAATGGTTTTTCCGGAAAATAAGTTTTGTTGATTTTCACAAACCATTAGTAGGTTAGGGATTAAACTCATCACTTTATTCTTTCATTTTCAACCTTTTGAAAAATATAACAATTTTAAGTTCAATCAACAAACACCACTTTGTAGAAAATCAAGTACAACTTAATGTCCCTGATTTACCACTTGTAAGTCGAAATATCAATAAACAATTTACCAACATTCACATTTGTGATATTTCTCAAGAAAAATGTGCCGATACCTGCTCCACACTTACCAACCTGGGAGCTCCGGCAAGTCAGGGTTTTATTTGAAAAGATTCACCCAAGCCTGGCCGTTCTTGGGTTTGACAGTTTTTACCTCAATACTTGGCTCCTCTGACTTTGTCGAGTTAGATTCATTGCCTGATTGTGGCTCCTCTGATTTTGATAAATCAGATTCATTGCCAGGAGATAGTTCTTTTGCTTCCGTAGAAACAAAATCATTGCTAGAAGATGGCTCTTTTGTTTTCTCACAAACAAATTCATCGCCATTCTCAATTGGAACCCAATCCTTACAATGTTTAACCTTTCCAAAATCGTCAACCTGTGACGTACAAATCCTTTCACAATCTTTGTTATACTTAAAAACTTTGATAAAGGCTTTATCTGAAAAATTTACTTTCTTTGAATTTTCATTTGTTTGATTAGTTAATTTTTCTTCCTTTATCACCCCTTTTGTCTTTAGATTTGTATCTGATGAATTTGTTTTACTTGACTTTACAGTTGAGTGAAGCAATTCATCAGAACTCTTATTAGACCCAACAGGTGTACCCGAGGACAAAATCTTTTCGAGATACTCTCTTGCTTTCTTTCTTTTCTTTCTCAGTCTGTCTTTCTGCCCTTTTGATAACTTCACCTTTTGTTTCTTTACTTTCTCTCTTTTGGGCTTTTCCTCGACTTTGACTGATTTCTTCATTTGTCCATAAGATTCAGCCCTCGATCTTCTCTTTGACCTCATTGGGCAATCTCTTGCAATGTGACCTTTGATTTGACAGTCATAGCATCTTCTTGTTTTAAATCTCTGACTTTGGCAGTTAACAGCAATGTGTCCTTGATAACCACATGTGTAACATACTCTGTTATCATACCATTCTTCTCTTTCAAACCACACACTCAGATCATAACATTGATTGGCCTTGTGGTAATCATGTCTTTTCCTAGAAGCTTGATTTGACTTTTGCGCACTGTGGTCAAACCTGCACCACTTATTACCAACTTTTTGTGAGTTTTGATTTTTCATAATGATTGGATGACTGAACTGATGATCTTTTATTTTCATTTTGAAAATTTTTTGAATTTTTTATTTTTTGTTTTTCTTCTACATTCTTCTTAACAGGTTTTTGCTTTAAGCATTCACCTATTTCAGTAGAGTGTAAAACAGTATCTTAAAATTTTTCTTTTAATTCCAAAAATATTTTTCTTTTCTCATTTTTCTCATTTTCATCATCAGTTTTATCATCGCGATCTTCAATTATAACTTTGTCATAATTTGTGACATTGTCACTTATTGGAACTGAATTGATCGGTTTTGGACATAATTGATTTAGAATCGTTGATGTGGTCACAAAACCTTTCAATTTCTTCTCTAAATCATCAATTTTATTTCTAGCACTCTCAACTTCTTTTTCAAGTTGAGAGATTTTCTGCAGCTGAGAATTTATTGCTTTTTCATTTGCAATTTTATTTTCTTTAAATATAGATTTTTCATTTTCTAAAACTTTTATTTGATTTTGAAAATCTGTTTCTTTTTCTTTTAAAACTTGATTTTCTAATTTCATCCAAGAAACATCTTTATTTTCAATTTTAATTTTTTCAAAATCTTTTTCAATTTTCAATTTTTCATTTTCAAAAACTGTTATTTTATTTTGAAATTCTTTTTCATTTTCTTTTAAAACTTTGTTTTCCAATGTCAAACTCTACATATCCTTCAAGAGTTTGACATTTTCTGATTCAGATTTATCACATTTTGAGCACACAACTTCACATTTTGAATTTTCATTTATCTCAGATTCTTCTTTCTTTGACATTCTCTCTGTCTCCGTCTTGTATGTTCCTGCAAGAAAATTTTTAACCATATCAAGAGGATTCAAATTTTCATCTATATAACAACCCCTCTTAATATCGTATTTCATAACATTTTTTGCTACAAGACACATATTGACTCTTTTACTTATTTCAAATATCACTTCCAAACTTATATTTTCTAAATTCTTTTCTATTTCATTCATCAACTCCTTCTTTTTCTTATCATTTTCATACTTGAATGTTTTTACCTCACTGATAAAATCTTTTGGATACAACTTCGAAATTTAGAATCCTTTTTCAGTTCAATCAAAAAATCATTCCACTCTGCAGGTAACGCATTTGCAAATTTTGATATCTGTTCATCATTTGACATTCTTATCTTATGATTTTTCAAAATATGAATTAAACTTTCAAACCGTTTTTCCAAGTTATTAACTGTTTCATTTTTCTTACACAAGAAACATTCAAATCTTTCAACCCAACCTTCCTTTTTCACATCAGTATCACTACTATCCCAATATCCACAATACCAATTGTTTAATCTTTCAAGTTTAACATTTTCCTTTTCATCAAACATCTTGACCAAATTTTAAAACAATCTGATTTGACGTGAATTAACACTTTCACATGAAATAACACTAGTTCAAACGAAATTAGAATTCAAATGAAATAAACAACCTTCAAACAAAATTACTTCTATTCACACGAAATAAGCCTTTCAAGCGAAATAGCTATTCACACGAAATTACTTCACACGAAATTAGGGTTTTCACACGGAATAGTGTTTCCAAACGAAATCACCAAGCGAAATCTAATTTCGTGCGGAATTAGCTAGGTTTCAAATGGAATTAAGTCAATTTGGTGCGGAATAGCTATTTTCGTGTGAAACTCAAAGGCACTTTCAAACAGAATTAGTGATTCCGTGTGAAACAACACTACTTTCAAATGAAATTAGTGATTTCGTGTGAAACCAGCAGCAGTTTCAAACGGAATTAGTAATTTCGTGTGAAATCAAAGTACAATCTCAAGCGAAATTAACCACAAAAGTTAATTCCGTGCGAAATCACAAGTGCTGTTTCGAGCGGAATTATGATGACATCATTATTTCGGCCACCATTTTGTCAAATTGATCCAGATTTTGATCGAATTTTGGTCCAATTCTTTCAAGGATTCATTAAAACAGTGTTTCGCGTGTAATGTGAGAAAATTAAGCCATTTTGTCCATTAAATCTCGTTTAATTTTGAAAAGAAGGTGTAGAAGTGATGAAAACAAGCTGAATTGGTATAAACTCTTATTCCTGAGCTCTGATACCACTTGTTGGATCGATGTGTAACCCTAACGAGTCAATCAGAAGAGTTTATGATCTATTTCAAAGGCGGAATCAGAGAAATAGATGTGTAACAGCTTGATTCCTCTTAATTATCTTCTTATTATTGATTCCAAAGCTTTTACAGATCGTTTGACAAACTGGCAGCACCTTGGCTCTGAATCGGAAAAGTTACAAATGAACTAGCAACACACCTATATATAGTAATGTTAATTTCGCTTGAAAGTGACACTGGTCATTTCAAGCGAAATTATAAAGTCTAATTTCGTGTGAAATGGTCAGTGCCATTTCAAGCGAAATTACACTTGTTAATTTCGTTCGAAATTAACCTTTCACAAATAAACCCTAATTTCTAACCTGTTGTGTGCTGGCTAATCCTATCTAGATATAAGACTCGATAAAGACGAAGTTAACAGACATTTGTGCACCAACAGTATTTATGCTTCGTGTTTGTTTAATACTGGAGCCGATAACTGCTTTGTATCGTTTGAGTTCGAAAAGCTCCTTAATCGTAAGCGTGCCCATCTCCCCTCGACATTCGATGTTGAAGTTGCTACCGGAAGAACTGTCGCCGTCAACTCTGTTCTTCATGATTGTACTCTCGAGCTCAACAATCACATCTTCCCGATCGATCTTATTCCGATACAACTCAAAAGTTTTGATGTCATAGTAGGCATGGACTTTCTTCGTGAAAATCATGCTGAAGTTGTTTGCTTCGATAAGATGATTCTATTCTCGCTCGCTAATGGTGATCAATTGTGCGTGTATGGTGAAACTCTCTCGAAGGATCTGAAGCTTATGTTATGTATCCAAGCTAGCAAGTATCATCGCAAGGAGTACAGAGCTTTCTTGGCTAACATTGTAGTAGCGGAGAAGGAAAAGAAAGGAAAGACTGAAGTGAAAGACGTCCCCGTTGTTTGTGAATTCCCCAATGTTTTTCCTGAAGATCTCCCAGGTCTACCACCAAGTCGTGATATCCATTTTCACATCGACCTCATTCCTGGAGCAAACCCTGTTGCAAGAGCTCCTTATTGACTCACTCCGTCCGAAATGCGTGAACTCTCGAGTCAGCTCCAGGAAATGCTTGACAAAGGCTTTATTCGCCCTAGCACCTCTCCTTGGGGCGCACCAGTCCTTTTCGTCAAAAAAAGGACGGGTCTTTCTGGATGTGCATCGACTATCGGGAATTGAATAAGCTGACTATCAAGAACCGTTACCCTCTGCCTCGCATCGATGATTTGTTTGACCAGTTACAAGGTGCTACGTGTTTCTCCAAGATCGATCTACGCTCAAGCTACCACCAGTTGCGCATACAAGAGGAGGATATACCCAAAACTGCTTTCCGAACTCGTTATGGCCATTATGAATTCGTTGTTATGCCTTTTGGTTTAACCAACGCACCCGCGGTTTTTATGGATCTGATGAATCGCGTGTGTAAGCCTTTTCTCGACCGCTTTCTCATCGTGTTCATCGATGATATCCTGATCTATTCCAAGACGAAAACCGAATACGCGCAACATCTACGTTTGGTTCTCGAGCTACTCTGAGGGAATCGACTCTATGCCAAGTTCTCCAAGTGTGAATTTTGGCTAGAAGAGGTTCAATTCCTCGGTCACATTGTTAATAGTCAAGGTATTCACGTCGATCCCACGAAGATTGAAGCTGTCAAGAGTTGGGTTACACCCAAGAACCCGTCTGAAGTCCGTTCTTTTCTCGGACTAGCGGGCTATTATCACCGGTTTATCGAAGGATTCTCAAAAATCGTTGTGCCGCTAACCTCCCTCACGCACAAAGACAAGCCTTTTGTTTAGGGAACTGAACAAGAGACTGCCTTTCAAACCCTCAAGTACATGCTTTGCAATGCTCCTGTTCTCACTCTGCCCAATGGAAACGATGACTTTATTGTCTATTGTGATGCCTCGAACCTTGGCCTTGGCTGTGTTCTCATGCAACGAGACAAGGTTATTGCTTACGCATCTCGTCAGCTCAAAATCCATGAGAAGAACTATACAACCCATGATCTCGAGCTAGGCGTAGTTGTTTTTGCGTTAAAGATTTGGCGACACTACCTTTATGGTACTAAGTGTACGATCTTCACCGATCATAGGAGCCTACAACATATCTTTGACCAGAAAGAACTAAATATGCATCAACACCGATGGGTGGAACTCCTCAACAAGTATGACTGTGAGATTCGTTATCATCCTGGCAAAGCAAATGTCGTTGTCGACGCTCTCAGCAGACGGAGTTATTTGCACAGCGCCCGTAACATTCAAGCCCAATATGATCTCGAAACCCTCATCCGCGAAGCCCAACATGCATGTTTTAATGAACGCACCTTGAAGAAGGAAAGGATTCTCAACGATGGAGCCCAGCTAGAAAATAAGTCAAATGGGATATTCCATTATCTGGACCAAATTTGGATCCCTAAACGGACCAACTTACGATAGATTTTGATGGACGAAGCCCACAAATCCCGATATTCCATTCATCCCGGTGCCGACAAGATGTACCAGGACCTGTGCTACAAGTACTGGTGGCCGGGCATGAAGAGGGATATCGCCCTCTATGTTTCAAAATGCCTAACCTGCTCGAAGGTCAAGGCTGAGCATCAAAGACCCTCTGGCTTACTCGTTCAACCCGAGATCTCGTGTGGACATGGGAGAGTATAGCCATGGATTTCATAACAAAGCTCCCACGTACGCCCTCAGGTCACGACAGCATTTGGGTGGTTGTTGACCGTTTGACTAAATCTGCTCATTTTCTGCCAATACGGGAAGACTACAAGGTACAAAAATTAGCCCGAATCTACACCAAGGAGATCATTTATCGACATGGGACGCCTCGCGACATCCTTTCTGACCGCGATGCTCGGTTTACCTTGTGTTGTTGGGAAACGTTCCAATCTGCTCTCGGTACTATGCTTAATCTAAGTACAACTTTCCACCCTCAAACCGATGGTCAAACTGAAAGAACGATTCGTACCCTTGAAGACATGCTCCGTTCGTGTGTCATAGATTTCGGTGGTAATTGAGACGCATACTTACCTTTGGTCGAATTCTCGTACAATAACAGCTATCATTCCAGCATCCAAATGGCACCGTTTGAGGCGTTGTATGGAAGAAATGTCGATCGCCGATTGTATGGCACGAGATCGGGCACTCGCAATTAACCGGTCCTAAGCTATTGCAAGAAACGACTGACAAAATCCTCCAAATTTGAGACAATCTACTGAAAGCTAGGAGTCGTTAGAAAAGTTACGCCGATAGACGACGCAAGCCCCTCGAATTTGACGTTAGCGACCATGTACTCCTAAAGGTATCACCTTGGAAGGGTGTGGTCAGATTCGGCAAGAGAGGAAAGCTCGCGCCTCGATATGTTGGACCCTTTAAGATTCTGGAAAGGATCGGAAAAGTGGCTTACAGACTCGAACTACCGGAGGAACTTAACAACGTCCACCCGACTTTCCATGTTTCGAACCTCAGAAAATTCCTGGCTGATGATGATTTACATGCACCCCTCGAGGATCTTCAAGTAAATGAAACATTACACTTCGTGGAAAATCCTGTCGAAATCATGGACCGCCAAACCAAGCAGCTCCGACGCTCGCGCATTCCCATTGTGAAAGTTCGCTGGGAAGGCAAACGAGGCACAGAGTTCACTTGGGAACTCGAAAGCGACATGAAGGCGAAGTACCCGCAGTTGTTTGTTACGGCTTCGGCCTAATTTCGGGACGAAATTCCCTTAAGAAGGGAGGCTGTAACACCCCGTGTTTCGAAAGTCAAAGTCAAAGTCAAGATTGAAGTCAAAGGAAGAAAAGATTGCTAATTGTGATATGTCTCTCCTTGCTCAATTCCTGTTTTGACTACTTTGATTTGTAGATAGTCTATTTATGTTATCGCATTAGTTGTATTATGTGGAGTACTTGTTAATAATCGAGGTTTAATCGCATATTAGTTGCATGTTTAATCGATTTATCGCTATCACAATCGCAACTCGAATTATGTGTGCTGGATATTGTTTTACGAGTGTGTGCTATTTATGTGTTACCTGTGCATGTTATGTTTATGTTGAGATGTTAATCGCAATCGCAAGTCTATCGCATCACAAATCGAATCGAAAACACTAAACGCAAGTTAATTATGATGATTGTATGTTAGATATAGTAGTTGGGATTAAAAGTAATTTGAATAGGAAACTCCATCGCATCGCAACTCCAATCGAGTGGCCAACCGATCGAGTTGCCACTTTCCCCCTTTCCTTTTATGGAAACCCTATAAATACCCCTCATATGTCAACATCACTTGATGTTGACAGCTCTCACTCGACCAGCTCGCTCCAGCCTACTTTTCTTCTGATTTCTCACGAATCTTGTAAGTTTTCAACCTAAATCTTGTAGTTTCTTGATCTACACGCACTCCTACACCTTTCTATCTTTTGAATCTTAACTTTTAACCGTCAAATCACCGGATTTGAGGTGCTCTAGCGTGATGTCATCATGAAGTTCTTATGAACTTCAATGTTTGGCTTCATTCCACCAAGAACAACTTAGATCTGAAGGATTTCCACAATATTTATCAAAGATCTTTCATAGATCAAAACATATTCATGGTGAAAAGGATTGAAAGATGGTTTTCTAGCTTTCTTTCAACTCTTTTACACTCAATGCACTCAAACCCGATGGAATCGGAGCTAGTTCTGATCTTCTACCCATTATTGGTGATGTATTGGTTCCAGATCCGAATTCTATCCAAGAGGTATTGAATTCAGGTTTGAACATGAACTACCGACTCGAACCGAGAACCGGTCAGACTAGGGTGATTCCTGTTCGGTCGGGTCACTTGGGCAGGGTTGAGGGTTCTGTTGTTCAAGCATGTTATCAAAATATCTCGTTCAACGCTACCAGACTTCAAACAAGTCAAGTGTTAAGACGAACGGATAGTCGGGACGGATTGCCGTCCGATCGGATTGCCACCCGATCGGATTGCCACCCGATCAACCAGCCATCCGAACGGGTTGCACTTGGGCCCCACACTTAAACTATTTCAAATTAATCAAGGATCAGAACGTTGAAACGGATTTCCACCCTATCGGATTGCCATCCGATCGAGTGACCATCCGATCATGTGACATTTTGGGACTTGGGCAATTTTCTACAGGTTTAATACAAACGGATTGCCACCCGATCGGATAGTCATCCGATCGAGTGACCGTCCTGCTGTGAATTTGTTCTCAAACTGAGAAGCCTTGCCAATCGGATTGCTGTCAGATCGGACGACCGTCCGACCGACCGACCTGAAAGGTAGAGATACTTCTCTATTTTTAAAATGCTACAATGAAAACTTCAAAAGGCAAACCATCATACACAAACACATCCATCCCAAACGAGTTGACAATCCAATCGAGTGGCCACCCGATCGGGTGACCGCCCGAACAGATTGTCATCCGATCGACCGGCCAACCGATCGGATTACCGTCCGATCCATTGACACATCTCACCATTTTACGCGCCGCTTATCATTTATGCTATCGTTCTGATCAGGCTAATACCGCTCTAAGCGCTCCCTTCAATCCATCATTGCATTGAGTATACTCAAACCCTTTTTGCTTTACGCACTTTTGGGTGTTACATACATTACTTATTCTAAATCACATCGAACACACTACTCAATACTTTTAACGCTAACCGCCACTGCATGTATACGTGACTTAATGATTGCTTGTTTATTATGTTTACACATGGATTGCTGTCTACCTGCCTTTGCAACGATAGTACTATAGTTTGGACTCAGCACCTGTTCACTCAGGGGTTGTTAAGGACAATTAATAACATGGCTCACAGTGGTGAGTGTGTATTATGAACTGCCTTGCGCAGTCAACCCGCAGTCATTGGTATTGATAGGATCATGTCGATTGTGACACCCCAGGAAAACCAGGAAAACCAACGCAACTTAACTAGCTTCCTCAGTAACCACGCGCTAAATTTCGGGACGAAATTCTCTTAACAGGGGGAGAATGTGACAACCCTCAAATTTACATGTAACTGTACAATCTATTAATGATAATTAAAGTACTTGATGACTTTGCTGAATCATTTAACTGTTCTCTGATTTACTGTGTTATGCTTACATGTAATTGTTAACGTACTAATAGTATAAAGAAATGTTGCTAAATAGTCCGGTATGCCTTCCTGAGTGTTAAAAATTAAAGACGTTGCAAAAATATACATGTAGGACACTTTACGGATTAGTTAAACACTTTAACGGAACAGTGTCAAACCGAACAACCAGACTTTTCCCGGAACATAAAAATATTGACAATAACATTGTTTACACCTTTCTGAGCTAGTTAGGGTCCCCGAACACCCTAACACTCCTTGTAGTACACTACACACATAATACTCTAATTAACACCATTGGAACTTAACTAGTTACTAACCATCCAATTGAAATCTAACCATATACCCCCCCCCCATAACCGTATACACAAGGGCCCCACAAGGGGGATTTCTTTCTAATATTTTAATAGATTATGTTAGAACTTTAATAAACATAACATCCATAGGATAAACACTTGTTGGTGGGTTTTATAAATAACCACAAGACCTTCATTTGTTAACACACCAACAATTGAAACCATCTTCTCCTTCCTCCACCCTCCATAGCTCACGGTCACATACACACCCCACAAGCCTCCATTTTTGTTCATCAACCAACCATTCTAAGGTGTCTACAAGGAGTCTCTTGCATCATTAGGAAGCTTGGAACCTTCGGAAGTTGAAGGACCTTCATCGTTTTCTTTTATCCATCACTTTTGCGCTTTGTTTCTTCCCTAGCCTCGAGCTAGTAGTAAGTGCCTCTAAACATCATATTGATCTTGTTTATGGTGGTTAATAGTTGATTTAATGGTTAAAATTTAGAAACACATAAGAACATAACACAAAGTCTTGAACCTAAGATGAATAAGGTGGATAAAGAAAAGTTATGTGTGTAAATCATGTAGATCTTGTGTGGTTATGATTCTTGGTTGATTATCTGATGTTTTGCTGGTTAATATTGATGGTTGATGTTGTTGTGATCACTAAACATGTTAACGGAATCAATCGAACACAATTTAGAAGGTTAAAAGCTGAAACAGTAGGCTGTTTGGTAATTACAGCCAACTTCAGTTGGCTGTAACAGGACCATAACTTAACGAGAAATGTATTTTCTGAAGTCTAGGGTTATGTATTATGAAATAGGGTTCTAATGGCACCAGAATCATAATTTTCGGACTTCGTTTACTATTTTTAAAGCGTCATTTTGTAACAGCAGCTAGAGCTGCATTTTTCTGCTGAAAATATGCGTTTTGTTTTCTGCCATAACTTGAGTTCTGTGTTGAGTTAGATCATGAAACTTTTACTGTAGATGACCACCGATGTATTTGTAATTCTCTCACTAGAATTTCGTAAATCGGACTCTCGATGAATTTTAAATAAATTATTCCGTGGACTGTGGTCAGAAAAAAATAAATCCGAGTTTAGTCCGAAAAATGATTTTTTATAAAATATTAGTAATGAACTGGACCCCAATATTTTTACACAATAAAATTTGGAATGCTTAAGACATTCTGTAAAAATTTGGGAATTTTTGGAATAAGTTAAATATTTTATTAAAATGTCCGAAAACAGCCGGTTTTGAATATTAATGCTGAAATGACATAAGTTGTAATTTGCATGTCTAAATGTCGGGTAGGTTATCTGTGAATGATATAACATGTTATATGTGTTATGTGCATCATCGTATATTTGTTTATGAGTGGGGAATGGATGGGAAACTTATATGGGCATAAACCGTTAAAGTGATGCATGTTATGTGATAGATACGTGTAGGAACTTTGTGCTCTATTTAAAAATCACTAAATGACTAACTGGTAATCATATTAGGACGTGATTGACCGACCTTGACTGTTAGCTATATTTGAGAATCTAACCGAGCAAACCGAGGTGAGTTCACACTTTCTACAAGGCATGGGATTCCCGGTGGTTTGGGAATGGGTTAAGAAACTAAAATGAAACCTACATATCCTCCTTGGGTAGGGTATGTACGGCCATCCTCCATAGGTAGGATGCCATTATTAATCCTACGAATTCTCCTTGTGCAGAATACGTACGTCCGTCCTCCTTGGGTAGGACAACAACCTTAAAAACTTACTAGACAAAACTCTATCATGAAGTCCCTCAATTTATATCGACTTAATCGCCGAGGCCAATGGCGAGCGGGTCATTAGTTAATAGCGCTATTAGGTTTAACAAACCTCACACCGTGCCAGTCGGACGGGCGTGTACTAATGGACTATGGCAGACTATCAGTGATAATAGACGCTGATATAGGGCATAACTTATTTGCGTAGTAGTCGATATCATACCGTCTAGTAGTTCACACGGGGAAAGCCCCCACTGATTATGGTTATGGTTTGGGTAATGAAAAAGGAACTGGTTAAAAATACTTTCAACTACGGGGTAACCCCCACGGTAATTAAGCCAACGAAAGTCAAACCACGTTTTTCAAAAACAACTTAAAACTAAACAACCAAACGTGAACTCACTCAACTTTGTTGTTGACTCGTTGTTACATGCCTTACAGGTAACAAAAAGCTTGGATATTGCACGAGGAAGGAGTCGTTGTGGTGTACGGACTGTTATGTTCCGTGCTTATTATTTAAATCCTTATGAACTTATTAAACTTGCGTTTTGAACTTTATCTTATAAACTATGGACTTATGCTTTTGGATTTACTTTTATGCTTCCGCTGTTTAAACTAAACATGGTTAACTAGCTTTGGTCACCAATCGTATTGTGGTTGGTCTTATTTACTTAATTACGATGTTCAATATGATTGTTGGCTTGATCCTAGTCACGTCACGCCTCCAAGCGGTGATACTCCGCATGGTGGATTTTGGGGGTGTGACAGATTGGTATCAGAGCCATTGGTTATAGTGAACTTGGTTTTAAAAAGGGAAAAGCTTTTTTGATAAAACCAGACTATAACCTGTACAGTGTTCAACGATCCACAACGACGCTTCGCTCCACGTGCAAGACTCGACACCATAAGTGGTATGATTTATGTTATATTGTCGGTTAGATAGTTCTCACTGTGCATTAGATAATGTGATAATTGCTATTTGAACCTTGTGTGCTTACTCTCTATTGTCGTCCCACACTTACGCACTTTCGCGACACCTTTCTCACTTACGTTTCTTCATTATGAAGATCATGAGCGGACGCGGAGGACGTATCAATCTCACTCAAGCCCAGTTGACGGCTTTGATCAACGAACGAGTCGCTGAGGCACTCGCAGCTAACCCTGCAGGAGGTATAACCTGCCATACCAACTCACCTTAGGACGTTTAGATCCTACCTTCGCCAACCAACCCCCATGCTTAATCCTGTCTTTTATTCTCGCGCAACAGGTCAACATGCTCAACCTCCTGTGTGCACGTTCAAAACCTTCATGAACTGCCGACCTACTACTTTCAGTGGCACTGAAGGAGCTGTAGGCCTCCTCCACTGGTTTGAGAAGCTCGAGTCTATCTTTGAGATGTGCGAATGCCCTGAGGCTCGTAGAGTAAAGTATGCTACTGGTACTCTTGAAGGAATAGCGCTCACGTGGTGGAACGCTCAGGTTCAGATACTGGGGTTAGTTGCTGCTAATGCCACCCCATGGAATGATTTCAAGGAAATAATCAAGGAAGAGTATTGTAGCCGTGATGACATCCACAAACTAGAGGTGGAGTTTTTCAACCTGAAAATGACGGGGTCTGAGATTGAGGCGTATACGAAAAGGTCGAATGAGCTGGCCATCTTATGCCCTACCATGGTGGACCCTCCCATCAAACGAATTGAGCTGTATCTCAAGGGCCTTGTACCAGAGATTCAAAGTCACGTGACTTCAGCCAACCTGGGTACCATACAGCAAATCATCAAGTTGGCCCATCGACTCACTGACCAGGCGGTGGAGCAAAACAGGCTGCCCAAACGAATTAGTGCCACAACTACTTCTGATGCACCTACCGACAACAAGCGAGAACGGGATGGGAACTCCAGTAAGGGTTCTGCTTCGGTTCAGTCTCAGCAGCGAAAGACTGATGACTACCAGAGTCCTGGTCAGCAATCTTCCGGTAATCAAGGACAGGGTGGATACCGAGGAAACCACCCCAAGTGCAACCGGTCCAACAAGCATCACAGCGGGCAGTGCAACAAAGGTCGATGTCAGAGATGTCACAAGCTGGGCCATGAAGCTAGGGATTGCAGGAGCCCGCGTCCTGCAAATCAGAATCGCCAACGACAACAACAAGCTCCACAGAACCACCATCAGTAGCAACAGCAGGGCAATAAAGGATGCTTTCAGTGTGGCGCTGAAGGTCACTTTAAGAGGAACTGCCCCCAACTGAACCAGAATCAGAACAACAACAATCAAGGAAACGGGAACAACAATGGAGGCAACAATGGGGGTAACAACAATGGTAATGAAGCAAGGGGTCGTGTTTTCGTGTTAGGTCAGGGTAATGCAAGGAACGATCCCAACGTTGTGATGGGTAAGTTTCTTCTGGACGACTTCTTTGTTACTGTTTTATTCGATTCGGGTGTCGATACTAGTTATGTGTCCTTAAAAGTTAGCCAAATGCTTAAGCGCACTCCAACACTTCTAAACACCAAACACACGATAGAGCTAGCAAATGGTAAAAGTCTTGAAGCCACACACGTAGTTAAGGGTTGTAACCTCATCTTAGCTGGTCAGACTTTCTCTATCAATCTTATTCCTATCACACTGGGTAGTTTCGATGTCGTTATTGGGATGGATTGGCTATCTCATCATCAAGTGGAGATTGTTTGCAAGGAGAAGATCGTCCGCATTCCTCGTTCTAGTGAAGAACCTCTGGTGATTCAGGGCGATAAGAGTGGTGCTGTTGAAGGCATCATCTCTTTCCTTAAGGCCCAGAAGTGTTTGCGAAAGGGCTACACTGCCATTTTAGCACTCATTACTGACACATCAACGGAAGAAAAGAGAATTAAAGACATCCCTATTGTACGTGACTTTCCCGAGGTATTTCCTGAGGAATTACCTGGTCTTCCGCCTCATCGTCAAGTTGAATTTCAAATCGAGCTAGCTCCTGGAGCAGCGCCCATAGCTCGAGCACCTTATCGTCTAGCTCCATCAGAACTTGAAGAACTGTCCACGCAATTACAAGAACTCTTGGAAAAGGGTTTTATACGTCCTAGCTCTTCGCCCTGGGGAGCTCCAGTCTTGTTTGTGAAGAAGAAAGATGGTACTTTCAGAATGTGTATCGACTACCGCGAACTTAACAAGGTGACCGTGAAGAATCGTTATCCTCTCCCACGTATTGACGACTTGTTCGACCAGTTGCAAGGGTCAAGCTATTACTCCAAGATTGATTTGAGATCGGGATACCATCAGCTGAGGGTCCGAGATGAGGACGTCTCCAAAACAGCATTCAGAACTCGTTACGGCCATGATGAGTTTCTGGTTATGCCATTCTGGCTGACGAATGCACCAGCGGTCTTCATGGATCTCATGAACCGAGTATGCAAACCTTACCTGGATAAGTTTGTTATTGTGTTCATCGACGATATCCTGATCTATTCTAAGAGTCAGGAGGAACACGAGCAGCATCTACGACTTATGCTGGAACTTTTTCGAAAAGAGTAGTTGTATGCCAAGTTTTCAAAATGTGACTTCTGGCTTCGCGAAGTCCACTTTCTAGGCCATGTGGTAAACAAGGATAGGATTCATGTTGATCCATCCAAGGTTGACTCAATCAAGAACTGGCCTGCACCCCGCACACCAACAGAAATCCATCAATTCTTGGGTTTGGCAGGATATTACAGAAGGTTTATCAAGGATTTCTCAAAGATTGCGCAACCTCTCACTTCACTGACTCAGAAGGGTGTCACCTATCGTTGGGGTGATGCACAGGAGTCCGCATTTTAGCACTTGAAGGATAGACTTTGTAGCGCGTCTATCCTCTCATTGCCTGAAGGCACAGATGATTTTGTGGTTTATTGCGACGCTTCCATCCAAGGACTTGGATACGTGTTGATGCAACGTGACAAGGTCATTGCCTACGCATCACGCCAACTTAAGGTTCACGAAAGGAACTACACTACGCACGACTTGGAATTGGGAGCATTTGTTTTCGCGCTTAAGATGTGGAGACACTACCTATACGGTACCAAATGCACCATTTACACCGATCACAGGAGTCTCGAGCATATCTTCAAGCAAAAGGAGTTAAACATGTGAAAACGCCGATGGGTCGAGCTCTTGAATGATTATGAATGCGCTATCAAATATCATCCGGGCAAGGCCAATGTTGTGGCCGACGCCCTCAGTCGAAAGGATACCATACCTAAGCGTGTACGTGCGTTACAGCTTACCATTCACTCTAGCCTTCCCGCTCAGATTCGCGATGCTCAGGTTGAAGCGTTGAAAGCAGAGAACATCAGGGCTAAATCCTTACGAGGATTAAGGCAGCGGCTAGAACAAAAGGAGGACGGTGCCTACTATGTTAACGGACGCATCTAGGTTCCACTTTATGGAGGCTTACGTGAACTTGTGATGGATGAAGCACATAAGTCTCGTTATTCGGTACATCCTGGTTTGGATAAAACGTATCACGACCTCAAGACTACGTATTGGTGGCCTGGCATGAAAGCCCACATAGCAACCTACGTCAGTAAGTGCTTGACTTGTGCGAGAGTCAAGACTGAATATCAGAAACCATCAGGCCTACTTCAACAACCTGAGATACCTAAATGGAAATGGGAGCAAATTTCCATGGATTTTATTACTGGCCTGCCTAGATCTCAACGCGGAAACGATACCATTTGGGTGATCGTGGATCGACTGACCAAGTCTGCACATTTTCTGGCAATCAAGGAAACGGATAAGTTTTCTACTTTAGCAGACATCTACCTAAAGGAAGTAGTATCAAGGCATGGAGTGCCAACCTCCATCATTTCTGATCGTGACGCGCGTTTTACTTCTGAACTGTGGCAAGCTATGCACAAATCCTTCGGCTCACGTTTAGATATGAGCACCGCTTATCACCCACAGACGGATGGGCAATCTGAACGCACCATCCAGACCCTTGAAGACATGCTTAGGGCAAGCGTAATCGACTTTGGTAATGGCTGGGAAAAGCATCTCCCGTTAGTGGAGTTTTCATATAACAACAGCTACCACACCAGCATCCAAGCCGCTCCGTTTGAGGCATTGTACGGACGTAAATGCCGATCACCTCTCTGTTAGGCAGAAGTTGGTGACAGCCAAATCACTGGCCCAGAACTTGTAGTAGATACCACCGAGAGAATTGCTCAGATACGACAACGAATGGCGGCAGCTCGTGACCGTCAGAAAAGCTATGCTGATAAGGGAAGAAAACCACTCGAGTTCCAGGTTGGGGATCGAGTGCTTCTCAAAATCTCGCCTTGGAAAGGCGTAGTTCGTTTTGGCAAACGAGGCAAACTCAATCCGCGTTATGTCGGACAATTCGAAGTGACCGAGAAAATTGGCAAAGTCGCCTACAGGTTGAATCTACCTGAAGAACTCAGCGGAGTTCACAATGTTTTCCATGTGTCGAATCTGAAGAAGTGTCTGTCAGATGAGACCCTCATAGTTCCTCTCAAGGAACTCATAATCGACGACCAGCTGCGATTCGTCGAGGAACCAGTAGAGATTACGAATCGAGATGTTAAGATCCTCAAGCGTACCAGGATACCTCTGGTCCGAGTTCATTGGAATGCTCGTCGTGGCCCAGAGTATACCTGGGAACGAGAAGACCAAATGAAACTCAAGTATCCCCAACTGTTTAAGAAAAACGCAACCACTACTGAGGCTGAAGCTACTGCAGAATTTCGGGACGAAATTCCAAATCAACGGGGGGTGATGTGACACCCCAGGAAAACCAGGAAAACCAACGCAACTTAACTAGCTTCCTCAGTAACCACGCGCTAAATTTCGGGACGAAATTCTCTTAACAGGGGGAGAATGTGACAACCCTCAAATTTACATGTAACTGTACAATCTATTAATGATAATTAAAGTACTTGATGACTGTGCTGAATCATTTAACTGTTCTCTGATTTACTTTGTTATGCTTACATGTAATTGTTAATGTACTAATAGTATACAGAAAAGTTGCTAAATAGTCCGGTATGCCTTCCTGAGTGTTAAAAATTAAAGACGTTGCAAAAATATACATGTAGGACACTTTACGGATTAGTTAAACACTTTAACGGAACAGTGTCAAACCGAACAACCGGACTTTTCCCGGAACATAAAAATATTGACAATAACATTGTTTACACCTTTCTGAGCTAGTTAGGGTCCCCGAACACCCTAACACCCCTTGTAGTACACTACACACATAATACTCTAATTAACACCATTGGAACTTAACTAGTTACTAACCATCCAATTGAAATCTAACCATATACCCCCCCCCCCCCCCATAACCGTATAGACAAGGGCCCCACAAGGGGGATTTCTTTCCAATATTTTAATAGATTATGTTAGAACTTTTATAAACATAACATCCATAGGATAAACACTTGTTGGTGGGTTTTATAAATAACCACAAGACCTTCATTTGTTAACACACCAACAATTGAAACCATCTTCTCCTTCCTCCACCCTCCATAGCTCACGGTCACATACACACCCCACAAGCCTCCATTTTTGTTCATCAACCAACCATTCTAAGGTGTCTACAAGGAGTCTCTTGCATCATTAGGAAGCTTGGAACCTTCGGAAGTTGAAGGACCTTCATCGTTTTCTTTTATCCATCACTTTTGCGCTTTGTTTCTTCCCTAGCCTCGAGCTAGTAGTAAGTGCCTCTAAACATCATATTGATCTTGTTTATGGTGGTTAATAGTTGATTTAATGGTTAAAATTTAGAAACACTAAAGAACATAACACAAAGTCTTGAACCTAAGATGAATAAGGTGGATAAAGAAAAGTTATGTGTGTAAATCATGTAGATCTTGTGTGGTTATGATTCTTGGTTGATTATCTGATGTTTTGCTGGTTAATATTGATGGTTGATGTTGTTGTGATCACTAAACATGTTAACGGAATCAATCGAACACAATTTAGAAGGTTAAAAGCTGAAACAGTAGGCTGTTTGGTAATTACAGCCAACTTCAGTTGGCTGTAACAGGACCATAACTTAACGAGAAATGTATTTTCTGAAGTCTAGGGTTATGTATTATGAAATAGGGTTCTAATGGCACCAGAATCATAATTTTCGGACTTCGTTTACTATTTTTAAAGCGTCATTTTGTAACAGCAGCTAGAGCTGCATTTTTCTGCTGAAAATATGCGTTTTGTTTTCTGCCATAACTTGAGTTCTGTGTTGAGTTAGATCATGAAACTTTTACTGTAGATGACCACCGATGTATTTGTAATTCTCTCACTAGAATTTCGTAAATCGGACTCTCGATGAATTTTAAATAAATTATTCCGTGGACTGTGGTCAGAAAAAAATAAATCCGAGTTTAGTCCGAAAAATGATTTTTTATAAAATATTAGTAATGAACTGGACCCCGATATTTTTACACAATAAAATTTGGAACGTTTAAGACATTCTGTAAAAATTTGGGAATTTTTGGAATAAGTTAACTATTTTATTAAAATGTCCGAAAACAGCCGGTTTTGAATATTAATGCTGAAATGACATAAGTTGTAATTTGCATGTCTAAATGTCGGGTAGGTTATCTGTGAATGATATAACATGTTATATGTGTTATGTGCATCATCGTATGTTTGTTTATGAGTGGGGAATGGATGGGAAACTTATATGGGCATAAACCGTTAAAGTGATGCATGTTATGTGATAGATACGTGTAGGAACTTTGTGCTCTATTTAAAAATCACTAAATGACTAACTGGTAATCATATTAGGACGTGATTGACCGACCTTGACTGTTAGCTATATTTGAGAATCTAACCGAGCAAACCGAGGTGAGTTCACACTTTCTACAAGGCATGGGATTCCCGGTGGTTTGGGAATGGGTTAAGAAACTAAAATGAAACCAACATATCCTCCTTGGGTAGGGTATGTACGGCCATCCTCCATAGGTAGGATGCCATTATTAATCCTACGAATTCTACTTGTGCAGAATATGTACGTTCGTCCTCCTTGGGTAGGACAACAACCTTAAAAACTTACTAGACAAAACTCTATCATGAAGTCCCTCAATTTATATCGACTTAATCGCCGAGGCCAATGGCGAGCGGGTCATTAGTTAATAGCGCTATTAGGTTTAACAAACCTCACACCGTGCCAGTCGGACGGGCGTGTACTAATGGACTATGGCAGACTATCAGTGATGATAGACGCTGATATAGGGCACAACTTATTTGCGTAGTAGTCGATATCATACCGTCTAGTAGTTCACACGGGGTAAGCCCCCACTGATTATGGTTATGGTTTGTGTAATGAAAAAGGAACTGGTTAAACATACTTTCAACTACGGGGTAACCCCCACGGCAATTAAGCCAACGAAAGTCAAACCACGTTTTTCAGAAACAACTTAAAACTAAAGAACTTAAAACTAAACAACCAAACGTGAACTCACTCAACTTTGTTGTTGACTCGTTGTTACATGCCTTACAGGTCGCTAAACGCTTGGAGCTTGCACGAGGAAGGAGTCGTTGTGGTGTACGGACTGTTATGTTCCGTGCTTATTATTTAAATCCTTATGAACTTATTAAACTTGCGTTTTGAACTTTATCTTATAAACTATGGACTTATGCTTTTGGATTTACTTTTATGCTTCCGCTGTTTAAACTAAACATGGTTAACTAGCTTTGGTCACCAATCGTATTGTGGTTGGTCTTATTTACTTAATTACGATGTTCAATATGATTGGTGGCTCGATCCTGGTCACGTCACGCCTCCAAGCGGTGATACTCGGCATGGTGGATTTTGGGGGTGTGACATCGATAACTTACGTGCTTCATTTCACACTGTGTACGTGCTGGTTATGCGTAAACGATTTCGAACTCTATTATACTATTATCAAACTTGTATGCTCACCTTTATACTATGTGTATTGACTTTTACTTTAACATATGTGGCAGGTGCTTAAGATGTTAGAATGCTTGGCTTGCTGTGAAATCGAGGCTAGGAAAGAGTCTAGAAACAAAGACAATATATTTTATCTGAAAATCTGAGTTGTCGGAACATGTTTAATTGTTTGAGGAATATCTCTGTCTGTAATAACTAGATTATCTTATGGGTTTTGGTATGGGACATGATATTTAAACTATTTGGTAATTTAGTCGTTATGGAATTTCTTTGAACAATATGTTTCGCTCAGTGTCGCGCCCTGATGATTCCGCCATCGATTGGGGTGTGACATGGGTCAAGTGTTCAACATTGACCTACTCCCCATTACTCTTGGAAGTTTTGATGTGGTCGTTGGCATGGATTGGTTGTGTAAGCATCAAGCGGAAATTCTCTGTAAAGAGAAAATCGTGCGTATCCCCCTCCCCAGTGGGGAATCTTTATCGGTTCATGGTCATCATAGTGGTGCCATGGTCAGCATCATCTTAGCCATGAAAGCCCAGAAGTGTCTACGAAAGGGCTACCCTGATATTCTAGCTCTTGTTACCGATTCACAATCTGAAGAAAGGAAGATCGAGGACCTTCCAGTTGTTCGTGAGTTTTTCGACGTCTTTCCTGAAGAGTTACCTGGTTTACCTCCACATCGCCAGGTGGAATTTCAGATTGACCTTATGCCAGGAGCAGCTCTGATTGCTCGTGCTCCTTATCGCCTTGCACTAGGAGAGTTGTAAGAGTTGTCTAATCAACTCCAAGAACTGTTGGATAGAGGTTTTATCCGACCTAGTTCTTTGCCTTGGTGTTAGGAAACTTTATTTGTAAGTATTAAAGAAAATCACGATCAACTGGATCTATGAAGAGATCACAGTCCTGAAGATCACAAACAAGAAAAAGAAGATCAGATAGGACAACTGAAATGCACAGCATCTACTTCAAAGAATCACAAGTTGATCAAGAGCTGAATTGGATTATCAGAGAAGGTCATTTCTGATGGATCTGATGATATTTCTGATGAAATATCATCAGTTTCTGATGATTCTGATCATCAGGATTTTTCTGATGATTTGTTCATCAGAATTTCTGATGAAGTGGTTTTATCAGAAATCTGATGAAATACCCCACTTGTCTGAAATTGGCTCTATCCTGCCACAATTACCGAAGCAAGTTGACATTATTGGATGTCATGATGAAAAAGGCAACTTGAACGTTGGATTCAATGAATATGTCAATTGGCTACTTATTGCATGAATAAACTATTGTTTATTCATGCACCCAGCCTTCTATAAATAGAAGGCCCAACCAGCAGAAGACAATTGAGTTTGAAGCTTAGCATTCACACATACATCAAAACTCCATTGCCCTCTCACCCACAGAATTCAAGATTCATTTGTATTAGATAATAATCTTACAATCACCTTGTAAACCATTTTGTTTCAAAGTGATATAAACTTGATAATTCTGTAGGTCTTGTTTCTTGAAAGTCTGATTTCCATTTCCGCACATCTTTTTCACATCTACTGAAATCACTTGCCATATTACGTGAAAAGAAGTTGTTAAGGCCATACTGGGTCCAACAATTGGTATCAGAGCAGATTGAATAAATCATTTTCAAACGAACAATCGCTCATCTTCTTTTCTCTAAATATGGCCAGCTTTCAATCCTGGAATAATGCTTTTAACATTGGTTCTATGTCCAAACCTCCGACTCTGGTCAGAGAGGAATACCCCCAATGGAAAATCAAGATGGTCAATTTCCTTAACGGTCATGACCGAGCTCTGTTTCAATTCATTGAAAGGGGTCCACATATACCAATGACTATTATACCAGCTATTCCAGCAACTGACTAATCACCTGCTATCCCTGCCTCCCAAGCTCCCAAAAGTGAAATACTTTGGAGTGAGGAAGACAAGGAAAAGGTGGCTGGGGATGAAAGGGCAAAGTCACTTTTAATAATGGCCATCCCCAATGACATATTTTCACAAGTTGATGCATGTGCATCAGCCAAGGAAATATGGGATCAGTTGGAAAATCTTTGTGAAGGAGGAGAAAGGATGAGAAGAAACAAGAGAACAAACAATGTCTCATCTTATGAAAGGTTTAAAAGTTTACCAAATGAAAGATTAAATGACACATATCAAAGATTTACAAAACTTTTAAACGAGCTAAAGAAATTTGGAATAACAAAGTCAAATGATGAAAGAAACATAAAATTTCTTGATGCCCTTCCTAGAGAATGGAGAAGTCTAACCATGACTTTATCATCAACCTTAGAACTAGGAAACATGAGTCTTCATGACTTATACAGCATCTTGGTCCCCAGAGAGGAAAAATATTTGAAGAAACCATTCAAAGAGGGGGATCTTTAGCTCTTATCTCAAACTCACAAAGAACAATACCCACCAATGATCCACAACCATCAAGCAGCCAAAGTTTTGAAGTTTCTGATACTTCATCAAATTTTTCAGCTTTTGCTGAGGCAATAGCACTGCTCACCAAAACATTTGAGCAGAGGTTGAGGGGAGGAAGCCAGAGATACCAGAGGAGTGACAAAGGAAAGATGGATGGGAGATCTAAAAAATAAGTTAGATCTAAGGATAAAGGGAAGGCTGAAGTTGTGTGTTACAAGTGCAACCAGAGAGGTCACTATGCATCAGAATGCAAGACCAAGAAGCTCAAGGATGTTGCTTACTATGAGAAAAAGCTTGAATAAGCAAAGAAGCAGCAACAAGTTAGCTTAATTGCTGGAACAGATACATGGTTATCTGATGATGAAGAAGAAGAATTGGCAAATTTCTTCCTCATGGCACTTTCTGAAGGTCTACCAGACACTTTAGAACAAAAGGTAAATTTAGACAATCTTGATCTTGAACACAAGTTAAACAAGCTCATGTCAGATTTTCTAAATCTGCAAGAAAAACATCAATCAGATATTAGAAAATCTGATGAGTTGCAAAGGACTTTGAATAAAATCATTCTTGAAAACCAACTTCTTATAGAGGATAGTTTAGATCAAAGAGCTAAAATTGAGTTTTATGAAAATGAAAGAAAAGATCTTTACAATAAAATCAATGACAAAGAAATCAATGTAAGAGGTTTTCAACAAGCCAAAGAGTTCATAAATTTTATTGAGTCCACACCTAAGAACAAAGGAGAGGGTTTAGGTTATACAAGATCAAATGGAAATAAACCCACTGTCTTTGTAAGAGCAACTCATCAGATTTCTGATAAATTTTCATCAGAATCAGAATCTGAATCTTGCAAAACAACCTGTTCTGAATACTCTTTTGAAAAACCAAACTTCAAAACAAACATAAGTGAATGCAGTCAAGAATCTGTAAAGACTCCAGAAGCAGTTCACTCATCTTTTCAAAATTATCCACTCATTCCATCATAAGAAGAAATATCAGAAAATTCTGATAAATCTTGTATGTGTGTTGACATACTGAAGCTTGTTCAACACCATCTTTAAAAGAAAAATGTAAAATCTGTTTATGGCTCAGCATATAACAGAATTTCTGATGCAAAACCAAAAAGAAAAAATAAATTGATTAGGATTCCATCAGAAACAGTACCCAAGCATGCCTGGGTACCAAAAACGTCTAATCATTCCATTTCAGGACCATCATGTGCAGCAGATCTGGTACTGCGATTCAGGAAGCTCCAAGCACATGACTGGGGACAGGAGCTTACTCAGCAACTTTGTTTCAAAGCTAGGTAGAATGATAAATTTTGGAAATGGAGTGAAAGGAAGGATCATGGGATATGGATGCATAAGGTATGGAAGTTTGACCATAGAGAGAGTAGCCTATGTTGAAGGCTTAACAAATAATCTGCTATGTTATGGTCAGTTCAATGATAAAAATCACTCAGATAATTTTATCACCAGAAAAATGCTTGATAAATTGCTTTAGTGATAATCAAAATCATATATCTGATAGATCACCAGAAAATCTGGCTACTTATCAGAAATTCTGATGAAGTCATCAGAAAATCTGATACAACATCAGAACACCTGATAAATCATCAGAATTCTGGTGAATAATCAGAAAATATGCTGGATAATCAGAATTATCGTAGATCATTAAAACAAATTGCTGCATGTCAACATCCTTATTCATATCTCTTGACAGTATATTCATAAAGTGTACATTGGTATTTTTTTTTTAAAAAAAAGGGTTTTTGATTCTTGTTAGTGCTGATAACGTCATTCAACAGAAAATTTCTGGGAACTCGTAAATATGAAACTTTCTCTCTCCTTCATTAAATACACCCCATCATGTTTTAAGAAGGTTGAAGTGACATATTAGTTGGCTACAATGATACACTACGAGAAATTGGCCGCCTAAATCATTTAATGCAAGTGAAGTGGAGAAGAAACTTATCTCTGTTATTTTTTTTTCTATCCTCTGGTAATCATTAAAATAACAGAGATTACGGTGAAGAAAATCTACAAGTTGGTAGCTTCCATTTATGGCAAATATTAAGTTTACTATAAATAATCACCACTTTGAGTTAAAATCTGTCTTCTTCACTCCTCTTCTTTACCTCATAACTCACACACACTCACAAAATGAACACCATCAAAGATGAATGCTTCCCACTTATTCTTCATCCATATCATAACCTTAGATTAAGGACCAATCTGGAAGGTCCTCAATGGGAAGGGTGTCAAGTTGTGCTCAAAATGCTCATGAGTAGTAACTTGGGCTATGCTCTCACTGCTCATATAACTGTTCATCCAGAGATTATTCAAATCTTCTGAAAAAATGCAACATTATCTGAGTTTGAGAACAAAGAACAAATGGCCATCGAGAGTATGATGCTAAATCAAAAAATTCTGTTAAATGAAGCCACCATCAGGACGGCTCTTCAACTCAATGATGATAATAATGTCCTGTTGTTCTCAAGGTCTCAAAAGGATGATGTCCTGATGCAAATGGGTTACCATACACAAACCCAACAACGAGCAATCAACAAGCATGGCTTTATCAAGCCATGGCAATATCTGGTTACACAGATGGGTGCATGTTTTTCAAAGAAGGTCATCAATCATCATGAAATATCTCTTAGATTGATGGAGCCTATACGTGCACTTGTACTCAAATACCTTACAACTTCTCTTATTATCTAATGAGAGATTTTGCAAGCAACATGTGGGTTGACAAGCTGTTCCTGATGTATCCTTGTTTTCTGACGAAGATAATCACGAGCCAGCTGGACTTTGCAGGTATTCCTGCAAGTTACCCAAGAGCAGATATGAGACTTCAAGAAAACATGGGTCTCAGAATGCTTGTACCTACCAACCAGAACTATGGGGTGATAACTGACCTGTTGTTGCTCCTTGAGATGGAACACGGGGAAGGCATAGATATTGATTAAGTTTTTTTTTTTTTGTTGTTTGTTTTGTGTGTGTAAATTTTTTGTGTTAATATGTTTATATTAGGTGCTTGCTTTATTACTTTGTTGTCTGGCTTATGGTTTATATTTAGGGAAATGGGTAAATGTGGAACATGATCATCAGAAATCAAAACTTTGACTCAAAACTCTAAGTTTCTGATGACAGGAGACAAAATCTGGTAATTTAAAAATAAATCTAAACTTTTTCTGGTAAAACTTCAATAATAAAATGTTTTAGAAAATATCAGAAAACGCCAAGAAGACATGGATACTACCAGAAAAACAAATGTGAGTCTTCTGATCTTATCTCATTCCCTCTCATCTTAAAAAAAATATGTTGAAGAGGATCACAAGTTTAGGGGGAAACTCAACCAAGAAATTCTGTTGAAAATCTGTTGACTTCTGTTGACCACATCAAAAGGTCAACAGAAGACAGATCAAAAGGCAATGTATTTTTTCAACAGAATTTATGTTAAATTTCTGATAACATCATCAGAATGGGATTTTGACTTGCAAAGAAAAGAGGATACATATGAAGAAAGGTGATTGGACCTCTTATCTAATGGGGTCCACAATGATGAAAAGGTGTCATAGAACCGATAGTTTTCTCCAATCAAAAATCAGTTCAACACTTTCGTGAAGAAATAATTGAAGAAAACTACAAATTGAAAGGACAACTTGAAAAGGCATAACCACGATTACATGATAAACCATCTCATTAATGTCTTGATACCCACGATCCAACGGTTACATTCTGAACCAATAACTCACATCACACGATCTAACGGTTATAAAGACATTTAATGAGCTCTTAACCACTATTACATGCCACGTTCTAAACCCCCTCAACTCCATACACCAAACATCCTCTGCTGAAACACCCCTAGTTAACACACACTTAGCAGAAATTCAAAAATCACTCACCTTCCTCACAAAAACTTCAACTTTGAAAATCCCCTGTTTCTCACTCATAATTCAAAAATCCCTTAATTTCAAAACCCTAACTCACAAAGATCAAAAATGGCAGAAGTAAACCTCAACATCCCAATTATTCAACATGAAGTACCTTTTGTTGAAGATGCAGAATTTCTACCAATGAAGGATGACAATCTGCTGATGAATACAGAGCACTCGGAGTATGATATAAGATGTCAACTTCTGGTAGAATATCTCACAAAATGTCCAATCTCAGGAGCACTAACAAAAGGAAGAGAGATACCAGAAAGGCTACTACAGCAATTTGTTCGCACTTTTAATGAAGTTGAAGAAAATCAGGCCTCTGCTCATGTATGGGGAAGTGTTTTTTAACATTGACTCCTGCAAGAGTAAGAGAGTGGCTTGAACTGCCTATTCTTGATAGTTATGTTGAACCTCCAAGCAAAGAAGAATTAATAAGCTTCATCATTGGGCTTGGCTACAAGAAAAAGAATATCAACAAAATTGGAGCAATTAGAAGAAGTGAATTGCCAGCCATCTGGCAGGTGATGATGGAAGTGCTAAACAAATGTCTCACCTCAAAGATAGGGGGAACTGATCAAATCAGTCAAGCTATTCTGACAATCATGTATGGACTCATAACTGGGTTCAAAATTGATTATGGGTCAGAAATTTTCAACCTACTCAAAAGGTCAATCATCACCAGAAATGGAAGAATAATCTCACATCTGTCATATCCAAGGTTAATCTCTATTTTCATATCTGAAACATTTGCTACAAGGAACATGGAAATTCCAATTTTGGAAGATGTTTGGAGTTCAAACACCATGAAGGCCTGGAGTTCCAATCATGGATGGGAATCAGACAAAGATATCCCTGTGTTACCAGAAAGCATGATATGCCTCATTGCACCAGACTCACAATACATAATACAACATGAAGAACTTCTGACCAAATCAGATTCTCCAACAGAAGAGCCCAGCAGAGAAGTTGTGAACTGTTCTTCATCAACAGAAAAAGGAGATGATGAGAAGTCCTCGCCATCAGAAAAGGAGGGTGCAGAAGGAAAAAGAATTCTAGAGATAGCTAACTTGGAGATAGCTAACTCACCAGAAAACAAGAAAGAACATGCTGAAAGTCAATAGATTCATGAAGCAGGAATTCATCATGAATTTGAAATTCATCAAGAACATTATGCAGAATCACATATTGCTAGAGAAATGCATGCTGCTGAAATTGAAGCCACTGAAGTCATACATTGTGATGAATCTCACAATGCTGGTACATCTCTTTTTAACACTGTTTTAGTTGAGTCTCACAGAGAAGAAACAAAATCAGAAAGCTCAGTTAATGTATCCTACAAGATAGAATACAGAACAACTAAGGTTGATGAGGAGGTTACTAGTTCCATTAATCTCAACTCCGAGGAAGAGGATGAGATCCCAACAGATAAAGATCAGGAAACTGATCAAGGAAATCTGGCTAAAGGTAATCCGTTTACCTCAAAAACTTGTGGAGAATCATATGTTGATATGGTTCAAGGATATGAGGAAATCCAGGGTGAAAATGAGTTTTTCATCACTGGTGGAGATGATTCTGGTAAACTTAAAGCTGCACCAAAATCTGGTAAAGCCAAAAGTGACCCTATCATTTCCAAAACAGCAGAAAATGTGTTTGCAGCTGGAATGTTACAAGGAACATTTGTTGTTCCCAATATCCCTGAAACACCCATGAACCAAGAAAATTTAGAAACAGTGCTGGAAAATGTTTACAAAGTTTGCAAAAGAAATCCAGTTGAAGAAAAACTTGATATGTTGCTGTCAGAAATACAAGGTCAAAGGGCTAATATGAAGACTTTGTCAGAATCAGTGGAGGCAGTAAAGAAACAAGCTGAAGAAAACACTGAAGCACTAAAGTCTCTTCAAAAGATGAAAGAAAAGGCACCAGAATCCAACATCTCTGCATCAGAAATCCAGAAGATTCTCACTGAAATAGAAAAGATCAAGGCACAAGTTGCAAATGCGGTAGAATCAAGGCAATCAAGCAGTTCAAACAGAGTTTTAGAAGAAGTCACCATGCTAAGGGCAAGCAATAACAGTATCACAGATGCCCTTGAGAAACTGTCAAAAGAATGGGCTGTAATTCAGACGAAAGCTAAAACGGAATTCACCAATGTTCAGAAAAACATAACCAGCGACTCAAAACAGGTAAAAGAGGTGCAACAACTAATAGAGAAGATGCAATTCAACATTGCAAGACTGGCCAAAGTGGATCCACAAGAACTCATGAAAGAAATTCCTGCTGAAAGCTCACATCAAGAAGCTCCAAAGTCAACTCCTCAACAATCATCAACCACACCAATCACCAAAGCTGGAACCACAATGATGGGTCCACCTCCAAATGTCCCAAGAGATGAAATGCTGAAAAGTCATAAGTAAATATATGAATATACAAACAATGAATGAATGGGAACAAGAAGGTGTTTCATCAACAAAATCAAAGATTGTTAAGAGAAAAATCTCTGAAACCAAGTCTGTGATGGTTAAAGAGATTGCCAGGGATGTAATGATATTCCCTGAGTACAATCTGGTGAGCTATTATTTAACTAAAGAAGATGAACAACCAAGATCACTGTCTCCTACCAGACTGGCTTTAAGAGAAGAAAGGATAAAAAGAGGGTCAGGTAGCATTCACAAACAGAATGGGAATCCAGTAAGGAGAATTTTAAAGGTGGACGAAGTGAAAGTTGCAACCGATGATATTGGAGGAACTCATGTGCAAAACAGATACACACTTCAGAGAGAAAATAGGGAAGAACAAAAGGTGACTGATGAAGAAATAGCTGACCAGTTGCATCCTTTAGACATTCTGTTTATGAAGGATCACTATGAAAAGGAAAAGAAAAATAACCAAGAAGTCAGAAGGGCATTGAATGGCATATCAAAGGCTGGAATATTGCTATTTGAAAGAATGGCTTTTTCAGACTTTGATCTATGCATCAATTATGAGCATGTACACAACAAAAAGGTGTATGTCAGATCACCAAAGACAAAAGTTCCCTCAGATATATTGGAAGATGCAAGATCTGGAGACATCATTATGCTGACAAGTAAAAATGAAGAACATAACCATGGTATAATCTTCAGAGATCATGATAATAATAAAGCTCTGTTCTGAAGTGTTGACATCTATAAGTACTCAAATCAAACTCTGAAGTATATCTTGAAAACCATGAACAAAAGACAAGAACATCTTCAGAAGATAGGAAAGAACTTGGAGGGAGACAGGAAAGAAATTGAGCAAATGATTGAAGAATGGATCCAAGCAAGAGAATGGTACAAAGACATGTATATCAGCTGCAACAAGTATATCTCCTACAAAAAGCAGTTAAAGAAAGGAGACGTGCACAAGAGAGTGAAGCTGAATTGAAGAACCTGTTTATTTGAATTCTTCTCTTTTATGTAATTTGTTTTTCAAAAAAAAAACATCAATAACTGGTTTAAATTTGCAAGTATTATATTTCCACTGTTTGGAAATTTTCTGTTCATAAGTAGTTCATTTTCTTACAATACTTAGGGGGAAACTGTTAGGAAACTTTATTTGTAAGTATTGAAGAAAATCACAATCAACTGGATCTATGAAGAGATCACAGTCCTGAAGATCACAAACAAGAAAAAGAAGATCAGATAGGACAACTGAAATGCACAGCATCTACTTCAAATAATCACAAGTTGATCAAGAGCTGAATTGGATTATCAGAGAAGGTCATTTCTGATGGATCTGATGATATTTCTGATGAAATATCATCAGTTTCTGACGATTCTAATCATCAGGATTTTTCTGATGATTTGTTCATCAGAATTTCTGATGAAGTGGTTTTATCAGAAATCTGATGAAATACCCCACTTGTCTGAAATTGGCTCTATCCTGCCACAATTACCGAAGCATGTTGACATTATTGGATATCATGATGAAAAAGGCAACTTGAACGTTGGATTCAATGAATATGTCAATTGGCTACTTTTTGCAGGACTTATTGCATGAATAAACTATTGTTTATTCATGCACCCAGTCTTCTATAAATAGAAGGCCCAACCAGCAGAAGACAATTGAGTTTGAAGCTTAGCATTCACACATACATCAAAACTCCATTGCCCTCTCACCCACAGAATTCAAGATTCATTTGTATTAGATAATAATCTTACAATCACCTTGTAAACCATTTTGTTTCAAAGTGATATAAACTTGATAATTCTGTAGGTCTTGTTTCTTGAAAGTCTGATTTCCATTTCTGCACATCTTTTTCACATCTACTGAAATCACTTGCCATATTACGTGAAAAGAAGTTGTTAAGGCCATACTGGGTCCAACACTTGGGGAGCCCCAGTTTTGTTTGTGCAGAAGAAGGACGGGTCCTTTCGTATATGTATAGATTATCGGGAGCTTGACAAGGTGACGGTCAAGAATCGTTATCCCTTACCACGTATCGACGACTTGTTTGACCAGTTGTAAGGGTCAAGTTTTTACTCAAAAATCAACTTAAGGTCGGGCTACCATTAGATGAGAGTCCGAAAGGAGGATGTTCCAAAAATGGCTTTTCGAACGCGATATGGACGTTATGAGTTTTTGGTTATGCCATTTGGGTTGACAAACGCACCAGCAGTCTTCATGGACCTTATGAATCGTGTGTGCAAGCCGTATCTTGACAACTTCGTTATTGTGTTCATTGATGACATCTTAATCTACTCTAAGATCAAGGAGGACTATGAACGACACTTACGTCTTATTCTGGAGCTCCTAAGGAGGGAGCAACTCTACGTGAAGTTTTCCAAGTGTGACATTTGGATACGAGAAGTGCACTTCCTTGGCCACATTGTTAATGAATCAGGGATACATGTGGATCCTGCTAAGATTCATGCTATCAGAAATTGGGCGGCAAAGAAGAATCCTTCGGAGGTGCGATAGTTTCTTGGTCTCGCTGGGTATTATCAAAGATTTATTAAAGACTTCTCGAACATCGCTCAACCTCTTACTTCGTTAACGCAGAAAGGTGTGATATACTCTTGGGGAACGAAGCAAGAAGATGCTTTCCAATTGTTGAAACAAAAACTCTGTAGTTCACTGATATTGTCTTTGCCTGAAGGAACCGAGGATTTTGTGGTATATTGTGATGCTTCTATTCAGGGTCTCGGTTGCGTGCTGATGCAACGTGAGAAGGTGATAGCTTACGCTTCTCGGCAGTTGAAGGTTCATGAGAAGAATTACACGACTCACGACTTAGATTTTGGGAGCCGTGGTCTTTGCTTTAAAAATCTGGAGGCATTACTTGTATGGTACTAGATGCACTATTTATACCGATCACAAGAGCCTTCAGCATATCTTTGATCAGAAGGAATTGAATATGCGACAGCGTCGTTGGGTAGAACTCTTAAACGACTACGACTGTGCAATCAAGTATCACCTAGGCAAAGCTAACGTTGTAGCTGATGCCCTTAGTCGAAAGGAAACGAAACCCATGCGTGTACGAGCCTTACAGCTCACCATTCACTCAAATCTTCCTGATCAGATTCGTTCGGCTCAGGCCGAAGCGTTGAAGGAAGAAAACTTGGAAGCCGAGTATTTGCGGGGTATGGAGAAACGACTTGAGAAGAGATCTGATGGCATTTATTATTTTATGGAGCGGATATAGATTCCTTTGTTTGGTAATCTTAGAGATCTTGTGATGGACGAAGCGCACAAGTCTCGGTACTCTGTTCATCCAGGTTTGGATAAGATGTATCAGGACCTCAAAATCTTGTATTGGTGGCCGAAGATGAAAGCTAACATCGCGATGTATGTAAGTAAGTGTTTGACTTGTGAGAAAGTCAAGGTAGAATATCAGAAACCCTCAGGCCTCATTCAATAACCAGAAATACCCATGTGGAAATGGGAGCAAATCGCTATGGATTTTGTCACTGGGTTACCAAGAACTCAAAACGGGAACGATACCATTTGGGTGATCGTTGATCGCCTCACGAAATCTGCGCATTTTCTAGCAATCAAGGAAACGGATAAGTTCTCACAACTTGCTGCTGTTTATCTGAAGGAAGTGGTATCTAGGCACGGGGTGCCAACCTATATTATCTCTGATCATGATCCGTGTTTCATATCTGATTTGCGACAGTCAATGCATAAATCGTTTGGCTCACGCCTTGACATGAGCACTATTTATCACCCACAAATGGATGGTCAAAGCGAACGAACCATCCAAACACTGGAAGACATGTTGCGAGCATGTGTGATTGATTTTGGTAAAGGCTGGGAGAGGCACTTGCCGTTGATCGAGTTCTCCTACAACAACAGTTACCACACTAGCATCCAGGCAGCTCCGCTTGAAGCGTTGTACAGCCGGAAATGTCATTCTACTCTTTGTTGGGCCGAGGTGGGTGACTGCCAGATCACAGGACCAGAACTTGTTCTTGAAACTTCGGAAAAGATTGTCCAGATCAGAAACCGTATGGCGGCGGCGCGCGATCGTCAGAAAAGTTACGCTGACAAGCATAGGAAATCCTTGGAGTTCACTGTAGGTGCTCGCGTTATGCTGAAAGTTTCACCCTGGAAGGGTATGGTGCGCTTTGGGAAGCGTGGCAAGCTTAATCCACGCTATGTTGGACCATTCAAGGTTTTGGAGCGTATTGGTAAAGTGGCGTAAAAGCTCGAGTTACCTGCTGAGTTGGGTAACGTTCATGACGTGTTCCATGTTTCACAACTGAAAAAGTGTTTGTCCGATGAAACACTTGTAGTACCGTTTCAAGAGCTGAGAATTGACGACAAGTTGCAGTTCGTCGAATAACCAATCGAAATCATGGACCGGGAGGTCAAGGTTCGTAAGCATAGTCGAATTCCAATCGTGAGAGTTCGTTGGAACTCAAGACGTGGACCGGAGTTCACGTGGGAGCGCGAGGATCAGATGAAGCTCAAGTACCCTCACTTATTCCCAACTGACAAATCTAAATCTGATGTAACTGGTGAATTTCGGGACGAAATTCCCTTTCAAGTTGGGGAAGATGTGGTACCCACGGAAAATCCACAGTCATCCTGAGTTAACGTCTTGCTGTTTTGGATTACTTGTCAAATTTCGGGATGAAATTTCTTTCAAGTTGGGGATGATGTGACAATCCAAGATTTCAAGGCCTTTTCCATACACATCGCTGATTCCATAATCCTGTTTTACAATTTGATTCATGTGGTGTCGAGTGTAGTTATGTGAATGATTAACAGTTTATGTGTTATGTCTTATGTTTGGTGGTTGTATGGGTGGTGTTTAATATAATTAAATGCAGTTTAATTAAGATTTAATATAAATTTCTTAGCCATCTTTAGTTTCGATGAAAAACCAGTATTTCGCCACCAACACCCTTGACGAAACATGGTCTTTCGTCAAGGGGTCTTTCGCCGCTAAGGGGCTTCGGCCCAGGATAGTTCGCGGCCCACATTCCAGTTGTTTGTATAACCTCTTCAAAACTGTTACGTAAACTAAAACCCTAGAGTATTCCTTTCCTTCCTGTTCGACGGCAAAGCTGATTCCCTGTGAAGCTCTCAATCATTCGAGCATATCTCCCTGATCTCAAGATCCCTCGTACTATCTTGCATATCGGTTAGTGCCTAACCTTGCTATTAGATTGAATTCTGAGGATTGTGATTTTATGTGAATTAGGGTTCCGGTAATAGGTTGTGGATCTAGAACGTTATGTGATGCAGTGTTTCTGATGATGTGAACTTTATATGTTAGTATTGTGATTTTTCGAATCCGTGTAATTAGTCGATGGCATTGTAGATTAGCATCTGATGTTATATGATCAGTAGATGTTACGTTTTAGTGGTTGATGAACCTGCTATGTGTGGAATGAATATGAATGTTGAATGATTGCCTGTAACCGTGATGTTTAATCGTAGAATGATTGATGTTTGATTGAAATTATGGAATTGTTAACTGTTATTAGAGATCTAAGGGTTGAAACTGTTTCATCACTGGATGAGGGGCGATGAAAATGGATCTCAATGAAACTTGGTAGTCTTTCGTCACACCACATCCGACGAAACTTGGTGGTTATTCGTCACACCTCATTTCGACGAAAGAAGGTGGTTATTCGTCACACCTCGCCCCGACGAAGGATGATCCTTCGTCACAAGGGGTATTTCTCCGTGCATGTAGATAGGAGGAACAGTAGATTGATGTAATGCTTTTGTTGACGAATGACTGTGTTACAAAATGTTGTTGTTGCAAGACAATTATAACTAATGACGAGAACCCTGATTTAACGTGTGTAGTTAAACACCTATCTGTTGTAGGTTGTCATGTAATAATCACATGAGATGTGAACGTGTGTGGAATTGGGTATGTGATATGTGATGCACGTGAGTTATTGTGTACAAAATACGTGACTTGTTGATTATATAACTGACGTTGAATTGGTAACCATGGTAGGGTTTGGGTTGACCAACTTGGACGGGTAATTTAACATACCAAGCAAATCAAAGGTGAGTTCATTCCTCTTGAGCATGCGTCCCGGTGGTTGGGACAGTCATTGGGTATCCCTATGAGGGATAGGTTTTTTTTGGGTAAATCAATTGGGTATTCCTGAGAGGAATACGTCTTGTGGATAAAATCGGGAATGTTGGATAATACACTCATCCTATCACCTTTAAGTCCCATCTTGTTTGTTACCTGAGAGGTAACGGAGTATTAGTTGGTAGCGCTATCTAGGTTTGGCACCCTCACCCCGTACCTGAGAGGACGGGTGTGAAGTAATGACTCAGTCATGCCCAATGCTTTGATAGGAGCATTGGGGAACGGGCAAAATAAATCTAGAGCCGTCTTGTATTCGGGGTATTATCAACATTGAAATCAATGAACTAAACTAAACATATGGTAACTAACGTTTTCATAAAACTATGAACTCACCAGCGTTGTCTGATACACTTGTTGCATGCTCGCAGCTCGTTAGGTACTTTGGATGGGGAACTTGCTGTCTGGATGGCTGGAGTGGTCATGGGTCGTGCCGCTTGGATTTACAAGACTTGTTTACTGATTTCGCATACATTGATTTTTGGAACATCTGAACAGTGTTTTACTATTTGCTTCTGCTGACACTATTTAACTTGGAATATGTTTTATGAATTTTTTACTTAATGAATGGAAATTTTGTTAAACATCTTATGGTTAGTTCAATGTGATTGGTGGCTAGATCCTGGTACGTCAAACGCCCAGCGGGGTTACCGCATGTGGTATTTTGGGGGTGTGATAGTTAATATCTTGAAATTAGAAATATGAAAGATTGTAGTTTATTGTAGAAGTGATGAAGTTCACTAGTTAATCAAAACGGGTCAAAAGATTTGTTAAAGTATGTTTGGTTTGACACTAAGATGGTGGATTCCATTAGACAACCAAACGGGTCAAACAAGGATTTAAAAAGGTAGTTTAGAAGTGGCTTGAATGTCACTTGACGAGTGTGAATTATGAAAGCGTAAACCATGGAATGGAAGTGATACGCTAAGATGGACAAGCCCGGGAATGGGTAATTATGGTTAGAAATCAATGACGATGAATTATGCAAGTAGGTAAGTTGTCTCGTTACATTAAGTAAATTTGATATTTTAGTCATTCAAAGTCGTGTTGTAAAATAAGGATTTGTATTAGTTGAAGTGACGATGATCACTACTTAATTGAATGAATCAAAATTTGATTAGAAAATGTTTGGTAGTCATCGAAAATGGAGGATTCCATAAATGAGCCAAACAGGTCGATTAGATGTTTAATTGAAAGTGATAATGCGTCTTGAATAGCATTTAGCGATAATGGATCACAAGAGCATGAAACCATAGATTTGGTAATGAAACGCCGGTGATCGTAAGCCCTGGATGTTGGGTAAATACGCCTTGAGGTTATAATAATAGTAGCAGTACAAATAGTTAAAAACTATGCGGGTCGAATAAATAAAAAGGGATTATTAGACTTTCAGTCCGTAAATTAGATTTTTGATATAATAATCATGAAGGATGCGTTGGTAATTTAATTACGGACACTTAGGAAAAAGAATCACCTAAAACGGACGCTTAAATAGAAAGTTATGAGATTTTGAAGTTGAAATTGTGAAAAACGGAACTAGGCTAAATATGCAGGTCACAAACCTGCACTTGCTGGAAAATTGCTTCCCCCGTGGCACGCGACGGGAACCAGCAAAGCTGGCACGACACGCGAGCGTGCTCGCGGCACGCGAAAGATGGAAAGAGGTCTGTCGCGTGGCGCGACAGACTCAAATCTGGAAATTTTATTTTCTTTTCGATTGTTTGATTTCAGAACTTGTTTATAGTTTAACATTGTCAAAACTAACTTTTTACATGGTTTTGACATTAGGTGGCATAGGCCTTACTCCGGATGGTGATCAAGCATGTTTTCAAGAACCGAACATCACATTTTGAAGCTTCCGCGTTTAACTAACTTTGGGATAGAAAATGTTTATGATGTAAACACTTAATTTATGGTTTTTGGATGCTTAAACCAGTTAGTAGTTAACTAGAATACTGTCACTATGAAAACTTCCGTTTTGTATATTTTAATGATATGAAGTATTTTCTTTTAAAAATGTGTAGTTTATATTAAAAACTTAAACAAATGAGACGGGTGTTACAACAAGTCGCACGACCGTGCGAGTGAAAATCTCAACAGTAAAAAGGGGGTATTTAAACAAACTTGCAGTAAAATTTTCACACTTTTTCGAAACCCTAACAGCCGCACGGGAGTTCCAGGACGCCCACACCCTAAAATCAACCAATTTTTGCTTAGATTTCACTCCAATCTTCTTCCAAGGTATGTTTCCTACTTGTTTTTCACATTCTACTTAGTTTCTGATGTAGATCTGGGGTATTGAATCAAGAAATTTGGGGTTTTTCTTCATAAAGTCTAATAAACCCTTGTTCTTGAATGTTTGGTGCTAAATCGATAGTTCTGATCATTGATTTGAAGTCCATTCGCTGATTACAAGTTAGATTTTGAAATATAAAGGTTAAAATCAGTAAATAAAACTGATTTCTGATGATTTTTCGAGTCGCACGGTCACGCGATTGAACGGCATGGCAGTGCTGATCAGAAATCAGGACCAAATCGCTGAATCAGAACTGCGATTCCGAGACGCACGGCAGTGCAAGACCAATTGCCAGTAACAATCATTCAACGATCTCGGATGGCACGGTAGTGCGACTGGTCACACGACCGTGCGGTTGCTGAAACGACAACAGAATGTCGAAAACAGCCTGTTCCGGTGACAACAACTAAAATTCTTGATTTTGCTCTAATTTTGCTATATTCCTGTATGCAGATGAACCACCAATTACTCGAGTTTAGAGAAAACAAAACGAAGGAACGTCCATGTGTTGCCAGATTGGAGGCCTTATGGAATCAACGAGGGAAAATAGGCGAGCCAAGGAGGATAAATTGGGCCACCTTGACAGCCCTAAACCAAGACAAGAAACTATCCAACATGATTTCGTATCCGATGTCAAGGTTGTTCAACATTGAACGGCCGGTGTATGTCGAGCTTACATTGGAATTTTTCACTTCATACTCCTATGACAAACAAAGAAGCAAAAATCCAGACTTTAAGAATAAAGAGACGATACAGTTCAGGTTGGGGAGAAAATGGCATAAATGGTCAGTTGCTAAATTGGGAAGAAGGCTTGGAATATACTCAGCTGAAGATATCGATTCGGACCTTTTCACCAACATCTACAAGTTTGACAATGACCAGTAACGGGCTAATTTTTGGGCACAAGTGGCAGATGGGCCACCCTATGATGCTAGAAAAGCTAAAGCATCAAGACTACGAGACCCACTTCTTAGGGTCATTCATCAGGTCATGAGTCACACCATATGCGGACGCATGGACAGTGTAGGAAACTGTCCCACTCCAGATCTCCTTTTCTTATATTCAATAGTAAATGGAGTACATGTCAACCTCGCGGCTAGAATGGCTGAATTTTTCTTGAATAACGCGGGGAGGACTACAAGCAGCGAGATCCACGGTGGTGAATATGTGACTCAGTTAGCATACAACATGGGTATTATGACAGATGATGTAGTCAATGGTCTCACAATGGTTCATGCAGGAGGGGATGTAGACATGAAGTCTTTAAAAGCAATGGGTTTAGTAGTGGATACAGACAATGGCTCGAGACTGAGGGGTCTAAATGGAGAGATATGGGATCCACTACCACCACAGGACGAAGACATTGAGATGCATGAACATCAGGTACTAGAGCCACCACCGCAACACAACCAGCCGCCGCATGATCAACCACAGCACGAACACCCCGAGCACCAGTATCAGTATCCGCCACAGCAGAACTGGCCTCCAGGTATCCCTTCTTGTCACACCCTGACTTTTGCGAAAGCGTGATTATGGTGTGACTTTCTTAATATCATTGCATTCAATCATAAAATCAACTATATGATAAAACCATAGGTTTGTCATCCATCGAATAAGTTTAAAACATAACAACATTGTTTAAAAACGTAGACTTCAAATTCAAGTTTTACAATCATACCAAAATGTTTATGAGTTCACTAAGGACTCATCGAAAGGTTTTAAATAGCACCAAGGGTTGGGAGACGTGTCTCGTCCAGGAATAAGACACACCGACCAAACCCAAAGACCATGGATGACATCTTTATTTCAAACGCAACATAAAAACTTCCAACGCCCGCCAGATCCACTTACTTGTTCCCTGAAATACATGTAGTTTGAAAACATCAACAAAAGTTGAGCGAGTTCATGTGTTTAGTATGTGTGCACGGATCATCCTTGAAAACCTTTGTATGTATGTATGTATGTATGTATGTACTTGTAAACGGGTATGTAGCAACAAGGAAAAAAAAACAGATCAATTAATGTGTAGCTAATACATTAATATAAGTGACATGGCATAGGAAGCACTCAAACCTGTATGCGTATTTCGTACCGGCCCCTCCGGCGGAACGACATAGACACCACATGCGGCCAACTCGCAGGACCATGGGTGGGGCTCGCAACACCCAATAGATCTATCACTCATGCCCCTCGGTCCTTATACAAGGATTAATGGTCTTAAGCTAATGGACTACCCATTCACGTGATCTAGCAGTACCTTTCCTTAGCTAATCATACCATGGTCATTGTTTGTAAGCAGAATGTAACACGTATTTCACCCCCGATGTTATAAAACTGAAAACAGTTAAGAGAAAAGGGGGGAACATGAACTCACTGTTTTGCGTTCCTTGTATCCGATGTAACTCAAAGCTTCCTCTAGAACGCACGACTACCTACATGCGTACTACGGTCCGTTAGATGAGCGGGTCGTGCCTTGTCTTAGTATTGATTAGTGCCTTGAGTTACGTTTTAAAGTGTCTTCGATATTATTCCAAGTTATAACCACTTGTTAAAATAATAATTATTTTAACTTTAAATTATATTTTAATTTTGGAATAATCGTCAAACAATATTTTGTAACAATATTTCTCAAGTATTCATATTCGAATCTCCTTCCCAAAGATGGGGTATCTCATACATGTATATTCGTATTCTTGTATTTGTATATCTTGCCATATATTGGCGTCGTATTCCGGTGTGTACGTATTTTCTTAATAAATATCCAATATATATTTCCAAAACAATATATTTTCAAGTCTTACTTAGAAAATATAAACTTATTTTATCCCAAATGTATTTCAAGTTTATCCAAGAAAACGTATATTTTTCCCAAAAATCATACATCTTCTAAAAACTCTAGGAAAGTATATTTTTACTTCTCAAAATAATATATTTTCTCCTTGTCGAACGTATGATATACTTTGTAATAATAATAAAAATCATATATTCATTTCTTTTGTATCCAAAATAATATTTACCAAAAATATCCTCATAAATGTATTTTCCGGAAAATTTTGTAAGTTACGTTCTTTCATTCGGTATCACAATATTAAGTGTGTAACTTATATATTTATTCCTTGTGATTTTTGGCATTATTTTGGATCGTAAATTTCTTGGTATTTGTTAAGTTATATTATTTCACCCTAAAATAATATAACTATTTCACAACGTATACAAATATTCACACAAGTGTCCTTTTCTTATGTATATATATATATATATATATATATCCTAAATATATATTTACTCATTTTTATTTACAAAAACCAACCTCCAATACTTGTATTTTTGTAACAAAAATTATGGCAACGTTTATATTGAAAACTTATGACCAAAATACGCTTGTAAATATTTGTTAGAAATATTTCTTTAAGTGTTTATATTTTTAGAAAAACGTTGCCATAATTTCCCCTAAAAGTGGAGGTTCCCATGCTTTGAAAGCATATCATTTTCTTTAAAAATCATCATCAACAATCCAATCAACACTTCCCAAGTGCCAAAATCATGCAATTTATGCAACAACACGAACTTGAACTTTTATATAAACTTGTAGTAACTTACTATGTTGTTAAGTAAGCCTTGTTACCCTTAAAAATATGGTTATTTGTTTGTAAATCTAATTCTTGTAAAATTTAGTCCTTTACAACTTGTATGGTGATTTTCCAAAAATCAAACTTCTTGTATTTTTCTTGTTAACAATGTATTCCTATACTTGATTCACCACCAAAACATAGTTACTTTCTTTAAAATCCATGATTATGTAAATCTTGTGTATAACTTTAGTTTCTTGAGAAAATATTTCTTGAAGTCATCCATTTACAAGACCTGTATTGTGTTTAAATCATCATCACATATGAAAACAATTTTTTATTATTCAAGTTTATGTCTTCATAAAGTATGACCATCTTGGTCTTTCACAAGATCATCACTTTAACTTACTAGTTCATGTGTTTAATCACAATCTAGTAGGTTTCATATGATGTCTAACATTATAAACACAAACAATCAATCATCAAGTAGCAAAACAACACTAAACAATATGTATTCTTATGGTTTCATGAATTCGGCACCCGGAATCAAATCGGTGCAAAATTCAACTTGTCGTCGAGGAGATAATTCTGGCAAGTCTTCGGGGAAGACTTTAGGATATTCCCTTATCACAAGGATATCTTCGAGCTGAGGTTCTTCGGTTCCCTTGTCCACGACATGAGCCCAGAAAACAACATATCCATTACGCAACAACTTTCGTGCCTTCAAGCAACTTGGAAGCTGTAGGGGCGTGGTCTACTTACCTCCATGAATCATGACTGTTTCTTCATTTGCCATCGGGGTGCGGGCAATAATCTCTGCTCGGTTGCTCGACAACCAATCCATCCCAATTACCATGTCGAAGCTTCCCTTAAGCTAGTTCTATCGAGTACCGGATATCTATCTTACTTACTACTAAAACAGGTATATTCTAAAGCTAAAGTTCGACAACAATGTCAAATAGCACAGACACATAACATTGGCTATTATAAGACGTACCGATGGCCATGTTTGGATCCTGACGTGCTTCCCTAGCTCCGGTGTTAGACATTTTTCCCATGATTTTGTTGAATCTCCCTTGGGCAGTCTTCCCTAAAGTTCCCCATGTCACCGCAGTTATAACATCCTTGACCTCTCTTTCCATGTTTTGTCTCATGCCAACACGTCTCTTTGCAGTGCCCCACTTTGCCGCAGTTGTCACACTTTCCATTTTTACATCGCCCAGTATGATGTCGTCGACACTTGTCGCATTTAGGTAGTTTACCCATGTACTCTTTTCCCTTTTTGGCCTTGTTGTTATTATTCGTCTGAGTACCCTGCTTGAAGTTTCTGAACTTTCTCTTGTTATCTCCAGATGACTCCACATGAGTCTCCTTTTTCTCCTCAGAAGTTGAAAATTTGTTCAGCCTGATTGCCTCTTCAGTCAAGGCCACACTTAGGTCAATGGCCTCAGCGATCGTTGCAAGCTTTGATGTCGTCACCATGCTCAAGATTTGAGGTGCCAATCCCCAAATAAAACGCTCAATGCGCTTGAATTCTGGATCGACCATGTAAGGAACGACGCGAGATAGGTTGTTAAATCTCTGCACGTATTCAGCAATCTTTGGACCATCCATCTTGAGATTCCAGAATTCAGTCTCCAATTTCTGGACTTCTGCACTCGAGCAGAACTTCTTACGCATTAGTTCTTTCAGTTCGTCCCATGTCAAAGCATACGCAGCAGTCTCACCCAACGTCTGAACCTAGAGGTTCCACCATGACAGAGCCCCATCTTGAAGCAATCCGGAAATGTATGCGACCTGATGCTCTGGGGCGCATTTGCTCAATCGCAAAACAGAATCCGTCTTCTCAACCCAGCGCACGAAGGCTAAGGCACCCCCAGTGCCGTCGAAATTTAGGGGCTTGCAGCCCAAGAACTGTTTGTAGGTGCAGTCGCTGGGTGGGTTATTTCCTGAGGTACCTCCGCTGCGCTCGAAGCAAAGGGCCTCGTACTGTGCGATGGCCTGTAAGATGCGCTCTTGTATTTCCGCCTCTGTCGTCAGAAGAGGGGTGTTGGTATCGGTGTTCCTTTGAGTCGACATCTTCCTAGAAGAAGATTGGTTATGTCAGATCTTATTTTGGACACGAGCACACAAGCCTCTACTTAACGAATAAGACCCGGGAGGTGTGTATATATACATATATAAGCAATCGTTATATCAATCAATCACATAACATCATAACTATAGCACAACTTGTAGATAGGAACATGTTTAATGAGAACATAACAAGTAAGCACGTAGCATCATAATTATAGCGCACACATGCAGGTCATCGACGTGCTTAGTGAGGACATGGCGACTGAGCTTTCATTGTTTATCGGCCACAGTCACATTGTTTACAAAATGCCTTACATCAAAAGGGACACAGGGTCACCCTACCCTCGCCCAATAAGTCTATCAATGTACCAAAATCACATGGTCGAAAGTGGTCTTCAAAAGTCCCCACAATCTTGGCTTATGAGTAGTGTCTTTTCCCCAAAAGTAATGCAATCCGCATAAAACCAAAGGCCAATTATACTGGTGTCTGAGGTGGAGGAGTGAAGAAAAGCAAACTGCTAACATGTGCGACTTTCTCCTCGAGCTTGAATATACGGAGGAGCAAGTATCTGATCTGCTGCTTGACAGTAAAGAAACGAGCATCAAAACTTGAGAAGGTGTAATAGCAGCAGGTGAGAGTGCAAAAGGAGATGGTGATGAATGTGGAGGATAAAGTATACTGGCATTGGAGGACGTAATGTCAGCTCAAGCTCCAAGACTCTATAACTCAAAACCTCAAACTGTAGCTGAAGTAACAGGAGCAACTCATCCCGTGTGCAGCTTCCATAATGTGAGGGATGGTAGGGGGTCTGAAATCAGCATAGGGCATGATAGGAACCATCGGAATGGCTCATCCAGCGGTGAAGAAATGAACAGTACAGCCTGAAGGATCTATGGAAAAGCTGCTGATACAAAAAGACCGTCACGCAGGTGCTGTCCAAAGGTACCTTCCCCTGAATGGGGTGCGGGTATGTCTTGAAAGAAAGCAATAGGCAAACCGATGCGATGGACGTCAGACTCCACAAGAGGAAAGGGAGTACCATCAGCGGATGCGGGTGCAGGAACAAATGTCTCTACAAAAGAGAAGATCATCAAGTGCAGGTACCGGGTCAGGTAAGGGGTGCAACATCTGGTAAACCAAAAGAAACACGGTCAGGATCGGGAATCGGCTCAAGATCAATGGGTGTAACATCAGGCTAACCCAAAAGGAATTGGAGCTGTCTTAGGGACAGGCTCTGGGTCGTGTGAAGGTGTGGGATCTCGAGCAGATGATAGTGTAGTAGTCATAGTGGTGTCATCGTCTGAATCAGTTAGTGGAAAGTTGCAATCCGGCCGACTGTAAGGTTGCAGATGTCACAGTCTCAAAGGAGTCTGAAATCGAGTGCAGAATGGAGGCAGCGGATACTTCAATGGCGGGAATTTCAGGAGGTAGCGTAGTAATGACATCCTCAGCTATCTTTCCACCATCATGGGTGTCATCAGGATGACCACCAGTAAACATGTTAACGTCATCATCAAACAATTCATCAAAAGGCATATCCTCGGGAGGAATGACCACAAGAGGTACGGTGTCGAGGATCGGAGTCATGATGTGCTTGCTATCGGGGCGTTCAAATGATAGGGTGGTCATAGACCGAAACAAGAATAACAGAGGGATTCCCGTCAGGGAAAACATCAACAAGGGTAATTCATCACCAAAATCTGGTTACGCGGACTGTTGGAAGTCATCTTCGTCCTTTGTTAGCATATCAGGATCACTCTCAGTGTCTGACGTAAATATCTCCGGCGCAGATGCAATCTCATTATCTGTGGCGGTGGCCGTAGGGTTATCAATGTCTGATATCTCGCTTTCTAAAGTAAAGTGACATGTGTGCCAGTACATAATAGTCATAGCATGTATATCCATAGTAATCACTAACAATTAGTGTATGCAAACAAAGGTAATTTATCACATAATCATGTATTCACATTATCGCTCATGATATTTCTATCCTTCCTAGTCTCCCAGACTAACCCACCTAGTCTCCCAGACTAAACCAACCAGTCTCCCAGACTAAACACCCAGTCTCCCAGACTAAACTACCTAGCCACCCAGTCTCCCAAACTAAACTACCTAGCCTCCCAGACTAAACACCCAGTCTCCCAGACTAAACTACCTAGCCTCCCAGACTAAACACCCAGTCTCCTAGACTAAACTACCTAGCCTCCCAGACTAAACACCCAGTCTCCCAGACTGAATCACCCAGTCTCTCAGACTGAAACACCCAGTCTCTCAGACTGAACTTCCCAGTTTCTCAAACTGTCCCAACTAGTCTCTCAGACTAACTACCCAGTCTCTCAGACTGTACTACCCAATTTCTCAAACTAAACTCCCCAGTCTCTCAGACTACCCAGTCTCTCAAACTGAATCTCCCCGATTAAACTCCCAGTCTCTCAGACTGAATCCCTTAGATTAAACTCCCAGTCTCTCAGACTACCCCAGCTAGTCTCTCAGACTACCTCCCCAGTCTCTCAGACTGAATCTCTCAGATTAAACTCCCAGTCTCTCAGACTGAATTATAAACATTAACTTTGAAATGTGTTTCGTATCTCTTTATTTGTAAAAATGTTTTGTTTCCTGGATCTGGGCGTTTCGTGTATGCAATGAAAACATGTTGTAAAAACGTTTTTGTGAGAGCCCTAATGATCGTAGTCTAGACTCGAGAAAGAATCTTAGTTCGCTACGATCGAAGCTCTGATACCAAGCTATCACACCCTGACTTTTGCGGAAGCGTGATTATGGTGTGACTTTCTTAATATCATTGCATTCAATCATAACATCATCTATATGATAAAACCATAGGTTTGTCATCCATCGAATAAGTTTAAAACATAACAACATTGTTTAAAAACGTAGACTTCAAATTCAAGTTTTACAATCATACCAAAATGTTTATGAGTTCACTAAGGACTCATCGAAAGGTTTTAAATAGCACCAAGGGTTGGGAGACGTGTGTCGTCCAGGAATAAGACACACCGACCAAACCCAAAGACCATGGATGACATCTTTATTTCAAACGCAGCATAAAACTTCCAACGCCCGCCAGATCCACTTACTAGTTCCCTGAAATACATGTAGTTTGAAAACATCAACAAAAGTTGAGCGAGTTCATGTGTTTAGTATGTGTGCACGAATCATCCTTAAAAACCTTTGTATGTATGTATGTATGTATGTATGTATGTATGTATGTATGTACTTGTAAACTGGTATGTAGCAACAAGGAAAAAAACAGATCCATTAATGTGTAGCTAATACATTAATATAAGTGACATGGCATAGGAAGCACTCAAACCTGTATGCGTATTTCGTACCGGCCCCTCCGGCGGAACGACATAGTCACCACATGCGGCCAACTCGCAGGACCATGGGTGGGGCTCGCAACACCCAATAGATCTATCACTCATGCCCCTCGGTCCTTATACAAGGATTAATGGTCTTAAGCTAATGGCCTACCCATTCACGTGATCTAGCAGTACCTTTCCTTAGCTAATCATACCATGGTCATTGTTTGTAAGCAGAATGTAACATGTATTTCACCCCCGAAGTTATAAAACTGAAAACAGTTAAGAGAAAAGGGGGGAACATGAACTCACTGTTTTGCGTTCCTTGTATCCGATGTAACTCAAAGCTTCCTCTAGAACGCACGACTACCTACATGTGTACTACGGTCCGTTAGACGAGCGGGCCGTGCCTTGTCTTAGTATTGATTAGTGCCTTGAGTTACGTTTTAAAGTGTCTTCGATATTATTCCAAGTTATAACCACTTGTTAAAATAATAATTATTTTAACTTTAAATTATATTTTAATTTTGGAATAATCGTCAAACAATATTTTGTAACAATATTTCTCAAGTATTCATATTCGAATCTCCTTCCCAAGGATGGGGTATCTCATACATGTATATTCATATTCTTGTATTTGTATATCTTGCCATGTATTGGCGTCGTATTCCGGTGTGTACGTATTTTCTTAATAAATATCCAATATATATTTCCAAAACAATATATTTTCAAGTCTTACTTAGAAAATATAAACTTATTTTATCCCAAATGTATTTCAAGTTTATCCAAGAAAACGTATATTTTTCCCAAAAATCATACATCCTCTAAAAACTCTAGGAAAGTATATTTTTACTTCTCAAAATAATATATTTTCTCCTTGTCGAAAGTATGATATACTTTGTAATAATAATAAAAATCATATTTTCATTTCTTTTGTATCCAAAATAATATTTACCAAAAATATCCTCATAAATGTATTTTCCGGAAAATTTGAAAGTTACGTTCTTTCGTTCGGTATCACAATATTAAGTGTGTAACTTATATATTTATTCCTTGTGATTTTTGGTATTATTTTGGATTGTAAATTTCTTGGTATTTGTTAAGTTATATTATTTCACCCTAAAATAATATAACTATTTCACAACGTATACAAATATTCACACAAGTGTCCTTTTCTTATGTATGTATATATATATATATATATATATTCTAAATATATATTTACTCATTTTTATTTACAAAAACCAACCTCCAATACTTGTATTTTTGTAACAAAAATTATGGCAACGTTTATATTGAAAACTTATGACCAAAATACGCTTGTAAATATTTGTTAGAAATATTTCTTTAAGTGTTTATATTTTTAGAAAAACGTTGCCATAATTTCCCCTAAAAATGGAGGTTCCCATGCTTTGAAAGCATATCATTTTCTTTAAAAATCATCATCAACAATCCAATCAACACTTCCCAAGTGCCAAAATCATGCAATTTATGCAACAACACGAACTTGAACTTTTATATAAACTTGTAGTAACTTACTATGTTGTTAAGTAAGCCTTGTTACCCTTAAAAATATGGTTATTTGTTTGTAAATCTAATTCTTGTAAAATTTAGTCCTTTACAACTTGTATGGTGATTTTCCAAAAATCAAACTTCTTGTATTTTTCTTGTTAACAATGTATTCCTATACTTGATTCACCACCAAAACATAGTTACTTTCTTTAAAATCCATGATTATGTAAATCTTGTGTATAACTTTAGTTTCTTGAGAAAATATTTCTTGAAGTCATCCATTTCAAGACCTGTATTGTGTTTAAATCATCATCACATATGAAAACAAATTTTTATTATTCAAGTTTATGTCTTCATAAAGTATGATCATCTTGGTCTTTCACAAGATCATCACTTTAACTTACTAGTTCATGTGTTTAATCACAATCTAGTAGGTTTCATATGATGTCTAACATTATAAACACAAACAATCAATCATCAAGTAGCAAAACAACACTAAACAATATGTATTCTTATGGTTTTAAGCTTTATGTGAAAGATTATGTTCTTATTTTCTAGTGTTCTTCATAATAATCAACATGAATTTTCTTTTAACCACAAATATAAGATGAACAATGGTGTGTATGAAGTTCTTACCACTAGCTCAAGGCTAGGGATGATTCAAGAGGATAAATGAAGTGGATAAAAGCAAACGGTGAGGGTCCTTCAACTTCCGAGAGCTCCAAGTTTCCTAACTTAGCTCCTTACACCACTAGATCACCTTGGAATGCATGGAAAGTGGTTGAAAAATGAAGTTGATGGTGAGGGATGTTGGGCCGTAAGCTTTAGAGGGAGGAAGAGGGAGTTTTTGTGTTGTGAAGATGATGAAGAAATCATGGTCTCTTATATCCATCATGTAGCTTTGTCCAAAAGTACACTTCAAGGATCTAAAAAAAATCTAGGAAGATCTAAGCAATATCTAGAGAAGATCATATAATATCTTGCAAGATTTGTAGAGATCACAAGCGGGGCCACACCTTGTGACCAAAAATATATAAGGGGGAGGGGGTCCAAGTGTAAGTTGTAATGATAAGTAGGTGATTAGTTGAAAATCAAGTGTATTAGTTTAGGTGTTATGCATAAGATGTGTTATATAGTGTGTTAGGGTGTTCGGGGATCATAACTAGCTCAGAAACATTAAAACAATGCTTCTAGTGTAATTTTGGTGTTTCGGGTAATGTCCGGTTGTTCGGTTAGATACCGGTTCGTTAAAGTGTCAAACTATCCCGTTTAGTGTTCTTTAAGTACCCTTTTGTGACACTTTTAATTCCCGACACTTAGGAAAGCATTCAGGACCATTTAGTCATATTTTTGCATGTAACTGGCTTGTTAAAAAGCTGAATTTATGCTGAATTATGCTGAATTCTGCACTTAATGTGGGTTTTAGGCACTTCCCGGCACTTTATCTATCACCTAGAAACGCAGTTTTGTGGTCCTTACTTCCCTACACACCATACTAGTGTAGAACTTGGTTCCTGGCTCATACTGGGTCTCAAAGCACTGTCTGTCTATGTACTGAACCTCGTCAGCAAAATCCTGGTTTGTCTGTTAACTGTGCTTTGTGCATCCTTTATGTCTATATGTTTGCGTGCAGTCAATGATATGTCATTTGCAATATGTGATGCACATGCGTGTATAAAGCAATCTTCAGAAAGCAATCATTTGTAATTCAGCACAGTCATTAATCACTAATCATAATTTAATAATTGTACGGATGTATGCAAATTTGACAGTTGTCACACTTCTTAACCCAAATTATACCAGAAGTTTCAACACATGCAGGTTACTCAGGACACTATGAGAGCCACTCAGGAGACTATGCGAGCTACTCAGGATACCATGAGAGAGGAGATGTACGCAGGTTTTTCCTACATCTTCGGAGGGATACAGAGTGTCTATCCTAGCCACTTCGGAGACCCTCTACAGTTTCCATTTGGAAACCCAGGTAACTACTGTTGGTGCATCCGTCTATCGTCTACGTCTTATATCGAGTCTCAGTCTCGTTGCGAATCTGAACGAGAATGATGTCAACATCTTGGATGATGACATCATACTAGTAATGTCATCATGACATCATCACACAAAAGACAAAAGATTTAGATTGTTAAAGTTTGGATTTCGGTCAAAATGTTTCATGTCAGGTTCGCTTATTTGTCAAAAGTTAGGTCCGCTTTTATGTCATTGTAATAGGTCCGCTTGATAGATTCGCTTTTATGTCATCTAGATAGGTCCGCTTATATGTCCATGTATGTAAAAGCGGACCTGATCACCTATATATAGGTTCTATAAGCGGATCTACACACATAGTTCTAGGTGTTTTCTTCCGGTGAGCCACGAAGTGCTGCCGAAGTGTTGACTTGATTGTAAACGTTATCAGTATCAATAGAATCAACAGTTTAAAGGTGAATACTTGCTGAATTGTACTCGGTTTGTCTGTTTCCGTCGTTCAAACTGAGATAAACTCTTCTACGCAACTCGTTTAGGTCCAAATTCGATCCTACAATTGGTATCAGAGCCAGTGAAGAAGAGTTCTTTACGAATTCAGCCGATAATTCTGTTTCTACACCATTCTTTTCTGAAAATCAAATTTTTTTTTACGGTAAAACCAGCTCAATTTCACACAGTGCACTCGGAATCTAGTATTAATAAACCCTTGAAAGTTTCATAACTAAAATCGACCTAAAACCTTGGATTTTTGATGTTTCGCTCATACGGACTCGTGATATTGATGATGTCATCAGCTGGTTCGCTTTTTAGGTCCGCTTATTAGGACATGTTTGTCGACAGATCCGCTTTAGAGGTCCGCTCATAGGGACTTGTTTGACAGATCCGCTCAAGAGGTCCGCTAATAGGGACTTGTTTGTTGAAGGTTCGCTCTAGAGATCCGCTTTTAGGGACATATTGTGTGTAAGGTCCGCTTCTGTGAACAACAAACAGATCCATTTTTGTGACAGGGTTAGGTCCGCTCATTGTTACAAAAGTTTAAGAGATCCGCTTCAATGTCCAAGAAGTTTTGTTCCAAAGTGTTTCGATTATCAGTTCACGTGATCACCCTCAGTCAAGTAAATTGAAAGTTATTGTCTGTCACACTCATATTTGTGGTCCAATGAGATTTTAGTGGACAAAAGTCTTGCATGTGATATTATCTTTTTGAGGTCATCGTAAATTGAAATTACTTGTTACATGTGAAGCCGTGTGTCAGCATCATTCATCAATTAATGTGATCTGATTAAAGTTTTGTCGGCTAAGTGGGTTTGTCATCAACCCATGTGAACAACATTGTTCGATCCAATCAGATTCATACACACATAACTTTGTCGAGTTTGTGGTTTTGAGACCCAAGATATAAAAAAAAAATTGTTAGCTACGTTAATTGAAAATGCACAGTCAAATCTTGTTCAGTAATTGAAAGTTGTCAGCCCACGTGATTGTTTTAAGTGCACCGGCCCACTAGTTATTTGAAGTCAAAGTAAAAGTGTGATCAATTAAAAAAGGTTTTGAGAGATTAAAGGATTTTGTTGGTAGTTGATATCAGCCCACTATACCGAGCCCATGTGATTGGAACATTTATGTGTGTCAAGAAAGTCATCGGTTTAATCTGATCAAAAGTTTCTCGGCCCAAGTTGCATCTTCATTAACAGCCCAAAGCCTATTCATTCAGTGATCTTACTTCAACAACATTGAAACGTGTTCACGAGTCTTCGACACGAGTCCAAAAATCTTCGACACGAATCTTAGATTGATTTCACAAACACATTTTTACATATTCAGTACGTTTTAAACTGATCATTTGTTTGTTTGTTGTCAGGTATTTTCACAAGGTGATACAGTTCAGTTGAAAAACCGAAACATGGACGAAGATTTTTACAACGCATTCGCTACTCCGGTTTCCTCAATCACTGTTGCGCAGAACACAATGCTCGAAAACGAAACTGGAACGATGCAAAAACCGCCCAAACTAATGAACATCGAAGAATATAAGGGTTGGGAAGGTCGTTTCGAGAATTGGGTACAAGCTAACTACTTAGATGCTTGGGAATGTGTCGAGACAAAATATGTTCGACCGATGAATGATGATGAAGAAGTGGTTCCGATTAAAGATCTGAGTGCCGATGCTAGAAAGAAGTACAAAGATGAGAAAATGATGCTGAGTTTATTGCAACAAGCTGTGAAAGAAGATATTTTGGTTCTATTGCAACATAATGGAACTTCATATTCGATTTGGAAAGCTTTAAGGTCAAAGTTTCGTGGTAGTGAAGAAATGGTCAAAAGCAAGAAATCGCTTCTAAAGAAAGAATTTGATCTGTTTCGCGGATTAAAGAATGAAAGTACAAGAGAGATTATCGAAAGATACTGCAATTTGCTTGCTAACATGAAGAGATTGAGTATTGAGAAAAACAATGAAGAGTTGATCGAAAAACTTGCTGATGCTTTGCCATACGAGACTTGGGGCACATATCTCATGATGCTTAGAAACAAGAAAGGTTTTAGCAGTTTGACACTAAGCAAGTTCATTGAGAAGTTGGAAGCTCAAGAGATGGAGCAACGAAAGATTATTCGAATGAAAGATTTCGATGGTGAACAGGATATTGGGTTGTATTACAAAGCATGAGTGAATGAGAAGTCTACAAATTTATCTCCAAAAATAGAAACTGCTTACAATGCCAAAAATTCTTCTGGAAGTTCATCATCAGGATCAAACAGCAAAACGAGTTTCTCATCATTTCCATCTTTTGATCCAAATGTTTCAACAACAAGAAATGGCAAAAAGCTTCAATGCAACATTGTGTTGAACATTGAAAATGATCAGGAATATTCTGAAGAGTTAGCAAAAAGCCATATGTCTTTATTGGGAACTGTTCTTGAATCTTATGGTAGTTTTGTTGCAGGTCGAATCGGGAATCCAATGCTGACAAAGGAAGATTACGACCAGATTGATGCTGAAGAGATGGAACTGATGGACATAAAATGGTGTTTGGCAAGCGTGTTGAGGAGAGCTGAGAAATTCAAGCAAATCACTGGAAGAGATGATCTTCGTGAGGCTGGTACTTCTACTTTAGGTTTTGACAAATCTAAAGTCACTTGTTTTCGTTGCAGGGAAAAAGGACACTTCAAGAGGGAGTGCAAAAACCGCGAAGCAAGTGGAGCTCAAAATCCATTTAACAACAACAATGATTATTATCGAAAAGCCATCTACCATCAAGTGGCTCAACAATCATCTCAACAACAACAACATCAGGCACAAACTGCACATGGAAGACACATCATTGAAGATTCTGGAAAGAGAGCTTGTGCGGTGAATCAAGATTCTCTAAAGAGAGTTAATGGTAGTGCCTTGATAATAGATGATACTGAATATTGGAAGAGAAAATTCGAAGCTGAGGGTTTTAGCTGGGAGAATTTTACTTGGGATAACTATATTCCTGATCAAGCTAGAGCTTACACAGCTTTTGTAGCTCGAGTTGAAGAGGACAGTGATGATGATACTGAATATTGGAAGAGAAAATTCGAAGCTGATATGAAACTGATTGCTGAAAGTGATAGTGAAGATGAAAAGGTTAAAAAGAAGAAGAAAAAGGTCAAGACTCCAGTGAGCAGTGATGACGAAGAAATTCCAGTGATCAAAAGGAAAGTAAAGGTTGAAGTTGCAAAGTTCAAAGTTGATGAAGAAGTTGATGCAAAGAAGATTCCAGTGAAGTGTGAAAACTGTGAAGCTGTGAAGAAGCAGAACAGTACACTGATCTATAACTTGAATAGTTTGAAGGAATCTTACGATGTACTGAACAAAGCAATGAATCAATACAATCAAACAAGTGAAGAACAAGCAACAGCGATGAAAACACTTCAGGGTGCTTTTACGACTAAGCAAAAAGTGGTGAACAACTACATTGAGAAGTGTGCTGTGCTAGAACAAAAGTTGGAATTGCAAAGAATTGAGACTGAAAGAGTTAATCGTTTGTTGAAAAGTTACTCATGTACTTCTTATTTCATTGACAGGATTTATCCAACTGTTGAAGGCATGAAGGCATTTGAAGAGGAAGAAGTAACTGAAGAAAAGAATGATGATGGAAAAGTGACTGAAAAAAAGACTCCAGAAAAGAAGAACAAGAAGAAGAGTGACATAAAGAAAAAGACTGATAAGAAGGATTCTGGTAAGAAACAAGATGTTGGTTACAACAAATGTCCACCCCCGTTAGAAAATGGATATTTGCCCAGAAATCCAAATCAGGAAAGAGTCGAAAAAGCAACAAATTTACAATGGGAGTCGGAGTCCTCGGTCAATTTGCCAGAAAATATTGATGTCGTGTTTACATCATCTGACACTGATCATGAGTCCGAGTTAATAAAGAAAGTCGTCGATCAGGTGTTGGATAAAGATGAAACTGAGGAGTCAAAGTTGGAGTCAAACTCAGAGTCAAAGTCAAAGTCAGAGTCAGAGTCAAAGTCTGGTTCTGAAAGTTCGAGTTCGACAGTCAACAGTCAAAAGTCTTCAGTTAAAAGGGTTTATAATACAGAATTCATGTTATCAAAATCTAATTTGAATGACGAAACGTTTAAAGTTGCATATACTTTGAATGATTCCGACAAATTATATTCTGATGAGGAATTTCCAATAAGAGGTGTAAAAACTGAATTGATCAAAAAGGTTTTCAAACTAACAGAAATTAATATTTCTGAAATAAAAGATTTAAATCTTAATGGTAAACCTAAACCTTACACCTCAAGAGTACAACAAAGATTAAACAAGAAAAAAGGTTACAGTTCTGGTTCTGGTTTTCACAAGAAACCAAACCCTAACCGTAATTTCAAAAAGAAAGGTCTTGGTTTTACTCCAACAGAAAAACAGAAAAATGAAAGATATGTTCGTGATTTTAAAGCAAAGATGACATTTGTTTCAGGTACAACAGCAGAAGAAGAAGAAGAAAAGAAAGAATTCTGGAAACAATCGAACAAAGAATTTTTTGCAAAGAAGCAAGAAGAGATGAAAGAAACGAGAACCTGTTTCAAATGCAACAATGTTGGACATATTGCCAAAGATTGTTCAAAGGCAATACAGTCAAAACAGGGAGTTTCTTGTAACTCGAAAGACAAGGAAATTGTGTTTGAACCACCAATTGACAGAACAAAGTTATTCAAAAATTCTACATTTGAAATTGGTGAAAGTTCAAACAGATTTTACAAGAAAAAAGCTCAATCTGACAACCAGAAATGGGTTGTTAAGAAGTCTGGAAGTAGTTCTAGCGATGATTCTGATAGGTCAAAATCAGATGAGCTATCTTCTGGCGATGAATCTGATTCCATAAAATCAGAGGAGCCACAGGTTGAGTTAAACTTGAAAACTTCAGTTCCTCCAATGGATGATGTTCATTTTCCACCATTGAAGGCTGAAAATTTTAAAAAGAAAATTGGTAAGGTTGAAATTTCAAACCAATTTTATGATGACAAAAAGGTTTTTGATGTTGAAAAGGCCTTTAACCCCACTGTGAAACACATTTTTGGTAAAATGATTGATCGAAAAGTCAAAGGGGTTAAAGAGTTCTATGAGAAGAAGACGAAGAAAGATAAAGTTGAACCATCCCTGGTTTGTGACTGGGATGGTACATACTATGAACAGTAAGTCTGTGGACTTGCCGGGGATCCCAAGTTGGTAATCGTGGATCAGGAATCGGCATCATTCTGTGTATTTGATTGTGTTTTTCGTATAAGTGGTAAATCAGGGACATTAATTTGTACTTGATTTTCTACAAGTGGTTGAAGATAAAATGATGAACCACATCCTCAACTTTACAAGTGGTAAATTCAAACTTATTTTCCGGAAAAATCATTTTGATTAAAACAAACTTAAGTTTTTTGAAATCTTAATGGGAAAATGGTTTGTTTTGAGGGGGAGTTTTGATTGTTTATGCCAAGTGAATGGCGAATTGAGGTGATTCGATATTGGTTGTCATTTTATTGTACAGTTTATTTTCAAATTTCCTAAAATGTGTTTGCATTTTAGGGGGAGAAGAAAATTATTTCAGAAAATCCAAAAACATTTGAAAATTTGAAAAATACAAAAACATGATAAAATGAAAAATGAGTTTTGTTGTATAAAAGAGGAAATGATAGTACATCAGTGGACGATCACAGCATGCTAAAGAATTGGAAAGTAAAAATGTGATAAACGGTCTCACTGATGATGTGCCAGTAGGTTTTTGCACATTTAGTAGATTGTGACGAGATATAAACCTAAATTTCAAACTTGCTTGTTCTGTGGGTTAACACAAACTTGGATATATAGGTAACCCCTGAAATCTTGTTTGAAAGGTCCCTTATTCTGAGATACTAGGTCTTTATGCTCAGTGATATCTGGGGTATTATCCCGGGACTTCTGCTGAAAGAAATTTCTGACCTAGTCCCCGGATAATGCTTTCTGCAAATGCTTGAAACATAGCATCGCCCTCAGCAAGCTGATGAAACAATAAAATTGATAGTCGCTGCTGTTGTAATGCAAAAGATCCTCTAAAGGGGACACACCAAAAGTCGAAGCCGTCATCTCTCTGCGTATCGAAAGATCGACCTGAGCTCTCACGGCCCTCGCACTATAATTTATTCCCTTACAGATATCATCTGTGGTATACTCACCTGTAAGACTGAATATTGGGATCTGGATACGGGAGTATATTCAAGTAGTGGGACACACGGATAAGTTCAAGTGCTTAAAACATTAATATCGTATCTCGGATCAGTTGAACTTTGTGTGAAAATTTAAGTGGACCAGTATACTGACAATCTAAGTGAATCGTTTAGAGCTTAAAATGTAATGAAGCTTAACGATGTTGGTGATTTGTCTCAGAAACTGATATGATCCTCTTACACAAACTCACAAAAATATTGTTTGTAAATATTTCTTTACTGCTTTTCATTCTATTAAAAAAATTCCAAAAAGATTTTCAGTATGTTTTAGCTTAAATTTTGTAAAATACAAAAAGATTTTCAACAACTGGTGTTGAAAAGCTGATTTTCAAAATTCCAAGTGCTAAACATGATGAACAGATGGTTTGGGAGAGTGTGTTTTTAAACATGAAAATGATTTTTTCTTCAAGTGGTTCATCAGATACTATAAATGTTGAATCATTTTTAAAATTTGCTCTACTAGTGGTCATCAGAAAATTTATTTTTGGGTAGAGAATGTGCAGGTTATTTGAATGACAGAGAGTCAGGTTCCGATACCTAAGGTTTCTATGAGTCTTTCAAGCCAGGCTAAGATCCCAGCAGATTGAGAAGGGGAGTCTGAAGTCAAAGCTGAAGAAGCAGTTAGAGCCAGTGATGATTCTGGAACTACATTTGAGAAATAGAAGAATGAAAGAGAAGATAGAGATTGAGGATACTCACAGCGTCAGACACTTCAAAGAGTTCGAGAGGACTGATAAAGACTGAAGATGCGAAGACTCGACACTGAAGACTCCGTCAACATCCGAGGGGGAGTTTGTTGGTGCATCCGTCTGTCGTCTACGTCTTATATCGAGTCTCAGTCTCGTTGCGAATCTGAACGAGAATGATGTCAACATCTTGGATGATGACATCATACTAGTAATGTCATCATGACATCATGACATCATCACACAAAAGACAAAAGATTTAGATTGTTAAAGTTTGGATTTCGGTCAAAATGTTTCATGTCAGGTTCGCTTATTTGTCAAAAGTTAGGTCCGCTTTTATGTCATTGTAATAGGTCCGGTCCGCTTGATAGATTCGCTTTTATGTCATCTAGATAGGTCCGCTTATATGTCCATGTATGTAAAAGCGGACCTGATCACCTATATATAGGTTCTATAAGCGGATCTACACACATAGTTCTAGGTGTTTTCTTCCGGTGAGCCACGAAGTGCTGCCGAAGTGTTGACTTGATTGTAAACGTTATCAGTATTAATAGAATCAACAGTTTAAAGGTGAATACTTGCTGAATTGTACTCGGTTTGTCTGTTTCCGCCGTTCAAACTGAGATAAACTCTTCTACGCGACTCGTTTAGGTCCGAATTCGATCCTACAACTACGGGGCAGGTTCATCTGGAACACACCACCATGATGATGATGGGGAGTAGGAGGAGGTGGAATGGACTGTTCAGAAAAACTGGTGTTTTATCGTGATTTATCTTATTTTTATTTGGTACTTTATTTTACTTTATTTGGGATTTTAAAACTTTATGTCTGTTTTTATGTTTAAGTAGTGTGTTTGTTTGGTTTGAATAATGGATTTGATTTGGTTATCTAACATTTTGATCAATGGTAATGTTGACTGTTTTAGCAAGCGACATACTTGGCAGATTTGTAAAGAATGCACACAAAGTTGAGACGACATCAATCAAAGTCTACTCAAACGAGTCAACTTCAACTCTGAGGGAGTACCTCTTTCCCTTTTCACATTATTAGTTTAGCTCTTCATAATTGCTTAACTAATATGTATTTCACATTGGGGACAATGTGAAGTTCAAGTGTGGGGAGGGGTTTAAAAGGTTTTAAAATTTGTTTGTCCTTAATTGTTCCAATTTCTGAACATATATTTTCGCAAAATAAAACAAAAATGGTCAATTGTGTTCTTTAGAAAGCATCAAATTTGATAAAAACCGACAAGCCAAATTCATTTTTGAAAAAGATAACTAAAAACGTGAAAAAACAAGAAGAAAGACTTACATGTTTATCTTTATATTTATACACATTCCTTCCGTTTACGTGAGCATATTTTTTAGCCTTATAGTTTTCTTGACAATGCTTCTTTGTTTTTTCGGAAAATGAGTGAGCCGGATGTTTCATGTAATTTAGAACTTGTCATTTGTATACTTTTCAAAATCATGAATATGTGAAATTACATAGAAATGATAGAGCCACATGGGATACCCTTTTGTTAGCCTTTTTCTTTGTTTATATTCCGCACCCAACATTATCCATTAGTTCGCCATGTTGAGCCTATTTTCCGTATTTTTCAAAATTTTACCCAAATATTAAGCCTACTTAACCAAATACAACCTTTTTCATATTTACCATTTTTGTTAAAATTCGGCCATAGCTATCTAGATTGATATAAATTTTTAGTTAAAAAAAACAGGTTATCAAAACTCTCTATAAGGATTATGGAAAACCATCAAGAAAGAAAATAGAGAGTAGAAGTGTAAAAAGAATAAAGTCTGAACATTTACACAATAGCTTAGCAACGTGTTCAGAATCCTAGAAAATAAATCGCCGAGTTTTAACCTTTTAGCCACTTTCAAATATCCATTCCATACCCTTAACCATAGCCTAATGATACAACCCATTAAAGACCTCTTGATTTATGTTTTTCACATATTAATTGGTAGAGATTAGATCTTTTGACAAGCTTATGATATTGCATGATTCATTGACTAGGCATCGAGTGTTTTACATACACATTATATGTATGATTCAGAAATATAACCGAGTGTGTGTGAACATTGTGAGAAATGTGAAGATGTATATGCTAAGTCAATCGAACGTAGAATCATTGCTTTATGGTTATCTTTTCTGTGACAACCGGTAATTATCGGCTTCTAATCACGCGTATTAACTTAAAAACCGAAACATTTTGGTATATTTAGCTTCGTTTTTAAATTTTATTATCCGTAGTTGAAAACGGATCGCAAAACGGACACCAAACGACGAACGACACAGTTTACACGGTTTTAACGCAACCGACAAAAATGCGCATCGAATATCGATTTCCGACGTAATTTGTAGCGTTTCGACTCTAAAACTTTATTACACGACATTTTACACCGAACAGGATTCGAGACACTGGCTTCGGATTTCTACTGGGCCGCTCAAAACACGTTAACGGGCCTTGGGCCCAACCCACATTATAAAACCTAGGTATATAAAGGAACCTTAACTTTGTTTTATCATTTGAAACCCTAAACAAATTCACGCGCATAACTACAGTCCTCATATCTCCTCTACATCTTCTTCTTGAAACAAAACCCTAACTTCAACACACTAGACACCAACTGCACTCTCTGTCCCTCTCTCATGACCAAGCACCGGCGACCGGAGAGGCTCCGACTGGCCACCGGTCTTCCTGCATCTCCGACAAAACCACACCTCCCCCGACCTCATTTTTCTCCGACAACTCACACCCACAGAACACCTAAATCCCTCGCTCACATCTTCGTCTCTCTCTATTAAACAATGGCTGACCACCACAACTTGGTGGCAACATACGGCAAGCAGCAGCAGCACCACCACCACAGGCGGCGGCACTGTGGTGGTTGGCTTGGCGGCGGTGACGTGGTTTCACAGCAGGGACGAAGAGAAGCAGAGAAAGAGGGAACCACTGTTGACGATGATGTTATGATTGATGACGACACCGGTTCCAGTAAGTTGTGACTCCTAGTTCTTCTTCATCTCAGATTCTCTTAGATCTCCATTTTTCTTTTTTCGGGCGTTGATTTCCGTTTTAGGTTGTGGTGGCGAGTGGTGGTTCCGTATGACGGCCGTGGAAGGGGGGGGTGTGGTTACACTTGGCTATTTTGGGTTATCATAACACAACTGTGGTTCGGTCAGTTCAGCTTCGATTCATGCTCGGTTCAGAATTGGTGCGGTTCGTTTCGGTCAAACCCGAGTCAACTCTGGTCAACACAGTTTGGTGCGGGTCAACTCAGTCCGGCTGTGGTCAAACCGGTCAAAACAGTCAACTCGGGTCAACAGCGGGTCAACTCAGTCAAGATGGTCAATCTTGGTCAACTTTAAGACCCGGTAAAGTTTTAACGACGCGTTAAAACTCTCGTATATATATGTTAGAATAGATTTTAGATCTTTATATTACGCAAATCGAGCTCGACCGGTTAAAACGATTACACATTAGTTTTCCTTTGATACAATTGACGAAAATTATATACATAGTGTTTATATTGTGAAAAATGATTGAATTTTGCAAAATATATCGACATTTAGTTGTCGGGATCGTCCAAAAACAGAGAAAACTCTGTCCGATTTTCGTTAAAAACTTGGTTTACGAAACGTATATTGCTATAAAGACGACACTTATCGAAATACAAGTTTTCTTATAAAAATAAATATAGAAGTATATTTATTTTGACGACGTTATAAGCTAATGAAACCCGATGCTCATTTAAAATAAATATAATGTATATATTTATTTCGAATATCAATACTCCCGAACACTTTTGCAAACAAATATAAGGTATATACTTATTGCGAACATCAATACTTTCGAACGCTTTTACAAATGAATATAATGTTTATATTTGTTTCGAATGTCAAGATTTCCGGATACTTTTATAAAATAAATATAAGGTTTATATATTTTTCGAATGTCAAGATTTCCGAACACTTTTATACAATAAATATAATGTTTATATTTATTTCGAACGACTATTATTCGGCGATTATTTAATATAAATATAATTGTGTATATTTATTTCACACGTCAACTTTAAACGCTTATGTGAACTAAATATAATTGTTATATTTATTTTAAGCGTCGACGACTCGAATATCTTCGAGTGCTTTTATAACAACAGTATATCGGGTTATATTCGTTTCAAACCAAAATAATAACACCTTTATAGAATCGTTTAGTTAACGATTCGGTAGAGCTCGGACACGTAGTTTAGCTACGTTTAAATTAGGAAACTGATACGTTATTCCCTGTTAGGAATACTTTAGATGCACGCTAGCTAATTCACGTTCTTGGAACGACACTACGGAATCACGCTAGGCTAGCTTTGCACAGGAATGCCAAGGTGAGTTCATAACCCCCACTTTTTACTGTTTTACATTTTCATAAATGTTTTCGGGGGTGGAAAGACATGCAAGTTTTGCAAAAACACAATGTTTCGAGAAACAAAAATCATATGTTTCTAAACCATTTCGCAACAGGATTTCAACGAACTCAAATGGTTTACGAAAAGGTTTAAGCTAAACTTACCGGTTCTTACAACAAGTACGTATTTACGAAACGTGCATGATTTTCATGACTAGGGACGGGAATGTCCAAGTTACAACAATAGGACTGGGTTGTTCTGTCTACGAAAAACGAGACAACCCAGTGAGTTCATGTCCCTCCTTTCACTGTTTTCAATGATTTGTTTTCAAAAACATCGAGGGGAAATACATGCTAAAACTATTGGTATGTTAGTTACGGAGTAGATGACATGATCAATGTGCATAAGTAGGGAAACAACATTAGTAACCATTAATCACTTAGTGACCAAGGTGCAAAAGGTGTAGATCTATTGGGCTTGAGGCACGCCCCACTCCTGGTTGGTATACCCTGGAGTGCTTTTGTGATCCCAAATGATGACAAAGTGTTCTCGGTTTGGTTATTTGCTTATGGTACATTATGTCAGGGGGCTCGCTACCCACTGATAGATCCTTAACAGACTCCATGAATGAATCAGAGCATACCATGATTACAAGATAACAGAAAACATTTCAATACCGGTTTACAAAGATAACAGAAATCATTTCAATACCAGTTTACAGATACGAAAGAAAACATATCATTACTGGTTTACGAACTCAACAGTTACATATATCGGTTTATAAACATAGCATAAAACATTTCGTTACCGATATACAAAGACGACATTTCAAATGCTTTGAGATATTAAGATCTCACAAACAGGTTTTTCAAATGCAAGATTACAAGTGTTTTAAAACGCATTTGATACAAAACAAACTATGAACTCGCTCAACTTTATGTTGATTTTTATCACATGTTCTTTCTCAGGTTGCACTTTCAAAACTATGGAACGGTTGGAATAGGAGAACCCAAGGGAATTCGAGTACTTAGCGACGTTCATTTTCTAGAAGTCTTAGCTCAAACACTTCCGCTGTGCAATGAGGATACCAGTCCAGTCACGCCAATGCTCTGATATTTCGGGGTGTGACATTTTCAAACACCCAACAAAGCTTGTTTATTTTAAATCTTTGATGATGACTTTTTGAAAACCAATTTGACCACCAAACAAATTAGTAACTTTGTAAATATTTGATTCTTTGTTTTATTTTGAGTTTGCTTGGGGACAAGCAAAGTTCAAGTGTGGGGATGTTTGATACACGTTAAATTATACATGTTTTTATACCCTAAAACACTTCCGTTTTAAGCGTTTTTTACCGAAACCGCGACGTTTAGGTACCAAATCCGGTAATTTTATATTTTCAGGTCTTAAAAGGAGCACAAAAGAAAAATCTGATGAAAATGGACAAATTCTGATGCAATTCTGATAAAAGGGACAAAAATTTGATACTTCCAGGTGTCGCACGACCGTGCGACCTGACGGCACTACCGGCGAGTCGTCCGACCTCCGAAGTACTGCCAGTGTGACTGATGGTGCCGATGTTCTCCCAGGCCGCACTACCGTGCGACCCGCTGCATGACTGTGCACCAGCTAAACCAAGCTTTCTAATCAAAGAATCTGATGACATCGCACTACCGTGCGACGATCGGCATGACCATGCCGATCTGATGACTCAGACAACTTGTCTATTAGTCCACTTGTCTGACACGGGATCGGTGAAATGACATCACTCGACAACACCTGTCGCACGACCGTGCGACCCATCGGCACGACCGTGCCGATCCTAAAATGTCCTATAAATAGAGCCATTCGCTACTGGTTCAAATGTTGGGTTTTTCTCCATGTTTCTGGGCGATTTCTGGGTTCCGAAGCAGTCCTGATCAGACCACTTTGAAGCTTCAAGACCGAATGGAAGCATAACCGATCCAACCCATCAATTCCTTGCTTGTTTATGGTTCGATTCCTTGTTCTTATACATGTATTCTGATCATTATTCAAGTATGGAGCTGATGTTAGTTTATGTTTAATATAGTATTATGTAATAGTAGTAATGAACTTGTTTCTTGAATAATCTTTATGTTGTAATCTTGTTTGTATGAATCTTTAGTACTTTTTCATGTTTGAATCTTCATGATTATATAATGAATGTTTCATTGATGTTGAGTTCTTAATTATGTTTGATTGTCTTGGATAATGAATCTGTGTTTGTAACCTTGTTTAAACCATGAGACTCAAGAGGGGTATTGGTTTTATCTAAGATATACTGGATTTTGATTGAGAATGCTTTCTTGCACGTAAGGGTTCTAACGAATTATATGGTGTTGATTACATGTTCTTGAACGCGGTTTATGAGCCCTGTTTAGTAGTTTTGGTCTGAAATTGCTAACATGGTAGATTTGTGATCAAGACTTGTAAAGGTGAAATACTTTGTTATATGATCTACTTAAATGCTTATCCTCGTGGCTGTATTGTGGCCATTGGTATTGCTTTCTTTGATAAGTGAGGTTAGAAAACTCCTAACGGATGACTAATCTATCTTTAAAAGGTTTACATGAATGAATATCAATAGCTCGCTAAAGAATGAGTTTAGGTGGTTAACGTGCGTTTATCGCGTTAACTTTCTGAAGAATCATCATGTTAGAAAACTCCTAGCGGATGACTAACTGTCTTGAAATTGGAAAATTGATGAGTGCTTTTATGACATATGTGATGTAGATAACATGTTTAGGATGTTTGTGAAACAAGATAATAGTATAATTATGTTTTAGATATAATTTAGATAACTTAGTTAAACAACCATTCACTTATCCTTTTATCTGGTAATCTAATGACAAAGATTTAGTACTTAATACCGCCCGTGTTCCATGGATTGATATCTAGCTCTTACCAACATTTTGCTACATATATGACGAGATACACTTGTCCTTTGTTGTGTGTGTTTTGATGTTAAGGTATAAACCATTTTTATAAATATTAAAACTAAGTTCGTGTGGAAATTCACTGTATAAATATGCATACATAGAGACACATCAATATGTTTTACCCGTTACATTATCTCCTCGCTATACACGAGTTATACCTTGTCAATGAATTTCATGACATGTGTCCGTGTATACATACTAGCAAGATATACAATTTGTATTTAATTATGGTACTTCTGGATCAATGATCTTTGCTTCCTTGATAGGAGATGATAAAGTGTCATTTTCTATACCAACTACTTGGACATCATAAAATGTACTTATACCATAAGCTTTGTGCGTATGAAAATGTCCACCATCTTCTAGATGTATTATGATTGATGGATAATAATAATAATAATAATAATAATAATAATAATACAAATGCCTATTCTACATATTGAGCCATAAATTTGCAATACCATCTTTAATTTGCAAATTCTTAGTTTAAATATTTCTTTATACTCATTCCAATGTCTCTTCGCTATAATAATAATAATAATAATAATAATAATAATAATAATAATAATAATAATAATAATAATAATAATAATAATAATAATAATAATAATAATAATAATAATAATAATAATAATAATAATAATAATAATACAAATGCCTATTCTACATATTGAGCCATAAATTTGCAATACCATCTTTAATTTGCAAATTCTTAGTTTAAATATTTCTTTATACTCATTCCAATGTCTCTTCGCTATAATAATAATAATAATAATAATAATAATAATAATAATAATAATAATAATAATAATAATAATAATAATACAAATGCCTATTCTACATATTGAGCCATAAATTTGCAATACCATCTTTAATTTGCAAATTCTTAGTTTAAATATTTCTTTATACTCATTCCAATGTCTCTTCGCTTGACAACGGCTATATAATGATAATAAGCTCAAATGAAAGATATTATAACCATACATAGCTAGCAAAACATATTATTGTAGATATGCATTTAATGATGGTACTTCTAGAATGAGAATCTCTACTTTGGTGGGAGATGATAATAGGCATTTCTTATAACAAGTGACTTAACAACGTTTAACATACTTAAAGGTCCAACTATGTCCATACTAAAATGTTCCAACATCATCCTCTTCTGAATGTACTTGAAGGATTGATAAAATATAGTTACATGTATACTCATGCCAAGGTCATTAAAAAAAGTTCTCTCTAAAAGCTCGACAGTTTCTCTCGATGATGCCTAGACATCATCACTGTAAACTGCGATTATAGTGAACTTTTAAAAGTAGAATGTTCATAAAAACATGGAAAAGTTAATCAAACTTATATCCCTTTTATACGAGTATCTTGAGTTGTACAACACTCGACCTGGCTATTTTAGTGCATACGTATTTTGTCAACTTCATATAGTATGTTCTTGAGGTCTTGACATCAATGCTTCCGGCATTATCACTCCATGAGGGAATTCGTTCCATCTTATCCAAATATGAATATGCATTCACTCTTTAGGAGTTTTGCTACACAAACTTGCTCATTTAACGCATAGATTTCTATGTTATATGCAAAGATATCATGAATACTTTCTTTTATTTCCAAAATTCATTTTGTACCATGCTTACAAGAATTACATTGTTAAGATGTTTCAATTAACCTTTTAAACACTCAATTGCTTTAGAAACTCATCAGGAGTTCCACCTATATCCAACATGTAAAATAATCATAACCTATTCAAATCCAAATATGTATAGAATGATCACATTGTTCTCGAGAACTTAATTTACATGACTTACATAATTTAATCCGTCAGGGCTTTTATGTAAACTTTTAGTATCAAATGATACATAACATTCACATACTAATTCTCTCTTTATATTACCAGACTAATAAGATATTGGAAAGTCAATACATCTACCACTGGAGAATACATCTCCTCATAATCAGTCACAGGTCTTTGCAAAATTTCATGTGCGATCAATTGTTGCTTATATCATAATCTGATGCTCACGTGATTCGCATAAAAGACCCATTTGTATCCAACATATTTTACAACTTCAATTGTATGGATTGTTGGTCCAGAAACTTTCCATGTCATTAGAGAATTCAACTTTGCCTTATTTGCGTGTTTCTAATTTGGCCAATCATTTCTATGCTTACGTCATAGGCAGATCTCAAAACTTGATCCTCATCATTTAATCATTTCAAGCGCTACATTATATACAAAAGTATAACGATGCCAATTTTTATTTCGATTCCATACATATCTTAAACATGATACAACTTATTAAGATCTCTTTATTTTCAGGTACCTGAGGTTCTTCTTGAACCATCATGTCTAATATCTCTTCATGAGATCTTAATACTATAACCTCGACTTGACCATCTTAATTACTTGCTCCAATTTTCCAGGAATTTTATTATTGGAATCGACTAGTCTACCACGCTTCAGGCGTGTGATATTCGCTAATTTACACATATTTTAGTCCCCCATTTTATCCCCATTTTATGCGTTTTCGGCCGTAAAACCGTCATTCGGATACTTAATTATGTATACTTTTGTTTACAGGCCTAAAACAGCATACCGGACAAGATGATAGTGAAAACGAGGACTTTCCGGACAAAACGACGAAGCTGCGAACATTCTATTAGAAAACTGACATGGGCGAGTGGAACGGTCGTGCGGTCTGAGGAACGACCGTGCATCTCCGACATATCAAGACCAGCCCGGCAATGAACGAGGGTGCAACACGGCGTGCAAGGCAATCCGGTGACGCACGGACGTGCCATATATTGCACCCCGTGCAGATCCGATGTTCAGCCAAATCCCGGTGATGAACGACCAGTGCATCAGTCCGTGCAACAAGATCCCGGAAACGCACGGTCGTGCCATATGAAGAACGGTCGTGCGAGACCGAAGACCGGTCAAGATCTGTGACGTCATGCAGTATGGTGCACCATACCTCCAATAATGCAAAAAGTGAACGGTCATGCAACAGGACGCACGACCGTGCGACATCGAAATTATATAAAAACTTGCAGAAACATTCTGCTCGGAACTCTGGACATTTTGGAAGCGATTCTGGCGATTTTCAGGCTCCGGAGGCTTATGCTTTCACCCGGATTCAAGCCACATTGTGCCGATTAGCTTTGTTATCTTCCAGATTCTTAATCTTATGCTTGTTTATGGTTTGGTTTTCTAATCTTTCCATTATTTTGTTAATCTTTCAAGCATTTAGATTAATGTTTATGTATTATTGTAGCCTTTGGGCAAAAACACAACAATCCCTTGCTTGATTATAGCCATTAGTATGTTAATCTTTGTTTGTAATGACATTTGGAAGTATTTTCTATGTTAATCTTTGATGATTAGTTTGCAACCTTGTTATTGATATTGATTTCTTGATTATAAGTAATTATGTTGGATGATTGGTATTTGGTTAGTTAAGATAGTTGAAAAATGAAGCTTAATTAATCTTGTATTAGTAAACTTTGAACTTGGTTAACTAGTTTAGCTTGGTTTAAATGTGTGCATCATGATACTAGAAATGGTTAGTGATTTAATAAAATGTAATTATTGTTAATCAAGAAAGCTTGCCGTCACGTAAGGACCTAAACGGGTTAAATGGTGTCGTTATGAATTCTTGCCATGATTTGTTAACTTAGTTAGTAGTTTAGGCCAAAATTGCTATCTTGGTGAATTTATGTGCAAGATTTGTAAAATGAACTCGGTTGTGATTTAATCTAGTTTATGCTTGTCTCGGTGGTTGCATTGTGTTTATCGGTGTCGCTTTCCTTGATTAAGTGCGGTTAGAAAACTCCTAACGGATGACTAACTTATTTTTAAGAGATTTTCATAGACATTTATCAATTGCACGTTAAAGAACAATTTTAGGTGGTTAAAGTGTGTTTATCGTTTTAACTTTCCAAATGATTGTCATGTTAGGATTCCCGAAAGGGATACTAATTGTCTTAAAATTGGAGAATTGATCAAATGCTTCTAGTGCCAAAACCGACTTAGTTGACATGCTTTGGTTGTGTATTAAGCAAGGCTATTTATCTATTTTCATCTTTGAAATCTATTATGTTTTATAAGTATTTGTTATTGCTTACTTTAGTTTATTAAAAATCAAACAACTTATCTTTTTACCGGTAGTTTAGTGACAAAGGTCTAGTATTATTTCTCCTCCCATTTCCTTGGATCGATACTTGGTTCTTACCGATACTTTACTACATATATGATGGGGTACACTTGCCTCTTTCGTGTGTGTTTTGATGTTAAAGTAATAATCACTTTTATAAATTTAAAACCAAATCGTGTGTAATCTCATTGCAATATTATGTATATATACGCACACGTCAAGTTTTTGGCGCCGTTGCCGGGGAAATGGCGAGTTTTAGGAACGACCCGAGTCATTGTGTTATCGGCGTATATACTTGTTAATATTTGTGTATACTTTCTTGATTCTTTATTTGTTTATTTATTTGTTAATATTTCTTGCTTTTAATTCGATTTATTCGTTTTCCAAGTCATTTTTTGTACACGTGTATATTTTTGTTCCATTTATTTATTCGATCCGGATTTATTTATTCATTTATTCTTTGGATTTTCAGCACCTTAAAATCTTTTTTGTATTAGCCGATTCGATTATTTTTATTGTGTTGATTTTTATAAAATTTCGGGTCCATTTTCGGATTTTTATAAAATTTTCAGCCCATTTAAAATAATATTCTGTTTCTTTTCAGCCAAAAAAAAAAGAACAACATTATTATATTAATAAAATATTCATTGTGTCAATTTTTCGTTTACAGGTTGATGTCCTCTACCCCCGCTCCCAATCCTGTTGAGCCGTCAGACGAACCCGAGCGTGATCTGAGGAGACGTCTTCGTGCGAGATCTCGTGCGGGTGGGCTGCTACTCGCAGGTAGTACCCGCTGAAGCCGAGGGCTCAGAGGCAGCAAGAAACGCAACCATGGCGGACGACGACAGACCTTTGAATGAAACAAACCAGCCCGGAGGAGAAGGCTTGCTACCGAGCATCACCCGACCGACGGTAGCAGCACCGAGTTTCGAGATAAAATCCAGCATCATCAACATGATACAAAACTCGGTGCAGTTTGATGGGAAGGATTACGATGATCTGGGTCGGCACATCGCAAAGTTTCTCGAGGTGTGCTCGACTTTCAAGATAGGAGATGTTTCTGAGGACGCGATCCGCTTGCGGCTCTTTCCGTTTTCATTGCGAGGCAAAGCCAGTGCTTGGCTTTTGTCACTTCCGGCAGGATCTATCACCACTTGGGCCGGGATGGCAGAACTATTTGTGCAGAAATATTTTCCTCCGGAAAAGACGACTAAATTAAGGAACCGTATCATAACGTTCAAGCAAGACGACGGAGAATCTTTACACGCAACTCGGGAGAGGTTTAGAGATCTTTTAATTGATGTCCCACATCACGGGTTGTCCAAAAGGCAACTAGTACTGACCTTCTACCAGGGACTCAATTATGACTCGCATGAGCGTTTTGACGTGTATGCAGGAGGCGATCTTGGAACGAAGACACCAACTGAAGCTTACGTGATCATAGAGAAAGTTGCGTTGAAGTCAAGTTCTCGCCACGGTGGAGCGCGGAATAAGACATCATCCACTTTCGGAGTTCATGCTGTGGATACATATACGGCTCTTACTGCGCAAATTGGAAACTTGGCAACAAGAATTGATCAGTCTCAGAATGTCTCGCGAATTCAATCACCATCATGTGATTAGTGCGGGGTTGCACACGTGCCAGGTACGTGTGAGCAGGGTGTTATGTTTACAGGACATGAGGAGTTGAACTACGTGGGCAATCAAATCAGGCCCCAAAATAACCCCTATAGCAACACGTACAATCCAGGGTGGAAGAATCACCCAAACTTTGGGTGGAAGTCTGGTTCTGGGAACCAAAATGAACACGGATATGCTCAACATGCTCCCGCGCCACAACAATCTCAAGGTCAATCCTTCCAGCCACAGTATCATAATCAAGGCTCAGGAAGCAGTTCCCAGCCACACGCCTCTCAAAGCAACGCAAAGCTAGAGGAAATGATGGCACAACTGCTGAACAACTCCAACAGTGCTAATCAAATTTCTGAGAAAAGATATCAGCAGCATGAGGAGCGGTTCTTGGTCAACGAAGGAGAAATGCGAAGTCAAAAGGCTTCCATTTAGACCATCGAGAATCAAGTGGGCCAATTGGCAAAAATGATGTCGGAGAGACCCCCAGGTGGTCTTCCGGGCAATACAGAGCAGAATCCGAAGGGGCGTGGTAATGGCCTGCACATGTAACAAGTGTGGGGACATGAGTCTTGCTATCGACTCGCCGACAAAAATTTAGCATGAGTCTTGCTATCGACTCGCCGACAAAAATTTAGCATGAGTCTTGCTATCGACTCACCGACAAAAATTTAGCATGAGTCTACGCTACTGACTCGCGGACCAAAAATGTAGCAAGAGCGTCAAAAGCGCTTTAGGGGTAGTATCGTCTTTTTAGGTGTTTTTCTTGTTTTAGCGTAATTTAGGTATGTTAGGTAGTTTCCGTTAGTTTGTATAATTTTCATACGTGCCGGGCGAAGGTTCTATGTTGCAATATTGTTAAAACAGTTGGCGTGTTGAAAATATGGCGAAAAACGGCCAAAACAGTTGCTGGAAATGGCTTCTGCAGAAAATTCTGATCTGCAGCTGTTGCACGACCATGCCGCGAATCGCACGACCGTGCGTTTCCGAGCAGGCCGGCACGGTGATTCGCACCCCCGGTGCATCTCCGAGAACAGCTTGCAGGTTTGAAAAATGTAGGTGGCGCACGACCGTGCGAGCTGTCGCACGACCGTGCGAGAGGCAGGGGCAGTTTGGTCTTTTGCACATTATAAAAACCCCCATCTGCTTCTTTTCCCTTCATTCGCAAACCCTAACCATCTGCGGCCATTCCAGAGCGATATCACTTCAAATCGCACGGTTCTTCGCACGATTTCACACCCTACTTCGCACGGTACGTTCCTTCATGTAGATTATCTGTTTCTTCGCTTTCTAAGGTAGATCCATCCGTTTCTTCAAGGATTTTTAGGGTTCTCTTCATAAATACAAATGAAACCCTAACCCTTGTTTGAATCGTGCGTATCGTGAAGCTTAATTAATCTTGTATTAGTAAACTTTGAACTTGGTTAACTAGTTTAGCTTGGTTTAAATGTGTGCATCATGATACTAGAAATGGTTAGTGATTTAATAAAATGTAATTATTGTTAATCAAGAAAGCTTGCCGTCACGTAAGGACCTAAACGGGTTAAATGGTGTCGTTATGAATTCTTGCCATGATTTGTTAACTTAGTTAGTAGTTTAGGCCAAAATTGCTATCTTGATGAATTTATGTGCAAGATTTGTAAAATAAACTCGGTTGTGATTTAATCTAGTTTATGCTTGTCTCGGTGGTTGCATTGTGTTTATCGGTGTCGCTTTCCTTGATTAAGTGCGGTTAGAAAACTCCTAACGGATGACTAACTTATTTTTAAGAGATTTTCATAGACATTTATCAATTGCACGTTAAAGAACAATTTTAGGTGGTTAAAGTGTGTTTATCGTTTAAACTTTCCAAATGATTGTCATGTTAGGATTCCCGAAAGGGATACTAATTGTCTTAAAATTGGAGAATTGATCAAATGCTTCTAGTGCCAAAACCGACTTAGTTGACATGCTTTGGTTGTGTATTAAGCAAGGCTATTTATCTATTTTCATATTTGAAATCTATTATGTTTTATAAGTATTTGTTATTGCTTACTTTAGTTTATTAAAAATCAAACAACTTATCTTTTTACCGGTAGTTTAGTGACAAAGGTCTAGTATTATTTCTCCGCCCATTTCCTTGGATCGATACTTGGTTCTTACCGATACTTTACTACATATATGACGGGGTACACTTGCCTCTTTCGTGTGTGTTTTGATGTTAAAGTAATAATCACTTTTATAAATTTAAAACCAAATCGTGTGTAATTTCATTGCAATATTATGTATATATACGCACACGTCAGCGTGCAATAGACTCATTACAAAATATGTGGTTGTCCTCTTGGGACACAAATATAAGTGGAGCATAATCAGTTGATTATGTGACTTACTCAGTCACTCTATTTAGGTAAGTGAACTTGTCTGGTAATTTGTTTATTAATATTGGTAAATGAATTATCCTTTGAACTTCTGGTTCACCATTTATAGTCTGAGGATCAAGATGACATGATAATTCATTCCACGTTTCATTTTCCAACTGCTTGTTATCTCCCCCTAATGTTGGGAACATTCATTTACTAAATTGAAAACCAATGAGCCGTAAGCAAATCTTTCAGCAATGCCTTTAAGTATTTAATCATAAACAATTTTTTTTACCCAACATATATTCTCAACCCTTTTAGAGGTCCCATTATTGTGCGTTGTGGTGGATCAATATTATATATTCCGCACAACCAAAATCATAGAAGGGACGCATTTGGTTTCTAACCAAAAACCAACTATAACATGGGAAGTATGATGACATATTAGCCTGATGTGAATTAATGTTGTACATGTAAAATCACATGTACCCAAATACAAATATGAATTGTTGCTCTTATGATCATTGGCTTTGCAATCAATCGTGAACGTTTAGTGATCATCTCAATAAAGCAATTCTTGTATAAACACAAGCTATATGAAGTTCAACATTTATTCCAATAATCATTAATAACTTGGGAATTGAATTAACCATTATTACCAAAATAAATATACCAATCTAGATAAATTTGCTTGCTATCACATTAGCTAAGCCACAATCACACAAACTTCAAGTTGTGGATTTGATAACCATTTAGACGATGCATTGATTTAAAAACACTAAATGGTATCATGTTGGGATGTGCATATCCTTTAATCATTTCCAGAATATTTAGGGATACAACATCCTTTATTTGGAAAATCTATAATTTCCCTTGAGAGCAAAAATTACATGCTAATTATCAGCTTAAAGAACCTTCCAGTTCTTTATTATGTTTCACATCAACATTGACTCGGCGTGGTCTAACCGGTCATGCCAACTAATTAAATAATTATCAACCATATACTTCAGGTTTATGATCATATATTTTTTTAGTTGCACTCGTGTTTGTCTGATACACGACATGAAGTACGAGAAAATAATATATTATTATTTCAAAAATTCATGTTATTACATGTTCCCATATTTTATTATTGTATAATCACTTCCTTAGTATGCCACTTCTTGTGGTCGATTTCAATACTAACATGGCTGTCAACGTGAGGATCATTACAATTTCCAAGCTTACCATGATCATAACCTTTATAACGACATTGTATAGTCATCTCATTATTAACATGGTTTATCTCATTGCATGAGCATCATAACAATTTCCTCAATTACCATAATTATGAACTTTACACCAATTATTATATCATCACATTCAGTTCAAGGAATTGATTATAACCATACAACTTCATGGTGGCATCATTACAATTTTCTCAATTATATCCATGATCACGAGCTTTTCAATGGTGTAGAACCAACCAAGGTTCATGGTTTATCATTACTTCTTTCTTGAACAAAATGTAATCATTTCAAATTTGTTATACTCATTCCATAATATTCCTACTTTAGCATATTTGAGATATAACAAATGAAAATTGTTTTATCCGATTTTTCTTTGTAAATGATCTTCTCTTTGCATAACATTAATAGAGAATTAATTAAATGTCCGAGTTAAGGTCTGAAATCTTATGACCTTCTACAAACTCGTAACGCGATTTAGGGAGTATGACACTTCGGGTGTCATATCTAAACTTATTTATGCTCTTTCATGATAGTAGTGAAAAACCATAACTTTGGTTTTGTTGTTTTATTCAATTATTAATAAATGATATCATATACAAAGACAATATGTAAATTCAAATTATACAATATATGACATTATAGCATGTTATGATATTATAAAAACAAGTTATAATAAAATTATATGCATTACCATATTTTATCACTTTTAAACAAATATATATAAATCTATCACAACATAACCTGATGAGATGCGTATCACTCTACCTTGAACTCCGATAGATATAAAGAAAACAAATATTTCAATCAAGTTCCCAACATATAATAATTACTGTTTCCAAACAATTATTTCTTTATAATCTTTAGGGTAAATTACTTTTTAAGTCCCTGTGTTTTAGTTGGTTTAACCATTTGAGTCCAAAATCAAAATGTTTAACGCCCTGAGTCCCTATAGCCACTTTTCTTAACCATTTGAGTCCAATTTTCTAACACAGTTAGAATTCTATTGTTAAGTTTTGTTAAATGACCAAATTACCCCTATAATTAAAAAATAAAAAAACTAATTTATTTAGATTTTCTCTCTCTCTCTCCTTATCTTTATCTCTCTCAAAACAAGCAACTTTCTCTCTCTCTAAACCCTACTGTAACCAGACATGTTTCGGCAGCATACTCAATGACATCCCATACCCAATCGGCTTCTCCTCCGGCTGCGAAATCCAGCTAAACAGCACCGTTTTAATCGAGGATTTCGCAATACATCAAATCAAGCCAGACTATATTCTAGTGGGCCTTCCGGCGGAGTGTGGTCGTGCCGTGGAAGCCCTCCACCGTCTTTACGGTGATCACTACGCCTCGACGTCCGACAACGCCATTCTGATGGAAAACTGCACTGAACAGATTCAAACATGTTCGGTTCCTCAGTCCATGATGCAACCAAACCTGGATACTTATACTGTTATACATACACAAAATTGAACCCGAAAGTATACAGTTTCAGCAATTTATCTACTTCTAGTAACATAAAACGATGATGTTTCGTCTGGCGATAAGTATCGATATAATCAAAATCGAATACCAAATCCTAGGGTACCGATTTGCGGATAAGATTAACACAAAACGATGACGTTTCGTCTGGCGATTTTGATCGGAAAAACTTAAATTTGGGTTCGGTTAACCCTAAAAATGGTAATTTGGGGTAAATAAGATCGATGATTGCTTCTAGCTGTGCAAATTGAGTGTAGGTGAGTACTGTGATAGGTAGATTGTGCAAATTGGTGGTGAATTTTGGTGAGAATTTGATGATTTTGGAGGTTACAGTGAAGGTGGTGGAGGGTGGTGGTAGGATGTCTACAGGTAGTGTGTGGAGGTGTGTAATTTATATATATATATATATATATATACATATACATATTAAAAGTTTATGCATTAAATACGTGTTCCTTGTACTCATGTGCATATAAGACTTGTACTTTGTGTGTAAATGACCAAATTACCCTCATAGTTAACAGACTTGGTGGATGGTGTTAGAAATTTGGACTCAAATGGTTAAGAAAAGTGGCTATAGGGACTCAGGGCGTTAAACATTTTGATTTTGGATTCAAGTGGTTAAAACCCCTAAAATAAAGGGACTCAAAAAGTAATTTACCCTAATCTTTATAATAAATTAATTATTAATATGTTCTAGTTAAAAACATATCGAGAAGCTTCTACTTAATTTGCAATAAGTATCTTTTTCCACAAAAGTATATCACATATTCAAGTCTTATATAGGTCTTATACGATGCATAGACTTTTAATGATGTTAAAATCCAAAGATAACATCTAGAAATATCATGTAATAAATAAAAAAAGGATGATAAAATCAATTAATAGTAATAGAGTGACTTGAATTCATATTTTCTAGACCCAAATGAGAAATTTAACATATAAAAACATAACCTCATTCTTTTGATAAGAAAAGAAAATTAAGAATAATGAAACAAAGATAATTGAAAATTATGTCTTCATTTATCTTCTTAAATCATCTTAACTTATTAAGAGTAGAAAAATATTTTTTTAAATCGTCATTATTTTATTTGTGACAATTGTACGTGGTTTAATCCACTTATGATTACAAACAAAAATAACATCATCATATCATAAAATAAGATTATTTTTTTTAGTTATTATCACAATATTTAAATAGGTAATTAGGGAAAGGATCAAATAGGAAGTTTATTTTGGCTAGGAAGTGTAGGAAGCAATAGGATTAGGACATGTGGCAACACTTAAAATAAAGAAAAAGGGAATTTTAGTCAATCCAACCCTTTCTTCTTCCTTTTCAAAACCCAGTAACTTCAAAACCCACCATTTTCAAAACCCACCATCTTCAACCATTTCTTCACTTTCTATCTCAATAATCACTACATTATAGTGCGATTTTCATCACCAATCAATGATTCAAACACTCGATCAACGTGTTCTTCAGCTTTTTTGAAAAAAAACCCCAGTTTAATTTCATATTAAATCTCGTTTTTTCCGGTGATTTTGAAGATAATCACTCGATCCGTTCGATTCGAGCGCTGATAAGTGTTTCAATCATTCAAAATTCGTCAATTGTTGAAGAAATCACTTCGATCCATGTAAGAAATTATTTAATTTCATTTTTACGATCTGGGTTTTTGATTTAGTCATTGCGTTTTACGATCTTGGCGGGGTCAGGGGGCAGCGCCCCTGGTAGCGGGGTCCCAGGGGCGGCAGCCCCCTGGCGGGGTCCAAGGGGCAGAGCCCCTGGCTGGGGTTGAGCTGTGATAAAAATGCATCAGAAAAATTAATTTTCTGTAAATTGCCTCTGGAAACTGCATTCGTAAACTGCATTGGTTCAGACAGTTCACAGCACAGACAATTCACAACACAGACAAAACTATTGTCATGGTTCAATGCGTTTTAGAGAGAACACTTTCTTTGGTGTTTTTAGGCAATTGCGTTTTAGAACTAAAACATTTTTATGTGTTTTCTGGCCATTGCGTTTTAGAAAAACACATTCTTGAAGTGTTTTTGGTGCATTGCGTTTTAGGTAAAACACTTTTTAGGTGTTTTCAATCCATTGCGTTTTACAGAGAACACTTTCTTTTGTTTTTTTAGTCAATTGCGTTTTAGAATGAGTCATTTTTAAGTGTTTTCTGGCCATTGCGTTTTACAAATAAGACATTTCTTTGTGTTTTTGGTGCATTTCGTTTTAGGTAAAACACTTTTTTATGTGTTTTCAGTCCATTGCGTTTTAGAAAACAAATATTTTAAGTGTTTTCTGGCCATTGCGTTTTAGAAATAAGACATTTGTTTGTGTTTTTTGTGCATTGCGTTTTAGGTAAAACACATTTTTATGTGTTTTTAGTCCATTGTGTTTTAGAAAGTACATTTTCTTTTGAGTTTTTAGGCTATTGCGTTTTAGAAATAAGACATTTCTTTGTGTTTTCTGGCCATTGCGTTTTACAAATAAGACATTTCTTTGTGTTTTTGGTGCATTGCGTTTTAGAAAAATGTCATTTTTTAGGGTTTTTTTTTCATTGCCTTTTACGTTTACGTAACTGGGGATTTTTCTATTGCGTTTTACGCAACTAGGTTTTTAAATTTTTTTTTTGAAAATATAGCAATAGTATACTCGTTTTAAAGATAAAAAAACGCTCGTTTTTTTGGTGCAATTTTTATAAAAAAATAATGTCATATGAAAGAGTTATTAACGTTTAAAAAATGGGGGGTGGGGGAATTGGAGGATAGAGAAACTATTGACTTGGATTGACTAGAAGGGTGGAGATATGATAGGAAGTTTATTTGGCTAAGAAGGCTAGGAAGTGATCTTGACCGTCCATTTAGTTAATCAAGGGCTAAAATTAAATGAGGGAAATTAAAGGGAATAAAAGAGGCGCGTGAGTTTGTTTAGGGGTATTATAGTCATTACAAGGCAATAGTTTCTCTCTCCTCCAATCCCCCCCCCATTTTTTAAACGTTAATAACTCTTTCATACGACATTATTTTTTTATAAAAATTGCACCAAAAAACGAGCGTTTTTTATCTTTAAAACGAGTATACTATTGCTATATTTTCAAAAAAGAAATTAAAAACCCAGTTGCGTAAAACGCAATAGAAAAACCCCCAGTTACGTAAAACGCAATGAAAAAAAACCTAAAAATGACATTTTTCTAAAACGCAATGCACCAAAAACACAAAGAAATGTCTTATTTGTAAAACGCAATGGCCAGAAAACACAAAGAAATGTCTTATTTCTAAAACGCAATAGCCTAAAAACTCAAAAGAAAATGTACTTTCTAAAACGCAATGGACTAAAAACACATAAAAATGTGTTTTACCTAAAACGCAATGCACAAAAAACACAAAAAAATGTCTTATTTCTAAAACGCAATGGCCAGAAAACACTTAAAATGTTTGTTTTCTAAAACGCAATGGACTGAAAACACATAAAAAAATGTTTTACCTAAAACACAATGCACAAAAAACACAAAGAAATGTCTTATTTGTAAAACGCAATGGCCAGAAAACACTTAAAATGACTCATTCTAAAACGCAATTGCCTAAAAAACAAATGAAAGTGTTCTCTGTAAAACGCAATGGACTGAAAACACCTAAAAAAGTGTTTTACCTAAAACGCAATGCACCAAAAACACTTCAAGAATGTGTTTTTCTAAAACGCGATGGCCAGAAAACACATAAAAATGTTTTAGTTCTAAAACGCAATTGCCTAAAAACACCAAAGAAAGTGTTCTCTCTAAAATGCATTGAACCATGACAATAGTTTTGTCTGTGCTGTGAATTGTCTGTGCTGTGAACTGTCTGAACCAATGCAGTTTACGAATGTAGTTTCCAGAGGCAATTTACAGAAAATTAATTTTTCTGATGCATTTTTATCACAACTCAACCCCAGCCAGGGGCTCTGCCCCTTGGACCCCGCCAGGGGATGCCGCCCCTGGGACCCCGCTACCAGGGGCCCTGCCCCCGGACCCCCGCCAAGATCGTAAAACGCAATGACTAAATCAAAAACCCAGATCGTAAAAATGAAATTAAAGAATTTCTTACATGGATCGAAGTGATTTCTTCAACAATTGACGAATTTTGAATGATTGAAACACTTATCAGCGCTCGAATCGAACGGATCGAGTGATTATCTTCAAAATCACCGGAAAAAACGAGATTTTATATGAAATTAAACTGGGTTTTTTTTTTCAAAAAAGCTGAAGAACACGTTGTTGAGTGTTTGAATCATTGATTGGTGATGAAAATCGCACTATGATGTAGTGATTATTGAGATAGAAAGTGAAGAAATGGTTGAAGATGGTGGGTTTTGAAAATGGTGGGTTTTGAATTTACTGGGTTTTGAAAAGGAAGAAGAAAGGGTTGGATTGACTAAAATACCCTTTTTCTTTATTTTAAATGTTGCCACATGTCCTAATCCTATTACTTCCTACACTTCCTAGCCAAAATAAACTTCCTATTTGATCATTTCCCTTGACTAGAATGCCCCTAAACAAACTCACGCGCCTCTTTTCTTCCCTTCAATTTCCATCATTTAATCTTAGCCCTTGATTAACTAAATGGATGGTCAAGATCACTTCCTAGCCTTCTTAGCCAAATAAACTTCTTATTGTATCTCCACCCTAGGTAATTATCCCTATAAAAGTAATACAACATATTCGGAATCAATAAAATGTATCAAATCAGAACCATATTGTATATAATACTCTAGTAGTAATTTTATTTATCATTTAAATTATAATCAACCGTTAAAAGAGATCATGATATATTATATTAAATTAATATTGATAATCAATTACATAAAAACAATAATTATAGAATAAGTTTTAACTAACATTTTGTTAAGTATATGGCAACAACATATTCATGATAATAACTTACAAGGAGAGAGTGATGCATGTTGATAACCAGTTATCATATGATATTAACTATATACATGAAGGAAAAATCAGCAATACTAATATATGTGACTTATTTAATCCAAATCCAAAAATAAGTTAGACGATGCAAAATAAACTTAGAATTAAAATATTCGAAAGAAATACATATATTTTTTAAGTTAGACCGTCAAATTAGCTAACCCTATTTTTCATTCATCGCCCATTGTCCCCCTTTTAGTATTCTTAACTTTCGCATAAGCCGTTTCACCAAGTAGAATTTCCGAGATCAAGAACCATTATAGGGAAAGCTTACACATGCACTTTGTAAACCAAGCAGGGAGTACTAATAATAGATTACTTAACCTGGAACCAAAACAAAACTCCTAAGTTCCAATATAATGTTTTAAATATTTAGAAAATAATTGAATAGGCATTTGTTACCTCTCTACGTCTCCAACTTTCCATCGCTGAAGTGCAACCCATCTTCTCCTTTGATTCGTCAGCTTCTTTCTCATAGTTGTGAAAGATTAATTCTTGCTGGAAATTAATCCGCATCAAAGTGAAGGCGGCTAAAAACATTTATCACTCTCGTTCTGATAACGTGTTATGTAACAACTAGAACCTATTAGCAATGTATAGAGAAGAATGGGAGAATGTTTTCTGATACATTGATCTATATCACCATATACAAATGCCACTATATATAGGCACATACATTAATGCAAAAGAAATCAAAGAGATAGGAGTCATGTATGTGGAGAGTCACCATATAAATAATACATTCATAATAATTATACAATTAGACAATTATTGTTCAAAATAGTGAAATATCCATTAACACTTAAAATATCGACAACTAAACCTAAAATATAAATATAAAGATAAGTTTGAGATTTTATCTAAACTAGGAATAATGATTAAGCAAACATTGGCGTTGGACGATCATTCCATTTCCAAGAGAACTTATTAGTGCCTCTAGAAGCCTAAACGATTGATTAAGGTACAAATTCCTCGTCCTTCCTTTAACTCTATGTAGTCGCTATAGTATGGATTCCTTATGACATGTCTCTATATGTTGCATATATGTATATCATAATAGGCCTTTGATCATTTTGTTCCATTACCATTGTATTCTTTGGTTTTAGATTTTGGGCCAAGATGTGATGTGCGTGAAAGTATATATAAATTTTAATAAAGGTTTTCACAATAGCACGCGTTTTAAAATGGATTTTCATATAAGAACTAAATTTGTGTTATTGTTGCGCTAATTAAAAGCTAGAGATGATTGGTTTTAACTAAGATAACATGTGAAGTAACAAATGCGAAGGTAATCAATCAAGGAGAACATCATTTTAATCTTGAATTCATTTAACTAAAAATGATGATAAGTATGAATACATGGTAAGTTCACAAACACATAGGTAACTAGGATCTAGCTAAAGACTCCTAGTCATATAATTTGTTGTAAAGTTAGATTGAAAGATATAATCCAAACCATCTAAAATCATTCAATTAAACCAAGTAATACAACTATGTCAATATTTCATAGATATGGATTAATAGTCTTTCAAGGGTGACAAATCCAACAACTATTTGGAAAGATAAAATGAAAAACACATAATCCACATGAAATTGATTAATCTAAGTAATAATATTTCACTTCTTCAACATATGATTTTCAAGTTAAGATTGCACAAACTAGTAATGTGTGTTAACAAATCCTAAACGAGCATGAAACCTAACATGACAAAATCATAACAAGCACTTAGCCTTCCTAAGCTTAAGCATAAAGATGCGCATTCAAGAGTTTTTAAAACATAATTAAGACCATTCACCATTTCTTGTTCAAAAGCCATAAACTAACATAACCAAACACTAATCTATGAATAAATGCATACATTATGAGTTTCCCAACATCACATAGTTAAATTATATATATATATAAAATTAGCGAAGGACGATGAATAATAACTTTATTTTTAAAATAATATATAGCTTATTATTTTTTATTTAATATATTATAACAGCTTATTATTATATTTACTTTTAATAACATATTTTTATTTTTTTTATATATATAGTTAACGAAAAACGATGAATAGTAACTTTATTTTTAAAATAATATATAGCTTTTCTTATTTTTTTTATTTAATATATTATAATAGTTATTATTATTATATTTACTTTAATAACATATTTTTTTAAACCATATATTTCCTTTAGCATATTTTTAATAATTCTTTTTTCTTTTTTTTAAACATATATTAATTTATCAAATAATTTGATACTTCTTAAATAATTTACGTTTATAACTTTTTTCTAAAAACTTAAGTACGTATGTGTTTGATTTTTCCCTCGACATTCGGTATAAGTTTTGTTAATAACGAAGTTGTACTAAAAAACTATTTATTTGATATCATAAAACGGTACAATGATAAACTAAACCGCTCTAATGGTTTGGCTTTCTAAACAACATGCTTTATTTCCAATCACGTTGTTTTACATTGTCATTTGCTCGGTTTCGCCACAACATGCGACGTAAAAGAAAATAGTATTCATTGGTCTTGAATATATCATCTAACCTTCAAACACACAAGAACATTGATGAATAATCATGATATTACTATAACATCAACATAGCCATTTCCAATAATCCATTAATATCATCAAATGTTACTAGAATTCATCTAAATTAGACTGATACAAAGAGTTTAGCTCATCATGAAATCAAAGACAACATATAAGCTTGAAAAGATAACAAAGTTCATGGCTAATCTAACAGGAAATCAAAACCAAAAATTAGGGTTCAAATAGTAGGTTAAAAATCTCAGGACTTCCCCCAACTACACACTCCTTGTGGTCCACTTTCATTATTAAATGTTTTATGTGTTCCTCAAATATATAAGAACTTTATTTCAATTGCTAAACGTTGTAAGAGTAATAGTGTTCCGGTTGAATTTTCTCCCTAACATTTTCTTGTGAAAGATCTTCTCACAAGGGCATCTTTAATGCGTGGAGGAAAATTTATGTAGATGTCTACCATGCCAACTTCAACTCGTTACCATGACTCAATTCAACCACGACTACCATATCTTGAATGGCATCATAAAGTTAATCACCCATCTTTTCGAGTCTTTAAATCTTTATAAAAATGTTTAGGGCTTCAATCTAAATTCAAAAATTCCATTGGAGCGTATGCTTTATAAACAAAAGTTACAAATTATCTTTCCGGTGCCAATTCATTTAGTGCGTCAAAACCATCGGAACTTTTATATTCAAACACGCGAGACCAACTGAGAGTCCATAAATGGTTTTACTTATTATGTTATTTTCATGGATTTTTACTCCAATTACATGTGGTTATGTCTAATGAAATACATGTCTGATTTTTCCAAACTTTTTCCCTAGTTCAAACTTTTAGTTAAAAATATATTTCAAACTCCTTTAATCTCACTTTTCACAAACAATGGTGGTGAGTATCAAGACTCATCCCATGTCTTCAATCACAAGGCATCTCACATTTTACCACCCCCCACATAAACAAGAACAAAATGGTGTTGTCAAGATACCACATAGACACATTGTCGAAATAGGATTGGTTGCCATCCATTATGCTAATCTTCCACTTTATTTTTGGTCTCATGAGTTTCAAACCAATGTATCTCATCAATCAGCTCCCTACACAGATTCTAGATTTCAAATGTCCATATATAACGATATGTATGTTTATCACCCACCTACACAAAACTCAAACCATTTGGTTTTTTTTTTTTTTTTTTTGCTAACCATGGCTTCGTCCTTATGCAACATCAAAACTTCACCCATGTTCACTCGGTGGGTATTTCTTGGATATTCCTCTTCAAAATTGGCATACAGGTGTCTTGATCTCACATCTTGTTGTCTTTTTTCACTCACAGCATGCAGAGTTCAGCCAAAATGAACTTTGCTATCAAACCCCAAAACAAAGTCAAGATCTTTTACCCACTTTTGAAACTTTCTTAAATCGCCTTATTACAATGTAACCTTATCATCCTTTTATACCTCATACCGGACCTCCATTGTCACCCCTTCAAGCATACCACCTACCATTCCTTTGCCTCCATCACAACCACCTCCTTCACCCACCACATCACATACCTCACCTTCTAATTCACATTAGTCCACCTTAACATCCCAAACATATTCACCTCGAATTCTCCACAAAGTTTTCTTTACCAATATCCTCTCATTCTTTACCTATGACCACCGCCCATACCTCATCCTCATCCTTTGAAACCCCTACGACCTCCACACCTAATATTCCCATCCCATTGCATTTACCACCACAAAACCGTAAACCAAATCCCAAGTATTACAATCCAAAGTTTTTCAATACCCAGACTACCCAAATTGTAAGATTCGCAGGTTACTATATGGGTTGAACCAAGCACCTCAGGCTTTGTACATTGAGTTCACCTTTTCTCTTTGAGTTTAGGTTTCGCAAGTCTTTAATCGATCCTTCGTTGTTAATTTACCAATGGAACAATCAAAGTTATTACTTCTTAGTGTACGTCGATGATATTATAATTATCGGCAAGGATAACATCTTTTTTTATAAAAAGGTTGTTTATACTTTAAACTCTTGGTTCTCGATAAAGGAGCTTGTGTGACAACCTAAAATTTTCCTTTTCAATAGCGACAGCAGTTAATTTTCGGGACAAAAATTCCTTCAACAACAGGATGATGTGACACCTGACATTTTCAATTTAACACCGTTAACATGAACTCTGTTATTTCAAACATTATCTCAAACATTCATTCATGCATTACACTTGATTAGGGCTACTTAAGTGTGTCAATTATTACACGAACATTCACGTAACATTAATTCGGAAAATTACCGAGTCATACGAGTCTGTCCCTGAATGTTGGTAATCAATCAAAATAAATTCTTGAATAACTAAATACAAATTATGTGAATTTATATGTTATGTATCTTTTATGCATATTATGTGAACTTCCGTGAGATCGTGTATTTTTATACGGAACCACTTGGATTCGTAAATTTAGTAAAATTAGGAAATTTTATAAAAATTAAAGTTTAGGGGAATTATTGTTATTATGGAGATTTTAATTAAAAATAATCCATGGATAGTCCAACAACCCTCCCTAAAACACATGGATCTCCTTACTCTATTTAGAGAATTTTATTAAAAAAATCCAAACCTTAATCCCCACTTCCCACCTCACAACTACGATTCCAAACCCCCACTCCAAACCATCGACCTTCAACCACCATCAACTCACTCTCATTATATCTTAAATCTTGCAATTGAACGTGTTTTTGATCGATTCTCACTACCCTGAGCTGTAACGTTCGATATTTTATGTTTCATTTTCAATTTATTGTAATTCGTATTTCAAATTCAATCCTTGTAATTACGAGACTTTGATCATAATGGAAATCGCATTTTATATCATACTTGCACATTTAATCTTGCATTATACGCAAACAATCACGAAATTTGCATTTCTTGTGACAATCCGTACTTTCGAGGCTAGCGTCGTCTAATCTTGTGACCTTTAACTTCGAATCATTACTCTTCGTGTTCCACTATACGTTGTCATTATGTGTACGTTATGTTAAACTTGATAAACTTGTTTAATTATATTTGATTTATTATAATTGGATGTTTGTGAGTTTGTTGAATATTAAATGTTAAATGTTTAGATTTTATATATATATATATATATATATATATATATATATATCCATCCGCACACTAGTGCTCGGGGTCGCACAACCCATATTAGGCCGCACACTCCAATTAGTCTTTGGTTCTCGGCCCAGTTTCCCCAAGCCCAAACTGTCTAGCCCAACCTTCACTTAATTGAGACGCACACAAATACGCATATGTGTGTGCAGTTTCCATTTAGTTGCAAAACATAGAAAATAACAAAACCCTAACTCTCTCAATCATTGACGGCCGCCTCTCTTCTTTCTCGAAGCTCCGTCTTTCTTGTTCTAGCACACTAGTTTGCTCTACATCTCTCGGTTAGTGTGTTATTACTATTTTAATTGATATTGGTGTGTATGAGATTGTGGTTATGATTCTAGGGTTTGCTAGAATCATGTTGAATATGGTTAGACCGTATGAATGATGTTTAATAATTAGGGTTGCATGATGATAGAGTTTTCGATGAATTTCTTGAGATAACAAATTGTTAATAACTTAATTAATTATCTTTCAATATAACTAAGATAATCTTTCAATATAACTAAGATAATCTCTTAAAAAGTGCAAAAGTGCGGAAATCATCAAAGGATACATTAAAGGCGAGTCGGATCCAAGTGATTCATCTTGTATATCTGTTTTTATTTTTATATTTATTTTTATTTCAGCATTTTTAGTTTTTATTTTTCATTTAAAACCTTTTCCAAAAATTTTAGTTTGATTAGACGTTGAGGATAAACCGGTACTAAAAGCTCTTGTGTCCATGGACGACCTCGGTATCTTACCGATGCTATACTACGGTCACGATGGGTGCACTTGCCCATGTGTGTGTTTAGTGTTACTAGAATATCGTGTTTTATGAATTTAAAACTTGACTAATGTGTAAAATGGGCTTAAAATATTAATAAAAACATATTACACCTTACACACACCAACACCTAGATTATTTTATCATTTGATGTTATGTTTGTTTTGAAACAATTGTTGTCTTTTTTATTTGAATCTTGTATGACAATTTAGTATTTCAATGAAATTCGAATTTAATTTATATTGTCACATAGTGTTATGAAGTTTTGAGCAATTTGTTCGTCTCATCCGGATGTTTCCGCCATCGGTTGGGGTGTGAGACAATTTGTGATTTAGATGTGCATGATGATGTATAAATATATTGATACGTTAATTAGGATGTATTAATATGCTTAGAAGTATCGGCTTGTGGGAATCATGGAAATTGGGATTCCATGCATAACCTACTAAAAAAGGAAACTTTATTGGTAATTATGTTTAGATATGAACCATACATGCAATGCGATGTACTTTATTGGCTTATTATGACTGGGTGATCATAAACGAACATTAATTCACTTAATGGGTCATCGGGTCAAACTTGGTCAAACTCGAGTCAAACATTTGAATCTTTTCTTAAACATAAACAATGGGATTGTTTGGATAAAAGGGTCTTATGAACCTACACGAACACACACCTATAGACTTTTGTGTAATAGGTAACCTATAGATGGTCACCTGTTATTTACTTGTAGGTTTTAACACGCACCATAAGGTAAGTTTCACGACCCTCTTTTACGTACTCATTTTTGGAGGAAACATCAAAGTAAACATCTAGATTTTGTAATGATTTTATATCACTTGTTTTACTAAGCGCCAGCATATCATGAAAGTCCTTACATCTCGAACCATTAGTAAGGATGAACTTTTTTTCCCCAAATACCCATACCCGTATCGATTTTAGGTATTCGGTACATGTAACGGTACCCAATTTTATTGATTTTGGTATTCGGTACTTTTAGTATCGGTACGGGTACGGGTAAAACGGGTTGTGGTACTAAATTTTATATAGAACTCTAAAAGTTCTTTTATATCATGTTTTATTTTATATTATGGTATTTATGACACTCGTATCTATTTTACCTATTTAGTACTCATATCGTATTGGTACTCGTATCGATTTTACATATCTGGTACTCGTAACGTGTTGTGTTGGTTCTCGTGCCGATTTTACCTATTTAGTACCCGCACGAGTGCTCAAAAAATAAAATAAAAATAAAATGGTACCAAAACGGGTACTGTACCCAAATACCCATACCGTACCGATATACTTGGTACGGTATTTGGTACTCAGTTTTGTTCAAATTCGATACCGATATTTTCGGTACTAGTATGAGTACGGGTACATGTATTGTACTAATCCCTTCCCTAACCATTAGTATAGAGTTTAGCGAGGTAATCTTGAGTAGTACTACTGGGTTTGACAAACCCCACCCGCATCAGTCGTGCTAACTCGACTGGAGTTCGAACGGGTGTAATATTGACCTAACATCTCACCATTGTTTATGATAGACGTGGTGGAAGGCAACAAACACAAACAGTTAGCTTTGGTTTCGAAACACTTTAGTAACATGTAAATAGGCTAGCTACCTAATGATATAGTTGTATTTACTCTATGTGGCAAACATTTATTTTCTATTAAAACTTGTAAACTCACCAACCTAGTGTTGACACATTTTAGCATCTTTTCTCAGGTCGTTAAGGTACACAAAAGCATATAGCGTGCATGGAGTAGCACACTCAATAAACATTTAAACTCTTTTCTTTACGTTAATTGCATGGGTTTTGAGCGCCTTGTTTTGCGCATTAAATACTTTTGAACTTACTTTAATTTATGCTTTCGTATTACTTTTAAACGTTGAACAATATTTCTCATTTGATGAGCTAAAATGGTATTTTAAAAGATCATATAGTGGCCGATCAATGTAACTAATGACAATGATCTTGGTTTGTCATGCACCTCGTTGTAAAACCCCACATGTGGAATTTGAGGGTGTGACACCTTGGTACCCTACATCATTACCTTCACATTAAGGCCATTCATACGTCTAAAGGTATTTTTCTCTCATAATGTCAACATATTCAAAACCTTCTCACGAGGTTCAAAATGGATGGGCGAAACATGTAACCACCCTTCTGAGTGTCACTTAAAAGTTATCACTTATGGATGGGCCACCAACTATGGATGTTACACCGTGTTGCCAACTTGTGGGCTCATTACTTAGCCTTTACACGTTCGGGCGTCTCTTTTTCCATTAGTAAACTCTATCTCAATTTATGAATTTCCCGATATAAGTGCACTAGGAAAATCTAAAATGGGTTCTTTTTACTTGAAAGGAACCATTCATCATGGGTTGTTTCTTAATAGTGATGCCCCTTTTACAATCACATTTTTTTCGATTTGATTGGGGGGTATCTCTAATGGGGGATGATACACCACAACTTACACCATCTACCTTATATCCAATATCCTCTCATGAAAATCGGCTCGCTTAAACTCCATGTCACCGTAGAATACAAGGCTTTAGTCAACGCACTTACTGAACTCTTGGGGTTCAAATCTCTTACTTGAACTCGACATTTCAGTACATGACCCGCCAACGCTCTTTTGTGATAATGTTGGTGCCGCATATGTCTGTAAAAGTCTAATTTGTCATTTGCAATTGAAGCATGTGGTGTTAGATTACCATTTTGTTAGAGAAAAGTGATGGATAGTTCTCTTCGAGTACTTCATGTAAACTCAACCAATAAATTGGTAGATGTTCTCACAAAGTCGTTGCATCAAGGCCGTTGCAACTTCTTCACTCCAAGATTGGAGTCTCTGACATATCATATATCTTGTGGGGGTGTATTAAGGAAAAGTTATGGTCAACGGTCAAGTCCATGGTCAATGTTCAAGTCAATAGTTAACAAGTCAAGTCCACTCAATAACTACCATTTAATTATAAACCCTTGTAGATCATTTGTAAGCATCCCTTATCTCAGTCAAGTTCTCTATACCATTATACAATTTACAACTTAATTCCAAAAGTATAATTATAAGACTATCCACTATCCCAACCCAACCCAACCTTTCATTAAAAGAAAACAATTTCTCTCTCTTCCACACACACAACCCAACCCACCCCACCCCACAACAATTCAACTTTTCACTCCTATTAACAACCCAATCCACATTAATAATTTATTAAATAATTATAATTTTTATCAAAAAGAACACAATTCAATAACATAAAAGACAAAAAAAATATTATAATATCAAACAACCGATTGCAACCTATAGTTGTTCTACCGAACTGGTTGAGGCATCAAATTAAATTTAGTATTTTTAAAAGTAAAATCCACGGATAGTCCCCGTTGTTTTGCAAAATAACACCTATAGTCCCAAACTTTTGGAAATTACACCGGTGCTCCCTGTGGTTTGACAGTTTATTACTCAGATAGTCCTTGGAGTGGATGTCCGTTAGTTTTCTCCGTTAAGTGGATGTGAAATGACAAAATTACCCTTCATCTTCTCCACCCTATAAAAACAAAACAACCCCACCCATCCCTGTAACACCCCAAAAATATAAAATTATATATGTCAATTATAAGTCGGTTATAACCAAGGAGAAACTAAATAGGAATAATCAACCTAGTTAGTTAAGTGTTTTTAAAACAATAAAGAAACTTGATTTAGTAACCTTTTTATAACCTTCGGAAATTAGAGGGACTAAAAGGGTTAAAAGTGGAAAAAGTTTTTAACTAAAACAAAAACTAAAACCAAAACACACACACACTGTGTGTTCTAGTCGACAATTTCACAGAGCCAAAAGGGTTCTCTTCTTTGAAACCCTAAATCAAGAAATTAGTCTAAATCCAAGAAGAGAAACGAATCAAAATAAAAAACCAAACTGAAATTGGTGATCACTCAAGTGAGGGGATCATAAGGTATGTTTAATTTTCATGTTTAGTGAAGTTATGATTCTATGATGAACACTCATAATCAAAATTCTGGAATGAATGTTGAATGAATGAGTGATATTGTGTTAAATCCATGTCTTGGAACAAACCCTAGTTGAAAACTTGATGAATTAGTGTTGAAAACTGGGAATTTGATGATCACCCATATATGTGTTAAGTGGGTTTTTATTACAATGTGATGAACACATGAATCTAAATGTTAAATTGTGAAAAAATTATTGTTTTGATGCAAGTTCTTGATATTGTTCATGAATGCTAGACATAATGGCTAAATTTTGATGATTGAAACTTGGTTAAAAGTTAGTCATGAACTAGATAAAAGATGTATAAAAATCATGCCCGCAAGGTGTTTGTTAAAATGCCTAAACGAATGTTGATATGTCGAAATTATGAAAGAAATGCGTAATTGGATAATATGACAAATTACGTGTGATATGTAATGATATGAGTTCTTGTTGGATCTGAGTTTCTTTTTTATTGTATTTTCGTTTGTAATTAAGATGGAAATGAAAGAGTTGTGCAGCGGAAATAAGATGAAAGCAAACTTTGCATACAATCAAACGAGAGTAATACTTTTATCAAACATCTTTACACAATGAATCGAAAGATTGAATTTGTTTCAACAACGATTACAATGATTGATGTAAGAATGCAAACTCCCCCTCAGCCAGAGCTCAGTAGTTTGTTCGTGCAAAGAAGACGATGTGGTGAAAGAGCTGATAGAACAGTACAAAGTACTGAACTATTTATAGGCACTTGCAAACCACTGAGCATCTTAGCTGATGTCACCATGAAAGTGACATCTAACCTCCTAACAAACTCTAACTACTGATCTATAAACACTGATGTACTAAACTACTGCTATTACATTATATTACATAAAAGACACTTAAACTGCTGCTGCATCCTTCCACTGCTGTGAACCCAGCAGTGCTTGTCCGGATCAGCAGTACTTGACCCAAGGCAGTAGATTGAGTCAACAGAGCTTTGATCTTCCATCAGTCTCTGACATTGGTCAGTAGATATAAAGCAGTAGTTGTATGTCAGCACTTAGTATGATCAGCAGATAGGAGGTCAGCAGATATGAAACCACTTTCAAGGGGAGAGATTTGCATAAACCAACTGTAAACGTCTGCTTATTCTGGATCCACTGCTTTGATCCAGTTTTGGCTTTACATTATCTGTTCCTCTGATAGGGTTCAATCCCAACAGTTCTAAACAAGATATTGATTGAAATCTATAGGCAAAGTTGTGGTACCCGCGGAAAATCCACAGCCATCCTGAGTTACCGTCTTGCTGTTTTGGATTACTTGTCAAATTTCAGGACAAAATTTATTTCAAGTTGGGGATGATGTGACAACCCGAGTTTTCAAGGTCCTTACTAGACACGTTGCTCGTTTCGCAAGTGTTTTCATAATTCGTTTGCATTGTAACTTGTTCATGTTAATATATGTTTGGTGTTTTGTATGACTGTTTGGATAATTGAATAATTAATAAAAGTTATGAACATTAGACTTTCGCCATCTTCCCTCTTCGACGAAACAAGTAACTTTCGTCACACCTTCCAATCGACGAAACACTGGACTTTCGTCCAGTGGGGTGTTTCGTCGAGATCGGGCTTCGGCCCAAAGTTGTTTCGCCGGCCCAACTTCTTTTACATTATAAGCCCTTGTGATCAGTTACGTAAGAACACACAGAACCCTATAGCATCTCTTTCCCTGTGACGGCAACTTTGATTCCCTGTGAAGCTCTCAAGCATTAGAGCATTTCTCCCTGATCCTTAAGATCCCTTGTGCTATCTTGCGTATCGGTTAGTGTCCTCTCGTTATAGTGTGTTATGTGTTTGATGTCGTATGCTATGTTAGTGATTAGGGTTTATTAATTAGAATGTAAAGTTGGAACATGTGGTTGAACTTGAAATTTGGATTGACAAACTGATATGATGATTCGGATGATAAATTACTTGTTATGAATTATATGTGGGTATGTTTGGGTTATGATTGGATCATGTGTTCTGAAACTAATGTCATGAATCGGGTTTGGGTGCAATCATTCTATGGTTGGATTTACTGGGTGTTTAAGTATGTTTTGAATGATGATACGAGTACTTGAAGTGTTAATGCCCTTGTTGCGTGTTACTGGTAATTAGCAACTTGATGATTGGTTGATGTTCATGATGAAATCGCTGAGGATGTTTAGGGTTCTAGAAATCATGAAACCTGTAATCGGCTAGATCTGTAACTGTTTCATCCACAGATGTGGGGTGAGGAAACATTAAGAGTTTCGCCACACAACATCTCGACGAAACATGCTATGTTTCGCCATACTACACCCCGACGAAACATGCTATGTTTCGCCGTATGGGTCTTTCGTCATGCACTTGAACTGTGAGAGTAATATATGGAAATGAACGTAGTTAAAGTATACTTGTATATTTGGGTTACATGATGACTACACTAATTGAGGATGGATCTAGACTTGTGTAAACAGAACACTTCCTTATTATTATTATGTTGATGACAATCACATGGGATGTGGCTTGCTTGAGAAAGGGTTATATACTGCATGTTAACAATGATCATTGTGTGAATAGCAAACCTGTCTGTTATGTGTATTACGTGATATGTTTGACTGTGTAACTGATATTGTTTGGTAACCACGGTAGGGTTTGGGTTGACCAACTTGGAAGGGTAATTTAACATACCGAGCAAACCGAGGTGAGTTCACTACTCTTGAGCATGCATCCCGGTGGTTGGGACAGTCAGTGGGTATCCCGGGGAGGGATAAGTCTTTTGGGTAAAACTGGGATGTTGGATAATATTCTGACTCTATCACTCTTAAGTCCCATCTTTTTGTTACCAGAGAGGTAACAAGGTATTAGTTGGTAACGCTACTTAGGTTTGGCACCCTCACCCCGTACCGGAGAGGACGGGTGTGAACTAATGACCCAGTCATGCCCAGTGCTTTGATAGGAGCATTGGGGAACGGGCAAAACATACATCAGGAGCCGTCTTGTTCAGTATCGAGATATTATCAACATTAGTTTCGGATTTGTTAACAAACTGGATTATACACTTGGTAATTAACGTTTTCGTAAAACTGTGAACTCACCAGCGTTGTCTGATACACTTGCTGAATGCTCGCAGGTCATTAGGTACTTTGGATGGGAACTTGCTATCTGGATGGCTGGAGTGGTCATGGTCATGTCGCTGAGGATTACTTGATTGTTATTTAAACATTATTACATTTGGTTTTTTGGAAATACATTAAACAATGTTTGTCTTTTGTTTCCGCTGAATCTGATAACTCTTGTTAGACAATAATGATTGCTTAATTTAATAAACATAAACTGGGTGATGTTTTATTATGGGTTCAATGTGATTGGTGGCTTGGATCCTGGTACGTCACATGTCCCCCGGTGTTTCCGCATGTGGTATTTTGGGGGTGTGACAGTTTGGTATCAGAGCCACTGGTTATAGTGAACTAGGTTTTAAAACGTTTTTATAAAACCAGACTATAACCGAACAGTTTAGAAAGCGACTATGACACTCAGCTCCAGATTGCAAGGTTCGTCCCTCGTTTACTTATTGCATAGTATATCTAGTATACACTTATGTACAATGTTGCATGTGATTGCACACACTTATCATTTTAGATTGAATACATGTGCATTTACCTGAGTTATGTGATTGATAGAGTCACAGTGCAATATCCTGTTAGCTTTTCGTGGTTCACGTTATGGTGTTTTGTTTTCTTGCTAGAACTTGAGGAACCTTTTAGCATAAGTTGGGAGGAGCTGAGATAAACATGAAAATCGCATTATTATTGTGGTTGCACACGTAATAATAATGTGGGGTGCATGCGAGTCCCAGTGAGATCTAACGAGTGTGAAAAGGGTTTCGCTTTGTTGTCTGATGTACTCTGTAATCTGTAGAAGTTGTTGTGAGTTTAACTCCCACTTATCTCGACTCTTGACCTTTCCCTTCTCTTATATAGAATCATGAGCGGACGAGGTCACGGACGTGGTCACATTGTGATGACCCAGGCTGAGCTGACAAACTTGATTAACACACGTGTGGCTGAGGCTTTGGCAGCCTACCAAGCTGGTACGATATGTACCAATTACCCTTTATTCTTGTGTCGCTTACACAACTCTTACCCCTATGTTGTATTTCCTTTCGTCCATTAGGTCAGCAAGTGCAACAAAATCAAAACAATCCACCTGCTTATACGTTCAAGACGTTCATGGATTGTAAGCCACAGACCTTCAGTGGGACTGAAGGGGCTGTAGGACTCCCGCGTTGGTTTGAGAAAGCAGAATCGGTGTTTGCGATGTGTAACTGTCTTGCTCGGGACAGAGTGAAGTATGCTACAGGCACACTCGAGGATGGTGCCCTGACATGGTGGAATGCCCAGGTTCAGATGTTGGGCATTGAGATGGCAAATGCCACTACTTGGGACGATTTTAAGGAGTTGATGAGGGAGGAGTATTGTCCTCGTGATGAGATTCAGAAACTGGAGAATGAGTATTATGGTCTGAAGATGGTGGGGTCGGAGATCAAGGCATTCACAAAACGATCTCACGGCCTAGCAATTTTGTGCCCTAACTTGTCACGACCTCCACACCGAAAAAATCGAGCTGTATCTCAAGGGATTAGCCCCGCAGGTTAAGGGCTTCGTTACTGCGGCGAACCTCAACAACTTACCTCAGATTATCCGTTTGGCTCACAAGATCACCAACCAGGAGGTGGAGTGTGGCTCGCTACCACTGCGTGTTTCTGCCACTACTGCTGCTGCAACCACAGCTACTACGCCCGCTACAGATAGCAAGCGGAAATGGAATGATGTAGATAAGGTGACGAACTCAAATCAGTCACAGAAGCGGCCAGACAATAACAGCAATCGCAGCTTCAGTCAGTCCTCCGCTAATCAAATCCAGGGCAACAGTTCGGGTCAGGGTTCTTACGCGGGAAAACTACCAAAGTGCAATAAGTGCAACTATCACCATCGGGGACAGTGTACCAGAGTATGTCACCGGTGCAACAAAGTGGGGCATATGGCCAGGGATTGTAGGGTTTCACTTCCAAACCAGTAGCAGCACACCCCGCAATAGCAACAGCAATAGCCACAGCAGCAGGAAAGGCAACAGGCCCAGCAAAACCGTGGAGACCGTAAGGGATGCTTTCAGTGTGGAGCCGAGGGTCACATCAGGCGAGACTTGTGACATATGTGCCTCCACGACCATCGAAAAAATACCAAATTAATGAAATGTTGTGTTTCATACTTGGGATTTGTATAAATATGTGTATCATTTGCACATATCAACTCTTGTTTGATTTCGGGCTCTAAATCGCTTTCTAGAAGGTTATACGCGCACTGATGCGTAAATATAACCAGTTTAATGCAACAAACACTCCGGTATAGTTACATAGGCTTAACATACCTTAAATAACTTTACATAACTTAGAAATAAGTTTTGGAGGGTTTGGTGTGGCGAAATCAAGTTTATTCGCTTACAGGGACTAATTTCGACAAACTGCGAAAGTATGCCGATTTGTACCGTAACGAACATTCCGGAACATGACCATGAGTTAAACATACCCTAAATATCCTTTACATAGCTTATAAATAGGCTTTGAGGGGTTCGGTGTGCTAAAATAAACTTTTTGGTCATTCAGGGACTAAAAGCGTCAAAAGTGCATAAGTTTGCATTTTCGCGCATATCTTACGTTCTGAATACATCCGGACATCCAAAACTTTATGTAATCATTAAAATATTTTATTTTAGTGATTGGCATGATAAAATTCCATTCGTCGCGTAATTTGGATCGTTTTTGCGTTCGTTACGACTTCCGTCGTAATTAACCGAACAGCGCAACCGTACGACCAAACGAACCGACATCCGAGATATTTTTGAGCATGTTTTGAGTTCCCTATACTTTAACTTCATTTTAGAGCCTTGAAATGAGGTTAACGGGGATTAAACGTGTCAAAAATGAGCCGAAATGCAAGATTCTGAAGTTCAGGGACCAAAATTGTCATTCTGCCATAGTTATCTTAGGAAGGGACCAAAATGAAAAATCTAAATTCCAGCTTGTTCCAGCTGTTCCCCTCATTTGCACATGGTTTTAATGAAACTATGTGCTCCCATGGTTTCACAAAACCATGGGCACATGTGTACGGATGAGATCGAAGCTCGTTTTACGATGAACGATCCTAACGGTTCTAGTTTTCCTATAAATAGCTATCCCCTTTCACTTGCAAAACCCACATTGATCTGATTTTGGCTCTCTAATTTGAAGTTTATGCTTCATACCTGAGAGTAAATCGGATCAAAGCTTGCAGGGACCTTTTGTAAGTATTCTTTCATTCTTTTATCGCTTTTCGAGTCTGAAAGTTAAACTGCGTTTGACTTTCTGCATTGACCAGTTTATGGTCAATGCGAAGTTCATTTGAACTTCATAACGTGAGCGTAATCACGATGGTTATAGTCCCTAGTGACTATACCTACTGATTACCACGTTATCTAGGTGTAGTGACGAGTCGTAGTTTCGGCCAAAATGCGCATTCTTGCGTATTTTGTAACCAAACTACTTATAGGTATCAAAACCGTTTGTTTTGATACCAAATCTATTTTCTAAATTCGTTAAACATGTTTTAACATGTTTAACTCATCACTTTTTAGATTAGCGCTTGTGTAGAGTCGTAAGTCAAGCGGACTAAACACCCGCTTAGACTTTCGAACACGACTCGTTTGGTCGATCATTAGGATCCGACCAAACATGTTTAGTGACCATAGTTGCATAGGGAATAACCTTCCGAGGTTATACCTTATGGTCACTTAGGTTTAATTAGTTGTATGATAGGTAGTTTATATGCCTTAGGTAAATGACCAAAATGCCCTTTTCATGCATAATTGGTAATTAAGCATATGTAACACAAACTTTTGTCACTTAATTATATGCAACATATTTAATCATGTTTAGGCATATAATACTTGTCATAGGACTAGTTAGACGTCTCGAACGCGCTTTTGCGCGAACGACACGTTAAAGTAGCTTAAGCTACCTTAATGGGTCACGATGGGTCGAAAGCACTTAGGTTAGGGTTCAATTTAGAATGTAGACTTTGTTAAACCATGTCATATGAGTTCCAATACTCATTTGGTTTACAAAACCTCATCCTATCCGATCTTCCGACTTAGGTCCGGTTTATTTATATAGTTATTAGATTGCCGATTGATTCCGTGCTCCCTCTAGCTTTGCTTGGTTGTTATTCAAGACCTCTAAGCATTCTCAGGTGAGTACATAGTTCCCCTATTTTACTGTTTTTAATTGTTTTGGGGTGATTCATATGTGCTAAATGTTTTCAAGGTTTTAACGATGGTTTTCAAAACGATTTTCGATATTATAACAATGGTTTCAAAAACGATTAAAATGGTTTATATTAAATTAATAACGATTTCGATATAGTAAACAAACTTGTTGGTTGTATTTACATAACGAATAATATCCATTAGTTTTGGCCGAACCGACCAGTATTAGGTTATGGTACCATAGGATCTGGCAAATCCCGTTATCAGACTGCACCCATGGTTATGTGTGGGTTAGGTGGGTAACGACTGAATCTGTGATTGTTAATTTACCCTTTGGTGGTTTATTAATGCGAGAAGCGATAGGCGAGTTGCGAAGGTTTGGATGTTATTAGCGAGACAATCAAAAGTAGTTTTCACGATTTAAAACGAGAATGATTTAAACGACTAAAGCAATTTTTAACGAATTAAACGATTTGGGTAAACGATTGGTTTTTGGTTAGTGTTTAGATAACGGGACGGGTGTAATGTGATGAAAGCATGGTGGATATGCCGCTGGTACTTCCTATATATATATGTTTTCAACGTATTACATACCGTGGCGTTATTTAGTTCACTTGGGTAAACGATTTTGAAACGATGTCACACAAATGAGGTTTTCGAAATAATATAAACCATACGAGTTTTATTAACGAGATTTATATACGAGTTTTATTAACGAGATTTATATACGAGTTTTATTAACGAGATTTATATACGAGTTTTATTAACGAGATTTATTAACGAGTTTTATTAACGAGAATTATTAACGAGTTTTATTAATGAATTTTATTAAATAAATGTTTTGGGTTAAGAATCATGGCTACGAGATTTTACAAATTATAACCAACTTGATTTGAGTTGGTTAATTATGTCGCAATACTACACTTTTCAAAACAAGGTTTTTAATTAAGTATTGCAACATGTAAACTAGCCATGAATCCGACACTCTCAAAAACCTATGTACTCGCCAGCATTTCTTTGCTGACTTTGTTTTCACATATGTTTCAGGTGTTGTTGAATGATGTTGATTGCTAGGATGCATGCTCACATAGGACTGGACGAGGCCTTAGTGACTTAATAACAATGATAGACTATGTTTAACTTGTTTATTTAGATTTCCAGACGATGTAAATATTTAATGTTTAATAAAACGAAACTTCAAATTTTCGTGTGTTTTGAAACAATGATTCTGTTACAACACTCCCCGACGATTCCGCCGCTATTTGTTGTTTTACGCGGTCGGGGTGTGACAGAAAAGTTGGTATCAGAGCTCATGGTTATAGGGAATTAGGTTATTAGTAATGCTTTGACCTAGTCTATAACCTTCCTAGGACCCTAACGCGAGTTTATTTGCGTTTAGCCATAAAACAATACCGTCACCTATCCTTAGGCAACAACCACAACAATAGCACAAATTTCGAATCTGCTTTGAAAACCAATCATCTGTTCTAGGATGATTTATTGTAAGGTTTTGAACCCTTTAAGTTTTCAAAGTCTCGTCAAAGTTTGGGTCTTATAATGTGAACACGTGCAAACTGGAAGGGTGAATGCCTGTACCCTGAGTTTTCTGTCTAAGGCTAGAGTGTTCATACAAATCCGCAGTATCAGACTAGTCACTCTTACCTGGGAACTCTTGGGGTGAGTGTTCACTTATAGGCGAGCATGTCTTCAGTGATACATTAATATGACCCGTTTACTTTGATTAATCACCGTCTCATTTGTTTGCCTTAGGTAACAAACAAATGATCGCAATTTCTATGCGTTGTCGTTCTATTTTAATTATCCGATAACATTTCATTTGTGTTCTCCTATGTCTTTCATTTCCTCTAGAATGTCTCTTCATCGCAACGACACTCAAATGTCCGAGCAAACTGCCAAATTTGCCCAGCGAATAGGCGAAGTAATCATGAAGACTGTGGATTTAGGTATCGCCATGTCTCGTCTCAATAATGAAGCCACCCAAGAAGCATCGAAAGAAGCAGAAGTCGAGCCATTGAAAAAGTCAAAGAAGCGTAAAGCTCCAAAGGATCCCGAAGCCGTTACACCAAATCAAGCAAAACCTAGCCAGGTGGCAGCACCACTAGCCAAGAAGTCGTACTTAGGAACTGCTCCTCTGTGCAATCAGTGTAACCTCCACCACTATGCCAGTGTCAAATGTCGGAAATGTTTCAACTGTGGACTCATTGGTCATTTGGCACGAGACTGTCGTTCAGTCACTCTGCTAAACCAAGCTTTTCAAAACCCCGTTCAATTTCAAGCAGATCCAGCACAGGCTCGTTTTCCTCCTGGTATTTGCTACACCTATGGCGAGACGGGTTATGTCAGGGATAGATACCCAAAGATCTTCAATGCAAATCCGACCCACGGATGAGCATTTGGCCGATTAGAAGAAGCTGCTACTTTGAATAATCCGAATCTTATGTTTATGTTTCTAGTGTTTTCCTTTGAACTCAGAAACAATCGATTTTGTTTATAAATAAATCTTTATTTGCAACTCTAATGTACAAATATAGTTGCATGTGTGTATGGCATACCCCTACGATACCTACACCAAAGAACCGTATTTGTAGTTCTCTCGTTCATATGATCGCTCATGAATTCCTCGAAAATTCTAAGTGCTCGCTTCATTCTAAGAAACGAAGTGACAATTTGAGTAATCACTTTAATTCCTTGGTTAGATAACTAAGGAAACCCTTATCTGTCAAAGTTGCTCTTGGTAAACCTCTTGTACTCAATTCTGTTATTTGCGACTGTCAATTTAACTTTGATAATCATTTTTTTTCCTATTGACCTCACGCCGATGCAACTTGGGAATTTCGACATTATCATAGGGATGGGTTGGTTAGCTAAACATCATGCTGAGGTGATTTGTTTCGATAAGATAGTTCGCATTCCTCTTTCGTCTGGCGATGTTCTAGAAGTTCGTGGCAAGAAATCTTCTGGTGGATTGAAGCTCATGTCGTGTACGAAGGCCCAAAGTTATTTACAAAAAGGATATGTTGCTTTTCTGGCACATGTCATCGAGGAGAAACACAAGAGCAAGAGTATTCAGGATATTCCGATTGTTCGGGATTATCCAGAGGTATTTCCTGATGAACTGCCTGGTTTGCCTCCAGTTCGTCAAGTTAAGTTTCATATTGACCTTGTACCCAATGCCAACCCAATTGCAAAAGCACCTTATCGTCTTGCACCGTCTGTGTAACAACCCGCACTTTTGTGCGTTGTTACCACTCTATATACTCGTTACGCCTAGCACCATAGATTCGGATCATAATGTAACTATATCGCATACTTCGCCATTCGAAGGATAAATCGCATATTTTCGCAATACACTATTATCACAAACACTAACACTCACGGAGGCATTGAGTAAGGACCTATTCTACCCTCCTCAGTGGCCGTGATGTGTCGAACGTAAACAACTAACGCTAACAAGGACTCTCGGGTGAGTGCTATAGCTCCAGTCGTCGTAACGATGATGACAAAACGAGTGAGTGGTACCCCGTCAGTCATTGTGGCACAACTCATAATAACGTTCACGATGACATCGAGAAAGGACCTATGCTACCCTCCTTGATGGCTGTGGAACGTCGCTAATAATCGCATACTTAAACGAAAACCGATTGTTATATCGCAACTTTGGATTATGGATACGTAAATACGACCCTTAGTGATAAATAAACATATATAATAATAATATAAATCAACTATAGAAAGCGCGTACTTCAAAAACCATCGCAACGCTCGAAAAACGGAAACATTCACCGCGTCGGAGTGGCCATCCGGATGGACATGCCATCCGAATGGATAGCCATCCGTTCAGTCACTGTGCTAGGGCTTATACTCGCAATGTCCCACCACGACTAGTATAGTACTATTGCGCCCGACGGGGTCTAGTTTGCCATCGCATATTCGAGCATCGAGGACTTAGTTGGTAGTATCAGCTTTGTGAGTGTATATGTCGTGTGTTACGTTTATGCATGTGGAAATTCGCTACACTCTTTATCTATTACGCTATACATATCAAACCTGTATACTCGCTAATGCTTTTGTATTGACAAATATTTTATCGTATGTTGCAGGTTAGATCGCAGGTTATATCAAATCAAGCTAGGAAGTCTAGAAACTCAACTAAAATCTAGGTTGTCGGATTTGCATTGTTCCAGAGGACAAGAAATCTATGATAACTTATGTGATTGTATTATTTGTTAGTATGGGATAACGAATGTATTAAATATTATTGCAATATAGTTGTTATGGATTCTCTTGAGCAATCTGATTCGCCTAGTGTCGCGCCCCGATGATTCCGCCATCGGTTGGGGTGTGACAGATTGGTATCTGAGCCATAACTATAGGGAATTAGGCCAGACTCGACCTAGTCCGGGTCGACGTCTTAGGAAATGACCTAGTCTATAGTCTAAGTACCAGCAGGCTGACTCGTACAAACCAGTAGGGTTTGTATCGGGCCTACTTGATGCTCTCGATCGAAATTGCTTAAAGTTACAACTTTGTGTGAACACCGCACACTACAGCTTCACACGAAGAAGCCTTTCCTAAGGCCGGAATACTACTTAGCCTTTCCTAAGGCTGACACAAAACACGTGTTTTCGAAAATACTCGCATAACGAAACCGAGTGATCCTGTCAAGACCAGGTGTGAAAACCAAAAACTCTCGATGGGATCGCTCACTCGGCGCATTTTCTAGCACGAGAACCTTTCATCGAGTTAGGAGTGACATCCACATCTCGGCGAAAGTCTCCATTTCGAAATCTAGTGGAACTCACGAATTTATTCGAAGAGCATAACCACAATTAGGAGCGAAACTGTTAAGTCAGGGGTGAAACCCGTACCTTAATAAGCCGTTCCACTCTATAAACTGGTTTTCAAAAAGCTCTCACCAAGGACTCGACTATCACAATAACTCGAGCCACGCGACGACTAGGAAGACGAATGCCATGAGCCGCATCCCAGTGGAAGCATGGAGTCTTCTAGGTCAATGCGCGCGCACGAACTTGTCAGGTATAGTTGGATTACCTTGGGCAGTCGACGCCTAAACACCCAAGGCACTCTATCATACGAACCGCCGATTTTACAAATGGTTGGAACTTAAATTACGTTGTGTATTTTGAAACCCTACGCTTTATCGATTTCTCGATTTAACGATTTTCACTGCCTGCTTTATAGACACACAAGTCGCACAACCATCGCAATCTAAAACGAAACCCGAATGTTCGCAACAAAACTAATGCATAACCTATCGCCTTCGCTCTCGTTTCCTCACCTCAACGCGTCCTCGCTTATTCTAAGTCGATCTGTATGTGTATGATTACAAATTACAACTATATAAATACATATAAGTACGTGTAAACAACAAGCCATTGTGTGAGAACTTAGGAATCTTGTGCCTCCTATGTGGCTCCTATGTGATTCATATTACTACTATACTATCGCACCAAGTTTTGGAACGCGCTTAATCGCATCACGAAACTCAAAAATCACTATGATCGAATCTCATTCCTAGTCTCTTCCTGTCTAGATGCCTTCCAACGATCCTACCTCGAGACGAACAGCTAGGAGGAGAGCCAAACCAAGCGCCAATAAGAGGATTGCATCACTTGTGACCAAAGAAGTGGTAAAGCTTATTCCTCGAATTGCCGCTCAAGTGCACTCTCTCAGCAACTCTCGGGCCTCGGAAGACTCCAAGAAGGAAGCGCCGCAATCTACTTTTCTCTACAAACACTTCAAAGCCTGTGACCCGATGAAATTCACGGGTGAAGGAGGTGTTTCTCAACTACTCCAATGGTTCGACTCTATCAAAGTTACCCTTCGTCAAAGTGGGTGTCCCGATAGTTTCCGTACTACTTGCGCCACTGGAGTATTTCAATCCCGAGCACTCGACTGGTGGACCGCCGAACGCAACAAACGTGGGATCTCTGCAGCATATGCTCTCTCCTGGGATGAGCTGAAAGAGCTCATGAAGAAGGAATATTGCCCTCCCCACTAGATTCAGAAATTGGAAGACGAATTTTGGAAAATCAAGCAAACCAAAGGTGACAATGCTGGCTACACCGCAAGGTTCAAACAGCTTAGCATAATCTGCCCGATTCAAGTCAACACTGCGGAAAAAGCCATTTCGAAGTACATTCGCGGCTTGCCCGAGTGTGTGGGTGATTTTGCCGAAGCTACGAGACCTGCTACCATCGAAGAAACCTACCGCTTAGCCGCAGAAATCAACAACAAATGACTCATGGAAGAGTTTTCCTCCAAGAATTATGTCAAGCAAGTTTATCAAGCGACCGCCATAAACTCTCCAGACGATCCTGTCAACGATTCTCCTGATGAATCTGCTAACGATTCTCCTGATGAATCCGCTGACGATTCATCTGACAAATCTACTGCCGATTCCTCTGGCAAATCTGCCGACGGTTCTTCCAACGACAAATCGGCCAAAGACTCTGCAAGTGAGTCCTCAGACGAATCCTCCAACGACGACACCTCTTCGCAGGACCCCGACAAACCCAGCCGCAAACGAAAGGTTTCAAGCCCGAGCTCATCAACAACCGAACTGCTGCAACCGAAACCTCTTCGAACAGTTCCGGTATTTCCAAAACGAGCTTACACTGGAGCTCATCCCCAGTGTTACTCATGCACCTATCATCACCCAGTTGGGGCTGACAGTCGCTATTGCAGTAACTGCAACCGTTACGGTCACTTCACCCACAACTGCCGCATCGAACCGTGAATTTGAGTACAACAACAACAACAACTCCAGCAAAAGTCTTCAGCATCAGACATCTAGCAAGCGTAGGATAAAGTTGTAATGATATGGTTTTCGACATTAATTTCTAAGTTTTGAACCTACTCTATTACTCAATGTTGCCACTATGCGTAAAGTTAACTCTCGTCTTCGTTCTCTCTTTCACTCTTTAATCGTCGCACTTAGACTAGAATCACGCACATACTATATACTATATCACGAAATAATGTGTTTTACCCTCACTACACTCTTGGAACGAGGTACGATAAACGTGCAAGGAACGATTAATCACGGGTGCACACGGGATTATTTGGGTCAGTGCACGGAGATCGTAGTAAATTCTAAGGTGCCATAAGCGTTACGACAAAGTATGACACCAAACCACGGGATCTAAGTAGTAGGGGTCAAGCAAGGTGTGCTTCACCATACTACCGAAGTTCCGTGAAGAAAGTGCCACGTGGAGTTGAACGTTATTAGACCTATTATACTATTGTGATTATTTTCAACACACTACACTCAATCGCAAGGCGTAACAACCACATCATCAAAAGACTTGTCGTAAGTCTGCAAACGCAATGCAATCGCCTCGTCAGTGGACTCTGGAGAGTCTTACCTCACAGGACAATTGCATCAACGCAAGACTGGTCATAAGTCCGTAGCAATCCATCCCACCAAGCACATAAGCGCTCACGACATTGTTGAGTGAGGACCTACTCTACCCTCCTCGATAACCGTGATGCGTCGCAACGTAACGTTAAGCTTATTCGAAAGAAAACTCGACTAATCGCAATCGTTTATCATGTGTATCTCGCAAATCTCTGTCGCTTATTATGTGAATCTATAGCGCTCACTGTGTATCAATTTATCGCTATCACCTACCGTTATCTGTGATATTCGTGTGAAGTTAGCAAACATGACCTCGCTTCACGAGACAAAGCTCATATGGTTAAAGCAAGGCGTTTTAGTCATATCAGCGGCCTTTCGTGGAAAAAGGCCATGTGGGGTCTGATGTTAGTTAAACTCTGTGGTGTTAATCAATCAAATCAAACCGCACAAATCGCGTATACCTCCATCGATTGCAATGCAACAACTGCCGATTTTCGTAATTCGTTATCGCCGCCGTCATTACTGGTGTTGTGTTGTGATTATTCACTTAATCGCTTATCGTGTGTAGTCTACCACTTATTCGTGTATCGCATACCGCTTATCGCTCGCTTAGTGTTCATTGCAGTCTGTGTAGTATTGGTACACATGACACCGCTCCACGAGGCAAAACTAACCTGGTTAAACATAGTGTTTCGTCATGTTAGCAAACTCTCGTGGAAACGTGCCATGTGGGTGTAATGTGGAATAAATCGAAAACACGTTATTCGCTTATCGCTTATCGCTCGACGCCTACCCAGACACGACACATAAATGTTTTGTGTCATCAGGCTACTCGCGCACGCTGTTGTAGCTATGTTCGCAATTTAACTCGCCGGCTTAACCTAATCGATTCTATCTTATACTCGGTCTGACCTTCTATCGATTGGATCGAGTGAGCGCAATTCTATCCGTGTCGTATCGGCGCACATGACACCGCCTCACAGAACGGAAGTAATATGGGAAAAACATGGTGGATACGCTGCTGGTACTTCCTATATATAAATGTTTTAGTCATATTAACGAACTTCCGTGGGAAGGTGCCAAGTGGGGCTCGATGCTAAATTGTCTTCTTCAAACGGTTAAAACTGATTTTTTTATAAAACTTTTATTAAAACCATGGGACAAGTGAAACTCCTCACAACGTGGAGGTAACATCGAACCAGCTTAACTCCATGTCCAAAAGGAACCTTCATGAGTCCAATTTTTCCTTAAAACTTTTTTTTTCAATATCAAAAACAAGACTTTATTGAGACGTTGGTTCAGCATCAGGTTCAGCTGAACCCATGTCGTAGGAGAGTTTTCGTAACCTCAGTTTTCATCTTCAAATTCCTTAAAATGTGTAAAACTTAAACTTCCTTGCAACGTTGGTTAACACCAACTCAGTTGGCCATACGTTAAAAGGAAACTTTTCAAGATTTCCGTCCAAAATTCCTTTTGAATATCTAAAATGAACGCTTCTTGCAACGATGGTTAACGATCAACTCAGTTAATTCCACGACATAAGAGACCTTTCAAGTTCTTTAAAATTTCAATCGCATCAAACTAACGGATTCTTCACGACTAGAGGTACTGTGGAACGCCAACTCGTGGGATATTAAGTTTATCTTTACGTCGCCTCCTCGCTATCGCAAATCAATCCCTCTTATTCGAAACGCTCTCGCTTGTCAACTCACGGTCAAATCGCTCACTGTAACGCTACTTATACTGGATCAACTCTCAAAAGTCTACCTGTTGGATTAATTTCGGGACGAAATTTCCTAAAGCAGGGGAGACTGTAACAACCCGCACTTTTGTGCGTTGTTACCACTCGATATACTCGTTACGCCTAGCACCAGAGATTCGGATCATAATGTAACTATATCGCATACTTCGCCATTCGAAGGATAAATCGCATATTTTCGCAATACACTATTATCACAAACACTAACACTCACGGAGGCATTGAGTAAGGACCTATTCTACCCTCCTCAGTGGTCGTGATGTGTCGAACGTAAACAACTAACGCTAACAAGGACTCTCGGGTGAGTGCTATAGCTCCAGTCGTCGTAACGATGATGACAAAACGAGTGAGTGGTACCCCGTCAGTCATTGTGGCACAACTCATAATAACGTTCACGATGACATCGAGAAAGGACCTATGCTACCCTCCTTGATGGCTGTGGAACGTCGCTAATAATCGCATGCTTAAACGAAAACCGATTGTTATATCGCAACTTTGGATTATGGATACGTAAATACGACCCTTAGTGATAAATAAACATATATAATAATAATAATATAAATCAACTATAGAAGCGTACTTCAAAAACCATCACAACGCTCGAAAAACGGAAACATTCACCGCGCCGGAGTGGCCATCCGGATGGACATGCCATCCGAACGGATGGGCCATCCGAACGGATAGCCATCCGAACGAATGGCCATCCGACCCAAAACCACTCCAGCCTCTCTGTTACCTATAAATAGCCTGTCACACCACTGTTCAAGTGATGTGACAGCTCCCACTCGACCAAGCACGCTCCAGGACCCTTTTCTCTCGATTCCTCGCGATTCCGGTAAGATTTCAACCTAAAAACTTGTACTTCTATGATCTATACTCAATTCTACATCATTCTATCTTTTAAAACTCAATTTCTAACCGTGAAATCTGCTGATTTGAGGTGTTTTAAGGTGATGTCACCAAGAGTTCTTATGAACTTCAAGTTGTGACCTCATCCCACCATAAACGACTCAGTTCTGGGTGATTTCCACATGTTTTGATAACAAATCTCACCTAAATCTGTGTATTTAACTAAGGAACCGTGCGATTTCGAGTTAAGCATGAGAAACCGTCAAGAACGGCCAGATCTGATGGAACGGGGTGATTCCCGGCCGTCAGAACGGGTCGGAACTGATGGAATTTCAATTGCTAACACGGAGTTTCACTATCCCAGTAAAACCGCACGTATTTCTTCCGAAAACACTCGAAAACAGTTGATCGGGATGCTGGAACAGACGTGTTATCCGACTAGACAACATGTCATCCGAACGGACCACATGCCATCCGATCGGATAGCATGTCATCCGATCAGATGACTATCATTCGACCCAGTCCACTCCCATTCGATCGAATAGCAATTCGACTCAGTCCACTCCCATTTGATCGAATAGCAATTCGACCCAGTCAACTTCCATTCGATCGAATAGCAATTCGACCCAGTCAACTTCCATTCGATCGAATAGCAATTCGACCCAGTCAACTTCTATTCGATCGGATAGCAAATCGACCCAATCACGTGTCATTCAACCGGATAGCTTGTCATCCGACCGGATGACAGCCATCCGACCCAGATCCATATGTCATCCGATCGGATGAGCCCATCCGAACGGATGAGCACCATCCGACCAGATAACTAACTGTTCGATGTTATTCTCGCTTAACCGTACATCGTTTACTATATCCTTCAATGATTCAACGCAGACGCACTTGCAACCGATCCAATCAAGTTGTATTCTCGCTAAATACGCACTGTGAGTATACTTGAACCCTTTTTAATCGCATTTTGGGTGTAACATACGTTTCTAACAAATCGAACTTATCAAACGAATTATTCAATTAATCGAATTATCACTTGTGAATAACTATTATGCATAGATATACGTGATACTAGTTGCATATGTGCTAGGGCTTATACTCGCGACGTCCCACCACGACTAGTATAGTACTATTGCGCCCGACGGGGTCTAGTTTTCCATCGCATATTCGAGCATCGAGGACTTAGTTGGTAGTATTAGCTTTGTGAGTGTATATGTCGTGTGTTACGTTTATGCATGTGGAAATTCGCTACACTCTTTATCTATTACGCTATACATATCAAACCTGTATACTCGCCAATGCTTTTGTATTGACAAATATTTTATCGTATGTTGCAGGTTAGATCGCAGGTTATATCAAATCAAGCTAGGAAGTCTAGAAACTCAACTAAAATCTAGGTTGTCGGATTTGCATTGTTCGAGAGGACAAGAAATCTGTGATAACTTATGTGATTGTATTATTTGTTAGTATGGGATAACGAATGTATTAAATATTATCGCAATATAGTTGTTATGGATTCTCTTGAGCAATCTGATTCGCCTAGTGCCGCGCCCCGATGATTCCGCCATAGGTTGGGGTGTGACAGTCTGAGATGCAAGAATTATCGAAACAGCTTCAAGAGTTATCTGATAAAGGATTCATCCGATCAAATTATTCACCTTAGGGGAGCTCCTGTCCTCTTTGTGAAGAAGAAAGATGGATCTTTTCGAATGTGTATCGATTATCGTAAGCTTAATAAGCTTACCATCAAGAATCGATATCCCCTACCTCGAATCGATGATCTCTTTGATCAGCTGCAAGGTGCTACCTGTTTTTCCAAGATCGATCTGCGTTCTGGGTATCACCAACTTCGTGTTCGCGAAGGAGATATTCCCAAACCTGCCTTCCGCACAAGATATGGGCATTACGAGTTCACTGTCATGCCTTTTGGTTTGACGAATGCCCCAGCTATCTTCATGGACTTAATGAATAGGGTCTGTAAACCTTATTTAGACAAGTTCATCATTGTGTTCATCGACGATATTCTCATTTATTCAAAGTCTTGAGCCGATCACGAGCAACACCTTCGTTTGACATTGGAACTCCTAAAGAAGGAACAAACTTTTCGCTAAATTCTCCAAGTGTGAATTTTGGCATAAAGAAGTTCAGTTTTTGGGTCATGTAGTCAACAGGCAGGGTATTCATGTGGATCCATCCAAATTACTGCAATTAAGGATTGGAATACACCAACGACACCTACAGAAATTCGTTCTTTTCTTGGTCTCGCTGGTTATTATCGTCGTTTTATTTCAAACTTCTCGAAGATCGCGGTGCCACTCACTGCTTTGACTCAGAAGAATAAGCCTTTGGAGTGGGGATATAAGCAAGAAGAAGCGTTCCAAACGCTGAAACAGAAGCTATGTGATGCTCATGTTTTGTCCTTGCCCAATGGAAATGATGATTTCGTTGTCTTTTATGACGCGTCGAATCTAGGCCTTGGTTATGTTCTTATGCAATGAGGTAAAGTCATAGCATATACGTCAAGACAGTTGAAAGTTCACGAAAAGAACTACACAACTCATGATCTTAAGTTAGGTGTTGTGGCATTTGCTCTCAAAATCTGGAGACACTACCTCTACGGAACGAAGTGTGTGGTTTTCACAAGACCACAAAAGTCTCCAGCTCATTCTTAATCAAAAGGAGCTGAACATGAGGCAACGACAATGGGTTGAACTCTTGAACGATTACGATTGCGCGATTCGCTACCTTCCTGGTAAGGCGAATATCGTAGCCGATGCGCTTAGTCAAAAGGAACGAGTCAAGCTTCATTATGTTCAAACTCTATCTGATATTCAAATCTTTTGTCCTTCAAGCACAACGATCTTGTGTAAATGAAGGCTTATTGAAATATGAGCTACCACTTCAACTCGAGCTTAAACTCGAAACGAAAGGGGTGATGGGTTACTCTATTTTAAGAATCCTTGTTGTAGGATCGTGTTCTGTCCTGTTTGAGACGTTCAGAAGACTTCGTATCCAAATCTAGAGGCGGAAACTAAAGATTTGGTGCAATTTCAGTCACATACACTATAAACTGCTGTTGTATTGATCACTGTTACTATTACAGACTCTGACAGCACTTCGGCAGCACTTCGTGGCTCACCGGAAGACAATCACCTACTTCTATTTGATTTCGCTCTGATGTACATATATATAGATGTCTGATTTCGCTTATATGTCCATGACATATAAGCGAAACCCATTGTCACATGAGCGAAACCTTACATAAGACTGACACATAAGCGAAACCTATTTAAACCATATAAGCAAAACCCTGAATAACACACTTTCTAGGGTTTTGTGCCATGACTAAACTATCTCACTTCTAGACTCGATACAAGACGTAATCAACAGACGTAATGCACCAACAAACTCCCCCTCGAATGTTGATGGAGTTGCAGTGTCGAGTCTCTGATCTACTATCTTTATCAGTCTTCAATCTTCATCTTGAAGTATTTCACACTGTAAGAATCCACTATCTCTATCTTCTCTTCTCTTTTCATCACCAACATACTCCTTCCTTAAAGTATCTTCAGACTCCCCCTTTTGATATGCTGGGATCGGAGCCTGGCATGTTGAAATCACACAAACCTCAGGTATCGGAACCTGGCACTCTATCTTCAGGTTCAAGATTGAAACCTGGCTACACCTGCACATACTCTACCCAAAAATAAATTTTCTGATGACCACTTGTAGAGCAAATTTTAAAATGATTCAACATATATAGACTTTGATGAACCACTTGAAGGAATATCATTTTCATTTTCAAAACAATACACTCTCCCAAACCATCTGTTCATCATGTCTAGCACTTGGAATTTTGAAAATTAGCTCTCCAACACCAGTTGTCGAAAATCTTTTTGAATTTTCAAAAAAAATTATGCTAAAACATACTAAAAATCTTTTTGGAATTTTTTTTAATGAAATGAAATGCAGTAAAGAAATATTTACAAACAATATTTTTGTGAGTTTGTGCAAGAGGATCATATCAGTTTCTAAGACAAATCACCAACACCGTTAAGCTTCATTACATTTTAAGTTCTAAACGATTCACTTAGATTGTCAGTATACTTGTCCACTTAAATTTTCACACAAAGTTCAATTGATCCGAGATACGAAGTTAATGTTTTAAGCACTTAAACTTATCCGTGTGTCCCACTACTTGAATATACTCCCGTATCCAGATCCCAATATTCAGTCTTACAGGTGAGTATACCACAGATGATATCTGTCAGGGGAATAAATTATAGTACGAGGGCCGTGAGAGCTCAGGTCGATCTTTCGATACGCAGAGAGATGACGGCTTCGACTTTTTGGTGTGTCCCCTTTAGAGGATCTTTTTGCATTACAACAGCAGCGACTATCAATTTTATTGTTTCATCAGCTTGCTGAGGGCGATGCTATGTTTCAAGCATTTGCAGAAAGCATTATCCGGGGACTAGGTCAGAAATTTCTTTCAGCAGAAGTCCCGGGATAATACCCCAGATATCACTGAGCATAAAGACCTAGTATCTCAGAATAAGGGACCTTTCAAACAAGATTTCAGGGGTTACCTATATATTCAAGTTTGTGTTAACCCACAGAACAAGCAAGTTTGAAATTTAGGTTTATATCTCGTCACAATCTACTAAATGTGCAAAAATCTACTGGCACATCATCAGTGAGACCGTTTATCACATTTTTACTTTCCAATTCTTTAGCATGCTGTGATCGTCCACTGATGTACTATCATTTCCTCTTTTATGCAACAAAAACTCATTTTTCATTTTATCATGTTTTTGGCTTTTTCAAATTTTCTAATGTTTTTGGATTTTCTGAAAATTTCTTACTCCCCCTAAAATGCAAACACATTTTAGGAAATTTGAAAACAAACTGTACAGAAACATGACAACTGATATCGAATTGCGTCAATTCGCCATTTACTTGGCATAAACAATCAGAACTCCCCCTCAAACTATTTTCCCATTTAGATTTCAAAACACTTAAGTTTGTTTTAATCAAATGGTTTTTCCGGAAAATAAGTTTGAATTTACCACTTGTAAAGTTAGGGATTTGGTTCATCACATTGTTTTTTTTTAATCACTTGTAGAAAATCAGATACAACTTAATGTCCCTGATTTACCACTTGTACGAAAAACACAAACAAATACACAGAATGATGCCGATTCCTGATCCACGATTACCAACTTGGGATCTCCGGCAAGTCCACAGACTCATTGTTCATAGTATGAACCATCCCAGTCACGAACTAGAGATGGTTCAACTTTCTCCTTCATCGTCTTCTTCTCATAAAACTCCTTCGTTCCTTTGACCTTCCTGTCAATCATTTTACCAAAAATATGATGAACTTTAGAGTTAAAGACTTTTTCAACATCAAAATCCTTTTTGTCATCATAAAATTGATTTGATATCTCAACTTTACCAATTTTCTTCTTAAAATTTTCAGCCTTTAATGGTGGAAAATTGACCTCATCCATTGAAGAAATTGAATTTTTCAATTTTAGCTCAACCTGTGGCTCCTCTGATTTTGTGAAATCAGATTCATCACCAGAAGATAGCTCCTCTGATTTTGACACATCAGAATCATCGCTAGAACTATCAACAGACTTCTTAACAACCCATTTCTGGTTGTCAAGATTTCCTCTTTTCTTGTAAAACCTATTTGAACTTTCACCAATTTCAAAAATAGAATTTTTGAATAATTTGGTTCGGTCAATTGGCGGTTCAAACTTAACCACTTTTTCTTTTTGTTTACTAAAAACTCCTTGTTTTGATGATATTGCCTTAGAACAATCTCTAGCAATATGTCCAACATTGTTGCATTTGAAACAGGTTCTTGTTTCTTTCATCTCTTCTTGCTTCTTTGCAAGGAACTCACTATTTGACTGCCTCCAAAACTTTTTCTTTTCTTCCTCATCTCTTGATGTACCTGAAACAAATGTCATCTTTGCTTTAAAATCACGAACATATGTTTCATTTTTCTGTTTTTCTGTTGGAGTAAAACCAAGACCTTTCTTTTTGAAATTACGGTTAGGGTTTGATTTCTTGTGAAAATCAGAACCAGAACTGTAACCTTTTTTCTTGTTTAATCTTTGTTGTACTCTTGAGGTGTATTTTTTAGGTTTATCAATAAGGTTTACATCTTTTAATTCAGAAATATTGATTTCTGTTAGTTTGAAAATCTTTTTGATCATCTCAGTTTTTACACCTCTTAGTGGAAATTCCTCATCAGAATATAATTTGTCAGAATCATTCAATGTATATGCAACTTTGAATGTTTCGTCACTCAAATTAGATTTTGATAACAGGAATTCTTTGTTGTAAACCCTTTTAACTGAAGAATTTTGACTATTGACCGTCGAACTCGAACTTTCAGAACCAGACTTTGACTCTGACTCTGACTTTGACTCCTCAGTTTCATCTTTATCCAACACCTGATCGACGACTTTCTTAATTAACTCGGACTCATGATCAGTGTCAGATGATGTAAACACGACATCAATATTTTCTGGCAAATTGACTGACGACTCTGACTCCCATTGTAAATTTGTTGCTTTTTCGACTCTTTCCTGATTTGGATTCCTGGGCAAATATCCATTTTCTAGCGGGGGTGGACATTTGTTATAACCGACTTCTTGTTTCTTACCAGAATCCTTCTTTTCATTCTTTTTCTTTTTGTTGTTCTTTTCTGGAGTCTTTACTTCAGTCACTTTTCCATCATCCTTCTTTTCTTCAGTTACTTCATCTTCTTCAAATGCCTTCAAGCTTTCAGCAGTTGGATAAATCCTGTCAATGACATAAGAAGAACATGAATAACTTTTCAATAAACGATTTACTCTCTCTGTTTCAATTCTCTGTAATTCCAACTTTTGTTCAAGTACAGCACATTTCTCAATGTAATTGTTCACTACTTTCTGCTTTGTCATATAAGCACCCTGAAGTGTTTTCATTGCTGTTGCTTGTTCTTCACTTGTATGATTGTACTGGTTCATTGCTTTGTTCAACACATCATACGATTCTTTTAAGCTGTTCAAGTTGTAGATCAATGTACTGTTCTGTTTTTTAATAGCTTCACAGTTTTCACACTTTTCTGGAATTTTCTTTGCATCAACTTCATCTTGAACTTTGAACTTCTCAACTTCAACTTTCACTTTCCGTTTAGTCACCAAAAATTCTTCATCATCACTACTCACTGGAGTCTTGACCTTTTTCTTCTTCACTAAAACCTCCTCATCATCACTACTGACTGGTGTTTTGATCTTTTTCTTTTTCTTTTTAAATTTATCATCATCACTATCACTTTCAGCAAGCAGTTTCATATCAGCATCAAACTTTCTTGCCCAATATTCAGTATCATCATCACTGTCCTCTTCAACTCGGGCTACAAAAACTTTGTGAACTGTATCTTGATTAGGAACATAATCATCCCATGTGAAATTTTCCCAACTAAATCCTTCAGGTAACTTTTCGTCGTCTTGATCTATTATCAAAGCACTACCATTAACTCTCTTTAAAGAATCTTGATTCACTGCACACGCTCTCTTTCCAGAATCTTCAATCACATCCCTTCCATATGCAGTTTGTGCTTGATGTTGACGTTGTTGAGATGGTTGCTGAGCAACTTGATGGTAAATGGCCTTTCGATAGTAATCATTGTTGTTTTGAGCAATACTCATCGAACTAGTTGGAGTAGCAAATGCATTGAAGAAATCCTCGTCCATGTTTCAAATTTCAAAAATTTTCCCAGCAGACCTTTAAAGCGAAATCTAATATAACCACAAAAGAGAGACCACTTTGTACGTTGGAGCGAAACCTTAAACTGTTCACTGGAGCGATACTCTAAATGACACTGGAGCGAAATCTATTCGATCCCTTAGAGCGAAATCACAAGTTGACACTAAAGCGAAATCAACTCATAATTGTCCATATAAGCGAAATCATATATATGTCGCTGGAGCGAAATCACATGCTGATGTCATCTTTGGTCATTGTCATAAAAGCGATACCCCTAAAAACTTGATTTCTAGGTTGATTTTAATTCTGAAACTTTCAAGGATTTGTTAATGTATGATTCCGAGTGCAATGTGTGATTTTGAGCCAATTTTACCGTGAAAAATTTTGAAAAATGTAAAAAAAAAAAAATGTAGAAAATGAGATGAAATGCGGCTGAAATGGCAAGAACTCTTCCTCCTGAGCTCTGATACCACTTGTAGGATCGTGTTCTGTCCTGTTTGAGACGTTCAGAAGACTTCGTATCCAAATCTAGAGGCGGAAACTAAAGATTTGGTGCAATTTCAGTCACATACACTATAAACTGCTGTTGTATTGATCACTGTTACTATTACAGACTCTGACAGCACTTCGGCAGCACTTCGTGGCTCACCGGAAGACAATCACCTACTTCTATTTGATTTCGCTCTGATGTACATATATATAGATGTCTGATTTCGCTTATATGTCCATGACATATAAGCGAAACCCATTGTCACATGAGCGAAACCTTACATAAGACTGACACATAAGCGAAACCTATTTAAACCATATAAGCGAAACCCTGAATAACACACTTTCTAGGGTTTTGTGCCATGACTAAACTATCTCACTTCTAGACTCGATACAAGACGTAATCAACAGACGTAATGCACCAACACTTGTGGATGATTATCGCCCAAATCAGAGCCCTGATTGGATTCCTTGTACACCTTAATATGTACATTACAACTCAATAAGGACAAACCGAATTCCTATTAAGATCTTCCTATCTTCATAGTTAGATTCTTGAAAATATTTAAAGTGCCAAATGAAATCTACGGATTGGATTCCTGGTATGCTTTAAATACCCGTGTCCAAAGATAACAAATTAAAGGTCAAATTAAACAATTATGCGATTATGTGATTATGTGTTTATGTGTTCTCCTCTATGTTTTTGTGTGATCCGATTTTCGTTATCCAAATCCTCATAGAATCTTCCATATCTTCATATGAGGGATTCATAGTAGGATATTCAAAAGGTACTACCTTAAATCCTTAATGGGCTTCTACGTGGTAGTTAAGACCCTTGGGTTATATAGTACCATTCCATGATTCGAAAAGAGACCCTTGAGTGGTCTAGTTAAAGATTGATTCAGAATCTGGTTAAGAGTGGCATGTGATGATACAGCTGAAAGGACCCTATGGTGGTCTAGTCACACTCATCACAGGTTCATTCATTTGGTTTTCCCCTACACATTATCAAATGCACTGTGTGGACTATGCAAGGAATTACGTAATTATGGACGCCTACATAATTATAAAATTCAGTGCACGGAAACCACAGTAAGATTTATCATGTGTAAGAACCAATAGTGACAACAATAACGAAATGTGAACAATGTAATGGAGGTACGGTGGACGCACCAATGGCGCTTCATATACTTGTATATAAGTGTCCCTCTTACATTGCAAGCATAATGTTATTTAAAGTTACTAGAAGTTCATAACCCTAAACAGTGTTGTTTTATCTTTTCGACTTCATGTTTCGAGCTCTCACAAGTTTCCTCTAATTAAATTTCGGGACGAAATTTCCTGAAGTAGGGGAGACTGTGACATCTGTGCCTCCATGACCATCGAACAAATACCAAATCAATGAAATGTTGTGTTTCATACTTGGGATTTGTATAAATATGTGTATCATTTGCACATATCAACTCTTGTTCGATTTCGGGCTCTAAATCGCTTTCTGGAAGGTTATACGCGCACTGATGCGTAAATATAACCAGTTTATTGAAACAAACACTCCGGGACAGTGAAATAGTCTTAACATACCTTAAATAACCTTTACATAACTTAGAAATAAGTTTTGGAGGGTTTGGTGTGGCGAAATCAAGTTTATTCGCTTACAGGGACTAATTTCGACAAACTGCGAAAGTATGCCGATTTGTACTGTAACGAACATTCCGGAACATGACCATAAGTTAAACATACCCTAAATATCCTTTACATAGCTTATAAATAGGCTTTGAGGGGTTTGGTGTGCTAAAATAAACTTTTTGGTCATTCAGGGACTAAAAGCGTCAAAAGTGCATAAGTTTGCATTTTCGCGCATATCTTACGTTCTGAATACATCCGGACATCCAAAACTTTATGTAATCATTAAAATATTTTATTTTAGTGATTGGCATGATAAAATTCCATTCGTCGCGTAATTTGGATCGTTTTTGCGTTCGTTACGACTTCCGTCGTAATTAACCGAACAGCGCAACCGTACGACCAAACGAACCGACATCCGAGATATTTTTGAGCATGTTTTGAGTTCCCTATACTTTAACTTCATTTTAGAGCCTTGAAATGAGGTTAACGGGGCTTAAACGTGTAAAAAATGAGCCGAAATGCAAGATTTTGAAGTTCAGGGACCAAAATTGTCATTCTGCCATAGTTATCTTAGGAAGGGACCAAAATAAAAAATCTAAATTTCAGCTTGTTCCAGCTGTTCCCCTCATTTGCACATGGTTTTAATGAAACTATGGGCTCCCATGGTTTCACAAAACCATGGGCACATGTGTTCGGATGAGATCGAAGCTCGTTTTACGATGAACGATCCTAACGGTTCTAGTTTTCCTATAAATAGCTATCCCCTTTCACTTGCAAAACCCACATTGATCTGATTTTGGCTCTCTAAGTTGAAGTTTGTGCTTCATATCTGAGAGTAAATCGGATCAAAGCTTGCAGGGACCTTTTGTAAGTATTCTTTCGTTCTTTTATCGCTTTTCGAGTCTGAAAGTCAAACTGCGTTTGACTTTCTGCATTGACCGGTTTATGGTCAATGCGAAGTTCATTTGAACTTCATAACGTGAGCGTAATCACGATGGTTATAGTCCCTAGTGACTATACCTACTGATTACCACGTTATCTAGGTGTAGTGACGAGTCGTAGTTTCGGCCAAAATGCGCATTCTTGCGTATTTTGTAACCAAACTACTTATAGGTATCAAAACCGTTTGTTTTGATACCAAATCTATTTTCTAAATTCGTTAAACATGTTTTAACATGTTTAACTCATCACTTTTTAGATTGGTGCTTGTGTAGAGTCGTAAGTCAAGCGGACTAAACACCCGCTTAGACTTTCGAACACGACCCGTTTGGTCGATCATTAGGATCCGACCAAACATGTTTAGTGACCATAGTTGCATAGGGAATAACCTTCCGAGGTTATACCTTATGGTCACTTAGGTTTAATTAGTTGTATGATAGGTAGTTTATATGCCTTAGGTAAATGACCAAAATGCCCTTTTCATGCATAATTGGTAATTAAGCATATGTAACACAAACTTTTGTCACTTAATTGATTATGCAACATATTTAATCATGTTTAGGAATATAATACTTGTCATAGGACTAGTTAGACGTCTCGAACGCGCTTTTGCGCGAACGACACGTTAAAGTAGCTTAAGCTACCTTAATGGGTCACGATGGGTCGAAAGCACTTAGGTTAGGGTTCAATTTAGAATGTAGACTTTGTTAAACCATGTCATATGAGTTCCAATACTCATTTGGTTTACAAAACCTCATCCTATCCGATCTTCCGACTTAGGTCCGGTTTATTTATATAGTTATTAGATTGCCGATTGATTCCGTGCTCCCTCTAGCTTTGCTTGGTTGTTGTTCAAGACCTCTAAGCATTCTCAGGTGAGTACATAGTTCCCCTATTTTACTGTTTTTAATTGTTTTGGGGTGATTCATATGTGCTAAATGGTTTCAAAAACGATTAAAATGGTTTATATTAAATTAATAACGATTTCGATATAGTAAACAAACTTGTTGGTTGTATTTACATAACGAATAATATCCATTAGTTTTGGCCGAACCAACCAGTATTAGGTTATGGTACCATAGGATCTGACAAATCCCGTTATCAGACTGTTCCCATATCCTGACACTATATCTTGATTTCATGTTAGCTGTTTATGATCAGGATACCGGACCAGGATATTGGTAACATCCTGAGGCAGTATAGATCAGGATACCAGACCAGGATATTGGTAACATCCTGACGCAGTATCCTGGCAGTTACTAACGATTTTCTTTGGTTTCAAGGTACCAACGTTAAAGGACTTGATCTACCTGAAGATTCGCTCAAGGTGGTTGAAAAATGGACGTTGATGGTGGAAGAATGGGTCTTGTAACGGTCAGAATAGAAGAAAGGCATATTCCGCGAGAATATCGGATGCTGGTCAATGCTATTGAGGTTGTAACGGTCATATGAGCTGAAGACCCGGTTTTATAGTTAATAAGCACGTGGAAAACAAGTTAAAAGAGTCCCCCAACGTTCAGAATGGAATATTCCCAGCATCCCGGAATAATAGGAAAGTTAGTTTGTTACTTGTAACTATAAATAGGAGGCCAGATCGATAGGAACACACACTTTTTTCTCCACTCTCGAACTCACACTTCTTTTTTCTTTCTATCACGCACAAACACTCAACACTTGTAATCGTTGTACCACTTAGCATTCATCTGCGCCATATCCTGCACTGTATCCTGATATTTGAAGTAATAGAAGAACAAGGCAGCTGCGATTGTCAGCTCCCGAGGTTTTATGCCGGCGATCTAGATTGATCAAGGGCTTTCCTCGTACATCTCGTGTCACCCTTTACATTTTTGCTTATTGTTTGATCACAGATACAGCTCTATATCCTGAGCCGTATCCTGAAACTGTTTTCGCAAATTAAAAAACCAACATATTTTTTACAAAGTATTACTAGCACACTACCTCACAAAACTAATTTGATCACTTAATTGCTTAGGTAATTTTTGACCAAAACAATTTGGCGCCCACCGTGGGGCGAGTGGTGCTATTTTTAATCAATACTTTGTTAAAATCATTACTAGATTTTCTGTTTTCGAAGTTCTTTTCAAAACTATTTCTAATGGCTTCTCAATCGAATTTGAGCTCTTCTTTCATGTCTGTTTCAACTTCTGCTGCTGCTGGTTCATTACCTCCTCCACCTTCACAAGTTCAGACTTTTCAGAGGAGAAATGAAAGCCACACACCGAGAGAAATTCCTGCTGCTCAGAATGTTTCTAGATCCGGAAATTCAGGGAGAACCCATATCCTTGCTTCTAATAACGAAATTCTGTCTTTGTTTGGTAGTATACAGGAACAAATGAAGGGGCAGCAAGAAACTAACAAGACGATCATGAAGGATATACAATTCTTGAAGTCAAACTCCAGGAAACCTGTGGAGGATACAACTACTCCTCTATAGCCCAGGATGCTGATCTTTAGTTCAGCAACATTTACCGAGGATAATCAAGGCAACATGATACTGAGTCAGTCCCGGAGCAACATGCTGGAGATACCATCATCCGCCAGGATATCGACCGTGAGGGATCCAGGATATGGCCCAGGATATGGTCCAGGATATGGTAACATGTTTACCAATATCAGTATCCCTGCTACTAATAATTCTGATTCTTTGCAGGATATAGGTGTAACACCAGTATTGACCAGGGAACTTCAAAAATTGAAGGATATGATATCAAGTGTTCCTGGAGTAGTGCAGCCTATACCGAAAGTATCCCATGATAGTCACAGGATATCCCGATTTACTCATCCAATTTGTGATGTTGAAATTCCAAAAAGATTCCAGACTCCCAGCATAAAGTTGTATGATGGGATGACATATCCTGAGGAGCATATTGCCCAGTATAGGGAAATGATGGAAACAAATCCAATCCTACCAGAACTTAAGGAAGCATGCTTATGCAAAGGCTTCAGTTCAACTTTAACAGGATCGGCCTTAAAATGGCTTTTAAATGCTCCACCTTATTCAATTACATCATTTTCTCATTTAGTTAATTTGTTTATCAGTCAATTTTCTTGTAGCAGGAGCTTTGAGAAACTAACAAGTGATCTTTACAGGATAACACAAGGATCACAAAAATCCCTAAGGGATTATGTTAACAAATTTAGTAGAGAATCCCTGGATATCCTGAATCTTGATATTGCTACGGCAGTACAAGCGTTCAAAAGGGGGTTACGGAAGGATCGTCAATTTTATCAGGATCTTGTAATGAATCCTTGCAGGAACTTGGACGAAGCTCGAAACAGGGCCTTGAGATATATCAGGCTGGAAGATGATAAGAAAATGCAAGAGAGGATGAATGCATCCTCAACATATGAATCAACTAACAGGAAGTCAGAATCCTCATACAAACCATATCGTTCTAAGCCATATGGCAGGAATGACGGCAAGAAAGTGAATGCTGTTGAAGATGAGGATCCTGAGGAGTATCCTGAATTGTCGGGATATTGTTTTTCTGTTAATATACCTGAACTAATGTATGCTATGCAGGGTTTAGGAGACAAAGCGAGGTGGCCTAGGAAAAACCAACAAAAAGCTGATTGGAAGGATAAATCCAAGTGGTGTGCCTTCCATGAGGATTTTGGACATGTTACGGAGGATTGCATAGCCCTGAGGAAGGAAATAAGCTACCTACTAAGCAAAGGATATCTGAAGGATCTTCTGGGCAGAAAGAAGAATAAGGGTCAGGATATTGAGAAGGATCCTGAACGAGCAGCATCACCTCCCGCCGACGCCAAGATAATTAACTTTATTTCAGGAGGGTCCGATATCTGCGGAACTTCTTATTCTGCAGCCAAAAGACATGCAAAGGAGGCTAAGGCCAAAAGGGGAAATAAGCCAACCAGGATATCGACCCTGACAACTGATAAAGTGATCACGTTCGATAGTGATGACAGGTATTTCTAAGGATATTATAACTCACAAGCTTGGAATTGACAGGTCTTTCAAGCCTATCTGGCAAAAGAGAAGGAAGTTTGCTCCAGAACGAAACGTAATTAATCAAGAAGAGGTTGAAAGACTATTGAAGTCCAAGATGTTCAGGGAAGTCAAATTTCCAAGTGGCTAGCAAATGTGGTCGTGATTCAAAAGAAGAATGGGAAATGGAGAGTTTGTGTAGATTACACAGACTTGAACAAAGCATGTCCTAAAGAACCATTCCCTCTGCCTCATATAGACTCGATGGTGGATGCCACTGCTGGTTATGAGATGTTAACCTTCATGGATGCATCCTCAGGATTCCAGCAGATCCAAATGGAACCTTCAGACCAGGAGGATACTGCTTTCATGACACCAACAGGTATTTACTGTTATACTGCTATGCCTTTTGGTTTGAAAAATGCAGGTGCAACGTACCAGAGATTGGTGAACATGATGTTTAAAGACAAACTGGGGGACACCATAGAAGTGTACATTGACGATATGGTAGTCAAATACAAGAAGGATGAGGATCATCTCCAGGATATTAAAGATTCTCAGAAAAATGTAAAGAATTCTACGATATCCTGAAGAAGAATAAGAGGTTTGAGTGGGGAGAAAAGCATGAAGCAGCCTTACAGGAATTAAAGCAATATCTTTCAAACCGCACCTCTGATGATGAAGCCCGAGGATGGTGAACCATTATTCCTGTATCTTGCAGTATCAGGGAATGCAGTAAGTGCTGTTTTGGTTAAGGATCACGAAGGTCAGCTGTATCTTGTTTATTATGTTAGTAACAATTTATTATGTTAGTAACAGTTTATTATGTTAGTAACAGTTTATTACATGCTGAAACTAGGTATTCCCACTTAGATAAAATGATATTAGCCCTAGTTATGGCATCAACGAAACTTAGACATTATTTTGAAACACATAGGATTCATGTTAAAACAAACTATCCTGTTAAAAATGTGCTTAGGAAACCAGAGATGTCAGGCAGGATGGCTAAGTGGTCAGTAAAGTTAAGTGCTTATAACTTAGTGTATGAACCTAGGAATGCCATAAAATCGCAGGCTCTAGCTGACTTTGTGGCTGATTTCAGTAGTGACATTCAGGATGAAGTAGACCTAGAAGTCCAGTAGTTAGGAGAATCCTCAGGATCATGGACATTATATACTGATGGAGCATCTAATGTTAGAGGAATAGGATTGGGAATACTACTAAAATCGCCACAGGGGGACATATTACCCCAGGCTATTAGGTGTGAGTTCCCTGCTACTAATAATGAAGCAGAATATGAGGCTTTAATTGCAGGATTAGAGTTAGCTAAGAATATGAGTATCAAGAATTTGCAAGTGTATGTTGATTCTTTGTTAATTACTAACCATTTTAATGGATCCTATGTAGTTAAGGGTGAGAAATTAATCGAATACCTCGATATTCTCAAAAAATTAGCAGGATATTTCGATGTTTTTATACTTGAACAGGTACCAAGGGAGGATAATGCTGAAGCAGATGCCTTAGCAAATCTGGGATCATCAATCAGGATACCAGAAGGGACCCAGATACCAATATTACATATTTTGTATCCTGCAACGAATCCTCAGGATAAAGAAGTAGCGGCTATTCAGGATCCTGGATTAGAGTATCCTAAAAAGAATCCTAAATCCTGGACGACTCCAATCATGAGATATCTTAAGGAAGGACACATCCCCGAAGATGAAAATCCTAAGGCATTTAGGATGAAGGTATCACGATTCACTATTATAAATAATGTTTTATACAAGAAATCTCTTGCAGGACCGTATTTGAGGTGCTTGGAGGATCCTGAAGCAAAAGAAGTACTTCAGGATATACATGAAGGGGATTGTGGTAACCACACTGGGGGCAGGTCATTGTTCTCGAAAGCATTAAGGACAGGATATTATTGGCCAACGATGAGGAAAGATGCTGCAGAATATGCTCGAAGGTGTGATGCATGTCAAAGGCATAATAACATACTGCATCAACCAGCTGAACCACTATATCCTGTATCTTCCCCTTGGCCATTCATGAAATGGGGGATGGATATAGTAGGGAAGTTACCAAAAGCTCCAGGAGGAAAAGTATTTATGCTAGTGATGACGGATTGTTTCTCTAAATGGGTTGAAGCTGAAGCATTTGTTCAAGTTAGAGACCAAGAAGTAGTATCCTTCATAAAGAGGAATATCCTGACCAGGTTTGGGGTACCAGCTGAAATCATTTGTGATAATGGGTCCCAGTTTATAAGCAAGCGGACTACTGACTTTTGCAAGAGTTGGGGGATCAAAATGATTACGTCGACTCCGGTACATCCTCAAGCGAATGGACAAGCTGAATCCTCGAACAAGATAATTGTCAATAACTTAAAGAAAAGGCTTAGAGCCAAAAAAGGAAGATGGGCGGAAGAATTACCCTTTGTTTTATGGGCTGATAGGACAACGGTAAAGAATGCAACAGGCCAAACCCCATTTTCCTTGGTATTTGGAGCAGAAGCAATGATTCCAACGGAAATGACAATACCTACTGCAAGATCTACCCTAAGTGATCCTGAGCAGAATCCTGAAGCCTTGAGTCAGGATTTAGACACTATAGATGAGAAGAGAGATGCGGCAAGGCTAAGGATGGCAGCATATCAACAGAGAATATCCAGGGCATATAACAAGAATATTAGGACCAGAAGATTTAAGGTTGGAGATTGGGTGTTAAGAAAGGCTTTTCAGAATACTACTAATCCTGCCGATGGCAAGTTAGCTCCAAAATGGGAAGGACCATACGAAGTTGAATCAGAAGCAGGGAAAGGAGCATACAGACTCAAGAATATGGAGGGGGATATGCTACCGAGATCTTGGAATGCTATACACCTTAAGCTCTATTTCAAGTGAGTTTAGAATTTAATTTCTAACTCAGGATGGTATGAATTCTACCTTTTTTAAATATGTTTGGTTTAATTTGTTCTTTGTAATCCAATACTGACTTAAGCATCGGAGGGGTGTTAGCCAAGCTAACACCCACCTTAGTTTACAATTGTTTTACAGGATATGTCTCAGGATATAGCTCAGGATATAGCCAAAACATAAACCATACGAGTTTTATTAACGAGATTTATATACGAGTTTTATTAACGAGATTTATATACGAGTTTTATTAACGAGATTTATATACGAGTTTTATTAACGAGATTTATTAACGAGTTTTATTAACGAGAATTATTAACGAGTTTTATTAATGAATTTTATTAAATAAATGTTTTGGGTTAAGAATCATGGCTACGAGATTTTACAAATTATAACCAACTTGATTTGAGTTGGTTAATTATGTCGCAATACTACACTTTTCAAAACAAGGTTTTTAATTAAGTATTGCAACATGTAAACTAGCCATGAATCCGACACTCTCAAAAACCTATGTACTCGCCAGCATTTCTTTGCTGACTTTGTTTTCACATATGTTTCAGGTGTTGTTGAATGATGTTGATTGCTAGGATGCATGCTCACATAGGACTGGACGAGGCCTTAGTGACTTAATAACAATGATAGACTATGTTTAACTTGTTTATTTAGATTTCCAGACGATGTAAATATTTAATGTTTAATAAAACGAAACTTCAAATTTCCGTGTGTTTTGAAACAATGATTCTGTTACAACACTCCCCGATGATTCCGCCATGATTTGTTGTTTTACGCGGTCGGGGTGTGACAAGACTGCCCTCAGCTAAATCAAAATGCTAGTAGCAACAACAATGGGAAAAATAACAATAGAAACAAAAACAATGGGGGCAATGGTGGAAATGGCGCACATGTTCACTATTGAAGCTGGGGAAGCTCGTAACGATGGCAATGTTGTGACTGGTACGTTTTCTGTGAACAATCTGATTGCTTCTGTTTTATTTGACTCTGGTGCCGATTGGAGTTATGTGTCTTTGGGGTTCAGTCGTCAGTTAGGGTTGACTCCCACACCTCTTGTAAATAAGCATGTAGTAGAATTAGCTGATGGTAAATCGATAGAAGCTTCTCATGTTCTGTTTGGCTGTAAACTTGATCTCATGGGTCAAGTATTCGACATTAACCTACTCCCCGTTACTCTTGGAAGTTTTGATGTGGTCGTTGGCATGGATTGGTTGTCTAAGAATCAAGCGGAAATTCTCTGTAAAGAGAAAATCGTGCGTATCCCTCTCCTCAGTGGGGAATCCTTGTCAGTGCAGGGTCATCGTAGTGGTGCCATGGTCGGCGTCATCTCAGTTATGAAAGCCCAGAAGTGTCTACGAAAGGGCTACCCTGCTATTCTAGCTCTTGTCACCGATTCGCAACCTGAAGAAAGGAAGATCGAGGATCTTCCAGTTGTTCGTGAGTTTCCTAACGTGTTTCCTGAAGAGTTACCTGGTTTACCCCCACATCGTCAGGTGGAATTTCAGATTGACCTTATGCCAGGAGCAACTCCAATTGCTCGTGCCCCTTATCGTCTTGCACCAGGAGAGTTGCAAGAGCTATCGAATCTACTCCAAGAGCTATTGGATAGAGGTTTTATCCTACCTAGTTCTTCGCCTTGGGGAGCCCCAGTTTTGTTTGTAAAGAAGAAGGACGGGTCCTTCCGTATGTGTATAGATTATCGAGAACTCAACAAGGTAACAGTTAAGAACCGCTATCCTTTGCCGCGTATCGACGACTTGTTTGACCAGTTGCAGGGGTCAAGTTTCTACTCGAAGATCGACTTAAGATCGGGCTATCATCAGATGAGATTCCGAGAGGAGGATGTCCCTAAGACAGCTTTTCAAACACGATATGGTCACTATGAGTTTTTGGTTATGCCATTTTGGTTGACAAACGCACCAGCGGTCTTCATGGACCTCATGAACCGTGTATGCAACTCGTACCTTGATGATTTCGTTATTGTGTTCATCGACGGCATTCTGATTTACTCGAAGAGCAAGGAGGATCACGAGCGACATTTGCGTCTTATTTTGGAACTCCTGAGGAAGGAACGGCTCTACGCGAAGTTTTCTAAGTGTGACTTCTGGATACAAGAAGTGCACTTCCTTGGCCACATCGTCAATGAATCAGGGATACACGTGGATCCTGTTAAGGTTGATGCTATCAGGAATTGGGCGGCACCAAAGAATCCTTCGGAGGTGCGACAATTTCTTGGTCTCGCTGGGTATTATCGAAGATTTATCAAGGATTTCTCGAAGATCGCTCAACCTCTCACCTCGTTGACACAGAAAGGTGTTGTGTATTCTTGGGGAAGCAAGCAGGAGGATGCTTTCCAACTTTTAAAACAGAAACTCTGCAGTGCACCGATTTTGTCTCTACCTGAAGGTACCGAGGATTTTGTAGTTTATTGTGATGCTTCCATTCAGGGTCTTGGTTGTGTGCTGATGCAACGCAACAATGTGATAGCCTATGCTTCTCGACAACTGAAGGTTCATGAGAAGAATTACACGACTCATGACTTGGAGCTGTGGTTTTCGCGTTGAAAATCTGGAGGCATTACCTGTACGGTACCAAATGCACTATCTACACCGATCACAGGAGCCTTCAGCATATTTTCGACCAGAAGGAATTGAATATGCGACAGCGTCGCTGGGTAGAACTACTGAATGACTACGATTGCGCCATCAAGTATCACCCCGGTAAAGCCAACGTTGTAGCTGATGCCCTTAGCCGAAAGGAATCGAAACCGAAGCGTGTGCGAGCCTTACAGCTTACCATTCATTCAAACCTTCCTGATCAGATTCGTTCGGCTCAGACTGAAGCATTGAAGGAGGAAAACATCGAAGCTGAGTATTTACGAGGCATGTCGAAACAACTCGAGAAGAGATCTGACGACATCTATTATTTTATGGAAAGGGTGTGGGTCCCCTTGTTTGGTAACCTTAGAGAGCTTGTGATGGACGAAGCGCACAAGTCTCGATACTCTGTTCATCCGGGTTCAAATAAGATGTATCAGGACCTCAAAGTTTTGTATTGGTGGCCGAAGATGAAAGCTAACATTGCAACGTACGTGAGCAAGTGTTTGACTTGTGCAAAAGTCAAGGTAGAGTATCAGAAACCCTCAGGTCTGCTTCAGCAACCAGAAATACCCATGTGGAAATGGGATCAGATAGCAATGGATTTTGTCACAGGCTTGCCGAGAACTCAAAACGGGAACGATACCATCTGGGTGATCGTTGATCGTCTCACAAAGTCAGCGCATTTTCTAGCAATTAAGGAAACGGATTGTGACAACCCGCACTAAACCAGGTATCCGTACGACTTAATTAGTAATTAATTACTGCTGAATTACTGTGCTTACTTGAACTTGTGAATAAACTGCTACTTGAATACTGATACATGTACTTACTAGCATCATACTTTACTTGCTGTCACTACATTATTTACATGCTGAACCTTAGTGACAAACATGATGCACAAAAAGCACAGTAGCACTATAACGGATAACCTATTGAACATGCTGATAAAGCCAGCATCAGGCAAACACTGCCTCTAAAGGCCTGTAAGAGCCTGAGATATTTTGCTACACTAGTGGTGAGTGTAGGGATATAAGGGTTGTAGAACTGCGTCTCTAGGAATAAGTCACAATGACTGGATGTGCCTAAAACGTACTTTAAGTACAAAAATTCTGCACTTTTACACAAAATTCAGCATTTATCTAAACTAGTAAAGTGCAAAAAGTTGGAAAAATATTACTAGGCACTTTCCAAAATGTCGGGAATAAATTGTGTTACTAAAAAATAATATTAACGACACTTTAAATAATTATTTAGCACATTAACGGATTAATATCCAACCGAACAACCGGACTTTACCCGGGACACAAAAATATTGACATTGACATTATTTCTTTTTCTGAGCCAGTTAGGGTCCCCGAATACCCTAACACCCGATACGAAACACCACACACTAGTAATTGGATTAACCTCCTAATTGAACTAACTAGTGCCTAACTAGATGATTAAGATCTAACCAATTAAAAAAAAACCCCCAACTATCGTTCCCCCTAAGGGGACACCATCCTTACAAGTTGATTATTTTAATCTCTTTTGCCTAATATCTAGATTACATTTTACCTAATGGACACTAGTAAGTGGTGGTTATTAAATATACTTGTGGGACTAGAACTATCATGCAATTCAACACTTAACAAAAAAAAAATTACACTTCTTCCCTCCTCTCTTTGAAGTCGGCCGTGAGCCTCCACACACCCATCATCACCTTCCATTTTCAACTTTGTCATTTTACATACAACCAAAGGTGAAGGATAACATACGAGGAGACCCGGTGCTCACGGAATCGCGAGGACCTCTCTACGGTGCTTTTAACCACCCGTTTTTCGACAAGTTTCTTCCCTAGCCTCGAGCTAGTAGTAAGTGACTCTAAATGCCTTTTTGATCTTATCTAAAGTGGTTAATATGAAGTTTGTCGGTTAAAAATCATAAACACTAAAAGTCTAATCTAAAAGTCTACTAAATAATATAAACTTGGTGGTTAATAAATAAATAATAGTGTAAAACTTATAAAACTAGTTTTATTATGGTTATTTATTGTTGTTGATTGCTAGTATGGAAATGGATCGTCATCAACCCGCTAGATCATGAAACATGAACTAGCCTTATGTTTAGTTGTAAAATTTCTAGATGACGAACCCTTTCCAACATAAACATGAACTTGTGTAAAAACAATTTTTCTTATAAAGTGGAGTTCTAAACTTGTAGATCTAGAGATCTACAAGTGGTATTTTCGAAGGACCACGTGTAAAATGAAATCATACTTTTAAAGACGGATCCTTCCTAAACAAAGGTGATTTTTGTAAACACACAAGTGTGTAGACACTTGTGTGACAAAAAGATTTAAAAAAAAAAAGAATTGTTTTTTTTTGTAATATTTGACAAGAAGATGTACAAATGCATTTCCTAAAAGACAAGATTCGTGAGGAACCGATTTTATTTATAGAAAGATCTACTAAAAATATGGGAAAAGTTACTATATATTTTGTACAAACCACAAGTTCCTGTGTTTTGCGATTTATATCTATTTTGACTATTTTGATAATGGAACATTGTTGATTTGAATTCTTAAAAGAAAATGATACGCTTGAAAGCGTGGCCACCTCCAGTTACAGAGGAAACTCTGGCGAAATTTTTCCAAAAATCTAACACTTGTAAATATTTTTATCACAAGTGTTATGGATATATTTTTAACTTGTTTTCCCGAATAACTTTCGCCACGATTTTTATTACGAAACTTCCAAGTGTCGGAGGTGGGATTTTCACAAAATAAAACTTGCTAAAATATATATTTAGAATATATATTTTCATAACAACACTTGTGTAAATTTTGTGATTATTTTGTGAACTACGTAAATATTATTTTTAGGGTAAAAATAATATTACTAAATATTAACGGCTCCAAAATAATACGAACGCCTTCACAATAAACATTTAAGTTACAACGGTATTATTATTACCACCCGATCTTCATCCGTAACTTACGTATTTTCAGAGAATACTCTTAAACGCGTATTCTTGACAAAAGTATTATTTTGGAAAAATTATATGGAATAAAATATAATATTTTTGGGAAGAATATTTATATTTTGGGAATAAAGTATTTTAGACAAATGAAATAAAATATATTTTAAGTGAGACTTAATAATATATTTCGAAATTATACGAACACACATGTATTAAATCCCCCATCCTTGGGAAGGAAAATGACTACCAAATATATACAGAATGTAAACACGAAATAGTTGCCTAACTATTTCCCGAAAACTTAAACCATAAAGCTAAGGCACGGCCGTCCGTCTAATAGAATTAGTACGTGTAGGTCGTCACACAGCTGCTTGATCAGGAGACATACTTGGTAGAGACGCACCACTGTGAGTTCATGTCCCCCTTTTCTCTAACTGTTTTCAGTTTTCTTAACTGCGGGGGTGAAATACATGTTACTTTGTTTACAAGTACTTTATACATGGTATGGTTAGCGTAAGGAGGTTTACTACTTAGATCATGTGAGTGGGTAGGCGTGAACTGGAGACCATTAATCCTCATTGTAGGAACCGAGGGACGTAAGCGGTAGATCTATCTGGGTGTAGCGAGCCCAACCCCTGAGCCCGCATAATGGACCAGGTGGTGACTTTGTACCCATCGCCAAATACGCTAGGTTTGAGTCTTCCTACTTGCACTTCACAAACATCAGTGGCTTTGCAACCCATTGACGATCTCTTTTCCTTATTGCTACATACCAGGATTTTCATACTCACAAAGGTTTATTTACTCACTTACACATGAACTCGCTCAACATTATTGTTGATTTTTCAACTTACATGTATTTCAGGAAATTAACGGATCTGGCACGGTATGGAACGTTTTCCGCTGCACTAGTCATGAGGTCATCTGGGTTTGGGGAGTTGTGATTCTTTCCTGGACAAGTCACAATCCTTAAACTGTGTTCTGTCATGTCAATGTTTGTCAAATAATGCCGTTAGAACATGTTTCAGTTAAAACAATGTTATTGTATTTGGTTTTCAAAACTTAATCGAATGGATGATCTTGCATGGTTTTACATCATATAGCTTTGTTATGGTTAAGCTATGGTATTAAGAAGTCACACCAAGAATTTACCACGCTTCCGCAAAGCCAGGGTGTGACAGCTTGGTATCAGAGCTCTGATCATAGCGAACTAGGATTCTTTCTCGAGTCTAGACTATGATCACTAGGGCTCTCACGAAAACATTTTTCTGCATACCACTTAAGTCCAGATCCAAAACTTTTTACAAACAAATGTTGAGCACATTTTATTATTTATAGGCTCAGCCTGGAGGGCTGAGGCTCGGTCTGGAGGATCGAGGCTCGGTCTAGGTGACCGAGGTAGTTGAGCACGTTGATTTATTATAGGCTCAGCCTGGAGGGCTGAGGCTCGGTCTGGAGGATCGAGGCTCGGTCTAGGTGACCGAGGTAGTTGGCTAGTGAGGCTAGGAAGAGTAGGCTCAGTCATGAAGGCTGAGACTCAGTCAAGGGGACCGAGGCCTGATCTAAGAGGTCGAGGTGGAGGATAGAGCAGTCTTAAAGACTGGGAGAAATTAGCTAGTGAGACTAGGAGAATGATTTGAATGCTTACTTGGTGACTATGTGATTAACTGATTATATGATTGATTATTATACGTATATGTGTTTGTGTTACAAACGTCATGCTTTCATCAAGTACTAGAAAGATGGACACTACGAATCCCATGGCCATAGTATCAGATGACATAGTTTCATCGAAGCACGAGGTGTACATTTCCGATACTACCGGCACAGACAATGACGACTTTCAGCCTTTGTGCGCTGCCTGAAGTCGTAGCAGGGCCTACTGATGGCCATCTTGTTGGGAAATTGCCACTCGCGGTGATCCCTGCTCCTGTGCCCTTGCCGCTTATCCTGTTGATGATATGCCCCCCGACGTGGCCTCTGACGACGATAACGATCTACTGGAGGAGGACCCATTCGAGGGCAGGGCCCTATTGCTGCTAGTATTAGACTACTGCATGCGGATGCTCCTGTAGGGGAAACTCATGTCCATTCCCCTATCCCAGACTCATTTGAGTTTCTGACATCCGCATCTTCGCACATACAGGGAATGCAGCACCACTCACACGACGCCGACCCTGATATGGCATCATCAGCTGCACCGGATCCCGCCCACAGCTTTGAGTTTGATCACGATATTGAGGTTGATCCTGCTTTTCCACCTGGTTTTGATCCAGACCATGACCTTGAGTTCATACACCTAGACCAGCCCTTGGAGGATCCTGTAACCCCCTGTGTTTGTTGATCCAGCTGATCTTGAGATGGAGTTTTTGATCCGGAGCCAGCCGTGGCCCCTGAGCCAGGCATTGCTCCTGAACCCGCATTAGAGCATGACCCTGTTCATGCCGATGCACCTGCTATTGCTCCTTGATTGATCATCTGCTTGGACGAGAGAAAATTTGGGGTAACTGTGCAAGACAATTTATTATTACGGGGGCCCACGTAATAACGACTTGTAGTGCACAGAAATCCTGGTGGACTCTGCGGGTCAAGCTAATGAAAACCAATGTAGCAGGAAATATCTAAAACACGAATGACCAAGGCGAGGCGGTGTAGCCTCGAGTTCATTCTATTACAAGCAACAAGCCAAATTGGCAAGCCTATGTGAAGGCTAAGAAATTTATTTCCCCACTCATACATTGAGTATATTTGCGTATGAAATTGGGTGACTACATGATGGCTTATGTTGCTATATACCTCATAGACAATTGAAACGTTGTCCAACCCGCTTCACACTATTTCGACAAAAGGGAATGTCACCCAGACATGACACAAACACCAATACGTTGCCAAGGACAGAAGCCGAGCTGCAAGAACGCATCTCACAGATAAATGCACGACATGAAGCCCTCCGCTCTAAGCACAACGAAGGCACTACTGGAGACAACCCTCCAACTGGCTGCACCTATAAACAGTTCCTGAACTGCAAGCCTTTGAACTTTGACGGAACAGGAGGCGCCGTTGCATTTGTTCGTTGGTCCGAAAAGACCGACTCCATTCTAAGAACGAGTAACTGTTCGCCCCAACAGAGTGTTACCTATATCTCGGGGATATTTCTAGATGGCACACTCTCTTAATGGAACCTCCAGGTTCAGACCCTTGGCACAGACGCTACTTATGCACTGAGCTGGGACGAGCTCAAGGAAACGATTGAGAAGAAATGTTGTTTTAAGACTGGAATTTAGAAGCTTGAGGTGGAGTTCGGGAATTTGAAAATGGACGAACCAGAAATTCCCGAACTTGTCCAGCGATCGCACGACTTATATAGGGTCGCCCCCCTACTTAGTCAAACCGGAGTTCAAAAGGATTGAACGATTCATTTGGACACTTGCACCCCAGATCAGGGGTATGGTTACTACCTCAAAGCCCTCAACCATTGCAGAAGCTATCAATATGGGTGATTGATTTATAACATGAGATGTTATGTGATTGATTTATTTATAACATGAAATGTTATGTGTCGATATTGTTGTATACTTACGTACACATTACTTACTATGACCTGATACGATCATCATTTAGAAGATGCCTCCAAGACGGGATGTACGCATACCCACCAACGAGGCGGAACTTCAGGGAATCATTGCTGCAGTCATCGCACAATACGAGGCCCATCACTCCGAGCGCAACGGAGGTACCTCAGGAAATAACCCACCCAACGGCTGCACCTACAAGCAGTTCTTAGACCACAAACCTCGAGAGTTCGACGGCACCGGAGGTGCCTTAGCCTTCGTGCGCTGGGTTGAAAAGACAGATTCTGTTTTACGATTGAGCAGATGTGACCACGAACATCAAGTCAAGTATATAACTGGACTATTGATGGATGAGGCTCTGTCATGGTGGAACCATCAAATTCGGATGATGGGCGAGACCGCTGCGCATGCTATGACGTGGGACGAACTGAAAAATCTGATGCGTGAAAGATATTGCTCGAGGGCAGAAGTCCAGAGATTGGAAACAGAACTGTGGAACTTGAAAATGAAAGGACCAAAGATAGCAGAGTATGTGCAGAGATTTAACGAATTATCACAAGTTGCCTTACTCCTGGGGACACCAGAGTTTAAGAGAATCGAACAGTTCATAAGGGGATTGGCACCTCAGATTCTAAGCCTGGTAACAACATCAAAACCCTCAATGATCACCGAGGCTATCAACATAAGCATAGCACTCACGGAAGAAGCAGTTAGACGAGGAGAATTTTCCACTGCGGAGGAGAAAAAGGAGACTGCTATAAAGGCATCTGGGGATAACAAGAGGAAGCTCGCAAATTTCAAGATGGTTACTCGGGTAAGTAACAAGAAGAAGGCCAAAAAGGGAAAAGATTACAAGGGTATCCTACCTAAGTGCGACAATTGTTTACGTTATCATGTCGGGCGATGCAAATATGGAAATTGTGGTAACTGTGGCAAGGTGGGACATGTCAAGGAAACTTGTTGGCAAAATACTGAACATAGGAATGGGGGCCAAGACGGTAGTGAGAATCACGAAGGGGACAACGACAATGATAATTGTCGGGGCAGAATGAGTGATAAACAGAAGCGTGCTCGAGGATGTTTAAACTGTGGAAGCAAAAAGCATTTCAGAAGATATTGCCTGAAAAACAATCAGGCGCAAGGATGAAAGCTCCCCATCGGAGCTAGGGAGGCACGCCAGAGATCCAAGCATGGATAGCGGTACGTCCCATATTACTCAATAGTATGCATCTGTATTGCCAACTATTGTTGCAAATTTTACGATTCACAATTCTAGTGTTCAAGGACATAATTGGTTTACGTAGCGAGTGAGTAGTTATTCCAGTACCCATTAGAACTAGCTTAGGGGAAGCTAGTGGAGGCCAACGCAGTAACTGGAATCGGCACGATAGAACCCGGAGAGCATAAGTTTACGCTAGATCTATTGCCAGTTGAGTTTGGAAGCTTCAACGTGGTAATTGGATGTATTAGTTGGCAAGCGATCGAGCGGAGGTTGACATCCGCACCTCGATGTCGAATGAAGGAATGATTGTGACTCACGAAGCAAGATACGCCACCGCCGATCACAAATTACTTAGGGCTCGAAAGTTGTTGTGGGAAGGATGTGATGTTTCCTAGCTCATATCGGGGACAAGGGAGCCGAAGAACTAAAACTTAACGATACCCCCGTGATCGGAGTATACCCTGAAGTCTTCCTCGAAGACTTGCCGGCGTAATCTCCTGGACGACAAGTCGAATGTTGGCTTCAATTTGATTCTAGGCGCTGCGCCTGTAGCTAAGGCACCTTATAGACTTGCTCCGTCTGAGATGCAGGAACTGTCAACACAACTTCAAGAGTTGTTAGACAAGGGTTTTATCCGACCAAGCTTCTCGCCTTGGGGAGCTCCAGTTTTGTTTGTCAAGAAGAAGGACGGTAGTTTTCGTATGTGTATCGACTACCAGGATCTGAACAAGCTAACGATCAAGAATAGATATCCTCTGCCAAGAATCGATGATCTGTTTGATCAACTGCAAGGCTCAAGCTTCTATTCAAAGGTCGACTTGCGATCTGGATACCATCAGTTAAGGATACAAGAGGAAAGTATCCCGAAGACAGCCTTCAGAACTCGTTATGGACACTACGAGTTCCTTGTTATGCCGTTTGGTTTGACAAACGCGCCTGCAGTCTTTATGGACTTGATGAATAGAGTTTGCAAGCCGTACTTGGACAAGTTCGTGATTGTGTTTATTGACGACATCTTGATTTATTCAAGGACAAAGGCTGAGCACGAACAGCATCTAAGAGCCATTTTGGAGCTGCTGAAGAAGGAACAGTTGTATGCCAAGTTCTCTAAGTGCGAGTTTTGGCTACGTGACGTACAATTTCTTGGACACGTGGTAAACGGAGATGGAATCCACGTGGATCCCACCAAGATCGAAGCGATCAAGAATTGGGAAACGCCAAATACGCCAACCGAGATTCGACAATTCTTGGGTTTGGCTGGCTACTATCGAAGATTCATTGAGGATTTTTCAAAAATCGCTCAACCGTTGACGCTCCTCACGCAGAAAGATAAGAAGTTTGATTGGGGAATCAAACAGGAAGAAGCGTTCCAGATATTGAAGGATAAGCTCTGCAATGCGCCAACCTTAGCACTACCGGAAGGTACATATAATTTTGTGGTATACTGCGACGCCTCGCGTCAAGGATTGGGTTGTGTGTTGATGCAACGCCAAAAGGTTATTGCTTACGCATCGCGTCAATTGAAAGTGCACGAAAAGAACTATACCACACATGATTTGGAGCTTGGCGCAGTGGTATTTGCATTAAAGATCTGGAGACACTACCTTTATGGTACCAAGTGTACAATTTTTACAGATCACAAGAGCCTACAGCACATATTCAACCAGAAGGAGTTGAATATGAGGCAAAGACGATGGGTTGAGTTGCTGAACGATTACGACTGCGAGATAAAGTATCATCTAGGGAAGGCGAATGTGGTCGCCGATGCCCTAAGTCGGAAGGGGAGGATCAAGCCCATAAGGGTTAGGGCTTTAGAAATGATTATCCAGACCGATCTTTCCTTGCGCATTTGTGCCGCGCAAAAAGAAGCTCTCAAGGAAGGAAACCTTGGAGAAGAATATCTCCGTGGGATGTAGAAGCTTTTGGTACCAAACGAGGAAGGAACGTTATGTTTTGAGAAAAGGATTTGGGTTCCTTTGTTTGGAGGTTTAAGGAAGGTTATTTTCGATGAAGCTCACAAGTCGCGGTACTCTATCCATCCTGGAGCGGATAAGATGTACCAGGATCTCAAAGATTATTATTGGTGGCCTAGGATGAAAGGCGATGTTGTTGTTTATGTAAGCAAGTGTTTAACATGCGCCAAGGTTAAGGCCGAATACCAGAAGCCTTCAGGACTGCTGCAACAACCCGAGATCCCCAAGTGGAAATGGGAACAAATCTCCATGGATTTTATTACGAAATTGCCAAGAACGCCGAGAGGCCATGACACTATTTGGGTAATAGTGGATCGATTAACGAAGTCAGCACACTTCTTACCTATCAGAGAGAAGGATAATACGAGCAAATTGGCTGAAATTTACATGAGAGAGATCGTCGCGCGCCATGGAGTACCTCTCTCAATCATCTCTGATAGAGACGGAAGGTTTGTGTCAAGGATATGGCAATCCTTCCAAGAAGCCTTTGGCTCACAATTGAATCTGAGCACTGCGTTTCATCCGCAAACTGACGGTCAGAGCGAGCGAACGATACAGACTTTGGAAGACATGTTGAGAGCGTGTGTTATGGATTTGGGCGGTAACTGGGACAAACATTTGCCTTTGGTCGAATTTTCGTACAACAACAGCTACCACACCAGTATTGGTGTCGCGCCATTTGAAGCCCTTTACGGACGCAAGTGCCGATCACCCCTATGTTGGGCTGACACAGGAGATAGACAACTTGTTGGTCCCGAAATCGTCCAAGAGACGACAGACAAGATGGCGCAGATTCTAAAACGCATCGAAGCAGCTCGCCACAGGCAGAAAGCCTATGCAGATCCAAACCGGAAACATATGGAACTCCAAGTTGGAGATATGGTTCTATTGAAAGTATCACCCTAGAAGGGTGTGGCACGCTTCGGAAAGCGTGGAAAGTTAAATCCGCGCTACATTGGTCCTTTCAGAATTTTGGAAAGAATAGGACTAGTAGCATACAAGCTGGACTTGCCTGCCGAACTCCATTCAGTTCACGATACATTTCATGTATCCAACCTGAAGAAAAGTCCAACTCAAGATACCATTGCCATTCCCATCGACGAGATTCATGTTGACGACACGCTCCACTTCGTTGAAGAACCGGTTGAGGTTACGGATTGGAAAGTAAACAAGACCCGCCGGAGCAGTGTCAAGCTCGTCAAAGTTCGTTGGAATGCCAGACATGGTCCTGAATACACCTGGGAACGTGAGGACCGGATGAAAGAGAAATACCCCCACCTTTTTCCTAAGAACCCTGCATCTACAAGCAGAACTTAAATTTCGGGACGAAGTTTATTTAACGGGGGGAGAATGTGACAACCCGCACTAAACCAGGTATCCGTACGACTTAATTAGTAATTAATTACTGCTGAATTACTGTGCTTACTTGAACTTGTGAATAAACTGCTACTTGAATACTGATACATGTACTTACTAGCATCATACTTTACTTGCTGTCACTACATTATTTACATGCTGAACCTTAGTGACAAACATGATGCACAAAAAGCACAGTAGCACTATAACGGATAACCTATTGAACATGCTGATAAAGCCAGCATCAGGCAAACACTGCCTCTAAAGGCCTGTAAGAGCCTGAGATATTTTGCTACACTAGTGGTGAGTGTAGGGATATAAGGGTTGTAGAACTGCGTCTCTAGGAATAAGTCACAATGACTGGATGTGCCTAAAACGTACTTTAAGTACAAAAATTCTGCACTTTTACACAAAATTCAGCATTTATCTAAACTAGTAAAGTGCAAAAAGTTGGAAAAATATTACTAGGCACTTTCCAAAATGTCGGGAATAAATTGTGTTACTAAAAAATAATATTAACGACACTTTAAATAATTATTTAGCACATTAACGGATTAATATCCAACCGAACAACCGGACTTTACCCGGGACACAAAAATATTGACATTGACATTATTTCTTTTTCTGAGCCAGTTAGGGTCCCCGAATACCCTAACACCCGATACGAAACACCACACACTAGTAATTGGATTAACCTCCTAATTGAACTAACTAGTGCCTAACTAGATGATTAAGATCTAACCAATTAAAAAAAAAACCCCCAACTATCGTTCCCCCTAAGGGGACACCATCCTTACAAGTTGATTATTTTAATCTCTTTTGCCTAATATCTAGATTACATTTTACCTAATGGACACTAGTAAGTGGTGGTTATTAAATATACTTGTGGGACTAGAACTATCATGCAATTCAACACTTAACAAAAAAAAAATTACACTTCTTCCCTCCTCTCTTTGAAGTCGGCCGTGAGCCTCCACACACCCATCATCACCTTCCATTTTCAACTTTGTCATTTTACATACAACCAAAGGTGAAGGATAACATACGAGGAGACCCGGTGCTCACGGAATCGCGAGGACCTCTCTACGGTGCTTTTAACCACCCGTTTTTCGACAAGTTTCTTCCCTAGCCTCGAGCTAGTAGTAAGTGACTCTAAATGCCTTTTTGATCTTATCTAAAGTGGTTAATATGAAGTTTGTCGGTTAAAAATCATAAACACTAAAAGTCTAATCTAAAAGTCTACTAAATAATATAAACTTGGTGGTTAATAAATAAATAATAGTGTAAAACTTATAAAACTAGTTTTATTATGGTTATTTATTGTTGTTGATTGCTAGTATGGAAATGGATCGTCATCAACCCGCTAGATCATGAAACATGAACTAGCCTTATGTTTAGTTGTAAAATTTCTAGATGACGAACCCTTTCCAACATAAACATGAACTTGTGTAAAAACAATTTTTCTTATAAAGTGGAGTTCTAAACTTGTAGATCTAGAGATCTACAAGTGGTATTTTCGAAGGACCACGTGTAAAATGAAATCATACTTTTAAAGCCGGATCCTTCCTAAACAAAGGTGATTTTTGTAAACACACAAGTGCGTAGACACTTGTGTGACAAAAAGATTTAAAAAAAAAAAAGAATTGTTTTTTTTGTAATATTTGACAAGAAGATGTACAAATGCATTTCCTAAAAGACAAGATTCGTGAGGAACCGATTTTATTTATAGAAAGATCTACTAAAAATATGGGAAAAGTTACTATATATTTTGTACAAACCACAAGTTCCTGTGTTTTGCGATTTATATCTATTTTGACTATTTTGATAATGGAACATTGTTGATTTGAATTCTTAAAAGAAAATGATACGCTTGAAAGCGTGGCCACCTCCAGTTACAGAGGAAACTCTGGCGAAATTTTTCCAAAAATCTAACACTTGTAAATATTTTTATCACAAGTGTTATGGATATATTTTTAACTTGTTTTCCCGAATAACTTTCGCCACGATTTTTATTACGAAACTTCCAAGTGTCGGAGGTGGGATTTTCACAAAATAAAACTTGCTAAAATATATATTTAGAATATATATTTTCATAACAACACTTGTGTAAATTTTGTGATTATTTTGTGAACTACGTAAATATTATTTTTAGGGTAAAAATAATATTACTAAATATTAACGGCTCCAAAATAATACGAACGCCTTCACAATAAACATTTAAGTTACAACGGTATTATTATTACCACCCGATCTTCATCCGTAACTTACGTATTTTCAGAGAATACTCTTAAACGCGTATTCTTGACAAAAGTATTATTTTGGAAAAATTATATGGAATAAAATATAATATTTTTGGGAAGAATATTTATATTTTGGGAATAAAGTATTTTAGACAAATGAAATAAAATATATTTTAAGTGAGACTTAATAATATATTTCGAAATTATACGAACACACATGTATTAAATCCCCCATCCTTGGGAAGGAAAATGACTACCAAATATATACAGAATGTAAACACGAAATAGTTGCCTAACTATTTCCCGAAAACTTAAACCATAAAGCTAAGGCACGGCCGTCCGTCTAATAGAATTAGTACGTGTAGGTCGTCACACAGCTGCTTGATCAGGAGACATACTTGGTAGAGACGCACCACTGTGAGTTCATGTCCCCCTTTTCTCTAACTGTTTTCAGTTTTCTTAACTGCGGGGGTGAAATACATGTTACTTTGTTTACAAGTACTTTATACATGGTATGGTTAGCGTAAGGAGGTTTACTACTTAGATCATGTGAGTGGGTAGGCGTGAACTGGAGACCATTAATCCTCATTGTAGGAACCGAGGGACGTAAGCGGTAGATCTATCTGGGTGTAGCGAGCCCAACCCCTGAGCCCGCATAATGGACCAGGTGGTGACTTTGTACCCATCGCCAAATACGCTAGGTTTGAGTCTTCCTACTTGCACTTCACAAACATCAGTGGCTTTGCAACCCATTGACGATCTCTTTTCCTTATTGCTACATACCAGGATTTTCATACTCACAAAGGTTTATTTACTCACTTACACATGAACTCGCTCAACATTATTGTTGATTTTTCAACTTACATGTATTTCAGGAAATTAACGGATCTGGCACGGTATGGAACGTTTTCCGCTGCACTAGTCATGAGGTCATCTGGGTTTGGGGAGTTGTGATTCTTTCCTGGACAAGTCACAATCCTTAAACTGTGTTCTGTCATGTCAATGTTTGTCAAATAATGTCGTTAGAACATGTTTCAGTTAAAACAATGTTATTGTATTTGGTTTTCAAAACTTAATCGAATGGATGATCTTGCATGGTTTTACATCATATAGCTTTGTTATGGTTAAGCTATGGTATTAAGAAGTCACACCAAGAATTTACCACGCTTCCGCAAAGCCAGGGTGTGACACGGATAAGTTCTCATAACTAGCTGCTATTTACCTCAAGGAAGTGGTTTCTAGGCACGGGGCCCCAACTTCTATTATCTCTGACCGTGACCCGCGTTTCATTTCGGATTTGTGGCATTCGATGCACAAATCGTTCGGCTCGCGTCTCGACATGAGTACTGCTTATCACCCACAGACGGATGGTCAAAGTGAGCGAACCATCCAGACACTTGAAGACATGCTGCGAGCATGTGTGATTGATTTTGGTAAGGGCTGGGAGAAACATCTGTCGTGGATCGAGTTCTCCTACAACAACAGTTACCACACTAGCATCCAGGCAGCTCCGTTTGAAGCATTGTACGGTCGGAAATGTCGTTCTCCTCTTTGTTGGGCTGAGGTGGGTGACAGCCAGGTCACAGGTCTGGAACTTGTTCTTGAAACTTCTGAAAAGATTGTCCATATCAGGAATCGTATGGCGGCGACGCACGACCGTCAGAAGAGCTACGCTAACAAGCGTAGGAAACCCTTGAAATTCGCTGTAGGCGATCGTGTTATGCTGAAAGTTTCACCCTGGAAGGGTGTGGTGCGCTTTGGGAAGCGCGGTAAGCTTAACCCTCGTGATGTTGGGCCTTTCAAAATTCTGGAACGAATTGGTAAGGTGGCCTACAAGCTAGAGTTACCTGCTGAGTTGGGTAATGTTCATGATGTATTCCATGTTTCACAGTTGAAGAAGTGTTTGTCCGATGAAACACTTGTAGTACTGTTTCAAGAGCTGAAAATTGACGACAATTTGCAATTTGTCGAAGAACCAATTGAGATTGTGGATCGGGAAGTTAAGGTTCGTAAGCATAGTCGGATTCCAATTGTGAGAGTTCGTTGGAACTCAAGACGTGGACCGGAGTTCACGTGGGAGCGCGAAGACCAGATGAAGCTCAAGTACCCACATTTATTTCCAGACGACAAGTCCAAGTCAGGCAAATCTAAGTCTGGCACAACTAGTGAATTTCGGGACGAAATTCCCATTCAAGCTGGGGATGATGTGGTACCCGCGGAAAATCCACAGTCATCCTGAGTTACTGTCTTGCTGTTTTGGATTACTTGTCAAATTTCAGGACGGAATTTCTTTCAAGTTGGGGATGATGTGACAACCCGAGTTTTCAAGGTCCTTACTAGACACATTGCTCGTTTCGCAAGTGTTTTCATAATTCGTTTGCATTGTAACTTGTTCATGTTAATATATGTTTGGTGTTTTGTATGACTGTTTGGATAATTGAATAATTAATAAAAGTTATAAACATTAGACTTTCGCCATATTCCCTCTTCGACGAAACAAGTAACTTTCGTCACACCCTCCAATCGACGAAACACTGGACTTTCGTCCAGTGGGGTGTTTCGTCGAGATCGTGCTTCGGCCCAAAGTTGTTTCGCTGGCCCAACTTCTTTTACATTATAAGCCTTTGTGATCAGTTACGTAAGAACACATAGAACCCTAGAGCATCTCTTTCCCTGTGACGGCAACTTTGATTCCCTGTGAAGCTCTCAAGCATTCGGGCATTTCTCCCTGATCCTTAAGATCCCTTGTGCTATCTTGCGTATCGGTTAGTGTCCTCTCGTTATAGTGTGTTATGTGTTTGATATCGTATGCTATGTTAGTGATTAGGGTTTATTAATTAGAATGTAAAGTTGGAACATGTGGTTGAACTTGAAATTTGGATTGACAAACTGATATGATGATTCGGATGATAAATTATTTGTTATGAATTGTATGCGGGTATGTTTGGGTTATGATTGGATCATGTGTTCTGAAACTAATGTCATGAATCGGGTTTGGGTGCAACGATTCTATGGTTGGATTTATTGGGTGTTTAAGTATGTTTTGAATGATGATACGAGTACTTGAAGTGTTAATGCCCTTGTTGCGTGTTATTGGTAATTAGCAACTTGATGATTGGTTGATGTTCATGATGAAATCGTTGAGGATGGTTAGGGTTCTAGAAATCATGAAACCTGTAATCGGCTAGATCTGTAACTGTTTCATCCACAGATGTGGGGTGACGAAACATGAAGAGTTTCGCCCAAGGACGAAGGGGAGGAAAAGCCGTCGCGGCACGCGACAAGGATTACCAAACCTGTCGTGGCACGCGACGGGTGTAAAATCTGCAGATTTTGTTTGTTTTGCTTATTTGACTTAAGGAACTTGATATAACTTGTTATAAAACTATCAAAACTAACGTTTGTGTTGGTTTTGATTATAGGTGAATGTTATAGGCCCCCGGATGAAGATCAAGCGACCATCAAGAACCGAATACATGATAAATGAAGCTTCCGCAATGATCTTGTTTTGTTTCGATAATATGAATTGTGTAAACACTTAATAATTGTGTTTTGAACCTTTTAAGCTTAAGTGAATATTGTGATGCAAAAGTTTTTGTAAAATAATGTTTTTTGCAATGAAATGCTATCTGTTAATGATGAAGTATTTATAAAACTAGTATGGGTCTTACAACCCCCACCGTTCTCTCTGCTTCCCCCAGCATTAACTACCACCCACCTCCCACCTACACCACAAGTAACCACCCACCGGCCCAAGAACCATTAGAATCCGCCAACGTGCCAATCACGCCCCAATACGAGGCCAGCACAAAAACTATACTTTTCTTTCATCTAAAAATATGTCAATTTGATGTTGCTTCCATGTGTTGGTTAGAATTTAGAAACCCTGTTTGGATCCACGTTAAAAAAGGTCAAGCACTCAAGTTCTAAGAAATCAGTATTCAAAACGACGTAGCATTGTCCAACCCTATAACCGAAGGGCCTTTAACTTTAAGTCGTTTTGGACCGTTTTCTAGAGGCAGTGGTTCGTGGTTCAAATCATAATCTATGTGTTTGCTAACAACTTCTTCATTTCCCGTTTTCTTGTACTTAATTTATATGTGAGTGATGTTTCCTTTATTTGATACGCTTTCTTTGGCTTGGGGTGTAGGTGGGAGGTGGGTGGTTAACGGTGGGGGAAACAGAGATTAAGGTGGGGGTGGGTGGGGTTGTTTTGTTTTTATAGAGTGGAGAAGATTAAGTGTAAATTTGTCATTTCACATCCACTTAACGGAGAAAACTAACCGTCATCCACTCCAGGGACTATCCGAATAACAAACTATCAAATCACAGGGAGCACCGGTGTAATTTTCAAAAGTTAGGGACTATAGGTGTTATTTTGCAAAACCACAGGGACTATCCATGCATTTTACTCCATAATTAAAGATGAGTTTTGTCTTTTTGTGATATGTGACAAATGGTCGAGAAATATGTTCACCATAGTGGACAGTGAACTATTGCCTAAAATTGATATAAAAATATAAGGGTCAAATCACTTTCAAGTCAAATAACACGTGAGCAATAAAAGAATTGAGTGAGAAAACACATGCACAACATCATGTATAACTTTCTCATTTTCAGTCTGCAAAACTTTTTTTTTGTGTAACTTTAAAATTTCAGCTTTTATTCTATAGTTAACCTGGTTTTATTGGTTTCATCTCAATCAACCTTTATGTTCCGACCTTCTTTGTTGAGCACTCATTATTTATATGGCCTGGCTCGTAATAGTTAATGGTTTAGGGTCTGTTTGGTATGAGGTAATGGAATTGACGAAGGAATGGAATGGACGAGGTAATGGAATGGACGAGGGAATGCAAAGGATCATTACCATTCCATGTCTTGTTTGGTTACCATGTGTGAATGGAATGAATTATTATTGTGTATTGTTCGGTAGGAAAGAAAAACAGAGTAATAAAATCAGTGGTGAGTGGTGGTGGTGGTCGGTGGTAGTGATTGTGGGTGGTTATAGGTGGCGGTGGTGGTGGTGGGTGTCGGTGGCGGCGATGGGTGGTGGTGGTGGCGGCGAGTGGCGGTGCGGCGGTGACGATGAGTGATGGTGGCGACAAGGTGGTCGTTGGTGGTGGGTGGCAGCAGAGGTGGTGGTGGGTGGCGGCAGCGGCAGTTGGTGGTGGTGGTGGTGGTGGTGGCGTCAACGATGGTTGTGGGCGGCGGCGAGTGGTGTTGGCGGTTGGTCGCAGTTGTGGGTGATAACGGTGGCGAGTGGATGGCGGCGGCGGCGGTGGCTGTCGGGGTGAGGTGGTGGCGGGTGGTGGCGATGGCGTCAATGGTGGGTGGTGGTGGTGGTGGGTTGTGGCGAAGGGGGTGTGTTATGGTGTTGTTGATAAATGGTGCAAGAGGGGATGGAATGGAAAAAAAACATGGGGGGTGGAAGGAATGATTTTGAGGGAATGGAATGACTTTTGGAATGGGTGATTCCATTCCATAGACCAACCAAACACGCTTTTCTTCATTCCCTCGTAATCATCCATTCCATTCCACCTCTCATTCCTGCATACCAAACACTACCTTAATGCATACCCACATAGGCCTTTTAACATTTAGGGTTAAATTGTCACTTGATATATCTTTCCTTTTCACGCTCCATTTTGATAATCGCTTAAGAGTTTTATACTTTAAGGGTCTGTTTGGTATGGGGTAATGGAATGGACGGGGGAATGGAATAGACGGGGTAATGGAATGGATGAGCTAATGGAATTGATCATTACCATTCCATGTTTCGTTTGGTTACCATGTGAGAATGGAATGAACCATTACCTTTTGTTGTTTGGTATGCGAAAAAAACGAAGGAATAAAATCGGATGACAGAGGTCAATGATGGGCGGCGATGATGGGTGGTGATAGGTGGCAGTTGTAGCGGCGGCGGTGGTGGTGGACGTGGGTGGAGACGACGATAAGTGGAGACGGCGCCGGGCGGTGACATCGGTGGTGGTGGTGGGTGACGGCGAAGGTGGGTGGCGGCGGTGGTCAGAGGTGGTAGCGGTGGCGACGGTGGTGGCAGGTGGTAGCGTTAGTGGCGGTCGGTGGTGGTGGTTGATAGCGATGGCGGCGGCGGTGATCAGAGGTGGCAGCGGCGATGATCGAAGGTGGGTGGTGGCGCTGATCGGATGTGGCAACGGCGATGGGGGATCGCGACGACGGCGGTGGCGGGATGGAGGTGGGTGGCGGCAGCGACGATGGTAGGTGACGGCGGTGGCGGGTGGCGGCGAAGGTGGGTGACGGCGGCGGATGATAGTGGTGGTGGGTGGTGGCAACGGTAGTGGGTTGTGGTGTTGTTAATGAAGGGTGAAGAGGGAATGGAATGGAAAAAAAACAGGGGGGGGGAGGGATGGAATGATTTTGAGGGAATGGAATGCATTTTTGAATGGGCAAATTCCATTGCATCGACCAACCAAACACTCTTTTCTTCATTCCCTCTCAATGGTCTATTTCATTCCACCTCTCATTCTTGCATACCAAACACTACCTAAAGAGTTTAAGGAGTGATTAACTCCTTAATTTTAGCATTCAAAACCAAGCGATAGCATCGAATTTTCATTATCTTTGTTGCAACGCTCAAAATTTTAAAACAATTTCCTACCGTAATAAAATATTTCGGTTAACTCGAACATTCATAGTTTGTATAAAGTTATGATACTTTCCAAAATAATAGTAAACGGCATATAAGAATGAACACAAGACATGATTCACAACTTTACACACTATAACAAAATAAGAGAAGTTATAACCTTTCACCAAACAACATGATATTGTTATCTACTTTACCTCTCGAGAAGGTCCTTCACGTAAAATATACATAAAAATCAAAATAAAATTATATAACTAAATAGAGAATAAACAACATCTTTACCAAAATTCATAATAAAACAACTTAGAACCACTTTAAAGTTACGGTGTAAATACCTTTAACCATATAATACCCTAAAAAGTCTTTATCTATAATCGTAATAAAATAGCGTAAACTTGATGTTAGACAGATGAAAATCCCACTTTCAATGTAGAATTATAGTGTAGGACTAGGGGTGTTGAATGCGTTTATTATTTGGGTTTTGGATAATTTGGGTTGAGTTATCCGGGTTTTTTGTGTTGATATTGTATCCGATGACCGATTCATATCACAATCGTATTCGTTGGCTTCGGGTTGTTCAGTTATCGTGTTTCTCTGGTCAGGGTATTTCGGGTTTGGACATATTTATTAATTTAATTTTTTTTTTGTTACATACTACTCTTTTGGTCTGAAAGATTTCAACCCTCATGTTTTCTGGAAAGTTGATATAATTCAAGATAAGAACATAACCCTCATACTATTTGGAAAGTTAATGTGTCTGTACGAATTCTTGATAAATGCCAAAAGCAATCGATGTAGTTTGGGTTAATCAAGCTATTTGATGTTTAAAAGTCTAACCGATGCCTGGCCCTGATAACAATCGTTCAATATATTTTCAAGTATTTGGGTGACGTGTTTGTTCAGGTCAAGTTAATTAGGTAAATGAGAAATTAGGTAGAGCCATGTTAATCAGGTACGGGTAAAATCATCAGACCTAGGGGCTGTTTGGTAGCCTCTGAATGGTCATTAAGAGGCTACCTCTTAATGGAATCATTAAGAATTTTACCAATAAGAAGGTAGAAGAATGTGACATGTGATGATTTACCATTCAGATGTTACCTCTTAACTATTAAGACTTGAGGCTACCTCTTATTCATTCAGAGGTTTTAAACCATTAAGATGTAGCATCTGAATGGTCATTAAGAGGCTACTAAACAGCCACCTAGTCTAGCATCGTAAGCTTACGACGCCTATTATGCACAAATTTAAATATTCATAAAAATCCATAATCATAATAACACAACTAATTTATTCAATTGGTGTCGTTTCCATTAGGTTGAGGGTTCAGGTATCACAGTGGATTAGATTTTTCTTCAGATATAATTTTTATGATTTTACTAAATATTTAAGTTTATACCTCAACATTAAAAAAACACAGGTTTTTTGGCCGACATGTGATTGCCGGAAAGTTCAGGACGGACTATTCCCGAGAGGGATTGGCAAACCAGAAAGGGGGGGTTAAGCTCCTTGGTGGAGCTGTTAGCCGCGACCTTAGCTTTATTGGGGAGTTGACAGGGCAGCAGGCCTCGGGAGCGGTTGACCTCATGAAACTCTTGCCCTGCCTTAGGGACCCCTAATGTGAACTCCTTTTGCTAAGGTCATGCATGGGGGTTGCTAAGTTACTTTTTGGGTTGCGGACTTGTCAACCCCGTTTGATGGTGGATGCGGCATTTCGGTTCGATGATGGCCTCCGGGAGCCTATAGAAGACATAGTCATGGGTTGGGGCCCTTCTTTGGTGACCTCCAATGGCGTCTGGCATCTCTGCCAATGCGTCTAGGTGGTTTTGGCCTTATCTCAGCTCGAGATGTTGGGGTTTATGCTTTTGTGGCGTCCAGAGCTCAATCTTATCCTTCAAAAAACAGTTGGGTTGTCGGGCTCGACCGGGACTATCTGCAGGCGCTCGAACGCTTAAATGTGTCTCTCCTAGACTCTGATACCGGTAGTTTCTCTAACAAGGACACCGCCCCCTCGATGCCACAAAAAACTTTGGCGAATGCTTTGGTTAGCAAAATCGCTCAAAGCATGGGGGGAAATTTTTGATTTGTCATCTGGCCAGAAAGCGGTGTTGGAGTGCCTGAACGGTCCCCATGCTCAAGATTTTTTGACCGTTATCCCGATGCTCAGGCTGGGACAATGTATGCCAGCAGTAGAATGCAAAGCCATCCTTAAATACCGGCTGATGATCCCTATGTACCCAAAAGATGAAACCTGCCTGATATGCCGTAAAGCTTGTATGGATAAATACGGAGAGCACACAGTGCATTGTAAAGAGCTCCCTGGGTTCAAATATCGGCATGATTGGGTGCAGAATGTTTTGTGGGACATCCCGAGAAGAGCTAGGATTTCAGCTAAGAAAGAGACTCTTGTGAATTTCCTTACGGACCCTATGGAAGGGAGATCTACTTTGCGACCAGCGGATCTGCTCGTGTTTTGTTGGGCTAGGAGGAAACATGCTTGTGTGTACCTCACGGGGGTTTCCCCTCTGGTTGGTTTAAGGAAAAACGGGTTTGTAGCTGGATAAGCAGCAAGAAAGGCAGAATCGAAGAAAGTTGATAAGCACGCTAAAGCTCGTGCAGAGAACCAAGAGGTTTTTGTCCCTTTTGCCTTTGACAAATTTGGCTCCCTAGCGCCAGAAGCTATCCAAAATCCTGACCAGAGTCCAACGGGTCATCCACAACAATTGTTCAGCCTTAGGAGGCAGAGTTTTGTCTTTGATAGATTAAGGTTTGCAATTCAAAAAAGGGGTGGTTGCTGCTCGTATAATAACAAAACTAAAATAACTATTTTCTTGAAGTATTTCCATAGGATTTGCATTTCAAATAAAACCATAGTGTAATCCTTATTTCAAATAATTTTAACTTAAGACGAGATAATAGGTTTATATTAATATCGAAAAATACGGGTATTTACAAGCAATTCACCCGTTTCAAGAGTAGATTATTTTGACAATGTAATCAAAGTTCCAAAATCACCCATTGACTCCGCTACAAACCGTAACCGTCAGATCACATCTTTCAACCTCAACCCTCCGATGAGAACACTCAAACCCCATCTCACCGTCTAATATTTACAAAAATTGAATTTCAAAACCTCAAGAGAGGGAGCAACAACACACAACAAAGAACAACAAGAAGCCTCTCTCTATTTTGCTACCCTTTTCCCCCTTTTCGATTTCTTCTTCAACCCACCAATCAAATTCCCATCTTTTTACGATTTTACCCCTGTTTTTTGGCTCCAATTTGAGTTAAATTTAGGATCTTTGAGGTGTGAATCTGAGCTGTTAGTTGAAAGATAGAATCTTTTGATGATTTGTTCATCTGGGTATCTGTTATTTGTTTGAATTATTGTTGGCTTTTTGTTGAATTGGGGAATTTAGTGGTGGAATTTGATTGTTTGTTTGTTTGTCAAGTGATAGATAGATAGATATATATAGAATCTTTTGATGTTTATCCAGAAGTTATAATTCAAAAGTTTTGATTTTGATAAGTATGGAGAAGGGTGACGGCGGTGGGGATTTGAATTTCCCTCCAAAAAATAACCTAACGGCGGCTGTAACGACGGCGACAGTGGCGCCGGTGACGGATTTACCGGCGGCGAAGAAGCTGTCGAGGCAGCTGGATTTCAATAGTGTTGGTGGTGGTGGGTCGGCTGCAGGTGGGTTGCCGGAGAATAGTCAGAGAGTGGTGGTTGCACAGATGCAGCAGCCGCCGCTGCCGGTGGTGGCGGCTTCATCGGTAAGGCCGCTGGTGCAGCCGCAGCTGCAACCGCAACAACAGGTGCATCCGATACCGATACCGATACCGATGATGCCGGTGATGCAGCAGGGTCATGTTGCAACTACTCTTCAACAACCACCTATAAGGCCTATGTAAGTGTTGTGCATTGTGTTTAATTAATATGCTTATTAAGGGGTTTTTAATTTGATACATAATTTGAATTTGAAGGGGCATTTGTATGGATTGAAATTAAGCTTATTTCACAAAACTTTAAGTCTTTGTTAAAAAAAGTTGTGATTTCTTTAATGTTGATTGTGATAATTGTGTGTCATTCTTAAATTTAGGATTAAGTCGTAAACTGTTCTGAGACTGAGGTGGTGCATGTTGTTAGATCGAAAAACTATGATGGATGAACAAGTATGCAGCTAGAGACAAGATATGCTTTTAAGTTTTGACTCTGCATTTAAAATGAATTTATACGGATTTTTGAATGTTTTGGAACTACTTACTGCATTGAATTCAATAGCAAGTACTGCTGTACTGGAAATAATATAATAGTGATGTGAAGTTTGCAACAAAATCCAAATCAGTTGTGCATAAAACAGTACTCTTTGTCTGTCTCTAAGGCAATATATGTGCTGAGTGTATCATAGAGACCAGGTTTAAACCCTGTAGGTGCTATCAGCTACTTAGCTGTGTCTTCTGTTGACTTAAAGTTTAGGTGATTGTGGAGAGTGTTATTTGATCTTATGCCGGTTCTTTAGTGTGAGGTTATTAACCAATACTGCATTTATATTTCTTTTTATGTGATATTTTTATTGTAACCTCTTAGCTGAATATCATATCTAACCTTGTAACAGTCCATGTGAAACTGGTTTCCTTGTGGACATATAGTCACTGCATTGTGCACGCAGAGGGTAGAAGACATTACTTTTGCTAATTGTTTCCAACAGAAATCTTCTCAAAACAAATAAAAATCTTTCCTTTTTTACTAGTTCCCTTTTGAAGGAGAATCATGAATGCACCTTTTTCTTACTTTTGTAAATCATCCAATATTATGCTGTTGGGAATGTTGATACCCTGATTTATTTTTGTGCATTTGGTGAGGCATTGTTATGTGAGCAGTATAGAATTATAATCTACGTTACGAACAAAATAATGAGGTCTTTTCGATGACCTCATAGCATGTTTTTTAATCTTGCCAATATACACACTTCCTGCGACAAGAAAGCATCAGCATTGCCTATTTATCATGGTAAAATTTACTATTTTGCCATTTCAGGAAAATCGAATCCCCGAAAGCACGACCAAGACAAAATGTTGATATAAAGGATGGCACTCCAAAGAAACAAAAGCAATGCAACTGCAAACATTCGCGATGCTTGAAGTTGTAAGTAAATTATATACTGTTATCCTACCTAATGAACCATAAAATTGGTAGATGAAGTTTCTGATTTGTCATTTTGTGGTCAGATACTGTGAATGTTTTGCATCTGGAATATACTGTGATGGTTGCAACTGCGTAAACTGTCATAACAATGTTGAAAATGAGCCTGCCAGAAGAGAGGCTGTTGAAACTACTTTGGAACGTAATCCAAACGCATTCAGGCCTAAAATCGCTAGCAGTCCCCATGCGAATCGTGATAACAGGGTGAGTCTCCCACTTCCTTGAAAGCCTGCTACGGATTTTTTTATTTTTTTTTTGCTTTTTTATCGATTCTTTTTTAATATAATTCAGGAAGAGGCTGGGGAAGTGGTTGTATTAGGGAAGCATAACAAAGGATGTCATTGCAAAAAATCAGGATGCTTAAAGAAATACTGCGAGTGTTTCCAAGCAAACATTCTCTGCTCTGAAAATTGCAAATGCATGGACTGCAAGAATTTCGAAGGAAGCGAAGAACGGCAGGCTCTTTTCCACGGAGATTCCGCCAATAATATTGCATATCTTCAGCAAGCCGCAAATGCCGCCATCACTGGTGCTATTGGATCCTCTGGTTACGGCTCTCCGCCAGTCTCCCGGAAGAGAAAGGGCCAGGAACTATACTTTGGCGTGCCTTTAGAAAAAGATCCATCCGTTCATAGGCTTGCACAATTTCAACAGGTATTATTAGCATGTAGTCAAATTTTAAACAGTTGACTTTGAATTTGACTTTAACTTCGAGCTTTTTTTGTTATTTAGCAGACGAATCATATCAAAACGTCTGCTCCTTCATCATCCATGTCTCCTGCCCCTGGCCCCGCAACACCGGTAGGCACTTCAAAATTTACATACAGGTACGGATTGTAAAATCTTTCTGTGTAGATATATTAGAGGGGATAAAATAGACGGGTAAGGTGGGTTTGGTAGCAGGCCAAAACAGGTCTGGATTAAATAAAAACAAATTTATAAGTATGATTCATTAATGCCATGATTAATTAATTAGTGGGTTACCACCCGCGCATCGCGGCGGGATAGAAACCTAGATAAAAATAAGCAAATCGCGACGAGACATTCTACGTGACGATATAAAACAATGTAGCGATAGTATATGCGAAAGTCACAAAAAGTTAATCGGTTCAGTTCGTTACGGTATCAGCACTCGTTATAACCAACAACAACAACAACAACAACCATACCCAGTATATCCCACAAATAGCAACGCTATTTATAGGGTCTGGGGAGGGTGGGATGTAGACAGACCTTGCCTCCATCCCTAAGGATAGAGAGGCTGCTTCCAGAGAGACCCCCGGCTCTAAAACCATCGGCTCTAAAACCATCAACATACCAACGCACCAAGTCACAAAAAATATATAAATATATAAATAAGAAGTCAGAGAGTATACCAACACACAACATACCAACATACCAAGAAAGTGATCAGAGAGTGACATAATATAATGTATAACATGTATGATAGCATACAACATCATATGGGTATAAACACAAGAAGGCAATCACCTGTAAAGTCACTTAAAAGATAAGAAAAATCTACGTCCCTAAATATACCTAAGACCCTACTGCAATATCTTCTAGAAGTCTTTAACCCTAATTCTACGCCTCCACGAAGTCCTATCTTGGGCCATGTCCTCAGAAAGGTGCATCTCTAATAAATCATGCCTAATTTGCTCATCCCAGGTCAGTTTGGGTCTACCTCTTCCTCTCCTCCCCTCCACAGTGAGATTTTCCACTACTCTAACTGGTGCTGTCGTTTCCCTCCGCTTCACATGCCCAAACCATCTCAATCTTCCCTCCTTAATCTTATCCGATATACTAGCACTCGTTATAACCATAAAAAGGAATACCCGCAGCGGGTTAGGAACGTAATTAAAATAACTTACTTATGACGATACATATGGAAAATTTAGAAAAAAAACTAAAAAGAAACGAAAACACATAAGTAAAAGGAAAGAAACTTAAAATTCAGGGCCTAAATAGTAATTAAAATAAAGTGTAAACGGAATAAACAAAAAAATTGAGGGTCTAAATAGTAATATAATAAAGTGTTAGGGTATGTAATAAAAAACATTTAAAAGTTAATAAAGATGAGGGACTAAACATGTTATTGTTAACATTGAGGGGGGGGGGGGGGGGGGGGGGGGGGGGGAGTCAAAGATAGCTGATGTTGAAAAAATAGCCTTTTAATATAAGAATGTCTTAAGTATGATTACAAAAATAATTTGAACTTTATAATAAAAACACTTCATGAGATGAGATTGTATGGAACAAAATTAAACTTTGTCCAACTTTGAACCCATTTGACCTGTTCCCGTTTAGCTAGTAAAACACGACCCAAACCCATTTATAAGTTAATCGGTCAAAATTGCAGCCTCAACCTTATATTATTGAAATATTTGAAAAGCTAACTAGTCGATTGCGTGAAGGTCTCTTTTGGCAGATCTTATCCGACCAGAAGATATGAAGGAACTTTGTTCTGTTTTGGTTGTATATGCAAATGAAGCTGCCAGAATGATTGCAGGTAAACACAACATTTCTCGATGCTCTTATTTGAATGGCGTGTAACATTCTTTTGTGTTGGTATATGACCTCTACATTGCTTACAAGTTTTTCTATTTTCCAACATGATGTTAATTTATAAGTTAATAAATAATATCTTTTAGTAACTTGACAGATTTGACGTGTATATAGCAAATAGAGTCTAAGCAGTTAATGCGGTAAAATATCGGATATCGATCAAGGACCGATATATGAGATATGGGTTATCGCGGTGGGATATCGGTAATTTTAATATCATGTAGAATTTATACATATAGCAATTTAACACTAACAATTCAGTATACTCTCCTACATTAACAAGTTAACCTTTTGCAACTTGCAAAACACTAACAATTGTAGCAAGTGGGAACTGATTAATTAAGACTTAAAACACTAACATTTAACAGTAACAATTAACAATTAAGACCTAAAACACTAATAGAAGCAAAGAAGAAAGACGAATGGTTGATATCGGGAAATCGGTGATATATCGATCAAATATTGGTCAAATAGTCAATATCGCCGATAATGTCGGTTCTGATATTCTGACCAATATTTTACATGGGGATCGATAACTGATGTATTGGTGGTGATATATCACCGATATTAACTGCATACACGATGCTCTTATTTAAATGACGTGTAACACTCTTTTGTGTTAGTATATGACCTCTTTACTTCTTTCAAGTATTTTTTCCAACATGATTTTAATTTGTAAGTTAATAAATAATATCTATTTACTTTTCTTTGAAATATTTAGTGACTTCACAAAAATATTTTAAAATATTTATTTACTTTTATTTGAAATATTTAGTAACTTTATAAAAGTTTTTTAATTGTAATAGCATACATGTTGTCATATTTACTACATTACTTATGTATGAAATACAGATGATCAGAGAGAAAGCACTGATGCATCAGCACTCAAGGACCAAATGCAGAGTCAGAAAGGACCCGACACTGAGAAACCGGTGGTAGATGGAGGAGCCCAGGCTGATAAAACTAGCCCGGATGAGTCTACTTCAGATGGGTCAAAAGGGAGGCCCATGTCTCCTGGAACCCTAGCATTGATGTGTGATGAACAAGATACAGGGTTCACAGCTTCAACATCTAATGGGTTGGGGCTGGGGCCCAATGGCACAGAGGCCCCTTCTCAGTTGCCAAATGGTCAAGTAGTGACCGAAACCTATGCTGCACAGGAAAAGATTGTCTTGACAGCCTTTCGGGATTGCCTTAACAAGCTCATCACTTTAGGAGAATTAAAAGGCAAGTTTTTTTTTTTCAGGGCAATTTCATATATACTCTTAAATATTGTATTAATATCATATTTACTTGAGAAAAAATTAGTAGCAATTATACCGTTTAAAGCCTTTAAAATTTAAATACAGTTTTTAATAGGGTTAATGTCATGAGAAACCAACATATTTTTTTCATTTTTCACGAAAAAGTCCCTCTGTATAACTTTGGCAATAAAAGTATGTGCACAAACAACCAATGAGGTAGTGGTGGAGTGGTTGGGGAAAGCCCGGTGTCACGGTGGTTGGCATGTCGTTCCTTGCCGTTCAAAAAAAAGTATGTGCATAGGGCAAAAAAACATGAGAAAGTCCCTCAACCCAATTTTGCTATATTAAAGTCGTTACACTTGTGTAGAATGCATGCACTTTTGAAAAAATACATTTTTTAAATGATGACATGTTACCTCCTAAATTTGTCAAAATTTGATGAGGTGATATTCAACTTTTATGAAAAAATTAATATATAATTTTATTTTGACGGATTTAAGGGGTAACGAGTAATTATTTTAAATATTTTTTCACAAGTCATACATGCATTCTACTTGAGTGTCTTTAATAGGTTGAGCGACTTTCTCGTGTTTTTTTACTTGTGCAAGGCCTTTTATATGCCAAAATTATGTTGAAAGGATTGTTTTATGAATCAAAGAGAAAGTATGTTGAGTTTGTATGATATTAAGCCTTTATAATATGACCAGCATACCTTCCTTTTTCCTTACAGTTCAAAGTTCAAACCCACTTGACCTAAATCCTTTGAGAAGGTATTTATGTCAAAAATATGAAAATGGGTATATTTGTATTGTGATATTTTGTTGGATATATATGAAATTATCCTAGGGCTGGCACTGGGATGGGTATTGCTAATCCCATATACGATTGTAAAACCCTGTCCTATACCTGTCAAGTATACGACTATACGCATTAGTGTTTTAAACATACCCGTGAGGATTATCATGTATATATTTTTTCTTTGCTTTATATTTTATATTTATTAAGATCTACAATAAATCAAAATATAATAAATAATATCCATCTCATCATCACCATAATATATTTGAAACATATAAAGCTGTAAGTATTGATGATATAAATCTCAAAAGATAAATTAATATTATCAAAATATACCCTAAACAAGGATTAACCAAAAAAATTAAAATTAAAATCTTTCGGGTTTATAGTTCGGGTGAATGGGTAAATAGTTTCGGGTAATCGTGCCGGGTAGTACCTAATCCCATACACCTGAAACATTTTTTTTCCGATTCCATACCTGTCCTCAATGTTTTGGATTTTCCTTTCGGGCTCGGGTCCTTTTGCCATCCTTAAATTATCCATTCTTCTTTTTTCATGTCTAAAGCACCCTTTGATAAAATAAGGAAATTTTTGGACAAATAGGTTCTGCTTTAGATTGTTGATTGTTCAAACTTTAATTTCACGAGTTTCATGCCAAATGTGCAGATTATAATTAAGGGTAGAACAAAGTTACATGTATACCCTTTAACCTAATTTGAATGATCTTAATTTTCATCACAAATTATCTTTAGTTTTTATAAAAATATCAATTTTGTTAATCTTTAATTTAGTTTGTTAATATCTGTCAAATACTCTGAACACCGTTCGGTGAATTTTTTTCACAACACACATCCAAACACCCCAATGTTTTATCAAGATTTCTATTCTGGGAGATTCTCTGATGAGTACTACTTTTAAGCAACAATGTACACGTCACCATAGCAGCATTGTTGCTCTATACACTTCATATTCTAAGTTCTAACTAGTTTTCCACCCTACAGAAACACAATGCTCTTCGCTGGCAAGAAGCGATTCAGGAAGTCAAAGTCAAAGTCAAAGTCAAAGTCAAATGCAAGTTGTCGAAAGCAGCACTATCGCCCCACACACAAGTCAACATGAACCATACATCAACGGCTTCCCGAGGTCAACAGTCATGGCTCCTCAACCCGGCAACGCAGCATCAGGGACATTTGAAAACAACAGTTCGCATTTGACAATCCCTTTTCGTGCTGAAAATGGAGAGCGGAAACTAAAACCCGAACAAGAGATGTAAAGATTGATTAGCAGAGTAACTGATGATCAGATTATGGTGTAGCTGCTGCCTGCCTGCCTGCCTGCCTGCATCTTATGTATTGTTGAGTCAATCTTTGTTTAGCCTTTTTCTTTGATGCAGAGTTGGAAATTACACTTTGGCCCCTCCCCATTGTTAGAGAACTAACATGAATCTTGTTTATTTTCCTAATTTAACATAGTTATTTTTTTTTTCAGTGAAGTTTATAGGCAGTAGTGATTAGTAAAGATGTAATGTAATATGTGCCTGTGATCTTTGCTTATACTGCTACTTGTGATGAATATGGGGACATGTATTTGTTCTATTGTCTTAATAAACGCCAATTTTTACTAATTTGTTTTTTAGTATGAATCAAAAGTGTTGGAAAAAAAACAAGATATTAGTTATGTAAAAATGACATATTTATAGGAAAATAGTTATCTGGGTATGCATGTTTTATGGATTTGATCTCTAGGTATTTTGAGTTTAGGGGGCATATGGCATTCATTTGAACCCTCACGAAATCAAAGGGCTTGCGATAGTGTTCTAGCGAAACTAATGCTTCCTAGTGCATTAATTTCAAATATTCCACCGTCTCTTTCATTCCTTTTTCCATCTAGAGCTGGTTCGTGAACCTGCCATCTAGCGAGATCAAATTGGTTGTGGCGGTGTTCTAGTCAAACCCGCCAAACCTCTTGAAGAATCTAGTGAACACCATATTGGTTTGTTTTAGATTTTTTTTTTAAATGACCAATATACTCTTGTATTTAAAAAATAAAAGACTACAACAAACTAAGTCCCTAACCCTCGTGTCGCAACCATCAACACCTACTCTTTAACTCTCCAACCACTAAACACCTCCATTGATGAAGAAACTCGCCAATGTCAAACGTTCTCAAGCCCTCTTGCCCCTACCTCCAATCTTGTTATAGAGGTTGATAACCAAGAGTAAGAGGCCAAGGGGTGTGGTATACCGCCCTAGCCAAATCAGCAAAATTAGCGCCCTTTAGCCACCCCTTGGGCGCGAAGGGGGGGGGGGGGGGGGGGGCATTGAGTCTCCGCCAACACATTAACGAAGTATGCATGTGAGATCCATTCCTTTTCCACCAATCAGATTTCCTTCTTTTTGATTTCCTTTTTCTTTTTTATATTATTTAAAAGGGGCTTTAAATCATTACAAGGATGTTAAAGGAAGGGGCTTTAAAGCCCCCCATATGAGGTGGCGTGATAAAGCCCGTATGGGCTTTATACCACACCTTACAGCCTAAGGAAACCTCAATCATAACGATAAAAGTGACTCGCGGTGCTAAAAAGATGGGGAGTCATGAAGTCAATGCAACAATTTATGACTGGGAAAAATAAGATAATAGTTCATGATACCAATCTTGTTGATCTCAGGTAGCGACAGTCTAATATCATTTAAAATGAATGAAAATGCGAAAGCAAAAACGACATAAATGAATTGATGGAAACGAGAAAACAAAATAATACTTCAACAAAAGCGACAAATTCTATTAACTAGAAGACGCTTTTTTTTTCCAGACAGTGGAAACCTAATTACCAAATTACATGGCGAGTTGATGGGTCTATGGAAGATATGCGAAAAAATGACAATAAATCTCAACTTAAAAAAAAGTTATCGCATTTAATTTCATTAGTTTTTGTATTTAATTGGAGTTTGATGAGTAATTAGAATCTCCTGTACAAATTCTCCTATATATTAAATTATGAAGTGAATGAACAGTACTAATCAAAATAGAAATGAATGAATAGTATCGGGTACCGGTACTGGTATCAAATTTATCAAACTTAGTGTATTTTCGGTATCCGTTCGGCATCGGTATTCATCGTGTTTTACCCTCAAATACCGGTGCCGTACCAGCACCGACCGTATCAAGCCGTACCGTACCAGGTATATTCGGTACCGGTACCCACTTTTGGGTATTTCGTTAATGGTATTTTCGGTACCGGTTGGTACCGAGCTCATCAAATCCTGTAGCAACGTAGCAATGCAAGTAATTGCACAGTTTAGATTATTTTTCATACACACAGTAAGTAAACTGTATTTCGTTTGAATGAGGTTTTATATACACAACAACTTATTTTGCTTTATTTTTTTGTCTTTTTACGTAATAAATGAATTGTAGCATGTAAAATTAACTTGGATATTTAGATTATTGATGAGCAAATCGTATCAAATTCTGTAATCAAACCGGTATCGTATCGGTACAAAATTTACTATACCAAATTATTTTTGGTACCAATTTGGTACCCACCTTTTGGCGTTTTCAGAATCGTTACTTTCGGTTCGACACCAGTCTAGCACCATATCTATATTTATTGATTTTTACCTTCAAATACCATACCGTATTGTACCAAGCATTTTCGGTGTCGGTACCTAATTTCGATGATTTTCCGGATCGGTACTTTCGGTGCCGTTACCGGTACCGAGCTCATCCATATTTTAACGTGTTAGCACCGTAATAACTGAACTGAAAACAACCGAATTTCCAATTTGTAGGACGTGTGGGTCCTATTATTATATATTAGGTTATTTAAAATCGCTTTTTAGGACGGATTGAGTATCCTTTTCACGACATTTTTATTTATGTTTTGATATTCGGTATCTGCTTGCCGTTACTAACACGTGTTTTGCAGTCATTGGGTTCCCGCCGCAACGCGCGGGCGGAAATTTAACTAGTTTACTTAGAAAATTAATGCATTATTGTGTTGGTAGGTGGAAAGCCAAAGAATATGATCACTAACATAACTTGTTACAATTTTATAATTAATGGTTTCAAGTTGTACTTATTTTTATATTGTCACCACCATCACATAAGCAACATGATCACAACAAAATTTTTTAACCTAATATATCAGGATATGTAATTAAGGTATTTCAATAATAGTGTTAATTTAAAAGTAGGTTTAAAGATTATGTGACTTAGTTGTTTTAAAAAATATAATGTTTTTAATCATAAACTTAGATTTTTTTATTTGTTTATCTAAAATTGAACAGTTTAATTTTATTTTATTATGAATAACAAAAAAAATGTATAAAAGTGATTGACTCAAAAAGACTTATAAATCGGTTGGGTCAGGTAACCAAATTTATATTACATAATCTTCTTTTTTCTTGATTCATTTTTTTGTTACTAATTTTGTGCCAAATGAAATATGGTGTATTAACTTTTTTAAGATGGCAAAACACTAGAGGTTATATAATAATATTCGTTCACATTTATGTTTTTTTAATCGTTAGAGTAAACTGCCATTTTGGTCCATGTGGTTTGGCCATTTTTGCCATTTTAGTCCAAATCTCAAACTTATTACATCTGGGTCCCTGTGGTTTGCATTTTGTTGCCATTTTAGTCCAAAATTCAAAAACCTCATTTTTTTACTATTGCAACCTCCTATTTTGTCTTTTAGTTCAGGGGCATTTTGGTCATTTTGCTTTTCATTTTACATTTTCTTAATTAACATCATCCCCAAATAAATCATCATCATCATCATAAACCCTAACTGACTCTCTCTCTTCTCTCTCTAAATCGATCAGTTAACTGAGACCTAAATCGATCATCATAATCCGGCGTCGTCCCACCTGAGCACCACTTCGTTCTTCCTAAAGAAATATTTTGATCTGATTGTTTCGGTCCAATTTCTTCCTGAAGAAACCATCACAGGTAACAAATCGTTCTGACGTTGTTTGATTGTTTTTTATTCGGTCCAATTTCTTCTCTCTCTAAATCGATCAGTTGAATATTCGGTCCAATTTCTTCCTGAAGAAACCATCACAGGTAACAAATCGTTCTGATGTTGTTTGATTGTTTTTGATGATTTATCCAAGTTGAAGAGCATATTATTGTACGGCTACAGTGGTTAAGATTGTTGAAGAAGATAGTAGGAATGCTTTGAGTTTCAGATCTGAATCGAAATCAGAATTATTTTGATCTGATTGTTTGTGATAGAGTAGTGTAAATCGAAAGAGGAGGAAAAAGAATATTGTTGCTCATCTGTCGTAGAAGAAGAAAATGAGATCTGATGTTGTTTGATTGTTTTTGAGATCTGATGTTGTTTGAGGGGGATTAGATAGTGGTAGGGGTTAGAGATCAGAGAGATTGGTGGTGGCGGTGGTTATGGTGGTGGCGGTGAAAGAATGAAGCAGAAGCTCCGGCGGCTGTGCGTCTTTTTTGGATGGTTTTAGAGAGAGGGCAGGTGGTGGGGCGGTGGCGGGTGGAGGAGTGGTGGCGGGTGTGTGTGGTGGCTAGGATAGAAAGAGGGGAGAGGAGTGGTGGTGGTGGCACTGCAGATCTGGTTCTGAGAGAGAAAGATGAATTATATATAATTAGTTTAGTTTATTAATTATTGAAATATTATAATAAATTAAGATGGACGAAAATACCCCTGCACAAAAGGACAAAGTAATCAGCATTCAACAGTCAAAATATGGGTTTTTTGGATTTTGGACTAAAATGGCAATAAAAGTGAAACCACAGGGACCCAGATGTAATAAGTTTGAGATTTGGACTAAAATGACAAAAATGGCCAAACCACAGGGACCAAAATGGCAGTTTACTCTAATCGTTATATCATAATAGAAGAGGCTATTGTCCAGAGCTCTACTTATCTTTTGTTTCATATAGTTGAGATGATCTATTTTTTGAATATGAAATTCGTTCTCTTGTCATAAGACAATTCAATATTCATTTGTGTGTCATTTTTATGTTTGGGATAGTCAATAGTTGGGGTCCTTTGGTATTGTTTTTATAGTGTCATGGGATATGATATGAGGGATCGATAATGGTTGGATTGTCATCCTCCACCGTTTTGTTATCATTAAACTAAATCACAAGATTATTTGACAAATGTTATTAGATTATTAAACGTTTCGAACAAATAAAAGATCTAAGCAATGATGTAGCGTTCAAAATTATGACAGCTGATGTGGCATTTGAAATTATCTAACAGTGTGAATGGTATAATAGAAATTGTACATTTATATAACTTTTCATGTAGATCATTTACCTTTTTTGAACGTCTAAATTTCACCTTCTCCATATTTAAACCTGAGTCTTCTCCAAAGAAACTTTTTCTCTTACCACTGGGCTAGAGGTGCATAAACCGGTTAATTTTAATAACCGGTTCGGTTAACCAGTTATACCGGTTAATTTGACTTTTTGACTTTAACCGGTTAATGCTTTAACCGGTTATTACTTTAACCGGTTATTTTTTTAACTGGTCCGGTTAATTACTTTAACCGGTTCGGTTAATTAACCGGTTATTTTCGGTTATTAACCGGTTTTTTTTTGCCTTTTTTTTGAATTTTTCGGTTAACCAGTCTATCGGTTAAAAAACCGGTTTAAAAAAACCGGTTATTATACTAAACACTTATAACCGGTTATTAACCTACGGTTAAATAACCTATTGAACCGGTTATTTCTAAATCGGTTATTAACCGGTTACGGTTTCGGTTAATAACCGGTTACGGTTAATTAACCGGTTATTTTGTGCACCTCTACACTGGGCTACAACCTAAGTGGCTTATAGATCATTTACTGAACTTAGATTATCGATATTTAGCTTGTTTTTGTTAATTAACTTTTGTAGCTTGACACCTTTGATTATTCAATATTTGTTACATGACTTGCAATGACGATTCTTGATACACAAAATTAAGCAAACAAAATTAGTACCAAAAATATTCTACCGTTTTGAGTTCTAAAAATATATATTTACACATGTATAAAAACATACAACTGTTAAAGATCTGGATTCTTAGAGCCTTAGAACAGTCATGACAAGTTTGGATTCTTAGAGCCTTAGTTATAACAATCATGACAAGTCTGTATTTACGCCAATAAAACTTCTTGTTTATACTTGCGTATTTATACAATCACAATACATATTTTCATCTATTTGTGACCACACAGTCTAACTTAGGAATGAGCATTTGGTACGGGTACCGCTACCAAATTTTCCGTACCGAATTTTTTTGGTACCCGCTTTTTGTCATTTTCGGTATCGGTACCGGTTCAGTGGTGTAAAATACCGAATTTTACCTTCAAATACCGGTATCATACCGGTCCCATACCCATACTGAATATTTCGGTACCGGTACTCAGTTTTGATGAATTTCAATACCAGTACCGGTACCACGCTCATCCCTAACTTTTTTTTTTTTTAAAAGCTAATCAAACAATTTAGATGAAATAAATAAAAATTGAAATATGCTGATACAACATGTTACATGTGTATCAAAAAATATGAATCCAAACAGAGTCCAAGTAAAATTACATATTTATCCCCACACCACACGAAACCCTTTCAAATTCAAAAATAAAGCAATCAATCACCCACACCGCCAACCATTTTGAAATTCAGATCTCTGTAACGGCTTCTTCCTCATTATCAAAACCCTAATCTCAGATTCCCCCAAAATTCACACTAAATTCCAATGGCATCCTTAACCCCCGGAATCCTCTTAAAACTCCTCCAAACAATGAACACCAACACTCGAGTCACCGGAGACCACCGGTCACCACTTCTACAAGTCATCGGTATCGTTCCGGCTCTCGCAGCAGGCTCGGACGACCTCTGGCCTAACCACGGGTTCTACGTCTCGCTTTCAGACTCGATTAACTCAACGTATGTATCCTTATCCGATAGGGATACGGATCTTATACTTACTAACCGGTTGCAGTTAGGGCAGTTTGTGTATGTTGACAAGTTTGAGTTCGATTCTCCGGTACCACGTGTTTCTGGAGTGCGGCCGGTTGCTGGGAGACATCCATTTGTTGGAAGTCCTGAACAGCTTGTTGCGAGGATTTCGAGTGCCAAGAGAGAGTTTGTGATCCAGGCGGTTGAGGATTCGGATGGGTCGGGTGATCCGGTTGCGGTTTATTTGTCTAGTAACAAGGGAGATGGTGGAGGGGATGGGGTCAAGGAAAGCAGAAATGAGGTTAGGGTTTTTTCATGTTTATAACATATTATTATTATATTGTTGATCTTTAGGATTGAATGATTGTTTCAGGGTGAAATTGATTGTTTGTTTTGTTTCATTTAGAGATCCTTTGATGATTGGGGTTATGAGTATGTATCATTTAGAGTAGCAGTCGGTTTTTGGGTTATTTGGTTTATTTGAATTTGAAAATTGTAAAACTGAATTCAAATTGTATGTATTTGAAATTTGAATAGGAAATGAATTCGAATAAGATTCGAAAAAACTACTCAAATCAAATAAGCTTATTCGAATAAACTGAATTACAAATAAAAATTATTCAAAAAAACCATGCATAAATTCGATATAAATTTTAAAAAAATAAAAAAAGTATATATTATTTGAATTCAGGTTATTTGGGTAGGTTCGGTTCGAAATTCATAGACTCGAGTTCGATTCAAAAGCCGAATTCAGAATTCAGTTTGGATAAGGACCTGATATGGATATTTTGAATTCATATTGGAATTCGGTTAGGTTGGATTTTCGGGTTTTGTGAGTCCGGTTCGAATAATGAACACCCTAATTTAGAGGAGTATTTTTTGCAGAAAAATTGTCAACTCAATTTTCTTTATGTTAAGCATTCAAACAGTTTTATTAGGCCTTTCAGTTCTGGACAGAAATATATGCTTGCCTTTTAATCATCAGATGTTTCACAAGAATTTACCAAATTTTCTAGGAAATTTATAAAGTTATTAAATTGTGCAAGATACACAGATAGACAAGTTTTTGTGCCAAAAATTGAATAAATAGCTGTTTCAGTTTGTTAAAAGTGTACTTAAATGCATCAAAGGCAACCCCAAACTTGTTAGAGCTGCTATCTGATAAAGGGTGTTAATTCTTCGTTTAAACAGGGTAGGAGCAGACAAGTACTTGCACCTAGAGAGAATGTGAACAATGTTGATGAATCAACAAAGTCTTCAGAAAAGCCGCCTCAGAGGTTTTCAAGTCCATGTATGAAACAGCAGAGGTCATTATCCGCTGGGAAAAAGAATACGGTTGAAAGGGACCCTTCACCAGCTGGAAAAGCTAAAAGATCGTCTTCACCAGTGCCCTCAAAGTGCGTCGTTCCTAGTCTGGTTGCAGCCAAAGAAGAAAACCGAAAGGCTGCAAGAGAGCCAGCCATCATAGTACCTTCAAGATACCGACAACCTTCACCCAACGCGCGTAAACACGCATCCCCGAGTTCAAGGAGGATGTCAATGTCACCAGGAAGGAGGTTGTCTAGTGGAGTTAAAGTTACTCCATCAACCGATTCTGGTAACAAGAAAAAGATGGCTACTTTGGCTGCTGAGATTTCGAAGGTTTCAGATGCACTTGTTGGGTCTTCCATAAAGTCAACTGGGTCGTCCACAAAGTCAGTTGGATCATCCTCAAAGACAAGTAGGAAAAACTGGGATGAAACACATGGAGCTTCGGAAACCAAAGAGAAGAGTGTTAGTAAAAGCAAGCCAGACTTGCAAGCTATTCTGAAGACTCAGGTAAAATTAGGGGTGCTAAACGGGTCGTGTTCATGGGTTGGCAGGTTCAATTCGACCTGAACCCGAAAATTTTAGACGAACCCGAACACGACCCGAACCTGAAAATTGTCACACATATGAACCTGAACACACCCGAATATTCGTGGGTTGACCTGAATGCAACTTGTTCAACCCAAATTTTTAATTTTTTTTTCCGCAAAGTAATATATTAAAATTAAAATTTGACTACAACAAACACAAATGTATATAAAATTTAATGTCAAATTCTCTTTTTAAGTTATAATTATGGGATAAAACACCCACCTGATTGAATTTATGACATAAAGCATATTGTAAACAAAATAAAATATAATATAGATGGGTTAAACGGGTCAACCTGATTGGGTTGACACGAACCTGACCCATTTAGCTAAACTGGTTAACGGGTTCAACCTAAGACTGACCCGAACCCATTTAGACTAAACCAAAACCCGTGAATTTCGTGTTAGGTTCGTGTCGTGTCTGGATTTTATACCTTAGGTAAAATTAATAAAACATCTTGTTTATATTCTATAACAAATTTATCATATCTTTTTTGACGTTTTGACTTTTTAGTGTTGATCGTGGCGTATTCATGTGTAGGCTGCGCTTTCTAGACGTTTAAGTGATGCACATTCACAGCAAGACGATTCTCCAATAGAAGGAAAAATAAAACCAAGCGCGTGTGACACTCCTCCCATTCCCGATAGGACGACTACTACAACAGCTCTTGGAATCACACTTCATGAAAAGAAATGGACTGATGGTAGTGTGCCTCTGGATGCGGTTTCTTTAAATCTAGCAAGGCTTGGACAGGTATAGAAACATACCACTGCAGGCATTGTAATAGATGTTCAATCCAAAAGTCACTATAGTTTTGGATTTTGGAAATACGGTGATCAACATATTTTTTATTGATTTGTAGGATGCTATGCAAAGGAGAAATCTGGCTTCGGTTGCTGCAGCTGAAGCGCTGCAAGAAGCCCTTGCTACTGAAGCTATTCTCAGGAGTTTGAGGTAACCCTGAAAATGATTATCACACCATACAAATGCTAATAATTGTTTTAATCCTTCAATGCGTAGATGATAGTTTCTAGTCAAACTGAAGTTAAATGTGTAATTACAACTAGTCCCCTATGGGTTTTGGTCAAAACAGACAACTTTTTGATACATATTGAAACGAGTTAGGTTGACCCAAAATTTAATTATTTTAATAATAATATATCATGAGTCATGTACACAGATGGTCCCTCTGGTTTACCAAAATTTTGGATTTGGTCTCTAGCTTTCCAAAAGTACACGGATGGTCCCTGTGGACTAAATGCGTTAAAAAGTGCAAACCACAGCCACAGGGACCGTCCATGTACTTTTAGAAAAATGCCGGGGACTAGATGCGTTACAAAATCAAACCACAGGGACCATCCGTGTACTTTTAAAAAGTTAGGGACCAAATCCAAAATCTTGATAAACCACGGGACCATCTGTGTACTTTACTCATATATCATTTTCAATGAAATGATCTAGGAGGTTTTATGCACTAAAAATTACACTTTGAGTGACTTTTGACCCATTTCCTTTCAATCGACTTCCTAAAAATACAATGCCAAATATATTACACAATGCTCACTATTCTTATAACCATTTGCAGCATGTTTTCAAATCTCTGCTCAACATCAAAGGCTGGAAACCCTTTACCAACAATTGACAGTTTTATGGCTGTATACAATGACACTGTCAAAGCAACTGCAACAGCTGAACCACTCGCTAGCACCCACAACCGCACCATGGTTCATGAAACCGCACCATCCACAGACCATTCAAAGTCCCTAGCCCTCTGGGTAGAAGCTGCACTAGCCACCGACCTTGAGGTTGTTTCCCTTCTATCAAAACAAGGAATCGAGTCCCCATCTCAACCCGTTAAGAACAACACCCATTCACAATCGCAAAAACAATCTCTACCCGAAACCATTAAAAGCCATTTAACAATTCCAACCTATAAATCATCGTTTAGCGGGTCATGGATGAAAGGCAGTGGAATGAAGGAGAGTTATGAATTAGGAATGAGTTTGCAAAAGGAGATGCAAACATGGTTCTTGAAGTTTGTTGAAGAGTCACTAGATGCTGGTTTCCAAGTTTTTGGGAAGAATAGTGGTAATAGCTCCGAAGTGGGTCCCATCAAGGTGATTTTATCACAGCTTAAACGAGTTAACGATTGGTTGGATCGCATGGTCTCGAAGCAGGACGAGGCGTTGACTGGCGCAGTTGACCGACTGAAAGGAAAGATTTACAGGTTTGTTATTCAACATGTTGGTACTACATATGACAACTCGTCTTGATGATGGACGCTAGACTTTACTACAAAATAAGTCTGCTGTTTTATCATAAATTTGCTAGTTTGTTGCAAGAATGGAAATGTTATTCTTGTTTGGTAATTTTGAATTGTGTACAAGAAGGCAAGCTTATTTGCCAAATTTAATTAAATCATATTTTCAGTTGTTTGATGAAAGTTCTCAATTGAGATAAGGGAAGAAGTGTATTCTTAATTCTTATAATTTTCCATATTCTCACGAACACACTGTAACTTCTTAAAAATGTTTATAATTTTCCATATTCTCACGAACATTGTAATTTCTTAATGAATGTATAAAATACGACCCTATACATTATGTGATTGTAGATACATAGTCGTGTCCGTTTTGCTCTCTATGGTTTGGTCTCCTTAACGGTTTTGCCCCGATCATTTAAAAATGTCCAGTTTCCTTCTTGATGTTTCGATCTTGTTGCCGGTTTGCTCCCCGGCTCTAACTCCATCCATATTGTATGTTAACTGGAAGGGTATTTTGGTAATTTCATGTATAACATAAGGGTACTTGGATATTGTATGTTAACTTGAAATTACAAAAATACCCTTTTAGTTAACTTACAATATGGATGGAGTCAGAGCCGGGGAGCAAACTAGTGACAAGATCGAAACATTAAGAAGAAAAATGACCGTTTTTAAATAATTGGGACAAAATCATTAAAGTGACCAAAGCACATGGAGCAAAACGGAAGTGAACTCTATATTTGAAGATGGAAATTTGGAAGAGATAGGTTTTATTTACGTGGTCATGTGATATTCTAAAGCATGTAACCATGCGAAATAGTTTACATAGACGTGTGATAAGAAAGCATTATGAAATATTTAATTACGTTAAAATTCTGATAAAAGAAAATGTAAAATTTAAACATTGAGATAAATATAAAAGGGAGGAGCTTACACTTCCGGTCACAAGTGAAATCGGTCGAGAACAACTTAAAAATGTAATTTTGAGACATTGGTGGGCAAGACACCAAGTTATTATCTAATAAGACTATTTGAAGTAACCAGAAGTATTTAATTAGAGTATTAATAACATGGAAATTTAAGAATATAAAATATTACTGAATTGTCATTGTCACACTGTGGACCGATTAGGGCTGTTCAAATTGTCCGACGCTCGTTCGATACTCGTTCGGAAAATGTTCGGAATTTGCTCGTTCGATTCAGCTTGATTAAAAAAATGCTCGGTTCGGTTTGTAAATGAACCGAGCACGAGTAAAGGTCCGCTCAGTTCGGTTCGGTTCGGTTCGGTTCGGCTCGGCTCGATTTATTTTTCAATATATATATATACACACACATATATTTATGTTTGTGTGTGTATCATTTTTAATGAAATGACCAGAGACCAACACTAACAATGTTTGGTCCAAGATTCAAATATAGCTCATTTAAGTAATTAGAATTGAAATTCAATACCAATAGTTCATAATCCAATACTTAAATGTCCATTTGAGTAATTGAGTCAAAATTTCAAATACTAAAATGTGAAGTGTCGATCAATACACAAGTCTCAACCCGCCATTTGATACAGAAGTGGAAGACCCTAATCAAAAACCCCCCATTGGCCATCGTTATTTGATTTCTCCATCGCCACTCGCCAAGACGCCAACTCGTCAGGGTTTTGCTTCAATCGATTCATTCAATTTCAAACTTCCGATAGAACAAGGGTATGTTTCAATCGGTCGACGATTTATCTTCCCGCTTAGTTAATCTCGATAGAACTAGTTGAGTGTTTTGTATTCCTTGTTATTTGTTAAATTTTGTTTACTTGTGTTCTATTGGACGAAACATCAGTGACGAAAACTGCACTTTATTCTAATAACTAGCACTCCCATCGTCACTTTCCTTGTTTATTCTGCGACGCTCGATACTCGCTCGCTCCCAAGATGCATATTTGAAACATGTTAAGAATCTACATGGATGTAACTAATAATATTATACTAAGGTATTGAAATAAGAGATTGATATTTCAAGTGAAGGAATAACTTTCTCATAGGTGATATGAAGAATTTAAGGTCATGTTTTATTCTTATAAGGTCGTGGGGTGTGGTTTTGGACTTCCCGAATATCCCTGACGCCACATCACCTCCACCTGACACTTGACACCATCTTTCCCGTCCCCTCTTCTAGGGGTGGTGTTCCCCTCCCTCCTTCCCCTTCAATCATAACACTCCAAATCAACCCAAAGAAAACCCTTCATTTCAAAATCACGAAGAATCAAACTTCTTATTAGAATAGAGGAATACGAAGAATCATCATCTTCCAATTAGGATTCGATTGAGATAATCTTCTGATTAGAACATTGTGATTTCACTCACTTGAAGAATCTAGAGTCAAGCTCTGAAACAATTTACTTTTTGCTCATCTTCTTCAGGAGGTACTGATGTTTGTTGAGATTTAGATCTGATTGATGGTTTGAAGTATGATTATTTGGTTTTTGTTAGTTAAGTATGAAATAGTTAGGTTTGTTTGGACGTTGATGTGATTTCTAGTTATGTAGAAGGATAATTGGTGGAATTAGGGTTCCTATGACTGAATTGAGGCTGAAATTGTTAGGTTTATTTGGACATTTATGTGAATTTTGGTTATGTATATGGAGGATTGGTGGAATTAGGGTTTCTATGATACACACGTGTAAAATAGACACTGTTATGGAAATTGTGGTAGTATGTTGTCATTATGCAACATAATGCATTAGTTAGCTGGGTCTAATATACTTTTGTAACTCTGTTGTGGTAAAATTATTACCAAAGAACTTTTTTTTTCTAATCTTGTGTAGTTGGGAAGGGGTAGCAGGACCATAAGAATCAAAGTTGTAAAGGACTAGAATGATTAATGCCATGTAGGCGTAAACCGACAAGAATTGTGATTAATGGTAAAGTAGTTTACTTGGTAAGCAATTTAATTTCTCGTTGAACAAAGCTTCACAACAAAAGAGTGAGGTTGATTTGAGTATAGAGATAGTGTCTTATGTTATGGGTCAATTAAGCTTTTGGGTTTACGAATTGATGAATTGTTCTTTAGCTATATGTTATTGTTACATTTTGTTTATTGATAAAAATGTGTGTGAGACGGTGCGATTAACTCAAGAATTGTGTTGGTGTCGCGTTTCAGTCTCGGGATTTCCATATGTTTTTACAAATGTGTAAATCATAATATTTAAAAAAATAGGAATAAATATGAAGGTTTACATATGTGTAAATCATAATACTTGAAAAAAAAAGCATAAATATGAAGGTTTAACATGCGTAAATCACATATATAAAGGTTTACACATGTGTAAATAATAATACTTTAAAACACAATAAGCATAAATATGGAGGTTTACACACGTGTAAATCATATACATGAAGGTTTATACATGTGTAAATCATAATACTTTAAAGAAATAAGCATAAATATGAAGGTTTACATATGCGTAAATCGTATCTATGACGGTTTACACAAGTGTAAATCGTATATATGAAGGTTTGTACATGTGTAAATCATAATACTTTGAAAAATAATAAGCATAAATATGAAGGTTATGAATATTTACACATGTGTAAATCATAATACTTTAAAAGAGGAAGCATAAGAATGAAGGTTTACACGTGTGTAAATCATAATACTTTAAAAAAAAATAAACATAACAATGAAGGTTTACACATGTGTAAATCATATATATAATGGCTTACACTTGTGTAAATCATAATACTTAGAAAAAATAAGCATAAATATAAAGGTTTACACATGTGTAAATTATAATAGTTAAAAAAGTGGATATATGAACGTTTACACAAATGTAAATCATAATAGTTAAAAACCCGAAGACAATGTAAACAAGTTACGAACATCAAAGAAAATATTAAGACATTAGACTTGGTTTTATTCTCAATTGTCAAGAACAACCAGTATTACCTTATCTCATTATTGCATTTTTTTGTATCGTTTCAGATTCGCGTGTTTCTCTATTACGTTCGAAGTGTTAAACATCCTAAGTACAAAGAAGTTAGAGCAACAACACCAGTTGAGGTTAAAATATCAGTCGAGCAACAATGGATAATACTACAAATTGTGAGGTTTTTGTGTTGCGATGTATGGAACTGTTCTAGGGGAGTTAAACCAGAAAATTAAGTTGTGGTTTGTAGAGACTCTAAAGATAAAAGGCAGGGGCAATTAAATTCAATTACAAAGGAATATGTTGCAAGAATACTTCTTCCTGGTGTAAACAAATTCAAAGAAAAGTTATTTTGCAGAAAGCTTGGGAACTTGATCGAAAGAGCAACAACTAGACATGATCTTTTGTTTTTTTACCTAGAACATGAATGTTTTTTTGTTGAATATTATGAGTTACTAATGGTTGTAAGAAGATACAACATTGAATAATGCCCATTTACATCAGTGTTTGAAATACGCCGATTCGTATCTTGTTTGACAATTTATTTTCTTGTGTTTGAAATGTTCAGATTTACATAAATTTTGGCTTTGAAATTTATAAGCTTTGTATATTTGTTTTACCTTTATAATGTCATATTACATATGTGCATATTAAAAGTATTGTATATATGTGTAATATGGAAAATTACATTTATGTAAAACATACATAGATGTGTTATAGTGAACAAATACACATGTGTAAATTAACTGCACATGTGTAAAACAAACACAAATATGTAACACTAAACACTTTACAGTTGTGTAATTCGCTACACATATGTAAAATAGATACAAATATGTAACAGAGCACAACTTACACATGTGTAATTCAGCTGCCCACGTGTAGAACATACATAGATATGCGACACTAAACTATTTACACATTTGTAAATCAGCTACACAAACCTGAATATAAATTGACACGATTTAAAACAAACTCACACATAAGACGTAAGTAGGAATTACATCATATTAATAAGATATTCAAATAGTGTTTTTTTTTCTTTCAAATTCTTCAAAGGACCACTAAGATTCAAATCGTCTTCTATGCCACTACCTTTAGTTGTTTGACTGGTGGTATTGCTAGGCTTCATCTTCATCCTTACTGTCACACCCTGATTTCTAGGTGGGCTCGAACTTGGGGTTTATGCATGACGATTGATATAGATATTCACATTTAGCACAACGGAAGTCTTGGGATTATAAAATAAGAGTAAACTGCCAAAATGGTCTTTGAGGTTTGGTCACTTTTGCCACTTTAGTCCAAAACTCAAACCTTTTGAATTTGAGTCCCTGTGGTTTCAATTTTGTTGCCATTTTCATTCAAAATCAAAATATGGTCAGTTTTTTCAGTTAACATCCAGTTTTTTTTTTGTCTTTTTCTCTCTTTTAGTGAAGGGTGAAATGGTCTTTTAACTTTTTTATTATGACATGTTAAAAAAATCTGACAATTTGGCCCTTCATTAAAAGGGGGAAAAAGACAAAAAAAAAAGCTGGATGTTAACGGAAAAAATCTGATCAGATTTTGTTTTTGGATGAAAATGGCGACAAAATTTAAACCACACACCAGATTCAAAAATTTTGAGTTTTGGACTAATTGGCAAAGTGACCAAACCTCAGGGACCATTTTGGCAGTTTACTCATAAAATAATTATTACAAAGTACAAATGTCTGAAAGTTCAAAATAATATACAGACCAAAAGTGTACTAAGAGATCCATAGGCGGATCGAAATAACAAAATGATTACATAAAGACTACTAGGCTTTTTGCGTGGAGTTGGAAATTTCCAATATGCAATTACTAAGCAACTCCAACCTATTCCGTACTTACTAACCTGCGCTTAGTCTTTTGAAAACACGTCAGCTTTTGTTGTTAATACAATTAACTGACACATTTTGAAAATCTTTTCAAAATCATTTTATATACAATTTGGTATATCATTTTCATAAATAACTTGGGACAAATTATATCTCTTGTTACCAGTATTACATGCTTGTCAATACATATGGTGCGCAAAACTAAACTCCGATACATGATTAACCGACACATCACTTTAATCCTCAGATTTGGTAAGACAAATATTTTATCATAGCATTAGAATCTGTCAGGTGTATGCCTACACCCCGTGTTTAGGTCGTGGCCAATTGCAATTAAGTGAGCCGTAAATATCGAGGACAAACATGTACTAACAACTTAAACCGCATAAAATCTATAGTTTTTTTCTTTCGGAAAAACAATAGAGCTAAAACCTTAAAAACACGTTTAAACTTATTAAAATAAAAAAACCGTAACAACATTCAACTAACATGTTAAGTGGTTTGAAGATTCAGTTGTTCGATTGATAGTTTAGATTTAGGGGTTCAGCATAAAAGATCAAAACAAAAACATTAGTAAGTACAATTAATGTTGAATAACCAAACATAACACACAAACAACATACCTATGATTTTGTCCGCACAATGAAGAAGATAATGCCTAATACGTCGGTGTTGATTTAAATAACAAAAACGAAATATACAATTAAACATTAACAACTTCAATTAACAAAGAATCAATACATAATCAACACAAATATATCACATACCTTAATTTTTTCGATCGGATCTGAAAGATAGTAAAAGAAGAATATTGTTAACATGATTTGAATCAATGTTTTTAAAACTAATAATATACATGATCAAAACGATGACATACACAAAGAAAAGAATCAGAAGAAGTTGGGTGAGAGAGAGAGAGAAAGAAGAGATGTTTAGACATGGAATGAGATTATGATATCAATAATTGATATGTTTTAATTTATAGTATATCCGATTAAGTGAATTCGGGTGAACTAAATCATAAATCCGACCCGAATGCAATTCAGATCCCGCCTCCATATGGCCTCAAATTCATTCCCTCCCAAAATAAGCTTGAGGCTCCACCACAACACGCTGCGTGTCCCAAATGCATCTCATTTATTATATTATATAGATTATATATGGTTACTTATTCTTTTGCAAAATTTTAATACGCACTAGTTTCAACCACACGTGCTACGGTGTTGGGGCGTAAAATCGTGTTGTTGTGGGACATGGGGCGTGCAACCCAAACGACGACGAAAACCTTAAAAACGTAAAATAAAAACATGAATTTCTAGAACCAAGTGACTTATGTGACGTAAAACATAGACAAAATCGAATTTACACCGACACGTATTAGAAAGTCAAGGCGTTAAAAACCCTAAGGGCTAAATGTGACCACCAAACAACATGGCAAGTATCAAGCGAACGACTACCAAATCCAAAAAAAAGTAAAACAAAAACTAATAAAAAAAACTAAATTCATTTAAACTTTGTGACAAGTTATAAAAAACAAAGTTTGTTACAAAAATTGAAAATCATGAAATTTACTATAAAAAGGAAAAAAGAAATGCAAAAAAAGAGAAGAAAGAAAAAAAAAAACACAAAAGATAAAAGTAAAATTGCTTATTTTTGCTATGAATTAATATGTATATAAAATTACTATGAAAATGAAAAAAAAAAGAAGAAAGAAAAAAAAACACAAAATTACTATTCCTTATCATCTTATGAATTAACATGCATATGTATATATAGAATTGCATTTATTCTTTTTAAATAATTATTGAATGGTGTATTATCGTTTTATGGTTATGATTACATCATTGTAGTTTTTAGGTTTATCGGTTTCAATATATTGTTTATATGACTCGATCAATCCAACCCAACCCAACCCAACAAAACTAAAATTCGGACATTAAGTTAGACTACCTGTTGTGGTTGAGGTGAGCACCCGAATTTATCCTATAGTATTGTTTTACCTGGCGGTGACTAGACGCTGACTAGGCATTGGATAAAGACACTGCTAAAGCCATCTGACTCTGTTGTGGTCCAAGTGAGCAGTGGCTTGAGCGAGTTTTCATTTTTTATGTTTTTTCTTTTTAAATTTGTAAACTAATATTAATAGAAAACTATTTTTTATAAAATATCATATTAAATTAAAAAGAGTACAACCAACAAACAATCCTAGTCTAATATAAGATCATCGGGTCGTCTAGCCCACAAATGCTTGACGAACTCATGACGAAGGTTTCAGTGTTCTTGATATTTTGTATGTTTTGGAGTTTTTGTTCATCGGTGATTGTTGATTCACCACGTGGGCGCCACCTTAGTAGTTTTGAAAAATAGTCATACCTTGGTCCTACAGAATCATGTTATGTAGAATTAGACAAGTGTAGACGACGTCCATTATTTTCTCTCGTGTCATAAACCGTATTGGGTTGGCAATCAAATGAAATCTGTTCTTTAAAACTTCAAACGCTCTTTTAGTATCTTTTCTTGCCGATTCTTGCTTCTTTGTAAAGTACTTTCGTTTGTACTTAATTGTAGACGAAAACGATTGAACAAGTGTCGACCACTCATTGTAAATACCGTCAACCAGGTAGTAGCCGTACTTGAAATGTCATAAAACGATTGTGTTAGATCAATCCCATCGATAATGTCATCGAATGTTGGGGATTGATCGATAACATTTAGGTCGTTATTTGAACCAGCAACTCCAAAAAAAAAAACGCATGCCAAAACCAAATATCATGCGAGGCCACCGCTTCAAGTATAATTGTCGGGCTGGAGTGATCACCTCGGTGGAACTGACCTCGCCAAGCATTATGACACATAGCCCATCCAACAGGCATACAGTCGAGGCTACCGATCATTCCAGGAAAACCATATTTTTCACCGTGAAACTCGTATATGCATTGGATATCAAACAATGTTAGCTTACGCAAATATCTTCGTAAGTAAATGGATATGATCCTTACGTAAAGATATACAATTTATACATGTGTTGTTAAATTTAAACTTAAAATTTTTAAAAATATAATTTATGTAAAGATGTATATACCTTGACAAAAAAATGAAGTGAATCGCGCGCAATTTTCTCGGACATTTGTAGATATGCCTCCATCGCGTCTAACGAATTCCCATACACTAGTTGTCGTAGAGCGGTGGTACATTTTGCAGTAATGGAAACAATATTCTTAATACCATGGGCATATGAAGTCCAACACGTTCTAACAAGGATATCGCATATGGTAGATAGCAAGTGTCATGTGACAACACGAAAGTCTGGCTTTCTTATTTTTTTTCTTTTTTCTCTTTTCCCAACAAACAAACAAACAAATACATAACCAGTGTTACCTATGTACACTGTACATCACAACTCAACCCTATATGCAGAATTCAAATAGAAAACCTATGATTTTATACGCAATTGTGACTCTTACATGGAATTGAATTAAAGCACCACGTAGAACTTACAAATTTGAAAACAAGAAGTTTGTAAAATGTAAGGTTGTTAGCCTAAACTACAAATTAACCAAACCAATTCTTGAGTAATCACCATATTTACATCCAAAATCATGAGTAGAGGTCCCCTGTTCCCAAGTCTTTTGAGGTAGTAGTAATTTCTCATAAGACAAACAAACAAGAAGCCAAATTAGACAGCCAAAATGAAAGCCACATTCAACACAAACAGAATTGGTTCAATAAGAAACCATATTTCTTCTGCTAAACTCAAGACGTTAACAAAACACCAAAATAGCCTAGAATAAAATTGTAAAACAACCTTACTGGAGTTGCATCTTGTCATTGTTGGAACCCTAGTTCCCTTTGCCGGTGCTACCATTACTCACTCCACGTGTGCTTTGATTTACTATGGTTTGGTCCAATGATCGTCACAACTATAGTATCTAGGGTTCAGTTTCAACAACTTTTAAAGTCCTAGATGCATCTTTGTCGCTAAGGTGGTGGTTGTTGATCTCGTGAGTCAGCATCAGTGTCACCGACAGAAAAAGATCACCATGAAACCCTAAATAGTCGATTAAAGGGAAAAGCAGAGAAACATGAGAGATGAGCGGTGGAGATGCATCTCTTTCTCTCTATGCATTTGAAGTAAAGCTGTGTGAAATGAGGGAGAGTGGAGCGAAATTTGTGGATTAAAAAAGATTTAAATTGTGTTATCCCGCCCTACAATGTTATGCATATTAAACTTGTACATTGAGCTTGATATATTGTATTTAAGTAAATGTGGTGAAATTACCTTTATATCCTCCCAATATATATATATATATATATATATATACATATATATATATATTCATGTTTGTGTTCTGAAAAACAAGTCCGCAACTAATTAAACCGAATAATTAAACCACACAACATATTAATAAATAGAGTTAATTGCCAAAATCGAGCCTGAGGTTTGGGCATGTTTGCCATTTTTCTCCCAAATGACTTTTTTGTACCATATTGCCCCCAACATTTGTAACTTTTTGTCATTTTCATCCAAATGCTTAACCAGGTTACTTTATGCCATCTGTTGAGTTACTTTTTGAAATTATAAGTTATAAGAGAGGTAATTTGTAATTATCTCTTCTAAACATGAACAATGTGAGGAGCTAAATTGTTAAAATGTTGTTTAATCACAATACCTCATGAAACACAAGTATGACTGTTCCTCAAGATAGCCACATCTGCAAGAACTTGGAGTGAACCCGATATGCATGGTACACTGCTTGTGCTTCAAGTTAACCACAGCTGCACGATGGTTGGTGATAAGTTGTTTGTATTCAGGGGCATTGATAGGAACATATCTCTTAAGGATTTGCATGTTTTGGACACATGTGAGTTGTACTAGCCTTCTACATTCGAACATGTGTAATGTCGAATTAATAAAATAGTTATGTGATATTTTCAGCCACAAATACATGGATGACGCCGTATGTAAGAGGGGAGGGTCCAGAAGCACGGGAAGGACACAGTGCTGCGGTTGTTGGGAAAAGACTCTTTATATTTGGAGGGTGCGGGAAATCTTCTGATACGCCTGTTGAAAAGTATTTTGATGATTTATACATTTTGAATACAGGTGAGTGTTTGTGTTTGGGTATCCTTTCACTTTAAATTATATCAGCATTGTAGTGTAAAATGACATTTTTATCCATTTTTTTTCCAGAGACAATGGTATGGAAACGAGTGGCAACAACGGGAATTCCACCACCAAGCGTAACAGTCATACTTGTGTTTCATGGGGTATTATGATTAACAAAATTTTAACAATTTAGCCCCTCACTTTATTCATGTTTAGAAGAGATAATTACAAATTACCTCCCTTATAATTTATAAATTTCAAAAAATACCCCAACAGATGGCATAAGTAACCGTCAGGCATTTGGATGAAAATGACAAAAAGTTACAAACGTGGGGGGCAATATGGTACAAAAAAGTTATTTTAGACGAAAATGACAAACATGTCCAAACCTCAGGGATGATTTTGACAATTAGCTCTAATAAATATTTAGAAACCTTTATACTTTGAAGTTCAAAACCCATATTATATTAGAAATGAGTAGGCTTTATTTTGAGCTGGGTTTTAGATTTAGCATTTGGGCTAATAAGTTTTACTGGTTTATTAGGAATTGTTATTTTTATTTAATAATTAATTAATTAATAAATAAATAAATTGTGGAAACCAAATAAAAAAAATCGTGGAACCAAAAACCGAACCCAATTCACAATTTGGTTTCGGTTAAAAATCAAACCGAACGGTTTGGTTTATAGTTTTTATTCGGTTCCAATTTTTTCAAAACACCACTATTTCTCATTATATAAGGTGATTCGTTATGCCCATCACTCATTAGTCACCATTACCGTAGTGTAGCGTCTCATCCCCACCTCCGTCGCGACCACCTATTCCGTCTCTAATGCCACCTCCACACATCACCACCTACCACCATATATATATATATATATATAGGGGAGGGTTATCTTGAGAACACTAATTTTTGTGAGAACACTAGGAACAATTTCCATCCCTAGATCATCCTAAATTGAGGGCTAAGATTAGAGGGGATTTAAATGAGGAGAAAACTTAAATTAAAAGACAAAAGGGGCATTATTGTCAAAACATAAAACTCAAAAAACCCATCAAAATCCTTCAATAGCATCTCTGTAAAAAAAAAAACCTTTCAAATTTCTAAATCACGATGCTGGAGATTTCAAAAATCAAAAGAAGAATATGAAGAATCAATCTCGCCCAATTTGGATTCGATTGAGATCATTTTCGATTTGACTGATTATGAACGGCTGGCTGAGTAATGAGCGAAAAAAACTTTACTCTTCTTCTTTAGGTACTGATTTTTGTTGTGATTTAGATCTGATTGATGGTTTGAAGTATGATTATTTTGTTGGCTGAGGTTATAAGCAAAGAAACTTTGCTCGTCTTCTTCAGGTACTGATTTTTGTTGTAATTTGGATTTAATTGATGGTTTGAATTATGATTATTTGGTTTATGTTAGTTATGTATGTAATTGTTAGGTTTGTATGGACGTTTATGTGATTTTTAGTTATGTATATGGAGAATGGTTGAAATAGGGTTTCTATAACTAAATTTGAGTATGAAACTGTTAGGTTTGTTTAGACATTGATGTAAATTTTAGTTATGTATATAGAATATTAGTGGAATTGGGGTTTCTATGACTGAATTTAAGTCTAAAATTTTTAGGTTTGCTTGGAAATTGATGTGAATTTCAGTTATGAATGTTGAGAGAATTGGTTGAGTTCCGATCACGCTATCATATCATTATCTATAGGTACCAATGCACTTTTCATAACTTACACAACGCCTATCAGTAACAATTCACGATTCGTTAATCTATTGCCAGTGCTTTTTGATACTAATCTTGCTTAGGGTTTCTCATTTACTTACACATATTGTTGAGTCTTCAAAAATGATATGTGACAACGAAAAACTGACACATGTGTCAGATATCTTACATAACAATACATGAAATTTACATTTGTGTAAATCAAACACTTATACATGTGTAAACTAGACACTGTTGTGGAAACCATGATACTATGTTGTCATTATGCAATACAATACATTAATCAGCTAGGTCTAATGTACTTTTGTAACTCTCATGTGGTAAAATCGTTACTAAAGTCTAAAGAGCTTTTATAATCTTGTGTAGTCAGGAAGGGGTAGCAAAACCATAAGAATAAAACTTGGGAAAGGACTAGAATGATTAATGCTATGTGGGTGTAAATCGACAAGAATTGTGATTGATGGTAAAGTAGCTTAGTTTATAAAAATATTAATTTCTCGTTGAACAAAGTGCCAAACGAAAAGACTGGGTTTATTTGAGTATAGAGATAGTGTCTTATGTTCATGGGTCAACTAAGGTTTTAGGATTACAAGTTGATGAATTGTTTTTAAGTGTATGTTATTGTTACTTTTCTTTATTGATAAAAATGTGTATGAGTTTAACGCATATTAACGCTGGGATTAACTCGGGAAATGTGTTGGTATCGCGTTTCGATCAGTCTTAGGATTTCCATATGTTTTTACACATGTGTAAATCATAATACTTTAAAAAAATAAGCATAAATAAGAAAGTTTACACATGTGTAAATCATATATATGAAGGTTTACACGTGTGTAAGTCATAATAATTAAAAAAATAAGCATAAATACGAAAGTTTACACATGTGTAAATCATATATATAAAGGTTTACACATGTGTAAATCATAGTACTTAAAAGAAATAAGCATAAATATGAAATTTTACACATGTGTAAATTATATCTACGAGGGATGAACATGGGTACCGGACCGGTACTAAAATACCGATACCGAAAGACGACAATAATGTGTACCGGCGTACAATACAAGCATTTACTAGTAAATCAATCAAAATAGCGATACCGGTCCCAAAAACGGGAAAAATGGGTACCGATACAGGTACCAAAAATGATCGGTATGGTACACTATTTTCTATGAATTGGCCCTGAAGCATGTTTTTGTTTCTTTTTTTTATTTTAATTTTAAGATATAGCATGTTTGTGAAATATGATCACAAACTTTTGTAAAATATTCTGAATAAATGTTTTGTTTTACGAAGTGGCAAAATAAACAGGTTGGGTTATGGGTCAAATTGGGTGCTCTTTTGCTATGGTCTGCCCAGAAACATTTTTTCCCTCTAAATGTTAATTTTTTTATTTGGTAAGTTTGTGTAATATGATGAATATTTTTTCTTATTAAATGGTTTATAGGGTTTTATTACTTATTAGACTTTTCAAGTAATCCATGCTTACTGTTATGTTGTTTACTATGTTAGAGGCTTATGGTAATTAGTAAAAACTGCTGCACATCTGTATAAATGGTTTATTTCCAACATTCAAGGATATCTGGTTACATTTTAGGCATTTATGCTTTTTTTTCATTATCCATCAAGATTGTAGTGATGTTTTGTATGGACTTTAGGCCTCGTATGTATAGATTTTTGTTAACCTTGCTCATTCAAGCATCTCGACACTATTTCAGCATCTTGCGAGTCTTAGCGGTCTTTTAGCTTCTTAAGTGCAGCACTGGTTTTGATTTTTGACAAAAGTTTTTTCCTTGAAGATGCATCACTGTCTTTCATATCGTCGAGTGTCCTTTTTAAGTAACTTTAATGGTTATTTTGTTATTATTTTAAGTTGAATTGAATGAATCAAGTAAAAATAGGTCTTCAAGTGCTTACTCATCATGTTGCTGATGAACTACCTGTTGTTTATCGAACGCTTGGTGAAAATTACAACGAGAGAGTCCTGCCAACAATTATTCATGAAACACTGAAAGCTGTGGTTGCGCAATATAATCCTAGTCAGCTTATTACTCAGAGAGAGGTATGCCACATACCCCATGTTGCATCTTGACTAAGGGGCTGTTTGACAACATCTGAATGGTTAAGTGCTGAACCAGTAAGATGTCTGAACCGTTAAGTGCTGAACCAGTAGGAGGTCCGAACCATTAAGAACCTGTATAATGCTTAACCGTTTAGAGACAAATGTCTGACCAATTCAGATTAGAGGTCTTAACCATTCAGACTCTGTATAAATCTTAACCATTCAGAGGCAAATGTCTGAACCATTCAGACATCTGCTCGTGAAACAAACAGTCTGAACCATTAAGTGCTGAACCAATAAGAGGTCTGAACCATTAAGAGCCTCATTAAGAGGTAAACAAACAGCCCCTAAGCTTTACCCAAAAAAAAAAAAAAAAAAACAAACAGCCCCTAAGTAACTTAGTTTTGTTTGATCGTTACACTTTTTGTAAAATATATTTTTGTAATTAATTCTAATCTCAGTTTATGTAAAGTATTTTTATATTAAAGGTACTTCAACTAACATCTAACCCCTTCACCCAACCCATCTTATAATGTCTAAATATTTTCTTATATTTTTTCAAGGATTAGTATTAGGAATTTTTTTATAACTTGATATTGTGAGCAATAATAGGCCAAGTTGAACATATTTTTCTTTTACAAGTGACATCATTTATATAAAAACGTGTTGTGTAGGCTGTTAGTAGGCAGATACAGAGAATACTGACAGAGAGAGCCGTGAATTTCAACATTGCCCTGTATGATGTATCCATCACAAGTCTACTTTTGGGGAAAGAATTTACTGCTGCAATTGAAGCCAAGCAAGTTGCTGCACAGGAGGCTGAGAGGGCCAAATTTGTTGTCAAAAAGGCTGAGCAACACAAGCGCAGTGATATCATCATAGCACAGGTTAGTCGGTACCAATACCCGGTGCTAAATGCCCATCCCTAGTTTAGACATGTGTAAATCATAATACTTTTAAATACAATAAACATAAATATGAATGTTTACACATGTGTAAATTATATATATAAAGGTTTACACATGTGTAACTCATATATATGAAGCTTTACACATGTGTAAATCATATATACGAGTGTTTACACATGTGTAAATCATAATACTTTATAAAAATAAGCATATATATGAAGGTTTACACATGTGTAAATCATAATGCTTTAAAAAATAAGCTTAAATATGAAGGTTGACATATGTGTAAATCATAACACTTTAAAAAACAATGTAAACAGGTTTCGAACATCAAATAAAATCTTTAAGACAATAGACTTGGATGTATTCTCAATTGAGAACAACCACTATTACTTTATCTCAGTATTGCATTTCTTTTGTTTCAGATGCACATGTTTCTCTACTACTTGAGAAGTGTCAAAAATCCTAAGTACAAAGAAGTTACAACTACAACACCTGTAAAGTTAAAAGTACAAATTGTGAAGCTTTTGTGTTGCTACATATGGAAATGTTCTTGGGGAGTTACACAAGAAAACTTAGTTGTGGTTTTAGATACTCTAAAGATAAAAAGCGACGACAATTAAATTCAACTACAAAGAGATATGTTGCAAGAATATTTCTTCCTGGCGTAAACAAATTCAAAGAAAAGTTGTTTGTAGAAAGCTTGGGAACTTGATCGAATGACCAACAACTAGACATGATCTTTTGTGTTTTTGGTACCTAGAACATCAATGTATTTGAATATTATGAGTTATTAATGGCGGTAAGAAGAGACAACTTTGAATAGTGCGTTTAAAATATGCCAATTTGCATCTTGTTTGACAATTTATTTCGAGTGTTTGAAATGTTCGGATTTACATGAATCTTGGCTTTGAAATTTACAGGCATTGTATATTAGTTTTGCCTTTATAATGTCATATTGCATATGTGTATATCAAAAGTATTGCATATGGAAAATTACATTTATGTAAAAGATACATAGATATGTGACATTGCACAATTCCACATGTGTAAATCAAGTGCGCATGTTTTAATTTTGTCCCTTTTAATCGCGATGACACATCATCATAAGCACGTGTCACCTCCTCGCAATATTATACGTCGCTAGCTAGTGCATGCACTAGCCTATCCTGAACATTACACATGTGTAAGACAAATGAACATAACAAACATAGTATGTTGGATGAACTTATTAGCACGATTTTATCCGGTTGTAGCCTTGACTGTCTCTGTTACTTCCTTTCCACAAATCAAACTAGTTGTAAGCTTCACCAAACATTGATCCCTCATAATCTGATTGTATATTTTAGTAACTTCAGTCACATACTTTGCTAAATTAAACCACTCAATAGCACAAAGCATATTCAATAATGTGTAAATAAGCTGAAAATGTGTAAAACAAAACAATTAAGTGACCATGTAGCAGTTTACACATGTGTAATCAAGTTGAAAATGTGTAATCCAGAAACAATTAAGTTGCAGTAAGCAACTTACACATGTGTAAAACAAGCACTTAAACATGTGTAATACAACTTAACATAGGTAAAATAGAAATAAAAGATAGTGAACAGTTTCCTGGTGTTAGTGATGTATACAATGGGAACACCGTTGATATCTCAAAGTTGTTGCTGGTTTTGACCCTCTTAGTCGCCTTGCCGCAGCGTCATACGCACCTGTCGCATCCTTTGTGTTATCAAATATTCATAGGAGTCTTGCACCACCCTATCATAAATAAAATTTATAACCGAGTGACTTAGTTAATGGATGGAAAACATCAAATAATATGTTGAATGATAGCTAACTGTTTTGGCTTGTGGGCATTAACAGGTTACTATGGCTAACATACTCAAACTCTAATGTTGAATTGTTACTTAAACTTTATTGTTAGACTACACACATAAGCAAAAATAGATTAACTACCCAAGACATGATCAAATCATCAAATTGTACCAAAAAAGACAACTAAAGTAGTAATTGAACAAGCCAATTGATACCTAGAAATCATAGCACCCCAAACTCCTCAAGGTGCTTCGTCAAAACCCAATCTTGCACCTCAACATCCCCAATTTTAGCATTCCATAAATAAAAAACATCCACCATAATGCCTAGGCATTTCATCGAACACATAGCATGCATCACCCATTTTACCAAACAAAGAACATATCATCATCAAACCATTACCCACAAATCCATGAAACACAAAACCCAATTTCTGAAATACATCATAATCATCATCATTTGTTTTAGGTTAATCCCTAACGTATGTTTTAGGTTAAATCGTTGAATCATTATATGAATCTCCATATGAATATATGATACATATCATATGTTCAAAACACACACTATACCAACATTAAAGGAATCAACAAGCAGATCAAAGTGTGTAAAAAGATTGAAGAATTCAAACATATATAGGGACTGAAAAATTGGCAAAATCGAATGTTTGAATAAAAAATCGATTGAAGATACCTGAATATTGAATGGACGAAATCACAGAAGGAATCGATGAAGCTGATTTAGAAACAATTGTAGAATTCCAATTCTAAGCAAAAGGAATCAATACAATGTTTGATGTTCAATGTTCCCAGTTGAAATAATAGGAGATTGGTAGAATTACTCATTTAACCTTTTCATTAAAACATAAAGGAAGATAAATGAGTGGATGAGATTTGTTCTCATAGTTCTCACAAAAGATGAGTGTTCTCATTTAAACCATCCCCTATATATATATATATATATATATATATAGCGGGTGAACCTATTTTGATGTTTTTCTCCTGAAACGAGTCGCTTCAACCTAAATCCATTATGAACAAAACTTGTTTTACCCCAAACTAATTTTGCTCAGAACCCGTTTTAACCACCACCCGATCTAACTCGCCCATCTTATAGAACTAGTTTTCACATATTATTCACTTTTTTTTTTATTTTTTTTATCCTTAAACTAACTCGCCCATCTTATAGAATTAGTTTTCACACATTATTCACTTTTTTTATCCTTAAAACGAATTGTGTTTTATAACGTGTGAATACTTTTTATGTTTTGGTTTTAATTTTAAAATTGATAAGGTTATCCATCGGTTCAATTACTTCATCTATTTTTTTTGAACGGCAAATTTGGATCACTAACGAACCACTGGAGTATCATCGTGCCACCAGCGGTACCACCCGATCATATCCATCTCCACTAGACATAATGCCTATACACCAATTCAGGAGGAAACCCAATAAATATGGGAAAACCCCCTTGTGGGAATCGAACTCAGGATCTATTGGTTCAAAAGTCTTATCCCACCCCCAAGACGCCACTAGGCTATAAAGCCATGGGCATTACTTCATTTATTCATCAAGCTAGTGGGTATGGTGATGGACCATCCTTGGAGGATGATCCGCCACGTAGGCGCCACGTCATATTCCTCCCAAAGATGGTCCATCCTCCAAAACTAGAGGGCATGGTAGGATGGTCCTAGTCATAGTCCTCCACCACTTTTTATGTTTTTTTTATTTTTTTTAGTCTTCTATTTTTTTTAACATTTAACAAATATACTAACAAAATATTTTCATTAATATTAAAACCACATTACATAAACATAAAAAAAAACATAAACTTAAAAAAAAACATACACTTAATAAAAAAAAACCAAAGACTTAATAAAAAAAAACATAGAGTTAAATAATTTGATGTTTTTTGTTTTTTTAGGCTATTGCGTTTTAGAAAGGAGACATTTTTAAATGTTTTCTGGCCATTGCGTTTTAGAAATAAGGACATCTCGATACGGGCCTTGGTCCATAAGGACGAGGAACTTCGCCAAAACCTTGGACCAAAACCCCTCACCCGATTGGTTATTACCTATAAAATACAAACTGTTAACAAAATAATAAACAAAAAAATTAAACTTTAAAACTATTATAAACCAACTGTTTAAGAAAATAATAAACCAAAAAAATTTAAACTATGAAAGAGTGTAAGGTTTATAAAAGTGGAAGAAGATTTATAAAAATTATGTGAGAGAGAGATGAAATTTTGGGGTTAATTTTGTGAATGAAAGTGAAAATGGAATGGAAATATATATATTTTATAAATATGACCGTTTGTTTGTTTGTAAAAAATGGAATTTTTTTTATAACGGTAACTTTCTGGATTGGGCCCCACTTTTTGGACCGTCGCAAACGGCGAGAATCGAACGAGGACGACGGGACGTGGGGGGCGGCACGGTGTTCACACCGGCGACGGACCGGGACGGTATAGGGACGACCCCATACCGTGTAGCCTCATATTATTTGAACTTTGAATTGTATAGTCAGAATGGTGGGGTGTTGTGATTAATTGAGCCAGCAGCAACCCACGTGTGTACCATCAAAACCAACTTAAACGGCCACCCTGTCTAGTTCAACTACTACTACCAAGCTACCCTTATCCATCTATTCAATTTTAAAACGTACATGTGAGAATCTTCTTTCAAATATTTTTACTTGTGTATGTATATTCTAGAACAAGAAAAGAAATTTATTGTTTCACAGTTATTACAAATGGATGTTGTACGACAAACAAACTGAATTTATAAATTTTTAGAAACGTTAAATACACATTCTTATTATCGGTGATATTTACCATCTAACCCCCTCTAATTTAAAGACTTTTAATTTTAACCCTTTACTATTATTTTGTATTTATACTTACATAAAAAATGATCACCTGTTTTTGGTTAATTCGGTTTTCAACTAATCGTCTTTCTGCTAATCAGTTTGCAGTTAAATCAGTTTTTGTTGATTTCAGTTCAGTTTCATCTGTTTCCGGTTAACGATTTAATTATTGCTCACTCCTAGACCCTATTAATGACGTAACATATCAATTTTTTTAATTAAAAACTATATCTATGCTATACTCAAATTAGAGTGAATAAAATGTTTGTTTTTTTGTGTAATTTTTTAAAATAATATTAGCGTACGAAGAAGTTATGATCATTTAAATTTTGTGGGGTAGTTAGTTTTCTATAAGTCGATAAAATGTAAATACTAACTAATTATCTATAATTTGGTTAAAGATTAGGGAATTAAAGTGTAACTAAAATCAGGGGATTAAAGTGTAATTAATGTTTGAAAGACTAATGTACCCTCAATTTTGGGTTGTACATTATGCATTAAACTAAAAAAAAAAATACTTAACTTTTGGTATCTTAAAATGTGTTTTCCTCGTGCATTATAATATAGTTTAGATAGAGAGAAAGGTCGATGGCCTCTTGACCTAGTGTCAACAGATGTTTATAATCAAAGTGGTGTGAGTTCAAATTTCATATTGTGGTGCAAGTTCAAAGTGATGGCCTCTTAACTATCCGGTTGCATGGCCCCTGATCGATCTTATTTCATTACCAATCACCTAATCCAATTTGCTGGCAATCGTCATTTAATTAACCCTAGGAACGAAAAGCGTGATAACTTCATAAATTAGAGGTGATATTCATAATTTATGAAACCTAACAAAAAGGTGAAATTGCGTAAACCCACAAAAAATTTCCGTGGAATGTAATTTTTTTTTTAAAGATCAACAAAATTTTATTCCATTATTCACCTTGGCAACCAAATGTTAGCCAGATGATTCACCAAATACATTCACCAAAAATACATCATCTTTATACACCAATACTAATTAAATCGAAATTACACCATTCTCCCCATAAGATATTAGCATTCTTGACTCTACTTTTCAGCCACATATACCCAAACATCTTGATTTCCTCCTTCATCCTGTTTACATGAGGTTGTTTTCCTTCGAATACCGCCTCGTTTCGGCTCCTCCAAATTACCCATATGGCCGCTTGGGTCACCAAGTTAACCACTTTTTTCCACCTTTGTGAACCTCTGTTTCTCTTGTGAATATTTGCCAAGTCTTTTAATTCTAAGAAAAAAGACGTGTTGTATCATACACCAACGAGATACAAACTCCCAAATCTGGTCCGCGATTCGACATGATGAAAATAAGTGTAAAGCCGATTCTTCCTCTTCACCACACATTTTACAACAATTATCTTGAACAAACACATTACGTCTAGACAAAGCCACATATTTCGGGAGCTTATCTTGAATTAATCTCCAAATCAAAAAAATTACCTTTTTGGGAGACCAATTATTCCACTCAAACATCAGCTCCAAATCTGTAAAAATCAACTTATGCATCTTTTCTTTAACACTGCTTACAGAGAAAGCGCCAGAATTATCTAAAAGCCAGCTCCATTTATCCGCACCCAATCCGAGATCGTAGCTTGCCAAGGCTTCCGTAAGGTCATGAAGTTCAGATACTTACGTTGTGCTAGACGGTTGCCCGACCCACGTGAAATTCAGCTCCAAACCTTTTATGTTTTGTTATACATACAAGGAATATACAAATTAATGTCAGAATATGAAAAACGAATCTCATTTCATATTTGATTTAACCAATGTTATTAGGCTAATGATAACTCACTTTTCATCTCTCTCATACTTCACCTCAGTGTCACGTTACCACTCTTTCCTTCCTTCTCTTCCCTTCACCTTCCATTTTATTTATTTTTTATTCAATCCATTTAATTTATTTTTCTTAAACTAAAAAATAAAAATAATTTTTCTCAAACAAATACAAAAAAAAAAAAAAATAAACAATTCATTAATATTAAAAAAATACATATCAAAGAACTTAAAAAAACAAAAATAACTTAAATAATAAACAAGAGTAAAATAGAAATCCTCAACCATCGAGTCGTCGGAGTTGGAATGGGCTCGTCGAACTAGACCTGCAAGTAGGGTTTTAAAAGTCGGACCGGACCGGCCTATCGGATCGGGAACCGGAGGTTGGGCCGGTCCGACTCATGGTATCGGGCCGAAATTACATTGAACCGGAGGTGGAACCGGTAACCCGACGATTGGACCGATAAGCTGGCCGGTCGAGCCGGTTTTTTGATATATTTTTCAGGTTTAACCCTATTAATGTTTATAATATTTACGACACCTCCCTGTTCTTATGTCTGGTCCAACTGGTCAGACCGGTGAACTGGTACGAAGACAGGTCTGACGTCTGGTCCTATTTTGAAAACGTTGCTTGCAAGCCAAGTTGGAATAATTCTTATCATTTGCCATGCTGAAATGTGCGTAAATACATTTCCCTGGGTCATTTGGTACATGTGAAGGGCCTCGTTCATTTCCTTTGCCTCGCTTACTGTCACACCCCTTTCTAAGGCGGAAGCACGAGGTGTGATCATGAAAGGTTCTCATTGCATACGAATGGTAAACATACTACATGCTCGTAAAAACAACTACAAATACCGATAACATTACATGACTGAAGACATAGTTTGATTGTTTACATCACAAGACTACATATTGACTGAAAGTTTACAACTTTATTCTTAGATAAACATAAACGACATCCGCGAGCAAGAGTAATACCGCGGACACATCCACTTTAGTTACCTGAAATACATGTGAGTTTTTGGATAAACGTCAACATAATGTTGGTGTGAATTCATGCAGTTTTTGTATTGAATGTTTAAATACTTGAATGAAAACATGGTACATAATTTGTAAAATGTATCTGTGACTGAGTACTATGAATGTTTGTATGCATCTTGTAAAACGTATCTGTAACTGAGTACTATGAATGTTTGTAATATGAGATCGCTAGTGGTTTGCAAGGCCACTAACATGTATCACGACATAGGAAGCCACCAAACCTAGGCATTTTTGTCGACTTTGACTGAGACACAGAAGCACTCATTGGTAGAAGTAGGCCAAGAGTGGGGTTGCCTGAAACCCATTAGATCTAACCTTTTGTTCCGCGGTCTGAATGTATACGTTGATTAATGGTGCTTATGGTACCCTATTCGGGACATGATCTAGAATGTTTCACTTGAATGTTTTTGTACTCCATCATACCATTTGTAAACATTGTAACATTTGTAACATGTATTTCACCCCCGAAGTTATAAAACCAAAAACAGTTAAAAGAAAAGGTGGAGCATGAACTCACAACTTTGCGTTCCTGCGTCGTAAACTTCACCGGATTTGTTTAACTAGCGTCGTGACCTAAACGCGTTTTATTAACGTTAGTCACTAGACTTGTATCGCACAAGTACAAGTCACTATCTTTTGTATATGTTTTCTTGTGTTAAAAATAACTTATATTTTTAACTACGTATCTTACTTATATTATTTTCTCAAAAATAAATATAAGTATTTTGTATTTTCACCCGAATAATGTATCTTGTCCAAAACTTCATTTCATGTTTATAACTTATCCAAGTAATATATTTTCACAAATATATCTTCTTGTATGTGTCTAAGCATGTTGTATGTGTATTTTTGTATTCTTACTCTTTAGGAGTATTTAGTGCATTTTCAAGTCCTAATACACTATTCACGTATAATACATACTACATACACTTAGCACAAAATTTGGTGATCAATAAATACATATATTTTCCTAAAAAATATACATACTTAATATCCATTTTTATCTTGAAGGAATCATCATTTCTTATCTTGAGGTTTTCATAAAAATTAGGAAACCTTGGTAAGTATTCTTAGGTACCTTTTTAGGGAATAAGTTTCACAAAACTTATATTTTTCTAAGTGTCAAAATTTTATAAAATTTGACATGGTTTCCCCTAAAAATGGAGGTTTCCCCTGTTTTCAAAACATGTGCTTATTTTGTTTTAAATCATCATCAAACATCAATAACTTATTCAACACTTATCAAGTGCCAAAATCAAGTAAATCACACTACATCATGAACTTGAAGTTTTTGTGAAAACTTGTAGTAACTTACCATGTTATTTAGTAGGTTTAGTTACCCTTAAAAACATGGTTGTTTGTTTGTAAATCCCATTCTTGAAGGATTTAGTCATTTACAACTTGTAAATTGATTTTTCTAAAAATATTTCTTTTGTATTTTTCTTGTTTCATAAGTGTTTATACACTTGTTTTTCTACTAAAAATAGTGTAGGTTTGAGTAAAAACCAAGATCTTCTAAAAATCATATTTTGAACTTGGTTTTCTTGGAAAATCATTTATAAATCTTGGATTTATAAGTTTACTAGCTCATTTTGCTTATTACTTTTCAAGAAATTATTTTGCTTTCAAGTTCATTTCTATGTATAAGGATGATCTTCTTGTGTTAACTCATAATCATCCTCTAACTTGCTAGATCATGTGTTTAATCACAATCTAGCAACCTCCATGTGGTGATCAATATCAATATCTCTAGTAATCAACAAGCAATCATCATACATATACTAGACAACACCATTTTAACAAGATTTCATCATATGTAGAGCTTATGTTTCAAGTTTCAAGTTTATGTTCTTTAGTGTTCATATGATTTTCAACATAATAAGTCTTTTAACCACTAAAAATAGAAGTAAACAAGGGTGTTCAAGGATCTTACAACTAGCTTAAAGCTAGGGAAGAACTATGATGAAAATGTGGTGGATAATAGCACACATAGGTGGTCCTTCAAGTTCCGTGAGCACCGAGCTTCGTTAGACACCTTGTATCACCTTGAAGTACACTTGGATTGCTTAAACTTGAATACAAAATATGGTGGTGGTGATAGGGGGTTTCGGCCGTAGCTTGTTAGAGGGAGAGAAGGAGAAATTTTGGTGTGTTGGTGAACTAATGATCTCTAGGTCTTATAACCATTCAACATCTTTGTCCCATGGGTAATATGTTCTTAAAAGTACTAGCATAATCCACCAAATCCCAAGGTGATCAATGGAAGAGATTTAGGAAGATTTTGAAAGATTTAAACAAATCTTGGGTGGGGCCACACATGTGAGCCGAGAATTAGGAGTGGGGGGGGGGGTTAATTGTAAATTCGATGGTAAGTAGGTGATTTAGTGGAAGGTAAATGGTAAAATCTAGTGTTTAGTGTGTTATGTGCTTTATGTAGAAAGTTTAAGTGTTCGGGAACCAATACTAGCTCAAAAAAAGTGAAACAATGTTTCTAGCAATATTTTTATGTTCCGGGTAATGTCCGGTTGTTCGGTTAAATACCGGTTTGTTAAAGTGCTAAATTGCACCGTTTAGTGTCCTTTATGTCCCCCTTTTGTAACACTTTCAATTTCCGACACTTAGGGAAGTATTCTGAATGATAAATCATGAATTTTGCATAATATTTACGTGTTAAAAGCTGATTTATAGCTGAATTCAATAAAATTCTGCACTTAAAGTGCATTTCGGGTGCTTTTTAGTGTGTATTTTAGCTTCCGGAAAGTCTATATATAAACCCTTGTATGTACTCTTGGGTTTTCATGTATTCTTGTCGTTGGATCTACACCTAGGCCTCAATTCTACTGTCTGACTGCTTTCTTCAGAATTGTTGACACAATGTGTCTTACCGGTGAGTTTACTAGTATTTCTGACGCAACGCTGTTCATTAATGCATAAAGTAATTCTTGTAGTATAAAACGTGCATGAATTCACTTGTATATCATGTAATCAATCAATGTTGACATTTAAGCACATAATTGCAGTCATTAAATAATAATTAAAGTGTACGGAAATTACCGGTTTGGTGCCAGTTGTCACAGTCTCCCCCCGTTAAAAGAATTTCGTCCCGAAATTCAGGCTGAACTAACTCTCGCAGGAGTCTTCTTGAACGAGTGGGGATACTTTTCTTTGAACTGGTCTTCACGTTCCCACGTGTACTCGGGTCCGTGCTTAGAGTTCCAACGTACTTTGACAAGTTTCACACTGCTCCTCCTGGTCTTGTTGACTTTCCAGTCAGTAACCTCAGCGGGTTGTTCTGTAAATCGGAGGGTGTCATCAATATGCACTTCATCCGCAGGGATGATCACGTTTTCTTGTGTTGGACTCCTCTTGAGGTTGGATACATGGAACGTATCATGTACTCCGTTAAGTTCTTCCGGTAACTCCAACTTGTATGCCACAGTACCAATTCTTTCCAAAATCTTGAATGGTCCGATGTATCGTGGATTTAGCTTCCCACGCTTTCCAAATCTTACTACGCCCTTCCAAGGTGAGACCTTCAACAATACTTTGTCTCCCACCTCGAATTCTAGTGGTTTTCGTCTTCGATCAGCGTAGCTCTTTTGTCGATCCCGAGCCGCCTTAATGCGCTCTCGGATCTGTATGATTTTGTCGGTTGTCTCTTGTACAAGTTCAGGACCAACCATTCGTTTGTCTCCAGCGTCTGCCCAACATAAGGGCGATCGACACTTGCGTCCATATAGAGCTTCGAACGGTGCGGCTTTTATGCTTGTATGATAACTGTTATTGTAGGAAAACTCAACTAAAGTTAGATGAGTATCCCAGCTGCCGCCTAGATCCATGACACATGCGCGAAGCATATCTTCTAATGTTTGTATAGTCCGTTCGCTCTGACCGTCTGTTTGTGGATGGAAGGCCGTGCTTAGATCTAGCTGAGATCCATAGGCTTCCTGAAAGGATTGCCAGATTGTTGAGACAAAGCGTCCATCCCTGTCTGAAATAATTGAGATTGGCACTCCATGACGTGCCACGATTTCTTTTAAGTATATCTCAGCAAGCTTTCCAGTGCTCTCTTTTTCTCGGATTGGTAGGAAATGCGCAGATTTCGTCAATCGATCAACTATCACCCATATCATGTCATGCCCCCTCGGGGTCCTGGGTAATTTCGTTATGAAGTCCATCGAGATTTGCTCCCATTTCCACATGGGTATCTCTGGTTGTTGTAGGAGGCCGGACGGCTTCTGATATTCAGCCTTAACCTTAGCACAAGTTAGGCATTTTCCAACATAAACAGCAACATTGCTCTTGAGTCTCGGCCACCAATAGTATTCTTTTAAGTCTTGATACATCTTGTCCGATCCTGGATGGATCGAGTATCTCGATTTATGTGCTTCATCAAGGATGACTTCTCGAATACTGCCATAGAGCGGAACCCAAATACGCTTCTTAAAGTATAAGGTCCCCTCTTCATTTGGCACCATATATTTCAACATACCCCGAAGGTATTCAGCTTTACGGTTTTCCATTTTAAGGGCTTCTTGTTGTGCGTCATGAATGCGTGTAGTGAGGTTCGTTCGAATCGTCATTTCCAGTGCTCGAACCCTTAGGGTCTTACCCCTTTCTTTTCGACTTAACGCGTCTGCTACAACATTTGCCTTTCCAGGATGGTACTTAATCTCACAGTCATAATCATTCAGTAACTCGACCCATCATCGCTGTCGCATGTTTAATTCCTTCTGATCAAATATGTGTTGTAGACTTTTGTGATCTGTGAAGATTGTACATCGAGTACCATATAAATAATGTCGCCAAATCTTCAAGGCGAATACCACCGCATCTAGTTCCAATTCGTGCGTGGTGTAGTTCCTTTCGTGCACCTTTAACTGTCTTGAAGCGTAAGCGATGACTTTTTGGCGCTGCATAAGCACGCAACCCAAACCTTGTCGTGAGGCGTCGCAGTATACCACGAAGTCTTCAGTGCCTTCGGGTAAGGATAGTATCGGCGCATCGCATAGCTTGTTTTTGAGCAGTTGGAAGGCTTCTTCCTGCTTATCACCCCAGTTGTACTTCTTGTCTTTCTGCGTAAGGGTAGTTAGCGGTTGAGCTATTTTGGAGAAATTCTCAATAAACCGTCGATAATAGCCCGCTAAGCCCAAAAATTGTCGAACTTCAGGGGTTTTGGGGGCTTCCCAATTCTTTATTGCTTCAATCTTGGATGGGTCTACATGAATGCCCTTCTCGTTCACAACGTGACCAAGAAACTGTACTTCGCGAATCCAGAATTCGCATTTCGAGAATTTTGCATAAAGTTTCTCTTTCTTCAGTAGTTCTAGAATAGTCTTGAGATGTTGCTCATGCTCTTCTCTCATTCGCGAGTAAATCAGGATATCATCGATAAATACAATCACGAATTTATCGAGATATGGTTTGCATACGCGGTTCATCAGATCCATAAAGACCACTGGTGCATTCGTCAGCCCAAATGGCATCACAAGAAACTCGTTGTGCCCATAACGTGTTCTGAATGCAGTCTTTGGTATGCTTTCCTTTTGTATCCTTAACTGATGGTATCCAGATCGAAGATCGATCTTGGAATAGTAGTTTGATCCTTGTAATTGATCAAATAATTCATCAATCCTCGGTAGCGGGTACCGATTCTTGATTGTGAGCTTGTTCAGTTCTCTGTAATCGATACACATCCGCAGAGTTCCATCCTTCTTCTTCACGAACAATACTGGAGCTCCCCAAGGTGAGAAGCTTGGCCTTATGAATCCTTTATCCAACAACTCCTGGAGTTGTGTAGATAATTCTTGCATCTCGGATGGTGCAAGCCGATAGGGTGCCTTGGCTACAGGAGCGGCTCCTGGAACCAAGTCTATATGAAATTCGACTTGTCGTTGCGGAGGTAGTCCTGGTAGATCTTCGGGAAAAACATCAGGGAATTCCTTCACCACAGGAATATCTTCGAGTTTCGGCTCCACAACCTTCTTATCTACAACATGTGCCAGGAAAGCGACGCATCCTTTCCTTAAGCACTTCTGTGCTTTCACACAACTGATGATTCGCAGAGGTGCGTCTCGTTTTTCTCCATGTATGATGAGAGTGTCATCATTCGCCAAAGGGATGCGAATGATCTTCTCGTGACAAACAACTTCAGCTTTGTTCTTGGACAACCAGTCCATTCCGACCACTACATCGAAGCTACCCAATTGAATGGGTAAGAGGTCGATGCTAAACCTTTGTTCACCAAGTTCTAATGTGCAACCTCTAACAACTTCGCCCGATTCAACAAGTTTACCATTGGCTAGTTCTATGGAATAAGGAATATCTAATCTACTAGATTCTATTCCAAGCATGCGTTTAAATTCCACAGACATAAAGCTATAGTCGGCACCAGTGTCAAATAATATGGATGCAAAGTGATTGTTAATGAGAAACGTACCGGTGACCACATTAGGGTCCTCGCGTACGTTCCTTGCTCCAATCACAAATGCTCGAGCCTGAGCATTGTTTCCCCCTGGGCAATCTTTCATGAAAAGCTCGTTGCTTCCACAACTGAAGCATCCTTGGTTTTGTCCTTTTCCGTTGCCATTCCTGTTACCAGCACCATTTCCATGTCCACCATTTCCATTACCAGCACCGTTACGGTTCCCATTCCCGTTCCCATTACCATTACCATTGCGGCCTCCAATACTTTTTCCCCAACAATCCTCGGTACGGTGGCCTGACCTCCCGCAGTTCTCGCATTTCCTAACGCGACAATTTCCCACGTGGTGAAAGTCGCAGCGGTTGCATTTGGGCAGAGTGCCCTGATACTTCTTAGTTCCTGTATCCTTTGCAGCCGTGAAGGTTTTTGCCTCCATAGGTGGGTTAGTGTCACGCTTCTTGTTGTTGAAACCTTTGTTGTTGTTGCGGGTTGCTTGATTCAGATTCGCATGCTTCCTTTTCTTGTCACCAGACGACTCAGCATGCGTCTTGGTCTTTTCTGTTGGGTTCAGTGATAGCTTCTTCATTCGAATAGCATCTTCAGTAAGGCTGACAGCCAGGATTACAGCCTCAGTGATTATTGCAGGTTTGGCCGCAGTTACCATGCCGCGGAATTCTGAGGCCAATCCCCAAATGTAGCGTTCAACGAGCTTAAATTCAGGAGTCACCATGTAGGGGATCACCCTTGACAGAACGTGGAACCTTCGAGTGTAACCAGTGATATCAGCACATTCCATGGTTAAGTGCCAGAATTCAGTCTCCAACCTTTGGAGTTCAGCACGTGAGCAATACTTCTCTCTCATTCTTTCCTTCAGTTCATCCCAAGTCAGGCCATAAGCGGCATCATCACCCAGGGTTTGGACTTGCAAGTTCCACCAAGTCAAAGCTTCATCGACAAACAACCTAGTAGCAAAAGTGACTTGCTGATCCGCGGTACACTTGCTCATGCGAATAGTAGCTTCAGTCTTCTCCGTCTAGCGTATAAACGCTACTGCACCTCCTGTGCCGTCGTAGTTCATTGGTTTGCAGTCAAGAAACTGCTTGAAAGTGCAGCCCTGAGCTGCGTTTCCTCCAGATGAATCTCCATTCCCATTGCGTCTTGCATTGCTTGGTCCTCCACTTTGTTCAGTACGGTTTGCCTCATACTGGGCGATAGCTGCGGAGATCCTTTCTTCCAGTAGAGCGTTCAGCTCTTCAGCAGTTCTTGGCAGTGGGGGAGGAGGAGGTTGATCATGAGCGTTCATAGCTCTTCTGGGTGCCATGTTATGTCAGAACATAACACATCAGGGTTAGACATTTGTTTAATATCGTCATACGAGACAGTAGTAGTATATACATACACAGGCATATACCACATAAGTGACATCAAACAATCCGCTAGGTGTATAAATCAATTCATACAGCAACAAGCATGTATAATTAGATAAACACCTTACTTTACATTGGCGGTTCTTGTCTTTATACCCTAAATCATTACCCTATTCTTGTACTGAGGGAATCTATACGTGACAAGACTTGCTGTGGTTTCTGTGCACTGAATCCCATAATTATTTATGCATCCATAATTATGTAACTCCTTGCACAATCCGCACAGTTCGTCTCATCCTCGTATCTCATCCTTCAGATAAGGCACTGCTTTCAGGTAAAGTCACGTATACCTGTGACATTCTACTTCTGGTATATGTATCAATTATCACACATAATTGCAAGTAGTTCTTAATCACAGAGAAGTGCTATTCCAGTGCACCATAAGTCTCGTAGTGTCTTTTCTTGACTCTTTGTATACAGTTTCAGGTAGTGGATGTCGCGGAAAGTTTCATGCAATGAAAACGTTTTGAAAAAAAAATTGTTTTCGTGAAAGGATCCTAGAGATTGTAGACTAGACTCGAGAAGGAATCCTGGTTCACAACAATCGCAACTCTGATACCAATCTGTCACACCCCTTTCTAAGGCGGAAGCACGAGGTGTGATCATGAAAGGTTCTCATTGCATACGAATGGTAAACATACTACATGCTCGTAAAAACAACTACAAATACCGATAACATTACATGACTGAAGACATAGTTTGATTGTTTACATCACAAGACTACATATTGACTGAAAGTTTACAACTTTATTCTTAGATAAACATAAACGACATCCACGAGCAAGAGTAATACCGCGGACACATCCACTTTAGTTACCTGAAATACATGTGAGTTTTTGGAAAAACGTCAACATAATGTTGGTGTGAATTCATGCAGTTTTTGTATTGAATGTTTAAATACTTGAATGAAAACATGGTACATAATTTGTAAAATGTATCTGTGACTGAGTACTATGAATGTTTGTATGCATCTTGTAAAACGTATCTGTAACTGAGTACTATGAATGTTTGTAATATGAGATCGCTAGTGGTTTGCAAGGCCACTAACATGTATCACGACATAGGAAGCCACCAAACCTAGGCATTTTTGTCGACTTTGACTGAGACACAGAAGCACTCATTGGTAGAAGTAGGCCAAGAGTGGGGTTGCCTGAAACCCATTAGATCTAACCTTTTGTTCCGCGGTCTGAATGTATACGTTGATTAATGGTGCTTATGGTACCCTATTCGGGACATGATCTAGAATGTTTCACTTGAATGTTTTTGTACTCCATCATACCATTTGTAAACATTGTAACATTTGTAAAATGTATTTCACCCCCGAAGTTATAAAACCAAAAACAGTTAAAAGAAAAGGTGGAGCATGAACTCACAACTTTGCGTTCCTGCGTCGTAAACTTCACCGGATTTGCTTAACTAGCGTCGTGACCTAAACGCGTTTTATTAACGTTAGTCACTAGACTTGTATCGCACAAGTACAAGTCACTATCTTTTGTATATGTTTTCTTGTGTTAAAAATAACTTATATTTTTAACTACGTATCTTACTTATATTATTTTCTCAAAAATAAATATAAGTATTTTGTATTTTCACCCGAATAATGTATCTTGTCCAAAACTTCATTTCATGTTTATAACTTATCCAAGTAATATATTTTCACAAATATATCTTCTTGTATGTGTCTAAGCATGTTGTATGTGTATTTTTGTATTCTTACTCTTTAGGAGTATTTAGTGCATTTTCAAGTCCTAATACACTATTCACGTATAATACATACTACATACACTTAGCACAAAATTTGGTGATCAATAAATACATATATTTTCCTAAAAAATATACATACTTAATATCCATTTTTATCTTGAAGGAATCATCATTTCTTATCTTGAGGTTTTCATAAAAATTAGGAAACCTTGGTAAGTATTCTTAGGTACCTTTTTAGGGAATAAGTTTCACAAAACTTATATTTTTCTAAGTGTCAAAATTTTATAAAATTTGACATGGTTTCCCCTAAAAATGGAGGTTTCCCCTGTTTTCAAAACATGTGCTTATTTTGTTTTAAATCATCATCAAACATCAATAACTTATTCAACACTTATCAAGTGCCAAAATCAAGTAAATCACACTACATCATGAACTTGAAGTTTTTGTGAAAACTTGTAGTAACTTACCATGTTATTTAGTAGGTTTAGTTACCCTTAAAAACATGGTTGTTTGTTTGTAAATCCCATTCTTGAAGGATTTAGTCATTTACAACTTGTAAATTGATTTTTCTAAAAATATTTCTTTTGTATTTTTCTTGTTTCATAAGTGTTTATACACTTGTTTTTCTACTAAAAATAGTGTAGGTTTGAGTAAAAACCAAGATCTTCTAAAAATCATATTTTGAACTTGGTTTTCTTGGAAAATCATTTATAAATCTTGGATTTATAAGTTTACTAGCTCATTTTGCTTATTACTTTTCAAGAAATTATTTTGCTTTCAAGTTCATGTCTATGTATAAGGATGATCTTCTTGTGTTAACTCATAATCATCCTCTAACTTGCTAGATCATGTGTTTAATCACAATCTAGCAACCTCCATGTGGTGATCAATATCAATATCTCTAGTAATCAATAAGCAATCATCATACATATACTAGACAACACCATTTTAACAAGATTTCATCATATGTAGAGCTTATGTTTCAAGTTTCAAGTTTATGTTCTTTAGTGTTCATATGATTTTCAACATAATAAGTCTTTTAACCACTAAAAATAGAAGTAAACAAGGGTGTTCAAGGATCTTACAACTAGCTTAAAGCTAGGGAAGAACTATGATGAAAATGTGGTGGATAATAGCACACATAGGTGGTCCTTCAAGTTCCGTGAGCACCGAGCTTCGTTAGACACCTTGTATCACCTTGAAGTACACTTGGATTGCTTAAACTTGAATAAAAAATATGGTGGTGGTGATAGGGGGTTTCGGCCGTAGCTTGTTAGAGGGAGAGAAGGAGAAAGTTTGGTGTGTTGGTGAACTAATGATCTCTAGGTCTTATAACCATTCAACATCTTTGTCCCATGGGTAATATGTTCTTAAAAGTACTAGCATAATCCACCAAATCCCAAGGTGATCAATGGAAGAGATTTAGGAAGATTTTGAAAGATTTAAACAAATCTTGGGTGGGGCCACACATGTGAGCCGAGAATTAGGAGGGGGGGGGGGGTTAATTGTAAATTAGATGGTAAGTAGGTGATTTAGTGGAAGGTAAATGGTAAAATCTAGTGTTTAGTGTGTTATGTGCTTTATGTAGAAAGTTTAAGTGTTCGGGAACCAATACTAGCTCAGAAAAAGTGAAACAATGTTTCTAGCAATATTTTTATGTTCCGGGTAATGTCCGGTTAAATACCGGTTCGTTAAAGTGCTAAATTGCACCGTTTAGTGTCCTTTATGTCCCCTTTTGTAACACTTTCAATTTCCGACACTTAGGGAAGTATTCTGAATGATAAATCATGAATTTTGCATAATATTTACGTGTTAAAAGCTGATTTATAGCTGAATTCAATAAAATTCTGCACTTAAAGTGCATTTCGGGTGCTTTTTAGTGTGTATTTTAGCTTCCGGAAAGTCTATATATAAACCCTTGTATGTACTATTGGGTTTTCATGTATTCTTTTCATGTATTCATGTATTCTACTGTCTGACTGCTTTCTGCAGAATTGTTGACACAATGTGTCTTACCGGTGAGTTTACTAGTATTTCTGACGCAACGCTGTTCATTAATGCATAAAGTAATTCTTGTAGTATAAAACGTGCATGAATTCACTTGTATATCATGTAATCAATCAATGTTGACATTTAAGCACATAATTGCAGTCATTAAATAATAATTAAAGTGTACGGAAATTACCGGTTTGGTGCCAGTTGTCACACTTACAGGGTCGTCGATATTCATGACACGGTAGAGTAGTTGGCCAAATATCCTAACATTTCGGTTCACAAGTGTGACATCCCGGAAACTCATGTATCCTACCTGGTTCAGTTCTCGTTATATATTTATATAACTTTGTCTATGTTTATAATCAAAATTTAAAAAGCTTGTGTCACAGATAACTAGTAGCGTATTAGTTATTCATAAACCCGAACCATGTGTGCACAACCCAACCCCGAGCCCAGAACCTTGCGCAAACCCACTAACCTCACCTCCTCCCTCTTGTTCGGCTCAAACAAGTTAAACCCAACCCTCATCCCCTTACCCTTACACCTGCGGCCCAAGAATCTTCGGCCCACTCCCACCTCAGCCTAATCGCCACCCCATTTCCTTGTTTTCGGCCCAAACTAAACAAACCCAAGCCCAAGATGCCCTTGTTGAGTTTTACACATGCATGTATGTATGCAGTTATTGAGTTTACGATCTCAGAGCCACCAAAAACAAAACCCTAGTACTATCTCCTTCTCCTCTCGACGTGCGGCAGCAGACCTAACCCCCCACACAACGTCACTCCTTCTCTCTCTCGCTACTCTCTCACTCTAGCTTTCTCTCATCTCTCACTCCAAAGTTAGTTGTATTTTAAGGTTTGTTTCGGTTTGAAATCTTTATACATATGGCTGTGTTTGTGTTTATTATTGATAACCTTGATGTTTATGATGATAACCGGTAGTTTAGAGTTCATGAGGATCAAATATCGTGACATTTTCTAATTTTCAATTATTGTACAATTTCGATCTTTTTCGTATTTAATAAAATATTATATTTTATTTACGAAATACGTAATCGAATGATCGAGCGAAACGATATTCATAACACGTCCGAAACAAAATCCAAGTTACAAATGCTTCACCTTTATATAACCTAAATATTAGGTTAAAGGGGTTAAAAATGACAAAAATGCGATAATATAAATCCAGGGGCCAAAACTACCAAATAACAAAATTTTTGTTCTTCAGAGGGCTTATGGACCGTAAGACCCAACCACATACGTTCCGTAAGGATACCCCAGTTCAGCAGAATTGGCAACTTTCCTTCTAGCTGCATTTCTTGGCCTCCAAGTCGCGATTTCTGCCGCTTTACACCTCCTTTGGACATGTGTGATGACACTCATTAGTTCTTGATGACTCAAGGGACACTTGGCTTGAAATGGTGACCTCAAGATCACTATACATAGCCATGATCATTGTTCATTCAAACTTACACCTTTCAATTTCTTTCTCTCTTCTCTTTGGAGCTTGTTTCCAGTAATTGGAAGCCTCCTACTGAAGTTCTAAGCTTCACTTGAACACAAGTAAGTGTTCTTCCTTAGTCTTTTTCATTATTTTGGCTAATTATGAGCCAAAAGTCAAACAAATTGACTTTTGTTTGACTTTCGGTTATGACCATTTTGGTCAAGTCAAAGTTCAAATTGAACTTTTCAACGTGATCGTAATAATGAAGGTGTTAATCCCTCGCGATTACACCCTCTGATCATCACGTTTAGTAGGCGAAATGACGAGTCAAACTTTTACGAAATAAAAGTCAAAAGTTCATAAAAATGCATTTTACGACGAAAGTGTTTTCGAGTATTAAAACTTAAACTTTTGACACAAAATCAGTTTTATAACATTATTAGACATGTTCCAACATGTCTAACTCGTCATTTCTAGTTTAGTGCTTTTTCCTTAGTCGAAAGTCGAGCGGTTTGACTACCGCTTTGACTTTCGAATCTGACTTGTTTGGTCAACTTTAGGATCCGACCAAGCCCATTTATATGACCATAGTAATATAGGAAATAACCCTATGAGGTTATACCTTATGGTCATGTCGTTTGGTTAGTCAAATGACGAGTAAACTATATATAATTTTAAAATGCCGAGTCAACAAGTATATGGTTTATATATAACAATATGTTTTTAATAATGTGGGAAATTTGTTGGTGCATTATCCATGACATGAATGACATTCATTAACTTTGGCCAAGCCAACCAGTAGTATGTTATGGTACCATAGGACTGACAATACCGTTACCAAATTTCCCGGTGTTTGTGGGGAAGTTTGGGGAACGACATAAACTGTATTTTAATAAACCCTTTGGTGGTTTGTTAGCTGAATATTTTAATAGAACCTTTGGTGGTCTGTTAGTCGAGACGAGTCAACACAGCCTTGAATGTATTCACCAAAACGATCACAGTTTACACGATTAAAACACAGACAATTGGTTTATACAAAACAAGGACTATTAGTTTATACATAACAAGAATGATTGGTTTATAACACGGACGATTGGTTTATGACACGGATGATCGGTTTATATGTAGTATGTGATTTAGATAACGAGATGAGTGTAATATGATAAGAGCGTGGTGGATACGCCGCTGGTACTTCCTATATATAAATGCTCTTATTGTATTACTCATCGTAGTGTTATCCAAATCACTTCAAACAAGGACAAATGGTTTTAGACAAGTCACGAACGGTTTTAAATTAAAGATATATAAACCATACAAAGTTTTCTTTAAATCGATTTCGTATACGGTTTTACAAAGAAACGCTTTTGTCAAGAGTCATGGCCACAAGGTTTTCTTACTCATACCAACTTTTATAGTTGGTTAAAAGTATTACAATACCAAACACATTCAATACAAGTTTGGGTACAAAGTTTTCACTTATCGACTCTCATAGTCGGACGAGGTATTGCAATAACAAATACAAAGCCATGAATTTGACTCACAAAACCTATGTTACTCACCAGCATTCATTGTTGACCGTCTTTTTTCACATATGTTTCAGGTGCTAATGTATGACGATTATGAACGCATGCTACACGTAGGATGGACTCGGGCCTTAGTTTACTTCAAAACTTAAAGACAAATGTATGCATCTTGTTCGTGTTATCCAAAAACAATGTAAATTATTAATTCAATAAAACAAAACCTTGAATAGCATGTGTTTGAAACAATTCCTGTAACGTGACTCCCCGACGTTTCCGCCGCGGGTTGTTGTTATACGCGGTCGGGGTGTTACAGAGATTGGTATCAGAGCCATGGTTATAGGGAATTAGGTTATTAGTAATGCTTTTGACCTAGACTATAACCTTCCTAGGACCCTAACATGGGGTAACTCATGTATAGATTCTTAATACAATACCATCACCTATCCTTAGGTGATTACAAAACAATATAAAAGTCACAAATTCATTCTTAAAAGTCAAAAGTTTCCAAAACCGTTACAAGAAATCATCATCTATCCTTAGATGATTTGTTTTTAGGCTTTTAAGACTTTAATGTTTTCAAAATCTTGTCAAATTTTGGGTTTAAATAATGTGAACACGTGCAATTTGGAAGGGTGGATGCCTGTACCCTGAGTTTTCTGTTTAAGGCTAGAGTGTTCGTACAAATCCACTTAATCGACCAGTCACTCTTACTTGGGAACTCTTGGGTTGAGTGTCCACTTATAGGCTAAAGCATGTCTTCGCGATACATTATAAATACCCATTTACTTTGATTAGTCACTGTGTCGTTTGTTTGTTTTAAGTAACAAATAAATGATCACAATCCTTATGTTTCGTCGATATTTTTAAACGTTTCTTTTTTACTATCCTTTATCAATCTCACTCGTTTCCTCTCATATTTTCCTTCTCTTTTAGAATGTCTCCTCGTCGCAACGCTACCCAAGACGCCGAAATGGTGGCTATGATCACTCAGCAGATGGCTGCGATACTTCCAAACAATGTGACCCAACTCAATCAAGCCAACAATAATAATAACAACAACAATGTACCCCTACCTTGTAATTTCAAACAATTCAACTCGGCTAAACCACTCAAGTTCAATGGGTCTGAGGGAGCTACTGGGCTCCTACAATGGTTTGAGAGCATCAAGAGCACTTTCCTCCATGTTCATTGTCCTAATGAACGCAAGGTAGAGTTTGCTTCGAGTATTTTCCAAAAGAGAGCACTCACATGGTGGAACGGAGTTATGAGAGACAGAGGTGCAGACGTAGCAATGGCACAATCGTGGGAAGAACTTAGAACTCTAATGATGAAAGAGTTATGCCTATGCAATGAACAAAGGGCATTCGAGAATGAATTCCACGATCTTAAGCAAGATAGTGGAGAACATCGTGCGTTTATTGATCGATACGAGGAGTTGAGCCTGCTATGTCCCACCATGGTCACGCCTTTGGATAAGGCCATTGAAAAATATATTGATTGTTTACCCGATCCAGTTCAAGACATAGTGTAACACCCCGTGTTTTGAAAGTCAAAGTCAAAGTCAAGATTGAAGTCAAAGGAAGACAAGATTGCTAATTGCGATCTGTCACTCCTTGCTCAACTCCTGTTTTGACTTCTTTGACTCGTAGATAGTCTATTTATGTTATCGCGTTAGTTGTATTATGTGGAGTACTTGTTAATAATCGAGGTTTAATCGCATATTAACCGCATGTTTAATCAATTTATCGCTTATCGCTATCGCATTCGCAACTCAGATTATGTGTACTGGATATTGTTTTACGTGTATGCGCCATTTATGTGTTACCTGTGCATGTTATGTTTATGTTGAGGTGTTAATCGCAATCGCAAGTCTATCGCATCGCAAATCGAATCGAAAACGCTAAACGCAAGTTAATTATGATGATTGTATGTTAGATATAGTAGTTGGGATTAAAAGTAATTTGAATAGGAAACTCCATCGCATCGCAACTCTCAACACGCGAATCGAAACCGCAAACCTCGTTGCGCCAAACACTCCAATCGAGTGGCCAACCGATCGAGTTGCCACCCGATCGGGCTGCCACCCGATCGACCAGCCACTCCCCCCACTTTCCTTTTATGGAAACCCTATAAATACCCTCATATGTCACATCACTTGATGTTGACAGCTCTCACTCGACCCAACTCGCTCCAGCCCTCATTACTTGTGATTTCTTCCGATTCTTGTAAGTTTCCAACCTAAATCTTGTACTTTCTTGATCTACACGCACTCCTACACCTTTCTATCTTTTGAATCTTAACTTTTAACCATGAAATCACTGGATTTGAGGTGTTCTAGGGTGATGTCATCATGAAGTTCTTATGAACTTCAATGTTTGGCTTCATTCCACCAAGAACAACTTAGATCTGAAGGATTTCCACATTATTTATCAAAGATCTTTCATAGATCTAAACATATTCATGGTGAAAAGGATTGAAAGATGGTTTTCTAACTTTCTTTCAACTCTTTTACACTCAATGCACTCAAACCCGATAGAATCGGAGCTAGTTCTGATCTTCTACCCATTCTTGGTGATGTATCGGTTCCAGATCCGAATTCTATCCAAGAGGTATTGACTTCAGGTTTGAACATGAACTACCGACTCGAACCAAGAACCGGTCGGACTAGGGTGATTCCTGTTCGGTCGCTTGGGCCGGGTTGAGGGTTCTGTTGTTCAAGCATGTTATCAAAATATCTCGCTCAACGCTACAAGACTTCAAAAAAGTCAAGTATCAAGACGAACGGATAGTCGGGACGGATTGCCGTCCGATCGGATTGCCACTCGATCGACCGGCCATCCGATCGGGTTGCACTTCGGCCCCACACTTAAACTATTTCAAATTAATCAAGGATCAGAACGTTGAAACAGATTGTCACTCGATCGGATTGCCATCCGATCGAGTGACCATCCGATCATATGACGTTTTGGGACTTGGACAATTTTCAACAGGGTTAATACAAACGGATTGCCACCCGATTGGATAGTCATCCGATCGAGTGACCGTCCTGCTGTGAATTTGTTCTCAAACTGAGAAGCCTCGCCAATCGGATTGCTGTCCGATCGGACGACCGTCTGACCGACCGAACGAAAACTTCAAAAGGCAAACCATCATACACAAAAACATCCATCCCAAACGAGATGACAATCCAATCGAGTGGCCACCCGATCGGGTGACCGCCCGAACGGATTGTCATCCGATCGACCGGCCACCCGCTCGGATTGCCACCCGATTGGATTACCGTCCGATCCATTGACACATCACACCATTTTATGCGCCGCTTATCATTTATGCTATCGTTCTGATCAGGCTAATACCGCTCTAAGCGCTCTCTTCAATCCATCATCGTTGTGAGTATACTCGAACCCTTTTTGCTTTACGCACTTTTGGGTGTTACATACGTTACTTATTCTAAATCACATCGAACACACTACACAATACTTTAACGCTAACCACTACTGCATGTTATACGTGACTTAATGAATGCTTGTTTGTTATGTTTACACATGGATTGCTATCTACCTGCCTTAGCAACGATAGTACTATAGTTTGGACTCAGCACCTGTTCACTCAGGGGTTGTTAAGGACAATTAATTACATGGCTCACAGTGGTGAGTGTGTATTACGAACCTCCTTGCACAGTCAACCCGCAGTCATTGGTATTGATAGGATCATGTCGATAACTTACGTACTTCATTTCACACTGTGTACGTGCTGGTTATGCGTAAACGATTTCGAACTCTATATACTATTATCAAACTTGTATGCTCACCTTTACACTATGTGTATTGACTTTTACTTTAACGTATGTGACAGGTGCTTAAGATGTTAAAATGCTTGGCTTGCTGTGAAATCGAGGCTAGGAAAGAGTCTAGAAACAAAGATAATTTATTTTATTTGAAAATCTGAGTTGTCGGAACATGTTTATTAGTTTGAAGAATATCTCTGTCTGTAATAACTAGATTATCTTATGGGTTATGGTATGGGACATAATATTTAAACTATTTGGTAATTTAGTCGTTATGGAATTTCTTTGAACAACCTGTTTCGCTCAGTGCCGCGCCCCGATGATTCCGCCATCGGTTGGGGTGTGACAGATTGGTATCAGAGCCATAACTATAGGGAATTAGACAAGACTCGACCTAGTCCGGGTTGATGTCTTAGAAACCACCTAGTCTGTAGTTAGGTAGGTACCAACAGACTTACTTGGGCATGCCCTGTAGGGGTTATGTACGAGCTTACTTGCTATATCTCGCTATTCTCGCCTGCACTACACTATCACTGCATTCTAGTCTTCAAAACTAAACGGGTGACTAAGTCGAGATTAGGTGTGAAAACCGCAAACTCTCGACTGAATTGCTTGATAACCCGCATTTTATCTACAAACAGGAGAATTTGCGTTAAATCAGGAGTGAAATCCATACTTTGACGTATAAATTCTCCCTTATATTATCAAAATAGGGACGAAGTTGTAAGTTAGGGGTGAAACCCGAACCTTGACGACTTGTTCCTATCTCTATTTTTGTTTTACAAAACTCTCACCAAAGTCTCGACGGACTCCAATGATTTGAAGTCACACCGTAACTGGAAGGATGCGTGCCATTCGCCCAGATTCGAGGCGAGAGCACAGTCCCAAAGGCTAAAGTGTGAGTCAAAGGTCCTTGTGAATAGTCGAATCACTTTGGATAGTCGACGTCTATCTCAGCCGCAGACAATCTATTCTCGATTTCTATGTGTTTCGATTCTGAGCCAGCAACTGCTGACTCTAATATTTGTCGATTTTATGTGGAACTTATGTGTTTATATGCTTTGATTTTTGGTGATTTGTTCGCTTTTCGCTCCTCGCTCTCGATCATCGCACACAACACACTACACAATCGCCCACAAATCGCTGGTCATTATTCGCAATCGCTGCTCGATACCTCAATCGCTGTAATTAATCGCTATACGCGCTGGGAAGGATAGGGAATACGTGCAACATATAGTTAGGTTTCTGTATTCTGACTGCCTCTTGTGTTTATGTGTTTCCGTGCTTTACATGCTTATATGCTTCTGTGCTTATGTGCTTTTGTGCTTATGTGAATCTGTGATTACGTGTCTATGTGTATACGTGTTTTGTGAATGTGTTCCTGAGCTTTAGTAGTACTAGGCGTGTGAGGTGAGATTCGATTATATTGTGTTGAGTCCTGTGGCGATGTCTGTTGTAGACAATGTCGTCATCCGGTTCTCGTGCTACCCAATCTGCTCGCCGAAAGCAGGCCGACAAACGCCTCGCCTCTATGATTACTTAGCAAATGGCAAAGGTTATCCCTCAGATCGTGAGTGAACTACATGAGAATGCGAGCAAATCTTCCGAAGAGTCAAGGACCGATGCTCCCAAAGCTACTTTTAGCTTCAAGCAGTTTAAAACTTGCGGACCGAAAGAATTTACTGGCGAAGATGGTCCTACGGCCCTATTTCAATGGTTTGATTCGATCGAGGTCACCCTGCGCCAGAGTGGCTGTCCTGACGAACTCCGCACTCTGAATGCTACCGGCGTCTTCCAGTCCAACGCTTTAGACTGGTGGACGACCGAGAGAAACAAACGCGGAAACGATGCAGCTTATGGTTTGACGTGGGAGGAGTTGAAGAACGTCATGTTGGAAGAGTTATGCCCTCCCCATGAGCGCCAAAAGTTGGAGGACGAATTCTGGCACATCAAGCAAAAGGAGGGTGACAATGCAGCTTTAACCGCTCGCTTCAAGCAGCTCAGTATTATCTGTCTTGATCAAGTCAAGACTGCTGATATGACGATCAAGAAGTATATCTGAGCTCTGCCAGATTGTGTTGCAGATTTTGTGCATGCTTCAAAGCCAGCAACAATTGAGGAAACCTACTTGCTTGCCGCCGAAATCAATGACAAGCGAGTCAAAGCTGGCTTTTGGGATAAAGCTTCGAAGAACCTGCATCAAGCTACCACCGCACCAACTGCTGAAACCGCCGCCGCCTCTCAGTCTTCAAAAGCCTCTCGTCGCAAGAGGAAGAACAACAGTAGCTCCAGCAACAAGAATTGCGCTGTAACTACCGCTGCCCACTCCAAGCTGTACCAGCTCAGCAGCATGCTCAACACCACCAGGTTGCGGCACCACTAACTCAAGCACCGCCGGCAAAGCGTGCTTATAGTGGTCCTTATCCTGCCTACCCAACTTGCACCTATCATCATCCAGTAGGAATCGCCTGCAGATTTTGTGTACACTGCAACATGTACGGCCACTTTACCGCCAACTACCGTACAGGTCCTTGACAAGCACCAGCACCAGCTACTGCTCATCAAGCTCTGCTCCCTGCCTCTCAAGGCCAATAAGCCGCTCCGGCACCCGCGGTCAACGCTAGAGTCTGCTTTGCGTGTGGTGATCCCAACCACTTTGCGAACATGTGACCCAATCGGGTTGTGAAGCAAGAGCAACAGCAGCCTCAGCCTCAGCAACAGCAGCAGCAGCCTCAACAGCAACAACAACAACAAGCCGCTCATGCTCGAACCTTCAACATAAATGTGCGCCAGGCTTAGGCTGACAACAACGTGGTGAATGGTACGTTCCTTGTGAATGGTATTTATGCTTCGTGTTTGTTTGATACTGGAGCCGATAACTGCTTTGTATCGTTTGAGTTCGAAAAGCTCCTTAATATTAAGCGCGCCCATCTCCCCTCGACGTTCGATGTTGAAGTTGCTACCGGAAGAACTGTCGCCGTCAACTATGTTCTTCGTGATTGTACTCTCGAGCTCAACAATCACATCTTTCCTATCGATCTTATTCCGATGCAGCTCAGAAGTTTTGACATCATAATAGGCATGGACTTTCTTCGCGAAAACCATGCCGAAGTTGTCTGCTTCGATAAGATGATTCGATTCTCGCTCGCTAATGGTGATCAATTGTGTGTGTATGGTGAAACTCTCTCGAAGGATCTCAAGCTTATGTCATGTATCCAAGCTAGCAAGTATCTCCGCAAGGAATACAGAGCTTTCTTGGCTAACATTATAGTAGCGGAGAAGGAAAAGAAAGGAAAGACCGAAGTGAAAGACGTCCCCGTTGTCTGTGAATTTCCCAACGTTTTTCCTGAAGATCTCCCAGGTCTACCGCCGAGTCGTGATATCGATTTTCGTATCGACCTCATTCCTGGAGCAAACCCTTGTAGGATCGTTGTCGAACCCGAAATGAGTCTATTAGAGGCGTTCTACTCAAAATGAAAGGCGGAAACAGACATGATGAGTTGAATTCAGCAAGATATTCACTAAAACTGTCTTGTATATTTATTCTGATACGATTACAGTTCTGAAGACACTTCGACAGAGCTTCGCCGTCGGAAACACACAAACTAATTCTTACTGAAACGGAATCAGAACTCAACTATATATAGGCAGGCTAATTCCGCTTGAACATGACTCAAGCGGAATCATCATTCAAACGAGATACCATTCAAACGGAATTACCGGTTCAAGCGAAATTAGCAAAGCTAATTTCGTTTGAAATGGCTTGTCACATTCAAGCAGAATTACACTATGTAATTTCGTTTGAAACTGCCTGATATCCTATTTTCTCGTTTTCCGTGCCCTGATTTATCTATACATATACAAGACTCGATGTAAGACGAAGTCGACAGACGTATGCACCAACAGACTCCCCCTCGGATGTTGACGAGTCTTAAGTGTCGAGTCTTCAATGTCTTCAGTCTTTATCAATCTTAGGGCTTCTCTTCAAAATATCTGACAGTGTAGGCATCCTCAAACTTTATCTCATTCTTCTCCTCTTCAGCATCAACATACTCCTCTCGAACAAACAATCTACCCTCGGATGTTGATTGCAATTTGGCTTTCACAGAATCAGGATCAAGACCTGGCTCTATACTCAGACTTCAGAATCCAGGCTATCCTGCACATCATCTACCTCACAATAAATTTCACAAATTTAACATTTTACAACTTTATATATCCAGATTCCCCTTCAAATTAATCCAGGATGATTTAACAATGTTAAATACTGATGAACCACTTGTTAGCAAATATTCAAAATCTTTTCTCATTTAAACACAAGCTCCCCCTCACCACATGCTCATCATGTTTAGCGCTTGGAATTTTGAAAATCAGCTCTCCAACATCAGTTGTCGAAAATCTTTTTGTTTTTTTTTTCAAAAATATATGCTAAAACACACTAAAATCTTTTTGGAATTTTTTTTAAATGAAGTGAAATGCAATAAGGAAATCTATACAAACAATATTTTTGTGAGTTTGTGTAAGAGGATCATATCAGTTTTTGACAAGTCACAAGTACCGTTGACCTTAGTTACACATTAAGAATTAAACAATTCACTTAGATTGCCGATATACTGATCCACTTAAATTTTCACACAAATTTTAACTGATTCAGGATATGAATTAGGCGTATTAAGGACTTAAACTCATTCATTTGTCCCACCTCTTGAATATACTCCCGTATCCAGATCCCAATATTCAGTCTTACTGGTGAGTATACCACATATGATATCTGTAAGGGTTTAGATGCGAAGAACCGTGAGAGCTCAGGTCAGAACTTCCGTTCAGCAGAGAGATGACGGCTTCGACTTTTGGTGGGTCCCCTTTAGAGGATCTTTTTTACAACAACACATGATTAGCATATTTTTTCAATGTTTCATCATTTTTATGCTGAGGGCAGGCTTTTATTTCAAGCAAGCGTAAAGTATTCTCCGGGGACTAGGCCATTGCTTCAGCAAAATCAGAAGTCCCGGGATAATACCCCATATATCACTGAGCATAAAGACCTAGTATCTCAGAAAGAGGGATCCTTCAAACGAGATTTCAGGGGTTACCTATATATCCAAGTAGTGTTCCCCACGAAATAAGCAAGTTTGAATTTAAGTTTATATCCCGAAAAAGCTTACTAAATGTGTAAAAACCTATCGGCATATCATCAGTGAGACCGTTTAACGCTATTTAAACATTACATTTCTTTAGCATACTGTAACTGTCTACTGATGTACTATCATTTCCTCTTTTCTGACATCAAAACTCATTTTGTATTTTATCATGTTTTTGTCCTTTTCAAATTTTCAAATGTTTTTGGATTTTCTGAAAATCTTACTCCCCCTAAAATGCAAACACATTTAAAGAAATTTGAAAACAAACTATACAAGTAAATTGACAACCGATATCGAATCACTTCAATTCGCCATCCACTTGGCATAAACAATCAGAACTCCCCCATACAACAAACTATTTTCTCATTATGATTTCAAAACACTTAAGTTTGTTTTAATCAAAATGATTTTTCCGGAAAATAAGTTTTGTTGATTTTACCACTTGTAAAGTTGGGGTAATGATCATCACATTGTTCTATCAACCACTTGAAAAATATAACAATTTTAAGATTAAACATCAAATATCACTTGTAGAAAATCAAGTACAACTTAATGTCCCTGATTTACCACTTGAAAGTCGAAATATCACAAACGTGAATTTCTTAAGAAATGTGCCGATTCCTGCTCCACACTTACCAACCTGGGAGCTCCGCCAAGTCAGGTTTTTCAAACAAATAATATGGACACCCAAGCCTGACTTTCCTTGGGTGTGACTTTCTCAACTTCATTAGGGGTTGGGCTGTAAGTTGCCTTCTTTGATTCGTAAAATTCTTTTACCCCTTTGGCCTTTCCCTCGACCATTTTCCCAAAAATCTTTTTAACATTTCCATTAAACACTTTCTCAACATCAAATTCATTCTTTTCAGAATAAAATTGATTTGAAATCTCAACTTTCCCAACTTTTGATTTAAAGTTCTCAGTCCGTAATGGTGGAAAATGAACATCATCCATTGGAGGTACCGAGTTTTCACCATTTTTAACAACTTGTGGCTCTTCTGACTTTGTGGAGTCAGATTCATTGCCAGATTTTACATCTGATTTCTTAACAACCCAAGCTTGGTTGTCAAGATTTCCCCTTTTCTTGTAAAATCTTTTTGAACACTCACCAACTTCATATGTTGAATTTTCAAAAATTTTAAACCTTTCAGTTGGTGGTTCGGTTTTATCAACAACTACTTCTTTGAGTTTTTCTGAGACTCCCTGTTTTGTGTTGGTTGCTTTAGGACAGTTCCAAGCTATATGGCCAACTTCTTGACACCTGTAACAGGTTCTAGTCTCTTTTCTCTGATGAGCTTCAATTTTCTTCTTTTCAGCAAGAAATTCCTGATTTGACTGACTCCAGAATGAGCTCTTCTTTTCATCCTCAGCAGACATACCTGATACAAATTTTGTATTTTTAGAAATTTTTTCTTTTTTATAATTTTCTGGAGGAATAAAACCCAATCCTTTCTTTTTAAAATTACCGTTATGGTTTGGTTTCTTTTGATAACTTGAACCAGAACTGTAACCTTTTTTTCTTGTTTAATCGTTGTTGAACTCTTGAGGTGTAAGGTCTCGGTTTTTCAGAAAAAATTTCATCTTTTATTTCAGAAATATTAATTTCTGTTAGTTTGAAAACCTTTTTTTTTATCATATCTGGTTTAACACCTCTTATTGGAAATTCTTTATCAAAATATAATTTGTCAGAATCATTCAAAGTATATGCGACTTCAAATGTTTTGTCATTCAAATTAGATTTTGACAACAAAAATTCTTTACTATACACCCGTTTTCCCGACGACTTTGAACTCCTGACAGACGAACTCGAACTCCTGGACTCAGACATTGACTCGGACTCCTCATCCTTTTCTAACACCTAATCAACCATCCTTTTTATTAACTCAGACTCATGATCTATGTCGGACGCTGTGAATGTGATGTCAATATTGTCTGGTAATACATCGGTTATCTCGGACTCCAACTTTATATTAATGCCTTTTTTACTTGTTCCTCATTCGGTTTTCTAGACGAATACCCTTCCCAAATTGGAGGCGGACACTTGTTATAACAGACACTCTGTTTCTTACCAGTTTCCTTTTTCTTTGACTTCTTGTTTTCAAACACTTCAAAACCTGCAACAGTTGGATAAATTCTGTCAATTAAGTAATCAGAACTTGAATAACTTTTCAGTAATCGTCTGATTCTTTCATTTTCAACTTTTTCAATTTCCAACTCCTGCTTCAACTTAGCACACTCTTCAATGTAGTAATTTATCTCCTTTTGTTTGGACATCATTGTTGCATTCATCATTGTCAACGCATCTTCTCTTTCAGAGTTTGTCTTCTGCAAACTATTCACAGTTTTGTTCAATACATCGTATGACTCTTTCACATTCTTGACATCAAACAGCAACTTCTCTTTCAACTTCTCAAGTTCACTAAACCTTTCATCTTTTTCTTCACATTGTTTGCAAGGTTCCAAACATGTAAGACAAGGTTTTGTGACTTCAACAATCTTTTCAATCTCCACAATCTTCTCGACTTTAACTACTTTTCCACTTCAACAATCTTCTCAACAACCTTAACTTCTTTCGTTTCTTTTGTAGCTTTTCTCTCTTTAAGTTTCTTCAATTTATCTGCAAAATAAAATTCAAAACTGTCAGAAGATAAATGAGTTTTTCCAATGTTTATCTGTTCAACTTCTTCATCATCATCACTAGTATCTGTTGAACTATTTTCAGAAGAAACAGATTCTTCATCTTGACTTTCTTCTTCATCAGATAACACTGCTATCCATTCTTTCATCAATTCTGGCTTTTGAACAATTTGAGCAATAAAAGCTTTAAACTCCCTATTCTCATCCACAAACTTATCCCAGCTGAATCCTGGAGCCATTTTCTCATCATCTTGATCAATGATTCCATAATAAGCTTTCTTATTTGCATCTTCGATCATTTTCCCATGAGCAGTTTGTGAATCTTTTTGTTGATGCGGTTGATAAGCAACCTGTTGATATATGGCTTTTCGATAGTAATCATCTTTTCCAAAAGGATTCTTTGCTCCACTAGTTTCCTGATTTTTGCACTCTCTCTTGAAATGACCTTTCTCCCTGCATCGAAAACAAGTAACTTTAGATTTATCAAAACCCAAAGCTGAAACATGAGCATCCAAAAAGTCATTTCTTCCTGTAATCATTTTGAACTTTTCAGCTCTTCTCAAAACACTAGCTAGATACCATTTAATGTCCATGAGCTCCAATTCTTCTGCATCGATCTGATCGTAATCTTCCTTTGTTAGCATAGGATTACCAATTCTTCCAGCAATCAATCCTTCATAAGATTCCAAAGCAGTAACCAGTAATGCCATATGACTTTTAACAACTTCGTTAGAAAAGTTCTGACCATTTTGAAGATGCAAGGCAACATTGCACTGAAACATATGTTCATTACCAACATTTGAACTTTGAACACTTGGAGGATTGACATTTGAAAATCTACTAGTGTTGATTGAACTTTGACTGACTGATCCAGATGAATTTTCTGCACTAAAAGCGGTTTGGATCTTAGGACTTGCTTCAACAGTTTGAATATTTCCTTTATAGTACAATTTGATGTCTTGTTGATTGCTTGAGTTGTTCATTCTGGCAATCTTTTGTTGTTCAAGATCCTGTGCCTCAAGCTTTTCAATAACCTGTCCAATTGACAATCTGCTAAATTCTCCAGAATTCTTTAAGATCATGAGATAAGTACCCCATTCTTTCTGAGGTAATGCGTCAGCTAACTTTTCAACCCATTCTGCTGGAGTTTTAGTAATTTTCAACTGAGACATGGTACGCACAAGATGAAAATATCTCTCAATAAGAGTCTTTGTAGTCTCCCCTGGCATACTTGTAAACAATTCAAATTCCTTTTTCAGCAGAGATGCTTTACTCTTGAGCATCTCTGTACTTCCTTCAAACTTCTTCTCAAGTGCCTCCCAAATCGAAAATGCACTACCATCATGCTGAAGCAAAATAAAGATGTCTTCTTTGACAGCTTGTTGTAGAAGACTAATCATCATTTTCTCTCCTTTATAACTGTCTCTCTCATTGTATGTGAATTCTGAAATGATTTTATCAACTTTCAAAGCAGTCTGTGGTCTAACATATTTTGTTTCAATACTTTCCCAAGCTCTTAGATGGCTTGCCTGAACCCAATTCTCAAAACGATTTTTCCAGCCATGGTACTCTTCAATTCCCATAAGTTTCGGGGGTTTTTGCAAAGTTCCAGTTTCGTTTTCCAAGTTCATGTTATGAGCAATGGCAGCCGGAGTAGTCGGGGATGTAGCAAACGCGTTGTAAAATTCTTCGTCAGACATTTTCAAATGAAATTAGATTCTTCAAATGAGATCACTTTCAATCGAGATTAATCTGCACAGACAACTTCAAACGGAATTAAGACTCAAACGAAATTACCAAACAGAATTAGAGTTTGAAGCGAAATTACTAATTTCGCTTGAGATGTTTCAAGCGGAATCAGTTTTCAAAGGGAATTACTAATTCTGTTTCAAACTTTCAAATGGAATAACAAACTGAAACGAAATACTCAAGCGGAATTACGATTTTCAAACGGGATTAGAGTACTCGTTCAAACGGAATAACTAGTTTGGCCCATTTTTGTCACTTTTACTTTGAAATTTGATCTGATTTTCTCAAGGGTTTGTTAAAACAGTATTTCGCTTATGTTGTGAAAAATTCAGGCCATTTTAACCGTTAAAACTTGTTCAATTAAGAAAAGAAGGTGTAGAAGTAAGAAAACACAATGAAATCAAGCTGAAATTTGCAGAACTTCTCCTCCTGAGCTCTGATACCACATGTAGGATCGTTGTCGGACCCGAAATGAGTCTATCAGAGGCGTTCTACTCAAAATGAAAGGCGGAAACAGACATGATGAGTTGAATTCAGCAAGATATTCACTAAAACTGTCTTGTATATTTATTCTGATACGATTACAGTTCTGAAGACACTTCGACAGAGCTTCGCCGTCGAAAACACACAAACTAATTCTTACTGAAACGGAATCAGAACTCAACTATATATAGGCAGTCTAATTCCGCTTGAACATAACTCAAGCAGAATCATCATTCAAACGAGATACCATTCAAACGGAATTACCGGTTCAAGCGAAATTAGCAAAGCTAATTTCGTTTGAAATGGCTTGTCACATTCAAGCGGAATTACACTATGTAATTTCGTTTGAAACTGCCTGATATCCTATTTTCTCGTTTTCCATGCCCTGATTTATCTATACATATACAAGACTCGATATAAGACGAAGTCGACAGACGTATGCACCAACAACCCTGTTGCAAGAGCTCCTTATCGACTCGCTCTGTCCGAAATGCGTGAACTCTCGAGTCAGCTCCAGGAATTGGTTGAGAAAGGCTTTATTCGCCCTAGCACCTCTCCTTGGGGCGCACCAGTCCTTTTCGTCAAAAAGAAGGATGGGTCGTTCCGGATGTGCATCGACTATCGGGAATTGAATAAGCTGACTATCAAGAACCGTTACCCTCTGCCTCTCATCGATGATTTGTTTGATCAGTTACAGGGTGCTACGTGTTTCTCCAAGATCGATCTATGCTCAGGCTACCACCAGTTGCGCATACAAGAGGAGGATATTCCCAAAACTGCTTTCCAAACTCGTTATGGCCATTATGAATTCGTTGTTATGCCTTTTGGTTTAACCAACGCACCCGCGGTTTTTATGGATCTGATGAATCGCGTGTGTAAGCCTTTTCTCGATCGCTTTGTCATCGTGTTCATCGATGATATCCTGATCTATTCCAAGACGAAAACCGAACACGCACAACATCTACGTTTGGTTCTCGAGCTACTCATAGGGAATCGACTCTATGCCAAGTTCTCCAAGTGTGAATTTTGGCTAGAAGAGGTTCAATTCCTCGGTCACATTGTTAATAGTCAAGGTATTCACGTCGATCCCGCGAAGATTGAAGCTGTCAAGAGTTGGGTTACACCCAAGAACCCGTCTGAAGTCCGTTCTTTTCTCGGACTAGCGGGCTATTATCGCCGGTTTATCGAAGGATTCTCAAAAATCGTTGTGCCGCTAACCTCCCTCACGCACAAAGACAAGCCTTTTGTTTGGGGAACTGAACAAGAGACTGCCTTTCAAACCCTCAAGTACATGCTTTGCAATGCTCCTGTTCTCACTCTGCCCGAAGAAAACGATGACTTTATTGTCTATTGTGATGCCTCGAACCTTGGTCTTGGCTGTGTTCTCATGCAATGAGACAAGGTTATTGCTTACGCATCTCGTCAGCTCAAAATCCATGAGAAGAACTATACAACCCACGATCTCGAGCTAGGCACAGTTGTTTTTGCGTTAAAGATTTGGCGACACTACCTTTATAGTACTAAGTGTACGATCTTCACCGATCATAGGAGCCTACAACATATCTTTGACCAAAAAGAGCTAAATGTGCGTCAACGCTGATGGGTGGAACTCCTCAACGATTATGACTGTGAGATTCGTTATCATCCTGGCAAAGCAAATGTCGTTGCTGACGCTCTCAGCAGACGGAGTTATTTGCACAGCGCCCGTAACATTCAAGCCCAATATGATCTCGAAACCCTCATCCGCGAAGCCCAACATGCCTGTTTTAATGAACGCACCTTGAAGAAGGAAAGGATTCTCAACGATGGAGCCCAGCTAGTGAATAAGTCGAATGGGATATTCCATTATCTAGACCGAATTTGGATCCCTAAATGGACCAATTTACGGCAGATTTTGATGGACGAAGCCCACAAATACCGCTATTCTATTCATCCTGGTGGCGACAAGATGTACCAGGACCTGCGCTACAAGTACTGGTGGCCAGGCATGAAGAGGGATATCGCCCTCTATGTTTCAAAATGCCTAACTTGTTCAAAGGTCAAGGCTGAGCATCAAAGACCCTCTGGCTTACTCGTTCAACCCGAGATCCCGGTGTGGAAGTGGGAGAGTATAGCCATGGATTTCATAACAAAGCTCCCACACACGCCCTCAGGTCACGACAACATTTTGGTTGTTGTTGACCGTTTGACTAAATCTGCTCATTTTTTGCCAATACGGGAAGACTACAAGGTAGAAAAATTAGCCCGAATCTACACCAAGGAGATCATTTGTCGACATGGGACGCCTCGCGACATCATATCTGACCGCGATGCTCGGTTTACCTCGCTTTGTTGGGAAACGTTCCAATCTGCTCTTGGTACCGCGCTTAATCTAAGTACCGCATTCCATCCTCAAACCGATGGTCAGAATGAAAGAACGATCTGTACCCTTGAAGACATGCTCCGTTCGTGTGTCATAGATTTCGGTGGTAATTGGGACGCATACTTACCTTTGGTCGAATTCTCGTACAATAACAGCTATCATTCCAGCATTCAAATGGCACCATTTGAGGCATTGTATGGAAGAAGATGTCGATCGCCTATTGTATGGCACGAGATCGGGCACTCGCAACTAACCGGTCCTGAGATATTGCAAGAAACGTCTGACAAAATCCTCCAAATTCGAGACAATCTACTGAAAGCTCGGAGTCGACAGAAAAGTTACGTCGATAGACGACGCAAGCCCCTCAAATTTGACGTTGGCGACCATGTACTCCTAAAGGTATCACCTTGGAAGGGTGTGGTCAGATTCAGAAAGAGAGGAAAGCTCGCGCCTCGATATGTTGGACCCTTTAAGATTCTGGAAAGAATCGGAAAGGTGGCTTACAGACTCGAACTACCAGAGGAACTTAACAATGTCCACCCGACTTTCCATGTTTCGAACCTTAGAAAATGCCTGGCTGATGATGATTTACATGTACCCCTCGAGGATCTTCAAGTAAACAAAACACTACACTTCGTGGAAAAGCATGTCGAAATCATGGACCGCCAAACCAAGCAGCTCCGACGCTCACGCATTCCCATTGTGAAAGTCTGATGGGAAGGCAAACGAGGCGCAGAGTTCACTTGGGAACTCGAAAGCGACATGAAGGCGAAGTACCCGCAGTTGTTTGTTACGACTTCAGCCTAATTTCGGGATGAAATTCCCTTAAGAAGGGGAGGCTGTAACACCCCGTGTTTTGAAAGTCAAAGTCAAGATTGAAGTTAAAGGAAGACAAGATTGCTAATTGCGATCTGTCACTCCTAGCTCAACTCCTGTTTTGACTTCTTTGACTCGTAGATAGTCTATTTACGTTATCGCGTTAGTTGTATTATGTGGAGTACTTGTTAATAATCGAGGTTTAATCGCATATTAACCGCATGTTTAATCAATTTATCGCTTATCGCTATCGCATTCGCAACTCGAATTATGTGTACTGGATATTGTTTTACGTGTATGTGCCATTTATGTGTTACCTATGCATGTTATGTTTATGTTGAGGTGTTAATCGCAATCGCAAGTCTATCGCCTCGCAAATCGAATCGAAAACGCTAAACGCAAGTTAATTATGATGATTGTATGTTAGATATAGTAGTTGGGATTAAAAGTAATTTGAATAGGAAACTCCATCGCATTGCAACGCTCAACACGCTAATCGAAACCGCAAACCTCATCGCGCCAAACACTCCAATCGAGTGGCCAACCGATCGAGTTGCCACCCGATAGGGCTGCCACCCGATCGAGTTGCCACCCGATCGGGCTGCCACCTGATCGAGTTGCCACCCGATCGGGCTGCCACCCGATCGACCAGCCACTCCCCCCACTTTCCTTTTACGGAAACCCTATGAATACCCTCATATGTCACATCACTTGATGTTGACAGCTCTCACTCGACCCAACTCGCTCCAGCCCTCATTTCTCGTGATTTCTTCCGATTCTTGTAAGTTTCCAACCTAAATCTTGTACTTTCTTGATCTACACGCACTCCTACACCTTTCTATCTTTTGAATCTTAACTTTTAACCGTGAAATCACCGGATTTGAGGTGTTCTAGGGTGATGTCATCATGAAGTTCTTATGAACTTCAATGTTTGGCTTCTTTCTACCAAGAACAACTTAGATCTGAAGGATTTCCACATTATTTATCAAAGATCTTTCATAGATCTAAACATATTCATGGTGAAAAGGATTGAAAGATGGTTTTCTAACTTTCTTTCAACTCTTTTACACTCAATGCACTCAAACCCGATAGAATCGGAGCTAGTTCTGATCTTCTACCCATTCTTGGTGATGTATCGGTTCCAGATCCGAATTCCATCCAAGAGGTATTGACTTCAGGTTTGAACATGAACTACCGACTCGAACCGAGAACCGGTCGGACTAGGGTGATTCCTATTCGGTCGGGTCACTTGGGCCGGGTTGAGGGTTCTGTTGTTCAAGCATGTTATCAAAATATCTCGTTCAACGCTACAAGACTTCAAACAAGTCAAGTGTCAAGACGAACGAATAGTCGGGATGGATTGCCGTCCGATCGGATTGCCACCCGATCGGATTGTCACCCGATCGACCGGCCATCCGATCGGGTTGCACTTGGGCCACACACTTAAACTGTTTCAAATTAATCAAGGATCAGAACATTGAAACGGATTGCCACCCGATCGGATTGCCATCCGATCGAGTGACCATCCGATCATGTGACGTTTTGGGACTTGGACAATTTTCAATAGGTTTAATACAAACGGATTGCCACCCGATCGGATAGTCATCCGATTGAGTGACCGTCCTGCTGTGAATTTGTTCTCAAACTGAGAAGCCTCGCCAATCGGATTGCTGTCCGATCGGACGGCCGTCCGACCGACCGACCTGAAAGGTAGAGGTACTTCTCTATTTTCAAAATGTTACAACGAAAACTTCAAAAGGCAAACCATCATACACAAACACATCCATCCTAAACGAGATGACAATCCAATCGAGTGGCCACCCGATCGGATTGCCACCCGATCGGATTACCGTCCGATCCATTGACACATCACACCGTTTTACGCGCCGCTTATCATTTATGCTATCGTTCTGATCAGGCTAATACCGCTCGAAGCGCTCCCTTTAATCCATCATCGCTGTGAGTATACTCGAACCCTTTTTGCTTTACGCACTTTTGGGTGTTACATACGTTACTTATTCTAAATCACATCGAACACACTACACAATACTTTAACGCTAACCACTACTGCATGTTATACGTGACTTAATGAATGTTTGTTTGTTATGTTTACACATGGATTGCTGTCTACCTGCCTTAGCAACGATAGTACTATAGTTTGGACTCAGCACCTGTTCACTCAGGGGTTGTTAAGGACAATTAATTACATGGCTCACAGTGGTGAGTGTGTATTACAAACTGCTTTGCGCAGTCAACCCGCAGTCATTGGTATTGATAGGATCATGTCGATAACTTACGTGCTTCATTTCACACTGTGTACGTGCTGGTTATGCGTAAATGATTTCGAACTCTATATACTATTATCAAACTTGTATGCTCACCTTTACACTATGTGTATTGACTTTTACTTTAACGTATGTGACAGGTGCTTAAGATGTTAAAATGCTTGGCTTGCTGTGAAATCGAGGCTAGGAAAGAGTCTAGAAACAAAGACAATTTATTTTATTTGAAAATCTGAGTTGTCGGAACATGTTTATTAGTTTGAAGAATATATATGTCTGTAATAACTAGATTATCTTATGGGTTATGGTATGGGACATAATATTTAAACTATTTGGTAATTTAGTCGTTATGGAATTTCTTTGAACAATCTGTTTCGCTCAGTGTCGCGCCCCGATGATTCCGCCATCGGTTGGGGTGTGACACATAGTCACTGGTAGTAAACCCGCTACAGTTAGGGAGGTTATCGAACTAGCTGCAACTCTAACTGATTCTCAGGTAAAGAAAGGGAAACTCTTTCACAAAGGCGAAAGAAATAATCTACCAAGACTGCTTAAGAGAAACCGAAGGAAACCAAAACCGAACCCTCCAAGAATTCAAGGAAGCGTAGGGCTTCAAGAAATTTCGCTATTGTTGCTCAACTCAATCAAGTTACCCCCAACCAACCAGCTTAACCTCCTACTAGGAAACCATACGCTGGTACTGCACCTTTGTGCAACCAATGCAATGGTCACCACCAAAATCAATTACCTTGTCGTCAATGTACCTTATGTGGATGACTCGGTCATTTGGCCAATTTTTGTCAATCTGTCCCAAATCAAGCTCTTCCAAATCCTGTCCAACCACAAGGAAATCCTTCTCGAGCACACTTTCCCCCTGGTTCTTGTTACTACTATGGCGAGATGGGCCACTACAAGAACAACTTCCCAAAGCTTGTTAATGCTAATCCAGCCCATGGACGTGCATTTAACATAAATGCTAATGAGGCTCATGCTAATAACGACGTAGTTAACGGTACGTTCCTTGTTAACAATCATCCCGCTTCTATTCTTTTTTATTCGGGTGCCGATAGAAGTTTTGTATCCATAGCCTTTGAACCTTTTTCTAAATATGCCTCGAACTAAACTAGGAAAACCTTTAATAATAGAGATAGCTAGTGGCGAACCTCTTGAACTTGATTCTGTCATTCGTAGTTGCCAATTAAACATCAATAGCCATCTTTTCCCATTGACCTCACACCAATGCAACTCGGGAGTTTTGACGTCATAGTAGGAATGGTCTGGTTAACCAAATATCATGCTAAAGTAATCTGTTTTGATAAGGTTGTTCATGTACCTCTTCCATCTAGCGAAATCTTAGAAGTTCGTGGAGAGAAACCCTCTAGTAGCCTAAAACTCATGACTTGTACCCCAAGCCCAAAAATACCTACAAAAGAATTATGTAGCCTTTTTGGCACATATCGTAGAGGAGAAAGGCAAGAGTAAGAGTATTCAAGACATCCCCATTGTTTGAGATTATCCCGAAGTGTTTCCGGAAGAACTACTTGGCCTATCCCCAGTACGCCAAGTCGAGTTTTGCATAGACCTTGTACCTGGTGCCAACCCAATTGTTAAATCCCTTTACCGTGTTGCATCGCCTGAGATGCAAGAATTGTCGAAACAACTCCAAGAACTTTCGGATAAAGGATTTATCTGTCCAAGTTTCTCACCCTGGGGGTGCTCCGGTGTTGTTTGTGAAAAAGAAGGATGGATCTTTTCGCATGTGCATCGATTATCGTGAGCTCAACAAACTCACCATAATCCCCTACCTCGTATTGATGATCTTTTTGATCAACTACAAGGTGCTACCTATTTTTCAAAGATTGATATCCATTCTGGGCATCATCAACTTCGTGTACTCGAACAAGATTTCCCAAAACTGCTTTTCCCACTCGATACGACCATTACGAGTTCACTGTCATGCCTTTTGCTTTGACTAATGCTCCTGTCATCTTCATGGACTTAATGAATATGGTCTGTAACCTTATTTAGACAAATTCATCATTGTTCTCATCGATGACATTTTGATTTATTCGAAATCTCAAGCTGATCACGAACATCATATCCGTCTAACGATGGAACTCTTAAAGAGAGAACAACTTTATGCCAAACTCTCCAAGTTTTGAATTTTGGCTTAAAGAAGTTCAATTCTTGGGTCACATTGTTAACAAACAAGGTATACATGGGGATCCTTCTAAAATCACTGCAATTAAGAATTGGAGTACACCTACTACTCCTACCAAAGTTCGTTCTTTTCTTGGTCTCGCCGGTTATTATTGTCGCTTCATCGTAAACTTCTCCAAGATTGCAGTTCCCCTCACTTCTTTAACTTAAAAGAATAAACCTTTTAAATGGGGACCCAAACAAGAAGAAGCTTTCCAAACGTTGAAACAAAAACTTTGTGATGCTCCTATTCTATCCCTACCTGATGGCAACAACGACTTTGTTGTATATTGTGATGCTTCAAATCTATGCCTTGGTTGTGTTCTCATGCAAAGAGACAAAGTCATAGCCTATGCATCAAGACAATTGAAAATCCATGAAAAGAACTACACAACTCATGATCTTGAGTTAGGTGTTGTTGTTTTCGCCTCTCAAAAGTGTGTGGTTTTACAAAATGATAAGAGCATGGTGGATACGCCGCTGGTACTTTCTATATATAAATGCTCTTATTGTATTACTCATCGTAGCGTTATCCAAATCACTTCAAACAATGACAAATGGTTTTAGACAAGTCACAAACGGTTTTCAATTAAAGATATATAAACCATACAAAATTTCTTTAAATTGATTTCGTATATGGTTTTACAAAGAAACGCTTTTGTCAAGATTCATGGCTACCAGGTTTTCTTACTCATACCAACTTTTATAGTTGGTTAAAAGTATTGCAATACCAAACACATTCAATACAAGTTTGGTTACAAAGTTTTCAATCATCGACTCTCGTAGTTGGACGAGGTGTAGCAATAACAAATACAAAGCTATGAACTTTACTCACAAAACCTATGTTACTCACCAGCATTCATTGTTGACTGTCTTTTTTTTTTCACATATGTTTCAGGTGCTAATGTATGATGATTATGAACGCATGCTACATGTAGGATGGACTCGGGCCTTAGTTTACTTTAAAATCTAAAGAAAATGTTTGCATCTTGTTCGTGTTATCCAAAAACAATGTAAATTATTAATTCAATAAAACAAAACTTTGAATAGCATGTGTTTGAAACAACTCCTGTACACTCCCCGACGTTTCCGCTACGGGTTGTTATACGCGGTCGGGGTATTACAAATATAGTGATCCATGTTACTACCTATGTAAGAATAGTCATGCATATATATATGTTAGGGTTTTGACTCATGTCATAATGTGAAGTATCGAGAACATTCCATTCGTACGCGATTTCCCTGATGTCTTTCCTGAAGACTTGCCCGGTCTTCCACCCCATAGATAAGTCGAATTAAAGATGCAACCGGCGAATCATGCGACTCCAATCACTGGAGCTCCTTACCATCTAGGACTATCATAACTACAAGAGCTATCTACTCATGCAGGAGTTATTGGATAAAGGTTTAATCTGTCCCAGCTCATCGCCGTGGGGAGCTCTAGTACTATTTGTTAAGAAGAAGCATGGAACCTGCCGCATATGTATCAACTATCGAGAGCTCAACATGGTTACAATCAAGAATTGATACCCCTTACCTTGAATTGATGATCTGTTTGATCAGTTGCAAGGGTCAAG